>JBAMBM010000194.1:2881048-5762097 GCA_037043425.1 Hirtodrosophila duncani
TTTGGCTATTGGAAAATGTTTGCCAATAATTTGATGGAGCGGCCACGCTTCAGTGATTGGCCACGGCTGCGCAGCCGATCATAATGATTATAATGATGATGATGATGATGATGATGAGAGAGACGGCGGCAGCATAGAGCGCGTGCCAAGCTCTTATATATAGTGTAGTGTACTCTAATTGTATAAGAACTATGAAGAGCGGCTAAAATATTGAAGGAATGAGATATTAAAGCAGATATATTAGATATAATGAATCAAGGTGCTAAGTGCAAAATGTACAAATGATAACTAAGCTCATAACACTATGGTACAAATTTTTGAATATTTTGTAAGATCTCCTCAAATATGGCATTTCTCCTTGTTTGATTCTTTCAGAATGAGCATTTAGTAGCATAACTTCTTTGTTTTTCATCCAAATCAAACCAAATTCGGTTCGAATCTACTTGAGAAACCCCCACGCCCGCTTACTTAATATGATTCAGGCAGCTGACTTAGAAGGGAGGGCTAGCTTCGGCTGTATACTATTCACATTGTAAATATATAACCGATATAGATCAAATCTGGTCGGCGGGCGATGGGCTAGAGTGGATATAAGGGATACAAGCCGTATTTGGTTGGATTTGGATGAAAAATACAAAAGTTATGCTACTGAGTGTTCATTTCGAGACAATCGGTTATATGGTAGCTATATAAAATAGTTGTCCGATCTGAATGAATCTTGAACAAAAGAAGCATCTGGTACAAATTTCAGCACTGTAGCTCTTAAGACTTCTAAGATCTCGGGTTTGTAACAAACGGACGAACACACGGACGGTTATAGCTATATCGAATCTCCTTGATCAAGAATATATTTACTACATATGGTTGGAAAAACTTCCTTCTGCGCTTTGCAAACTTCATGACAAAATTAATACACATTCACATTTTTGTAAATGGTATAACAATTGTTTGTTAACATTAACATTAAATCAAAAGAATATTATTTTCTGCAATCCTATACCACATGTGTTTTCTTGAAGATTCGTCTACAAATCAATAATGAAGCCTTCACCTTACCTTTGACCTTTATTTGAGTCATGGCTTTGTCAAACTCTTCAATTTCCCCATCAACTACAAAAACGAGCATACAAATTTTGAACACAGACCTTCAACTGTGTTGCGTACTTACGACACACCCTCGTTTTGGTGAAGCTTGGCTCAGATTGAAATTGAACCTTCTAGCCATGTTTACCTATGAAATTTCACACCATTTCGTTTTCGTTTAAGCCCACACAAAACAACAACACCAACAACAATAGCCGATCTTTTTATTTCCGTCTTGAAATTGACTTAAATATGTATCTCTCATTGCTTTCTTGCACATTACGTAGATTTTGTTGCAATTCAGAAAAGGTAAAAAGCTTTTTAAGATTATTTGATTGCATTTTTCTAGTTGTCAAAAAGGGCCTAAAGTTTTTAAATTTGTTTCAGTCAACTGCTTCATATGGAGAGTTAGGTATTACCCTATTAAGTCAGCCACCCAACACACTCACCATAACTTCGGCTACATCACTCAACATCTATGTCTCAATTTCACCTTAACATTGATCTGAACCTGACCTTTCGCAGCAATGTAGGTCAAGCTGGCGGGGGAAAAACGCATCACTCATCATCCACTTACTCGTAGTGCTACGTGTCGGCGATTGCATATTTGAGCAAATGCTCAGAAACCGCAGATCAAAACTCAAATATGCATTTACGCGAATGCTTAGCGACAGACACAAACTCTATCTTTGTGTACTCTGTATAAGAAATGGTCACAGCACATAACAAAAATCAACAACAACATCTACATCTTCGTGTCTGTCATTTTGCATAACGTTTTTTTGCAAAATTGTTTGCATTTAATTGCAGTCTGCAAAAAGAAACCAAACAATAAAATAGCTAACTTGCAAAAAAACATTGTCAGATAAACGTTTCGGTTAACACTTTGGCTATAGTTTAGACCTTTTGAAATGAGCTTCTGGGCGTTTAGCACAAATATATTAACCTATCTATATGACTGTGTGTAATCTAGCAAGTAGTCCCAATAAGCTTAACTTCTTAGGGTCAATGGGTTTTTCTTGCCCTGTTTGCTGATAATCTAATTTACTCGTAATTCCCATTTTAATCTACTAAATGTAAACAGTCTAAAGAAATTGATTTTCAGACACGCAAAAGCTGTCAATTTTGACTGCTGCTAAACAATATTGATCTGTGAGCCCTACGATTGTTATTATTTAACCTTCATAAAAGGGTGTTATGGTGACTGTCATGGAAATCTTTACAGATTCGGATAAACTAATTTGTTAACTTTGCAATTTATAGTTTAATTTGTGTTGCTGTGCAAATTAAAATAAGATTAATTCATATTTTGGCAAGAAATAAATACTAAATAAATACAATTTATTTCTCAAACAAAAAAAGAAATCCAGCATTTATGTTTTTTAACTATTTATAATTCCGTGATCACAGAGAACAACTATTTGAATTTTATCATATTTTTTTTATCACAGCTGTATAATTCAATCTGGAATAAGAAGGGATGATCCCAAAGCATACATAGAAACGATATAAAGACATACACAATTTTATAATACAAAATATATATAAAATTACCATATTATTCAACATCTACATATATATAAATATATACAATATAAATATATAATATATAAATATATGTTGCTGATCACTATAAGAATTAGAGTCAATATATGCCTGTCTCTCCGTCCGCCTGTCCACCTTGCACTTTTTTATCTTTATTAGAAACTTTTCTTATTCTTCAATGAAATTGAACCATAAATCGGTACATATGCGTTCTAAGAGCACCTACGTCAGCCCATCAAGTATTATCTGGATCGGTTTAATCGATAATGGGTATTTCACTGACGAGCAACCTCGTTTGTATTTTATTTTGCAATTTTTTTAATTAAGCGGGATTTTTTTGCAAAGGATTTATAGTTCAATTTGTTATTTGGAAATTAATTTATATATATATACTCGTACTCTAGTAGAGTAAATGAGTATATTGTATTCGTGCAAATATATGTAACAGGCAGAACGAAGCATCTAAGACCCCATAAAGTATATATATTCTTGATCAGCATCTACAGCCGAGTCGTCGATCTAGCCATGTCCGTCTGTCCGTCCGTATGAATACCTAGATTTCGGACACTGTAAGAGCTAGATAGACCCAATTTGGTAGGTAGACTCTCCTTTTGGGGAGTCAGATCAGGTTTGTTTTTAAAATTCTCCGCGGAAAGTAATTGTAGACTAAATCGTTAGAAAACATTTTGTATGAGAACACCTTACACCCAAAAAAAAGATGTTTTTAAAGATGAATATTGAATAAATGCTGAGTACGGGAATCTTATAGTCGGAATATCGACTATAGCGTTCTTGTTTTATTTTATATATATACATATCATCATGATAATACATATTTGTATTTGTGTAAGGGTAAATAAGATTCGTCTAGCCAAACATAGTCTACTAATCTAGTTTATTTTTATTGGTTTTCTTTTCAATTTTTTATTGATAGACTGATAAGGAATAATTTGTGAAAATATTAATTCATATTATATAGATTAAATTCAATTGATTCAATCAGATTATTAATTATTTATATTATGTTCAATTACGGAACTGCTGATAAATCACTAAAAAATTTATTACGTTGCACTTTTTTGATTTTGATGAATGTGAAATTATTAAATAATTTTGCTCAAGACCTTTGTTACTACGGCTTCTTCTTAGTTGGTTGTAATTTAAAATACCCTCGCATGTCTTTCTGATAATAATAATAAATAAATAAACTTAAATAGATATCTTGATAATCCAAAAACGACTTATTTAATTTACGCTGCAATTTAAACAACAAATTTTAACTATATTTTACTTACATGCCAAATGAAATTCCACAGCTAATCCAAAGCACAGAAGTTGGAGTATTTTTGCAGTAGGAGAGCTACTATTGTTTAGGGATTGTTGTTTTCTATACTTTTATTCACTTGCATTTAATGAAATGCCAATTGCCAATGGATCACAAATTGTATTTGAATATCTCGTAAGCATATCCTTATTTCTCACGCACAGCATAGGCACATTTTGGCCAATTATTCTCATACATATTTTGCATAAATTTTTACCGCGATTCGATAGACGAAGTACAAGTGCGATTACACTGAGCAGCAAAAATAAAATACGATCGCGCACCGCGTTGCCCGAGCTCATGTGTCGTTTTAAAGTTGACGCGTCGAAATGAAAAGCTCGCATGAATGGACCGCCGCAGTCGCAAGACGTTTTTGTTTAAAACCCCCCAAGACTTACTTTAAGCCGTCGACGGCAACGTTAACAGAGAAGCGGACTGAGACGGCAACGGACAAGCCGCCGACGCCGACTAAGTACGAATATCAGCCATAGCTGAGCCGAGCTACGATTCGGTGTGTATCTGTGTATTTGTGCATGGGTCTCGGTCTCTCAATGTGTGTGTGTGTATGTATGTTTATAGATCTCTGCTTGTCTGGCTTTATATGCTGCAATCCTCGCCACTGCCAGCACGCTCAGCTACGGCTGCGCTACTGCCTCTGCCTCTTAACTCTGCCAGCACATTTGCCTTACAAATTTCAATGCTTACACCTGAAAATTTGGCAATTCACATGGCGCATGCGCAGCCAACCTGTCGGCAGCTTAGCCAGCCAGTCAGCCATCCAGCTAGCACCAGCTAATGGCCAAATTCTGAGTCTCAGTTACAGTGGTGGTGAGTTTAGATTTCCGTTGGAACGTGTCTTAAATTTTCCTTTCATTGGTTTTCATTTGGAACTGGGGGGTTTTTTTTATTCTTCTCTTTGCTTGCGTTTTAAATTTGTGCTGAGTCATGTTATTGTTGTTGTTACTAGTTTTCACAGCAGCTTTTAACCTGGAAGTTATATTGAAATTGAGAACGACTTTATAGCTTCATTTCTTGTTATTGCTGACTTTAATTAACTTTAACAGTTTTGCGTTTTAAGTTCTGGGTTTTTTTGAAGGATATTTGAAGCAACAGAAGACAGAAGATGGTTAACTCAGTGAGTACATGAAATACCTTTTACTTTTACCAAGACAAATACGTACATATAAAAAATCTACAACAAGGCTGTGTGTCAACTTATGCGACTAATGAATGACGTCACAAACTGTGCAGATCAAGTTACAGTAGGATTCGGTATTTCCCCTGCGGAGTTCTTTTAGCCAGTTATTATATTTTGCAAGTAAATGTGAAATATTGGGTAAGGCTTTAGCTCCGAGTAGTGATGTTATGGCACATCTGCGAGGGTATATTTGCTTGAAATCTGAAGAACTGCATGAATATTGCTGCCATAGTATAGATGGAAATTATGGATCTTTTAATTACAAACAATCCATCCAAAATAGTTTGTAGTGTCAAAAGGACGGCTCTATAGAGTTAGTAGCCTGCAAAGAAATCATTTTTATTAGACGATTTGAACTAAAATTGAGCTTGTTGAAGGCCAAAGTGTTTATATTGCAAAATCTCCCCACAAATATGAAGCTTATTTACAAGCAACACTAATGAAATCCATACTGGAAAAATTTCCACAATTGCTTTTATTGGCCATAAGTAGGTAACTAACTAGTTAGATAGCCAAGCTCAACCACGCTAAAATCAGACACTTCGTTGCGCTCGGTTAACCATACTACCCGATGCATACATGCAAATTAATAATGAGAACTACGCACTACCTATAATAATTATATGTAATGATTGCTTATAAGCCATATACAATAAGGGATCCAGTAAAAACCTCCACATTTGACGTCACTTATAATCAATTGTTCTAGAAATCAATCCACATGCGAGTATCATATTTTCAACTCTTTGACTTCCTAACTATATGTAGTATATCCAAGCAGCTAAATAGACTTGAACTTTGGGTGCAAAAAGGCCAGTGGCGATATTGACTTAAGTAACTGGTACAATCTATAACCAAATGGCAATAAGTGTAGCACGCGCAAAAGCAAAGCTCATCAAGCAGTCTCTGTAAACGATGTCTTATTTGAGTTATCTAATTTCGCATCTAATTTATGAGATCGGAAACTCTTCCTTCTGCCTATTACATACATTTGCACGAATACAATATAGAATACGAGTATGAAAAATTATAAGATAGGGAATATTGGTCTACAAATTTTATCACATCTAAGCCGAAAATTGGGAAAAATGTACGATAATGTATGATTATTATCATAATATCTCTTGCCTTGGCTGAAAATCTGGCAATTTAATATTTTATAAATCTTTCAACAGGTCTTCTACTTTAGGCATTTCGAACTCATATTTTACCTCTGGGGCTAATTGCCGTTTGACTTCCAACAAAGTTTTATGATCTATTACTAAACATACCTATACTAATTACCGACTTTGTATATACTTTATGACTTATTTACCAAGCTGCATAGTTCTTAATAAATGCAGTATTTAAAAAATGTTTAACGATGCTCTAAGCCTATACATTGTCAATTAAAATGATTTGCATGAGATTGCTTGGCTAATCCACTCAGTGCTTGCCACTGCCACAGAGCTGCCTATGACAGATATGTAAAGGTTCTGCTTGTTCAAGCTCTCAGCACATTAAACAGCATGACGAACAAACATACTGTCACCATCAAAGCGGAATTCACTTTGAGGGAAGTTGTTACCGCTTAATTAGCCACAAGAAGGAACTAAAATTGTTTTCCCACTTGAGTTTGAGCAATTCAAACTGTTAGAATTTGACAGATTTTTCAAAATTGTTGGCAAACTTTTCAGTATCCATCCTTTAAACATCGGTCAAGCGTTGATAAGTGCTTATATACATATATTATAGGTTTTACTATGAATATGCATTATATGCCGCTTGGCATTGTTCATTGCAGTCAATGAATGTCAACTCAAACGAAGCTCAAGCCGGAAACGGCAATAATGCCTAAAAATATCTAACTATAAAATCATATTTGCTTAAGCAGCAGCTACGAAGCGCAAATTTGCCCTACTTGAGATCTTCCTCTTTAAACTGTGATCCTATAGTTTAAAACACTTCGGCAATGCCCACATTTATATAGCAATCATCACTTGCCAGTTGCAGCTCCACTTACAGATTGCCTAAAAATGTGAAGCACAAGGATATCCAGCTGCATTTGTAAATGCTTATGTATACATTTCTGCAAAGACCTTAAACTAATAAGCCAAATGAAGGTTGCAGTTGGCAAGTTATGACAAAGAACGACTTAATTGCTGTCGTAAAACAAATTTACATTTGTTTTCTTTTTTTTTTAACAAACAAGACAAGTTTTAATATTATAGCAGTAGAAGTACATCAGCAATTGGACTACACATGTTGTGCATAGCTTAGCTCGTATAAAAATTAAATGTATATTGTTTATATTTATAATTGCCGAGCATTTTGCGGAAAGGCCAGCATGCACATTAAAACATTAAACTGCCCAACACTCGCTACACTTGAATTGTGGTTTAAAGTACCAGCAGCATAAGGGTAGGGCAGGGCAAGGGTGTAGCAGCGACGGGCCGCTGAATGGCCACTTGACCAGCGTCGTGTCAACCCAAAAACCCATAACTGAGACGAAGACGACAAGTTCAAGTTTGTGTCGCTCCTTTTAAATGGGTGATTAGTTAACGGCACGTTTGATTTAACGATCACTTGATAGCTATCCAAACTGCATGTTCATCGTCGGGCACATGTACATATTTATAATGTGGCACGGGGATATACTCGTACTTACATTTTGTTGACGCCTTTGACAAGAAGTGCCAAATTTATGGTAAATTGACATAGTATTTGATAACTGACAAGTTCAAAATGTTGTCAGATGTTAACATATCGCTAACAGACCCCATGCAAATACATATATGAATATGTGTTATTAATGAACTTAAGCTGGACATAATCTTTTAATTCAACCAAGTACTGGGATATAGGTCCTATAGAAAATGTAGATAAAGGAACAAAATAAAAACCATAGCTGCTTCTCTGCCGGAAAAAGATAAATAGTAAGTTTAATAAAAGCAGACCTGTTTATTAAATTTGTATTAGATTTATAGTGATTTCTTTATGTATAAAGGAAAAGCATTTTCGTACGTTATGTCAACTTATGCCCAAGATCATTAATGGAGTTCCTATTTGTACAGCAAGTAAATAAAACTAGTAAAGCTATAACATTTTTCAAATGACTTTAAAGCAGCTTTTTAATATTTTAGCATTTTTACCAGGCTTTGTTCTGGTTCTCTTACTGGTGCTTTTCAGATGGGGCTCGTTTCAATGTATCTAAGTTTTATGTTGCCCACTATTGAATAGATCATACTTTCCCCTACCTTATTCCTATATAATTTTATAAAATTTGAGTTACAAATAGATGCATTGATATAAAGAATTTAATTACTTTCCTTTGTAAGCTCTTATCCCACTTACGAGTCGAACTTCGGCCTTTTAGTTCCTAAAGCTTGGGCTGCGTGTTATTCCCCAGTCAGTTGCCCACTTACATCTGACTTTTTCAGCGTTTTCCTCAATCAGTCAGTCGCCATAAATATATATTTTATTTGATCCAATACGTTTTGCTGTCCATTTTAGAATAGGCTTCTATGAGGGCTTTCAAATGAAATATTACATTATATTTTCAACAAATTATATGCAACTTTCTTATAATTTAAGACTTAACAAGGGAGTCAACAAATCATATCTAAGACGTAGGTTCATGGTGGTTTAGACAAATGGACTAAATGTGGAGATAAATGAGCCCCAATAACCTGAAAGGCCAGCAATGCCAATATGAACCAGGTTTAGATTCTATTTCAACGATCTTCTACCTAACCTAACCCAACTTAAAATGTGATATGCCCTTAAACTTACTCGCATACATAATGCATAAGTCAATATCAACAATTTCTCACTGCGCAGCTACTTAGCAGTTTAAGCCAGTTCGGCTTTACTATAGTTTTAATCAGCTATAATAATTTGTGCAAATATAATACTCGCAATTATATTGTGAATTTTTATATCACGTAAACAAATACGACTGCATATAATATATTTTTGGTAAACAAGAACGTTGACACAGTGACTGGAGGTTGGGGATATTCGACCTAATCATGTTCGTAGACGTATACATGACTGTTATCTAATTAAAGCTAGCTTACCTGTCTATAAGTTGTCGATTTGAACTTAGTGTATAATTTGTTGTTGTAGTGTGCTGGCATGAACTTAAAAAGGGTGTGACAGTGACAAGAATGCGCAATGAAAACATCAAAAATACAACGCCAACAACAACAATAAAGGCAACCACATACACTACAGCTCATCCTTCACATTGGAGAGTTGATTCACCTATTCAAACTAAACAGGTCTTGAATCTCTGGGTCTGACTTTGAGTTCGTACCCTACCAAAGATCTAAAGATCAAACGGCGTCTCATTGTCAAGCGAATCGGAAATCATACAACGTACTACACACGAGCACGAGCGACACATGATATATGACCTAGGCAATATAGCAACGGCAACAAAAATATGAAATTTATGTTTAATATTGTATAAAGACATATATTGCCAAAAAAAACATTATGGCATAAAATGCAATCATCTTTACATGTATTTCAATTACTCATGTTCAGAGGTTGGCCCACCGTAAACGGGTTTACAAAACGCTCAGTCGACAGACATTATAGGGCCAGACTTTACGCTGTCTATAATTTACACACGGCTGACTTAGAAGTAAATCCACAGCCCCAGCAGAAGGAGCTTGCCAAACAAAATATATTTGTACTTGTGTATTGCTAAACAGTTTTTGTTTTCAATTACTCGTGCAGCTTGAAGGACAACATTTATCGAGGCTGAAACCTGTCTGGGCTCTGCGCATTCTCACCTAATGCCTCTCAATGATTCCAGCAAACAATAGGTTTTCCGTTGTTAAAGCGCCACATAATGATGGCGTTGAAGTGTAAATAATTACCCGCAGACTTTTATTTTAATTTGACTAAATCTTTTTATTAGCAAAGTGGCTGTTCAAGATTTAAACTATGGTCTTATAATTGTGTTATATTCTTAATATATCATTTTTTAATATTTTTAGTATTGTATGCCAACCATTAAAGGATACTACAACGTTTTAAAGATTTCAATGCAGAAGAGGGAGCTACTATTTATAAATATTTTTATTTTTGTTTGTATTATTATGGTCATATTCCGAAGAATAATAACAAGAAACGTAGGCAAGCTTCGGCTTGCCGAAGCTTATATACCATTCACATCGTAAATGTATAACTGATTTAAATCAAATCTGTAGCTATATGATATAGTAGTCCGATCTTGATCAGATAACGCCAGCGGACCTGAGGCCTCTTCAAATGGATAGAAGCCGAATTTAGTTTGATTTTAAAGGAAAACAGAATAGTTATGATATTAAGTGTTCAAACAATCAGTTGCATGGGAGCTATATGTGATATAAATGTCTTATCTCAATGAATCTTGAACTCAACCAGCGTGTAGACAAAGAAAAATCTGTTAAAATTTCAACACTGTAGCTCTTAAGACTTCTGAGATGTCGGGGTTGATATAGACAGACGGGCGGACATTGATATATCGATACGTTGTTTAAAAACAAACTTGATCTGACGCACCACAAGGGGAGTCTACATACCAAATTGGGTCTCTCTAGCTCTTATATAGTCTCCGAAATCTAGGTGTTCATACGGACGGACGGACGGACATGGCTAGTTCGACTCTTCTGTTGGTGCTGATGAAGAATATATATACTTTATAGGGTCGGAGACGCTTCCTTCTGCCTGTTACATACATTTTCACGAATACAATATACACGTTTACTCTATGAGAGAACGAGTATAATAAATATACCTTCGCATTTTTTGTGAATGGTATAAAAATGTTTAAATAGTCTTCATTGAATATATATATATATATATAAGAAAATACAAAGTGCCTACTATCTTATTGAGACTTTGTTCCAAGATGCTTAATCCGGAATTACTATTATACTACCGTAGAGGAAAAGCAAAACCCCCGCTCCCTAACACACACACACTTTCTGTACGCCTCTTGCCAATTATGTTAAGCCCAACATAATTATGTTATTTAGCTGCTGTTGCATTAATAAAGTGCAGCATACTTTCGGGGCTGTCGGTTAAATCAACTGCCAAAATAACTGGCCAGATGTAGATTGTTGAGTGTTTTGTGTTATACATATGTAGTTCGTATTTATACAACTGTTAATGAATGATGTAAATGTAAATGTAAACAATTGATTTACCTTGGCGCACTTGATAAAATAGCCTGGAATGTCGCTTTCAATGTCTTTATATATCGCGAAGGCGTTGAGGTAGGCAGACGGTGTACTATTAGTAATGTTGATCTGTATGTTATTTTTCCACAGAAATTTGTTTTGTTACTTAAGCAAAGCAATGGAAAGTTTCCATGATTTGTTTCAATATTGCAATAGTTTCCATTTTATTCACAATATCTGCGGCTCATAAATATGGACCTATTTTACGAGTTTATTGGCAGGCTTAGTGATGCTCATATAAATTATGCTAATTCTAGAAAAGTGCTTCACCGCACAACAGGAAGCTGCTGTTGCTAAAGCTATAGTTATCAAAGGCTCGTCAGGCCATCAATTATTCAATTAATCAAATGCATTATTGCTCGACACTTGTAAACAACATACTGCAGCACTCTCAAACGGGTTCCATAAAGAAATTAAATAATATTATGCATTTACAAACAACGTCGCATGTGGCACATCAAACTCCAATGTGTTGACCTTCACTGTGGTGAGCAGGAGAATAAAGTCTGGCCTCAGCAAATGTGGGTCATAAAACGGCACAAAGCTTTTATTTATTGCGCGTTTTATGGGAAATGTCATATCGCCTGTTCTCACACCACCATCAGCATCAACACACACTGCCATCAACAATCAGTTGCCACTCAATCGAAATCGATCATTATTTTAATTTTCCTGCTCACTCTCACTCACCCATTGCTGGTCTTCCATCGAGTCTGTTTTAAATTTAAATTATTAACTTTCTCACTTCTGTTTACATCGTAACTACTTCCACATATTTACTTAATTAGGGTTAAATTGCTATTTAATTATTGTTGTTGTTTACTGCTCACACATTTTGCATATTTGTAATTAAGTGTTCAGCCTGGATTTTATTATTTAAACCATTTACGGACACGTTTTATTAACTATCTATAGCTCCACAGCTTTACGCATGAGTGAGCTTCGCACCGAACAACAGTTTGTGATATGCAGGCAGCTCAGTTTCAGATTTCTTTTTGCAAGAATTTCAAACTTAAGTGGCTACCACAGGAGCAAATTCTGTGTGATAGCTCGCCCAGCATAAACTTATAGAAAATGTTAAGAAGTTGATTATTTAGACTATAAGATATAAGAGTACACTAGATTTCGATCACTATTTATATAAGTATAAGTATATACCACAGCTGCTCTGTCCTCGATATGAAAGTAAAAATGCTGAATATGATAACCTGTTTACTTTATTTGGCGCTGGAAACCCTCGTGCCGCTCCGGTTATATCGCACACTAGATTTAATAAGCTTTAATTGAACTGTGCACTGACCTGTTGGCATGCGTATGTATATATGTATGCATGAATATGCTTCTATATATATACATGTCATATATATGCGGGAAGAGCTGAAAGAAATATTTGCAGGTCTCGAGTGCAAAGAATATCAGCGAAGCTAGGTTAATGGTAAAACTTAAGATGAGATCTTAAAATACAAATTTGTAGCTAACTAATGTGTGAGTATATGTATAATTACATATTTGCATAGGGCCACTTTCGTGTAGCTCCTCTACCTACCCTCGGAAAAATGGATCTGCTGCTTGTGCGTTTCAGACATTAAACAAACAAGCCTCAAAATTCATATTTAATTGGCTAATTACATAGATGGCAACCCTTTATTAGAAAATGTCAATCAAAAAATCAAATTAAATAAACAAACATATTTTGCATACATGTAAATAATATTTTTAAAATGGACAATAATAACATGTTCATGCCAGATCCATGCCTTTGAGGGAGATATGAAATTAAATTGTGCAATCAAAAATTGTGATGTGCAACAAAAACCCAAATGCCAAATGTCCTTTGAAGCCTGGCTGACGCTGCATCAACATTGGCGCAACATCAGTATCCGTATGCCGCATCCGCATCCACAGCTCCAGCTCCAACAACGTTGCTAGCTCAATCAAAAACAGACGCCAAATGTCCATCAGACTGTGCAACCAATGGACTAAAAAGTGAGACAGGTGAAAGGCTGGACAGGAGCAGCCTGTTCAAGCCAGCAGCTTAATTAAAAATGGCGCAAGCCTTCACTCAAAGTCCTCTGGCAGCTGCTTAATTGAACTGGCGGTTTTCCCTATAATAAATTAGAATAAAATACTTAATATTTATATACTTTTGTATGGACTTCACATTAATTAACCAATTTTCAATTCATAAATTGGAATTATAATTATTTCATATTCCCATATATAAATATATATATATACTTTTTTTATAAGCCCATTTAAGCATCGACCACCAACACGTGACCAAAACTAATTTGATTTTCATTTTATTTCTATTGCGTGGCCTTAATCGCATTTATAAGTCAGCCATGCTCCATATATTTCAACGTAGCTGATCTTTCGGGCACATGTGACACTTCTTTATCTATGGACCACACCCTTTGCCTTGCGCTAATTTAGCAGCGTGTCCAAATTGATGAGCCTCCCCTGATGATTTTTTGTTTGCATGTTGGTGGTGGGCCAGGGCAACCTTTGCAAACATTTCGGCACAATCTGTTGCCTAACTAGGCGTTACATTGATGCTACTTAAGCAATGGTTATGACTGCCGCTGGGTTGGGGTTGGAGATGCGTCAGCTGCTGAAACTGTCAAGTAAGCTTTGACAACTTGTTGTGAGCTAACAAGTGATAGCGATTTCACCATTATCAATCAAATCAGTATAATTGAGAATAGTATGACATAGGAATGATTGCGAGAATCGTAATATACTACTAAAGATACTGAAAGATGGATTGCTGCTATATTATGTTGACCCTTAATAAGTTGCCTGATCCTTCAGATACTTTTTACAACAGTAAGATTTTTTCCACTGTGGTATAAAGCTGAGTAGAGGACTCATTAGCATACTCTCAGAATGCATTATAAACATCCGTTCTATCGTAAGATGCAATCTGATGGCAATCTGATACTTAAGCTATACAAATTAAGATCACTTCCCATACTTAACAATTTCTAACAATTAATTTTCATTTGAAATTAGTATCAAATGTAATCAACAACTCTTTCTTAAACAGATCCATAAATAAAAATAATTGTTCACGAATTACACTCTTAGCTCTCAATGCTCAAATGCTACATAAATTCTCAACTTACTTACGCCTGGCTAGATTCAATCCTCAATCTTATACTTACAATGAAATTCCGATTCTTATGCCCACAGACAGTCACATAACTCAGCCAAAGAGAGAAGGCATAATAGGCAGCAGGAGTAACAGCAGCAGCAAGGACAGCAAACAGCGACAGCTAACATAAAAATTAATTAAAATCTGGATTGCCTACGGCGTTCTAGCTCTCCTTCTCGCCTCAAGTCAAGTACGGGCAAGATCTTCCTTTTCAAATTGTTCACACGTTGAAACATCTTGTCTTGTGTCCTTTACGCCTTGAAGGCTGCAACAGTTGCCGCCGCCACAATCATCATGTGAAGCGTCCCTGTCCCTTGGATGCGCCGCTCTTCTATTTCACGCCCTAAATATAGCCCTCAGCCAAGGTAACCAACCCTCAATATAAACTACGGCCTAAGGTAGTTCTGGCTGCTGTTGTCATTGTTATTGTTTTGTGCTGTCAAAAACTGTTGTTCTGTGCCAGCTCCTGCCCTTTGCCTCTCCTTTACTCTTACTCTTACTATTTATTCCCTGCTGGCGCTGGATGTGCCTTTGCCTTTGCCTTCACCTCACATTTTGCCATGATTTTATGTAATTTTATTAATCACAACAACACATTCATCTGCTCGCCTTTTACCTTTAACCCCACATCCTTTTCTTCCATCCCAGCATACATTACCCCTTCCCGCTGCTCTTTTCATCCCTTTTCATTTATATTGTTCGCTGTCATTTAGTTTTGACTAATTATGCAATTTGTATGTGCAATAAAAAAAATATTAATTGCCTTTACCATAATTTGTAAAAATTATGCAATACACTCCTTTCAATTCAGGCTGTGTTTTTATTAAAGCTTTTGTTTTGTTGGTCAGTGCCTTTGTTTATTTATTTGCTGTTTTTTGCGGTGTTTGTTGTTGTTGAAATATAAAAAACACGAAGCTACGCAAATTTTCCGGCTCGCTTATTCAGCAAGCCATCATGCGAAAATCTGCGAGATGGTACGAGTTAAAAAAAGAATTTTTGTTTAAGCCATAGGTGGTGAGACAAGTTTACCTGTTTTCATTTTAAATTAAATTTTGTTAATGAATATTGCAAGGTATTCAGGAACGCACAGACTGAACGCATAAACGTCTCAAACTTTCGATTAGTTAATATAACATAAACATCGGCAGCTTTATCCTTCTTAGTTCGATTTGTTTTTAAAGTGGTAATGCAATACTGATATTTTTGAAAAGTCTGTCCTTAATGACTGACTGACAGATTTGGCCAAGCCATAATACTTGGTTAAAATTTACACAAACGTTAAATTTTATAGTAGTTGAACACTTTGATTCAAATATGTGTTAAATATGTCAAGGAAATAAGACTGTTGCATATCGGTTGAAGAATTTAAACTTCGATGTGAAGGCGTGTATGGTCGGGGTAGGGGGTATCACTAGAAAAGTATCAAAATTTTGCCAAACTTGTAACTGTAGTGTCACCATGTTTGACACCATAGCTAAAATCTTTTAGTTACTTGCCAGCTTCATCTAGTATATAGCTATTATGCCTTGACATCTCTCAAAACTTATTCAAAGACTTTGTCGAACTTGCAGATTCTACTGCAGCACGCTCATTCACAATCAAAGCGTATAACCAACTTCAATAGCAGCGTCGGAGGCATCATCAAATGCCAATGGAATGGCATTGACAGGCGCATCATTATATGGATATCATTATCGTGTATCGCCTGTATCGTCACGACAAGTCCAGATCGAGGATGAAGGAGAGGACGAGTCGACAATGATGCTGCCCTACCACTAAGCGTACGCGGAGAGCAACAGAAATATAAGGTAAAATGTCACAAGATGCTGCACAGGAGTTGATATGTGGGTGGTGTACTTGCTGCTGGGGGCGTGGTTGGGCAATATAATAACGAGCAAACATTTATACACGACACTCGATGGCATAACGATATAGAAAAAAACAGACACACATATATACACATGCCATGAGTGTAGCAGCGATTCAGCCAGCCAGCCAAGTCAACTGTCGATATCAGCTGCTACCAAGTTGATCCCCGCACCCAGGCAGCTCTTGCACCCATGAAATGAATGCGAATTCTGTTTGCTATCGATTTTCAGGACAACGTTTATTATTTTTATTATATCTGCAAACCGAGTTCTGGAACTGGGACTGAGTCTGTGGCTGAGCCTGAGCCTGAATCACTGCTCGTGCCCCTGTCCGAGGGGGTGGCTGGCAAATTATGGGCTTTTCATAACGTTAACAGTCGCATAAATACGCTCTTTGTGTCAACCAAGTAGAAAAAATGCGATAAAAGATTATAAAGTGTGTTGGCTTTGGGTTTTTGGCTTTGGCTTTTGCTGCCAAGCCAGCTTCGAGGCAGAGAGACATGGAACAGAGCATGCAGTAGGTAAGGGGTGGCGATGGCGACATCTGTTTCCGACATCTTTTAATAAAATTTTCATCTTTATTACGAAACGATTGTTTTATGTGCCCATCGTGCCCGTACCCATTGGCCATACTCAGTTCCAAGTTTCTGGCCCGTAGGGCAATAACTACTTAAACTAGATGCGGACTTGGGCGCTGGCAGCATTGTCCTGCCATGCAACGGCGGAAGGAAGTCCCGCTGTGGCTCACGCTGCCGTCTTCAAGGAAGTAATTAGAATGAAGCGATTTTTAGTTGCGTCTTGGGCAAAGTTGTGCAAGTTTTTCTCTTGACTCTTGTGCCTTTGTTTTTCTTTTAATATTTTTCGAATTGGAAGTTCATTCAAAACTTGCCAATGTACGAGTTTATAAAAAATTTAATTTAATTTTCATGACTTTCATGACAATTTTTAACATGCAACGCTTGTATGTCAAACTGGCCAAAGAAACAGCTTGACTATGGAAATAATTGCTCGTATTTATTGGTTAATTTATGAAATTTATACCAATTAAAAATACTTTGTAAAGCCTGCATGTGTTTTTGTTTGCGCGGAGTTGGGCGGTAATTGTGGTTACTATGTATGTGGTCTTTTTTTTTGTTGTTGTGCGGTCAAGTGGTGTCCCATTTTATTGGGTAGTAGAGTGGCCAGTTGAGAGTGCAAAATATTATGAATAAATTTATCTCACTAGCTGTGTGAATATTTCAATTTTACCAACATTTTGGCACAAAATAAAGTCAACAACAGAAGAGTGAATTAGTTATAACCTTTATGGAGACTCATGGGTAAGGCAGACATTGATTTAATATACGCATGGAAGCAAAAACGCCACCTGTATTTTCATATATTGATGTTGATCCTTCCTTCTTATTTAGTGGTTCTATGGACTTAATTTCTCAAAAAGGGGTAGTGGATGGATGAGGTTGCCGAGGCAATTTGTGTCATTTGATGAAGACGAAAGCTAAAAAGTTACTAAACAATGCTGAATAACCTACCCAAATCGACCTAATCTATCAAAAATTGGAAACTAACGACTGACTTACCAACAACTATGAAGCCATTAGCTATTTAGAAACAAGAATAGAACTATCAAAAATGTGTAGCAGTTATATGAGCTCAGCAATCTTCAGCATGTTAGAATTCACAACAGATTCTAGTGGTGAAGTGGTTTGGGTTAAAGCCAACGGTGCACTTGTTAATCAAGATGAAGAGGTCGAGTTGGATAAGTTGTGAATCATATTTGCATTTATTACTCAGCCAGATAATGCCCTAATTGCGAAGTCCAATGGAATACATTGTGGGCAGATCTTTTAAGAACACTTCGGGGGTGGCTTAAAAATACTTTTACTGAAAATGAAGTTTCAGAAATAATAATTACTTGAAATAAATATATTCAATCAATGTTAAAAACTGTTAATGTTTGTATTTGAAATTTTAAATGTTTTTGCATCTTTGGAATATTTGAGAAGACTCAAAAATCATTTTCATTTCCATTTATGGGCCTAACATTGGAATATTAATATAATTAGTAAGATTTATTAAAAGTATTTTTACCATTCAAATTGTATGGAGTTAATATCTTGATGTCATAGACAATTTAGTATGGTATATAATAGCCACATCTCATCTGGCATTGCCACTTGTTGCAGCGGCAAAGTTGCTATAGCGCCTATTCAGCACCCGAACCATTACTAGCCGATACAAGGATCGAGTCTACGGACACAATCAAAGTGAAAACTACCACCAATAACTGATATGTTATTCTCTCTATTCGTATTCCTTTCAAATGCATTTAAAAGTCATAAAGCTTAAGAAAATGTCCCCAAATAATCATCTACTTTGCATTATACCACAAAGCAATATGAAATTCCCAGCAAATTCTAGCCCACAATAATATTATTCACAGAGAGCCCCGACGAAACAGAAATCATTTACATATTTCCAGTTCGGCAAACATTTTTGGCGGCAGGAGAAAAACCGCCTCAGTTCAGCGATTTCGAAAAAACAATTAAAACTTTGCCTTTAACACCAGCCTCGCATAACCCCACCAGCGCCCACTCTATGATAACAAAAGCTCAAAA
The DNA here is from genome assembly GCA_037043425.1 of Hirtodrosophila duncani. Classification (NCBI taxonomy): domain Eukaryota; kingdom Metazoa; phylum Arthropoda; class Insecta; order Diptera; family Drosophilidae; genus Hirtodrosophila; species Hirtodrosophila duncani. Next base: position 2,900,054 of record JBAMBM010000194.1, read on the forward strand.
ACTGCGGAACTGTGACCCCTTTCATTTTTCAAAAATAACTAAGAGAACTCAGTGCTCCCTTGTCATATGCCCAAGCACAATCACAATTTTCAACATTCTGTCATAGCTACACATTCAACCCACTTATCAAATAATTGTCCTCATATTATGCCAACTACAAAGAGTCAACCACCACACACACACACTCCAAACATATGAAAACTGGCAAGGACACAAAAAAAATTGTAGGAAATTGAAAATAATCTGCTTAAGTCCCCCACTGACAGTGGGGGCATCTTCTGAAAAGCAAGCCCAACCATTCATCCACCCACATAGTGGCAGTCTGACGCCATTTTGCCAGCCCAATCCTTGGGTGCCAAATAAAAATGTGTAAGCACCAATACACACGAACAAGCAAACACACACATACAGAGAGACAACGAGAAATCCTTTGCATAAATGATGATGGCTTGAGCATGATGAGAATGAGAACTTTTAATCATTATTATCACATATTTATACGCTTATATGAGCATGTTTTATGTACTCGCCATGCCAGCCAGTCAGCCAGTCAGCCAGCCAGGATGCGGAGTAATCCTTTTGTGCAGCGGAACAGCAGAACAGTGGAAAAGCAAAAAGCCACAAATGGCAGAGCAAAAAGCAAGCAAAACAATGCCCCCAGAGATAGGAGTATGCCATAGAGAGTAGCAGCAGTGTCTGCTTTTGTTGGCCTTGTTCTTATTGTTCGAATCCTACTAAGCTCAGCCGAATTGAGCTGAGAGTGCTCCTCGGCTTTGTTGTTATTGCTGTTGCTGTTGCTGTTGTTTTTGTTGATGAGTTTTCAATGCGCTTGAAGCCACGCCCCAGTTGAGGACGAAGGACCAGGACAACAACTGGCAACCACTTGCACTTTTTGTTGCCACAACAAGGGTTGCTTCTCTCTCTTTCTGTCGCTCCCGCTCTCTGTTGCTCTCACTCACTCACACTCTCGCAGCCTCTCGCTCTCTCATACATATACTGTACAATAGAGCAAGTATAGCGCACTCACAAAAGTCAAAAGGACATAAATAGACCTCCATGCCTAGCTCACTTGTCCTGCCCCTTCCCCTTTTCCTGCTGCCTTAAGCAAGTTGCTAAGCTTACATAACAACTCTGCTGCCTTGACTTGGCCAGCTTATGCTATGTATAAGGCAAGTAAATAAGTCATCATTGTCGATTGTCGCCATCAAGGACTACAACTACGACGAGGACAACTAATTTGCGGTCATAATAAAAGTTAATCTACTGACTCTTGGCGTTTGCTTGGTTGTTGGCACATTTGGCTGCTTGGATCCTGCAACAAATGGCGTGTACACAAACGAGGGGACATAGTGGACACAGATTTTTAGCTAAATAGTTGACCATATTTCATAAGGAAACTACATTTGCTCTTAGACACAAAATGAGCAGTGCAGAAGAGAAGATTAAAAGCTAAAAAAAAAATGGTATTAAAATTGGATAAAATTATAGAATGTATAAGTATTATTTTCTTAATTTCTTTAATGACAATTTATAGTACATACTTTAGATATTTGCCTTAACTATCGGAAATATCGGTATATAAACATTAGGTGCATATATAATAGTGCAGAGAGTACACAATTAGCTTCACAGACTATCTTTTCGAATCTTCGCCAACTTCTAGATGTTATGTGCTCTACTATTTGTAGTCTATATATATCTATCCTCAAATTCAAGCCGCATTAGTAACTAAACATTTGCCAAGAAATATAAAACGAATACTTATAATAACGATTCAAAAGATTCAACATATAGATTTCTTGTATTTTGAACTTAAATAGAAACCAAGAGCCTACAAGACTGAGTGTTGACAGCTCTTTAGCTAAAGTCATTAGTACACCCATGTATCTGTACCTAAACCAATCAAATTTGCATTTACTTATATATAGTTAAACTTGTTCCACTGTGCTTGTGAGCCACAACAATTCTAATAAGAAGCCAAGCGACAACAAGCACAGAGTACCAAAATGGAGGCACAGTCAAACTCTAAGCGAGCAGCAGCAAAGTGCGAGCGGGAAAAGGACAGACCTCATGGGGTTGGGGGAGGGGAAGTTCAACAAAACAAGAAAATTAAATTTTTATTGTTTTCACACAAATAAAATCAAATAAAAAGGCGAAACAACAATAACGGGGCTGGCAGCCGGCTCCACGGACTTCACAAAAACATAAGCATGGCAAGGAATTGCAAAGAGAACCAGAGCAGAGCCAATACATAAGGAGTACGTCACGTGCCATATAGTTCTATATATGTATGTGCTTGCGCCTATGCGAGTATGAATGTACGAACAGAAACGACAAATGACGACGACTGGGCAGGAGAATGCAGACCAACCACTGCCAAGCAACCCCTAAAAGCTATTGCAGTCAACGGCAGCATCCCAGGACCAAGGAGCTAAAATGATTGAAGCTGCTGCTGCTGCTTGCAGTTGTCTGAATCAGTTCGATGCCAGCACTCGACGCGTACGCGACGCGTAAATCCAGCCCTAAAGCTTTAGATAATATATATTTAAACATATAGAAGTGGCAGAAGACGTGATGTCAACGGCATTTCTAATGGACAGTCTACTCCATGCACAGCAGCAGAGTCAGCTAAAGTCGAGTCTGAGTGAGATGTTGCTATCGAATCGTGGCCGCGATCAGACTGAAACAGAGACCGCACCCGTGGCAGGCGGTGAGCTGTGCAACTGTTCAAAACATGGCTATAAATGTGATAAGTGTCGTGATCGTGAGCATCGTGCCGAGAGTGTCGATAGCATAGAGGAAATGGACGAAGATGATGAATCCTCTTCGGATGAAATTGTTCCCGATGTGGAGGAGGAGTTAGATACGCATATGGATGATGAGGAACTGGATGATGAGCTGGTTGAACCAGAGGCAATCAAATTGCCTAAAGTGGAGCCCAAAGAGGTCAACACAACGACCAGCACAACCACCATACTCAAGGATAACAATAGCAAGCCCATATTGAAGTTCAGTGTGTCCGCCATACTGGGCGATACCCGGGAGGGTGTGCGCGTAAGGAATGGTAAGCATAATTGAAGACAGGCTTCAGTAGTATACTTAAAGAAAAATTAGAGAGTTTAGAACTTGGAAATTCTCGCTAGCACAAGTGAGATCGTCTAAAGTCGGGCAACCGAAGCTTGTACCCATGCAGAATAATATGAAAGGAAAACTTAGTAAGCAACCCGATCCAGATCCAATTCGGACGACTGACGTCGACAGATTCAAAATTTTGAGTTTCATAATGATTTCATTCTGAAATATTCGGTTACGTACCAAATATTCGGCTGCATAAAAAAATGTTATTGAATTTCAGGAAAAGGAAAGGCAAAGGAAAAGGTTTCTTCATAAATGTTCATTCTAAGAGGATCCGCTTTCTGTTAGCTCAATGTAACGTGTATTACACAGAACGTCGCGACTGCGTTGCTGTGCCAAACTAATTCTGGGTTTTGTTTTAGTAATTTACCTAGAAAGAACTTTGCTCTTTTGTTCTAATGCATCGTCATTGGCGGCCGCTATACAATCTAGTTGTCCGATCCAGAAACGGATACATAATAAATTTGGTGCAATTCGACTAAATGCAATGACTAATGCAAACTTTTTATACTAAGTTTCATCTGAAAGGATCTTTTATATGACAGCTACTTTTCTTACTAAGTTTCATCTGAAAGGATCTTTTATATGACAGTTATATAATGTATTGCTTTCCGAACTAGCCAATTTGAATATATTACTAGGCTGCTTCAAAATGAAGCCTATTCTGAAATTTTGCAGCTTTAAGACTCTGAAAATAGTTTGCATAGAAACCGACGGACAGTCTATCGATTAGGCTAGTCATGTTGATAAAGAATATATATTTGTAGTTTACAGGGTCGTTCGTACAATACCTTATATGAGTCACAAATATCATTACCAAATTATAATACCCTCTGAAAAGGGAGTCTAAATATATCCAGTTTGCAAGTTTTCCAAGTTTTATGCCCTAATTTCCAGAGTGCAGGCAATAAACGCGGCTTGGCAATTAATTTGCCGTGCCTAATGCCAAACATAAACATTGCACACGGAAACACAATGGCCACAATATGAAAAGCCAAAAGAATAACAAAGTGTTGTATCAAATTTAAAATTCAGTTGCGCCACATACGAGAGGTGCCCCAGTAGAAGGGTCGAGAATTTGGTAGAACCGCTTGCTTCCGTTTTTTGAGCGATCTTCATTGTTCTTGTGCTAAACCCTCGAGGCTTTCCAAGGCTGAGCAGGCTGTAAAAACACAACCAGACCTAATCATGTTTAAATTATTGAGTCTGAGCCTCAACAAATCCCGTTGCACGGCCTAACCATAACCAGTTCGAGTCTCTCCGCCGCTGTCTCCTGGCTGTGGCTGTGGCTGCGCCTGCGCGTGCTGCTTACGAGGGGTTGTGCAGCAACAACAACAACAACAAAAAGTAGGCGTAACAAATCGTCTATCAGTCACTGTAACTGCGACGCCTTTTATTGCGCACTCGCATTCGCATCCCCAATGCTTTTCTAATGCCACTTTTTAGCATGTGAATGGCAATTCTTTGTGTGTCTCTTTCATATGTTGTGGGATTTTAATTGTCAAGCAATTGCGATTAGGTTTAGTGTATTTTTTATTAATGAGTGGGCTGGCTTCTTATCGCCTTTTTTATTGCAGTTTTTTATGAGATTTTATTATCAAAAGATAATGTCGCATGTTTTATTAATAGCCGTCTGGCCAACATGTTTTTTACATTACATTGCATGACCTGATGGGTTTGCGCATTGACTGGGATTTATGGGAAGATATCTAAAAGCCAATACAACAGGTTCTTTACATTGTTTCATAGATGAGCCAGTCGCAGTAAGATCAAATATACAAAAGGTTAACCTGACAATGTTAACATTTCCTCATGGGCCATTCTATTTCTACACTTTGCGCTACCAATTAGAAGCTTATATATTTGTTTTGGGAAACATACAGAATTTTTTAGAAAACTATAAAGAGCAGAACGAACATGGAATCTTTGCTATAAGCAAGCATCTGAGGAAAAATTAAGATGTTTTTTTCAAATTTGTAAGTCTAAATCACAGTGCTGAAGAAACGTGAATCGCAAACAATCATACAAAATCAGATAGAATATTTTAAAAATATTTCATGATACTCAATGCATCAAACAAAATTTTACCAAGAAACAAATTCCAATAATTTTCTGCTTCTGCCTCTTATTCTTAGATCTCCTCATACCTTATAACAATTTCAAAAGAAGATGCAGTATTTTATAGGTTATGTGTCTAGTTCCTAGCAAAACATTGACTGACAATGCGGGCTATATTTTATAACGTAACCTTCACTTACAGCCAGTTCTGGCTTTGAGATAACCGCAATAAAATTGCCATTTCAAATCAATTACACGCAAAGTCGAAACTGAAGACGTAGCTGAATTCCATGTAAATCTTCGGATTCGTCTTCGATTGCACTATAACCACATTCGTGCTGCACAGCTTTTTGTCTTCAAATTCATCTTTATCTCACCCCGTGCACTTTGTTTCTTTAGCCTAAGCTAAGCCTAAGTCTAAGCCTAAGTGCAGCTTGAGCCAAGTAAAACATTAATGTTGTTATGAGTAACCTACATAATTTTTATTGATATCTTACATTTTACATAATCTCTAACTAACCAATTCAGACAGCTGTCTAATCAAACAATAAGTGAGCTCTTTCATGTGGCATGACACTTAGTTGTGATGATTTATAAAATTAACTCTGTCGGCCACGGTGCCACGGACCGACGGCTTTTCATGGTTTCGTCAACATACCCAAAACAGAAAACTCTAGTAGGTTTTTGTGACAAAAAATATTAAAGGTGAACGAAATATGGTAAATTCGATGCATTTTTCACAATTGACTTTACTTCAATGTTAACCACAGCAAGAGCCTCTCATATGTCAATATATATAAAATTCTGTGACTTGAAAGATTCATTGGAAAAAACTCACAGCCCAATCCTTTAGAACTAGGTGAAATTTTTACATAATTAGATTTAAGATGAGAATTTTTTAAGATCAAAATTTATGTCAAAGTTTGTATGGAAATGCATTGATTTGACGATGCTCAAAAATATATCAAATAACTCTAATATGCTTTACATAAGACGGCTTCTGCAAAACTCCAAGCAACTAATGTAGCATAGTTTTAAATCCAAGTAAAATTATAACATTTCAACCCACAGTTGGACCAAAATCGAGGTGAATATTTATATAGGAATATAAAAATATTTGTTATATCATTTCTTCTATTTGTCATGCTCTTTATATATAAAAAAGAAAATACTTATGTATTAGCAAATCACCTTATCCAGAATTTATAATAAATCCTAATAACAAACTAATTCAATTAGTTATCCACTAAACCTTAATGCAAGCTCAATTACTTTTTGCATACTTTGGCCACAAATTAACTTTTTGTCCTCACGCATGGCGACAAAATCTAAATACCAAATCACTAAAAACTTTTGCCAAACTAACATTGTGAGCATTTCGCTTGTGGCACAGATGTAAAAGTCATAGAAACCGCCAAACAAACAAACAAAAGCGAACAATTATAACTTAATTTGTGCGCTCATTAGGCACACATGTGGCGCCTACACATACATAGCTGCACCACACACGCACACATATGGAAATTCGTAGGCTCAGGGCTACAAAAACTTTGGCCACAAAAGCAGCCAAGTTGAGCAGGCATCAAATTAAACGCACACAAAAACTAAAGAGGCGTTAATACGATAATTGTTTTCAGTCTCTAATCGAATTAAAATCATATCCTGCAGCGCCTTCTGGCCACGTGTCTGTGTGTACTTGTGTATATGTGTTCGTGGTGTGTAAATGGCGTCTGCTTTGGGGGTGTTTAATTAGAAAATGAAATGCAGCCACAGTCAGAGCCCCAATCCCCCCAAAGCTCCAAACCAACCCAAAATCAAAGGCGCAAAACTTTTGTTTGTTTTCCACATGAAGGCGCCACGACAGACATGGGGCGTTGATGGCGTCTGCCGTCAGGGTGAAATTTTATATGCATGTGTGTGTGTGTAAAATGAGTTTTGGAGCTGGGGGCTGTTTAATTATGCCCGCTTGACACTGACACTTCAAAGCAGAAGCAGTAGTAGTGGCAACGTCTGCCAAGACAAGACGGATTCAGATTTACATCTCAAGGGTTGCCTTCCAAGGAATTCAGATGCAGAGATTTGGTTGATAATCTGACGGCTTTTAGACTTGAAAACTGTCACCTTAGGTGTTTGTAAAATATGATATGCGTTTATAATATATAATATGAATAAATTTGAAAAATCTCTGGGAATACTCTGAGGGTCTCACAGTACTTTTGTATTGATGATTTCTCAAGGCAAACGGCTATAGGATTTTCAGACAAGACTCTCAACATAAGTTCCGATAAGGTGCCTATTAGTACTCTGATCAGTTAGATACGATATATGATAGTTTCAGCAAACACTTTATCAAAAGCAGTTCTGGGTTCGTTTCTCGAGAATGTGTAGATTCTTTGGTTTTTTAAACCATTCCTGAAGTTATATTTTCAATATTTACACAACTTATCATACGTTTTATTATTATTATTATTATTATTATTTTATAATGGCATAAACCCATTTTCACACTTTAGAAATCGAAACTTGTGCAAACAAGGTTCAACAAGATAACAATACCAAGAACAATAAATTAGAAAGCAATATGCTGTCCATATCAATAAGCTTTTTACAGAAATTTTCATTCCTTAACTAAATTTCTTGAGCTCCAGATTTTCATAATACCTTTTAAGGTTATGGTCAAGATGGTATATAAAAAACTCCTTCATAAATTCAACTCTTACCACATCAATTCCTCTTTAATGACAATTTTCTCTTGGCTTTCCTCTACTGTTTACAGAATTTATGCAACCACAGCATATATGGCCTTATCTACAACAAAACTTTATGCAACATCACACACATCAATATCATCAGCAACACCATCAACAGCAGCAGCAGCAGCATCATCATCAGGCACTGCAGTCAGCTCATCCACACGTACACCCACACGCACATCAGCATCCACATTCACATCCACATGTACATGCCCACCATGGCCATGTACACTTTCCACATCCCGCATTTCTAACGCATCAGCAACAGCATCAGCAGGGCAATAGTTGTCAACCGCAAACCGCATCAACGACGGCCGCATCCTCGTCGTCGTCACCTGGCAGCACAATTAGTGATAGCGACAACAATCACAGCAGCAACAGCATCAACAACATTGGTGGTAGTGGCAACTCTGGGCAGGATGGGCGACCGCATGAAATCGGCAGCGGCATAGCAGACACCATCGAGGACAACAACAATCGAAGATTAACGCAAGAAAAGCTGCAGCAGCAACAGCAACAACTGTTGTCTGGCCCAACAATAGCAGCAACAGGAGGACCACCAACGGCGCATCCTACACCACCACCTCCACATCCTCCGCCCCCGGTCATTGCCAAGCCGATGCCCAGTCGACCGACTCCTTTTCTGCCGCATACCCTCAATCATCCTCATTTGCACTCGTTGCTTGCGCACTGCCGCAATCCCTACATGAGTGGTGAGTCAAATATCCCTGGTTAGGGACCTGTCCCTTCTAATTACTGCCTAACCAAATTGGACAGCCCGCTGTGCTCATTAACAAGTGTTAACAAGTGCTAGGGCCCCAACGGAAATGCATTTCCCCCTCATATCGCAATGCCTCATCTAATGCAGTTCCCATCCAATTATATGTTGCAGTTGGTGCCCAAGTGTTTCCCCTGCCACCAGGTCAGGGCTTTCCCTGGGCGCATTCAACTCGAGGCAAGCCACGACGTGGCATGATGCGACGTGCCGTCTTCTCAGGTGGGTAGAGTGGGGACACTCTGGAGTTGCACTGGCAAGGGAAGTTATATGTAATTTATTGTTGCTCCATTTACCCACACAGATTCTCAGCGCAAAGGCCTGGAGAAGCGTTTCCAGCAGCAAAAGTACATTAGCAAACCGGATCGTAAGAAGCTGGCTGAAAGACTGGGCCTTAAGGACTCTCAGGTGAGTTGTTGTATTCCAATATATCTAAGTTTTTATTCGCTTCATTTTTAAAATTAAAATGGGACCATTTGGTAAAGTGCTTCAATAATGCTACATATAAGACAAACGAGGAGTTTCCCTCTTTCGCTCGTTTTCGTAGTGTACTGCTACTATTTTGTTATGATTAGTTTTTCCGACCATTTGTTCTTTAAAATATATTTTCTAATGATCGTTTTCAACTGGGGGTATAGCTCAGGGGTAGAGCATTCGACTGCAGATCGAGAGGTCCCCGGTTCAAATCCGGGTGCCCCCTAAGAACTACTTTTTTGTTACTTTTACGGATGCTGAAATTCAACTCCGAATTTGTTGCGGACACTCACGCACCCGGATTAGAGATTTGTCGACCTAGATGCGACCATATTTTTACATAACTCTACCTAATATCGGATATTATACCAAATGAAAGCGAAGAATTTTAGTTATTCGCTCATTACTTTTCTAGTAATGTATAGTTTTTAAGGATCGCTTTCTACTGGGAGTATAGCTCAGGGGCAGAACATTCGAAAGCAGATCGAGAGGTCCTCGGTTCAAATCCGGGTGCCCTCTAAGCATAGCTTTTCTTTGAAAACATTTTCTACTTTTAATTCTAATGAATATATTTCTCGCCATATTATCCGTCACACCTGGCTTTAAGGGCTCTGCTGGATGGCAAGCTCCATCAAATTTGTATTTCATCAAATACAGCTCATAATTGACATTGTAACCAATTACAATAATAATATACAACCTGTTTCCACTTAGACTGAAATCATGCGGCTTACTTTTTGATTGCTGTTCGCAATGGCCGAATCCGATTGAAATAAGCGATTTACTTTTACTTTTCGCAGTGGAAAGGGAACAGGCCTGATAATATTGTTTCAAAACTTTCCTTAATCAACTGTATCCATAAACAAAATTAATAGCGATCGATAAACTTATTATTTGGAATAGCGCGTTATAAACGTAATAAAATTATGTCATTATAAAAATATTTTTAGTCACGTATCAAAAATTAAAATCATATAAAACTTTTCAAATTAGCTTTAATAAGCAGTGACACAAAAGCAAACTCAACAAAAGTATACGGCAGCGGCAAGGGGGATATAAAATTAATATAAAGGTAAAGTCAGGACAACAAAAAGCAGGGAGTTCAGAGTCAGTAAAAATAAAACTCCGCCCTTAAAATGACAAAAGCTCTCAGCAATGGCTGCGCAGAGCAAAAATGGAAGCCATGAGGACACACAGGCAAACGATGGGGGGGAATGGTAGAGGTACGAATGGGCAGGAAGCTCTGGGGTCTGAGCGGGCTTTCCTTTAAATGCGCAGTCGCTTGTCTTGAAAAATACATATATAATTTCATGTATATATAGTAAGTAGGAAAGGTCCTTGCTGTAGCGGATTGTGAATGTTCTCTTTGGCTTCGGTCTTCGGTCTGGTCTGGGCTGCCGTGGAAATATAATGAAATTATAACGAGCTATAAGAAATTCATGTCGGCTGCTCACAGCCAGACAGAGACAGATTTTATTGATTGTGCCCGGGACCACGGAATAATTAAATTAATTTTTGTAAAACTCGTAAAGCAACAAAAAGTGGCAACTTTTCGCTTTCACAGTTACATTTTCACATGAAGGAAACGGATGGCTGGGTGGCCGGCAGAAATTTGCGTGACAAATTGGACCTTGTCAAAATGTAATCGATCACAACTCAATCAGAGAAAGGCAATTGTTAGTTGTCAGCAGTTCGAAACTCCGGTATGCCATGGCGACGGCGATGTCCTTTTTGTCTACTCCTGGTGTGGATGACGGTGATGATGGTGATGATGCTGACAATGTCATGCCAAATTAGTGCAGCTCTTTTTGCTTTTTTTCATAAAAATTTCATAATTACGCAATAAGCGTGTCCAGTTGCATTTGTCAGCGTTCAGAGGCAGAACATGAATTCATCAACTCATTGAACGCCCCTTTTTTGTTGATGATTTGCTCATTTGCCAATCGATCACTTTCACCATAATGATCTTATAATGCCAGGCAAACGAAAGTAGACAAAAGGCAGTTGTGCATTCAAATGATATGTGTAATCGTATGTATACAATTGATAAATATAAATAGATTTTGCAATCCTATCTAATCTAATCTAAGCTTACATGCTGTTGAGCGATGCTTGAGTAGTTGTAAATTGTTAAGAATTATAAATTAGAACCAGTTTTTAGAAGCCTTCAGATTGAAATTAATTACTTGAGTTCTATAAATAAAGAGAAAATATAACAGTTCAAATCTACATATAATACATAAACATCTCTTTGCTCTGACTAACTTACTGGAAAGCAACGCACAATCCAAACTAAAGCTGCTAGGGGGTGAAATTTTCGCAAAATCGTAGTACAAATTTGTATTAATTGATGCTATTCTCGCAATTCTCTCGTGCTTACAATTTTAAAGTTAGAATGCTGATAGAAAGAAACCAATGGAATTAACTTGATCTCTCCTTCAGATGATCAAGATCGGTTAAGTTCTTTATCATCATCCTCAGTAAGCATGACGAAGAAGTATTCTTTTAATACCGCATTCTGCGTTCACATTTCTGTAGCTAACTTTTAAGAATATTATGTAAAAGCTATCTCTCATGCTTTAGGAAGTTAAAATGTCATTAATATTTAGTAAGTTCGGGTTAATACTTCACTTTAAGTAGATAAATGACATTTCGGTTAATTGTTTATTACAATTACATATTCAAATTCATAAAAGCCTAAGTTCTCAAATTCTTTATTTATGGCCTAACTATTATTATTGCTGCATTCTTCAGACTATAAATTCTTTGAAGATTTCATTTGCCAATAAAAATGCACCTAGAAATATTAAAACATTCATCAAAAGCAATTTGTCAAATCGCAAAATGAAAAACTGTCAACGGCGGCGATGAAAGGCAAATTCTAAAGAGAGAGAAAAACCTTTTAAAAAATGTGCAAAAATGTCAGAAAAACTCACAGTCATAACACACCAGCGGGTGGTCAGTGGTTGGTATGGTCTTGTTCCTGCTGCCATCCAGGTCCTGGTCATGCTGCTCATATACTGGACAAAGGACAAAAGTGTTGGGCCGCCGGCGGCGTTGGCGACACCGGGCTCCATTAACGGCAAGTGAGTGAGTGAGGCACCGGGGGAATGGGCTTGGGGTTGATGAACAAGTGCGGATATTCACACTTGAGCTGAGGTTGAGTGTGTGAGTGTGAGGTTGGGGTTGGGGGTGGGGGAGCTGTGTTTGTTGTCTGAATACAGTATGAGTCTGGCTGTGTGTGTGAGGGAGTGTTGGTTGGCTGCATTGCGCCTAGTTGTATGCAACATGATTTAAGAGCTGTGCGCTGTTTTGTGCTGCACTTTTTTGCGGCCATTTGTTGTTCATTTGCTGCACGAGGAGTGCCAGGACTGAGACTCAGGACTTGTGTATAGCTCCACCACTGCCTGCCATAAATATACACACTGCAATATCCCTAGCTGGCCCGGCCTTTGAGTGCAGTAGCATGGTATGCCGGACCTCGTCGCGTGCCTTGCGGTTGACAAAACGTTGCATTGATGGGCCGTAGCTGCGGCTGCGACTGCTGCTTTTGGCCGACTCAGGTGATTCATCATTTCGAGTGTTGTTCATTGCCACGTTTATTGCGATTTTTACAAACGCACTCGAAAAATTGGCGGCGCAAACCGCGCAACGAGCCAAAGCTGCGTGCGTTTTTATTGCAACGGCCTCGATTTATGGGCAAGTTTATTAATGTTTTCTTGTTGTTGATGTTGCTGATGCTGGTGCTATTGGCTCAATTGCATACTAGTCACGTTTTACTTCTGTGAGGGTGTTAATTGTTTTCAACTGGTCAATTACTGTGACATAATACTACAGATTATTATAAGGATATACATAGAGCATGTCTTATCTATTTAAATAACAGTCTCCGAATCCGACACGAATCGGTTCGATGAGAGTTATTCATTCATGCTTAGAAACATTCAAAGTCCCGGATTGATGTATTAAAAATTAAAAGTCATGAATTTCGGCATCGAAATGGCACGCAGTATGTGTTAAGAAGGCTTCTTCTTGGCTAAATTTGGGCGGTTTTTCCTTTTCCAAAGCAATATTGGTGCACTCTGACTCTGAATATATCGTTCAATGAGGTCACTTTGAATGAATTCCAAATATATACTTCCATCACCTTGGCAGCCGACTTCACAACCTTTGCCTGCTGCTTCGGTTAAGGATTGCCTCTAGAAACCCGGAGTTCTTAATGTTATTTTGACTGTGTTTTTATCAACGCATGCAGTAGTTTTGATGGGGATACGACTTTCCTCACCTAAGTTGAGTGCTTAAGTCAAACCAGGATAAATATCCGTTTTGACAGATATGTATAAACAGCAGTCCGATTTAAAGATGGTTCCCATGGGATATAAACATATTTTTGATATTGCAGGCACAATCTAGAGACTTTGAATAAACTGAATTCTCACAGCCTTCCCAATCGCTGAAAATTGCGCCCGCTTAACAGAAAGCTCTAACTGCAACTGACAGTTACCAGCCCTGTAATCCGCCCGCTATAAATTTAATTGCCATTAATGACACTCCAAAGCCACCAAAGCAGAACTCTAACCCCTGGCGCTGCCATATTCACACAGCAGAAATGAAAACATCTTGAGGCTAAAATAAACTGATTTGCATTTTTAAATCAATACACAAAGCAAAGTTCAAGAAATTGTAGAATCAACCGGTTATACCGGGAATACATTGAACTAGCTGAGCAGCATCATCAGCAACTCGCTGGCTATGGAGCAATAGCAACCCCCGCAATGGCGCACGTGTCTGGGCTAGGATGCGGATTGAGAATTCGGCAAGCGCCGGCAGCAGCAACTTTTTAAGTGTCATGTCCAAAACAAATTCGTCTGTTTTTGATTTGTCGAAAATGGGGGAGCGACAAACAGAACTGGCAGAGAAAAAAGGGAACCAAGAAATTTCTACCCAACGCTTGGCAATCAACTTTGGAACTGTGTGGAAGCACTGGCACTCCCCCTGACTCTACTTGGGCACTTTTGGCATTTTCACGTTATAAATATTTTTATTTTCAATTTTATTTGTCTGCTTGGCTGTCCTTTGTGTGGCTGTGTGTGAGAGAGTGTGGTAGGAGTTGTGGAGATTACTGCAGACTTTTGTGGTATTTTGGCTTTATTTGTTTTGTGGATTCGATTTTTTATTCTGTTTTTTATTTACTCAACCGTCAACGGGGCTTAATGTTGCTGCTTTAAATCAAATTGCATGATAAATAGACTGGATATATGGGAATTGGCGGAACAATGCCTTATTTAACACATACGTGAATTGTTCTTTATGCAGTTTATGCATTTTATGAGCCTGCTGGGGATTAAGTTAATAAGCTGTGTGAATTTTTAGTTAGTTTTACTTCTCTATAGTACATTTGCGGATTTAATAGCTCGGAGCTAGTGCATATGATAGTTGAGGTGACTAGTTGAGTCAGGGGACTAGTTGATATTGCTGAAATTATAACATTTAGCATAATGTCTGACAATTGCCCTTCTACTCCTTGTTATATCACAAGCCTACAGGTGCATTTTCAATGTACCTAATATATTGTAGTCTTTATCTATAATTGCTATGGTGGAAGTTGATCTGTATATTCTGTCAGTTATGTATAGTGAATGATCTTGGAATGGAATCACTACAACCTTAATTATATCTCGCGAGAAAGGAAATATATACCTACAGACGATCGATTGTAGTCTCGATTCCCGACTTTTCAAAACATCTTCAACATGCAAAATTTTACATATAATGAGCGCCAAGCCTCTTTGACCACTAAGATATTATGGAGATTCTTTGGCTGTCTAGAAGTAGCAAGCCAACCATTGAGGTGAACGTAATAGAATAAGATATTCACCGGGTTCTTCCATGGGTGCTAAGGTATAATCCGCTGTATATTGTCGCCGGAATATGACAGCATGTTCTATATTTTATATAAAGATAAGAAAGGTGTCTCTCTTGGCACTAATGACCGGCGTATGCATCACCATAGAGTTATACATTCTCTTATTATTAAATAAGGCAATTGCTGATATCTTTAACATAGAATCATTTTCAACCGACTTTAATAAATTAATGCCTTCAAAAGGGTCCAAAACAACGCTAACTGCTTTATAAAACTTTTTTCTGGTTCGCCAGCTATGTAGTTTATACATCCCACATGTTTGGCAATCAAAAAATACTCAAATCCACCCAAAAAATGTTCACAGCTCAGATTTCATTTCAGTGCGTTTCAATTTGCCAAACGGCGCTCCGTGGGCTCCTCGCCACCCATTATACCCGTCAACGATTGAGAAACATTAAAAACCATCATTTGCAGCTTTGGTTACAAAATAAATTTATGACAAATTGCTAAATAAATGCAGAGCAGGACGACCACAGTTGCGAAGGATTTGGCAAACACTCACAACTAAGAACTGTTCAACATTAAAACAATAACCACATAGCACTCTAGCCATCCTCCAGTCAATGGGCAAAATGGTAACCCAAAACGTACTGCCAACTACTCCAACTGCTGCTACTTCTGCGGAATGACTTTGGCAAATAGTAGCAGACTATTTAATACGCTATTACGAAGCATATCGAATGACATTTTGGGACACAAATGGGTTGACACACCCACCCTGAACACCCTGCCGAATGCTGAGCCACTGCCTCATTAGTTAACATATGTTGCCGTCCTGCCAAATCACAGAGTCAAACTGAGCATGAGTCTCAGCACTCGCCTCCACTCCTCTGACCCACACAAACAACAGCTTGCGCTCATTGCCAGAAAGTCAATTTTCAGCAAGGGGGAAGGGGTGCCGCCGCCAATTCCAAAGCAATTTGTAGTCAACTGACTGAGCAAGCGACCCGCTGCTTCCTCCTGCAGATTCTGGGTGGCTTATAAAAACTTCAAACAAATGCTATGCGCGTTAGATGCTGATGCTGGCTTGCACAATGTGTCAGAAAAATGTGTTACTTATCGTTTTGGGTATGAGATGGTGAGTCCTTAACAAAGTGGATGAAACAGTTTAACTTGAAATGATATGGGCATAAATAAGTATAGCACTTTATTACGGAGCTGTTGTGTGCACTGCACAATTGTTGAGCAAATTTAAAAACCACTCTAATAGCTTTTATAACGATATGGAAGTTTAAGTTTAATTAATGTGGTTGATCCCAAAAACGTTTGTCATTAAACAATCGAAATCAGAGTCAGAGCTTTAAGGTTGAGTCTATCTTACCATATCTTTGCCATGCGGTAGATTATAGGTTATAACCTTGTCACATTTTACTTACACGAATAAATATTAGCAGCAATTGTTAGAAGATATCGGACAAAACATGCAAAAAGCAAGTTGAGCAACATTTTCTTCATCTCCCAAAGCAAGACTGAAGACTACTAGTGAAAATTCTTATAGGACACTAAACGGCAACATCTCTTTGATGAGTCAGTTGAAGATACAATGGTGTACCTATGTTCGCATCTCGAGAAGATGCAATCATCAGCACTCACCTTCGCTTATGATACAAAGATCCTATAAGATAATAAACGCCTCTCAACCGTTCCATTTTGGGCGGATAAACTGCGCGCCACATTGAAATCAAAGAATAAAATCTCATCGAAAATGTATTAAAGACATTTTATTATTCATATATGTAATATGCATATATATATGTAATGATTCATATAGTAATTGTATTGTTCTTATCTGTGTCTTACCATCTTCTTGATCTTACTCACATCAAACCTTTCCTGAATGAAAAGTATAACTTTTCAAGAGTACACAAGCTTCGTCTACCTATTGTTAGCCTTGTTCGCCTGTTGAAGCTTTAGTGTTCTCTCGACTAGCACCACATTTTTGGTAGTCCAAAGCATTTTCACTGTGTCATATTTATGTAATAGGCAAAACTTTATACAAAACTTTATTTCACAAATTCACGATATATTCAAATTTTGTATGATTATTAAAATGCCATTTAAAAACACATTTAAATTTCATACATGTCCTTGTTTGTGTCTAGCACAAATGCTCACAAATATTTGCACACATTAAATGTATTTACTAAATTATCATCATAATAACATTGTGTGCAAAATATTAATAATTCGCTAGATAAACATTGATAAACATGCGCAATATTTGTAAACATACATTTAAAAATCACAAATCTAACTTAATTTGACAATGAGTGTGGTAATGACTACATATGTATACAGTATGAGTACTCGGGGGTATCTGATTTGTCCAACGCAATATGTACAATATCTTATTGTTCATTTGCATAAATATATGTAATCGTCTATGTTGAGTAATAATTATTTTGCTAACTGGTTGGCCTAGTGACTGCTCGTGTAATGTAATTTCTATATATAATTGCTATGACCAGAGGGTTGAGTAGGAACAGGCTTAAGAGGGCACCTCTTTATGACAGCATCGGCTAATGGTTATGTGGTTTTCTTTTCATTAAAGTCTTGGCCTGTTAAATGGCAAACAGATGAAAAGTCCAATGAGTAAACATCATAATTTCAAGCTCATTAAACAAGGCAGGGTCTAAAATCTTACAGGACTCCAAGTGGCCGCCGCTGAAAGCCAATCCGGATACGGTTCCCCAAATGTAGACGCCTTTTTGGCATACTAAATTGCACGCTTTATAATTAATTTCCATCAAAAACAGACGACGATGTCGACGGCCACGAACGACGGTCCTTGGTAGTCTTTGGGTTCCGGCTAGCTAGAAGTCTGAGTCTGAGACCATAATCATTAATCTTATCGCCGCCTGAGCTTATTATTTCGATTGCTGCGGGGAATGGGAATGGGCTACTATGGGTGTAGAGGGTGTAGAGGGTGCGACGTAGGACAGACGCTGGAAAACTCAATGACCGGAAGTAAGTAAAACAGCAAGCCCAAAAAGTTGGCACGTGGCGTTGCTGTAAGTACGAGAACGAGAGCAAAGAGCGTTGGCAGAGCAAATCTCTGCGGTTAATCGCTTGTTTAACATGTCAGCACTTTTTGTGGTTGTTGTTTATTTATTTATTTATATTCCTAAAGCTTAAGCATTAATACTTAGAGAATTTCCCCCCTCAGACCCTGCCAACAAGTCAATTTTACGCATCAATTTGCTTTAAAATTTCCCATTAAGTCACAATCTAATTAAATTGTTCTTAGGATTGGGTCGGTCATTGGGTGTGAAGGGTAAGCACATAAATTGTTGCAAATTGTTTGCCTATTGCAACAAAGTGCGAATGTCCTGCTGTGTCATAGGCATAGACAAACAACCACAAAAGCAACAACAACGATAACAGTAATAGGCAACAATAACAACAGCAAACACAAACAACACCCACTGCATAATAACTCAAAAACAGTTACGACTTTACTAAGGCATGGAGCAAGGGGGTAGCTATAGCCATGGCCAGCACGGGGTTCACCAGCCAGGCTGGCTGTCCTGCAATTTGCTTCAAGTGTCCTGAGCCTTGCTTGCCTGTCAACTGCAGTTCACATACATTGTGAGTTTGTGAGAGCGAGAACTTACAGCATTTTTGCTGGACCAACTTTTTGGGGGGCGCACAGTGTCACAGATACATAGATATGTCTATGACTTTATGGAAATCAATAGAAAGACGTATAATGTTTTCATTAGTGCTTACTTTGAGCTGAATATATATTTTGCTAACTGTTTCTTTACATTTAGATATAGGCACTCATTTAGATAAGTGAGCACTCTTCGACATATCCTCATATAAACTAGAACTTGCAAGATGTTTAAAAACCTAAAGTTGTGGCTTTAAATCTAGCTATTCATTTTACAACAGCCCGGTCCCACTGTGCAGTCTCTAATCAATTTGTAGTCGTCGTTTAGGAAATGTCTCTAATTTGCATTTATTATGGATATGCTCAGTGTGTCTGGCGTTGGCATTGCAGTTCAAACTTTTGCAATGGCCACGCCCACACACACGACACAACATACCCACATCTACCCTATTACCCCACTTTACCCGATTTTTGCCACAGAAACTTTTTGTTGGGTAAAACCTTAAAAGTTGCTGACCAGCAGCCAGAGCAGAGTGTTGGAAATTTTGTGTGTTTGGGCCAGGGATTTATCTTTGCCTGTGGGCATCCAAACTTTCCAAGCTAGATGCTGCTGACTCTTTCGGTTGTGTCAGCCTGGGATCGGCTGCATTGGACAGCCATCCATCTGGTGCTAGACATTTTCAAAATACCCATTTCATCCGCAAATCTCATCCACGTTTACCTTTCTCCTACACTTACAGGTAAAAATTTGGTTTCAAAATCGCCGCATGAAGTGGCGCAACTCCAAGGAGCGTGAGCTGCTGGCCAGCGGCGGCTCACGCGACCAGACGCTGCCCAATAAGAACAATCCCAATCCGGATTTGTCTGATGCCAAATGCGATCGCCCGCTGACGCCGATATCTCCAAGCCTGCTCTCGCCCAATGGCAGCGCCAGTCCACCGCCAGCGGGTACTGTAGCAGGCACAGGAGCTGTGACAGCTGCCAAAGATGAGCCAGGCGCCTTAGCTGTCATACCCAAATCACCGCAATCTGCCAGCAGCAGCAGCTCGCCGCCCATCAACCACCACCCAAATCCGAATCCAAATCGGAGCCTGAGTTCTCCGCCCTTTGGAATGCAAATCAGTTCGCCGCCACCACTGTTGACCAGCATTAAGATGAATGATCAATCATCGGCTACGCCCACGCCAACAACAACGGTTTCCTCGGCTGCTGCCTCGCCACCAACGGTGTCCAGCGCCGCCGAGTTTCAGGCGAAGATCAATGCCGAGATGCAGAAGCAGCTGGTAGCGGCTGATCTGAAATTTAAGCTAGAGAGCAGCCTTCAGGAAGCCAAACAGCGACGCTTCGAACAACTTCAGCAGCAATGGAAGTGGCGAAGTGGAGAAGTCGAGCTGGCGGCAGCGGCAGCAGCAGCCCAACTGCATCATCATCATCAGCAGCAACAGCAGCATCAACAACAACAACAACAACAACAGCAACATCAGCAGCAGACGTCACTGCAAAGCACGGAGTTCATGAAGCTCTACTACGACGACTATGACTCCAACTCTGATAGCGATGAGGAAATCAGCGTGACGTGATTGCCAGGACAGGCCAAGGGATACCATTGTAAATATAGCCACACATGCAGATATATGTTTAGCCTTCGAGTTTTACTTGTACATTTTATTAAAAATAATTAATAATTAATGATTTAATTATGATATTTGTATTTATATGTATTTAATGTGTGCATATTTTTTCGAATTTAAATTCCAAAAACGAAATAAAGGTCTTTGAAAAATTTAAAGCATGCTTTTGGGAGCTGCTCTTAAGTGTTGATTGTTTGTGAGGTTTGTGTCTTCGATTGGAATGAGATATAACAAATTGTGACTGCGTTAAAATTGTGATCAGTGGCGGATTTAATTATTGGGGGCTAAAAGTGAACGCTTCTTCCACAATAGATAGGCATTGCATTTTATGGACAATAATTTGGGACTTCCGCGGTTATCTTTCAGCCGATTTGTTCAAAGTAGTTTCAGTTGCTTAGGGAGATACTCTCTTTGGTGATCGTCTTTTAGCTTGTGAACTTTGCTTTCATCCTGCTCACTTACTATAATTACTATGCTGGGTATGCGATTTTTAGACAAATATCGTAGAGCTCAAGATAAGCAATCCATAAACATTAGGCGACTGCTTAAGACGTAATGGTCCCTGGCATATGGGATCACATTGCCACATCTCCCTCGGCCAACCGAACCGATAAGTCCTCAAAGAGAAAAGACCACTTATTCGTATCGTCAGAATATATATATTTTGTTATTGTGTAAGGATCTTAACTCTAAGCCTATATTAAATATAAATTCATAAAATTAGTAAGTGTGTATACAGAATACTGTCAAAGGGTACTCCAAAGCGAGCCCATCTGGGACTTAACAACTAGAAATCACTCTTTCGACTAAGCTAGAGCACATTTAAGTTTTGCGACTCGAAGTTTCTACAAACTAAAAAACACTTTGTACATAGAGGTTACAGTTACACAAGGAATACCAATAGGATGTCAGGTCAAATTTGAGCTCAACCCAAAAAAAAGCTAATTATTGTTATTCATCATCGATTCGTATGGCATGATTCACATGTCCCTCGACATTAGTAGACTCTACTGGAGGTGCGATGGTGAACTGAACTGGTACCTCAGTCCTAAACACTTCCTCAGAAATTGCTGGATTGTCAATGCCCTTGGAAGTTATTTTCAGGACATTACGCCGCTGCACAAAATCTATCGCTATGGATATAAGCCAGCCCAGCAAAACGGTCAGCACACAACCAATCATGCTGTACCACATATAGCTCAAGCGAAAGATGGGCCAGGATCTGTGGTTAAAATAAGATTAGGTTTAATATGTAACAAGAGGAATATCTCACTGAAACCTACGTAAAGCCGCTCTCCTCGACACTTGACTGCAAGCTTTCGCTGAGCAAATCATCTATAACGGTTGTAACATTCATATGGCAGTCGCAGCGCTCAGTGGATGTGGGCAAGGGTGGCGTCTCCACACTCGATATCTGTGCCACAACACCCACGAAGATGACCAGAGCTAGCGAAAGTAGGCCACCGTAGAAGGCTCCTTTGGTATTGGCCTGCTTGCAGGCTATGCCCAGAACAAAGAGACCCAAAGTAACGCCGCCAATTAAACCATTTAAGGTTAAAGTAGCTTGCAGCACGCCACCCAGATGTTCCACAATGAAAACCAAGCCAAATGAGGCAATGCCATAGCCCAGCGACATCCACTTGGCATATGTGGCACCTTTCTCCGGCGAGATTTTTATATTCATGCCATTCACAAGCAAATCCTCACAGGTTACAGCTGATAAGGAGTTCAAAGCAGATGCAACGGTCCTAAAAAAGCAAAGAAAATTTGTTAATAAAACTATTACATATATTAGGAGTGGTGAAGACCTACCCTAAACTGGCAGCAAAAATGCCAGCCACAAAAATGCCCGCCACGGTGTAGATATGCTCATAAGTATTGATCACATAGTACGGTAGCAGCTGATCTGAGGCACTGATTCGACCCACAGTCAAGGGGTCGCAGTCTGCATAATGATTAAAAACCATCAGGCCGGTATAAAAGTTCAACAGAAAGACGAGTATTAAGCCAATGATGGCAAAGCCTAAAGCAATCTTGGCCAGCTTGAGCGATTTGAGTGACATGCATTTCTGTACGGAAGCTTGATTGGTGCAGAACAAACTGGTCCAGTAAAAGAAGCCACCAATGACAACAGACCAAACGGTGTGTCGTGTAGTTGGATTAGGATCAAAGCTATGCAAGTAAGAGATCCAGTTAGAGTTTATACATAGCTAAAAGCTTGAAGAGCAACTCACTTAAAGAACTCCAGGCGATCGCGTTCTGCGGCAGTTTGAAACACTTGAATAGGATTGCCACTGTAGAAGCACCCTAGTCCTACGATGAGCACCAAAGAGACAGCCAGAACAGCAGCCTAAAAAAAGAAGTCAAAAGCAATAAATCGAATAAGTGACTGTGATATAAATATCAAAAATCAAGATATATATAAGAATGGTATTTAACCCACCTGAAAGGAGTCGGCTATGACCACAGCTTTCATGCCACCTTGTGAGGAATAGAAGACACACACCACATAGATCAAGACGACGGCGATTTTGGTATCTAAGCCCGTTGCCTTTGACAAGGCAATTGCCGGAGCAAGCACAGCCACAGCGGTATAGAAGCACATCTGCGGGTTTGGTAGAAGATTAAATATAGTCTTGTAATGTTAAAAGTTAGCTCGTACCTGTATGACATAGAGCACAGCGCCCATAATGCGTATCTCCTTGCCAAATCGTATCCCCAGGTACTCATAGCAACTTGTTAATTCCATTTTAAAGTAAATGGGATAGAATATCTTCACAGCCACCGGTATGACCAGCACCATGGGTATCACAATTAGCACAAACTGTGTGCCCTGAAAGTACATCTCGGATGGATTTCCCAAGAGTTCAATGGCTGTGATGAAGCTAGTTGTCAAACTCAGCGTTACAGGGAATATGCTCATCTCGGAGCCGAGCAGAAATTCATTCGACGAGCTGCCACCCTTTTGGAAGAAACCGTAGAAGATGCCAATGCCCAACGATATGACCAACATGGACAGCAGTATAACGTAATCAAAGCCAGAGAATGTAGCTTTGTGACTGGGTGCGCTGCACTCCTCCAAGCCATCACTAGCTGCTATCTGTTGAGCCTTGAATGCCTGCAGCAGAAGCGTGGCCGCATCATTAAATTCCAGATGCTCTTGCGATGAAGAGGGCGTATCGGGTGTCTCACCACGTACTAATAAATACTTTTGTGCAGGCGTTATTGGTACGGATGCGGGTGACTGATCCTGCATAGCATAGGCCTTTATAGAATGTGCCAGAGCGCACAGCGTCAGCAACTTCAAAATTGTGGCTTGAGTGGGAATCATTGTGAAGGATGTTTATAATTTATCTATGATCCTGAAGAATCGTTGTTGTTATGCGTTTTATGGTTTCCAAATCTGCTTTGCAATTTATTTACATTTCACCTTGGCTAAGTCCAAACTGCAATAAAACAATGTTAAAAAGTTGTAAATTGTTAGATAACCGCAAGATCAAGGTTTAATTTTCATGGCAGGGATGGCGCGTGAAAAGCGGCAATTACAAAAAGCTGAGCTGATTCGAGACGATCTGTGGGCGTTCCGTTGGGTGTGCCATTAATTAATTAAGATCTTTCAACTGTAAGCCAAAGCCACTGTGACGCATTTGTCATACACTTACGCTCGGCCAATGGCCAAAGAAAGAAATGGTTCAAGTACAAATATATTATTTCCTTAAATAAACAATTTCATTAAAATTGAATTGTTTTATACTATTACGAGTATGATATGGATATATATATATGGATATGGATATATATATATGTATGTTCTTCTTTGACGTTGCTTGTCTTGTCTGCCTTCAATTTCAAGTCAATGTCAATGGTGTACGTGTCAATAGAGATTTTCAACTTGGTGCCAATGACTGGGATGCTGTTGGTTGATTCTGAAGATGAGTTCTTAAATACAATTTTAAAAGTAGGCGTTTAATGTTTCCACATTGCCTACTTTCAGCTAGATATATATATTTCCAATTTGTTATCCTTTCCAAATTAAAGGTGTTCTCAAGATTCTCGGCCTAATTCACTTAGCTCCTTTTTCCTCAGATATGGAAACAGAAAACATGGTTAAGATTTAAGCCAACAGCCTTAAAAAATTAACCTTTAAAGCAGTTATAGCTGCTTTTTCAAATATTAATATAAAATTGTATATACTCTTTCAGTTAAGATGCCTAATGTCAAATCCACTTCACCTTCTTTCATTACCCTTCGATCTTTTAATATAATTTTAAGAACGATTTGTGGCATTTCAAGCTCCTACAACTATTTCCACATGTAGCAAAAGGTACATAATTCCTATGTCTACAATCGATTGATTACGATTATTAATTGCTTTATACACTGGACACTCATCCATAATGAACTGCCGAGTGAATGCCCAGTTCAGGCCTCCGTACTAAATCAAGCTAATGAATATGCATATAGCAAAACTATCAAAGAAAATCGACTCCTTATACACTCGTATATATATACACACACTACAGCATCGACGTTAAGTGAGAAATGCTCGCGCCTAATTGAGATTTAAGCGAATTTAACTGGTTTATATCGGATGCAAGTGAATTGTGCCGGCTAGCACCAGTTGTGATCGGTAATTGTTCCAGCAGGAAAGAGTAAGGCACTGAAGGCTAACAGCCGCTAAAGCATCAAGACCAAAAGAGCTAACAAACACAAAGGAGCAGAGGCATCTCTTGCTGGTTCTTAGTTTGTCTGGGCCTGGGAGCACGCGACTCGCTTAATTGCTGGAACCATTCTAGCCCGCCTGCGGCTGCCCCTACCGCAGAGACACACGCCCCTAACAGTTTCTTAACTGTGATTGTTACCCCTTCCAGATCCGTAGCAACATTGTGTGTGGACATCATCTTTGTGTGCTTCGCGCCAATTGATGTGCGAGATGTTTGTTTATAAATTCTTCTTTTTTTTTTTGCTTCATCATTTTGCTTGTAAGTTTTTATTATTAATAATAATAGCAATAAAACAAAAACAACAACACACAAGCAAGCAGTTGACATGCTTCAACGGACTCTGGAATTTATTGTACACATATGTACTTTATTGTTATTTATTAGACAGCCACTGTAGATAGACTTAGGCCCCTTCTATCTTCTCCAACTCAATCACGGATCACGGTGATCGCCCATTGACTTTTGCAATAACTTTCACATTTTTAGGGGCCTCTCAGTACTGCAAACCAATTTCAACACCTGTCAATAGCTGAACAGCACCCAATTTCAATAAACTAAAGGGAAAATTTTTAAGTGTCATATGTTAAGAAACTACAATTAGAGCCAAGGACTTAATCGCTTAATAGACTTTACTGGAATAACTCATTTACTCTCGTGAGTGTCTGGCTGAAAACTAATTTCAAACAAGTGCACACTTATTTCTACACTTGCAGAAAAATCGACATATCTTTGTTCTGAAACCTTTTAGGAGTGGTATTAATATCAACTATTGATTAGTATTGCAGATTTCCTCTATAAAGTGGGATTTAGTTGGAGAGAAAACAATTTTTCGTTTAGGTTTTAACTCTATTTAACTTTTTGTGTGACCTGTGTGAGAATGCCCCTCAGAATTGTTGCCAACGTGAATCTGTTCACACTGGTAATAAACACGACAAAGAGAAAATTCAACAAATTCAATTGAAGTGAAATCATTGAACTTGCGTTGGCTAAATTAAGTATAAGATAGCTACGTCCTTAGAACAATATTGACTAGAATTTTAAATAACTATACTTGTAAAATATATGTAATTTTTGGCATTTTATCAGTTATTTTGAAATCATCTTTTATTTACCTTATCTTTTAAGTATTATATTTGCTTCGTTTCTTATGAAAACTTATGAAAATGCACTTCAATCTCGAAAGTTACTGCTTTGTAGAGTGCATCAAACATCTGCTGACTTGTGATTATTTGTAATGTCATATGAAAATATTATCAACTAATCGTAGATTGTATCTGTTTCTTATAAGCCCCACGGCCGCAGATCACCTCTTTATATAGCTGCTATAGAATCGATTTTTTCGAATGAACACTTGGAAGGCTCCACCTCCACCACATATTATTTTATAAATGCTATAGAACCAGGTATATGTTTACAATGAATCCAAACTTAGCTTTTCTTAAGTCTTTTAATTAAGTATAATATGAATTTAAAATACAATGTTTTTCAATCTCCTACACAAAATTTCTATAGATTTTCTGGGCTCGCAAAATGAGCGAGCTTGATTTCATGCTTTAGCAGTTCATAAAAAATATTCGAGTTTATTACATATTGAACACATTTTACGTTGTTTACAACTAATTTAATGCTTTCCATGAGCTGTGTGTCAGCATTTTGTCAATGGCAACAGCTACTTCAAACACTTTGTGCTTTGCATGCTAATAAGCGTAAGCGTTTTCAGACAGAATAACTGTTCTAGAGCTTAGCGTAATAAAATCTAGTTTGAATGCACAATTATTAATTAACAGTTATAATGCTATTTGCTGTTCAATATTGATGTTAGAGGAAGTGCTTACTTTCACTTATGTAGAGCGGAAACCTCCATAGATTAACTAAATCTACTCACCTTGTAAAGATAAGTCGTTTTCGCGATAAGTCCTTTTCGTTAGCTTATGTGTCGTCTGCGTATCGATCTCGTAAAAATTTAATTCCAAAATGCACTTAAAAATGTTCTGAATTGAATTTGCAAAATTGTGCCACGATTATTTTTGTATTTCATTAAATTCACAAAACCTTCAGGACCACACAAAAAATGTATGTATTGTGTTGTATAGATTATATCCTAGATTGATTTGAGACTTGTCCTTTGTGTTTATGCACTTTGCTTGGTTATCACTAGAACGTTGGAGCACTTTTCTAAAATTGTCGCAGTTCGAACGTATTCACGATTTTCAAATGAATGACTTTTGCTAGCGGCACTTGCGCTTTTTTATATAGCCAGCCAGAGCCGACTGATCACGCAGCTGCCTCCCAGTTGCCAGCTTCCAGTTCTCAATTTATTGGGTTTCAAAAGAGTAAGGAAAAGAGCATTGGGCGCATGGAGCATGGGCTTCGTTCGGTCTTGGCTAACACAAGCAACAGCAACAAAAAAACAACAACGATGGCTGTGAGCTCCAATTGCTACGATTGCCAAATGATATAAGCGAGAGGCAAACCATACGAAGTGAGAGCCGAAGATGCAACAAGAAACCGAATGAGATCTTTTATATGATCAATTTGTTTGAAGATCTATATATATTTTGTAATTGTTTATATATTTGATATGATCATGCAGTAATATTTCATAGTTTTTGACAGATTTTCTAAAACATTGCTCAATTAATTATAATTAATTGATAATTATTGATCGATTTCTCAAAACTTCCTTCTGTGCAACATTTTTGAATGGTACAAAAATGTGCAGCCTATGAATCGCTAGCAAAATTTGAAAAAATAACGTTCTTTACTAAATTGCAAATGTTCCTTGGAAAATAAATCAAAATAAATAGGGAGTGCACTTTTTTGTGTGGAGTGATGTTTGCATAGGCGGATCGCCGGATCACCTACTATTGACTTGTGTTGTGGCACACACACATCTCTACATTCAAACTCCATCGTTTATATGTATCATGGAATATAACTTGATGACTTTGTTGTAAGTTCAGTTAGTTAACGATGGGTCGTGCTGCTAAATATATTAACCATTTTGCACTGAATGCTACGAATATAGAAAGCCGAAGGTTTGTAAACTCTTTCAGAGTCTTTAAGTTTTCTTGAAAATCTTTAAACAAAAGCCGAGCATTCTTCGTTTTAAAAACATTATACATATTTGCTAATGTAAGATTATTTTGTACACTACAAAGTCATCATTCTATTGGACTTACTACGATTAATTTTTAAACAAGAAATACTTTGTTGGGACAATTAATTTGCTTTGAGATCAAATGAAGCCAAATGATTCACTCGAATGATGAAGCTAAGGGATTTGTGGAAAATACCGGAGATAACTTCTTCAAGGCGGTCGGCTTGCCTACCACGTACATGCCTCAGCATCCCCCCTTGCAGCCCCGTCAGCTTCAATTGAACACGCACCCAAAAGGCTAAGCAAAGGCGCCTCCCCATACAAACACGCCATTTTATTTTTGCACACCCACATAAATACTATATGTAGAAAACATAAATATGTATGTGTATTATATAAACGAGGATGGGTCAATAAGTATTGACCAAACAGTAGAAACGCTCTGTCTTTTTGGAGAGAGTCTATTTAATATTTCGACATCGTCAAACCAAAAGAGGTAGCACCTAATAGTCCTTGTTGTACCCGAAGCTCTTTTAATGGTATCTCATTTGGGGAAAAATCAAAATAGTCACCGGAGGCCATATCTAGTGAATAAGCTAGTTCCGGCAAGAGTTTGACTCATACTTTATGCACTTTGCCATCAAAATTGCCTTCAATTGTCTGTGTTCTAGGACCAATTGAAGGCGTTAGTTTGGTCTTTTTGTTCAATCCAATTGTTAATGCATAGAATTACATTATACATATAGTCAATGTCAATAAACCTAATCTTTCAATAATCTTTTAAAAACTTAATTTCCAAAGACAGTAAAACGTCACATAAGCTCATTGATTTTATTTTAATATAAATTTACTAAGATATTTTTACAGTTTGTAGGAATTTAATGATATACTCTCGCCTATAAGTGAAATGCGTTGTAAAACAAAACCCAACACTTTAATTATTAGCCAACAAAATGTTAAAATGTTACTTTCAAGCTTGCGTGATGAATTTTTTCGTTTGTTTATTTATTTATTTATGTTCCTTTTTTTGCTGACTGTCACATCTCTGGCCGCCCTTTATTATTATTTTTTAAGTAACTCAACTGAACTCGCAAAGGAAAAAAGTACGCCAATTAATAGTGTACGATTTTTATCTTTTTCGACGCTTCGCCTCAATTGGCTCTGGTTATGCATATTTTGTGTGTCTCTCTTTCTTGGATAACGATAACGAGTTCGATCTGGTACGATTTTGATCTGGCGCTTGTTTGTTAATAGAAAATTATTTGTTTACAATTCATTTTAATGGTGTTTGCATTACTCTTGCAAAATACATTGTGAACTGAAATGTAGAAGAAATTGGCATTGACAACATTTATAAGAAGGCGCCGCTCATACTATATACAAAACTAAATAAAGAAAGAAATTTATATTGAAATTAAATGACAAAAGTCTATTCAGTTTTCACGTGTATTGAAGCACCTAAATATCATTCAAGTCTGCGGTGCTTCCCCAAAAAATAAAAGACTAGACAACCAAAAATGTTCTAAGCGCAAGCAGCGCGTGTATTGATTAGCCGTTTACACGCTTATATGACAACAATCTTATGCAAAATGCAAATCTCGTATTAAGTTTAAAACGCGTTGCATTTATGAATAATGCCCGCCAAATCAATAACTAACGAACTAATGCATCTCGCATTCAACCAACAAGTTCCCAGACCAACCGAAAGCAGTTTAAAGCAGTTCTAGAAATGCTACGCTAACGCTGTCTTAGGGCCGAAAACGACAGTTTATCTTAACAGCAATGATGCACAGCATCAGTCCGAGACGTTTCAACAAAAACTGGTCGAGCCTCTGTCGTTCAAAGTCTGACCACTCCACAGTTGTCTAGCTTTAAGGAAATAAGTATAAGAAATGATATGCAACACAAATATGTATAACAAAAAATTCTTTACATTTAAGTTTGCAGTGCATGGGCATCATGATATTGAAGTTCAGAGTTACACAATATGTATTCATTTATGAAATACTCTCATATATTCGAAAGAAAGCGTAGTTGTTAATTTATCAATTATTGTTTGGACATAGGTGGGCGTAGAAATTGTTTAAACTGTCGCCGCATTACATGCATAGAATTTATTAAGTGTCTCAATTAGTTGGCGGCTGCTTTTGGGGGTGCTCGGCTAGGTCAAGCGCATGTGCCTTGAATCATCAATCAAACGTTTACTTTTTGAATTTCGCGGCTAACCTAGTGGCACCCTAGCGATAAGATACCGATAGCAAAATAAGAGTAGCGATAGACGCGAACATTAACCAGTGCTGTACAGCGCCATCTACTTTACGATATTTTAAATATTCTTCATAAGGAAGACATATCGCTCAGCTCTAAAAGCAAATCACGAAAACTACAGCAAGAAGTAAATAAAAAGCAAATTCTCCTGCCCTGCTTTTAGCAAAATTTATACGATTGCAATGAGTGCTCCAGCTGCACTATCAGGCATTCAGAGCACTGCAGGTGCTGTGCCGGTGCGAAATGAAAAGGGTGAGTCGAAATTCGTTTAACTGGAGTGGGAACCTATGCCAAACTCTATCTCGGTTTCAGGTGAGCTCTCCATGCAAAAGGTGAAGGTGCAGCGTTACATATCTGGCAAGCGACCAGACTATGCGCGTGCCGGCTCCAGTTCAGAGGAGAGCGATGAGGATGACTTTATTGACAATCGCAAGCGCATTGAGCGCCACAAGTCGGAGCGGCACAAGCTGGAGCTATCACGCAAGGACAGCGGCGGTGAGCAACAAAATGGGGAGGCAGAAGAAGATGCCGAGGTGGATGATCCCCGTTTGCGGCGACTACGTACACGTCACGTGGACACAGAAGACTTGGAGCGGGAACGCCGTGAGCGGCACAGACACATACACGAGCCAGAGATGGTACAGAGCGACAGTGAAGAGGAGGAAGACCATTCAGACGAGGGCGAGCAACAAAAGCGCATAGAAAGGGGCACCAACAAAATTACCCTAGCGTCGGAGTCCGACACAGATTCAGAGCTGAGTGACACAGAATTGGAGAAAAGACGAACCAAGCTGCGGGCGCGTATGTTGCAGCAACAGCGTGAGGAGGAAATTCTACAGAAAGAGGATGAGAAACAATCAGAATCATCGGAAAGTGAGAGTTCCGAATATGAGGAAGAAACGGAAAGCGAGGAAGACAATGAGCCACGTTTAAAGCCTTTGTTTGTGCGGAAAAGAGATCGCGCCACTATACAAGAGAAGGAACGAGAGGCGCAAAAACAGAAGCAGCTGGAAGCCGAAGCTAAGAGGGCAGCCAAAGAGCGAAGACGGGCCACACTGCGCATGGTAGAGGAAAGCGTCAAGAAGGACTTGGAAAAGACCAAACCAGAGACCAACGAGGCGTCAATTGAGGATGTCTGTACCGACGATGAGAACGATGAGGTTGAGTACGAGGCCTGGAAGTTGCGCGAACTAAAGCGCATGAAGCGAGATCGAGAGGAGCGTGACAAGTGAGTAGAAACTATGCGTTCCTAGAGTTTTTTATAATCATTGCAATCATTGCAGCACGGAGCGTGAGAAACTGGAAATCGAACGCATGCGCAATCTCACCGAAGAGGAGCGGCGCCAGGAGCTGCGCTCTAATCCAAAAATGGTCACCAACAAAGCCACTAAGGGCAAATACAAATTCCTGCAGAAATACTATCATCGCGGTGCCTTCTATCTGGACGAAGAGAATGATGTGCTAAAGCGAGATTTTGCCCAGGCCACACTGGAGGATCACTTTGACAAAACCATACTGCCCAAGGTCATGCAGGTGAAGAACTTTGGCCGCTGCGGTCGCACCAAGTACACCCATCTGGTTGATCAGGATACCACCAAATTCGATTCGCCCTGGTATGCGGAAACGTCCAATAACATGAAATTCCACAATGAGCACGCCGGTGGCATGAGGCAACAGTTTGATAAACCCTCTGGCTCCAAGCGCAAGAAGTTAGAATGAATTTTTGTTATTTTAAGTGACCTCGGGCATTTAGGATATAGCTCACAACCATAAATTATAAAAAATATATATAAATATAATTTAGAAAAAAGGGCAATCCTCATAAATCCAAGAGGGCTGCAGGCTGTTGACAGGACTCCCAGATCCCAGATCTTTTTATGCCGTTTTTTGATCCTTATTCCGATTTTTTTCCGGATGGTTTATATGTACGAGGTGTGTTCAAAAAGTAAGCTTCCGGTGCATAGCATACTAAGCTTTTTTTGACAGACAAAAGGGTTAGACGTATTTGTTGTGCTCGGCGACTTTCTATTATAATAAAAAGTGGGGTAGGGTACTTGCATTAAATTTTGATGTGAAAAATGGAATCAAGTGCTTCAAAATACTTGAAATATTGGCAGTGGGGCACGGCGAGTCTGCTCTAAGTAAGAACAAGAAAGGTAGGCTAACTTTGGGTAACCGAAGCTTACATGCCCTTGCAGATTCGGTTGAAATTCGGTCAGCATAAGCGGAGGCTTCTAAGACTGACACGTTACCGATTTGGCTTAATTCGTCGGGGAATGTAATATAGTGGTCGGATCTTGACGATTTTTACATGTGAGCTTTCCAGAAAGAAACCTATGGCGATAGCTTTAAAGCTGACCACATTACATTTCTTTCGCACCCGTTGAAAGGTCAATGTTACTGTCATATATGTTCGCTATCAAACACTTCCGAACATTTTAGGAGAAGCGAAGATTGAGAGCACTTACTTAAATGTTAATTAAGAGCGAAGGTTTAAATTCCGTGGACACCTTTCCGTTTCTTCACACTCATTGAAAGACCAATGCTGCTTCTCTTCGCTATCAAACACTTCCGAACATTTTAGGAGAAGCGAAGATTGAGAGCACTTACTTAAATGTTAATTAAGAGCGAAGGTTTAAATTCCGTGGACACCTTTCCGTTTCTTCACACTCATTGAAAGACCAATGCTGCTGTCTCATAGATTCGATTTCAAACATTTTAAAAGATGCAAATGTCACAAAGCTTTTGTATAAGAAGTGTTGAGAGTCTACTAATAATTTTTCTATGTTGATTTTGTTATCGGAACTCTCAAGCAAGTGAAATTAGCTTTTCAGCGCGGCACTATAAGCCACACTTAGCAGTATGAGTGAACAAAACGCAGCTTTCCTTAGGAGAGCTTTAGTTATTAATAGTTTTTTTACACACATTAAAAGCTGAATCAGTCATGTCTGGAAGGCGTCGAAGTTTAAATATAGGTCGTGGCACATGGAATGCAAAAAGAGGAAAGGTTTCTCTACTCCTCTATCAGTTTTCTGTGTGTTTTTGTGTCACCCTATTGAGCTCTTGCGCGCTCACAAGCATTCATACATAGACACGAAATGTTTGCTACAAAGACGAACATTTAGTTGTACAACAAATTTGCTCTTGTTGGTTACCCCATAATTTATCATCCGCTAAAAAAACGGCTAGCGTCGATTGGTGTAAGGAAGTTAATTAAGGTCGACCGTGGTGCCTTAAAAGAAGTGTTTAAAATAGTGATAGGTGACGAATCATGGATATTATGCGTATGAGCCGGAAACAAAACAAAAAAAAGTCAATCAACTCTCGCATCAGAGTTTTTGAGCACTCAAAACATCTAATCCGTTTTACTATTTTTATTTGCACCCAATACCTCTCTGCTCTTGATTATGGCCAAAAACAAATTTAATGTTTTTTGACCCCAAAAAGGCACTTTTGGAGTGGCAAAACTGCTTTGAAATTGCCTCATTCGAGTGTATTCAGCATCATGGCGAATATTTTAAAAAACAATAAGGCCATTTTCATATAAAAATGTGTTATTA
Organism: Hirtodrosophila duncani; assembly: GCA_037043425.1. Lineage (NCBI taxonomy): Eukaryota > Metazoa > Arthropoda > Insecta > Diptera > Drosophilidae > Hirtodrosophila > Hirtodrosophila duncani. Next base: position 2,934,071 of record JBAMBM010000194.1, read on the forward strand.
TTTAATACTAATAACTAATAGTTTATATACACCCCATGATATGAGTATCTATTTGCCGCGGAGGACACTAAAATATGGTTAGTTAAGTGGCATTCTAAATCCAATATATGTTTGTTAGATTTAATTCCCAGTTGAATGAGAGGCTCGCCTTACCCTTGATCAGGACAAAAAGAAAATATCTATATATAAAAATTTATTAACTGTAATGAAAATTTAATTATGAAAAGCTTGAGAAAAAAATGTAAGCAATTCAATGGCCACAACGAAAATACAACAAAATAACTATAAACTAAATGATAATCAGAAAATTGTAGGTACGCGTAATATCTATAACAAAGTGATTTGGGAGTAACCTCTATGTGAGTAATATCTATATCCATGTGATGATGTTAAGGAAGGGTTGTGTAGTTATCCACAAAGCTTGCCTTACTAGGGCGAACTTCGCAAAATCTAATAGAGTATTTAAATGCCCACAATTTGGTATGCATTGTTTTACAATTTTAGCTTTGGCTCATCCAACAGCTCGAGTTTCTGCTGCACCAACGATTGCATAATCGCCTCGCTTTTGACGTATTCCACATTGGGGTAATTCCTTAACTGGGGCCAGTTGAGTTTATCTTGCTTAGTGGTGACTGCATAAATCTTCAGATTGCTTCGAAGGGAAGGCGGCTTGCGATGCACTTGCCCGCCAGCGCTTGCGATAATACCTGAATTTAGAATTCAAATTCATGTTAGAATTGGAGAAAATGAGCTTTATGCTTACTTACGTGTCATATCATTGACATTCGGTTGAATGCCGCAGCTGAGCATGAAATGATATCCACTAAGCATTTGAGGTTTTTCCAAGGCTGCTAAAGGATTGAACTTGAAGAGTTGCTCGAATTTGCTGTCACTGAATATATGATTCAGTTGCACTGCGATGGAACGAGTGACCTTGATTGACTGGAGCCAGTGTGTGGAAAGTATGGGCTTCTTGGCAGCAACTGCAACCAGAAATTTTAAGGTGCGCTCGCCCTTATCCATGATCAAGAGATCGCACTGCAGCGGATCCTCAACGATGTCCACCACAGCTGTAAAAAAGACGCGGCTCAATTTGTGGAATTATATATAGGATATAGGTTGCTTGTTGAATTACCCTTTAGTGATTTGAAAACTGGTTCCAGTGAGTCACGATCTACCATCGAAGTGGCTAACTTAATTTTGCCCCTGGCCTTGACTCGCCTCACATAATCGTTGATGGCTGTTCAAGATAAGACTTCGGATTAGATAATGTATTGCGTTGCAATACGTATTAGAGATCTGCATGACTGCATTCATTTATATATCTTACTAGCTAACACGGCGTGTATCGCTACGCCTCCTCCTGCTGATCAATGTTTGTTGTTGTGCTAGATCTTCAATGTGTTTTTTGCTGTCTTGCTTCACAAACTACCAGCCAACGCTGGCTGTGGCTGTTCAGCATTGCTATTCATTGCTTTACAAACAGACGAGCTGAACGCATCGGAGGTTTTGCCTTTAACACTGATTGTTTCTCACTTGTGCGTTTCATTGTTTTGTCCCTAATTATTTTAGGGAAGTTCAGACACCCGCTCAAATATGCACCCATAATAATATCATGACAAAATTATTAGAAGGCTAGTCAATGCAGACCTCCAATATGTATATACCGATCTACCTTGCAGACGTTCTCCATCGGGCAGACTGCTCCACCTTCGGGCTTCTGTAGGGAGGGTTTAGTTATCATAGGCTTCTTCTGTATAATTTAAACTAGTTATCTACTCACTGACTCCTGATGATTCTGGATCTACTGTTGGGGAGCCCGATGTAGAGTCGGATTCTTCTCTAGCTTTGGTTGCCCTTCCTGGTCTGCGTTTTGATTTGTTGCTAGTGGAAGCTTCCTCTTCTTCAACGCTGTTGGATTTCAACTGCACTGCTTCTGTCTGCTTTGCTGTCCTATCATTGCTAGCTCCTTCTTTAGTGGAAGCTACTTGGGCACTTTTAGTTGGCTTTCTTAGAGCTTGCGGAACAGCTTCATTTAAATTCTTAATGGGAGTCTTGGAACGATTTCTAGTTTGTCTCGCTGTATGGACTTCTTCGCTAGACGCTGCTTTTACAGTCTCCTTCATGTTTTTCTTTTGTTTGCCTTCGCTGCTTTTATTAACTGGTGGACATTCATTGGACGCAATTGCCTTGGGCTTCTTGTCAGCATCATCTTCTAGGGATTTCGATTTTTTTGCTGATCTTCCGGCTCTCGGTGCGTTCTTACTCCCACTTGGCATTTCAGTGTCCTCTTCTAATCTTCCACTCTTAGCTGGCCTACCAGATTGGCCTGGTTTCATCACCTCTGTCTTCATATGTGTATCCTCTATTATGGATTTGGTATTCGCTTGAATTGTGTCTTTATCTTTTGCGTTTGTTGGCGGTCTGCCACGCCTGCCTAATCTGGTGGATCGGGTGCTTCCACTCGCTGAATCACAAGACTCTTCTACATGTTGCATTTCCTTGTTTTTTACCGCGGATGGCATCTTCGCAGACAATTTGCTTAGTCCTCCAGACTGATGTTGATTGCTTTCATTTGTTACTCTTTTCTGATCGTCTGTAGGATTTCGTGATGGCCTTCCACGATTCCGCTGAGTCTTGCCTTCTGGCGCTGAATCAGTTTCTACTTTATCCGCTTTATTTTCCTTTTTGTCTTCGTAATCTTTCTTGCCTTTTACCACGGTTCTGCCAGGCTGACATTGGTTGGTTTCAGTTGCTAGACTATTCAGATCTCCCGTAGAATTTCGAGGTGGCCTTCCACGATTCCGTTGAGTCTTGCCTTCTGGTGCTGGATCGGATTCTACTTTCTTAGTGTTATCTTTTTTGGCCTCGTCCTCTTTCTTTCTTTTTATAGGGGGTGGGATCTTTGCAGTGAACTTGCTTGATCCGCCAGGCTGACATTGGTTGGTTTCATTAGCCTCATCTTCTACGTTTTTCTGCTGATCTCCTGCAGCATTTCGTGACGGCCTTCCACGACTCCGTCGAGTTTTGCCTTCGGCCTCAGAGTCCGTTACAAGTTTCTCTGTTTTCTCGTCCAACACAGTTTGGTCCTTTTTCTGTTTTGAGCTTGTTGATGGCTTGCTGTTAGCCTTCACTTCAATCTGCTCCTTCACGGTAGTTTTTGTTACGCGAGGTTCCACGGAACACAGCTTTTTTGAGACTAGAAAATAGTTCATAGAACAAACATTAATCGTTGACTTAAGATTGTATATGCAGAAGAACATACGAAAGGAAGTCTCCTCATTTGTGGCCACTTGACGCTTGCCTATCATGGACTTGTTAGCTGGGGTTGGCGATTCATAAGTGCTCCGCAAACGCCGAGTCCTTTTCATTGCTGGACCAAAGGGAATGTTAATAAATAATGTATGGAATGATTTGACATAGCTTACGGGTAGGTGGCGGTGATTCCGTTGCGGCACGCTTACGTCTATCGGTAACCCTCTGTTGGCGCACTCTTGTATGATTGGTAGACCCCGGGAATACACTTTCGATTTGGAAAACCTGCAATATTGATGGTTTATTAGTTGATAATTATCTTGGGGGTTATGAGTTGATTCCCAGCTACTGTGTTTCCTGTCAACAAATACAATGTGGAGAAAGTTTTAGCGCTCAAACCTCAAAGGATTAGGGGATATGCAGACATTCATCGAAACTGGCTATGGAGGCAGTTGCTCTCGCCAGGTCTACTACCTTTTGCTTATGATTTTGATCTTTGATGACCACTGGCTTGAAAAACTTAATCTCTTCTTCATCCACATCGGAAGGTGAAGATGGCATTGAGGAACCAGCAATAATTTCAGTTAGTACCTTGTCGATTTCATCGCCCACGACAATGGAAACAGCAACTGGGGTTGGCCGATCTGGCAGGAACAAAAATAATTATGAAATAATTGAACTAACTGAAAGCAACCGAAATATAAGTTATAGCCGTGGGATTTACCAGTATTGGCAGGCCGCACAAATGGCTGTGTTTCCAACATGTCCTGGGTCCTATTGGTCACTCCAGTCGCAACGGATGCACTTTTATTTGTCGGCGTATTCTCCTTGTTGCTATTCTGTGACATTGATTTGTTCTTTAGCATGCCGAAAGGTTGGGTAGCTACAAAGTCCTGAATATTTGGCAACCTCTTTGGGAAGGCTTGCGTTTCAATGTAATCCTGTATGTTGCCGCCAACACCAACATTACTGGAACTCGGGAGATCTGTTGTGTCGCTCCTCTTGGGAAATGCCTGGGTGGCAATGAAATCCTGAATATTGACACTTCTATCAACTTTATTAGGAGCCAGCGTAGGTGTCTCAATAGTGACGGACACCTCCAATTGCTGGGCGCCGCATAAATCTGGTGTGGAAGCTGGGCTTGGGTTGTCGGCCATTGCCTCAAACATATCTGGGGTGCAGCTATCAGTTCTAGTATTCCCAGTTATGAGACCACGTTCTTCTAGAGTACGATTCTCCATATTTGAAGAGACGAAATTGGGCAAATCTGGTGTAATGCACACTTCATTCCTTGCAGCCATCTTAGTACTGCTCAATGCAGTGCAATTTAAATTGTTTGCAGACCAATTCAAGGCACTCATTTCCAGTTCAGCCCCACTGGGATCGGCCTGCTCTCCTTTCTGATCCTTATTTGGGTTATCATGAGGATCAGAAGCAGCAGCAGGTAGGGGAGGTAATTTTAAATCGCCATACATTAGGGAGGCATCAAAATCATCAATGGCATCACCGTCGTACTCAAAGTCCTGGGTGCAAATACGAATCTGAGAGCCAAACTCCGACAATTCCTCCTCGCTGATAAGGGGCACCACCGCCTCTGGAACTAGCACTGGCGGTTGATGGACAGGCGCATCCTGAGTTTCAGGTATCATAAAATCATCGCCCAAGGAAACTTTTGACTTTCTAATAGGCGTTGCTAATGGAAGCTCGACCTGTGTCTCAGGTATCATGAAGCTTTCTGCTGTTGTATTCGCCGTCGTATTGGCCGGCATAGGTTCCGTTTCTGGTATAAGAACGCTATCTGATGTTGTATCTATAGTTTTATCTTTCAACTCCTCCCCATAACCACTGCTATGCGCTACCTAAAACACAAATGCAAATGACAATTTCTGATTAGCACAGTCATTCGAATGCTTCCTAGCTACATACATACCTCTTCATCAGTAAGACTCAGCTGCAGCGTAGCCTCCACATTTCCAAATCGGAGCTCCACTTGAGTCCTGGCCTCTGTATCCGTGCTCTTTATATCTGCAAGATCTTTTTCGTCGCCATTTACAAACACCTTGCCAGCAATGGCAGCCAGCCGCACCAGGCCACTCCGTAGAAGTGTGATAGTGGCATGTGCAAGCTCCATGGACTTGCGGGAAAATGGAATTAATTTAAAAATTTAGCTTATGGCCAGAATAGAAATCATGATCAGGCTCGTGCTCACCTCATCCGCGACGCAGAACTCTAGCCCCACTTTGCGCCCAACGCGATATATAACATCCGGCTCGAGCGAGGCCTCCTGGCCATTTATACACAAAGTCGCAGCCATGTCAATCATCGCTTCTAAGGACAAAAATGGCGCGAAATGGGTCAATGCGCGCCTCTTAACCGTGGAAGGCCGGCATTTATCGAGGCCACTTTGCTGCCAGCAGCTAATCAATTTATAGATATTTTTCTATTCTTCACATCAACTTATTACACGAAATTTAAACAAATAAACAAAAAAAACCCCAAATTGTGATGCAGCCTCTGCTTGTTAGCCATCCGCACAGCGTTATCGATTTACTAATCTTGACTTTGCTATCGAACGCTTGAAGCATTTACTGCAATATGGCCACACTGTTATTTCGAACTCATGAAAATCTCTTATCGATATTAAAAATTTGTGGGAGATTTCTGTATGATATTTTGATATTGATATTTTGTTATATATAAAATCAATATCATAAAATAAACATACTGAAACTGCGCAAAAGCTGGCAACTCTTTTGAGTTCGTTATCGAATATGAGAATATCGGAATGCGAGTATGTGAAGAACGTAATTTTTTGGCCTATTGAAATAATTATTACTGCATATGACACAAAAACACTAGACTTTGATTAGCCCATCGTAGCAATCTTTCACAAATATGTCTGTACGCATGCTGAAGAAGCTGCAAGGCGATGCCGACAAGCTGGCGCCGCCCGATGATGATGAGGAGCTGGAGTTGAGCGACAATGATGAGTTGGAAGACCCGGACGTGGTTAGGGATCGCAAATCGTATTTAAATCCATTTGATTTGGTAAGTACGCCGATGACGTCAGCAACTAATAGTCTATATGCATATGTGCATGCGCATCTGACTGTTTTTATTGCAGCTAAACCAGCAGAGTCTATCCGAGAGCGAGTTTAAGGAGGATGACAACGAAACGGAGCATCTATCGGCTGCCTTGCCCAATGCTAATGCTGCTACCAAAAAGAAAAAGAAGAAGCGCAAGAAGAAGGCCAAGTCGAGCGGCAATCATATTAGCAGCGAGGATAACGAGCGCCAGGACAAGTACTTTGAGAAAGTCGATCCTCTGCTAGGCAAGGTTTACGACACAGTGCCCAAGCAGTTGGCAAAGCAGCAGGCCAGCCAAACCGCCAGCTCTGGAGCCACCGCCACCAAGAAGCTATTAAGCGTAGAGCTAAAGCATCTTAATCCGCAAAACGAAATGCGTCGCACTTTTGGCAAGCGCGTGGTGAAACTAGAGTAAGTTCCAAGCCAGCGCCAAATTGTGCGCTTTCTGAAGCTGAATGAATTTTCTTTTCCTTGCTGTAGAACCAAGCGTGGCAGACAGAAGCCATTGCTGAAATCCACTTATCTAGTAACTGCCAAGGAGTCGTGGCCACCGTTAACCAAAAACATAATCACCATGAAGCTGCTGCCTACGCCTGAATCGCCCAGTTCTTCATCCAAGAGTCATAGCGGGGACCATGTGCAATGGTTCACATTCGAGCACAGCACCTATTATCAGGGAGTGCAGCACATGTTTCTGTCGGCTCTAGAGCGCACCGACTCTGAGTTTCTCATCACGCTCATCAGACGCTGTCCTTACCACGTGGACTCGCTGGTGCAGCTCAGCGAGGTTTGCAAAATGACCGAAGACTTTGCCCTGGCCTCGGAGCTACTGGAGCGCGCCCTGTTGCTACTCGAGTCCTCGCTGCACATTAACTTCAGCCTCACATCGGGCAACTCGCGTCTGGACTATCGCCGGCAAGAGAACCGGTGCTTCTACGTCGTGCTTTTTAAGCATGCCCAGTATCTGGAAGAGCGTGCTTGCTGCCGCACAGCCTTTGAGATCTCCAAGTTGCTGCTGAGCCTTCAGCCTGAGGTTGATCCGCTGGCTGTGATTTTGGTTCTAGATTATTATGCATTACGGAGCAAACATTTTTCCTGGCTTGTGGAGTTCTACGAGGAATACAATGCCAGCCGGAATCTTGCCCAGCTGCCCAACATGGCCTACTCTTATGCCCTGGCTCTATACACTTTGCATGGTGCCTGTGAGCGGTCCAACGAGGCACTCCAGTACGCGCTGCTCATGTTTCCAGGAGTCCTAAGACCGCTGCTGGACGAAATGTCCGTGCAGACAGACAAACGGGTGCTCGCCTCATCCTATTTCTTTGCGGATGTGTCCGGCAAGTGAGTAGCCTTTGAATCTCCCCAACTGAACTGCCAATTCTAAATTTTAAGTGCCGTCCTCCACACAGTCAATCCCCAGCGCTGCATCAACTGGTCTGTTTGTATGTGTGCCGCGCCAAGATCGTGTGGCGCCAAAGCGAGGTACTTCCCTGGCTAGAGCACAATGTGAACATTGTGCTCGATCGCATCGACAGCAAGGATCCGATTGTGAATGATTACAGGGATAAGCGTGCGCTGCGCTATAGTGGCACGCCTCCGCGTCCCATCCTACGCCATGTCATACTTTCCGACTATAAGGAAAAAGTGCCTCTGGCCGCTTTTGTATCAAAGGAGAAACCGGCTATCATGCCCTATGACCCACTACCTCCTTTAGATAGCATTAATTGCTATCCCAGGTAAGTACACTGATTTGATGCAAAGATGCTTGTGTTTAACGCTGACATCTTTTCACAGCAAATCCTCCTCCAGCAGCAGTCCCACAACAAACACCAACAGCACCATGTCCATGTTATTTCAATCCATATTGCCATCCTTTAATCTGAACAATATCGTACCCCTCCAGCAGCAACAGGCTCAGCCAGCGGCAGGAGCGATAGCTGGCAGAGCAGCGCCGGATGTCCAACCAGGCGCCGCTGCAGGTGGTGGTGCTGCTGCAGTGCTGGAGCAGGCACCCAATCCAGAAGCTGAAGGTTAGCTTTTGTACATTTTGGTTTTCAATTAATTTTAATTGTATGTGGCATCGTTTCTCCAATAGAAGCTGGCCTCCAGCAGTCGCTCGTCTTGATGATGGATGCTATGAGAGATTTTTTACAAAACTTTCGCCTTGCCGAACATATGCGCTCACCGGATATGGCCGTCGCCCAGTCAAGCAGTAGCAACGATGAAGAAGAGGAAGGCTCCAGCGACTATGTGGATTAGAATAACACAATGCTCGGAGTCAATTAAACGCTTAATGTGCAACCGAACGATCTGTAACCGTTTTTAAAACACACCTTACTATTATGACCATCACGCCTTCCTTTCTCCCAGCTAAAGCGACATCGTCTCAAAATTGCAATGATAACAAATTTTCAATATATTCATATAATGTATTCAATTTATGCATTCATTAATTAACATTCTTTGTGAAAGCTATAGACCAAAGCGTTTTTAAACAATTCAAATTATTGGGAATAGGATACTTTCTGAATGCAAACATTGCCTAATTCTCTAATATAGGTCTGGTGAAGTGCAATCATAGTCAGCAGATGTTATTCAGTTTTGGAATTACTAAGCTACGCCCCAATTACGAGGAGACCTATTTATATTTCGGGAACTGACAACACTAATGTCAATAGCCAAGAACACCATAATAAAGTGTCACAATTTTTAGCATAAACGTATAAACGTACGTGACATATCGTGAGATAGAGGTGTCCTTGCACATTAGGTAGACTTGAATACATTCGATTTTGCATGAACACTTAGTTCTAAAAATATGTGCTCTAAGGAAATGAGTCAAGAGTTCGGCCGTGGTGCTTCAGAAGACTTGTATAAAATCGTGGTAAGTGACGAATCATGGATATATGCGGGCCATACGCGCAAGCATAACAGTAATCGACCGTACGCCCACTCCAAGACAAGCCAAATCCAAAAAAAAATTGTTTGTGTAAGAAGCACAGCGAAGCAGCTATATGATATAGTTGTCCGATCTGGATAAAACTAGAACTTGACCAGCCAAAGGAAGCATTTGGTGAAAATTTCAGCTCTGTAGCTTCTAAGACTTCTGAGATCTTTGTGTTAAAAGAGACGGAAGGACGGACATGGTTATATCGATCCTCCTTGTCTTGCTAATCAAGAATATATATAGTTTATATAGTTGAAAGCGCTTCCTTCTGTGTGTCGCAAGCTTCCTGACAAAATTAATATACCATTTTGTAAATGATATAAAAAACCCAAAGAAAATGCGTTCGGCCATCTAAGGCTTTGGCTAGCAATGGGCCCGGAGATACTCCCATCCATTGTGCCTATATAATACCTATACTATTTAAATTTCGGGAATAGCAAATAAAAACAAACATTTTGAAATGAAAATCGCGTTATTGTTTTCCAAAGTATTCCCCTTGATGATCAATTAATACACTTTTGCATTCGTTCAAACCATTTGTCATAGGAGTTTTTCCATTCCTCTTAAGACACCTCCAAAACATGGTTTTTTAACGCTTCAACTGCTTCTTCTTCGCTCGTAAATCGTTGACCCAGGAGTGTATGGAGAATGAGTCATCAATTCGATGTTTTTGACTGCTCAAAAATTCACCTGTTTGACTCGCATTGTCATGATGGAGAATGATTCGTCTTTGGCGATTGGTTTTACGAATTTCTCCGAAGTTCATGTACGACGCAGTTGTTGCTCAAGCGGAACAGTGGCCACATTACCCAATCGGCGGAAGAAACACATTCTGACACATTCTGAGATAACCCACGTCAAAAGTTGTGCGAAATAATCCAACGAAAACCTCTCGAAATTTCAATTATTTGGCCAAATTGATTTTCTTAACTCATTGTAAACAAAACAACTAGCACTTTTACATCAAAACGTTGTGATTATGCTAAAAATTTAACACTTTATTATGGTGTTGCGACATTTTAGCTATTGATATTAGTGTTGCCAGTTCCCGAAATATAAATAGTAGCCCTAGGAATATATTTTCCACAATTTGAGCTTAAAGAATGTTTTATTGATTTAATTAATGCCTTTTTCAATTACGCTTATCAATATAACAAACAGATTTACTTTCATCAATATTTCACTTCATCGTTTTTCTTGTTTCTTTTGTCTTTCGTTTTATAATATATGTATATGTATATAAACCTTTCGCATTTATAAATATTACTATGACAAGTACAATTGCAATCATATGTATAAATGTTTATATAGAGTGGAATCTTAATGAAGCGCAGTTTGGTGTTTGTGTGTGTGTATTGGGTGTATGTGTACGTTTTTGTTGTATTCTAAAGAGTTACAAATACAAAAGATAGCCATTGCAGGTTTGTAATGCACCTTGATTGAACATTTCAATTGGCAGACAATATTTTTAAGAGGTTTTTACTTAACTAAGATTGCAAAAACAAAAAAAAACGTACAAAAATCTAAAAAACAACTATGGAAACCGACAAAATAATAAGCACGTATATGCGGAAATACAATTTGAAACAATTTTAGAGCTAAACAAATAGAAAACCATTCACTAATGAATAGGCAATACTTTTTTCACTTTAGCGTGGAATAACGCAATCATCGAAATCAGTTTAAACGCAGCATTGGACAGGCAGTTAAGATCGATATCGTGGAGAGGCGATGGATCGATTATGTCATAGTGCCAAAAACGGGATTATGACGACAAATGCTTGGACCATATTCCTCATAGGCGGCTTTTGTGTGACACACCTGATAGAACTCGGGCTGGAAAGAGGATGTTGAAATTATCGCTTAGCATCATCAGGAAGATATACAATATACAAGGTCGATGCAGATACATACCGTTGATGCTAACATGCTGCCGCCAAACCAAACGGCGTAGCGCTGCATATGATGCGTGATCACCTGCACATCAATGGGTTTTGGCTGTAAGGCAATACCTTTTGGGTTAGCTCTTGATGAGTCATCTGACTGTTAGTGCTAAACTCACCTTAATGCGTCCCTCAGACAGATTTTCGCTAATGCGCAAACGTGTATCCACCGATCGCTTGATATCACGCTGCAAACGCCTGCCAAAGTCTTTAAACATGGTGGAACCGCCGCTCAGGACAATGTTATTGTACAGGGGTCGACGCACATCGATCGGACAGTTCTGGATGACATTGTCGACAATTTCGGAGAGGGGTATGGTAAAGTCGGGATTCGAAAACTCAGGATGAAAAAATATTTCAGGACCCAGGAAACGCTCATAGCCGACATCCACATTGAAGGGCTGCTTGGTGACAGTGTTGAGGCCCGAAAAGTTGCGTATCCATTTGTTTGGCTCCGTATCGTACTTGGCAAACTCTTTGGCGATGTCTGGACATATATAGCAATGTTTCTCTTTGATCGCTTTGGCAGTCTCGAGACTCTGTTCCGGCGGTATGCCCACCTCCCGTTCGCGGAGCAAGCTCTGAATGAAAGATGTGATATTGCGGCCCGCAATCGGTATGTGCTTAATGCACGAGCCAATGACGTAGCCCTCAGCCTGGTGGCAAACACACAAAACAAAGTGATAAGCAAAATAGAGAGCATACGCAATACATATACACATTCCCAGCCAATGTCGATAAGATATGCAGCCCATTGAATGCTTACCACGGGTATAACATGCGTCACTCCGTCGCCGCTGTCCACCACAATGCCCGTGAGGGTGCGCTCCTCGGCAGATCTGGATGCCCAACTGGCGGCCAGAGCCAAAACGGCTTGCACAGCAATATAGAGACCAGGAACATTGAACGTCTCGAACATAATTTCCGCCGTGTATTCCCGATTCTCGGGCGTATTCAGCGGTGGTTCAGTTAGCAGGAAATAATGATCCTCGGGCTCGGCACGCAAGTATTTAAAAACGCACTGTTCCAGAAAACGTTCCATCAAATCCCAGTCCTCCACCAAACCATGTCGGACCGGATACTACAATAATATGAAAAATCAGTTCCAATTTCACACACACATACACACGCTCAAGTGAAACCTACTTTAATGGAGTAGCCGGTGGCATCGAAAGCCTCATCACCAATGAAAAAATCGAGGTCTTCAATGCCTTTTGTGATGCGCCGCGTGTTGGTGTCACCCACTCGAGCCGACTCTTTGATGGCAATGGCCGAGGGAATGATGAACTGCGGCTCCTTATTGCCAGCAAATCCCAGTTTGGAGTAACTGCAAGAAGATTTGGGTAAACATTAAACATGTGCATGTGCAAGGGACTGGACACGCAATCTGTTTTCCCAATTGGATAGCCGGCTGGCACTGACCCACTCGCAAATGAAACGAAACTCACCCCGTGCCCACATCGATTACGCATGCCGGTAGCCTTCCTGCCATTGTGCCTCCCGATATATGGATGCTAATGTCACTGCTGAATTGTCTGAATTCAACTTTAAACTTATGTTTAACACTAATCTGCTGGATAATAAACTTTAATTTTCAACCACACCTCAGCCAAACTATGTGTCACTTCGCTCTTTGTCACACACACACACACATTCACAATCACTAGTGATTCAATATCACGATAACGATAGGAATAGGGTTGCCGCATAAATATCGATAGACCCCAAATACCGATCAATAAATGCACATAAGTGACTACAATTATTATATAATGTCCTTGCACATATAAAGGGAATTTAATGTTTTAAAAAATATATAATTATTTCTTAGATATTAAGAACATTGGAAACACAAAGTGCTGGTAAAATAGTGTTGGTAAAAGAAAAATGCGACCATGCGTCTTGAGCAGTAATGCCGAAAAATATCGATGCTGCCGATATGTGAGTAATAAACCTATCACGGCTCGCGAATTTCGGCTGGACAGCCTTTTTTGCTGCACGTTTCCTTTTAATAGGGTGTATTTTCTTAGAATTTGGCACGTTTGCCATAGCCATTACGTCGATATTTAAGCTAAATACGAGCGAGACTAGTGGCTGCTTAGTGGTCGATCTCAGTGTGTGTGCTAATTGCTATAGAGCAAGACCGGCGTGGAAACGTAAAGTTCAAAGAGGAGTATACCGATACCGCAAAAATGGAGGCACAAAAACTGACGGAACTGTTGCGCGCAACCATTGATCCGAATCCTGAGCAAAGGAAGGCGGCCGAAGATCAATTAGCACAAGTAAGTGGCCTTGACATTCACTATAACACGTCAAAATCATTCAAATCTGAGGCCGCGGCGGCTCCAGAGTCAAAACCATGTGCTTTTTAATTGTTCGCTTTTAACCTCCCTCACGCCCGAGCTGATGCTGATATGTGTGCGTGTGCGCGTTTGTGTGTTTGTGGAGGAATGCAGGAATGCACACAAAATATTGACGGTGGCCAAAAAATGGAATGTGCAGATGCGATTCAGTTTTCTCTATGTGGCATGTAACTGTATGCTGTGCTGCAGTGGCGTGGCGGCAACAAGTACTATATGTTACAAGGACAGGAGCGCTCCAACACTGGCAGTCGTCGCTGCATAGGAATGGAGCGACGTACTTAAAAACAATAAGTACATTCCTATTTCAGTACCTGCCGAAGAGGGCTGATAGATAGGGTCCTTAGGAAGATGACTTCCAGTTGTCCCGCATCTTTTAATTGTATAATTGCTTGATGATTGGAATTAAACATGCTGCTTTGCTGGCTGAGTCAGCTTTCTTTCTAATGATTTCGATATGGCCCCTCCTTTGCCTTCTCGTTTAATTAACTTTATCAGAATACATTCATACACATCTATCTATACACACATATATATATACATATATATATATATATATATATATATATATGTACGGTAATTAACACCGCCTAGTTCTGGCTCTTGGCTGCCCATTTAAATGAGCATTGTGCGACCAGAATTTAAAGTGCTCCACACAGCTGGTGGCACACGCACCAAAAGCACATGGAATTTGTTGCTTCATTGTTTTATCAATAGCTTTGGCCAAACTTAACCCTCTCGCGTATCGGAATGCCATTACTTACCCGTTGCCACCAGCGCAGTCCATTTCCACTCCCCATGACTCATCCCTCCGTCGGCTCTTGCCTGCCTGATGATGGCAGCTGTGTAAACAAATCAAAAGAACGACAAAAAACTATTTACAAATTCATATCCACCTCTCTCATCTACTCCGCACTCTTGCTCTCAATCTTAGATACACAAAATCATTGGATTTGTGCCCACCATATTGCAAATTGTGATGCAAACGACCCTGGAGCAGCCGGTACGTCAGGCGGGTGCTGTCTATCTGAAGAATCTAATCAATACCAGCTGGACGGATAATGAGTCCAAGCCTGGTGATCCCATGCCCTTCTCCATACACGAACAGGATCGTGCCATGATACGTGGAGCCATTGTGGACGCCATTGTACATGCTCCTGAGTTGATTAGGTGAGTCTGTCGAGTAGGTGCCACAATGATAGACGTTTCTCATGATGTTTTGCTATCTTTGCAGAGTTCAGCTGTCTGTGTGCGTGAATCACATAATCAAGAGCGACTTTCCCGGTCGCTGGCCTCAGGTGGTGGACAACATAAGCATTTATTTGCAAAATCCGGATGTCAATGGCTGGAACGGTGCACTGGTGGCCATGTATCAGCTGGTCAAGACGTATGAGTATAAGCGATCCGAGGAACGCACGCCGCTGAATGAGGCCATGAATCTGTTGCTGCCCATGATTTACCAGCTGATGGTGACGCTGCTCAATGAGCAGTCGGAGCAATCGGTGCTGCTTCAGAAACAAATACTCAAGATCTACTATGCTCTGACGCAGTACAGCCTGCCTCTGGATCTCATTACCAAGGAGGTGTTCTCCCAGTGGATGGAGATCTGCCGTCAGATAGCAGATCGGGCTGTACCCGATAGCTCCCACCTGGACGATGATGAGCGTACCGAATTTCCATACTGGAAAACCAAGAAGTGGGCACTGCATATCATGGTGCGCATGTTCGAGCGGTGAGTAGTGGATACATTTGCATATGGAAGAGCTGATTCCAACTAATCTCGCTTTCTCAGCTATGGCAGCCCCAGCAGCGTGGTCAGTGAAAAGTATCAGAAATTCGCGGAATGGTATTTGCCCACCTTCAGTTCGGGGGTGTTGGAGGTGCTCCTTAGAATCCTAGACCAATATCGTAATGGTGTGTATGTCTCGCCGCGTGTGCTGACGGATGTCATCAACTATCTAAAGAATGCGTAAGTTTGAAAATGCGCAGAGTTTGTAAGAGATCGGTAACTAATAAACACATATTCTACATAGAGTGAGCCATGCATACACCTGGAAGCTGATTAAGCCACACATGGTGGCCGTTATTCAGGATGTGATCTTTCCCATTATGTCCTTTACGGATTCCGATCAGGAGCTATGGGAAAGCGATCCATATGAGTACATACGCCTCAAGTTTGACATATTTGAGGACTATGCCACGCCAGTTCCGGCTGCACAATCGCTGCTCCATTCCGTGTGTAAAAAACGCAAGGGCATCCTGCCCAAGGCGATGAACACCATCATGCAGATAATTACCTCGCCGAACGCGGACAACAAGCAGAAGGATGGTGCACTTCACATGATTGGCACTTTGGCCGATGTGTTGCTTAAGAAGGCTCTGTACCGGGATCAAGTGGAGTCCATGTTAACTACGTATGTGTTTCCGGAGTTCCAGAATCCCGCCGGCCATATGAGAGCACGCGCCTGCTGGGTGCTGCACTATTTCTGCGATGTGCAGATCAAGAATCCGCAGGTGCTGGCCGAGATAATGCGTCTGACCACCAATGCCCTGCTCACCGACAAGGAGCTGCCCGTCAAGGTGGAGGCAGCCATTGGTCTACAAATGTTCCTATCCTCCCAGGACGAGGCGCCACAGTATGTCGAGGGCCAGATTAAGGAGATAACCAAGGAGCTGCTAACCATAATTCGCGAGACGGAGAACGAAGATCTAACCAATGTCATGCAGAAGATTGTTTGCACTTTCACGGAGCAGCTGCTGCCAGTGGCCACTGAGATTTGTCAGCATTTGGCCACCACATTCAGTCAGGTACTGGAATCTGAGGAGGGATCCGATGAGAAGGCCATAACGGCCATGGGTCTGCTCAATACGATAGAGACGCTGCTCAGTGTGATGGAGGAGCATCCGGATGTACTGCTCAACCTGCATCCGATTGTCATCAATGTGGTGGGTCACATATTCCAGCACAACATTACAGGTGGGTCACAGCGTATGGCAACCATCATCATCATCATAATCTCCATTTGAATCGCCCGCAGATTTCTATGAGGAAACCTTCTCGCTGGTGTACGACCTTACGTCCAAGGCCATTTCACCGGAGATGTGGCAAATGCTGGAGCTCATCTATCAGGTGTTCAAGAAAGATGGAATCGACTATTTCATTGACATTATGCCCGCTCTGCATAACTATGTCACTGTGGACACACCCGCGTTCCTGTCCAATCCCAACCGCCTCCTGGCCATTCTCGATATGTGCAAAACCATGCTGACTGGCAATCCTGGCGAGGATCCCGAATGCCATGCGGCCAAACTGATGGAAGTCATCATTCTGCAGTGCAAGGGGCAGATTGATTCCGTGATACACATGTTCGTAGAGCTGGCACTTTCCCGTTTGACACGCGAGGTGCAATCCTCAGAGCTGCGCACCATGTGCCTGCAAGTGGTCATCGCCGCTCTGTACTACAATCCCCAGCTTCTGCTCTCCATCCTCGACAAGATGTCGCAACCCAACAACGAACCAATTAGCTCGCATTTCATAAAGCAGTGGCTACACGACACGGACTGCTTCCTAGGGTAAAGCATTTCAGTGGACGCGCCCCTAAAATGGTGTGTAATAATATGCTCCTTATCTTTAATCCCATTATGCAGCATACACGATCGGAAGCTGTGCGTCCTAGGCCTTTGTACACTAATCTCACTCGGCGAGGCAAAGCCACAGGTGCTGAGTGAGGTAGCTGGTAAGATTGTGCCCTCGCTGATATTGCTCTTCGATGGTCTGAAGCGTGCCTACGAGTCCCGTGCCCAGGAGGAAGAGGAGGAAGAAGAAGATGAGGATGGTGATGACTGCGAGGGTAAGAGAATGTCTGATGCCAAAGGCATTGAAGCATTATATTCACATGTTTCTTTTGCTCCCGTGCAGAAGCTCTGTCCAGCGATGAAGATGACATGGATGAAATGGCTCCAAACTATCTGGATAAGCTGGCGGAGTTCACAAAAACGAAAGCAGGCGAGGCCGGTTTCGAGGTCAAGGCCGAATTAAAGGAGGATGACGAGGATTCGGATGACGAGGTCGAGGAATCTGTAGGAGATCTTAACGAAACGGGCCTGGAGACCTACACCACGCCCATTGACGATGAGGAGAACGATACCGCTATTGACGAATACTGGACATTTAAGGAGGTTATCACTGGTGAGAAATTTGTAGATTTTAAAATGAAACCGAATTGAGATGCACATTTCCGATTTCAGCTCTCTCCGCCCAAGATCAGGCGTGGTATGCGTTGTTAACTTCCCACCTCACACCCGAACAGGCAAAGGCGCTGCAGGAAGTGGTCGTGACCGCTGATCAGCGCAAGGCCGCCAAGGAGTCAAAGCTGATTGAGAAACAGGGTGGTTTCGCCTTCCCACAAACCACCGTGCCCACATCCTTCAAGTTTGGCTCTTAATCATTTCAACGAAATCCGCACTAACTGACACAGAGATTTGGATTTGATTTCTCTACTGCTGACTAAGATTGTTTCTCATGAATATTTCCAAAACTAACACCAACAACAACAAATAACGAACTATACGAAAAACAAGCAAAACTCGTGGCTGCTCGGCACTTGATATGATCGATGGCTGTAAGGCATTCTCCTGCTCCTCCTCCTCCTGGCAATGCATGAGTCAAGGTTGAGTCTGGGTCTAAGATCGCAAGATCACGTTATATTTATTGTAGATGTATTTTATAGTTTTTCTATATTTTGGCAATTCCGTGCCAACTAAATTATGATAAACTTAAGTGGAAAGTCCATTATATAACTTTGTATGTAACTAAATGAACACGAAGGGAAAACAAAACGCTATGGGATACGGGAGGGTATCATAGAATTCGATACGCAAAGATTACAGTTACAGATCACAACAGATAATGCAAATTCAACGCAAAGCATTTCACTTTCTTTACACACACACATGTAAAATGTATACTAGATGGAGCGATATTTTTGAAAAAATAAAAAACATTTTTAACGTTTGAATCGAGCGTGTATTTTAATTAAACCAGAAACAGAGGAGCATTTGGCAAATCTCCGTTTGTTTAGGCATTCAAATACAAATATCTCGTTAATATTATGACCTATCCTTATCCTCACCAACACCGCTCTCTTCAGACCGATAAATTCCATATACTTTACTTTCACTTTACTTTGTTTACTTCAAATCCCAATTTACCAACACTGTTCTCTTAAGGCCGATAACCGATAGATTTCATACATATTCCATTGCCGATGCCGCATGTTTACTTCAAATTTTCCGAAGATAAATTATTTATAAACGCCCAAACATGAAGATTGCCATCGAAGGCTGTGCCCATGGCGAGTTGGAGCGGATATACGACACTATAGAAGGCATCGAGAAACAGCAGAACATCAAGATTGACCTGCTGCTTTGCTGTGGCGACTTTCAGTCAACAAGAAATTTGGAGGACTTGCAAACGATGGCTGTGCCGAAGAAGTACCTGGACATATGCACGTTTTACAAGTAAGTGGGGAGAGCGCTTGGCGTGCAAATTGTTGCTCACACTCGTCGTTTCCTACACTTCTAGATACTATAGCGGTGAGCGTGTGGCTCCCGTTCTCACAATATTCATTGGCGGTAACCATGAGGCCTCAAATTATTTGCAAGAGCTGCCTTACGGAGGTTGGGTAGCACCAAACATCTACTACCTTGGGTATGCAGGAGTAATCAATGTGAATGGTTTGCGCATTGCCGGGATTAGCGGCATCTATAAGGGCCACGACTTTTTGCGCGGCCACCACGAGTTCCCACCATACAATGAAAGCAGCTGTCGCAGCGTTTACCATGTCCGCCAGTTGGAGGTGTTTCGGCTGAAACAGTTGTCGGGCAAAGTCGATATATTCATGTCGCACGATTGGCCTGCAGGCATCTACGAGTATGGCAATAAGGCGGAGCTTCTGCGTCGCAAACCCTACTTTGAAGCGGACATAGAGAAGGGACAACTAGGCAGCCGTCCACTAGAAGAGCTCTTGAAGTCACTTCAGCCGGAGTATTGGTTTGCGGCCCACTTACATTGCAAATTTGCTGCCTTAGTGCCGCATATAGCAAAAGCTGGTGAGGATGCGGAGGACAGTTCATCCAGCAGCGAGAGTGAAGATGAGCGTGATGATGAAAATGTTAGTTCTCGTCCAGCATCAGCACCAACAACTGCTGAAGCCATACCTGTCACCAAATTCTTGGCGCTGGATAAGTGCCTGCCACGACGAGGATTCCTACAGGTATTGGATATACCCACACCAGATTTGATCAATGGCCCCGTGACAATGCAATACGATGCCGAATGGTTAGCCATACTGTGCTCAACCAATCACCTAATCTCAGTGAAGGAAAACTATTACTATTTACCTGGCAAAAAGGCGGGCGACCTCACGGAGCGCTACGATTTTACACCGACTCAAGAGGAGCTGACATTAGTGCAGACCAAGTTCGCCAGCCTCAAAATACCAGAAAACTTTCGTCGCACTGTGCCAGCCTATGAACCAAAGGAACAGTCCAATTACAAGCGCCTGGTCATTGCACAGCCTAACGCTCAACTGAATCCTCAGTGTAATGCATTCTGCACCTCATTAGGCATCGATGATCCACTCTGCTTGGCTTTGCTGGCCAACGGAAAGGAATTGCCTGAAGCTGAAAATGTGCCTGACATTGAACCCAATCCGAAACTTAACGAATCACCCAAGGAGGAACCTCTCGTAACGCCCGCTAAACGAAAATTCAATATGTCACTACCAGCCCCGTCAGTGGCTGCGGAACAGGAAGACACAGATGTTATTGAGCTGCCCGAAGAAATGTCAGATGAAGCTAATGTGGAAGACAATATTATTGACGACTGTGGTGGGTCAGAAAGTGCTACCAAAGCGGTGGGCATTGTTCAAGAAATTCCAGTATCTGCAAGTCCTAATCTTAAAATGCTGAAAAGAAGAAATCAAAGCATATATCAAAAGGAAGATAATGATGATTAAAGTCTTAAAACCGTTAACCGAAATAAGACATAATACAGGTGTTATTAATTATTGACTGAGATGTGACAACAAAAACTAAAAGTTCAGCATGCTTTTCTTTCTCTGATATGAAGGACCATCTACAAGCACTTAGCTGTTGGACTTGGCTTTGAGAGACGGCAGCATCGAACTTACAGCGATTGCGAAGGAACGGCAATGAGTTTTTATGAGAAAATTTTAACATTTAAGGAATTCCTTTCGAAGTTAATGATCTACTGACAGTTCCCAGCGGAGCGCAGCACACAGCGTGCATGAACAACAGATCAACACGTAAAGAGCACTAAGGTGTTCGCAGTTGTATATGAAGTTCAATTTATAAGTTTAGGAAGTAATAGTGCTTTGTGACCTTATTTCGGTTTTTCTTTTACTCGACTCATTATCATCACACCTTTCTTAACTCTTATGTATAGTGCTACATAGAATAGAATCAGAGTTCATAAACATAACCATAGCAAACATAACGGAAAAAACCAAGCACGCTCGCTGTCTATCTAGGCAGCAGACTTCGTTTCTTTTCGATTCGAGCTTTTCTTTTGACTGTCTTTTACTGAACAAAGGGTCCTTATTATACTCGTACTCTAGTAAAGTAGAAGAGTATTCGAGTGACGATGTATGTAACGGGCATAAACGGGCATTTTGTACCCCAAAAGAAAAACAACAAGTGGTGTTTACTTTCGAGTGTGTCGAATATAAAATAAGTAGAGAGTACAAGTATCTTATAGTCGGAAAACGGAGTTTTTACTACATTTTTTTTTTGTGGGAGACAAGGTTCTTATCTATTTGCAGGAGCGAGAGGGGGCATGGCCAAATTTTAAAACAAACTTGATATGACGCCCCACGAGGGGAGCTACATACCAAATGTGGCTCTAGCTCTTATAGTATCTGAGATCTAGGTGTTCATACCGTCGGTCAGACGGACATGGCTAGGTCGACTCGGCTGTTGAGGCTGAACAAGAATATATATGTTCATTACATACATTTGCACGAATACAATATACTCGTTTACTCAGTTATATGGGTCCTACGTGATCCGATCCGGAACAGCTTTGGTTAGCTGACGTAGGCTTCTAAGTCTGACATTTACCAAATTTGGTGCAATTTGGATAAAATAAAACAACCAATTTTACTGTACTAAGAGTTCATTCCGAATCGGTCGGTTATATGACAAAGTGCTCCAATCTTGACGATTTTTACATATGAGCAGCTTGCGGACGTGGCTATATCGACTCGGCTTGTCATGCTAATCAAGAATATATATACTTTATGGGGTCGGAGATGTTTCCTACCCTCTGTATGTGTATAAAAAGCTCCTGTTCTTAGAGTATCATAGAAGGTCCGCATCACCTAAGCTGCCAGAATAGACGATCATATTGGAGATTTGTCACACTTAAGGCAGCATAGATATTTAAAAAAAAAGGGCAATTTTATTGGAATAACACAGAAAACTTTGTAAGCTGCTGCTGCGTGGAGCCTACATAAGATGATGGAGCGGGAATAAGTTATTTATAAATAAATACAATATTTAAAATAGCGTATATTAGGCAGCGCTCACTGTACATTTGTGACATGACCGCCGTATGCTTCGGCGGCGCAAATGAAACCGCACTGCAGAACAGAATCAGGAGTATCGACCATATCACAATAGTAACTAATGGGCGAGGGTATGCACTGAAGCTGCAGATGGCCGCCATCATCAGTCCTAATGGGGCGGTAAAAGCGACACCTACGGGGTCCATAGGTGGGCATATTGGCATCGTAGGGCGGACTCAATATATCAAAGAAGGCAGCAACGCCATTGCCGTTCCCAGTCTGGGTGATTTGGTGATAATTACGTTTGCGTGGTGTGAGCAGTGCGCTCGGCGTGTCGGGTGTGACCAGGCACGGCTCCTCCGCTTTCACTTTGATCATAGTTGGATTCTGCTCATACAACAGCGGCTCATCCGGGGCCAACTGCTGGGTGTAGCTCTGCACATGTAGTTGTCCCCAAACCGCCCGCAGCAGTCCGTACATCATGGGGTGATCGTGCAGCGGTATTGATCCGTTCGATTCCCGAACTATGAACAAGCTCATCGAAAATCGCTCGTCTTCGAAGATGTGCATGTACGTGCAGGGCGCCGAATATTCGTGTCCGGCTGCAGTATCCACATTGCGAAATAGCTCCTCCTTGATATGGAGATCACGGTAAGTAAGGGCATCGGTCAATTGCTTTAGTTGTTGCAGATTGTTGTTGAAGCTGGCATGGTTTTTTCGGTCGAAAGTTTTGAATGCCTGGCGCAGCACAGCACAGAAGTGAGAAGTCATGGCCACGCCCGCTGGTTAATAATGTGGTGGGCTTTATCAGTAATGCAGCGCTGACGTCAACCTGTTAATATATTTTTATTTCGCCCGAGCAGGCGGCCACAATTTGGCAACAACGAATCAATTCTATTAAATTTGTTAGATAAACAAACACAAGACAGCTGTAAATTAAAGTGTGGGAAAATGTCACGAAGTTCTGATTGAAAACGAAAGTTGGAGCGCCTTGAGTTCTACAGTCGTGACACGAACACTTAAAACTGATTTCAGGCTTGCTTTGCTATGAAAAAAGCCAGATTAAATTTGAAATTTTACTATTTTTACATGATGGCCGCACAGATAACCTATCGAATGCTAATCAGGCCTGCAAGCCCAAAAAATTGCTTAGAGACTATAGGTCACCGGTTACCCATCGTTTAAAGTTCGGAGTTCAGCCCAATTTTTATACTCGCACTCTAGGAGAGTATATTGTATTTGCATTTGCCTGTTACATACATTTGCACAAATACACTATACTCATTTACTCTACTAGAGTACGAGTATAGAAATCAAAAAGTGTGACATACTTTCGAGTGTGTCGAATATAAAATAAATAAAGAGTCCGAGTATCTTATAGTCGGAATATCGACTGTCGCGTTCTTACTTGTTTTTTTTTTATTTATTTCTTCTTCTCTTTTCACTCCTCACAGCAAGTGAAAAGTACTTGCTATTTGATGTCAGTTTGATGTCACCCAACTTTATGCCATATTCAAATTGCAGTCAAAGCGACTTGATTCAGAGAATATAGTGTTGGAAAAAGTTTCGGCAAGCTTTCTATCTCTAGTTTAGATTATTATGCATTTACTCAGCTAAACCAACATGATCAAATATTTGATTTACAATTTAATAAATACTAACTAAAAACCCCTTTCTTTGGACTGTGTGGCATGTGTCAAGATCCAGGACTTGTAGTCGCGTTTCTTCATGGCCATTTGTTTGTGTCGCGGATGCGTGGGACAGATGACATAACTCCGTTCCTGTCGAACGACAATATAGCAATCCTTGCAGCGTCGCTTTAGGCGCCCCTTAACCTTAAAACCGGCCACCTGCTGTAGCAGTGTACTGACTGGTGTTAAGAGTCCTAAGGATCCAATATTTGTAATAGGAGTCAGTTGTTGTGTTTGCAGCACGGCGGTGTTGCAGACAATTGATATGGCAGATGGACGTGTTAGCACGTGAAAGCCACGTGCGGCGCTAAAGCCATTCCAAAGCCGCGCACTCTGATGAAGTAATTTCGTTGCAAATGACATCTAGAAATTAAGATTTTTGTTTACCATTTCTTAATTAAAGCCACAAATTTACTTACAGTCACAATACGCAGTGTGGAACACCAAACTATCAATGCTTACCAACACCACATAGTTCAATAATCGGAGTCGAACGATATTCTTTCTGTCAGTAAGTAGTAGAAAATATCGTTAAAACACCTATAGGCTATCGATAACGATAATCAAGCCATTTCTTGAGACGCAAATAATTAATAATAAAAATATGAATTAATGCTCCTACCATGGATGAATATTGGTATTTGGAGCATGTCACGACCGGTGAAAAGATTGTGCTCCGATGGGGAGAGAATGTGGTTGGACGGCATTCCTCTTGCAATTTTCTGCTTACCTATGAGTACTTATCTAGGAAGCACGCTAATTTTGTTGTCACCGAAAACGGAGTATTACTGAAGTCCATGGTAAGTTCTTAATATATATATTGTGAGCCATGCGAATGCACAGCAATGATGGACATGCATATTATTTTTGTCGTTGCTTAGAATGCGTTGAACGGTGTATTTATCAATGAGACTCGACTCAGCGAAAAGGTTGGTGAATTACCACTTTTTGATGGAGACATAATTAGTTTGGGCGTCGATGTAGCCTTAGACGTAGAAGTGCCGTCTAATCATGGTATATTCAAACTAAAGAAAATGGTGCCTGGTGCCCCAGAAAATATAGTCGTAATATCAGACGATGATGATGACACAATGCCGCTACCGTCCAATGCGGTTAGACTGAACAAGTCCAATGATGGTGAGTGCGAACATTTAAAAAATAAGGACCCCGCTGTGGAAGCCGAATATAGCGCTGATAAGACAGAGACCGCAGTTGATAAAGAGGCCAGCTCAGTAGATCATTCAGTTGCCAAAGCACATCGTAAAATACATTTGCCCAAGCTGCCGGAAGTCAAGCAAGAACTTCTGCTTAAAACAACAAACGATATCGAAAACATATTTGGTGAGCCCGACGAGGATATTCTGAACGCCGTCATGAAACTTAATCCGTATGTATATAATAAGTTGAACACGGAAAATGTGACCACAACTGGGAACACAGGCGATGTGCCCACAGCATGCGAGAATATCTGCCATGGCGATGTTATTGTGCTCCCCGATGAGGAGAGGACAGCCGTGGACGCGGTGAGCATACCACCTCTGCCAGTGCCATCTAATGATACGACTGCTTCAATAGTGGAAGAAATCATACTAGATGATGATGAAGAATTCATTGAGTACGTTGCCATGACGCAGGCCATGCTGCAGGAGATGAAAGAAGAGATGGCCAGCGGTAATGAAGATGACTTTCCAATGCAAGCTCATCAGATTAAGTGTGAAACTATTGCTCATAACACCTCGGATATCCAAGATGATGACATCATAACTATTGAGGACGGAGATGAAGAACTGTATAACAAAGTTGCCGATTGGTCCTCGAAATTGTCACAAGCCTATCCTTTGGAATTGTCATCAGACGATGATGATCCTGGGGATGATTTACAGTTTGAAACACAACTCCGCATACCACACAGATCGAAAGCTTTTCGCATTGATAGTGGCTCCAGTGAAGATGAAGATGAGACGCCCACCGGCGACCGTATTATTTGTAGACGTAAGTTCCATAATTCACTTGAGAGATAGTTATGACATCCTTACATTATAATTTGTCATTCTTGACTGTCAATCATTTTGTACTTTATAGCGAACGGCATCATATCGCAGAAGCCATATCAGCGGCGTGGTTCCAGCAGTCACTCAAAGTCTACTGACATGAATGAAGTCGGCTCGAGCTTTGAGGAGTTGCGCACCCTGGGGAAGGTTCTTCCGGACGACGAGTCGGCATTGTTTAAACGTCGTGAGCCGAAAGAGAACAACGCCTGTAAAAAGTTCCTTAGAATTGAGCAAGAGATTACAAAGGCTCTTAGAATGGATATAGAAGACACCAGTATTACACCAGTATTACGAATAGACCCGCAACTTACACCAAATAATGACAAGACTAATGGGAACGCCTCCTTACTTCCCCAGATTGAAATTTCAGGCTTAAAATCTGTTACCAAAAAGCTGACTTCCATGCGCCAGCGAGCCCAGACTATGGATTCCCGCGAAGATTTAGTAAAAACGATAACATTGGAGACCGTTCCATCATCTGACGCTGCCCAATCAATTCCGAATAGCTCTCCGAAAGAGCCTTTGCGAAAACGCACCTCACGCGAAGAGAACGAATCTTCAAAGGAGGATAAGAATAAAGAAGACACAATCGGTAAAGCGTTCTTAAAACCCGAGTCAGGCTTGAAACCTATTACCAAAAAGCGCACTTCCATGCGCCAGCGAGCCAAAACTATGGCTTCTCGCGAAGATTTATTAGGAAATATAATATTGGAGACCGATCCCTCGTCTGACGGTGTCAAATCAATTCCGAAAGAGTCTACGTTGCGAAAACGCCCTTCACGCATTGCAAATGAAGAAAAAAGCATCTTCAGAAAAGAAGCTTCTCGCGAAGATTTAGTTAAAAAGATAAAATTGGATACCAAATCAACTCCTAGAAGCTCTCCGAAAGAGTTTACATTGCGAAAACGCACTTCACGCGATGAGAGTGAATCTTCAAAGGAGGATAAGAACAAAGGAGACTTAATCGGTAAAGCTTTCTTATCCGAGTTAGGCTTGAAATCTATTACCAATAAGAGCACTTCAATGCGTCAGCGTGCCCAGACTATCGCTTCTCGCGAAGATTTGATGAAAAATGAAAACTTCCCATCACCATCGACTTCACCCAAAGAAATTATTAAGGAAAGCATTACAACGGCGGAATCCTCAAAGGTAAACTCTGAAACGATCTTTGAAGCTGAATTAGTAGAAGAATTACTCAAATCAAGCTCGGAATCGGCCACTAAAAAGAGTTACTTAGCCAAGAGTATTGCTTACCAAGATGAATTAATGGAAAATACCGTTCCATCCTCTGACTCTGCCAAAAAAGAATCAAATAGTGTCACAAAATGTACAAAATTGCGCAAACGATCCGCAACTGTGGCATCACGCGAAGAAATTGCCAAAGAACGCACCAAAAGCTGTCCAACAGCAAAGTCAAAATCTTCTAACACAAATATCAATGTAGAGGTCAACGGAAGCCGTAAAGAAGTGCTGCTGCCCGAGGCCGAGAAACCATCATCAACGCACGCCCGAACCAGATCTGTTCGTGTAGATTACACAGAGGAAAGTGAAGAAGAAATCTGCACCAATAAAGTTGATGAGGCACCGCTGAAGAAGCCCAGGAGCTTACGCATGCTCACCAGGTCAAAATCTTGTTATATAGAACGCCCCGAAGAACAAGACGCAGATACGTCTCATACAAGCGACAAGTCAAGAAAAGATTGCCACAGCAAAATAGAGAAGCAATTCTTGCATGTTCCAAGTATAATTGAGGCGCCTCATCTACCGCAGCATCGAGGCAAAAATCGCGGAGTCTCGGCAAATGGGTCTAAGGAGAATAATTCTATAGAAAAGGTGCTGCAGAGACAGCGTTCCATAGATTATGAGGCGGAGTTGAAGGCTAAATGGTATCAGAAGCCAAAAGATCGAAAAAAAGAGGCTAAAGAGATCAAGGATAAGCGTCGAGAGATTCTTAAGCAGCTAACTGAAAAGAAAGGGCAGGCCAAGCCCACATCAATATCGGGTGAACACAAACAAAAGCAAACTACAAGAGTGCCCACTGTGTTAAATTCAAATCGCGGAGGCTTCCTAACAAAAACCGTGGATGGACCGTCCACTAAAATCGGCAAGTTAGACAAACCCAAGCCATCTCCAGCTCTAAAGTCCTCCTCCACATGTCCAAAAAGTGTAGATGCGGAGATGGGTCCAAAGTTTCACTATAGCCGCCCACCAGAGCGTCGGGACGCGGAGGCGGCGCGCAATCGACGCACCTGCAATCGGGTTACATTTGCCAGCATGGAACGCGAAAGTCAATTGCGGAATAGGAAGTCTAGGCGCCATGTTAGATTCAATGATAAAGTCCAAACATTCGAGATCGATTGTGAACTTGGGCACGTTGTGAAGGTCGGAAACCGCAAGGACATCCACAAGGTCACCTTAAGCACCTATCATGAGAGACGCAGATGGGCTCTCGAAAGAGCCAATCAAACCCCGCCCGTAAATAGCAGTGAACTTGTATTAAACTTTCTCACTTGGGGAAATCAATGGCTAAGATTGCGCAGTGCGGATGCCGTATCCGAGTCTGACACACTCTTACCCATACCTCATGAGTTTCCAAACTACACACAATACAAGCAGTAAGTTCACAATCCATTCGTGTCTCTTTTAAATCCGGTTTAATACGACGGCCTCTTGTGCTCTTGCAGAACTTTTATACCGCTGATGAAGTTGGAACTGCTGACCAACATTCAACATGAATACCAGAAAGACACGGCCACATTCAATGTTACCCTGAAATCGTTTTCCGCGGATTCTACTAGTAACAGCTACCATCTGATTACAAAGTGTATGGCAGAAACATTGTTGTCATTGTTATACGCATACAAATTATCCTCGTTTCATTCCAGACGAAAATAGGCTAACGAAAAGGTTTCACTTGTACACTTTAAGCAGCGCCGATGGGAGACTCAAGGAGACATTCGCCAAGCTTTTACATGTGAAATATCATGCAGGTATTTCTATCATATTTTGTAAGCATTATTATTATTGAGAAGTTAGATTAGTTTACAAAACGTAGACTAACATATGAGGTATAGTACTAGCTGCCTGACCTTCGGCTATTTTGTTTTGAAGAGATAGTATGGGTTTTTTTTTATTGAAATCGAGCTAATTTTTTTATTTTGATATTTTCAAAGCTTTCTGCAAAGGTAGCCTTCTAAAGCACCCCAAAGATATGGTTATCAATTAAAAGGGTTTTCTGCCAAGAATGCGAAAATATGGTTAGAATCAAAGAATCACAGATTTACAAAGACAGAGTACAATTACAATGATGGGCATTTAAATAGATACAATATTGTTGATATCAAACTTTTCTAAGAATTGTACAACCAAATGTTCTTCGGTTGTTTCATCAACAGGTGTATAGGATTTTAAATTGTAATTGTTAGCTAAGCACTCAGCTCACCCAACTTTGACATTTCTTGTTCATATCATAGCGCTCATTGCAATACCCATTCGTATTTCAGAAACCCTTTACGAATTAACGTTTATGATCATGCAAGAGGCCGTTGACCCGGGTGTATTGTATTGGGTTAAAACTGTAACCGCTCGACCTGTGGTGGACAACGTAGGGGTGGAGTTGGGCGTCTTTTACGCCGTCAATTCTTTGACGCGGTCGCCGTTGTACTCACGAATTTTATGCCCGACTGAGAAAGTGCACGCAGAAGCGAAGGTGTGTAAGAGACCGTTCACTAAGTACACCGGCTACGGCATATTGAACAAGAGCCAAAGAGATATCTGTGTTCACACCTACCAAAGGCTGGTGGATGACGCGGAGCCGAGTATAACCCTGATCCAGGGCCCACCCGGCACGGGCAAGTCAGAGGTCATCTCAAATCTCTGCATGCAGTTACTGTATGGTTCGAATACCCACCAGCTGGACCGAAAAATAATGATTTGTTCTCACAGCAATACGGCTGTTGACCACATTACCGGCTATCTGCAACAAATACGTAAAATTATAAAGCGAGTCATTCCGTTTAAGTTGCTCCGCTTTGGTAGCTTTGAAAGGATGAGCAATGAGGCACGTGCCCTATCAATGGACGAGCACATCAAAAAAGCGAAATTCCTAAAGCGGCAGCGCATGACCGCAGAAAGCGTAGCTCAGCTAAAACAGCAGCGAGAGGATTTGAAGGTGGAGATAGCCGAGTTGCGGCAGCGCAATGTGCTGGGCACATTTCTGCAGCAGCAGCTAAAGGACAAGGAGCAGCTTCTGCAGCTAGTCATTAATCAGCTGGATCCGCCGCTAACACAACGTGAGGAGGAAGAACTGCATAAGAAGTGTCTGCAGCGCGCCAACATTGTGTGCACAACGCTCTCCAGCTGCATCAGAATGTTCAAATTTGTGGACTACTTTGATGTGTGCATCATAGACGAGGCCACTCAATGCACGGAACCATGGACACTACTGCCTCTGAGATACGGCATGAGCCACCTTGTGCTGGTTGGCGACACACAACAGCTGCCGGCCATGGTGTCCTCTCAGAAGGCCATCAAATTCGGCCTGCTCAAATCCATGTTCGACCGCATCCAGTGCAACATGAAGCAAAACCTGGACGAAAAAAATGTGCACACCAAATTATTCACGCTGAACGTCCAATATCGCATGCATCCAGAGATTTGCAAGTGGCCCAATAAGTTCTTCTACGAAGGCCAGCTGATTAATGGGGAAAACACCCAGCGACTCACCTGTCCCTTTATACCATATTGTGTCATCAATCTGAGCTACACTCAGGACAGAAGCGTGGCTAAGAGCATCTGCAACGACGAAGAGGCACACTTTGTGGCCAAACTGCTGAACGAACTTCATAAGCATATGCCCGTTTCACCCACGACTTATGGGTTAATAACGCCTTATGCGGGTCACTGCCTGGCCCTAAACGAGGCAATCCCCAGCCATATGAATCTGAAGGCCCATACTGTGGACGCCTACCAAGGTCTGCAGAAAGATGTGATTATTATTTCTAATGCACGCTCTCGCGGTTGTGGCTTCCTCATCAACTTCCAACGTCTCAATGTGGCTCTAACCCGGCCCAAGCTTTGCCTCATCATCTGTGGCAACTTCAACGATATCAGGGTAAGAATGCAGCCTTACAATTCTTGGAAGACTTACTAATCGTGTTACTCTTGCTTTTTTTCCTGCAGGCAGTACCAATGTGGGGAAACCTACTCCAAGATGCATCGGATCGTGGAGTATATATTGATGTTGAACGTTCGCATTGCGATAACTTGGAGCGTTCGCCGCTAATGGGTAAAATTCTGAAGCCCATCTAACATTCTTGATCTGAGTATTCTATTTTGTGGGAGTGTGTGCTTTTGAAAGCTTGCCGCAGCAAGCTAAACCAATGTGGTATACTTCAAAATATCCTACATGGTTGCAATCCAGTGAAAATGTAAAACTATGAGTTTTAAATTTATCCAAAGTGCCAAGATAAAGTTCAAAGAAGATAAGCTTTCTTCAGCTATATATTAAAATAAGTAAGAATTAATCAGTCGAGCTTGCTCGATAAATTGCTACTGAATCAACAACTGGATACAAACTAAGTTTGGCTCTATTTGGACGAAAAACAAACCCTGTTTGGGTTAGCGGGCTCAAGGTCGTGAGTGAGCCAAAAAACACTGAAAATGTCGTGAAACAGTCTGTAAAGTCAAGCCCCAAGCTTAAATTTAATGGTTTTGTTACCAATTTTGTGCTGTTGTCAAATACAGTGAGATGCGGCCAATGTTTTTCGCTCACTCACGACCTTGACCTCCTCTAAGCCAAATAGTTAGAATATCGCTAAATCGCTAAAAAAATAAATTTCAAAACCAACACTGTGTTCACTCCGGAAAAAATCGGTTATATAGGGGCTATATGATATAGTTACCCGATCTCAATAAAATTAGGTCAACAGACGTAAGGCGTTCTCAAAATGAATGACAACAAGAATGTATTATTCATTCATCCAATTTGGTTCAATTCCAAAGAAAAAGAAGAAATAACGGAGAGCTTCGGTTTGCCGAAGCTTACATACCATTCACATTGTAAATATATGCCAGCTTCTACGCCAGCGCCCTATCATAGTAATCCACTCGAATAAAATTAAGTCAGTCTGCATGAGGGCTCCTAAGTGCTCATTCTAAAAAAATCGGTTGTATGGGGTCTAGTGGCTCGATCTAATTTGCTCACCGGGGCTTCTCCAATGGATTTGCAACCAATTTGGTTTGATTTGGATGAAAAACAAAGAAGTTATGCTATTAAGTGTTCATTCCGAAACAATCTGCTATATGGGAGCTATATAATATGGTGACCCGATCTGAATGTAATTTGCTGAGCGGGCTGCTCAAATAGATATACACCAAAAAATGATTTTACGTTTTTGTCTACAATCATTACCCGATCTTAATGAAATTTGGCGATTCGGTAGATTATGTGCTAATACATATACAAACTAACTAAATGCATTAAGGTTTGTGGGATATAAAAGGTTTTTATCGATTTGCGGGAGCGGGGTGGGCAAACTGTCGAAGAAACGCATTCTGACATTCTCCACAAGGGGAGTTTACATACCAAATTTGGTGACTCTAGCTCTTATAGCCTCCGAGATGGAGAGATCGACTCGGCTGTTAATGCTGATCTGGGTATATATTTATGGAAGATAAAAATGTTAATTTAAAGCCTCTATCTCTTATAGTTTTTAAGACCCAAATTTTCATACATTCAGACGGACATGGCCAGATCTGCCTGTTCAAATATTACTCTTGTACCATAGGTTCAGGGTATAATAAATAAACAGCTTCTTACATACATTAAATATTTTAATGTGAATACATTTCAATAGTATTTTTATAATTTGTAACATTGATATAGAGTTGAAGTTATTTTTTTATTTTCAATTTTCGCATCTCAAATCTTTGTACACTTAAATCTCTATGTCACGCGTTTAACTTAAGTTAAAATGAATTTTTACTGTGTTATGCATATGCAATGCAACGTAATAATATTGCAACATAATTTAGACACATTATAACTTATATAGCATTTAGTTGCGTTCTAGAATCTGCGTATGGTAATTACTAATAATAAGCAGAGTTCGCTCAACCAACAACCATATGTTCTCTCTGCTTTGATCATTCTCGGACCGCCTGGTCGCGTTCAAGGCTGCGGAAGGTCTTTTGTGTACGTATGAGAATATGCGAGAGTGGCGTCGGCTTAACACGTTACTTGCCTATGTAAATTGAGTGTGAACGTGAAAGACGTAGTTTTCTAAGCGCAGAAAAATTTAAAACCTTTATTAATTGTTAAACTTAACTCAGAATAAATAATAAATATACATAAATTACAAAAGTAGTGCAGTGCAAACCGTGTTTTAATCTATTCCGAATATATTATACTCGTACTCAGCATTTATTTAATAAGTTGAGTTGATCTAGCCTTGTCCACACTAGGGGAGTCTATATACCAAATTTGGTGACTCTAGCTCTTATAGTCTCCGAGATCTAAGTGTTCAAACGGACGATTATGTTCGGCAATGCCTGCTGGTGCTGATCAAGAATACTTTACGGGGCCGGCGACGCTTCCTTCTGCTTCTTACATACACTGGCAGGAATACAATATAATCGTTTACTAGAGTACGAGTATAAACATTTTAAAAATAAAGTTGCGAATTTGTTTTCCTTTTAAATAACTCAATTTATATAATTTAAAAAAAAGAAGAAATGTTAATTAAGAATAAATGTTTTTATTTTTATGTATTTGTGGGTAATGAGGGTAGTACATTGGTCATACATCGCGACCACAGCACCGTCTCCTCTTCTTCTAACATAACTGTTAGTTCCATTTTTGCCCAAGTGCAGCGTATCACGAGGGCAACTGCTATCTTCACTTGCTTTTCTTAGTTTTTTCTTTTCTTCATTTTTTAACAACATACTGACAGTATATATCGTTTACTCCTTTGAGTCCATTCTTGCCTCTTCTCTCATGGCCATCTCTCTCACTGATAGCAGTGCCCCGTGCTACACTCATTCCATAATTTAATTATTACTCATTCCTTTTCTTAGTTTCTTTACTCTGCATACTTCTTACATCTAACAAAGTTCTCTCACATTACTGCTACATAAATTGTTAAGTTAACACAATGTTATGCAAATACAGAACCTTTAATAGACGACAGTACATACATCTGATTAATTTTATGAATCTCTGACATATTTATATTGCACTAAAAATTATAAGGAAAGTGACAGATTTGTATAGTCTTCGGTTATACTTGATCATACGTATTTGTTCTTGTTTTTTGTTTATATAATAAACTAGAATGCGTTTGAATTATGAGTATGCCATATATAGTACGCCTCATTTGCATTTTTTTGGATAATGCTTAACCCCCGTGATAAGGAATAGCTTTGCCTCTTCTTTCTTTCGTTTAGTTAAGAGGGGCTGTCTTTTATATTTCGGAAATGGGCCAATTTTTGCGACTGCCGATATGTTCTTCGTCAAGTTTGTTAGTAACTTAGAGCGCTTTTCGTTCACTTTATGGAATGGAGTGTTTTGATGAACTTAATGTCAGTCTTTGTCCTGACTAACTGAATTAGTAATAACGCTAAGGTCAAACGCAAATAGGTAGGGGGCTGAAATTTGCAAAGAAGGTACAGGTTATGGCAAATGCGCACACTAACGATCCGTCTTTGCCGAACTCCAACTGCAAGGTGGCTCAAAACCGAGGTGTAAGGCCAAACCTAGCAAGTAGATAATCGTTTATTATTCGTCTTTCCTTTCATTGAAAGAAAGCCGCCGCTTTTTTCCCCCTTTTTCTTTTAGTGTACGGCATTTTTCTCCGGTAACTTATTTCGCGCGTAACAAGCCCCGTGGCTGTGGGACCACTTAAACGGGCTGCGCATGGTACGTACGTCAACGTTCCATTATAAAAAATGTTGTATGACACTCCCAAAAAAGAAAGATCCATTTCAACGAGTCGCGAGAGAAGTAATAAAATGGATTCTTATCTTTCCCGAAATATAAAAGTTAGCCAGCCCTCCATTTTTTAAATTTAAAGACGATTAGGAAAGTTATTATTTCTTATATAACAAATCTCATTTGAAAATCGGTTTGTTAAGATTAAGTTGACGTTCTCTAATAACACACATACACACGCACACACACATATATATATAAATGTATATATAAAGCATATGTATATATAAAGTTTGCTCAATCATAGTCATTATTAAATTAGATTCATTTTGGATATTTCGTTTTTCATTAAAATTAATGGAATTGCTTAACAACATATATGCCCGATTAACATATTGCACTATATAATAAAAAATAATTGTATATTAAAATAAAAATTAAATGCCAACTTAAAAAATCATATATAACAACAAAATCTAATAAAATATATTATAAACTAAGGAAAAAACAACATACAAATTATGTTCAGAATTTGAAACTATTTTTTTCTATTTATAACTAGTGAAGTGTCCTTTGGAACCATTTATAAATATAGAAGAGGTCTTGCTTGTATAAATTACATAGTTTTATACAAGACACAGACCATAAGACTGAGACAAACAAATTATTGGTTGAATCGTATTTGAAATCTTTAGTTTAGCTCTAGGGACTCCTTAAGTGACTCGTAGATTTCGTATTGTTGTCCTGCATTTAGATTGTAAATCTGCGTCAAAAGTTTGGCTGGCGACGGCGTTCTGATGAAGCTTGAAATGTAAACGTTTACAAAGGTGGCCATCAGGAACTGGCAATCGAAGCGATCCATGATGCCACCATGGCCGGGTATCATGTCGCCAAAGTCCTGTTAACGGTAAAAATGATGACAGCTACCATTTCTATGTTTGTGTGTAATTCAAACCTACCTTAATCTTAAAGGCGCGCTTGAAGCCCGAAGCAAAGAAACCGCCAAAGGGTCCAATAATAGAACTGAACAAACTCAGCGAGATTGAGTGCCATATAAAGGGATATATGTTTAATGTCTTGCCGATGCCAAACTTCAAATGAAAGAAACACCACGTTGTTAAGGAAATCTTCATGCATGGGCAACCGCTGTTCAGTACACTCACCAATTTGAGGCTATATTCTTGCGGTGTGAACAAGTAGCTGGGCTCGCAGGTCATTCGCATGCGACCCAATTCCTCCGAGTACTGAATAGGACATATGAAGTATTGATAGTTGCACAAAAAGTATGAGAACAGTATGCCAAAGAGAACTGTGGCAAAACCTCCACCAATGAAGCCCTCCCAGGTCTTCTTTGGACTCAGCTTGATGAGCGGGGTGCGTCCAAAGAAGAAACCAAACACATAAGCCATGACGTCATTGCACACAATCATCGAGACAGGCACGATGAACCAAATAAGGCCCTCGAATATATTTTGGATAATTAGGTAGCTCTGGGTGACGACAATCAGCAGCGAGACGTGCGTCCAGGCAAACAGGCTGAACTGTTTAATATAATACCTCTTCACCAGCGACAAAACGAACCAAACAAAGCCAATGATGTACAGGGCAAAGGACAAGAAACGATGATACGTGACCAGAAACTTGAGGTATTCCTGCAAAACGGGCAAGGGTTATAATTGGAATAATCAGCGACTGTAAATAATGATTATTACACATTTTTCAGTTGAAATCAAGTAACAACGCTATAGTCGAAATCCGACTATAAGATACTCGTACTAATCCCACTTTTGTAGGCAAATCCGATTTTTTGAGTCTTTAATTTAATGAACTGTTAATACAATTTCATTAACTTAACATTAACTACGTAAAAGTAACTAAAAGTTTCTTGCAGCATCCTGCAATATTTTGTAAGCAATAACACTGTTGATGGCATGGTCTGGCAACATACTTTATGACAACTTGGTGTAAAAAACTTTATCTGCGTGTTGAAGGATGTATACATATCGAATTTGGTGACTCTAGTTCTTTTAGTCTCCGAGATGTAAGTGTTCATAGGGATGGACGGACACGGATAGATCGACTCCGATTTTCTTTTACTTCTTACAAATGTATGTACAATACAATATACTTGATCTGCGTACATATTAAAGGAGGCTATATACAAAATTTGGTGACTCTAGCTCTTATAGTCCCCGAGATCTGGGTGTTTTTACTGACAGACGGACATCTAACCGACTACAATATACTTTTTTCACTCTATAGATTACGAGTATAATCATTATTTTTGTGTGTAATGCTAATTTAGATGTATCAGATGTTTGGCAATACTCACCACACGATTAATGACCACGCCAAAATAGTCAACCAGATTCTCGCCGTAGAAGAAGTAATTCGATGTGAGCAGAAAATACCAAGAGAGACTTCGAAACCAGGGCAAGCCATGGATGCGATAAACCTGATAGCCAATCGAGATGATCTCCTGGAAGCATTTCACTTGTACGAGCAAAGTCTGCAAAGCGATGCCGGGCCAAAAACAGCAACAGGCACGTTAAAAGGTTTAATGTTAATGGATGAATAGGGGATCGGGTGGGTTTGGTCAGTTGGCCAAAGCTGGCACCTACCGTAATCATCAAGGCCAGCGGACCGCCGTAGATGATTAATGCAAAGCCGCAAATCATAATCCATGTGAATATACCGCGTATGACCCAGTTCTTCCATCTGTCAAGTACATATAGATTTACAATTTTGGATATAAACAAGTAGGTGAAAAGTGTATCTTCAGTGAGTCGAATTGTTCATACACTTGCTGTACTGTGTATGAAAATATGTATGGCTAATAATTAACACGAAATTCAGAAAGTTACGTTAAGCTAAGGTCCTAAGATGATAGATAGGTTACATGTAGACGAATACGAGTTTCGAATAAATTTGTCAAAAATTGTGGAAGATATAAGGATTTTATCAATTTGTGGGAAAGGAAAGGAAAGGCTTTTATATTCTAATAGAGTACGAGTATAAAAGACGATCATGGTAGCGATTGCGACAGATTGATTAGGCAGGTAGGTTATGATTAAGTTGTTGAACAACAAGAGCCTTTATATTAGACTGTGGCTGGTCTAACAACATGTTAAATATGTTTTATTTAGCAAACTGTTATTTAGATTTTACATTTTTGCTTTGTGTTCTTCAACTAGAGTGGGACTTGTAGTTTTTTTTTTTTTTTTTGCATATAGAGATGTCTACAAATAATGGCGTGCCGTCCAACTCATAGTTGAGCCCACTAACATAAAAAATTTAGACAGATATCAGATTATAAAAACACTTAGGTCTGATATTGGGAAGCCTAAAAAATCAAAAATAGTGAAATATTCTCTCATTATACAAAAAGCTATTCCAAAATCATGACACAGTTGAACTGATTCTTGGTTAGGGTATAAGAATTTAGCAAGCAATGTATATATGTATAAATTGTTTTAGCCTGCCGTCTGCACACAACTGTATGGTTTAATTTTGGAAATTATTTCACTTGGTGTTTTTGTATGTAAACAACCTTAACGCACATACCGATCGGGCAAATCCTTTAGAGCCGCATCCAATATTTCTGGCGTATGATCTGTGCCTTGTGGCTGTGCCTTCTTGGCCAGCATCTCTAGGAATTGCTCCTCTGGTGTTTTCTCCTCCTCCGAGTCAACCTGATGAGCATATATAAGAAAATATAAGAAAACATATGTATGTACAAATCTAAATAGCAATGTTCAAAGTCCAATGCTATAGTAATCTAGACAAAGATATCAATTCGTTTTATCCATAATAAGCAAACGGAGATACGTATTGCCATTGGGTTTGGGGTGGCGTGTTTGGTTTACTTTCGTTGCCAAATTTTCGCTCCTGATAAGAACTTTAGCAAAAAGGCGGTGGGCGCATAGGCATATTACTAGCGGGCTTTATCGGAACATAGCCGGAACAAGACAGAAACAGGCGATTTGTTCAGGGGTCGGTTGGCAGCGAAGGGGAATGGGGTTAGGTAGGATCGGTAATGTGCTTCCGTAATGGTCTGGTCACTTAATTGGATTTGGTTGGAAATAATGGCGCTATATTGCACAGCACTTGTGGGGGGCGCAGAATAGGTGGTGGTGGGGCTGCAGCGTTTGTTATTATTGGTTTTTTTCTCTAGCGCTGGCTTGCTTGCTTGTTCTCTCTCTCGCTCACAAGCCCACCTGCGCCAGAGAATAACAAAAACACTCGCAGTACTGTTCAGTGGTTGTCGTCGGTCTGTCTATTCGTGTGTCTGTATACATACAAACCCCCCATCACCTTTTCCAAATCATATGCTTGCCCTGTTTCTTGTTTTTTGCGCTCCAGTGAATTATGCAAATTGTTGGGTATGGATGGAGCTAAGGAATTTGCCCAGCCCCAATGTTCCAAATACAAGTCGTCGCCCTAGCTTACTGGACTCACATGATCCGAGTTTTCTGCTGCAGATGAGCTGCCTTTCTCCTTCTCAGCTGCTGCAACGGCTGCAGGAGTATTGTCCTCATGCTCGCCTTCCTTATATCTGCGTCGCACATCCGTCATTCTTGGGTCTTCAACGTATTTGACTATTGATTTCGACTTTAGCTTGTCTCACGCGCAATTGCACTGCACTGATAAATATACAATTTTTCTCTATTGTATGTGGAATCGAGTATAAGTATATATTGATATTAATGTTATGTATCGATGTTCAACAACTGATTGATTTACCTTAATTTATCGATATATAAATTGTTATCGATATATGAATAGCATACGATGTTTGTATAGTTGCATTCAGAATTTATCGAAGCTTTTCTTTGCCGGCGTCATTCGCAAATATTTTCGCTATACTCTTATTAAACAGTTAATAAATTAAGAGACTTACGGTATTATTATTGCATTATAATGGCTGCAGCAATCGACGGCGTTTTGCCCGCATCATTGCAGGAGCTTATAAAGAAGTCCAAGGTGCTTGTGGTGGGTGCCGGCGGCATTGGTTGCGAGGTGCTGAAAAACCTTGTGCTGAGCGGCTTCACAGACATTGAGATTGTAAGTGTGTGAGTCTTGGAGGCTGTGCATTTGGCGTTTGACGGGGGGCGTGGGCTTGCCATTTAATGTTATTATAACTATGGCTTGCTACTATAACTATTGCTTACTATTATACCTATTGCTTGTAGATTGATTTGGACACCATTGATCTGAGCAATTTGAATCGCCAATTTCTGTTCCACCGCGAACATGTGGGCAAGTCGAAGGCACGTGTGGCTCGTGAGAGTGCTCTGAGTTTTAATCCGGATGCTAATATAATTGCTCACCATGATAGTGTTACATCGTAAGTAGCATCAAGAAGACGCTAGTTGGACTTTATAACTTAATATCTTCAAAATTGTTCCAGTTCCGATTATGGAGTGAGCTATTTCAAAAAGTTTAGCCTGGTCCTTAGTGCCCTAGACAATCGCGCGGCTCGCAACCATGTGAACCGCATGTGTCTGAATGCAGAAGTTCCGCTTATTGAGAGTGGCACATCTGGTTACAATGGCCAAGTAGAGCTAATTAAACGTGGCCTAACACAGTGCTACGAATGCACTCCAAAGGATAAGCAACGAAGCTTTCCCGGCTGTACTATAAGGAACACTCCTTCCGAGCCCATTCACTGCATTGTCTGGGCAAAGCATCTGTTCAAGTGAGTTTTTTATTGTTTGTATTTAATCTGGACTTTTTATTGAGCTGCTACCGGCATATTTAGTCAACTCTTTGGCGAAACTGTGGATGATGAAGACATTTCGCCAGATGCCGCCGATCCGGAGGCTAATGTGGCGGCGAATGCTGCAGATGAAGCGGATGGTGGCGGGGACCCAGACGCATTCAATGGCAACGTGGTGCGCATCAATACCCGTCAATGGGCCAAGGATTGCAATTATGATGCTGGCAAGCTATTCAACAAATTCTTCTATGAGGATATCAAGTACTTGCTGACCATGTCGAATCTCTGGAAGTCTCGCAAGGCCCCGGTGCCCGTGCAGTGGGATACGTTGGTGCCGGACGGCGCCACTACCGATCAGCAGGAGTTTGCTCGTCAACATCATAAGATCTGGTCAGTAGAGGAATGTGCCCACATCTTTTCAAATACGCTCAAAGACCTCAGTGCTGCTTTCCTTAAGCTCAACGGTGATGATAACTTGGTGTGGGACAAGGATGATCAAGCTGCTATGGATTTCGTGGCCGCATGCGCAAATGTACGTTCCCACATCTTCGATATTGAGCGCAAGTCGCGGTTCGAAATCAAGTCAATGGCCGGCAACATTATACCGGCCATAGCCACCACCAATGCGATAACAGCCGGTATTTCTGTACTGCGGGCCTTCTCCGTGCTCCAAGCCAAATGGTCGCAGTGCAAGTCGGTCTATACCCGTCTCCGCCTGAACGGGCGCAACCAGTTCCTAGTACCAGAAGCAGTATTGCCACAACCCAATCCTAATTGCTATGTGTGTGCTACGGATCCAGCCATAACATTGCGCATCGACACCAAACGGATGCACATCAAAGAGTTCCGCGATGAGGTCTTGATCAAGACTCTTAATATGCTCGATCCTGATGTGACAGTGGAGAGCACTGGATCCATACTGATCTCATCCGAGGAGGGCGAAACTGAAAGCAATGAACAGAAACTGCTCAGCGAAATGAACATCGTGGATGGAGTGATTCTAAAGTCAGATGATTTTCATCAGAACTACGTGTTGCGAATTATCATAGCCCACTTTGATGCTGAACGAGAGGATGCTCTCTTCGAGGTAATTGCAGACACAAGTCAGTTGCAGCCCAAGCAGGAGGAGGAGCAGAAAGAGGCAGTCGACAAGGAAAAGGAAGTCAGCCCCCGAAAGCGTGCGGCAAATGGAAACGATGCCACCGATGAGGGTCCTTCCACCTCAAAGCGAAGACGAGATCAGGTAGAAGACGATGATGACGATGACTTATGCATTGTTGAAGATGATGAAGACGAAAATCCAGAAAAAGCCGTCACTGAGGCAACAAATAAATTAACTGTTGAGAGCAAGCCCAAAACGGCCATTAAGCGCAAACCAAGCAAGACCATAGATATAGACGATGAGAAGGAGGATATCACTGAAATTCTTGACTCATCCGATGAGGAGGCCGCTGGGCCCACCAAAAGCAAGCGCAGCAAGCTGGATGAATCCCTTGCCGGTGAAGTAATCAGTTTGGATTAATTTGGAGTTAACCATTCTTCATATTCAATATAATTCCTTGTATTTTCTCAAACTGATATGTATTATACCATTTTTCATTATATATATCAGTAAAAATCGGTGGTTATTCACAATAATAACTATGGGCTCTGTTACTTAAAATGTTTGTGGTAATGGGAACATTGTTGTTAAACCTTATCGATACTTCCAGAACACCGGGGCTGCCACAGAACTGCTTGGGCGATATACTATCGATATAACCACTTATCGATTATTAGCCCAACAGCTGACTGCGACTGCTAATTCATTGTTTTGGGCGCGTAAAGTGCGAAAATATGTCGAAAAAGCAGAAAAGAATTGAAGATTTGACATTGAAAAGCGATAGCAATGCTAAGCGCATTTGTAGCAATCCCATCCAATTGACTGAGAGTTTCGATTGGCCCGACAGTGATGAGAGTTTCTTTTTCAATGCCAATCTGGAGGATATCAATATGCTGAACTCATTGGTTCCAGCCCCGTTTGAAGGTGGAGGAGGAACACAAGCTACCAACAATTTCAATCTGACTGACGCGGATGATGGCCTCTTTGCGGATATATCTCTTCCAATTCCTAGTACAGCGCCATCACCAGCAACCCCAAGCGTGGAACCCGTGCGCCTGCGTCCTCATAATGCGATAGATTTGAGAAGCAACGATGAGGATGCGCAAACCGTATTCAATGAGATCAACTTAAATGACTTGAGCGTATCGGAAATGGAGGACATATTCCATGGCTCTGAAGATTATAGCGAACCGCTGGTTCAAAATACCCAACTCTTTCTGGATGCTATGGCCTTCAAGAAGCCCAAGACGCCAGAGAAACCAGTACAGACGGCTAAGGATGCATCAATGAGCACGTCCATATCCATCATTGAGGGTATTGTACGTGGCACGCAATATGAAACAAGCGAGGAGCTCAGGAATCGTTCCATGTTAGCCGCCTTGGATCCTAGCAACTGGGCGACGCAGGCGTTTGCTGATTTCGAGAAAGAAAACAATCTGAATGATACTTTTCCCAGTAAGGGCGATTTTTATGGACTGCCGGATATAGTGAAGAGGTTAATCTTTGAGCACAAGGGCATCAAGAGTTTGTATGGTGAGTTGACATAAATTATATAGGGACAAAATTATACCCAGATAGTTTCTTATAGAATGGCAGGACGAATGCCTAAATCTGCCGGCCATAAAGAAGCGCAAGAACCTGATCTATGCTTTGCCCACCAGTGGTGGCAAAACTTTGGTGGCCGAGATTCTTATACTACGCGAATTGCTTTGTCGTGAACGCAATGTCCTCTTCATTTTGCCTTATGTGTCCATTGTGCAAGAAAAGGTAAGCGCTATGTCGCCATTTGCCATTGCCCTGGACTTTATTGTGGATGAGTATACGGCTGGCAAGGGAAAATGCCCGCCTGAAGCGCGGCGCCGGCGACGTAGTCTGTTCATTGCCTCCATTGAGAAAGGTGCCGTGCTCATGGACAGTCTTATCGATGCGGAGCGTCCGCACGAGATTGGTCTTATTGTGGTGGACGAGCTGCACTTGATAGGCGAGCGAGGACGTGGCGCCACCTTGGAGGCCTTTCTCACAAAGGTCATGTTTCTCAATGGTGAGCAGTTTGTGATATATCGCTACGGCCTTTGCCATTCCAACTTCCTTCCGTGCAGCGAACATTCAAATAGTGGGTATGAGTGCCACCATTGGAAATCTCAGCGAGATTTCATCGTTTCTCAATGCGGATGTATATACTCGGGGATTTCGCCCAGTTGAGCTTAAGGAATATGTTAAATGTGGCAATGATTTGTTAGAAATCAATGCAGCTGGACAAACGCTGGAGGAGATTTTTATGTACACTCGTAGTGTCAAATATAATGTAAGCAACAGCAACTGATATTCACATCGTGCATAACCCTTTTTTTTCGTAAATTTTCAGTACAGCGCCGCCGTGGAACGTGCCGATCCTGACCATTTGGCGGGCCTGATCAGCGAATGTGCCCCCGAACACTGTTGTCTAGTCTTCTGTCCCACCCGCAAGAATTGCGAGAATGTTGCTCTGCTTCTGAGTCGCATTCTGCCCAAGCAGAAGTTCTTCGAGCATCGCCAAAGCGAAAAGGCAGACCTTATAGATGCCCTGGACAAGATGTGCGGCATACTGAGTCCTGTTTTGGCTAAAACCCTGCCCTATGGTATTGCGTATCACCATTCTGGCCTGACCACCGACGAGCGCAAGTATATCGAAACGGCATATCGCTTTGGCGTCATCACTGTCATTTGTTGCACCTCCACGCTGGCCGCTGGTGTTAACCTGCCTGCCAAGCGAGTGATCATACGCGCGCCTTATGTGGGCCAGGAGTTTATGACGCTGTGCAAATATAAGCAGATGGTTGGGCGCGCTGGACGCGCCGGTCTGGGTGAGGCAGGTGAGAGCATTCTGATTACCCAAAACAAGGACAACTTGTTGGTAGGCCAAATGCTCTTCTCGCCCATGGACAAGGCGCTGAGTTCGCTGGATCAGAACGATGGTGTGGGCTTGCAGGTGAGATTTAGTTTGACCAAAGACTGTGCGTGGACAAAGTTCGATTATTATTTCACGTATGCTTTTGCAGTCGCTAATCCTAAGCGTCATTGGCCTAAATCTCGCCCAATGCCGCCGAGATATCAATCGTCTGGTCAAAAGCACCCTCCTGGCAGTGCAAGCTGGTGCTCTGGGCGTGGATGTGGATGATCTAGTCCTTCGCATACTGCGTGAAA
Organism: Hirtodrosophila duncani; assembly: GCA_037043425.1. Lineage (NCBI taxonomy): Eukaryota > Metazoa > Arthropoda > Insecta > Diptera > Drosophilidae > Hirtodrosophila > Hirtodrosophila duncani. The sequence continues at coordinate 2,978,926 of JBAMBM010000194.1, forward strand.
TGTTCAAGCACAAGGTTTTGCAGTTGAGGGAGAACATATTGCCCAAAAGCAAATCGAATTCCTCGGACATCATTACCTCACAGGATGTGAATCAAAGCACACGCCCAACTGAAGATCGCCGGCTGTATATTGGGCAATCCACATGCTTCCAACTAACGAGCATAGGACGTGCCGCCTTTAAGGCGGGCATCGACTACAAGCGAGCCTTCATCATTCATAAAGAGCTGAAGCACGCCCAGCAGCAGCTAATCCTGACCACCTACGCACATCTCTTATATTTGGTTGTCTGCTTCAACTCCAATGAGCGCGGCGATGAACTGTTTCCTACGGATGCGAGTATACTCTTCCGAGTCTACAGCTCCTTGCCTGCCTCATCTCAAATGCTCTTCGCACAGTTGGGGTTCTCTGAGGCCCAAGCGGCCAAGTTGTTCAAAACCCAATCGGTGCAGGGTCCCATGTCGGTGCAGTTGAACCGCCTCTACAAGGTGCTCGTTTTGGCGGATATTCTCGATCTCGTGCCTTTGCCTAGCGTGGCCAATAAGTACAATGTGGAGCGCGGCACGCTACAGCAGCTGGTTAGCCAATCAACAGCGGCGGCCAGCGCAATTGTGAGGCTTTGCGAACAAATAGACGACTTTTGGTGCTATAAACCGCTGTTTGAGCGCATAAACCACAAGATGGATCGCTGCGGAACACTGGAACTTGAGCCATTACTGGAGCTACCCGCTGTCAAGATTGTGAGTGAAACCGGAGCACCGGCTCATCTCTCCTGTTATCATCACTTTTGTTTTCATTTTACCAAAGCACAGCGTTTGACAAGAGCATCTGCTATTTTCTTTTGCCTTGCTCAAAGACCATTTACTTGAGTAGACACTCACTCAACTCTAATTCTTATTCATATTTTCGTGTAAACATTGCTTATCTTAAAATATTTGGCATCGGACATAAGATACAATACCATTGGTGAATCAACAAGTGTGGAAGAACCGCATTTAAGCAAGTGGTCTCAATCTTGATGATCTACTAAAGAGTGCTTGGTCCATGCTTTCCTAAGACTGATTCGTATTTCTAGCGATCTTAATTTCAGTGCGAATATCGTTCCCCCCTTTGAGTTAATTTTTGCATTTTCATTTGGCCATCGCTCTCCCTTGATTGCAGTGCTACACTCAGCTAAGGCTCTCTTTCACAATTCTGCCTACGCCTTTATCAACTCTCAATAATTGAGTACTCCTTTTCTCAGTTTCTCTACTCTGCATACTTCTTTCATTCAACATAATTCTCTCATGTTACTTCTACATATAATGCTAAGTTTAAAAAGGCAGTACAACGTCATCTCACATTTATTAACGAATCTCTGAAATACGGTTATAAAACTTTGAACGTGTTTCTTATAGAATCGCGCCAAACAGCTATATGCTGCGGGCTTCAGGTCCATCGAAGATATAGCCAAAATACGTCCAATTATGCTGGTTAAGTCCGTCGAACATATGACACTCAAAACGGCCACTGAAATCGTTTCGGCAGCGAAGGTAAGTATATTTTTATACTCGTACTCTAGTAGAGTAAACGTGTATACGAGTAAAAGTTTCCGACCACATAAAGTATATATATTCTTGATCAGCATCAACAGCCGAGTCGACCTAGCCATGTCCGTCTGTCTGAACATGTAAATCTCGGAGACTATAAGAGCTAGAGTCACCAAATTTGGTATGTAGGCTCCCCTAATATTTCGTCAGTTGAAGTTTGTTTTAAAATATTGCCACGCCCCCTCCCGCCCCCGCCATTTTTTACACATTTATTTTAAACTCGGTTTATATATGTATAAGCACATAATGCAATTTGCCAAATTTCATAAAAAAAGAAAGTGTACCATACTTTTGAGTGTGTCGGATATTAAATAAATGCTGAGTACGAGTATCTTATAGTCGGAATCTCGACTATAGCGTTCTTACGTGTTTCTGATTGATATGGAAGATATCTAAAATTTCGAATTCTGATATCCTCAGATCATTTTAATGAAAAAACTTGATTACCTTGAAGAGGAAACGGAGGCTCTTAAGATTTGTTTGCGTTCCTCCACGAACTCTGAACCCGCCCCATCAAATAGCATAATGTAAGTGATTTTTAATATTATAATATTTTTGTTGTTTTGATTTCATCATACTTTAATGTTTTGTTAAGCACTTGACTTAAGTCTTGGTATTGATCTTGATCTTGAACAAAGCTTAAATATTAAATATTACGTACACAATATTTGTATACTATTTAAATTTTTAAATTAACTGTTTTTGTTTTTAATTATTAATTATGTTTCCGCAATTTTAAATGTATTTCACTATAAATATACATCATTAAGGACATCAGATATTGTTGCTGTTATAGGACTTTCTGCAATGGGTGTTCATATATAAGAGCTGCTGTCTTTAGAGTGTAGCGGAGTTTCTGTTAGTCAAATAAAAACTACTACATATATAAAAATTAGCAGACAAATATTGAAATTGGTTTGTCTTCGGCTACTATCACGACAGTTGAGTATTATACAATTTAAGTTCATATAAGTATACGATATAGATCATCGCAAACTGACAAAACGCTTGAGCCAATATTTTGTTTACAATTTTTCGTTAATTTTTCTTTTCGAATGGATGGGATAAAATTACCATTTACTGTTTTATAAAGTTGAATTTAACTGTATTCATAGTTAACCATTGGTTCTTGAGCTTTCTTAAATTTCTGCTGAGCTTGTTCTAAGATTTGTTCAATTATTTAGTCTGGTTCTTTCAACTTAGGAGCAATTCTTACTTCCTTGTTAACTGATTGAATTTGTCGAATTTTTAGAACTGAATATGTTTTTTTGCTCAATGCGGGTTTCAATTTATATTTCGGGAACTGGTAACGCTAATGGCAATACGTATGAGCCGGAAATAAAACAGCAATCGAGCTTGTGGGCATTCCAAGAAGAGCCAAATCCAACAAAAGTTGTTCGTGAATGAAGCACAGCGAAACAAATGGTCGCCTGTTTCTTTTACTGAATGGGTCACTGTTCCGCTTAAGCAACGTAGGTCGGTCAATTCTGAGTAGTCTATTTGTTTGCCGGAGGTCTTCGGAGAAATTCGTAAGACCAGCCGCCAAAGACGAATCATTCTCCATCATGACAATGCGAGCTCTCACACATCTCGTCAAACAGGTGAATTTTTGAGCAGTCATAACATCGAATTGATGACCCATTCTCCGTACACTTCTGATTTAGCACCCAATGACTTATTCTGTTCCGGAATATCAAAGGCAAACTGCGCAGTCAACGATTTACGAGCGCCGAAGAAGCAGTTGAAGCGTTCAAAAACCATGTTTTGGAGGTGTCTCAAGAGGAATGGAAATCTGCTATGACAAATGGCTTGAACGAATGCAAAAGTGTATTTATTGGTCATCAAGAGGAATATTTTGAAAATCAATATGTTATTCCCGAAATATACATAGTACCCCTCGTACAAATCTAGCATCGTTTCATCCAATTTGTCAAACGTAGAAATTTTCCTGCCTATTTACTTATAAATACTGTCGATACTTGGAGAGTTTTTCGGACATATCCGCTAATCCGCAAGAAAATTTCAACCTGACCTTGACGCACTTGCAGTTTGCATCTTGTTAAACAGCTTCTTAATGCTCTTCCTCCTATGCCATAAATTCTAGCTTGTGTGAAACTTTCAGTCATTTGGGATTTTTTTTTCAACACTTAGAATGTGAAACCTTAGGTGTCATAGGATTTATGGTTTTGGCTGTGCTTGGTTCAACAATCAAATGCCAAATTATTGAAGGGTATCTCCCAATGCTGTTTGCGGAACCTCTTGGAAAATGGAGAGAAACTAAATTTTGAAGAAGTCTCAAACTTCTAACTTCTCCCTTTCTTTAAGAATATGCCACATATACTTGTGATATGATACCCATATAATAACTTAATGGTCCCAACTCAAATAGATTTTACTAAATTTGTACAGATTTTTCTGGAATATTTTAACAAATGATTTGTCAGCTTGCGTTTTATCTAAGGCATTATAAGTAGGTTTGCGGCTAAACGACTAAACGACGACAAATTAGAGACAGAAAGATTAAAGAAAATTGTAACCGTGGCCCAAAGGGAGCTGGTTTCGTTATTTATTTACAGCTGAAGAAACTGCAAAGAGATAGAAACTTGGGCATGGATATAGGTACCTAAAAGGGTTTTGGTCACTTACTTCCTTACCTATTTTTTTGCACAGACCTAATATTGAAAGTCATCGTAGAAATGCTGGGCTAGTCGGGCGCTCACTCCTCCTGGATTGCCTCCTCTGGAAGCAGCGTATTCGCGCCGATGCGGCCGCGTGGCTTGCGCCGGGACAACAGCCCGCCGGCGTATATCTGTCGATGAGAAATAGGAATCACTGTGATAGTTCGCTGGCTGCGATTGTGATTGCGATTGCGAAGCAGATGCGGATGCGGATGCTGATGATTGTTGATAGTTTATGGGTTGCTGATAGACTGAGGCAGCTTGCTGCTGATGGGCATGCGCGAATGGATTGTAGGCCGAGGATGAGGGCGATTGCGGAGCGGCATACGCACTGGAGTAGACCGGGCGACTTTGATAGTTGGGATTCTGATGCTGATGCGGATGATGCTGTGGCGTAAGCGGTTTAAGCGTTGGGTCGAGTGCGTCGTTGAGCGTAACATCATAGTCGTTCTCGTAGAGCTCGTCTAGATTAAGCTTGTGCTGCTCCGGCCGCTTGGGCGTGGCCGGTGGCAGAGCGCTGCGAGGAGGCAGAGTCGTTCGTGGCGGACTGGGAGATGGTGGAGTTCGCACCACCACCGCCTCCTCCTCCTCGTCTTCGCCGCTGTCAGCGCTGTGGCCACGCAGCAGCGGCGCTCCATGCTCTAGCAGGCGCACACCCGATATTGTCGAGCCCATATCTATGGGCGTGCTCTCTGTGGTAGAGGGCGGCTGCGGTTTTAGGGCCACGCCCACTGGCTGAAGGCCACGCGGCAAGTAGGGACTGCCGCCTCGTGAGGGTAGGAAGGGTCTTTTGACCACACGTACCGATGCAGGGCGCTGCGGCTTGGCCGGCGCCAATTCTTCTGTGTCTGTTTGTTCCTGCTCTGCCTCCAGTTCTTCCTCTGGCGGCGGCGCTGGAGTTGTTTTGGGCTTGGGCAGAGCCCTTTGCCTAGTGGCCAATGCAAGTTTCTGATTACGCCGGCTATTAGCTCCCGCTACAGAGTTGGCCTTCGTTTTGCTTGATACTAGTTCTTCTTCATCCTCGCTTGGTTCTTGGTGCTCGTCCTCCACAAATGGTTGACGGGGACGGGGAGCCGCTTTTCTGGACCCCAACGCTGATGGCTTAGTGCGCACTCGTTGCGCTCGAGTAGGCGCTGGATGCTCCTCGTAGTCATCGTCTACGAAGTCCACATCAGTTTCGGGTGAACGCGACCTACTCCCTTGGGGTCGCTTGCGTCGAGCGCCCTCCTCGAAGTAATCATCTTCGAGGGGCTTTTTGTCTGTCACCGGTTTGCGGAGGGTTGTTCTCGTGGGCTTCTGTTCCCTGGCCGCAGGTACAGTACGTCGGCGGGGCACATTTCTGACTGGCGGTTGCTCATAGTCATCTTCCTCCGGTTGCTTCTGCTCTGCCTGCTGATCCTGGTAATAGTCATCATCCTCGTGGGCAGCGGCTGGTGCCCGAGTGGTAGCAGTGTTTTTCTGGACAGGGTAGGAGAACTTCTTCTTTTCATTGACTGGCACGGGGCGAGCAATACGTGGAGGAGCCCGCGGTCGAGCGTAAACAGACGCCGGAGCTGCCTTGGGTGTGATGAATTCGGCCAGAGGCTTTGGTGTAGTCTTCACCTTCAGTGGCGTTTGTTCTTCGGCTGCCTCTTCTTGATCCGCACCATATGGCTTCTCATATTCATCCAAATCGTCTAGAGCTGCTGCTGTAGACGGTGTTGTGCGTTTCTCGTTGCTGCGGCGTCTGCCTACTGCTCGTCTTGGTTCGTCTTCCTCGTCCTCTTCATTGTTGAAGCTACGTCGTTCATCCACGCGCCCCGGCTTGCGGGCAGATGTGGGTTTACCACGTCCAATAGGTGTGGGCTTGCCTCTACGTCCACCTGGACGATTACGCCGCTCCTCATAGTCATCGTCCAGTGGGTCCTCTTCATCCCTATAGCGATTGCGGCCCACATTACGTCTGGGTGGCTGTTTTTCCTCGGTTCGCCGTTTCTCGTCGTATTCATCATCGTAATCGACCTCCAGGTGAGGCTTGCGTTGCCGTGGGCGCTGCTTTTGGCGCCGATTTAGGCGCTCCTCATAGTAATCATCATCATACTGGTCTTCATCATAGTAATAGTCATCGATAGGGCGGCGATTGTAGGGGCGACGTAGTGGACGCCTTGGTCTTTGTGCCGCTTGCCGGCGTGGAGGTGTCGGCGGGGGTTCCGTTGTTGTCGTTGATGTTGAAGTCGTTGTGGTAGCCATGTACAGTTCGTCGTTCCTAGCGGAAGGAAATTCGGATTGGATTATTTCTATCTTACTCTGGGCGTTTCAATATGTACCTATTCCAATACTTTTGCGATCCCTCGCAATCCACATCAGAGGCAAAGTGACAGATAAAGGTGCGCTGATCAAATGCCGTGAAATTGGCGCACAGAAAATCGTGGCGTATGCCATAAACGCAATGATGATAAATCTGCAAATATCCAACGGTTGTTAATGTGATTTGGCCATATCAAATGATGGTCGCGATATATAGTGATGTGGATATGGATGTGTGAGCAACTGTTTAACGTGTCTTCGTATGGCATACAAAAATCAATTTGAGGTCAAGATCGTTGCGACGCTTCAAACATGTTTTAAAGTTTTGAGCTTTAACGTCGACGGTAAAAAGAGAAATTACTGGATAACGTCGAGCATTACGTGGTTGGAGTTGACCAATTGGGGCTGTTGTTGAAGGTCGTTGTCGTGTTTACTCACCTGACATTTGTACTCGATGGATGCATAGAAGCCATCGTGTAGGCCCTCGCATTTGAAGTGGATCTCATCCATGGGCGGTACAGTGGATAAGAATGGATAGCTTGAGAGATTGTAGCTAAGAAAGTAGGAGAATAATATGATATACATTTATAGTTACATTTGTAATGAAGTGGATGAACATATCTAAAATATGAAGTTCCACATCCTGCAGTATATATTCTGCGATTTTTGACGATCTACTTATAAGAATATATATAGCTTCCCCATTCCCCAACTACCTAAGCCATTTCATATTTATAATCGATGTTCAAAAAGGACAGTTTTTCAGCCATATTATTAGATATTTTACATTCTGCATCAGATGTCATTAAAGAAAATTATAGACGTGAGGATATAATATCGAAGATCGTACTTGAGTTAGATTGTTTAGACATTTTATAAAAATTGTCAGAGAACAAGATCGATTATTTGATCAATTTTTTACCAAGGACATATTTGGATAGATATATATTACTCAATCCTATAGTTGGTGCCATCTACTTACCCCCTTAGTTCCCTTGGTAGATTGGGATCCCAAATATAATCAATTTGTGGAATTCCCGTCAACTTTGAGTTCTTCGAGAGCGTGCCATTATCCGACTGCAAATATGACACACATATCGTCACCATAGGAAATTCAAGTAGAGGTAATTATGTAACTCACCTTGGTCTCCTCACCTGTGCCACTTGGCGGGACTGACTGTTGCTCCTCTTCCGCATCTTCTACGGCCGCATCTGTGGCTGCTGTTGATGTTGTTGTACTTGTTGTGCTACTTGTTTGGGCGGGTGTCTTAGCAATGGATACCTTTTTGAAGGGCAACGCAGCATCCGTAGAGGCCAGCAGACCCAAAAGCAGCACTGCAAATTAAGTAAATATCCAATGGTTAGTTGTGTTGAAGTGAATTTCATAAGACACAGCCAAATGCATTATATCACTGACAGTCACGTAGACAGACCCTGGTAGCAACTGGTAGCAGCATACGAATTTTGGTTAAATTTTTGGTGCATTTAAAGTTACATTTATATTTTGCGAATAATCCGGTTCGGTCAAGTGTAACATAACGAACGATTTAAGGTCTACTGAAGTGAATTGCGTCACGCAACCTTTCTTGAAACTTTAATTACTTACCAGTCGCTGCCATGAACAGCCACCGTTTGGCTCTTTTCATTTTGTAGGCTTTACTATATCACTGGGTTTCCTCTTTGGCTTGCTGTAAAAGAATGTAAAAGTTTGTCAAAGAATTTGCATAACATAACATTCCGTAAGTGTTAAGAACTTGCTAAAAATACTCAAAACCAAACTCAAGCCTTGTATAGGTAGATGTGTATGTTGGAGGACCAATTAATATATATATATAGATTTTATACGTTCGCTTCTTAAAGTGAAGAAGTCATTGGACGCTGAAAGAAGTGTGCGCTGAATATCGTTGGGCTGAGTAAGAAGAGAACAACTTAATATTTTCGGCACGCATGCGCGCTATATATATGTACTACGTGAAGTTTCAGAGCCATACAATGAGGCATTGTTTAACGTTACTTTTTTGTTCACCTCAAGTCAGACGGTTAAAAAGAAGAAACGGAAAAGAAAATGTATCCGAATTTGGGTGTAGAAAGTGTTCTAAACATTTCAGTGCCCAGCTTTCGAGAAAAATTTATATGGAAAATGTAAGAAGTGAAACTGTTTCCGATTATATGCATTTAAAAAACTACTGAGGTATACACTAGAGATGGGCGTAGGACTAAATAATCGAATATGCCATTTTCTTCCGATCCTCTCACTACTCTTATTTTATATGAGAGGTTGCCTAGATGAGAAGTCTGCGACGGTCCGTGTATTTTAAGCTTCAATGGCCATTTTTCTATATTCTAGAACTTGGTGGAATTCAAGACCCTTCGTTGACACACGCCTTAGATGGCATTTTCATATTATTAACAAGGAGAGACAGATTAACTTAGAATAAAAACGAATGTCCCAACTTGGAAATATCTTAACTTTACGAGTATGTACGTTATTATCCACAGCTGCCCTTCAGAATGCCACCCACTTGACCTCCTCTTTCGCTTTTCAAAGGGGTGAAAACATAAAGGAAAGAATTATTTCCAAGATAATAAATAATAAATAAATATCTATTCATAACCAAATATTTTGTGACGTGAGAATACTACTTAAAAGCAGCTCTAACAAGAGAGGGTACCCGAACCGTATATACCATTGCAGAACTATGAAAAGGAAAAAAACATAGTAGTGTAAAACGTATTTCTTTCAGTTTTAGCAATAGGCGGCGAAACATCTTTCTTTTCTTCAAATATTTTGTACGTTCATTCTGATATATAATCACAACAACTTTCATATACATATACATGTAAATACACACAACATATTCCAAGAAATGTATTTGTGGGTGAGGGAGATAGAGACAGAGAACAAATAACGCTGTTTGGTTTGCAAATAAAATTTTATTAGCGCCATCTAGTACAAAGTTTTATTTATATGTCTTTATATTTGAGCCATTTGTTATGGTGGTCCTATCTTTATGATTTTTGCATATGAGCTTACAGCAAAAAGAAGCCTACGGTGAAATAAATATCATTCCATAGATTTAAAACTGAGAGAGCAGTTCGCATAGAATCAGGCGCACAGGCAGACACACAGACCGACAAAGGAACACACAGACAGAAGGACATGCTGATCAAGAATATATATACCTTATGGGGTCAGAGATGCTTCCTTCTACCTTCTACCCATTTGTTTATGAAAAATATTCTATGTTAATTTTTTTGATAACGAAAACTACTGATTTTTTGTACTGAGACGACAGTATATAGAACTAAAATCTGAATAGCTTTAAAAGTTTGTATGAGAATTTACGTATTAGTAATCTGAACGAAATGTATTCCCGTAATTGCCTTTAAGTCGGTTGCTCACTTGAATACGTGAAATATTTTTTAGCAGTATATTTTCATAACTAATATATACTTTCTGTTTAATCGTTCAATTGCCGTTAAATTGAAGCAAGGGGCATGCGCTCGCAATTGCATAATTACATAGCTGCAGCCCTCAATGTCACTTACTATAGCTCACTTACGTAAAAGCGTAACCAAAAGCGGTAGCCGCAGGAGCGAAAGGGCAACAACAACAATAACAAAAACATAAATAAATACTGCTCAGTGAATATAATGCATAACTATATCAAATTGAAAACTGTACAATAACAATAACAACAACTCTCTAAATACTCGTACTTTCATTTTCAATGCGTTTGCAGGCACAACTAGTTAGTGTAAAAAAAAAATGGCAAAACCATAAAAAGCAAGTGTAAATGCTTTAATAAAGGTACGGGTGCCCCATAAATCATACCAGAAGTGATTTTGAGCTGCGAACTCTTGTTGACGTTTTCCATTAAGTTTTTGCGTGTGGCTTGATAAAGCCCTCAATTTTCATCATCAACTCTTGGATATTTTTGATCTTATTAAAATGTTGTCAATGAAAGCTTCAAAAAGGAAAACCTCTGTAAAAACATAAGAGCTGGGTAACTGAAATTCGTACACAAGTTGGAAAAAGTTGGAAAAGTTTGAAAATTGTAAAAGTTCCTTCATATAATTGCAGCCATTTAAGTTACTGAGGTCAATATGAATAAAATTAGTTTTGATACAAAAATAAAGTTCCATACATTCTCATGCTGAACAGTCAATTTTATAGTAGCTATATAATATAGTATTCCGATGAGGTTCAAATTTAGTTTACTGACGTGAAAGATTCTCTAACGGCGACACCGAATTTTGTTTTATTTCTACAAATATCCAATAATTGTTCTATACCGTTTTCATTCTTAATTAGTCAGTTCTATGATTGGATATAGGCCCGTCCAGATCATACATATCATATCATTGCTTAACAATAAAAACACGTTGTTCTTTCGTACACCCCCTCACCACTTGATCACCCTGAACTGTCAGATATAACTTTGCCAACTTTACCCTCTACATGATCTATTACATATATAAAATATTAAACATAACAATCTTTAGGTCTATTACATATATAAAATACTAAACATGACAATCTTTTGGTCTTTTTTAGTTACTCGCATACAAATTGATCATAATTTGATTTTTTGATTAAAAAGTTCATTGGAACATTATAATACGGCAGCCAAATACATTATGGGTTTTACTCAATATTCCCTTACGTTCGATTTTTTATTATGCATTGTTTATTGTTTATTGGTTTTCCTTGGAATACGTTTTGTGTTTGTTAAGCTCAGCCAACAACGGCGCGTATGCGCAATATGCACTTTGAAATGCCACTCGGAAGATCCAAGACATCAATTGCGCACGTCTTGCCCTCAACGTATTGTTATAGTGATTGCTGCTGTTGTTTTTCTTGGTATGGAGTTCAGTTTTTTTCTTTTTTTTGCCAAGAGGAAACTCAATATTTTGCACTCATAAGGTGGGCCACCTTCCAATCATCCTCGTTGTCTGCCTTTCATTTATTCGTGGCACAAATTTTGAAGTTTTGCTGTTAGCTGAATTTGTATGTTGCAGGCGTTTATGTTCGCGTTAATGTGACGAGTTCAAAGATACGCCGTAACCGTCTCTCAAAAAAAGTGTGTCGTGCATATAAAGTGAAGATTTTTGGTATGTGTGTTTGTTTACCTTAAAGCGTAGACTTTATTTGCAGTTTTTGACATTTTCAGTTTGGATTTTTGAGTGGGTTTTTATAGCTGAATATCTGACAAAAATATGATTGAGGAAACTGCTTATTGAATAAGAAAAAATGTCAGAGGTTTCTTTGTTCTGTTATTCATATATACCTATGTTAATACGACTATTGCAAAGTGAAGACTAATCCACCGGAGTAGTATGCTACGATTTAGAGTCTTATATCGCCTTTTCAAGGGATCTGTGAAATATCACCAAATAAAATCAAATGGGTCCAAATAGTATGAAGTTGACCATTGCTAATTTTTTTCTCAATCCTTACGACCATTGCGGCAACTATGAACCAGAAGTGTTGCTCATCCTGGTTAACACATGAAACGTTGAATATTAAGCTAAAAATACCACCACACTTACTTAATGTAGGCAGTGTCTATGCAGAAGAAATCTGACTGAATGGTAAGATACTTTTTATTACAAAGAACCTTATTTGCTCAGAATATTATCTTGTAGAAGTTAAAAAATTAAGAGTAGATCATTTGCAGTCGTTTGAACAACATACCTATAACCTTTAAAAGGCCAATTTTTTTAAAACAACAGGATATGTGTATACTGCCAGCCCATTATAACCAACGCAGTTGCATTGCTATGTGATATAATATGTAGAGGTGCTCTCGCTTATTAATTGCATGCATATTATCTTCTCAGTAACTGAAATGAGCTATTCAATGCTATTTAAAAGCAATCACTATTGGCAATACATTTGCTTGTCTCTCACAATTATTTGTCTGCTTTAATTTTCACATGTAATCGGTTCTCCAAGCCTACACATTTATCAATATGTAAGAGTTTTTAGTCCAAGCTAATTAAAATTTTTGTTAGCTCCTCTATTTGTACTGGCACTTGTATTTCTATGTCAGCTCCGCATGTGGTTAAAGGTCATGCTTAATAGGCTCTCTTCGACATTTATGATAAATGAACATACTAAATTAGGTAAATTTATGGTTCAGCTTTTGTGTTTCTTCTCGTTTGCGTTGCATTGTTGCCATTAATATAAAACACAAATCGCCACGCCACACACCATATATTTAATACATTTATTATCTGTCGTTAATGCTGTTGTTGTTTTGTACGAACATATTAACAATATAAGCAACTAATTTTTTACAGCCCACCAGGTCGACAAGAGACGAGCACAATGCCTCCGATACCTCCGTTGTTATTGTCTTAGCCAAGTTCAAATTCAAGGCTAGGCACGACATCTTTACGAAGCACACGAATATGCCGGTAAGTCGCTGTTATTTGCTGTTGTTGTTTTTGTTGTTGTTGTGGCAACTTTTGTTTATGGACTCCAAACGTTGCCAGCTATTTAACAATTATTGATGATGAGTCTCCAGTTTCAAAGTCAAAGTTCCAGACTCTGCATCACAAAACGGAAATTGACCAAGATCTGTTTTGCTGCGTAGGAAGTAGTTAATAATTTATTTGACTTTAATTAGAACATTTTGTATACATTTTATAGGTTTTTTGCAAATTAGCTTTTGATTTTCCTTGAAACTGTGCAAAATTTGGTGAATAAAAAGGAAAAAACAAACCACACACGACATCTTTTTCAATTTTGTTCACATAATTTAACAATAAATTTTGCGTCGGGGCTTTTCTCTATTCTGCTAACGATGCCTATTTATACATCTAGCATTGGATTTGACGAAGCATTTATACCATACATACACTTTTAGACAATCAAATCTAAGTCAAAAAGGTGTTTCATGAAGATTAAATTGGGGGTGTCACGGAAATCTCTAAGTATAGATTTGGATAAATAAATGTTTAAAGCCTTAAACCCCCTACCCATTTCATTTATTTTTTGAGACGTTTTTTAGGATCACACAAAAGCGACATGTGATTGCTGCAACATTTGCAACTTTCTATATTTCTACATTTTCTACACCTGGAATCTAGTAGGCTTTGAATTTGTCCTGTATCCTCGAAGGCAAGTTAATTTAAGCTCTATGCCATCTAAGACAGCTAAGAACTTTCCGCTAATAATGCCGCATTGAAAATTCTTGGGATCAGCGTGTGCTTTCGTCGTAAGGAATCATATAATGCAATAATTCCTAAACTCATTCATATCGGATTTCAGCTATTATGTGGCTTAAAATGGCTATGCTTCATTCTATTCTATCCAATTTCAAAACAATATTATAACACCCTGTTTATGTAGGGTATTAATATGTTAGTCTGGTCTTTAGAATCAGCATTTTGAGTGGTTCTTAAGGTCATTCGCAGTCGCACACACAATGCACAATTAAAATAAAGTTTTTTAATACGTTGATTTGTTTATTTTGCATTCATCATTGTGCATTAAAAGGCCAAGAGACGAGCGCGAGCGAGCATGTCTAGACTGGGCCTAGGCCTGGTTAGCCAACTTTGGTTTTGTTTGCCTGGCACTCTCGATTTCATTTACATTTCGTTTATTGCCTGGAGTAGAAAAATTTCTTTAAGCTTCGACGTCAGCAACTGGTTTTTGTATGATCGTCGTCTTATTTTTTTTTCTTGATAATATCTAATTTATTTTTGAAGCTGCTTTTTAACCGGTTGCTCACGATAGAAACAGAAGTCGTTGTCGTTTGTCCGCAATCTCTGGCAGTTTCCAACTGGCGTGGTGCTGTCATAAGATATTAGCATCCCTCGCTTTTCAAGGTCAGCATTGTTGTCTGTACGTTGTGGTGCAGTTTTATAATCAAATATTGCAGATTTATTTGTTAGACTTTCAATTGACACCACATTTGGCTTGAAATGGAATTGGAATTGTAAAATTTCATTTGTTTGGTGGTCATAAATTTGCTCCATATTTGTTTTTTTTTTGGTTGAGCGATGTATGTATTTGTTTGAACTGTCGATTTATCTTTTATTATGGCATGACCTTCAAATATTTGCTTAGGGCAATATCTACATATATATATATATATATATGTGGTATGAAAGCGTGTATGTGACTTTTTTGAAGTTTTTAAGTATAATGAGATCAGCTTAAAGAAAGAGGAAGTGTGTTCTACTTATATGACTTTGAGGTCGCATAATATATGAAGCACTAGACCATAACTTTATAATAGAACTGATTATATCTACAACGTATAAAAAAATTATAAAACTCTGCGGTAATACGTCACGAATATATTCTGTTTAAGAATTTATATGAAATAGAAGAAATATAATTTTTTCTTATTTCTTTAACAACTGAGGGTAGAGTTAAGTCATAAACAATCACGTTTCTACTTTCAATACATAATTTCAACATATATTTTTTTTTAACGAATTTCGAAAAGAGGATTTTTAGTTGTTCGAGCACTTTATAAGACTGCCTGCATCGATTATATCAACTAGGTTTGGTTTCAGAAAAATTCTCAATGAAAATATTCTTTCAGAAGAACAGGATCTTTGTTTTTTCGACTTGGTTTTGCAAATGTAAAATTAAATAGTAAATTTAAAGAAAATGGTCTTGGTATATATGTATATTTCCATGTTTGCTGTAGCCAAATATGTAAGCTATGAGGTTTAATTATTGCTATATGAAGAAAAACGAGATCGGAGACCTATTTCAATAAGAACGATCATTTCAAAAAACGGTTTACCATGAATAAATTATATATATATGCCATGATAGCATAATTAAATGTTTTATCAAAAAGTTTTTGAAACTTATTAGCTTTGAAAGCCAAAATTCGAAAACTTTGTAAACTTTAGTAAAAACTGCGATTCTCTGCTTTATATATCTTAGTCATCCATGCATGCACCTCTTCACTGCGTATACGCCATATTTTTCCGAAACATTTTCTTCGTTTATTTCACTGGTTCACACTGTGTGCAACTGCTCTAACAACATCTTCGTTTTCATGTCTCGTTTCTGAAGCATCACAGGTGAAAACAGAGTTTTCCTTTTTGCAAAACCGTTTTGAGTTTCAATTTGTGTGTGTTTTTGTTTTTGGTTGTTGATTTTCTGTGTTTTCTTTATGACATGTGTTGTCCAATCCACAAATAAGTTTAATCGTCGATTCAGGTTGGGCTGTCAATGCGATTTATTAAAAGTTGATTTGCTTTACGGCAGCTGCAAGACGTTGATATGCAAAGGCAGCCTACCCATACACTTACTGGCAAGAAAGCTAACCTAGCGCAGACCCCTTTCAAAACCATAACTTTTGTTTTACGCAATTCCTTTAAATGCTCTGAATAATTAACGAAAGAAAAAACTTAAATGATTGCTTAAAGTGTGAAAAGTGCACAGGGAGACAAAAATTACAAAAATTACACACAAAATGAATAAAATGAAGAGCTAAATAAAGAAAAAGCGGCCGCAGCAAAATGGATGAAAGTAAAATTTCAAAATTTAGTTGTTAGAGTTGTTTTTGATTGTTACTGTTGTTGCTTGTGTTGATGAAAGTAAAATCGGCGCAGTTTTGTGGCGATTTTTCGTTTGTTTTGTTTGTATCTTAAAGATGCGCACGCTAAAAATATAAAGCTACAGCAACAAAGCAATTTTATACCTGGAAATTTTCGTATGAGCAAAGTGTGGCTGCAAGTACAACAACACTTACAGAAAAGCAGAATGTGATGATAACGATGGAGCGGGTTGCAGGCAAACAATGTAAAAATGTACAATGTACTCTGACGTATATAGAAAATACATAATTAGCCATGCCTGAGATGATTTGGTGTTGAGACTTGCCCAAAACGTTTGGCCAACTGATTTAGAGGCCGTCTATGTGAGTAGTTGGCTGGGGGCCACTTGCGAGAGGTGTTTGAATCAAAGATTGGAAACGTAATTAGCTTACATTTCGTTCAGCGAAATAATTTATTATAGGATTCATTTGCGGTAATTCGTATTTACATATAACGAATTGATTTTTGAGTACGACCCGATTTCATTGGAAATACTTATATTTGATGATAATATACATCTTAAGCAAATAAACAATACTTTCTTTAGAGATTAGCTCTGCCTGCAATGGCCAGGTTCTCTTTTTTGGTACTTTGCAAAAGTGCAACAATTTCCTATTGGCTAAATATTAACTTTCATTGGTTTACTTTAAGAAACACCAAGAAGTGATGAACTTTCCCCTACAATCACGGATTAAATCATATCAAGGGATCTAGAATAAACTCAAAGATATGTACGTATTACCTAACATTCACAAGTCAATATTGTCTCCCATTTTTACCCACTTTCAGGTCGATTTTTCCAGTGTCTGCTTAGGGTTAAGCTTCGCCACAAAATCGGACTTGTGTGATAATTTCAGCCACCTGGCTCTTATGCCTTGGCCTGCGCAGTAAATCCCAGCCATAACACAGTGCTATTCACATTTTCAAACAAGTAAGAACATTCTCAGCATTTATTTCAAGGCAGAAATCGATTTGCCCAGAAGTAGGCTAACAAAAACGAAGCCTACCAATATTTTCCATTTGGCTTACCTTAATCCAATATTTGTATAGTATAAGTTTAAAGTATATTCCACAGATATTTTTCAAAACTTTTCTTGAGCTCTTTATGTGTATTTTACAACAATTTTGCTAAATAAAAATTCACACAATAAACAAAGTTTAATAACAGACATTTTCGCAGAAAAAAGTGCAGCAGCAAAAGTGCAGCAACAAAAAGCTACATTTGCACATATAGTCACACCATTTATGATTGTATTATAGTGTGTGTGCTGCAGTTGTTTGTGTGCGTGTGTGAAAATGTTGTTGTTATTGCTGATTTTGTAACTGCCTTGCGGTTATTTTTTATGTATATAAATTTATTATTTTTATATATATATATGTATTTTATGATTGCATTTCAAATAAAGAAAAAATATAGCCTGAACAATTTATATGTATATTGAAATGCCGTGCCGATATTACGACACTTGCATTAGTTTTTCTTGAACACTCTCACACTCAAACCAACTCGCATAATTGCACAGTCCGCTCACTTTGATTGAATTTTGCACTTTATTTTATTCAATTGTCTTTATAAAACTCGCTAAAACCATTTCTACATCAATTAAATTTTAAATTATAATTAGCACTGGCAACTTTTTAGCTTAGAGTAGATATATTTATAATATTTTTTTTATATAATTTTAAGTCGCTCACACACACACGCACTCACAGTCACTAATATGTACGTACGCTGCGCATGCGCCGTGTGGTATGCCACGCCCACTTACTTTTTAAGGTGCCAACCTGTCAACCTGGCTGCCCGTTTGCAGACTGAAATTGCAGATTGTGTTGGCCAACATTGAGTTGGCATAAAAATTGGATATTTCGTTGGAGCTTTATGAACGCTCGCTAATTTGGTTGTGGGGCGCATGCTTGAAACTGGTTTCTTACCGCTTCGTCGGCTTTGCGCATGCGCAGCACGTTGTTGGCGAGAGCCAGTTCAAGAAAGAGAGATAAACCAAGAGAGTGAAGGAGAGAGCATTGCTCTGTTACAGAGTGCATAGTTGGAGAGGTTGCTAACTTGGAGCGAGCTTTTCGTATGCGTTTTTCGATTCAATTTTCCATTGAAACATTCTGCAATAGTTTATTTTGATTTTGTTTTTGATTTTGATTTTAGCTTTGTGCATTGACTTTGCTTATTTGCTTTACTTTTTTCAAGATTTTCTTTTGCCTTTAAGCGGCTGAACAGGTTTACTGATTAAGACTTTGCGTTGATTCTATTTATTTTGCTATATTTTCTTGCTAAATAAGCATTTTGAATAAAAGATAAACATCAGAAACATTAATTAAGATTTTTTATAGCTAACTTATGAAATATTTATATCCCACTAAAATATTATGATTTGTTTACGAAGGCTATTTAATTTGTTTATATTATTTTTAGACAAGCATTAATGTGGTATCTTGGAAATGTTAACATTATCCGATTTATTTTTTGTATTTTATATTTTTTAAAATATTTTTATAACATTTGCCATAAAGTTGCATTTATGCGTTGAGGAAAATGTGAAAAGCTACTAAGCCAATTGTGATAATGGCTCATAAACACAGCAGGAATCGCTGTTCAACATTTTTATTGAAAATGTTCTTATGGGTTTTCTATTGTTGTAGTTTTTCAAAGCAAATAACTTCTGAATACATTTTTTGCAATACGAAATTTGGATTCATAATTAAGAGGAAAAATGATACACATTTACCAAGTGGATGAAAAAAGTTTTAGGGGAATTAATAAATTATGTATATGCACAAAAAATGACAATGATACATTGATGTACTGCGCGCTATTTTTATTGAGCTACTGCTCAACATTTGTTTCCACCCAAGCTCAAAGCAACCGAATCCCACCCAACCTGCCGATAAGCTGCTGCAAAACGTGCAATACTTAACCCGGAATCGCAAAAACAACAAGCCGCATTGCTCGCTTACCTTCAAACAAGGGAAAATTCAACTATATATTTTTAACATTATCAATATGATAGATATGGCTACTATATATCAAAATCTGTTATTACCTAAATGCTAGACATGCCATGCAGCAAAATCTGTTAAAAGTTTATCATACTAACAGATTGCTCAAGCAAATTAGCGCTGCCTATGTTAAGTAACATTTGAGCAGTTTACTACCTCCTAAGGCCATGTAATCACACGAAGCTTGTTGCGCTTATTATCATGCTAGTAAAACTCAAGTACACTATAAAAGGGATTATCACGAGAAAGAGGGCCAAAAACACTTTCAATATATTGCTGTGCTTCTATCTTGCAGGCTCTGTTCGAAATTTGTACTACATACTGGTAAAGTGGCATATTACATTTATTCATTATTTGCTTTTTAATTTGACATTTTTTGTAAACAGTTGATGCTGTCAAAGGCTACGAAGCTAGCTGTGGGTGCTCTACCTTAGTGTGACTCCACATACAGATACTCTTTGATTCGTCTGTTTCTATAAGCGCAAAGATCTCGGCTATCCCCACAGCTAGCTGAAATGTTTTCTACATAAGTTTAGTTGATTCGTTTGCTTGTAAGTTTAGTTCAGTTTGTTAAGATCATCTAAGGATTTCGAAACTATAAGCTCCACTGATAATAAAACAAGATGTTAAATAGCTTACCGATGCTGTTTAAAAATCATTAATCATGTTGCAGATATGCACAATTAGGAGAGATTATAAGGTTTACGTGTCTTAATTAAATTGATACTTAGATACACAACAAAATTGTGCATTATCTATAATTATCAATACATAATTGATACGCAAGTGCCTGTTGAATTTGCCTGCGTTTGTTGTTTCTTTTGTTTTGTTGACCGCAATGACATAATAACAATAACACAACAAATTGCCAGGGCAGCAGCAATACAACGGCAGTTTAATTAATGAAGCGACGCGGTCTCAAACAAACCATCTGCCCCATTAGTCACACACACGCATTGAAATACAATATGAGCGACAGCAGCAGCAACAGCAACAATTGTTGTAACAATAACAATGGACTCAGCTCATCAATTGCTTAAACGTTTCATGAACTATTGCGCATACGCCGCGTGTTTCGTCTAGCAATTAAATTTTAGTTAGTTGGGCATGGTCATTTCTTATGCCAGTTATGTTATGCGTGCCAAACGCAACAACAACAACAACAACACGAAGAAAGCATATTTAGTAACTGAATGCAAAGTAATGCCAAATAAATACATTTCATCAACTGCAGCTCATAATGAAATCAATCAACGGTCAATTCAGTTCAAATGCTCGAGTTGTTTGTTACCGTGTTGGTTGTTCCTGTTGTTGTTGCTGTTATCGTTGCGGTAACTGCTGGATTATGGCATATTTAACTGCCAAACGATTTGAAGCTGTATCTGTACGGGCATTGTGGGTCTGTGTTTGTGTCTATTACGTCACACAGAGGTAAAGTACTCGTACTCTACTATAGCCACAGTCTGGTGCACTGCATCTTTGCTATCCGTATGTGAAAGTTGAATTTGAGCTTAGAGCGGTTAAGTGTGATTGTCTGGGTATTCAAATTGGAACACATGGGCCACACACTCGTATACAGAGTTGCAGCGGTCGTGGTCACATTTGTATTAGTAAACCATGCGGAATTGTTAAAGACAGAGACTTACGTGCAGTGTGGGGTGTGCGTTTTGTTTTATTTTGTATATATTTATACCCTTGCAGAGGGTATTATAATTTTTTGCATAAAAGGAAAGAAGTTCTATTTGTATTTTAGTTTAGCATGACCATATAAACCGATATAGTCCATTTGTTCCTCGTTTGTTCTGGTTTTCTCGCAAACTGGCTTGAATCTATAGATTTGTCACAACCTTCTTCTATGACTTCATTAAGTATATATATATATTTTCCTGTTTAACATGACAGCCGAGTCGATATAGCCATGTCTGCCTGACCGTCCGTCTGTTTCTATGCGAACTAGTCTCTCAGTTTCAAAGCTATCAGGTTGAAGTTTTCATCGTAGACTTCTTTCCATCGTCAAGATCGGGCCACTATATCATATAGCTCCCATATAACCAAGCCATTCAGAATTCCTCTTAGTACACAAGAATTTTTGGTTTTTTATCCCAATTGAAACAAATTTGTTAAGTGTCCGTTTTAGAAACCTCCACGTCGTCAGATATGGCTTTCTTGTGTCGGCAGGAAATACAATCACATTTTGCTTTTGCGTGTGTGCATAAAAACAGAAACAGTTAATGAAGCAGGTTTTCATAATAAGTTTCAACCAGTTCATTGCATATATTTAATATACTTATATTTGGCAGAGCATGTAAGCTTCGGTTAAGCAAATATTACTTTTTACCTTGTTTCTCGGCTTTTATTTATTTTATCGTCAACGGCGTGTGCCTCAAATCTTGTTACATTTAATATACAAACTCAAAGTTATAGTTGTTTGTTGTGCCTCCTATATACATATTGTTTGTGAGAACGGGAGTAGCATGTCGTTGGCGGCGCCAGTAACTGTGTGTGTGGGTCGATCGGTCGGTTTGTTGAACCGGTATTCCACATTAGCTGCAACTGTAAGTATTAGTATGTGTTGTAACTTAAGTTAGCTCTACTTCACTGGACTTGCAATTGCCGCTGGCTTAGTTTGAAACTTACTTTTTATCACATTAAAAGTTGCTCAAACACCAGCATGAAAATATTCTTTAGAAGCAACAAAGTTGATAACTCACTCGAAAGGTATTCAGTCTGCACGATCCCATCATAAAATATTCATATCAAACTGTCAGGCATATCAATCAGGGCAGTAAATTTAACCATAATAATAAAAGTGTCAGAACATTGAGTTCAGTTTATATTTTCAAATTTCCTTATACATTAACATAAACAAATTACACTGGCCGAATATTGAAAGTATTTGGTAGGATTTCGAGGATACAATGTCATATACCACTGTTAAAGACTCGAAAGGGGATCCAACTATGATATATTTTTATTTATCTGATTCTTAAGAAGATAAATTAAGCAAGCAGCATATGAATATTGCATGTATTCGAATTGTCTTTGGAGTTATATGTTATATGACAACGTATTGTTCTTAACCATTCTGCCTAACCACTTGGACTTCTGAAAAGATTTTTGTTTGTGTTTCAAGGAATCCATTTATATAAAACTTAGACTCATCGCTTAATCTGTTGAAGGCTTATTGTAAACTTTGAAATGTATTTCGCAATTTCAGTATGCATTGATACCCCCACCCTCGCCTTCGTTTCGGCCCACTTGGCCATAATTTGTGAGTGGTCATTAAGCAAAAGAACTAAAATGCATACAAAATTTTATAATGCTGTGTGTTTTTATTATTATTGTGGGGGTCCACGCCCTCAAAAGCAGTTCAACTTGTCTGATTTGTTGTTGTTATTGTACAATGGGTGGTTTATTTTGTCGGCTTTTGTGGTTGCTGTTGTTGTGGTTGCCTGGCAATTACATGGGAAAGAATGTGTTTTTGTTGTTGCACTCATTTCATACAACTGGTTAAGATTTTACATTCTCTTATGGGCCTTGGGGCTGGCTGCCAA
Organism: Hirtodrosophila duncani; assembly: GCA_037043425.1. Classification (NCBI taxonomy): domain Eukaryota; kingdom Metazoa; phylum Arthropoda; class Insecta; order Diptera; family Drosophilidae; genus Hirtodrosophila; species Hirtodrosophila duncani. The sequence continues at coordinate 3,001,615 of JBAMBM010000194.1, forward strand.
GCGGCATGGCATGGCTTGGCCTGGTCTGACAAGCTGACAAAGTTTCGAAGCAAATCGAATTGTAATTCCGCAAACGTACATATATAAGAGTTCGAGTTCGTTTCCAAGCTATTTATATGAGCTGGCTTGACCTTGCGCGTGGCTCTGTGTTTCACTCTCACAATTAATATCATTATAGGACTAAAAAGTTGAGCACAAAGCGAAACACCTTACTCAGCGTACTATTCGATAGGGGTCGCTCTACGTTGACCCCTTCGGCACCTTGGGCCGCCGCTTGTGCATCCAGCTGTGCCTCCAATTCGGCGCCATAGCGTAGTATATACCATTCGGCAACAAAGTATAAGATCACAGCAAAGAAAGCAAGCTTGAGATAGATTTTGAATATGTCCAAAATATGCCAGCACAATTGATGCAGCAGCTCAAACACATCCATGTTGATAATGTTAATGATGATTGCTTAAACAATGCAATGCAAATTTTGGCGACTGTTCGAGCGTCGCACAAATTGCTTTCAAATCCAAACAAATGTGACTGCTTTGGTTTCAACTTTAGAGGCGCCTTTGTTGCTTTTGCGAAGTTCAAAATGAGGTCGTCTTCGGTTCGTGGTCGCACAGTGGTCATCGGGCTTGCGCATCCAGCTAAAAATAAATAAATGTACACATTCTATTTACTAGACATTTTGCATTATTTTTAATTTTTGTAAACAACATTCATAGTCTTCTGCTCCTGGGTTAAGTGTTCAGCATGAATGCTTTCATATATAATAGCTACTGATTGAATACTGCTGAAGCTCGGACTGTTTTCTTTAACTGCAGTTATGCGAAGTTATAAACTAAATATAAGCTCTCGGAAAAGGTTTTAATATCATCTATTGCATATTTATACCCTGTACCTGTGTTACAAGGTTGTAATATAAAGTTTGTGAAATGTTTGTAACAGGCATCCGACCCCATAAAGTATATATATTCGACAAGTCGAGTCGATCTTGGAAACTGTAAGAGATAGAAACTGCAAATTTGCATTGTTATTTACCATAAATAGGTACCCAGAGGTACCCACCAAGGGCGAACTTCTCCGAAGTTGTTCAAGAGTGAATTGCTATATTTTATAGCGGTTTATTAGGCACAGGGTATTTAACTGTCGAGCAAGCTAACAACTCCCGAAACCAGAATAGTTCTGGGTAAAAATATATTTTGCCTTTTACCATTTACCATTACCAACTTCTGTAATTTAATACATTTTTGACCAAAAGAGTATTAAAACTATTATCTCATGTAAACTCACTTAAATATATTCGATTTACTTAGTTTAAGCAATCGGAACCACTGTGCGTTGTCTACTTACGTATTTCTTTAGCTCTTCTCTGTCTCTCACATTCAGTAGTTTACCGCCGATTTGTTGATTATGCAATTGTTGCTGCTGTTTCGTGTTGTTGTTGTTGTTGGTATTATTATTATTGAATGAGCGTATTAGTTGGTCTTCGCTCGCGTCTTTGTATTTTAAAGATGCACATTTCCCTTTGCTGATGCCGTTGCCAATGTCGTCCCGTCTTCTCCCTTTTTGAATTTTATAGTGTTGAGTGTTGTTAATCCGATCTGCACTCAACAGACTCTACTTTGAGTGGCTTTGGCTTTCAGTTTTTAGTTTTCGGTATCGGTATCTCCTCACATTGTCATTTGATCATTATGCGCGCACCTTAATTATGTTAATTAGCTTTGGCGCACCGTTTGTTGAATGCTAGCTGGCTCTGCTGCCTGCTCCCGTTGCTCTCCGTGTGTTATTTGTTTTTAACTCTGCACCGTTGTAAACTTGTAGCATTTTTAAACGCTTTTATTTGCGCGCTCTGTAAAAGTTTTGAACAAAAGCAACATAATATCTCAGTTTAATTTGATTGAAAATTAATTTGTATCAAAGGCGGAATTTTATAAAGGCGGTTGGGTTAGGGAGACTAAGGCGCAGCCATAATGAAGAGCAAACGGAAAGCATATAAATAACGGCATGAATAAACAAATTGGATTGCGAAAATAATAAAGTAATGTGTGGTGTTATGTTTGTGTGTTTGTTGTTATAAAAGCGAAACTGGATCAGCGGGCGTGGCCAAATTTTGATTGGATTGGGTTGCTTATAATTTATTATATCTAAAATTGAGGCAGGTCGGCAACTGGTGGTAACAGATCATAGTATTGCATGTGAATGTTTGATATGGTGGATGGGTTAAATGAGAAGGGAGATTGATTTATAGCATTTATTTCATAAGCTAAATATATTTTGCACTGGATATAAAATGCTGTTAGTGTTCCGGTAATATCAGTTAGTTCTCTTTCCCTATGTAACCATTGCATCTTATTAAGCCTCATACAAAACCACTTCTTTCCAACTACACCACTGTGTTTGAGCTGTCTCGCTCATTGACAAAATCCACTTCAGATTGAGACAAGCCCCAAGTCACAATTCATACAAACATCTCAGCTGACACACTTGACAATCGTTTAACAAAAGTCAACTTAACCTTACGATTTGTGTATTTCTCTCCATATATATATACATATAAATGCTTAAGAGGAGAGGCGTCACTCAAATCAAATCAACTTGGTTGATAATCGCAGCAATTATTTTAAGCACAGAAATCAACTTCAACTTGAACGGCCATTGGCCAGCCAAGTGGTATTGCGGCTTGCCGGAGGCTTCTCCAAAAGCTAAATATATTACATTAATTTAAAAACGCATGTGAAAACAATATACAAAATTCCCCAAAGCAGTTGCAATACTACAAAATGAAAAAAACACAAACCAGTTGCAAATGAACAGAAGTGGCTTGCCTTCATAGTCAGGAGCTGGATTTGCAGCTCTGGAGCTGGACATCATTGTGTTTCTTCCTGGCCAGGGCAAAAATGTAAATGCTGAAGTTGAAGCTCCAGCGACAACAACAGTCAAGTTTAGACAAAGACCCAGAGCAACAAAACTAGGCTCTACACTTAGAGAAAAGAAAGAAAAAAATCAACAAAAAGTGAATACAAAATCAGAAAAAATCTTAGTTTCATAATGTTATGGAAGTAGAAGCAAGATTTATACAATGGGGAAAGATATGGAGCTTGAAACAGTAGGAGCTGATCTGCACTTTTGCCTCGTCTCTGCCATAGTTGGCGTTGCTATTCCAAAATAAGCTTTATCAATTACCGAAGCCTAACGTTATTATTTTGAGTGTAGACTGCGAAGCACATTCAGCTTCAATTTTAACTCGACTTGGCTGGACTTCAACGACAAGTGACAAGCGGCACGCAGCTTGGCAAGAAGATTTCGCAGCAGCAGATAAGCCACCGACATGTGTGTACGAGTATGTGTACCCCCACTCTATGGTTACCGGTTTTTTGAAGATGAAGCACCTTGAAAGGCCTTCTGACATTTTCACCATATTTATTTTAAAAACTGTGTCTGCCTTTAAAATTTGTTACTTTGGTTAATTTGTATTTATTTATTTCTTCTTTTTGGTAATTTTTTAAACGTATTTCCACATATCCACGCCAAATTAATGAAAATGTTTCGTTTTTATTTTTTGCTGTTTTGTGTGTTAGTTTTTATTTTTTTTTGTTGTTTTTTTTTTACCAAATTTGCGTCACACTGTAAATTATTTAGTTGCATATTAATTAGTGGACACTTCCACAATATATAACAATCATAGCAACAACATTTTCACACTGCTTACATAATGAAATTTGTTGTTAACTTCAGTTGTTTTTTTTTGTAAGTGTTGTTGTTGCTCTTGGCTACTTGACAATAAGCCATAAAAATGTGGGTGACCAGCAGTGAATGGCCGTTGTGTGCCCAACAAGCCCCAATGTTTAATAATAATGGAAACACACGCACACACTAATAAGAGAGTTGCCCTGCCAACATTTTTATTGCGCGACTTATAGAAGGTACTAGAAAATGTCGCTTACTATTTCGGTTATCGCTTTCATTTTTTCATACAGACAAAAATGTAGCTTAGAGATATAATAGATTATCTCCTGGGATATAATAGGATATCATAATATGTCTACTGAAGAGATAAAAATAATCATCTAGTATATGCTTGCTGTTATGTTTGAACCATACAATAGTTTATACCATTCTCTATCATCTATCAGTTAAAACGAATGATTAGCTTACAGAATATATGAAGTCATCAATATATGAAGTATCACTTGAGCCAAAACTTAAGACCATTACCATTACAGTTCGTTTTAAAATCTCCCAACTAAGTTCCTAAGGTATATATTCTTCTGTTTGTACCTTACCAACTCCAAAGTCCTAACTACTTGCTAAAGGATCTTCAAAATTGTATTCCTGGCGAGAGTGAAGATAAGTATATATTTGAAAACTAGATCTCAGCAGTATTGTCATTTCTAAACGTTATATTACGTATACATATTTACTTAAAATACTTTGCAAAAGGTTTGCAGGGTAACTATGTGTATGGCTTACGCTTTTTTCAAAAGCTGACACGCATTTATACTCGCTAATTGTGTCACTTGGCGTTTTGGTTAATGACAAAAATTTCAAATCGAGATTTAATCAGGTCGCCACTTGTGGCTTAAAGTTTTTTCCTTATGCTGGCATATGGTATATAAAAGTTGTTTAGTTTTTGGCTGAGCTATATATCTCAGCTGATGTGGTGTTTTTGGTTGTGTAGTATGTATTTCCGTCATGTCATTAGCTCTTGTAGATTGGGCGTTGATGAGGGTCATTACGACTGAACTGCTTAAAATTTACGTAGGTGTAATGACTATCTGCATTGTTTGCGGAAATAATTTTGTTGATTGATGGGGTTACTATGGCAACCACTTTTATTCAATGCTTTTCTGGGCTTAAAGCTTTAATTTTCCATGCAGAAAGTTAAAATGTTTTTTATCAAATTATATATTACATTGCAAACAAGTTAAAGATTTCCATTTCTTAACTTTTATAAAAGTTAAGCGATTTAAGTTTTTTTAACTCCCACTTAAGTTTTTCTTCAGGCTTGAGTTCATATTTAAATGGTGCTTAAATTTGAGGCACATTCACTTTTCTATTTGTGAGCGCTATAAATAATAAATAACACTATAAATATAAATCATGACACTAACGATTTCTTTTCTTGAAGCATATTAATACTGCTGGGGGCCCCCTAGGTACTTATCAAAATATTTAAATATATATTTAATTGCCTAAATAAGGTCGTCACTCCATAAATCATCGATAAGGTCCATGGAAAGGAAAAGGCTGTTCTCGCGCTAAGTGCAACAATTGCTCCTTCGTGGTCAGCATTTCAAGAATCCTTAAATTGGGCTACGAGCTGTTACCTTACACAGCATATTCTCTAGATTATTGTAGGAAATAAAATAATTGGAAATAAATGGAATAAGTGTATGGAGCTAAAAGAAGGCTCCCTTGATAAATGAAATGGTCAATAACCGAAATTAATTTCGCTAATACGGAAAGCCAAGGATTATCAAACGACCCTCGCAATTTACAAAAAAACAAGATGTGGATGATCACCAATAATACATAATTATGCTATTTTCATTATGGCGTCACTTTCCTTGATATAAGCTTGCACAAGTTAACGTGAATCAGGGTTTCCCAAGATGAATTGAAATTTCTCACTATCACGGACTTATCCACTTTATCCTAATAAGATGGCTCTTAATCACGTGTGATGCACGGCTCTAGTGTATACCCATTGTACATACATATTATATTAGTTTGGTTTTGGTTCGCCTATTGTTATATGTACTGATTTATGCATGTAACCATGATAAAACTGCTCTGCCTATCTTTATGATACCAAAAAGGAAATGTATATCAAGCTGTTGATCAAGCTTTTTGGCATTCGTAAACTTGGAACTTCTTGAATATCCACGTACTTACACCTTGGCTTTTCCCGATTGGACGGTGTATTTTGGCCCTTCAGAATTAAGAAGTTTATTAGCATAACTTAGACCCATGTTATTTATACCAATGCATACGCATATCAATGTGTGGTACCTACTGCTGTTAATAATTGTGCCAAATTTCTTTGATGAGTCAGTCCCTAATATAAATTGATCAATTTTACTTACAAGCCATAGTTATATCAAGGTTTTCATTACTCGTATTTACCACAGTCTTTATTTATAAACTTCGTAGACGTTTTCACATAGACAAACATAGTTTTTCTATGGTTTTCAGTTTGCGGGGTAAATAATAAAACTTGGATCTATCTGTGTATATGTGTGTAAATACAAACAACTGATTTTGACTTATGGAAGCTGCAAGAGGCAGAAGCAGTGAGCAGGTGTTCCAGTTCCAGTGCTGCAAAGCTTTTTGCAAACCATATGATCAACAGCTGTAAAGCAAAGTTAAAAGTTGAACAAAGGAATTATTATTATTTTTTATTTAACAAATAAACCAAGTCATGCTTCGATTCGTACTCAAATGTAGCTCTCTCATTATGCATTAACATTATATGTTAATTTGCCAACACCGATTTCCAATTACTCAATGTTTGGCTCACTGAGCTTAAGTCGAAAGCTTCAATGGCAATGCAAGCTTACGATCTCAGCCTCGGAGTATGCTGAAAGCAACTTTTAAGTTTAGCAAGGCGCCAAAATGTATGCAACAATTTGAGGTAGACTTGATAATGTTTTTACATATGTAGGTGTAGGTACTTTATGTTTATTTTCTTTAGAGTTGACATCATCACAAAGATAAATACAAACTTGTGATTGTTATATTATATACATTTTTTATTTGATAAGTGGAATTTATTTACAAGCGATAAATTGAGTGAAGTAAAGGTATGAAGTTTGTCCAATCGGGCAGAGCATTAAAAATTTCTTGGCGAGCGAATTTTGTATACAATTTATTTGCCAAACTTAAAGGTCTTAGAAATGTTCCAAAATCTTCTAAAAAAACCTTCTTCGGAATACCGAATTGAGAACTGGCTCAAGTTAAGCAAATTCTTGCTCTCACAATTTTTCTTTCTCAACTTAGCTTAACATTATTTTCAAGCAACAACAACTACAAAGCGTTGTTTACAAACTTTGTAGCTTGTAAAACAAACTGTATTCATTCAATGGCCTCAATTATTTCATATTCTTCGTCTAAAGAATGATCATAATCGATATTATATTTATTTTTAATTTTACTTTTATAATCCTTCAGCTGGTCATCGTTCTCAAATTTGTTGGGATTGTAACGTTGTTTGCCTCGTTTGCTGTTGTAGTTGTTGCTGCTACTTGTGCTGGTGCTGTTGCTGTTGCTGTTATGCTGCCTCTGGTGATTGCTGCTGCTGTGCGTTGTATGTTGAGTGCTTGGGGTGCGATTTCTAGTTCTACCTTGATTAGTTTCTAATCTATTTGGATGTATGGTGCTATTACTATAACTACTATTTCTACCACTATTTCTTTGCTTACTGCTACTGCGATTACTACTGTGTCTATTATCGCTATGTTTACTAGAATTATGTTTCTGATGTTGCTGTTGTTGCTGGTGTTGCTGCTGCTGTTGCTGTGATGATGAGTATGAAGATTGAGTATTGCTATGGTATCTCATGCTGCCTCTAAAACTATTTTTGGTCATTTTATTGTAGTCGGTTGTTGCGGTACTATCTACGATGCTGTTGATGCTACTATTGTTGATATGCTTTTTGTTGTCGTTGTTGTCATGTTGCTGTTGCTGTTGAAGTTGTTGCTGTTGTGCCAGAAATTGTCGCTGTCTGCCGCCTCGTTGTCTCATTGTTGTATTTGCATTTGTAGTCCCAATCTTATACTCATCATCAGCCTTATATCATACCTCACTCTGCTGTTTGCGCTCGGGAATACGATACAGTTCATCGTTGTTCTGGTAGAGCTGTTCAGAGCTGGCACAGTTTACGTTTGACCACCAATCGCACACACGAACGGCCTGATTGAAAACTGTACCATTGGGACAGAGGAAGGAATACTGATGCCCAGAATGTAGACACCAATGCCAGACCTGTTTGTGAATGAAAAGAGAATGATTATTTGAACTATCAGAAAATATTGTTGCCGTGTGCTCACCTGGCAACGTGTCTCTGTGTCCGCATAATAGCCAGGCTGACGTCCTTGGCAGTTGAAAGCCAAACCCTTAGGAACAACATCATAGGCAGGATAATCTTCTCCGGCAATATAGCCGTCAATTTGCTGAATTAAAATAAAATTAGTATTAAAATTAAACTTTCGGGTATTTGGAAATGAGCTGATGAACTTCTGATAATGTGGGAACTGCTTGAAGAAAGCGATATTTTAATGTTGACAAGAGAATTTCAAATAGACTCTCAAATCGCAAATGAGTGCAGAGTTCATGTAGCTGTGAATTATCCCAGCTCAGCTCAGCTGCATCTGCATCGACCTTCAGCTGCAGATGGAGCCGTAGATGGATTCTCGCTGACTATTGCCCAAGTGACACCAAAAAAAACTGTGCACATTGAAATCATGGCATAGCCAACATCAACATCAACAACAATAACAAAATTACGTCTAAACAATAACAAATTACGACTTTTTTCAAAAACAATTGCCACACACAAAAATTTGACACGCGAAAAACCAAAAAAAAAAAAAATTACAAATTTAAAATGCAAATGCATCAACCGAAAAATCTGTCGAAAACCAACAAAAGAATCAGTGAGTGTTGAAAATGTGCACTTGCAATATCTGCTGGAGGTCTATTTGGAGTGTGTGACAACCCACTGTCAATCTCATGCGTACGAAACCATGAAAAGCCAACACACATACACCCGCAAGCCGTGGCAAATCTCATCCATGAAGTTCACACCAACAGCTACATTCCACCCCCTTCACTTATTCGATAGAGCCCATTCTCAATTCTTTGTTCGTGTCAGTCATTATAGTGTGTAAACGCAAAGGTTTCAACAACATGGTACATCTTTCACCTATCTTGATCTTGCTTCAATGACTGTTGCAGCTGCTGCGTTCCGTTTAAATTAATGCTCCAGAAATTTCGATTGTTTAAAGATCTTCGAGTGGCATGTGGCATACACAGATACATGATATCAAATTGGGTTAATGTTGAGTTTATGGAAATAAGAAAAAAGGTAGTGGGGCAACAATTGCAAATGGAATACAATTTGTGGGAAAGTCAATTACAAAATAATATTGAATAATTTGAAAATAATATTGTGTATTCAATTGTGTTTTATGTTCAGCAAGATGTTTCGCATCATTTTAAACAAATTTATATGAATTGTTTATGAGTTCTGCTCCCCAAAGTCAATATGGTTTCCATATGATAGATTCATCAGAATATGTAAAAAGTGATCCAAAATATCCACAAGAGTTTAATTTCGCGCCTATAGTAAACTCTGTGGGCTTTTTAAACACGGAGCAAAGATATAGATGATGTTCTGATCGGCTCGCAATGGTTTATATCTGATGTAGTTATTAGTATTTGGGCTCTGATGAATCTGTCAGACTGTGCGTGTAGCATTCCTGTAAGCCTACGCGACCTTTGGCAAGTGATTTGGATCATCACACCATATAATTCAGGGTATGCCCAAATTGCAAGACATTGGTAAGGATCACACTTGGCTTAGGAAGATGCCCTTTCTTGAACTTTTATGCCGAAAACCAAACGGCAACTGAGAAAATCCAGCCACAAATATGTCGAAAATAGTGCCAGCAAAGCCAGATTGGCATAATATACTGTACGCGACCTTACTGTTACCTTAGTATTGGAATTCCATTTAAAAATCTAATTTTCAACTCAATCTTATATATTTTCTCAGTGTTCGGATGCACCTTTCATCTTCTAGTGCATCTTCTTATTGCCATCTATTATTGTTGTTATTGCACTGATGTTCACTGCAGCTTATTTATAGCGTTGCAATTTTCACGCTAATAACTTTCATGAAGTTTTAACATTTCCAGCCAAAACAAAGACAACACATGCAACAACAACAATCGCAACCATAACAACAACCAAAGCCGCCCAGTGCCACAATAACCCAACTATAACTGAAACAAACACCCGCCGCCGATGCAACGCTGCTCGTCTTACAACCTTTTGCCAGGCCATTTTCCGTAACAAATTTTGCTGTTTAAATACCATTTGGAGAAGCAGACGAGGCAACACTAACAACACAAAACGGGCAATTTAACTTTTCTTTTCGGATTTACTTTTGTTGCCATCGTTGTTATTGTTATTGTTGTTATTGTTGCTGTCTAGAGCAGTTCATCAAGGCTAATTGATAAAGAAACGAATGCGAACGCTAAAATGAAGACAACAAGAAAGCAAAGCAAGCTGAAGTTGCTGTACCCTTTGATCGTGCGCTCGATGGCTGTTTATTACTGATTAAATAATTGATCGAAAGTAAATGGAAATAAAAAGAATTTAAAGGAAATCATTTCGAGAAAAGATAGCAAATGAAATTGCGAGAAAACTTGAAAGCCTACAGGAAATACAACGTACATAACCAGTCGCTATATATTTTGTATGGATTTTATATAAATCTCTGATTAATATTCCTTTTCCCAACTGAAGACTTCAACGAACCCGTTGCGTACACCAACCCCATTATTCCAGTTCACTGCCCACTTGTATATCTCTTCAACATACCCTTTTTATATAGGGTATGAAAAGTACAAGAAAAATCCAAACTCAAACGATGACGACACCTTGGGGCCAAAGTCTTTCCAAGCAGATCTCCCTTATATGTGTTTTTGGTGTTTACACTCTCGGGATGGCTGTGTCTTTGGTGTGGCGACTGGCTATTGCTTTGCAGACGTGAGAAGATGTCTAACACTTGGCAGACAGGCCGTCGCGTCGCATCGTCTGCTTCTTCTTCTTCTTCTAGGTTTTCCTTATTGTTTTGTCTTCTCGGCGGTAGTTGTTGGCATCGTTGTCTTCGTTGCACTTGCAAAATCGCATGCATTGAAAAAAAACCCAAAAACCTTTTTTTCGGTCTATTTTTGTGGCAACAATTGCATTGTTGTTGTTACTGAGGCGACTGTGGCTGCAACTTTGCGTGGGAGTTTTTGTTGTTGCTGTTGTTGTAGTTGTTAGTGGTGGTGTAGATCGCTATCAAACAAGAGACAAATGGCGTGCGCAATCTTTTACTCTGAATGAGTGTAGAAATTATCTAAGATGACACTTTTTTGCTATGTGAGGCCGCAGTTGCAACTGTTGTTGTTGTTGCCGCTGCTGTGCTTGTTCTCACACATTGCCAATGATGTTGTCAAAGTTGTTACGCAGCTAGCCACAAAAAAAATGATTGTAACAGAATATATAAGGATCTTAATTGAAAATCAATAATATTTCACTGCCAAAGGAACAATCACTAAAGAATTAAATTTATTTAATGAGCTTGAACCTCTGGCAGTTATTGAAGAATTTTGTAGAATTGCAGTAATAAAAGCAATTTGATGACATAAATTTGGGTTATTTAAAAAAATTTGAAAATTTGAATTACCCCACTTATAAATCTTAGTAAAAATTTAAATTTTGATTGCATTTTGGAAATTTGAAAATTTGTATGCTCCATAATTTTCACTTCGAATTCATTTTAGCCTCTGTCTATGCCTTAACTTTTTATGGAAGAAAAATGTCCGTTTAAGAACGAATTAAATACAAACAATTACACACTCTGAATAAGTCTTTGGCATACATTATAGACAAGGCGATAACAACAATGGCTTGGCTTTTCTTTTTTTAGAAATTACAGTTTGCCCTTCAGGACCTTATATTGGCTGAAATTCTTTCTGACAATCGTTACGAGACTTTCTTCTTCTGTTTTCACATTACTGGATACAACTTCTTGTTCTCAAGACCCTGATTTTGCAACAAGCTCCACGAGAACCATCGTTCTTAACAATTCACATTTTTATCCATGAACAGTAATATCTTGATTTCAATATAATACAAACAGCTATATTTTTTGTATTGAAACCTCAACATACTTTTCTAGTTGCAATTCAGAGCCCCTCGCATTTAAGTAGGCTTACATCATAGATTTTTGAAATGCTGAAATTGATATCATAGCCACCTGATTACAATTGAATTTAACTTTCTCACATTGAAAATTCCTTTTTACAATTTCAGGCTCACCCATCGATTCCCAGGCTTATAATGTTTTATGAGCAGATCGAAGCTCTCAACCCAGCAATAAATTGTTGATAATTGACAAAAGACTATAAATAGCTAAATAGACAAATCGAAGATGAAGCTGTGCTTCAAAGGGAACCCCAGCCATTGAGTTAGACAGCCAATAAGTGGTTACAGAGGGGGAGTATCGCAACACAGCGAAAACAGAGATTGGCTTAGAGTTGGCGCTGACGATGCTGGAGATGGCGAATGTAAGTAGATGCTGTAGACTTACCCCATTGACACAGTTCCCTGCCAGCAACATGGCAAGCAGCAGCCCCAGCACGACAATGTAGTTGGAGAAGGTGCAGTAAGATTGGGCCAGATGAAGATGCTGCTGTGGTCTGTGCTGTTGTCGTTGTTGCTGCTGCTTTTGTTGTTGTAGTGATTCGTACGCTGCCATGATGTCTGTGATTTTTTTCGGTTTTTCGATTTTTATATTTTTTTTTTTGTATTTTCGGCGTTTTTGGCTCTGCGGCGTATACGTAATTTAAATGTATTTTTTTTTTATAGTTGTTGCTGTGGTTCGCTGCTATCTAAAGAGTAAATTCAAAAACACTGCTTTTTGATTTTATATACATAATTTTGTTTTTTTTTTAGAAAGGAAACTGCAATTGAAAAATTATGCATTCCCATTTATGATGCCTTCTTCGCCTTGGCGTCTGTTACATCTTCAGCTTCTTCAGCGTCGTGTCATATGTCTTGTAATTAGATTTTATTTTTTATATTTTTATTATTGGTTTTAAATGGAAGTTTATTGCTGTATGGATATGGTAAGTTAAGCGTAGTTTGGCTAACGCAAATGGTTATGGATTGTGGAACTCGTTGGCTGAGATTGGTGCTGCTGGTGCAACTGAAGCTGATTGTGGAGCATTCACTTGTTTGGCCTAGTTGTTTTTTATGAGTTTCTTGAAGTTTTAGACGGTATTTGTGCACATTTGGCTAGGATTTTAATGAAACTTAATCACCGTTAATGATGAAACTATATATGACTCTTTGGGGATACACTCGTGTGTGTAGGCCATTGATTAAAATTAAATAAAGGTTAAAACTACTAAAAAACAAGTATGAAAGCAAATTATAGATGAAATGTGATAATTGTTACCTCTGTGGAAGGCTTAAGACTTGACTTTATATGGGACTTATAGGTTCAGCGTTTCAATCTGAGTTTGTGCAGATGAAAACAAAAGATCTTCGTCCTATAGTGGTGTCCTTGGAAGTATAAGAGTCCTAAAAGAGTGAGATAACCTCCACTCTAACCAGGACTTGGTGTAGCTATCATACTATATATTGACAGGCTACGCTTTGCTTCTCCGTAAATAGATTATGAAAACTTACAAGTCGCTATCTCAAGCAGAGAAAGAATTAAATACATTTGTTGGTTTCATTTCCTTGCGTTCCTTTTTTCTATACCACTTTTTCTATTGGTTAGCTTTTCGGATGAGTTTCAAGATCGAAAAAACCTTTTAAAAACTGTATATAAGTTGAAGTTTAAGGTTGTGCTTACATAGTTTTGGTTCAAAAGCAGACTAATTGGCTAAGCAATTTCTTAGCTTGGTTGAAATTCTTTAAGTTTGTTCTTATCTCAGTAAAGTTTATATTAAATGATGTCACTATTATATACCATCTCTATATATGTATAACTAAGTTTGTCCTGTCTGACTATATTAGTTACCAGGATGAAAGCAACACAAGATAGGTTTTATAGAGTAGTTGAACACTATATCGGCGATTTGGATATTACAAACTGTAAATGGTCCGTATTTTGGGTTAAAAATTTGATTAGAAATTATAATATTTATTTCTTCTTATTTTACTCCTTTTTTAATTTGGATTTACGAAAAATAGGATGATCAGGCTGCCCTGTAGATATACGCCAAGTCTTACGACCATGAATATAGGAACTATTTTGCTTTTTTATATTCTTATATGTTTTATATTTTTGCTTAATTTAATTTGAGTTTTTATTGCTTAGTTTCTTAATTAATGTATTTTCATTCCATTTCTGGAAATAAAGTTTTATTTTATAGCCACTTGATGGTGTTACTTATGTAATTGATTTCTCAATTTTCGAATTTGTTTGCCACGCACTTTGCCGCACACTTTGTAAACTCTTGAGAGTTATCGGTGTCTGCTGTATATCCAACGTGCCGCGTACTTAACTTCACGTGTTGCCGCGTTTGGAGTTGATGCAAAAGTTAGAAAAAATTCGCATCAATTTTAGTTTTATACTCAAGAGCAGCAGCATAGCTCGCTCGGCTGCAGCCAGCGATGTATGGTCGTTCGGTGGGACTAACAAAAATCCATAGCGTCATCGTCATCGTCATCGCCAAGCAAAGCCAAAGCCGCCTCCAATGCGGTCGCAATTGCCAAAGAGCAACCTCATCGTGGACGACGATGAGCGCCAGCCGAAACTAAATCATCGTGCAATTGGCGCTCTCGCGAGCCTCAGATCTTATTCATGGCTAAATAGTTGGAGGCATCTGCCAGCAACAGCAGCAACAGTATTCCAAACCCTCAAAGCTGCTTCATTGCAGCATTAGCGGCTTTTGTTTTGTTTACGATTTTTGTTTGTTTATGTTTGTTTTCTTTTCTCGATTTTTTTTTGCTGTTGTTCCATATTTGTGTCGCAAAAATTAGTGCAAATTTTCATTTCATTTCGTTTGCTCACTCAGCGTTATTGGCGCTGGCAAACAAAAGACTTAAGCAACGAACCTGATACGATTGAAGAGCTGTAATGCGGTTTAATTGCTGCGCGTTGACGCCAAATGATCAGAAATTGGTCTGTGATGGAATAGATTTGTCATAAACGAAAGACTTGGGCAACGAACTTGAAGTTGATTGAATGCGAGGTGGGAGAAGGAGTTGTAAAATGTCGATGTATATAAGTATATTGACCTTTATTATTATCATGGGGTGGTTTACCTTTAACCTATTATTCCTTTATATTTTGTTTTCTTGGGGCAATAAATTATTATAATTGAGAGTCCTAAGAATATAAAATTGAAACTATGATTTGACATGTAGTTTATATGTTTTACAAGGTCCAGAATATTTTATCATTCTGTAAGATAAATTATCCCCAGAAGTAGGCCAATTCGGATAGATGTTTATTATAAAATTACAAAGTTTTCATATATTTTCTAGTACTTCTAAGTAAGTTCTTGCAATATAAATAATGATAGAAATCTGAATTATTACGAAGATATATGTATAATATAGTTGGACTTGGCGACCTTAATTTTGAACCAATAAAAGGTCTATTTCATATTCTAACTCATTCACACAGATATCAAAACATCTATAATATCATTTTTTTCCAACTCAATGAAGTCTTCAGACAATGCTACCTCACATTCTTAGCTTTAAAACTCGAATGGAATTAAAAGCATTTTCATATCTAATTAAATAAGTTACAGCATTTGAAGAGCAACAACAACAACAACAGAAACAACAACAGCGTGCACACCGCAAAGTCATTAGCAGACTTACCACAAAAATGAAATAAACATTTAAAATAAGCCGACACACAATAGAATAGAAAACCGACAGACATCATTTATGCCACAGCAAGTGTCATCTAATGCCAACAAAAATAACAATAACAAAAACAGAGAGCAAACACGATGTTATTTATATGGCCGCAAGTCAACTCGAGATAATTACTTTATCATTGTTTTCGTCACGTATTAAACCAATTTTCCACAAACCGCAGCCGTAAAAATATGAAGAAGCTGAGCTGATGTAAATGGTGATGATGCTACCTGCCACCTCCAACATCCACATGGGTAAAAGTCAAGGTTAATGTGCTGCCCGAAGCAGCAAATTGTGTGACTACAGACTGTAACATGGGAGGTTCTGCTCTGGCTCTAACAGCGATATCAAGGGCAAGCCACGAATAAGCCGATTTCCAACGGCGGCTAACTGTCAAAAAGTTCAAAAATAAACCGCTGGCAGCGTGTGAATATAGGTTTAAACATCGAAAATTGATGATCTGTGGCGAAACGACGATCTCTTATACGAGAGAAGTCTGAAATGTTATCAGTCTAGCCGTATATGCATGAGGATTCTACTCCGACCGACTTTAAGATGTTGGTCAGCTGTAATGAAGTAAATTGGCATTTTCTTGGCCAGATCAAATACAATTCAGCCACCCCTCATACACAAATATGTGGAGTATATTAATAATATATCACATCAGCTTCATTCACGTATCGTTACGTACTTAAGCTAAGTCCAATCGAGGAAATCAAATATCAAATAAAATCGAGCCGTATCCATAAGCTGGCCAACTAACCTGCCATTTTCAGCTGCCAGTCTCAATATATTTAGACTTATCTTGTTGCAATGCATTGCAATGACTGTGCTGATTAAGGGAATTTCTCACAAGTCAGCCACTGAAAGCGAAACATAACAGAAAACTCGCTTTCGAGTCTTACTCAGCGTCTCGGCATTGCCAAACGTTGCAGTTGCTATGCTATTGCTATTGCTATGCTTTTATCGAAGGTGAACCAGAATAGAGGCTCCGTCTTCGTCTTCGTCTCAGTCTCATTTTCTGTCTGCATGGTCTCCAGCTTCAAATTGAAGCGCATTGAATGCCTCCGCCACAAATCTCAGGCTAGAGTCGATGCTCTTAACCGGATTGCCAATGCACATCTTTGAAAGTGAACGGTGGCTCTGGCTTGCATCTGCATCAATTCTAGAGCGAACTTTGTTATTGTTGTTATATTTTGGTTGTTGGTGTCTCTGGCGCGGCTGGCGCGGCGCAAATTTATTGCCGTATTTTATTTTAATTAGTTTAATTTATGGTAATTTTTAATGGAAATTAATGTGTGTGCTGCACTGGGATTTGCGTAATTCAAGTGTTTAAGAATCTCCGCCGCACTGTACTTCAAATGCAATTAAACAGCATCCGGTTGGTAGTTAGCTGAGCAAGTCATTTATTGTAGCTAATTAGAATTGGAAGTTGAAAAATTAAGGAAACTTTACTTATAAGTGTTCTAGGTGGAAGAAGAATATATATATAAATACATATATAAAGATCTTTGCAACATCTTGGGTTTGGGGCACCTTTCTCTATTAGCCATAAGTTAATGGGTGTTTCGATGAAATCAAACTGCACATGTAAATCACTTTAAGTCTTTGCTTTCATAAATCCTCTACGGTGTAGTCCAAAGGTTTATCCATATCGACTCGTAAATATGGACACTACATAAATTTACTGAGCAAAAGCAAATTTCTAAAACTTTCTCGAAATTTATGTTTAAGTCGACTTGAGCTAAGAGCTTGCTTTTAGCTTAACTTTGTCGATTTCACCGATACATCCAAAAACTTCGGCTATGATCTAAAAACAGCAAGTGGGGTTCTCTCCAATATGGCTTTGCCCTTTAAAATTTTGAGAATTTGACCTCCATCTAAGTACCGTAGATTAGCACATATGTTACTTCTTTAGAGGTCTACCAGCAAGACGTATCATAATAAAAGACTGCATAGACGCCACCTTTTACATTCCCTTATCAGGACCTCTTCCAGTGCGCATCAATCAGGAGTTATATTTTGATCTTAAACTTAACAAACTATAGTTACCTAACATTTTATATTGTAATATTACGTTTTTAACAAAATTAGACTTCTCTAAAATGAGTTCACATTATCCTAACCAACTGGTTATATGCTGAAGGAGCAAACATCACTCAGATTGTACGTTCTTGTAGCGAGTAGATTAATCACACAATTTCTTACTAAGGAAGTGGACTCTTTGATTTTAAATTGATCTTATCGAACAAATAATCTGAACAATTGATAAAAATCGGAGTTATAGTTCTTATTATTTAGTCATCCAACAACTAACAGCTGTTCACTGTCCTCATTTCAATTCGTATCATTAATTCATTTAAGCCGCACATTTTTTAACCAACAATTTAACCACAATTTAAGCCGACTGCAGCAAACTTGATAAACGTATTTCGGTAGCAGCAGTATTTTATTATTCAAAGAGTTCTCTTAATTCTGTTTTTGTGCTCATTTGTTAAAGTTCTTCCTTTCATGTCAAAAAAAAAAAAAAAAAAAAAAAACAAACAAAAAAAAAATTCTCTGCCATTGCACAAACACAATGCGAATGCAGTTTTTGACTTTGGCTTTACTTGATTATTGTGCAAATAAAAATTCTAATGATGATTTCGGCAACAACAGCCAGAACAAAAACACTCGAAAGCAACAACAATGCAATTATGCAAAACAATAAAAACTAGAAGGAACACAAAAAATAGTAAGGTAATTAAAGGCAGCCGACAAAGAGAACACATTGAACAGCCTAGGAATTATAATTATCATGGCAATGCAATCAACAATGAATATGCTAAACAGTCTTCTTCATCAAAGCCGAAAAGAAGAGAACATCCTATGCAGCCACATTTTGTAGAGTCCATCATGGCACATGCCACATCCGCTAGAGTGGCGCGGTCAGTGGGAGGAGCATGAAGCTTTACAGCTCCTCATCAAGCATCAGCATCAACTGAGGTAGCCCAAAGATTTCGCAATTCCCCAACCAACTCCTAATACTCAAAAAAGAAAAAAAACAACAAACCGAAATCAAAGCAAATATCATACATCATCGCAAAGGTTTCCAAATTATATCGGATCTAGCAGCCTTTTGTTGGCGTTGGGTTTCAGTTTCTTCTCCTCTTTCAAATTGAAGCAAATTGTCGAAGTTTTGTAATCAAACTCAACTGCTAAAGATGCCGTTTTATTTTTCTACGAATACTCGAATCTGTTTCTTTTTTCGAGCCCACAATTTCACACACGCTGACTTTTGATGGCGATCTTTTGTCTGCCTCTGCCTCTGCCTCTGCCTCGGCAGCTTCTTCTTGTTTCGTCTATCAATTGAGGAGATGGTGGGCGGCGGTGAGTGTGTTGTGTTTTTTGTCTTTGTATATTTGGCGAATCGCCTGCCTGATCATATGGGCCACAATTTATAGCCGAAACTATTTTAATTGTGATCTCTTTGCGAAATAATTTGTCACATTTGACAGTTGGGTATTTGTTGAGGATTAGCTTGCTTTAAAAACCTTTGTTGGATTGCTGCAATTGTTGCTGTTGTTGTAAGTGACTTTGATTGATTTTTTCGCGCATAATTGTGGTCATTAGTCAAAGTGACTTTTAAGTGAATTCATGTGAGCAAATTGGGTTGAATTTATATTTTTTAGGGCACTTTTTGTTAAAGTCTTGGGGGTTACACATATGTATTAATGTCAAAGTCTTCAACATTTGCATGTAAATATTGCTGAATAATAATTTGACAAGAGCAAAGTAGTCAATGGAGTATTTGCTTAATATATGTAAGGTTCAAAAAAGTCTAAAGTCCGACAGTCCCAATGACGCGAAATGAGGTAAATTTATATTTTATATTTTATTTTATAATAATGTTTATAAAAAAAGTATATGTGAGGGTCTTCTTCTTATATGTTGTAGTGGTAAACCGCTGTAGAAGCTAACATGGATAGAAGATCGTTGTTTATTGTTTGTGTTTATTCTTTGCTTTTTTTCTGTGTCATTGAGATCTGCAAGTTTGTATAAGTTTTTCGTTTCTTGTACTTTTTAGGCAAGATGTCGACCCCTAAAAGAGGGCCTTTCTCTTCGAGATGCAGGTGTTCATATGGACGGACAGACTGACATGGCTATTTCGACTCGGCTGTTGGTGCTGATCAAAAATATATATACTTTATGGGGTCGGAAAGCTTCCTTTTGACTGTTATTTTTCGCCAGATTGGCCGTTTTGACCACTGTGATTTGATTCATCGAGGCTTTTGGTGCAAGTTCACTGATTATAATCGATAATTATCGGTCATTAAGCCTTTTACTTTTGGAATTTGTTGTTTGAGTATTTTAAGTATGTATTCAGGAGCTCTAGCTATATATATACATATACATACCAAATTAAGGCTGATTTTGATAGAAAATAAAAAAGTTTCCTTCAGTTTTTGTCTCGAATGAGTCGGCTTTATGCAGTTTGCAAGACCTAAAGAGATCAAAATGTCAAGATCATGCTTTATAGGCGAACCACAAACTGATCGCCTGCCAGGAATTCTAAGTTAAAAATACAAAATCGTCATGAAAATATGACAAGTTCAGATACTTTATATAAAATGTACACCAGAACGAAAGAGCAGTTTTATGTGAAAATATGATGTCTGGTAAAATTTTTAAATATTTACTCTCGATTGTGATTAATTTCTTTCAACCTTCAACTCTACCAACTGTCAAAGAACACGTATCGACAATCCAATATAAGTAATTTATGTAGCAAATTAGTCAGCGTTGAATTTGGCAATTTGAAACAGTCGAGAAGACATAAATAATACACTCTGCACAAATTGTTCAAGAAAATGCCATAAAAATTTATTGAATTACATTTGATGGATGCATTGATGGACAATGACAACAACAACTACAACTACAACTACAACAAAGAACATTGGAAATATACAACACAAAAGCCCAGCTGGCTTTGCCTGTGATGATTGAAATTAATGGCTGGGCCATCAGTTGCTCTTGTTGTAATTGTTGTTGTTGTTCCTTGTTAGAAGGCCAAAACGAAAACCAGCCACAACAAATAGCAGCAAACAACAACAATGGAATTGTAGGTGAATGAGGTCTGCAGCCCTTTCAGCTACCAAACCGATTGAGAAGGCAACAAAAGTTCAGAATTCAAAATGATCAAATCATGACGCGTTAGCGAAGACGATGATAGACAAACGCTTTGGGGGAAATTTAACACAAAATGCCAGCAAAAAAAAAATATGGTTGGCAAAAAAAATTACAGCACAAATTGAGAATCGGTCAAAATGCCAAAGCCGCCACCAACAGGCAACTGAACTGGCCGTCTCATAACAAGCCGCTAAACAGGGTCAGATGTGAGTCTGAGGAACAGAGACTTGCTGGCTTAGCTTAGCTCTGAGTTTTGGGATTTCTTGCTTGTTAAACACTCAATAAATTTTTAACTGGCGACATATCAAAGCGGTCGAGGTGTTGATGCCACTGCTGCTGATGGTGTTGTGATACTTGCTACACTGACAAAAATCATAATTAGGTTCATAAATTGCAATTTTAGTAAATCTGAAAATTACACAGCTTTCAATATCAAATAGTTTCTTTAAATAAGAAATATATATGAATATATTATATCTGGGTTTTACAAAAATATAAACCCACCAAATTTTAAGGCCATTTTTCCGAGTGTGAAAGATTAACATTATGCGGCATACGTCATGTTGTCCACAAGCAAAGTTACCATGCGAGTTTTTCTGTTGAATGCTGCTGCTTCACATTTATTTACATTTATTTGTTATTTGCTTGTTGTTGTTGTTGTTGTTGTTTTTGTGTTGTATATTATCTGTCTGCGAGTATTTGGTGCTCGCAATTGAAGTTTTCTGAAGCAAGGTCACTTTGTTTGGCCATCTGGACATTGGTATTGGCTACGAATTTTGTTTATCCAGTTTGTGCCAGTCGATGATGATGTCTCACTTGGCTGGTCAGAACAAACAACTCTTAATTGGGTCGACTGTGCCAATGTCTAGTCGAATTGTAAATCGGATAAAACACCTTATAAAAAGCCTAGTCATATCATCATTATCATTATCATACGCTTCACCGATCAAGCCAAATGCCAACGGTGTAAAATCGTGTGAAATTCAGAGTCGAGGGACGAGGACGTAGTCTGACCTACCTAGACTTGAACTTGGACGAACACGCAGACCTATTATTTATAGTTTGAAGATGACACCCACAGTTTAAGCAGGCGCTGCACATTTTGTTATTGCACAATGACTCAGCTCTGCTTGAAATACAATTGGCGTTGTTGTTTTCTTGTTTATTCTAGTTGTAGTCTTTGTCTCATTTTTATGACCATTTGCATTTCATAGACTTTTGTTTTATTTTCATTGAAGTTGCATTTGTTTTGGCCATAAACGAGTAACCAATTCATTGACAGCATTGGCTTTATAATTTTTATTAGCTTGGTATTTTGTTTAGTTTTTTTGGGAATGATGTTAAATTATTATTGTTTCATTGGCGTGGGATTTTATATCTTTCGTAAAGCAACTTTTGATGCAAAATTTGCTAATGGATATTTAACATTGAATGATAAAGTGCTTTAAGCTAAAAGGGCATTCATTGTACAAATTTGAAATGGGTTAAACGGGTTGAAATTGTTGAAAGGCGTAGAATTATTAATGTTAATTTGTTTAATGTGCGGGGATATTGCGTTTTAGATAAAGACATACATTGCATTTATTCACAAATGGTATAATAATTTAGTCAGGAAGTTTGCAACGCACAGAAGTGCTTACGACTAGATAATTTATATATTCTTGATCAGCATCGATTCCTCTTGTCAATCGATGTTACCATGTCCGTTTTTCCATCTGTTTCAACACAAAGATCTAAGAAGTCTTAAAAGCTACAGAGTGGCAATTTTCACCAGATACTTCGTATGTCTGCACGCAGTTCAAGTTCGAGTTTTATCCAGGTGGGAGCACTATATTATATAGCTCCCATATAACCGATTGGTTCAGATTAAACACTTATTGTAACTTCTCTGTTTTTCATCCAAATCTAACCAAATTGAGTGAGAATTCATTTGAGCGGGGCCAACATCCGCTGGCATGATCTGGTCCGCATCCGACAAGTATATATATATATATATATATATACCTTATAACCGATTGTTCCGGAATAACATTTAGCAGCATAGCTTTTCGGTTTTTTATCCAAATCTAGACAAATTCTAGATTTCGTAAATTCTAGGTTTGTATCCATTTCAGGAACCCCAATGCCTTCTGCAGCTGGCGTTTAAACGGGCATGCATTTACAATGTGAATGTTATATAAGCTTCGGCAAGCCAAAGCTAGCCTTCCTTTCTTGTTTTTATTTATGTATTGTTGAATTTTTCCTTATTAACATTTATATCATAAATTTAGTACATATGCCACCCATAAAGCAAATATATGGCAAGTGTTCAACTATAATTTTATATCCCCACAAATCCGACAACTCACCAATCGTGGTGAAATTGAAATTCAACTTCATCAACATGGTTCTGCACTCTGATAAGTAGTTCATAGTTTGGCAAACGTACTCAAGAGGGCGGCATCAACTTTGTCAGATTTTCATTTGAAAGAAATTGTGATTGGTTGGAGGGGCTACCCCCTTTCTTAAAAATATATTACGTAAATCCGTCCGTCCATTATGCCTTATACACCGAATAAAATTTAGTTTTGGAGATAAATTTCAGTCTGGCATGCTTGTGGCTGTGGTCGGTTATGGTAAAATTCTGCGTTTACTTACACTGACATGATATGGTCCACATTTATATGATAATTCATCTCCACATGATCCTATTTTTCCACTATTTTTCTTTCAATCTTCAAATGAAGTTTCCCTCACCCGACCACGTTGTTATGCATCGTTAGCATCCTAACATCCTACATATCTTAAATAGCTCGGGTTCATAGGGATAGACTTTTTTCTGGAATCTTGAATTCATTGCCATTTTGTTGCCCCAAGGCTATGGCTTATAGCGTGGCCTCTCATAGTCATAGTAGTCTTCTTCGCCAACTAAGAAGTAACTGAGCAAAGAATTAATGACCTTTTGGGAAAGTAAATATTGATCTGATTATATTGATTGACTGATTGATCTGATTATATTGATGCTACACCTAAGAGTATCAGTTCCTATTTACGATTCGCTCGAAAATGATCGCTTCACCACAGTCTTCAAATAGTTTTATTTTTTATATAATTCTCCAGCATGCAAGGGCGGCTTAATAAGCTTTTACTTTCAGCTGTCAAATTTTGAGCAAGCTGCGTCATCTAATTTGTGTTTGACAGCCATTGAAAGCAGACCAAATAGCGAATTTCGACGCAAATGGGAAAAGGTAAAGTTTAAGCATTCTTACTTAGCAGGCTTAAGGTAATTATTATGTAAATCGTTAGAACCAATATGTTCATTTATACAAGGGGTTTTAAATAATATAACTCCCATCTTTATGTACAAAATAATATAAAACACAACTTTAGAGTTCACAGATGATTGCTAGATTTGACTTATTTCGTACAGGTTGACTTTTACCTATGTTTACATTTAACAAATTGCAATTGCCATTTAGCCTTTTGATCCTTTATATATGCTGTCGCTCCTCGCTTACACTCACACATACAATGTCATAGAAGCATGCCCATGCAGCTAAAAGGTCAAGGGTTATAGAACATGCTAACATTTCAATTGGATTTCATTGTACAACAATGTTCATTGTCCGGGCTATGAAATGGCTTTTGTTTAGATTTTTTGTTTTCTTGTTCTTTGTTTTTTTGTTTTGTTTTTGTTTTTGTGTGAGGTCGATTCAAGTGCACCCCCCCATATCAAATGAAAAATTCAAAGCTGTCGATTTGATAAACAAAAACATATGAATCATAAATTAAAAGTTTTGGCATTTGAACTGGCAGAAAAAAAAGAAGAAATATAAAGGAATTGGAAACGTGGAAACGTTGGCAACAGGTTGGAATTGAAAAAAATGTAAAAGAAATAAAAGTTAAAGGCAGTGAAAACTTTGCAAATATAATTGTTATATAAATCATGGCGAAAAGTTGCCTGTCAACCCAGAGAGAGTGTGAAACTGCTCTGCTCCTGGACAGATAGTTCAGACTAAATGGCCTGTGTGATTGCCGAAGACTGCAATTGAACGGTTGCTCTAGTTACGGATAGGCAGCATGGCCTTAATAATGATAAGGGCAGGTCAATCAGGCAATAATCAGCCACGCTAACAATTGCATTTCCTCAACATCAACTATTAGCATTCATTTTTCAGCTCTTGCTGTTGCTTTTCCAATTTCGCTGTTGATGCTGATTTATGTACAAAATCAAGCAGAAGTAGAATGAATCCCTGGCTCATTTAAAGGACACCTCTTAAGCTGGTTCGGAGAAGCTTTACAGGTTGCCTTAGTAACGTTTTTGAGGTCAATTAAGGACTTATATTTTGAAGGACATTTTGTGGTAATTTAGAAAATTAGTCAGCGTTGCAACGGCCACTGCAAAACTCAATCATAGCAGCTTATAATGCTTCTGGCAACTAGTTAAACTATACAACTATACATGCAACGTTTTGTGATTTTCTTGCTTTCCACCAAGCCAGCATAAAAAGCGCAACGTTTCGAAATACGCGCAAGTGTCATTTTTCCATCCAAATCAATAAAATTTGAATGACACGGCGAGCTGTATAACTGGTACCAGCTTTTGGCTGGCAGCCAGTCAGCCAGGGTAACATTGTTCTCCCAATGAAATCCACTCGAATGAGTGCTACTTTTGTCAGGGCTTCATACTTGCCACCTCTTGCCACACACACACACACACACACACACACACCAATACCAATCTCACATTTTCCATGATTTTGCTGACAGAAGTTTGTTTGTCGCCTGTTGACATATAGGAGACGTTGAATTCGGAAAGGGATTTTGTGGTGATTACCGTTTAAATTACGAAATCATGCATGTGAATGACAGCCACAGCCAGAGAGACAGAGGTGGGGGCATGGAGACTGAGAGAGAAAGAGAGAGAAGGGTGCCAGCGAGAGCTAAATGGGTTGATGGTGCGAGTGCTAGGCTATGGTTTTCGAAATTATAGTGCATTTGTGTTTTGTAATTAGACCCCAAATACCTATCGAACAGTTGCTGATAGTGTGAGTGTGTGTGTGTGTGTGTAGTGGTTAGTCACAAACACACTGTAAAGCAGACGCCATCAGCAGCAGTTACAATCATTGGCATTAGCCCAAAACCGCCACGGATCTGCTCATATAAGGGCAAACACTGGAAAGCCGCAATGTTGACACGCAAATTGTAAAATGATCGGCTCACATAGAAATTGAACAATTCGAAATTGTGCATAAGAATGTGACTGAGTGGCTTTGATTCTCTAGAGAAGGCTATCAAATATAATCACCCAAAATTGGTAATATGAGTGGAAAAGCGCTGCATTTGTTGAATGCGTTTGAAGTTCTTTGGCATTTTCACATTTGGTGAGCGAGCAGTTTGTCAAATGAGGCCAATTTTGAGGTATTTGAGATTAAATTGAGATGGATTCGAGGTTTTTAGGTGTTGAGTTGTCTTGGTTGACAATGTCTAAGCCAAGTTTAAGCTGCTTTTGCTGGCACATAGATTTTCCTAAATTTTCTTAATAAACTTCGCCCACACCTTTTGGCCGCAGATTTCAGTTGTGGCCCAAAAGTGAGGCGTTTGTCCAATGTGATTCGGAGGTATTTCGCTTGCAATGGCTGTTCCAGTGTAACTCCCTCCAGCTGAATAGGTGGAGTGCCCGATATTACCTTTTTTAGAGTGAAGCAAGGGTTACTCGTCTTCATGGAGTTGATCTTCAGATTCCATCTCCTGCACCAAGCTGCCAGAATATCTAGATAGCCCTGGAGTCCAGCTGCTGCTTTGAAGTGGCATTTAGAGTTGTAAAGGACAGCAATGTCATCCGCATAGGTTGCAATGAGAGCCTTCGAGGGTGCCTCCATTTAGTCATCGTCAGGGCTAGGTAGGTCAGCAGTATATATCGAGTAAAGCATCGGGTCAAGAACGCTGCCCTGCGGAACTCCAGCTCTCATTTGGCAAGGTGTCGAGTAGGTGTCCTTGACCCTGACCTTGAATTCAGATATGACCGAAGGAGACCATAGTAGGGCGCTGGTAGTAGTTCATCATGCCAGACCCTATCAAAAGCTTGCTGCATGTCAATAAAGACGGCATTGCAGTACTCGAGATCATCAAAAGCCTGTAAGATGTGCCTCGTCAATCTATGGACCTGTTCCAAGGTACCATGTCCCTTCCGAAATCCAAACTGGTGAGCAGGTATCGGTGACATATCGCTTTGACTTATAGTTTTACAAAGTCGATTGGCAACAAGCCTCTCCCATACCTTTGATATTGTGGCAGAAGACTTATTGTACGATACTACTCAGGATCGTCTTCCAATTTGCCTGGCTTATGGATCATGAGGATCGCTGCCATCTTCCACTGTTTTGGGAAAAATTGTGCCCTCAGTATAGCGTTAAAAATGAGTGCTATGTACAGTATCGCCCGAGTTGGCAGGGCCTCCAGTGTGGCCTGGTAGACTCTATCGATGCCAGGGAATATAAAATAATATAAAACACTTAAAGCTATTATATTTTGCCCAATCTTATTTTGCTAGAAATTCTACAACTATGGCTGAACTCTACAAATCTACAAAAAACAGTTGTCACGTTGTGATTACATTTCCCTCACCACAATACTATAAATTCTAGCTTTATGGCAAAAATCAGCATCCAAAGTCCAGTCTATATAAATTTTAATTGCGTAGTTTAACAGTTTAGGTAAATTCAAGAGTATCCAAGTTACCTCCTCAATTGTAAGCCACTTAAGTTAATAACTAACTACATATGTATATCTACCTCATCTGTTATTTGTTTGTTTAAACCAACAACTCATGCAACAATATTATATTGAAATGCTTCTTCCACTTTCATCCACTTTGGCTGCAAAAAACGCAGCAATTTTGTAAATTTTATTACACCCATTGCTCTGAACTGTTGGCAAACTGGCCATGTAAATTGACATATGAGCTGACACATTTGGGCCATACCAACATTCGCCCCTACCCGGTGCCACCCCCTTTGGCTCTTATGCAACAGCAATTGATTCGAGTCGAGTATTCCGAGTGTTATCCCAGCTTGTGTACGCTTGTACGGCAGCAAAAAAGAAAATAAACAGAAAATTGAACCAAAAGTGGGCAATAACAATACACAAACACACCAAGCACACACACATAAATATATACACACACACAGGCTAACACGCACACACACATACAGAAGCGATGATGATGCGTCAATGGATGTAAATTTGTTAGCCACAAATAAGTTGGGCTAAAGTGGTTTTTGGTTTTTTGGGTTCTGTTGCACAAAATTTTTGATCCGGCTGTTGTTGTTGTTGTCGCTGACGCTACTGCTGTCAATTGCAGTGATTCACATAAAATACCAACAATAGCAGCAGCTTTCTCTATGCAACAATTTCCTGTGTTCTGAATATTTGCCACTGGTCAGCTTGTGTTGTTTCGCCTCTTTAAAAGTTCTGGGGCCAATAATAAAATGAGACAAAACTTATTAGGCATTCATATGAAAAATCCAACAATAGACGGGGCTGGATAACTACTGTTGTTGGTCAGTCGATCAAACAAACATTTCATTACTCTTGCCAGCCAAACAAACAGACATAAACATTTGTGTTGTTGTTGTTGAAAATCAATGGGTGTGTCGAAGCCATGAGAATCTACCAGGCTTTGCTGCGACACTTAAAAGTCGACACTTTGAAGTATAATTTGGCAATATAAAAAAAGGGAAAATTGTAACATTTCTATCATCTGATGATAATAAGGATAATTTGCTTCAAATCGGCCTTAGCTTTAGTTAGTCTTTTGTAATAACGATAAAGGTAAAGAGGTAAGACATTCGGCGAAAATGTGATCTTAAGTTTCCTCCAAAATAATATTATTATGCTTAATGCCGAATCACATTCAGTTCAAAATGTTTACAAGGCTGGAAGCGAGTGTCACCGAAAACTGAAAGAATTGTATTATAATTTTCCTAGATAGAAAATGTTTTCAGGGTATATATATATATATAGATTTGCAAGCATTTGTATGTGCATGCGTGCAGTTAATGTAGATCTCTTCTTAATAGGGTTTAGTGTGTGTTTGTATATGTCGAACATTGTGTGTTGCACAGTTTTATGCAAAGCGGAAATGAAAATGGCCAGTTTACTGGTCATAGACCAGGCGGCTCTTAATTTTTGATATCTCTCTCGATTGTAAATCAAATAAATGTCAACTAAATTTGAACCTAAATCGACTTAAACAAGTCAATAAATTAAATTAAATAATTAATTTTCAGCTGCAACGGCATGTAAATTCAAAGTAGCACTGGCTCGAGCAGAAATTTGTAGCATACGCATAGGCGGTGCCTTGAAATTGGTTGGCATGACTGACGCACACTTGCATCCACACAGCACACAGCAGACACAGACTCTGAAGTGCATATGTGTACGCCTGTCTATCTGTTGGGGGTGTGCGAGAGTTGAAATGTTAAGTCACGGTCATTTTATGCATATGCATGTTGTACCACAACAATGCGGGAACTATGAATTCTCTAAACTGACAAGTGTTTAGTGGTTGGGGCTTGCAGCTGCCGTTGGGTTTGGGTCACAGGATGCGATGGCATGACAGCAACAGTTCTCTGGCCAACAATGTTGTGTCTACAGACTCCGGAAATGCTCAAGCGTTGAATTTAGTCTTAATTTAATTTCCCTTCACAATGATCTTGACATATGGTTAGGTCTAGTTGAGGAGCCGGTAGACTGTGGTTTGTGGTAACACAAGAACTTCAGTTCCACACACATCTAGAATGCAACTATTTGGGAACTTCTAGGGATTGGACGTATATACCAGTAATTATTTTTAAAATTGAAACTATGTCAATTACGATCAACCCTATTGAAGCCTTTTAATGCATCCAAATACTGCTCCATAATGGGCCTGATTAACAAATAAGATTGGAAACATTGCATGCGGCTTGAAATTCAACTTCATCATCATCATGAGTAAATCAGCAACAGCAGTACCATTAGAAGCAATGTAACAAATTTGAACTACCGAACCAACTCCGTAGCCAAATGCAGCAAACAGGAGCCTGTAGCCATCCAACCAAACCAGCGTATCCAAACCAGCAATTGCAGGCTCTATTAGGCCTAATCAGAGCTAATTCAGCCACAGCACAGCACAACTCACACAGGGAATAGCATATGCCTGGATTTGGCAGTGGAGGATGAATGGAACTGACGCAATCATAAAATCTGTACGGAGCACACACACACACACACAGAGACACACTCAACGAAGTTACTCCTCCATTTGTGCCCCAAAGGGAACTGGAATTCCTTGCTGATGACAAATGTTGCGAATGTTTTGGTCAACTGCAACTCAAGCCGGTCCATGGACTGACTGAACTTGGGGTCACCTGTTCTTATTGAAATGCAACACAAGGCAGCCAAGGGATGACAATAACTCTGCCTTTGGTCTATACCGTTATTAGTTCACGCCTGGCACGGGCTCATAAATGCACAGTTATCAGTGATTGGGAGGCAAAAAGGATGCACAGGGGAGGGGGCCACACAAAGGACACTGGACTTCGACTTGGGTATCTGCAGTGGTCGCCTTTTGGACATGCGTAATTAGGTTTGTTGTTGCCACTAAATATGCGTGTCAAGTTCCAAATGCACTTATGCATATATGGTGGGGTCGGAGAGAATATCGGTGGGTAAGTGAGTATGTGTGCGTGTGGCTAATAACTGACTTGGCATCTAGAAATTGTAAATGTCTTTGGGTATGCGGTCAGGCTGTCGGCATTGTTGCCTTCATAAATCATAATGAAACCTCATTTCCGTTGCAGGCACATTTCGTATATGCCATGCCCCGACCCGCCCCGAACCAACTTGCTACTGTATGACAAATAATTGGGGGTTTGGCTTAATAATAATATACACTGATCATTGAGATTCACTAAATCTAAATGGCAGCTAACTGTGATGCAGATAAAATTCATTAGCTGGGATTTATAAGAAGAAAAGCTTCAGGGAAAGGAAAACTTCAAATAGAAAACAATTAGAATACAGGAAAGGGCGGCCGCATTCTTGATGTTAACAATGACAATAGTTTGACATAGGCATAGTGATAATATTACATAGGCATAGTGATATATTTGGTATCGATTGTTTTACAGATATATGTAGATAATTCATCTTCACTCTAAATCTACTTCATCACATCAACGTTTGTTTCATCTCTTGTGACCTTATAAATTCCTTGCTTCAAACAATTATTTGTCAGATTATTGCACATTATTACTTATTCTTAGACCCTCTTTCATGCCAAATTATCAAGTTCCTTTTAAATAGATTCCCATCATCCCATGCTAAAAGCGAAAGTTTCTCGATTAAATGTTGATCATTCACTCAATTTGCCATGAAAACAGCGCAAAACTACTGAGCATACTAGATGACAAGCCATTTTAAATGCAATTTAATGAGTTTGCCTGCAACTCTCAGACTCGCTTTTGGGACTACACAGGCACTCACACACTAACTCAAACACACACACACACACACATTTGAAAACACTTGAAAATACTCCAAGTGAAATGTACCCGTACCATACCAAATGGTATTCCTCCTTCCCCCGTTTGCCTTTTTCTCCACTTAGCTGCTGCTAGCGTCAACTGTACTTGTTGCTTTTGAATTAAATGCAGCCTGCAAGTAGGCAACACAATTTCGCAAATGGCCCAGTCAGTCGTCAGCAGTCAGTCGTTGCTTTTCAATTACAGCCCAGCCTAAAAGCGGGCAAGGAAATCGTATTTTTGGACTGAGTATTCGTTTCATTTGTTGCTTTTTGAATTGTAAAGTAACTGTAAAACGCTTGCAACAAATCGCTATGCTCTCTTTGCTGAGCTGAGCGAATTTCCAGTAAGAGCATATGCCGCCAGAGACATTCCCCTGTGTTTCATTGCCAATGCATACCGCACGCTCTCTTACACCAATGCCCCTGCTGCATTGGGTCTCTCTTAGGTTCAACTTGCATTTCCATTTGCGGGCTCTTTGTTTCAATCGCTTGCACGCTGAGATTGCGTTTTGTCGTATGAACCCTGACCCTTGGCAACATAAATTTCATTGTGCGCTCTGTAAGTTGTTTTTGTGTCTTCATCAATGTAAGGAACCGGAGCAGGAATAGGAGCAGCAAAAACATGGCACATAGAATTAGTTAATTGCATAAAGTAGTCCTGACTGATAGAGCAGACAATTTGGCTGACAAAGTATATGTATACGACTACGAGCAGTAAAACAAAACCCTCTGCCGTAAACAATGCAAAAGCCAAGTGTAGCAGGAAGAGCAACAACTGTGGAGAAGTCGATTTGAGAGCTGGGTGGGAGCTAAATCTGGAGCTGGGTAGTTAGTAACTTGGTTCCTGCTAAATGGCCACTCGTTTTGTGTGTTGTTGCTCACTTTGGCAATGAGCCCATTGCTAGATAAATGACTTGGAATTTATGTCCTGCACTAAGCTTGGTGGCACTGGAATAGCACTGAACTGGCAACTGCAACTGGCAGTGGCGACAACTGACAAACATGTTGCACCTCCTAACTAACAACTAAAGTTGTTATTGCCAAGCTAATCACTTGAATGAGCGCATTGTAACGCGTATACTATGTACGTACGTAGCAAAACTCGCAGAACTTGCCAACCGGAAATGTCCAAGTTCATTGTCTTGAATTGACGACAGAAGATGGCTAATGTAGGTAGCTAATCTACTGCAGTAAGGACATCAATAAAAAGTATAGTTCAGCACCATAGTAAAAGGCTATCCTTTTAAGTTATGAGTTCTTAAAATTGAATAGCTTTATGTATGTGTGTATGAGGGTTTTTATTCAAACCAAACAGTTCAAAAGTGAGCTTCTAAAGCTTCAGTTTGTCCTCAATGATCTAGGTAACACAGTCCAGCGATTGCAAAATACGATCTATATTTGTATTAAAAAAACTGTGTAAAATTTCAAAATATTTCAAGCATATCCATCGCATACAATTTGTGCCTTCAACTAACCATTAATTAACTTTGCCTCGTTTCCAATCTCTACGCTTAATTTCTAAAAAAAATATTTTTCAAACGCCAACTGCTGCACTGCCCCTTAGTCAATTATCGCCCTGTCGCAGCATCATTCGTTTTTGTTTTTTGTAACAATTTATTTTTGCAAATTAATATCATAAACATTTTGCAACAGAACAGAAAAAATAATTTGTTTACGAGTAGATTCCGCATCAGGCGTGGCAGCCATATGCACTGGCACGTCTAGGGAATCAGGGGATTCAGTGAAGCGTCAAAACAATTTGAAAAACTCGCACAAACAAGCACGTGACAGTTGATTTAAAAAAAAAAAAAACTTGGAAAATTATTTTTAATAAGTATGAAAAAAATGGTGAAATTAACTCAAATATAAATATGTATAAAGCGAGCCCATAAATCATATGTGGCATGACATGTGTGAAATTACTTAATTGAATTAATTTTTGCACTTCAACTGTGGAAACGCTGGGTACAGCTCCGGCAAAGGAAATATAATTATAATCAACCTATTTAAATGCTGACAAATACATTTAATTTATCGCTTCGGGCTAATTAAAAAAGCAATAACTTTCATAACTTTGCAACGCTGGGAAGAGTAAAAAAGTTGAGAAGGGGGAGAGTTGTAGCTTATTGACAATGATGATCTTTCTATATTAGGCATGATAATTGTACGCCAAAAAAACTGAAACAGGAAGACAGAAATACTTCAATAAAGTTCAATTAGAATAGAGGACGCCCATATTATAGAAATGTTATAAAGTAATCAATAGAGTCATTTACATTAGCATTTACAATGTCCACTTTCGTCTCGCTCACATAGCGGCCACTGCCCTTGACAGACGAGCGTCCCATGACCATGCCTTGGACCAGCAAACGTGAGAAGGGTTTGCTGGTGGGCGACAGGCCGCAGCTGTGCAGGAAGCGGTTCATAAAGCGGGCCTAGTACAGATGCAGCACTTGGAGTGCTCCTTGCGCCAATGTACAAGTCCACCGGCATGAACTGTCTCGTCAGGTAGGGATCGAAAATTTGTTTTTTATTGTGTGGATCCTTATAGCGCAAATAATACCAAGAACTGTCTATAAACGTATCCATGGTGTCTGTTTCGCAGAGCAGAGCATCTTTGCCAGCTTCACGTCGAGGCAGAGTCACTGGCAGCTGATCTTCCGGTACAGGCACAGCCCCGCATTTTTGGCAATGGATAATGGGTATGGGGGTGCCCCAGTAGCGTTGCCGAAAGACGAGCCAGTCCTGTAGCTTGGAGGAGAAGCGATAGCCGCCAACATTTAGCCTGACGCTTGCCTGGAGCACTTCCTTGCGCCTCCTAGTTGCCTGGGTTGATGTGGTCGTCATCTGCAGTGGACGTACAATATGCCAGTCCAAGGGATTCCCACAGCTCTCGATCCTCAGTGCGAAAACTGGGTGCGGCCAGATAAACATCCGAGTGAGCGGGAAAGGCTAATTCAAGTTCGATCCTTCTCACTTCCAAGATGGCATACATTACTCCATAAACTATTTCCCTGCAGCTATAGATAGTTAGGCAGTTTCATGTGGATAAACAGCCAGGTGGCATATAAATCATTATGAAACCCATTGCCAGGAGCAGTAATCGATGCAGAATTGATTGATCCCTTTGTTTCAAGTTGATTATGGCGAACAGCCAATCCTTATATATTATCGATCATTGACACGGTATGGCTTAAGCGTTTTGTTCTTCCACAATCACAATGTAAATGATCTTTTAGTCATCAGAATGTAAAAGTATATACTCTAAGAACAGCTGTGCTGAGAAAGGCGTAGGCTCTCATATTAAAAACACTTTCAAACATATTTGCTTCTTTACAGAATTTGCCTTTACCTAAAATATATGTGTGTCAAAATCAGGAACATACTTAATGATCTCTCAGCTCAGTTTTGAGCCAAGCTCAGAAAAGAGAATAGAATACCCTTCTACAGATTATGTCCCTTCACAATATAAAGCTACTATCCTAAATATTGGACATTTCCTAGCTAACAATAACTTTAATAAAAAAAGGTAGATATGTAATCAGTTTTTTAAGCTTTTTGCTAAATTTTGTAAGGTTCTTAAAATCAGAAAATCTGTTACATCTAAGAAAATGTCACACATTTTGTCTGCTCTCATTGTTGCCATCAATGGAAATGTGTGGCTCTAAATCATTTGAAATCACGTTTAGACATTTTTGTAGCCTACTTTTTGGGGTTACATGTACATATTTGTATGGAGCGATCGTCTGCCTGATGGAACATTGCCATAAATGGTGCGAAATCGGATTGTGTGACCTTCTCTCTTCGGCGAGGCGTACCTGGTCTCGCCTACGCTGGTGGTACCACTAGCACCGTCAGCCCTCACTGCTACTTGGATGTCCACCTGGACAGCAAACTAATATGGAGAGCCCATATTTCGGCAGTCAAAGCCAAGTGCGTTAAGAAACTCCAAAAGCTTGACTGGCTCCTGCGTTCAAGCAAGCTTCAGTTGTCAAACAAGACAGGCTAAGAGTCGTCCAAATGCGTACAGCTCGGCGTGCATCTGGGCTTCCCTGGTAGTTCACCAAGAGTGCCTCCAAAGCGACCTGAGACTTGTGCTGGTCTTGGACCAGATTATTCACCACAGCAGTAGATACGCCGACAAGCTTGCGATGCACCTAAACTCGTTGGCCAACAATCTGGCCGAATCTATGCCCCTCCCACGTCTCCATATTACCCTTCCCTTTACACGTTAGGTTAAGTTCAGAAGTTCAGTGCTATTTTATACACAGGGACTAAACTGTTTGTTCCCAGATGAATCTGAAATATCCATACAGGTTTTGGTTGACTGGCTTTGATAACAAATTCTGATGTTTAACCTATAAAGAAGTAAACATGACCATAGCTCGTCTCAATTTGACTTATCAGTCTTATAAAGTGGTCATAGCCTATATGCATAGTGTATATAATGGTAAAGCAAAAGTAAATCTTTTAGAAAACGCAACAAGCTTTGCTTAAACAACAATAAGTTTTTACTGTTTGCCACTAGACCAAAATCCGCGCTCTCTCAAACACCCACAAACGCAGACATACACACGAGCATGCATGTCACAATGCGGCAGACAACAATAACAGCAGCAGCAGCAGCAGCAACAACAACACAAACAATAAGTGCAGTACAGAAACAGCAAAACATTTAAATCAAAATGATAAAGTTGCATACTTGAGTAGAGTTATGCGATGCAGAGTCAGGACGAGACGAGTCGAGTCGAGTCTAGTTGAGATGAGGCCTCGAGCATGCGAGAGACAGAGCAAGAGAAAGCTGCAAATAAATATGAAAACATTTTTTCTCGTTGCGGTTTGTTGTTGTTGTTATTGTTCTTGTTGTTGCTGGTTGAGCGGCAACTAGCGTGCAAAATAATATGCCAACAACAATGCCAGTATACAACACAAACAACTTGCAACGCACAACGCAGCCCACAAAAGCTGAAAGCAAAAATAATAATGGAGGGCAGCAGCAACCGTTGTCGTATTGTTGTTTTCTATGTATAAACAGTAACAACAACAGCAGCAACAGCAGCAACAACAACAAACACATTGTGGCATGCGCATGTAAAACGCACTGTGAACCCATGACAGCACCAACAACAAATAGAATTTACTAGCCATAGTTGTTGTTGCTGTTGCCAGAGTGGGAGCTATTTTCATTTTGTTGATGCTGCTGCCTTGGTCTTCATTGTGTCTGTCTGTCCTTCAGTCTGCTTGCCTATCTGTCCATTCCGGCTGCCTTTGCAAAGCTGCATGTGCCTGACTATTGGCATAGGGCTGTCCTCTCAGGGTTTCGTTCTTAGAAAATAGTCCAGTAAAATAATTAGACTAGTTGCATTACGCCTTATTTTGTTAATGATATGAGCATGGGGCTAATTGTGAAGGCGGCATGAAAAGTATTTGGTAGAATGCATTTTGCTTGGGCCTTTAAATGTTGAAGATATTTTTATAAATTTTTAACATGAAATTGTGCAGAAATATGCTTAATATTTACACAAGATTGCGAAAAAATGAGGAAATTTTATGAGGAGTAAATTATTATTAGTAAAAACCATTTTCGATTACAAATAACACGATAATGATTGCAAATATAGAAGGACCAAAGAAAGCATTATTGTTGCTTAGCCATGAATTCAGATCCTTGCCCTTCCTACTTTTTTATATCTTACTGGATCTATATAACTTTCTTCTCTCGAAAACCATTGGTTGGCCAATACAGCACCTCTGATCACCATTTCATCATTGGGTCCTTCATCTCAGTTGTAACTATAAATATTTCAGACCACATTCAGAATTATAACGAATAATAATACCATGGTGTCGTCATCAGCAACATTTTAATATAAAAACAACAATTCTATTTTGAAATTTATGTTTATCAACCTGTTCTAACTGTTTGGGTTAGCGGGCTCCAGATTTTTGTATGTTTCAGCTGTCATTGAAATACTTTAAGATTCCATCGGACTCCGTGGTTTCGGCCGCATCTCACTGTATTTTGCAACAGCACAAAATTGATAACAAAATCCAAAAATTGAAGCTAGGCTGACTTTACAGCTGTTTCACGACCTGCCAGAGTCAATAATCAATAACAATTCAATCTTCTGTTAGGCTACCTAATCATTACAAAATTAGAACCCAATGGGAAACGACTGAAAAGCGTTTTTTCGCTCACAACGACCTTAAGCCCACTAACCCAAACAGTTAAAACAATTTTATAAAGCTTTTAACCGACCATTCAAATTCAATTTATACAAGATTCACTTAGCAGTAATTGTTAAGGTATGAATTATGCATGACAACTTTCAACTCTGAGTGGTATTCCGTTCCCTTGAATGGGAGTAGCAAATGCTTTGATTGCATTCAAGCACGGCTTTCATTGCCATGTCTTTATGTTTTAATCAAAATTTTAAAATCTTATTTCAGTGCTGATAATATTCTTTGCCTATGCTGTCTCTAATTTCCACTGATGATCGTTCTACAACATCCTGCCACAATTGATTCACACGTCATTCTTATGCTTTCATCTTTATTTCACTTGAACGTTCACACAAAACATTTTTTGCCTTTACGTTGCATTAATTCGACCCTATTCTCTCTCAGGTTTGTTGCCATACTCTTTCCTATCAATAGACAGTTTCTAATGTATTTCAATCATTTTTTGTCAAGTAGTCTTCTGTTTTCACCGTTGATGTTTTTCTTCTACATTTTTGCAGCAGTTTTTTTGTCCACATTGTTTTGGTGACAGTTGCCACCCCACAGTGGGTGTGGTGCACCTGCATCTGCAGCTGTCCCAAAGCCCCTAGCCCCAGATTCATTCACCATATACCATATGATGAGGCACGGCAACATTTTGCCTTCTGCGTTGTGTTGTGTTATTATTGTTGTTGTTGTTGCTGGTGCTGGTGCTGGTGCTGGTGCTGCTGAGTTGTCATAGTTCTTTGCTGTTTGTTGTTTCTATTGTTGTCATAACTGTTTTGTTTACGCTGCATTTTTATCCCCATTTTGTTTTGGCGTGCAGCAGTCGGAGGATGTGTGCGTGTGTGGAGTTGCCATTGTTATTTTTGTTGTTATTGCAACATAAATTTAAACATGACATTTAGACAATTCTAGGCAGTGCTAAGGCTCAGATTCGCCATCAAGTGCTTGCCACATTTTCAAAAAAGTAAATGTTGAGAGGAACAGCAATAATGCTGAGGGAGATAGTGGAAATGAGAGAGAGAGATAGAGAAATAACCAAGCGAATAAAGAATCTGCGAAACAGAGTTGATTTTACACAACACCTGTTCCTGGGCTTAGATACACGACATCGTGAACACCCCAAATATATTGTCAATCAGAGAAGTTAAGTTCCAAAATTTTGCTCACTGGCACTTTTTAATTATATAATTACAGGACATCCGATGTCCTGAATATAGTTTGGCAAGTGTCTATGATAGATTTCAGCGAAACCCAGGATATCTACGACAAAGGGGCAGCCCAGAGAGCATTGTCTACTTCGGCCTTAGGTAGTTCAGAAGCAAAATAAGCTAAAGTTTAAAAAAAAATACAATTCGCAATACTATTTTCTCAAATCTTGCAACACTGTGTTATACACTATATATCCTTGTGTCACTTTATCTTTGCCACAAAAGCACCAAATTCCCCAATGCTCGAACAATCTTGTGGAGGGAAGGTTTGACTTTTGAAACTCGCGTTGAAAACTTACTTATTTTAAATGAACGACCTTCACGACATTATGATGACGTCATCGGCTTGAGAACTTTTGAATATACTGCGCTCTCGCAGGCAAAACAAAGTAGAGCTAACTATGCATACATATATTATATTCAAGACCTTTCCTGGTGGCTCCCTTAGATACTATCAGCGCCCATAAGGTAGGAGACACATACACGTACATACTTACACTTACGGTGCGTATGATAAACGTAACTAAAACTCGTTGCTTATACGTCACGGTGTGTGCGGCACGCGACGTTAGCTCCAGTTGAGAGTCCTTATGCGAGTCCTTATCTGTTGGCCTTCCAAGTTTCATGAAGCGCTCTCAAGTGCACTTAACTTAAACTGAACGTTGCCCTAAACAACAACAGCGTTGTGGTGGTGGTGTCGTCGTTCTCCGTTCCGTACATATGTGTGGCGTTTTATTAAAGTTGATACCCGAGCCGAGACCAAGAACCCAAGACTTATGTTCAACTTAAAATGCATTTAAGCTGAGAACCAGAGCTGAGAACCGAGTTTGAAGCTCTGAGAACGCGCAAGTTTCGCAATTGTGAAACTATCAAACAAAACTTTTTGCCAAAGCAGCAGCAGCAGCAGCAACAACCAAAGTGTCATCATGACCAGCAACAACAACAACAACAACAGCAACAGCAACAACAACTGCAAGAACATCAGCAGCAACAAGAACAACATGTATACACATGAGTTATTGCCTTGCCTTGCTGTTGCTGTTGTGGCTAGTGTCCTGCCGACCTTCTTTCCCAACCCCTTTCCGATGTTGCTACTGCTGTTGCTTCTCTTGTCATTGCTGCTGTTGTTGTTTTTGTCGCGACAGACGGATTTAGGGGCGCTTAGCAAAGACACACACACACACACACATAGACGAGCAAAGAAAAGGGGTCAGCAGGAACACAATTTTACTGAAGAAAGTGACCGAACGCGAGATATTATGCAAGTCTTTGTATGGACAAGCTTTAGATCTCAGCTTATCATGTCATCATTTAGCATATTGTATAGCCTTGGGCTGATAGTGAAACTAATGTGACATTCACAGTTCAAATATAAATATATATTAACAATCAATTGTTGTATTTGTTGAATGGTGTCTTATTAAGATCCCCTGGGGGATTGCATGTCGGGATCGATTCTCAACGTAGCGAGCACCCTAATAATTGTGATTACACAAATTTGAATTCTCCTTTGGCCTGTTATGAACCTTAACCAAACCCATGATACCCTACAAAATGCAGCGCAAACATGGCACAAAACAAGAAAGCAAGAAATACAAATGCAAATCCAAATGTTCGTGAGCTTAGCTTAGCCTTCAAAAAGTGTGGACATACATTGACTGCTGCTGGTGCTGCTGCTGGGGTTGCTGCCACCCCCTCCCTATCCATTTGGTGTCTTTGTCTCGCGTTATTTGTTTGCACTTCAAAAGGATTTTAATCAAAGTTTTCAAGTGTCGTCGTCGTCGTCGTTGCTGGTTGTCTCCTTTCTCTTACATTCGTTTTGCCACTCGCCTATGCTTTTTTGTTGTCCAACTTTTGGTTTATCTCATTGCACTTGAGCTTGCCCAAAGCGAATGCTGGATAGAGAGAGATTTATATGCCATCATTCACAGTGATTTAATTATCGTTTTTTTTTTTGCATAAAATTTATAGTGTTGAGCATTGCAGATACCAGATGCAACTTCATTTGAAGAGCGAGAGAGCTCTTTAAAGTCTGTGTCAATGATGCTTGATGCCATTATCCTGGCTTATGTTTTGATTGAAACTATTTTGCATTGTTTGCTTAAATAAAAGCACTGTGAGCAGCGCATTCTTCTTGTTCCTGATACCGATTGTCGTGTCTCGGTTTGCTTCAAGTTAATTCAATTGGCAAAGTGGCACAAACTTTCAATTGATTTAATCAAAGGGAGGAAACGAACTGCAACGACAACAAAGCCACAAAAACTACTCGCCTTACTCATTTCATTTCAGGAATTTCGCATTGCACTTTGCTGCGGCTGACATGGTGTCCCTGGTAGTGGCTTCTATACTCCTGCTAACCGTGTCCTGTGCGGCCACTTATAGCCACTTAACAATTTTGCGATGCTGCGCCGTTTTTGAAGTTGTCTCGTCGCTGGCTACGAAAATATTTTTTCCCAACGCCCGTGTTGATTGACTGAAATTGCCCACTGGACATGGGCAGAGCTGAGAATTGTGTTTTTGACGCGAGGTGAGTGCTTAGGCAGCAGCATTTAGATTCTGCAGTTATGTGTAAGGGCATAATACATCATCGGAACGAGTCGACAAGTGTTTGTCATTGAGGAGTTTAAAGTGGGAGTTGAAGTTGCTTTAAAGTGGCTGTAAAAATTGCTTGCTGGTTTTAAAGAAAATACTTCCAAGAAACTTGTTCAAAGAGAGTTTGAAATAATAGCTTTGAAATATAGTATATAATATAAAATATAAATTAGGTTTTGAAAAATAAATGTGCATTGATGTGTGTCGCAGAAACCTTTAAAGATGTTGACACTTTCGTGTGTGAAAATTGATAGCTTCAATTTATGGCTTCAGCTGCTTGGCATTTGCAAGACTAAATAAATATAGGATGTGGTACTACAAGATCTACGGTTTTAAATGCCGTTGCCATCAGCAGGCTCTGTGTTTCTGTTTTTTCGCGTTAAAACTATAAATATGTTGTTAAACTCCTTCAATTGGGTGATTATTGATTTTCGACTGAGAGATCTAAATAAAACATTCTAACAGTGTGCATTTTCTGCATTGAGCTGGTCGAAGACTTCTCTTGTCGCCTTGAATTAAGAATTTATACAATTTTGTTCATGCACTCCGATCTGCATGACAAGGATTGCAGCTTTCCTTATATAATTTCTGGTACACTCTCTTAGCCCTTATATTATTGCATTTAGCAGAAGCTTCACTTAACGAATTGGTTTAAAAGACAGTTTGGCTCGGAAAAAATTAAAGTCTACCCATAACCATTTGGTCAGCTGGTTTTTCATGATGTTACATTTAATGGCTGTGGCTGGAGTTTAAAACAGCCCTGTTACCGTTTCCATTACCACTCGCTCAGCCTCAGCCCATTAAGGCCAATTTATGAAGCCATGCCTGAAAGTATGCAACACTTTTTGCTAACTTTACACTGGCGCGAAGTATGCACAATATGTACATGCAGACATATGCACTATTGCATCAACAAATTCACATATGCATTTGTACATATTGTACAATATCTGCTAATTGCTGCTGTTGTTGTTGTTGTTGTTGTTGTTTTTTGATTAATTTTAAGCCAAAGTATGCGTAAAATTGCCAATGCAAATTGTAAAAGTCGAAATTGGTAAAGGCAGCCAGTCAGACTGGCAAACAAATGTACATTTGTTGCCATTGTTGTTGTTGTTTCGTTGTCTGCCTATACTTTTTGGCTAGGCAACTTTTGACGCATGCATGTGTGTGTATGTGTGTGTAACTATGTGTATGAGTGGAGTTTCAAGCGTAAACGTAATTAAAATAGTTGAATATACGAATCAATAAACAAATTGATTATGCAAATTTACTGTTTATTTGCATGCCAGTTGCCATTGTGGGCGTGTGTGTGTATATACATATCTGTCTATCTATCTATGTAATATGTAAGTATATGTGAGTTGGTATATAAGTTAGGCATTAATCGGTTTTGTTGTTATTATTGTTTGCTTTATTTTAGACCAAATTTATATGCATTTAATGCTCATTCGAAGCGGAAATAAAAAG
The DNA here is from genome assembly GCA_037043425.1 of Hirtodrosophila duncani. Taxonomy (NCBI): domain Eukaryota; kingdom Metazoa; phylum Arthropoda; class Insecta; order Diptera; family Drosophilidae; genus Hirtodrosophila; species Hirtodrosophila duncani. The sequence goes on from JBAMBM010000194.1 coordinate 3,044,485, forward strand.
TTTTTTAGGTTTGTTTTTGTCTGTTTTTTGTTTCCATGAAACTGTGCAAAACGGAAACGGAAAGCGCATGTTTTCCATTACAACAGCCGTCACAGAGAGGCTGGCTGCTAGAACTGTACAGAAACCGAGAGAAAAGGGAGAGTTGAGGAGAAGGCGCATAGTCGAAATCGACAGTTTTCGTAATTAAGTTATTTTTGCAATTTATAAAGCGCCATCATCATGACTGCCATAATGAAGTGTTCTCTATATACGAATATATATATATTCATATAAATTTGTGTTTGATTCTATATGTATGATTGTATAAGTGCAACAATCCAATGCGTTACAAATGAAACATGAACAACACAATACAATTCGCCTATGTAAATAAATTAAAATCAAATTAGCGTAGAAAAATGTAAACGAACTGTATGAAAAGATAGGGGTTGAGAGCGCACGAGGAGGTGAGAGGAATGATATGACCATTGCTTTATGATTATTTAATGATTTCAGTTATGTCTAAGATTTGAGGGAAAGAGTAATTTAATGGAAAAATTATTTGTGGCAGAAAATTAAATACTTAAATTGTACAACGGTTTGCCTTAAAGACTCTGCAAAAATTGTTTAAAGGAAGGAAGGAAACTATAGAACAGCTCCACAGCCATTGCTTTGTGCTACGTGAAAGGCAATATAAATGTTTTGCTTGGCTTTTCTGAGCATTCTCACATATTCAATTGAATGAAAATCTTTCTATTAAGTTTTCACGCTGACATAAACTTATTAAAGTTTTATTATTTGCCGCAATTATTTTAAAACATTTTGTGGTCCCATTTTACGAAAAAGTATCCTATATAGAAAACCATTTGACAAATAAGCTAAAGACATCTTCCTTTCCATGTCTTCTGTGGCATATTGAGCTTCCGCCGGTGTTCCTAAAAGCCTTGCGCTGCAATTTCATAATCTTCCCTCTTCACCTTCAACTCTCAGCTGCACAAACATTGCAAATTGTTGCATCCGTAGTCGTTTTATTTTTCTTAAATGCAACTCAAATACACAGACAAACTAGCAAAGGGCAGAGATTGCAGGGCAGGAGCAGGGACAAGCATAGGCATACGGCTGGGGAGTAAGGACATGCCACCCTACTACATTCGCATTTACATGTTGCTTCTGCTTCCACTTCCTGCACCTGCTGCTCTTGCTACACCTTTTGCTTCCTGTTGTATTCAACACACACACGCATGCATTTCCCCCCACTCCCCTGGACCAAAGCAGCTTACGTTGTTTGCTTGCAGTTTGCATTCTGGTTGTTGTTCGTTTTGTTGTTGGTGTTGTTGTTGCTTGTGTTTGTGTTTTTGTTTTTGTGTTGTTGCAGCCCGCAAATTGCCTTCAATTCATTTTCCGCAATTACTGGAGGGCATCAAATAGGGAAATGGGCGTGGCAGTGTCATTATCATGCACATCCAAGCATCCAAGCACTGTTCCTGAGCCCACTTGCTGCTGCTGCTTTTGTCATAGGCATTTTTCGCATTGCATTTGCATGCCTTGAGGGCCACAGTTTTCCTTGTCCGCATCCCAACTCAATGCTGATGAGCCCGCCTTCCACTTTAAGCGCATTAAGTGGCTAACTGCAGGGAGAATGGATGAATGGTGGGCTGATGACCAGACCTGCTAAGGTCAACGCTGATCAATGTCAATCGATGCATCTACCATCTAGGACACCGTTCGTTCTCACTGGAATTTGTATGCCATGGGAGGAGATCCAGTTGCCTGGGAAGCCGCATGCAATTAACCAGCTCCGCCAAGCAACATAAACGGACAACTGAAAACAACAAGAACCACGTTGGTTGGCACTGGTGGCACGACTTTTGACAGTCTGACACAAAATGAAGGCAGCTATTAGAGATGACCACAAATGGTCAAGGAGTAAGTAAGTTCATAGATAAAATAGCCCAGAAGGAATCCATTATAACAAGCTTCGGAAGAGAAGTGAGTGCAGCGATTTTCAGTTGGAAGTTTAAATAATATATGAACAGAATGGAGGGAATTAAGAATTTCAACTATTCCAAAAATGTGGAAAAATTTGCTTAAGGTTTGTTGTCACCTTGGCTCAATGCATGCAAGAGCGGTTTCTTAAAACCACGATAGAAGATATTCCACAGGAAATCGAGAGAAGTTTTCAAAGATTTTATTGGGTTATATAAAAAGTATATTTTTGAACAAAAATTGGATTCATTCAAAATCACTTTCAGTCAACTAAATATTGGCCATTATTATCTATGATCTTTTGCCGTTTTCCGGGTGGCTTCATGAATCCTTCTGTGTAGAGCTTCTATGGTTTTGATTTTTAGAGGCTCTTCAGTCTTCACCATCGGGACAGTTTGAAAAAGGCCGAAACAAACCCTAGTCTAGCTGCTCATAATAAACAATTACTTCCAATCCAACTAGTTTGCCATCAACCCAGGCTCTGAAGTCGTTTTTGAAAGGTCACCTGCCTTTGACCATGATCGCTTGCGATGGATATTCTCGTATTTAATCCATTTTTCATCGTTCGCTTCAAAAATGATGCCATTTCGTTAAGTTTCAGCAGCGATTCACTGATGTTTATTTGGTAAACTACATTTCTTTGTGTAAATTCTTGTGACACGGAAACATTGAGCATCTTTGAGTAGCCTGCTCTCTTTAAATAGTTCCAGAAGGTTGATGCTTAGTGCCTCCGCAAACTCCTGACAGCTTCTGTAGCGGTCTTGCTCTATCAGTTGCAAAATTTCATCGACTTTTGCAGTGACAACCCGACCAGTGCGAGTTGCATCTTTTACATCGAAATTCCCTGAACGGAATAGACCAACCAAGACAACAGGTTCATAGTTGTTCCGGAATGGGCGAAGTCAAGTCTAATTGAGTAAACATTTCCATAAAATTCCAAATAATTCCGTAAATTTAAGGATTTCTCTTTTCTTTTCTTGCAAAATTCATATGAGGTTAGATCATAACCACTTTTGTTCGTCTCTAGAACAGCCACGAATATCCAGAACTAGTTTGTACCAAGCTGTCATTGGTCCACAGCAAACATCTACTAGCTATCTACATGCACACCCACATCCACCCACCAGCTGCCAATCGATCATGAGCGGCGTCATGTAAACGGGAATTGAAAACTGCTACCTTGAACTAAACTCGAACTGTGTGCCATTCGTTTTCGTATTCGTTACGTTCGTTATATGTTGTATGTTGGTTGCTTCCTTACGAACTTGGAACTTCAAAGTTTCCGTTAGTCTTCCACGTAACGGTACTGCTGGCCTGCTTGCTTGCTTGCTGCCTGGTTGTACAGTTGGTAGCTGCCCGCCTCGGTGAGCGCCATTTTCAATTTACTGACGCTGTCATGGCCGGAAGACAAATGTGTGTGACTGTATGCTGAGTTTGTGTGTGTGCTCTGGCATGTTGTGATTGCGGACTGTTGCTTCACTTGAGTGGCGGCACAAGTCGCCGACCCAGCAGACCTACAGCCAACAACGCTACACGTGCTTCATGCAGCAACAGGGTGCTTCTTTCTGTATTTTTTTTTTGCTTCTCCCCCCTTGCAGCCACTGCCTGACAGCTCTCCCTGTCCCGGTTCCCTTTGCTGTAGAAGCGTGTATTTTCTTTTTGCCATTGCCGTCGCTTGTAATTGTTGCTAAAGCAGAGTCAGAGGCAGAGGCAGCAACAGCAGTGCTGGCGCAGCAACTGCAGCTGAACTGCAGCAACTGTAATAACAAAATGGCCCCCGGAGTTGTTCCTGCTTCTGTTGCAGACTACAGAGCGAAGAGTTGAACTTCTGGCTCGGTGTGTGCGGGAGGGCGGGCTATCGGTAACTGAGTCGCCTGTAACATATTTCCAGCTTGACTTATTTTGACTTTGTACGTTTCCCTTTTGGCCCCCCCGCACCCATGCCCCTTGTTGCACTTTTTCTTGTAGTGAATGTGGAATGTGAATGGCAAAGTTTATTCAACGCAAAATGTGCAATGTAAGTACGAGTGTATGTATGTGTGTGTGTGCGTGGGGCATTGCAAGGGGCGTGACGGCAACGTTTAGTGTACAGCACACTGATTTCCTGTTGCATATCCGGCCCAAAAATGTTACAAGAAGCAGCAAAAAAAAACGGGATAGAGATAAGGGACAGAGAGAAAAGTAAATGAGACAGAAAGCAAACTTAACTGCAAGCATTTTATTGGTAAACTCAATTTAGGGCACTTTTAACGGAAATTTAAAATTAACCTTCAAAATTGACTTTACTTTTCCATAAGCTTCTATGTTTTTCTGCATATTTGTTTTATAAATTATTGATTTTATGCAATTTAAATTTTCAGAATTGATGATTTGATTACAAGTTTTGGGTTCATGTCAGTTAAGCCTGTCAACTATATAGATATTCTAAGCAGATGATGCATGAGAGATAGAAGCAATTATTAATTAATTATTAAGTGACTGAAAATACGTTAACAATTTATACTAATATTAAGAAAAGTGACTGACTGAAATGTTTAAAGATTTTATACAATTTACATTTCATTATAATCTTGGCAGATTTCCTTTCGTACATGGCATATCCACGTTAATTTTTCTATAGAGAACATAACCTTGTTGGCTAGCTGGTCCTAGGTCGAGTGACCCTCCCTCGGAGTTCATTATAAACTCTTTTTCTCTGTCTGAGAGAGAACAAAATGCCACTTTATTCTCTGTTTATACCTAAAAACCTTGTCTCCACACCCTTGCCGCCTACTTCCTGTTAACGAGAATCTTTCTCCCACATTTTGTGCCAACTTTATTGCAAAATTTATGGAATTCTGTTTAACCTTTAATTTGTGGCTTCCTTCAAGTTCAACAATTTCAATTTCATGCTCATTCATCTCTTCTCAGCTGGTTGAGCAGAAACTGCTGTCACTGCTTGAAACCACTTGGCAATTTGGGTCAACTATGCGGTTGTCACCCCCCTGCTACCCCTCTGCCAGCCATCTCCTTGTACTACTTCAACTCTATCAAATGTTGACATTGCGTTGAATTTTCATCTTAGGCCAACAATTTTCGGGATGGCCTAGAAATCAATTTCAATAGTTGGCAACAATGAGACAGAGAGATGGAGAGGAGTCCAAGGTGCAGGAATAGCAGCAGCAGCAGCGCGAGCTATTTAAATGTTTTATAAAATGTGCGCCTTGCTGCCATTGTGGCAACACAACCACCTGGGCATGGCCCAGGCAAAAGCTCCTCTGCCTCTGCGGATTTTGTCTATTGTCTTTTTTGTGAACAATGGCAGGTGTCATGAACCGCGTGGAGAGGGTTGTGGTATGCGAATAGGTGAAAGGGTTCCCTTTGTGCATTTTACGCGGAATTACACAGCATAAGCACCTGACACTACTCTTCCTCTGCCCGAATCTACACCTCCTCGTCAGGGCGAGTAATCTGCACCATGCGACAAACGCCAGGAGCTACTTGTCTGCTTTGTTGTGTGCCCACGCCCCCGCCCCTGCCCTTGGCCTGCCGCGCCGATTGTGGCCAAAGGCAAACACTCAGAAGCCACACAAGGCAACCAATTGCTTTCGTTTCCACTGCTGCTGCTGTTGCTGCCCGCCACAGTTCCCTCAGTTGATTTAAACTGCACAAAAAACTACACAAACAACAACAATCTAAGGTAAGGGAGTGAGGTGGCCTGGATAGCAGGAAGGCAACTAAGAAAATGCATGCACACACAAAAGTAACTCATAATTAAGGCAACCCAACAGAAGAAGGCAGCCAAGCAGGCAGCCACGTCGTAGTCGCAGGCGCAGGCAACCAACCAGCCAGGATCTGGTCCTCCTTCTTTTCTGTTTGGAGGGGCACCAGACACAGCACATTGTTGCTGACAATGTTGCCTACTTTTGGGCGCAACTGGTTCACCTTAGTACTGCAGCGGTTCGCCAAATCGTTCAGCTTTGAACAGCGCTGTAAGCCATTCCAGAGGTGACTTCTATGTTATATTAAGCTTTGAGTTATTGAAAATTTCCCTGCTTCTGCCTAGAATCCTAACCCCGCTTGAATTTGTATGAATTTTCCGGCTTACACGTGTGATTAATTTAACCAATCCTTCAACTGTTGCCTTCATATAGCTTTGGTTATATGTGGCTTGAGTTCATGCTATAATAGTATACAATTGAAGCCTCATCAGAATGGAAATATCATTACTATATCCTTGTATAAAAATGATTTAATAAATTTTCGGCCAATCTATATTGAGTTGAGTTGAAGTATGCCTTGAATCAAGCTAAATCATTCTTTCATTTAATAAGGAAATTAAGATGAAGTCCTTTCTGCCAACAATTTCATGCTGTTTCCATCAATATATCTTTCTCTTCGAATTCTTTCCTGTCACTATTCGCCTTACATTTCGGTCTTTTGATTCATCGGTTCCCTCTCTGAGTTACCTTGACTAGTTCCAAAATGCCTGAACTGCTTATCCACTGGCTCTGACTACAGCTGCTGTTGCTCTGCCTGCCTTCATGAGACTACGTTTTGGTAATAACCAACTCGCTCAGAATCGTAGCCCCTGCATACTATATACATTCACATACAAACATACGTTTATATATTTTTGATATGCTTCAGCAAACACCTGCAACGTCTCAACAACAATGAGAAATATTGTAAAGTAAACTTGCAGAATGGAGAATGGAGATGCAGTTTTTGGTGCATTAGCGGCAAGTGCGTTGCGCCCCTTACCATTGCCCTGCCCTGCAGGCTCCCAGCTGCTTATTGTTTATGTTTTACTTTGTTGTATTGTTAATGTTGTTGTTGCTGCTGTTAATGCATAGCGAATGGGGAATGACTTCTTGGCCAGGACATGCAATCTGCATTTAGCCCAAGTTGGAATTGCTGTCTGCACTGCCTCAGTCTTCAGTTTGGACTACTTGTAGGCATGCATTCATTCATTTATTCATATGATGCATTCCCTGGTAGCTGCAAATCATGGCAATTGCCGTTGGCGAACAGCACAACATGTGTGGAGGAGCAGCTCCTTTCCGTTTTTATTGTTGGCACTTGGCTGATTTATGGAATGCAAGACATTGAAATTATGTTTACTGCTCAACGAAATGAATATTAATAATATGGCGCCCTGGCCGTCACACTTGGCGTATGCGCAACATTTCCATTAAGCCAGAATCGTCGAGAATCGTTTGTCAATTTGCCATGGCCAACATAAATCACATGTAGCCAGAGCAAAGCTGCTCACGCTGCAGCAGGCAATGGCAACTGGCAACTGGCGGCGTAGTCGTCGCCTTAAACCCAATTAACCCATTAGGCAGGCGGTTTTCATTTGATGCGGCCGCAGTCAGACAGAGAGAATGCAATTAAAAGCTGCGCTATGGCATAGCACCCACAGCAAAAAGAAGAAGGAAGTAGAGTATTTCTTTTACATCTCCTTACGGGCTGCTTCTTGCAATTTCCTTCGCCTTACATATAATTTTTATGTAAGCAACCAAGGACGAGCACCAGGACGCTGCGCTGTCGGCCTCCGAGCCTGCTAGCCTGCCTCTGAAGAAAAGTAATAACTGCGCATTGCCATTATTTATGTTTATGTCCGCACTACATCATCTTCAAATGTCCGGCTGCTGCTGCACCCGCTTACCATCCGCTTGCCACCCCGCTCCGTGGGCTATAAAAAACAAGTGCCAGCGGACAAGTTGTGTGCAGTTGTATAGCTTTAGCGGGAAATGTCTAGCAAGGAATAGAAGTGGCTAGGCGTGGGTTGGGCGACGTTTAACTGCCACACAGTTTGAGAGCCCCGTTGAACTAATTTCCGCCGCCAATGCAATAGCTTGTCTGAGCTGCAAGAGGAACTCTGCTGGCAGAGAAGAAGCAGAAGCAGTTGGACTAGCAGGAGCAGGAGGCCTTTGCCGCTGGCCCGCAATTTCTTCGTCATTTCTATAGCACTCGCATTTGTCATTGAAGCGCTCGCTAATTTGACATAAATTTTAAATGCTATCATGCAGAATGACTGGAGGCAGGAGACTGCGAGGAGCAGAGAGTAGGCCCTTGTCGCTGAAATGTGATGACGAATCCATTGCGGTAACTATATAAAATAGAGGATGTAATGCTAGAGCATTAACCTTTTTAAATGTTTTTGTTTCCCTGACAACTGGTATGAATATTTACGCTTTTATGTTGCTTAGATGTTATATGTTTTCGCTTCCGCTGTAATTTTCTACTTAACTTTTTGATTAAATATTAAGAATATTTCATCAATATAAGAAAACTAGTTGTATTTTGATTGACTTTATAGTTTTAGACTCCAGAATTTAGAGAATTAGCTGTGGGAAATGTTTGGCTATATACACAATTAAGTTTATTAGATTTTCATTGCCAACTTCAAGGATATGTTTTCTTTTCCCGGAGGGGGGGAGTATATAAGATTAATTTCTGATAAAAAGTCAGCTCAATAAGTTCTTGAAAATATCTTTATAATGACAATATATAGTCACAAAGAGTATTCCAATCCTCTTATGATATAATGAATTTCTGGAGCTTAAATTCAAAGACCACCACTTTTTTGTTGATATTTTCTGTAAGATGAAAGAAACTCCTTCATTTTTTTAAGTCTATATGATGTAGAATAACTGTCCAGTCCTGGATATACTGGATATATAGAAACAAATACGTTACCAACGTGTTAATTGCGTCCTATTTAAAATAAAGAATCAGTTCCTAACACCCATCATCGTAGTAATGTTAATTAGGAGCAGTGAGACTGGCCATCGACGCTACAATCCTCTACTTACACAAAACTGCATCTTCAACCGTAGCCCGACAAACTTCATATCGACTCTGTGCTTAACTGAAGTCATCTACAGATACTTAAAGTAAGTATTGGACATTTATATATGCACACATACTTATGAGTGCCAAAATCGATTAAGTTGCTGAAAGAAGTTTTGCCACAACAACCAAACAAACCAATAAACTGAATAACTGTCAAAACTTTTGACACCTCAACTGACCCAAAAAACATACAAAGCTGCGCAAAAAAAGTCTGCCAGCAATCGTTGTGAAGGGGCATTGGAAGTTTGCATTGCCTGCCTGCCCCAAAAATAAAATAAAGTTTTCATGCATGCAGGAAAATACATACATACATATATGCATATATTTGAAGTTTGACTTTTGTCGAGAAATTTGTACAAATATAAAGAAATATTACAAATGAAACATCATTTACTTGCATAAATATCCTGTAAAAATATTTTTTTAGAAAAATACAAATACAAGAGTGAAAGAAACTATCTCTCTATATACTCTTTCAGATATACCCTATGCTTACTAGCGTAAGAGTGTAGCTTCTCCTTCAACATCACCAGGGTGAAGCTATTTACACTAATGTCCTGCATAACCAAGAAGATGTGGTAAGTGTATGTTCCAATATCTTAATATCTTATATGTATTTAGTGCTCATATGTAGCACATTTAGACCTTTTTATTTATGATGCTTCCTGATGAGATGCTTCCTTATATGATATAAGAATAATACCCTCAGTAAGAGTACGAAAAGGTTGAACTGGTCGAAGCTTTTGTCGAGTTGATGCTGGATCTTTTGTTGAGTGCATGAATGAGCAGTGTAGTAAAGTGAACTGTAGTGAAGTGAAGCGGTCAGAGTCAGAGGGGGGCTGGTTGGCTGTGTGTCTTGTTAGCTTTTGACTTTGACAGTTTGTTGGTCAGTTGTGCTTTATTATTGTTGCTGTCTTTTTCAAATTGGCAACAAAAAATAAGACGAGACGCATAACAAGAAAACTAAAGTTGTAAAGTTGACGTTGAAAGATGTTGGGGGCCATTAAGCGGCACATAAAAGTCATGGCTGGGCAGGGCCGATAGGCGTAGAAAATTAGTTATCTCATTAGCTCAACTGTACTTGATGAATGGACATGCGATTAGGTGAGCTACTATAGCTCATTGTGCGGTTCATTACACGTGCCGCCTGCCCAAACAAAAAGATTTAATACATAAATATTCTTCACATATCTAACCGCTAGTTAAGTTTGTTGTTGTCATAGCTAATAAATTGTCCCTATTGCTTAATAAAGTTTCATTTTTTAACGTCAAACATTTTCAAATTACAGGTCACGCACTGATTTTACAATTTGCATACAACGACCGCTAGATGGCGCCAGCTAGCCAGCCAATATTGGCACGTGCCTTACAGTTAACCATGTATATATTGTCCCCTCTCTCTCGCTCTCTCTGTGGGTCTGTCTTTCGCTTCCAATCAGTATTTGCATACATTCCGACAGAATTTTATGCAATTGTCGAAACGAAAAAAAGTTTCATAATTTTCTGCACTTTGTATAAAGTACACCAACGAACGCACATATATAAAGGGTGCCGAAAAATAATAAGGAATTTATGTTTTATAGAATCTGACCATCACAATACATATACAATCTTTGTACGCTCGTGATTAGACATGAGTGCGACAAACAACGATCCGTTTTCGTTAATCGTTATAAGTCGCTGAAATCTTTATTTTAATTTGTTATTACATAATGTTCTATTTTATCTCTGTTTCTGCCCACAGCTCACATACATTCACAAAATAACACAATAAGCACAAAACTGCTATCAATTTAGACACAAACTGAGTTCAGCAGCTGCAGACTGCATGTTTGTGTACTTGCAAATGAGTGCGAGTGAACAGCAACTTTCGTACAGGCAAAGAAATAAACCAAAGATTGACCATTTACAGTTACAAAGAAAGGACGTACTCTCTGCATAATCCCACCCCAAAATCTCAGCAAAAGTAGTGTATTCTTGATTCTTAAAACCTAGAAATTTGAAGAACAATTCTATAAAGCTGAAATTGAGCCTTATTGCTTAAGGTAATTTTGTTTACAAATATCATAAGACTAGTTAAGTCAGTGATTATTTATCATTGTACAAAAACTATAGAAAATATAACATTTACATGCTTTTTTCGACACCCTTTATAAGTGTACACATGCACATATGTATATCATTACTGTTATTTTTACCCAATCGCAATTATTGATTTGTGCGCTTTCTCGTATTTCTGTTAAGCTGCATATTTTCAATATTATTGGCAGCAATTTATATTGCAGAAAAGGGCTTGCACTGCAACGCGTATGCGAAATATTTCCATATGCGTTTTTTAAATGCATTTTAAATAAGCAATTGTAAACGATTTTGAAATTCGAGTGTTGCATTTAATTTCATTCGCATTGACATATAGCATTTGATAATTTAAATATTTTTTGTGTTGTCAATTAAACTTTTAATTTCAAACAAACAAATGCGAGAGTTGTATGTCAAGTGAGGCACTTTCCCTTTGGCATTTTCATTTGCAGCCAGGAAGTGGTTTGTGTCGTTGGCACAAATGAAGGTCAGAGGCGTAGCAAGTAAATAATGGTGGCCCGCCATATGAGCAAGTGGAACTTTGTACAGGATTGCATTTACTGTTCATTTGGTATTTAAACATTTATACTCGCCCCCTTTTCGACACATACACAAGCACTGCCGTGTCATGGCAATGCCTTGCGATATCGATAACATTTAGCCAATGTTCCAGCCATACCCATCGTCTCTAATGCATACATTTGCACACATATATGCGAGGTTTGTGTCAATAGTCTTGGCAAAAAAGATTGGCAAGTAAAAGTGGAGCAATTTTCTTTGTCAGAACTGCCTCTTTTAAGAAAAATTGTGGATAATCATGCCTCCTTCCACCCTCAGAGCATAATTCATTATACCGCGCAAAGTTTTTCGATATTGAAATATATTCCATTGATATCACTTTGTAAAAACTTATTGACATACCTTCGTATACCTGCATACATACGCATATGCATATAAAAATGGTATACCCGCCTTCCCCTTTGGCACCTATGTAACTTTCTCATGCTCCATTGTGTTATAAATATTCATAAAGCGCGCCATTTTTCGTTCGGCGCCCGAACGCCGCAAACTAAAGCCTTGATTTCTTGCATTTCGCTTTTTTTGTGCAATTACACCCTACCCCCACCCGCTGTCCTACTACCAATTCATTCACACAAACATGCTTGCTGCCAATACCTAGCCAATACCCGGCTGTTACTCCTGTGCCTGCTCCTGCTGCACCCCTTCTTTCCCTGCCACTTCCATTAACCGCAAACTATGCTCTTCTAATGCCGCGCTGGCATAAATTTAAAGCAGCAGCTGCGGTTATTCCACTTCTTTGCTCTTACTCGAAAATTCTCCCTACCCAATATATATTTTTGTAGTTCGCGTGGAGGCGGTGGGGCAGGACAACGGTCGGTGGGCCATGACACTGTTTACATAGCCATACAGAAGAACAACAGCAGCAGCATCAGCGGACCTGCGGCAACAAAAACTAAACCGAGTCCTAAGCTTCAGGTCCGGCTTTAAGCCCAAAAAACATTTTATACTGCTAATTGATTTTTCAAACACGCATTCGTTTTTGTTTTTATAAGTATATAGTGGGTATTATAATATTGTGGTGATATTTGTAACACATATAGAAGTAGAAAAAACTAAATAGAAAACTAAAATAGAAAACTGAGGGATTTATCTTGGGACACAGATTCAGTGCAAAGACAAAGTAAGGTATTGGAACACTTTGACCTCTCTAACTAACTACCTGTTTCGTGAACAGTGCAAGCTTCAAACATAAGAGGTAGGAGCTAAGACAAGCTAGATTTTATAGCTTGGGTGGCCACTAAGAAAGCGTTTAGAAATATTACAATTGCAAATGTATCAAAATCAGTGTCAACGTTATATCGATAACGTAATATCTTAGTGGTTTACCAACGTATTATTAGGAAAGTTGATATTTACTTACCTTTCCAAATATTCAGGGTATGCAATTTTTGGCTGGATGATGCCATCATATATCAGCCTTCCTTACTTATTTTGTTGTTGTTGCTACTGGCTGGTGCTGCTGCTTTTGCTGCTACTTTGGGCTGCGCTTTTGTTTGGCGTTCAATTAACGGGAATTTGCATTTTATCTAAAAACACTTTGCCATGAAAATGCCAACAAAAGCACTATAGAATATATGTACAATGTACATACACATACACGTGTGTGTGTATAGTATATACAGGTATGCAAACATTATGTGAAATTTTTCATTAGTCGTAGTAAAGACGACCAACAGCAAGAATATCAACAACAAAGTTAAGCTATTGAGTGCTAAACAAATAACATGACTGACAACAAATAATAGTTGAATTATGAAATGAATATTCTTTCATTACATCACACAGCATTGATCTTTGAAACCAGGCAAAGCTAAAGCTAGCACTGGATCATTGTAAATATGTAATTCGATATGGCATCGCATGAGATAAACGTGAAAATTCAATGCTGAGGGGTTGGCGAGTCATGAGTTGGGGAAGTACATAAACCCCGATTTTCACTACGAGCATTGTTGAACTTGGATATACACAGCTAATTAATGTGTGAAGTATGTGTGTAGGTCATAGTGGGTGGGAATGACAGTTCTTAAGCAGAAATTTGTATATCTGATTACAAATTTTGTATAACTGTGTAACTGAGTTGTAAAAATTAATATTATTAATAAATTATTTACAAGTTCTTTTGGAAATTTATTTATATCCATAATAAACCATAATTGCTTGGTAAGAGCAGATGAAGTACGCGATCAGCTACTATAAGATAGGCACTTCTTGTATCATAACTTTTTAAAGAACCCATAAAAAATCAGTCACAGTTTTGTAAATACTTTACTCGACCTCACACACACATTGGTTCATGAGCGTTTTTATTTAACGACTGTTAAGAGCTAACAGAGTGCTGTTAACATTTAGCCGCAGCTAAATATTAATGTTAATCAGCTGCAATCTACGCTTTAATCAAGCGAAAAACTGCAACAGCAGAGGCTACGTGATTTAGTTTGGGTTTAGGCCTGACCTAGACTTTAACTGCTGGTTCATAATTATGGGGCGGGCTGGCTATATAACAATAACGATATAAATAAATGGACTTGCATTTAATAGTAATTTTTATCAGACAAGCTGCCCATAAAACTTGATGGACCATACATAATGTATGAACACGGACAGAAGGAACAGACAACCCACAGACGAACACAGACGACACACAGCTGATGCTGGGCAATTGCAGTTTCGGTTTATGATCTCAGCCTCAGCCTCAGTTTTGGTTTCAAGGTTGAATTGCAGCCTAAAATTGACATTGAAAATTGCATTGTCTCACTCAGCAACGCTGCAGTTATTTTTACACGTTGTGCGGCTGCAAACCGGTTAAAGATCTCTTCTGTTGCGGCTTCTTCACTTGTCTCTGTTATATGGCATGCTTGAGACAAAAAAAAGAGCCAACGAGCAGCAACAATGCAATGTTGTATGACATTGAATTGTAAATGCAGGCGATAAAAACTGAACACATAAAATATACCAAAAAACCAAAAAAAAAAAACAAAAAACAAAAAAAAAAACAGAAAATAAAACCGGGAAAATAAAATGAAGAAAATAAATGTAAGCCGACATCCGATGCATGTGAAATTTTGTGTATCTGTGTCTGTTTGTGCAAAAACAGAAAAATGCAACACCAAACAGCACACCGATTACGTATACGCAGGGTCTGCCTTTGGCTTTGCCTTCAGATCCTTTCCACCGCTGCACAGTGCAACGAATCTATGGAGAAATGTAACTAAATTTATAAATTCTTGATTCGTAATAATAAATCTGGGTCTCAGAGATTTCGCAAAGGACGAACCCACAATTTTCTGTATTTAAAAGTAGTTCAAATATAAAACTGATTTATACTTGTCTAAAATTATCATTTTATCCATTGATAGCTGCACTGTGCGCTGTCCATTTCAATGACCAAACTCAGCCACACAGTTGGTGTGTTGGTGGCTGCTCTGCTACTTCTTCGGCGTACGTCTGCCACTGCTGTAAAAGACATTGACATTTTTTCTGCTTCTCTTGCTTTACTTTGTTGTCGTTGTTTAATGCTTTTATACTATACATCTTTTTTTTGTTGTACTTTTTGCCAACGCCGGGCATTACGTCACTTTCACTGTAGTTTGCGGCTTAAGGCAACAATTGTTTGTTGTTGCTGCTGCTGTTGCTGCTGCTGTTGTTGTTGTTGTTAACGCTGGCCGTTGTTTGCGCTTGTGGTTATTGTTGTTGGCGAATTGCAATAAAAATGTTCAAAATTTATGAGCCGCTTGCATATTTTCGTATGATTTATCTTGAGACTTTTGGCTGTGTTTGCTGTTTGTTTGTTGGCCATAATTTATGCTTGTTTATACAGTGGGGCACTGTGAAAGAGACAGAGTGATAAACATAAAAGGAGAGATAAAAGGCGCTATTTTGTTTTTGGTTCAAGTTCATCAGCAATTGGCAGCAGCAAATTGACAGCTAATTTCCCCAGTCAACCGTGTTAACATGTTAAGATGTTAGCTTTAGTTATGTTTTGCAAGTTGTTAAGCACAATTTTTGGTTACTTCGTATTACATAGATCATTTAGGTATTAGTTACTTAACATTTTAAGGGTATTTGCTCATGAAGATTATCTTCTTGTTTCTGTAAGATAAGTAAGATATTTAAAGTTATACTGAAAATCATTCAGGGCGAAACATTGTTGGCTAAGGACCTTGTCATATAAGTTTCCCCCATCTCGAGCAGTCCGCTCAAGACAAATCCAGCTGCTCCTGTATGTTGTGCGGATTATTCCGGATATGCTTCATATAGTCTTAATGATCCCATCAATTACATGTGTTGAGTCTTCGACAATAATACATTACCACCGCTTAAGACTCTTTGCCTGCCCATTTTTAAGGTGTTTTTCTTCAGCTGCTGTGTAATAGAGAACATTTGGCCAGTTGGCTTACTTTTTCCACTGTTAAATTGTGACACAATTAATCGAAATGTATATTTTTTACAACACTTTTACAAAACATTTTACATGTTTGTATTACATAATCAAATCATTCAATAGTATCCAATATATATTCATCCCTGCTGCCGCTTCCATTTTCGTAATCCAGTGCATCAGTTGTCATTTCTAGCACTTCAATTGTTGTTCCCTCTGTCACCTCATCTTCCTCTGCGAATGGTGGGTCATTGTGCTTGTGTTCTTCGGATTGTCTCTTTCCTGTTAGTTGCGATATATTCGAATCTTCTTCTTCAGCTTGTTGTGTTGTATTCTTACGTAGCTTAATCTTGCAATTAACCAATCTGATTACCTCTTCATAGACCTGTATCAGCTCAACCTGAACAAAATATCGGCCATCCGGCACTCGTATAGGCACAAGCCGTGCATCAATGTAACCACGCTCTATATAGTAGAAGCCAGGTATTAATGGGCAAGATACCAGAAAGGTGGGCGGCAGCACGGAATCGCCTTGTAAGTGTCCCATAGTGAAATTGCGCAGTGAATCCAGAGTTTTACAGAAATCAATATTCTTCAGCTTTATAATTTCCACATTTGCTCCTCTACCTGGCTCATCGGGCAGACGCCGCAGGAATAAATTAATCAGCAATTTGCCTGGAAATTGCACCTTGACACTCATATTGAAGTTGACGGTCTCCATGTCAGCCATGCCATAGCTAACGACAATTTCATTGGGCATAAACGATTTTGAGTAGAATTCCTCAATTTGTAAGTTGACCTGGAAATGTGAAAGAGATTAGCTAAGAAGTAGCGCTTGCCGCTTAGTTCAATGACTTACGCAACTAACACCAATCGCAGCACAGGTAAATAGCCAAGTTAGCCTTTGATATTGACCCATATTGCTGACCTGTATGTGGAAGTCATGCACATATGTGACTGCTTTGCCATGGGTAGCATATTGATTTGGCAGCCTGGTTTGGTGTTTCCAGCTATTTAGTCACGCCACGTCGCCTGCGTTAATGTTGACAGATTCCTATCAGCTGATTTGTATACTTTGGGTAATTGCGCTTCCTAACAAAGAATGTTGTTTTGCTTGCTAAATGGTAACAGGGCGTATGCATGATTAGTTTTTTACATTAGCTGTGTATGTTTGCTTGGTAAAAGTGTTGTTGTGTCATTAATTGTAGGCTAATGAAATTATAATTACAAAAATATTTACAGATCACCTAAAATAGTTTGAAGTCTGCTCTTCAATGAATGTATTGTGCTTTGTTTTATCAACACTCAGCTAAAATTTCATAATCACAAATAGCTTAATTGTCACACCTCCATTCAACATCACCTACATGCATCTCTGCACCCCCTCATTAACTTTAATAGTCAGCTATAAATTGTATACAACTTACCTGTTTGTAAACCCGAAGTTAATTGTATACCAAGCACTTGCGACAACTTTACGGTCTGTGTGAAGTGTCATCTTTGCCAAAATTCGTCAAAACTGGCCACCAAATAAATTGCCTTATGTGCTTACGCACCTTCGCATGGTAACCAAACCAAGAGCCACGCCCTGTCTAATTTACGAGTTAATTGAAATGCCCATGGACAAACGAAAGGCAAACGATTAATACATTTTATTTACAAGATATTTAGAGACTTGATTAAAAGTTATTCATCTGCAATACCAATGCATCTTATTCACAATATGAGTATATGTATAAAAATCAATATATCGTCCATATATGTATATGTATATCATTCTGTGACATATTTGATGTCACTCAAATGGCTTTATGCTAATCAATTGTTGTCTTCCGGTTTAGCATCTCCTTCTCTGTGCATCGCCAACATCATGATTATGATAATTATTAGCTGAATCATCATCATGGGCTACTTCAACGATGACTTGACAAAATCAATATTGCCCACAAAAACCAAATCAAATGTTTGGCCTCAGTTTTGTGTCCACCGATTGCCGCTTTACCCAATGTCCAAGCCCCAAACTGTTTTGGCTGGCTGCTTTATATATTTGTTGTTTTAGTGCTTAAATCTTTAAGCTCGATGGCAGTTAGATGTGCTAAATATTCACTCTTATTTTCAGCCACAAATTTGTTTTTATTGGCTTTGGCCATTGATCGATTTAGTTTTTAGTGTGGAGGTAGTTTTTTTCCATAGAATGTGTCGTTACGTAGTTGAAAATATTTGCATGGGATAGTTAAATTGTTATGCATCTGATTTAGCAGTGGGGTAAATATTTGGGAATCTTTTGTTTTTGGGCTATAAATAGTGATGGTACACGAGCTATTGTTCTGAAAGCAATCGATATTAGGGATTGAGTTGAATATTTAAAATAATTCATTGAACGACAATTTGGAATTAAATGATATATTAGTGCAGTCTATGGCTATAAATAATACACTATTCTAATTTATTACTTGTTCAGATATCTGCGAAGATTCTACCAATGTGAATCGAAGTGTTTATGGTAAATATCTCATATTGTTTGCTGAACTTGATCTTGGCTTAAAATATTTCGTTACAAGAAATAGAAGATGAGCTGAGCAGAAACTCAAAACTGGCTTAGAGTGCCATATTTTAGCAACTTAAGGATCCATTCTGTGCAATCGTTTCACAATTTATTTCTATAAAAAATTAAAGGCGGTTCGTAGCTCTCTATCAACCTCTTCAAAGAATATTTGGTAGCAGTTTAAATCTATTATTTTTTTTAGTATTAACTCTGTTTATCTTGAATTCATCTAGAGAACTTAGTTGTTCAATTCCTTCGTGATCGAAATATTCTGCAGAGTTTAAAAAAAACGTCAAGCTATTACAACTTGATAAATTTTCCTTGCTCTGCCAAATTGCCAAATATGCAGCATATTTTGATCAAGTTTGACTGAAACTATCAATATTAAATAATTCCGATTCCAGGCAAATAAAACTAACTATAGTGACATCAATCTCATTCCAATCCCATTCGAAGATATTTACAGCTTAAATCACGCTCATACTCGAATATATGTGTCTGTTAGCCTCTGTTAGCCTACTAAATATCTCATCACTATTAGAATGGAATTGACATAACCTTCATGCTATTAATATTATAATGTTGCTTACATATCCAATGTTGATTCAGTGTGAGCAGCAGCTTCAGTGGCAACTGACAAACAGCTCCGTCGCTGACTTAATCAATGCAAGCCGTGGCTGCGACAGGCAAACGGGCGTGTCCGTGTCTCTCGTCTGGTCTTCTTGTGGTTGGTTTCTGTTTTATAAATACTTATCTTGTATTTGCAGACAGCACCTGCCCAGCAGGGTCCGCACCAGTCCCAGTACCATCCCGTCTTGCCTTGCCTACGTTTTGTTCAAGTTGCTTGCAAATTTTTTTTTTATTGTCGGGTTTTTCTTTTGGTGTCATTTATTTATGCCTTTTGCCTTTGTTTATGTATCGCCATTTCTGGCCACTTGACCAGTCGAACACTTGGCCAATGTAATTTGCAGTTTACGTATGACATTATCATCGATTGGGTCTCTGCTTTTTGGTTTTTCGCTTTGGGTTATGTTATCTTGGGTCTTGGGTATAAAAGAGCGCAGCTCGTTTGGTTGCAAGTGCAGTCAATTTTTGGATTAACCAGCACAACATCAACCAATCTCAAAACTATGAAGTACCTTGCTCTGGTGAGTTCACAGGCGAGTCTTTAAGAAAGTCCAGTTCAAGGATTACCAGTTTCTCCCCCAAACAGACTCTTTTCGTTTGCCTTTTGGCTGTGGCATTGGTGGCCGCTGTTCCCGTCGACGAGAGCCTGCTGGGTGATGCTATCTATGGCGAGTCGGATGTTCATAATCCTCATGATCCGCAGGCCATATTTAAGCTGAAGAAATTGAAGAAGTTGCTGCTCCTCAAGGGCTAAGCAGGCGCAAACCTCGATCATTCATGAAGCATATTGTTTACTCTAGTCTCTGTACAAACAATCACAACGAACACAACAACTACAACAACATACTGGGAACCTAACCTCTGCGTCTGGGCTTGCATTTAACACTACTTGCTTAGAAATTGTTCAACATATACTCAGTACACAGATACATACATACGTAAACTTAACTAAATAAATGTAATTTTTTATAAACACAACAGCAAAAGTATAAGCAGCGGGTGCTACTTATGTAATTCATGCGGCGTGCCACATTTGGCTTGTCTTCAAAAAGGAGCTAATGACTGAAACCTCGCTGTGGCAACGAAACGTGATTCGTGGCTGTCGAATGGAAAAAGTGTGAAACCCGAAAGCCAGCTTCCTTGATAGCCTTCTAGAGCAACGTATCTGCACATATATGTCAAACATTGACCCGCATATATTTATTTAAATAATATTTGGGCAACTCTAGCATATCCTTTTGATCAGTGATCACTGAATTGTGAACAAATTTAGCAAAATGCAAGCAAGTTGGAGATGTGTAGATGAGGAGAGTTCATGCCAGCCGGAAGCTCTGATCTGCCAAGCCATTATTTGTAATACGAGTATATATTTATTATTTAAGCAAATTTGGTAAAAACGTAGGGGATGAAATTATTCCTATCCATTGAAGAGAATTCCAGCTACTCAGAGACAGTCTGATGTTGTGCAATTTCAGGTTTCTAGTTCTAGTTGAGCTACCCAGCATTAAAATATTATTTAAAACAACCCGTCAGCCGAAAAGAAAGAGTTGTAAAAGTGTAATTAAACAGAGTAAAGAAATATATATATCTGATATTAAGAGGAGACTTTCCGCTCGTCGCTCTAAACTAGTCTAATCAAAACTTAAGGATGTATAACAGATAACAGTTGTATAATAGTTGGTCACATCCCACCATTTTCATCCAGTGAGCTATCAAAGCAGTTCTGCTCATCAAGTGATTGTTACATAGTTATTATTCCCGACATTTTTCAACTTTTTTAGTGGAAATTCTTATTTACTTTTGTTCAGAAATAAAATAATGGTTAACTTAATCTGAGAACAGCTTATAGGTAACTTTGCAAGTTGGTAATTTCGAGACACGTATGTTTCAGACACGACGGCATTCTTTGACTCCTCCACCACTCTTCATTATTAGCTAACTGATGAGTGCGCTCATTGGCTTATAGGTGTTAATTGCTCTTTACATTTATACTGAGAACGCTTAGAACGTTTTTTTTTTGCGGAAATATAGAAAATACTTCATAATGATTTCCACATGTATAATTCTCAAAGTCATTCTCCATACACATAAAAATTTCTGACTATATTATCTATAATATGAAAGGTACAGTATATTTGTACGACTAATTATTTTCCAAGCATTATTGTGTTGCTAAACTTAGAACTTTTGTAATACCTATGCGAAGATACTTTCATAAACTGATGCTTTATCTCACATCAAATTATTAAATACACGAAAGAAGCTGTAAACAAATGACTGAGCACACAAACTTTTAACTCAGAATTAAGTAAAGTTACTTTTGTTTAAATTTTTGTTGATTTATTCCTTAAAAACTAACACACAATGTAGGCTAAAAACTTATTTTTACAATCTCTAACTCTAGCCCAAGAGCAACAGTTTCTTGAGCAGCTTCAGCTTAAGCAGGAATGACTGATCATCGGTGGGATTAATTGGTTCACTGCCGACGCCTTCAATACCTTCGGGTATGGCTTCCTCCAAGGGCACCGCACTGGTGGCCATAAAGCAAACAGCCAAACAGACAAAAATGGTCTACAAAGAAACAGAATATAGTCCACAGTTAGTTGCTTGTTATCCATTGTTGCCTTAGAACTGAGATGAGCACGCACCAAGGATAAGAAATTCATGTTGTTTGTGATTTATGGACGACTCCTTGAGAGATACTGAGCTGATGAGCCGATTGATTTGCGCTTCGCGTTGACAGACTTGCTGGCACTGAACAACAGACCCTGCCGGCTCGTCTATTTATATCACACTTCATCAGTTGAGCTCCAGCTCGCAACGCTAAACTCTCTGCGCATGCGCACGCTTGTCTTTCATAGAAATTAAAACAGCATATTGCTATATCGCCATATCGCTAGCCACAGATCACACAATGCAAGCTCTGAAGTACATATTTCGTGTATCTGCCGGTCTTTGCTCCTCACTGAACAATAAAATCTGTTTGGACTATTAAATGTGATTTTAGTGTAGCACGCATGCCTGTGTAGGAGGTGGGGATATACCACACATTACTGTTGTCACTTTTGTTGTTGTTGGTCTCATTGTTGGGTGATCTTTTTTATTGTTGTTTGTTAACCAAATTGACGTCTGACGTTGTGGTTTTTCGCTAATATATATTTCCTTGATTCTGTGTGATTCTATTTGACTTGACCATTAGCTGTATGGTAAGCCAAGACACCTCTCTCTAAATACTTATTAGCGTTCCCAGCTTGACATTGAAATCTGCTGGTAAAAAATAATTTGCGCGCGCTTATTGCTAGTAAAATTCTTGTAGTAGCGAAATCTGAACATGAAGAGAAGTTATCCATTTTACGCTTCTGCTGCTGAAGCGACAGAAAACCATAAATGTAATATTTGATATCAATTCTTCAAATAATATGAAAATAATATCGAATTTAAGTGTTAAACTAGCTTGCTACCTCGCCTAATAAAAAAAGTGTTTTGTTTTATTTGAACAATTTGTAAGCAGAAATGCCCTTCGTTTAGAGTAAGCCGAACCCAATAATTTATGCAAGGAACATTAAAAGTTTTCGCTCTGAGATTCGCAAAGCAAACGACAAGCAAAGCAATGTCAACATGTGACATTCAAAATGATTCAAGCTGCTGCAACTCATACGACAATCTGGCAGCACCTCTGAAACAGGGTAGCCATTTGGCGCTATTGCTATTAGTTACAAAACAAACCCAAATATACTTCAATGTTAAAAAAGTCTTTGAGTTCACGTTATTTATTTACGTATTTACGTGCTCTCCAGCCATCGCCATCTATTGGTCATTTCTGAAAGACGAAATATCGCACAGCAACTCGGCTTACACTGCTACCCGATATGAAATATCGCAACTATCGATGTCGGTAGTTCATAAATATCGGATATGTGATTTGTAATGCTTTACAGTCATTTGAGTTCTCAGCGCCAACCACGAGAAGCGCTTGCAAAAAAGGAATTATGTTTAAATATTATAATTATAGATCATTTAGTGCTGTTAATAGCAATTAAATCAGTGAATTATTAATATTAATAAGTGTTGTCGCTGAACTTTTATATATACGTGTGATAAGCAACATCATTGCGGGTACATATATACTCGCAAATAACAGTTCTTTGCTACATCGTTGTCCTTGAGGTTTTCTGCCATACATAATCATGTTGTATAAACAATAAAATAATTGAAATACAAAGAATAATAATAAAATAATTGAAATACAAAGAATAATAAAATGAGTGATACATAATTGTGCCGTGGATAAAGTGTATTCACATTTCGAAACGCGTCGGCATCTTTGGCGGATCTTTGCGACTGGTGCATGTGTGCGTGTGCTTTCTGCTGTGTTTTATACGTTCTTCCCGCTGTGTGTTTTATACGTTCTTCCCAGTTAGCCTACCGCAATATGTGTAGTACGAGCTCAGATGGTGAAAATGCACAAATGTCAAGGTAATTTTTTTTTGCAGAACACAAGAAGTTGAAAGAGAAACTATCACGTATCGTAATCAGTTGTGTTGAGTATATTATCAGGAAATCAGGAAAGCGTGAATTTTATATACGACCGATAGATAACGATGACAGACTTTCCGCATTGACCAAGAAACGTTTTAATTACATATTAGTTACAGTTGACATTTTCTAAGAATGTTTGTTTATATAGCAAGTCGCAATAAAGCAAGAGCAGAACTACATTCACCAGCGGAGTTTTTCTACTTCCGGCGGGATAGGATTTGTAAATGTGCCCACCTCTATTATATATTCTTGTAGTTCCGTAATTATTGGGAACTATGTCGCTTCGGGTCGCTTGAGTCTCTTAATCTCTTGGAATTATGACAGGCTAAGAATTTTAATCGAACTTTTTCCAGAAGAGAAGACAAGCAATTTGTATAGCTAATAAAAAAAAAATTGACTATTCGACTCGTTGGGTCATCCTCTGTACTTGCAGCAGTTGTTCCATGAGGGAACATGGGACCGATAAAAAACATCGTACGACATCGAGCTATCCGATGCATCGATGTTTTTGGTCATCGCTAGCGCAAATATAATAGCGAGAAATACCAAAATACCAACAAAAAAAATTATATATAACAAAAATATACCTTCATATATAACAATATACTTATAAAATATATATGTATATATATATTCATAGGGCATTCAAGTCAATCAAAAGTCTCAAATAACCGTAAACGTAACATCTGTATATAATTTTCGGGCAGCAGGAAACTCAAAATTTAAATATGACTGGCTCTTTTAGTGTAAAACTCAAGTCGAAAAAGGGGCAATTCATAGTGAGTGATCTGACTGAGAAAACAACCATGGCGGAGCTAAAGGCGCGTATAGCCGAGGCCACGCACATCCAGGAGTCCCATTTGCATATCCTGGTCGGGTATCCCCCACGTCCAATTGATCTCAGCGAGCAACAGCAAAACTTACGTGCTGCTGGCATCCATAGCGGAGAGACTTTGATTGTGGAGGAGAAGGCAGCGCCAACGCCATCTTCCCTGGAGTCTGACGAGGCGCTAGCACGTCGGTTGCAGGCGGAGGAGGATGCAGCTGAGCTGTTCCAACAAGCGCCAAGCAACGAGCCGCGGCGTGAAGAATCGGTAGCTGTGCCGGTGGCTGAGCAGCCCGCCATATCCGCAATAGAAGAGTCTGGTCCCAATGGAGATTTTAACGGCATACTCCTCAAAAAGGTAGTGCCGGCGGATAACTCGTGCCTATTTACCAGCATACGCTTCGTACTCAATGGCAAGGTGGACAATGAGGGTAGCGAAATGATGCGCCACATCATTGCTCAGGAGGTGGCTGCCGATCCACAGCAATACAATGATGCCGTCCTAGGTAAATCCAACGTAGAATACTGCCAATGGATACAGAAGGCAGATTCTTGGGGCGGTGCCATCGAAGTCTCCATATTATCCAACTACTATGGCATCGAAATAGATGTCGTGGACATACAGAATGCAATTATTAATCGCTTTGGCGAGGACAAGAACTTTGGCCTGCGTGTGTTCCTGCTCTTCGATGGCATACACTACGATCCACTCTATATGGAAACGGCACAGAATGCTGCACCAGCTACGATTTTTCCCGTTGAGGAGCTGGGCGTCTACCAGCAGGCCGAGCAGCTGGCCAATGAGGCCAAATCCTCTAGGCAATTTACGAATGTGGACAAGTTTACGCTACGCTGCCAGCAATGTGATATCATGCTGGTGGGACAGACCCAGGCCCAACAGCACGCCAAATCCACGGGGCACACGAATTTTGGGGAGATTTAATGCGTTCTGATTTTCGGAGGCATTTATATTTTGGTTATCATTCTGTTCGCCTACTACTTACTCAACACCTAGCGCAACGAGTCCAGTCCACTCCCACGAATAGGACCATGCAAGAGCCAGTATACAATATACAACAAATTCAGCAATTCAGAAACTCGCAATCAACACACATATTTGCACTACTTTAGCCAAATTATTTACCCTTTCTTATTTTAAACATTTGCATACGAACAATGTGGATGATTTAGTTATCTGTTTCCTTTTGGATCATAATAAAATTCACCATTATTTAAACTAGAAGGTAGAGGCGAATTCGTGGGCATTGTATTTATTATGATGCCCAAGGCGGTGTCATGGCAGCTGGATTCTGTAGGTATGACATGACCACGGCACTGACGCTTAGCATGAAGGAGGAAAGCACCTGAGATTCAAATGGAATGTTTAATTGGCTGTTAGAACTTTGACCCAGTTCTGGACACTCACCTGTTTGGCATCATCACTGGCCCGAGAACTGGCAAAGCTGATGCAGGAACAATAGAGTGCAAACCAGGCACACCACTTAAGCTGTAATCAAAATGCAAGTTTTCATCCGTCCATTTGCGATAAGGAAACTTCATTACCTTCATCATGAGTCCGCACATGGAGAAAATCATGCCCAATATATTCATGTAGTCCGGCATCATATCCTCATTAGCGCCTTGTCCCTGGGTCTTGGGCGCCTTGTAATTATAGCGATTTATCTTTTCTTTCCGACGTGGATCTACATTCATGTTGCTGCTGGTCGTGTAAATAATCTTTTTCTTCAATTAAAATTTTTTTTGTATATTGCCAGGTTGGCAGCTCCATCCCAGCACTGATGATAGTGTGACCAAATTTTTGGCTATCTCTGTTAATGTTAATCAGCTGCCGGTAAATGTGAAGGCGGCATGCACAAAAACTGTGAAATTACATAAATTAAGTGAAAGTTGCATTTGAACACAATGGCGTTGCGTTTGCTGAGCCTTAGGCTGGCTCCGCAACTACGTCGATTGCAGCTCCACAGCGCAAGGAGCTGTTTCGATTGCCAGCACCAGCTGGTAGCTGCAACACAGTTGTGCGGCGTCCGGCTACTACACGTGCGTATATCTGATCAGGAAGCCGGCCTGCAGGCCAAGCGTGAGGCAAACAAGGTCGCCAATCCATTTCACGATAATTCACCCGGAGAAAGAGATGCGGTGGTGCCTAAACTAAACCGCTTTCGACGGGCCAGAGAGGTAAACACTACAACACAAGCGGAGACAGATACACTGCAAATGCAGCCTAGAAAAGAGCAGGTTTCACACTATGGAGATCCGGATACTTTTGGAGATGCTAAATTTGACCAGACCGCCTCTGCCGACCCCGGCGACTTGGAGGAAGAGGAGTACATAAGCACGCCTACACGACACTCAAAGAAACTTCGCACCAAGGAATATGCTCGTCAAATCAAAGAACATCTAATTGCCCATCGCCTGAACGATGCCATTGCCGTGCTAGAGCAGCGCATGCTGAGGGAGGATCGTGTCAAGCCAGAAAACTACATCTACAACCTCTTGATCAGCGGTTGTGCCAAGGCAGGCTACACGAGAAAGGCTTTTAACCTCTACACCAAGATGAGGAAGCGCGGTTTGAAGGTCACTGGCGGCACGTACACCTCCCTGTTCAATGCCTGTGCCAATGCACCCAGTCCCATCGATGGGCTTGCCAAGACAAAGCTGCTACGCGAGAATATGTTGGAGAAGGGTTACGAACCGAATGTGAAAAACTATAATGCCATGATCAAGGCATATGGCAGATGTGGGGATGTGCAAACGGCCTACATGCTGGCCGATGAGATGCTTGAGCGCAATCTGGAGGTGACAGCGGCAACTTTTAATTTTCTGTTCCAAGCCTGCGCCAGTGATAAAAATCATGGATTCCGACATGCACTTCTCACCTGGCACAAGATGTTGGAAAAAGGCATTACGCCGGACTATTACAGTTTCCATAATATGCTACGATGTGTAAGGGATTGTGGCTTTGGCGATCTAGACTCTATGCAGCAAGTGCTTGAAACTATTGCGCCCAGAAAGCTGGGCCAGAAGCAAAAAGAAGATCAGCTACGCCTACCCCAGGAAACATTTGGAGACCACACCTTACCCATCCCCGTCGCTCCCTCCACTTCCTCTGCAGTTGGTGAAATTGAGGTCGACGGCAGTGCCACAGAGCTGGAGCTGCCCAATCTATTGTTGCCACGACCCCATCTAGGCAGTCTGATTGCCCTATCAGAGATCACCCGGCCTCATGACCGTTTTCTCTTGTTAGGCGGCCTCACCGGCTTCTTGGATCTAATGAAAGCGCACAACATCACACCCGATATTGAGACATTCACCACCATGCTGGAGGTGATACCACCCACAAATGCATCAGAAAAACAACTGCTCAGCTTTGTGCGCAAGATTGGACTCAAGGCGGACATTGATTTCTTCAATATACTTATCAAAAAGCGGTCCATGCGTTTCGATTATGAGAACGCACGGGAGGTCTTAAGCATGATTCGCACAGCAGGCTTAAAGCCAGATATTGTGACCTACGGTGTGCTGGCATTGGGCTGCCGGACCCAGGAGGAGGCGCGTGAGTTGTTGGAACAAATGCAGGCAGCAGGCATTAGGTTGAACATGCCCATCTTGGGTGCCATGCTCCGCCAGGGATGTGCTCAGAAGTCCTTTGCGTACATCAACGAGATCATGCAGATCAGTTTGGAGCAGGGCCTTAAACCAAATGAAGAGTTCCTGCGTCATCTGTACAACTTTCACAGAGGCTGTGCGCGGGCCATTGATGCCAGGGTAAGGGCAATTTGGAATTCGGACAAAACCCAAAAATACCTGAAATATGTATTTTTTTGCAGCACCCCTCAACCAAATCCCCGGCCTACAAGAAGGGCCATTCGAAATTCTGTGATAAGTATCGCCTTTTTTACGAGGAACATGGCCTAACTGGCTTGAAGATAGAGGATGCAGTGGTCAGGATAAAAGAACGCCCCTATGCGAAGTACAGAGAAGCACCTGTTGAAGGTCTGGAGCCGGTGAAGCATGAACAAATCAAACACAAAACAAAACTAAGAAAATATATAAGGAAAATCAAGATTGAGGAGCTCCAAGATGACCCTCAAATCCCTCCTCCAGAAGTCAAAAGAATAGAATAGTTTATAATAAAAGTTTCAATATTGAAGTTTAATACCATTAACTAAAACGTAGTTGCTACTCATCAACCGATCATAGTGCGTTTGCGTCCGCGTGCCCGCACCTCTTCGAACTTAGCCAGCACTGCCTCCTCATCCTTGCCGCAATGCTTGCCATAGGCGCCCAATATGATGTGAATTAGATACGGCTGCTCACTGTGCGTGCTCAACAGAGCCCGCTCCAACACATACAAGTCCACGCCCTTGTCCTCCGTGGCTTGGTTGTAATGACTTAGACCAAAGTCTATTAGAATAACCTCATAGTCATCCTCTTTTGGGTTGATTAACATATTCGATGTGGTTAAATCGCCATGGATTATGTTATTGGCATGCATTTGACCAATAATTCCGCCAATTCTCGTAGACAGCTCAACTAGACGCAGCTTGGACTGCTCTTCATTCAGCGATCCGTCGCCGACAATGTCCTGAATAAACTGCTTCGCTGTCTTGGCATTTTCAAAGTACTCCATATACAGTTTGCGTGTATTTAAATCTGAATGGAGAATACGCGGTGCCAAAATTCCGGCGGCCAGACAACGTGCAGCAGCTTTCACTTCGGCCTTCATGCGCTGCCTCGTGATTTGTGTGTCCAGCTCTGGGTGGCGGTATTTCTTAACAAAGCGCTCTTTTATTAGACAGGATTCGCCCTTGAATTCACCTAAATATAGACGACCCTCGGCGCCCTGCTTAAGTATTTCCATGATCAAGAAAATGAATATTAAATTGTGTTTGCAAAACAAATACGACACTGTTTTGCCATTCACAGTGCAACGCAGCATAGTGCAATGAACGACAGCTGTTTACTCGGTAACAGCTGTTTTGCAGTTGTTTGCTTGTTTTTGTTGTTTACATTTACGACGATTGCGCCAGCTTCAGAGTGAATCATCATAGACAAAAAAGCCTCTCCCTTAGGAATATTATTTTGGACATATAGCAGGCGAGACTAAATTACAAAATGTTCAACAACCTGTTTGGAAAGCAGCCCACGGTGAAGGAGCAGCAGCGTGAAAATGATCGCAGCTTGCGAAAGGCTACCCGTGATATTGAGCGAGAGCGTCGCAAAATGGAGGAGGAAGAGAAGAAACTAGAGGCAGAAATCAGACGCAACGCAGCCGCTGGCAATAACGATGCCTGTCGCATACTGGCCAAACAACTGGTGGAGATACGTAAGCAAAAGTCACGAAGCTATGCGGCGTCAGGGAAGATTCAATCAATTGGATACCAAAATAAGAATATGGGCGCCAACATAGCGCTGAGCGATGCCATGGGCACCACGGCCAAGACGATGGCGAATATGAACAAGGTGATGCGGCCAGAGGCCATTGCCGGCACTGTGCGTGACTTCCAACAGGCGAACATGAAAATGGAGATGACGGATGAAATGATCAACGACACATTGGACGACATGCTCGATGAATCCGGCGACGAGGAGGAATCCAATGCTGTGGTAAACAAGGTGCTTGACGAGATTGGCATTGAAATCTCTGGCAAAATGGCAAACATTCCGGCCACAGGCTCTGGCGAGCTCGAGACGAGTGGCAAGCGCACCGAAAAGGATATTGCCGATCAGCTGGCAAGGCTGCGTTCCTCTTAGTTATTCTTATCCCTGAGTTATAAATTGGAAATACTTTGTTTACACGCCTCTTATCCAATCATACCCATAGCTCATAAGTAAATATATATTTATATACGTAATTCTTCTAAAGACGCGCTGTCATGCCACCGCTGGCCACTATGGACTCGCCGGTTATGTAGGCAGCATCCTCAGACACTAAGAAAGATACGACGCCAGCCATTTCTTCGCTAGAGCCTAAACGACCCAAGGGAATCTTGCTGAGCGCAGCCTCATTCGCCGATTCATCCTCGTACAGCGCGGCGGAGAACTTTGTTTTGATAATGCCCGGAGCCAGGCAATTGACCCTAATGCCCTCGGGGGCCAAGTCCTTGGCTGCCGCCTTGGTCAGGCCAATCAGCGCCGTTTTGCTCACAGAGTAGGCGCCCAGCAGCTGTAAAGATAAGATTAGATACAAGTTCACCCTTGGGTTAAAGGTGCACGTACCTCAAAAGCATCATATCCGGCAATGGACGACACAAACACAATGCTGGAACCTTTCTCCTGGCGCAAGAACGGTAACGCCTCCTTGGCCAGCAGGTATGAGCTCTTTACGTTGACGTCGAAGATCTTGTCCCACACCTTTTCATCGCACTCCAACACGCCACCCACAGCGGGATTGGTGGCAGCATTGCTTACCAATATATTCAACTTGCCATATTTGCTGATGGTCTCTTCGAAAAGCTTTTTGCGATCCTGTGGCTCACTGACATGGCACTTGAGACCGTGCACATTTAGGTTTAGCTTCTTCAGCTCCCCCACAGCCTTGTCCACGTTGTTCTGCTTGCGACTGCTTATCACCACAGCAGCCCCATCCTCCGCCAAGCGCTTGGCAATGGCAAAACCAATACTAGCATGGGAGACATATTCAACTACATATCCTAATGCATCTTTAGATTCATGTTAAGCTCACCCATCTGTGGAGGCGGTGACAACAGCAACTTTTCCTGCTAAACGTTTCATGCTCGAACCTTGACTGGCACTTTGGCTAGAACTGGACAGTCTTTTGTGGCAAAGATTGTGGTTAACCTTAACAATGTTTGTGCTGTTCTTGTTGTTGTATTGATTAAGATTTCTAATCGTAGTACTTTGGACTTGGCCACCATTTCCAGTCACAGCGACCGCCGCTGCCATGTTTAAATGCAGCTTTGGCGCCTGGTTAATCAACTGTTTGCCCAAATGAAGCATGTTTAAGGACTGCAATTACTAAAGTTATGCTAATAATTATTCAATATTTTCTTTTGGTTACTTTCAAAGGTCAAGGTTTGATTTCCAATTGAAAGAGTTGTTTATTGCTTCTTCGTCTTCATCTTGTAGCAATGTTTGACAGCCTCCACGAAACTGAGAGCTTTTTAGCTGCGAGGCGCGGATTTTGAAATTGCTTAAAGTTTGCAAAAGCTTTACATAGTTTATTATATTGAAGAATTTCTTTGACATTATGTTTGCTAAAGTGGTGATATCAGCCTTTCTAATATTGCATATATATACCTATATATATATATAAAAATATATTTTCTTTTTAAAGAAACATATATTGCTTAAATATAAGCATTAACAAGGAGCCCGTTACGAATATGTAACTTTTTCATACATATATTTTAGCGACGTATCGCAGATAAGAAATTTTGAAAAGAAAATCTCTCAAACAACAAGATAAAGAGTCCATGCAGTAGGTATTTTAAAGCATTTATTTAAATTGTAAGTTAGCAAGCGATTTCGTAATGCATACTACAAAATAAACAAAGATAAATGTGAAAAATAAATAGCAACCGCAAACGCTGAACATGATTTAACTTCGTTTGACGAATGCTACATAAAATAGAAAAAAAAATAGAAATTACAATTAATATAACACTTATTTATCAGAACTCTCCAACGCAAGTGCAAATTAGTAAGCTATCGAAGCAGCTTAAGTAGCAACTCTATGAGTATGTTGGCTTTTCTCCCACCCAGCCAGCCCATTTCCCAGTCGTAGTTCCAACGCCATCAACAGTTGCCCTAAGTCGGTTCTCGTGTGCAAACGACTTTTTGGCCAGACGACGGACGACTGGGAGCTCTCTACTTGCGGCAGTGTCTAAGGCTCGGTGTTCCCCGGCACGCGCTTCACGTTCGATTTTCGTTTTCGCAATCGTTGCGAGAGGCATGTGACAAAAGAAATAAACTTAAAATCTCAATATATATATATATATATATATAAATATCCTATAATAAAATTTGCGATGAACGATCAAGCCAAAGAAATTGCATCTGCCGAGCCAAGCCTGAAGGATTTCAAGGCACCCGTATTCTTGGATAATAAGCTGGTGCTCTACTTTCATCCCTACAACTTCTACTCTCAAAAAGTTAGTTGCTGATTATAATCATGTGATTTGTTTGTGAAAATGTTCGACTATGCGCTGGCTGAGCGAGGGAGAGGGAGAAGAAGATCTATTTGAGCAAAAAGCGTAAAATTACAAAACTAATCATCAGTGATTGACATCATAGTAAGCTATTTACATTGTGATGATGATGATGAAACTGCCACCCACATCATTAATTCTCTCTATGGTTCTCTCCATGGCTGAGCGCAGTGGGGCCTGACAGGGGGCGGACAGTTTTGAATATAACAAAGATATTTATTAGTTTTGGATTTAATGTTTTTCTTTGTTTACCTTGCGGCAAGTGCTAATGAAGTCAATTGATCTGCAACAGTCTGATACAAATTTAAACAAATTAACAGCGAAACAAGTTCTTGTTGACTTGTGGAATATAATATGTGTGAGCTTATAAACAATTTCTTAGAACATTCATAATAAGTAATTCCTAGAAATTAAACAATTTCTTGAAATGCCAGAAAATATAGCAAAATTGATCTTACACCATATGAAAATTTGTTTACATAAAAAAGTATCCTGAATAACTTGTGGTCGATTTGACACGTTTTGAAACAGCCATACAGCCAATTGCTGTTTTGTTTCCGGCTCATACGCATATATCCATATACGCGTCTTTTAAAGCACCACGGTCGAACTTTTTATTAATTTCCTTGCACCAATCGACGCGAGCCTTTTTTAAGCGATAAATGAGCGATAAATGGAGTATCCAACGAGAGCAAATTTGTGTACAACTAAGTGCTTATGCAAAATCTAATGTATTAAAGTGTAACTAATGTGCAAGGATGCTTCTTATCTGGCGTTATGTCACATGACGATCCTGCACTATCAGTTTACACATCGATGTTTGATGGTGCTTTATCGCCATACAAAGAACTGAGTTCATCAACACATTCTTTTTCTATGTGGATTAGAAAGTTGAGAAAAATATTCCAACGAAAACCTCTTAAAATTTCCATTTTTTTGCCAAATTGATTTTCTTAATTCACTGTAAACAATAACACTTGAAATTCAAAACGTTGTGAGTACGTTTGCCAGATTTTAGCTATTGACATTAGTGTTGCCAGTTCCCGAAATATAAATAGTACCCCTCCGTATTACACAGATCTTTATGGAAATATTTAATTGTAAATATTTAATCAATTTTAGGTTCTCTTAGTTCTCTACGAAAAGAACATTGATTTCAGTGCATACGTTGTGGACTTGTCCAATGGAGAACAGTATTCCAATTGGTTCCTCAATCTCAATCCCAGGGGCGATGTTCCCGTACTTCAGGATGGAACCTTCATTATTCCTAACTCCACACACATCATTAACTATGTGGAAAGCAAATTTCGTGGAGGTAAATGATCAGAATGATTAGAATTCCACATGAACAAAAATAATGTCTAGCATTTGCGTTCCTTTAGATAATCATCCGCCACTGAAACCTCAGCAGTCAGATGCACAATATGATCAGGTGATGATCTATGAACAAGCTCTTGGACGTTTGCCTATTGGTGCACTTAGCATGGGTTCCTTCATCCACGATGATTTAAAATTGGCGCCCAAGGCTCCCTTCATTGGTCCCGTGCGTCAATCCTGTCTGAGTATGTAGTTAGTGATTGGCTTGAAGCCGAATCGTTGAACGCCTTCATCTTCCCGCAGAAAACAACGACAAGGTATTAGACCTACTGCGTCGCTCTGTGCATGATTTGGATAGCTCAAACAAGGCAGCACTCCAACAAAAACTGGACATACAGCTGCGCCGCAAGGATCTTGTTTCATCCCGCGATGACTTTCAGCGTGTGTTGGATGCAGTACGTCATGTTCTATTATATGTGGAGCAAGAGCTGTCCAAGCAGAGTCCTCGAAACGAATGGTTAACTGGAGACCAGGTCACTCTGGCGGACATCAGCCTGGGTCTGCTGCTGCATCGTCTCTATCAGCTGGGATTCGAGAACTATTACTGGGCCTATGGCAAACTGCCGCTGGTCGAGGGATTCTTCCTCAGATTTAAGCAGCGCTGCGCTTACAACAAACTAATGCCCAGCAACTTTG
Source organism: Hirtodrosophila duncani (assembly GCA_037043425.1). Classification (NCBI taxonomy): domain Eukaryota; kingdom Metazoa; phylum Arthropoda; class Insecta; order Diptera; family Drosophilidae; genus Hirtodrosophila; species Hirtodrosophila duncani. The sequence continues at coordinate 3,079,071 of JBAMBM010000194.1, forward strand.
AGATCCTGAAGGAGATGTGGGCCAAGACGCCGGGCAACTACAAGCTGGGCGCGGGCGCTGGTTTCCTGGGTATGGCTATGTTCGCAGCCTTTGCTCACAAGTAGAGCTGCCCCCCACATCTGCATCCGTATGTTAACAATCCTCATTTTATTGTTAAAGTTGGGCACATATAAACACGAACAAAAGAACGCTTAAAGCTAAATGGAGAGGTATGGAGGAGGAGAAGTCGCATGAGAAGAGCATCGATTGCACTATGAACAAGCCTCAAGCTGCTGAGAATATTATCTTTACCTTCAACGTCATCATCATAATTAGTAATATAAAAAAAGTTTTGGTATAAATTCCAATGTGGTACAAAAAGTGATCGTTCCGCCACCCATTACCCTGTCAATTCCTGCTATGCTTGTTTGCTGATGCTGCTTGGAGCGCATCCAGCTACGGTTCAGCTTTCCAGTCCCGCCTGCTGCTGATCCCTTTTCTGCTGCTCCGCTTGGAGCAGACTGGCTGCTGCCGTGGCTGCCTTAGCGTTGGTAAACAAAGGCATGCCCATAAAAGTGGGCATCTGCTGATCCCGGCCGGACGTGGATTTTCCCTGACCATTGTTATTCAAAGGTCCCCTTGCACCAATTCCTCCGCTGCTACCAGCTGTGGGTAAATGCGTGCTGGTAGTGGGACGCGGCCGAAAGGCGAATCCAAAGCTCTCACGCTGGTAGTAGAAGACTCCACTGCCTGGCGCTTCGGGCAGCAAACCAGGCGTTGGATACCAGAAACGATATGTGAAATACCAGGTAAGAATGGCAATGATGCCACTGATCACCTTCTCAATCATACGATGATAGTAGAGCATGGTGCCCACCAGCATGATGTCCCAAAGCAACTGCAGGGCGGTCATTCCGATGAACAGGGTGCGAATAATTGGCGTAAATCGGTTATAGGAGTACTCCAGACTTTTCATTTGCTCATTGTTGAGGCTGCGCAGGGGGTTGTTACCCGTGTTCTCGGATACGCTACGATTGTGGAGCTCGTTCCGCAGATGCTCCTTGATCGTCTCCCATTTGATAATAGGGCGGGCTTCCTCAATCAACACCAGACTGGAATGAATGAGGATAAAAGCATGACCGGAGATGTCGAAGCCGTGCCAGAGATGGCCTGCCTTCAGGCAGCTTGATTTGCTCCCGAAACCTAAAAATGTGGCAGATTAGCAATCGATTATCTTGAAATTGTGCCCATGCTTACCCTTCACCGTGCAGCGTCCGTAGGAGGTCTCCACAATGTTAAATAGCTTTGTCCAGAAGAACCAGAAGAAGGTGGCGATCAGAATGCGAGAAAAGTGATGTCTCAACATGCGTTTCATGTCGCCGCAGGTAAGTATATAGGCAGAGAGCACCACAAAGGGTGCCGAGAACAGCAATGTCCAGCCCCAGCCAACCTTGACAAAATACATATTGAACAGATTGTCCGATCGCGCAAAGTATGTCTTCGGAAAGGGCACAAAGTCCCCAATGACCGAGATGACGAACAGGCTGCCTAAGTACAGAGCCACCTTCAGGTCCGTGTTAAAGAAAATGGTTTTCTTGCAGAGATGAATTACGCCCATGACTAGAATTTCCCGTATACTGGTTGGTGCAGCCGTTGGTCGGGTACCTCGCGCCTCGGCTCGCGTTACATCCGGGCCGCCACGCCAGTTCATATTGGTGGTAGGTCCGCCGCTGGGCGCCAGATTGGGACGCAGTGGCCGACGTTTCGTAGCCATAGTTTTGCGTAAGCTAAGTTTTTGTTGCTGTTGCAGGTGAGCTTTGTACTTTGCCGTTCTGCGTCGTTGTCGCTGCTGTCGTTGATGCCGTTTTTGGTTATGGGCTGAAAGTGAAAGCGGAACCAAAGAAGAAAGTGTCAAAGTTCACACTGTGGCGCAATACAATGAGTGTGCCTTAGGTGCACCTATTTATGCTGGTTGTTCTTACCTTAACTGTTATTTCCTGGATTTCCGATTTCACTCAACACAAAGGATTTTTTCGCTTTGTCTTTGGACATGAATATGATTTGTGGCCCCCGTTTTAACCAAAATACACATGCAGCTGTTGCGCCTGTAGAAAATAGAACAATAACAGCTGTCTTACGTTTCACTGTGAATAGCAGCGGGAATTCGCACTTTAGTCAGTCGCACTAACAAGCGGCAGCTGATCAGCTGTTTGCGGTGCTAATTAGAATTTGGAATATTTGCCGGCGTATGTAATTAAAATCGCATTTAAATTGGCATGTACAACTCGGCCAAGCAGCTGCATCGTGTGCTGACCGCACGAGAGATTCGCAAAACCTTCATCGACTACTTCACCGTCAATCATGAGCACAAGTTCGTGCGTTCCAGTCCGGTGGTGCCATTCTGCGATCCGACCGTGGCATTCGTTAATGCTGGCATGAACCAGGTGCGCAAGTTAAATGACGTTTGATCCAGCTTGATTAATCTATTGTTAAATCATTGGGGGGCAGTTCAAATCAGTATTTCTGGGCACGGCAGCGGCTCCGCATAAACGTGTCGTCAACTCGCAAAAGTGTGTGAGGGTCGGTGGCAAGCACAATGATCTGTCTGTGGTGGGGCAGGATGGATATCATCACACGTTCTTCGAGATGCTGGGCAACTGGTCGTTTGGCGACTACTTTAAGGTGAGCTTCTATGCTGTTGCTGTGTTGACGGAATTCCTGATTTGTTCGTTTTGGACAGCGCGAGGCCTGTTTCATGGCTTTGGAGCTGTTGCGTGGCCCCTACAATATTGATCCGTCGCGCATGTATGTCACCTACTTTGCTGGCGACAAGCTGCTGGGCATACCCGCCGATCTCGAGTGCTTCGAGATATGGCGCAGCCTCGGGTAAGTGGTTACATAATGCTGTGAATTGATTTAGGAATTTTTTTCTGTCTCCGATAAGATTCCCAGCTGCCCGCATCTTGCCCTTTGGCTGCCAGGACAACTTCTGGGAAATGGGTGCTACAGGGCCTTGTGGACCTTGCACTGAAATTCACATCGACCATCGACCTGAGCTGGGCAGCGTCGAACAAAGGGCCAAGTTGGTCAATGCTGGTCGTGACGACCTCACCGAGCTGTGGAATTTGGTTTTTATACAGTACAATCGGTGAGTCTGAGTTGTTGTTGTCGCTAGTGTAAGGGCCATAACTAATTTCTGATTCGTTTTAGCAACGCGGATGGAAGCATCTCACAGCTACCGAGCCACCACGTGGACACTGGGATGGGATTTGAACGCTTGACGGCTCTGCTGCAAAACAAATCCTCCAACTATGACACAGACCTCTTCAGTCCGCTCTTTGATGGCATTCAACAAATCTCAAAGGCCCCCGCCTATGTTGGTAGCTTTCCAAACGGCCCAGATGCAGCTCTGCTGGACACCAGCTATAGAATACTGGCGGATCATGCGCGCATGGTGACCGCCTGCCTGGCGGATGGTATGCTGCCAGATCAGAAGTGTGTATCCAGTGAAAAACTCGATCAAATCCTCGTCCTCAATTAACTCTTAACTCTTCTTTTAGCCAAAAACTACGCCGCGTGCTACGCAAAGCGCTGAATATATCGGAGCATGTGTTTGCACATGAGAAGCTGCTCACCCAGCTGGTGCCCATTGTGGTGGAGGTGCTTGGCGATGCCTATCCGGAGATGTCCAATAAGCAACAGGCTGTGGTTGAGCTGATCTCCCACGAACAGGAGATTTATAAGAATCTGCGCGAGAGCTCATCCAAAGCCTTTGCGGAGGTGCTAACCGAGTTTCCCAAGTTGGACGACATTGACCTCATGGAGTGTCCAGGTTTCGTGCCTGCCTATCGGGAGTTTCAGGTGCAGCGTTCCCAGTTTCCCAACAACACGATACCAGGACACTTTTTGTACAAACTAACAGACACCTATGGACTGACCGAGGAGAGTTTCCTGAAGCTGGCCGAGCTAGAGAACATGAACTGTGATTTGGAGCGTTATCATGCAGAAATCGCCCTGGCCAAGAGCAAGGCGAAAGCATCCCAACGAGTTGCAGCAGCAGGGCCTGTAGGCAGCTGTGACCTGGTGTTGCAACAGCGCATAGAGGAAGCCCAGGTAAACCTCACCAAGCGCCTGGCAGCGACGGACAACTCCTTCAAGTATCTGCATCGCTATGATGCGGCAAATGAATGCTACCAGATACCCCCGCTGCAAACCACTGTGGTGGGCATACTCCTCAACGATGCGGAAGTTTCCCGCACTTTGGGCAGCCGCCTGCAGCAACCCGCCATCGACACTCTATCCATTGTCACCTCCTCGAGCAATTTCTACTTTGAGTCGGGCGGCCAAGAATCTGATGCGGGCAAGCTGCTCGTGAGGAGCAAGCATAACCCTTCCGATTTCCATCAGCTGGATGTGATCGGTGTGAAGCAGCTAAACAATTGTGTCGTCCATGTTTGTCGCCTGGTAAATCCCACCGATGACTTTGAACTGGCCATTGGGGATACAGTGGAGTTGGCAGTAGATGAAAGCCAGCGACAGCTAAACACATGCCATCACACAGGTGAGTGGACCGCCCTAAGGGAAATTGAGTTCCCCCTCTAACCAATACCCCTATAACATGCAGCCACCCACCTGCTGAATGCCGCCATTCGTTGTCTCTTCAACAAGGTGACCTACCAAGTCTCTAGTTCCGTATCCAGCGAGCAATGCAAACTGGAGCTCTGCCTGCTGGGCAAGCGCATACACAAGTCGGATGTACAGCACATTGAGGATGTGATCAAGTGGGTTATACTTCAACACGCCTTATTCCATTAGTTAACTTCCATACAATCAACTCCCTCTTCCCTTCCTCCCGTAGCCGCGCCATTTGCGCGTCCGTTCCGGTGCACGTGGAGAAGCTCAGCGCCGCCGAGGTTTTACAGCAAAACGATATAACCATGGTGCCTGGCGAGGTGTATCCAGAGCAGGGTTTGCGTCTTATACATATGCAATGTCCGGACCTGCAACTGAGTTCCAAAGAGCTGTGTTGTGGCACCCATGCAACCAATACCAAGGAACTGTCCTGCTTCTGCATCGTCAATCTCAAGCAGACAAATCGGGCGCGTTACGCCTTCACCGCCGTGGCTGGACCGGCGGCAGAAAAGGTATTTCATGGCTGCTCATTTTTCCACATAGAATGAATCTGTATCGTTGTCTCCGCAGGTGCTGAAAACGGCTGCCCTGCTGCGCCATCGGGTGGATCTCTTGGAGCAACAATTCCATACTGACAAGCTGACCAACGCCACGGAGATAGAACTCCAGACCATACGCCACAATATTTTGCACACGGACATTAAGCTGCCATATGCCTTCAAAATGGACACGCTAGAGCGGATCAGCGAGCTGCTAAAGCGTCTGAAGGAGGCCTCACGCACAACTCTGAAGTGGGTGAGATTAGAGATTTAGGATTCATAGCTGAAGCTAAGTTTTGTTTCATGTAGAGAATTTGTTGAGGTGGAGATGCGGAACCTGTTGCAAGAGAAGCCGCTCGCCACGCATCCATTCATTCTGCACTACATCACCAGTTCAGCGTTGGTGGAGGAAATACCTCTGCAGCGGGCCACCAAGCTATGCTCAGATCGTCCCATACTGGTGGTCAGCATGTGCGATGGCATCGTCAAGGCGCGCTGCTGTGTGCCACAGGTCTGGTCAAGATCATGCAAACGTATATTGTTTATATACAATATTAAATTCCCTTTTGCAGCACTGCATCCAAGGGAAGTTCAATGCCTGCCTCTGGCTGGCGTCCTTCGCCGAGACTTTCGGTGGCCAAGTGGCCGCACCTAAGGGTCAGGATGCTCGTGCTGTGTGTAATATGAAGGGCCGCAAAGTCACCAACCAATACGAGGAGCAATTGGAGCAGGCACTGGCCAAGGCCCATGCCTATGCCAGGAGCCATGTTCCAGCGTAAACCAAGCACAAACGTGAACTTTAAGCTTGCCAGAAATGAGAATATATCGCAGACCAATTACTCTTTAATTCATCGCTCTTATGACTAATCGCTAATGACCACCAGCTCCACCTCGTTGTCGTCTTGCTCCTGCCTCAAGCTCGATTCCATCAGTTGCTCGAAGGCATCCGTCTCCACGCAGCCTGCCAAGCTGTTGTTGAAGAAGTAGCTCACATTTGGAGAGGAGGAGGCTGCAGGAGGAGGCGCAGGAGGCTGCTGCTCATTTGTAGTGCTGAGGCGATGCTGTCGCTTGAAACGCTCCACTGGCGTCTTTGTGGCTTTAAGCAGATTCGACACCTGCCTCAGTTCACCTTTGACGAGCAGATCGAAGCTGTCATCTAGCGAGACTCGGCGTTTGTTATGGGATTGAAGCAAGGATTGATCCTTTCGCTTTTGGACTACCAAATCCGCATCGTCGAAATGAGAACCAGTAGCAGTAGGAAGGGCAGCCGAATCTGTATCACATTTCATACTTAGGTGCGCCAATCGCAGGCTTAAATCTTCGGACAGCGATTCATAGTGCAGCAAATGACCCTCGTGCTTGGTCACCGCAGGCCTGGCTTGGGGATTGCCGATGATGCCCTTAACAATGTCCGACATGTCAAACTCGGCGTCTCCATCGCTTTCAAGATCCGAAGGCACGCATTTTCTGATGGGCGTGGAGCATTGTTGGAACAGCCCAAGAGCACCATTTGGGTTCACTATTTTCTTGAGGAACTGTTGCAAGGTCGGCTGTGTTGCTCCTTTAGCCGAAGTGACCGGAGACGATTTCTTTTTGCCTCGTTTTGGCTTCGGCTTAGGCTTGGCGGTTATCTCCTTCGGTTCGTTGTGAGTCTCTTCAATCTGGCTCTTCTTCTTCCTGGATGCTTTTGACTTTGGAGGCTTCTCCTTGGATTTGATGAAACTAGCAACTAAGTCTGGATATGCAGCCTGCAGCATGTCCAGTGGCTCAATTGTATAATAGAGTTCCTCCACACCCTTGGGATGTTCCAGGACGTATTCGGCCATTTGATCATCCGGTATAAGACCCTTAAAACAGCCGCCTGTGTTCCGCCAAAGGAGTTCCAAGCTGGCCACGCCCTTCACAGTGCGTTTCTTTAAGATCTCCTGAGGTTCCACCAGGCAAATTCTATTCGGGCCCAGCTGTTGTACTTGCCAGCGTGTAAGAATTGGAAAGAACTTTTGGAAACAATAGATCTCGGGCCACTGCAGTAAGTGCCCAATTTGCTTAATGAATTTGACGAGATTTGGCTGCTTCCAGTTCAAATTCAAATCCGGAACTGTGGCTGGCTCACTGAGGAACTCGGCTATAATCTCTTCGTTTGGAAAGTCGGCAGCCAGGAGAGCCTTCTTGCGCAGTGTCAGCTCTGCCTTGATGGACAAGCGTTTTTCCCTTGGGAAATGAGAAAGAGATGGATATGGACTACAATTGATGATTGAGCAGATCTCTTACTTCCACAGGCTGTCATCACAGCCGCGCTGTGTCCGGCATACCCCACACCCGCTCTTGGTGTGGTTCTGGGTGCGTCCCATGTGGCCACAGTTGCTGCAAACCGATTTGTCACCTACTCGCAGTTCCAGAGCATTGTACTTGTCCGTTTCCGATCGCCAACTGCGAAGACTGTGGTGGGATAAGGCATTTTATTGGCATATGTAACAGAGAAGGTCTCCATACCGGCTCAAAATCTCAGCCTCCGAGTACATGTTGAACAACTTAAGCACACCATCCTTGCCAATACCACCGATACCATCTGGACAGTAGTCGCAGCCGCACAGCAGAGCCATTACTATAACCTTGTGCCGGCCAAAGTCCATGCGCGAGCAGATCTCGTGCATATCGTAGATGTCGACTGCGCCGCCGGCTGCTGCCTGTGCGCCCTGTGTGGATACCGAGAAGTTGCGATAGACGCGCACTGCTCCATATGCAAAGCAGTCTGAGTCCTGGCTAATGACACCATCTACCAACTGGTTGATTTCGAAGTCGTAAGTATGGATATCACCTGCTAATCATAGTCACCTACGCCATGTTTGTTAAGGAAAGCGCAATAGGCTTCGGCTTCTCCTGGTCCCTGCACGCATTGTATGCCCATGGAGAGCAGCAGCGACTCGCACTGTTTGAGCACATGGTTGAAACGAGTGCGCCCCTTATCCTTATCGTTCTTAGCTGTAGTTTGACTGGATGCGGATGCTCCTGTACCTCCCTCCTTTGGCCGCACTCCACGAAACTGTATATCATTTCGCTTGGCTATTATCTGACTTTTTAGTTTGGGTGCAGTTCCTTCTAGTACAAAGACAGGCGTCACCTGCTCCCAGATAAGATAGCAAGTTCGAAAGAAGAGATTCCTGCAAGGCAATGAAAGTAAAGGTAATAGTGGTAACACCGTATCAATGCAACAAACTTGAGATGCTGTCTCGGATGCACAAAATAGTCGACTACGTTCAAACTCTCACAGACCCAACAAGCGAGGTCTATGGCCACCTTCTTGCCACGCAGCTCCGAGATGGGTTTGCGTTCCGCATGGGGCGTTAGAACCGACCACAGTTCCTTCACGCCCATTAAAATTGAAAATTTGTATATACAATTTAGCGCGTTAAATTCAAAAGCATAAACAAACGTCTGCTTCTTCTTCTTCGTTGGCCATTTACCACAAGCGTTGACATGCTAGCGCTGACAGTTGCCTTGTTTTGACAAGTGTGCACGTGTGCGTACACATGTGAATGCCAGTATTTCTTCTTCTTCAACATCGACGTGTCATACAAAAAACAAAAGTAAAAGTCTGGCAATTTCATTTATTTTTCGCAAATACAAATAACGCAACTAAATTGAAAAGCAAGATCGCGCGCACGCACACAGGACACATAAGCTGCCAAGATGGTTTTAGCAGATTTGGGACGAAAGATAACCACGGCGCTGCACTCGCTGAGCAAAGCCACGGTTATCAATGAGGAGGCTCTCAATGCGATGCTGAAAGAGATTTGCGCCGCGCTGCTGGAATCGGACGTGAACATACGTCTCGTGAAGCAGCTGCGCGAGAATGTGCGGGCCGTCATTGATTTCGATGAAATGGCTGGTGGCTTGAACAAGCGTCGTATGATCCAGTCGGCTGTGTTCAAGGAGCTGATCAAATTGGTGGATCCGGGAGTTAAGCCGTATCAGCCCGTTAAGGGCAAAGCCAACGTTATCATGTTTGTGGGCCTGCAGGGCTCCGGCAAGACAACAACTTGCACTAAGCTAGCCTATCACTACCAGAAGCGCAACTGGAAGTCGTGCCTTGTCTGCGCGGATACATTCCGTGCCGGAGCCTACGACCAGGTCAAGCAAAACGCAACCAAGGCGAGGATTCCGTTTTACGGCAGCTACACAGAAATCGACCCGGTGGTGATAGCTCAGGATGGTGTAGATATGTTCAAGCGGGAGGGTTTCGAGATGATTATTGTGGACACATCCGGACGACACAAGCAGGAGGAGTCGCTGTTCGAGGAGATGTTGGCGGTGGCAAATGCGGTGAATCCCGACAACATCATCTTCGTGATGGACGCCACCATTGGACAGGCTTGCGAGGCTCAGGCCAAAGCGTTTAAGGATAAAGTGGACATTGGATCTGTTATCATTACCAAGTTGGATGGTCATGCCAAGGGTGGCGGTGCGCTCTCTGCCGTTGCAGCCACACAGTCGCCTATTATATTTATAGGCACAGGCGAACACATCGATGACTTGGAGCCCTTCAAAACGAAACCTTTTGTGAGCAAATTGCTTGGCATGGGCGACATCGAGGGACTGATAGATAAGGTAAGTTCTGGGATTGCGATTGCTGAGGCATCTACTTATATGCTCTTTTTCAACGCAGGTCAATGAACTGAAGCTAGATGGAAATGAGGAGCTGCTGGAGAAAATCAAGCATGGCCACTTCACCATACGTGATATGTACGAACAGTTCCAGAACATCATGAAAATGGGCCCCTTCTCGCAAATCATGAACATGATACCCGGCTTCTCGCAAGATTTTATGACCAAGGGTGGCGAACAGGAGTCCATGGCCAGAATCAAGCGCATGATGACGATGATGGACAGCATGTCCGACTCGGAGCTGGACAACCGCGATGGAGCAAAACTCTTTAGCAAGCAGCCGACACGTTGCGTGCGAGTTGCCCAAGGATCAGGCGTAATTGAGCGGGAGGTGAAGGAACTTATTGCCCATTATACGAAATTTGCTGCAGTGGTGAAGAAAATGGGAGGAGTTAAAGGCTTATTCAAGCAAGGCGATATGACCAAGAACGTGAATCCCAATCAGATGGCCAAGCTCAACCAACAGATGGCCAAGATGATTGATCCCCGCATGCTGCAGCAGATGGGTGGAGTTGGTGGCCTTCAGAATATGATGCGACAGCTGCAACAAGGAGCGGCGGGCGGATTGGGCGGTCTGGGGAACCTGATGGGCGGCTTCGGTGGCAAGTAAGGGCAGACCGAAATGGTGGCTGAGGATGTCAAGCCGGTTGAGGTCGAGGTGTGTAGTGCGTAGTGTGAAGATTTTTGTATGATTTTGTTTTTAGCTATAATTTGTTAACGGTTTGGCAAACGCTACATTTTTGCAACCTTTTCGCTTTTGTTGTTAAATCACATAAGTTCTCGGCAATGGCAAAGGGCAAAGGGAAGGGAAAGCGACTCCAACGTTAGTTAACAATTTGGGTTTTTGTACTGTGTCGCAAAGTGGGCCAGGTTTTTTTTTATTGTTTTAAACAGTTTTCTGTAAACGAACAATTCAAATGTGCATGCAAAAGAGTGCCCTAACGGCAGTTCAAATAGACTTTGAATAAAAATAAATCCATAAGCAATCATAAACTGAATTTAAAGTCAACAAAAACTATGAGCGTGCAGAAATAGAAATTCAAGCTTAAGGGGCGTCTTGTGGCGCCATCTGTTGTGAATATGTGCACACTGCAAGTTAAATGTACATCAGATTTTAGCGTTGCCAGATCGTTAGATAATTTTGCTGTTGCCTTGCTTTCCTTACATTCAAAATTTTGATCAACGGCCGACCTACATTGTAAAACTTATTAAATATGTATATATCAAACGATTGAAACCAGCATTTATTAATATAATAATATAATGACAATGAAATTTTTGTGTTATTTCAGCCACAGCTTTCGCACAAGTATTGTTAAAACAGGTGCGTAAGACGAACGAACAACCCATGTGCTTGTAATGTGCAACCATCCCACTCACATCCACAACATTCATTATTCGCATTCACAGTCTCGACAACGAGAACACATACAACTACTACAAAAAACAACAAACGAACAGGTGCACAGAAAACTGTGTAAGGCGTCAGTTGCCATACAAAAACCAGAAACGAAATAACGGTAAGCAAGTAAACAAACATAAACATAAATATGTATATGTGTGTGTGTGTGCGTGCTTTGTGTGACAGGTGCGGAATGTGTGCTAGACAAAAAGGGCCCAAAATTCTGCAACAAAGGCAGTAGGTACCTCCTTAAGGTGACATAAAACGAGGCAATGAGAATTGTATTGGTCGCGCTTCTATATTTGGCTTCATCACGAAATATAAATCTTTTATAGATAAAAAGCTTTAAAGCAAACTTTTAGGTCCTGGATTTCAAGGCTTAACACTTCGCATCCGTTCCTGTTGTCTTGTTTATTCCGTCTGTGTGGCAAATGTGCAGGAGCGAACTGACTTACAGTTGGGCCCAGTAAAGCCAAATTAGTGACCAAAACTGGACGTAAATTTCCTTTTACCCATAGGGTACGTTCAATTTCGAATTTTCAAAGTTGGGGCGAAGCAACCTAAATTGACTTACCTATAATTGCAGGGCAAAGACTACATATTATATATATATATATAGTAGTTTTCAAACAGCTTAGCCACCAGCTGAACAAACCGTAACACGACCGAAATTTCCCACTTGATGGCCCATCATGAGTGCCCTTTCTAGTGGGCTGCGGTGGTTCTGTTTGGAATAGATCCAACCCTGTTGTTTTGGGCTTTCACAGCATCCCTTACTTTCATTGTCGTTGGGGCATATACACCAAGCGTAGCTTTGATGCGTTCTCTCTCTCCACAACAACACTGTACAGACTGCGATACCTACATATGTATACGCATGTACGCGCACACATTGATACAGACAACCCCCTCGCGTCAACGCTAAACAAACAATGACAATGCGAGTGCTGTGGACCCCATAAAAATGTCTATTAAGCTGTCAAGTTTTGACACTCATAAAACCATCAAACAAGTCAAACGAACAGGTTCTCAGGAAAAGTTGTAGGCTGAACTGCTGTCAACATTTTTGGGTACATCCTGTGGTCTTACACACACACACACGCGCGTACACATATCCTGTGTATGTATAATACTAGTAGGCCTCCTTAAATTTGTGCCTCCTGTCGTGGGGGCTCTCAGTGGTGGTGGTGGTGATGGTGAAGCTGGCGGGGCAAAACGAATGAGCTTCGTACGTGTCAAAGGGTGGTCTCCTCTCATGACAAGCTAATCGCTTGAGAGCGTTGCTTGCACAGGACCAGCTTTTTGGAAATGGTTTTTGGGGTAAGCCTTGTCCACATTCGCCCAACTGCGAACTGTAAAAACATCATTATCCACCCCTCCACCCCCTGAACCCTTAAATGATTTTCAAATCAATCCAAACCCGCCCTCAAAAGCGAAAAAAAGGCTAAAGGAGTTTGTTTTCTTACAGAAAATCAATTTGTCTTTTATTGATTCAGAAAAAGTTCAGTTTCTTTTTTGGATGACAGCATTTGCTCTTTAGTTTGGTTTTTTTTGTTTTGTTTTTTTTTTGTTTTTTTGTTCAAAGAGTTCATTTACGTCATGCACGATCTTCATTTGGTTTTTAAATCTTTTGCTACTTTCTGTTTAACGCTTTTCTCTGCTGGCCCTGCACCTGGCAGAGATGTTGCCACAGACGCAGTTTAGCTTTCCATTTTCTCCAGTTCTACTTCAATGATGCATCTGTTCTTTTTCATGACTTTTCATTTTCATTTTCCTTTAACTTACAATTAGATTTAATTTTTCTTCTTTTTGTTTTTGTTTCAACTAGTCTTACTTTTCTTAAGCGAAATAAGCACAAAAGCTGCAAAATGTTTTGCTTAAACTAATATTTTGTTTTAAGTTTTTTTTTTTATTAAATCTGGTATTGGTTTTTGTTTATTTTTTGTTTTAACTTGATCTCCATATCTCCAATTTCATTTTTTTAATGTATGATTTTTTGCATTAAAGTTTTGAGGGCACAAAAAGTACGCGTATAAATTTGAAAGTTGTAGCAAAGATTTCTTGCGGTTTATGTTGATTTTGTTTCGTTTAGATTTAAATAGAGCTTTGTTTTTAGATACAATTGGTTTCCCATATAAAAAATGCTTAAAAGCGTCACATTGATGCAAAAAATAATACCTTAAAAAATACACACAGAGTTTTGAAAATTTTGTTTTTTCGGATTTTCCTTATGTTGTTTTTCCTTTTGTTTTCTTGGAGAGTTACAAAGTGAGATATAGTTACCAGTTTGCGCGCTCGGCATTTGGGGAGGTTTTTGTTTTTTGTTTTTATTATCATTGTTAATAAGAAAAAGAATAAAGTTCTTTAAAAGACTTTGATTTAAAACTTAAAAATAGCAACAAGCGAAATTTACATTACTTTTAGCGCCCGGCTGAGCGCACATTTAAGTTTTACGTTTTTCTAAGTTTAATTAGCAGCGTTCTTATTCTTTTTTATTTTAGTTGTTTTTCGGTTTTTTGGTTTTACGTTTACTTAAAACTAGTTTACGGCTTTGTCGTCGTTTTTACTTGTTTTTTTTTTGTTTTTTTTTTTAAAATTTAATGAGCTTGTTTCTTCGCTTGCTTCTTCTTGTCACATCTACGTGTCGTGTCGCCTGTGTTGATTTTTGCCTAACGTGCCTTCTCGACATTTTGTTTGCTTTTTTGTTAAATATTATTTATGCTTTACCTTCTTCATTTCATTTCATTTCATTTCATTTTCTTTTGTTTTGGTTTTCGTCAAAAAAGTTTCAAAAAAATATATATATTCATCATTTCCTTAAATTGGCTTAATTAAAAAATGTTTTTCCCATTTATGCCTTCCTCCTTTGCTTTGCTTTGTTCGCTCGCTTCCAGACGCGCTAAAACAACGATTAAGACCTTTCTTTCATTTTGTTTAAAACACAATTCAATTAATTTAAAATTTGTTATTGAAAACTATTTGGTGTAGGTGTTTAATTAAGCTTACTTGTAATTTATATAGCAAACATTTTACTACTAAGAAATCACACACGAATCGAGAGAAAAGAAACACAAACACAACAACAGAAGAATTGTCAAACAGAAAAGTCTATAAGAAAAACAAATGATACGTGTTTATTTTTTTAAGTTTTTTATTCATTTTTTTTTTGGTTTTGTTTTTTGTTTAGATTTCAATTTTACGCACTAGACACATTTGCTTTTAAAAATTACTTCAACACTGCCTCTCGCTTTCATTCTGCTTCAATTTCAATTTCAAAATTTCAGATTTCATACTTGGCTGCATTGCATTCTTGCTCTTTTGCTTTCGCCAAATTTCAAGTTGCGGAACCCCGCGAGAAATCGAAATCCCTTGGGGTTTGCCGTATATTTAGACAATGAATAAATTAACTACTTAAAATTAGTTAAAAAACTAAAGTAAAACGCATTAAATTAAAACAAAATACAGACGCAAAAGCAAACGAGTTCTTTTCAGTTTGGTTTTGTCAAAGTAGATTTTTTTGTTTTTTTTTAACTAAAAATTAAAGTAGTAAAAAAAGTATAGATAATAGAAACGCTGCTTCAGCTCGTGCTTGCTTATGGTTGTGTTGTCAGTGTGTTGTTGACATTTTGACAGTTTTCCCATTTTTGTTGTTTTTGTTTTTGAATATTTTCAAATTAAACCTAAAACTCATGCTGCTTGCGCGTTTACGAACACTGATTGTGAACGCGAACGCGCCCCGTGTTTCGCTCTAACTAGACAAAAACTACAACTTGCTACATGGGTGCAGCCGCCTCCCTTTTGGAAGGCAGCTCCAGCTAACCAGGCTAAATCCAACTAATTTACGCGTCTGCGTTGCTACCAACTATAAATCATATGTCCTACCTCTCTTCATGTCTATCCACTTCTCATCATCCATGATCATGATGATCATCATATGTAATCAATTTTCATACTCAAATTTCCCATTCTTCACGTTGCTGCTGCTCGCTCGCTCAACTCAACTCTGCCCTCGTGTACCTTAGGTCTGCTAAACTTATCGACTAATGCTTTGATCTTAGTTACTAAGTTCTTGTTGTGTTTTCCCACACTTTCTTTCTTTCTTACTTCGCGCTGCTGCGGGTGAGTATCCTAACCCCAACGCATTTATTATATGTATCTCTTAACATTTAGGTTCTCTAAACTGAAGTTTAGTTTGAAATTTCTGCTTACTGCTGCTCAAATTTATGTTTCTTGGTTGTTTTTCAATTTTATAAATAACTTAAAGTTGTAATGCCTTAATTTTTTCTGCCTATAACAGAGCAAACATGTTGTTAGCCGAAGAATTTTTGCAAACGTTTAAATAAAATAAAAAAGTTTCAAA
Source organism: Hirtodrosophila duncani (assembly GCA_037043425.1). NCBI lineage: Eukaryota > Metazoa > Arthropoda > Insecta > Diptera > Drosophilidae > Hirtodrosophila > Hirtodrosophila duncani. The sequence continues at coordinate 3,094,648 of JBAMBM010000194.1, forward strand.
CTGCACTTTCTGCTCTATAACGCTTAAAGGAAAAAAAGATGAAAATATTTGTTTAAACTTTTGTATTTGTGATTTTTCAGACATTGTAGTGTTTTTGATAATATGCAGGCGTCTTTCTCTTGTTCGATTTTTGTTATGAAAAAATTCAATTGTTTACAAAAATGTTTGCTTTGGAATGTTGGCAAAATGTTTAATATTCGTACCATTGTTTTTTTTTCTCTTTGTTTAAATGGAAATATGCCTGCATATGGCTTCCGCTGTGTTATCATTTATTGGGTTGCTGATTGCTATGCATGTGCGTGAGGTTTCTAGATTTTTTCCTTGCTGTCTATGTGTATTGGTGGTGGTGGTATGAGTGTGTGTGAGTGTTGTTTCTTATTGTTTCAATTTCATTGGTATTCAGTCTAAAGAAAATTACAAACACAAAAAGAACAATAGATCTATGCATCATGTTATTGCTGTTTGTCGATTGATTTGTGGAGAAAACATGTTTCATACGCATTTTGGTTTTAGTTTAGGCTTTAGGAAGACTTTTGGCGTTGTGTTTTCATTTTGTTTTTCTTTATATGTATGCATGCATATCTCTATATATGTATATGTATAAATATATATCTATATATAGATTGTTTAATTTATGCAACATTTTGTCTTATTCTTTGCATTTTTGCATTTTTTGACATTTCTAAAATTAACTGCAACTAAAAATCATATACGATCTTTTATTGATGAAAATCAAAGACTTTTTGCTCAGGAATGTTTGTTTGTTGATTTTTGTGTGTTTGTGTGTGTGTGTGTGTATGATTGAGTGTGTTGTATTGGTGTTGCAAGTTGCGTCCTTATGAGTTTTTTTAAGTTTCATCTCAGCTCTGATTATACTGACTGTCACTCAATTGCTCATTGGCTGTCCTTTTCAATATTCAATCGAAAAACAAAAAAATCACAAATACAATGCTTAGCTTAGTCCGGCTGTCTGTCTGTCTATGTGTGTGAGTGTATGTCTCTGTGTTTGGTTTTAACAAAATTATTTGTTAAATTATAAACCAAAAACCATACACTAATGTTGTCATTCAATTTTATCATCTCAACTTCAAAAACACTTTCGATCTGGAGAGAGACTTAGAGACTAAAGAATTCATCGCTGCTGGAGAGACTGCTCTTACAATTAGGGTTTCTTATTTTTTTACTAAAAATAGGTTTTGCTTTTATTGTTGTTTAACATTAATTTGCTTTGTTTTTCTGTTTTGCAACAACAGCAACAACTAAATTGTGTTGTTGTAGTTTATGCTGTTTTGTTTGTCTTTTCATAATGATTTCGATTTCACTTTACAAAAAAATAACCTAGCTGCTGCTGCTTGCTTGTCTTCCCTTCATTATCCTGCTTTGTTGCTTGCTTGCTTGTCTGACATTCTCGCTACGATCTTGATCTTTTGTTTTACCCACATGCTAAACTATAATGCCGATGCTACAATTTTCTTTTTGCCTTTTCCATCTGTCTTCCATTTTTTTAATATGCTACTTGTATATGTGTTTTGCCCTTCCTTTTATAAAGTGTTGCTTGTGGTATGCCTCTTGGTTTGCCATTTCTATGCCCTATGCCTAGCCATATTTCTTCTTCAACAACATAGTATATGTTCGCTCTTTCGCTCGTTCTGTTCTCTTTCTTAATATTTTTTAATGCAGAAAAAATACATACTATATGCTAGCTTCTTTATTATCTCTAGAAAAAACAGTTAAACGTAAAAAACTGTAGACAGCTACAAAAAATTCATTAAATCGACTGATGAGCACAAAAAATATGCTAAAAACTAGTACAATATTTTCCTTAATTCATTCCATACTTATTTTCCTTGTTCTGCTTGTATGTGTGTATGTGTGTGTCTGTCTTTGCGTCGCTCTCGCTGCGCCCTTGCTTCATCTGTTATTTTAGAGACTCTAGTACTACACTAAATATTTTTGTTTTTTTCAACATACTGCACTTTTGCTAAGACTTATTTGCTACGTTTTTGCCCATTTCGAGGCGGTTTGCGTTCATCTGTTTTTTAAACTCTTCTTTTTTAGAAAACAAGTGTAGGAGTACAGGGACAACTGAAGAGAGACAACTGAATTTGCAAACAAAATAGGCAATATATATTCTCAGATAGCCACCATTTTATGAGAGAAACGAAACGAAACGAAATTAACAAAAACGATGCACGTGCGCTTTCATCTGTACTCTCAGAAAAGACTCACACATAGAAATTTTAAAACTGTACAAATAAATATTGAAATTAGTAACAAAAACAAAAAAAAAAGGTTTCCTTAGAACAGAAAATACGTAATACGCCTTTAGTTTGTGGCTTTGCTTTTTATATAATTCGGTTTACCAAATACTATTTTTCTTTTGTTTTTATTTGCTCTGCGACAGTTTTTGTCTTTAAACATACATTGCACAAAGTTTTCTTTTAGTATTATTATTAAATTTTTACTTGCTTTTCTGTTTTTCATTTACATATAACCCCCTTTGCTCTGTCTGCACTTGCATTATCGTCTTCAGTTTTCATTCAACAGCAAGTTGTTTACTTTTCTTTCCTTTTTTTGTTTTGTTTTCTTTTTAGAAATTTTACTTAACTACAAAAATTTGCGGTGTTTTTTTTTTTTTGCAAATTTTTGTTGCTTGCTTTCAAGTTGATTTCTTGTTGTTGTTGTTGTTTTGCCGCTGATGTATATTTTTGTTGCGCATTTCATTTTCAAATCAGTTTGTAAATATTTTCGTTTTCTGCTGTTTTTGCTGTTGTTTAGCATTTTTTATTTAGTGTATAACTAACTTCTATTATTTAAGTTTTTAGTCTTTGCTTTTCTTCACTTTTTTACGCTCGTGTTCTTAACTCTCTTCATCTTCAAGTTCGCCTTGAACTCAGCTACTTCTACGCTTTGTCTTACATTTTAAGTTTCCTTTTATGTATTTTTTCACTTTCTCTTTTGCGTTTGCTTTGCTTCATTGTCTTTATACATAATTTCATCATTTCTTTTTTTTTTTTAAACATTTATATTGATAAACAGCCTGCTTGTTGTTGTTGTTGTTGCTGCTGCTGCTGTTGCTGTTGCCTTCCTTATCCACAGTGCTTGTTGTGTTGCTGTTGTTAGTCCTCCTTCGTGCTCCTCCTGCTCTTGTTCCTCCTCCACCACTGACCACAGTAAGTCCGCCTTCAACTCTCACTCTCGTCCATATTACAAAGTACTCCTCAAATGGGGTACCAAAAGATTATATCTGCAATTGTTGTGTTGACAAATCAATCAGTCTTTCATCACATTGTTAATAAGTTATGAAAAAGGAAAAAAATGGGAAAAAAGGTAGCCAGGACTATCTATGAAATCTCAGTAATGATTTCTTATCAATACTATGTGACACAAAGGTTTATAAATTGTAAAGTAAGGCCGCCAATTCTCTGCATTGCTAACTATATACTTCTTCAGATTCAGCGATAAGTTAACAACTGAAACTTGATGCCCTGTTTAAAAGAGGCATCAAATCGAATTGGTTTGGATTTCTATGCAACAATATGATTGTGTGCATGAAATGTGCCCCTTGGTTTGATGTTGTTGCGGGGTCCTTTGAATGTACGGAACGTGTTTGCTATAAATCAGCGATGGGCAGGCCTTGGCTAGCAGAGGACCCAGAGCTTTTTTGCTAAGTCGCAATGGAAATATATGCAGCTGCGTAATTAACTCACAAAGCAGAATATACAATTAAACAACAACAAAATGAACACAAATGGCGTGGAATTTCGTTGCTCTGACAGATTCTAACGGTAGTTTTTCCTGTAGATGTTGTTGTAGTGCTCCCGATTGAAAATTTGCTGCCCATCGCTTTTATAAATATTGGCTCAGTAAACGCAGCATCCTTTACAAGGATATACATATTCGATTACAAGGATATAAATATTACAATATTCGTGTAGATTTATATAACAGGCAAGTCAGTGTTGCCATGTCCGTCTCGAAGAAGTTGCTGAACACGCATTTGATATGCTGTTTCATATGTCTGTTTGCATGCATTAAATTCCAAGCACTAGCTATATTCCAAAGAGACCATCTTGTTCATTTTCCATTAAAAGACAAACACGTGTTGCTTTGTAAACCCTTTGACATCCCTCGCCTATTTGATGTACCCCTTGATATTATTATTCTAATTGGATTTTGGCATTCCTTGGCATTGCATGCATGGTCAGTGGTAAATGTTATAAAATGAATGATATTTATATTTACCTAGTATGTATTACCAGAGTTTAGACTGCTTAGTAACTATACTATATAATGTGATGAATATTGTTTTTGTAGTAGTTGTTGTCGATGTTGTGGTTGTTATAGACGTCAACGCACATGGATCAGGTATCAGTTGTAAAAGAGGAAGAAAGAATCAAAAGTAAACGGAATGTTTTAGTTATTAAATAATGCGTTGGCTTAATGAACAGATATAAGCAAACAGGCAAGCAACAACAAGCAGCACACAAAACAGATGAAGCCGATGATTTGTCAGTGTTATGGATATGTGTTTCTTTCAGTGAATTGGGATTGGGTGTGTTGCGTCTGTGGGGTGTAATAATGAGTTATGCAGTAGTAAATGAAGAGGCATCATAGTTAGATATGAGCTCGGCAAAGGAAAAAGGAGAATAAGCTACGAAATTAGGTGAGTGATAGGCATGAGTTCGAAGTGTGCTAAATGGTTTGGTGAGTGGTTTGATTTGGTTCGTTTGGTTTTGGTTGGCAACAGAAACAGCTACGCACACAGGTCATGCAAAACAGTGTTTTCAAATGTTAAAAAGTTTCAGCGCGAGCTTGCAGACGCTACCACTGAACAGCCAATGTCTTTAAAATACTAATCAAGCAACTAAGACAAATGGAAGTTCTTCAGTTAGGGGGCGGGTCGCGAGTGGTCAGAATGGAAGGAGCTGCCCGAATAGCTCGATTGACTCAAACACAGACAGAAGAGGAATGGTAGATCAGACAAATGAATATGTTGGCGAGAAATAGAGACAAAGACGGGGACAGCATGACAGAGAGATAGAGAGAGAGAGAGAGAGAGAGACAGACAGAGAGAGAACGAGAGTATCGAGAGACATCACTCACCTCGCGAAGACCTATTTGGGAGCGGCTTGATGTGGATACTGTGTGTATGCCTCGTCGGGTGATGCAGCTGTGCTAGCCTGTTCGGAATCTGTCATTGGCATTGTTGGTATAATAGTTGGTGGTGGTGCATAATATGGATAAGTTGGGCTAATATACTGTAACGATGGAGAAAAATTCTATAAAAGAACCGAAAAAAGAAGAACGGAAGAAAAATGGAAAAAAGAAGAGATAGAGTACAAATTATACATATGTATATATATATGGATACATATATATTTTATATATACATATATTCTCCACATTCAAGGCAAACCACACACACGCACCTCTCATAGCGTTAGGGGGAGAGAGAGGTGCGCGTACCTACACATTTATGTACAGTTAAGTTTCCAAGTCAAATTTTCTTTAACTTTTCGATTATTCCATTAAACACACGAGAAATATCGCATTAATGGGATAATCGATAGAGATATTTGTCTGACGATATCAATTCTTTATATGCTATATATCGGATGTATATAGTAGTTCTCGCATAAATATATTTTTTATACCATTCACAAAATGGAAGTTTGCAAAGCACAGAATTAAGCGTTTGTGACTATATAAAGGATATATTCTTGATCAGCATGACAAGAGATCTCGGTATAACCATGTCCGACCGTCCGTCCACGAAGATCTCAGAAGGCCGAAAAGCTACAGAGCAGACCTATTAACAGATGCTTCTTTTGTCTGCTAGCTGGACAACTATATCATATAGCTCCCATATAACCGATTGCTTCGGATCAAAACAAATTCGCCTAGAATCTGATCTACATCAGTTATACATTTACAATGTGAATGGTATATAAGCTTCGACAAGCCGAAGTTAGCCTTCCTTTTTTGTTTTTAGTTAATTATTTTAATTTTAGAAAATTATATTTGATATTATCATGCGATTGATATTCAAAAACAACATTATTTCGATGTGGAATCAAGAACAGACATTCTTCCGATATTTAATCCGAATCGTTATTTTTGTTTTTGTATTCTATTTGCGATATCAATATCTTCTTGTCGATATACAAATGTAATACACACACATATAAGTATAGTTTAATATCGAATATATTTAGTATATAGTGGGGAAAAGGGGGATAAAAGGTAGTACATAAGTCCGTTATACAGTTTTAGGTTAGAGAAATGGGGCTACGATAATTGAAGAATTCAACGCAACTTACAGAGTTGCCAATCTGCAGGGTGGCCAACTGTGGCATCATTGTTCCATATGGCACGGCCGTCTCGCCACTAACCATCATTGAGATGCCGCGTGGTTGCACCTGATTAACAGCCTCCGGTTTGTACGAGGTGACACCCAGCTGTGGAGCGGCGGCCATTTGCATGTACTAGAAGAATTACGGCATAGTAATTAGTTGATTGGCTAAATCTTGATTACTAATAATATGTTAACTCACCTGATCATCTACCTGAGTGATCGGCTGGGTCATCATATAACCGGGTATCCACTGGGAGCCAGCCACTGGATAGCCACCCACCTGGGGTGTACCAAAACGCGAATAGGGGACACCAATGGGTGTGCCCACATTAACGCTGACACCGTTCTGCTGCAAAGTGGGGTCGTAGGCAACCGGTATGCCCTCGGCGGAAACATCGCGCCACGCACGTGCATTGGGATCGGGTGTCTTGAAGAGATTCTTCTTTTTGGGTCCACCATCGGCGAATTTAACCAATAGTGGATCTTTGGCACCCGGTATTGTGTTACCATTAAACATTTGGATGATTTGTTCGCACTTCTCGCGGCTCTCCATGCGGGCAAATCCAACACCTGAATAATGAAAGACGGAAGATTGTCAAGATTGAGAAAGATAAATTGCATGAGTGTGATCTCCACTCACCCTTCGAGTTCATTTGCTGATCACGCAATATTCTGGTCGAAACAACTTGGCCGTATTTCGATAGCATTGCCTCCAGATCAGTTTCCTTGAAATGGGGCGGCAAATTTGCAATATACAAATTTGTGGGATCCTGTTCCTGTTGCTGTTGTGTAGTTGTGTTTGATTGGGGGTGGTTGTAGTTGTTGGTTGTGTTGTGTTGTTGTTGCATTGAGATCAATCGAATAAGTTTAATATGATTTGTTGTTTGGTTGGGTTTTTGTAATGATTGATTCGTTTTCAGTTTTTCACACATATTTTAACAATACACAAACAAAAGCATTTTGGCGTAAGCATGTGTGTGGTGTGTGCGTTTAGGTGGGTGGGTGGATTTGATTTGTGTGGTTGGTGTTTGTGTAATGTATGTATGTGTGTTTGTGTGTGTGTGTTTGTGTGTTTGTATGTGTATTGGGTGAAACGAGCGACAGACACACGGCGACGACGACGCATTGATTGTTTTGCAAGGTTGAGAGAGAGAGAGAAGATAAGGAGTAGAGAAATTAAAACAGAAATTTTGTCATTAGTAAAAATTTGCATTACTTTTCAAAAGTATTGGTTCAAAAACTGTTTCTTTAGACTGCTCTGTTGTTGTTATTGTTGCGGTGTCTGTTGTCAGTATGTTGGTGTGCATGTTTGTGTGTGAGTGTTTGTGTTTGTGTTTATATGCGTGTGCCTAACTTAGCAATGATAAGGAAAAAAGGCTATCTTCGGCTAACCGAAGTTAACATATCCCTTGCAGATACACCTATGTATTTGGGTCAGTCCTAGTCAATAATGGTAGAATCAAAAGATGGCAGTAAGAAGTCTGAGTCAGGAGCCTGAGCCTGTCTGATGGAAGTGGTCATTCGAATGACAAATGATGACATATTCCAGTTGAAGGATCTTTCCTTATGAGTGACGCACATAATTAGGAAGGTTCTAGCTAAAATTGGACTGTTGATCTGTATGATTATTATATTCTAGTGTTCTACACACGTGATATAAATCGGCTTTGGCAAGCTTAAAAAAGGTCCCAAAATATAAATCGATTGTTTTGTTTTTTATCAAAGCTTCGATTCGATGGCTTTAAAACTCTTTGAAACTGAGATTTATGATTGCTTAGTAACAGACACACAGATACTCTCTATGGACTCCAAAATTATAATACATTCTGCAAGGGTATATATATTTGCTATGCCTGATGGTTCTGCTATCTGTGTAAGTCACATGTGTGGTTCTCTTTCAGTGTAAAACCTCAACCCTAATTCGTAAATGTCAGTTATATATACTATATATACAAACGAAAGAAATTCACGAAATAAACATGAGTCGAGTCATCGAACATCATATCCATTATATACCTACTTATATACAATATATATGCCCAAACCCAACTGTCTTGCTTGTGTAATCTTTGCTAGTTCTGTTCATTATGAGGTAATCCTAACGCTTAACTAACAGATAAGTTAAATACCTGATCTTAAATATTAGATAGTATAGTTTATACTTAGTTTAGTTATTTTTGGTTAGTTTTTGGCCGGCGCAGGTTTGTAGCATTTTTCGTACTCAAACAACAAAGTTCTTAGGTTGATTATATTGGCTGGCTATAACTTCAAGATATACGAGTACAGTTTATACATTTTGGTATACATGGTACATGGACGATAGGTCGATTTTACATACGATATTATATATATATGGATGCTAAACGTTACACGTTACACTATACGCTATACAATATGTATATGTATTTTGTTCTATTTCGAGTAATTTCTTTATGTAGCCAACTTGTTAACTTGTTTGCTAGCGCTAAGCTAATCATTACATTTTAAGGCCTACGCAAATATGTTTTTATGTATATACGAGTAAGTACGTGTTCGACTGACAATGGCCAATTGATTTGTACTAAACGTTTTTAATGAGCATTTAAAATGTCTGCGGATTATAACGATAGAACGAGGACAACGAAAGGAAACGAAAAAGTTTGAGAAAAAGTTGCTAAGCTGCAAAATCGTTAAATTTGCTATTACTCAACTTAATTAAGTATTGATCTGTTTACAAAATATACGTAGATGATACTTATGCCTCTGACATATGTCGATTAGCTGGCGTTTATATAGATATATATCAACTTAATTAGTATCAATTACGATTTGTGTAGGTAAATACAATGTTTAAATGGAATTTTATTGACGATTGAAAACGAGAAAAGTTCATAAGGTTTCACTTGGGTTTTCCTATTAAATTACGCTGTATTTTCTACATAAACTCGTTATCCACTTCAAATGGAATGCGTATTTTACACAAAGGCTAATACTATAAACTCTTGATTAGAATCATTTAGTAAGCGATTTTCATCCCATTCATCACAAACTAAATTGTCGTGAATAATGAATGCTAAAAGCACTCATAGCTAAAAGTTTAAATATAACATTCATACCCTAAATGTTGTATCAATGAGTATGAATGGTCAAATCAGAAGTCTCACAAGACATTCAGAAACTCCCAAGGATTAATATAAGGCGATGTTACTCTCAAACGCTTAACGTCTGGGTCTGGGTCGGTCGCTTTCTTTCTGTACACGCGCTCTCCCATCTCATTACAAGAAGAACTGAGACCATTCATTATTGTTGTACATATTTATGGGTATGAATATGTAAAGTTAAACATTCATGAATGCTATATTTAGCGCTCTAATAAGTATGGTTTAAGAAACAATCTTCAATAGAGTATAAAATCGCATATGGAGTTTCCATTTGGAGTGGATATAATGTCATAAATAAAAAATACTATACAGAACTACATTTTTGGAATATAAAAATTTAAAAATACAGATTCAGAAAGTAACAATAGTCTCATATATCTAACTAATGTTTATAATTCTATCATGGCTAAATATACTCTATTTGGATGTTTATGTTTATTAAAGATATAGATGTATATATATATATATATATATTCTAACTTGGTGTGTATTAAACTCAATTGATAATGGGGTCATGGTCATACATAGAGTCCATCATTGATGATGATTCCGATTAGTGATAGAGGAACTCTAGCGATTTACACTAATTAATACCTGGACTAAAACAACGGCAATGTTGTTCAAAATGAAAATTTGCGTAATGCAATTAATTTACCAACAAATCCGCTAAAATATTATTTACGCTTGTTTCAACTTTCACACATTTGGTGTGTGTCGTTTTTGGGGTTTGTTTATTGTTTGTCAACTGCTAAAGGAAGATTAAAGAGAAGGTTTATAAATTGGAGTTGTTTCTTTTTTGGTCGCGCATAAAGCTAATGAATGTCAATTATTATTAAATATACACTAAATTGTACGCATCATATGTTAAATGTCATTTAGAAATCGGAACTAGGATGTATATTGTTATGGCACTACTATAAAAATGTGATAGAGTTTTCGTCTGCTTTTGTTCAATTTTTTTGTTGTCTTTCAAAATTAATCTACACTAAAGATATATAGAGAGGATTACTAGAAATTGTAATTTGTACTAGAATTTACATTTGTATGTGTGACTTGATGTGTGTATGTGTAAATAACAAAAACGATATCAAAAGAGCGAAAGAGAGTCTTTATTAAACAACACTACAGTCTAAAAGGGGTAGACTAGTGTTTGGACTAAGTTGTGGTAGGTGTGGCAGGGGGAGCAGGGTTCAAGGATTTCAAATGGAAATCAACAATAAAGAACAAATATAAACAGATTTGCATGAATTTATTTGCCAAGAGCAACAAAACATGTGGCGGAGAGCATAAGGTCAAAGTTGAGCTCAGTCAGCAGTGCGAATCAAATAAATTATAAAGACAGGACAGACAGGCAGGCAGGCAGCTAAAGATGGCATACACTCCTTCACAAGCTGACAAGAAATACTCTGTTCGTCAGACGAATAGGGCCAATGGAAATTGTTGAGCATAGTTTTGTAAACGAAAATAAGCATAGAATTAAGCATCTCCGACCTCATAAGTATATACGTATATATACTGTTAATCAGTTTCTTTCTGTAGTAAGATAATATGCAAAAATCTACAAGATTGGACCAATATATCATAGAGCTGTCCAACCCTTTCAGAATCCACGCTTATTATAGAAAACGTCCAAAAGCGTCCACGTCCATTGAATTGAAATTGAATCAGAATCGGTCTAATATATCATAAAACCACATAGCTTCTATACCAATCCCATTCTCTTTGTTATTCTTAAAGCGGAGATTGCCCAATTATAAAATTTCGACTATTCTTACTCAATTGACACGGAGTGTAGTCCAACTGCTGCTGCTGTATTTAGGCAAAGTTTGTGAAATGAAAATGCAAAAAGTAACTCAACAGCCAAAATAAATATTTGAATTCTGAATACAATTCTAACGAAATTGTTTGCCCAGACGTGGGCGTTTGACCTTTAGCCAGGCGGACGAAATGGCAAGTTGTGAAATAAGAGTGGTGACCCAAAATAGGCGTGGGCCGAGTGGCAAGAAAGCTAGAAGTTTCTGTGGTCTGTCCTGGCTGTTTCTGGTCTGGCAATAAGCAAAATATCAGTCCGATATCGTAAATAAAACTATATATAGTAACTTTAACTTAATAAAACCGAAAATACGTACTAACATAAGTTTAAAAGAACGCAATAGATGAGGCGGCTGCTCAGTTAACGAAATAATGTAGGAATATAGGAGACAGGAGACAGACGGAATGTACGAGGCAAAGGGGTAGGACAGGGCAGGCAGGTATCACTTGGGAGCTGGGCAGGAAGGAACGGGAAGTGTGGCGTGTATGTGTGAGGGGGTGAGTATTACTTGCATGCAAACAAACGTACAATGGCCGGCCTATGAAGCACCCAGATACCCACTTTGGCCATCTGAGCTTGCACGCCCTTCGCCTGCAGTCCCTTCACGGCGCCCTCAGCGTAGGCTGGCTGCTCGAAGTCGACGAAGCCGTAACCTGAAAAAAACATATTTTGTTTTTGTTTTGTTTCGTGTGTGTTTTTTTGTTTTTTTTTTATATTTTTTTAGGGGATTTTTTTTTATAATAAATTGCAAATACAAATATATGTTTATATTATATAAGGCATATATAAATATTCATATTTATTTGGATTAACATTTTTTTTAATTGCAACCGAAATGGAAAACAATACGAATATTTGCATTGGATCACGTGCAATAGGGAGGTTGGGTAAAAAATTAACCAAAGAAAACAAAACAAAAACAAAATATTTGCGTAACACATTTCGTGAACGCATTAAAATGAGAGAAAAAAGAGAGAGAGAATAATGTGTAAAATAAATTAATAATTTGTTGGCAGGGCGGGGGAGCTTAAAAACATATATACAAAAATAAATATACACATATATAAAAGAAAGACAGGTTTAAATATTTATCTTGAGGACACACACACATTTTTACAGCTGCTTGTTCAGTTATAACAGTATTGATACGCATGTATGTATGTATATACCATTAGCAATATTTATAGTGCAGTAAATGCATAGGTTAAGTATATAGGTAGATATACATATATGTATAGAGTATATATATATATATAGTAGAGTTAATGCATGAATGACACGATTGCGAAATGAGAAAGTTACAAAACCATAAAATCATACGCATAAGAAACGTAAACGAAACAAATAAAAGCGAAAGAACGGAAATCAAATGACATTTAACTGCCAATAACTTTGAAATTTGGTAACGCAAATCATAAAGATTGGACAAAATAGTTATAGAAGTACTTATGATATACACAAAATACACAACGACCGAACAAACGAGCAATAAAATCTGACAATATATAGAACATAGTTTGATAAATAACTATAAGAAATGTACATAGATCAAGATCAGTTTTGAGAATACTCAGTACACCCATCTAAACTAAGTTGAAGGCAGTTCGCTTTAGATCATTTGAGGCAAAATTCAAAAACAATTTGCAAGATCTTATAGTGAGCTGACAGATTGCATGTGAGAGATTTGCATGTGAAAATAAATTTTCAAATCTTAGATTAAAGAATTAAATTATCTGGGACTCTTGTAAGTTTCTTTTTAACTCTAAGGTTCAACTGAAGTTATTTTAACTGTTTGATCAAATAAATCTGTAACATTTTTAAATATCAAATGAAGTAAAATGTTATATAAATAGTTGTACAATTTATATAAGTATTTTCTTTGATCCAGCTCATTGAAAACAAGTTTTGGTTTTATATATATTTTTTAAATCAAAAGAATCCTTTGTTAGAATTCCATGGGCTGCAAGCCAAAGTAGAGCTGTTGGTGTCAAATTCAATTGTAAAAGATTTTTATTTATACATTTTTCTATTCCACCCATAGAGTACTGCGTATTCTTAAAAACTTAAACAAAAAAAGAAAAATTAAAACAAATCAATTAATTTTGTTTTTCAATTCCGTTGATCGATTTGTTTTTTGGTTTTGTTGATAGATTTACATAAACACATACTAATAATACATATACGAAAAACACACATAAATAAAATAATGATGAGAATGGTGAAGAAAAAAATACCTTTACATTTGTTTGTTGTTTTATCTAAAATAGCCTTGGTTGATATAATTGTTCCATATCTATAGGGGAGATAGAAAATGACAAAAACAGAGAGTTAATTAAAGTCAGTGTTTGAAAATTTCGAGAAAACAGAGCGCATAATACAAAATACATATTTTCATTTCATGATTCAATTTCGTTTGCATTTGGCATTTGCATTTGTCAGACTGTTTGACTGAATGCCAATCTGTGGGGTGTGTTTGTGTGTAACTGTTTTGTGGCTTTCCATATGCAATTCGGACATGTCGAATAATAATAAGAATTACAACAACAGCAGGTCGAAACTAATCAGACTATAAACTAGGTGTTTTTGTATGTTTGTGTGCGTGAGAGTTTTACGACTGTTGTTTTTGTGTTTGGGGAATTGTCAAAGCGACACGTGCCGTTTTGGCTAGACCCGCTCTAGATGAAAAAGGGGGGGTATCTGTTATTGCATGCTACCTCTGATTGGCTTTCGCAACAACAGCAACAACAACAAAGGGCGCAAGTAATTAAAGTGTAATTAAAGTGCAATTTGTATGCCGCGCGCTCAAAAGTAGGCAATGAAATTGTAACAGTCCCGCAACGGAGACACGTACACTTGCCCAGGAAACATTTTGTACAGCGATTCATGTATAAGAATATATTATCGAAACAATATATCTCACTATACTATAGCATTTTAATCATCTATGGGGTGTTTTCTGACACCATTGCCGAAGCTATTCAGTTGGAATGAAATGTATTTTATCTACCAAAATACACTCATGGCATTTCCAAAATGTTTGAATGGTTACACGACAGGTGGAATTGCCGCCTTCCAGCTTTGGCTCTTTAAATTGCTCATTTATGGTCGTCAATAATTGACTTAGCCCGGTGTCCATATCCTCGCTCTGTCCTGCCAGCTGCTGCTTCGCTTGCTGGTGGGGCAAATTAAATCGATATCTACATAGTTACTCGCATCGATTCACGTGCACAGTTTAAATACACACTCTCACACATACATATACACTCGAAATAATAACATTAAAGCCCCGAGCAACGCTTTTGTTGTCCACTAATAAGCCGCTTATTGCCTGCGACCCAGGCGTGAGGGAGGACTTCAATTAACCTTCAATTTAATTCCTTGACTTACTACGAAATTTCGCTCCCCAAACACTAATTCTCCATTCTCCATTCTCCATTCTCCGTTCTCTGTCTGATGTTTGCGGACTATTTTCATTATTTTTTATGTGCGTGAAAGGACTAATAACTCATTTTTTATGCGAAACAGCAAACTGTAAGAAATTCTCTGGCCACATAATAATCAAGTGGGCTACATTGCGTATGCGTAATATACACATCATAAAAATAAGTTCTATTTGGGCATGAGGAGGAGGAGTGTGTTTTATTTATTTTTTGTTTCTTTGTTTGCGGCGCTTGTGTTTTTGGGGGCCTTAATTATTGGACTTGCTTTAGTTGTTGGATTTTCGGGCTTTAGCATAATTTTGCTGCTTATTTTACTCTGTGGCCATTGATGAAGCGTGCGCACTAATTAGTGGATTTTTGTTTAGTTTGCAGAAACATGCCCTGCAAGTATGGATGGAGAGGGATGGAAGGAGTCAAAGGGGAAGGAGGTGGGTGAATTGGGCTACTATCCATAACTTAGTTTTCATGTTTTTGGGGTTTTGTTTTGCCTGCGGGGGTAATAGTTGGACTCTCTATAGAAAATCAACGGAGCGGAATGGGCCGAAGCTAAGCCGCTCATTAGCAGGGGTGGTGGTTATGGTGTTCCACAATGTGGGTGGGTGGGTCCGTTTCCTTTATATGTGCCCCAATGGTTTATGCGATAACAACCCTGCTATAATCCTCAAAATCGATATATCACTGTTTCATTCAAGCAATATTAATGTTATTATGCATTGTTTGTAGTAAGTTTATGAATAATTTGCCTCATTGTTTTTTGTTTTACAGATATACAGGAGGAGGCAATCGGAAAATATCCTCGAGGATACTCATAAAATCGTGAAATGTAGAAGTAAGTAAAGATTTAACTACAATGTTTACATTAAAATGGAATGAAAAAGGAGCGGGTTATCTGAAAATTTTCTATCTAACAATTTTATGTTCGTATAAGATTTAGGACCCACACAAGTAATGGGACCCAGTAATGGAACCTTTGAAAAGCACGGAAACTACAAGGGTTCGGTACTCTAAATCGCTAATGATAATTAGCTAGATCTTCTGAATTTCCTCCGACATTACTTTTGTTAGATAAAGAGCTGTGCCAATTAAACCTACTTTACAATTACCCACTTTCGGTGGTTCAAATCCTAACATTCTCTGGGCCCTGTGAAATATTTCGCACACTCTTGTTTTCAGACATCTTGCATCTGTTACATTGCTTTAAAGAAATCTTTAACAATTTACAAATAAGGGCAGACGAGGCAAACCATTTAGTGAGCAATTAAAACATAACTAAGTGAATTAATTGAATGCAAAGTAAATGGCAAGTGTAAAGGAACTTCCATCTATTGCACACCGCCGACGAAAGAGCATTGCAATTCGAGAGGCAGACAGAGAAAGAGAGCAATTAAAATTAATTGAGGTTTGGCTTTGACTCTGAGGAAGGCAATATCGTGCACAGCTCTCGGTGAGTTATAATGAAATAAAGAGACCGCAGCATCAGTCAAAAGGACGACTGGTGGCACTTTACTTGTTCTGCATTTGTTGATTGCATTATTATATCACATATCTGTCATAAATTAATCATGAAATGAGAGTATAACATGACTCTGCCTATTTTCAAGCAAG
Source organism: Hirtodrosophila duncani (assembly GCA_037043425.1). Taxonomy (NCBI): domain Eukaryota; kingdom Metazoa; phylum Arthropoda; class Insecta; order Diptera; family Drosophilidae; genus Hirtodrosophila; species Hirtodrosophila duncani. The sequence goes on from JBAMBM010000194.1 coordinate 3,111,004, forward strand.
GGTGGACACGGGGAACAGATGTAGATGTAGATGTAGGCTGCCTGTATACTCACTGTGCACACATATTAACTAGATCCTTGTCGGTTGTGCCTTGCTGAAGTCCGCGTATGTAGAGATTTGTCTTCGACAATTGCTCGCCTCCCTGTTGGTTTTGATTCTGTGCGGTGCCGTTGGGACCCATGGTTGTGTTTGTGTTTGTCGTATTGCTCAGACTGGTGCTCAGTGTACCGCTCTGGGAGCCCGTATTCGATGAGCTGCTCGAGTTCGTATTGCTGGGCGAGGCAGCAGTCGGCACACGCTGGCCGTACTAAAAAATACAACAATAATAAATGCATTAAGTGGTCAGCATGAATATATAACGATTATAGTCAGTGTATTATATATATGTATATATTAGAGCAAAGTACCATATATTATACGTATATTAAGCGATTGCCAACCAACCACTCAGCCCAGCAAAAGTATTTATATTGAAATTCCAGCTCAAATACTCGTCGATGGCATTCGAAGTTATTGAATGCTTCTTCACTCACTCGGTCACTGGCTTGGCTGTCACAATAGATATATGTATGTACATATATGCATACTATATACGAGTTTATCGATAGGTAAGTATAACATGCATATATACACACACAGAAACACACATGTACAAGAGAAGAATGTCGACGACAGTCATGATGTTGGCGTTTTTCACTTAAAATGCCAAGTTTCTATACATGTGTTGCTCAGTTTGTGTGAGTATGAAAGAGTTTTCCACACGAGTATATCCCTGCAAACAATTTCTATCGCTCACATATACTATCACAAAAATTCACAATATGTGAGAGTAGGCAGAACTCGAAGTTAAGTAACGTTGCATGAAAGCAAGAGTCGATCAACAGCACAACACGAAGTTACGTCTACGCATGAGAGTATAAGTGTGCTGCCTGCACTGCCGGCGTTTATGTGATTCCCATCCTAAGGGATAGGCTTTTAAAAAGTTGCCCACCTCTGCTCTAATCTTCTGTCATGAAGAAGTCCACCTCTATTCGTTTGAGGGATAAGAATTACATACAATTTCTCTTGGATGATAAGTGGATAAGCAGATTTTATCATGCAATATTAATTCTCTCTCTGTAGTTCTTTATCGGCAAACTCTTTATCAGAAGTGTAGCATTGGTATCCGCTTAAATATTTATTGCTAAACTTAAGGAAAATGTTTGCAGGGTGCAAATGCATGTGAATATAGTATGCAGTTATAAGGCTAGGATATTTGGCAACTGCAACAGAATCCAGCAAAAGGCAGGCGTTGAAAATCTATAAAATTTGTATGCAACAAACAAAAGCTTACACACACACACACACACACACACACAAAGAGAAGCGGTTTAAGTCTTGCCATTGATACATTTTTGAAAATTTGCCAAAAAAAAAAAGAGCTGGAGAAATATGCAAATATGCATTGTAAAACAAGAATGAAAAATAAATTCAGCTAGAAATTTAAGCTACAAACCAGAAACGAGCGGCGCACAAAACCGAAATCAAGCGCCAACATTGTTCATGGAAATTTCTATTGTTTCAAAACTGCTATGGAAATGGTCAGCTTGGTTTTAAAGGTTTTAAGGTGCATCCACATTGCACCCACCCACCCTCCTCAGATTTTAGTTTTGAGGCGCAAACTTTTGCCACACAACCAGCATCTATGCAAGTGTAAACCGAAAAAAATCTATTTGCATGGTGCATGGTGGCTGTCCTCCCCTCACCACAGGGTGACAGTACAGTGTAAGCCACATATCACATTTCTTGCCAGGGCCAGAGTGCACAGCCTGAAGCAGCAGCTGCTGTTCGTGTCATGTCCTGGATCCTGTAACTCGAACTGCAACATTGTGGTTATTAATTCACATTTTGCACTTTTCTAATTGATTGCATCTCGAACTGCCATTTATTGTGAACCACAGAGAGCTGGCATGTTTACTGGCCTGATTACTTATTGCCCCTTGTTGATTCCTATCACGTTGCATTTCACGTTGCTTGTGCTGTCAGGAAACGGACTTGACCAAATCCCATATTATTAACATTGTTTGTTGCTGTGGTAAATATTTAAAGAAAGTTCTGACACGTTCAGTTTCTGCAGCATAATATTTTAATTGCTTCTAATTGATGAAATTTTAAGCAATTGGTGGAAAAATTCCTTTTTACTTGCCAACAAATTGCATTAAAAACTTCTTTCATAAATAAAATGAACTACAAAAAAATACAATAAAATTCTATAGCAGTTTTTCAACAAATTCAACCAACTTTACACTCAAATGCACATACATTCAGCTTCAGAGAGAGAGAACGATATGCTTGGTTGGAAGCAAAGTAAAGGCTTGATTGGCACTCGTGCTCAGTGCCTGTCGCTGATGCTGTTGGGTGCTGTTTGAGTGTTTAACTGGCATCCAAACTGATGGTGTCTGTCAAACCTGTCAGGCAGCTCAGCATGATTTTGGTTTTGGGTTTACTAGTCAGTCAGCCAGTGTGATCTGGGTGAGCGAGGCGGCAGGCCCTTATTTTACAAGTTGACGTTGACTGGTGTGCTGTGTCGAATACTTAAGATTATTTTATGTATTATTTTGAGGCGGGCATTATAGAGGCTAGAAATTCTTGATCATGCCGCAACGAATCCATATAGCCAGATCCATCGCTGCCTAAGCGAACCAGTCTCTCATTTTGTAAATTGTGGAAAGCCAAGAAAAGTAGACTCTGGCATCATATTTTTTATATTTACCGAATTGTATGTAGAAGGGTATGTAAGTTTCGAAGCTTGCATTATTTCTGGTATTTTTCCTTCTCTTCTCTTCCTTTGACAATTTTCTCCTAGTGTGCTTAAGAAATTCAAGTTACACATACACAATTTATATAAGCACACAAGGAAGAGCAGCCTTAATTATGCTCGATATCTGGCAGCCTCCTTAAACTGTGAACTACAAGTCTAGCTGCTATCATCTTATGTGAACTTTCACCAGCAACAAATGAAAAGCAGCACACTTAGTTAACTTAATTTACGTAGAGTATCTATATGTACCAAATAGGAGCTGCAACTTATGTCTCGTTAATTTGCCTTGTCTTCATCTTCTTCAGTTTTATCTTTCGTCTTTGCGAATGCAAAATATAATTAAATAATAAATTCAACTAAAATTTCTATGTTCCACGCTCCTCGCTTTTGTGCCCATGTGTCTGTGTGTGTGTATGGGAGCGGTGTACACAGTACTCATACGCCCCATATGCCAATGAACTTTCACAGTGTGCTTCGTTAGGAATTTTCGTTGTCATTGCTTTCTGGTAGTGCTATATCTCCCAGTGTCTGTGTGTGTGTCTGTGTTTGTGTCTTTGTACTGATAATGAAATTATATCGTTCTAATAATTTTATGCGCGCAAAATCACATAAACTATGTACATGTGAGAACAGTTCACAAAGGCATGACTGAGTGTGAGTGTATGTGCGTATGTGTGAACGTTCTTATGCTCCTATGTGTGTCATATGCCAAAATGGGCAAACGACAACTTGGCTGCCTTTTATATATTTAATTTCTTTTTATTTGCTGCTTCTATTTTTTCTTCCACTTCACTTCATGTTTTTTCGACAACGCTCGTTTTCTTGTTTGTTTTTGCAAAATTGCGTCATGTGCAAAAAATTTAACACCGCTTAACAATCTGTGGCGTTTGAATACGCTTCAAAAGTAAGGGATATAAGTTTTTCAAGACGTTTGCAACTGTCATCTCAGATGTAAACTCTTTGGGTTTCTGTTAAAATAAAAGGAAGATGCCGAACAGAAAGAAAAACTGTTCTTTTAGATGCTTAATGCCCTAAATCAGGTTGCCACAATCCTGATAAATCATTTGAATCAACATTTGTTGCATTTGAAAAATGGAAAAGTGATACTTGTCGTGTTCAACAGAGTTCCTTAAGAATAAAGTTTGCAAATGTAATTAGCTAACTCTCTATGACAGCATGACAGATGTTTCTGTCAATTTGTTCACAAATTTCCAACTAATAGGATATTCGTTCTAACCAACGAACCAACCAGACGGCAAAGTTCTCGATGGCACCGATATTTTAATTAGAAGTCGCAACAAACACCACACCAAATTTAACTACTCGCAATCTATATCTATAAATCTATAAATTGAATTCGAGCATAGGTACAGTGACTCTCTGAAGATCAAATTATGGAATTTGTTCAACTCGCAATTATCGGAATTATCGCTGCTAACAAAACTATGATGTGAAAAACACGCATGGGGGATGTGGCTTTGTAACCAAAAAGGGAAAACAGGTGTACAACGCTTTAATCTAGCTACGCAACAAGCTCGACTGTGTTTCTCCGGGACAAAAAAAGCCAAAAAAACCCCCAGATTTAATTGACCTCGCAGTCGCAAGAACGATAGCGCGAAACATTTTATCCACCAGAGAGAAGAGATATCACAAAAAAAAAGCGAAACAGGAAACAAAGGGGATGTAAGGGACATCCACATCCTCTTCCATGATCCCTAATCTGAGTTTGCAGCGGCAGCCAACTGCAGCGCCACGAACAGCCAGCCCAGCCAACCAATCTCATTATTGCCATTTGACATAAGTACAATTCTTTAATTATAAAATAATTTAGAAGAAGATTTGATTAGACCCCAAAGAAAAAGTGGAGATGATATAAATAACAAAAAAAATTTTATATCATTATCTTTATATACAATCTGTCCTGTTATGTGGACAATCAGTATATTGTATGGCGTTTTTACATTGGCAATTACAGTACATTAACTTGTGTCGAGTTGTTGAGGAGGGGTGAAAGTAGGTGAGGGGGTGAGTTGGTGAAGTGATGAGGGGTACACACAATTGACAGGGACGAGGACGAGCACAAACAAACACAACACAAACATATATATATACAACACGGAACACCCAGCCCAAGCGCGGGATTCGAACCCGCGACTGCTGTTGATCTCCTGACGTCAAAGGTTTGAGCCTTAGAAGCCAGCACCAACACCAGCGGCTATAAATAACAAAACGAGTATATAAAATAACAAAAATTGCTCACAGTTCACCATATTATAAACATACCTCTGATATAGTTAGATCTATGAAACGAATCTGTTGTAGGGCATTACAACTTCGACTAAGCTAAAGCTAGATATAAGATATATATGTACTTTTTCTTTTTGAATTGTCTCTTTTTTAATTTTGTCTCCCGCTCTCTCCCTTTTTCTCTCTGTCTCGCTCTCCAAAACAAAACACAACACATGTTTGTGTGGCATTTGAACTTTGCACAAAGTGTCATGTCTTGTGTTTGTCTGCCTCTATGGCTGGCTGGCTCGCTGTCTCAAACTTTATTATTGTTATACATGATTTTTGTGCAAAAGTTTATGCATATTAGCGCCACCGCCGATAGTTTGACGTGTTAACCTTTTTGCTTTTCGTTGTTTGTTATTTATGCGCATTTAATTTGTTTACTTATTTATTGCATCTACGTAGACACACACACACACACACACACAAACACACAAAGGCAGACAGACAGACAGACAATCATTGAGCAACATTAATTCAGCTGGCTTAGGTCTGCGCAACCATAAACGACAATCGAAGCGATGCTAAAAATACAATTTAATGGCCATAACCATAAGCTAAACTTTTTGATTGCCATAATGCTTGGGAAAATATGATGATGACGATCCAGTAATGACAAAGCTGGCCTAAACCGATGCTTAACACGCAAGGGTTTCAGTAAAGTTGAAATTTGGGTGAGGTTAGTTAATAGCAGCTGGTAAGTTGTGAGTATTAACAATAGCCAGATATATATATACAAATGGATATGAAACTGGAATAATAACATTAAATCTATGTAGGATATCTATTTTAATTTCATTTGTCGATTGTCCTTCAAATTAAGGTTCAGGCATCAATGTTCATGTCATTGATGTTCACCTAAGAATACCTCTTAGAAGTGGTATTCTTCAGATCTTCGCTCTAGTCAACAATACAATATGATTATTCAGTCACAGTGTTTTGTTTCTTATGAATAGTTTTAACGTAAAATTCTGATCGAGTTTGTACTGTGTATGCAGTATGATAATGTAAAGGCGGTGGGTGGTCGACTCCTCCCTTGAAGATATCTAATCCTTCTGTTCCTGACACAAATAAGACAAAACGCTTTCATAAGACAATTGCAGCTTTAACTAAATCATTGTAATTGACTTTCTGCTAAGATTCATATATTTACTTTCATATGGAAACCAGCTGTTCAAAAATGTTTCCCAAATGAAATCTCCAAACGTCAATACATTCATAACCTTAATATTAATATTTCCATTAGGAGCTAATCATGTGTCAAGCGTGTCTTGGTTGGCATATCAAATGCTCCTGTCTCTTAATAGATCTGGAGTAATGTGCTGCTGGCACAGTCACGTGCCAAAAAATGTCGAAAAATGCAGACGCAAAACACAAATGGACTTGTATATGATTTATGATGTCGCCGACATGAGGAGCGCCACATATAATTCATTTAAGCAGGCAGGCCGCTGTCGTCGGCGACTCTGGTCGTTGTCGTCGTCGTCGTCATCTCTGGGGGCCTCTGGAAGCTATCGGGTAGCTGGCTCTGGGCTTTGCTAATAAATCACAGGCAAAAGGCGTAAAGCAACAAGGAACATTGAAAATGAAAGCCAAGTCCAAGTCAAAGTCACAGCAATTGCATTTGCAGTGCGCCCGAAAATCCAGAAATCCACTCAATCACGATTAGTGGCACTTATTATTTGTTGTATTATAAGTACTTGCGGCTTTCGACTGGCAAGCGGGGGCATGGGAAATATTGTGGCTTTTAGCCTTAGTCAGTCAGGCTAAAGGCATTAAAGCCAGAGCATAAGTACAAAGCGGCAAAGCAAAGCATACTCCTACTTATGTGCATAAAAGTAAAATTCTTTGGTGCGTGTCAGCCGCATGGAAGAACGCCAGGGGAAAGTCAACAAATCAAAGAACCCAAAGGGAACTCAGCTAAATCCGGCACGCTTTGAGCTGCTTTTCGACTGATTGCGAATCGTTTTTGGGCATATATGCATAATAAAATTCGGCTCACGTGACTTATATAAATTAAATGCGTATAAGGAAGCCAGGGGGAAGTGGGCTGGAGGCAGGTGTACTGGCACGAAACTGATAGATGAGCATGCCGTACCGATATGGCTGCCAAAACGTGTGGGCATGCGTCTCTTTAGGAAGGAAATGTTAACAGTCAGAGCCGAAATTTTCAACAACGTTAACGAGGAGAAGAGTGTGGAAAAGCATTGCCAACAAAAAAGGGAACGCAGCATAATTGACATACAAATTCAGGCGGAGGTGGAAGGATAATATTGGAAATATTTGACAAGAACGCCAACGCGATATGCGGATTATGTGATTTGCGTGGGCAAGTTCAAGGCAGTTCAGCTGTGCAGGCGGGGCCCAAGGATAGACTTTCATTATTTTATAAAAATAATCCAGGTAAGTTATATACGTGAAATATGGAGATAAATTTATATAGAAGAAGCAAAAAATGAGAAATAATTTATAATTTATAAGTCTCTTTTATATATATATCATAACTCTAGTGTCTATATATAACAGCAATGATTCGATTTACCAAATCACAACATGCTAATTCAGCAACGAAAATAATTTAATTTTTGTAGAAACAAAATCTTTATCTTATTGTTTGCATTTCACTTTAAACAATGCAAGGAATTTGTGTGGATGTGCTGAAAATGTTTTTTAAAAAAAGTTCATTGAACTTGGCCTTGAATGTGAATATTTATTATATGCACTCATACAATTTATCTTGAAAATGTATCACAATTGTACCCGTGCACCAGAAGTGAGTTAAATACAATGCTTGATAAGATTTAGCACGCATGACTAATAATTTTGACAATCGTCAATAGCGTCTTGTAGAGCTATCTTATCAGATCAATTAAGACAAACATATATGGCTAATTAAATTGGGTTACCAGCACAGTACACCTGACCGCTACAACCTAATCAACAATTGAAAACCTTTTGCTACTGACAATACTTGATATAATAGTTACACTTAGCTGGCTTTGAACTGGACGTTATCTTACCTGCAAAGATATAAAAAAATATAAAGAAATTTGTTAGAAATGTGATTTGTGAAAAAGGAATTAAAATAAATATGTATGTATTTTATATATATTATAATAGCTGTTGAAAATTTCTTGGCTGGTGATTTCTGCTGAAGGAAATTGTGCGGAAAATTCTAAAAATTAGCCAGCTCTTTCACCGCAAATATATAAATAACTTTACATTGAAAATGTGTATAAATAATAAGTGAATACAAATATTTATTATGCGCCAAAAACAAACAAAAAAAAACATAAGTATTTGTGTCTGTATAATTAAAAACAAGTAAAAATTCTATAGTCGATATTCCGACTATAAGATACTAGCATTTTTTCAATATTCCACACACTCAAAAGTAGGCAACACTTTTTTAATTATTTTTTCTTTTCTTAATGAATCATGAGCTTATATAAACTGAGTTGCAACAAAATGCGTCAAAAATTGTGAGATATAGGGCTTTATGTTGATCGATTTTAAGGGCGCAAGAGGCGTGACAAACTGTTAAAACAAACTTGAGCTAACACCCCAGCAGGGGAGTGAGTCTACATATCAAACTTGGTGACTCTAGCTTTTATAGTCTCCCAGATCTAGGTGATCGTACACATGGAAAGACGAACTGTTGATCCTGATTAAGAATATATATACTTTATGGGGTCGGAAACGCTTAGTGTCACATACATTTGCACGAATAGTATATACTCATTCACTCTACTAGAGTACGAGTGTAATAATTTATATGAATATGAAATTTTGTGGCCTCGACAGAGTGAAATTTTTGCAAAAATGTATGCTTAATGGTTGTTTGGGATTATGTTTTGTTAAGTTAATTTTATTATCTTCTTTTTTTTTGTGTATGCACATTGTTAACTTAACCTAGCTCTTTGTAATTATTTTTTATATATTTTTTATGTTTATATAAATACATTTTTTTGCGGTTTCTGCAAAATTTGCAAAAAGTTTGTATGATGACATTCGTGTTTTTTTTTGTGTTTTTTTGGCACTTTTCTTTGTTGACGTTGTGTATTGTTGTTATTTTTAAATACATTTGGTGCTGTGCGCCATTATTTAAATAATAAATGACACAAAAACAGCAGCAAGAACAACAACAAAAGCAAAGCAAAAGCAAGGCACGAAATTGTATTTACAAGTGCTGTGAGCGAGTGAATTTTTCTTTTCAAGTGTTGTTTTTGCAATGATGCTTAGAAGTGTGAGCTGCCGCCTGGCTAAGTAATGCCTGGGACGGAAACTTCACCAACTCTCAGCCCCAAATTTGCATAATTTATGAGACGTGCACAAAAAAAACTGCCCATGCATAAGGAAATTCAACAAAAAGAGCAGGCGACTGACTGATTGTAACCCTAAAATAGAGCGTGCCCCACAGATAAGCAGCTCTCTAATCAACGCAAAAGGTTTACTCAGCTCTTTTTTGGTTTGCTTTAAATCTATTTGTTTTACGTGATATAAAAGTTAAGAGATTTGACTAATATTTATGTTTTGTTATATGGTTTATGTCTGTTTATCATAGTAGAATGAACACACGTGAGTTGTCATAAAATAATCTTGGTATCAAGTTTGGAATGATGACAACACAAACATCTATTTTGAAATGTTTCTTGAATGTGGTCTCATTTTTGATTACCTCAATGGGGTTGGGTTGTGCAAGTTCAAGTTTCATTGTTCGATTGGAAAAGCAATCACAATCACCATAGAAAACGTATTCAGCTATTGTGATATTGTGTAGTCAAACATACCCATGCCGCCTTCCAGTGAATTCAAGGAAAACATTTGTAGAAAAAAGTTATGATAAAAACGTTAAACGCCCCCCATTAAAAAGAAAACATAATCACACAATGATAAAAGCCACAAATGTTGGGTTCATATGAAACACTCCCTCCCCTCCCTCCATTCCACTGAATGTGTATCTCTCTCTTTCTATCTGCCTGACTAACCGCAACATTTTGTCACAGACAGACAAACAGACGAACAGATGGACGGCAGTTAGAAAATCCAAGTCTGAGTTTGGTTATTTCCTCACCGCTCTGTGCCCTGTGCTGGCATTGAAATGCCAACACACACAATAATGACATAGTCATAGAGTAATACAGCCATTGAGGGAAGGGAGAGTGAGAGAGGGAGAGTGAGCTGGAGCTGGAGAAAGGGAAAAGACGGCATTTAAAATATGTTAAACGACATAGTCGGCAGCAGTTTACATTGCCATGTCAACTGCAGATGAAGATACAGATATACAGATACAGATACATGTAGCTACTGCGAATGCTGCGGTCTCGTTTAAGTGTCTGGCTTGCACTGCCAAGCTACGTATGAGCAGGCGAGGAGTGGAGGGAAGAGGCAAAATGAGAAGAAGGAAATGCAAATACTTGCGAGTACATACTCGTATGTTGACACACGGAGACTTCTGCTGGCCACTTGGCGCACAATGAAATGCAATAATTTTATTGAATTAAAAGAGATAACTCAATTGAGTGGGCCGACGACTGAAAAAGTTGGCGAGAGAGTGAGAGAGTGATGAGAACAAGGGAGGGAATGCAAGTTGACATTTCAGAAAGTGAAAAGTCCGATGATAAAAAAAATGAATGCAAAAAGAACCCACAATGATGAGTCAAGAGTTGATTGCTAAACAACGATAATTGAAGAAAAAAAACAAAAACAGACGTAGGCCAGACGAAGTTTTTATACACTGCAATAGAAATAAGCAAGAAATATAATACAGATTCGTATTTCAATATGCCTATGGCCAGATATCTGATATGCAATGAAATTTATGCATTGGATTACCAAGAAATTTGAAAAATGAATTAGGTCTTTGATTGTGCCTGAGTTCTGAAGTAGCCGTGGTGGAATCTGCTCCGATGTTGGGTGTTTGTGTCCAGCATATAGAATTATAGCAAAAAGAAGCTTAAGTTAATCTAGAAAAACTAGAATAGCTATAGATGGCAGACTATAAGAAGTATCAGTGGTTAAACATCAAGAAATATCGTTGGGGTTATAATGGTTGAGGAAACCCGTATATATATGTGGTTTTATGTTCGATATATTCCTTGTGTTTGTGACTTCCAGATAAAATGTACGCTGACCATGACTGAGTACATATTTATCACCATATTTAAGTACTTCAACTTAGTCCTCTTCTGACGACCAGTTAAGGCTCGAGATTCCCTCTAATGATGCTTAACTAATTTCCAATTAAAGGCCAATGTGATTGACTGTGATTCAACTGAATTATTCCACCTAATAACCTTTGTCAATTATAAGTCAGCCACCCAATACCTCCCAAACTCACAACCCAACTAATGAGTCAACTCACATTTATCCCAATGCCAATCAAAAGATTCAACTTTTAGTGCCAATTTGTCTGCAATACAATTTACTGTTAATTTGCCCGGGGCCAATTATAAGAAGCTATCAAGGGCAACCGATTGATATTAGACTTGGCTAACTTTTCATCCATTTCATCCGCCCGCGCTCATCATCACGCCCCTAATGGATTTACTGAACATCAAAGTATTTTACAACATGCAAATGTCAACAGTAATAACCAACCAGCAGCTACCTTTGGCCAACTAGCAACAACTGTTGACCTTTATATACATATTTACTGTTGCTGCTGCTGCTGCTGCTGATCTTCCCCTGTCCCCTTTTTCCTACTACATCAGCAGTATTGCAATTTCTGCATTTTAATTTACAACTTCAATTGCTGGATAATTAAATCCTCTAATAATGTTTACCGAAATAATGAGTTAAAGTTATGGAGAATGGGGACTTTCTGAACTTACAAAATTTACTAAGAATCAATTTCGTTTCAAGAGGTAACTTTGGGAACAAAAACGACGAAACAATTTGTTGTTTTCGATAAAGCAGTTTCAAAGTTGCCAATTTAATTAAGTAGATGTATGCTCCAAATCTCCTTTTAGTGGTTAAAGGGTTAATTTAGGAGGTATTTAGATTAAAAACAAAAAAAATCCATATGATGGATAATTTAAGCACACTTTTGCTGCCTGATTCCAGCTAGCCAGGAGCCAAGCTGAACTGAGCCGAGTTGTGATGGGCTTATCATCGTCAGTTTCTATTAATATTCCATTTCCTGCTAAAAGCTTCAATTAAAATCTTATTTACGTGTATTTGCCCCGAGTTGTTGTTTTTGTTGCTACTGCTGTTGCCGCTGCTGTTCCACCTACACACTCACACACACATACAAGGAGACAACAACAAGCAGCACTCGGTCATACACTCAATTATTGCTGAAATTTATTATGCCAACAGTCCAGACAGACACGACAGACCGACCAGACAATTGCTCAGAGACTTGGAGACTCGACTCTGCGTGCCAGACCCAGATAGTAGCTATAGTAGCTATAGTATCAACCACTCAGTCCCCCACACTGCTGCCGCCCCAGGCTTAGTAGGTGGGTAGCACTTAAACCCACTCCTGGCCCAAGCGTCTCGGGGTCTCGGTCACTACATTATACTCGTACATACCCAGTTTGAGTTTCACTGTCAGTTTCGCTGACTAATCGCGTTAAAATGTTTTCAGTGTTTCATTTAGCAGTAAATTGCTGTGTCTTTCGCTCTTTTCTACCGATAAAAGTTTATCAGCTGTTTGCCGTTATCTGCAGTTGGCTGTTTGTGGAAATCACAGCAAAAGCAACACAGTTGGTGATAAAACATAGTGTGTATAACTATAGTACAAAGCAAATTAGTGACAGATGTAGTAATGCATTTATCGTTATCGATATATGGTTGTATGTGTGTACATATCTCAGTTAAATTAATCGATAAAAGACTATTGATTTTGCATTCCATTTTGCTTTTATTTAGACATTTGATTAATTGCATTAGCTTCAAAGGTTTTAGGGGTTTAGTTTAGCTAAAAGTCAGCTTTTAACGCAAGACAACCCTTAAAGGAAAACAACCCCTATTCCAACCGACCCCTATGAGCTTAGCGGGTTATACAGTTTGTGCCGCCAAGTTTTGGCTTCGTTTTAATGACTTTTTGCAAAAGAGTTTTAACACAGATGTGTGTGGATTGCAATGAAGGCAGTCGGAGGATATTGTAACAGAAAAAAGGAAGTGTCTTACGTCAGAAATTTAAAGCAAAGGTCTGGATATACTGGAACTAAGTAGACCTCTGTCTGACCTTCTTCTTTAGATTCAATAAAGTTTCCACCCACACATTATGAGCGGAGTTTCGCTGACCAATAAAGAAATATGGCTTGGCTAGCCATCTTTTTCCCCTGCAGCTATGCTGATGTGCCTTACCATCCACTATGGGGCCATATTATTACATGATATATGGCATGAAGCCTGATATTTAATAGCCCTTGCCACATTAGCACCGATCCAACCACTAATCACTGAAATTTCTGCACTGTGTAAAAATAATTTATGTGACAACGTGCAAAACTTGAAACCAAGAAGTGCAAAAAGGGGGGACGGACGCAAAAAAAAATCATAAATCATATAAAGCTGGTGAACGTGATCGGAAATCGCAGTTGGGTCAACGGATAGACGGTTTCAGTTTTTGCAACAGTTTGACCAAAATATGTTCACATACAAACTTTGAAGCATTTGCGGCTTTCAAGTACTTCTAAGCTGAGTCTCTGGGAATTCGGAACTTTGCTAAATACACCCAGCGTGCCGTCGCGTATGCTCCATTTGTATAATGAATGGAATGACGATATACATTTATTCGTTGGCAAATGCGTTGTGTATAGCGGAAGTAACACTTAACTTAAACACGAGCACGAGGCAGGCTGGGCTGAGCTGGGGTATGGAGAAATGGAGCAGGGGCCGGCCAGGGCACTCAACACATAGGCAAACACAAGTGTCAATCACACACATACACAAAGACATACACACAATGGTAGCTGGAAAAGTGACAAAGACAACACGTTTTTGTGCACAAAAGCGATGACAACAACAATAACAAAAGTTACAGTGGCCTCTTAAGCACAAATATATATATATATATATATATACGATATATGTGTATATATAAGCCTCTTTCTCTTTCTATATATGCGGGTATTTAAATTTAATTTGCAAGCTGACAAAAAAGAAAGCAAAGCGGTTTCTTGACATCTTCCAATGTGCGTGCGTATATGTGTGTGTGTGTGTGTGTCTGACAGACAGGAAGTAAAGTAAAAGAAGAAGCATAGTGCCGGAGTGTGTGTATGTGTATGTGTGTTGGCCACAGGCATATGGGTATAAAGGAAAAACTTAGTTGAAAGAAAGTCAAGTCAAGCATAATACCAAAAATGCTGCTGGCTCTTCTAAGTGGTTTTTTGGACAGCTCCAGCGGGGAGGGGAGAGTGCTACATATGTGGCGTAATATGTTAAAAGCCTTGGTGTGAATGTGTGGCACAAGCTACAAGCGTCTATGTGTATATGAAACCCTGCACTGTGTTGAACTTCAGTCTGAGGAGTTAAAGTCATCTTCTCAACGATGTCAATTTTGTATCTCTTACGCTAAACACATAGTCCATGAGTCTGAATTCCATAGATATTTCTTCTCTCATATGAAGAATATGGTAATTTCAACTTTAAATTCTTAGAGTTAGAAAAGTGGAAGACGTTATCTACAAACTACACATAAAGCTCAGCTTTAAATTATTTACATAGGCCGGATTTCATATGTCATAAAAACATAATTCACTTGTTTTGTCCTCTTACCACATTCAAAGTCACAAGTTCATTATTTACAATGCGATTCATTTTGTGTAGTTGTTGCTGCGTTGCTCTGCAATCTCAATCTAAATCTCACCTAGCTCCGCCACACACGAAATGTCATGTTTATGCCACAAACCCATTAACAACAATTAGGTAAATGTAAACTAGGGTCAACTGCGACTCCACACGCCCGACTTTTGGTCCACCTTTGGCCATAAAACACTCCACAATATCAACATTGGCTGGGCTTGGATGGCAGTGCCAACACCCTAAAGGCGGTCTAAGCTCGAGACCATGCTGTTGCTGTTGTTTCTGTGTGCGATAAATGTAAGTAGGGGTTAAAGCGCACACGTACATACAGCATGTATATCACTCATACGCCACATGTGCCGGCGGTATTGTAGGCGACGCCGCGTTGTTGCCACGAGACAAATGTGTCCCCAGAGCAATGTACCTCGACGACGGTGACGACTCTTCTGGATAGTGCAAACAAAACGCCTATTGTAATTAACAAGGCACAGCAACAACAACAACAACAACAATAGTAACAGCAACGGCAAACTGTAAGCCTCAGGCGTAATCGAAACTACATACGGCGAATTTTCAATGTCTTGCAGTGTTAAAACGCACCGTATGAGTGTAAGTCTGCCCAATTTATGTGAGTGTGTGTGCCACTCTGCTGTTTGTTTGAAATTGAAAATGAGTCATTTGAACAGCGCGCGGGGCAGAGGCAGAGCAAAAGCCAGCAAGCGGCAAAACAAAAACAACAAATGACAACGCAAACCAGAATTGACCTTTAAATCTTTTTTATGTGCCGGTTTCTCTCTTTTGCTTTTGCCATCGTCTCTTTGTCTCTACACACCACATGATTTTCATACACACATACGAATGCCATCAAATGCCACCTGCTGGCCACCCAGTATTTTCGTTGGACAAAAAAAGAAAACTTCGTTTCAATCATAATCCAATGAAAATTCAATGCAATGGGGCGTAGTAGTAATGGCATCGTGGTGGTGGTGTTCTGACAGATCTGATTACATCATTCAATTTGAGCACATTTCAGTTTGACTTCAATTTTGATTTCGTTGTGTTACCTCGCCAAACCACCCTTCACCCTCCCCCACCAACAGCCCAGCCCTAGCAATCATAATTCCATATATTACTGACTCATCATCACCTCAGCCAATTCTCATCGTCATTCGATCGGTTTTCCAGCGCTAGGGGGCATAGAGAGAGAGAGAGAGAGAGAGATTGCATGTGGTAGGATTTTTATACTGGGCATGATAAATGCCGCCCAGCAAACAGTTGACATAATTTTTTTGTTGCTTTGAAGTTGTTGTTGTTTTATTTTCCAACCTTTCAGCTGTTTGCACTCTCTTGCTGCTGATAAGAATTTAAAACAAGTATGTGAAAGAACAGTCGGTGGTTTGCTGAGTTCTCTCAATGGTATTTAGTTATCATAGTGCCTCAAATGGCATACATGCATACATACATACCTATGTATATATAGTTATATATAGACAGACGACTGGTATGAGTGTTGTTATCGGGTATTGTACGTGCCAGGGGCTACCATTTCTCTCTACTGATTACATACAGTTCCCAGTATTGTGTGTTTGCTCCACGAATTCTGGGAATTCACAACATTTTTTTTTTTAAATTATGGGGGTTTTGGCTTCAAATTGCAAGTGAATATTATCGATAGAAAAAATTGATTAGGACTTTGATAATGCAATTTGTAATGGTCATATGGGATGGACGACGAAACTTATACAAAATGCACCTTCATAAAACGTTTTCTAACTACATATTTGCCCCTAGGAATCTGCTCCATTCTCTCACTCTGTCTTAGATCCTGTCTCACTCTTAAAATGTTGTATCCTGTGCAAATACAATTTGAACATAAATTTGATATTTTACTAATGTTCTTTCAATTAAATTGGACATTTTAAAATATTATGTTACATAAAAAGGAAACCCTATGACAACATCTCCACCTCCATATCTATAATTATATTATGTTCGTCCTTTTAGTAAATCTTGACCATTTTAAGGCATCGATTTCATTTTAAGACTCAATAGAAATTTTATTCAAGATATTTTTGTGGCTTTCGTGTTTCATTTATTTTATTTTGTTGTTGTTTTCTTTTTGCTTGTCGGTCTTTGTTGTTTGTTTGTTTTTGATATTTTTGTTACGTTGTTGCCTTCGTTCGTGTATTTTTTTTTTACATTTTCTGTATTTTTGCTGTTGCTGTTGTTGTTGTTGTTGATGCCTGTGTTGCTGCGTTTTATATTGTTGGATTTGCATTTTTGAGAACGTTAAAAACTTCACACCAACACAAGCGCACACAAGGAAGGGCAAAAGCAACCCCTAAAAATAGCTGCTCTGACAAATTTTTGTGCTCCTTGGCCAGGAGGAAGTCTTTGAAGCAGACCATCCAGGCAGGCAGGGAGGCTCAGGGCAGGGCATGAGAATTTTCTTCGCAAAATATGTAAATCCAAAATTGCTAACAAACGATAAAAACGCGGCGGAAAACGTCGACAAAACGCTAAAAAGGTGAAGATGAGAGCAGAGCACGAAGCAGTAGATATTCACCAAAAAGTAAATGGGAGCGGGAGTTAAGGGAATGGGTGTGCTGTGCCACACAGCACAGTTCTTTCTCCTTGCACATTTTTTACAACTTTTACTTTGTTACAGAAATAAAACAAAGGCCAGGGCAGCACAAGGCAGCTCAGGCACAAGAGGCTGAGCAGGCAGAGGTGCAAAATAAGGTTGCCCAAGGGGGTTGTTGACTGTAGCCCAAATTCTGGGCTTTTGTCGGGGTGGGGGTCGGGGGCGTTTTGGAGCAGGTTAACAATGTCTGCTGCTCACCATTTTGGGGAGACGAACGACGTATGGAGGACCAACGGATCTCAGAGAGCACTACAAACATATATAGACATGCACACACACACACACCACACATAAACTCAAAAAGTCTTCGCTTCGTCTTGGTGTACTTTTTGAGGGTGCAATGACTGCAACTTGTGTGAAGAGAAAGTTCCTTGAAGCTGCTAAGCTGCTGCTGCTGCTGCTGCTGCTGGTGCTGTATAGCAATTCCATTGTTGTTGCCTTTAGTCGAGGGTTGTTTCTCCAAAGCCATCCCCCCGCCACACACCACACGCCACAGCAACACCTACGAAACACAAAGGCACTAGGGTGCTCAAAAGTGTACAGAAAAATATATAAGAAGCAGCAGAAAGACATAAAAAGGGTGCACGAAAACAAAAAAAGCACCAGGAAGAAAGCTTTTTCCGGCTAAAACGAAGCTTAAATACGCTTATGGTTATAAAAGTTAATAGATTTAAAATATTAAAAGTAAAAACATCTTCTTTTAGTTAAGCCTTGAGAGAGCCAACAACCGGAAACCCATTTGAAACCATAAAATTTGAAAGGAACGCATCTTAGAAGCTTCTGTTCGAATTTGATTTGGATCCGATTACTATATAATATAGCTGTCATTGAACTAGTAATATATATATATATTTGTTATATCAGTGGTATAGGTATAGGTTATTATAGGTTACTGGTAACCTTCCCATTGGTGATGCTTGCTTCTAGACGTTGCAAACTTCATCCAGAACTTGTATTACCCGTTTTGTAAAGGGTATATAAATAAAAGAAAACAAATTTAGCGAGCGTCAAATAAGTTGCCCTCTTTTTATCGTCAGCCACTGAAAAGAAGGCTTAACCTTGGACTTCACAACCACAGAGTGCACTCAAAACGGGAGGGTACTGGCGGGGGGCTTAGACAGACGCTAATCAGTCGTTGGTTGGCTGTCACGCTGTTTGCGTCTCCGAGCCCATATCGGGCATTGCTCTGGGTATGGGTATGGGTCTGGGTTGGATTCTTAAACTATGGTCTGTTCGTGAGGTTCGGTTCTTCGGTTTTTGCTTCTTATATGGGTTGAAGAAATAATACTAAAGCCCAGGGCCTTATGGTGTGCAGTATACTACATATATGAAATGTGTATATAACTTTGTGGTCTGTGGTCTGCCGGGCCTCTCTGTGCATGGTACGGACACCATAATCACCAAGCAAAAATGTGGCTGACTAATCAAAAAAGCGACCCGTCCCATGATTTACCCGCGTGATAAAGCCTATAGAATTAAATCTTTAATATGAAACAGTTTCGTTTCTCTGTAATTTCTGCTAACAATTATTGTAAGGACAAACTGAAATGAGTTGGCTAATGGTGGAAAGATCGCTCTATAAAAATATGTTGTAGTTGTATAAAGTCTTTGGAAGTTTCTCCAGAGCTATATAATAGTGTTGTAAGACGCATGGAGGTAATAATTCTGTTATTTCCCATTGGGAGAAATGGTACCTAAGTAAAAATTAATGGCAATTTTTAGTTTCAAATTTTTTTAGAAGCCAAAATAAAATATAGGATCATCGGCAGCTTGGTGTTCATATCTGTTTTTGGCAGTCCCTTTTAAAGAATGTGTTAAAATGTTTTAATATTTTATAGAACATAGTTTGATGTGCTCCATCATGATTACCAATTGAACCTTTCAGGCAAAGCTTTTATAATATTTTTTATTTTACTAACCTCTAGAGTGCTGAGCTGATTAACCCACTGGTAAGCCTAGAAACAAAATACAAATCGAACATATGAGATAGGATTGGCCAAACCGTTTTCAAGTAAGCCACATACATAAACGACGAACAACAATAAAGAGATAACAAGTTCTAGAAGCAAAATGAAAACATACAAGTAAGAACTCAACAGTCGGGCTTGCTCGACAATTGAGTACCCTGTACCAAATAAAAGCTACAAAACATACAAAACAGATCCTAAACAACAAATTTGGGTTTGGAGCCTTGTCAGGGTACATATTTATAGAAAATAAAATTCGAATTTTGAATTATCTAGCTCTTATAGTTTTCAATATCTATATTTTCATACAGTCGGACGGACGGAGGGACGTACATGGCTAGATCGACTCGTCTGGTCGTGATCATGAATGTATATACTTTATGGGGTCGAAAACGCTTCATTTTACCTGTTACATTTCACAAACTTAACATACCCTTCTGCCATATGCACAGGGTATGAAAACTAGCTCTCTTTTAAATTAGAGGGTTAAACAGGAAATCATAGTAGAAAGAATCAGTTCCCATATGGCAAAGGTAAGGAATCAATCAGGGCGCCAGAGAGATTAAAGGTTCATCTCTGTGGCTTTTAGAGAGATACTCGTACCTACCAAGTCTCCTTTGGAGCCCTTTTGATAATGATGACGAATCAAAATTAGAGACAAATGCTATTCTAACTGTAAAGTACAGGCGACGCACGAGGCAAATAAGATCTGTTACCTTTTATTTAAAATATTTTACACAGAAACGCAAGATCCAAATGCGACAGGCGACAATTTCTCAGAATTTGGCAGAACTGCATTCGCGATAATTTCTTATGAAGGGGAATTACTTTAGATAATTGCAATGAGGCACTCACATACACCCTAACACGCGTGATATCAGCTGATTCAAAACGCAAACTTTAAAGCTCAACAACTTTAAATACCTTTTTTCTACTTTAAGTGAATCAGCATTAAAATTTTGCAGTCATAAAAAATATATGTAGACAGCTATGTATATGTATTTGTTTGGACTTTTGGCATTTTATATTATTTTTTGTTTGTTTTGCCGACAAAAAAAAAACCTGCCTAGTAACCTTTAAACGTTTGGCGAGACAACCAAAATTGTTTGAGAAATTCTTCCACTATAAAAATGTTGCTACAAAAATGACATGGAAAAGACAAAAAGAAATAAATTGTTTTAAAACGAAATTCAGCAAAATAATAAAAATAAATAAAAAGAACAAACAGACATTGAACTTTATTATGGCGAGGCAATGTCGAAATTGAATTGGGGCGTGTGTGGGCGGGCGGCAAGCAGGAGAGGCAGCGCAAATAAAAAGGCAGTCACAGTCATGTATGTATATTTGTATGTACAAGTATGTGTGAACACTGTACATATACATTTATTTTATGTTTTTTAAGCTTTTCTGTTATTAATTATTAGCCACACGGGGCGAGGCTGACAAAAAAAAATGTATCTTTTTGTATTTTTGAATTCTAAATTAATATTAGTATGCCTTTGGGCAATTTTGTGTTTTTTATTTACTTTGTTTTATGTTTGACAGCTGCTGAGACTGCGGCGGTGGCTCTTCTTCTTAGCTTTCTTCCTAGCGGTTTGCTGCTTTACAATTTCATTCTATGTCACATACGCGCACACACACACTTAGACGCGCGGAGCCGCAAAGCTTTCTGGGGCTGTTTACAAACTTTTGCGACGTTGACGTTGTTGACTATCTTTGGTGTGTGCAGAGAGGAACGAAGGCGGGCGGCGACTGCGACGTAAGCTTTAACTATTTTACTTTATTTGACTTTGCTATGGACTTGACTTTACGTTTTGTTTTTCTTCGTTTCTTTTCTCTCTCTCTTTTTAGTAATCTGTTTAATTTTTGTTGTTGCTTTTGCTGTGGCTGTTCGTTTTAATAAATTTTTTTGCAAGCTCTTTAATAACTTTCTATTGCTATTTTTATACAATATTTTTTATGCCGCTTTACACATACACAAATGCCGTTTAAGCAACACACACATGCACACCCAAAGACGACGATGTCGGCACGCAGAGAGACAGAGCAAGAGAGCACACAAAAATCGTAAAGAAAAAAACCGCACGTACGATAGTATTTCACCGACTTTTTTTTTATAATTTATAATTTTTTTTTTTTAATATTTTGCTAGCTTTTTTTGACTGCTGATGACGATTGGTTGAGTGTGAGATGATGATGATGACGAGAGACGAAGACGACGTCAGCGGCACACAATACACATACAAATATATAAACTTTACGTATACTTAGACGACAACGAGCGAAATAACAACCGTAATTGTGTGCACAGTTAAAGCGTTAGCTATAGTTGCTTTTGTTGTTGTTGGTTATATCGTACACGTAGCCGAAAATTGCGAACTTTCCAGCCTTAATTTTGTTTTTGTCGGTTGGTTTTCAGCTGATCTCACACACAATTATTGAGAGTTCAATTTCTTTTTGTATTTCGCGCGCTGCTCTCAACCATCGTTTGAAAGCGCTGCTCTCAAACATCGTTTACCAGTTTTAACAGAGCCTCTTTCTATCTCTGTTAACTCAGGTTTGGCTCACTCGCACCTAGCTCGACGCAACTGCCAAATGTTGCAACTTTTTAACAGCAAGCTGTTAATGGATATAAATAAAACTGAATTGATAACATGCAAATGTAGTAATTTTGAAAAATAGTTAATTAAAAATATGTTTCACTATTTTGAATATAAATAGGCAGGAAATGTTCCTAAAATAATGTCAGATGCTAAAATAATGTGAATAACTGTTAACAGTTCTCTTCACAGTTAGTGTAAAAGCATTAACAAACTATATATAGACCCTCAACTCTGCTACTTATACGAATGTTCCTCTACATTCCTTCAGCACTTTGCCTAGCTTTAAATGTTTGACATCGAACATAGCAGCACCATTGGTCAATAAATGAGTGAGAAGAAACGGAAAGGTGAACCAGGGAATTTAACATTTTTGGTCAGTTAACATTTAAGCAAGTGCTCTCAATGTTGAGCATCTATCCAAAAAGTATGTCTATGGTAAAAATAAGAGTAATTTAATATGTATTTATCGGGAAGCACAACAGTAATCTTAAGGATGCCGTTAACATTATACTGTTAAAGCGTGCGAACATGTTGGTTGCGGAAAAGCTGTTATGCTGGCATGTTGCTGCTAGCTGCCGGCCAGTAGAGCGAAAGAGAACGAGAGAGAGACTTAGAGAGCCATGCGCACTTAAACCAGCTGTTGAGAGCCGGCAAATGAATGAATGGGCGGTGAGCTGCCTGTTAAAGCAAATCGAAACAAGAGAGAAAGAGAGTGCGGATGGCATGTAATAGCAAAAGCGCCGGCAAACTTTTTGCTGCAAAGCTTACACACTGCTGCCTCTTCTTAGCCACCCTGGGATTGCGTCGCTACCTCGCTATCCCCCTCACACTATATCAACCGGCTGCGCCGGAAAAAGCAAATTGCCATTATAGCGGGGGTGTCTTTTTAGCAGCGAGAGAAAGAGAGCGTACTGGCTGAGAAGCATGAGCGCATCAGCGCCACCACCCAAAAATTTTAGCACAGTGGTACAAAAGAAGCAATTTATTATGTACTTCCATTCATCAATTTTTCTCGCTTACTTTTGGCATTTTCAGTTTTAGCTCATTTTTTGTTCATTGTTGGGTTTGCGTGTAAAATGGCGATAATTGCCACGGCTGCAACGC
Source organism: Hirtodrosophila duncani (assembly GCA_037043425.1). Taxonomy (NCBI): domain Eukaryota; kingdom Metazoa; phylum Arthropoda; class Insecta; order Diptera; family Drosophilidae; genus Hirtodrosophila; species Hirtodrosophila duncani. The sequence continues at coordinate 3,134,167 of JBAMBM010000194.1, forward strand.
CTTCCCTCCTCACCCACTGTCTCATCCCACTGTCGTCGGCAAAGCACCGCCTGTTTTCGCCAAAAACTCAAAACAAGTGGTTTTCTGGCTTTTGCGGCCGCGAATATCGACGACGGCGGCGACGGCGTGAGAAACAAATTTGGATGTTTGGGCTCTATCCAGCTGGCTCACAGAGATTGGCAGCGATGTTCAACGAGCGATGCTCCAACACCGCCGCCTCCCCCAGCAACTGTGTTCCCTCATGAGCTTGTCATGTCTGTGCTGTGCTGTGTCGGGGAGCCACTTACAATCAGCTGGTTGGGTTTAGGCAGTTTTTTTTCTACGAGCTGCTGACTTTTCGGCCAAATTTGTTTCGTGTGAACGTTTTTACGGCTTGTAAAAACAAAATTATATAAAATTATGAGGCCATATATTTTTGTTGTTTGTTTATAGTTTGTATGCCCTTGTAGAGAGCGTTATGATTTTGATGAAATTTGTAAAGCATAGAAGAAAGAAACCATCCCTGACTCCGTAGAGTGCTTGCTTGAGCAGTAAGTTCAAGCACTTCAGACATAAGATATTTACTTTTTGTATTCATTTTCAAAGACTAAGTCAATCGAAATTAGAAAACGATTGCAATTAGTTCATAAAACGTAACCCATATTTCAACAGAAATCTGGTTGGTTATTGGTTTTGGTTATGTTTTTTTTTCTGCTTCACTCTACAAAGTTGACAGCAAAAACCTGTAGAAAAGCAACGAAGAAACCGAAACCAGTTTCGATTGACGCGAATTCATATCTGGGAAGGTTTTTTTTCTTTAAATTGTTTACATTTTCGATTGATGGATTGTAATTAATTAAAATTATTTGACATTTAGGGAGTTACCAAAACCGTGTAATTAATGGAATGCAACTTATGTTAATTTAAAACTAAACGTGCACAGTTTTCCCCATACTATGAAGTGGGATTAAATATGAACAAGAAAACTGAAAGTTATGCAAATACATCTGGGATGGGAAGACTTATAAAATGTAAGCAAGGGGCAAGATGCATCTTAAGCAAGATAAGGGGGGAGGCAGGGGACTCCAGCTAGGAATTCGGGACAATAAAATAAATCGTAGGAAACTTCTGAGAATCGGCCAGAGCTCTAAATTAAGATATATCCGTCGTCCTAGTTTTACACTCAGAAAATAATATGATATATAAGGAAACATAAATTCAATTTTAGAAAAATTAGGCATAAAAATAAAATTCTTGAAAAATATTTTCTTGTTTTTAGAAAAGTGCTGAAAACCTTTGCTAAAGTCTAAGGCGAAATATGAAAATTAATAATAATTATTTTCATTATAGAAACGAAAGGGATAAAAGATGATAAAGATAAAGATAACAAATTTGTGTATGCACAAGTGTACAGTGAACGTGCTCACATGATTACATGTATATATGTAATACAGAGACACACACACATATACATGTATATTTTCTTGTTTCCAGAGTGATTCACCTTTACTTCTAGAAAAAAAAATCCATAATTTTAAAAATAATTGAGCATTAAATGTAAATGTAATTAAAGCAAAAATATCAAAATGGAAAAAAATAGGAATTATTTACTTATTTATGTCAACAAACAACAGGAGCAATGCTGAGTAATGAAGAGCAATTCCTAAAAGCAATGAAATTCTATTCACGTAAGCGAAAAAAAAAATAAAAAGAAAATAATTCTCTCATATCAACTGATAAAAAGCAACAACAGCGATTTGCAAACTCTGAGCAAACGGTTTATAGCAGAGCAATAGGGGAGATAGCGGAGGTACGGGCATCGGCATCGATAATAGCAAAACAAACGTCACTCACCAAATAGAAAAAGGCGGGGTGGGGTAAGTTTTCAATTGAAAACGAATGCGTATAAATGCGCCCATATGGAAAATGTACAAATGTGAGGGTTTCGTCGTATGGGTGTGTTGTATTTGTTTGTGCGTGTGTGCCTTGTGGAAAATTGCGATGTTGCCGCAGCGCAGCGCCTTATCTATCGGCGCGCACTAACACATGTGCAATACAGAAATTTTCATTTTCATGCTGGCGGTGTCTCAGTCGACGTCGCTGTCGCCGTCGCCGTCGCTGCGGGGTGTGAATGCGGCAAAAATTATCAGCAGGCAGCGCGGCAGAACCACCCCCTCATGCCACTGTGATTCGCCTGTGACAATGTTGCAACGTTGATGTCGACGTCGGCTTTTGGCTTGTTGTTGTTGTTGTATTTGTATTTGTTTAGCTGCTGCTGGTAGGTAGTGGTGTGTGTGGCAGCGGAGGGGGAGTTGGAACGGTATGTGGAGCAGACAGCATCTTCATTCTCATTTGATGTTTATTCAACTGTTACGCGACTTGCACTGTGACTGTTACGGCTTGGCTCACCGCTCCGCTCCTCTCGCTCTCCCCTGTTGACTTGTGTTTGCTTAGCTACCAGTCCTGAACATTCATCACCTGCACATATGTACATACACACAAGCATACCTAATACATATGTACATTTTTATCAACAGTTACTGCCTTTTGCTCCATTTCATTTCATTTCATTTCGTTTCATTTCATTCGTGTTCGTTTGCAGCTCGCAAAGAAATTAAATGCTCATTATTACAGTTTTTGCCATTTGCTCACTCATACTTTCATTGCCATTTGGGGTTTCGCGTTCTTATCAGTTGTTACGTCTTTTGCCTTTTCTGGTTTACCGCTGCTGCTCTAAGAGAGGCGGAGACAGGGACGCGCCATGGTGGCGTAGGCTGTGGGCATTGCTTAATGCCTCCCTCTTCCATCAATTTGTTGAGCCGGCTTTGGAATTTTGCTCAACTTGGCTTGACCATTTACTAAAATGTATCACTAAGCAAGAACGACCATTGGGTCACCCGCAGCTACCCTCATACATACACATGAGCGTGCAGGCGAGGGTATGTCAATAAGTTACTACAACAATTGGAAAGCGAAGGGAACAGCAGCAAAGTTTACAACAAACAAAACGACAAAACGAAATGTATCAAGAACAACGCCCATATTTGACAAAACAGATAAATCTTCCAAGGAATATACTAATGGAATAGTTGTTATATCAAATATCCTACAACATTTAACACCCAAATATGAAATGTTTCTTTTCTGGATACTTATTGACCTACCCTCGAACATACACACACGCATGGAATAACATTTATTGCATGTCGCCTTGTCAATCGGCAATTGTTGGTTGTTGTTATTATTCTCGTCGTTGGTTGATGTTGTTCTTTTTGTTGTCAACGCCAACATTCGACATCGTACAAATGTTGAAAATTATCGCAACAAAAGGAAATAAATATAAATACATACATACATTTGTACAGACATACACACTCATACATATTATATATCCATATAATTGTGTATCCAAGTAAATACTGTGTGTGTGTGTGTGTGAGTGAGCGAATTTTATTAAAGCCCCCAAATAGATAAAACCGTAACTGTTAATGACGAAACACATTTATTTGGACAATATAAATATATTTGTGTGTGTGCGTTACTCATTCAGTTTTATGTTTTGCTATGATTTTGGACTTAGGCACTATCTGAAAGGGTATGGAGTGGGGTTCGTTGTCAATAAATCTGACCTGACTATATATCATAAAAGTACATACACTGATTTTAGGAGAGTTTAGTTTATGAAAATTCAAAGAGATCTTCAATTTAAGGACTACAAATTTCCATAAAATGGAAAATGAAATATTTTCTTAACCTTGAAAGTGAATTGCCAAAGTTAACTCTACTAAAAAGGTTTAAAACTTATAGAAAGGTCAGCAAACTTAATTTCCGTAAGGCATGAAAAAGATTATCGGACTAAAATTAATATTTAATTTTAGCTCTTTAATCACATTTTCCTACATCTCTGCTATCTTTGAACTCGCCCCTTTATTTCTTTCCATGTGGTCTTGTCTTATCTCACTGCAATTACCAAATAATATTCCCAAAAACAAAACCAAAATCGATAAGCAGAGCAGCCAAAGGTTTGAACGCCCACAAATTCTTATTGTTTTTGTTGTTGTTATTTTAACATATATGCTGATATGAAGTAAAAACAACGGAAATAGATCCAAATGCAAATTACATATAACAACCGTCTCTCTCTCTCTCTCTCTGTCTAGTATCACTGTAACAACACTCTCTCTATCGGTAAAAAAAGAACAACAAGAAATTGTGTTTTTTCCTTTTGCCATAGTTTTGTTGTTATTGTTTTCTTGCCAGACTCTCCACTGTCATTGTAGTATACCCGTATGATAACGACTTTCGTGTTTATTTTTAGCCAATTCTGCTGCTTCGCATTTAATGCAAATGTTGGGCGTCAACAGTCGTCACTGACGTCATGACGTCAGGTGAAAGCATTTCCCTCGTGCTGCTCATGGAGCCATGTGGCTGAGTGGTTTTTTATCTGAATACGAATGCGACGCGGACTTATCATTTTGCTGGCATAGATAAGCCACATTCAACATCCGATTTATGTTTATAACTTTTGATTCTCTAATGCAATAATTGAAGAGATTTCATGAGCTCGGCAGCAATGTGCTGAAGTTCAGCGAGGTTAATTTGTTTAAGCTGAGCGGATATAAAAAAGTTCTAGGCAATAATCCTTAGGGCACATTCAAACTAAGCAACGTGCGAACAGAATGTATTTTTGTATATAAAAATAAAAAAAAAATAAAAAAAAACTCTCTGCTTAAATTAGAACTAAAGCACTTAATATGGCTTCCATAAATTTAACTTAGAACAGGGTTTGCCATAGCACTTGGGGGTCGAGAGGAGCAATCGCCTGTGTACACCGATACAGCCAAAATCAGTGCTGTGTTTTTCTACACAAAATGCTAAATTACTGCGAATTACTGAATTGTTTTATGTTATATTTCATAAAACAGTTGGGTTATTTAGTCTGAACTAGTAGAAATGCGACACCTACACTTTCCATATCTTTCCTTTTTGCATTCTAGCAGATGGATAGGCAAACACACCTGTGTAAACTTAACTTATGCGTTTCCTTGGGAACAGATTACAAAATCACTCTAAATGCTTTCAAGGACAGTCTGAGGAAGGTGTGAAGCAAAATTGCATTAATTGCAGGCGCTTAAGCTGGGGCAGGCTTAGAGGATGAGGTAAAGCTCAGCGGGAAGAACTGAGCCTCGGGCATGCTGTTTTTCACCTTGACACTAATGCCAGAGCTGTGGCCAGGCATCAAGGTTACGTCACAGATGGAATTAGTTTAGCTTAAAGCAAACCTAATAAAAATTGTAATTAGCAGAGGGTGCTATATAATGGCACTTGAAGCACATAGTTTATCTATATATCCACATATTTACATAGGACTTGACTTGATTTTAGTGTTAATAATAATAACACGATTATAATGGCTGTGTGCGTGTGTTTGAGTGTTTGATATCCTGGCGTGATTTCAGGTCTGTGTGTGTGTACAACTATCTATGTCCATATTCATGGATAAGCTAACCATGAAAACATGACCATTAATGGACAATAGACATTCGTCTATATGTGTGTGTATCTAGAATGAAGGATATTTAAACGCAACGCACACAATGCAAACAAAGCAAGCATAAGGCAAATGACAGCGACTTGTCCTGGCATAGATGAAGCCAGTCCCATTCAAAATACGCCTGCGCATTAATTCTATACTTATAATCATATAGTATCATTTCTATTCAACGATATATGAAAATGAATAGGAGAGGTGGAGGGGCCGCTCGACCGAGAACTGAAGCGAGCCTAAAGGCCAAATTGTGTGCATGCATAAAATTGATATCTTAATGGCCGAGGGGCAAGGGTGGGCAAGGGTTGGTTTGAAATGCCAACTGTGATTGGAGTTGGGGTCCGGGTTAATTGTGTGCGTGTCCATTTCAAATTCATGGGAGTTACTAAATGCACTAGAGAGCTCCGACATGGAAGTGAGGGACAACTTGTGACTCCAGGAAATGGTAGAATAATTTATGATTGAAATATGAAAATATTTGAAAGCAAAGAAATAAGAAAGAGTAAACACTGAATTATTTATATAAATTAGAAATTTCTTCAGTCAATAAACTTCTGGAAATCATTTGGATACTTTATTCAATCCTTAAATTTCCTAGAGCTTCGAAGCTCATTAAAATGGTTTGTCCTTGGAACTCCAACACAAAATCCAGCCAAATTAAGCCAAGCCAAAGACCATAAATCACTTTTCGTGTGCATTTTCATAAATTTAATGAACATTAAGTGTATGGAGCCACCCACCGGGAGAGGTTTGGGGTTGGCGGCTGGCAGTATGGGTGGCAATCGTTACATTGCGAATGTGTAGGCGAGACTATACGCCACCAGAGTCCGAGAATCCAATACGCAGTCATCACTCAAGCGTAATTCAATGTAAACCGATACTAGACATACACACACACACACACACACAAACGCGAGGTGCTGATTGGACACAGGGTGTGTAGTGCTGCAGAGGGGGTGTTGACGAGCAATTTGTGGCAAAGAGAGAGAAAGACCCCACCCAGATCCCAGCCCCAGTAAATTCCCACCACATATGCATGTCTGTGTGTTTGTGTGTGTGTGTGGCGGACAGTTTCGGTTGACAGCAAATCTGAATTTGATCACAACGCAAACATTAAAAGCGAGCGCAATTTAAAAGCAGCTCAACAACAAAAAAAAAGTGATTTATGAATGCCCGCTGTGACCGACTGCCAACACCCACCTACGTCCTCCCCCAACCCAACACAATGTGTGTGGATGCTTAATTTTTCTGCCCAGCTAAAGTTACACATGATAAAAACAACACCAACAAAAAATTAAAATGAAAATTTCCCGATAAAGCGTCAAACGTGGCGTATAAGCGATATGTGAGCTTAGTTTTTAAGGGCTTGTTGACGAAGGCTGGAGGTGAGAGGAGCGACAAAAAATATTGACATTAGTTAGATGTTGTTGTTGTTGCTGTTGCAGCAACTTTTCTAATTTCCAAACAAAGCTCAAAGCTTCAAATCAAAGAGCAAAAAAATGCACCAGAAAAAAGTGCTACAGCTAGCATCAGCGTTGGAGAAGCTTTTATACCCTACATATTTCGACAGAAGGAGGTTGCTTATTATAGATTTCAGAAGTTTCCAGAAGTTCCATTAATGATTCTTCTAAATTTTGTACTTCAACCGACCTTGCCTATGTCAGCTATATGAAACAGTGGTCCACCATTCCGATTACAATTTTAGAATCTGATCAAAACGCTACGGCAACATCTGTCTGAAGCTTTTTAAGACTTTAATCATGTTGATCAGATGAAATGATTACTTTCAAACTAATACTAATATATATAAAATATTGATTCGATCTGGATTCGATAGAAATTCAAATATATATAATGCAGATCAAAGAGATATCTAACGCTCTTAAGGCAATTAAGAATATCACGCTGACACGTCTGCGTCAGCGAGCAACTAACTCTATAGCATATCATACTGATCAGAAATATATATATTTTGATTTCATGCAAACTTTCATCTGTTCGTTGCGAATTTCATAACAATATTATAATATGCCATCTGTGAAGGGTATACAAAGGTAGTAAAGTTTGGCAAACGCGTAAATTGAAGGGCGGCACAAAGAAATGCAGGGGTTGGGCTTTTGTTTGGCTTTTGACTAACAGGAATGCCACTTAACTGGCAACAATCTTTATACTTACCCGTGCACCCTGCCTGCCAGGATACCGTTCTGCGAGCTCTGGTCTCATTTTTTTCGGGTTAAACCCTCGACAATTTTTCCCCGACTTGTTAAAAGTGTCAATTTTCGCTTTACGAGGCAGGCAAGAAACAGCACGCGTGGGCGCACGAAGACGGGTGTGGAGGGGTTAACGGGTGAACGGGTGCTGGTGGAGGCAGGGCAGACACAAGTGGCTGTTGTCCCTGTTTGTTTATACTCACATGGGAGGCGGAGCCACTGACAGCGGGCTGAAGTAGGGCAGCGAAAGACAAGGCGCTAAAAACGCAAGGCATACAGACGACGACCATGGAGAGCGACAGGAGCAGCTGCGTCCTGTCGCAGAACTACGTGTCGTGCCGGCCGGGCTTATTGTGTTTCACACCGAAGCTGCTGCTGCTGCTGCTGCTGTTGCTCCTGTCTGCCTGTCAAGTTACCTTTTGGGCTCCCAACAAAATTGCCAATTAAAATGTGCGATGGAGAAAGCAGACCTGCTTCTGAAGCTGATACACTCAGAGGAAAAATTAGGCACTGTGCACTTTCAGAACTTTAAGCTTCTTGAATTCTGAACTTATTTACTTAAAATAGGAACAAGATATGATGCTTGAAGCAATCCTAGATTAAATAATGTGTAATAAATATATTCAAGCAATAATAGCACACAGTTCATTTTTCAACAGCTGAGCAGTGCCAAATTTCTTGATTTGCTGCTAGAATCATTTGAGAATTGTAACTGAAAGCAAGTTTTGGTGTTTTCGGATGGTAAATGAAAGAATTTGAATTTGGAAGTGTGGATTTTCTAAACTTATTTTTAATAATTCGTACATAAGTCAAGAATTTTATTACTATTTTGAAAATTTAACCAATCAATCTTGAATTTAAGATCGATTCAGATTTAATTCAGAACCCTCAACAACAAGCCAAAGAACAGTATATTTCTTATATATTTATATTTATAAATTTATAGGTTTTTAAACGACCTTTTTTCTGAGTGTAAAGGCATGGCATCGCCCCAAAAAACTCCGGGAATTCTAGCTGGGGGTTGCCGAAGCGGCTGCCTTTTGCGCTTGTAAACTGTGCTTTTTAGTTAACTTTGAGCCGATTATGCTGCGTGGCATTAAGTGCAGGGCAAACAAAGTGATTCACTTGGCAAGGATACGAGCAAATTTCCCGCTTACCCATCCCCTCCCCCATTTCTACACAAATATCCTTGTGCCTAATAGTTGTCACAAACGCAGCGGGTTTAATAATTAAACAGAAAATTGCAGGAGCAGCTTACCTGCTTACTCAGTAAGCATAACGTAAGGGAGCCGAGGCGATGTGACTTTTGGCAGCCAACTGATTAAAAAACTTGAACCACTTGGGCTCTCAATTGCGGTTAAGTTGGAGCAACTTTTCGAGAGCAGAGTTAAGCATTCCCCAGGGGCTCTACAGGCGGCTACTTACCCCAAAAGTTGGATTTTTCTTAACCTTTTTTTTTTTGTGTGTTTGTATGCGAAATCAAAATGATGATTTTGTGAAGGACACTTACCTGGAAAAGAAATGAAAAGAGTAAAGAGAAGATGTTAAGATTAGTTTTAAGTGCTTATGACACGATTATTGCTTTATTAAAGACGGTACGTTTAGGGCTCTCCAAGGAGCAAAACGAGCAATTAAGTGAAAAGTTTGGAAAAGTTTTTCGATATCTTTTGCTCGAAATGCGAGCTGCTGGGGAGAGTATTAAGGGTAGACTGTCGAAAAGGAGTGCATAGCGTTAATAGCAACATATCGCATATCTGGCATCGGTTAAATGAAACATAAAACATACAAAATTTCATACACTTGTCTGTTGTCCGTCTGGCGACAATCAAAAGTATCTTCTTGATGATTGGCAGGCATTCAGCACACATTCACCATTTCCAAAGTTTCCAAAGGCCTAATAACAAGTTCTAGAACCGAAGTCTAGAAAGGACACTTGCCGTCTATTGAATTTCATTTATCAATTTGTCAACTATGTATAGCATATATTAGGAATTTTATATACTTTATATACATACATCGTTGATAGGGCTCTTACCATTCTCCATAACAGCCCCAAAAATCAATCCATAGTCAATCAAGTCAGTTCATTTATTTTCCCAGCATATTAAAAAAGTAACAATTTGTCAAACAAATAAACTTATGCACAAAACAAAACCGAACAAATCCGAAACAACCAAAGCCAAATCACAGCTGCTGAAAAGAAAGACGAGTGTGCTTCACTTTGAGAAACAAAAGAATGGAATCCAGCCAGCGAAATGGTCCGACGTGGTCCAATTCGGTTTGCTCGCCAGGCAGAAATGCAAATATTGATTGATGTGCGATGTGCAAACAGACACTGTGACTTCCCACAACCATACACACACAAACACACATATAACACACATATAGCATATAGTGAGCCCCACATACATACTACCAAGATTGATGATTGATAGTGTCACATAAATATTAACAATTCATGACGCACAAGTTGTGAATAGGAATAGGAAGAATGCGAAAGTTCTAGGTGGAGCTGGAGCAGGCGATAAAGTAGAGCTGGTGCAAAACGTGCAGAACATGATGACAAAAAACAGCAAAGAAATGCTAGTTATAGCTAGCCGAAGCCGATATGCCCTTCCCATATGTTTGTCATATGTTTGAACAAAATCAAAGACGATAATTGACAATAAATACTGGGAAACTAGGAATATATTGATAGTAATCATCGTTGACATTTACTGACCTATGCAAGGAATGCAAGGATAGAGGCAAAGTTAGAAAAAGCCAATCATCAACACGTGGGACTTTAGGATATAGGATAACCTCTCCAACACATACACCTATTCTACTATCGATATATTGTAACTCTACTAACAATGGTCAGGTTGAAAAGATACTTCCATAAATTTACTTCATTACAAATGTCATCATACCCTCTGCAAAGAGTAAAAAAAGCAGTCAACTTTGCTTGCTCGAAAAAAACCAGAAGAAATACAAAAATCTCACGCAAAAGTCATAGAATATTAATGAAGCTGACGGACAAAGTTGGAGCTGGAGAAACTGGAGACTGCCATTCGGATTTTGTACTTGTGGTGTTGAAAGTGTTTGAATGTCAAATGCAAAGTCAAACAAAGAGTGAGACTTCGACTTCTACTCGGAATGGGAGACTGAGTGTTTGGTGATGCTAATGCCGGCCATTGGCCGACGCATGCCAGGTGCGTGAATGCATAAATGAGGCACAATCAATGCCAAATGCAAGCCAAGAAAATACGGAAGATTTAGGGGAAAGGTGTTTGAAGGTGTGAGAAACCTGAAAGCAACGCTGCATACATTTCAGGACTTTTCACAATAACAAAGGATGATAAATACAGAACAAAACATGGAGCGTGCAGAAAGTACCTGAAATCGACTAATGCAAATGCACAATTGGCATTTGAAAAGCTATTTTCTTACGTACACTTAAAAAAATCATATATCATATCATATTATATGATCACAACATATAATATCATATCATATCATATCATATCATATCATATCATAATCATATCATATCATATCATATCATATCATATCATATCATATCATATCATATCATATCATATCATATATCATATCATATCATATCATATCATATCATATCATATCATATCATATCATATCATATCTATCATATCATATCATATCATATCATATCATATCATATCATATCATCTCATATCATAACATAACATATCATATCATATCATATCATATCATATCATATCATATCATATCATATCATATCATATCAGATCATATCATATCATATCATATCATATCATATCATATCATATCATATCATATCATATCATATCATATCATATCATATCATATCATATCATATCATATCATATCATATCATATCATATCATATCATATCATATCATATCATATCATATCATATCATATCATATCATATCATATCATATCATATCATATCATATCATATCATATCATATCATATCATATCATATCATATCATATCATATCATATCATATCATATCATATCATATCATATCATATCATATCATATCATATCATATCATATCATATCATATCATATCATATCATATCATATCATATCATATCATATCATATCATATCATATCATATCATATCATATCATATCATATCATATCATATCATATCATATCATATCATATCATATCATATCATATCATATCATATCATATCATATCATATCATATCATATCATATCATATCATATCATATCATATCATATCATATCATATCATATCATATCATATCATATATAATCATATCATATATCATATCATATCATATCATATCATATCATATCATATCATATCATATCATATCATATCATATCATATCATATCATATCATATCATATCATATCATATCATATCATATCATATCATATCATATCATATCATATCATATCATATCATATCATATCATATCATATCATATCATATCATATCATATCATATCATATCATATCATATCATATCATATCATATCATATCATATCATATCATATCATATCATATCATATCATATCATATCATATCATATCATATCATATCATATCATATCATATCATATCATATCATATCATATCATATATTGTTTCCGGGACACTCCCACATAAAAAGTATTGTAATAGATGTGAGGTTATGTGCAATTTTTTATATCAAACTTTTCAAACAGAATCTGATTGCAGATATTTTTCATTCCGATGGAAAAAGTTTAACTTTGAAGTAAAATACAATTTGTGTTTACGAATTTTGTTTTTCCTATACAACAAAATTACATATATGTATAGCTGAGAAACTCAGAGCACATTAAGATCCTGGCATCCACAGTGTGTGCTGTTTTTCCTTTGAGTGTGAAGAATAATAAAAACTGTAACCAGATTATAGCGAGGGTGACGAGAAAACTACTATTTTTCGCTGTTTTTTTGCTGTCTGCATTTCAGTCACGTTTGACATTCATATTTGTTTTGGAATTATGTTGTGTTGCACTGCAGAGGGCAAGTACGAAACGAGGGGAGGACAAAAGGCAGAGTGCGAGCGTGCGGGAGTGACAGAGCGAGTTTCAGGGATGGGGAACTAGATGCGTTGCGTGGGCGTTGGGTATTACAATTTTCCTTTAGTTCTTCTTGTTGGCATTGCTGTTGTTGTTATCGTTGCATTTTCTCGTTTAACTTTGTTGACACTTCGTTTGATGAAGTGTGCGGCGTTGGTCTGGTAGGGTCGGGCTTGGGTTGGGCTTGAAGATGGAGCTGCGTTGCTTGCTTGGGAAATGGCATAATTGAATATATCTTCATCGTTCGTTCTACTTGGGTCGCGCTTCTACTTGGGTCTCTCGACAGCAGTTTTGAATTTCTATCGTTGCGTAAAGTGAAGCTGAGGCTCTTGACGCATTTTGAAGACAATTGGGAATATGCCAGAAGCGGGAATTGAGAAAATTGAAAGCGAGACAAATGATTGAGAGGTGGGCGAGAGCCGCCCAGGATAGCAAGTTGTTGTTTGCAGAATGTGAACTGTAAAGAAAATGCCTTAATATTGCGTTTGATGATCAAATGGAAATAAATAGCAGGAATATTGAAAAATGAACCTCTTGGACGGGGCAGTTCTTTAACAAAAGTGAAATGGAGATTGGCGAAGAAGATTAAAATTTTGTCAAAAAAACATAACTTACAAAAAGTGGTAGTATTATTGTTGATGTTAACTTTTACTAGAGATGTCGCTACACATTTATTTAATATATATAATTCTTAACCTATTTGGGAGACACTTTCCTTTCCACTTTTCCCGCGTACACCCCTAGCTATCAACGGCTATACACATTTTTCAGTCTCAATTGCCAAAAGGTCTTTCAAGTTGTGCCCTAGGCTACTAACATTTAATTTCAATTTGGCCTAAAACGCAAATGCGGTGCAACCAAAAAGCACAATAACAATAACAACAACAACAACAACAACAACTAGAACAACCACAACACAATATGAGATAGAAAAGCGAGCAAAGAAACTTGTATTTTATGCATTAATTCAAAAATCGTGTTCAGCCGGCAGATTCAACCGCAGCAAACCAAAAAACCGCCTAACGGAAAACCAACAGCTACTCCAGATCCAGCCACCTTGCCCCCTCTCCACACATGGTGTGGCAAAAGTTGGCAATGTTCTGGTGCTGGCATGTGTTGCCAACAATTCAAGCGCATGCACTACGGGGTGGCGCTCACCCAAAAACTTGCATTAGAACTGAACCGAAGCGAACCCTAGCTTAACTTAAACCCACAAACTGCTCCAGCTCCAGCTCCAGTTTCGTTTCTTCTTCAGTACTTCGCGAGCCTTGAGGCTGTTTTTACACCTGCACATAGAGCCACAGCGGCAGGAGCCTGCTGCTCAAGCAACAACAAGTATAACTTGGCAAACTTCAAGTTGAACTTTAAGTTTTGTTGTAGAAGCAGACAGGGAAGGACGAATCGGAAAGGGCACGGACAAGGAGCCAAGCCAAAAACTTTGCCCATTGCACGCAACTCGAATATTATGTGCAAAAATATTTGCGCCAAATTAAAAAGAGAGACGACAAGAGACGGGCTAGGCCAGGCTAGTAAGCCGGGCCAAGAAAGGAGCCAGTCAGCTAGCAGGACGTTGCTGGGACTTTCAGCACGTATGCAGGGCACGCGGCGCAATTATCCAGCAGGAATTTCTTAATTTTTCGTGTGCTTTCCTTTTGCTGCTCTGGCCTGACTAGCTGATGATGGTTCTGAGACAGGAAAAACTGTGAAGCAGCCAAGTCTTACCAGTGTTTTGGAGCTGCTACTCCTCGGTAGCTGCTATTCAATGCTAGGCTGCTGTCTTGAATGTCCTTAAAAAAAATGACTTCGGCAACAGTGCCTAATGCCATGATAGGAGCGCAGCCAGCACAAGGCGACAGTTGAGAGCAGGAGCTCAACAGCAGTTGAAGGTGGGCGGGCTTGGTTCGCAGACGTGTCAGCAGCTTTGTTGTAAATATCATTAAGTCCCCGTACGTGCCAAATGGCAGTTTAATTATCATGGTGTACTGCAGCCAGCCATACCCAACCCATACCAAACCCCAAACCCCAAACTCAAACCCAAACTCAACTCGTCTACACTCGACTCAGCTACACGGCGAGTTTCTGCTGCTACGAACGGTGGAGTATTTGCAATTAAAATAGAAATAGCATTAAAAATTGGCAAAACTATCAAAAAAAAAAAAAGAAAAAAGGAAAATAAAACCGAAAAAAAGTATATGAAAAAACTTTACAAAATTTGCGCTTGGTTGAGTTTTAATGAGCACAACGTGCAAAGTGAGCAGGGGTATAGGTGTAGGTATAGTGGGAGAGGCAAGGCGGCGACTGTAGTGGAACGTGTGAGTTATTAGCGTGAAGCTAATGAAGCAATCGGCAAAGGTAGACGTTGACGGCCAAAGAAAGAGAGAGAGAAGCTACTGAGAGCAGCATAAGCTTCTCCAAAATGTATAGACGAGTAGTTTGGCAAACACTTTTAAGCTTTTGACTAGACTTTTTTTTCTTGTAAGAAAGCACCTGCCAGGCTACTGAACTTTGAAAGACATAAAATGATAAAGATGAATGGAAGACAAGAAACTGTTAATGAAAAAATATACTGATTGAAATATGTGAATGTATTAGTAAGACGTATGTGATGCTACTTGGACACTCTCCTCGAAATAGTTGTTTATGAATGAAATGGCTCCCTTGTTAGATACAAAATGTTGTCCTCTAAGAGCAACTGTAATTCATGGACTACATTCGACCGTAGTTGCTGTTTTTGGGCGAATATCGGAGGAGAGTAATGTAACATGGCCTTTTCACCTAAACAGGTAGATTCATAAGGAATGGTTTTAAGTCTCTCTCTCTATAAGTTATAAGTCTCTCTGTTGATAATAGCTGTAAAACTTTTACTTATTTAGATCTTGGCTTTACCCACTCAAAGAATTATTTTGAGACTGCAGTAAATACACCAAGAGAAGTTATATTTTCTTTGATAAATTCTCATTTTATAAAGTTTTAAAAAGCCAAAAATTCACCAAATACATCAACAGATTCAGAATATGCTGAAATATTTACTTAAGAACCATCTAAAATTTATTATTGCACTTGCCACTGAGCAATGAATTATTGACTAAAAATCTTTTCGAATTTCCCCTTGTTACCTTTTAAACTGTGAATCAATAATTTATAATATAAATGCCCTGCCTGAACAAAGTAGTTATTGTTGTTTTCATATTTTTCAATTTAGAATTAACGCTAATGTTTTTTTTTTTATTTAGCAATCTCGAGCTTATATTTTGCTGTTTGTATTTATGCTTACCAACTTTGCCCGGAGCTCTCTACTCTTATCCATTCGTCGTGCTGTAAGGATTCTCAACGTGGCAACTGAAGTGCCTTTTCGAAAAACTTTACCCACTAACAAAGCTAAGCACGCCGAACTCTCCCCTTCTCCCACTCTCCCACTCTCCCACTAACAAACTAAATATTATCAACTATTATTTTGTCTAGTTAACTGTAAGGCAAAGGAGCTTAAGTGATGAGTTCGCACTTGGCGCTTCCACAACATGAACAGGAGTTATACTTGGCACTTTCACACAAATACACACACACACACACACACACACACACACCCTCGCCATTCCCCTTCGTCTGCCCTCAAAATGTGCAATTTGCGTAAACATTTATTACGCACTCTAAAACGTAGCAAACTTTTGTTTCAGGCATCTCTTTTTATATACTCTTGTTTTCTGTTGTTGTTGTTGTTGCAGTTGCAAACAGCTTCATTATGGGGGAGAACATGGGGCGGCATGCGAGGCGTGGCACTCTGCATAATTTTATGACGACAATTAATTTTAGTTTCAGCAGCGAGTAGCAGCAGCCCGGGAGCTGATCTCGCATAGTAACAGCAGCCACTTACTAATTGCGACATTCCCTTGAACATCCCCGCTACCGCCCTTGCTCGCCATCATGCTACGCCCTGCAACAATTTGGTTGCAAATTGCATAAGATGTCTTAATCATTGCGGAAATTCTCGCAAATTGCTTCGAGCGTGTTTGCACTTGAAAATTTCCGCGAAAGCGTGCGCACATCCCTTCGAGCACACACACAAACACAAACAACAACAACACATACACACCACGTCTAGCCCTAAAACATTGCCATTTTGTAGTTGGCTGTAACTGTTTCTCTGCCCTTTTTGAGGTTGCAACTTGTCAGTCTGCCTTTTTATTGCAATCGGCTGACTCACTTGGAAAAATACTGACGATTAAATTTAGAAATTCATTCTCAAAAATCAATTGAAAATTTTAGAGAGAAGAAGGAGAATTTTTAAGAAGAATTCTTATCAAAATATAGCTGCAAATTTAAAATTTTTTAGTAAAGATAATGATGTTGATGTTGTTGAAACTAAACTTCATATATGTGCCAAATATGTAGAACAGAAAGTTCATAAAATCGGAAAGGAATCATGACAGCTGTTAATAAATTTGGTTAAGAACGACATGTTACCAATTCAATCAAAATTGGACTGATTTCGGAAAGTCGTTGTGTTCTTAGTGTAGCGACGAAAAGAAATGAAGTAAACAAGATAAACATTTTCTTTTTGATTTTCTTTTTGTTTTTTTTTTAGTGCATCTCGTCTCTTCTGCTTCCAGCAAACCCCTAAACTTTACCACATTCACAGTTTGTACATTTTGTAAAGTATTTTTTCTATTTTTTTTTTCCCCCTTACTGCTGTATCTTGTCGGCCTATGTATACCAGATCCACACCGCCACCCACTAACTTAACCAAGCTAACCAACAAGCACGAGCATCTAAATCCCCAGCCAGACCACTTCAATCTCCGTTTTATCTAGCTCTCCTTTTGGAATGCGCGTCGCCGCCATTTGCATTTCCAGTTGGCCCATTGTGTGGAAGCCTTCGCCCTTTGCGAGTTTTTATCGTTCAATGCTCATTATTTGTTTTTGCTGCTGTTGTTGTTGTTGTTGGGCAAAGTATTTGCAACTATTTTGAAAGCAATTTCATGAGTTTTGTTCTTCGATTTTCGACAAACTTTTTACACCCTTAGCAAACTAGGGGGGGAGCCCCATTTATATATTTCACTTTTGGTTTTTGGCCTGTTTGCCTTCTGCGGTTTTCGCTTTACTTTTCGATTGGGAAAAGGATTTACAGTTGCTGCGGCACAATATTTGAGAGTAAAATATAGCAAAGCAAATGGAAAAGCAAAGAAAAAGTTTATATATTTTGTATATTATAAATATAATGATCAGATGGGTATGGTTTATAAAAGGTTGTTTAACTTTATGATAGCTGCAAAATGAAGGGATCAAAAAGGCTACCAAAGCTGTGGGAAATAACGGAAGGCAAGTTGACTTTGTACAACCGTAGGTTATAAAGCCTTGCAGATATATATAGACAGTGGGATGGGTCTGATAACTACAGCCTTTGACAGGCGACAGGTTTTGAGATTGGAAACAATGACGAGATAAATTAAAACAAACCTATAGAAAAATATGCTAAATTCAATGAAGAGCCAATAGAATAACAAATTGTTCACATTCAAAATGCAAATGCAAACGAATAAGCGTAATAATTTAAAAGCGAGAAGTTACGAATTTGTATTTCTATAAGCCCAGCAATAGTGGTCCTCATTAAAGCATAGAGAAGCCCAGCCCAAACGCCTCGTATAATTAGATCGATGGGCAAATCGTCTATGTTGTCGTTGATACAACCCTTGCTTCTTATAAAGATAACACCATGGCTGCTTATGAACTTCGCAGCAAGCAAATGCATTTCCATGCAATCTTTAATTCGGATTTTGACCAAATGCTTTCTTAGTGCTATAAAATCATAATCTTCACCTTTCTAGCTTCTAAGAATTGGACTGTACTTTATTCCCAGATTTGCTAGGGCGAAGAACTTTAAGTAGATTTGAGAGGATTTCTTTTATATTCGCATCCTTGGGCAGTTTCATTTTTGCGCACTTTTACTTGACAATAAACTGGTCAGAAAAAGGCTCCTATTCTAAATGTTAATTAAAAAAAATTTTTTTACTACATAAAAACTAAAATAATTAAAAAAAACAAAGGTACTGTATTTTAGGATCCCAAAAGTATTCAAAAAGGCGTTTCAAAAGTTATGCATTGCTCTTTATACTCATACTCTAGTAGAGTGAATGAGTATATTGTATTCGTGCAAATGTATGTAACAGGAAGAAGGAAGCGTCTAAGCCAAATAAAGTATATATATTCTCGATAAGCATCAACAGCCGAGTCGATATAGCCATGTCTGTCTGTCCGTCCGTCCGTCCGTCTGCCCCTCCGTATAAACATCTAGATATCGAAGACTATTAGAGCTAGAGATACCCAATTTGGTGTGTCGAATCCTCTTGTAGGGCGTCAGATCAAGTTTGTTTTTAAATTTCTCACGCTCCCTCCTGCCCCCGCAAACCTCAAAACTTTATATCTTCCACAAAGTATAAGCACATAATCTACCGATTTGCCGAGTTTTGTTAAGACCGGATAATAATTGTAGACAAAATCGTAAACAAAATATTTTGTATGAGAACACCCAAAGAAAAATATTTGTTTCAAACTTTTGAGTGTGTCGAATATAGAACAAGTGTTGAGTTCGAGTATCTTATAGTCGGAATATCGAGTATAGTGTTCTTACTTGTTTGTTTTCGTTTCTATCCCGGAAACCCGATTAAACGTTTGCTATTTTTAGCTGCGACAATCAAAAGACAACCACGCCCACGCACACGTGGTATCAAACATGAGTTAACTTGCCTTGCCCTCCCCCTCACAATAAATAACCGTTGTTAGAGCATTAAGCAGACCCAGCTGTGCGTGGGACGAGATCCCTGAGAGGGAGAGAGAGAGAGAGAGAGGGAGAGGGAGAGGGAGAGAGAGAAAAATGGCAAGCATATGGTGAAGCAGCAAGGCAAGAACCCACGATGTCGGCTCAATTCAAACTCAATTCAACTTAATTCAGCTCAACTCGGGCCGCTTTAAATTACATCAAAGATCTACTTTCAACATAAAAATTGAGAAGCTGATGAAAAATGATAGCAGCAGCAAAAACAAACGAGCAGGAAGGACAACGGCAACAAGGATAGGCAGCTTGTACTCATGTCGAGGCTGTGTGAAAGATGAAAAATAAATAACAATCATACAAAAATCAATATTGACTGGGAAAAGGGGCAGCATATAAGACAGAAAGAGGAAACGAATCAAAAAAAAAAAAAAAAAAATACCATAAAGGAATAAATGCAAAGACCCACAGATTGGGATTGGGCCTGCTCTGGGCTATGTTCAGATTGGGGGCGTGGCTGTACTCAAAACTCAAGCTCAATCTCGTAGGCCATTGCCATATGTTGTCAATGAAACAAATTCGTGACGCAGTGCGGCAAGTGCTGGGATGGCAAAGTAAAAAAAGTATTGCCTAGCTACAGGCGTTAGCCAAAAAACTTACCAACAAGCTGTTATTGTTAATGTTGTTGTTGTTGTTGCTGTTTTAATATTTTCGCTAAAACTTTTTTAATCAAGTGTCAGGCGTGCAAAATGCAAAAATAAATTTGTCACTTTGTTATATGTTGTTTGTGGCTTTTTTTTGTGACAGCTTTGTAGTTTTTAAAGCTGTGTTTTCAAACAGCTGTTGCACCAACACCAACACCGACACACACAATCAAACACATAAAGGCCGATTGGCAAGGCTATATATATTTTGATACTGGGTTATATGGTTGGTTACGCTTCGGTTGTTTTTTATGTGTTCTTAGCGCACGCACATTATGCTCGAAACGAAGTCAGACGCTGACTGAGCTCAGCAGCCAGCCAGTAAGCCAGTCAGCTCTCGGCCACGAATGAGCGACGCCCAGGACGAAGTCATTGCCAATGCCGATGATTGAAAACCGGCCAAATGCAGAGGCAGAGGCAGCGGCAGCGGCGGTGGTGTTACAGTAGGAACCCTGGACGGCAAAAAGTCAACAAGAAACGGACGGTGGACGCGCAGGCGGAGCAACCTGTTGAGTTCGCCCCCACCGCTCAGTTCGTCCCCCCTTCATCAGCATTTCGATGGCAATGACAATGTCATTGAAAAGGACTCTGAGTGCACAGCAGTTGAGCGGGAACGAGGGAGGGGAGTAGGTAGGTAGGTAGGGAGGGAGCTGCATGAATGAACACACACTGAGCTGGCATATAATTGGCGCCCATAAGTATGCAGCAGTTTGGCCATACAAGCATGTACACTCGTGGAACATTTTTGGGAATTTTGAAGAGGTTTCTCATTAAGGAGGAGATAATTTGTGGCTGATAAAATTAACTTAAACTGTCTTAACTTGATGTATATGAATTCAAGCGTCAGCTTTGATAATCATCATCATCTTAAGTAATATAAAATGTTTACAGGGTATACATTCATATGTACGGGGAGCACCACATAGGCATCTCAGCAGCTGTCACCATATTCTGGTTGCCCGCCTTTAACTTGTTCCATTTGTCGCTTTCGCCTTTGCCGGATATGCCGCTGACAGTCAATTAATAAATGTTGAACTTTCCTCTGCCAGAGGCCGCCGTACATTCTATGTCCGCTGCTTTCTTTCTATCTGATTTTAGCATTTGCTTTTACATGCTTTCTCCCTATTTCATCCAGTTCAAAAATGTACGACTAACTGACTCTGCAACGGCAAAATGCGTGGGCGGCGGCATGTGCGTCATTCGTATAGGGGCCGCGTGGGAGGCAGATAAGGAGGGAGAGGTAGGCAGCTGCGTATCTAATTAACATGAAGAAGGCGCGCAAAACTTCTGAGCCTTATTTTTATGCAAAAAATGTGCGAATGAGTTCGCATTTAAGTCGATAAGTCAGTTCCCTTTTTTTATTTTATTTTTTCTGTTGATAAGATATTTTTTGACTAAGTGGGCGGATGGGCAAACGAGGGGTATGTGGAATCTATGTGAATTGTATTAAAAATAATTCAGGAAATATGACAAGGAATTTTATATTCCGGCATCAGCTGTGCATAGAAGGCATTACTCGACAAACATCAGATGATATAAATTTCTAACTTTGTGAAACTCATAGATGCTAAGCAAGGAAAGAGTGTGAAGGAGTGGTTCTTGGCAGGGTCATATATGTATGTACGAATATAAAAAATATGTTTTGCTTGAAGAAAATGTTGAGTACTGAGAGAGATTATTAAGAAATTTGTGAAATTTCTATCTAACTTCTTATTCAACAAATAATTTATTGCCGATTTTAACACTTGTAAATGATTTATGTGAAGAAAATCTAATTTACAATTCTATTATATTTATTAAATCTACGATTCATAATTTCATAACCTTCTGCCTTTACACAAGAGAATCAAATTATATTTTGGACATTTACCACACATTTGTCACATCTAATTATAATTATAGTCTCTTGATGCGGAACGCAAATCATTGCCCAAATTTACATTGGCTTGCCCCATGTGGCCAACCATATAGCCATTATCATTAGCTTAGAGCAGTAACAGCAACAAGAAATACATATATATATAGTAAACTATTCCCTAAGCAGATGGCAAATAATAAAATAAAAACCAATCAGCAACAGCTGTGACGCATTAATGGAACACATTCGCGCACAAATGGAGAAAGAAAGTAAGAGAAAATGCAAAAATTAGTTGGAAGCATATAAGGAAAATCAAATTCCGTTTTCTAGCCGCGTGCTATGTCTGTGCCCTGCCCTGCCCTGCCCTGTCCACTGTGCGTTGTGGCGCTACAACAAATGAAGCTATATGACTGCATATCCTAACCAACGACCCTTGAAGCACCATTTGTGCTCTTGCCAAATAAAGTTCTCTTTGGTTTGGTCCCACTACACCAACTGGTCGCCGGAGGAGGCGACATTTTTGTCACCACATAACACAGAAATGAACAAAAAGAGCGAGGGAGGGTATGAAGAAGGCGTGAAGAAGTTTGCCATTAGTTTGGCTTGCTCGCTCTTTTGGGGATGCCACAGCACGCTAAGAATTCACTTCCGGTTGGGCGAGCGAGCGAAACGTTCGCTAAATGTCAAGGATACAACAATTTACAACAACCAAACATCAGCAGGAACAGCAGTAGGAACTTAGAACTTAGCTAGCTAGGGCAAAGCTGTGAATGCTGTAATTAATTATTTTGTAGCATACATTGCGGCAGCACAGTGGAAAACAAAATGGCTACTTTGGTTGTTCAGGTGCGAGAATTGCACTAGTAGATGGCGATAGATAGCCTTTCAGCGCTTTTAAAGTGGAGAACTTTGATCAATTTTTAAGGATATGTTGCAGATGAAACTGAAGGCAGGAAGAGGCATCCTTATATTATCTTATTTTTATGGGAAAGTTCTCAAAAACTGTATCGTTTATCGAAAAGCCAATTGCAATCTTTTTCTTTTTAAATAATCAAGCAGACTCGTAACTAAAACTTAGCAGTAATGAGGCTTACAACTGACTCAATGGCTTTGTTGTGAGGAAAATCATAAGATCATCCATCAGCTACCAACATAAGCAAGAACAGCACTAATCGAAACTCGCTGCTGATATTTAGCCATGTCGAACGATGTCTTCTTTCCAAAAGTAAGTAAACATGGTCAGAAAAATCTTTTGAAAGTTATGGTTTTACTGAGTAAAGAGTTTGGCGAAAGCATAATCTCCAGAAACGCGTACATTTCCTGATTCTGACAGCATATGATGTAATTTCGCTGGACTAGACTAATTTATGTGAATGTTGAAATCGCTCACAATGTGAGCTCTCCGATTTTGTAGATTTTGACTGTAAGCCTCGTTACTTTTATGCCTTTGGCCTATGAAACGGATGCCTTTGGAAAATGACTTTATCCAGGATACGAATTATACGAATTCCTGCAAGCCTGGTTAATTGACTAAAAAGGGATAAAAAGGGTTAAGATACATTACGAACGCTTTCAACGAGCTCTCGCTAATCATTGCGGTTCATCTGAGGTCATTTGCAATACGAACTCCATGGAGGCAGCTGCTTCCTCTACTCCTATTACTGCCGCTTGTCGTCGGTGTCGGCATTTTCGGAATGTTTTCTATTTATAAATGACAAACGCACAATGTTTTGGGTCGCTGCGTGACGCCAAAAGCCATCAATCAAACCCAGGGGGAAAAACAACAACGAAACAACAAATACTCGAATAGCCCAAAAAAAAAAAAAAGAAAATGCAAATATCGTTCAGCGAAAAAGGAAAAATATGTGAGGAAAACATAAAAATGCGCAACGAAACGCATGACAACTCACGTCGAGCAGTAGCCAAGCGCAAACCCAAAGTTCTTCATTCCATTTTGGGGGTCGGCAGGTTGGGGAATTAAATTAAAAATGTTTTCAATTCGTATTGCATACTTTTCGGCCGATAAGGGAAAAGGAAGAAAGGAAAATGTTGTGTAAAAGCTGGTTTTGGGGCTGCTGTTTTTGCAGAGTTGACATTTAAAGCACACAGAAAAGTAAGGGCGTGTGGGCGTGACCTCGCTCGCTTGTTGCACAGCGCCAGTGTGTTGTATGTACGTGGCATTCATGGGCAACATGTGGCAAGCGAAGAACAGCAACCACATTTACCCACTCATGATGAAGGCGGCAAAGTTGTACTTGGCTTCGTTTCGTTTCGTTAAGCGTCTTTGCCGCCACACAAAATGAGCCAAGTTAAGTAAAAAATCTGACAGACGGCTCTCAAATGCGTCTCTCATTAAGCCCAGAAACAGACGCAGGAACAGCAACGGTACAGCATATATATATATATATGTATATATATATATAAAGAAGCCTGTCTGAAACACATGTGCTTAAGTTGTCAAAGCCAACTGTAAAGCAGAGTTGGTGGCAGTTGGTACCAGTCCAACAGTGTAGCCAGGTCAGGTCCAGGGACACAAGCTGGAAACCTTCAAGTTCTCCTCTACTGAGTTAATTGAATTCTTCCTACGTAGTTTAAGTTATATGACAAAGTCATAAAGTTACGCATACGCGTAAAACTCAACTTTGGCGGTTCTTACAGTTCAGCTATATATAAAAATGTATATAGAAACAAGTGTATATGTGTTTGTGTACAAAAATAGCTGTTATTTATGTAGTGCGTGCACGCATACAATGAGTGGGGTAATAGCATGAGTCTGTGTGTGTGTGTGTATATATACATATATATGGAAAAGGTTTTTGGCATGGCGAAAACTCGTGCTGCGGCCCTTAAAGTGCTTTATTATAAAACTGGAGAGGGTGGGAGCTGAGGGAGACAGATATTGGAGTTAAATATATGAGTTTAATTTTGACAAGGCTGTTTAAAAACCGAAAACGTTGCTAGGCAGAGACAGACAGAGAGCTGATGAATAGCACGAAGACATTTGGTAAAAACAATTGTTCAAAAATATGTTCAAAAAATCTCAGCAAATCATCAAATCCTTCTAAATATTATTAAGTGCGTGGAGAAATATCATTTGCCATGCAGTCTCAGAATATATACAGCATACTTGCTCTTAAGAGTTTCACAGAATTAATTGTCCAAATAATCCCAAAGTGGTAATTACCATTAGGATTCCTTTTGGATTTCCCCAAAAGGCGTAAAGTAAAGGATTATTTCCACAGCACAACGACTTTTAATGGTTACATATAAATATCATCACACTTTCTATATTCTATATATATAGAACTTCCACTACAAGTTACATCGAACAGGCTCTCACTCACTGACTCAGAATTATTCTACTCATCGTCATGTGGCAGCCACAACTTAATACCACTTTAAATTACTTTCATTTCCGTTTTTGTTATTCCAAGCGCGTCGTTGTCAGAGGCTGCTGCTTGCCTTGTTGTTTTTGTTACTTTTGTAGTTAGAGTAGCGCTCCTCCACCATTACCACCACTCTACTCCACTCACCATATTGTATTCCTCTGGCATTTTCATTTTGAGTTTTTGAAGCGTTGCTTATTCTTAATTAAGTTGCAAGCAGCGTAAAATATATTTAGAAATGGTAGAAGATGAACTTTGTTTCAGCAAAAACAAAAACAACAACAGCATTTAGAAGAAGCCTACAGTTTAACGCAAAATTATGCTGTGAAATATTCATAGCTGTAAAAATATGGAAAGGAAGATAATGCGCAAGAAAAGATAAGGCAGCCTTAGGCTGTTCAGGCGAAAAATTGTTGATTAGCGCGGCCTTAGCTGAAGCCTCTAGGCGGCATTTGAAAGCGTACACTGAGATAAAATGCTACATTTTTACATTTTTTTGGAAATTTGCCATATGAAAGGTGGAGAAGGCTAAGATGGAGACAAAAATATAATAATAAAATATATAATAAAATATAATAACATTTTTATTTATATTTCTATTATAGGAATTTATATCATTATAGAAAAGCTTGTAAATTTTATAAAAAAATGTGTAGAAATTTCCATTATTGAATCGTTAGTGTTAGGATTTTGATTTTACGGAAAATTAAGGCCTTCGCGATGTCGCGCATGTGTGGAAAAGGTCACATAAACCTATACAAAATCATCTTGCTTAAAAAATAAACCTAGTTTAAATTTATTAATTTGTGGATATAAGCAAAGTAATTGATTATTAATTTATCACAATTTTGTGCAACATTTTATGCTCTAGGGTCTAGGTAAGATTTTCTTTGGGAATATGCAATTGGAGCACCTGAACTTTTGCACACACGCAGTGATCCACTACATGGTGAAATCCGAAAATATTTCTGCAAATTAATACAAAATTTCTGATGAAGTATGATTTTTTCTTATTAATGTTAGTATTAATAACAATGTACCTTATTTTTTTCTTAGTGTGGAAAACTTCTTCTTTGCTTAATGCATAAAAGAGTAGCTCCTACTCACACTCCCGCATTATCCTGCTAATTTAATTAATTGTTAATTCAATTACAAGTTCATATATTTTTAATGCTATGTTTGCTCTTTATCCATAAATCAGTTGAAAGAGAAATAGTGCAAGTTATTCACCGATTTGTCCGTCTCTTAACTCTGAATGCAACCCCTCGTTGATGAAGAGAAATTCACGCCTGCGCTTTGCTAGAAACGCCCCAAGCTTCTACGTCAGTGTTGCTGTAGCTTTTGTTGTTGCTGTTGTCGCTGTTGTTGTGTTTATTGTTGTTACAACAAACATATCGAGGTTAACATGCCGGCAATTAATTTGTGCGTCGAATGCAGCCAAAATTCAATTACGGCAGCCATAAAAAACGGCCAGCCAAGTGGCTGAGGGCGGACAGGGAGAAGCTGGCCAGATTGCATTTTAAATCCGCTTAACAGAACAACGCGCTCGACCCCCGCCAACATCAAGCACTAAGAAAACCGACATCAGTGATGTTGGTCAGCCAATTAAAAGAAAATATGAACGCGCAACCACAAGATTACATGATGGCAGGAGAGGGGCAGTGGAATCAGTATCAAACGGCACTAAGGAGTAAAGTCTGCCTGAAGGCAGTTAAAACAGAGAAGTAAAACTTGCCCAATACATACATAGACCTACATAGTGTACACTGAGAATACAAATTATGTTTGTCTATGGTAAACATACAAATAAGGGAGAAAGAAAAGATTGCCGGGCAAGGTATATAGTAGAATATATATAAAGGGTTATTTCTCAAAGCGACCAATTTAAAGGAGCCACTTATTGATGGCTTAAATATTAGGAAGATCACTGAGAGCTGATCAAAGGCGATGTTTGCGAAAGGTCTGACGCTGTAACTGGGACCCCATCCTAAGAATGTAAGCTTTCAGTCTAAGGTTAAGCGGGCACATAATGTAATGAGCTGAGTTACGCTATTGACTCCATTAAGTTGAAGCAATGACTTAGGTAGAATAAGCGCATACCTTCCTTCTGTTCTGTATCAAACTCGAAACATTAGAACTCTTAACCAGTGCCACTCTGTTAAGGCTATAGCCGATATTCCAACTAGAAGACATTCGTACTCAACATGTATTTATTGTTCGACACACTCTCAAAAGTATGCAACACTTCTTGATTTTCTTTCTGGGTTGGTGGATTACGATTTTATCTAGAATTATTATCCGAAGGTAATGAAATTTGGCAAATCGGTAGATTATGTGCTTATAAATACATAAAACGAGCTTATAAGGTTTTTTTTATCAATATGCGGGGGCCGGTTGAAGTGTGGCAAAATTTTATAACAAACTCCATCTGACGCTGCAAAAGGAGAGTCTACATACCAAATTTGGTGACTCTAGCTCCAATATTATGCAAGCGAATAGACGGACAGGGCTAGATCGACTTGGCTGTTGATGTTGATCAAGAATATATATACTTTATGGGGTCGGAAACGCTTCCTTTTCCTTGTTACATACATAAGCACGAAAACAACATATTCCTTTACTCTGCTACAGTATAAATATTAATATATTTTATTTTATACTATGGGATGTTGTTTGAAATCTCCAAACCTCTTTAAAAACATAAAGAATGTAATTTGAATTGTGAAATTTTTCCCACTCTCTTTATAAATACTATGGCAATTATGATTCTGAGTGTAGTCTTATATACTAGCGCAATATACTATTCTATATGTCAAATAGTGTCCCACCAGGAGGCGGTGGCAGTAGCATTTGTGGCCAGCATTGAAACTGAAGCTGGCGCTAAGAAAGCAGCAACATAAATAGATTTAAACGCCGCAGGGATTTGTATTCTTATTGGACTTTGGTGCAAGTTTACAATTACCAGACGTAATTGAAAACTTTGCCAGAGCAATGCTGCCAACCAGCACCACTATATACTTATGTATATACTAGCTATATATACGAGTACCTTACATACATTTATTTATATATGTATAGTTGAGTTAAAGTTAGCTTTAACGTTGATAAAGGCAAAGAAAGCCAAACCCAGGCAGGCCAGCTGCATATATACTATTCGTAGATATGAAATTTATAGTTTTTTCCTTCAAAGTCTCAGCAGCATTAGCATGAGCAATGTGCTCAGTGGGATGGCATCGTTCTTTACTGAAACAAAAAACCAAAGACATGGAAATAGAAATAGAATATCCTTCCTTTTTGTTCGATTTGCTTGGCTTGCTAAGCTGCAATTTCAATTGCTTTGCCCAAGGACCAGTAGCTGTGAATTCCACTTAAATTATGTTTGTATGTTTTATAGTATTTCGCCTTTGAGAGGAATTGAGAATTGAGAAAGAAAATGACAACTTGCAAAGAAAGTGGGGAAAATTCCAGTCGATTGAGAGCTTACATCTATCACAAGTAAACTTTGAAAGCAGGAAGCAGAAATAAAATAAGTTTCTATAACTGAAACAACTATAAAATCCCTTGGTTGGATATTTTTGTTTATTTATTAGGATTATATTGAGCTTACCCTGGTTATATAGTTTGACAAAAATAACAACTTACCTAAAAAGAGAGAAAGAATATAATTGTGTTTTAGAGTTTGAAATTGTTTGCGAAACGTGGCAAGTATGAACATATATATGTAAAATGTATATGCAATTTTATATCACTATATCCTTAAAGTAGCCGAAAAAAACGGAGGCACACTGGAACTGGTATCAACTATGGAAGTTTCTTAATTGCCTGCAAGACGGCGACATCATATCCGGTCACAGCATCGCAATCAGCTGCAATTGAAACTTCATTACGAGCTGAGGCGGGCGCTGAGCGATGTGCGCTACACAGTTGCCGGCTGCAACTTTGCAACTAATCAAATTAGGCGTCGACTCCAAAAGTCCTAATCCAGGGCTGCCAACAGGAGTAGCAGCAGCTCAAGATCACATTACAAGCCCTTGGCTTGAAATTCAAGAGCTGCAATCAACAAAACAACAAGGAGCAGCACATGATGGAGAGTGAGGGGAAGGCAGCTCGACACAAACGCAATTTGCCGCCTCTGGGCCAAATGCAAATGTGGCAAGTAGTAGATGGTACAGCCAGTAGGGCTGGCGGGGCTGGCCTGTATAATTTCATGTAAATGCAAACTAAACAAACTGTACAATACAGTTATATATGCACACACACACACGCACACACGCACACATACAATGGGCAAAGGACAATGGGCATTTAGTTTGGGATTTTGGTATTTGCTTTTGGTCCTGCTCATTCGGCTTCTGCTATTCTTGTAGATTGCTTCCAGTGGCCGTTATATTTTGATTTATGCATGCCGTTGTTTAGACGCCCAAAAGAATGGGCGTGGCCAGCCTATGCGCCCGTCGCTATGCAACAATTTAATTGCCGAGTGACTGTTTATTGATTTATGTGCAAAATGCAAAGTGCACATTAATGCCATGAATCCAACAATCCTACATTGCCCTTCAGAGCAAGAGAGCAAGAGAGAGAGGGTGTGTGGGCGCATGAAATGTATCTAAAATAATTTGAATATCCATAAATCCACAAAATACAGCAAATGGAAATGCAGCACATAGAGATACATTTATGAATTTATGCCAAATTGCGTTTTTGGGCTATTTATTTACAACAATAACAACATGAGCAGCAAAAATAAACAGCTGCAGCAACAAAAAAACAACAAGAACAACAATACAATTGCAATTACCAATTGGACGTATGCTTAGCATTAATTTAAAGGGTGTTGCAAAATATTGTTGGTTCTTTATGTTCAATTGAAAATGTTTAATGTATTTATATGCCAGCAATTGCAGTTTATCTACGATTTTGCTGAGGAAAGTTTGTATGCTTCAGTTTTTCAGAGTATTTGTGCCTAAATAAAGTTTCAAGCCTTTGAACTACAGTCCACACAAACGAATAAATGTACAAAGCCTAAGCAAACATAAGCATATCAAAAACACAATCCATGTATCCACACGAAGAATTGTATTTAACATATATAAATGAGATATAAATCACATGAAAACACCTTTGAAACTGATGACGCACTAAAACACCATACAACCATAAGATTTACAAGATCACACACATAAAAGGACGCCACAAAAGTCGCACTCTTTTTTGTATACCAGATGTCAGGTCAGGAAGAAGCCAAAACTTGTAGTTGGCAATGCTCAGAATATAATTCGACCTAGAGGCGACCTTTTTATGGTTACCACATGTGCAGCTCATAAGTATAAGTTTTATTTTAGCATTTATACTACCCCCTAGTTTCTAAGAACGAAATTTATATATATAGAAGACTTCTTCAAAAAAAAAATTCACTGGTATTTTTAGTTTTCAAACAATATCTATTCTAAGAATAATTTCTTTTCTTTTCCCTTTGCGAACTAAACTAGAACTCCCATCTTACTCTAGCATATTATCATTGGAATATTGTAGTTTCTTATAATAGTTTCCTGATCCTTTAAATTTTGATATGTTGCTCAATGAAATTATCAGCTATTATCCTCGGTCGCTGCAACACCCTTTATAACCATGTCCGTTTTTGTAGAAGAAACCGCAACAAAATATTGTAGCAATGTTCATCTACGCATATTTGAGTACAATTTTTGTTTAATTAACAAACCAAAAGCATAATTAATCAAATTAGCAAACAAAGTTCATACATGTTGTAAAACGTGTAAATACATATCCACTTTATTGGCATTTCATTCTCATGAAAGACACACACACACACACACACACACAAAGCCGGAAACAGGTGTTGCGTTAAATTAAAACTTTGTAGGAATTTTCAATTTGCTGCAAAACCCGAAAAACCTCACAAGAGTTTCAATCGAAAAATGTGGTGTCTCTTCCAGGTAGCACTATGTGGTTTGTAGTTAAGACTTTGTTAGTAATTGTATCATTTGATGGTGGTGGTCAGCACTTTTAGTTGCTGAACTTGTGTGACAGTAATGCGCTTTTATTATTCAATATTTTTTGGCTCTCCTTTTGCTTTTGTTGCAGTAAATAAATGTATTTTGCTTAAAAGTTATGATAAATCACTGCAACAAAGTTGCACAGAAGCTATGACAACAACAAAAACTGCAGCACAGGCGTGTAACAAAAAAAGAGGACGCCCCAGAGAACAGAGCCATTACCTTGTCATGTCGCAACGACCCTGGGCAAGCGTCTGCCTGTATGTGTGTGAGTGTGTGTGAGTGTATCTGTGTTGTAAAAACTAAAATTACAACTTTATTTCCCCCGCCAGTCCCTTGCGTGATTATTCAAGTTTCAAATGCAAAATTGTACAGTGGTTAAAAATGGCTTGGAAAATAATATGAGAAATTGAAAAGTCATTCAGGTGGCGTGTGGTCAACTTTCATAATCAATCCTCAGGAGGATATTTTCCATACTTTGATGAGTTTTAGGTTTGCATTGCTTGATTAGTTTGGACTGACTATGGTAATAATCTAGAATTGCTAACAAAAACTGATAATATATCACTGCATCTACCGAAAAAGTTATGGCTCAGCCAATGGAATATGCGTTTGTATACATATTCGATGTTCATATCTCATCATTTCTACGAAGCTAGCTTTGTACTGTACCGCAGCCTCTCCAACGCGTCCATTCTAATAGAGCGTTTGGCTATGCGGAAGCTTTAACTGGTTTCATATAGTTTGAGTTAAAATTTACGGAAGGATAATCCTGTCTCTCCCCAACTCCGCACTGGCTAATTGAATGTTGTTGAAGTTTTAGACAATGATGAAAATAATACAAAATTTTGGTGTTCAGTGAACTCAAGAATGAATGCCAAATGGATTACATACCCGTTTGTTTAACTAACTATTTTAACCGCTGTTAGTCGGGTCTACTTTGTACTACAGTTGCGGGTGTTTGGCCTATAGGAAGGCGTTCTTCTCCGTACCATAATTACACATGTAAAAAAATGCTCGAAATTTCAAGCACTTTCTTAAGATTTCTTGAAGGGAATGATACCGCCCGCCCAATTATGAATAAATATTTCTCTTTATATCCCCATAACTTACTTACAGTTCGAATTTTCCAAGTCACTTTACAATTGTTAAATTTATAAAATGAAATTTGTATGACAATTATCTAATAAATAATGTATGTACATTATTTAAAGCTCCACTGTGCTGCCATATATGTACATACTATGTAAATTAAGTAAACTGCAACAAACTGGCAACAGACAACACAAAATTTCAACTCCACATACATAGAATGGCATACCAAACTCTGTGAACACGTGTCCCAGAGCCGCATACAAATTCAGGCTGCCCCGACGCACTCCCCCCCATTGATCGACCACCCTCCTAACTTTACCTAACACTCAGCTAAACAGATTTCCGATGTGGCGCATCGCTTGAATAATTTGCCAAATTAATAAATAATCACGGATTTTCTGGTTTGTTAGCTTCACTTTTTTGTTGTTGATGCTGTCGTTTCTATTCAAGTCCCTAATTCAAATGCTAAGCGCCACGAATTTTGTTCCCCAATGAGCGCAAATTGGTTTTGACGGTTCGAGCATGTAAGACCCCATCTCTTTCTATATATATTGTTATACCCTTGCAGAGGGTATTTGAATTTTCGCACGATATTTGTAACGCATAAAAAGAAGCATCTCCGACCCCATCAGCACCTAATCAGCATGACAACCCGAGCCCATATAGTCATGTCCGCTTGTCTTTTTACCATAGACTTCTTCCTACTGTAAGTTGCTCATATGTCAAAATCGTCCAGATTAGATCACTATATCATATAGCTCCCATATAACCGACCGATTCGAAATGAACTCTAGGTTCATCAAAATTGGTTTTTTTTTATCCGGATCGAACCAAATTTGGTACGTCACTTTTAGAAGCCTCCACATCTGCTAATCAAAGTTGATCCGGAACGGACCACTATATCAAATAGCTCTCATATAATCAACCGATTCGGACTCAACTCTTAGTACACCAAAATTGGTCGCTTTTTATCCGAAGTGAACCAAATTTGGCGTCAGTTTTAGAAGAATGACCGAATTGCAACCGATAATGCAAGGGTATGTAAGCTTCGGTTACATTGCTCTCTTGCTACTGTACTTGTTATACTCGTACTCTAGTAGAGTAAACAAGTATATTGTATTCGTGCAAGTGTATGTAAGTGGCAGAAGGAAGCGTCTAAGGAACCATAAAGTATATATATTCTTGATCAGCATCAACAGCGGAGCCATGTCCGTCCGTATGAAGATCTGGGAGACTGTTAGAGCTAGAGACCCAATTTGGTATTTAGACTCCCCTTGTAGGGCATCAGATCAAGTTTGTTTTTAAATTTTGCCACGCCCCCTTCCGCCGAGTATCTGATAGTCGGAATATCGACTAGACTATAGCGTTCTTACTTGTTTTTTCATACTTTTGAGTGTGTCGAATATTGAATAAATGCTGAGTATGAGTATTTTATAGTCGGAATATCGACTATAGCGTTCTTACTTGTATTCTATTGAATTGTTGGAAAACTACGCATATAGAAAAATAGCACAGGCACATCTAACTAATGGACTGCTTTGCCATTTAGAATGGGCCTCTGGGCAGGCACCACACCCTTGGGGGTTCAGCTTATAGCCTAGCCAAGCCGCCCTCTGTCCTCTGCACAATAACAAATTTTTTTCAAATTTGCGAATCTCTCATTTGGAGCTAGTTTTCGGATTCTCACCTTTGGTGTATGTAGCTCTTGGACTATAGAAAGCAGCTTTTCGTCAGAAGAAATCTTATCTTTACCTTCTCACTGCTCACTCTCCTGTAACTTGTTCTACTTGACTTGCGCTTCTGCAGCCAACTTCTGAGTTTTCACTTATTTCGTTGTTTGGATTCTTTGTCTATCCATCTATCATACCTCTTCTCACACTCTTCTCCTTTTTAATGGCACACTCTCCTGTCATCCTTTCTTTCATTCTTCTTTTTGTCTTCTTGCTCCTGAGAAAGCTAATGAAGGCACACAGAAAGAAGACAGAAATTTGCTCTGTTGTTTGCTACGTATTAGAACTATTTTTTAGCTAGGTAATTCTGTAGTCAATTTATTTTTCTTAGTGTACGAATATATACATATAGCTAAAGTAATCATATCAATTCTAAAATACATTTGAGCAATACAAATTCAGTTGTGCGAAAAATGTGATTTACATGCTGAGATTTTTTTTTGGGGGAAATTTATGTGTTTTGTTTGTTTGCTTAGTTTTGGGTTTTGGTTTGTTTGGCCAAGCGCCAGGCCGTGTTGGAAACAATTGCAAATGAAATATAAATGGAGTGGCCCCGCAGCGGGCTAAAATGAAATCAATGGCCAGAGACAGTTGATTTGTTGGATGGCTTCCCTGCTCGAATCGGCACCAAACCATTTTCATCTTCAATGGGAAGGCAAATTATCGAAAGCTGAAGCTGCCGCCTAGCCAAACTATAGCTTCAATTAAAATGGCAATTTACAAATTTGCACTTCCGATACAGAAATATGTTGGCTACTGATGCTTAAATAAAAGAAAATGATTTCCACACACACACACACACACATTGGGGCCTGCAAGTAAGTCATCATATTAACGGAAATTAATTTCAGTGTTTCATTATTTTTGCATCTTTGTTCAACTACGTTTTTCTTCATCTGCTTCTACAACACAATGGGCGCCATTTTTATAATTTTCACTCGCTTTTCGTTGCTTTTCCTGCTTTTGCTGGTGCTGATGTTCATTTCCTTTTGAATGCACAAAATGCAAACTGCGAATATGAAAATGGCAGACCAAGGCGAAAAAAATTATTAAATGGCGAGCCCGAGCCAAATGAATGCATTGAATGGATGCCATGTGC
Organism: Hirtodrosophila duncani; assembly: GCA_037043425.1. Lineage (NCBI taxonomy): Eukaryota > Metazoa > Arthropoda > Insecta > Diptera > Drosophilidae > Hirtodrosophila > Hirtodrosophila duncani. The sequence goes on from JBAMBM010000194.1 coordinate 3,169,650, forward strand.
TCTCATCCTTTGCAGGCCTGTATTGAATGCGTCATCATATGCATGACTGACTGGCTGAATGACTGAATGCCTGACTGACTGGCTGACTGACTATATGAACGGTTGACTGACGGCGAAGTTTAATGCTGCGCATAATGAATTTCATTGTCTTCCGCCCTGCAGCAGCGATGGCAAATTAGAATGCTAAGCATATGCATATGCATATTTATAATTATATTTTGTAAAGAGACTAATTATGGCAACTATATAGTATAGTACATGTATATATATATAAAATAAAGTTGCTTCTCGCGCGTGTTTCCGGATGGTTTATAGTTTTTGCAGAAAATATTAAAAAATTATAGAATTTTTGGCGCTTTCAATGATAGCGCTCTGACTTAAGTTTACGAAATGTATCTACGAGTGAGTCATATTTTCAGCAGTCTAGCAAAGGTGGTAGTATGATTTGCATTGTATGATATTGTAGGCAGTGAGTCAACTTAATAAAGTGCCAGAGTTTTGTCCAACACTATAAACCGCACTTGTCAGTGAGAATCAACAAAACGCATTGATTGTGCGTAGTTTATTTTTATGTCTGCAGAGATTTAAACCTATTTCAGTCATGTCTGGAAGAGGACTGCAGAAAGAGTACGTCTCCTAAGAGGTAGAGAATTCTCAGTTGGGCGTTAGGCTCGCCTTAATAGTGACCGGGATAGATTTAGGTCGTAGTTAGATAGGGAATCGTCAGTTGAGGACGAGACACACCTAAGCCTGGATCTGGATAGACATGCATCCTAGTTAGATAGAGAATCTTCTGTTGAATGAAAGGCACTCTTTACCTTTAACCAGGTTTGGCATATATCTCAGTTGCATAGAGAATCCTCTGTTGAACGGAACCGTAAGCCTCACGATAGAAATATATTTCAGAGGTCCAGAATCCTCTGTATATAGTCATGCAGAACGAAATATACAAACTAGGTGAGAGAGCTCGGATCGGTCGCTCGTATTCAATCAAATCATTTAGGATTCCATATTTACAATTTCAACAACTTATTATCATTGATTTTTATAGCACTCACAAAAGTTAACAAGGCACATAGTTTTAATCCGTATGACGAGATCACTCGATATATTCCTTCATTTGTCTTTAAGTCCATCAGTCCATCTTACACATATGTAAAATACATTTCCAATCTTCAAATAAGTCAAATGTTTATACTTATATAATTGCTAAAAGGCCCTCTTCCTTCTTTTAATTTGAAGTTCAAATAATCCTCCCTCGAAACCACATAAACATAAATTAACCAGTCCGTTGCTCCGCCTTCCATGTTATTTCACGAATTTAATCAATTACTAAACGTTTCTGGTGAAATAGCAATTTGCATATGTGAAAAGGAAGCCTTGATGTTGAAATTCATTTAATATTCACCCTCAGTCGTAACAATAAGTATACGCCTCATGCGCCGAATGAGTTTGAACATATTGGTGTGTGATTGCTTTCGTATGGAATCGCAAATGTGGCATCGCCAGTTTCTGTTAAATGCCTGTCAAAGCCAAGACGATTTTCACTCATTACGCGAACGATGGCGGCGGCAGCAGCAGTGTCCTTCTCGAGCGTTGGCAGCCTAACAGGCTATTCCATCACTCGCATGTCGTTGGGGGCAATGTTCATGTCTAGAAATGCAAATTGCAGGCAATCAATGACCAGCAGCATACACACAGGCACATACATATTGGATAAGTACACATATGGCCATAGCAACCGATTGCCAACGCACTAACGCACAAGCAGCGTGAGCATGAGCTGTGCCACCCAGGACAGCGCACACACGCGCTGGTGCTGCTGTTCGCTGGTTAGGTGTTGAGCCAATGCGTGTTTTGTGCCTGATTTATGCTTCACCAGTTACGAATTGTTTGTAAGCCACGTTAGTTGGATATGGAACTATTCACTCGACTTGTCTGGCAATTAAAGCGAACGGCCCGCAACATTGAATCCTTATGAGGAGTGCAGCTTGCGTTTAAACTGCAAATAATTAATGTGCTGCACAAGCCGAACGTATAACTTGCTACCACCACTATCTCCCTGTGTCTCTCTGTTTCTATCATGTCTACCTGTCGTTTCTATATCTCTAGGGGACATAAAAGGATTTGCACTTTGCGGTTACACTTGATTCGGTTACGTAATGCAACAAGGATCCATCTAGCTTAATTAGCAACCATGTTGCGAGACGACAACGGCAGAGTCCTGCTGCTGCTGCTGCTATTGCTATTGCTGGAGCAGTGTCCTTCCTTTGTTGGTCGGTTTGGGGCTCAGTGCGTTTTGGGGTTTCTCGGTTTTTGGTTTCTTGGTCAGTCACTTGGTTAGTTATCCGGCTCTGTTCATGTTCCATAATGTGGCATTTTAAGCTGTGCAGGACAAGATGCGATGCGATAAAGTGGCCAAGCGAATGTATTTGTGTGAAGGCCATCGGCCCAGGGCGGGTGCATGCTTGTGTGGATTGCTAGCTTTACAAGTAGTGGAAATAAGCAATCTTCAAGCATGGCTTGAAGAAATGGCAATTACATTTGCTGGCAAAATGTTAAGAGAGGTATGAACATATTATATAAAAAGTATGAAATATGTACATCCAAGTTGAAGAAATGCATCCGAAGAAACCCGCGTAACACTGTCACTGGTGGAAATTTTAGCAAATTTCTATAAAAAACTATCCAATATACTGAAATTCAGTTGACAAGTAAAATACTTTTTGTACTGACAATGCTCTCAATAACTGACTGACTGAGTGATTGGGGAACAATAGACAGTCTAAGCCACGAAGGCTTAGGGGCAAAGTCCCACCCGCAAATAGGTCAAAATCTACGGCAAAGTTTGTATAGAAATGCATGTGTTTGTTTCAAAGATGTTTTCAAAGCTTTAGAAGATGTAATGTTGTCTCAAAGACAAATACTATATCGATCTGCGTATGCTTTTATGATATGAGGTGTTTTTCTTTGAGTCATTTCTCTATCTGGCTATGGCGTTTTGGATTGTAAATTGACTGTAATTCTTAAGCAGTAAAGTTAAAAATGAAGGTGCTGTGGTATGTGCATATAATGAGTAAACACTGTAACACTCAGTTGCAATGTATATGTGCATATAATGAGTAAACACTGTAACACTCAGTTGCAATGTATATGTGCATATAATGAGTAAACACTGTAACACTCAGATGCAATGCATATGTAAGTACACACGCACCAATCATTGTTTAAGTGCAAAGGTAATATGATCGCACACACAAGCAAAGCGCTCCGGGCATGGAAACTGTAATATCAAAATGTCTACATGATTGGCATTGGGCTACAATGCCCCAAAGCTAAATTATATGCACATCTACTATACGCTAAAGCAGGAAATATATAATAAATACTTAAAGAAACAGAAAGGGCGTCGCTGGCAGCACATAAACTTTAGGCTAAGTGCACAGCGTCTTCTCTTATTTTTGTGGAAATAAAATTGCGGTGGGCTTGCTTTGGCTGTTGATTTTGCATTAGATCTTACAGTCGAAGTAAATTTGGTTTAAAATTCCTTTATTTTTCAAATCATTTTTGTTTTTGTTATGCAGATTAAGACATTCTGTTTTGTTTGAATTGCAGTCCTTGCGGGACTTCACTGTTAATTCATTTTGCTCTCTCTGCCAAGACTCGTATTTATTTATTTATGTACTTAAAATGGCAACAGAACTGGACAACTTTCAATGGACTGCTCTAAAGGCTAAAACCACATCCGTTTTAAGTTTAAGCTTCCGCTGTGGTCTTTACACCATAACGCTGAGTGTAAAGGACGACGACTATGGACAGGGTGAAGTCTGCGCCCTTCTGACCAGCTGTATGTTGGCTGAACTTTTAAATTTAACAATGAAAAACGCCAGGGAGAATTTAAAAAGCAGTAACAGCAGCAACAACGGCAACAGCAAAGCAACTTAAGCTGTAAAAACTTTTGTAATAACTCTTGGTGGCGGGTGTTGGGCAAAATATGCTGTTGTTGTTGCTCTTGTTGGCCCTTTGGTCTGGAAATCTGCGCGCAGCCATAAAATATTGTTGTTGGCTTTGTTGTTGTAGCTGCTGCTGGGTATAAAAACAAAATTAACGCAACGCACATCGATGTCCGAGCAGAAGTTGTGAGAGTTCAGCTGCTCCAAGTTCGAGTCCAGAGTACGGACGACTTCACTTCCGTACATGCAGTAGAGGCAAAACAGCATCGGATCCAGCGAAGGGCGTGAAAACCGCGTAATAATAAAATATGATACCAAAACCTTGTAAAGCGCTCTTTCAGATAATTTATAACAGCAGCAACAACAACAACAACAACAGCAATCGGGTCAGAAACACCAGCAGCGGATGGGATGAAGCGAGTGGAAGCACGAAGTGCACCGCACAATATTCGATTAAAAATAAAAAAGCAAATAAATGCTTTATATTGGATTTGGCACGTTCATGTACCAAACGAGCTTGAAACCGTGGTACAAAATGTTCTTAACTTTACGAAGTTACTAACACACCAGTACAGTGCCAGAAATGTGTTAGAATTATTTGAGGATGTGAGTTACCAATAGACACTCTACAATTGCTCTGTCACATGGCCTAACATATTATTAACAATACAAATTTCTATTCAATTTACAATATCTTATAACCAGTGTGCTTCTCGCTGTCAAGAGTTCCACAGTCAGGGAATGCGTTGCAATCAAATTTATTGCGCATCGAAATGCTGCCAAGTGCAAACACTGCAGCAAACACAACAACAATCAGCAGGCGGAAGCAGGCAAGCAACAGGACGAGTCATATCCAGCAACAGGAAGGCCAAAGTGAATAATATTACAAAGCGCAAAAACCGGACGCGAATCGTGTGGGCGTCCAGTGCACGCCCATGGATCTAATGTTATTAAGCAGCTGTAGCAGTAGCAGTAGCAGCGATGCTATCCATGCCATGTTTATGGCCGGGCGCCCTTCATCTTTATGCTTATCCGCAGCCCCTATATTACTCTCAACTGTGGCTGCATTTTTCTTTCCTTTTTTTTTTTATTGAAATATGAGCCCTCGCATAGAACAAGTGCCAGCTGCGAGCAGCTGCTGCACTTTGAACTTTAGATTGACTCAGACTTCCTGCCCACACTATCCACTATTCACTGCCTACTGCAGCATTTCGCTCTCGCTCTCTCTCTGGCTCTGGCCCTGGCAAATGTCAAGTGTCAGCCTGAAAGTTGCGGGGCGCCGCTAAATGTCAGTATGCGTGGCACGCGCGGCGGCTTTGATGGCTATGGTGCCTGGTCACGTCACATGCAGTTATGTTTCATAATTTGCCAGCCAGATCTTGCTGCGCTCCTTTTGGCCTCACTGCCGACTGGCCACACAGCTGCTGCGGCTGCATCGCCTCCTGCTGCTCAGCAGCTCGCTGCTCCTACTTGGCTTGGCAGTTTAAAGCCGCATGTTTTTGGTCACTTGCATTTAATCCAGAGCTGCTGTCCTTCGCTCTGCTGATGGTTGTTGTACACTTTTTGCGGACACCGCAGCGCAACGGGGCGTATGCGTGATCTGTGTTCCAGGCACTTCGTATGTTGTCGTAGTTGTAGCTGTTGTTTGTGTGTGTGTGTTGCACTTTGTCACTTTTGTTTTTACGCTTACGCTTTATTGAGTTAATCGCTTTATGTTGCAGCCAACGACATCGACTTTAGCATCAGTGATTGGACACTTGCCCATATTTCAGCTCCTCCGCTCCACTCCACCACTCTGCTTCACTTTGCTTTTCACTTTCCTGGCTTGCCATTTACCATGTTTGCTTTTCTGCACTTTTGCCAGCTGAACACTTTTAATTAATCTCTGCAGCAGCAGCTATGAACGTGGGGTGTCTCAAAAGTCTTCGTAATGGTCGAAGATATAAGTGTAGGGGGGGCTGAGATGGCTGACACCGCGTGTTGCCACATATGAATGTATGGAAAATAGAAGCCGACGTTTTATATAATAGGTCTCTTTTCGAATACCTGTCGTCCTACCTTGCCCTTCTACAGAATAGTAACTGGCAATGCTTTTGCAGCTGAAGATTCCGCAGCCACTGTTCCTTTAATCGCTTGGCCTTTTTGTAATTTTCCAAATAAAGTTTAATGTGTTTTTATTGATTGCGTCAATATGGAAGTGTGAAGGCGGGGATTGAAGGGCAGGGGTAGTGGTGTATAGTGTAGATTGCCGTTTTATGCTTTCACATTTTATTGTGGCCGCCGTATAAATATGCCTGCCCCTGTTTTTTTCATGCACAGCCTTGCCGGCCAGTTGGTATTTTTGATTGAGCGCGTGCTTGTTGATTTACGCGCGTCTGTTGCTGAATTTATGTGTGCGTGCCGGAGAGGGTGTGTGTGTGTGTGTGCGGTTATTATTGTGCAAAATAACAGAATAACAAAAATTACCATGAAAATGTTGCAATTAAAAGTACGTGCTGGCATAAACTGCCAAATGGCGAATGGCATTTAAAAATGTTAATTTTGCATTATGTGTAAATATTTGGCTGGAATGCGCCGATAAGTATGCTATAGTTTTTTTGTGTATGTTCAGTAATTGAAAACTGTTGGCCGCCAGCCATTGCAATTGTTTGTAGTGGTAATGTTATAGCATTTATAGATTACAAATGGATAAAAATGAGCAGAAATGTATTTGAGGATTTATAATTTTGTTTGTTGTGAGCGAACATTCCAAAAATTCCAAAATTACAATTTTCGAAATTATTAAATTGAAGGCAAAACATTCTTCAGAGAGGTTTGGGTAGTTTGCAATCCAATACGGGCTGCTTTCTATTAAGAATAAGGTGGATTTGTTGTTTAAGTTGTGTCGGAGCTGCTTAAATCTGTAGTCTAGTGTAAAATATCTACAAATAATACCAAATGAAATGGAATTTTATATTCTCTTTGACGCGAAAACGAAATACTTCCAAAAAATGGTTTTCCTAGTACTGAGCTCCATGAACATTTGTGGAAGTTTTGTGTCTTTAACTTACTTCTAAATGAATACATTATCAAAATTACACACTTTGTGCTAAAAATACTAGAAAAATGGATTTTATGATAACCTGGTTATATTTGCAGCCGCATTTGTTTAACTGACTCACGGTTGCCCTTCTATTTTTAAGTACAAGAAATTTTTCCATTTTTGCGTTGGTGAATTCAAAACTTTTTCGAGTTGAGGCCACATTATGTTGCATTATCTACAACACATTTGCATAATACTCATACGCCCCCATGAGCATTATAGGCAGCCAAGTGAGAGAGAGATAGATAATGAAAAGACAAGACGCAGAGAAAGAGAGAGAGAGAGACTTTTGCATGAGCATGGCAGCAACTAAATATGTAAATAATATTTCAACAATAATTGCTTTTGAAATTCAAGTGCCAGCCAAGCGTCCGTTTATTCCTGAGTACTTGTACAGCCACAGACCCCCATCCCTCGCTCCACAGCCGCTGCTCGGCTGCAACCAACTCTTCTAGAGTCATACAAATTCAATTTTCTCATGAGAGAGCACCAAAGCGAACTTTGGGAACTTGTCTCGTCTGACGACTGCTGCTAAAAATAATTAAAATTTATAACGGAATAAATGCACAAGAATAACATTTACATTTATGCGTTTCGTTTCGTTTCGTTTCGTTTCTGTCTGTCTGTCTGGCTCTGCTGTGTCTCTGCTGCTATCACATAAATTCAAATTCAACAAGTTGAGTTTGTGGCGGACACTTGTATGTGCAAGTGCCTTCAGATGAAATTCAACAAAAGAATAAACTTATTTAAAATTAAACTAATGTTTATAGTTATGGTTATGGAGAAACTATGGCCATGAAAGGGGAAATAAGGCAGTCCTTGGGAGTCATTCCCAACGGATATCCAAGAGTAACTGCACATTGAATTGCAATGAAAGCAACTTGGACTACGCCATAATGGGCTCACTCACGATTGAAATGTCACTGAGCCGCAGAGCAATGGGCATTGCATATGGGATGGGGTGTACCAGGCTCTTATCTAGTTTCCTGGCAGAACATCTTCAGTTGTAAAGTGCAAGCAACTAAAGTTCATGATTATTAGTCTATTCGCATTCGTAGAAGCATTCAATTTGAAGTACAGCACTGTGTGGCCAAGTGGGTGCAGTCAAGAGATAAAGAGAGAGAGAGAGAGAGAGAGAGAGAGAGAGAGAGAGCGAGATAGTGACAAGGAGAGGGGGAACAATGGTTGAAGACAGCTGAAATTGAATTTGAATTTGCATTTCAAGTAAAACACAAAATATGTAAAGATATTTGTAAGGCATAACATTTATAGCTGTTGACATTTGACGCCCGAGCAGGGACTATCTAGTTAAGTCGCATGCAAAGAAGTAGGTTCTTACTATTATTGCCTTGACACAATGGTGTTTGAAGCCCTTGAAAAACAATTGGATTCAATCAGCATTCCACTCGCACTCTTTTGCCCCTGTTTTTTTCTGTAATATTACGTTCCTTGCATATCCTTGTCATGTCTTATGCAGTCCTTTCTTTCAACTGTCAACTGTCTACTCATTTTCATCAATTTCTTTGCAATTCCTTGTCGTTACCAAAGAACCAAAGAAATGCCTATAGACGGAATGTTAACCAAAAAGTATCATCTTAAGTTCTCAAAGCAACAGCCTAGATCCAAAAATATAGTAAAAAATAGACAAGAAAAGCAACCCAATTATAATTAAAACAAATTTCATTTTGTCTATCAACCTCAACTTATCATAAGATAGGAAAAAATCCAAGGCGGGCAGGGCGAATGAAACAAACCAGCAACAAACTTCACGAAAAAAAAGGCTACAACAGCCAGGCTAACGACACTCAAATCAAAAGCGATAATCTATGACCCCAAGGCAGACGACGAAGGGAAATTCAAGCAGCAGCAAGACGAGTTTTGCCAAAAAAAAAAAGAAAAAAGCTTTCATAAAATCAAAAGCAGCGGAAAATACAGAAGGAAAATAAGTAGCCGCACTTTATATTTATGAGCAACATTCGCATGCAGCTTTAATGGCGTAGCCGAAACTCAGGCCCAGTCCCCCAGACCCCCAGTCCAGCCAAATGGACAAGCCAACGTATAATGGCTGCCTAAGGGGCCGGGGGCAGGGCATTGCTGAGCAGCGGAGGGTAAGGTAACGGAAGGCAGCAAAAGCGCAGGGCGACGCCCACAAAAATACATTTCCTTGGATTATTTAACTACTACGAGTATTGATGGCGTTGGACGGACCAGGACCAGGACGATGACGGAGACGATAGCATTGACGAGGGCGACGCCGTTTGCTGAATGAAGGAATGAATGAATGCCGGGCTGCTCGGTATAACTGAAGGGCGAAACGAATGGAGACCAAAGGCAAGAATACAGCAAATAAAAATAAAGCGCAAACAAAATGGCAAAGGCGCCTGTGGGCCAAAAAGAAAGAAAGAAACAACTGAACTGAACCGAACCACGAAAACCAAAATGCAAAGAAATCGACAGCGCTGTAAAAACGAAGAACGGAAAGAAAGCGCAGATGGCAACGAAGTGGGAGTTAGCGACGGGCATGAATACGGCAAAGGTGTCCTTTTGGATTTGGAAAGAGCAAAAGTCTAAGCAAAACCATGCCACCTGGTGGACGGGCGGGCTGTCGAAGCAAGTTATTTATTTGCTCGTTTATTTTCAGCACTTTGGCGAGGCGCATTTATTAGAAGTTGTTGCCGCTGGCATTAAACACCAGCTAACACAGCCAGAAAACACCATAACACTATAGCACTAACTCTATAACACAAGCCACCCTCAAACGGAATGCTTAATGCTGAAAATCAAAATCCAAGCAGAAGTGAAAAATAGTCGATAAGGAAAATGAAAATTCCTTGCAACACGCATCAAATTATATGTAGAATTATTTAAACTTACGAGGGTAAGTCGAAAAGTTTTTACAATATCTATTATCAACATAGCAGCAAGTTTATTCTGAGGAGTAGAATGAAATGCTGTGAAGATCCAGTGGTCTTCATGGATTTGATGTTGCAATCAATGTGCAAAGAATGCTCCGTTTGCTAATAGAGGAAAGAAATTAAATGAAATTATTATGAGGCTTTCCGACCGAGCAAACCAGAAGTGAATATATATTTTGGGAGGGAAACGATGGTGAAGTCGATTGTAAAGACAATGACGATGGAATGAAAGCTGAATCCTCTACATGGATTCCTTGCAAAGAAAGTTCATCACTTTGAGCTGTTCCTATATTCACCAGATATGGTTCAAGTGACTCTTTCCTTGGTTTTCTAACAAAAACTAAATGTAACCTAAAATAATACATTTTCAAATCACTTTTTTTTTTGCTATTTATTTAATACTTACTGCTGTTCCCTCGCATTTTGTAGACGAGGCGCTATCTACTGCTGGCATTTTGAACTATGACACGTTGTCAGCATCAGGCGTCAGATAAATCGACAACGAATTGAAAAGCATTTGTAAATCAAATTGAAAATGGTGTCTAAAGCTAGATGCAGAGCGAGTTGGATATAACGAGGGTAGATGGTTGGATTGGGGACAGAGCGGCATAGGAGAATTTGTCAAATCCAGCGAACATCATTCGTCATGAGTAAAGAAAAGCTGAAGCTGAAGTTGAAGCTGAAGCTGTGCAGTGTGGCTGTTGCCACTGATTCAATCCAGTCCCATTGGGATTATTGGCTGCGCTGTGAACTTTAATGCCAGGCAGCTGAATTTTGGTGTTCTGGCTTTGGCAGCGCAGAGGGCTGAGCAGTAGGTAGATTGTGAAAGTAGGAGTGGAGGCTTAATCTGATGATGTGACGCTGGTGGTGGTGATGGTGGTGCTTGGTGGGCTGTTAGACAGACACAATCAAGAGTTGGCTGTCATCCACGAAATTCTTAATTGTTTGTTATTAATGATGCTGTTATTGTTGGTGTGGTGAAGCTGGCCGGGCAGCTGGTACGCTTGTGTGCTGACTTTCAAATTGAAAATGACATAAAATGAATGAATCCTGGAAGCTAGGAGCTAAGCTTTTGACTGACTTTGATGAATGTCTGGACAAAAGCCACAAACAAATTAATTGATGGCCCAAAGACTATCGTCAATACTGAGCGTTATTAATGCCAGCCGTTTTTATGGCAAAGCTTTGTACCAATTCCCAAAGTAACTGCCATTTCGGCGCATAGGGAAAGAGAGAGAGAGAGAGATAGATGTACGACTCCTGCCGCCCAGGACTCAAAGAGTATGTTGCGTGCTATAAATAAATTGCTGGTTGAGTGACTTTCAATAAATAGAATAAGGCACTTATCCCGCTCTCCGTCCGTCCGACTGTCTGTCTGTCTGTCTCTTCGGCTGTCTGTCTGTTCTCGGTTTGCCTGAGTCAACGTCCATCAAACTGTAGAACTGTACTTGACAATCAATAAGGCACGACAGGCAGTGGGCTGCCTCGATAGGCAGCCAGGCAGGAGGCAGTAAGGTTGTTTTTCTTTCATTTCCCAAGTTAATAGAGGTAGTTTTTGGAGTGTAAAACACTCGAATTCCATTTGCCTTTTGATGGACGCTCATAAATTTACGATTATGCGCCTCATTACCCTGCGACGAAAGTTCATCAAAAGTGATGAGAATTGTATACACAATTTGTGTGCTCCGATTCTCCCCTGACCCATGGGCGTGCCATTTGTGATTGTGATTGGATTTGTGCAAAACCAAAAGTGAGAAAAGGTGGTGGTGGGGGGTCTAAGCATTTTTGGATTTTTGGAGGATCACAAAGTGTATATTAATATTCATAAGCCTCATCGCAAAGACAACTTATAGAAATACGCATCTTAGAATTAGTTTTTAATAATAAATTTAAATGAACCTCAGAAGGAATGTCACATGAATTGAAGTTAAATTACAACTGCAAATAATTCGAATGAAATAGAAACCATGCGGGTGTGCTTTCAATTCCAAATGACATAATTCATAGATAATGCCCACCCACAGGATTTGGTTCTCACGCCCGCTACTCACCGTTGTTGTGGCCGGTGTGGTGGCCGTGTGCGGCGTATAGGCAGCATATGCCGGCTGAGGAAGGGGCGCCGTATAGCGGTATGCGGCCTGCTGGGCAACCGCAGCGGCGGCAGCGGCAGCGGCCGGGGCATAACCCTGCGGTGTCCAGCTGGTGGCTCCGCGATAGGGAGCACCAGCAGCCAATGCGGCGCCGGCAGCAGCAGCAGCTGGGCTAGTCATGGCCGGTGGACGCTGTGGTAAAGAACCTTTTAGAGCAACGGCTGAAGCAGTCAATGGGGCGCCGGGAAAAGCGCTGCGCGGAGTCGGTGGTGCGGCTGCGGCTGCTGCGGCGGCGGCGGCGGCGCTACTAGACGAACTGCCCTGCAAGATAGAAAGAGGGACGCAGAGGGGGTTGCGTGAAGGCACGGGGTTAGCTAACACATAAATTATGCACTGCATGCAGTTTTTGTTTACAACTAAGTACAAAACATACGTAAAACCACACTGCGGCTGGCAGCTGTGCCTAACGGGCAAGCTTTGCTTACCGCTACAAAAACCGCCATGACATCCGCTCCAAAACACACACGCATACATAAACATGAACACACACACGCGCACACACATTTTGTTTTATTGAGTGCCAGGTTGGCGCATTCGTCATAACAAGAAAAAAAACGAAAATAAAACAATAACAAAAAATATAACCAAAAAGCAAGCCTGGCCATAAATAAATTGTTGCTGTGAGTATGGGTAAGCCCAAAGCGAGAATTTCACATGGGCCTCTGTGTAGGTGGGCTTCTGTGTGGGAGAGTGCACTCAGAGAAACCAAAATCGCCTTTATAATGGTACGAATTCCATACACAAGTACAGATTTTTATTCTCTTTTATCTGTGAGTTTCTCATTAATGATTATTTGACATAGAAATCTAAAAATCTGAAATTTTTGCACAACTTAAGGCAGAAAGAGAAACTTAAGATGTACTTTTTTACATCTGAGAACAATATGCTGCATAATCTAAAATTTATAATATTATTAAGCTGTAAGTCGTTTTTGCTGTCCTCCCTGAAGTATCTAATATAAGGCTTAAGGAAATAAACAAGAATAATAATAGTCGAAATTCCTACTATAAGATTCAAGAACTCACCATCTATTTCATATTGCACAGACACATATCTACACTAGCTTACGCTTCGAGTACGAGTAACGCCTGCCTGATTATTTCCTCTCATCCCGTTTATACAGATACAGTTAAACAGCCGTTACACTGTTTTCAAAACAACCGTTGACTCAAAATTTACCTTTCTGTTTTCCCCTTTTTTCATCATACGCCTCACTCGCTACTACTAAGATTATCTGGCAGACAAGATAGAAAAATTCCTTTTTTGTAGCAGCTGACACACCCATACACATGCATATTCGCGCAAGCATTGACAGAGCTTTCTTGATATGTCTGTGTTCATATCAATAGTTCAGTCAGCAGCAGCATAGGCATTAGTGATAGGGAGATACAAACAGAATATGTTAATGCCAATTCTAAAGGTTTGTCTTAAGCGATTTTAGCAAAATATTTACACTCATGCAATATACTCTATATAGAGTACGAGTATAAATATATATTTCTTAAAAGAAATCTTCAATCACTGAATTTGAAATCTTGCGATTTTTGTAGGAGTGTCGCATCTGAATCAGATGCAACAGTCGCCTGAGTCAGGCCTGTGTCCTTGCCCGGCTCGATGCTTCCTGTGTGCTCCAGTTTTGAATTGCAAATGCAGTTTTGCCTGGCTTGTCCTGGCCCGTAGGCTTCTGGGCCAGGCCACTTTTTTTTGTTTGTTTGTTTTGTTTTTGTCGTCGGGGTCAGTTGACATAACCACAAATAAATGTATATCTATCTATGAGTGTGTATAAGTCACACATTCCGTTTCGCTCTGGAGTCAGAAAACCCACAAAAATTTTGCACTGAAACTTTAGAAGGTGAAAAATTTCAGCTATTGAATGCCTTTTCGAGCTCAGCTCAAATTTTGTGTTGGGGTTGGGCATGAAATTTGATTGTTTTTCCTCGTCCTAAAACCGAAAAGCGGAAATAACAAAATGCCATTTTATTTTGGGCTGATTGGAAGGTTCGCCCTATTACCTTTTTGTAGCAACATTGCGTGTCGTTGACTTTTGAATTGCAAAATATGGCAAATATTTGAGTTGGCAATGGGTTTGTTTTGTTTCTCCGCTCCGTAAAGTGGGTACACATTTCCAGTTAATTTCAACATGCATGCAATCAGCTTTATGCGGTTTCTTTGAAGGGCAATAAGAGCCCCTAATTTGGCAGCCAAATGACAGGACGGCCTCCGCATAACGAATGCTTCCATTTGCTAAGGTAAGTTGGCAGTTGTAAGTCAAGTTCTTTTTGGTAAAAATCAAACAAGTTTTTGATTGCCTATGGAAATCCAAAGGCAAACTGATAGATTTGAGATAATAAGGCAAGGTAATGTAAAGGTTTCGCTCAAATATCACTCATACGTACTGGTCTACCGTTCTTGTTTGCTTTATCCTTTAAATTTTAGAAAATTTCAAAATGCTATGGATGGTAGATTGAGTTAAGGCTAAGTTCTTTCGAATGAATTAAAAAAAAAAAATTTTATTTTATCTTTTCTATGCTCTTTCCAGTGCCCACAAGGGAGCGTTTTCCTGTACAACTTTCGCATTATTTCACTTTATCAACATTTGATATATTCAGCTAGCTTTAAGGTTAAATGTCTCTTTTGGCTTTTGCACATATTCAGAGTCTCACTCTCCCTTCCCTTCCACCGGAATTATCGCAACTCACGTACTCGCCGTATCTCAAACTCCTGCTAAAAGAAATAAAATCGAATTTTTGCGCATAAATTTTACGAAAATGACAAAGGCTGGCAATAGACAGCCGCCAGTGGCAGCCACAATAACAAAACAACAACAGCAACAAGAGCGCAGCAACAACAGCAACCGCTAATCGCAAGGCGTTTATCAGTAGCGGCGACACCTACGCGCCACCACTTCCTGTCCTCCCCGCCTCTCGCTTACACCCATCTCTACCTGTCAGTTGATAATAAATTATTATCATTAATATTTTGCGCTTGATTTTGCCTAAAGCCAGGAAGACAGGCAGACATTTAAGGCATGCCACATCGCCAGACCATACTTATATCGAGGACCATTATCAAAGAAGTGTACTCCTCCGGCAAGGACTAACGTTCCTTGCATATAAAACTCGCTAACCAAAGAGGAACTGCAAAAATACCTAATAGAATAGAACAAAAGCGTCAACAAAATGTTCGAGACGCGACAAAATTACCAGAAATAGCAAAAACCAAAAAAAAAAGTGGGAAATGTGAAAGGAGGGGGGTGGTGGCGCATAGAAATGTGCGCTGGGCGCTGTCTCTGTGAATGTTTGTGTGTGCGTGAGCCACAAAACTTTACAACAACGCGAGCTCGTCTAGCGAAGTGCACGCGATAATGGCTCCCAATTTGGTAATTAATCACGTCCTCGTCCTCATGCTCATGCTCCAGCTCCAGCTCCATGCTGTCCTGGGCCACAGCTGCCTCAGCAGCTAGGTATGGTTGGATATATCCTGCCTAGGCATAGGGCTTCATATTTTCCATTAGCGTTGTCGTTGTTGTTGCTGCTGCGCTTTTTATTTTATTTTCAGCTCGAAATTAAGCGAATTTGAACGAACGATAAAATAATTACCTTTATGATTATTTTTGCCATGGCCGGCTTCGGCGACGTGTTGGGCGTTGGGCGTTGGCATTGCGGGGGCCTGTGTGTATGTGTGTATGTGTGTGCCACCACAATGTGAATGTGCCAAACGTGTCTAATTTAGAGGCTTAAATTTATAGCATTTGTGCGCTTAAAATGCTTTTGCTGCCATTCGTTTTAATGAACAAAAACTTGGCAAGAAAAGCTGCAAAAATTGTTTGACAAGAAAAGCGATTTCAGCTCTATGGAATGTTAATGTGGTTTAGCTGAACCTTACAAGACCTAAGAGGATCTGAAATAAGTTAATTTCTCATAGATATCATCTTAAAATAGAATACTATCAATATTAATGTTGAGAGATTTGCCAGCAGAATTATCTAATTTGAAAACTTGGCAGAAGAACTCTTCCTCTTAAAAGTGTACAGTTGGAGAAGAAGAGGTCGATCTTCATGTGGAAATATGAGTTGCAATTCAGCAATTGCTCTAGATCTTCGTTGTTTCCAACCACATCGATATAGATTGATGGAGAAATATACTAAGAGTCGATTGGATGTGACTACGAGAGACTAAGAGAACTATAATAGTTTCTTAAAGAAAGATGCATAGGAATACTTCCGAAATAGACACAACTCAACTATTCAAATATTTTATAAAAATTGATTATATACTTTCATATGAAAAGGTTAAATTTGTATGTGGAAAACTGTAATACAAAATTCCAAATGGATTCTGGCATATGCAATATGTGCAGACAT
Source organism: Hirtodrosophila duncani (assembly GCA_037043425.1). Classification (NCBI taxonomy): domain Eukaryota; kingdom Metazoa; phylum Arthropoda; class Insecta; order Diptera; family Drosophilidae; genus Hirtodrosophila; species Hirtodrosophila duncani. The sequence goes on from JBAMBM010000194.1 coordinate 3,186,113, forward strand.
TTAAAATCTCAACATTTTCTGGGCTGTTAAAAAATTCATAATTTAAATTCAAATTACTTAATGCAAACTATAAGCAAATATACCTAAATACGCGACGCTTCTGCATATATAAATGCAGACAAGTAGTTGAAAAGAAAGCAAAACTGCACTCAGCTCTCACGAATTCACTTGCAATTCGCTTGGCATGCAACGCTCACAAGAACAAAAACAAAAACAGCAACAACAACGACAACAAAGTGCAAAATATTTGCATTTAACTTAAGAACTGTCTACCCATTCAACACGCACACACACATACACACCTAGCTGTGTGCCAGTGTGCCTTTGTATAATTCATATTTTCCAACCACTTATTGTTTAAACTAAATAAAGCAAAAAACTTTTTCCATAATTAAAACCGACGGCAGAACGCAGCAACGGCGGCAGCAGCGACGACAAAGCCTTAGTCGCTTAGGAATAGGCTTAGAGACATGGAACAGGGTTGGGCAAGGGAGGCTTAGGGAGGATTGTGTGGGTTGAGCTGGCATATCCCCCCTTGGAGCAAAAGCAGAAGCAGGAGCGCGGCAGCAGTACGAGTGACAACGAGGCGCAAGACCAGAAAACAAAAGGATTTAACCCATTTCAGGCGCAAAATTTTCGCTTTTTTACACCTCCCCATCCCTGGCGCATGAAATTTCCCAACAGCTTTACTCTTCCATTCACGCTCCCTCCTGTCCCTTTGGCGCTAAGGTTCCTTTGCCTATTTTAATTCTATGCGGTAAATTAAATTTCGTATTGTCCTCGCATTTGGCATGAAAATTCACGAATGAAAACCCGCTCATAATAATAATACACTGGTGGGGTAAGGGGTTGGGTATGGGAATGGCTAGGGAATGACTAGGGGTAGGTGGGCGGGCGGTGATGTGGCATAGGCTAAAAATAGCAGCAAACAAAAATCGGCGAAACAAAAGTGCGACGGGACGAAGTGAAAAGCAGTCTAAAAATGAAAATGAGACGGTGGTCTGCAAATGCTTTTTTTCTTCTTCTTTTGTGTAAATGCATGCTGTAAATGTATGTGTGTGTGTGTGAGTGTGTGTGTGTGTGAGTGCATATGATATGCAACTTTTTCTGCCTATTTTGCATATTTTCTATGACTTTGTATAGACTTTTCTGCTCTATACCCAAAAGGCAAACATGCAAAAGGGTTTTGGGGGACAAACTACAAAAAAAGAAGAACAAAAAAAAAAATGGAAAGCATTTCCAAGCTGAGATTTTTTTGCAATTATTTTATTTTTATTTTAGTTTTCATTACTTGAGAGCAGCATTGGAGGGGAATGAATGGTAAAAGAGTATATATATATATATATATTAATATTTACGGGTATTGTAAATGCATATTGTTATGTATTTGCGATTTAAAGATGTGGAGCCTCATTTAACCACTCAGTTGGGATTTAGCAGGGCTTCCCACCAATGATTCTAGAGACATTAAAAGGAGTGACTATATATTAAGATACTTTATGTTGTCTACTGTAAGCTGATCTGATTATCATACTATCCTGCTATCATTAAGTTGATTCACTTTCATCTACATATATTAACCTTCGATTAACCTTAAGTCACAATTCTCAACCAAAAAGTTGTTGTTTGGACCATATGGTTGGTGGCACTTTGGCATAGCCAGTAGTACCATATTTCGTTGGTCAGGAACCAATAAATTTTCTATAAATGAGCCATTACTCACAATTATAATTCTAACATAAATCAACAATTTGGAACATCATTATTATGATCATCAGTAGATATGGCCCATTATGTTGGCCTAGGCTCAATAAACTCGCTCTTGAAAAAATCAAATAACATAATTCATTTCACAAATTCTTCACAAAGGTTTATTACCCAGGCTTTATGTGTAGCAGTTTGAAGTGTTCCACATTACATACTTATAACCATATTCAACTCGGCCATATACTAACTAAAAATGTCTATAAAAAGGGCTTAAATGTCTACAATTTCCATTATGCAAAAGATAAAAGACGAAAGCTGCTTGAGATTGCTCAATTGCTGGTTGGATGATTGGCTCCCTGGCTGGCCAGAGCAATTCATCTCAGTGCGTTTATTTTATGAGCAGCCGTAGCAAGTGAGGCATAAAAGTGGATTCCTACCCATTCAAAGCACAGATTCCATTTATCTCTCTCTCTCTTACACGCACCTCACCTCAGGCCTCAGGGTGGTGCGCCTCGGCCAACCGGCGCGTGCAAGTTTTATGTTTTCATCATAAACGATAATATATTGCAGTACATGAAGCACATTAAACAAAGCTCCCTGCCAAAAAAAAGGAGGAAAAATGAAATAAAACAAAACACATGCAGCGCAGGAACTACGGGAAACAATGCGCAATGGCCAAAAACAAGCCTTCTTCTGCTGTTGCTATATATTTCGCCTTCTGCTTATTTTCTATATAGCCCACCGTCTGTGAAATAATCAATTTAAAATTTTGCACGCCTTGTCGTTCCAGCCTCCTGTCAGCAAAAGGACATTCAACAAATTTTCATTAAATGTTCAGCAACACAAAAAAAAAAAGAGGAGGCATAAGAAAGGAAAGCTGGCTTTAGATATGTCTGAAGTATTTATACCCTTTACAAGTGATTTGAAGCTGAAATTAGACAAAAACGCTTTTACTAGCATCTCACTTCTATGCAAAGCTTATAAGGCTTTGAAAGTACAGTCTGCTTAAATACGAACTTTGAAGCAAAATAAATTAAAAGTTTCCTTGTAATTGAGCAACTTTGAGATGGAATTTAGCAAAAGAGTTCTTCATCTAAGCCAATAAAATCCATCTTGTATGGTAATATTAGCCTCCTAGCTGTAATGGCTTGGTCTCTGCATTGTGCTTCAATCACTCAGTCAGTCGAAACAGAGAATTTTCAGTTTGTGGATGTCATAAAAGTCTTCAAACAATAAACTATACTGCAATTGATATATAGTATAGTATTATCTAATCCCACTAATTAAGAATATCTACTATATATGTATATATATATTCTTAATAGAATCTCACTTGTTTCTCTCTGTAAATTGCAAACTTGATAACAAAATTATAGTACTGCTTTTTTGGAAGGGTATAAAATACAGCAAATCTAATAAAATGAACGAGTTGAAATGGCGCAGAAGGGGCTTAGCGTACAATCGTTGTTCTTATTGTTCTTGCTGTTTTTGTTGCTGCTGTTGTGATTTGAAGATATTTTTCTTGTTGCTAACTGAACAACAATAACAATTCCAGACGAAAACGACTAAAAAAACAAAAAACATAAAAAATGACATTTACGACAAAATTACATTTCCAGCGGGTGCAGAGCGTGCAGGAAGGAACAGAGCGGATAAGCAGCCTAAGCCTTTAACGCCTTTCTGGGGCGCTACAACAACAGCAATTGCAACAATAATATGAAGAACAATGGGAGCTGCTAAAAACTTTGCTGTTTAGTGATTTCTGGTGACGTCGAAAACTAAACAGATGTTTGTTATTTATGTTTCTGCTTTTCCGAAGGGCGGCCCAAAACGTAAGGCCTGCCAAAATATATTAAAAGAACGAAATGAGTGGGTGACATAGGGTATGCTCGACTAAGCTGTACATATAATAAATAGGTAAGATGTTTTCGTGCCCCTCAAGGTATGCTATATTGCTTTTATAAGTGAACTAAATTGAGATAAATAATATAAAGTTTTGTCCTTCAAACGTGTTTATACTTTCAAATACACAAAGTATTTTACATATCTGATTTATAACCAAGTTGGGTTTGAACACCTTGTAGGCTTTTAATTTGTATCTTTTTTTTTTTTTTCTTTTTTGCTTTAATAATTATAATGCTTACAATTTTGTTGCATTAAGAAAGCTCAAGGTCAAGTGAGTGAGGAAACGCTGATATATTTTATTGGTTTATGCTAATTTTTATATTGAAGTCCAACGGACAACCAAACTTGAACCGCTTCTCATCATGTAACAGCAACCAGACAAAGCGCTGTGTTTCAGAGGAGCCAACTATTCCCTCATTAGGGACATCATATAACAATTGACTTTCTGACCTTAAAAACACAAAAAAATATGAAGTTTCTTTTCGAATTTTGCAGAAATGTTTCTCAGTTTTTGCCAAAGTCATAAAGTCTATCTATCTTCTTTCAAAATTTCAGCATCCTAGCCTTTATGATATGGACTGTGTGGTGTTTTCTCAGAAGGATAATATATAACCAGTCAGAAGGATAATATATGACCAGCTTTATTGAATTCTTATAGTAGATACCAAATGTAGTGCAAATTCGTTTACTTCTTGGTCGGCGCATAAAAAAGTACGTCAAAAACACGATGCAACACGATGCACCATAATTTGTCTGCTTATCCCGTTTCCCCTCAACCAGCTACTGTAATTTATGCCACACGTATTTATATTAAGCGTCACATAAAATTACAATTTCAACTGTTGGCCAACTTTTTGGCGCTTGATATTACTTTCGTTAATAAATTTAAATTCAAATGCAGTTGTGATGTGATGTGCAACTGCTGCTGTGACTGTTGCCAACTGGTGTACTAGTTAGTGCAGCGAAGGCAAGCAGGCATCCAGGATGGATGCGATTCATTTAAGCTCCAGGCCCAGGCCCGTTTTACATTCCAGCGTTGGCGGTCGGTCACGTGCGCATCATAAATTTGGCAGCAACTCGCCGACAATTTTAGTTTTAATGAAAATTTTGCACTGCAATTGAAATTTTGCCAGTGCTGTTTGTTGCTGTGTTGCATTTATATTTACTGTGCATTTATATTGAATTTTTAATGCGCTGTGCTACTAAAAATTTACTGGGGACATTAGCCCAAAAGTAGGCAATGAAATTTTATGAGCATGCAATATAAACGCTAATTAAAATCACAAACGACACGCATTACAAAACATATTATAATTATATGAAGTTCGTACACATAACTAAACTTTAACGAAATCCAATTAAAACGCATCGATGACATCAGCTTAGAGCGGCGGCAGGGGTAGACAGGCGCGGCAAACACCGAAAAACCCATTTCAAGAAGCAATTATTTTTTGGAGGTGCCCCCTTACCCATCACAGACCTAAGTCTGTCTTCGCCTACATCTCTGCCTCAGCCTGTCTGTCTCTGTCTCTGTCTGTTTATCTGTGTGTCTGTTTGCCTGCCTAACTCTGCTCATTCGTCACTCGACGTTTGGGGCCATGCTTAAATTAAAATCTTTAAGCGGCTTTACGGTACAAGACGGAGTTTTTCTTGCGCCGCATCGTGGTCATTATCTAGAAATTATGTGGAAATAATTAATTGTGGTTGTTTGAAGATATCTATTTCTTAAACATTTGAAAAATGGAGTTTGAGTAGACACTGAATAAGAATGGTCACAAGGTAACATTTTTAAATTAAAAAGTTTAAACCGAAACTTCAGATTAAGGTAGGAAACAAAACTGCGTTTTTTTCTCATCAGCAAACAAACCTACTTGTTCTGATACGTATGGTTTATGCCTTAACCAACGCCTAGTTAGTGCAGCTATGTATGTTGGAAAAATCATGTACAATTTTTGGATTGTTTTCCTAATATTAAAGTCAAGAATTCAAACAAAAAAACCGCACCAAAATGATCAAATAAATACAAAACTAATGTTTTAAGTTTAAAAGTATTAAGCATCTCCGACACTATAAAGTAAATATACAGCCATGTCCGTCCTGTTTCTATGCGAACTCTTAGTTCTTTTTGCTGTAAGCTGCCCATATCCATATAGCTCCCATATAAAGAAATATATATGAAACTTCGTACAATAGATGGCGAGATATGTGTTAGCCCTGTGCTCTGACTCCCTCACTCTCAGACAGATTTCTTGGAATTCGAATGTGGTGTATGTATGTACATGTATGTACATGTATGTCAGTTTGTAATTAGAAAGAGGATTGCTTCGCTGCGTATTGCTGCAGCTGAAAGGGTTCATAAGGTTTGGGTACCCGAAGTTTGCCTTCCGAAAATTTGCAAGTTCAGAAGAACAGCTAAGCTTGAGAGATTACAAAAAGTGCTTTCAGTTAATGATAACCACAAAGCCAATCTTGCCGAAACCTACAGTCAGTCAGATTTCTCTTTCAATAAATTCCAGCCAAATTCATCATACCGACCACTGTGCACAACCCCTGTTGCCGACATATTTCGTAGTATTTGTAATCCATGCAGGGCAATAAATCTTTGCAAAACGGAAACCAGCTGCAGCTTTTCTTTTGCCCATTTCACTTGGGTGCTTTATGTTGTTGTTGTTGCAAGGTTTTCTCTTTACTATATTTTTTTGTGTGTTTTTTGGTGTTCTTCATGTTTGGGCTATTGTTTGAGCACTGAAGCCGCAGACGGAACAACACCCACACGGAGCTTAGCGAACCCGTCTAGTCGTAGGGAGTCAACTACAAGGCTAATTCAAAACGCAAAATTTAATTATAATATCTGGTTTGCTTGGCTATGTTCGCTTTTCGATTGGCGGCTTGATTATGTTTTGGTACTTTTGTTGTACCAAAATTTATGGCATAAGGGTTAAGGTTGTACAGAAAATCGAAGTAGATTTAATTAGTTGGAAAGGGTAAATACATTTGCTTAGCATGAAGTGCTTCAGTAGAAATTCAATAAAGGCATATTGATTTATTGTTTGGCAGTAAATTAATACTAGGATACCCAAAGTGAGCTTTGTCTTTGATTACTGCTAATAAAGGACTCGAATATCCAATCTAGGTATACCTGGTTTCCGCAAATTATAATTATTTGAGACGGAATTTGGACTCATGCAATTTCATGCAATTTCAATTCGTTCACAGATATTCATACGCCTTAAATCAAATAATATATGTAATATATGTATATGAAATATGATAAGAAGTAGCCAGTATTGCTTCGTCCTTTTATTTTCTTATTAATTCTAAACACGTTTATCGATTGTTGTTTCTCTTCATTGAAGCCGAAGCAGGCAACCGAATCGCAGTCTAAACAAATGGTTTCCGTTTAATACAAACAAATTGACAAATGGCAAACAATATGCCTGCGTGATATCAACGCAAACCCCCCTCCAAAAATGGCATCAACAAATTTGATATGGCAGCCTTCTGTGTTTAGATTATGATGATATGCGGCGACACATTTCAAAAGGCTGAGATACCGACAAAAAGCTGACAAAGACGAAAAAAAGCAACGGAAAATTTTTAAGAGCTGGCTGAGTGAAGAATACCACTTCTCACAAATTTACGGTCTGCTTGGCAAAACCAAAAGGAAATTGTTCAATTGCAGACTTGAGAATTGTAGGAAAATATACGAAAACAAAAACTAACAAAAAAGAAGAAAATTTAGTTTTTGCCGACTGTCATCGTTAGCGTGTAATTAAAAGCAGGGCCCTCTCGTTAGTTAAGCCCAAAACAACAACTCTTGAGAAAACTTTGTAATGGAAATGTTTTACTTGACGGACATTTTTATACACTACAGAAACGCGCTTGCATAGTTTTAGCATGAAGGTGGCGTTGTCTACAGTAATATGAATTTCAACTAACTCTTCTATGAATTAAGGAGAAATATAGCAAATATTTGTCATAGAAACGATTGGTGAGAAAACTACATCTGTATTGGTTATGGATATCAATCAAATCTGTAATATAAACCCTTTCGACTAAGTCATGCCTATTATAAAGGGTAAAAATGTTTCGTTAAACTTAAAATGAGATTTCCGTTCTTGCTAATTCCATAGCTTCTTACTGCTGCTTTCTTGGCTATCCGCAAATGTTATTTTAATTAAAAAATTATTGAGTTTTTTACGTCGTATGTGCTGTGTTTTCAGCTTGCAAATTGCAACAAAATGACTTGACAAAAACTTTTCGCATGCAAGGCCAACGAAATGTTTGCAATGTGTATAACATGTCACAGACACGGGCGTGCCTGGATGCATGTGTGTGTGTGTGCGGCAACAAAATGAAAATGTCATTGCACATAAAGGCAGGAAGGAACCTACGTGACTCGCATTGCCGGAAATTAAGTGGTGTCCCAACACGTCTAAGCGCACGAAAGACGACAAACCGCTGCTTCAGTACCCCCCGCCCACCATTGCCACCACCTTAGCACACACAGACAGCAGAAACATGCTGCCTGACTGCCTGCCCCCAAACGCTGACAGGCATGGCAGCGACAATATGCAGCGACACATACGTGAGCAGGAGCAGTCACCAGGACGCTGTTGGCCACGGGCAGCAGGCGTCTACGGCAATCAAAGCCGCAGAATGTCGCTTGTTTGTCAATAACAATGAAAATGGTAGAAAATCTCCCAAAAAAAGAGGAGAGCAAGACAAGAAAACCATATCGTACAGCTTAGAGCAAAAGTTTCAGGACGCAAACGTAATTAAATGGGTCAGAAAGAATGCTCATCGATCGATCGATCAACCATGTTTTATATGTAACGAAATCATGTTTATCAGTTATATAGGTACAGGGCCTAAGCAGAACTATGCATGTAACTCACAGAGTGATGGCCCTTCCTTGAAAACAAATTCTGGTACTGAAACTGCAATGTGGAAGCTGAGCTGCAGGATCGCGATTGGTTTGGTGATGAAGCCTGCTGCTGCTGCTGCTGCTGCAGCTGCGTTGCCAGTTGATTATGATTCCTGCATTCAGTATTGTTGCTGCTGCTGTTCTCTGTGTTGTAACGAGGCGTATTATGATGCCGCTGTTGATTGTACATGTTTTGGAAATACAAATTCCAGCGTAACATCGATATACGTTGCAAACGCTCACGAACGTCGTCGCAGCCAAGGCGTGAATGAGCTGAATGAGGCATTATAGTACGTTTTATATGATTCACACTGAACACTCGAAGTTATATGCACGAAAGCTGGACTCCAACTGAGACTTGCGCATTGATTTCTGCATAATAATATTCACTCCCATAAAGTAAACAGAACAATTTTTGCTAGCATAAACAAATATGTACAGCAAATTGTAAACTAAAACAGTGCGACGGATAGAGCTCAAATTGAGAGTGTCAGTCTGTCACGAGAAATTCTGAGTATAAGCTGAAACAATAAGCAAGAGAGTGCGAGTCCAGAGTCGTCGAAAGATAAACAAGACTATTTGAATACAAAATTTCCATTAAAATTTGTCATATCAAATGTTAAAATTATTCATTATTCACATTTATGCAAACTAATGGCCACTTTCAGCCGTGCAGCTTATGCAGAAGGAGTACTTAAGCACCATAATGTATGTCGCATATTTACTCGCTAATTCATATTTATGTAGAGCGCCATCCACACACACAGACACACTCGCACACATGGATAGAACATATAGATGAACAGCAAGGAATATACAGACACTGAAAGCTTTTCTGCTCGAGGGTAGAATTCAAATTGAAGCGAATAACAAATGAAAAAGGTTTAAAGAAAATTCGGAATGCAAAAGGAAACTCAAAAATTATTTATTGGACTTACACTGCACGAAAAAGGGTGTTTGGTCTAAGCTAAAAAATGCCTACGCTTACAGATGTTAACAACATAACATCAGCCGCAGCCCTAGAGAGCAACAGAACCGAACTTTAAGTTTATCTGGCCAGCGGCGCTCTTGGGTTGGTGATGGTATCTACGCATATCGTATACCAGCAGCAGTGGCGTTTTACCTATCTTCGCACTAATACATACGCATGAGTGCAGCTATTAGTTTGCAGTTTCTGTATGTGTGTTATAGATGTATGCAAAAGCTCATGCTCTTAGCAGCAGCCAGAGGGAAGAATGAGAATGAGGCCAGAGCCTGATTGCAGCGCGCCTGAGTTTTGTACAGTTAACCTGCATCTACAACCTAGAGTTGATGTTCGGAATGTAATCTATATTTTGTGAGAAGATTGGCGTATTCTTCATCGGCAGTTGGCCAGAGCCTTGCTCCAAAGACCAGTACGCAGCAGCTAGAGGGAGCCATTCCGTTGGCCGCAACATATAAAACACGCAGTTTGGGGTGTTGCAACTGAGACTGTTTTGATTTGTGATACTTTTCCAGATGCTCGCTTTCTAGATCAATTCTTTTTGGCTTCATTTCAATAACATTCCTTATATTACTTTCATTTTTTCGGCAGTTGACATTCTTAGTTATTCCTTTCGACACGAAAACATCGTTTCATACTCCTCTACTTTCATACGACAGATGAATTCTAATGATTGGCCTTGTGCCTTGTTGATTGCAACAGCGAAAGCGAGCTGATTAGAAAGAACAGAAGTGAAAGATAATAAAATAGATAATTTAAGACCTTAAGTAAAACCATTCGATAAATGCACAAGTATGAAACGAACATAAAATACATAATTTAGGACCACTTGAAGGTCACATATCATGTCTTCAGCATGAACATAATTCATCCACAATTTTTAGGTGTTATAAAACTCTGCAGAGGATCTGCAGACTATAGAATCTGAGCTACTCATTATATATAAGGATATAATTTGTAAGAATAAGTTCAGTTTCATTTTGGAACTAAAACGAAGAATATTACAAACTCAAGTTGGGCTCGAGGCAAATTGATTGGAATTATTGTTTGTTTTCCTTCAAAAATGTCGTTCCAAATCGCATTACTGCATTAGCATTATTATCTTCTATTCGACTACTAAACGAAAATTGTGTGAGCATTTGCAGCTTTCTTTTAAAGGCTCAGAAAATCCAATAGAATACAAGTTACACATAGCCTAATTCTCTTATGATCTGCTTACACATTTGGGCTAAGGCTAGTTTTCGCTTGAATTTAGTTAATGTTTTTCTTCAGTGTACAAAAAAATGGGCAATTATTTAGGCTTTTAACATGTCAGACACGTGACAGGCAGGTACACATACACATACACATACAGATACACACAGATACACTCATGTATTTATTTATATACACATACATATATATAAAAGGACAATGCGAATTGAATTTTGATTTGGGTTGCCAGCAAAATGCTGGAAACTGTTTCAAAGTTTCTCTGATGAATGGCATATCGAATGAATGCTTCAAGCATCGTTTAACATAGCATACGTTAAACGTACATACCCACCCATATATATATATATATATGTATGTATGCGTATATAAATATTAGCAAAGGCTGTATTTGTATTGTCACGCTGCTTAAATTTAAATGGCAGCAGCAACATTATGTGTGATTGCAAATTTAAGAAAATCGATCGAAAATCTTACAATGGTTGGGCTTGTTAATTTGTACAGCATTTGTCAATAGAAATGTCAAGGTAGGTCTCTATTTGGGAAATGGAAAGGCCGCAACTTAGTTGACTTTGTTTTAGGGGCAATTATTTTTAAGCCCCGGGCGGCATTTCGAATTGTTTGCTCAACTCAATCAACGAGCGAGACCTGAATGCTGACTTGCCAAACTAATTTGTTAAATTTAACAAAGCTCACACACACACACACACACACACACACACAAATACAAAGTTAATTACAATAATGAACCTAATTTAGTTGTTTCGGTTCGTCCAGCAGCTAAAGGCAGGCACAAAAAGGAAAACCACAAATTAGTCCCAAGTATAGTAGAAAGACAAGGACATTTCACAGGTTGCCAGACAGAGCGAAGAAGTAAATCATAAGAAATGTGGCTGGAGGGAGCCTGCCACTCGAAAGGGGGAGAAGGCGGGTGGATAAACTTATCTCAATCTGAGACGCATTTTTCAGCGTGCCCTGCTTTGTGTCAAAGCTAACCTTAAGCAGGGCAGGCTTGTAGATAGAGATGCCAGCGGGTTTCAGTTCCTGGCTGTGTTTTTCCGTGACTTTCGTATGATGCCCAAGCATTCACGAGGCAGACCCTAAAATCAACTTTGAGGACTGAGCACAGTGCTGTACTACAGTTCATCTAAAAAAGCGCGGCCCGTGCTCATATCTAGTGGAAACAGCGCTTGGCATTTGTGGTTTTCTTTTGGAGCAGGTCAACTGCGAAACACTTTTGTGGTTTTCTGTTTTTCCTTTTATAATTTATAGCACTGAACGTTTTCTTCTTCTTCTTCTTCTTCCACTTGCACTACTCCTGCTCTACTTTTGTATTTAATTAGTGCGTGCGGTTTGGTTTGGAGTTTTCCGTTAATGCCACCACGCCACGCCTGCTCTTATCCTCACCCATTTCAGGCCAATCTGCTCACGTTTGCCTTCTGGCCGTGCCTTTCTATTTTGGTGCGTGAGAGAGCTCCCCCACTCCCCGCCCAAAGTTATTAACTGCCACTAATTACACATTTTGCGCGATACGCATTTATATTCATGCAGTTACTTTTTCATTTTTATATCGCTAAAGCAGACTCATGAATTGCCCGAGTCCTTTCTGCTTTCAACAGCTCCTTTCAGCCGCTGTCGTTGTTGTTGTTGTTGTTGCAGTGGCATAAAAAAGCTCTTGGTAATAATTGCTACTTTTTGTGGAGACTCGCGACTCTCTGGCGCTCGTCTTAATTACAGTGGATTATAAATATTAAAAACGGAAGCAGTCGCCAGTAATCAGACATCAGGGCGGCCGGGGGAGGAGCAATGTGGCAACGGAAACCATTTCATGTACCTGCTGTACCTGAGAAATGACTGTTTAATGAGTGGTGGTGCGGCAAGTGGAAAGCAAAGCTAGTGGGGGGGCTTGATGAAAAATGAATTTCAGATATTGGAAATGTAAATCTCCCACAAACCCACAAAGAGTTAACTATGTTTGGATTCAATGGTATAATAAGAGAAATAATCCAAGGGAAGTAACCAAAAGGTTAATTAATATTAAGGCGGATTTTAATGTTTTCATGTTTTAACTATTTGAAAGAATTGAATATAATAAAGAAATTATTCAAGAAGATATTTGATTTGACATCAATATTGTCTCTCGAATGTCTCTTCAGCCTTCTCTATCTCAAGAAGCCTAGCAAAAGCATTAGGGGGCTCCTCAAGCCAGTCTAAATGTTTCGTAGCTATTGAGTTTAGTTCATCTTCCACTTGTCTGATGCCAAGGTCCTTATGAAGAGTTCTGTTGCTAACATACCACGGGGCGCCACAAATTTGAAGGAGTGTCTTATTTTGAAGAACTTGTATTCTAGCTAAGCTGGGTTTTAGAACAGGCTCATCATATTGGTAAGGCTTAGGACAGGAGCAACCACCTGATTGGTGGCTTTGCTCTGCTCGCTTAGAAGCCAGTCCAGCTGCTTTAGTTTGCGCTTTATCTTGAAGCTAATCGCTGCCACATTAAGGTGGACTCCAAGGTGGCATTGGGGTGCCTAATATGCTTGGGGTTCTGCATGGTTTCTAGCAAAGTGTATGTACCATTGCAGCAGACATATCCGGCTTAATAGTTCTACTCCACCTTTTGGCCCATGTGGCCACTGCATCTGCCGTTTCTAAATCTTTATCATCGGTAAAAGCCCAGGAGTGACATCATGCATAGGGTGAATAAGCAACATGACGGTAAGCATGCGAATTTTGAATATAAAGGAATGAATTGATGAATTCAGTCCATTTCTATTTCCATAAGTTTTCATTTCTCATACTGTTGCATTCACATAATAGCCAATGTCACTAACACTTCGTTTTCGTTTACCGATGCCAAAACCAAATCCAATAATACATGACTCCAACATGTAATGTGCCCTCAGTTTTACGACTATGATAAGTTTTTCAACTAATGCTATATGGCCATACACTAGGCACCTATTTGTTGAGCCGCACATCTTTCTTTCAATATCTTAGAGATAATAAGAAACAGTACTGCATATATACATATATGTGTATATACTATAAACTCGTGTAGGTTTGCCGATTCCCAAATGTATCGTGGAAGCAAAGTTGACTCTCTGGCACTCACTTTCATTACACAAATTGCACTGAATCTCAACAAAAATTTCATTTACCGCACACGGATGGCAAACTTATGATAATTTTTATGAGTGTGTGTCTGTCTGTGTATACATACATATGTGTGTTTGTGTGTGTGCGTGTGAACAAAACTAAAAGCCAAAGCTGAGAGCCATGCTGGCATTGGGAGTTGACGCCATTTTAGCTTGACTTTTACGAGGCCGCAGTTAATTTCTTAGCAAAATACACACACACACACACACACACGCGCATACATACACATACAGAGTCTGGGTAAGAGTCGAGAGCCAACTAACTGTTAACAGGCAGCAGCTAAATGTAATTGGAAAGCTCATCAAGTGTCGTCGGTGTTCCCATTTTGTGGTTGCCACTTGAGTGAGCGCAGAAAAGTATGCAAAGCATTTTTCCTTTTGCCGTTTGTGGCTTATTGAAAACGAAGCCAACGCTGCTGAAAGAACATCCAGCTTCATCAGCATCAACAGCACCATCAGCAGCATCCAACTTACAGCTTACAGCAACAGCATCCAGTGGGAACAGCATCCGCATCCAGTCAGTACATGCGCTTGCTTAGCTAAGCTGCTTTGCTGCCTCCGCTCGTTTACGACCTGAAGCTTTATTGTCCTTTTGTTTTCGTTGCCCATGTAATTGGCTTAGTTGGCAACGTGGGGCAACAGCAGGGGCAGCCAGCAGAGTCAACCAATGCTATTAACAATTTTGTTGTGTGTATGTATGTGTGAGGAACGTGTCTTTATTTCCGGACATCCAATCAGTCGCATTTCCAAGCTACCAGCTATCAGTTGTCGGTCACATGTGTACACTCAACAAAATTATATGCATCTAATTGAAAAATGTAACAAAAAATTCTCTTAGAAAATAAAGTGTGACTCTCTGGCACTTGTAATTAGGAGAAAAGATTTATCTAAGAATGCCTGATTCGAAATATTAGTAAAAAATATGAAATTTTATGATTATGATTTTCTTTTTGTGTAGCTTGCCATAAAAGAGAACTCTCAGCGCGTTAAGCTGGCTTTTCAATTTCGAATTTGAGTGCCGGTGCCGGGCAGCCATGTTCACTTTCAGGCCCAGTCCCCCTGTTGATGTCGAGCGTAAATATCTTCATGTGCAATAAATTTGCTTGAAATCGTAAATTTTAAACACTTCATTTAACAAGAGGAAGGGAGCGAAAACGCGCACAGGACACAAAACGACACGAAACGAAACGAAAGGCAGGCAGCGAAATCGCTCGTTCAACGATTATCGCTTGGCCCACTCCAAAATAAGGAAAGCCTGTGTGATTTCCTCTATGCCTGGCCAATGCCATTATGTCCTCTTCTGTTACTGTGCGCCATTTTCTCTTCCCATTTACTTTGCTGCTGAGAAATTCCCACAGGCATTGGCTGTTTGAAATTTTGTGTAACAAAAGTGCACTTCACTTCATTTACCACCATCTCCCACTCCCCACCCCCACCACACCATGTCAGGCTGGCCATGAACTTAACGAATGTTGCCATAAACCAGGGTTGGAGCTGAAGTATGCACCCACCCAACCAACCCATCGGAAATGCTGGTGATGACCACTGTGCCTGCTGCTACTTGGCTGTCAGTCTGTCTGCTTCGAAGCTCAATAATGATTTCCATGGCGAATTATTTGCATTTCCCCAAACTCATTATGTTTGCATTGTGAAATTTGCTTCGACGCCGTTGCTCCACCACCACCTGCCCGCTCACCGACTTTTACAGCTGCAGCTAACCGAAAATTCCGATTTTTGCAGCTTTGTTCAGCTGCCAGCAACAGCAGCAGCAGCAGCAGCAGCAACCACAACAACAATTCTCGGATTCTTGGCAATTCTTGGTATTTGTAATGGCTCTGTGTATTGGAATTTTCTTGTTGTCCTGATTTTAAAATCCAGCGCATACTCCTAAAAATGAAGTTATTTCAAGTTTTTCAGCATAAATATTTTTGCTAATGAAAAGAAAATTCTTTAACATTTTCTAGCAGCAACTAAAGACTTTTACTTGATGTTTATTAATAGATTTTTGTATGCTCAATTTTATTTTTATAAATTCTTCATGTAAATATTACTGAGTTTCTTTTCTTTGGTGGCGTTTCTTTTGAGTCAATTATATAGAAGTTTTGGAGTTATAAAAACTGCATTTTGGCAAGGCTATGAAAATTAATTAAGTTTCTTTTTTCTTTTCTTAGAATCTATCTTCAGCATCGTCCATTACGAAAGTACAAAATGTCCCCATGAAATATGTATATTTTCAAATTTGATCTATATAATAATCCAGCAGTCCATGAATCTCATTCATTCATTGATTTTCTGATATTTCAGGCAACCTCTTTATTAGCCTGCCACTTTTAAATTCTCCTTAAATTTTTATAACAACTGTTACACATTTAATTCACAATTTATTCAATTATCTGATCTATTTTCAGCAACAATTCCAACAGGGTGGAAAAAAACCCAACTATATCCACTGGAGTGCGAACAGTTTGTATATTTTTTACGCTATTCGCACCCGAGATAAATTTAATTAACGGCTGCCCTTTAATAAATGTAATCATTTTATATTTATTGTGCCGCAAAATAAAAATATGAAAAAAAATATAACGACCAAAGAAAATTGTGTGAAAAATCATATTTCCTGTCAAAAGGCTAACGAAAAAGATTTTTTCTTTCTCCCCTCCCCGCACAGCTGCGATCAGTCCAGACATGGCCATACCTCAGCATTTTCATTTCATTTCATTTCATTTCATTTCGTTTCGTTTATTACATGTCAAGCGTCAATGAATGTCAGTTTGACAGTTCATAAGACAAATACGACAATGGGAGCTCCTCAGCTCTCACTGAATGGGCCGAGGGGCTTGACGGTGTTGGGGTATTGTGGGCTCTGCCTTTGCTCAGGTGGTTTGCTTGTGCTGTGCTTGGCTTGTTGTCGAAGGGGTGTCTGTGTCGGGCGTGTAACATTTGCGGACATTAACGTCAGTGTGGCATATGAGAGACGTGCTTATTCCTGCATACATCCTAGTGCAAACAACGGGCCTGGATGGTTACCCAACAAGCAATTTCAGAATAGACGGTATCTTTATCTGTTGCTTATCGCCAAAATGTCCTTTAAAGTATTCCCTTACCTAAACAAAAACTTCAACATGTTTGCAGGGCAAGCATCCGCAACACTCCAGCCGCCGTCTCCTGCATCTTGAATAATATGTGAATGTGTTATGTTACCGCCACAGTCTGGCTCAAGATTGCCAATTCTCGGGTACGTGTAAGTGGCCTAAGGGGGAGACATCTCCCGCTGCTGCAGCTGTCGCCTACCGACTGTACAGGACATGTGCCCGTTTTACTTGACAACTTATTGGCATTCTGGCTGGCTGGCTGGCTGGATGTTTGTGATTTTTGGTTTTAAACAACTTTTAGCTGCAAATTGAAAATCAGTTAAGCGCTGACTGACTGAATGAAGCTTCATTTCTCGACTTTCTGTGCTTGTTCTGGCCTGCTAGCATTTTAATAGGTGACGCTGTCAATATATGTGTAAGTATTTGTGCTTGTATCTGCTGTGCGGCTGGCATTGACAGTTCTCCTACTTTTCAACACACACACACACAAACACACACTCACACATATTTACGGCGAAAGCTTTCAAGGCATTGTCATAAATCATTCTGCAAGAAAACAAGTTGAATTGCCACGCCCACGCTCCCCCATTACGGTGTTGAAGTGTGTCCTGCTTGACTTTCTTTGTTAGCATCTAAAATGTGGATTGAGTTTGAGTTTGAGTTACATGCAGCAAATGTCAAAGTTGAGCTGTAGTTGGGTTGTCTTGTCATGTCCTCAAGTGTGACACGGTCCAAGACATTCCTTTACATTTTTGCCGCTGTTTTGCTGCTGCAGCTGTTTTATATGAGTTGATTTGAATTGAATGGAGGCATATGACGAGTCCTTGCAGCTGCCTAAGGAATACACCTGGGCCAAGCTGTTATGTCCGAGGTATTTGTAGTATCATAGCACTTTATAAAGCCCAGCTGATATAAATCTTAATTTAATTATTTGATTTTTAGTCAACTGCCTTGTCATTGCAGTCTTTTGCCATGAAGACTTCTTGAGGCCAGAATGTAAGTCCTCATGTTACGTATACGTCGTGTTTGTTGGCTATATTTTAACATACTTTAATACTCATTATTCTTTCTAGACTTGATTTTGTTTTTACCATCCCTTGTGTAACATATTGCACATGTTATTGCTATTGCTTTCATGGTCCATTTTCTACTAAGTGGGTGTAAAATTTCGAACACTCAACTCGAACACTAGCGACAGCTGTTGACTCTTAAGGCCGGGGCAGGGACAGAAACTGTGGCGGATTGTGTTTGAGAAAGCAAGAAGCTTTTTTATAATCGTGTCATGGCCATATTGACCATACAAGGGTACGTACATTCTCAAATCTATGTTGTTATTTTGAACGGAAAGACATCCTGTTTTATAACACAGTTACCCTTTAGTAAACTAACAACAAGATTTCACATTCATCTCAGTGTTTCACAAAGAGCCGGTTGTTTCTTTAAATTCTATTTATTTGTGTGAATATCGAAATTTTGGTTATCCATCGAAATGTCGTCGAAAAAACGCACCAAAGGGGGAGCCTGTTGTCATTCGCCATGCTGTCCCTCAAATCAGCCACCACGACTTCCATGTGCCCCGCCAGCCGGACCTTGGTAAACACATCGCTAATAACCTGTATATAAACCATAAACCATATTTTGTCCTTATCTCCTGCTTCCTACAGCATGTCGCGTCTGGCCAAGTTGAGTAACTATGATCCATGCTCGCCAGACAATTGCAAAATCTACGGCGTTCACGATGAGCCTTACATACAGCCCTTCGATCCCAAGGAGTGCATGCGCATGCGTCGCGGTCACATTGATAATTCTCTTGGTTTCCCCATAGGCGTGGTGGCTGGCACAGTGCCAGCAAAGTCAACCATACCCAATGTGGAGGCCGTACGCTTTGCGGGCAACTTGAAAGGATTTGCGCACAGCTACTACACGCGTCGCGACCAATGGAATCCGGAAATGATTGATCATGTGGTTGTTGAGGGTCAAATTTTGTACAACGATTCGGAGAACATGCAGGATCCAAATCAGTTACTTTACCCGGAAGTCTATGATGAAAACGAACAGAGGGTGACCAGGCACTTCAAGATCAATGACATCGAGTTTGCGCTAGAGCTGGAGGCGCCATTCGAAGTCTATGGCTATCCAAGCATCATTGGCAATCTGCGACGGATTATGCGTGCCTTCTTCAAGAATGCCAAGCATGCCGTCTTCTGGACTCCGAATTGGTATTTGCTGATATGGAAAGAGAAGGGCGTTTGGATGGTTCTCGATTTGAATGGACGTGACAAGGATACGCTCAAGTCGAATCCTGATGGCGGCTTTCCCATGCTGTTGGCTCTAAAATCGCTGGACAATGTCATCTACCTCATTAAGAATGAGAGCAACCTGCAGAAGACGGACAAGTTCACGCTGCGAGAGATCCTTGTGGTGCGTATGGTCACACCAGGTCCCGACGGGCAAAGCTGGGAGCGGGATCATGGCATGCGCATGAGTCAATTTGATGTGATTGCCTCGGACTATGCCTATTTAAAGTCGAATCTGCATTTGACACTCAATCCAAAGGATGCACTGAGGAATCGCAGCGCCTTGCCTGTGGCTGTGGCCACTGCCTTGGCCTCCAAAATCGATCATCCAGCCACCTGGGATATGAAGACGTACGACAAGATCATTTGCTATGGCGTCAACATGTGCAAGAACTGCTGGGAGCCCTGCATCGACATCAATCAACCCATGGACCTGGACACCTTTCCTAGACAGATACGCATGGGTCAGTTTGTGGCCGAGGTGCTGCTCACGCCGAATGTCTACGAGGGCTGGTGGAAGTGTGTGCCCATGTACAAGTTCAACGATTTCCATTTGATGCTGGAGAAGGCCCTCAATGAGAACGACTATGTTATTTTCCAGATCAACAATCAGATGTATTCGCTATGGAAAAAGGGCGATTTTATCTATTTAATGGACCCCTACCGCCATCATATAGTGGGTCGCATACTGGAAGAGGGCGAGGACCCAAAGAGCGCCTCGGTGCGCATGTTCGGCAACCTGGATCGCTTGCTGAGCGTTTTCCATCAGATTCTACTTGAGTCGAATCGCTCGGCCATCTTTCACATTCACACACTGAAAATACGCAATATTACCGAATGTCCCACAGGCACGGCGCCGGCTCTATTGCCGCCCGATGAGGACGTTGAGGTCAGATCGCTTAATGAGAACATACGCTTCGAGGAGAACTACGACAAGTGTCTGGATGAATTGGGCGAGATTAGTGATTATGAAGAGGACTTGGCCTCCGAAATCGAACCCATCGAGGAGGTCAGCTCATCTGAAGAGATGGTTGAGGAGGAGGAAGGTGGCGAAGGCGAGCCAGCTGAGGGCGGCGACGAGGAAGAAGACGAAGACTAAGCAATTACCTTGGCTACATTTTTATTGCTTGTGATTTCTTTTTTTGTTTTTGTGAAAATCTTTGGGAAATAAATTTGGAGTAGAGGATTTTCTAGTGAATGAAAACGGATTGAGCTGATTGTCATGATCATGATCATGTTTAGGAGACTTTCAGCCTAATCTTTAGTAGCAATACAACTGCTTTGGATAGAATGAGCAAGTAACATTTGTATTTCGATTGTTCTAAAGGCAATTTGACACAGTCTGGCGCTTCAGAGAATGTTCAGTTTGTACTAGATTTTGTATTCATAAGTCGAGCTCATCTTTTCATCTACTGTTGAAAGAGCAATCTCAACAGTATGTTTTTCTTTCATTTAATCCAAGCAATTAGTCGGCCATTATATATCCAGTAAAAGCCAACTTCATTCAACGTTTTAAAGCGCACAGAATTATCACTTACAGCAGCATCTTTATCTACCTTTTCACAAAGACGACGACAACCGGTTTGTTTCTCGTTTTGTTTTTGTTTCTGCTGTTGTTGTTTTTGTTATTTTTGTTTAACAAGCAACAAAAAAAAAAAAAAACATTTTGAATTAAATGTCACGTTGTCGTGTAAAGTCGCTTGTTCAGCCAGCTACGACAACAGAGCAACATGAATAACAACAGCAACAACTGGAGGCGTCTAAAATAGTCAGCTCCTTGACGAGGCTCTCTGCGATATTGCCACCTAGGTACGAGTGGAAGCATATATCCCTATGAGGGGCAGACCCACGTATGTCATTAAAAAAAATATATCGTTTGTTAGTTGCTGCTGCCGGTTTTGTCTTTTGCCGGAGGCCCCCAATGTGGCTAGGATGAGAGGAGGTCGCCTTACACAGGTGAGCCAGGCAGCAGCCACTCCCCACACACACTCACACATCAGTCACTTACGACAGCGGCGGTATAACACCCCTCACACCTCCAGCTGCTTGCCCACTTGGGCACACGTTATTCGCATCGCTGGCAGCATTGTTGTTCCTGCTCCTGCTTCTGCTTCTGCTGGTTGCCGTTGCCGCCTGCATTTGCCACAGCTACAAGGCTCTGGCCACGCCTCTACGGCTCGTATTCATCACATTCAGCTCAATTTTCTCGTCTTTTTGGCCCAGAACCAGAGACGCGACATTTTGAATTCGCAAGTGACATTTTACAAAAGTCGACAGCGCGAAATTAATGGAAATTTAAAAATTGCATTTTTCGACATCAACAAATGTGAGAAAATGGGCAAAGGCAAAGGAACGAAGGAAAGTGAATGCAAATGGGTTGGCGCGCAAGTAGAAACAGGAGAAAGAAGCTCTGATGCTGACAATGTGGTCTTGTTTGATGGTAATGGCTACACCTGCATCCAGTACAGGCAACCAGCATCAGCTTGGGCATGTGAGGAGATAATAGAGACGACAGACAACTTGGGAGATGGCTAGAAGATTGCGACACGCGACGTGGAAAATCTGTCTTTAGAGTTTATGGGCTGGGATGCGATGCCAACCGTTTGATGGCTTCTTGTTGTTGTTGTTGTTGTTATTGTGGTTTTTTCTTCTTTTCTTTTTGGGCGTGAAATTTACATGTCAAGCCATTTAAATGAGCTGGTTTCCATTTAAATTTGTTAAAGTGAAATGTCAAAGGAGGAAAATGAAATTCACAGAACATTCCACAATATTCGGAATTATGTTGAGGTGTAGCAAAAATGAACTATTGTTGTGTTTACATTGAGTCCTCAAGACAAAACGAGGTCATAATTGTTACAAGGAGATACTCTAAAGGAAATCAGAGAAAATAGGGGAACCATTGTAAAGTCACAAGAGCGAGCAGAGAATGAGCAGAGACAAAGGAAAGGAGCAGATAGAAAGGAGAGTAAGGAGACTTCCTTCGAAGAGCATCTCTTATCGTTGAACAATGAAGCACAAATAGAGCGAGATTAAAATTTTCGTAGTTATACTTTCATACCCTTGCGAGGGTATTATAATTTAGTCAAGATATTTAGAAAGAAGTATCTCCGACCATATAGAGTATATATATTGAACAGTAGGATAAACCGAGTTGACATAGTCATGCCCATCTGTCTGTCAGTCTGTCCGTCTGTTTTTCTGCGAGCTACTCTCTCAGTTTTGAAACTCTCGATTATCAGCGTATTCTTCCTTATGCTGTAAGCTGCTGATATGTAAAAATCATAATGATCGGACACTATGTTATAGTGGTATAGCTCCCATATAAAAACATATAAATACATAAACGTTGAGCAATAGATGGCGCTAATACAATTTCATTTGCAAACCAAACAAAGTTATCTGTGCTAGCAATGTGCTCTGACTTTCTCTCTTACACACAAACAAATTTCTTGAAATGCAAATGTGTGGTATGTAGGCATTTGTATGTACATATATGTATATGAACTTGTATACCAGAAAGCCCGCACAAAATATTTAAAGGTTATTAGACAGAACTTTGCTTCGCTGCCTATTGCTATAGCTGAAGGAAATACTTTCAGACTACTTTCAGACCTTAAAGTTCTGCAAGGGTATATAAGCTTCGATTATCCGAAGCTAGCCTTCCTCTCTCTTGTCATATATATATAGAGAAATACATGTTTTTCACATTCAGCATTTACACAACATTTTCTACATTTTGATTATCAGCTTACCCATTTAAGATCATAATTTATGTAACGTCAACTTACCTGTAAAGATAGAAAAAGGAAAGTTTACAATTTTGTTTAGCACAAGAAATTCAGAGCAATATTAATTTTGAGCATATTTTACTGCATTTTCTTTTATATTACCATTATTTTTTTTGCACTGCAGAAATTGATTAAAACTACAGCATCAAAAATGCTTTTAAAAGCAAATGCTACAAAAAAAAAAAAACACAAAAAGAATATTAATAATAAAATCTGTGTGTTTTCAGATATTCTACTCGTTTTTGTTCTCCCGAATGCTTTATTAATTTTTAAATTTTTGTGTAAATACCGCATTGTTGGGAAATTGCTGGTCGCAATTAATTTGTAAATTGTTTTAAGTATTTAATACATATTTTCTGCCACGCCCCCAGCAGCAGCCAACTAGCAACCAGTGTGGTGATTACACTGTGGCTGCCACGCCCTTAATGGTGGTTAGCTGTCGGGTCGCGTTGGGTGGGCTTTGAAGGGTTTGCATGGCAGCAGCAGTTGAGGATATGGGGGAGTCGGTCGTCACATGTCAACGACAGCGCCGGCGGTGACTATGCAAACCAAAATGAAACCTAGCAAAAAAAAAAAAAAAACCAAAACCAACAACAAACTGGACAAGAGGATGGGCGAATGGGAGGTGGGAGGCAAACAAAGGACTGGTCACTGCACCTGCCACACACACACACACACACACACACACACACGTTAGGGACGACAGAATGATTGTTTCTGTGCATTTGTATTGTGTAGTTGGCGCAATTTTCGTGCTAAGTGCACATGATAAATTAATGATTCCAGGGGCGTACGGCAAAGTGATTAATTGTCAGACGACTGCTGGCGGCGGCACGATGCATGGAGGCGGGGAGGCAGGCAGTTATGGCAGGGGGTCAGTTGGAACTAGAGCATTGAAGCCTATCGACTGGCTAAGTACACATATGAGTAATGGCGCCCAGCTCCTGATGTGTGTCTACACTTAAACAAATATTTTAGAAGAAGTTAGCTAACTTCAGGAGAAATCTGCTGTCTGCAAAATTTAATCTATATTGAATATGGCTCTGGAAAGCAGACACGTGCTTATATGTTTAAGACAAATGAAAAGGCAGCCTTCATTTCAAATTGCTTTAAGAAGTTTGTAAGCACACAAATATCGCGTGATGAACGCTACATTTGTACGCATTTCTGGATTGATATATTTCTATCTTCTTAATGAGATATCTTCGAATTTCATCTCTAGTGTGTTTTTGGGAGTAGTTTCAAATGATATAACAAATAATTTCTTATCAGATATCATACAGTGTCGTCGTCATACAGTTGTTTGGCGAATTTCTAAGTTTTAGTAAATAATTCCTCTGAGTGTAATTTGGTTTCAAGTGAACAATACACTGCTAAGACCGTGCAGGCAGATATACTGTTAGCTAGGCAGATTTCATGTTAATAAAACAAACAACAACAGAACAGACAACAACTACAACAAGAATGGCCACCGTGAAAAGGCAAGCAGTAGTCATAACATTTGCCATAAGTCAGGCTCCGGATCCCCCACTGGGCTCACCTGCCTTCACAGAGCACAAAAGCGGCTCAAAGTCAAATTAGCGCAACTGGGCGTAAAATATGAACTTTTGACTAATTGATTGAGCGGCTTTTCTTCCATTCACACAGCAAATGGAACTTAAGGTGGGAAACTTCGGTATTTTGTAACCGACTCAGGTTGTCCTTTTCTTGCATGTTGCATGGACAATGTGTTGCAATGCAACTCGAATACACCAAGCAGGTTGAATTTTCATCATTTCATTCATTCAATAAATTATTAATATTTAACGGACTTCTTTTATACAGAAAAATGTCAATTAGTCAACTAACAATTTTCGTCATAATTTTCCCACCAAGGTGGAAAGCTTAAGTACAGCTAAAAGCCTGTTGAAATGTCTAATTAGTAGATATAAACTTTTATTTAGATACAGTTAAAACCGTGAAAATGAACTTTACGAACTTCTAAGGCACATAATTCTGCACTTTGGCGTTGTCAACTGTTCAGTTCAAGTTAAGTTTGCTCAACTTTTTGTTGCACAACATTTTCCACTTCATTCTACTTCACATGATAAAACTTATTCGCTTGCTTGGCCTGGGCCTGTCTTTGCTGGCCGTGCTGGCCAATTTCAAGCTAAATCTGCATTAACTGTAAAACTGCAACAATGAAACGAAATACCAGCAATGTGTAAACAATTGCCATGCAAATTCCGCTAACAACAACAAGAAAAATAACAACAAAAACAGCATACATTTTGGGGACAGTCGTAAAATAAAACAACTTTGCGATTTGCCGGCAAATCAAAGTGCAAGCAAAGTTCTCGCAAAACTTTTACTCTGGCCAATACATGAGCACCACCCCCGTCGGCCTCACCCACTCCCACCGCACTGGCGTTGTCAGGGCTGAGCCCTAGTGGCTGGAATTGTGGTGACCATGTTAGGGATGCGGATTGCGGATGCACTCAGCCAAATTGAGCAAGCTGCTGAACAAATCCCAGCTACAACAACAATTTCCAATTGAAAAATGGAAAACAAAAACAAACAAAAATCCTACAAAATGTTCAAACAATTTTTTTCGGAAGTTATCTCCAGCGCAGATACATGAAAAATGCAAAGCAACAACAATCACTGCATAGAAATCTGCTCAATTTTGTTCAATTTGAGCCAAACATGAAAAATACATTTTTAAAACGCGTCCGAATGTAATTGTACATTTTTTAGTTTTTCTGTGGAAATTTGCTATTATTGTTTTAAAGCTGAGCCGTTGCTGTCTGGAAAAGCTAATATGCAAATGTTTGTTTTAATCCAAAGCTATGAAAAATGTACACAAGGATAGCACCGGAGTGGAAACAACAAGAAAACACTTGAAAAAATTTGAGTAATCTGATTGGAATCTTTAAATAGATACCAAATTCTCGAAAATGTCTCACAATTTCCTATTAATATGCAAATATTCTACTGTAATTAACTTTACTGGATTGCTCATTCTATTGAAAAGGTTTCTCCTTGATCTGAATACAAAGTATTCCCATTTCTCCGAGTGCACCAATTGTAGCTAAAAACAAAAACAACACTTTCTTTCCGTATCTCTCCAGTTTAGTGGCTAGCCCAAAGCGACAACTAGAACGACAATGGCAACGGAATAGAGCAGTTATCATTGTCCTTTCAGTTATACACCCGAGAGGCAGTCACGTTGCCATCACACGAGAGATACAGTTAACCGGTATTTGCATGTAATTATATTTTCCACTGGGCAACTGGAAATTTGCAGCTGTTACTTCAGCTCCGAGTTGGTGGTGAGGGTTCCTTGTAGACTTCATGTGCTGCTCAGTCCCTTGTATTTGCACAGTTGCAACTTCATTCGCAGCTTTTGGTCATTCAACTGAACATACACACACACACACACACACACAGAAAGGGAATGAAAGAGCTGTATCAGGAGCAGCACAGGACATGCATGCGGTTAAGGATGATGGGTGCAGGGACAAGCATTGTCCAACGTCGACTGTTCATCAAATAGTCATCGTCCACGATTGCTGCCAGCATCGGTCTTGCCCAATCATTCGCCATGATGCACTCAAAAGCGTAGCTCTTGGACAGACATTAACTTTGTAATGTCTCTGCAAAGCGTTGCAAATGAGCGGGCGGCAAGCATGGCATAGGAATGGTTTGTTTCCGGATACCAAATGGCGCCGCCAGGAGCAGTCAGGAGTCAGCATATGTATGCGAAATTTGCTGCAGTGAGTGTGGGAATGCAATGACCTCATTGTAGTCTGATGTTAGTGCATACATTGGCAGACGCATATTGATGAGATGCGTTTTATAGTCTGAAGGATAACAGAAGGTATAACACCATGAATGCCAACCTCGAGCGTGTGTCTGTTTCATAATTTTGGTAAATAATAGCATGAATTGTGGGAATTGAAATGGGGAATTCAAATGGTTGCTTAGATGAGTATATCTCACTAGAAAACAGGGTGATGTAGAAGCCTTTTAGGGGAAATCAGAATAAGGAGCGGAAAATATGTACTTATTATTCCAAGAACAGAACAATAGATACGATTACTGCAACCAATATCCAAGCTCTAGGTGCAAGTTCAATTGGCTTTGCCAAACTAATGCAAAAAGATTGATTGATTGATTGATTTTTCCTATTTCCACAACTCAAACCGTTTTCAATGCTCACCTAGTTCAAATTCCTTAATCCTTGTCTGTCTCTGAGATGACTTTTGCTCTATATACTTGTAAGTACTTGAAGAGCATCAAATTCCATATGTATCCAGCATGCAAACATACAACGTTTGGTATGCATCTCATACCTCTAAGCTAACAAAAGTTGGCCAACAAATACAATTTTCAATTATCGCAAGATCTGCAACTTTTGCAACAACAAAAAAAAACACAAAAAAAATAAAAATACATTCGAAATAGAAGAGAAACAACTGAAATGCAAATCAATTTGAACAAAGCAGAAGTGAAGAAGAGGCAATCAAGAAAACTGCTAAAAGGAAAACTAAACAATGCCAACAACAACAACAGCAGCAGCAGCAGCAGCAGCAACAGCAACAGCAACGTCAAACCGTATCAAAGAGCAGAGCAGAGCAGCCAATAAAAATAAGCCAAATATAAACAAAATTGAAGCGGCAACCGCAAAAATATCACAAAAACACAAAACACATATGAGTGGGCAATAAGTGGGCGTGGCATCTGGTAGCCGCAGGGGTAGTAGTAGGTGCCACGTTTGCCATTTAGCGAATGAACTTTTTATGAGGCCGGGCCAGGGGAAAAGCAAAGCAATAGAGGGAAACGGGAATGGGAATGTGAGTCCGTATCAGGAAGTAGGATGAGGGTGAGCGCAGTCGAAGCGAAGCTAATATAAGCTAAACAATTCTGGCCACACACCAATTTAATGCTAGTAGCTGGGTCAAAACGCCAACGCAGGGTTGGCAGGGGCAGGGGCAGGGGCAGGGGAGGGCGTATATTGGGCCAACAAACGTTAACACGAATTCAATTTCAAGCATTTCTCTGACCAAAACCGGTTGTGAAATAAAGCAAAAATTCTATTAAATGGAATTGCTGCAAAGGCCATATAAATGTCGGAGCGGAGCTGTATGGGAAAACGAAACGAAAAATAGAACCGCAGGACAACAATTGGCATAATGCATATGTGCTTGCTGCCTGCTGCTTTGAGATGAGAATGTATGTTTAGAAGTTGAGGTGGTAGCAATTTCACCAGGCATTGCCTGGATTATCTTTATATATAACTTTCCCAGAGACAAGCTCATACTTTTCCCGATCCTAAAGACTTATTTCTACCGCCAGGTGTACTTTCACAGGGGTTTTTAAAATCTTGAAAAGTCTGACCAAAGAACCCTTCGCATTAACTTAATTATTTTTGAATGTTTCGTGTTGTGAAACCTTGTCTGAAAGTGTAGTATAAGGAGTACATATAAGGAGTACATATATATATATGTAGTATATACAATAAAGCTGATGACTATGCGAATTGTTTTTGCTTTGTTAGTGTTAGTGTTGAAACTCGAGGCATTTCACGCACAGACACACGGACGCACACGCACACGCACATGCACACGCAAGCATACACAAAGGCTAACTCATCCAAACACGCTGGCAAAGCAACGCACTTAATGAATGAGGTGTAGAAAGAAATGTAAACAGATACTTAACCTCCAACGAAGAAAGGCTGCAAATGAAATAAAAATCAACACAAGTGCTAGGGCGGACTGAGAGACGAGAGGAGCACACACATGCACTCTCACGCATACACAGATACATATACCACATAAAGTAAACTAAATAAGAAAATGTAAGCAAATAATAAAAAGAAAAACAGCTAAGCGCTTTTCCTTTACTTCTCGTGCCACAACAGACCCACACCACCCCGAACCCAGCTGGAGGCAACCACTTGGACATGGACATGGCAGCCAAGGTGTGTTATTCTATTGCCATCTCTCTGGGTGCGCGAATGTGCTTGGATGTGTGTGTGTGTATCTGTGTATCTCTTTGAGAATATATATATAATTAAGTGTCTGCTTGGCATGCAGCAAAGTCACGTAATTCTATTTAAGATTATTTAATAAAACCGCATAAAGACTACGGTTAATTAACATCTTTCGCCAAAGCGTTCAACGTGGCGTATACGCAATTCACACACACACACACATGCACATACACAATTCGCTGTCCTAGTCAATTATTATTTCTCTGACGCTGCTTTTGCCCTGCTTTTGCGTTCCACCGACTTTATTTGTACAAATTTGTTGGCCATGTTTATGCATGCAACAATTTATACACTCTGCTAACAGAAAGCTCATTTGTACAAATTAAAATTTAAATTAATTTCACTTGAAAATATTTGATAGCGTGGTTGAATGATAAACGAACGATAAAACATTAATTCCATTATGTGAAGCGGCCAATTAAATGTGAGTGTTTTAATACCATTCACAAAAAATGATGATGGTATGTTAATGTTGTCAGGCAGGCACAGAAGGAAGCGTTTCCGACTATATAAAGTATATATATTCTTGATAAGTATAACAATGTGACCATGTCTGTCTGTCTGTTTCAATACAATTATCGCAGAAGTCTAATGGTTAAGTTTAAGATTCATCCATATTTCATATAGCTCCCAAGTAACTGATTGTTCCGGGAACAAAAACAAACTAAGCATGCTTGAAACTGTGAACATATACTCGATACATGTGTACCAACACAACAACAACAACAAAAATCGATAATGAATAAAAGTCTCCTTACTATTTGTACACACCTCGTATATATATAGGTAGGCAAGTGTTATAGTAAATGTGTATAAAAATATGCAGAAAGTTTTCAGAATTGGCTGTGAAGATTCGGTTTTTAAAGAGACAGAGGGTTTTTTTTACTAAAAAAAAAGAAGATTATGACAAAAAAACTATTGAAATTGAGCGCAGTATCCAGGAAAATCAGTATCCTATAGAGTCCTGAATATACGTAAACGTAAAGAACAAGAGGAAGTCAGATATTATGTGTTCAGTTTTGTGTTTCAGACTGTAATAAGAAAGAATATATTTTAAGCTCGATCCTGATCAAATTCAATCAACGGCCGAGTGTCTTTCACAATGCATTTGCTGCCCACCCGCCCAAAACATGCATTCACTTATACATATATACTCTAATTATACAAACACACACACATTTGCTGCCCACCCGCCCAAAACATGCATTCACTTATACATATATACTCTAATTATACAAACACACACACACACATACATAAACACCTACGGCAGACACACAGGATCGAATCGGACGATCCCATAGAGGAGATAGCGGCTGAACGAACCACTACCACATTTAAAAAGGAGACATGCGAGGCAGCGAGAAGACAGACACTGAAGAGATGGCAGGGACGGTGGATTGGTAGAAGGCACGGACAGGTAAACTACTACCTGACTCAGCTCCTTAGCGGCTGCTTCCGTAGCTACCTGTACTGGGACACGAGCTGTCAGAGAAATGTACATGGTGTAGCCGAGGAGTGATGGAATATGCCGAACATGTTATGTTCAAGTGTCCAAAATTCTCTTCCCAGCGAGGAAAACTGGAACAGGAATTGGGATCTGAGATCTCGGGGGCGAACTTTATCCCGTCCATGCTGAAGAGCGCGGAGAACTGGCAGGTGGTCATCAACTTTACCATGGACGTAATGATCGAACTGCGGAGAGCTGAGCGCGAGCGGCGCTCTATGGATTAGGCGACGCCGAATCTTCTGTGAAGCAATGCTTCGCGGCCGTATCGCAGAGGGAAGGCCCCGCCTCATCCAAATATACAAGAATTCTTAGCTTATGGGTTTTAGCTTTAATCGCCTAATGTACATAGCCAAACTAGAGATAATAAATGTATTAAAAAAAAAATACGGCAGACACACATAAATATCTGTTTTGCCTTTGCTTTGTAAACGAATTCGTTAAATTTACTTCTCATTCCATCTCTATTTGTATTGAAATATTGTAAATTTATATGGAAGATATATGATATAGTTGTTCGATCCGGACGAAATTTGGTTAACACACGTCAAGGTGGTTCAATCTTAACAATTTTTGAGTATGAACAGTCACAGCGGAAATAACCCTATGGTGAGTATGGAAAATACAAAAACTGAGAGACTAATTCGCCTAGAAAGACGCAGACAGACAGACGGACAAGGCTATATCAACTCGGCTTGTTATGCTGATCCAGAATATATATTACTATATGAGGTCGGAGATGCCAGGGGTATAAAAAGATTTTGTCTAGCCCGATGCTCAGTTAATTTCTAAGTATCGAATATCAAATCCTAAGAATGCAATTAAGACTTACATTCTAATGGCGGCGGCTTATATTACCGCTTCCCCCTTTTCAACAGCGCAACACCAATTCCACTTTGAGTTGGGCAATATTCATTTATGCCTTTACTGCGCAAGAAGCTAGTATAAAAACTAACTTTGCAATGTTTATCCAATAGTCTTTATGAGGTGATAAAAAATCTACTAGTTTTAATTAACACGTTTCTTTCTCTAACTTAAACTATTAGTGTTGTGTTTCAAATTTTATATATTTATATTTTATAGCCAATAAACATTTGTTGCCTCACAAAAAGACACTTTAAAATTATAGCTTCGACATTTACTTTAATGCTTTATTTGCAGCAATAATAAATCAGTCAAGAAAAATGGGTTTATTTAATATATCTTTCAACTAATCCAGACGAAAATCTAAGCTGGCAATTATATCCGTTTTCATTTTACACATTTTCGTTCAAATCTCTTTCGAGCATATCTGCATAATTTATTCCTACATTGAGTGAGCAGCAGAACATTATAGAAAAAAACAACTCTATGCCCATTTCCTGGCGGGCAATTAAACTAAAAAAGTTATAATAAATAAATAAATAAATGAGAAATATGCAAATCTATATAAAAAAGGAAATAAAACAAAATTTTTGTTTTCCACCGCAAAATGGCAAATGGCAATTTATATGCATAAAATATGTGTGCAATTTATAATGATGTTGCATACACATACACAAACACATACACAAGCACAGCTACAAATATTTAATGGGGGCTTTAAAAAGTCACATATGTTAAGCCCTGTCATAACTGGAAAAATATATTAAAAATCTCAACAAAAAATGCTTAATAAACTCTGTTTCCAGCCAGAAGGCAACAAACATTAATCATATAAATTTAAAAAAAAATGTATTTATATATTTATAATATTCTTCATGGAAGAACAAACAAAAGCTAGAACTAAAATTATAAACATACACATTGATTTGAAAAAGTGTCAATCAAAAGTGTGTGAAAATTCATCGAGGCACACGCACCACGTGGCGTTTGAGTGTGGCGCGTCAAGGCGTGTGTGTTCTTTCTAAGCACTTTGCTTTGCTGTCACTTGAGGAATGCGTACACCGTTCGAAGCCAAAACAATGCCCAAGCAACGACTAAGCCTAAGGGCTAAGACACTGACCCAAAACTTGGCCAAGTTAACAGACATGTTAGCCAGTGGGCGTGGCTATAACAAATCAACTGTAACAACAGCAACAGCAGCAACAACAACAACCAATGTTGGCAGAACTTTAAATCAAGGTAGTGGAAGAGCTATGGCTTGGTTCGATTCAATGTTTGATTGGCAATTTTCTAAAAATAAAACAAAATGCCATTTGTAGAGAGCTGAGGCCTCTGCAAGTGTGTGTGTGTGTGTGTGTGTGCGTGTGTATGGTTGTGTCAGTACATTGGTTTATTTGCCACTTGATTGCGGTTTTAGACTTTTCCACTTGTTAAGTTTCATTCCGCAGACGAGTTTTCTGTTTGGCTGTTTGGCGAGTCGAGTCAAGTTGAGTCGAGTCGAGTAGAGTCGGGTTGAGTTCAGCCGCCTCTTCAGGCTTTAATTTAGAACGTTGAACGACGACGAAACGAAGGAGAGTCCAATAGCAAATATAACAACAACAACAACAAAAACAACAACAACATGAGAGTGGCACGTACACTTAAACAAAAAAATGCCCTAAAATTAAGAAATATATAAAGAAATATCTTTTATATAGGAATATTCAATTCAAATCGATTCTCTTTAAAATCCGTCCTCATATTTGACTATCCGAAAAGCTTCACAAATCAGTAGTCTTTGCGTCTCTACGACTTGCAAAGACTGAACGCTTGTGATCATTTCCCCTGACTGTGTGACCTAAGAAGATAGCAGCAGAACTCATCCATAAATATTCACCTTCGTCAACGTTCCCAAAGCATTATTAAACACTTCTGCACGGTTTACTTGGGAAAATCTTAGGTGTAATTACGTATGACATGGATGATTATAAAATATATTTTATTTTGACATTTTTTATTTATTTATTTCCTTAATAAACTGAGCTGTTAGGGCATTATTTCTTTGAGTGTGTTGCAAAAACAAAAAGTAAGATAGATAGATAGATATACTTCGCTCGATAGGCAGACAGACAGACAGGCTAATGGCAAGGGGTGCTGAGGGCGTTGTGGCAGGCAGCAATGAGCGTATAAAACAAATTGCAATTCGTTGCAGAATCGAGGGGGCCATCGGTGCAACTCAGCAACACAACACAGCAACAAGAACCTGTAATAAAATAAATGAAAATGTGCTTGGAAAAAAGCATTTCAAGTGCATTTATTGTTGTTGTTCTTGTCGACGCATTAAAGCACAGCCAGACTCAGACACAGCAGACCTAGTCCCCCTCCCCCCACTCAGACAGTTGTCTATTTAAACAGTCTACAAAGTGTACAGCAGGGGAAACTTGGGGGAGCATGGGCACGACCAACCCAAGCCGGAGCCCAAAAGCCAGCCAGGCATGCAATTGTTTTAAGCCTTAAATAACTGTATTTTATGCAGTTGCCATTATTGCTCGTTCTTTTTTTTTTTTTTGGTGGGCGCTAAGTGAGGGGAGTTGCCCTGTTAGCAGGGCCTAGGTGAAACAGAGGGTTGGGGGCGGCATCGTGCAAAATTGTGCATGCAAAATGTTATGGCATGTAATTGATGTCATTGCATCAACATGAATGCAGAAATGCAGTCAAATGTATAGACATGAATATTTTGCATTGATCGTGATGTGATTTATGGTTCGTTGGGCTCTCCTTACCGCCCGCCCACTGGCTCTTTATAATAAGCTATGCCCATATGTAATATGTGTGAAATTCACAATGGAAATTCCAACAACAACAACAACAACAACAATAATAATAATATAAAGGTGACAATGGAGTAAGTTGAGGTGGATGGCTGGTTGGCCATTGAAAGGGGAAAATGAGATGCGGCATCGTCTGCGATTGTAGCGGAAATTGATGACGGTTATTATGGTAATAATTATGAAAAGCACGATAGTTTGGGGAACAGGAGATGCTGCTCAAAGTGGAGGACGAATGAAACACATAGCCAAAATGTATTCAGTTATATATATATATATGACATTCAGGGTTGATTGTTGTGCAGACAAATGTAAATTTGAAGGATTGGGTAGTTCTTGAGCCTTTTCAATCGATATTTAGCCATTCTTTATAGAGGGGATGGTGATAGATATAAAATATATAATCGAAAGCGTAAACCTATGAAGGTTTTCTATATGGCTTAAGTTACTCTAAGAGCCAACAAATAAATTTCAAAATGACTACCAAATCGATTATAATGTCTGCATCAAAGCAATAAAAAGTGACAAATGCCATGCCAAAAATGCACCACTTCCTGAATTCCAACTACAAAGGCGACTATCATAAGCGAAAACTGCAAAGAGTTATAAAATATCCGCAGCAGTTCAGCATTGAAATAGCGCCAAGTGAATCACGCACATGGAATGTGAAATCAATTAAATGGAAATCAGCTGCAAAAAATAAACCCAACCACCAGCAGAGAGCACAAAGTCGACAATTGTAGAATGTCAGACATGTACAGATGACTATGCGTATGGTTGGCTCTAAAACCAGAGACATAGATACAGCCAGAGTCACAGATAGCAAGCCAAGGAGAGTTCCACAAAAAGGCCAGTCAGTCAAGCAGTAACAGCTACGGCAACAACTCACATCAGACAATGACAATTGCGCTCTGAGAGTTGCCCCGGAGCGCACAGAGTCCGCTGAGCAGACAAAGAAACACGCCAACAAAGAACGAACCAGAGCGGGCGCTGCACTGCCCCCCCGAAAAAGAGGAGGGAATCTGTGTATCGCGGTGTGCGTGTACTACCTGAGCACAGGTGCATTGACTGAACACGCAGCTCACAAATGGCAACAAAAAGAAAAAAAACTCGCCTGCGTTAACTGGCTTAGCAGCATCCGATTTCCCCCATTTCATTTCCATTCAGAGAGCCGCGCAAACGCCGCCGCCGGCTAAGCGGATGTATTAGACCAAGAAAAAAAAAGAAGTAGTTGAAGTCAAAGAAGTATGTATATGCAACTCGGCTTTGAAAAATATAGAAAAGTGAAAATGTGGAAAACTTGTAGAACATCTTCCAAACAAGCACACAGCTAGACTAAGGCAGACCCAAAGCCAATGGAGCGGCCAAAGACGTTTGTGGCTAACGGTGTGTGTTTGCCGTGCTGTGTAGTATCTGTGTGTATCGTGTATCTCTTTGTGTGCGTGTGTATTTGTGTGAGCTTTGACCAGACTTGGCGACCGCAAAACAAGATTCCCTAACAATTGCCATTAGCTGTATTTTTGTTGCTGTTGTTGTTGTTGTTAATGTTGCAGATGGCGAACGCAGTAGAAATAGCAAAAGCGGCAACAACAACAACAACATAGGCGACAAAAAATTTGCTGTTAAAGTCGTTGAAATTTTGCAGACGTTTGTAATGTCTGCAATTGAGACTTCGCAGTCAATGTTGCTGTTGTTGCTGTCGGCACCATGGGGCGTACGAGTGCGCCATTGTCAGCAGCGACTATGTGTGAGAGAAAGAGAGAAGAGATGGGAGTCTTAGTACTTTCCCCCTTGCCATTTTTGGGTGGGGCACATGGCAATTACATTTGTTAGATACGTTAACGAATGTTAAAGTTCTTGAAAATGCTCGCACACATTTTTCTAAAGTTCTCCCCCTGCGCGCTTCTCGGAAGAAAGTGGGTGGCAAATAAGGTTGCTGGGTCAGCTGGAAATTGGCTGGAGTTAGCTTAGAGCTGGGGGGCGGCGGCAGTGAAATTGAAGTCGTAAAAGTTTTAACTTGATTACGATCAGAATAGAAAAGTATATTCTGCTGGATTATTGTCAGCCAGAAGTGAAAATAGTTATTTTATGTTAGAGTTTTAAAGTTGAGAAAAGTTTGCAATCGGGGGGTTATGGGTGAGTTAAGAAGTTAATCTGGTATTGAGGGGAATATTAGTATAAAGATTGTGGAAAAAAACAGAAAGAAATTGTATGGCATCTAGGTTGTAAAGGGAAGACCAAGGAAAGATGTCTCCAACGAAGTATGATTAGATGGCAGAACAAAATATATACGAAAATATGTATTGGATAACTATAGAGGCTATATTTAAGGATTAAAATATCAATGTTCTATAAACCATATTAACAAAAGCTTCCAACAAGTTAGCAAACTTTGGAAGTCTTCTCCTTGGTCTTAGTCTTTCTGTACTTTGCAAAGCCTGCGGAAATTTCAACATGTAATAAATTTTAATTAATCAACTTGACAAAAGACGGGCCTATAGTGGTAATCGGCTGGTGGGCATGGAGTATGCAGAATATGGCAAGAAAATTCATTTCATTCGTGATTCAATTAAAAATTTAACAAACATTAAATTAACGTGCATAATTAGCACAATTCACAAAATATTTAATGGGATTATGAAAAGGAAAATTTAATTTTAGCCGCGCAGGCTTCCCCATTCCCGTGCCCCAGCCCCAGCTAGAGTAATTGCCATATAAATACAAGCAGCAGCAGCAGTAACACCGGCAGCATCAGCCGACGGTGAACTTGAGCGTTAGGGAGACGGCGGCATACAAATTATGAAGCTGGCAATAAACTTCCGCACAAAATTAGCGCAACTTCCTGGCAAGCCCTAAAAAGAAGAATAGCGTCGCCCACGATAGCGACTACAGCGACATCAGCAACAACAACAACAACAACAATAATGACGTTGACAAGCCAAGAGGTGTGGGCGACGGCGTTGGCAAAGATGAGTTGGTGGATATTGGTGGTTTGGGGCGACTGCTTCAAGCTGCCCTGTTGGGGGTTTTACGAAAGTTTGGATTCTTGAATTTAATTTAACGTTTTTCTTTTAGAGATATTTGCCAATCAATTCGGGTAGCAGATAGGAACTACACTGCCACAAGGCAGAGAAAAAACGGTGTTACAAAATTTAAAATTTTGAAATCAGATTGTTTGCTCAAATAACTTTAAACATCTTTAAACCTTTTTTATATATCTAAATCATAGTAAATGCTGAAAATAAATCTAGCTTGACAAGTTACAATTCTGCAGTCAAGCTAACTCGACAGTTAAGTACGCTGTACCTAGTAAGCTGCTATATCATATAGCAGACCAATCCTGCTCATATTGGGTCAGTGAACTTGGGAATGCTCAAAATCGATATAAGCCGAGTTTAGATTGATTTCAAATGAAAAGCAATGAAGTTTTCCTACTAAGTGCTCATTCTGAGAAAATTGGATCTATGGGAGCTATATGATATAGGAGTCCCATTTGAATACAATTTTGGCTGTGACTAGGAGGTCCTTTAAAACCAAATTTGATTGGATTTAGATGAAAAACCAAACACTTTATTCATCACTTTATTCATTATGAAAGCTAGTCTATGATACACTTGACCGATCCGGATTGTTCAGTTGACGTAGATGCCTCTAGAACACAGAAGCTCCAAATTTGGCTCAATTCCAGTGAAAAAGAAAAAAGCTATGAAATAAAAACACTAAAGTGGGCGGTGGGTTTGTATGAAGGCCAACCAAAAAAGTAGACGGGCAAAAATAAAGTAAACTTGATCTGGGTACAAATTTATAAAAAATAACCGGTAAGATCGAAATAGTCGATATTCCGACTATAAGATACTCGAACTCTGTCAAGCTTATCAAGAATATATGAACCTTATGGGGTCGGAAACGTTGCCACAAATTAAATATACCATTGTACCATAGGTATGGTATATAGATTGCATGAATGTGAATCTGCAAACGAAGATTCGAAATCGTCTTTAAACAAGAAAGGAAGGCTAACTTCCGGTAACCGAAGCTTACATACCCTTGCAGATTTGGTTGAAATTCGGTCAGCCAACTTGGAGGCTTCCAAGACTGACACTTTACAAATATATTAATTCGGTTTTATGGGAGGTATATGGTATAGTGATCCGATCTGCTTCAACTGAGCTCAGCAGACGTAGAGGTTTCTAAAACTTACATTTACCAAATTTGGTTCAATTTGTATAAAAAACCACCAATTTGGCTGTACTAAGAGTTTATTCCGAATCAGTCAGTTATATGAGAGCTATATGATATAGTGGTCCGATCTGGACGATTTTGACATATGTGCAACTTACAGCTCGATAGCTCTTAAACTGAGAGAGCAGTTCGAATAGAAACAGATGGGCACACAGACAGATGGACATGGCTATATCGACTCGGCTTGTCCAGCTGATCACGAATATATCTACCTTATAGGTTTGAAGATGCTTCCTTCTATGCGTTACAAATAACGACACAATATTACAATACCCTTTGCAAGGGCATAAAAAGAGTCCTAAAGCTTTGCCTATAGACCACAAAATTGTTGGTTTCTTGGCTTTCATGATTCTATACAAATTTTCTAACTTTGTGATCTTTTCAATATGTGAATATTTATAGTTTTTTCTTAACGTTTTAGTTAAGGGTGTCGAAAGCCATAGAAATTGAAAGACTTTTATGCTTTTTTAAGAAAATTATTCATCTTAAATTTTGGATGTGCATAAACAAGTATTGGTTTAGTCTCATTATTATAAACAAAGCTCTGTGACACTCCTATTGTAACAAAGCTAGATAAAGATATGTTGTATCAAGTAAAGCTAAGTCTTAATATTTGCACAACTTAAAAAGGAAGTCCCTTAATTCACAATGAAAATGTGAGGGATGTAAAATGTAAAGAGAACATGTGTCGTCACGTCACTTTCATTTGGTCACTTAGAAATGGACTATTAAATCTATATATTTAATAGTATTTTTAAGCGTATTTTTCCCAAATGTTTTACATACAACATCAATTATCTCAATGAATAGCTAATTATCATCGTGTAAAATCGTACTATATTTACCTTTCTTGAAAAAACTTTTACTTTTTGCTATGAAGGGCGCGCAGACACTTCTGCTCAGACCAAATCTCAGCTGCTTGCTGTGGGGAGTGGCAATGAATTCGCTTTCTGTCTTTGAAACAGCTGGCAACTCTGGCAGACACGCACGCACAAGATTATACACTTTTGCACACAAAAATCAAAATTTTACGTTAAATTTTATATTAGCAATAATATTTAATGTTGGATTTATGTAATTTATTTCTCTGAAAAACATATATAAATAAATATAATATATTTGCTATAAATTTTGGGCAAACAGTGAATAACAACAACAACTGCAACAAAAGCGACAGAGACAAACACGGGCTGAAAAAATCGATAAATTTGTGGAGGACGCTGGCAGCGCAGTCGAAACACAGACGTGAGACACTGGGGACTGGGCAGGGGCGTCGTCAGTCGTCTGCAGGGGTTGGCCAGACAGATATTTGCCGGTTGTTGTGGTTGTTGTTGTTGGCTTTGTTATTTGTTGTCGTTGTTGTTGTTGTTGTTAATATGACTGCTTGCAGCTCAAATTAAATCAAAGTTCAAAGTTATTAAAGTTCAAAAGACACACACACACACACACGTTGTTTTGTTTTCAAACATTTATGTTAATATTGGGAATACACGCTTGCTCACGAGCGTTGGGTGGTGTAAGGGGGGATGTTTTAGCACCGGTTTTAAAAGTTGCGCGCCCGTAAAATTTGCTATGTTTTGATGAGTTTGTTGCTGTTTAGGTGTTGTTGTTTTCTTTGCTTTTGATTGTTTTTGTTTGTTGCTGGTTTGTGTTTTTGTTTGTTATAGTATAGTATAGTTTCGGGAATCTCGTGTCTCGGTCTCGACGGCACGAGCAACGAAGTTCAACTAATTGCCGAACATGAACGTGGGGCTGAAGCCGGAGCCGGGCAAGAGCTAAAGCACAGCCTGAAGTCGCAACAGCAGCAGCAGAGTCGAGAGTTGTTGTCTGGGGCGCCACTGCCGCTGCCGCTGCCGCTGCCACTGACATCGCTCTCTGATTGCTGCGGGCTTCGTTGCATGTGTGATGGGGATAGGCTAGCATTTTACTGTTATCGTTCTCTCTCGTATGCAACTCCATAAGCCGGCTGAGCGGTGGGACAGGCACAAGGTGGGCAAAAGTTGGCCCGCCAGCAGGTTTCGCCTGCCTAGACAAAGTAGACACTGTCGCTGTCACTGCCTGTGCAATCCGCATCCACTCCTCCCGCACTCCCCCTAACCATACACGCGACCGACCTCGTGGAGTTGCCAGGCAAGTTGAAGTTGCGCTCTTCTTGTGTCTATTGCCGCCGGTTGGCTTGCAAAATATTTTTTGCCGGTCCCGGCCCTCTGTTGACGTTGACGTCAACTGCAACTGCAACAACTGCAACAACTGTCGACTCCATGGAGCGTGGCTTTCATTGTTGTTGCTGTTAGTCATATGCTTTAAGTACAGTGAATGGTAGTAGTTATCTGGTCTGTTTTTGTGAGCTGTGTTTCTGTCTAAGCCAGTTGGAACTGTATGGAACTGTATGCGGTTATCATATTTGAATGTAAGAATTAACATATTCGATATAAGTTATATATATATATATATATATGGGAGTCTGACTAATGTGATAAAGATGGTTCGTAAAATGAAAACAGAAATGCAAACAGAGAGCTAGAGATAAAATTCCTACAACAGAGAGAACACGAATGGATATATTATATGGCTGTAGAAATGTGTGGAAAATTTGAATTGTCAAAGCTGCAATCACTGTCGGAATCATTATTTGCATTAATAGAACTCATTTTATCAACCAAATTCTGATTTAGATATCATATATTGATTCTTTTTTGCTTGCAAGGCATCACTTAAACTACAAAAGAAAAACCCATCGCGAAATTATTGAGGCAAAGCTAAAAGTTAATACAATACAAAAGTGA
Source organism: Hirtodrosophila duncani (assembly GCA_037043425.1). Lineage (NCBI taxonomy): Eukaryota > Metazoa > Arthropoda > Insecta > Diptera > Drosophilidae > Hirtodrosophila > Hirtodrosophila duncani. The sequence goes on from JBAMBM010000194.1 coordinate 3,227,421, forward strand.
ATTCTAGTTATGGGCAAATTTTTGAATTTTTCGTAGGAGCTTTAAAGCATATAAGGGCACAATTTAGCTCAAATGCCTCAGGCTATAAACAGAGTGCACGAAGTGACGAAGCTTTACACGATGGAATAGCTGAGAACTAAGGGCTCTGCAGAAAAAGAACATATGGACCCGCTCGAGTGAGTGCATGCGACGAAATACATGGAATTCGTGGCGAGTGTCTTCTGTTCAGCTTCGTCTTCATCTCACCGCGTGCACTCTGTTTTTAGCCTTTTTGTTACTATTACTGCTATAAGGTATTTCACCTTAAATTGGGTACGGTCACACTGTTTATTAATAACATTGACTTGTCAGATTCAGGCAGAAATGCCTTTTGGCTACGAACCAAAAGCTAGTTCTAAAACGGTTGTTGTGGCAGAAACAATTGATACTGCGCATAAACTGATATAATAAGATCGTCATATTTTATAGTGTCCACCATGCCTGCCTTTGCATTTTATATACACTGCAATTACTTTGAGTTAAAAAAGGTAGCCCATGTGGTCATTGTATGAAGCTTTTGATAAATATTTCGCTTATAGACAAAACTGCGGGTTTACCTTTAACTATAAAAGTCAATCTATCTAACATTCCTTGTGTATTTGACTTGATAACTTTATGATACATATTTCGAATTTTCCCATACCACAACATCCTCAAGTTTTAGTAACAGCTTACAGCAGACTTTTATTGTGGCACTCAAGTGGATGGCATAAAGCAAACAACTTTTGGACTGTTCTTTAGCTGGCATCTGCTACTGTCCCGCCTGTGTCCATTACTTATTAAGAAGCGTTGTTCTAAGAAAATCAACCGCAAAAATCAGTTGAATTTCGTTGCTTGCTTTCAGCCTGTTGTAAGTGCGAGTTGCTACGCTGAAGAGCAATAAAAATCTTCAAGATTTCGAAGAAGTTACTTTGACTCGGGTACTTGAGGACGTAGTGGGGTGGAAGTTGCCGCAACAAAAGTTTCGTTACTCTTGCGACATTTCAAGAGTTGCGGTTTAATTGTAGTAAGCCAAAACTTTTGGTTTGTTTGCACTCGAGCAGGAAATTTTCGGCAATGCAGTTGTCGACGCCAGGCAGTCGCTGCTCAAACACACTGGCAGGCGGGCAGACAGTCAGCTTAGTGCATTATTAATTAAGCATGAAAATGCCGGGAAACCTTGCTTTAAAGGTCGCACATGTCAACAGCAGCAGCAGCAGCAGCTCAGCAGGCAAAAAGGGAATTTCAGAGATAAGAACTTACAGCTCAGCGCAAAGCCAGCTACTTCCAAAGTCTCTTGGCTTCTTTTGGCAAAAAAAAAGTCGCAACTTTACAAACGAAGCCAAAAATTAATGCGCATGTAAACGTAGATAAGCAACAACAATAATAACAACAACAGAAAGGCAGAGAAAATCCAAGTCGCAACAAAGTTGAGCGAGAAACTAATTCCAAAAAATGGCAAACAAAAAACAAAAGGACATAAAAACGATGCGAAACCAAATCAAAGCAGCGCAGCGGCAAAAGCAGCCCAAAGACAACAAACGAAACGAAAATGTAGCTAACGAGTAGATAAAATAAAGTACAATACATACGTCTCAAACAAAAAACAACAAAAACAACAAAAACAAGTAAAAAGAAGTCGCAGCAGGCGGGATCGGGACCCGGGACCTGGGGTAGTACGTGCTACGTAGCATTGTCTGTGACTAAGCTAAGGCAAACAACTTTTGAGCCAAATGCCAGCGAAGGCCGTTCGACTGACTAGATGCCTGACTGACTACGATTGCGCTGCGAGCGGTATGAGCAGACTAAAGACAAAAAGTACCGTAAAGACGCAGTACAAAAATGGTCATGAAGCATAGCTGCTAGCATCCTCTAGTTGGCCGTTTGGTAAAAGATACTTTTGTGTCTTTGAGCACAAAACCTGAGGCTGAGACTTCGAAATACAGCTAAGCTACTGATTTGCCGCAGCTTTTATACAGTGCACAAATGATCATAGGTAGAACTTAGTTGGAAAAATATTTCTGACAGATTTAATAGTAGATTTTCCAGTAGTTTTTAGAATAGTTTTTTGTTATCAGCCCGATTCTGATGAAATTTAATCCACAGACGTGGAGGCTCCTACATGCTCATACATACATTTACTTATACGATATACACACATATATGCACTCATACACACATACATTCCGCATACACATATTGACTTTTCATATGGAATCTCCGATCCATGTACTAAATTTGGTTCAATTCGGATAAAAACAAAAAGGTTTTTGTGCTAAAAGTTTTCACTGTGAAACGGCCAGATATATGGAGGCTATATGATATAGTGGTGCGATCTTGGCGATTTTTAAATATAGAAATAAGCCAATGGTGAATAGAGAGACTAGATGGCACAGAAACCGACAGACATGGCTATATCGACTCGCCTTCTCATGCTGATGAAGAATATGGGGTCGAAAATGCTTCTTTCTTTACGTTTCAAACATCGTGACGAAATTATGATATCGTCTAATGCATTTTTTTTGTTAAGTGTATAAAAACGGAATGCTGCTTGACAAGTGGCAACGTCATGCACACAGCAAACCCAATGGGCAGCTCTTGGGGGATATGGAGTACAGCTGATATTGTCTAGCGTGGCGAAAGCTCTCTCAAAAAATCGGTATTGGAATCAGCATCGGAATTGGAATCTAAATCTGGATTTGTGTGCCCCACAATTTGTGTATCTTCGCTATGTTTTCTAAATTTGTATTTTTGCTGCTTGCAGAAATAGATACAGCAGCGACAACAGCAACAACCTTACCCATAGTTATAGATATTTATATGCATTTTACAATTACTTTTTTTGGTTATTGGTGCTGAGCCCCATGCAATGTTTATGGCCAGCTTGGGTTCTGTTTCTGTTGCCTTTGGCATATGCGGGTGAATTTCAACCTCCAATACAACACCAACTGCACTCCTCTGCTGTCCAACATAGTTTTGTGTATAAATCAGTAAGTTCCGAAAGCTGACAGCCGCCGCCGCCGCCGCCACGGCCGCCAGCGCAGCTCAAAAAAGTCTGAGCAAAGAACCCTCATTTTACATACACATACATATGCAAAGACAAAGAGTGGACCTCAAAGCATTTGTGCTGAAATTGCTGCTGCCACCCAACAGTCACACCAGCACCACCAGCCAGCGAACCACCCACCCGCCTGCACAACACACTGCCCTCCCACACGCACAAGCAGCGATCTAATCCAGAGGATGTTGCCGATGGCTGCCTTTGCGGCAATGAACGACGCGTTTTATGAGCCTACCTAACATTCTAACATCAAGGTTAGGCCCAGGACATACATACATACATACCTACATACACCTACCCAACCACACAGACACACGTTGTTATTACGTCCGGAGGAGGGTTTTTCATGCCGTAGCTGCGCTTAAATGTAAGCCAGAGGCTTAGTTAACAGGGGATGCCTCACGAACTTGGCAAATGGAAAATGAGAAAACGGAGAAAAAGTTTGAAAAGTTTGGCATAAGCTTTAAAAACTCTTAGATGATAAATGATGAAAATTTGTCTGCTAACAAAGGAAAGGAATGCTGCTCAGACATAAAAACAAACACACAAGACAGCAGTAAAGCCTACACTTTAAATTGATAATAATGATACAGAAACAATGATAAATTGTAACTATAGTTGTTATCTATAGCTAAGTGACAATAAATATGCGTATATAAACGTATATTGAAACACGAAGACAATGACTTGAGGTCAGAGAAGTTGAGGTTAGTTTAATGTAGATTGCTTGAACTTTGCCAAGATATATGGCGTGGCAGTTTGGGAATTGAGAATCGACCTCATTTTCTTAAGAGAGTACGTACTTACTTTTTTAGCCGATCATGAAGCTGAATAACTAGGTTGAACAAGAGCAACAGTAAAAGAAGGAGCATCTAACAGAACGGCATCTAACTGAAAAGCCACATCAACCAGTCAGATACTTAATAAGTCTACCTATGCCATAAACTATAACCTGTGTGACAATTTCAGCCTCCTATCCTCTTACTGTTTCAGCTTTGCATTGTTCTCCAGTTAGCCAGTTAGTCAGGACTGAGACATTGCTTACATAGGTATATGTATGTACAACATATATATGTGGATTAAAAGGACTATCCTTTAAACTAACTACAACTATGACATCCCAGTGGTATCCCTTCACCTTTTTAAGACTCAGTTCAGTCAAGTCCGTGCTACGGTCCCAACCATTAAACCAGCTCGCATGCAAGACGTCTCCCTCCTGCTGCCAGCATAGTACTCCTTTACACACGTCTAGGCCCATATAAGGACTTGTAAATATGTTCCGCAACGTACATTAACTCATTTCGTGCAATTTCACCTTCTCTAATTTTGCATGTTTAGTGGTTTTGTTAAACCGGCAGCCAGCCAACCACAGCCAACCATGTAGCAACGACGGCGATACGACGTCAGCAGACGCCGCATTTTCCCCAAAAAGTGGCGACATTTTTGAGGCTGAGGTATGCCAGCTTAGACTAGGCACGCTCAATCATGCTCAGGCCAGGTGACATATACACACGGGGGCCAGCCAGGCAGTCTCACAACATCCCATATCCACAGCTATATCCAACAAGCTACAGGCCTCTCTCCAAGCGGGCAATGAAAAATATCAACAAGCAAAGGCAAAATCCACAACAACCCGGCTAGAAGCCGAAAGGATTTGGCCCAAAAAAAGGAAAACTATTAGGCAACCTTCTCTGGGCAAGGATTGCTAAGTTGAGTGTACGTGTGTGCGAGCGATTGTAGAGCCTGGAGCCTTACTCATGCCTACCTCATCAGCCCGGAAACACTTGCACCGCACTAGTTGGCTTCTAATAAATGGATTTTGGCTTAGTTTCGTCTACCTACGGCAATGGCTGCTACTCCTGCTGCTATTTGGCTTGGCTTAAACGTGCACGAGGGCAGCCATTTGCATTGCAGGATTCTGAGAGTCTGGGTTATATTCTGGGCTTCAGCAATACTTTCCCATATATTGAAGTCTATCAAAATTTCCATGTTAAAATTTGCGAAACAAATCTTTAAAAACAATCAAAATATGGAGACGATCGTTACGTAAAATTGTCGAATTTGAATGCTGAAAATGCATTTATCCATTTTTTTGCAATATCCAATAATACAAATACAGCCCTCGTTCGTATGTTGTAGTGGTTTTTGTTTGCGCTACGCAAAACAGACGCAGGCAAAAACTTTAAACATGATTAATGCCGTCATCGTTGCTGGAGAAGCACTTGCCTTGATATATTTTCATGGCTTGCATTAAAAATACATGAAATTACATGCAGGCTAAGATGAGAACGTTGGCCAAAGAGGACCTGCGCCTGCCCCTTGCCCCATGCTCCTGCCGCTGGTCTTTGTTCAATCTCAACAAGTTTCCATGTTCGGCATCGATTTTCTCAGTGGCAAAATTATGAGTACGAGTGGCTGGAAAATATTCTGCTCGATAGGATTTAGGCCCATTAAAAATCCAAGCAGGCCATTGAAGAGGCTGATGCTGCCCTTCTGTCTCTACCCCGCTTACGTTGGAGCCTGCCAGAATGCGTGTCTGCGTCCTGCCGAGAGAGCCAGCTCTCATGATGTTGTTGGTATTGTAGCTGTTGTTGGTTGTTGGCTGTTGGCTGTTGGTGTAAGGCTTCGTGTCAGCTCCAAGGGTGACTGGCAATTAGCTTTGACAAATGTGCGGTTGGCAGTTGGTTTAATGGATAATGGAGACCTGGATATGGACAAGAGGAATGTGATATGTATGCTGCCTTATGGATGGCAGGAATCTAAATCTGGATCGTGACCATCTATTTTAAGTGCATTCGGCAGCAATAAAGTAAGTTCCAAAGCTTTAAATATGTATTAGACAGGCGGCAAGATATATGTATATTAGTGAGTAGATATTCAAAAGGTGCAGATATAGGAGGATATGTTTTCGAATCATGATAAATATGACACCTATGGAGAAATTAAATTGAGGCCACTAAATCAATAAATCAATGATGGAAACGCAAAGCATCTTAAGCAGCTGGCTTCAAATACAAATGAGCAAGTGTTTATGTGTGAGCATGAGCGGACAAGCTACAGCACTTTTCTATAAGGACTCTGCCGATGAACGTCGCCTATGAGATACGATCTGTGCCCTCAGTGATTTAAGGAGTTTGAGCAGATTATGTATGGAACAGATTATATATGGAGCAGAGATAGTCGTCTTTTTAGTCTAGTTAGCTCTGTGACTTTTCTATTTGGGAACACTAGCATATGTTCACTATACAACCCCCTCTAAGAAGGATTAAAAGTAGCATTCTGAATGCATCCTTTGCTGTTTAAAGATTTACTTAATAATAAATTATACAAAAAAAAAACATTTAATATCTTTAAAAATTAGATTTTTCTTACTTAACAGCTTACCAGTATGGAGGAGACACCAAAATACTTACCTAAAAAGAGAAAATGTACAAAAGAATTTATTAAAGATAATTTTGCTTGATATTTTTACAATTTGAACTTTAAGCAGAGCCTAAAGGAGGAATCCCAAAAAAAAAATAAAAGTAAAAGAAGAAATCATGCATAAAAAATTCAAGGAATCTGTTACCATTTTGCGCCATAAGCGACAACATTAAAACACACACACATAACACGAAAACACACCCACACTGATACAGTTTATGCCTGTGGCAGGCCACAAAGATTCACTTGTGACAAGGCAGAGGAAGCTCTGAAGTTTTCGGTCACAAGAAAACCCACACAACACTGGCACACACATAAAGAAAGTCAAAAACGCAGTTTTCTTGGACTCATTAAAATTTCATGGCCAGACCGGGTGAGATGAGAAACCAGCTGGTTTTCGCCAAGTATGGGTTGATCATGCTACTCCTATAGGGAAGCAAAGCTGTACATATGTAAAGTACGCTGTACATATCAGAATTTATGTAGCAAATGAAAAGCAACTGACAAAGCACTGACAGACAGTGCTGCGACTCTTTCATTGAAGTATAACAAGATGGCCCCCAAAGCAGCCGCAAAGATGTCAAACCAACACCAACAGCTAAATATACAGATACAACAGCAGCCACAGCATAAGATACAGAGGCAGCTCAAAGATACGTATACATATGCGAATGTTGAACAGTTGACGACGCATTTGAAAAGGCGAACATTTTTTACGACTTGACTGGCGCCCAATGTCTTCCACATTGAGAATTTTACGAGCACTAAGCAGGACAGAGAGGGGGGCACATATATCTTTGTATGTGTGCGGCGTCCAGGCCCACAGCTCGTTAGAAAGTTTGCCGACTTTAAAGACAAACTTGGTGCTTGCTTTGTTGCACTTTGTGCAACGACTTCGACTACAAATTAGAATTAAGGCAAACCTTTCTAATTGATTTGCACAAACACAAAGTTTCCGCACGCCCAAATGTATGCAAAAGGTATTTCTCTAAGGAACAGCAGTTCCACTGTGAAAGGGACGACTCGACTCTCTTTTCTCTCTGGCTTTAGGAAAAACTTTGCCATCATTTTATAGAATTTTTAATAGCTGCCACGAGTATGACCCAAGATATTTCAAACTAAATGCAGGACATGTTCCGGCTGACGCAGACAGGGGTTTGGGTTTGGGGTGGCAATGAAAACGAGTCTGTAGGATACAAACGACTAAAACGAACCATCATTATCATGCTCATCAAGCGACCATAAAAGGTTTGGCTTTTAAGTGCACACGCATGACAAGTGCAAATTTTATTATACCCGATTGTCAATTCACAGAGAGTCCTTGACAGTTAATATATAGAATTTTTAACGAGCCAAAGATGAGATGTGGAGAAAATGCAATTTTATGATGATAGATGAAGCCACTGGGCGCAAGTTATTATCATGACACTGATGATTAGTGATGTTGATGATGACAGATCAAATGGATAATAAAAATTCAAAACCCGTACAGGATTTCAAGGGCAATGCCAGAACGTAGCTGGTTTGATAAGTAGGCTGTCCTTAATTTCATAGTGGCCTTTCCGACTTTATGAATGATGAGTTTCTGATTCGACTTATTAGCTGGAATCCATGAATGTAGAGAGAAAAAAAACCTAACCATTGAGTTTCAAGAGGAGAAATGACTGGAAAAAAGTGTAGAATATTTTCAGGATATTTTGGCATGTTCTAGGAATCAGTTAATGTGACTTCTTGAAAAAGGTGGGATGCGAAAAGAAGAGCTCTATATGCATAAAAATTGGATGTGAAGAAGATGTTATCAAGAAAAAATCTCTATCAAATAACAAACTGAAGCACACTTGCTCAGTTTGGATAGAAACGCAGCTACATCTACCATATTCACCTGGTTTGATTCCTAGTGAAACTCTACTCTTGCCAAACGTTTAGGAATGGATTACCGAAAAGAGATTCGTTTGGAACAATGAGACTTTCGCTGGAGCAGATGGAAAAGGAAACTATCCGCTTACATAAATTTAAGTCAGTATATCTATTAGTGGGAGATCTATCAAGTATTATAAGCTTAAGTTTCTGAAGTTTTAGTATCCCATTCTTAAAATTCCTATAGCTTTAACCAATCGATATGCTTATAATGCAAAGCCCAACATTATGTCAACTTTTAGCTTTATGCATTGTTGATTTATAAATTCTGAAATTCAAGAATTTGATTTTTGCCACAACTGAGCAAACAGTGAGACAGACCTTCAAGGCATGTCAAAAATAATTGCATTACAGCAGTGACTGCGTAACCCCCGCTGCCGCTGCACACTCTTGCACCTTACCCTGACGCTTTGCACTCACACTGGCTTGCTGCTTCGACTGCCATTAGCCAGATTTGTTCAGAGCTTACCTGACCAGCCATGCATTATCCTGGCCTCTCTGCCCTGTGTCGCTCTGCTCTGCCTTGCCTTGTCCTGTTCTATTCAAATATTGTTAGCTTAACCGAGTTGTCAATTCCGAGCCAATGCATTTTTGCCACGTACGGCACACGAAAAGCAAACACCAGCAGCAGCTGTAGAGCTGCAGAAACTATGCAACGCCCCTTATTTGTAGCAGTGGCTCTAGCCCCGCCTTGCATTTCATCCTCCCACCTCCCACCTCCACCTCGTCTCTGTGTGTGTGTGTGTGTGTAATTTGAGTATTCTTTTTTCTACTACTTTTGTGCTGCTTTGACAATGTTTATACAGCAGCAGAGAGGAGATTCAGGTTAGCCGGGGTGTTCTGGTGGTTCGGGTTTTGGTTCCGGTTAAGGTTTGGGCTCTGTTTGTTGTGTGGGAAGCCAGCTGACGCCTGGGTACAAAAAGCAAACAGCAGGAGAACTAGAATGGAGCGAATCACATTGAAAGCACACACAGAACAAACAGTATATCAATTGAATAATTCCAGCACCGACAAAGCAGAGAAAGGGCAGTGAGTCGAAGAGACCTTGCCATCGTTCTCGTCACCATCATCATCATCATCATCAGCATCAGCATCAAAGTGCAAGAAGTGCATAAACTTGCCAACTTTTTATGTGCACGTGTGTCATTTAGCGATAAGCACAAAGAACTAAAAACCATATCCGACCATTCAGTATAGCATAGAATGTTTAGCCAGGATATGGTGGAAGCAGCGGGCAACAGGATGCATAAAAAACTCCGACCTTAAACGATAATTGTGGACCTGTTGTAATAATATTAAAACTTGATGAGTTTGTCGCTGCTACCAGGTCGTGAAGTGATTATGAGACCTATTGCGGGTGTCCATAGATATAGATGGGAGTAACTATATGTCTATGTACATATGCACAATCCCTTCCATTGAACGTTGTCCTGATCATTTTTTGGCCAGGTTTTATGCGCTCATTGTGTGCCGGAAACATTTGCTTAACGGTCGTTGATGTTTGGTCATGTATGTTTTCGCTATTCATGTATTTTTTGTGTGTTTTTCTACCTTTGTCCCCCTTGAATGCTTCCTCTTTTTAGTGTCCTGCCTTGGTGACTCTTTTTTTATCAACACTTCCGTAATTTGGTGCGAACGTGTATAGCTGCCGCAGTCGCAGGGAAGAGTCCAGCGACTTGGTTTGTTGATTTTTCATCGCCGCGTGCCCCAACAGCTGGCAAGAACCATACGAGAGTTCACTTGCCCTGGCCCGTCTACACGTCTACATAAAACCAAACCAAACCCAACCCAATCGAAGCCCAGTGATTTTTTCACAGCTTCACTTAGCTGGTTGGTTGGACATCCACAGTCCAGTCAATAGAATTCTCGAAACGGTAACAACATCGGCTAAAGGCGGCTAATGGAATTGAAATTGGAATTGAAATTGTATTTGGTTATCGACGTCAAAGAGTTTGCAAATATTTATGTGAAAATGATGTTGGCATTGTGGTTGAAGTTGTATTTGTAGATTTTTTTAAGGTCTGATTCTGTAAGAAGTGCCAGTTGAATGTTTATAATAATATAATGTAAGATTTTTGTGTTAACTATTTAAAATTCATAGCTGGAAGTCCCTTTGTTGTCAAGCTTGGATGTTCATAAGAATTTGCTTGAAATTTTGTTTCCTAGTAAATTAAATTGATATCTAACTGATCTGGCTTTGAAGCAGTTTGTCAAAAGTTTGATATTATTAGCTCCGAGGTATAAACCAAAGTATGCTCAAGGTATGCATGGATAACCAGAATAGCGGTGGCAATACTTTGTTCGGCATCTGTTGATTTCACATATAACAAAATTGACGCACCCCTATACTTACCTTAGGAAATTTTAGACTATCTTAAGTTTCTGACAATTCATGGAAACAAAATACTTAGAAAAGCACTTGCTCGCTCAAGTAAACTAAATTTAATCAGAACAATGGCTACTGTTGCGCGCCTTGTCAGCCATTACTTTCAGTCGAATCATAACTTTACAAGTTCTTAGAATTTTAATCAAAAATAAATACCCACGTAATACAAGTAGCAACCCGGAGTCTCCAGTTGAGTTTTTAGAAACTCACCTGCAACAAATGCTTGCCGACAATCGACAAGCGAAAATTGTTTTCCCAGAAAAGAAAAATTATGTTCAGCGTGAGGGTGGCGAAGCAGCCCTCGAATTTTAACGACAAAACGATAAACTCGCCGCCGCCATCGTCGTCGTCGTCGAAAAAGGGGGTAGCAGAGTGGAGTGTAGAATTTTAGATGCTGATTTAATAATTCAGAATTTTATGAATTGCTAAGCAGAAATATACTGTAAAATGACAGCAGCTGCAATTGATTGAGCCCAGCCCATAAAAATGCATATAAAAATATTGAAAAAAATAATGTTTTTCTCGTGTTAAAGTTGCTTTATAGATTTACTGATTTGTAGACTCAATGTATATACAAATGTATATAAAAATAGCTGGTCATTCAGTATTCAATCAGCACTTGGCATTAAAAATTAACGTTTGTATCAGAAAGCCTAAAAACAATCGGCTTTCGAAAAGGGCCAAGCAAACGCCAAACTGTCAACGGGAGCTAAAAATAAAGAAAATGAAGAAATGCAAAAAAAGGGCAATGCGGTTGGTTGTGCAGGCCTGTTCATCGGAATCATCATCATCATCAGCATTGAGTAAGTACTTGACCAAAAAGGTAAGCAGCTTTTGACAAATGAGGCAGCTTTATGCTGTCTGAGTTTTGGGGGCACAAAGTTTTCAGATTTCAGACTTTTTAGGCTATTGGGATAGCTTGGGATAGGGTCGAAAGGTCACTGTGGCCGCCGAAAATTGAAAAGTGAAAAGCACAACATCAGAGGCTGATTAAATTAATTAGAGGGGGCCGCACACAACTCCACTTCTTAATGAGCACAGAGTGGAAAACAAAAGTCAGAAAACGTGAAAACAAAAATGTAAGATAAACAAATCTACAGTTATTGTCGGTTTGAGGTTTTTATTTTAAAATACCCTAATAGATGGTATAATAAATTTGCTGTGCTATTGGTAACGATTGGATGGAAGTTTCTTAGAGGAGTTGTAGGCTAAGTTGCTACAGTCAAGAAAAGACTTGTAATTGGAATTGCTTTAAAAAGAAGCGATGAATTTCAATCTAATTTTATTGGTTCAGTGGGGGGGAAATACGAGAAGGTTCACCTTCAGCTAACTTTTAATCTGAATTTTCTAAGAAAATATCGTTTAATTGGATATTAATTACCTTATCGGTAACGTTGCTTTGGAAATATCAAGCATTAGTAAGGTAGGAAAGTAATCGTTGCAAACTATGAGATATCAGTTTCGTTTGAAGACGTGTGTGGGGTTTGAATCGGTTTCTGTTGCCCCGCCAACCGAAATTGTACGGCAAAGAGCTAAATGAAAGACAAATCGGCAACACTGTGGCTCTGGTATTGACAATTGTCTGTTTCTATTGATGTTTTAATCCACCAAATCTGGTCTTCATACCATCTAACTCTTTATAAAACAGGTGCACATCTCCAAGGGCATATCTGCTTCGGCTCCCCATAGATAACATTTTCCCTGTACTTTTTTTTCTCTTGCATTAATTTTTATACAAATTTGCATTTCATTAACAACTAAAAAGAAATTTGCTGTTTACGCGCACACACGAAGCGAAAAATAAACGAGCTGAAGGAGAATGGAATGGAATGGAATGGCATCAGCAGTCGCCACACAACAGCAGCAAGTTTTTAGTTGAATGAAAAGTAAATTTACAAAACGTGTAGAATATGGCGGACAGACGGCAGGCAGAGGCAAGGATAGCTGTAAGGGTTGACAAAAATAAAAAAAAGGAGAAAAGAAAACAAAAGAAATGGCGAGCTGTACGTACAACAAGAGTGAAAATGAAGCAAAAGGCACAGAAAGTCGGGCTAGATGTGTGTGTGGGTTTGTTTGCATGTGCGTGTGTAGAAATGACACGCGGGTTATGTACACTGAAAATAATGACAAACCATTCCTTATTTCAGAACTCAAACTAAGAACAAAACCTAAGGCATATTGCTACAGAATCTACAAACGGAAGAATCTCACCAATGTTTAACAAATATGCATTATACTGCATCTAATGGAACGATAATGCCAAACTGCCGCTTTAAAAGTAATCTCCACTTCCTGAACTAAGTCCAAACAACTTGGCTGAGCAGTCCTGGTTATCCAACCACTTGGGCAATAAAAATAAACTAAGCAACTAAACTGCTTGTAAACATTTTCATCTTAATTTAGGAAAAATATTCTTGATAGAACGTTTTAGTATATAGACTCGATAATTTCTCTAAGTGCATGCGTCTGTAACTTGCTCTCATTCTCACTTATTTTTGTATAAGCACAAAAGCGCGCTTCATTATTTTGTTTCCGTTACACAGTCAGGCACACACTCGCACACATGCACCATCACACTCAAATACATACGCGTGGGCTTTGTACATAGGCTCCCTTTCACTTGTACATATGTAATTTAGTGTAAATTACTTTGAGAAACCTCCGTAATTTTAGTTTTGACAGTAATAGACGTATACCAGGCAGCTCTCTGTGTATGTGTGTGTGTGTGTGTGTGTGTGAGTGTTCGTGTGAGCTTGTCGGAGTCTGGTAGCATAATTTTTAATTGTATTTGCTTGGCGTGTTATAAACGACGCGCTTTTCCATGTTTCCTCCACTTTCACGCAGCCAAAGGTTTCCGACCACTTTTCTGCTTCTTCTTATTCCTATTCTTGAAAGGAGCTCGCCTTCGAAGGGTATTTTGAGTAACGGAAATGGCAAGCAAAGGAGCTTTATTTGCTCATTTTGTTTTGTCTTTCGGTTCTTTGTGCGATTATACAGAGGAGGGCAAAACTTAACAGAAATTCATAACATTTTTTTTTTTTGTTTTTTGGGCTGAAAGTGCAAAACATAAATTATGTTCGCTGAAGAAATTAGGTAAATTTTAATTAACAAGCAATGAAATGGCGACATGTTAAATTATGGAACAATTTACTGATTATTTTAGACGTTTCTTGAACAAAAGGAATGTTGTATGCAAATGGCTAAGGGTGAGTCTCAGACGGGCTTATAGGCGGGTTGTTCTCATTTCTACTCTGGTAATATATTGATACATATATTAGAAGGAAATCTATAGTAATTTACTCAAAGAAATTTATAATAATATAATATCGCACTAAATAGAGTAAATAAATTTAGAAAGAAAGTATAATTTTGACCATTTGTTGAAGATTTTATAGAATTGAAAAGATTCTAAGCACAAAATATATACTAAAATGATTAAAAAAGTAAAGTAAAATGTTATGGCAAAATATCAAACTATATATTCGTCAGAAGTCAGAAGATGTCTGCTGTAGTCGAACAAGAGAAAAAGTGTTCCTAACCTGATGATGAAAAGTCAACTTCTGTCCCGAAACCTTATACCCCAATCGAAGCAGTTTTACCTAAGAAAATATTACGAATTTTATTGAGAAATTTTAGATGTGTCTTACGTATTATAAGAGTATCTCTTGTAGATATATCATGAAGCCATTAAAAGTATGAAGTTCCTTTCTATTTGCCAAGACAAACTAAATTGCAATTTGATTTCACACAAATGCCATTTACAAGATCAATTTTGTTCGCTCAAACAACCAAATGTTTGGCTCTTTATTTAAATTACCTAATTTTAAGCAACGGGAAGAAGAACAGTCTCAAATGTGCATAATTTCAGCAAGTAAAACGTAAAAACAATGCACATTGTTGTGCTGAAAAAATTATAAATAAATGTGACCAGCTGCAAGCAAACCGTAAACCGTAGCAAATAATCCATTAATGCGTCTAATCCTGGCAATTGTGCAGTGTGCATTATTTTTTCGTACTCGTGCGGACGTGCATCCTTGTATGTGCTCTACGTTCCATGTTTTCCATCTACTACAAATTTTTGTAGTTGTGCTTCTGTGAGCCTCATTCGTGCGGCGGCGCATTTAGAAGCGCAATAAAAAATTAAGCACATGTATTCCAGTCATGGGTTAATAACCCCTGCCTGCCCCTACTGTAGCCCAGAAGCTGCAACAGCAGAAGCAGCACTTAATATTACTAGCAGGCACTCTCGATGCAGCTGCTAACGAGGCGCGTGGGTTGGGGTTGGGGTTGGGAAAGAGGGGTGGGTGGTTACTGCTGCTGCTGCTGCAATGGCGGCAGCAAATGCAAAATGACGTTGGCAGACACGCACACACAGACACAAGGAAGACTAAAGAGATTGGTATGGTGGAGCATATGCATTGCATGCATATTAATAACACTAAAAACTACCTCCGCAACCGACTCATCCCCTCAGCCCGTATCCTCAGCAACGTCAGAGCCTGATCCTAAGCCAGTCGGAGGGACAGTAGTCGACAGTTTAGTTTTATGCATGCCCGTTTTGTTGAGTGTGTGAGAATTGTATTGCTTCAAGTGCCCTTAAATTGCCCTCATTACATAGACAAACACACACACACACACGCACACACTTACACACACACACACATACAAACATGCCCACTTGGATACACTACAAAGTGTTTGCCACAGCTGCGCTTTTGCTACTAGCCACGCCCACCGCACACAGCACTGCCTGAACGCCCGCCCGCCCGGCACTCTCACACATGCCACTTTTCATTTCCGGCTTTTGGATTCCATTTTTTTTTGTACTGTGTCTTCAGTTTCCAACACGCTCCCCATACTCGTCACCCGCCCGCAGCCGAAGCCTAAACACAGCCACTCATCTATCTACTTATGTTTTATATTTTATCTCATGCTGCAGTGCTTCTTCTACTGCTGGTGCTGTTGCTTCGACTGCTTCTGCTGCCATTCCTCCCGCTTCTTTGCTTTATGCGCTTTGCTTTTCGTTTGCACAAAATCGCATATATATATATTAAGCATACGCCCCGTCTGACCCAACACTCAAAGTGAGAAGCGACTAAAGCAACCAAACAGCCAAGTAGGCTCGATTTCTTAACATTCTCTGATAGATACTCTTGAAAAGGTTTAGAATGTTCATCAGAAAAAATAAGAGAGAGAGCTAAAAAATGTGTGAGAAGTCAGAAACATTTAGTCCTCGAAACATGATGACATCAAGTCAAACTTTTTACGATCAATATGACAATTTATGTTCAAGAAAGAATCCGGTTTTATGTTTGACCTCATTTGCAGTTGAGACTGAGTAATGTAAAGTAAATGATGATGCAAAACAGCTGCCCTAGATATCTTATCTAGATGTCTTACCTAGATATCTTATCTATTTAAGAAGTCTTTAAATCATGCCGAAGATAGTGTATGGCAACGTCGGCTTGGCGTTGTTGCATCTTCTAATTTTTTTCTGACTTACATAACCCCCTTCCCCACCAGACCATGATGCTTTTAAAGTAATTTTTGCGCTTAGCACTTTTGCTCCACTTCGTTTTTCGTTGTCGTGTTGTCGTTTTCGCAACATTAACTTCTGTCCAGGCCGCGTTGGTCTTCTTGCGCATAGCCAACTAAGTGCTCGGGTTGAGTTTCGTTCCGTTGCCATACCCATACCCTTGCCCATACCCCCGCCCATGCACATTCCCACCATATTCTATCAACATTTCAACATCTCATCCACACAGCATTTCTGTTGATTTAATTTCTGTTCCATTTTCTAAACATTTGCCAAATTAAAAGCAACAGAGGCGACAACAGGATCAGTGCAAGGAGCAAGGCGTAAATACTACTTTTCTGCTCTGGCTTTTAATTTGGCTTGGAATGCGGTCAGAGCCGGCAGCAATTTGACTTCTCTACTCTGCTTGCTGGCTGCACATTTATAATTTTATTGCTGGCCTTTTTAATTATTCTGCCAAAATTCCACAACAATTGCAGACATTTAACAAAAAGCAAATATGTTTGTAATAAAAAATTTAAAGTTGAGCAGCTTCAAGGCTTTGTGTAGGACTTTGGAATTCTAATAAAAATAGCTGGGCGTCTAAAATGTCGACAGTATCTGGGCATGGATGATGCTGGCAGAGATCAGGACGAGACTATGGTAGAGGCTCAGCTAAGATGCAACGACGGCCGCAATGTGAAGTGTTCGTTGGCAGCACAAATTCGAACACAAAAGTTCAATTTAACGTAAATACTTGTGCTGGAGAGGAGCAGGGCGGAGCGGAGGCTGGCATTGCCAGACAGCTGCCAAAGTAGCTGGAAACTGCAAGTTGGAGTTCGAGTTGGCCATCAATAGTGCTTAAAAAGGCAAATACTACCGAGTGCTACGGCGAGTACGACGACGAGTGGAAATGCCATTGGATGGGAAAACTACTTAAGGGGCCATATGCAAAGGGCGCCAGGACGCTAGACAGGAAACGAGTTGAACAGCTGACAGGCAGCGACAGCAAACGACAGCGCCAGTACATGTCGAATATGAAATGTGGCCAGATGATGTCCTCCTACTGGCAAGCAGCAAAGCCAAGAGAACGTGTTAGGGACAAGTAAAGGAACAGCTGCTTCAGGCGCCGGCAACGCCTTGAAGCGCATTCGAGTGCAATGGAGGAGCACCAGCTGAAGATGAACGAACACGCAGGCAAGCGTTTAGGAATATGAGATATAAAACTGAAATAAAGCAATTGAAATGGCGCGCTCAGCGAATGGTGTATAAGAAAGAAAAGCCAAAGGAGCTGCGCCGCGCCCACGTTTGGCCATAAAGTGTATGTGTGTTCAAGTGCGCTGTCTGTGCCTGGCATGGAAATGAAGCTGATGTAGACGCAGCTGCTTGAGGAAAATTATTAAAATTATGGTAAATCAAGCAAGTAAGCAACGAGCAGCGAAAATGGAAATTGAAGTGGAAAGGCGAATAATAAATGATAATTGTAAAGGCAAAATAATTGATTTGAAAGCTTCAAGAAATTCTTTAGCTAAATCAAAATGCTTACCCAAAGACAAGGTTCTCTAACTTCGGACTCAAGGACTCTTTCTCTTTCTTGTCACTTCCACAACACTCGAAAGCTTTCCTAACAATGCTCTAGCTTACTTACATCATAACATATATTCATATTTCTATTTCATTGTCCACGATACAATATAACAAAGTTGCAAATATTTCTATGAAAATCACTCCAAGCCATATATTTATCTTTGGAAATGTCATTGGACTTAACAAAGCGCAGTCTTTTGCTACGTTGTTATACACTCGTGTATATATCTTTCTCTCTTGTCTGGCATTGTCCGTTAAATGTGGGCAGCAAATGGCTGGACGTGGCATGGTAAGCAGACAAAAGCACATTTCCTTCAAATGCAATAAGTTGATAAAGGCTGGCAAAAATGCTTCAATGTAAAATAAAAACTATTTTCCAATTTTCAAAAAATTGTAGTCAAAAAGTATGCGAACGAGTTCCAATAGAAAGCGTTGCATACTTTCAGGCACACACACACACACACAAACACATGTATACGTAGAGATTCTCGTGGGAGTGAGGAGGCAAACAAGCTGCACAAACAGCGATATGCAAAAATTGGTAATGGCAGCTGAGGCAGCAAAAGTTGCGCCAAAAGCAGCGCAAAGAAGTTTACAAGAAAAGAGAGAAAAAAAAAGGAAAGAAAGCAATGCAAGAAGAAGGCAAACATGAAGATGAATTATTAGAAACGTATGCAAAATGGCGCATATGCATTAGAGCTCCATTGGTGGCTGGATATGTATGCGTGTGTGTGTTTGTGCCGCGCGTATAAATCAAATGTTGGAAATGTTGGTCTATGCTCGTCCATTTCTCTGACCAAGATGGAAGAAAAAAACACCAGCCAAACATGGCCAAAAGATACATATCATAGGGAAAGCATAGCAACACACATAAAATGTGTACGTGTATACTTTGTGTGTGTGTGTGAGTGTGTGTGCGAATGCATTTTCCTTTGGCTGAAGCACGTACGCATTCGCTACTCCTTGTGTGCTGGTGCTGGTGCTGGTCGAAGTCACAGCTGCAGTTGGCTATGCTTTTAATATGCTAAGCACTTTTTTATGCATTTTACAACACTATCGAACGGTCATGTCTGTGTGTTACATTGCGAATTCAATGCGCTGCTACGACAAGTCACAAATGTGCATATCAATGGATGTGTCAAAAAACGTTACCGAGAGTTAATAATACATATGGCAGCACTTTGAAAAAAATCCACTTTGAGATTTCCCTCCACTCGGGCTAAGTGCAAGCGAAAAATGTCGAATGAAGTTTTATATTTGTACGCGCGCGACAAGGGCGGAGCAGATGGACTGACTGACTTGGCTGCAGCTTATGACACACAGAGGAAGGGAGGCAGGCAGGCAGCAGCCGAGGGTATTGGTGAGATTTTCCTGCTTGACATTTTGTAGCCAGGAGCTTAGCCAAAAAAAAAAAAAACTAAAAGTTGCTTCCTCTCACACTGCCAAAGACAAATTCTTAGGAAAAATCAACAAACTCCTGAGCTTTGAAGATTGGACTACTTGATATGACTAAAAGATGTTAAGCTTGTCTGTTATTGCAAAGTATCGGAAAGAAAGGAAGGCAATGCATAAATGTATTCCAAATGTAATGGTGGGTGGAAACCCAAATTTAATTTGAAAATTCTAAGAAATTCAATCTAAAAAATTGACACTTTCTGAAGCGATAATATTTTACTTCTGGTAAAATATGCAAGGAAAATGAGTAACATGTTTGAAACACATTGAAAAACTGTTTTGAGAAAGAAAGTACCTCCTGGCAGGTTATCGGGAAACTTTCTTTTGGTTACAGTTGCGACTAAGACACTAAGCTGGAGTCTACTAGTTTAGATTCTAGGGGAATGCCTGAAGCTGGTTGAATCCAGTCGAAGCTGCGAAGGGATAGATTATTGAATATTTAAGATTTCGATCTCATTTCAGACTTCTGCTAAGCTGCACTGTATCTACTTCTTTTGTGGGAAGAGTTGACAATGATATGCGGCACGTAATAGAAGTTCACCTGGCCACAATTTTCTGAAATTTGCTCATCTTCAGGCGACAACATATGGGCCAATAATAGAGCGCGAAAAAAAAGGTAATTGAGAAAATAGTCCGAAATGGCATTTACAACAAAAAGATATGGATTCAAAATCAGCAAGAATATGCCCGTTCGGTGTCGGAGTTTGGCTTTCTACATACTACTAAGCTGACTTCCTGTGACCCCTTGCAGTTGAATTCACATACATATTTTTCTTTAGATAAAGCTGGATTTATGACCCCAATTGTCGCAAAGCTCCAATAATATTATAGCCACAATATCATATCAACTGAAATCTATATAATTCGACCAAAAATATGAGCCAACAACGAGCTGAGTAACTTCTACAATGCTGTGTCTGTGTGTGTGTCTCCCTCACATAATAAAATGAAGCAAGGGACACACAACCATCCACAACACACACATTCTTCCATAAGAAACGTGGCTAGCTTAGCTAGATGGTTACCCCTCTCTCCACCATTCCCTGCCCGCAGCTATTTATGCGAAGCACGTTTCATGCGAAAGTCGTCAGCACGTTACACTCAAGAAAATCAGCTAGTAGCTCGATAAGCGCAATAAGGGGCAGGCCACAAACTTCAGCAGGCGACAGCAACAACAGTGTTGTTAAACGACAAATGCAATAATGGACAAAACTTCCGTTAGCCTGATAGGAAAATGCGTCAGAAAAAAAGCCAACGGCAACAACACGGCAAAACAGGTAAAGTTAGCATTAAAGAGAGAGAGAGGGAGAGAGAGAGCCGGAAAGGAATAACAGACAAGGATATGCAACAAAGGGAAAGCACTTAGCGGTTTTAGGTTGACGCTCTGCTAGCTAACAAGCAAGCCACAGGGCAGCTTTAGTGCATGCAACAGCGACCACTAACGGTGGTTTCGGTCCGTCAGATGCCGTGTACATACCTCGGGATTATGCAGCTTTACGCACGGCGACATGTGCCCGAACGTGACAATTTTCGGACAAAGCTAATGATGCGAGCGGCCAAGCAATTTGTATGGCCAAAAGCGAGTTTTTAGGCGAAACGTTTTAGTAAAAGCAGCGACAAATATATATATGTATATATATATATATAAATATGTATGATTTCGATGGTTCAGTTATATTTATTTTTATAAAGAGTTCTCTGAGGAAATCTAACTATAATTTAGAGAATCTAATAAAGATAGTAGGGTGTGCTTACGCCCAACTCTACTAAATGTCAATGAAATATTTCAAAAATCGGAAGCGGATGGGCAACATTTTGAAGCGAACTTGATAAGCGTCCCTGCAGTTCGGATGCCAAATATGATGACCTCGTTCGTTGTTCCTGCAGTCTCCGACATTGAGGTATTAACACAGACAGTCAGGCAGACTGATGGTTGTACAGACAGACGGAATAGTTGATACTAAACTGAAGTATATATACTTTATGGAATCAAAAACACTTCCTCTTGCTTGTCACATACATCTACAGGAATACAATATACCCTTTAATGAATAAAGTGTAACTTACAAGTGCGAGAATAATTAATATGTTATCATGTCAGCTGACTCTTCAGGGATCTTTGAATTGATCTTTCATTATTAATTCAGAAAATGCTGAACAATATATTGCCATCGTTTGGTGCATATTTGGGACTGGAGGTAACGTCACACAATTCTTGCAGATGTTCGCTTCGGTTTCTTGAGTCTAAGGTTTATACTAACAAATCCAACTCTTAGCCACAAATGTTGTTAGGGTATTCAAGTGTGATTCTGCTTCACACACACTCAAGTCGTTTCACAGTTGTCATTCTCGCATTATTTTTGGCATCAAGCAGCCCTTTTGAGTTTCGTTGCGTTTCGCTTCGTTTTGTTGCGCTACAACGCCTCACACAACCGCACAGCAGAGCAGCTGGCCCCCTTGATCTACCCTTACGCCTGGCACTCTACAATTGCTTCTTGCTACCCTCTGACAGCAGCCTGTTGTGCCCTGACACGTTGCCTGCCACTTGCCTAAAGTATTTTAACCTAAAATTGTAAAAATAGCACACAGCAGCATAGAAAAGAAAAAAGGCGCCGCCGACTTGCCTTGTCTTTGCTGAAACTTCAAGTGGATGCTCTAGAGAAATGTGTACATATATGTGTATATGTATATGTGTATGTGTGTAGATGTGTACGTGTGTATGTTGCGTCGGACGTGAGCCAAGACAAGTTTTGTGCACAACAAATTTTCAACTCACATTTCTGGCTATGCTATGTATGTGTGTGTGTGTGATTGTCTGTTGTACCACAGTGCGTATGCGTTATGCTTTATTTATTTATTTAATTTGCCTCCGACTGTGTTGTTGTTTGTGCCATTGTCCAATGTCCATTAGGACAGGGTGGTATAAAATATGTCCAGCAATTTGTCAACAGGCCTCAGACTCCGCACCGCCAACACCCTCTGTGCCCTTTGTGAGTTGTAATGAAATGTCATTAACATTAAAACAACTTTCAACACTTGGGCGCGTCATTTCTCTTGATCTGCAAATGTGTGTGTGTGTGTGTGTGTGTATGTATGTGTCGGGAAATCAGCGGAAAAAATCCATAGAGCCCCTCTATAGAGAGATATGTATATGCTTGTTTTATATGCCATCATCAACTTTTGTCGCCTGACTTTTTTTCTTCTTTGGTTTTTTTGATTTTTTCTCAATTTTGTTTTGTTAATGAAAAAAGTTTGTGTTGCTTGTGCCGCTGTCCCCGGCTTTGAACTGCTCGACAAACTGTTTGCCTGTTGTTTTTGTTGCAGTTGCTTTTACTTCGATTTTGTTATCCCGGCGACGCCTTTGACAGCAGACGCCATCGTCAACTTTTCATTAATTTATTACTCGCTCTGTCACGCCCCGTAGCCCGTAGCCCGCAACCCGCACCCCACCACCACACATTCTGCTAGGCGACCTTGTATCACATTTTGGCCTGCCCTTTGCTGTTGCTTGCCTTGTGATAATCATTGTAATTTCTTCTTTCTGTCCTTGTCAAAAAGATTCCTCATTTTGTTTCGATTTCTGTGTTGCCGCCTTATGCTTTCTTTATTCTTTGCTTTTCTGTGAGCATTCTTGCTTGTTTCAATCAATGTTTTATTAAAAACATTGCTTTGCCCGCTCAACTTTGACATTTGAAGTATAACCTGTATATTTGCCCAAGTTTCGACAGTCTTCTTTTTGGCAGAACTGAGTCCTTAATTGGAATATGCTGATTTTGATACTCCGAGTGGCTCGAGGACTAAAGGCTGCCAATACCAAACTTGCACTTAAGCTTACTTTTGCTCAGGTCAAGTTTGGTTTTACGATGAATAAAATTTACCATGGTTAATGTAGGCTCAACGAGACCAACTGAAAGACTTGCTGCAAGGTGTAAATGGAAGGGGTAACGTTGCCCAAATTTAAAAGCTATAGCTTTTCCCAGATTTAGAATGATACTAATGAAGAGGAAGTCTCAGCAAGTTCACTAAACTGGCAAATTACATGAAAAGGAGAAGGCTTAGGCAATAATTGAAATGTTTTTAGTTTAATCATGTCAGAAAACTATAACTCATTCACATAAGAAGCCTCGATTTTGCTTAAAAACTTGGTCACCATGAAAAGGCTTTGCTTTATCGTCTTTTATTTCACTGTTGGAAGCCCGGAACTGCCAGCAGTCACTTCACCGTGCAACTATTGCAAATTTCCAATCTGTCATTTATTTTGAGACACCCTTTGAAGACAACTTGATAATTGAATTGAATGAAGAAGCTTAACAGAAACAAAGTGAATGAAATCGTTTATAATTGAAAGATGGATGGCATTTGTGAAAATTGTAAAATTATAAGTGGCTTATTGATGAGTTAATGGCTTTATAGAATTAACCCCAAAATTTGACTAAATGTCTGTAAATTGATTTGAAAGCAACATAAATGCATTCATGATTTGCGTGTATTTATGATATGTCAATTATTCTTAATTCAGTTGAATGAGCAAAAGTAAAGTACTTATTACATAAACTTTCTCGTACTTGTAGTGAATTTACAATTCATTTAGCATGGCCAGTTCATAGTCAAAGGAAGTACACATATCTCTGAAATCTCTTTTAATTAAAATGATGTACAAATTACGACACCCATGTGGGTGGGCACCACACCTACGACATACATCTGCATAGAAAACAGTATCTGGCCTTATTCAACTTTGACATTTAAACCCAAAACTAACTCTCTCTCTCTCTCTTTTAACATTTTGTGTATCATCAACAGCCACCTCTACCTCTACCTCGATTTTTCTATGAAGCCTTGGAGCTATGCTTCATTGACTCAACTTGATTAGTTGCTTCGACATTTGTTGTTGCTGGGCTGCTGGGCTGCTGGGTCCTGCACATTTCCTACAAAATAATTACAGAGCATGAAATTGAATTCAGTGTAAAGCCATTTTCATGACATTTACTTGTACAACTTTTTGTGCACTCACTTTTGTGTTTGTTTTTCAGCCATGCCATGTTTTTTTTTTAACGTAAAACTTAAATGAACTATTCAACAGTAGAAATAAAAAGACAACCGCGTTTCTAAAAATATATAAAATTTAATTTAAATCTTTTCAAAAGGAGTCCATACCCCATACCCCCCTGCAATGCAAGAGAAATTTGCCCTACAAAGGGAAAAACTGTCTTTAATAAGACTTTTCTATTTGTTCTTATGGAAATATTTGTGGACATTTTGAGTGCCTAAAGATGTTTTAATTGATGTAATTTGTAGCACTTAAGTTGCAGGGATATATTATAGAAAAGTTAGCCAAACTACAAACATGATCATGAACCCAGAACACCCAACTTCATATTTAGAGTTTTTCTCGGCCACAGAAAATGAGAGAATATTCCCGTTCATATAATTTTCTATAACACACATTTTGCTAGCTCCGCAAAGGCTATAGAAAACACTTTGAATCAACAAAACTTCAACGAAAAAATATAGAAAAACTATAACAGGTATAAGACGTTGAAACTGAAGCTTTAGTATCCGAATAACAGAAGAAGAGATAAAGATCAAAAGAAGAAAATTGGTGACAAGAAATTTGTAGAAGGGTCGTAGACAATAGATCTGGATGAATATCTTAAGCGTTTCCATACAAATTAATTAAAAAGTACGTAATCATAACAAGAAGGGAAGGTATCTTATATACCAATTACAGACACGATATTTAGGGCTAATTCGTCGAGAATTTATTTACATTTTAAATGTTTTATTAAAATTTTAAATTTACTTCTTTACTTCTCACACAAGCGGGTTCTCTAGAGCCTGTTCCCGTTCCACACGGCGAACTGAAGGGCACATTCGGAGGGCAAAGTGGTCAGCAGTATTTTGCAATTGCTTTACTTCTCGCACAAGCGAATTATATTTTGCATTAAGATCGCGTTGTTCGTTTGTTGTAAAAGAACGTTGAATTTGCTTACAATTTGATTTTCAAATTCATTTTTTTCTGTTTGAAATAAGTTCCTTTGTTTTCATGTGTTGTTTTTTTTCCTCCTCTGAAAGAATTCGTTCTATGCAAGCTAAATGACATGGTTATCCAATATGAATCCAATTCAATCCAATCAGCATGATTTTTAAACTCAATGAGCCTGCAGATATAAGAGATGCTCTCTTAAAAATGTCAGCTCTGTAGCTCTTGATACTACTGAAATCTCGGCGTTGACTGACGAACATAGCTATAACGAATACCATCGTCATGCTGATCAAGAATATATATACATTATATGACCAAATTAATATACATTCATTTTTATGTGAATGCTATAAACAAAGAGTTTTCTGAGGCAAAAATAAAACAATAAGCCAAGTTCAAGTCGAAGCTTGTTCACAGAAAAACCTCTTACTACAACCAAATAACTATTTATCTTAAGCCAACATGTCGTATAAGTAATTATTTATACAGATTTTGCGATGTAAAATATATAATACCAATTTTTTGATGTTTCAAAATCTACCAATATAAATCCTTTGCAGCAGAGCCTTCAATTTGTGCCGTACAAACTCGGACCATACTAATGTACATCAATAATAAAAAGTTATATAAAATATGGACCTACCCCCCTCCCCCAAAGCAATGTTGGCAAAATCATTTATAAAAACTGTTTCCACACTTTGTACAGCAGTTTTTATGTTAAATTTGCTGGAAACTTTAGCAACAAAAACAAAGCTAAAATGTGTGGCGATAGGAGGGGAGGTGTTGGGGTGTGTTGGACCAGGGGGCGCCCGGTCAAACCAAATTGCAAATGATGAAACTTTGCCCATCATAAACGCCATTTTATGTTATCCAATATGGCGTTGCTTTTTGCGCTCAGGACCTTTTTTCAGCGTTACGTCGGCAACAGGAGGGAATGGGAGGAGGGATTTAAAATGTGTTGAGCATAAATTTTCACTTTTTAGTTTTTGGGCAAAAGTTGTTAAATGCCATCATCGTTGTTGTTATTCTTGTTGTTGAGAGCAAATGTTAGCAAACAGTCAACAGAGCATACAGAGGGGCAGGGCATAATTTCATAGGCGAATAGGCTTCGCTAATCGCCGTATTTGAGCATCAATAGGAATTACCAGAGATTTTTGTGTGCCAGCTCATTTGGTATGCAAAAACATTTTTATGTTCAAGATTTTCCACACAATTTGCAGTGAAAGTTTTTCAAGTGGCCTTTAAATTTGGAATGGAGTTCAGCAGGGTGGACGAAGCGGGCAGGGACTGACTCTCTGTCCAGCCACTTAACCTCGTCACATGCAAGCAGCAGCAGCAATTGGGCTACCAAAATGTATGTCACTTGCTAATTAGCCACACTTCAGTTCAGGCCACTAGAAAAAGTTGAAAACCAAAAAAAAAAAAAAAAATAATAATGCATATTCATAGGCGCAGCAAGAGACTGCATGTGCATGTTTGGAGTGTGACCATGTCACGCATACGCCACGTGAGCCGCGCAATTCGCTAAGCTCTCACTCTGGCTTGTCATTTTGAAAAAGTCCTTGAAACACGGCAACACGTAAGAGGCGCGACAAAAGGGGAGGAAACAGCAGCAGAGGTGGCGACACAGTGTCGTGGTTAGGCTAACCTAGCTTAATATTAAACTGTCGCGTTTTTGCATGCAACAGCAAGAACTACAACTAAATCTCTAATGGATATGTTGTGCTAAAGATTTACAGATAATATAGCATACGAATACACTTAGAGGAAATTCGTTTTAAATTAACAGATATCGGTCATGTGCAAAAATGGAAAACATCTTTGGGAACATTAAGATCATTTGAGTTATCTTTTGTAGTCTTGGAACATATTGAAGTTGCTGTTGTGATTGTCTTAGGATGTCTGACACATATAAAACTTAGCAGGCTGGCGTAGGGACTCTAAAGCTTATATGTACCAGGATGATTAAAATTATGATCCAATTGAGATAGGACGCTCGTGGGGCATTAATCACTTTCAACATTACTCAGAGATCAGCTAAAATGTGGCCACTTTAAGGTCACAATTGATTCCAACCAAATGCCTATGGTGTTGTCCTACTGAGTCCTAAGTGCACTAGGTCCTTCCTAGCTTGGTACTGTTATTCTAATTACTTATAAAAAGTACGAGATTTAACAAGAAATTAACAAAATTCAGGGCAACTGAGCTAAAGCTCAAATAAATATTTTCCCAATAAAGTTGTTGCGTTTTTATTGTTGAGCCTAAGGCCAACTCTTGCTACACATTTGCGGATCAGCCAGTCAAACGGCGGATGACATCAACATAGCAACAATACATCAAGCTTACATCAGCCAAGGGAGTTATCTAACGGACCATCTTTGAATCTGGACACAGGAGGCTTATTTGGCGCCCAACTCTTTAAGGATCCAAACCCTCTAGGTATTCATTAAGAAGTACACCCACTTAAAAATATTATAGTAGTTTGTTCAGCCAGATGGCTTCCAATCTAAGATTTAAATAAAAGAACGTATTTCGGCAGCATATTTCATGTTTCAATTTTTAAATATTTATGCAAATTTAAGTTTAAGCATCGTCTTCATATGAAACGAATTTAGGCAAATTTCCTAAGCAATCTATACCAAAATTCTTATCATTTGGAAACCATGCTCAAGCCATTAGGCACAGCCATTTGATACACATAACCTTTATTCACTTGTGGCCCCCAAGAAACCCGTTCAAGCGTAACTATCAATATCCTTTTTTCGTATATTGTTTTTAATTATCTTAAAAGTAACAATCAGCATAAATTCCAAACTTGAAATACACAAATTGCAGCTGGAAATGTGCACCTAATACATAGACAAGAGCAAAAACACAGACACAGACATGTACATGTGTATATGTGTGTCTTTCATTTGCGCTGGGGCATTTTGCCAATTCATTTTCAGTACCGAGTGAAATTAATTAGAAATCAACAACAAAACGAGCATAAAGCGGAAACAAGACCCAGACTTTGGGAATCTCTATCCGAAACATACATAAATCTCGATGGGCCTTAACAGCAAGGAAAAGGAAAAAAAAACGTAAATAAATGAGGAATACATTTTTCACTCTTGGCATGGACAATGCAAAATGAGCAACAAGGAAAAAGAAAACCGTTAAGCCAAAAAAGGAAAATAAAATAAAAATATATATAAAAAAAAGCAAAACAGCAAACAATGAAAATGGATGAATAATATGAAGGATTATTCAGCTGCATTTTGTTTTTTTTTTCGGTTTTTTTTTATAAACTTTGCAAAAGGACATTATAATTTTGTGATGAAGTCTGCGACGGAATGACGGCAACACCAAAAAGTATATTTTGAGTAAAATGAAGATTTATGAAATTGAAATATTTACAACTCATATCGTGATTGCATATATACCATTATTTCTAACATGCAGTAGACTTGCGAGAACAAATCATAAACATCAAAGAAGCTTAGCATTTTTTGTTAATATGTAAAAAATGATATTTGTACTTTATAGGGAAAACAGCCACATGATCAGCCTGAAATTTGGATGGAATAAAGTATGCAAAATTAAAGCAATTCCATCTGGGGAATTTGAGAAATATTTCAAGATTTTTAGAATTCATGAAAAACCTGCAAGCTAGAGAAATCAATGCTGCATGTATGAAGATCACTAAAAAGAAATGTTGGAAATTGCTCAGACAGGAGCTAGAAGAGGCAAGGTCCACTTCTCCACCATGAAGGTCGCCATTATAAAAATAAAATACTGCCTCCTACGGAAGTTTTGCTTTTGCAAGGGTATATATGCTTCGATTTTCCAAAATGATATTTCCATTCTTGTGTTTTATTCGCTTTGCTGCTGCTTTATTGTAATTGAAAAAATGCTTTGCGGCTTTATACTTTTTTACACTTTTAACGGCCATTAAAAGGCACTTTTGAAAAACCGCAGGCGAAACGCCCACTTCGCCGCAGCTCAGTTCAGCTAATAATCATTATTTCTGTTTTATTTGCAGCCACTTGGCAATATTTTGTATACATGGCTCACATTTGTAATTACTCAAATAATCAAATTCGCATGCCTAGGCAATTCCTGCGATGGAAGTCAGCTGGCCAGCCAGCAAGCACAGCTGGGACTCTCAAAACGACAAGGAAATGGCAGTTGGCTGTGTACCCCTATAATTATTATACTTCTTTTTATACTCATACTCTAGTAGAGTAAACGAGTGTATTGTATTCGTGCAAATGTATGTAACAGGCAGAAGGAAGCATTTAAGAGCCCATAAAGTATATATATTCTTGATCAGCACCAACAGCCGAGTCGACCTAGCCATGTCCGTCTGTCAGTCCGTATGAACACCTAGATCTCGAAGACTGTAAGAGCTAGGGAGACCCAATTTGGTATGTAGATCGCCCCTTGTGGGGCGTCATATCAAGTTGGCTTTTAAATTTTGACACCCCTGCTCCCGCCCCCGCCCCTACAAACCACAAAACTCTATATATCTTCCACAAATCTTAACGTATTTAGTTGAAACTCGGTTCGTATATGTTAGAGCACATAATCTACCAATTTTCCGAGTTTTTGTTAAGATCGGAGAATTATTGTAGATATAATCGTAAAAAGACATATTGTATGAGAACAACCCAAGCCCCAACAGCAAAAAAAAATGAGTATGAGTATCTTATAGTCGGAATATCGACTCTGGCTTTCTTACTTGTTGTTTCTAGAGCTGTTGCTTTTTAATGAAATTCTCCTGCACTTGGCTTTGCCTGACTTTCCCTAAGCAGAGAGTATGTCATTATCATCACTCGTTCTGTCGTATCGCTCCCGTAGTCCAATATTTGTATACATAATTTGTCTTTATTGTCATTGGCATTAGGCACATTTGTTGCGGCGATTATCTGGCCAATCTTTAAGTGGACAAACAGCTGACGCTGCTAATGGTCGCACTAGGGGTTGGCCGGGCATATACAGAGCAGAAAGTAGCATGCCCCTGACATTTCTGTCATTTCGGTTTAGTCGCGTGCACACAACATTCCTGCACTAAGTATATAAGTGGCAAATTAATGTAAATTGTTTTCATGTCTTGTATTTTTAATAAGCAATATGAGAGGATTGCCTAAGCAGGCGGCATATGCATGCATACTAAAAACTGTTGACTAACGTTTGAAAGTCAACTGCAAAAAAAACAAGGACTTTGTAAAACGCCTGAAAATGTGAAAATGAAGATAATTACAAATGTCACACGAAATTCTTGCAATCCGGGTTTCAATGATATGATATGTGTCATAGAAAATTGTTTCCTTTGATTTCAGGGTAAATAAATTGGGTAATAAATGGGGTAAATAAATTGAAAAAAGTCTATAGAAATAACATAAATACTTTCATATACATATGGACATACAAATATATATATACAAATTTTAATAAAATTTTGTTTATTTAAATAGAAATTCTCATAAAAGAAGTGTCTACAAATCTTGTTCAGGCCTGTTCCCGTTTCCACTGCGTTTTGAAAAGTAAATCGAAAAGCTATTCGCAATTCTACTTGAGTTTGGGAATTTTCGAATTTATGTCCGAATCGGGCTATGACGCCAGTGGATAGAACGAGACACAAGGATGAACGTCAACAAATCCAAGTGGATTCAATCCACGCGCATTTTTTTATGCCCGCAAGAAATGGGTTAAATTTTTGTAAAAACTATTCTTAAATAAATTTACACGTGAGGTATAGCAATTACCACTTAAAACTCTTCTCAATGAATTACAAATTTATATAAAAATATGTCTGGTCAAAAGTAAACCCAATAACGAGAACATGGTGAATTTTGATTCCACAAGTTAAGCATTTATACCCGCATATTTCAATCGGCTTCGGGCGCCAATCAAAGAGTAAACCAAATGCTTCAAGTGGAAGTGGAAATAGGCCTGTATATATGGCATTAGTTCTTATTGATTAGACCGATTGGGAAACAATGCACACTAAGAACCGTTTCGGAAGATTGCAACACGAAATGCGTTTATTTGATCTTTCTAAAAGAATGCCTTAAGTTTTATGCACTTATACGGCCGCATGTGCAACAACTTTGCTCTTAACACATACTTTTAGTTGCTTACATAAATGGGTTGAAATCGTGGTCAAAGTTTATATGGGAATGTAAAGAATGGATCAGATTTGGTAAATATTATAGTATGAACCAGTTGAATGGCAACGCATGCGTATGCGTTTCCGCGCAACACTTGACCAATACATTATTTCACAATGAGGGTTGGTTTGTAAAGACAGAGAGAAACAGAGAGAGAAAAAGATCAAGAGTGTCGCTCTCTTTCCATCCCTTTTTTCAGGGTTGGTTTGTAAAGATAGAGAGAAACATAGTGAGAGAAAAAGATCATGAGTATCGCTCTCTTTGCCATCCCTTTCTTCATTTATATGGAAACCAAAACTGAACCGACTGGTTACATCACTTTAAGCTCTTAATTTTGGAATTTAGCGAAGATTATTAGCAATGGATTATTAGTTATTGCACGCTACACTGGCTCCTTCCATTTCTTCAGGATTAGTGAAGGATCTAAGAGTAAAGCAAAGCGTTCTATTAAACTGGAAGGGTTTAATCGCTATATACTAGAATTGGAATTGAGATAGGGATAGAGAGAGATTGAGAGAAAGCTGAACAAGATCACCATAATGAAACAACCAAGAATCATCTAACAAATCTCATTTTGAGTTCTGAAAAATAAATGTAATAAAAGATTAGCCCTCAAAATCTTACAGGAAGTTACTCCGCACATGTTGGTTATCCCCGCCTTTTCTAAGAATACGATGTAACACGTTAACAAGGGATAATAAATGATAATGAGAAACGCAGCCAGCCCACAACAACATTTCCCTTACCCATCGTTAGCTTTCGAACGACAAAAACAACAAATAGAAAGCGATACCAGAAACAGTTACAACATTAAAGAACGCTGGGAGGCAGGTGGCTGGGTAGACGGCCTGGGATAATGCTTCATAAGCCAAATCCAAGCACAGGCCATGGCCCGAGCCCAGACCGCGAAACAGAGCAACAGCAAAAAACGCTTCACGACACGCGTAATTATTTTAATATTTAATGACTGTAAAAAAAAAATCAAAAGAAATAGGAAGAGCTGCAGACGCGTAGCGGGAAGAAGGAGCAGGATGGGTATGTAAATGAGAATGTTGAACTTGGAGCACTTACCACTGGCACCGGTATTACACAGTAGACACAAGGATGGCCAACAGCAGCGGCGGCGGCGGCGACAGTTGGCAGACCGTAGGTGGAGGCGTTCACGCACAGATGATCCGTTTTAAATATCTTTGTTGGCGGCGGCTGGGCAATCAGCGATGAGGAGGCACT
This sequence comes from Hirtodrosophila duncani, assembly GCA_037043425.1. Classification (NCBI taxonomy): domain Eukaryota; kingdom Metazoa; phylum Arthropoda; class Insecta; order Diptera; family Drosophilidae; genus Hirtodrosophila; species Hirtodrosophila duncani. The sequence goes on from JBAMBM010000194.1 coordinate 3,260,154, forward strand.
GGAGCACGTGTACAGCGTCGTCGTGATGGAGGAGCTTCTTGTTGTTCTAGCAGCTGCTGCTGCTGATGATGTTGTTGCTGGTGTTGTTGTTGTTGTTGTTGGCTTGGCAACGACTGTTGCTGTTGCTGCTGTTGCTGTTGTTTTTATTTCTTCTGGTGGCGGTGGAGGAGGTGGTGCCAGTGACAAGGAGCTGCCGGCGCTGACCGAGGCGTTAGCCTTAGAATTTGTTAACAAACTTGTTGTTGTTGGTGTGGGTGGTGTTGTTGCCGCTGTTGTTGCTGCTTCTGTTGCTGTGGTTGCTGCTGCTGTTGCTCCTGATGCTTTGTTTGCCGCCGCTGCTGTTGCTGCTGTTGTTTCTGCCCCTGCTGCTGCTGCTGGTGTTGTTGTTGCTGCTGTTGTAGCTGTGGCTTCTTCTACTGTTTGCACAACTGTTGCCAACTGTTGGTTTGCAGCTGCTGTTGTCTGAATTTCTGCCTGCTGTTGTTGTTGCTGTACCTGCTGCTGCTGCTGAAGTTGCTGCTGTTGTAGCTGTTGCTGCTGTTCCTGCTCTTGTTGATTGAAATTAGTTTGGGTCAATGTTGTTGTGGGCAGCGGTGAGGTTTTTCTCTTGATTGACGCAATTTTAATGGCTATTGATGTCGACGTTGATTGTGAATTAATTTTACGCCTCCTCTTTGTGGCCCGTTCTCTGTTTGCCTGACTTACTTATTGCTGCCTTTGTATTCCCTTGGGTTTGTGCCTTCTTCTAGGTGTTGCTTTTGACGTCTGTCAATTTGTCTAGGTTTGCCTGTTCTTTGTGCCTTTGTCTATGTCGTTCTTTAGAATTAACTTTGTTTGTTGTTTTTATATGATGTTTTTTTTTTATTTTTTTTAGAGATTTTTCCTATATTTTATTTAATGCTTTTAAAACTGTTACTAAATATTTTAGGCGACTCGCAATTTGCTAACACTGAACACTCAAGCATGCGTTAAAGAAATGACTCTATGATTATTAATTTGTAGACACAAATATGCTTTAAATATTTTTTTAGATTTTTGTTTTTATTTTGAAGCTAGGCTTTTTGACTAAGTTTTTAGTATTTGCTTTTAATACTTTATACGATTAGTTAATTTACTAGTTAGTGTTTTTATTTAATTTATTTAAACTTTCACTCATATGAACTGTAATATTTTCTGACTCAAATTGATATTTCTTGTGAATATTTATTTGTTATTGTCTTTTTTAAAGTCTAATTAATATTTTTTGCTTGCACAATTAATCTTGGTTTTATTGAATTTTAAATTGGTTTAGACTAAATTGTATTTTTTGCTATTTATTTGAATTTCAGTTTATTTTAAATTGAAATTTTTTAATACTGCAGTTTTGGTGTTCACTTTTCTGGTTGAAATGTTTATTTTAGCTAATTTATTTCTTAACTTTGTTTAATTTTAATTTCACTTTTAACTAGAGTTAAACTCGCTGTTTTTTAATGCTTGATTTTTAGTTTTCTTTTTTACTTTTTTAGTTGTCTACTAATATTTTTTTTGATTTTTAACTAGCGTATTCAATTTTTAAGACTTTCTCGTTTTTTTAGCAACTGATGAAATATGAGTTTTGAATATGATCTTAACCTTGCGTCTACTTTGAGTAGGGTATACTTCTTGAGCAGTTCGTTAGTGTGTTTAGGTGTTTAGATAACGTCTGGAACACTGAGCACACACCGTACTTGTAAATAATACTGTATGATTTTACTTGACTTTGACTTTGACTTTTCTCACGAATCCTTGCGTATAAAACGTGTCTCTCAACTATTTAGCTTTCTTATATTGGACAGAATGTACTGACTTTATGGTAAACTTGTACGCTTCGCTTTAAACGTTGCACGCTTGACAATCTCAAAGTAAACACAAATATCGCAAATATGCTCACAAAATATTACGTATACGCACGGTTTTATTTAACATAAAATTTGAAGAAATATTATATATTTTTTTTTTGTATTTAACACAAAACGGCGACTACTTGTCGAATTTCACTTGATACAATTTGGTTAGTTAGCACTCGGCTGTAGGACTCCTCAGGCTGGGCTGCTTGTCTGACTTTGACTCTGGCACTGGCTGTGGCTGTGGCTCTGGACACTGCTGCTGGCTGGTTGGGGCTCAGTTGGCGTCGGCTTGGGCTTGGGCTTGGCTGCTGTTGTCGGCTGCTTTCCGTTGGCGAAAATGAGGAAAAGGCGTTTAACTTAACTTGACAATCGTCGAATGGATTCTGAATTTCTCATTGAGTAAGGTTTCATGTTTGAGCTTGAGCAGCGCGAAACGCAGTGGTTCGGCAACACACGATGACGCATTCGTCGATAGCCGGTAAAATTCGTGCTGAGCCTTTTGCAGAATCCACAAGCCGACGCAGGCGCAACAGTAAGGCGTATCAGGCCGGGAGTAGCCGCATTCAGCGCTGCATGGCGTCCTTAGCGACGACGACGGCGGCGGCGACGGCGATGTTTGAAGCGTATCCTTTTGGTCAGCAGGGTTGGCGATACTTGAAAGACGAATGCATGCAAAGAGGCGAGCGGGCGGGCGGGCAGGCGGGCAGGCAGGCAGCGGTATCAGGCATCCCAGCATCCAATTGAAATGCAACTCAGCCTACGCGGCCGCAATTACCTTAACAACTTTGCGTTTGGTAATTGTCAACATTGAATTTAATCAGAAATTACGACGTGCAGCCTTATGCTCTCAGTGTGCCTATCTCTCGCTCTCTCTCTGTGTCCCCCCTCACCGGACCCCAATCAAATATAAATATTTTGTTGAACAAGTTTCGGCGCACAAAGTGAAGTTTTACCAACATTTTTTTTTTGTTTTTGTCAAAAAAGATTGCTTTAAAGAAGTACAAAAAGGTAAAGATGTAATAACAAGAAGAGGCTTTAAAAACGGCACCTAAAGACTCGCCGAATTTGCTATTTTTTTTTAAGATGAGAATGAATAACGATGCCACATGCCGCCATACAACTCAATTACCGCATGAACCTTTTTCTGGTCGTGTAAATTCACGTTTTTCTTTTTTGCTGATCAGAATCTAAAGAAGAAAATTCACTACAAAATAAAGAGCTGCTAACTTCCACATCTAGGCCAAGCAACAAATGAAATTCTAAATTGCAGCCAGGCTAGAAATGTTGCCCAGGGACTCCAGAATAAGAACTGAATACTAGGCTAGCCCAGAATAGCACGAATGAGCCAACTCTACAAAATGAGAAATATAATTTTCATTCCAGGCACAATAACAGTGGATGCGATGTAGGCGATTCTGAAGCACAGTACGGCACACCGGGCGCTGACTAAGCGCGACTGTTTACAACATTTTTTGCCCAGCATTTTTATTTTGATGCGGTTGGCATTCTTCTGATTGTTGTTGTTGTTGTTGTTGTCGTCGTTGTTGTTATTGTTGTTGTGCTGAAAGCTGTTTTGAAAGGAAAAGCAGCAACAGCATAAGCAACGCCTGTTGGCCATTAGAGTATGCCAAATAGATGTTGTTGGCCACAAAGCGTAGGCGTGGCAGCTGGTAGGAGTAAGAGCCATAGTGGGCTGCCTAAAACGTAGCTTCTACCTGGCTGCCGTATTGTGCGGTAACATCTTTGAATAGTTTATTATAAATATACGCAATAGTGAAGGTAGGGTAGGGTAGGGCAGCAGTGAAGAGTGGATTGTCTGGCACTACTTACAAATGTAAAACTGCCTTTGTGCGTTTTCCATTACGTATTTGGGTATTTTCGTACATATTTAGAAAGTTACACCGAAAAAAAATATTTCAGGAGTACGCAAAATCATTTCTCGAAGACTCTCTGACAAATGAGTTCCATAATTAAGCTGAATTGAAACTAAGCTGATAATAAATAAAGTATGTGCAAGAGACCATTTGACGTAACTCGATCGCTAAAAATGTTTGCTTAAAGTTTCCCAGAATTCCATAGCTGTTTTGTAAAACATATGGTAGTCCGATTTAATGCACTTTACAAAATTATAGATCATAATCATAGAACTTTAAGAGTGCATCATTTCGCAACTAGTATTGCAACGGCGCTCACATCCGTTACGGTGGTGACTAATATTACTAAATATGCAGCTACTCAGCTCAGTTAACTGGTGCTGCCTTAGAGACAGGGCATGCTGACGTCGTAAGGTGAGAGAGCTAAGATAAGCCATAAGTTCGATGAGTGAGAGAGCATTGTATCGTTTTGTTGTAGGTGTCAATGACAAAGTGCATGGCGCAATGGCAACAAAAACAATGCGAAGTTGTTTAAGAGATAAGCGCTTTGCCTGGTAGAAGCAAAACCATCCTTGCTTTTAATGGCAGTCAAACTACTACAATACTCACTTAACTACTCACACCACTGTTCACAGTGGCACAACCATTGAATATACCAGTAGTTGGCTAATAGTTGTGGTTCATCTCTGCCGTTCTCTCTCTCTCTGATCATTATACAAAGCTTAGATTTAGTATGTTAGTAGTATGTTCCTCTTACACCTCCATCAACAACTATTTTGAATATTAGCAGCTTCACCTGGCGATGCACGAGTTCTCCGTTCTAACAATGCATCGGCCACTTTTGAAATAGATCATTTTTTATCGGGTGCAATAAACCTATATGACAACTTTCAATCAAAACAACTATCAACAATGAATAAAAATCGATAAACCGATTACCCAATCCACATGTTTCGGTTATCGGACATCGATCCCTTAACGGCAGATATTAGTGCATTTTAAAAACTTTTAGAAAACGATTTATATCGATATTTATCGAATTCCACACCCATATATAGCTTGACTTTATGTAAAAATCTAAAATATATTGATCGGAATTGGAATTGCACGTTTCATGGCGATAGTTTAGGTGCAAATAAAGCACAGGATGTCGCTTGTTTCCATACAAATTTTGACCTAGATTTTTACCCGCTTCCGAATTTTCAAACTTTCTTAGTTCATTAAGAGTACATTCTGTGAAAGTTTTAGCGTACTATCGATTTCTGTTTGACCAGTGCGTCGATGCCTAATCAATCAGTCAGTAATGGCAAAGAATTTTATAAATAAAGAAATCAACTTTTATATATATATATATATACCTAGTTTAATCAAATCAGAATGATTCATGTATAGATTAAAATCATTTCAATCCTAAACTTAAGTTTGCCTAGAGCATTTTCGAATGAAAACGCTTAGCTGCAAATGCATTAAATATGTTGAAATATGGAATTTTTGGCATGCCATATTATTCTATAGCACAATGAACAAATATATTTCCATATATATGTATATAAATTAGTAGGAGCTTGAATCCTTTTGTCGTTTAGAACTTAGGCCTGCAACTGTCGGCAATTGATGGCAGCTGGAAAGGCAAAGAAATCCATATCAGCAGCAAACAAGAGCATCATTTTCATCATCATCATTCTCCAAATACAGCAATTTTCCACTCAAATGGGCCAACGCTGCGTATGACACATGCCGAATGCAGAGTGGCGCCCTCTATGGGGTGCAGTTGCCTGCTGCCATTAGAAATCAGAGCAATCGGAGCAGCGAGCAGCCCTGACTGCCTCTGATTTGAATGACTGACTGAGGCTAGGCTAGGGCGTGGGGGTAGGTGTATGTAGGAGTGACTAAACGGTGGCCTGGCTGACAGGCCGGTTTGCCTTTCGGCTGTGTGTCATCTATTGGTCTGTTGCCTCTGCCTAGGGTTAGGGTTAGGGTTAGGGTTATAGCTGGATTCGTTTCGTTGATTGTTTGATTGATGCATTGAACACTTGATTGATTGATTGATTCATTGTGCTGCTGAATTGCGCTTATAGTATGTAGAAAATATTGGAAAAGCTGATTTGCATTTGCATTTTTTTGGAGCTGTATTTTAATGGCATTAGTTGAAGATTTTAACAAAAGTGTTTCAAGTTGTTTTGCAGTTTTTTGTAGAAATTGATTTCTTGAGCATTTTAGGTAACTAAAATCTCAGGAGAATATGAAATTTTAGCGTCCTTTTTAATGCAGTAGTAGTAGCTAGCAGATATAAAATAATATGTATCTGTAAAAGCTTGAGTAGATTTTCGAAGTTTATTTTTGAAACTTAACTTTTCGGTTAAACTCATTTTAAAAACTTTCTTAATAACATATTGAGAGTATATATTCCCTTTGTCATGAAGTTTGCAGGGCACGGAAGTGTTTCCGACCATTTAAAGTATATATATTCTTGATCGTCCGTCCATTTATCCGTCTGTTTCATCACAGTGATCTCAAAAGTCTGCAGATCTACATATCTGAAATGATTCAGATGATTCTTTTATCTGCACGTTGGTTGAGCCTAAATTGCATCTGGATCGAACAACTATATCACATAGCTGCCATAGAACTAGCTGTTTCATTAATAGAATAACTTTTTTGTATCTTTTACGAATTGAACCATTTTACCATGCCCAACGTCCGAACAAATTTCATCAACATCAGACACCTATATCATACAGCTGTTATGTTCTGATTCTTAAAGGAATCTCTTTTATAATATGAATGGGTAGCTTTCCTAACTTGTTATTAGTCCAGTTTATATATTCAAATCTAGTCTTTTGACTTGGTCTTTCAATCCCAACAATTGTTTTGTTCATAAAAGATTGTTTCCAATTCATTATACATTTAGTTCTATGAAAATTAAGTGTGAGTTAAGACACTAATTTAGTTTTGCTCAACTTATTTGCAAACAACAGTTTGACCTTATTTCTTTTTAGACATAATTATTTGATAAATAAAATGTACTGTCTATATGAATCGCCACTTACGTTTGAATAGTTCTGTGATCGTGGTAGCTGAGGCGGCAACTGTTGCGAATGAGCTGGTCCTCCTCTCATATGGCCATGGCCCCCGCCACCAGCAGCTCCACTTTGATGTCCACCGCCACCCTGTTGATGCTGATGATGGCCGCCCATTTGCATGGCGCTGCCAGATTGTTGCTGCTGCTGTTGCTGCTGCTGCTGCAACGGCAGTGCAGGACTATAGCGTGGATGCATTGGTATTTAGTTTAGGTTTCTGTTTCTCCTTCTTCTTAGTTTTATCACAATTTGCTCGCAAAGTGTATAAGCAGCAAGAGTAAAAAGCTGCGGACAAACACGAATATTAACAATAGATTAGTGAGAAAAGGTGGATATAATGAGCATGCATATGCATTTGTATAAACAGTTGTATAATAGCTATTAGTGATGGTAATATAACGATGTTCTGGCATATATATAACTTGAATGCATATTTGATAAGACGGTAAATATGAAGTGTAATCGTGTAGAGTGTGACCAGATTCTGTGAGAATAAAAACCAATGGCATTTGTAAACACGAATGTGAATATGAATAATTCAACGCACAGCGTGCGTCCCTGTTTATAAAAGAAATTATGCACTTGCGTCCATTTATCTGAACTGAAATTTTCCGTTGGACCATTTTTAGATGCAACTTTGTATGTCGCATATGCCGCCATTTACTTAATTGCAAAGGGAAGCGGTGTATGATTTTGTATAATTTTTTATTGTTGCTTTTGTTGCTTTTGTTGTTGGTTCATTTAAGTTATTTTAGCTGTTGCACTGGCTGATATAGCTTCTTTGCCTGCCACGACTTAAAAATAGCACACAGCCAAGTTTTATTTATACGATACCAGAGGCACACAGAAACACACACACAGGTTGACAAAAATAAAACAAAACAAAGAAAAAAAAACACCATTTTATTGATATGCAAAATGAGAGGGCAACGCGCATATGCATAACTGTTTATAAAAAATATTTACGCTTTTACTATTTGTTGAATGCAATTTTCTTTTGTTGATATTATGTTGATTTTGTTTATAAGATGCGAAATTTATTTTTAAAATACAAAATTGTCAAAGGAAAGGACAATGACAGCAAGCAAAAGCAAAGAGATGACAGCTGCAGCTGACTGAGTGCGAGAGCATGACAGAGAGCGGCCGGCAAAAGCAAAACGAAAAGTCAACACGTTCTCTCTCACAACACAACAAGTGAGCAAACGAAGCGCACACAAACACACATAGAATGTCTTGCCAGCTTGTTTTGAACAATTGAAATATGCCATTTAATAAAGTTGTTAACTTTCAATTCATGAAATCATTTAAATTTGAATTTACATAAATTGTTGCTGTGTCTGATAGAGTACATGTCGCCACAGCTAAAATGTTTGACAGTTTCTTTGCTTTGCTTTTTCTTTGTTTTTGTTTTGCTGTGCGTTTCGTGCTGCCTTTAGCCCGCGTACGTTCTAGACTCTTTTTTTTGGATTGTTCGTTCACACTTATTTTGTATTTATTTTTATGCAATTGCCAATTCGTGCTGGTAAATATTAGCTATATCGGGGAGTGCAATGACATGCCACTACAACAAATATAACAACAAAAACAGCTAACAATTGGACGCTCACTTTTATTTCGCATTCGCTTTCAATTAGCTGAAAGCTGCAAATTTCCTTGGGTGCGAAGAAAAGACGACCGATAAGTTGTTACGACAGAATACAGCAACAAGCAACAGCTGCAAAAAATAAACCAACTAACAATTGCGGGGCTTCTAAAGGTTGTTTTTGTTGGCACTGTTGTTGTTGTCGCTGCTTTTGGGCTTACTTTTAGCAAATTGGTCTGATTGTCAGCTGCTTCTGTTGTTTTCGTTGCAATGCTGCTTCTTCTTTTGCTCTTGTTCGATTACGAGATTTTTGCAAATTTTTGACTGCTCACAATACACACCTACACACTCATACACGCACGTACAGAGCACATACACTGCTAAGCACAACACAGCCGCACTTTGCACTTGACACGCGACTACGCTATGATTTATTTTGTAACTGTTGCGTCTTGATTTTTGATAATTACGCTTCGTGCTGTAGTTGTTTTAGTTGTTGTTGTTAGTCTGCGTATTGTTTTATGGTTAATGCATTATTAGTTTTAAATAAATTACAACGAAATGAAAACTGTGCGCAGTGCCGAGCGAGCGAACCAAGAAAGCGCAGCACACAAACGACAAAAAACGAATGTGAATGAGCATGAGAGCAATACGAAGAGGTAGAGAGTAAACACAAAATCAAAAGCAGCACCAAGGCAAATCGCAAACTGAGCGAAGCGTATGCAAAGCAAACACAATTTTTTGTTCTCTCTCTCTCGCGCTCAGGCTTTGCCGGTAAAAAGCCAGTCAGTCTCTATTCACATTTCTAGTTTTTGTTGTATATAACATATAAATAATAAATAATTAATTAAACTTTCCCCTATAACACACATATTTACTGGGGCCGATAATGGTACATTTATATTTAGGTGTAATTATTCAATTTTGTTGATAAATTTTTGCTACTTGTCTGCGAGAGTGAATTTCATAGCAGCGAGCTTTTGCGTGTTATTTGTTATGACGAAGGGCGGCTAATCAGCTGAGCATTCAAATTTCAAATATGAAATGCAGAGCAAATATTTTATATAATTATTATTAAACCTAGTGGCACGACTAAGATTGGAGTTGGACACTTTATTATGTTAAAGATTTCCTTTTATTAAAATATTTAGATTTTTCTTGAAATAACCACTATATATGTAAATATTCCATACCAAGACGTTTCATCATTCAAATGTTATTTAGTTGCGTTTTGTTTTTTTCTCATTTTACTTTTAGTGTTGCTATTGCGCCATTAGGCAAACTCAACAATAAAAAAGTGGGTCTACCAAAAGGTTCAGTTGAGTAAGCAACTTTTGGTGTAGGTATTTTGAAATATTTAAATAAAATTAATATTCTCAACAAGTGCACGACATAAAAGTGCGACACCATCCACACACTCGCACACATATGCAAACATAAGCCGTATTATACGTAGCTGTCTTATAGATGCACCCACCCGCACAGCCACCCACAATTTTGGCACATAACAAAAGGACTAAAGGACTAAACAAATGATGCATGACACAGCAATGACACCCACATGGTATACTCCTTCACCATCCCATCCATCCTCGTACTCGTATATGGAGACAGTGTGTAAACAATGTTTATATCTATCTTTCTCTTTCGCACTACATATGCCTAGAAATAATAAATTACAAAAACAACAGGACAATATTTAAAGAATGAGAACAACAAAAATATATAAAGGACACTTTTTTTTGATTGGCCGAAGTTTTTATATCCTTTCTGAGCTACTTATGGAGCGGCTATGGATCAAAACTGTTTACCATAAGACAATTATTTGAGAAGCATATAAGATGGGAGACTATAAGGGTGAATGTTGAAACTAGACTGCTAAGATCATAGTTTATGAACTCTTTCAACAAAAATGTGCCTGCAGCATCCAGATTTTCTTCAGTCTATTTTTCTCGACATTTTTTTTTTTTAATTTTCACTGGATTTCAAAGTCAAAAATAGTTACAAATCTATGATGAAAACACAGAGAGAAGAACGGAAGAACAGGCGGACGAACATAGCTCCTTTCGAATGCTTTTGTCATGCTGATCAAGAATATATATACTTTATATGATCACAAATGCTTCGTTCTGTGCGTTGCAATGGCATAAAAACAAATTTTTCCGCTCAAATTGTTATTTATGCAAATTTCCTTGGAAGTAAAATGCAGACCCCTGCTTGGCCGATGTTTATATCAGTTTATTAAATGATCTTATATATGGAACATATATGCATTCTCCAGCCATAAGAGATGGTGTGGAAGACGTTGCTCTTTGTACGCTGCAAGCTGAATAGAATAATAATAATTTCCACTCAAGCGAAGGGTATTATAAAATAGGGACACGAAATGAAAATGGGCGAAACAACGCAGCCGAAAAAAGCATGCAAAGAATTTAAATTCATCTAAAATATGCAAATTTAATGACACTATCGAGATATGCAAATGAATGCGTACAACAACAACAACAGCAGCAGCAAAAAAATAAAAGAAAAATGGCGTCGACTACGGCAAAGCAAAAGAAGGAGCCGCAGAAAATAAAGCAAGAAATCAAAAATGCCAATACAACCATACACACACACACACACACACACACTTACGCATCCACACGCACAGTGGAAACACTTTCGCCTGAAACGCATGAAAAATAACAAACAAAATAACATACTCGCTTAATGGGCGGTGGTGCGGGTTAAGGGGTAGTAGGCGTGGCAGCAACAGCATCCCTGCGACCAAAATGACGGACGCGTTGGTATTTTCATTAAGTTTGGCACCATTTTTTTTCCTGCCTGGCACCACTCCATCCCAGCTCACACACCCCTCAGCCCCGCCAACTGTTTCTTGGCTTGAAGCGAATTCTTGTCGCGCACAGCAAAGAGGATTGACTGAGGCTGAAGCCTGGTGGGCAGAAGGAGTGCAGGGGCACGATGGTGCCTGCTACGTGACCGTAAGCAATTTGCAGAGTACGAAATGTGGTGCGGGGGAAGGCAGGCGCAAGCCAACAGCAAAAGGCAGACCAACTGCGTAATCGCATCAAGAAAGTGAAATGTCAGCTGTTTCCATCATCTTTAGAAGCTCGGAGTCAGAGTCAGAGCCAGAGTCAGTGTCCAGGAACCATTTGGCCTCTGCTCTGCGCTATGTGACTGCCAGGAATTCGGGCTAGTTATAAAATAAAAAAAAAATATGTAGAAGTTGCCTAAGCGGAATGCGGAATGCATTCTATAGGTCACTGCGTGGGCAGGCCAAAGGAGCCAATGCCATGCCCATGATGGCGCGTGATCTAAGTATAATTTATGGTTTTACTTATCTCTGTTCTGCTCCAGCCTCTGGCTACAACAAAATGGCTTCACAATGCTGTTCAAAATATCAATTTAATAATTTTCAGTGTAACTTGAAAAAAGTTTACAATTGAAGGAGTTCATCTCGGTGAATCAGTGGCAATATAAGGCTGGAGACGTTCTTGGTGTACAGCCAAGTTTAGATAATCCTTATAAACAGTATTTTCTCTTGAAATTGTAAATCTTAAGAAAAACATTGAGAGCTGCAAAACACACTTCATGTCAGACTGCATTCGATCAGCGATCTCAAAGCATAGGAAGACAGATATGATTTTGGGTCGTAGAAACGTTCAATGCGGGTGAAAGGGTAGGAGATTCGGGATGTCTGCTTCATAACATTTCATATTCATAACATTTCGTCAACGGATGTGTCGGTTTCCAAAACGTATTTTCTAACTTTCTCTAACTCTGACTGTCTCTCTCTCTCCCCCTCTGAACCAAAGGGCTAGTAGGGCGAAAAGAACAAAAATTGTTAGCGCGTTTTCATTCATTTATATTCATTCATTCTTTTATACGACAGCTATATGATATAGTAGTCCGATCTTCACGATTTGAACATATGAGCAACTTACAACAAAGAGAAGCGTATGATGAAAAAGTTCGCATTGAAACTAACAGACGGACGGATATCGACTCGGCTTGTCATGCTGATCAAGAATATTTATTCCTTATATGGTCGGAGATGCTGGATGACAGAAATGATTTGAAAAGTGTTAATCAATTTGCATTGTATGGTCACACTGCCACTTTTTAAATGGAGCAACTGACTGCTCGCTTACAAAAATTAATTACAATTTCGTTTCTTTAGGCAAAATAAAAGTATAAAATAAAAGTGATAAAGTGCCTATGAGATTCATCTAATTTCACCGCTTGTAAAAATAATAATTGAAAAATATATATCACTATATAAATCAACATTGAATCAATTGAAAAAAGAAATTCAAGAAAAACTCCCTAGGTTGACCAACAAGAATCTGCTCCTTCATCAAGAACTTGCACAGATGCCTACACATGTGCAGTTATGTTGAGAGACAGCTCAAATCCACTTAATTCAGGAGATTTATAATTGCTTTCTGTTGGCCAAGCATGAAGAAGTGGCTCGTCGCTTCAAAGGATGAGACTATCGCTGAAGCAGATGATAATTTTTATATATCTGGGAGAGGCTAACAAATATGGAGAAACAATGTAAGGTAGAAGAACAAATTCTTTATAACAACAGACTTAAAGCCTAAAGTTTAACTAATCATGTGTACTTTAAGCCATAAGCCCAGCGGCATATTGCATTCTCATGCCTTCATATCAAGCTAGACACATCCCTATGCAAACTGCAAGCCCAGCTAATGCCTTGTAATGAAAACGTATATGTAATCAATATCTTATAGACTATATAAGCACATGCATATGTAGTAATCAGCAGCCCACTGAATGAATGAATGAATGAGTGAATGAATGAATGCCATTTGGCCATATTAATTTACATATATAAATGTCAGGCATTGATTCAATATTGATATTGATGTTTCATATGAACCAATGACTTTCACATCAAGCCACGCATTTACGCGTAATTACATCTAGAGAAGGGCTGGGGGCGAACTAAGGGCATCGTCGTCGAAGACATCGTTAAATTGAATCTATTGTCGACGCATTCAATGTGCATATATAAATCATTTATGGTTTGCGCAGGCAAAATGCTAGGATATGGTTAGGGGAAGCTGCTTTGTGGCGTGGGCCTAAGCCAAATGTAGACATTACAACAATTTATTATTTAATTATCTATGCCGCAAAATTTTCATTCCCACACCACAAACACACACACACACAGATACTTCCACACACACACACACATAGAGAGAAATCCAAGAATATTCTCAACCCAAAAGCCGCAAGAAAGACATTAAAGTGCGCCTAAGACCTCCCGCCACCTGCACTTGAATCCAACCACCACGCGCCACCCAACCACCCAACCACCTAGAATTTCACGCGCTGAGCAGACACATTTCATATAAAATTTGATTACAGTGAATGCGTAAAGTTTACGACCAAGTAAAGGGAATTAACTGAAAGTGGCAACGTTGAGGCAGAAGGAGGCCAAAAGGAAACGAATTCTTGCTCTACATATGGCAAATTTTCTGTGTGGTTGGAATATAAGGGTGGCTGTTGGGGGCGGCCATTATAACGCCATGGCAAGTCAACATTTTTGGTGTTTCAACAAAAATGATCTTAATTTTGTTATTAAAGCTGATTTGATGATTATGAATTTCACCTAAAAGATATACGAGTATATACGGCCATTTCATGGCATGTCATAACTAATTTTATGGTAACAAAATTTCACTCAGTTATGATTTCTGGAATATAAGATGATATCAGTGTACCCCGGATAATAAAATAAATAAAAAGAATGTATATTTAATCGATTTCTTTTGGTGTTATTTAATTTTATAATATTTAATTTAGATTTAACTATGTTAAGGAATATTTGGTTGAACTTTTGGAAATTATTGAAACGGAAATGCAAACGGATTTAGTGCGTGTGAACAGAGGAAATCATGTGCTTGACAAGGTTGAGTTGTGTACAGTCAGGAGCAGGAGCAAGGCGATCTTCATGCAAGGGAATGTAGTAGCAAATATACCTGGGCGTAGACAGGATCTGATATTTCACTAAGCATTTGCTGCCATCAACTTAAATGTGATATATAAAAACAGGCAGCTGTCTCCCCCAGAGATTTCAAACTTGATCAAATTTTTGCTATTAATATTTAAGTTCGATGGTAGCAAATGCGTTCTGCTAATACCATAACGCTGTCATTCACATTGAAAGGTCTAACCTATGAGCGAGCTACTGCATCTTTATCCCGTTCAGCGTCACGAGATGAAGGCCTCCTTCGATGGGCAGAGTGGGGATCAGTATTTTGCAACTGATGTCTCTGCATTCCGTTCCCGTGCCGTGGCACCATATCTTGCATGAAGATGGCGTTGTTTCTGTGTCACCCCTGACATTTCAATGGTTTCCTATGTTCCCTTAAGATTTCCGAATAAACAACATCAAATGATGGCAAATAATGTGAAATGTCAAAATGAAAGCGCATTTTATGTTACTGAAAGTGTAGCTATATAAAACAGTTGCTTAAACTCAACCAACGTGCAGGTAAAAATTTCAGCTCTTAATCCTTCCCAGATCTCGGGGTTTTAGCAGATGGTCTGATGGACGGACGAACTTCAAGCTTCAGGGCATTAACAACATATATAATTCTGTAAATGGAGGAATATGCAGGGAAAGCGTAGTTTCTTAAAAGTTCTACTCTTTGAACTTAGCTTAGATTGATAGAGAAATGAACGGCCAAAAGTCACAACTTCGACTCAACGGAAGTGTGAATCATCTAAGCACTTCCGTTAAGTATTTGGGGTACATTTTGATCGGAGTCTTAGTTAGTTTAAATCACCAAACAAATATTTAAGAGGAGAACACAGGTCAATGGGTTTTCATTTTTGATTGAGCTAAAAACGCAGGTGAACATGTTTTAGTCTTCCATTATTTAATAAAATTTTCTTTTATCTATAGCTGATATCTGGGTGGGGTTAACTTGAGGTAATTTCTTACCAACATTTTAAGCTCCCTGGGGTTTTTTTTTGGTCAAGTTTTTGTGGTTATTGATTTTGGCTTTGATTGATTGATGGCCCTGGCAAATCTCTGCACAAACGTTGCTATTTAAGGAGCACATGCTTCAACAGTTTGTTCTCAGCTTACTTCCTAGGCCAAAAGGAGTTAATGTTGGGAAAAATTCTGTCTTGGGAGTGAGTGATGGTGCTTATAACGACAGCAAAGTGAAATGTGATGGATATGCTTGAGATAATTTGGCCATGCGAGTGAAAGTAGTTTGATCTAAAAAATAATTTTTGTATTACTCTGCGGAGCTGAAATTGATTTCTCAGCTCAAGTTCATTTAAAATGCAGTAGATCCATCATTTCGAGCTGAGCTGCAATGCTTGCCCTTACATTCCACTTGACTTATAAGTGATAGCGTCTTTTAATTAGGCTTTGGGGCCAATGGGACTTTAAACGCTTAATGCCAGGCAAAGCCGCTTATTGTTTAAGCATAACTCGTGTTGGCCTACAATTGAAGCTGTCAAAATGTTGATTGTGTTCCGGCATTTGCCAGAATGCCAGAATGTGTATTGGCCTGGCGCCACGCCCCAAGGCTCGGAACGCCAAGCTGTCGCAATTTTGACAATCTAATCTGCTTTGGTATTAATCCTGTGCCACAGTCCGCACAAGCCGCATCCGCAAGCCGCAATAATTCGCTGGAACCACCCACACAGACCGCAGCCCCACCAAATCCAGGCCAGCCCCACTTGCAACCCCTTTCAAGCCATTCTTAGGCCATATTTGTGGTTGTCTTTCTATTATCTCTCGCTCAAGTCCGAGCAACAAAACGACTTCAAATTGCCACAACAGAGACCGAAAATGTTTCAACAACCAAACCGCATAGCAGTGCAGAGTCCACCCTTAGCTGCTTTTTAGATACAGCTTCAGCTTCAGCCCCGTTCCCGGCCCCGGCCCCAACCCGTTAACGAGCTTTAAACCGCGTAAACAGCTGTGCGAACAGAGTTCCAATTGCTTTTTGCCTTTTGCCAGTCACTGTGCCATTAGATAAGGCCAACAACCCTCGGCCAAAAAGCACAAACAAACTGAGAATACATGTGAAACAATTTCAAGTATCTCAAGTGTATGTATGTCCTTTGTCCTTGCCTTTCAATTTAAGTTCGACTGTACTAAAATTGAATTATGCCCGCCAGACAGATTTAATATCGAATCACACACACACACACGTACTCATACATTTCAAAAGTCTGCCCTTTTCCTGCCCCTGGGACCCCTCATCAGCACCCAAGTCGCAGTGCTCAGCTCCAGCTCAGCTGCCGTTTCAACTTAATCGCATTATTAATAAGCATTCATTAGCTGGCGGGCAGCTTAGACAATGTGGAGAGTCCTGTTTAGCTTGAGGGCAAAGCCATAAATAAAATGCCATCTATTATGTACAAACGATTGCATTTCAGGACCTCCACAATTCAATGATTTATTAAATTTATCAAAAAAAAAAAATATATATATATATGAGAAAAGCAAAGAGAGGAAGGTTTATTTTGTATAGACGATGCTTAAATACGCTTACAAATGTGTATTAGTGATCCACAGGATATTAATGAATTGTTTTTGCATTACAGTCCTTTAATAATACCAAAGACAACTGCTCGATTTCATCATTAAAAGTGAAGAGCAGAGAATGATATGATATGTAGTACTTCAACCCTTCTTCCTTAAGCAGCCACATGAAGCCAGAAACTTTCTAGAGAATCAGAGTTTTGAATCAGAGTTATGAAATTTTGATTCAATTGCAATACCTAGCCAGGATTTGGAGGATTTGAAAACCCATTTGTTTCCCTTTCATACCCTTACCTGTGCACAAATAATATCAAAATAATAAAAAGCGAAACGGAAACGAAATGAAAAGAATAAAGGATACGCAAGGCAGTTAGCGCTTAAAGTCTGGCAGGCATATTTAAAAAGGCAAAATTTCGTTTATCACGCGCCACAGGACATTGCCCATTCACCTTGCTTGGTAGCCAACTGAATACCCAGCCCAGCCCAGCGATAATAAGACGCCGTTTAAGTTGAGAGGTATGCTTCAATGGGCAGCAAATGTGCCATGCCAGAAAACGCTTCAAATAATAATGTTGGCTCCAAAAAAAAGTAAAGTAAAGTAAAATAAAAGGAGAAGTAAAAGGAGCAGCAGGGCAGGCCTCGTCGACCAACATTTCTACGTAATAAATAATGACAGTTTAAAGCGAGTTTTTGGGCGCCCCTTTCCTTTCCTATCACACCGTTCAGTTAAGAAGTATTTGTCCAGTTGGTTACCCAAAATGTTGTCTTTTAGGTTTATATTAGGAGAACTGTCATTTACAATCCGCTCTCGTTGATGTTCCCAAAAGGATACATGGGAAGACAGACCAGCAACAGCAGCAGCAAAAGCAACAGCAAAAGCAACAGCAACAGCAGACCCAACCAGCTA
Organism: Hirtodrosophila duncani; assembly: GCA_037043425.1. Lineage (NCBI taxonomy): Eukaryota > Metazoa > Arthropoda > Insecta > Diptera > Drosophilidae > Hirtodrosophila > Hirtodrosophila duncani. Next base: position 3,278,004 of record JBAMBM010000194.1, read on the forward strand.
CTTATGGTGTTAAGTATTTTTGACAGGACATTCGTGTAATTCAAAGCTGCCTGCCTACAAAAGCAACAACGACAACAGCAAGAGCTAGTTGGTTGTGGGTGGATCAAAGCAGGCCAGGGAACCAAGGAGCCAGGGAGCTACATAAGTAAGCTCTGTGTGTATTCCCTGAACATTTAGTTGTCGACTTTGTCAGTGCTTTGCTGGATGCCAGTTGGTGTGTGCCTGTAGGTATGTGTGCGCCCGTGTCCTGTGACAAAACTGTGGCAAGCCTTTATTTAGTGAAATTAAAGCTGCCTTTGTGTTGCTGGAAACCAGGAAGAGATTGAAGCAATCCGGCTGTGGGAGTGGAAGCTTAAGCAACTAGAGCAAAAATTACAGCTAATTGCTTGAGCAAGCATAATTGAAGACTGGCAAAGCAATTAGTGCAGCTTCACCCTGCTTGATTTGACAAAGCTGCAAAACAAGAGAGTCCTTAAAAGTACAAGAAAGAATGATTCAGCCGAGAGTGCATCACAGCGAGCTATTTCCGCTCGCCATGGCGGTGCTTGCCAATTATCCTAGGCTGCCAAGTCAATTTTGGCCGTGCTTAGTCCTTCATACTCGTACTCTGTCTGTGAGCTGACTTTGGAATATTTTTTTTTGATAAGATAGCTAGCTAGAAATAGCTATGCCGGATTTCTACTTATATCCGCTGAGGAATGGTATTTCAACTTTAACTCTTGCTGTTCATTTATATAGTAAACTATTCCCTAAGAGATTCTCAAAGTGGAACTGAAATCACGAGCTTACACTTTATCAAGGCATCTCTTTTGTTTACAGTCTATACACATAGCTCAAGTATAAATAGATGGTTAATATATATACAGATACGTATCTTAACATGCTGTTACATATTTGGCATAGTTCAACTTCAAATCAATTCCGTGGAATGGGTCTTCCCCGACTCCAAACTTCTTACTTCTTTTTAATAGAATACGGCGAGATTATTGCGTCGAAATGTCAGTTTACTAACCTGCTTTCCTCACGCTTATCTTATGCAGGTGTATGAGACACTAGTGATACCATACATCTGGTGACATACCTCACACTGAAGCCAGGATTTCTTTATAGTTATTGTTTCTGTCATATAGTAGACAGATCATGCATTTGGCCTTGGCTTTAAGCTACTGACAAACTCCTCAGAGTGCTGCCTGGATTTACGAAGTCTATTGAGGGTGATTTCCAAATATTCAAGAGCCTTTTTAAAGCTAAGGCAGGAGTTCCTTTTATGGGAATAAGTGACACTTGCTTGAATTCTCAGCGTTTTTATACTCGTACTCCAGTAGAGTAAACGAGTATATTGTATTCGTGCAAATGTATGTAAGAGGCAGAAGGAAGCATCTAAGACCCCATAAAGTGCATATATTCTTGATCAGCATCAAAAGCAGAGTCGATCTAGCCATGTCCGTCTGTCCGTCCGTAAGAACACCTAGGATCTCGGAAACTGTAAGAGCTAGGTAGACCCAATTTGCTATGTAGACTCCCTTAGTAGGGCGTCAGATCAAGTTTGTTTTTAAATTTTGCCACGCCCTCTCCCTCAAAACCTTATATCTTCTACAAATTTTAACGCACTTAGTTTGATTTAGTTGGTTTGTATATGTATAAGCCCATAATCTATCGATCTTATGATTTTTATTAAGATCGGATAATAATTGTAGACAAAATCGTAAGAAAAACATTTTGTATGAGAATCCCCCACACCCAAAAAAAAAAGAACTTTTTTCATACTTTTCAGCGTGTCGAATATTGAATAAATGCTGAGTACGATTATCTAATAGTTGGAATATCGACTATACTATACTTACTTGTTAGTTTTAGTTTTCTTTTCATTCGAATTGTATTAAGGTTTTGAATTGACAGCATTAAGTCATGAACATCCAATATTGTTTTCAATACAGTTGTCAAGTTTCTCTCTCACTTACACACACACATAGACCTGTAAAATCCTTTTCCACCTTTGATAAATTCATTGAAGTAGCTGACATACCCTTAATCGGTGGTCAAGTTTGATAAGCACGAACTACCGCAAAAGATACTGTAGGGCAAACAAGTTTTTATACCCGTACTTTAGTAGAGTAATCGAGTATATTGTATTCGTGCAAATGAAAGAGTCTCCGGTACCAAAGAGGTACATAGTCTTGATCAGCATCAACAGTCGAGTGGATCAAGCCCTGTCCGTCTGTCCGTCCGTAAGAACACCTAGATCTTGGAGACTGTAAGAGCTAGAGCCACCAAATTTGGTTAGTAGATTCTCCTCGTGCGGCGTTGGATCAAGATTTTACAGGTTATGTATATTTAGGATCGCTCCCATACATTTCATAGCTATAAGTTGGGAGCTTTGGTTTCCTAGAGGCATCTACGCCAGTTGGTGTAGACAGATGGGGCAACTATATCATATAGCCTCTATAGAATCGTTTTTTTGAAAAAGAACACAAAATGTTTGTTTTTCTTTCAAATCGAACCAAATTTGGTATGTTTTTGTTTTTTGGAGACCTCTAGTCTGTTGAGCAAAGCATATCATATAGCCATGAATACTCAGAACAAAATTCTTTGCTTTTTATTGAAATCAATTAAAACTCAATTTGATCAAGGGCGGAGTGCCAGCTCGACTTTAGCGTTCTTACTTCTTTTTTTTATAGCCGTCTTCTTTAACGTCAAGTGAGATACAGGTTCCTACATTTATGTGTTAACTAGAACTATAAGTAAGATTTATAATTTAATGCACTAGTAGTTTATTTTTTTTTTTTGAGGATTTATGTTTCTTAGCTTTTTAGGAAGTTTGCATAAATAAATGCGAAATAAATGCGTTTGTTAGAATTTTCATCGCTTTTGGTAATTGATAAAGTAGTGTTTTTCTGAGCTTTCAAGTTTGTGATTTAAGAATTTCAGCTTGAAGTTCTTCAGGTTCAGGTTCTTCGAGAGTGGAAAATTCAGTATTCTCCATCAAGTAATGTGGTTCTTTGTTATTTATAATCTTATGATGTAGTACTAATGATCTCAGATTCATCCAGTTATTTAGATCAAAGCCAGCTTGTAATATGTTCTCTTCTAACTAAATTAAATATATCTCTAGCGCTGTTGTTATATATCACAGTTGACTATTGTTTTCTCTTACTTTTGCACTGTCTAAATATTTCAACTTAATATCAACAACGCCTCTCTATCGCTTATTCTTTGAGTCAAATATTACATTTTTATATAGCTTTGACAATTTGCATTTTCTAAATTTACTTAATTACATACAATACATCGATTCAGCTTTACCTACAAATACTTTGGGCACAATATATATAGCTGAGATAAGATAGGTCGTAGTGCATAAGGCCAATACATGAGATTTCCCAGGATCACAATATAATTATATAAAATGACAGTTAATGATGAATGAAATATGATAATTTCGCCTTCGTATGATTTCCAAAAATAATTTTGAATTTATCTTCTTCACTTTGCAGCCACACACACACACTCACACACAGACAAATGTAATCATACAATTCAATTTCCCCTTTTTCGCAAAATGTGGTCTATGGCTGGCGAAAATTTCAACTATTTCACATTAACGTCCCAAAAAACATCCATAAATTTTGTTTCATTCGCGTTGCTCACAATAAATAAAATTCCATTGGCAGCAGCTAGCCAAATCATGCCGTTTTGACCTATTTGTAAATGTTATCCAAAACATTTACTGCGCCGACCGACGCCCATCTAATTACCCCTGGGGGCTGTTAAGTGGGCGGGATTATTGAAAATAACGGCATATGTTGACCTTTTGGATATGACCCCAAAATAGATTATGCAGCCGTAGTAGGAGTAGTTTGGCCAGCATTAGTTTTTGAAACCGAAATCCAAATCCTGCACCACATCACCAGCTCGAAATGTGCAACATGAGCGCCTACAACTACAATTGGAATGTCGTACATTCACACACATACATATACACACATACTATATATATATATATATCTGCACGCGCTGAGCATAAATTGCAGTTCCAATTTCCGGTTTCTGTTTCAAATGTCGCGGAACTTAAATTCCGCCTCCATAGCCCAAACCCTAAATGCTGCTGCAACATGCCCTGCTTCTCCTCTCTGTGCTCTGTGTGTATACCCTTACTGAGGGTGCATAGAGTTTCTTATAAGATTTATGAAGCATGATAATGATCAGTGTTTCAAATTGATCAGTTACTTCGTATTGAACGCTTCATAGGGAATTTCCTGTGTGAGAGAAATCTCGACTTTGGTATAGATTATATATATTATTCATTCCTTTAATTATCCTATTAAGTGTATGTAATTTTCAGCTTAGTTGTAATATCCTTTCTTTGCCGTTTCCTGCTACAAGCCTACATTCGTACGCCATCAGTTGGAAATCAGCTTTCACAGCGCGTAACCTTCCACAAAATTGTGCAATTCATTTAATATATAAATTTCGGCCTGCCAGCTGTAGACTTGGACTTGGCTGAACTGCAGCTGAGAGTGCCGGAGAGGGGGTGGCGGCGTCGGGGTCCAGCATCGGGTAACGAATGTGCAACGTACTCTTAAGTAGCAAAAGTTTCAATTTGTTGGCCTGCCTGGTCGTTGTTTGTTTCTTCTTGTAGCCGAAATTGTAGTTCATATTGAACGTACTACATACATACATACATATATAACCGCCTAAATGCTGTTTGTGAGTTTGGCAATTGTAGTTGTAGTTGTTATCGTTATCGGCAGCAGCCAAATGGTGGCAAATGCAGTCCAACAACAAAAACATGAAATGAACTCGTGACGTCAACAACTATGATACTGAATCACCCACCGCCTTTGCAGGAGTCGCTGCTTTGTGGCATTGCACAGTAGACCGAGTGACTCTGCAGATTGATATATATTACTATATATATATAAAATATATATATATATCTTATATATATATATCTTATAGTCGGAATATCGACAAATTCAATTTGACTTTCAACTGATTTACCAGTCACAGACACTTTACAAGTTTATCACATGCAAAAACAATTGAAATTAATTGGTATTGAGAACAGTCCCGAATAAATATCTTTAAACAAAACTTCCATCAATTATTTGTTCTACGTCATTTCAGTATCCGAATCACTGTCCATGGCAAGGGCATTGCTAATGTTTTTATTGTTGTTGTAGTTGCTATTAAACAACATTTCTGAATTCCACGAAACATTTCGCATTTGTAAGGCAGCTTAATTTTCATTGTTGTTGCCTTTGCTGTTTTTGCTTGCATTTGCTCGTTTCTTTCGCATGCGGCATTATTTATTCTGGAAGTGGGCGCCTTGTTGTTGCTCGAGTAGCTGTGTGTGTGTGTATGTGTGTGTGTGTGTGTTTGGCTGCTTAATATTTCATTATTAATGTTCTGCCTGATTGCTAATTGCAAGCAATTCACAATTTCTTGCAGCTCAACTTTTGTGGTTGTGTTAATGTGATAACTGAAAAATTATTACTGCATACTTTCAGGCGACCAGACATTTTGCACTAGTTTATCAATATTTCTGGAATGTAGTTGGAAAATAGTTTCTCAATATAGAAAATCAAGCCATTCGTATATAAGGGATGCGCCTTAAGGCTCCCAACGACATAGCAGCTGCTATGCTTCTTGCTTTTTGTGTTCTTTTATAGATCTCTAGAAATAACTATGATTAACCTGATAGCATCTTGATCTATTAACCTTGTAAAACCAAGTTGTTATGTTTATAAATACATGAGCGAAGATTATTGCATTCTTCATCATCATCAAGTATATTCATGCTCCTCACACTTGCAGGCAAAACAACACTTGCCACTCTTACTAAGCTTGCCACTTCCAAGCACTGACAACACTTCCGCCCATTTACGGAAGTTTTCTAAGCGCACGATTAATCTTCAAAAACTCTTACCTTAGAACAATGACCAAGAGAGGGAGGGAGAAGAATGGGGAAGTGCAGGCTTGAAATGCAAAGAAACGAAAAATCTGTTTATATGCTTACTGAAAAATGATTAAAAACTTAACTTTCCCCAGCAGTTTCTCACACACACACACGTACACATTCGTACACAAAAAAACCATCCACTACTTCGTACACTCGGCATTGCCTTTGCTGGAGTAATCCTTTAATGCTGCAACGCGTATGTCACAACAGCTGCAACTATTTCTCATCAGTAGACGACGTCAGGGCTACAATACCGCACTGTACCTCTCTCTACCCACATCTGCCGCCGCCCAGCCCAGCCGCAGCCCTTTGGCTCAGCACCCTTGTCACTGAGTTTGCCATTGCCCCGCATCCCTTGCTACTTACTTACTTATGCCTGCCTAAAAGTGACATTCTCCTCTTGCTCTAAGGAGTATTACTCGTGCTCGTCTGCAGCTACTTTAGCTAAAATATATTTTTGCCCACTTGCGTTTTATTCCTTGCTTATCCTTTTCCCTCGCTTCCTAAATCCCAGCCAAATATTTTCACAAGTTTTTCTTCACCTCCGGCGTGCGTTGTTGTTGTGGTTGGCTGTGCTGTGATGCATTTTACCGAAGATTTTGACATGGCATAATAAATTGTGGGCTGCCGCTGTTTGGCACTCCGTCTCCCCAGGACAAAAAAAACCCATACACACCTGCATAAGCACACATGACGTTAGTTTTTGTGTCAAAAATTTGCTTTCGTGCGCCTGAAGTTATGTTAAACGAAATTTTAAGACTGTTTAGTGCAGCTTGCTCACGCACTCCTGACATTGTTGCTTTGGGTATTTTATTTGTTGCTGCATTTTCTGCCACATTAATTGCTTGTCATTGTCAACGTTTGAGATTCTCTCAAAAATCTACTTAATGTTGCCTCAAGACTTTGCTCATAAAGTTTTGCACTCGTAAATTGTAAAATTTTCATTGCCTACTTTGGGGAGCAACGCATTATGCTGCCAAATGTGGGTAGGCCATTAAAATTGTGTGCCCTTGGGGCGAAACACTGGATATTAACGTGTTAAAGTGTTGGTAAGGAAAATTTTGGAGAAGGCCTAAAGAAATATGACCAACGTGAGCTTTAATTGAAGCCAAGAGTTCTGAGTAATGAATCCTGATGCTAGACAAGATGATATACTCGTATACTTATATGTGAGTCGGCCGAGAATTTTGAGGCAGTCAAAGTATAGTAGGGATGACAATAGCTTTTTATCAGCTGAATTTGGGGTTGCAGCTTGACATTACATGTATTTAGTCCTACTTTTCGAAGCAAGTTTTAGGCCACTCAAAATGTACTGGCGCTGCCATTTCAACGTCTAGAAAATAGTCCTTCCGAATCCCATACAAAGCAATTCGTTTTCCTTCCACACAATATTTTTCTAAATATACATAAAATATTAATTTACCAATCAAGAATTTATATTTTTAATATAAATATTTTCATATGCATTTTTATTTCTGGCACAAACAAAAGAGCTAGATGCATTGACCTGACCTCCGCCTCTGCAATAACTACAAGAAATACCCATTTTGTAGACAACTTATATACTCAGAATATCGTCATATTAAATGATTGCTAAAGCGGAAAAAGAGAAAAAGAAAACACTAAACCAAACACACACACACACACACACACATACAATTTGCAATTCATAAATCCATAGAGAAAGAGAGAAGGATGGATTCCCAATCCATGACGAGAAGTTTTCGTTGCGCCTGAAATGAATTTGTGATTGAGAATGACTAGGGGACAGGGGGTCTGGCGTCATCGGTTAGGGAAGTAAAGAAAATTGCAGACAACGCGCGACTATTAATAAAAATATGCGAACAATGCAAAGCGTAGAGCACGGCAAAACGAGCGAAAAAGAAGCAGCAGCACATTGATTTCAATATGCCGACACACATACACAAACACACACATACACATACAAATATAGACAAAACACACACAGCCGCAATGAATGACGAACCTCCGTCGGCCTGAAATGAATGAAAAAGCAAAACAAAACTTTAAATCCTTTAGTTAAACAAAAGGAGTCGGCACACAATGCAAAAGCCACAGCTAAAGCAGTGAAGGAAGCCAAGGACTACCACAAACCTACACACAGAAACACACACACATATACACTTGCAAAAATAATCTAAAACTAGACTAACACTAACACTGATTATAAATTTTTGTTGAAATTCAAAATTTAGAATATATTATTGGATATAATTTCAATGACCTCCAATGATGCTATTCGTCACAATTATTTTACATGAAGTTTATGAACATATATGTATAGAGATATATCTTTAAGATACTTAAGGCATAGGAGAAAGATATCCAAAGACAACTAATCCCAGGCGAAATAATGATCAGCAGCAGCGAAGCATCACAAGAGATCGGCAATGGCATAACAGCAACAAGAGGTTAGCAACCTCGAGGGCAGCTTGAAACTTGGATCAAAAAATGGTTGATTTGGTTTTTGGAGCACGACAGTGAACAGAACTGCCTCGCGAGTATCAATGCTGTAACCCACAACCTAATGTGGCAGTCCCCAGCCTAGCATCGTGTGACACCTTCGTTAGCCATCCACCGCTTCGCCCCCGTCCACCGCAACCATAGACGACTACACCTTCGCGTTGAGATATCCTTTGCTACAAGCTTCCGCTGCAAACTTCACCATCGCGCACGTGTCCCAATGGCACAGCGGGCTGATTTGGTATCAGATTTGGAGAATATCATATTTGGTATGTGTCATGTTCGATTAGCAGTAAAGTCGGTCCAGCTAAAAGGGATCTAAATATTTTAGGAATTTGTATAAAATTATGAGAATAAAGTCGATTTTATATAAAGGACATGTCGACTTTCTATGATTTGGTTTTCATAATACACCTGGTCAAACTTTTACGGCCTTAATATATGCCACTCTCGCCTCAGCTGTCAGATATACTACGGCTAAGGAACTTTTCTACAGCCTTTAAAAATCTTATAAAAATATATAAAATGGCAATACATGACCTTAATACTCACAGTTGATATGTTTTTCCTAGCAGTGGATGTAAGAGAGCATCCGATTGATAAGATCAACAATACACTAACACTCTTGGCGGCTCTTTACTGGACGACACGTGAACTAGATCATAGGACGGAATTGGCTTATAAGGTGAAATTGTACACTCAGTTTATGAAACAAGTTTATACTGTGATAAAGTTTATACTCAGATTTCAAAACAGTAGTTTTGGAATCCCGAATGAATACTTGTACTTTTCTCTGAGTGTATCATTTCACATATACTCATAGCGAATAAATCTGCATATCTTGATTCTGGCTGAAACATTTATTGTTTACGCGCTGGATTAGCGCGACTAAACACGGCATATTGAAAGCCTAAGGATATAAAGGAATAAAGTAATAGCAAGAATCAAGTCCTCTAAAGCCAAGCTGACCGCAATTTCTAAAAAAAAAAAACTTTAAAGCGAACTTCGCACAATGTTTAAATGCTGCTGCGGCTATCTGTGTTGCCAGGCGACTTTGTCTCAACGATGAAATCACACACAAGACGTCTTCGCCTTCACAAAACTCCTTGGGCTGCTTCCTCTGCTGCCTCGTACGTGACCTTTGGGCTAAATTCGCTTATAGAATGTAACTCACAGACGACAAAATGAAACCCAATATGCTTGAAATGAAATTGTAACAATGAACCCCACACACACACACGCGCACACTCAACCATAGAAGCCCACACAGTCACTCAAATCTATCTATGCTCAACCCACATGGCCTAAAAATGTCGAGCAACAAACAGCAAAAAAAAAAATATATATATATATATATATGGCCCTGACTATATCATCTCTCTATCTTGTTCCACGCTCTTCCTCTGACTGCTCTGCATAATTTTTGATATTTTCGTTGGCGTCAGAAATCTTTGCTCATTATTATTGGCAGGCCACTTGAAGAACTAGATTGAGTACGAGCATTAGAAGCAAACGAGGGTATGTCGAGAAGTCTTTCACGTGTCTATGACAATGTGCTTGAAACACATAATATTATGAGAATTAAAGACTCCAATAATGTAGCTCTCTGTCAACTGCAATTGTGCATCTGTGGGATAGAATGAGCAGATGATGATTAAAAGCTCAAGCTCATCTAAACGGAAGGGTCTTGCGGAAGGGAGACTTTTAGACTGAAAACTTGGCTTAAACAACTTAATGGTTAAAGACAAAAGGAAAACCAAATTCTGCACAAGTATCATAAGAATCCAATTCCTCAGTAGGCAAGAACGCATTGCAAAGGTAAAGGCAGATGCCATGCTGTAATCAACTTCATTTTCATATTTAGATTCTATTTTCAGACCTTTCAGGCTGGTGGAAAGCTTTTCTGAGTCGAAAATGATAAAATTCACTTGTACATACTTATTGACATACCCTCGAATACAAAATATTTATACAAAGCGTGTTGCTCATTGCAGTATTTTTCTAGAAATATATGGCATATTTGAATTTATACCATCATAAGTTTTACTTTTCTTTACTGCTTAAAGTTGTAGCGCGGCAAAATAGATTTCAGTTTCAAGCGTTAATCAAAAGTATTTAAGGACAGCTAATTATACATTATACACCTAATTATAATAAAACATAAAAAGGCAGCCAACAACTTTGGCCATAAACAAAGGCTGCCATTGAGTTGGAGTAGCAAAAAACAAAAAAAAAAAGAAAAACTTCTATTAAAACGCTCAATTTGAGACGACGTTGAAGTGGCTCATAAAACGAGCAATGAGCCAACCATGCTGAACATTAACTAAGCAGCATGTACTTTACTTACAAGGCTAATTTGGCGGTAATAAAGTTTTATTAAGTATTGATTTCGTTTACATAAGTTATCTAAGTGGGCGAAAGTGCAGAGTAGACCAAGTTTAAGGCATAGGAATGCTTCTTGATGAATTATTATATCCTCTGTTTGCTCAATAAGATTGGAGTTGATTCAAGACAAGAAGGTATTATAAGCAAGTGAGGAAGGCTAACTTTGGATTACATAGAATTTCAGATTAGTAGTTTCCCGTTCCGGTTGAAATTCGCTCAGCATACATGGAGGCTTCTAAGACTGACACGTACCAAATTTGGTTCGATTTGTCAATTGCCAATTGTCTTGGCAAGCCCCAATCTTTGAAGCCGCCTTAAAGGCCTGGTGGGGAGCAGTCCTCTTGCGAGCATACTGCGGTGACTCAACAGCCTGTCACTGTATCTGCTGGTGTGCCGTCCAATCTGCTCTTCCACGGTATGCAGATTGAGATCATGATGAAGGGTGGAGCCGCCCACGTACCATGGACAGTTGGTTATCTGTCGTAAGGCACGGTTCTGCAATACCTGGATATGTTTGTAGCCGGATTTTGCGGCGATCCCCCAAATCTGTACCCCGTAAAGCCAGATCGGGGCTACACAATGCACATAGACTGCTCTTTTAGCTCCAAGTGACATAGTGCTTTTTCTATTTATCAGCCAACTTATTTGTTGCATCCTTCGCCCACACCTTTTGGCTGCAGATTTGAGCTGTGGCCCAAAAGTGAGGCGTTTGTCCAATGTGAGTCCGAGGTATTTCGCTTGCAATGGCTGTTCCAGTGTAACTTCCTCCAGCTGAATAGGTGGAGTGCCCGATATTAGCTTTTTTAGAGTGAAGCAATGGTTAGTCGTCTTCATGGGGTTGATCTTCAGATTCCACCTCCAGCACCAAGCTGCCAGAATATCTAGATGGCCCTGGAGTCCAGCTGCTGCTTCAAAGTGGCTTTTAGAGTTGTAAAGAACAGCAATATCATCCGCATAGGGTGCAATGAGAGCCGTCGAGGGTGCCTCCATATAGTCATTGTCAGGGCTAGGTAGGTCAGCAGTATATATCGAGTAAAGCATCGGGGCAAGAACGCTGCCCTGCGGAACTCCAGCTCTCATTTGGCAAGGTGTCGAGTAGGTGTCCCTGACACTGACCTTGAATTCACGTCCTTCCAGATATTACCGAAGGAGACCATAGTAGGGCGCTGATAGTAGTCCATCATGCCAGACCCTATCAAAAGGTTGCTGCATGTCAATAAAGACGGCATTGCAGTACTCGAGGTCATCAAAAGCCTGTAAGATGTGCCTCGTCAATCTATGGACCTGCTCTACGGTGCCATGTCCCTCCCGAAATCCAAACTGGTGAACAGGTAGTATATCGCTTTGACTTATAATTTTACGAATTCGATTGGCCACAATCCTCTCCCATACCTTTGATATTGTAGGCAGAATTTATTGATTGATTGATTGATTGATATATATTCGTATTGGATATCTAAAGTCAACGCAAAAAGTTGTCAAATAATATTTCAAAATCAACAATTCTCCTATAAATTATTATGTGATTCAAATTTTTAGATTTTCATGGAGTTATAAATAATCCAGATTTTGTATTTCGAAGTCACAATTTAATATAATTTCCGCCTTGCCTAAAATAAATCGAAACATCTTAGACTCATTGGCACAAAACTGTTTTCATAAATTTTGTTAAATTACCAAAAATAAAAGGAACAAAAATTTAAAACTAAAATTTATTATATTTAACAAACATGTTGGCAAACAGTATAAATAAATTTTGGAATTGCGATTGCTGAGAAACCAAACTCTGCCGTACGTCTCATACTTCAAGGCAAAGCCGCTGAAAACTGCGAAAAGCAGCAGCAAAGGCGGAAAATTTATTATGGCCGAAAATTCATTGAATGCTGCTGTGCCAATGCAGCAAACATTGTTCTTATTGTTGTTGTAAGTGCAGCTGCAGTAGTTACAACAACAACAACAACTACAAACAAACAAACAAGCGTAGCAACTCGCCACAAACAAAACCCAAAAAATGTGGCAATAAAATTGTATTTATTGCATTTCTTTATTTGAAGTTTGGCTACATGGAAAATTAAAAGCGCTTGTTTGAAGGACGAGGGCGGTGGCAGGGGTACCTGTGGGGCGTACTTGTGTGCTGCAGTAGGTATTACTATGTGAATGTGTCGCCCATATTTTCAATTAAACGGGGGCGCAGAGACTTCGTTTGGGAAATGGTAAATGAAACTTGTAAAGGAAATTGCCATTTAATTTGACAAGAAAACGCGAAAAAGGACTAGCAAAGTGGCAGCAGAAGGGGGTTAGGCAGGAACTTGACTCGTCATTTTAATTGAGACCTAGCCGAGTGCCATTAAAAAGTCGCAACACAGCCTCCAACCAAAAAGCACTTAAAAGATTGCATTTAAAAAGCGTTTCAAATTCGCCAAACAAAAAAAAAATCAAAAACCAAAAAAAAAGAAGAAAAAATAGAGAAAGAAACCCAAAAACGAGACGCAACGCGGAACAAAGCACTTTACTGCCAAAACTAACAAACTTTTTGTATGTATGTGTGTGTGTGTGTGTGGGTTGTTTTACAGTTTCAGCCTAACGTTGGCCACAGCCGCGCCCACACGGCCACCTCGGCCGCTGTCCTAATGGATAACGTTATCAACGCCATCAGTCTGGCGAGCAGAAGACACTTAAGAGTCAGGGCTGCATGCAACTGCAGAACTGAATGCAGGGTTAGAAAATAATGAGGAAATTAATGATCAATGAATGAAGTTATTTATGAATTTGTGGACCTTTTAAATTGAAATTCTAGTTGTCCTTAAAGTTGGCAAAGTCAAAGGAGTTTTTGATATTTATTTTTGCATACAGATAATAAATGAATCTGTGTCGCTTGAAGACATGTCTTAAACATTAAGAAATTCGAGGTTAAAACTTCACGAAGAATTTCCAAACACAGCTCCATGAATCATCCTTTTGTAAAAGCCATCCGTGGACTTGAACGTCAGTGAGCTGGAATTTTTCCGCGTGAATGACGATGCGAGATCATTTCATTTTGCTGTCGAGAAGTTTTCCTTTCAGATTACTAAAAACCAACCAAAAGCCAGAACTACAATTATAAAAAACTATACTACTCGTGGGTCATCTTGGTAAGTATTGTGACAGCAAGAAGATAAGAACCCCTATAGAAGATCTTATTATGAATTGCAGCCCTGAACTAAAGCGAGCCCTGAACCTTACCCAGCCCTGCTGAGCATCACAAACAAAACAGCAGCAGAAGCTACGGCTTTGCGAATTCACATTCACCGATTTCACACATAGTCTGGGGTAGGCTGAAGGGGCGTGACTGGGCTGTTAACCAAGTTAAAATTCAATTTTGGACAGTCAGCCGACTGACTGCAATGACGTTAGCTGCGTGTGTGGCTGCGTCCGCCTGGCAAATCCCAACAAAGTAAACAAATTGCGGTTGGGCCGCACATGAGCGAGGCGACCAAAGTTTTGTCTCCCTTATGACAAATTTCGTGAAAAAAGAAACGTGGCCTGAAAAATATTAATTTAATATGTATGTTTGTAACCAGATACTCGTATATCGTCAGGTTTTCGTCGCATCGGTTAGTGCTGGGCTGCGATTTGCAGAGTTAAGGTGGCCTGGACTGGCAGGATGTTTCGGTTGCCAGAGCCAACGTTGCTTTGAAATTCAAAAGTTAAATATTTACAGAGCAAATAACTGTTGGGATGAGCGAGCGGGAGGAAAGGTAGCAGAGAGCTGAGAAGAAAATTTCGTATTTCAAATTAGAAACAGGCTGCCAGGTTTTCGGGTTTGCCTTGGTAAATATTTGTTAGCTGGTCTGCAAGTATTCGACAGTTAAAGTTTCTGTTTTTAGTTTTTTTTTTTTGGGAAAAGAGAAACTTCGCATACAAACAGTAGAGCTATATAAATAGAAGAAATGGTTCACAGGTAGCCAATAGAAGTTTCGACAGTAAGTTCGATATAATTATGGAAAGTAAAGAAGTTAAAACGAAAATGTAATAAATGAAGCATTTGGTAAACACAACAAATAAAGCATTTTGGTACATCAAATCAAATGAATGGAGTGAAAAGAGTGACAAAATAGTAAGGAGATATCAAATGAATGACTGGAACTCCTATATATGTAAGTGCTATTACGAATGAATGATCTAAGAGAGCGATGGGCATGAAACTTTTTAAAAGGGATCAAAATCTACAACAAAAACTACGTTGGTAGAATCCGTCAGGACCAAGCAAGCACACACTGCGCTTGTCCATTTTGTTCTTGCTTGATTTTGTATTCTGACTTGCAAGCTCGTACGCCAGCTGCAGAGTTCTTTTTGCGTTGATTGAAGCTGAAAGAGCTACTAAGTGTTGTTCTTTCATTAGAGACTCTTAAGCGGTTTTTGGCCTTTGTTCAAATTTTGGAATTTCTTAAGAATTTTACTATCAATGCAAGTGCTACCTAAGCTGTCGCTCAATTTCTGCAGTGTATTTTCCTCGATTAGAAAACCAGTTTAGTGTTCGGGTTCTAGTTTCAAGGAGTAAGTAGCCCCATAAACTTCTTATTTATAATTTAGATAACTATAAATCGTATATCCTATATTCTCTTTGGGTCATCTGAATGAAAGTAGAAATCATCAGGCTGAACAGTCGCCATTTCGTAGGACTTCGATAACATCATGAAGCAAATGTCAATGGCCAAAACGCAAATGCGAATTCACTTAATGACAGATTTTTAATATAGATTATGGATTGAGAAAAACTTTTTTATATTTTATGTATAACAAAAATATTTGAAATATGAAAACATTTTATCATGTAGCTAAGTATATTCGCAACTATCAATGGCGAATACGCTTTGCCCTACAGCCCCCCTCATACCACCATCACTCGTGCTCGTATCTTAAGTGCAATATCTTGTAACTTGTACTATATCGCCTCAGTCTCTCCGTTTGAGTTGCCATTGTAACAGTTTCTTATCTAAGCCGAGGCACTATTGAAGTTTCTGTTATGGCATTTTGTTGTTGTTGTTGTTGGCAGCGCAATAAAGCAAAAAAAAAGCAGAAGAAGAAGAAGAAGAAGAAAACTATGCCTCCCAGCTGGCAATAACAAACGTCAACGAGTAATTTTTGTATTTTTGCAGGCGTCGTCGTCACACAATCAGCAAGAGCGCCACCAAAATGTGAGGGCTGCTTGCCACATGCCATCGCACTTGACTCTGTCTCAATTTGCGTGCTTGTGCCGGATACGGAAATGGAAGTGTAATACAAACTTACAGGCAAACCAACACACATATAGACACAGCCAGACATGGCGCTGTAGTTTTGTGATTTATTGAGCAAGGATTGACGATGCTACAAGTGTGGGCAAAAACCATTTCGAAACGAAGCCAAGTGAAATGTCCGCCAATCAAACCAAGGCGCCTCAGATTGACCAGAAGTCCACATTCAGCAGGCATAGTGACACCAGGAGGCGGACCAGCAGCAGCACTAGCTAAATCTGATAAGCTCCTTTTGCCCAAGGGCAGTTTGATAAGAATTAAAGCCAAAGATTGTGAGGCAGATGGAGAGAGAGGCAGAGCTTTGGCATTGGAATGAAGCTGTACAATGCTAAATCACTGCAAAAGTAAACTCCATCAAGGACTTAGCTGGACTAAAAAGTGCAGACTACACACACACACATATGTAGCTTCAGTAAAGACGAACATACACATTCCTTTTGGCATAATTTCGTTATGGCAAAATCCTTTTAACGACCAGGCAACTGTTTGGAGAAGTAAAGGACATAAGTGGATGTATGGGCTAAGTATTAAAGTACAACATTTGAGGATGGGAGACGTCTTTATGGTTCTATAAGTAAGTTTGTGTTCATAAACAAAGAATATATATGTATATAAGTCAGTTCGTTGATTTATTCTAAAGCGTTTTCATTATCTTCATCTTACTTGATACAGGAGGTATCCCGTGACCTCAATGCGGGTTTCGAATCCAGAAGAAGGCCAATACTTTCATCAAGTTAGGAATTATGTTCAAGCTCGCTTGTTCTGCTTTCATATCTTACAAACATTTTAGCATTAGATCAAGAACTTTCTAAGCATTTGCTTATAATTCATAGAAACAGTTAAAAATATTCATCCAAACTCCAAACTCTTTCTAAGCGCACTTGATATTTCTACTGATACAGCCATCCCAATCTCTCAACTTTAATCATTGTGTTGCTTATTTCTGGGATAAAAGTTTGTTTGTAAAACTAACACAAGATTTGGACCAAAAAACCAAAAACCTTTTCAACTCTTACAGCAATCCAAGCCACATTGAAATACAAGAACCCTCATACCGCTCTGGCTAGTCCGAAAAAAACTGGTACAAACTATTGAACCCGTTATTTGGGTCGCTAGGTAACAACGGCGAGAACAAAAGTCTATAAAACAAAGTTATCAACAGCAGCAACAGCAACTGGAAAAAAGTCACAAAACAAAAAAGAAGAAACAAAACCAACAAGTGAAAAAAGAAAAGGCACAAAAAATGGCACGAAAGATACATGGCACAAGGCTAAAACGGCTGCAATTCAGCTGCAGGATTTGCTATGTTTATGTATGTCTGTGTGTGTGTGTGTGTGTGTGTGTGTGGAGTGTTTGGGAACATGAAACTAACGAAGCAGCCACAAGAGCAGCGTTGTCCAATTCCAATGGCAAAAATTTTGCAAGTGCAACTGCGGGAAACAACAACAACAACAAAGAGGACAGTAACTGGAGAAAAGAAAATGGCCGCAACGGATAATAAACGAAACGGGTTTGGGTATTAATTATTGGTTTCAGCTTCGTTTCGACTGTGGCTATGACAACAACAACAACAACAACAATACCCCAAACAAAAAAAGAACAAAAAACAAAAAATAAAAAATTTGCTAAAGAATAGACTGGCAAAAGGCTAAGACAGTGCGCGGTGTGATGGGGTTGGTTCCATTCAAAAGGCATTCTGAAGCTGTGCTTGTAGTGAAAATTCAAAACTTATTAACACACAAAAGCCGCCGCCAACATAGAAACGAATGGAAAGCCAGGCTATTCATTAGCATTCGGCGAAGTTTGCACACCCTTATGGCTAGCGTCAGATTAACTAGGATGTGAATCATCATCGCCGCATGGAATCCAGGCTTTATTGGCAGCTGAAATATGGTATAGAGATCATTTCCTTTTCAAATTATACATTCACTCCTTACAAAGGAGTTTCTTCTACCAGTTCCAACTGCTAAAGGATTCAGTTCAATATAAATTGATGTGTTTGCTCTATCAACAGTGACTTTAGACCTATTGACCTACTTTCTCTAAGTCAAGCTTAGAGTTAACTAACAAAGTAGTGTAAATTACTCTCCTTCAGTCACTTTCTACAGTCTCTTAACTGGACCTCTGCAAAATTCAAATATAAGCATCTGCTTCTATCACTATAATAAATAAATATTCGCAAAATCTTGAGAAAACAATTGTAGGGGACCCACCCAAATAGAACCGAAACCACGTTCCTTTTAAAGAAGCTTCCACAAAAACATATCATTTCCCCATTTAGTTTAATTAAGACTAAATCAGCTCTCATTATAACCTCCTCATAGCTAATGATCATTCCTAAGTCAGCTATAAGATTTGTGTCCTAATCTGTTTCTATTTCTTGGGACTGATGATGCATCATACATATCTGAAACTTAAGTTGGGGTTTTATCTATAAAATGGAATGGATTTGGCGACCTTTATTTTGTAATATTTATAGGTTATACGGCTCGAGGTCGACCTGGTGTGTAGAAATGTAAATCCTCTGGAACTATATAACCCAGAAATCCATAGAAAACAATTACTGTATGCCAGATAGTTTCTATATCAATTAAGTTTATTATAGAAATCTGCTTGATTTAAAGATTCTCATGATTCTTGATTCTCATGTTCTAACTTGAAATTGAATACTATGTAAATTCTTTCACATTCACGACAAAATTACAACATCCATTTAAGAAAGCGTACAACAAAAGACGAAAAAAAGGAGGTGCTTGTCTAAAAATAGTACTTCTGGCAATCGTCCTGGCAAATAGTGCATGCCATGTCGTAGTTCTCGACGCTGGCAGCAGGCGTCGCCGCTTGTTGAATAATTTCGGCGCCTTTTGTTTTAGCCGCCTCTCCAAGTTGAGTCGAGTTGAGTCGAGTCGTGTTGAGCTGAGCTGAGCTGAGTCCAGGGGGCTCATTCGCAGGCTTCAATGCAATTGTTGTCAGCTGCACTTAGCGGCTCTTTCTTTGCAAAACTCAAGCCCCCGCTCGCTCAGCTCAGCCCAAACGCCCAAGAGTTGAATAAAAAGAAAATGTTCGCTTTTTAGTTTTAATTATGGGCAAAGTTTTGCTCTGGCCTGTTAAATGTGTTAGGCACAAATACATAATTATAAATGGCAAGGCAGGCCAGCTCAGGCAGGCCGACCGGGCTGAATAAATAGCAAGAGCAAAACTAGAAAACCAGGGCTGCAAAATGTATGCCAAGGCAAAATATTTTGGAATTGGAATGTCATAAAGCTCTTTCAAATTGATTTTATTTAGTGAGCTTTGGTCAACTTTTATCTTGTAAGGTTGAGATTTGAGTGATTTTATGTTAAAGAAAGCCGATTACTGGCTTTAACTTTGCACTATGGGTAAGGGACATATGGTCAGTTTTTATACCCTGTACCAATAGTACATGGTAGGAAGAAGCGTTTGCCACCCCACAAGGTGTATTTATTTTTGATCAGCATGACAAGCCGAGTCGATCTACCTATCTCCATCTAGATGTATGAAAATATAGATCTTGTTTTTCATCCAAATCAAGCCAAATTTGGTTTTGCCCCAAATCTGAATTTGTCCAAAATTTATCAACAGAAGGTTGCTATATTTTATAGCTTCTTACAGGTACAGGATATTTAACTGTCGAGCTATCTCCAGCAAGCTCTTACTTGTGTTTGGCATACATATATTTTTATTTAAACTAAGTTAAAACTATGGAAAAACATCTGTTTCAAACGAGGGTAAAACGAGATTACAAAAACTGAAAACAAAAAAACAATTGGCTCCAAAATGCTGGTAAATATTTGAGTTATTAATTAATTCAACAAAATTTGCCAAATTTCCCATAGTTGTAAACATTTCCGAATGCCAAAATTTTGTTTGATCTTTTTAGTGACAAACCCTGGCCGACCAATTGTAAAACTGGAAAAGTATTATTCATACGCCATGTGCTACAAATAGCCACAGTCAGGCAGCCTACTACTGCAAGGGCCATCAAAATTTATATTTTAATTAAAAATGTATTTAAAGTTGGCCATAGGATTGCACTGGACACGCATGCCTTTAATTGCTGTTCGTCTTCAGCTACCAGCAGCTGTCACAAGTTGACATCGTACTCTGTGCGCGAGAACCACAAGGACAAGATATGGAAATGGAAATGAAGATGGAAGTGGATATGCGTATGAGGCTATGGCTGGGAGAAGGGGAACGGGGTTTGGGTATTCGACAAACCACACGCGACTGAAGGAAGGCTTACCAAAATTCAGTTGCAGTGGAGAGCGGCATTTGGTTCTACTGCAAAACCAACAGCAACAGCAACAAGAACAAAAACAGCCAACCAACTGACATTGACAATTCACAAGAACATGTCGCACTTGCAGTAGTGTGTGTGTGTGTGTGCGCCTGTGTGTGATAATTAAATTTTCCAGTTATATTTCCGTCGGACTGCTTGCTTCTGAATTTGGCCTGTTGCCTATTTTTGTGCCAGCTTTTCTTCTTTTTTTATGGTCTGTGGCTGATATGCCTGATTTGGTTGACTTCTGTCGTATTCTAACATTGCACACTGCTGCCTGATTTGGTTTCAACCAAGTTAAAAACTCCAAGCAGCAGAAGCAGCAGCAGCAGCTATATATATGCTGAGCTAAGTTTGCCCTGACCTAACCTCAAACTAGAAATGGAAAATTGTGCATGGCCTTTGGCTTGAAACTGAAAGTGCCAAATGGTCATTGATGAACGTTTCCGTTAGTGTTCAGGAAATTGAGTTTGATATGGTGATAGATAGGATGTCATTGAGTGAAAGCCAGAGAGAGAGAGGCCACACAATGCATGTGTGCATACATTATTCAGTTGAAACCGTAGAATGATCATCATCATAATCATTATGAAGAACTTTTCTGAAAGTGCTAGTGGATGTTTAAAGTTGGTAGAGAATTTCTATTGCGATTTCATTTAAAAGGTAGTGGCACCCCGGATTAATCGAAAAGTTAAGTATAATCAATGAAACATATCCAATTGGACTATAAATTCAGCCAGTAGAAAAGCAATTTTTCGTTAGGAGCTTCGCTCTTGAAGAGAAACTTTCTATTTGGTTTTCTTTATTGTTATAAACTTGCAGGGTATTGTAATTTTGTCAAGCTATTTGTAACTCATAGAAATAAGCATTTCAGGCCTCATTAATTATATATTCTTGATCAGGATGACATGCCGATATAGGCAGACAATTCTGTTTCTATGGTTATTTTCACCATGCGCTTCTTTTTGTGTAAGTTGCTCATATGTAAAATTCGTGAAGATCGGACCACTATATCCATATAGTTGTCATGCAAAAGAATAAATGAATATAAATTAATGAAAACTATGTACAATAGATGGCGCTAACAATTTGTTTTCGTGTTGCAAGCCAAGCGGTAGCTGTGTGGGTAGAAAAGAGAGAAAGAGAGTTAGATTCCCAGGCCTGCATTGGTGGTCAAACGTGCAGAATACTTTGTCTCTTTCACTCAGAAATAGATTTCTGCGATTGCTCGAATGCGAATGTACATTTGAAAGCTTGCATGTTGATATATCGGAATGTATTTATATATGCATAATGTGTTTGAAAGCAATTAGAAAGAAGATGCTTCGCTTATTTTCCATGCTTTTATAGTTCTTTTTGTCTGATTTATTTTGATGTGCTTGCAAAAATGTCAAATTTTTTAACTGATTTTGCTTAATGAGCAATATGTAGTCTTTCATAGCATTAGCTGCTTTCTATGGAATATTTTTATATCTTTGTTATTAACATTGCTATACTATATGGTTTTATATAACTATAATAGCCCCTTTATAAGATACTGGATGTCATCTCAATGAGAAGTTTTCTAAAGCTTCGATATTTTTATACAAAAATGTGAATATACATATATTTTGTCCTAAAGCTTACAACGCACTAAAGGAAGAAGCGTTTCCAACTATATAAAGTATATATATTCTTGATCTGTTGGACAAGGTAAGTCGCTATACCTATGTCCGTTTTAAAACAAAGATCTTAAGAAGGTTTAGAAGTGTTAACCTGGCATTTGAACCAGGAGCTTCTTATATCTTCAAGCTGGTTGAGTTTAAATTTCATCAATTTCAGATTGCAATCTTAGTAGAATAGGATGGGAACTTAAATTTATCTGATTTGCACAACATTGACATATCATACCAATTCGAAAGCGAATCCTAAACTTTATTCAAAACTGGCAGTTTTATATAAAATACACAAATATGTGTAAATATTTATTCATATTAAGTTTGTCTTGTCGTTGTGCTGTCAACCTACAAAATCGTCCAAAATTAAGCAGCTGCACCTAGACTATGACATAGACTTCTTTATGCTGTGTTCATTATGAATTACAGCAGTCGAACAGCTACATATCATATCACACATATGAGATGAACTATTAGAAGCTGGCAAGCTCTAAGTTCAGCTTTATGGAACTACTTACTTAAAACTGAAAAATATATCAATAGACTAAATTTTGCCCATAGAAAATACTCCACAAATCCACAATTAATTATGATTTCAAATCAAAATTGTTCCTTGAAATTTGTATTCCTATTTCGCACTTCTTGGACTAAAACCTCTTTTCTTTAAGACTTTCAAATAACTGTTGATCAGCAGCTTCAGCAACATTGCTGCTATGTGGAAGATTATGAGGCACATGTCCTTGATGGAATTACAAAAACGTGTTAAATTTTGAAATGAGCCTTGCCATTTGTGCAGAAACGCCGGAATTTGCCTCGCTCGCTCGCCAATCTCTTAGCTCCTCGTTCTAATGGCGCCGAAGTGTTTGCCAAAAAGAAAGAGCCAAGTGCGGGGAAACGGACATTTTGTAAATATTTTCCATGTGTACTTTTACAGCAACAATAAAGAAGGCGTTGAGTCTGGGCTGGGAGTAATGGCAGCTGCTGGTTTGATGGCAGGGGGCAAGCAAGTGATGCCTATGCCGCCTGGCAACAACGGCGACCACAAACACACATTGAGGGACAGAGAAGCAGATAGAGAGAGAGTGTTGAGGAATGAGAGAGCAATATGATTGTAAGCGTTGACTGTTGCTGTTGCTGTTGTTGTTGTTGTTGTTGTTTTAAGCAAATATGGCCGCCGACCCGCAGCTTTTTGGCTCATTTTGCGCTCGGCAAGCATAAATAACGGCATCTGTGTCTCTATGTTTATGTGTGTGTATGTGTATATGTGTGGTTGTTAGATGGTAAGCTGCTCGCTTCGCAATTTGGCAAAAGAACGAAAGCCCTGAAGTCCACCAGAAAAAAAAAGAAAAAATGGAAAAAAGGAAAGAAAATCCCAACGACAGAAACGAACAAAGTCAGAGCTAAAGCCATTGCTCCACTCAGCTAGTCATTCGTTCAATCATTCATGCAGCCATTCAAACATTGACGCCAGCTGTTTTGAGCAACCTTCTGTTATGTTGCCTCTGCTGTTGTTGCTGCTGTTGCCGCTGTTTGATATTTTAAACTGCAGCAGTGTAACAAATGTGTTTGTTTTTCATTTTCTAGTTCCTTTGGCAGGCAACACAAACCGAAAGGACACAGAGCACAAAAAGGGAAGCAACACAAAAAAAATACCTAAGCCTTTTTTAAGTAGTTTTTAATAATGCGCCACACACGCGGAAAAAGGGACCAGCTGTAGCCGCAACACTAGAAAGCATAGATATGGGCAAAAGGTTTCCTCTGAAACAAATAAGTATGAATGTTACAGTGGCCCCACTCTACACTGAAAAACCAAATATGAAAGAGATTTAATAGATTTATAAGTTTAAACATAAGTTTTCAACTTTTTCATCTTACAAATCTTAAAATTGTGGGGAAACGTAGTAAACTTATGGTTTAGAATACACAGCTGGGGTAAGAGAGGCTACAAAAACAAGAAACAAAAAAGTAACATAACATTTAGACTTACTATCTACTAGTCATATCATACTGATTTCCGTTTAGCTTTAAACTCATAGATGCAGCATTTAGTCAACCTACATATATAAGGCCCTCCGTCCTGACTCTCTGATATGTTAACTGGGAAAACTAGATAGCAGCCGGATTTAAACCTACTCTTTGTGATAGATCTGAAAAAATCTAAGTAAATATAAGTTTAAACAGAGGTTTTCAACTTTTTCATCTTACAAATCTTAAAATTATGGCCATGGTGTTGGGGAAACGTATGAAACATATGGTTTAGAATACACAGCTGGACTAAGGGAAAGCGTAAATCGTTAGTTTAAATTGAAATTGAGTTTTCTTTTTGGTATTTTTTTGATATTCTTCGACTTATATATCTGCAATATTTTGCGTCACTTAAGATATTGCTTATTGAAATCAATGGAGAGACGGCTGACATACGATCTTTTTATCGAATATGCAGAATATCGCGTTTAGAGCGCGCAGTAAGACGCCATTATGGAAAATTTCATTGGGTAGCGGTTTATAAAGTCATATGAACACAGAGACCAACATGCAAGCTTTCATTTAAGACATCTATTGGCTGGAACTACTTGAAGCTTCTATGGTCAATAACAATGAGAAAGTGCGGCAACTGTCTTCAAATCAAAGAATTAGCAGCTATCGAGTACGTGTCATACACAACTTTTATTCTACTCTTTGTGAATCGATCTAAATGAAACTCTCTAAATTAAACTCTCTAAATAGGTCAGAAATACATTGTCCATCTTGTTCATCCCAAGCATCAAGCAGCCGCTGGTGTTGGCGCTGGCGTCTAAAGGCTCAAACTTTTGACGTCAGGAGATCAACAGCGGTCGCGGGTTCGATTCCCGCGCTTCGGCTGGGTGTTCCGTGTTGTATATATATATGTATGTGTTGTGATTGTTTGTGCTCGTCCTCGTCCCTGTCAATTGTGTGTACCAGGACGCTGAACTCCCCTCAACCCCTCATCCCTTCACCAACGTACCCCTCCTCAACAACTCGACACAAGTTAATGTACTGTAATTGCTAATGTAAAATTCCATACAATATACTGATTGTCCACATAATAGAACAGATTGTATAAAAGATAATGATATATATTTTTTTTAAGCATCAAGCAAACTCCTTCTGATTTCATTCTGTTCCCACATATGTAACACTTTGGCTTTATCCACTTTTCATAGCTTCAGAAAGAAACTGCAATCACAGAATCTGCACAAACCCTGCATGATCTCACCTAACCTACAACTACAACAAAGTATAATAAGTCAACAGCTGCTACTGCGGAAAGAAGGTAACAGGTAAGTTGTAGACTACTAAGAAGGCATAAATAAGATGCTCAAAGAAGCGAGTATAATCACATATGCCATAGCATAGCACAGAACCCGCCCGCCCACACTCACCTCTGCGCAGTTCTATGTCCGAGATAAGCGTGGCGCAAGCATTTCTTCCTTTCTTCGGCTTGGCCTCGACCAAAAGGCAAACAAATTGAATTTAAATGCTTGTCAGCAACAGAAATGAGTTTTGCCTTTTGAGAGCGGCATAGGAAAATAAATAAAAAGCGAAAACGCGCACTCAGCTCGGAAATTATGAAATCAAATAGTCGGCCAAGTATAAAAAGACATTGGCTATTTACTCTTGGCCGACAAGTTGAATGTGGAGTCTAATTAAAAGATGACAACCAAAGATTGCCTCACAAGCAGATTATGCTTGGATTCAATTGGGTTCAAAGCAAGTAATAATTAGCTGACAGCAACAAGGATAGCCTGTTTTGTGGGTATGTGTGTGTGTAGAAATGATTAAAAATTTAATAAAAAATATACTTAAATAAATTAAATTCTTAAAAGAGGCGTTATATAAAGAGGCCTTATATTAAATCTAAACAAAAATTGCATTTATAAGAGGGAACATGTTTAAGGGATCCATTTATGCGGCAAGATGAATACTAATTGTCCAGAAAGCACAAATATCTGCTAAGAATTCAAATGTTTGGCTTTTGACTATGAAAAACAAAGCTGTCCTTGCTAATTAACGCTTAAGAACTTCCTCTTCTAAGTGTGATTCTTACTCTATGAATCAACTAGAAGCTATTGCTGTCATCTTGCTTATACAGTAGCATAAGCCTTACAACATTCAGAAGGAATCAAAAAATTAATAGTTAATTAAATTAACAAGGAAAATATGTGACACAAGCTCGAAATACTTACTATAAGAAGGTTTCCTTAAAGTCGAGAAATATTGTAAAAAAAATTCCCTAAAATTAAGTTCACTTTAACAGTTTTTTATTTTTATATAAGGACTTAAGTCAGTATAACTATCTATATATATATTTGCCTCTTTTGTTGGCCTCGTCATGGCACTCGTCGATGTATAAAAAGAAAAATACGCTTGCCTGCCTGCCCAACCGCAACAAAGCAAAGTCTACTTTAAAACACTTTTCCAACAGTGCATGTGGCTGACAAAGAGACAGCAACAGGAGCAACGGTAACAACAACAACAACACGAACAACATGTAAAAGATCGGGTGGCACAGGGCGTAGATGGTGCAGCGGCAAAGGAGAAGAATGAGTAGAACAACAAGAGAACAATGATAATGATGATGGGCATGCTGAGGGCTGCTGATGAGTGAATAATGCGGCACACGTTGAGTGCCGGCTAACATATGAGCATCATATATTTTGACAAAAGCTGGCAGAGTTTGCTTTTAACATACGTGTGTATGTGTGTGTGTCTGTTTGTGTACTGCAAAGGACTTTGTGCACAAAAGCCAGAACAAGAACCAGAACCAGAACCCACAGCCGAAGCCCAGAAACGCAGCAACCCAACAACACAGCCAGAGCCCAGCCAAAGTGCTTCCATTTCCATGTGCATGTGTCTTTGTCGCAGCTGGCGGCTGTCAGTGCAAACATAGAGTGACAGTCAGAGTAGAGTAGAGTTGATATACCTGAAGCTAGCTGGAGTACCACAGCATATAAATATACGACCGTATATGCAAATAAATGTATAATAAGGGCTGCGGCTCTTATTAAATTTGCCAAAGCAGTTGTATTAACAAAAATTCTATTAAGCTTAAAACTAGCCCTCGAATGCCCGCCGCAAAGGTGAGTTGTTTATGTGGTTGGTTTTTTGTTTGTTTGTTAGTTTGCGTGTTTGCTGGAAGCCCTATGTAAATATTTTGTTGTATAACAAAATTCACACTCCACATGATGCGATGCGATGGCATTTTAATTTATGTGACAACCTGGCGTATGTGTTATATTTACATATGATGAAAATCACAAAAAAAGACGAAGAGGAAGAAAACCTGTCACAGGTGCATGAAATTGCAATGCGACAAAGCATATAAGCTTGGTAAATATCGAAATGACAAAGAAATAAATTGTTAAATAAATAATAATAAACCAAATCAAAAAAAAAACGAGAGCATGCAAATAAATGCGTGCAGTTGGTCAACAGTTCAATTTTTTTTAATGGAAAATAATGAATTGAAAATTGGAAACTGTGACATTTGTGGCCGTAATATTTGGTGAATAGTCTGAAGTTTCCGAACGTGCTCATGCACTCATTGGCATGTTCGTCTGTTTAAGTAATTATGGAACTCAAATTTTCTACACTAATAAGGCGTTACATTCCAGTTGATCAAGTGGTACTATATGAATCAGGCTCTATATTGTTTTCGTAAGCGATGGAACATTTGAGACCTTAATCTAGGTTTCTATAGTTAGCAGTTTTACATTATTAAGATACTTAGCAAATCCTTAATTTAATCAAAGACGCACCAAGAACAGATGGCAGCACAAATATACAGAAACCAAAGCTCTTTTATGCCGGCAGATGCAGTGGCTACAAGATGGTGTATAACCATTAGCGCGAAATGGTGCAAGAAACCACGCATAACCCCAACCATATTAGGCACCCCGATTACTCTCAGGGACTCGCACTGCTACCTTGGAGTCCATCTTGCCAAATCTCACTTATAAGCAGCAAGCGACAGCTATTAGCTTCAAGATAAAGGCAAAATAAGGAAGCTTGCCTGGCTTTACAAATCAAGTTGATGATATACAAGCAGCTGATTGCCCCTGTCCTGTTGGAAAACCCAGCTTAGAAGAATATAGGTTCTTCAAAATAAGACACTCCGCCAAATTTGTGGCGCCCCGTGTTATTGGAGCAAAAGTACTCTTCATATGGACCTGGGTGTCAGACAAGTGGGAGATGAACTAAACTCAAGAGCTGCGAAACATTTTGACAGGCCTGAGGAGCACCCTAATCCTTTTGCTAGGGCTCTTCTCTACCCCTTGAGAAGAGCAAGGCTGAAGAGGCGGCCCCAATACTGATACAATACTGATGTGAAATTTATTTGAACTTTATCAATCTTTTCCTGAATACTCATTTTCACCCATAAAAGGAATCAAAACACAGTTTGCTACACAAACAGATAATACAAATAGAAAACGCCAAACGCCTTGTTTGATTAGGTAGCCCGACATGAGATGGAGCTGTTAGGCTTGAAGACTTCTGATGAATGATCCTGGCAGGTTGATGAGTTATCCTTGCAGGTCGTGAAACAGTCAGCCCAAGCCTCAATTTTTGGTTTTTGTTATCAATTTTATGCTGCTGGCAAAAACAGTGATATGCGACCGAAATCAAGAAACCCGATGGATATCTAAAGTATTTCAATGGCAGCTGAAAAAGCATAAACCCAAAGCTTTTTCGCTCACTCACGACCTTGAACCCGCTAACCCAAATAGTTTTAGTTAGCAAACATTTAGACATGGGAAATCTTTAAAGCTTTGTGTATCTTATTCAGGTATATCAGATTATATTACTTTTCGTGGTAAAATTTGGATCTTTATAAATATATCTTTGCGTTGTTAAATTACTCAGTGGGTTTTGTTGCTAATTGTAGTTTATTTATAACGTTTTATATTTGAATTTATAAATACAATTTCAATGATAAAGCAAATTGTATGTATGATATATATTTGTAGCTTTAAAGTTCATTAAAATTTTAAATGTCAGCTTGTATTTGCTACTCTATAATGCCTTGTAAAGGTTGTAATTTGTAATAGCAATTTACTTTGGAATTTTATATACCCTTGCAGGGTATTATATTATGTCACGATATTTGTAACTCACAGAAGGAAGCATCTACGATCGCATTAAGTATTTTTGACAAGCCGAGTGGATGTAGCTGGCTACCGTCCGTCTGACTGAATTAAACCAAATTTGGTGAGTTTCAGTTTAAAATGTATCTTTCGGATCGGATCAACATATCATATAGCTCCCATATAACCGACCGATTCGGTAGAATCTCTTAGTAGAGCAAAAATGGTTGTTTCTTATCCAAATTGAACCAAATGTCAGCTGCTGCCTAAAGTTGATCCAGATGGAATCACTATTTCATATAGCCTCCATATAGCTGACCTATTCGGATTGAACCTTTATCTAACAGATTTCTTTGTATCAGAATTAAACAAAATTTGGAACATTTTAGCCTTAGAAGCCTCCACGTATGCTGACATTCGTTCATTCAATCCAATCTGCAAGGGTATGCATGCTTCGGTTAGCCTTTCCTGTTTTGTTTGTTTTTGTATGTCAACATTTTGCTTGAATTAGTCGCGAGGCCCCAGTGGGTATTTTAAATAATACAGTTTAATTACTGTTAGTAAATTACTAAATTTATTGGCTTCATACCAAAACCACACACACAGAGACACACACATAATCCGACAGGTGCATATAGTATATATGAGAATGTATGACACGAATGTCAATAGGCGAGATGTGCTTTTGTTTGCTCAAAAGCGAGGCGAACATAAATTAATTATGCGCAAAATTTATTAATTGTCAGAAACAATTGAACGTGCACACCATAATGACAACAGCCACAGCAACAGCAACAACAATAACAATAACAACAACAATAGCTAAAGTTATACAAAGCACACGCACACCTACATGCGTGGTGGGGGTGGTGCTGGGGCGGCCTAGAGAAAATCAAATGAAATCAATTATGCACAAAGTCAATTTCAACTAAATGACAAATTGAATTTAATTGCCAGAACACGTTTTATCCATGTGTGTGTAGGTGGGTGTGTGAGTGTGTGTGTGTGTGCCATTTCATTTATTGCCTTGTTTATTTCAAATTGCGCTATAAATTGTTAAGCGCATTTTATGGCCCCTTGGGTTAGGCAACAGTTTTTTTTGACAATCTTTTTTGAGAATCGATGCTTTCGATTGAGGAAGATACGAATGTATATCTGTTGGTACACACATACATATTTGAAAAAATATAATACCTATGCCTATGCGAGGAAGCAGCAAACGCAATTATAGCAATTTGTTGACTTAAATGGTGTTTGCACTTAAGCTTTCGGACCTCAAACCCATTTGACAATGACTTCTTGTACATTTGTTGGCGGCAATTTTTCTTGTGTTTGTGTGTGTGTGTGTGTAAGTATGCGTTTCTTTTTTCATTCGTTTGCTTTCGGCTTAAAAACGTTTGTCGTCACGGCAGTGCTAGGATCCTGTCTATCTACAGTCCTGCTCGCATATCTCTGGCCATGTCCAGGCCATGCTCTCTATACTGATGGCAAACTCATCAACATTCAACGTTATTGTCACTGAAAAATACACACAATTATCCTTACAAATTGCTGTTAACTCTCACTCGCTTTGCTCTCTAGCGTTTCTCGTTTCTGTTTTGCTGGGTTTTTGGTGTCAAATGGAAAGTGCACACCCACATACATATACATATACATACGCACATGCACATGCAAACAAAGCAAAACGAAATAAGTGTGTCGGAAGTTGCCCTCGAGGCATGCGGATTGTTGTCCTTGTTGCTGCTGCTATATGGATGCTGTGGCTTTGACAATTGAAAAAAAATAGACTGAAACTTAAACTGCAAGAGCAAAAAAAAAGAAAACGGAAAGCTGGGAAGAGTAGACCAGAGCACAATAGGTGGATCTGTGGCTAAGCAGCTCTAAAAAATGACTAGTCCATCAGTTCTCCCATAAAAACGCCCTACCATGCTTATGAGTGCACTCAATGCAAACTCAATTATTCAAAGTGATTCGCTGCATTTTAATGCAGACATTAAGTTAACAGCAACACACATACATATTGCCTTTAATGATCTCATTTGAGTTTTTACGAGCAGTAGATAGACATAACATAGTTTTTCACGCTCCTCTGCCAAGGCGAGGCAACTAATTTGCATTTCATTATTGTACTACAGGTACAGATGAGTGTGTTGCTGGCAACACAGAATGGATTCGTTAAAAAGTGCAAAGGAAAGTACTCATGGAATGCAATGCAACATGAATCATTAGCAAGGAAAGAGCACTAAATGCAGTCGCGTTGATGAAGCGCCTTTGTTGCGAAAGAAATTGTATTTAAAGCTATAAGGCTATCGCTATCGGAAAACAACTCATTAAGCTGAAAGTAAAATGAAAAGAACTGCTTAAACAAGTCGTTAAGTTACAATTGCACACTCAGAAAGGACTTGCCTAGGAATAATGCTTTTAAAACTTCTGAAATGTTCTCAGTGTTAACATTTTTGTCAAGATTTAGATGTAGAGGCTTTTAAATTACCAAATAAATACAAAGTTAACATAATTTTTTAAAGCTAGCCAAATCTGTGAGGTACAAAATTGCTTCACCTTCAGCCAGCTTGAACTGCTTTCACCCACATTCCAACCAGCCAAAGCCAACCCAACTCAAATAAAAACCCACGCAAGAAAATCCAAAGCACATTTCAAACAACTCTCGCTTTTGCCTTTCGGGCATTTTTAAATACATCCACCTCCCCCCACCCACCACACACACACACACACACTCAAAAAACAACAACTACATGTTAACAAAATGCGTTCTTCAAGGGGCTGGAGTGAGATGGTAGGTGAAATGCGTCGCCACCTTTCACCTTTCTTTCTTGTACACAAAAACAGCACGGCAACTTTCGCCTTTTATGCTTTTTTATGATGCTAAAATATGAGGCGCGTGTTTCATGTATAGTTTGTATTTAGAAAAAGGATTTACCAACACAAACATCACACATCCACGCCGAGTTTGTGGTTTTATTTTTCTATGCAAACACAGACGAGGCAACGTCATCGCCTTGCCTTGCCTTGCCTTCCGTTGCCTAAACTCTACTCGCCTCTGCTCTAGCATTCGCACGTAACACGTACACGTATTTTGTATAACGGTATTTATTACATGTTTACTCAATAACAAAACACTTGAGCTTCTAACCCAAATACCCATAAACAAGTAAGCCACAAACATATCCACATGCACACATATTCAAACACACGCACACTGACAGCCAAAGCGTACTCTTACTTCTATTTATGAAGGGCTTCCCGTTGTGAGCCTCTCAAATTCTCCCAAGCCTCCAAAAGCCCTGGCGGAGACCACCAGTTTTCCATGCCGTGCGCTTAAGCAATTTGATATAAAAGTAATTTTTATACAATTTTAGCGTACCTTAATTTGTGCAGGGCCGCTCATAGCACATGGAGTAAAACTAAACCTTTTTCATATGCAAGAAGTCAGTTTGAAACCAATGAAAGTGGACACTGAAAATGATTTTAATTATAAAGTTTTAGAATTAAAATTATATTAAAGCTTGTTGCCAGATTTACATATATAATTATAAATTATGTAATAAATCTTTTGCTCAGAATTACTTTTATCTAAGCCCAACTATTAATGATAATGTCCAGACTAATGATATTGCAGCAGTTTATATTTGATTTAAATTTAATAAATTGTTTATTTTTTTAACTTCAATTTCAATTTCTTATTTCACACCTTATATATATTTTCCCCTGGCATCGATAGAGTCTGCCATGCCACACTGAAGGCCCTGCCAACTCGGTCGATACTGTACATAGCACTCATTTTTAACGCTATACTGAGGGTACACTTTTTCCCAAAATAGTGGAAGATGGCCGCGATCCTCATGATCCATAAGCCAGGCAAATTGGAAGCCGATCCTGAGTCGTATCGTCCAATAAGTCTTCTGCCGACAATATCAAAGTTATGGGAGAGGATTGTTGCCCATCGACTTCGTAAAATTATAAGTCAAAGCGATATACTACCTGCTCACCAGTTTGGATTTCGGGAGGGACATGGCACCGTGGAACAGGTCCATAGATTGACGAGGCACATCTGACAGGCTTTTGATGACCTCGAGTACTGCAATGGCGTCTTTATTGACATGCAGAAAGCTTTTGATAGGGTCTGGCATGATGGACTAATACCAGCGCCCTAGTATGGTCTCCTTCGGTAATATCTGGAAGGACGTGAATTCAAGGTCAGTGTCAGGGACACCTACTCGACACCTTGCCAAATGAGAGCTGGAGTTCCGCAGGGCAGCGTTCTTGGCCCAATGCTTTACTCGATATATACTGCTGACCTGCCTAGCCCAGACGATGACTACATGGAGGCACCCTCGAAAGCTCTTATTGCAACCTATGCGGATGATATTGTTGACCTTTACAACTCTAAATGCCACTTTGAAGCAGCAGCTGAACTCCAGGGCTATCTAGATATTCTGGCAGCTTAGTGCAGGAGGTGGAATCTGAAGACCTTTGCTTCACTCCAAAAGAGGTTATATCGGGCACTCCACCTAATCAGCTGGAGGGAGTTATACTTGAACAGCCATTGCCAGCGAAAAACCTCCGAATCACATTGGACAAACGCCTCACTTTTGGGCCACACCTGAAATCTGCAGCCAAAAAGTGTGGGCGAAGGATGCAAAAATCAGGTGGCTGATAAATAGAAAAAAACACTATGTCACTTAGAGCTAAAAGAGCAGTCTAAGTGCATTGTGTAGCCCCGCTCTGGCTTTACGTGGTACAGATTTGAGGGATCGCCGCAAAATCCAGCTACAAACGTATCCAGATATTGCAGAACCGAGCCTTACTACAGATAACCAACTGTCCATGGTACGTGCGCGGCTCCACCCTTCATCGTGATCTCAATCTGCATACCGTGGAAGAGCAGATTGGGCGGGCACACCAGCAGATACAGTGACAGACTGTTGAGTCACCGCAGTATGCTCGCAAGAGGACTACTCACCGCCAGGCCTTTAAGGCGGCTAAAAAGATTGGGGTTTGTCAAGACAATTGGCCAACCGTGAGGTCTCCTCACTCATAAGTCCTTCTGCGAATTGCATGAGGTTTGGCTCTCTTTATATATATATTTTTGTGTTGTTAAGGTGCTATTTATGTAATGTAGGGATTTAACACTTTTAAATTATAAAGACAATAATATACTAAAGCTTTGAGTACAGGAGTTTCTTCTTCTGCTTTCGCTTGACTGTGTACATCAAATGTAGAATGATACCACAGAAGCTTCAGAATCATTATTGATAAATATGTCATTTTGGAATATCCGTATAAAGAGCCACTGCTTGGAAAATGGACCTGAACGGTTTTCTAAGCTAAATCGTGAGTTGCTATTTATGAAGGAATAAAGTGTGCAAATCATAATGTTCATTTTTTTGCTTGCAACATTTATATGGTCCCTAAATTTCAGGTTCTTATCCAAGGTAATTTAACGTTTTGCTAACATTTAGCATCTACAGTTCCTAACATAATATCGTCTTTGGCGTTTTCGCGTATAGAATATATCTTGTGCTTTATCTGGATTTATCAGTATTCTCTTTTTCGAAAGCGGCTTGTAGTTTGTTCGTAATATCTGCTGGAAGTTTTCCCAAGCATGGGACCGCAGTGTCGTCTGCGAAGATAGACGTAGCTTAGTTTGTTACTGGTGGAAAATCTAACTTAAAGATATTGCATAGTATGTGAGATAGACAGGATCCTTTGGGGCATCTTAAAGTTAATTTGTCCTTAAAAATGTGTTTATTTTATAACCATTTTCAAGAAAAATACTGTTTTGTTTGGTAATAGAGAAATGTTAGCAAAATAATTAGGCTATAACTATGTAAAAGTTTCCTTCTTTATGTCAGCGTACAAAGGAAACCCTTTGTTTCGATTTTACAGCCATAGCTTCCTCTTTGCTTATAGAAAAGGATTTCACGATGAGTTTTGCATTTGTTTAATATTGATTGCATCTGCTAGCACTTTTTAGGATGATGCCTGAATATAAAGATGGTGTGGGGTAAAGAAGGTAAGGCAGATCAATGTTTAACATAAACTTCGACTTATTAGCTCTATTGAAGTGAGCCATGTACACATGATCATTCATAAGCATATTGCACATTTGACATAAGTCATTAGCACTTATACGTTGAGGTGGTTAGGTGGCCCAGCAAATGTCATTAACTTTTACATAAAGCTTTGTGGATCAAAATATGTTCTCATGATTAGAGCCAAATAATGCTGACCAAACGAACTGAGTGCTCGCATTGCATTAGCAGCGTAATGCTTTCCCTTGCAAGGCGCAATTATGTATATGAACATAGCTGACCGCCGCCCAAATTTAAGTACAAAAGGCAAAAGCAATTATCAATAAAAAATCAGACTGAAAACAGCACTCAAAGCCGCCTATTGGCGGTCGCGTTTTCTCTTATTACACTATAACTTATTGAGAATCAAAGCTTCAAAACCTTTTTTGTAAGCAAAAGTAGTTTGTTTACCAATATATTCTCATCCACTTGTGATGCTTATAAATATGCACATTATTTAGCATTAGACTTTTGGATGAAAGAGGCCTTTTCGGCTTCTATTTGGAACTCGTCTCCTATTTTCAGTAATTAATTTTTGCTTTAGAATTGATTGATGTTAGCATTTTCCTTCTGAGCTCTTTTCAATTCTCTGGTTACCAACGACCACTTGTGCAAATACCATTTGCCACTCAATTCTCTCCAGGCCTGCATCCATGAGAGATACAAACATAGAGATATTGACTGTAAAATTCATCCCAAAGAGCAGTCAATTTAAACTGGCAGACATGTAAAATTCTCAACGGAAATTGAACATATTGAAAATATTCTAAAATAGCCCGAATACAGAAAATACCATACGCAAAACTTTCAGGTAAAAACAAACAGACAAACAAACAAAAACAAAATGGGAGCAGAGTTCAGAATTTTTGTTAACAAATATAAATGCGACTCGCAACTTTGTATATACGTGAATTTGTCCATGTATAAGGCAGGAGGGGCGAAAGATGAGTGCATACCATAAACAAGAGTAAAATAAATCAACGTCATCATCATCATCAGTCCCCACACGATTTTGCAAACAGCCAACAACAACAGCAACAACAGCAGCAACAACAGCAGCAACAACAAAGTTGCAGAGACACGCCACCAGAAAATCTCCAGCAGGGCAAACCCATAAAGCAGCCAACGAAATATAAATGCAATAAAATATTTTTAATGGCTCGTAAATGTAAAAATTACGCAAAATATACAAAAAGCACAAATAAATGCCAACAATTTGTGCAAAACCCAAGAAAAAAAATAAAATATAAATAAAAATAAAAACAAAATTGAAGAGTGAGGACATATGAATGGACTGCAAATTGCCGCAGGACCTGCATGTACAAAGACAATGTATGTATATAAGATAATAAGCAACAAATGCAAACATTAAATATTCACACACACTAACAAAAAGTATGCTAAAATATTAACTTAATTTAGCACAAATGTGTTGAATCAAATGATAAGCATAATAGTTGCACAATTAACGCCATGCAGCAGCAGCAGCAGCAGCAGTAGAACGCAACTGCAATGGCAGTGGCAGTGGCAGTGGCACAGGCAAGTTGGCTAATTGAACAGCACGCAAACTAGGAAAACAATGCACATTGAATGGCTGCATGTGCATGTGTAGTATGGTAGAGGGGCGGAAGGGGAAGGGGGTTCTAAACACTGTAAAGGCAATTACGCAAAATGCCAAAGTGACATGCCCAAACAAACTAAACAAAATTGCAAAAGCAACGAAACAGAACAAACTAACACAAAAACAACAAAAGGTAAAGATTGATTCAGCATTGCTGAAGTTTTTATGCTCTACACATGTAGTCGGAATGGTATTAGTGTTTGGTTGTTCTGCCAGTAAAAAGCTGAAATTTCACAAAATACCTAAAAGCATGATCGTTCAGAAACAACAGGAGATATCAAATCTATCTGGAAAGAGACGTTTGTAAAACTTGCAAAAGTCTCTATTGATTTATTAGATTTCTTGTCATAGAGAAGTATATATTTTGGGAGCGTTGCAGTTTCAAGCAAGAAGAAAAAAAATATTTGAAAATCAGCTTTGTATATCTACAGTATTGTGCTGGATGAGGGATCCTGGGAGCCGCCGAATCAGCTCAACAGCCTAAGGAATCAAAGAGTTAGGAATATGGGAGAGCGTAAGAAGACAACGACGTTGCAGAATCTTTCCAATTTTTATTGAATTTGTAAGCATATATATTAACAGCGTTAGTGAATCCTTTCCAATTTTATGAACATTCTGTTCTATTATTGTGCTGGCAATTGCGGTATCGCCTTGTGAGCCGCGCACTTCTAGCTGGCGAGCGGGAGTGCTTGAGTTTCAATGCCAGCTTTTGATTGATGAAATCAAATTTATTGACTCCAACTTATATCAGCTAAATATTGAAGACGATTTCTGGTCATTTTAATAATAGATTTATAATAGAGCGGTATAGTTGCTTGCTTGGGAGAGAGAGAGATGTGTTGTTAGGTTATTAGGTTGGTTGTGTTTTTGATGTTTTTGAGTTCGAGAAATGTCAGCTAGATAGTGATAGTTGGAACAACAAACAGTTCTTAAAAAGAGCACAAATGGTTCTTAAAATGAGAACGTTTGCATTGATCTCTCAGCTCAGATTTTTGCTCTTGTGGTTGCTTGCGCATTTAAAAATATATTTATATTATTGAAAATGTTACAATATTTATAAGCAAAATATGCACAAGATGACGATGTTCGTAAAGGACAATTTCGTGTGTACTTATTTATACATATATGCATGCGCGTGTGTGTGGGTGTGTGTGTGTGTGTGTGTATATGTGTGGTATTTGTTAAAACAAAGCCCTAGAGCCAGGCAAACGGCATGTCCATATGGCCCCCACATGCATTTATGCATGCCAGACTCTCGGCCAAAGGACGACGCCAGTGCAAATCCACAGGACATATTGCAATTGCAGGTGGCTGGGCGGCCAGAAGACTGCCATCCATATATATATATATGTATATATATATGGAACAGCATATGTCAGCCATGGACACATTTTAAATATGCAGCTCAGGCAAAGGTTGAGCGGCGGCAAGCAAAAGGTTAAGGCAAACAGACCAGGAGCAGCATATCTAACTAGCATGTTCTGGCCAAAATATGCACTCCTGGCCCCTGGCTAATGTCTTCGATTGTTTTGCATCAGGCCTACATATTCACACACACGCACGCACTCACACATATGCACATAAGTACTAACTAGCACCCTGGGGCCAGAAAGCATAGGCAAAAAAAGAATTTGCACATTATAAGCATTTGGTTAAATTTTATTTTTATTTGGTATTTTATTTGCAAAGTCTTCATCTCTTTTTCTCTCTCTCTCTCTCTTTCAATCTTCATCTCCATCTAAAAATTGCCATGTCTTTGCCGTTCGAGTTGGGTGAAAATCCGTAACAAATCTTGTAAATTGTTTTAGTGACTGTATTGAAATTCATTTGATGACAAAATCCTTTGTGATTTCCATGCAGGCTTGCAGATGGAGATAGACAGGCTCAGAGAGTAAAAGAGATAGATGAAAGAATGTTGCTTTTGTTGAAAGGCAAATTGTGGCATTTTCTTATTTATGTTCAATTGAATTAAATGACATATTTGTGCAATAGATTTTTATATGTGATGTTGAGAAAAAAGCTTAAAAAACTGAATGAGTCAGTGAGGGGAAACTCAAGATTTGTTTCAGTATGTGCAAATTTGATAGGTAAAGAAGTTTCCCATTTAAACTTTTTTCATAAATGGTAAAATTTGTAGTAATAAATTTTGTTAGTTTTAAAATTCTACAAAATATTGAAAAATCTGCTTAAGTAATATAATAAATTAACTAATTGAATAAATAATAATATTAATTTATTAAATATTTAATTATATAGAAAGTGTAACCTGCATTTTACTCTTTGAAAAATATTTCTATAAACCATACAATTTTATTTCTTGTAGAACAAATTCTGAAGAAAATATCTTGTATATTGCATTTGTTTATTTACGGCTTAGTCCTATTTATAAGCATCAAATTTTGCTTCTCTCTTCTTCTCTTCTCTTCTCTCTTCTCTCTTCTTTCGTCTTTCAATATTCCTCCGCCCTCAAACCTTATGCCATATAAATCCCACTCCCCTACTCCCACCAGCCTTTTCAATTATATAAAATGCAATTCCAACATGTTCAACCCAAATAAGTCAAAAAAGACAGACAAACAAACACACTCACACACTTGTATATACATTGTTTATGTATTCTAAGTATATGTGACCCTGCTATATAAAATCTAAGCATGTTTTTGTATCACATATACTTATATAAATACGCTTACGCACGAACGGAACGTCGCCATATAAACAGTCGCAGTCGTAGTTCTACAATTCACAGCCCACTCGATTTCCACAGTAGCTGACCAGAAGCCAATTGCCTTTCAGTGGCTAAGATTTATTTGCATTTCCGTTCGAGTGCATTTCAGTTTTATTCCTAACGCTTAACTTTTGTTTCTTTCCTTATTTTGGGCTAGACACGCACATGGACATGGCATAACATACAATACAATACATGTTCCGTTTTTTGGCAACAAAGTTGCCATTGAGTAAGTAGATATCTGGATGACACTTAGAGAAAAAGGATAGAGATGTTTAAATTTTAGATACAAACGCTATAGTCGATATTCCGACTATAAGATACTCGTACTCAGCATTTATTCAATATTTGGAACACTCAAGAGTATGAAAAAAGGGAGAGGCGTGGCAAAATTTAATAACAAACTTGATCTGACGCCCCACAAGGGGAGTCTACATAGTCACTAGCTCTTACAGTCACCGAGATCTATGGGTTCGGAGATGCTTCCTCTATGCGTTACAAATGTCATCACAAAATTATAATACCTTCTGCAAGGTTGTAAAATATAAATGATGATATGCACAGTTATATTGAATTTTATGTTATTTTACAACTCAACTTGTGCGTACGCTCTTTGAAGGAGTTAAACTCTAATTCGGAGCGCTGTTCTAGATACTTATTTGCATATTTGACATCTCTATTCTCATGTAGATAGTCTATTCATCACATAGCTCAACTCTCAATTGCTTTATATTAAACTTTATGCCATATTTTGAAGCATTTTGTGATAAATAAATCAGAGCATTAGCTTGCAGCTGGCAGAATCACAAGTAATTCACTATTTTCTGGCTATTGCATGTAATTATCATCAGGCAAACATTTTTGTGTGGGTTTTTAATTCATTTAAGTGTAGAGAGCCATGCACATATATTCATTCCTAAGAATTTTGCATATTATTGCATTTGATATTAGCCACAAGTGTTTATACGTTGAGGTTGTTAAGCCAACAAATGTCATTAACATTTGCATAAAGCTTTGTGGCTCAAAATATGTTCTCATTATTAGAGCCAAATAATGCTGACCAAACGAGCTAAGCGCTCGCATTCAGTTGGCAGCGTAATGCGATCCCTTGCAAGTTACACTTATGCATGAGCGGAATGAATCCGCTTCGTTTTGTTCCTCATCGTTCTATTGTCGACTGTCATCTTTCGCCATGGAAATGAATTCTTTTTCCTTTTCAAACAAAATCTGAAACAGGAACTTAACTTCTAAACTTAACATGAATTAAAAAAGTTTGTGTTTGGTAAATTGTTTATAATGCCAAATCGCACTGCATTTCGTTTTCTGAGTGCACATTCCTTCTTTACTCTCGCTACATTGCCCTTGCACTTTGCACTCTGGCCCAGTCCTTGGACTAACTGCTTATAATGGTGTATTTTTACTGGAAGCTAGAAGCATTTTGCCCTATTAACAAACTCAATTTGTGAACAATTTCTGAACAAAAGGACAGCGAATAACGGATAACGGTTTATCGTTTTGCAAGAGACTCCAGCCTGCGTCTCTGGCCAGTAGTGCAACACGTTCCAGCAGGAATCCCTGCACTGGCATGCGGAGTGGCAAGTGCCGTCCGCCTTCCGCCTGCCTGCCTGCTGCTGCTGGCCCCACACATTTTTGCATTCTCTACCTTGTCTATGCATAGCAGCAATTTAAAAATCGCTTACGGGCACGCCACTGCCATAAAATCAAGCATCATCATCATCTTGCCCATCATCATCAGAAGAGCATCATAGGAGAGAGTGTAGTTGGAGGCAGAGGAAGCGTGCGCTGCTCTGTTTCCAGTGTCTTCCTTTCCTTTCCTTTCGCTTTGTACCTGACACTTCGTGTCTTTTATGCGTTTTTGTTATTTTTCTGCTATTTTTACAAAATGTTCAGTACGTGACAGATTTGTTATAATTAACGTGATTGACGAGCTTGGTACGACAGTAGATCGAGAAAAACTCCATAGTTTTCCATATTTCCCATAGTGGCTATGCCGGTTTTTGGCCAGTTGTCAGTCATGATTAGTTTGAGTGCCAGAATGTTGTACAAAAGTGCATAAATTTCAATGTTAAAAACACTATGCACTTGCTGCTCCATCTCTCTCTCTTTCTCTCTCCCTCTCTCTCTTCTCTCCATCTCCGCATGACTGTTCCCTCACACACATGTACATACATCGCGTACCGAACGCTTCGATTGAAATCTAAATTGCATTGCATACCAACAGGGGCAGGCAACAAATTCAACTGTAAAAATTGCTGCAGTTAAATACTGCACTTGATAACAACTACAACAGCAGCTACAAATGCTCGACGTGTTAGACGTTGCCGCTGCCATGGCTAACAAGCAGCGCAGAAAGACGTCAGTGAATGAGAGAGGGTGAGGCAGAGAGGGCAGCCTTCGTATAGGCAGACAGACAGACAGACAGAAGACTGCAATGGTGGCGAACAAAAACAAACAGGATATGGGCGGGCTGCAATGTGTGTGTATGTTGGTGTGCGTGAGTGTATATGAATGTGTGCGTGGGACATACTTTACATTACACTGCAGTTTTTGCAACTGTAAAGGGCCACTGCCAGCGGCAGCAGCCAGCGACAAGAACAACAGCAACAACCAATACGTATAAGAGAGTGTTTTTCAGATAACAAAACTGCTCGAAACTGACATACCCTTTTATATATATATTGAAGTGAACAAGTGCATGATTGTATATATGGGTGAATATATCTAATTTTAGTCTTCTACTAGAGTTAACACAGAATTTGATAGAGCAGAGCAATTAATCAAGCTTTCAAGCGAATATCTCAGATGAAATTTCTATCAAGAATGCCATTTTTAATAACAGTATTATGTATGAGGTTTATGATGACAGGACTTACAAATACTATGGACTACAATCGCCATGTGGCAAGCCGGAACAGCTATTTATGAAGATACTTGTGAAAATCTTTCATTGAGTAAACATTAGTGGAGTTTTACTGTGAGATTAGAAAGTTTCTAGAGATCTGCAGATTTTCTTATTGATTGAAAGGCTGTCAATGAATAAGTGGGCATTGGATGATATCCTTAACAGTTATTTGAAGAATTTTCTAAGTCTTTTAATGCTAAACAAAGATATTGTTCAGAATTTCACCTAATATTTAAATTCCTTTTCCCTACACAAGAGCTGTTCCAGAAAATTTAAACTTGTTAAAAATGTAAATTCTTATTTCACCTAAAAGATATAAGAGTATTTCTCAAAAACAACAACAACAACAACTATGGAGCCATTCAGCAAAGTGGCAGGCAGGCAACGGGCAGGCTAGTTACTGACCCATGCACTCGTTTATTCAAAAGCATATTTTTGCCAGTGCTGCTGCTGCTGCTGCCAATTTGCAGTCGCCGTTGCTGCCAAAGCTGAAGTTGACGTCGTTGC
Organism: Hirtodrosophila duncani; assembly: GCA_037043425.1. Taxonomy (NCBI): domain Eukaryota; kingdom Metazoa; phylum Arthropoda; class Insecta; order Diptera; family Drosophilidae; genus Hirtodrosophila; species Hirtodrosophila duncani. The sequence goes on from JBAMBM010000194.1 coordinate 3,321,043, forward strand.
TCTTTAAAATTCGCTGCCTGCTTTTGTCATTTACAAGTGCAACAGCAACAGCAATAAGCAACAACCGCAGGCATCAGGCAGCATTGTAACCGCAAAACGGAGATCAGAATTGCATATGCAAAAATGTAACTGAAATTCGTAATATGCGACTGGGAGTCCTTGTAGAGACAAGGAAAGAGAGAGAGAGAGAGAGAGAGCAAGGCAGACAACGACGCAACGCGTTTACGTTCAGGGACCAGAACCAGGGGCCCCGGACCGGGACCGGGACCGGGACCAAGTCCGATTCCGTTTGCAATGTCTGAGCACTGGTTATGTTACGGTTACGGCCAATCGAATAAAAAGTGCATGAAATATGCTTACTGTTATGTGTTGGCGTTTATGTTGGCATTGTTGTTGCTGTGCTGCCTGGGTAGAAGGTCAATAAAAGGTCATTGAGAAGGTTATATCAACGCCAGCAAAGCTACCGTCTGATTGTGAGTGCGTATGTGTGTGTGTGTGTGTGTACGAACTTACATATGTATGAGTATGTGGACTATGTGGGCAGCTATTGAGATTTTGGCAATGTGTTCGGCCTGAACACATGGTAAGAAGAAGAAGAAGTAGAAAATCAGTTAGAAATCCGACGCCAGACTAGGCTGAAACTGAATAGGTAAACCAAATCTATAACAGCCTTTAGGCCAACCTTCACCAGCATGAAATGGATGTGGAAATGTTTGAAAAGGTGGCCAAGATTTAATAGTTTAGAATGGAGTACTAAAAGAAGCAAACAATTAATTTTTGGAATTTATGGAAACGACTTTGATCGATGAAAAGTGAATTCAAGGAAATGTGATGATGAAATGTGAAATGAAGGAATTGATATCTCGCACTTTTCCATTAAGGCAAAGGATATATATTATCTTGATATATTGAGTGCATTAAAATGAACTAGCTTTTCTTGATTAAGACGAATGAAATTATAATTTGAGTTTTTTACACTCCAATTTCTCCGAATATCCACATACACCTACAACCCCTCATAAACTGAAAGGGTTACAAAATATGGCCCTCCTTTCCCTTATTTTAGTTCGGCTTTCATCTCACAAAATCAACTTTTAACAGAGTTTTCCAAGTTCATTATTTTACTCTTCTTATAAGTTTGTTAATGATGAGCTCAGCGTAATCAATAAATAGTTGCGGCATATCGACTTCATTCATAGTTGACTTGCGTTGCAGCAGTTGCAATCAAGTCAACAATTTCCATGACTTTTCCATGCAGCTCATCAGAGCCAAAGCTTGACTCAAACGTACGTATACGTTATATTCACACACACCCATATCATATCAAAAGCCAGAAACTGCTAGCAAGTTCCGCTCATTAAGCCAGCAGGCAAAAACGGAAGTCAGCAGAAAAAAAAAAATTCCAAAAAAAAAGCGAACCATAAAAATATCAATTTTATGTTTGAACAATGCGCCACAAAGTCAAGAGATATTGAAGCGAGCTGAGCATTGTGCGCTGATGATTTTGGCCACAAACACAAATCTCTCTCTACGGCCAGGCCCCTTAATAATAAAATGGCAATGAAGAAAAAAAAAACCCTAACAATGCTGCACAAAGAAAAATTATAAAGCAAAGAGAGTTTTTTTTTTTAAGTTATCAAGAGCGAACGATACTTCAGCGTCATTGACACTAAGAACTATACAACATTTTGGCTAGGGGGAATCCATACGTCATGCTGGTCAAGAATATATACTTTATATATTAGGAATCGCTTTATAGAAGGTTTCAAACTTCATGACAAAATTAACAAAATTGTGACTGGTATAAAATCATTTATATTTTTCTTTATTTTGTATCAATTAGTTTATTATCTTTTCATTTCTGCAGAGAGTATTTCCTAAATGTTTTGGTTAACCCAATCGAATGCCTCACTGTCACTTATTTGTCTCTGTGTATTGATGGCGCCACATGGACTACAGATGCTGCAAAACAGGAGCAGCCCGACCAACGACCTTATCGTCAGCATCATCATCATCAGAAATTGCTCAATCAGAATCTGTGGCGGCCGCTGCTGTTGAGTTATGCAAAAGAGCCTGCAACAACTCTTGCTTGCTTCACGTCAACCACACTACCCCCCCACACACCTGCCTACCTCTCCTCCCACCTTCAGTACCTCTCACTTACTGTAACTACCGCAATAAGATATGAAAATGATGGCCACACCTACAACAACTGGGATGCTACTACTACGGCTGCCGCCGTAAACTACGTTGGAACCAAGCCTGGCAGCAAAGTTTCAAGTAGCTGCATAGTCTTTAAATTTACGATGCACTGCGGCCGGACCGGCCCCAAAAAACGAAACAAAAACCCAAGAAGTCGTGCAGCTAGAACAGGCCAAGCGTATCTAACAGCGGAAGAGCAATATTGGTGGGATAGGGGAGGGGATCGGCGGCTGTGGGTGTGGGTGTATTGTGGCGCTGCTACTTGGAACGTTTGCTAACTGCCAGCGGCGGCCGGAAACATAGCCTTTGCATGAAGAAGACGAAGAAGAACCAGAAGTAGCACTAGCAACAGCAGCAGCAGCAGCAATAGGAGAAGACGAAGACCAAGGAAAAGCCGCTGCCTTGCAGTTGCCTTTAATTTAGCGACCAGTGTGCTGTGCTTGCGTTTGACACGCCCTCCCACGCCCACACATAAACACACACACACATGCACAGACACATACAAGCCCACTAGCCGGCGGCGTAATTTTAATAGACTGCAACAGTCTCAAGTTGCAAAGTTGATTTGCCAGTGGTCGTCCTGCTGCGTCCTGCGTCCTCCAGCTCTGGGCACAAACTTTATGTTTGGTACTTTTCCTTTGGCCTACGTATGTAATATTTTCACTGTGTAGAAAAGTAGTTTAGATAGGAGCAAATCCAGTTTCGAGTTTCGCACAGGATTTCTTAATTACAATTTTTCTTCTTCTTATATTAATGCTGAATATGTTTCTATATATTTATAAGGCTCATAAGGAAACAACTCGCAGGGCAAACCATAAAAGCTAGAAATTTTCACACAAATTTTCCAACTTAAAAATATTCCATTTTTAAATAATTTTTGGATGATTGTAAAAATATTCAAAAAATTTGTTTGCACTCATATACGATGACTATAAGATCTCCATATACTTAACAATTAATCAACTTCAATCAAACATGAATTGGTATTTCTTAGTCTACACCCTCAGCTAAAAGTTTTCGTATTGGTTATTTTATAGTTTTTGCTGTTTTAGCTTTGGGGAAATGGCGTTTTCTTAAAGCAAACTGGGCAGCTTTCTTACGTTGCGTCTTGCCTAGGCGATGCTAGAAGTATGCCCCCTGGGAAGGGGAAGGGAGTTCTCTGGTAACCCTAAGCTGCAAGCAAACGTATGAAGGGTAAGGTGAGGAAAGCTTGTGTTGTATGGTGTGTGTATGTGTGGGCAGTTTTGCAGTTTTGCTTTGGTTTTGTTTCGTTCATTGGAATTTATGTTCGAATTTCATGAAAAGAACTTGTTTTCCTGCCTTTGGGAGGTTTTGCTAAATGTTTGCCAGTCTCTGCAGCCCAACGTGTATATGTGTGTGTGTGTGTGTTGCTGTATATATCTTAGCTTATTAAACATCAACAGTAAACGCCTCCAGGGATCAGTATAGATGCCCCTGCAGTGTTCTCTTGTTGGTTTGCGTGGTGGCTTCAACGCTGTTTGCCTGCGGTTGTTTGTGGTGCAGTTTTTAGAAATTATAAAATTACCATAATTAGTGAGTGTGTGTGTGTGTGTGTGTATGTGTTGATATACGTTGAAAGTTTTCTAAGCTGATTTATATGATACGCCATGGAAATGTTTCAGTTGTAAGCGGATTTCTTGAATTATTTTATGAACTTTTTTTGCGGTCGAGTTGGCATTTGATAAAGTGGCCATAAGTCTGCCATGGTGCCAGTGGAGATAATTGTTAGGTATATAGGGAAATAAAACTACTTGGCATGCTAATGAACTAACCAGCTGGCAACTGGCAGCTGGCAATTAAAAGAGGCCAACACTTCTACAGCAATTCTAAGGTGTGAATGTAAAATGATAAAAGTTCTAAACTTTGGGCAGAGAAATGCTACAGCTAAAAGTTTCATTTGCTTTTTTGGCAGCAAACCTTAAGAAGATTGTAATATGCGTAAAATATATTTGAAAAGAAGGTGGAAATTGTATGAAAACATTTCTATTTTGTTATATGTAGATAAAGTGAATGCTTAAGTCTTAGTTTTACATAAGAGATGTGATTGATTTCTACTAGAAAGGTTTCATTACTTTTAGAATACTTTCCCTTCTTTTGGCCTGTGGCAAAACTTTGAGCAGTGAACACACTTATAAACTAGGAATAAGAAATTCTGAGGAATTCATATTTATAAATATAGTTTGAAGTACATACATTTTTTGCCTTTCTATTTGAGACACAATGGCATCATTATGTCTGCAACTCACGTAATTTCCCATCAACAACAAAATACAAAAACAAACTGGTCGTGAAACATATCAAAGGACGTGGTAAATTATTTTCACGCCCTAATTAACGAGCCGACGAAACAACCACACCCCCGCCCCATCCAAGTTGATGGAGTGACACATGGCGTTGTCTGTCTGCCTGTCATTGAGTCACCCTCTCGCCCACTTGCTACTTTGGTAAACAAAATTAATAAGTTAGGTTTCTTTTTCAGGCATTTAGAACTTGACAGTCGCCCGGGCCTCGACAGAACTTGTCATGTTGATTTCCACCTCCCTGCTAATTTGGGAGTGCGCGCCCTGCCTCTTTTTTACCTGTACTCAATTATCGGTGCGTTGAATGTTATTTATGCAAATTTTCTAGTTTGATAACTTGTTTCTTAATTAATATGCATGCGAAAAGTTGAACATTTCGGGGGGTGCAGGGAAGTTTTCTATATGTATAATGAAGTGAAATAGATCTTTAATGCAATTGTAGGGACAAGTTTTTGTTATAGTTTTGTGTTTTACGCTCTTCAACTTTTGCTTGATTTTTAATGACTACTTAAGAACTTTGGCAACGTAACGTCACAGCGCACAAAACTCAGTATCTCAATGTTTGAGTAACTGTAGCTGGGTGTGTGTGCATGTGTGTGTGTGTGCCACAAAAGTTAAATGTACTTAAACTTATTTGTTGTCGAGTTTGACTTGACAGCGGGCGAACGAACTAGCAGTGAGAGTGGCATGGGGGTTCAAAATGATTTGTATGCCAAACTTCTGGCTGGGGTTTAATAAGTTTCCAGAGTTTTCAGTTTTCAGTTTTGAGTTTCGGGTTTCGGTTCGTTTTGTAGCTTGAGGACTGTATTTGAATACAAGTTTACATGCTTATTTGCCTTTGCCAAGCGCAAATACTGTTTTAATTGAATATGAAAGGCGGCTTTAAGGGTAATACATTTCATACATAAGTATATACGTATATATAAGTACGAGGTGTGTTCCAGAAGTAAGGTGACTTCAAGTTTCGCGCTCAAAGTACATTCGATTATCAGTTTTTTGTTGTTGTTGTTGTGTTGGTATCCGAACACTTGTTCACATTTTTAAGTACATAGCAGGCTTAGTTTGTTTTTGACGGATTTTATAGTCCCTCCGATTTTATAGTGCCATGGCACTTGACTGCCATGCTGTCTTTTGGGTGCCCCATCTTCGACCTCCTCAGCTTCGCCTCACAGGATAGAGAAGAACTCTAACAGCAGGGTTGGGATGATATCCAAGTCTTACGAAATGCTTAAAGCCAACTTCTTTTACTCCAAGGGCCTTGTGGAGGGTTCCACAAATTGACGGAGAGTCTTATTTTGAAGGACCCGTATTCTTCTAATCTGAGTATATAGATTGATAGACATACAAAGAGATTAGTTAAAGTATCTTGTATAGTTTCATAGTTTCTCACTTGAGAAACCGTTATTTAAGAATAAGAATAAATTTCTTTTCACCTTCCCTTAGCTTACATGGCTTTAATTAAGTTTACGCTTCTTGTTTGTCCACCTGGTCTTGCTTTCAAAGTAATCTAATTATTGTAATTTCTTACTTGTTTTCATTTAGTTTACATAAGTCCAGTGCATAATTATCAAAGGCCACTTCCAATTCCACTTCAGTGGCGGGCAAATGCAAATCTGTGCCTGCAGCTGTCAGTACGTTTAAATGTACCTATATAGTATATGTATAAAACAACTAAGAAATTTTCTAGTTACACTCAAAAAAAAAATGAAAATACTATATAGAAATTTACCACAAAAGGCAGCTCCAAATTATTTTATACATTTTTTGTTGGATATATTTTAAGGTATTCCCTTGTTAAGTGCAGGACTAGCATATCTAAAACTACGCCAAGACTGCGATTATATATACTAGTGAGACCTCTTATACCAGCCATCATACCACTTATTTCTGTGCTTCAATATATAAGGTTAATTCTAGAGGAAGGAGAGACGCGGCGAAACATGAAAGTGTAAAAGAACTCTGGCTCGCTTCGCAATGCAGAAATAGGAGCTGATTTTATGCAATTGGAAGTGTCCTTTGATAATTATGCGCCGGACAAATGTAAGCTTTATATAGCAAATGAGAAATTACAATAATTCGATTTCCTTGAAAGCGAGACAGGACAAAAACAAAGAATATTTAACTCAATTAAGGGTTTCTTTCAGGTATGTAGGTATAGTGAATGTGTCGTGTTTGGCTGATTAAAACTATTATTTATTTATTGTGATCAATTATCAATAAAATAAAGAAGTAATGGGAAAAGCAAAACCGTTGAATGAGTCTGAAAAAGGCAAGATAAAGGCTTACAGGGAGTGCGGTCACTCGATACTTCAAATATCAAAAAAAAAATTAAGCGCAGCCGTAAAGATATTACCGCATACTTAAACAATGAGGAAACCTACAGAAAAAACATGAAAGATCGGCCCTAATCAGTAATAACACCAACCGCCAAGCGAATTATATTGAGGCACGCATCTAATTCTCACGACTCAGCTGCTAAAATAAGAGAAAAAACTGGTGTTAAAGCATGCGTTCGGGCTGTACAAAGAGTTATTTCGAATGCTGAACATATGAAGCGTCTAAAATTGATAAAAAAAAACTCTTCTAAACCAACTTCGAAAGATGCAACGGCTCGATTTCTGTCGATCAAATATGACCTGGATCAAGGAATGGGAGCGTGTAGTCTTTTCGGATGAGAAAAAGTTCAATTCGGTGGGTTCTGATGGCTATGCCTACTGCTTTCATGGTCTCAGAAAGGAGGAGCATACTCTTGATCGATTGCATAGCCGTGCGGGCGGTGTCATGGCGTGGGGAGCTATATCTTACTTTGGCACCATAGAACTGCAATTTCTAACCAGCCGTATGAATGCCATTGCGTACAAAGAAGTACTGAAAACGGATTTTCCTGCAATCAAGGATATATTTGGAACCTTGGAATGGAAGCTCCAGCAGGATAACGCACCAATTCACACAGCCAAGATCGTAAAGTCCTGGATTGAGGGTCAGAACGTTGAATTGCTGACTTGGCCGCCTTACTATAACAATTTATGAACAAGTCTCTCTTTGTGAGGTTTGAATTCACGCTTCTAAAAATGTTATAAAATGTAGGCAAATGAGTAGAAAGAAATCTGGATCAGCTTTTTAAGAGTTTTAATTTTTAGTAAATAATTTACTAAGACGACTTTTAATTTAGAATGAATTTCCACTTGGTAAGTTTTTTGTAAGTGTACTGCCCACATTCATTTAGTTCTATTTTTTTTCAACACTTTGTAATGCATTTTTTCGGAACATTAACTGCTGTCTGTTGCCATTGCCATTATCCTGCTAACTAGGAACCAATTGTAGACACGCACACACACACACACACACACACATATATATACAAATAAAGACACACACACACATACATTGGCATTTGGCAAATGGCAAAACTAGATGCAGCAGCAAAGTCAAGGCACTCAAGATTCACACGAAGCAACCGTTGCTTCAGAGAAAAGGGAAAGATTGCTCCTTTTGCCATTTTCCAAGTAGTCTTTCAAATGTTAAATGATGCAGTTACAACAAATTACGCAAGAATGCCAAAAGCTGCTCACGAAACAGCAACAGAATGCCGAGGGGCCGGTGTTAAGTGGCAGGTGAAAGGAGGCGAAAGGTATGCGCCGCGACGAGATTGCAGCTAAAAGTACGGACAAGTGTTTGGGTTGGGGTTGGGTTGGGGTTGAGTTGTGCAAGGTGTGGGCAAATATTGGTGGCTCTGAGGATTTTCGATAGTTAGCAAAAGCTTGCAGGCTGCGAGCCGAAATGAAGTTGTTTGCAGTTTCAATTTGCCACTTCTCTCAGTTTGTCAATAACCCTGCAACTGCCCTGCCAGCCCGCTGCCTTCGCCAGTGTTTTGGTATATTGACGTTGATGCTTTGAGCGCAATTAGGAAATGTCGGGTGCGGCAGTTGCTGAATCGTGAAGTAGAATGGTAGAGGTGATTCAGGTGCAGAGACATGTCTCGAGGCTTACTACAAACATAAACCGGAGAAATGACTGCACATAAAGTTGCTTTAATTGAGTTTTATGCTTTCAATTTTGGTGCTATTATAGCGCCTGACAACGTAGCAGCACACGAGTTCACACACATGCACACATCATGCACAACGACAAGCGCAAAACCCATAAAACTCATCTGTCAAACACTGAAAACGCCGCCTATCAACATTCATGTTTCCACTAATCCTTGGCATATATGCGCCAGCGGATATATCTACATATAGGCTAGCAAGTGGGGCATGTATGTATGTATGTATATAAGTGTGAGTGTGAGTGTGTGTGGTGCCTGTTCGGCAGCCATTATCAAGGTTTTTTGTCTGACTGCACATGTGAATATATGTGTGCATGTGTGCGAAAGAGAGAGAGACAGAGAGAGAGAGAGAGAACGCGTCGGCGTTTGCAGAAAGGATTAAGACCAACGTAATGCAGGAGGCGGCAGCAGATGAAAAGCTGCATGTTAGAATTTTTGACAGGAGCAAAGTGAACAACATGACGGAAGTAATATACCATAGGCTTAAGATATATTTCATCTATCTTCCAAGCCATGAAAACTCATAAAGATTACATACCTGTTAGCCTGATCAACCACATTAGCATTGCTCCTAGATAAACTATATACTAGATATATACTTTAAACTAGATACAATCTTCCGACTATTTCTATGCGAACTACTTTATCAGATTTAACGCGTTTGAGTTGAAATTTACTCAAAAGCTGCTCATGTGTCAAAATTATCAAGTTAAGACCACTATATCATATAGAAGTCATACAAACGACCGATTCAGTATGAACTCTTAGTACAGAAAACTTTGTTCTTGTTTTTAATCAAAATTTAACCAGATTTCGGACACGTCAGTTTTAAAAACCTTCACGTCTTGACCAAATTTGACCTGGTGCCATAAGAAAGCCTTGATCTCAGTGCAATCTCAGCACTTTATGTGAGAAAAAGAATGAAAACGAAGCAAAACTGCTATGGCTTAGTTGGACTATGTACATTAGACGATTAAAACTAAAAACTCTAAGCTAAAAATTTATGTATATTTGGATGAGGCGGGGCTTTCCCTCTGCGGTACGGCCGTGAAGCATTGCTTCACAGAAGATTCGGCGTCGCCTAATCCATAGAGCGCCGCTCGCGCTCAGCTCTCCGCAGTTCGATGGTAAAGTTGCTAACGGCCTGCCAGTTCATCGCGCTCTTCAGCATGGACGGGATAAAGTTCGCCTCCGAGATCTCGGATCCCAATTCCTGTTCTAGTTTTCCTCGCTGAGATGAGAATTTTGGGCAATTGAACATAACATGTTCGGCATCTTCCACCAGTCCTCGGCTACACCATGTACATTTTTCTGAAAGCTCGTGTCCGAAACGGTGCACGTAACTACGAAAGCAGCCATGCCCGCTAAGGAGCTGATTCAGGTAGTAGTTTACCTGGCCGTGCTTTCTACCAGTTCAGGCTTGGAGATTGGGGATGAGACGGTGTGTCCACCGGGCCTTGGTAGGCTTATCCCACTGTTCCTGCCATCTCTGCAGTGTCTGTCTTCTCGCTGCCTTGCGTGTCTCCTTTTTAAATGTTGTAGTGGTTCGTTGGGCCGCTATTTCTTCTATGTTCGCAACGCCGGCTATGACGTGGGCTGCGTCGTCCGATACGGTCCTGAAGGCGCTGCAGATCCGAATGGATCCCAGACGGTGCGTTACCAAAATGCCACGACTATAGCTGGTCGAATGGAGCGCATTTAGCCAGACTGGAGCCGCACATAGCATTGTTGCTCTTGTCACGCTAGACAACAGGATCCTCCTCCATTGTTTTGGGCCTCTCGTGTTGAGCATTACCCATGAGAGAGCTCGGCTCGTTGCTGCTGGCCTTGGCTGTATTTATGTATGTGTGTGTATGTAATGCTCTGCGTACAGCAAATACGTTGTATAAGTCGGCACTTTCATTGACCAAATTTCATCAGGACCGGGATATTAAGTTAACTTTCCTTATATAAGTACATCCACATCTCTGCAAGAGTATTAAAGCTTCAGTTACCTGAAGTTAGCCTTCCTCTCTTGTTTTAGATTTGTATTACGCAAACAACTGCATAATTACACATTTTTAGTCTTGCTTCTTCTTCTCTACGACTCTATCAGTATGGCAAATAAGCATCAACATCTATTAACAATCATCAGCCATTGCCTTGCCTTCGCTATTTATCTTAACTTTAACTCTCAACTTATGTCTGCTTCCTAAAACTTTAATGAATGCGAGCGCGTATCCAATGTAAGAAAAATGAAATGCAAAGTTTTATAAGAAAACTTTGAGCCTAAGCCAAACAGATTGGCTTCGTTGTTCAATCAAAGCCCTTTCCAAACAGCCAACCCAACTGAGCCAAGAAAAATAACCAAAGAACTTTGTGTTCGCTGGTCAACTGCTTCATTAACTGTCATTGTCTCGGTCTCAATTTAGCTGTCATGATGTATTTAATTAGACGCTTGTCAGAGGTTATTAATTGATGGATTATGCATAGAGATACATTTCAATATATAGATGGGGGCGGCGCCTTCTTGATCAAATTGATGCGGAAAATCGTACAAGTTTGTGTTTGTGTTTGTGTTTGAGTTACTACACTATGGAAAAATTGTATAAGTTGCATATTTATTAAATATGAAGTTGCAAAAGTAGATCTACTTTCTTTTGTATACGAAGAAAGACAGGTTGATCATAATTAAAGTTCTTCTGAAATTAGCTTACTAACAAGATTTGTATCTCAAAAGATTGGACAATATAAAATTAACCTAAAAGTAGGACAAGACCCCTTTACGATGGTGACTCTGTAGTCTCCATTATGCTTTTTTAATGCGTATCTAAAATTTATAGAAAACCCTTTGAACAAACATTTCGGACTTTGTTTCTGAGAAATTTAGTAGAATTATAAATTCATACGGATTTTCCACAAATTATTAATTAATTATTAAACTAAAGCTTTTAAATAGCTGAAGTAAATTTGTAAAAAGTAGATAATGTATCCTGAACTGAAACAAAAACTTATCTTGCAAAAATACTTACCAATTGTGGTTATTTTGGTACATTTCAGAGCTATTTTCAAAGTGCACAAAAACAACAACAAGAACATGAGAAACAGCTACGAGTCTCCGCTTTCCCTCTGTCTCAACTTATATTTGGCCATAAGCTTGTTGTTGACATTTTTGCCCGCAACAGATACAGAAACCGAACAGGAAAGCTGTCATCTAAACCAATTCCAACCACAGCCGGAATCAGAATCAGAGCCAGAACGGACACCCACAATATGCAACCGAGCTGTGCACACACACACACACACACTATCACACATCGCTACGGTTTCGGTTTTCTCCGATGTCTGGCCATGGGGTATCGTTGTTAGGTATGGGGATTTGTTTGGCTCCACTTCAGCTTCAGAATTATTTTCTCCACACATTTCGAGCACGCAAAGAAATTTGACAAACAGCAGCTCCCCATGCTATCCCACACCCATACTCGTACCGTGGGTTACCTTTTCAGACAGCTTTGGCCACAGCATGCCGGTGTAGACGAAATTTTAATGCATTTGCCATGATTTGGCGCATAATAAATTATCTCGGTGTGTTTGTGTGTATGCTTGTGCTAGTGTATGTGCGGCTCAAACCGTAAAATATATATATATATGTATGTAAAAACACCTGACGGATTTAAATTTTATCAGCAGCCCAACCAACTGACGTCTCCCCTTCGCCCCTCAGGCCCAAAGCACCTTCACTGCTTTGTCTCTCTAGGAAAATAGTTTTGTTTGACTATGCCTGGCATGTCTATCTGAGGATACTAAATGTCTCACTTTGTGTGAGTGGGGGGATGTGTGTATGTATGTATGTGTGTATGTGTGTCCGTTAATGTTTTAAGTCTTTAAGCTTTTAATGCTTTACATTCCCTAGTGCGGCTGCTGCCGCAGCTGCGACATCGTGTGTGTGTGCCACAATGTGGATGTGTTTTATGACCAGCATTACTCTATATCATTTTTAAGAAAATTCAACCTCAGAGAGTGAAGAATTTTTGAGCATATACAGTTATGAAAATATGTTATGCAATTTCAATTTACCAAAATTGGGGTATATGTGTCTTGGAGGCATATACGTCCACTTACCTAATTTGATACGGAGCGGTGACTTTATCATATAGACCAAAGAGGATCCATTTTTTTAGGGAATGAACGCTTTTTTAACCAAATTGAAACAATTTTGGCTTGTAGGAAGAAATTATATTCTAATCGGACTACTTTATCATACAGAGTCGATTCAGAATAACAACTTAGTAGGAAAACTTCTCAATTCTCATTCTCTTCTCATTCTCTAGTAGAGTAAAGGAGATTATTGTATTCATGCAAATGTATGGAATAGGCAAAAGAAAGCGACTCCATAAAGTATATATATTCTTGATCTGCATCAATAGCGGAGTTGAACACCTAAATCTCGGAGACTATAAAAGCTAGAGTCACCCAATTTAGCATGTAGACTCCCGCAGTGGGGCGTCAGATCAAGTTGGGCTTGCCACACCCCCAAATCGATGAAAACCTCTTATCTCTCACTATTTTTGACATAATTATCTAAAATTCGGTTTATATATGTAAAAGCATATAATCTACCAATTTCCAGCAGAGACATACACATATTAACACTTACGCACATATCGTGCATTGATGCCATGCTATGTGGCAAAGAAAGAGACAGACATCAATTTGCTGGGTTGTCAAAAAGAATGTTGCCAGAACATGCCATGTCAACATTATGGCTGCGAGGCAAATTGTCTTGTAAACATGTTGCAGAATGCTTACAAACATGCTGCAGGATGGTATAAACAACTTTTAGTTACTCTATGAAATTGATGTTAGGTAAATGGATTTGTATTAACAGTTCATTAAATTAAAGACTGTCAAATCGGCTGTGTCCATAAAGGTGGTCTGAGTACGAGTATCTTACAGTCGGAATATAGACTAAAGCATTCTTATTTTCATTGAAATTAATCCGAAATAGGTTTGTATCCCTTTTGAAAGTTCTTTGTATCCCTTTTGAATAAGTTCTTTGACCAAATGTGATCCGGATTGGTCTGCTATATTATAGAGCATTTAACTCCGTAGATGGTATTTAGTAGTTGAGCAAGCCCAGACTTCAGTGTTGTTACTTCTTGTACATATATAGTAAAACGAGCCGTCATTATTGTGGCTAACTTTGTCCCTGTCATCATTGGCAAAGAGGCTTTTGTAGTTGTCTATGAGCGAAGAATGTTCAGCGAAGAATGTAACGACTTCTCTCAGTTTTCTTCAAATGTTTAGCAATTTTATACTATTTAAAAGCTGATTAATTAATTTTTAATATATAACAAATGCCTTAGAGTTCATTATCTCTTTCTTTTAAGTGTAATTACACAAATTCCTTCACTTGCAAAAAAACAAATTTCCACAAAATATTTGTCATTAAAACGCCCCTACTCACTTAGCTGCATCTTTCAAGAAAATGCATTCCTCTATCTCAGCCGCACTTCAGAGTTATATTACCCAGACATTTGAAATGAGATTAAAAACCACAAAAAACCACTCACAACAAATCAAACAAATTAAATAAATAATTTCTCAGCTTGTTTAATCAGTTCAGGTCAGGTTAGGCCAGGTCAGTTTCAGGTCAAAGGCTAAGTATTATAATCACATAAGCATAATAAATATAGGAAATTATTTTAATTAAATTTAATGAGGTCCATTTGTGTGCATTAGTATGCACTGTGCACAGATACATACACATAACTGGCCATCTGTATGTATGTGTATGTGTGCAACATGATTATGAGACTCGTAAAATTGCTAAAATGTCAACACAATTGTCACTTGACATAATTTATGCCTTAAGCCAAAGGATAACCCGGGGTATGAGTATAACACATTAGCAAAATCCTTTGGCCAGTTATACAAATCTTTCTCTCTCACGCTCGCTACTTCTCTCTCTCTCTCGCAGTTTTACTGAGGAGTAATTAATCACAATTTGCGGATACACAAATTGTCGTAGTAAAAGTCACATTTCTTTTAAAACGCCAAAAAAAAACAAGAAAGAAATGAAGGAAAAAAACGACCAGACAACAAATGAAAACTCAGAGCCAGCCAAAAAATGGGGCCAAAGAGCGGGTCTAAAATAAAATGGCACAAATAGAAAAGCAGACAGAGATAGAACCCAAAGCAGCAAAAACTGTGACTGCACTTCCGTTGCAGCGTTTCCGTTTCGTGAGGTCGCCAGCTACCGCCCCTGCCCCTGCCGGTGCCGCTGGCAGCTGATGCTGATGCTGCTGCTGCTGCTGCTGCCGCTTCAAACTTCTTCCTTGTGCCGCAGTCGCAGTCGCAGTCAAATAAATTTCGCTCTCAAATGGAAATGCAAGCCAGCCTCAGCTCGGGGTATCTTTCCAAAAACCCACGCTCAAAGTCTGCGCCACTATTTGTCTCACTAAAAATGGCGAGACCATTTGCCTGCTTGGCTTTGCTTTATAGTCGGGCCAGCCAGGCCAGCATCATATCCTTCAAAGGCCAGTGAAAAATCTCAAAAGGATGTCGTCGCCATTGCCAGCCAGAAGCGTTGTTTGCCTTTGACTGCGCAGTTTTTTAGGGGTACAGAAGCTCTGGCAATGCATTTTTAACAAAAGTCAATGGCAATTAAGCAGCCGCCACGTCTCAGCCTCAGCCTGACGCACTGCAGCTAGCCAGAGAGTTGGCCTTACCAAGATGGTCAAACTTTTGTCGCAAGTTTGGACAAACCAGGCCAATTACTTGCTATAGCAGTGTGGTTCCTGTGTGTGTGTGTGTGTGTGTGTGTGTGTGTGGGCACACATGGCGTATGAGCAATGAGAGCAAATAAAAATAATTATTTTTAATATTATATATGCTTACCGCGTAGCTTCAAAATAAACGTTGAAGGAAGTTGAAAAATGAAATGGTGAAGTTTGTCTACACTACTCTTACTATGAATATTGCTAAAGAAAACTATGGATAAACCCCATAAAGTATATATATTGTTGATCAGCATGACAAGCCGAATGGATATAGAGGACGTATGTCCGTCTGTCTCTCCGTCTAGTTCTATGCGAACTTCTCTCTCTCTGTTTTGAAGTTATAAACTTGTAGATTACCAACTTAAAACCTATTGAACATTCAGACAAAACAAATAAACTTATGCATGAACTTTTGACCTGATGAAGAGAAATCGTTATCGCATCCTTCACATGGTTGTATATAGTACATATATCTCAGACAGCGTTCTGACTGCAATATGCTTCGCAAAGGACTGATACCCTTATCAAGACCATAATAAGGCAGAGATCAACAGACAGCTCTAAATGTTTTCCTTGTGTAACTGTCTGCGTGTGTGTGTGTGTGTGTGTGTGTGTGTGGTGTGGACGTGTGTATATGTTGTGGTTTCATTTAAAACAATGAATATTGCACATGTGTTTGTGTTTGTGCATGTTTCCTTTAACCTTTTTATGACTGACCCAGGCAAAACCGCCGGGCGAAAGTGTGGGCGAGTGTGGGGGAGATGTGGGGTGCACAAAATGTTGCCCATTGCACGAAAAATTAGAATTGCTAATGTTTGCGGTAAAAATTTCAGTGGCTCTGCTATATGCATGTCAGTGTATGTGTATATGTCAGTGAGAATGTGTGTATGTGTCACGCTGTCTGCCCCCCCCACACTGGCTTTTCGCTCTGGGCCAACTGTTTGTGTTGGCCAGTTGGGCAGTTTAGTTGCTCGGCTTGCAGAAGCATGAAATTAATTTAAATTTTGCGCACTTGGCTAATTTCTCTTGCCAAAAAGCGCAAAACTAGAAAAAACGAAGAAAAGTATAGAGTGAGAGAAAAAGTGACAGAGATAGAGAGAGAGGGAGAGTGAAAGAAAAAAGGCAAAGGGCAAGCCAACATGCTGAAGCGTATGGCGTGTCCGAGTGAATGGAATAGGAGTCCAAGCGTGTTGATGTTGGCAATGGCATAGAAGCATCTCCTCAGCCCGCTGAGATAATAGTTTTAAAAGCCTCAGGGGTGATTTTAAAAAATGTATGCCCCGTTATGAGCAATGGCGAAAAACCAACGGCGATAACAACTGCCACCTGGGGGCCATGGAAACCTCGGACTCGGATCCCAGCTCGTTTGCATAGAAATCGCTTTAGATTTTTGCCTATGTGTGTACGGGTATGGGGTGGGGGTGGAGGTGTGTGCAATGGGAATTGGGAATAGTACAATGGCGAGCAAGTAAATGTTATCCATGATTAGTTCAAGTTGGCCTTTAATGGACCAAAAGGTAAAAATCCCTGTTGAATTTGGTGTGGCCAGTCCAACCAAATTGAGCACTTTGGGGAATATTTGTAGCTTATTTTCTAGTCAATATTGATATTTTATGTTAATGTTCCTTTTTTGAGCAAAACGAATTGCAAATCAAATGAAAATAAAATACTTTGAAAGAAAGAAAAGTTCCTGTGGAAATGTGAATGTTAAAAAGGGTAAGCTAGCATATGACAAACGATGATATGTCGAGTTTCTTTTGACAGGTTTTTCTTTTAGTAGATAGCGGAATGTAGATATATAATTATAACGACAATGAAGCCTAATTTGATATGGCCACGAAATGTTATCATTCATTCAATTGTTGCCTAATCTGCATCAAATAAGAAACCAGAAAAAACTGTTCATACTAAGTGCCCAAATTTAGCAACCAGTTTTATGAAAGTTATATTATATAGTAGCCTAAACGAAGGTGGATAAAATCCAAAAAGTTTATTAAGACGGATATAAGTAATGATTTAGTATGTTGAGTAATGATTTACTATGTTGCGTAGTTATGATATTAATCATTTATTTTATGTAAGTTAATATTGAGCAATTAATGTCGTCAGGACAGAACATTAGGCGTCTCTGCCTTTCGACGAACCACCAAAGACTAAACTTAAGCTTCCTAAAGATAAGCTCTCCGCTGTCGGCAACGACGCCCGTCGCTACCCCGCAAAAGTACAATCATAAACTTTGTTGCCGCATTCTGCTAAGATGCTCTGGAGTAACCGGATCGCTATTCCTTTGTGTGCGACTGGGAAGATAGTTATCTTTTTGCAAATGAACTTAGGTATTTCGATTACAAAAATGATGAATTCCTTATTAGCTGGTGCCCTCACATTAGCAGCGCCCAATAGTTGGGTAACGCTAATATCTGTGGAACCTTTCTTCAAAATCGCCCTTAAGTCATCATCGATGATAGCTGGATTTACAATATTTACTCTAGCCAAAATGGTGGCGATCATTAGGTTTTGCAATTCGAGCGTCAAGATTCTGTTTCTGGTTAAAAGGGTGTCATAAAGGTGGGAAGTATTGATTTCTTCTTTTCTGTTTACTTTTAATAACTGGTTGACGGTATCGGTGAGGGCGTTGATCTGTGCTTGTGTTCTCGAATTTATGATTATCTGTCAGTTTTGAGTCGCTGTCAAAGCTGTCAACGGTATGATTGCTAGGATGCAGGAATATCGAAAGAAGTTGGGCTTAGTTGAATGTCAAGAGAAGTAATATGTAATTATATGTATATATATATATATAGATTTATAAGCAACATTTATCAAAATATTAGAAAGAAAACCGAGTTGTGGAGAACTTGGAGGGGTCAAATTGAGGGGTTTGAGAGTTCTAAGGTGAAACTTTACTTTATTCCTGCACATTATAACTTCAACTGAAAGCAAATTTTCTTAAGAAATTTCAACAGTTCCTAGCTGTTCATGTACTTTGTAGTTTTCCATATTAATTTCCAGTAAAAATTTATACTACCGTCATCACCTTCCGTAGCTTTATCCGTAGCTTACTTTGCAACTAACTTGACAGAGCGGTCAAATATACGAGAATATCTATATACAATTTCCAAAATATTCCTCTGAAATGAGTGAATGAATACCTTGAATTACCTTGTCTCACACCTTGTCGCTATAGTGAAGCAGAATAGCTTTTCAATTTATGCGTTTATTTTCTTGGAACTGAGGAGGTTATTCGGTAAATTCAAGACGCAACATTTATCGAAACCCATTTCTTCCCGATCATGAATCTATCTCTGTCTTTTTGACTTTGGTGTGAATCTCTGTAACTAGATACATGGCTCAAAATTAGAACAAACATTATAAAGGTCTTATTTCAGTGGAAGATTATGAGATTGTGAGAATACTATGACAGATATGCTCACAGTTTTCAGCATTTTCTAAAGTATCTAAATACAAAATCCTAAAAAATTATTCATTTTCATTTTCATACAAACTTTGACCTGCATTTTGACCCACTGTTTGAAAGCATACTGTACTTTGATCGGTTGTTTGGGATAAAGAATTCTATATATATATATATAGAAAAATACTTTGCATGATCATAAATGTGCCTTCTGTGCGTTGCAAACTTCATGACAAAATGAATATTTCCATTTACCACTTTGTGAATGGTAAAATATCATTCCGATGGTGAATGACTTCTTAGCTTGCAAATAGGAGAACTCAACTATTGGCCTTGCTCTAAGAAATGTAACATATATATCAAATCATTATCCTCCCTACAGCTATGAGAAACATAATGAAATTTTAATAAGCCTGTCTTCCTGCACTAAAATCCTTTCATCATAATAAAACCCACTGAACAGTGCTCTCTGCTTGGCAACCCTTTCAATTGAAATTCGCTAACCTAATATTAAGTTTAACTATCTACCCTAAAGTCCCATTAAAAATGCTCCACATCAAATGTTGTACAGCTCAACACTTCCGTGGGCCCACACGCCGACGTCAAACAGCACTCGGTATTAATCAAAATCCGTAGCAGAACTCCCCGCGTAGACACAGTGGCTGCCTGCATATGTGAACACGTTTGCACATACATAATATCATATGGTGACCATTTTGGAATGTAACAACACCGCGGTGTTGCCCCCGGCTACTGTCACCCTGGCCCTGGCCCTGGCCCTGTCCCTGGCTCTGGTCAGCGAAGCAACTCATAAAGCCAATTTGAAGCCAAGCAGTGCCGAGGTAGCGTCAACGCATTAAGTATGCGTTTTAATTAACTTTTGATGCCGATGAGTATGCCTAGAGTGGGCGGCAGATGGCGCCACCAAACAGCAACAGGATGAGTGAGAAAGTTTTATAACAAACGGCCAAAATTTTTGTTGGTTATTAAAAATGAATTCTGTTTTGAGAGAAAAAGAGAGAGAGAGAGAGAGCTCAAGCCCAAAGCCGGCTGGAGTCCTTTGCAGATGCAGCGCCTCTATTGTGGAACGTGAGCGCTAAGGCGCATGCCTGATAAGGAGAGACTATCAGTATTTCCCCTACTGCTAAAATTCAACGCCTGCGCCTGTCCAAATGCCGGGGAGTCGTATTCGGTGTACTACTACGTCCAAGGCTCAACAACTGAAATGCGTATACATGCACGCCCAGCATTTGGATAGGAGGAGTATGAGCATCCAGGTGTCTGCTGGGTGGGCCTGCATTTGAACAGCTGTTGCCCGAAACCCAATGCTAAGTCTTGGCTTTGCTATCATTATCATTATCATCATCAACCTTCTCGGCGGCATGGTCGTCGTCTTCGGCTGACTCGTCGTCGGTGTGACGTCAAGTGTTGCTGCCTTTAATTAGCCAGGCATGGCAGGCAGGCACATCCACATCAAGCATCTTTGCCACACGCTGTGAGCTGCCATTATCGTAATTTGAGCCAGCCATTAATAAGACAGCCACAATATTTGTCTATTCATGGCATTGGCGTTCGCCAAAATCAGCATCGAAAAGCCAGATTGGATTTGGGATACAGCAACCCTAGTGTACTTCGGAGCGGCACGCCACCAAAGTAGTCGAACAGCAACAGCCAGCAGCCAGCAGCCATTACGACAACAGCAGTCATGGCTCGATTTCAATTAAATGCGGTTGCCGTGGCATAAATCACGCATACGCCACGTGGCCACGACCAGTTAATAGTAGAAACTGGAGCTAAAGTCGTAGGTGCTCTATTAATTTTAGTTCTGTCACTTGCCAGGGCCATGCTTAGTGTTTTAATGGACCCAATGTACATGACTTAAAACGCCCGGCAGTTACAATTCGAAATTCTCAATGTGAGAACTTAATGAATTTCAATGAAGAATATGTATTTATACAACTGCAGAGGGTATACAAATTCTGTGATGAGATTTGTTAGGAAGGTAGAAGGTTGAAGCGTAAAGAATGGAAGAGGTAATTACAGCAGATGGAAATGTCGCAACTCCAGCGTCATCTTGGAATGCGGAAACTTGTGGGATAACGTAAAAATATATCTGCTACCACATTGCCGCTACAACTTAATTATCAACTAAAGATGGCTAGCTAGTTAGACGAAGTTCAACAACAAAATCAAATTTTCCACTGCAAAACTCAAATCTGAAAGAATTTACTTTTCGGTAGAAAAGATTTCCAATAAAGTTTGCTTAATAAGATTAGAAGTAGGTCAACATATTTTTAGTAATGGGTTCACTTACTATTCATTATCATATAGATATGTAGATCAATTGTCAACACCTGAAATAGTTTCAATTTCAAATCCTCATCTATTGATAAGTTTTTATTTCATATTTCAGACCACTTGACATACGCCTGATATGAAAATGCAACAACTTCACTCAATATGTGACACATTTAGGCAAACAAATATCACAGCATTAGAGCTATTAGAGCATATTAATGGATGGGGTGGATAGCTTTCATAAAGCTCCCAATCTGTAGACAAAAATACTGTAGAAAATCCTCAAATTTGAATAGCAAATGTGCATCTTCAAATGGCTGAAGCGGCCATTAATATAAATATATATCTAGATGTGGTTGCAGCTACTGCGAGTGATTTATGCACAAACTCTAATTAAACTGTTGACTCAGGCAAATGAAACATGCGGTGATGTGATGTGTTATTAACACCAAAAGCACTTAAAATGTTTAAATAGCAATTTAACCCAGACTCGCATTCGTATACATAGCCAAAGTGGAGCAGCAGTAGCGGCAGAAGCAGAACCAGAAGCAGAGCAGCAGGAGCAAGCGAAGGCAAAATAGTGCAAATATGGTCACGATTTATGCGCCACAATTACAACAACCTCAGAGAGAGAAACATCCCATCACCCTTTCTCGTTGTCTCCCTGCTTCCCCATCTTTCTCTTCCTCTAATGAAGATTGAGCTTTCAAACAATTTGCGAGTAATGACAAGTCAAATAGAAACCAGCCGCACTTTGTCTGATGATTTGATAAATAAGGATTTGTGTTAGGCGAAGGACTTAGCTTAGGTTCGTGTATTTAATTAAATGATTTTCATTTATCGATAATTGCATATATATTAAAGCTGACAGGACCTACAATATTTTGCAGGTAATCTTCAATAAAGAGAATTCAACCTTATGCTTCTTCGTTCGCCTTTAATTAATGGCCAGCTCAAAATCCTTATTATAAGGGTTGCTTAACAAATATGTCAAGAACAAGGGAAAACATTATATTGCAATATAAATGAGCTCAATCGATAAAAGTTAATCGACACACACTTGACCTCGAGTCTGCAATTACAAAGAGAAAGATCTCTAGAAAGCAAATATCAAAATCACAGAAATATTATATCGGCTGGTTCAAAGCAGATCATGCTCTTCACAGAAGCCATATCTTTATGTCTGAAAGCCAACTGTTCTTCATGCATTTCTCTAAGTAGCCAATGAATGGTGGTGTTATGGTCTTTACCTTTCATTGAGCTCTTGTCACAATAGCTTTATTCATCATCAGAATACATCACCGCTTGAACTCATCAGGATGGCATCAAAGAAAGCTCCAAACAATTAAATATACATCTGAGAAAACGTAAACACGAACTTCTTAACATACTCTCGTAAATCAACTGAATTAATACAGGGCGAAATGCGTATTACGTATACGCCTTGTTGTAATGTGTTTACCGCTGCAACTCCTTTTCCTGCTTCTTGCGCAGATTATACTATATATATACGGGTATATGTATATTGAATGGCGTACAAATTGCAAGCGACTTTGACGTTAACGAAGCCGTAGCTTGCAGACGTAGCCCATAGTCAACGTATTCATGAAAAATGAAATGAAATTAATTGCAAATATGAAAACTTTATTAAGCGAACTTTTTTTTCAACTGAGACTGTCCAACTGACACTCACTTCAGTCAGGCAGTTTGGCCAAATACTGATTGACTGCGTCCAGCTTCGACTTTATAAGTTGCCTGCATATTAAATGTTGAAATTCCACAAAAAGCAGCGTTAAGTGCGCTTAAAGAACAACCAGATTGAAGCTCGAGGGAGGGGCGATGCTGAAGACGTAATAAGCTGAACAACATAAAACGAAGAGCCACACCAAGTTCTGTTTATCTTTGCGCTATATAGCGCAAATTTATGATTACAACTAATAATCCCCTTAGCCAAAAACCAAAACACAAAGGGGTTTGCCAGAGGGCAAAGTGTAGCCAGTGGGTCGTTGTCTCTGGTAATAAAAATCAAAATGAGAAATGGCATATTACGAGTATATTGAAGCACTTGGGCAAGGAGATAATATTTTATGGGGTTAAAGCTTACAATTAGACAAGCAAAACTATAGGTTTGATAAGATAATGGGAGGTGGCTTTTTAAGACATAGGAAAAGAGTTTGCTCAAAGGCAAATTTATGTGTTGATTAGATTGGTTATTTATCTACATATCCTTATAAGCTTAATATTATTCCAACGAATGTACTTAAGATTTTCAGAATCTACAAACTGCAATATAGGAAACAACTAGTTTTTAGAGATGTGAGTCGAACAATCTTGTACATCTAACTTCACCAAATGAGACACTATATCCCTAAGTTTGATTGGGTTGAAGCGTATAGGCCAATTTGGGCCGTCGGTGATCTGGTGGATCTGGAACCATTGAACTATTAGAAGTCTTTCAAAATCTGATGTGCTTAGCGAAGGGTTCTGATCTTCTTTCACGGAAGCTTACATATGCATACTAATCTGTCAGTGATCTGGTACAAAAATCATGCTATTAACTCGCTGTCCTGCCAAGGGTTGTCCTGATCATCTTGCATGTTTTCGCTCTTTAGCAATCTGCTCTATGAAGCGCTTTAATGGACATTCTCACACGAGGACGTATCCTGATTTTTACTCTAAAATAGCCTCTTCAAGCCAGTTTTTCATTAGGTAATCCGCGAGCTAATGATTTCTTAAAGCTTCTGCTGTAGCTTATGCATTGCTTATCATGCTCCTTAATCTGTGAATCGTATAACAACCATTGTGGTGCATTCAACTTGTTCCATTCTTTCATCGCTACAGCTCAACTTTTGCATAGCTCGGGTGGCACTGATAAAGTGCTTACAACTTAAACATAACTTGCAACTTCATGACAAATTATTCGTGGCCTCATAAAAACAAGCAATTAAGCTTCACCAAGAAGGGCACAAATCAGTGGTGGGTGGGTGGTTGAATGGACCAGCAGTTCATAGTGAAATCTTTGCTATCTACAAAACTGCAAAGTATGCAATGCAAAACTGAGAGATAACGAACTATGCACAGAGATATAAATACATATGCACAAGTACATACATTTATATGTACATACATACATACATACAAAAATGGTTGCCGCAAATTGTCTGTGGCTGCAGCGTTGTCGTTGGCCCAATTGCCAAAAGCCACAGACATGGCCAGAGCTGGACTGGTTGGTGCAGTGCCTCGGCATCTGGCATTCTTTGCTTGCTGACGCCGCCTCTGCCATCGCACTTTCAAATGGTAGCGGTAATGGGGCTATGGTGAGGGAGGTTCAGGGCGCGCATATCACAAGGCAGCATCAAGTTGCAGTTGACTTCTGTTGACCTTAATTACACTCAAAATGTATGCGACATGCAGACGCAGGGTCGAAACTGAACCACCATATCCTGTCACACCCGGCACCACTTACAAGCATGACATGCGAAAAATGCAGTTAATTAGCTATGAAGGACTCCCCGACTGTCCTCGCTCCCCACTGTCTCTATCTGTCTCTCTCTCCCTCTGCAGTTGTTCCTATCGCTGTCGGAACAAAAACAAGCACGACTTTTGGCCAGAAAACAATTTACAAAATTTATGTGCATTCAATTCAATTGCAAAATGTTTGCAGTTGATCTAACTCTGAGATATGCCAAAAACACTCACAATGGGCCTCTGGGACATAAAAAATCACTCGATAGCAATTAAGTTTGACTATCGGCACGGCAATGGCCAATTGGCATTGGCAATACGAATATCAGAAGCCTCATAGCAGCTGCTATTGACCAAATCCATTGGTCGCATCAAGTCCCAACATTGATGACAACAACAGCATCGCGGCGTTATGACTTTTGGCGAAAAGCCAGCACAGAAAAGCGGTTGCAAGCCAAACCAAAGCAAGTTAGCCCGAAAAAGGGAAAAAGATGGAAAAACGAAACTAAAGCAAATGTGCCATAATGAAGGCAAACACAAGCACAACCTGAAGCTGCAACAGCAGCTAGCTACAAATGCATAGAAATACTTATACAGCAGATGATGGGAGATGTTCTTCAAATCAATATCCTTGCAATTTCAGACAGTTTTCAGTGACATTCATTTATATGAAAAACGAACGATGAGAAGCTTAGGTACAAAAGTTAAGTAATGTTAAAATTGTAGGCTTTTTAAGGTGGGCATTCTTACCGAGAATACAGGATCTCAAACACTTCTTGAATTTTTCGGCATTCCGCCGCAGCTCCTTCCGTATTCCATGTTATCAGACCCCACTGTTGATGCACGGTTTTCCTTAGGGATTCCTATGTTCTATATCTTTTAGCACAGACCCTGGCCTCTCAAATTGAAGGTATGCTATAGTCATTGAAACTAAGGTCCGGAGAATATAGGGCCATTCTTGGCATACTTTGTGCTTACAAGTTTGTCTAGGCTCATTTTTTGTCACTCTACATAGGCAATATCTCACATTCAAAGGAAATCATACATTCAAACTAAAGATGCAAAGACAATTGAAATACCAGGACTTGCGTTTTCAACTTCTTACATTTCTCTCATATCTTAATTAACGCCTTTTAAAGTATTTGCCTTAAGACTTTAACTGACGACACTGATTCCCATGAAAGGCAATAAAATCCATTAGTAGTAGCAGTGGTATGTAGCACTAACAACCCTACAGGGTCGCTGCCTGATGCACGATTTGCCTTCACGCGCCTGTGCTTTGTGCGTGATGTCAGGGCTTCAGTCACTTGGTCCTTCCAACGTATTCGGGGTCTTCCTGTCCTATGTTATCTACCAACTACCACATCTAGCACTTCCGAGCTGGAGTTTCTTCATCATTCTTCAGCGAAGTCTCGTAGTGTTCATTCGCCTGACCACGTCAGTGATGCCGGACAGCTCATTGTTCCATCGAATACGATAGGTATCGCCAACGTAAATAGGAGCGAAGATCTTGTGAAGAATTTTCCTCTCGAACACCCCAGAAGCATCTGCATATGCTTGTGATACTGTCCAGGACTCAGCTTCATGTAAGAACACCGGAAGGATGAGCGTCTTGTAAAGTGATAGTTTCGGCTGTTGAGAGACAGCTCTACTGTTCAGTTAAAAGATCTATAAGAGTGTATGATAATCATCTTAATTAGTGTTCTATGATCTTTCCAATAACTTATCCAACTTATATGAAAATTTGTAGGTAAAAGTTGACGTTATTCTGCTTGTAAAAGTTAGTGGAAATACACTTTGAGAACACTTTACATGAGCTATCGTGCCAAGCAGGCAGCTGCATATTTGTTAGCCAAAAGACATTCAAGGTAAGCTGCAGGGCGTTTTTGCTGTCTGTCTGTATGTCTGCCTACCCGTCTGTCTGCCTGGCTGTCTGTTTGTATCCGAAAGCAGTTGCAGTGGCTAAATGGCAATTGGCAGCGGTCACGGCAAATGGCTGCTGCATGAGAACCCTTCTGGCCACATGGCCAATGTTCGTGTGGCCCACGATAAAATATCGCAAATCTATGAAGTGCTTGAAATAGCCGCTTTGGGTTGAGTTACCTTCAACACAGCCCACGGCGGAAGTATCTTTTGCCTCCTCTTTTTTTGGCCAAAAATCCACTTGTGAAAATGAAATTGAAAAAAAATTGCATTGACGCCATAAATCAACTGGTTATGTGTCAAAGAACATAATGTCTGTGGGGTAAGGATAGCCGAACGGGTGCGTGCGAAAATGTGGTGTGAAGTCGAATTTGTGGGTGTCCAGTTTTGAATTTGATTTATTGGTGCGCAAGCCTAACTTGATGGTGAATGGAAGAAATGTGGAAAGAAAACATAGCCAAAGTGTAGCATAGCAAAGCCGGGGAGGAGAAGAGATATGAAACTGTTAAAATCACAATTTATTTAAAGCAGCCCAAAACTCACGTTGAAGAAATTAGTGACTAATTTCCCTGAGGCGATAATTCTGAAGGGTAAATAAGTATTTTTTGATTGTGTCGTGGGCAGCTACGTGACTATATACTAGTTTGCATAGAAACAAACAGACATATCCATATCGAATCGGATTGTCATGCTGATCATGATGATGCTTTCTTCCTATGACCTCTGAAATTGTATAATGAAAAATTTTCTTGTTCATGCAATTTTAAATCATATAAGTTAACTTGCCATTTTTGGGGCATGTTGTTCTAGCTGAAATAGTAAAAGTAAAAATATATGCTTTCTGTATCTGCAGCTGTCACTTTTAAATTTACTATGCAGTACCTTAACGTGGCCAAATCTCTGCTGATAATAATTCATTATGATATTCGGATTCATTAAAATATCACAATCACGCACATAAACCATTAAAAACTATATATATCATATTATTTTCTTGTTTTTTTATGAATACGCAATTCATTTGCATCATAATTAATAATTTAAAATACATTTTGCGCCATTTAAATTCACTTTAACGTGACACGCGCGCACACACTCACACACACTGAAGCGCACAAAAGTGTGCTACATAAACTGGCAAAGTCAAAGCGAACAGTGCTGCCAACTTGTTGCAGTCACAATTTACTATGCGCATATAAAAATATATAGAATTGTATACATTAAACTCCTTTTAAGCCAGTTTTGCATACTTTTTAATTAAATGAAAATGCAGGAAACTTTATTTTTTATATAAATAATTCATTGGCAATTTGGAAATGCACATAGCTTAGCTGGGCCATCACCTGAATCCAGGAGTAGCTGATGCCCAAATATTGCACTTAGCCTCATTTGATTGGCTTTATACACATTAACAACTCGCCGCCACGCATCCACTTATGTGAAAGCAGGAACAAGAAAAGTAGCAAAACTTTAACTAAAGTGGTAACAATGAACTTGGACATTGTTGAAATGTTAACACGCCAATACACCAGCTAAGTGACCTTTTTTATATAGCAAACTATAAACGTAATCTCAGTCAATTGTGATAACAACAATTGGTTGCTGCTCCTGTAGCTACAGTAGCCCCAAGTGGACCATAAACATGAAAAGAAAGTTGACCGAAAATTGGATACCCTAAAACCCAATTCTTTGACCTTGACTGAATATCAAATATATTTGATTCTTTTTAAAGTAAGCATCAAATGGCATGATAATCCAGCTTTAAATGGCTGCTTTTCAGGGTATAAAGGTTACCCAAATGAACAAGTCATGTTCGCCTAACAACTTCCGCCGCCAACTTTAATGTTATTTAATAATATTGTTGAACAATTGCTTGAAGCACGTTGAATTCTATCAAATGTTACAATTATCAAAAATATGATACCGATTATAATAGCAATCCTTTTGGGAGTAACAAGCTGCATGACAAATATTTCATACCCATATGTATAGCATATAATAAAGCCAACATTACAGCAGCAACATCCACAATAACAAACAACAACAGCAACATTAACAAGCAACTGAAGATTGCAAAAAATGTTGGACTTTTAAAAAAGAAATTTTAAATGAAGCGCAGCATTGCATTTGTACTTGTTGAAGATGCTTAAAGGATTACAATTGTATTGAGCGAACAGCACAGATCCAGCGTCAGAAACAGGACCAGCTCCAAGGCAGGACGCATACAAAAGAAGGCACAGGATGCAGGAGTGGGAGTGGACTGAACAGATACGCACAAAAGGCAACTTACTTGAAGGTAATTCGTGATAAAAATGCATACTTAAAAAAGTCGAAACAAGTTGCATAACAAGTTGCAAGTTCCGCTTTTAATGGATAGTGAAATACAGTTAAAAGCAGCAGCGAAAATAGGATAAAATTGTACAAACAACAACAATAATAATTGTAATGAAATGTCAGCAACAATTAGCTGCATTCGAAGGTTCCCAATGGACCAAAGCAGCCAGAGCAGCAGCAGCTCTATACCAACTAATCAGAATTCTGACAGCAGACATATTAGAGAATGTGTGTGTGCATGTGTGTGTGTGTGTGGGGGGTGTATGTATATATCTGGTTGTGTTTTGCCTAGCCATATGACAACCAACAAACGACAAGCGACAACCACATGGCAATGACCAAGCTGCCATCACACCCTGCTGTTAACCCCTCTCTCTCTCTACCTCAGTGCTATGTGCCCAAACCGCCATCACTAATTTGTTAACATTTAACAGCCCTGGCAGCTACTAATGCTCCAGTCAGCATCATCAGCAACAACAACAACAACAACAACAGCAGCAGCAGCAACAGCAACAATAGCTGCTAATGCCAAAATACCAACAATACAATGAAAATGCATCAAGAACATTTTGTAACCGTTTGCAGGCAATGCAAATTCGAAATTGTTTTGCAGCTTGTGGATGAGTTAGATGAATACATGCTGGGATGGCTATGGCGGTGGAATGCAGTGGTGAGGGGCAGCTAGGGGCTTGCTCTAGCAAAATGAGTGATATGCAACAATTATATGCAAAATGCAGAAATGGGAATTTCTGTAATTAGCTAAAACTAAAGCCATATTAAATGAGCAATGTGTTTTGGCTTATGCATATTACGTATACGTAACGTGTGCTAAATTATTTACAGAAGAAGAAACAACGTAAGCTTTAAGTGCAATTATTAAAATGTTTCCAATAATTTAGTTTAGTTTTTAGCCAAAAAAAATTAAAGTTGACCAAAAATTCTAAAATTATTTCATGTTGTAAATGAAAAGGGGCATAATTATTTAAGCTGCTTGTTAAAAGAGAACAAAGGCAATGCATTTCCCCCGCAATTTGAATGGGAGAAAATCAATTTTGCCTTGGCATAAGTAAACTATAAATGTAAAAATAAAATTCTAAGAAAACGGCAAAGAGAATGAGCGAAAAATGTAGTAAAAATAAGTGGGAAATTCAAAAGAAAAGCAAAGTTGAAAGCATTGCACCAAGTAATCCAATGGCAAAGGCACAAGGACAGTCATACACACTCACATACACACACACACACACACTACAAAACAAGGCGGCATTTAATTTAGGGGCGTGGCAGATGCACACTCACAGCAAAAAAAATATGTTAAATAAATATGAGAATATAAAGTTCAAGAAATTTACATGGTTGCTTTTGCTTTACTTTTAAGTGGTTTCCCTTGTTGCAGTGTGTTTGAGTGTGCGTGTGTGTGAGTATGTGTGTGTTGGCCGCACTTTTTGGCTCAACTCGTTTAGCTTGCATTTTCCTTTTTCCGACTGCTGTTTGTTGTTGTTGGCGCTTTGAAGTAAGTGCATTTAACTTTATGCCTCGTACCTTAAAGTGCTAAGTGCGCTTGAGATTCAACCCGGCCCGACCCGGCCCAACCCCTCCATACCCCCCACATGCAGCTTGCAAGTGTTTTCTTTTACATTTTCACACTCACTTATATATGCATATTGTATTGTTTCTTTTTTTAATGGTTCTTAAGCAAATACAATAAAAAATATTATATCATCAACATTAAGGCAGCTGTTGGCATTGGCTTTTCTTGTTGAAATTCGAATATGATTTGAATTTAATTAGACTTGTGCCAGTTCCTGAACGTCTCCATAATACTTATACCAACATACATACGTATATATATTTATGCATATAATTCATGTTTCGAGTCAGGAAATGTGTCAGCCTGCTTGACAAACGGAACACGTTCAACTCTGCTCCACAGTTCTCAGTCCGAAAGGTCAGTCATGGTCCGCAACAGTTGATGTTGGTCTTGTTAGATTCTCGTTTTATATGTGCCGCCTGTAAATGAAATTATGCAAATTTACATTTTGCACAAAATGAAAAAGCTTGCAACACAAATTTTGCAAATTATTTGTTCAGATTTCAAATTAGAGAAATGCAAAAACCAATTTGGTAAATATGCATGAAATTTGATTTTGATCTGAGGACAAAAGGTGGGCAAATGCCTTTGAAAGGTTTGGGGCGTATGAATATATTTTTTTAATAATTAAATAATATTTAAACTATATAATGGTGAAAGTTGATATATAATATGCTAAGCTTTAGTTATTCAAACAGTTTGCACCAAAGCTTATAAGCAAAATTAACCTTTAATACTTGAACAAATCATATTTTAGCCCGGAAAATTATTGCGATATCTCTTTTATCAATTGTATAGCAAAAATCCTTATGAGCTTAATAAATAATATACTGAACAAGGGGGCTAACAGATACTCATACAGTATTTTGAATGAGCATCAGGTTGGCTTTCGAGAGGGCTACTCGAGTAGGGCTACTGCAGGAGGGCTACTCCAAAAGCAGCATTTGATAAGTTGCCCAAGAAGTTGCTGTAGTACAAACTGCATTGCATGCAACTGGTTATAAATATCCTTGAATAATTGACGATCAACCTGAATGCACTGGGGAAGAAATGTGACAATATCTTAAGACAGAAATCGGAGTGCTCTTTACGTTGATCCTTGATGATCTACACAAGAATCTGGAAGTAGGAATCAATATTGATAGGCTTGAAGCATATTTCGACACTTGGGGAATGGAGTTTAATCTATCTAAATCTTCAGAAAACTCGGCAGTTTAGCGGCAACAGAAAAAGGGACGCATAATTGAGAGCTCGTAAAAATAACGGAGGAGTTTACATACGTAGAAGCGTTGTTTACTCCCACAGTCTTCTTTAAATAACACATTCACAAACGCCATAAAAGATATAGCGTAAAGCCAAATAGGCTTTGTTCAATGCTATATGTCGAGCAGGTAATCGGAGTGCGGTAAGGGTGCGTATTAAATCTATGGATCACAAGTCTGGGTAGGTAGTCACTTTGAAGATGTGAACAGCCTTCAATTCACAGTTCAATTCACCAAACTGGCCTGGACGATACACACTCTTATACACTTGATCTACATCTTTGATATATAGGAAAAGCACATACAAATGAAGACAGACGGCTACCGATGTTTCTAATAAGTAAATTGGGGAGTCTAGAAGCAGTATTTTTTGGCCAAAGAGGTTAGATGAACCTTGCAATCCTGGCAAAGCTCTTTGCATACGGCAAGGCTTTGGGACGTGTTTTAAGGCACGTTACTCAACATTTTGAAATCGAAGGCTTTATCGGAGAGACTTCACATGATTTATAAACACCTCGATCATAACATGTCCAATAAATTTATAGATTTGGCACCGCATAAAAGCTTAACAAGGTGCCAAAGCTGAGCTCAGACTCGTCGAATCGATCAGAGCAAGTAGCATGCCCTCTATGCAATACGGGGAAAGCGGCAACCTTTGGCATTTATTGGGTAGAGGTCTAATTATCAAGAAGCTAAGAACGCCATACTTCGGAGGGCAGACTATAAATTATCGGCACACTAAGTGACATCCATGAAAATCTGTGGGAAAACCTGTTTATTTTTTTTCAATCGCTATTATCGGACAGAAATTCTGAACACAGACAGAATTTCTGACACTCACTGATATTTAAAGCGACCGGAGCAGTAGTCTAACCTCTGTCGACGACCCGAAAAGCCTGGTGTATTAGGTCAGTGTAGTGTAGGACCTGCACATGCACGAAAAAACGAATCGACGATTATTAGAAATATTTTATCTTAAGCGGAACATCATGACTTATCCGACTTAAGAATGACTTAAGAATTGAAGTCCACAATTTTGCTGAAAGACAAACGCAACTGCAGCTGTATTGTACATAATTATGTCTTTAAAAACAACTTCTTTAACAACAAATCGAAGCACAATTTATTAAATTTTTCTTAAATCTCCTGTAAATTCAGCAACATTGTAACAGAGTGCAATCAAAGAGGGGCAAAAGTGACAAGCAAGCCCTAAAGGGCATTTTGTAGCATAACAAAAAGTGAAGAACGTTAAGAGCATATTGTACAAAAACAAAAACGGCAACAGCAAAAATCATAGCAACAAATTACAGCTTTTAGTTAAAAATAAGTAAAAAGTAAAAGGAAAATGTAACAGTTGACAAGTGATAATGATGATGTTAAGAAAATACTTGCATAATGGGTGTCCCAAGCAAGTATCGTTGATGGGATAACTTGGCCAGTCGCGAGGTTATCAAAATGAATATGAGACTTGTGGCTAAAGATTATATAGCTGATATATCAATATTCAGCATTTGTTTGTAGAATTTGTTCAACAGATAAGCTTCACAGATCTTGAGTCTATGGAAACTTGTTAATAGTTTCAAAGTGATTGTCCCTCGCGAGAGAGTTCTTGAAGAATCCTTGTCTAGGGAATTGATTTTCAAGACTCTTAGCTATGATATTAGATTACATTCTGGACCAGTTTTTAACAAAACAGCGCAGTTTATACACTATTCCAACTATATGTTGTAAGCAAGCTTTCAATTTCAGTTTAAACACACTCATTACTCTAGAGATTTCGTTATTTTCATGTGAAAACACTTCAATTTATAGCTTTATTCGGACATCATTTTGAAAGAATACAAGAAAACTTCATGGCCTACTAGATTTAAGATGCAGCAAATGTTCAAATGTCGCGGGTTTTCACATCTCGAAGCATTCAGCAGGTAGCTTTTTGAACCCTTAAAAAAGGTGCTTCCAAAATCAATCAAGCAGCCCTTGAGTTTTCCTGATCTTCATTCAAAGATACACAAATAAACCTATAAATACAAGATATATATACTTAAGATATATGTACTTAAGATATCCCACTCCACACCTGATAGGAATTCCAAAACTGCTGTCAATTATGAAACACCCTTTTAGCAAATAGCAGTTTAAAACGTCTCCATAGAGTTGGCTTTTGTTGTTATTTTTGTTAGTTTTTCTTTATAATTACTTGGTAATTTACAAGTCCATAATATAATGTTGGTTCAATAATGCAAACACTTTTGCTTTGTCAATTTTTTGAGTGGCAATCAGGCATTTTTGCATAATTTTCTTTCGCAGCATTTTCTATTTATAGACTACCATATTATATTGGTGCAATTGTGAAAGCTGAAAATATATTTAGAAACTCAAACTAAACAGACATTTTGCTATTGCGAAAGGCAGAAATGATTGGCCAAAATTGTTGGCCAGATGAAAATGATAATTGCAGCAAACTTGTTGTAAAATCTTATTGAAGAAATTACAGTTTTGTAGAAATTTGTAAGCCGCTTGTGGTCTTTACTTAAAAATTTTCACAAAAAAATTAATTAAAATTCAAGCAAGAATTTCGTTGAACAAAAAACTTTATGTGATAATTTATGACATTTCCAGCTAAGGCGCGCCATTTGAGAAACTGCACAGAGAAAAAAATATACTCAAAGATTTCAATTAGCTGTGCAAGTGTAGTCAAATGAAGCTCATAGATTTTTACATTTTTTTTCTATTAACTAAAGTATGTGTTTCCTTCCATTTTGTTTATAACTCCAAGTTTTTGCACCTCTGAGAATTTCAAAATTCTTTCCCCTTACCTCTGTCGATAATAATAAAAATCTGAACATTATTCTAAATATTAAAGGACTTTAAGTTTGTTTAAAAATAGTATTAATTATTTTAATTAAAATTTTCTATTTATTTTATATATTATATAAATTTCAGTTCCAAATTCTGATTTCTAAATAAAATAAATATATATTAACAGCAGGGAAAGGATTCATCAAACTATGAAATAATTTCACAAGAAACTAAAGTTAATTTGGTAAATTTGAATACTCGATGGTGACTTTCAAGTGCATTGATTTTGCTCAGTGTGAGCAGGAAACTATAAAATGGCGTAAAGCAGCTGCAGGACAAGCTGAAGATGGCGCTGTCCTACCTCCTAGCCATGGTCTGCCACATACTTGTAGTCGGTCGCAGGCAGCCACACAAAAAATTCAATTAAATGCTCAAGTGCTAACCACGAAATCTACAACGTCACATACATACAGAGACACACACACACACACACACACACAAACACACACACCCACCCCAACAGATAAATTCATTGTGTTGGCATCAAGGACGAGCGCCGGAGACTCTGTCCCATCCGTTGATTCCCATTATAACGCTTAGGTTAAGGAATTTAATTACCTTGCGGTCTCAGAGCATAACTTTGAAGAGTCGCGCATATCTTTTTTGGTTTTTTTCATAATTTTTATTTTTTATTTTTGCTGTTGTCCTATTTTCATTGCATACTTCTGCACATTGACACCACCTGGCGGGCTTCACTGAAATTTAAGAATTTCTTTTTGGCAGCCCCAAAATATTTTCATTTGAGTTTTATTTTCACTAAGCCAAACATTTTTAGTCAACTTTAATAGAAATTTAATTGAAGTTTGATTAGAAGTTGCCAAAATTGTAAGGTTGGCATATAAATGGAAGCTTAGTGAAAGATGTACACCATGTTTTCATCCAAATTTGTCAATAAAATTCTTCAGTTTCAAATACTTTCTTTTATTACAATTTTCAAGAAAATGTCCCATAACCTGTACTTTGCTTCTATTCACATTTGAAGCTTCTCTCAAATAACTTTTGTGACAAAGATGAACTGCAAAGTCAACTAACAAAATAAGCCATTTAACCCACTTACAGCACTCACACGCTCATTCTACTACTATTACAATCCCCCAACAAAATGCTCCTTGGCAATCGCTCAAAATACTGTTTGCAAATGTAAACCGAAAAATAAAAGGCAAACCGCCAACGCGCATTTACTTAAGAACTTCCTGTGGCCTGCCTTTGCAAGCAAACTCGAGCATTTCACCCGTCAACACGCAGCAAGCAACAGAAGCAGCAGCAGCAGCAGCAGCAGCAGCAGCAGCAGTAGAACGCACAATTACCATTGCCTGGCAAATTGCTTGATAACAATAGGGATAGGGAGGGGCATGGGCTTGGGCTTGAGCTTGAGCTTCGAATCAACTGAAAGTCAGTCTCAGAAACCGAAGCCACCAAACCAACCATTCAAAATCAAACTAACCAAGTTTTTGCTGTAGGGAAGAGCTGTCCAAATGTTGAGGCAACTACACTTAGAAAAATTATCGTATTTTAAATCAATCACAATTTTTAATAAATTTAAGTTTCTAAAATTTTCTAGAATTTGCCAACTATAAATTGTAATCCTTGGGATTGTTTTTGCAATATCCCTTGTTGAAGCAAAGTATGTTGCTGTTGCTGGGATAAACGAAGTTGCTGATGATATTCGTAAATTTCGCTGACGTGGCTATTTTCATTGCATAGCTCCCTCCGTTGTTTCTCAGAATGCCCTTGCCGTAACAGAATCTTGATGCGTCTCTTTCACTTCTCTTGCTAACACTGACGCCACCAATTGATCATTCGATCTTTATGAATAGATCTGCCAAGGCTTTGACCACACCTTCTTACAAAGCCAAAGTCATTTACTGAATCATTGATGGATTTTGCTTCTTAGGCTATACACAAGGCTTCTCAGTTTTCCACCATCCTGCCGACACCGTGGCTATGTTTATTCTACGTCACATACACTACAAATTTATTTATTCTAATTTATTTATTCTCTTCTCAGTCTCACTACATTCCAATTACATCTGTTGTTGGCTATTAGAGAGCCATGTCATAGGTCTTTTTTCCATGTGTAGCGACTTCAGGTTGGGGCAAAGTGCCGAAGTCGGAGTAAGGACTAAGAGCAGCACGTGCCAAAAGTGCCATCAAAGTGGCAAAGTCGTTTGCTGAAGAACCTCGAAGCTTTGCTGAAGCTCTGCTTCCATCCCCCGTTTCTATACCGCGAGTGCAGTTAGCGCTAAAAAATTTCGTTGCATGTCAAACATTTGCATCCTGCCGATGACGATGATGATGATGATGATGCTCCAGTCATCATCAAAACGCATGAAAATGTTTAAAGTTTGTTTGTTTGTTAGTTTCGCCTCGTTTCGTGCAGTAACTATGGATATGAATATGTGGATGTGGAGATGCGAGCGGTAATCCACGAGATTTGAACTTTTGTAAAAAAAAAACTTGTTAATAACAATTCGAGTAAAAGGAAACTTTTTTATATTTATGTTGTTGTTTGTCAGGTTGAGTTTGGTTGCTGTTGTTGTTGTTGTTGTTGTTTTTGAAAAATGTGCAGCAGATTTTGCTGTTCAACAGTTGTTGTTGTTGCTGCTGCTGCTGCTATTGTCGCTCACGGCGCACAGCATCCAAAGCTCATTTATCAGAATGATGAAGTTGAACCTGAGTAAGGACAAGGGTAGGTTTGCTGGAGCAGAGCGTGATGTGGCCCTGCCTTGTCATGCCAGGCATTCGATATTCATGCTTTTATTTTAATCATAAGCCAGGACACCCGCCCCTCCCACCACACACACACACACATACTAGCGCACTTCAAAAATGCAAAATAAGTCAAGCCCTCGTCCTCATCTACTTCCCCTCTACAGTTCAATTTTGATTGCACTTCCCAACTTCAACTTCGTTGATGACTTTGTTTTTGTCAACGTCATGGCTGTCATGCAGAACGTGTTCGAGTTCGGCTTCACTTTCTTTCAGTCCATATATATTCCGCATATATGTAACCAATTTCTAATATTCTTGCTTTGCCTTTCAATACATCCCCCCTTGAGCTTCCGCTGGGCAAAACAATAGAGAAATATGTTTGGAGTTGGCTGAGGTGGCGGGTAGTTAAGAAATATTTATTGCAACTCATAATACGTACTTAGCTCTTATTTTGACACGATATTAACAAACACAGGTGGAAACATTGCTAAGCTCCATTTCTTTTGCTGTGAACTAAGTCGAAGTCATTCGAATAGTAATATATGATAGTAGTGGAAAGTATAGAAGTGTATCGAGTATCGAGAGAATACCTGAATAGTCTTGCTGTCTAAAGAGAACTGAATGCTAAGATAATGATAATCCCAGCCACAAAAGCACCCATGATGAATCATCCTGGCTATCTATTAAACCGATTATGACTAACGTTTATGTGTGTCTGTTAGGGCATACAAAATTCGGTTAAAAATTCAAAAAAAAATTCGGCATTCACAATATACTTTTCTCTATACATACTTACATCTGTCTACCTGATGAGAGCTTAAAAAGTCCGTTTGAGCTAAGGATCTTATGCAATTGAATTGCATTGGGAGATTGAGAAGTATTCAAATGATGTCTTCAAGTTTCGAACGGCATTTTCTATTTGTATCAAGAAAATGTTGAAGAAGGTTAATTACATTTCAAATCCATATTGTCCCTCAGGTGCCAAATCTTCAGCCTTCTTCTCCTCAAGGGGTAGAGAAGAACCCTAGCAAATGGATTAGGGAGCTCCTCAAGCCTGCCAAAATGTTTTGTAGCTGTTGAGATTAGTTCATCTCCCACTTGCTTGATGCACAGGTTCTTATGAAGAGTGCTGTTGCTCAAATACAACGGGGTATTCTTCTTAGCTGGGATTTTAACAGGATTATTGCTAGGGCGTATCTAAAGACAGTTGCAACCACCTGCATGTATATCCTTGTAATTATAGAGCCTTCTCAAAACTTGGTTATTTTCTGTTTATCTTGAAGCTAAGCGCTGTTTCATGCTGCTCACAAAAGTGAGTTTCTGGTCAATGTGGACTCCCAGGTAGCTGTACGAGTTCTTGACAGTGATCGGAGAACCTAATATGGTTGGGGCTCTGCATGGTTTCTTGCAGAATGCATGTACCATTGCAGCAGATTTCTCTGCGCTGTTGGTTTTGCACTACCTTTTGACCCATGTAGCCACCGGATTTGCCATTTCTTCCAGCTCGTCAGGAGCTTTATGCCGTGATATCTCTCATTCGAGATCTGGCTGAGAATATCCGCCGTGTAGAGACTGTATGAAATAGGTCCTAAAAGAGTGCCTTGGGGCTCTCCTTATTGAATACTCCTAATTGTCGAGTGGTTTTCCTTACAGCACCCTGTAAGGAATCGATAAAAACACGACACTTTGTCAAGTTTGACGAACATAACGACGAAATAAAGCAATATATAACAAGCAGATACATTTGAAACGATTCGTTTGAGAACATCTTAATAGAGAACAAACTTTTTGCAACTTTTTATGTATGTAAGCCAAAGCCACAGGCGCTATTATTTCAATAGATTCTATGCAATATCTGAAATATCTAAGCATATTAAACGCAGGTTTATCAAACAATTAAAATCCATTTATCTGGCATCTACCATTTTGTCATTTTCAAATATGAAATATCGCAAAGGAAAATCAAAAACCAACGAGGTCATTAATAAACGACAATTAGAAGCTGAAGCTGAAACTGACTTTTTCATCTACACAACAAATGTCACTTTGATGATTTACGCTGTTCGTTGTTCGCTGTTCGCATTCGCTTACCATGGCTGGCAAAAATTCACAATATTAATCCACAAGCTGTTCCAGTTTTCAAATTGATGACCCAATGACCTCGCCCGAACAAAAACAAGCACAAAAACCATCAAACACCATGTGGAGCAGCAGCAGCACCAGCAGCAGCGGACGGAAATTTCGGCTGTCTGTGGTGTCCATTGTTTGGCATTTGGCCTTTGCCACATATGAGATATTTTCAAATATTTATTTGGGCAAATTCTTTAAAGTCAGCCAAGTGGCTTATCGGCCAGTGCAAGAAATGCCGAGACTCAACATTTTAAATTATATTGCGGCAGCATCCTGCCAGTGTTAGCCAGACCCATTGTTGACTTGGTAAGCCTTACAAATTTGTTATTAAGATGTTTAACCAAACGTTGCGAATAGGTTCCCTGGGTTTGCTTGCCTTTAACACAAAAAATTGCCACAAATAAATGAGCAAATAAATAATACAATGCCCATGCTGAGTATGTACTTGTGTGCGTTAGGAGGGAACGACAGAAGGAGTTTAAGAATAGAAGCACAAACTTATATATGTATATGATGTACAAGCTGCTGTTGTTATGGCATGATAAGCACTTGGCAGTCAGGGCCATACAATAATAAGAACCAAGTTGTTGGAAAGCAGTCATGAGTTAAGCCTGAAGTTATGGACAGTCTCAACTACAAAATACATAAATCCGCATACACACACACACACACACACACATAGTTGTAGTTTGTCATTGTCCATTGGTGGAAATATTGTGGATACAAATATCGAAAACTAATTTCATCAAATATTTACCGTTCATAATAAATCAATTTGCACTTTGCTAAGTGGACAACTATAAATACAGGCAAGTTTCTTCAAGACGAATACGATTTACACTAACCCAAACTACTTTTTTAGACAATTTTATTAAGTTTGTGATAGCCAAATTAATAAATTACTACATGCGATCCAACTGAGGAGAAAATTTGTTTACTAAGAAGTTTTTACTAAGAAGTTTCAGTTGGTCGGGAGTCATTTCATCTGACAGCAAAAGTTCTATTATAGAAATAAAATTGTAGTAGTTCGTGTTTATATCAGGGCGGCATCATCATTATCAACTATCTGCTACCAAAAGTCTCATTCAAGATATTCGATATATTCACTACTCATAGAGATTTGTCAGCCTGTTGGCTAAATATTCTACTCTTGTTCGCTGCTCCAAACCATTGCACAAGTCAACAATGCCTTCATACAATATGACAAAAAAAAAACCTGTCGCGCGCATAACACGCACATAATTAAATGATATATACACATAGGGGCAAAGGCTGCCTACTGCTACTCTGGTATTACGCATACGCCATGCTGGTCGCTGCCCCTACGACCATAAATCAAATCGCTGCACAACACCTGGATTAGGATTGAGATTGAATTGTACACAGATTCAAATGGCAAATGGAAAATAAACGCCCCAGAGCTAACTATTTGCATTGATGCGCTAATTTCAAGCGTTGGTTTAAAATTTATACAAATGTGTGAGTGAATGGCTATGATTACGTAGTAGTAGTAGTAGTAGTATGTTTCTGGTTTTATTTGCCATCATTCGCATCATTAGCATCAAAGTAAATT
Organism: Hirtodrosophila duncani; assembly: GCA_037043425.1. Lineage (NCBI taxonomy): Eukaryota > Metazoa > Arthropoda > Insecta > Diptera > Drosophilidae > Hirtodrosophila > Hirtodrosophila duncani. The sequence goes on from JBAMBM010000194.1 coordinate 3,361,928, forward strand.
TACGTTTTTGAAATTAAGCATAGAACACACATAACTCACTCTCAATTCCGGGGTAATAGGGTGGGTGGTAGTCACATGCCTGTAGATATTTCTATAAGCAGCAAGAGCAGGAGTCCAGGTATAAAGGTGCACATGCTGCTGCTGCTGCTGCTGCTGCTGCTGTTGCTGTTGCTGGACGAAGCCAATGTATGCAAAATACTTGGCGTAATTCCTTTTTCTTTCGCCCGCTGCAAAACTTATGCAAATTTTGACGCTGCGCTGTGACTTCGACTTTGCTTTGGTCTTTGTCAAGCAAAGCAGTTTGCCAGCTATATAACTATACAGTATGTATATATATATATATAAATATGTGTAGATATATATATATATTCCAGCATAAATATATGTTTCTGTGTCTGTTTGTGGAAGCGCTTCAAGTTTTCTTTGAGTATAAGTATGTATAGGAAAATTGCATGTTTCACTGCAATGAAAACAAATCGCAAAATTACCATAATCAAAGCGTAAAAGGGTATATATTATTATACAAACTTATATATATATATCTAGTTGTATTCTTTTATTCTTTCCCACACAGCTTCATTCTACGCTTGCACAGCATTTTGACTTGAATTTTTTCCCTTGCCGTTGTTTGCTGGCCGTAGACAAAAGACCCATTTGGGAAAGTTTTCACCAAGTTTAACAGTAAAATATTTTAAAGTAATTGGCCTCGTTTGTTAAGCCGAGACAAAGTGCAAAGTGCTGAACAAATTGAATTTGGAAATAGATCTATTTGCCTGGTGTAATTGGTAAGGCAATTGTTTTTCTTACAAGTTTTACTAGGGAGCACTGTGAGAATAATGAATAATGATGGCTTTTTAGAGAATAGAGATAGAGAAGATAATTATCATGTGGATCATAGCTGCATCAATTGGGCGTCGTTTAAGCATTCCAATTTAAGAAAAGGCGAAATATGATAATTTGAAAGCTACAAACTTTTTCGAAATTTTTGGATGTGAAGGACACCAGCTCACATTGCATACAAACGCGACATTGGGCAGAGTTCCTAAAAAGGTAATATCTCTGCCGTGTCTCCCTCAATATGAAGAACTTATACGTCAAACGACGCCAATTTACTGCAGTTGTGTCAGTCCAGGGGTTTGAACTTTGAAGGGATTTTTTAAAGTCAACATTTTGCAAAGAAAAATACTTTAAAAAACATGTTCCTAATCCAAAATCATACCGCTTCAAAACTAATGATTTAAGTGTAAAAGTGAGTATGAATGTTAAATAGATTTATTCATTAGGTTTAAACAAAAGTAAAGCGTTTGCAAATTCGATTTTGACGTTCTCGATAAATGATCAAAAATAAACTTTAAAAATATTCTAGACTAAAAATTCTTTAAAAAAGAGTTCAAATGTAGATAGAGTTTGTTGTGGATTTTCGCCATATGCACGTTCCTTATGTATAAAAAAAGTACATTTTGTTACTACTCAACAAGCGGGTTTTTTATTGTAATTTGATACTTTCTTTTCAATCGATTAAAGATGAATGCGATTGTAGCTTCGTGTCGATTGTAGCTGTGCCCTGAAGAAATTATATTGCGGTTAATTAATCTGCATTTGGCAATCAGAAAACGAACCCATTACCACTGCGATGTAGAGGCAATAGTGGACTGGTCCAAGGATGCAGCTTTGTTGTGCAAGTGCATCCCCTCCAATGTAGCTGAGGTTCCTTCGCCTGTCACTTACTGAAACTTTAAATGATGGTTTGATTAACTAACAGCAGTCATTTTAGTTGAAATTTAACAAAGACATAAGTTTCAATTCGTTAGAATTCTTAATTTTATCACAGAATTTTGTTTAATGAAATGCAAAGAAATAGCTTTTTCCGGGTATATAAACTATATAAGTTCTTGATGATTACGCCAAAGGACAGTCATTATAGAAATCTATCTGTTTTATTTATTTATTTTAAGCTGTTAAAACTGCATCTGAGAAGTATTAAATGCAGAGCTGTTCCTTATGTCTGCATTTTTGCTTGGGTTCAATCAATTTAAACCAAATTTGTTTTTTACCCATTTCATGAGCTGGCATAGAGGCGGGCATAGTAGACTTACAATATTGATGTTATATAAGCAAAGGCAAGCTGAAACTGGCTTCATTTGTTCAAAAAGAGTGATTTCAAAAGAATTTTTTTTCATCAAAGTATCATATTTTCGATTCCCAAAATCTATTAGTTTTTTGTTCATTCGTAAATTTGTTGTATATAAAGAAACCCAAAAAAGGTGAGAGAGAGAGAGAGCCAGGCCTACACGGATTTGAAAGGTCCACCCCAATAGTTGAGAGGGAGGCACTGCGACCAGTGTTGATCTTTGATCTTTGGTCCAAAATACACAGACCTCAAGGGCCTGCACCTCCGATTTGAAGACAGTGTTCCAATGACCTATTGCAATGGAGATACTGGTGTTGGGAGCAGCACCTGTTCCTTCCTCTGTCCTTTAACCATCAATAAACCATTTGTTTATTCTAGGCAGTGATTTCTCCAGTCATTTCTAAATAAGCTGGCGTAACCATTGCCACTCGCATGCACACCGGAAGCTAACTACAAGCGCATCGCGTCTGCTTTCCTAATGAAGAGGTGCATATGGGTTAACCCTACCACCCCCTCTCCTTTGCAGACGTAGAGCACGACCGATTCATACATACATACATACATACATACATATTCATCTCTATCAACTAAGTTTGCAGCACATTGATAAGCTTCCCACAAAAGCTTTGCCCTTTCATTGCTATTCGATATGGTTCTTGTCCATGCTAAGCCAGCTTTTTTACAATTTTGTCCAAGAAAATGCAAAAAAATTTGAATGCGGTTTTGTTTTTTTTGTAGTTTTTTTTTATAAAAATACTAAATTACTAAATTTGATGCTAAAAAAAAATTGTTAACATTTTTTAAAAATTCCTATTGGAAGACACTTATTGACATTGATAGTAGATGGGTGGCGGATTGAGGGGTAGATGGGTGGTGGATTGGGGGGTACAGCACACGACGAGGCAACTAATATTTATGACTATGGACGCAAATACATAATAATTTTGCTTTTGTTTTTACAATTATCATTATCAACTAGGAACACATCGAAGATGAGACAAACTAACACAATTATTGCTTCACAATAGCTGGTGGGGGTGTTGGTATGGGTAGGGGGATTGGGATAGATGAGAAATTCGAATTATATTCCATTTCGTTAACAATGGACATTGAAATTCTGTTTTGCTGGCCACGCACGAGACTCGATTTACCAGGCCCATTTTGGTGACACCTTGTCAAAGTTCCACTCATCCGGATGACCCTCATGACTGACATCCACTGGACTCATGCTGGACCATTTGAAGGGACCGCTAGCCATCTTGCGCATTGCAATGGCTCTCATATCATTGCGCACCGGACGACGTTCGGTGATCAACTCTAGCTCGGCACCAGCGGTATCATCAATGGTCACACTCAGCCGTTCATCGCCAATAGCTGAGGGCACAGCATCTATATCCTGATCTTGGTCCACAGCCCTAGTCTGTGCATGCTGCAGCCTCAGAAAGATGGGACCGGCAAAGGCATGATAGTCGCTCATACCCAAACGCGCATTGTAGGAGAAGAGCTTGAGGTCAATGTTGCCATAGGCCACCGACTCGTCGCCCAACAAATCGCCACGAAAACCGTGCGTGCGCAGATATTTGTCCACCGCTTCCAGATTGGTCAGTTCCGCTACATCGGCGGGCGTCAGCTGATCCTCGCTGTAGTTATCCTTGGACACGCCGCTAGCGTTGAGCATCACATCAAAATAGGGCACACCGTTGGCCAGCCACGTAGAGTTGCCAGCCACAAGGAAGCTCTCGGTGACATCCTTGCTGATCATTTTACCTGGCAACTGTTCGGCTATCCAAACCATGCCTTTCAGCTGATCATGGCGGTCTGAAATGGCCGCATTGTCCTTATCATCCAGCGGCACAGGAGCATCGTCATGCTTCTCATCCGCATCAAGAGCATTGTACAGATTATCCTGATCCCCCAGTTTGTTTAAGTCCACAGTGATCCATTGCTTGGCACCGGTGGCGGGGTGCTTGGCCATGGCCTTGGCCCATGTGCGTCGGTTTTGTGCTATGCGGTTGGCGGCCATCACACGAGCAACTAGAGGCACCACATCCGCCGTATCCAACTTCTCCCACAGCTGCAGATTCTCATTCTTAATGCCCACGCCACCGACTATGGACTGTACCTGCCTGCCCTTCACCACATAGAAGTCATCGGTGGAGCCCAAAATGCCCGGATAGCCGGTGAAGGTGATGTCCACGCCCGGCACGGTGTTGCTGCGCTGATCGGGCGAGAAGTGGTAGTGGAACTTGTAGCGCTTCTGAATTCTCAACATTGAAGAGTAGCTGCCAGCGGTGCTGTGGCCAAAGAGCAGCTGCAAATTCTGCGGCGCGTCCTTCTGTCGCGTAATCCTCGTCAGCATCGAAGCACTGGGCAAAAAGAAGTTCCTGGGCTGTTCGGTGCCAGCCTCCACAGTACCATTGGGCAGCACATAGTTCTCATAGTAGATCTTCAGGTCCTGAATGTCGGCTGCTGCATTCATCAGCAGAAAATCAGACATGGGAATCTCCTCTTCCAAATCAGAACGTGCTCGCGTGGCGCCTCTAATGTAGCCCGTTTGCAGACCCTCCAATTGATTGAAAAATAAATGCAATTGATGCCAATAATGATCCTTCTCAGCCCTGATAACAGCCTGCCTCTTGAGATGTTCGTAGTTGGTGGTCAGAAGCTCACGTAGCCAGTCACAGAATTTCTGCGAATCTTCATCCCGCTCGCAAGACGAGGCAATGGTACTGAAAGAGATGCAAAGGCATAACGTGAGCACTCCTACTGCAATTGGGTAAACACAAAATAACTTACTTCGACCACTGATTGAAGATGTTCTTCCAGGTGAGCGATCCCTCCAAAATGCCAGCTGCATAGGCCTGAACCCAATCCGGATAACTGCGCTGCGTTTCAACCTCAATTTGTGCCCAACTATAAATTATATATCGATTATATATGGTACGACATCATAGGCTAGGTCTACCACCACTTACCCATTCTCATAGACCGAATCCTTGTAGCAGATTCTAGCCACACCCTTGGGAATGTTAACCAAATCGTTTTGCTGCTTCCAGTTTTCAATTTGAAAGCCCACCTTTTGCGTCCACAAAGCGGTGGCACAGTATGTGCCATCGTATTCGGGACGCTCCATGTAGCCAATGAAGAATGCACCGATCACCAGTAAACCGGCTCCGATCAGTATATACGTCCCTATCCGCGTTTTCTGCCATGATGCACCAACGACTTTCAACATGGTTCCGGCCGTCGTGAAGCCGCTAAGAACTGGCTCAAGTGAATTTGGTTAAAACGTGGGAGTCGCTTTGCTTCAGTGAATCTTGCTCTAAGGATCTTTATCGGCGATCTTTCGAACTGATCTTTTAAATGCTTCGCTGCTTCACTTATTCGCCCAAGTGTTGGCAATAATTGAGATCGGCTCGTGCTGCGTAAGAGTGTACCAGTTTAACGATAATCAGACGTCCAGGATGATGATGATGATGAACTGTGGGATGGATGGTGTCTAGGCTGATGCTAATCACGGTGGCCGCGCTGTCAGGCGAAACGGCCGAGTGGTTCATGGATGATTGGCTGCTCTTGGGCAGTGTTCCAAACGGTATTCAGTTGAAATTCTAAAGAACTTTCACAGTGTTGAGGGTTTTTTGTAGTACTATTGCGATGAGGTGGTTGGGATGGTGCGTGTGCTGTGTGGGCTGCTATTTCCAGTAGCAGCTTGGCTGGCTGGGCTGTCTTCAGTGGTAACTTTAGTTTACATAGATTCAAATTGTATCCCTAGAATAATTATACAAGAATATAAATGTAGAAGAAATTAAAACGCAAAACCAAAACATAAAAATGTGTTTATATAAAATGGCTTATGACGTCTTGATTGCTTATAAATATTGGACGAACAAAAAGTTCTGCTCATTGATGGGTCTATAAGTATAAATATTTATTTAACTCAAATTTTCACTGTACAATAATAATAATAAACATTTCCTTTGCCTAAATTATATCAGCTTTTATTGGATTTTTATAATACATCTTCATAAATCTTATAAGCCATTCGAGGCGATGTAATTTGTATAGAATTTTGAAACAGCATGATGGGCGGCAGTGCGCTCTGACAGCGGAAGTTTACATTACATACAAATTTCCTTGTTTGATCAGACAATGATTTTATAATTCTATAATTCTACTCATAGATGCACTGAAACTTTAATACCTTAGTATAGGGAAGTCCTTTACTAGATGTTTATAGTTCAGCCTAAATTGTTTAAGAAACGTTGAATGTTTTTCTTTGTTTTAAGTCGACTCTTTCTAAAGTTTTTTAAGTCCAAAAAAGTTATCTTCTGTTGTCTGTTTTCAATGAATGATTTTCTACTTTGGATCTATTAGTTCTGAAATCTTTGGCATTACTCAGAGATATCTGGAGTTTTATATATACGCTTCCGTTTGAGAGATGTTTAGCAATTTTTACTAATGAAATTTATTGGTATTTCCTTTGCTTTCCATTTGGCCATGTTTATTTCAAATTTCGCTCACTTTCACAACTCGTGCAATGTTTGCAACGTTTTTTCTTTTTGTTTTTGTAGCAAAGGTAAACAAATTAAAGCATTTGTAAAACTAATAAATTAATTTTATGGCCAAAGTGAATACTTGTGTGGCGGAATTTTATAGCAGCAGCTGTTTTTTGGTAAAGATTTTGAACAATAAAATATCATAGATTAGCAGTTCAGCTGTTTGTCTAAAGCCAAGTGAAAAATTAGGCAAAATAAAGTATGATATCAAAAGAATGTTAATAAGTTAAGCCTAATAGCAACTTGAAATATTTGTGATTATTCAAATTTTAAGTACAACACACATGATCTTGTTGACCCTTAACCATAAATAATACAGTTTTTCAAAGCCAATACCATTAGCTTTAGACGCCTGCTTTCCTTCAATGATTCTAACCAAAAATATATGTATTTATACATATGGAACGTGGCTCTTGCGCAATTTCAAAATTCCAATTGAAATTAAACTACTACTAAGACCTGTGGTCCGCGTAAACAAAACACGTAAATATGTCGAATTTTTAATACGCATACGCCCCATTGCAAAGCAGAAAACTCATGGCACGTGGGGAATGGCGTTATATGGCAATGATGCGCACAAATCGAATGCTGATTATAATCTTAGCATCAATCAGTCAGCAGATATATACAATTAAATACGTTTGGTATGCCTTAATGTATTTAGTTTGGTATTTGTTCGGACTTTGTTATGCCACAGCGGAAATGTACTCAACATCAAATACTTATGAAAATAAAAGCCACATATTTGCTCTAGCTGCTCGTACTTATTAACTTGCTTTGCTTAATTATTTAAACAAGAGCATTATTATATTTAGCCGTGGACTTACCTTTTTGTTTCCCGGGTCCAGGAAGCTTAAATATCACAAATCAACCCATTTGAAGAACTGCAAGTAGATGGAGATAAGAAGACAAGATGCTTATTAAAGTATATACAAAATTCTTTATAAATATGGGTCAACGAATTTGTTAGCCGCTTTGTTTATTATTTCAATGTTGCTTGACTCGTGATTTGTGTCATGTTTGCCGCCATCGTTGATGGCTCCCCCTCATCATCACGAGACGAAGATTTCGAGATCGTGAGCAAGTGAATTTCAACCAGTTGCCATCTGGAGTCGTCTTGGCTTTTGTTTATTTTATGAACATTTGTCGTAGCCAGCATACACGCGATGAATTGTATTCGCATTTGTTTTGATTATTTGTCATAAAACGTTGATGGTTCATTTCATATGAAATATGATAACTCCAATTGATTGGCGGTGGTCCTTGGCAGACGGCCGCCTGTTATGACGATAATTCACGAATTGGCGTTGCGAATTTGAAACTTTTAAGTAAATAAATTGAAAGTATCTTTGCCAATGGGTATAGCTGGCTTAATGAGGCTGATTGTATTGCCAAATTGTTGAAGATATTAACTACAGATGAATGAAATACTTGGGCAATTCAAATACGAATACATTCTGTAGTTTTCTTGGGCCTTCTAGAAATTGATATATATTAGTATTTCTCTGAAGTTTTCCTGGAACTATTGTACTTATTTACAAGTTAATTTACAATTCAACTAAACATGATGAATATGTAAATAATACTAGGGAACAGAGGCTTGGAGAACAATACTATCATCAATTACTATGAATCAACTGGACTTTGCCTAGTAAGATCTGATTTACTAGTTACTAAGCGACGAGACAATCATTTCCATTGTAAATGTTTAAAAGATGTAAACAAGCCAAGTATAATTATTGCTCACTTTCTGAAGATTACATTCACTGCAAATATATCATGAAGTAATGGCAAAACTCTCACTGGTTGACTCATGGTTATACAGGTACATACATATATAGTATATAGCCAATGCTATAATCATTATTTCAAGGCCCAACTGTTGAAGGTGCAGAGATAAACAATACAAATTGCAATGAACCAGAACAAAAAAAGAAAACAAATTCGTTTCATTTTCATTCCAGTCGATCTGTGAAAATAAACAGTTTCCCCCCACAATCATTGTTCATCAATATCGCAGTTTTTGCTTTTGAAAGACATTTACTGAGCATATCTCGTAAATTGAACAGAAGCAGCAGCCATCAATCGTACAATAAGTTGATGTATATTTTTAAACATATTAAAGGCTATCCAAAACAATACTCAATTGACTTGCAATGTAAACGCTCCTCTGATGTGCCGTAAGGCCAAAGAAAAGTAGCCGCTGTCAATTATTTGGCATTTCGCACAAAGCGATCAAAATAAGCAATGCAGTGTGAGAAGTTTGAAGTTTCCACTGACGTCAAGCAAGCACGTTATGGGGCACAAGCTAAAAACAAACCACATAAAATATTTCAACTAACAGAGCTTAGAAAGAAGCTTAAACCAACAGAACTCTTTGACGTCAGTGCAGTCAACTTGACTCAATTAACATTTTTATCTGAATTATTTACAAATGCTTAAAAACACATGTCAGACGTTTCTAGCCAAATCCAAAATATAGTATAGTTCCGTTCAACTGATAGAAGATAGTTCAGTACGTTTGCCTGGTGAGACATTTATCAATACAACAGACAGAGAAGAAACAAGAAAGGAAGGCTAAATTCGGACTAAAAGTAGAAAAGTTATGCTACTAAGTATTCATTCCGGTACAATCGGCTATATGGGAGCTATACGATATAGTTGTCTGTTCTTGACCAGAACTTCTCTGCGGACGTGAGGCCGCCTCAAATGGATTTAGACCGAATTTGGTTTTATTTGGATGAAAAAAATACAAGTTTTGCTCCTAAGTTTTCATTCCAGAATAAGCTATATGATACAGTTGTCCGATCTGGATGAAACTCCAACTTAACCAACGTGCAAATATAAGAAGCATCTGGTAAAAATTTCTACAGCTCTTAAGTCTTCTGAGATCTCGAGGTGGAAACACACAGACAGACAAGCCGACATGGCTATATCGAATCCCTTCGTCACGCTGATCAAGAATATTTATAATTTTATAAATTAATACAAATTTAAGAGAACATATACCAACTTTATATATAGTTAATATCAGTCTCTAATCCCAAATAGTTGCAAAGATATATGCAATTTTCTAACATTTCCATACAAACTTTGACCACACTTAGCGGTGGAATTTCTAAAACAGCTTTTTAGTGCTCAGCTATACAATAGAAGTTGAATGTATACAAATGTCAACCTAATTTTGGTCATGATACCTGCTAAGCTGTGTCATAAAAGCTAACTTGCATGACAACTTCAACGTCGTAGCTTTAATGCTTTGGTCTGTACGTTCTTCTCCAATCCTACAGCCAATCATTTAGGACATAGAGTATCTCACTTTTGGGTATACTCGACTCTAGCATTTTTACCTTTTGCTGCTTAGAATAATCACAACAACCAAATTCCTTTGATTTACGAGGTTTCTGTTAAGAAAGTGCAACTGTTTATAGCCAAGTGTCATTATAATAAAACATCAGTTTTACTGTAAAATTCTAGTAAAATTCTAGTGAAAAAGCCATGCTACAAATATTTATCAGCATTTGTCAGCTAATCAATCAAAACTTAGTCTAGTGCAAATAGTTTACTTCAGACAAACGCTGCTACTGTGGCTGGAACTGCTGCTCCTACTGCTGTTTCCAACTGAAATAATATATATGCCTTAAAATGTTGATAAGATTGTATGCCATATGCAGTATATATTAAATATATATATCTATGTGTATGACAAATATTTAGACAGACAATAAATTGATATTGCTGTGTTGATCTAGGTCTTAGCGCGTAGACAGTTTCAGCGCAAAAGTTCAAGTATCTTCATTGACAGCCCGACAAAATTTATAGAGAACATTTCATTTTGGGTATTTTTCCTGGAAATACTTGTACCTATCAACAAATTAGTAAAATTATTTAAGATTTCTTTCACTAAACACCCCCATCATAACCTATTTAAAATTCACTCATAAATTGCCAGGCTACATTTCTCATTTCAACAACAACAATGAAAAATTTGCCCAACATCAATTTCAAATTTATGAACTTGCTCTAGAAATGATCTAAGAGATACTCATAAAAAAAAAGTAGCACATGGGAACAGAACACTAAAAAGGCAGCCTACATATGAATCTAGCATTTATTTGTTATGTCTATTCGTTTGAAATAATTACTAGAAAAAATTCATAATAATTATGCCAGTAGTATTCCAAGAGCACCACATGTGGCACTGGTCTGGCTAAACGGGCAAATCGAAAGCAGCTATTGATGTGTGCCAGACACGTGAGCGTAGTTTGACTATGGAGTTACTATGTCTACGTTGATATCAGTCATTCCAGGCCACCATAAATAATTCATTAAAGTTGCCGCTTGGCAACAAAAATGAAACTAAACTAAAATTAAATGCTGAAATCTGCGACTTGTCGCTGGCATGGGAAACTCAATTTAAATTTATGTTGAATGAAAAGAGCCAGCTTGACATAAAAATATGCTAATGCCTGGGGAATATGTATATACGTATGTATATTTTCGGATATGTTTTTATATGTGAGACTGTATAATATATATTTGCACTAGCAAAAAAAAATGATTGAATTATTGTGAAATTTATATAGAAATCTTCAATTTTTTATTCTTGATTTTTCAAGATGTATTTCTCTTAAAGCCGTGTTGAAATCTTAAAAAAAGTATGTTAAAAACTAATTACTGTTTTTTTGAATACGAAATGCTTGTTGGGTGAAATGTGTATGCTTTTAGCCTGGGAATTTTTAAGCTAAATTGAACTCAATTTCGATTATTGAGAAAACTGCATTATTAATGACACAAAAGTTCTTAAAAGTAAAAATTATCTCTGATTTGTTATACAATTTGAATATTTATTTGGATATTATTTCTCACAGTGTATATTTGGTCAATCAATTACAGTCACAGAAAACTGCAAGCTAGACGGTTGCCACGCGTCGTCATCGTAGTCGTCGCCAGCCTGACTGCCCGATAAGTCCAATATATAGTGTAAACTAATCCCAAGAACGACAGCTAAGCAATTGGCCTGCAGACCTTTTGTAATTGGAGCTATACGTCTCTTCAAATATACACAAGGGGTTTAGCTTCCCTCTGTTTCAACACAAGCCAGACAAAGTCGCGACGCTTGTGAATTTTGAGTTTTGTGGCGCACGTGGAGCTAGGCTCTGGTACAAGTTATTTAATACCCAATCACAATGATCATATCCAGCCACACGAGCGCACACTCAGCGATCATGTTTAAGTCATTAGCGGAATGGAGAAGCTTAACACGTTGTACTTAGCTGAACATTTATAATATAAGTTCAGCTCAGCTGATTTAAATGATGAATGACAAGACGATAATTTAATTAGATTTTTGTATACGATTGTCTATATGGGTTTGTCCCGTTGGAGGCGTGATTGCCACTGAGTATGAGAAATAAATATTAATGACACAAATTAAATGGAAATTCTATACTAATTCAATCGGTGATCTGATGTAATCATAGCAGTGTCTGTATTCAATTGAAACACGTGATTAGCAATTTGACAATGATTCAATGAAATCTCTTGACAGTAAATTATATATAAATATATATATTATCATGAACATACGTTTGTCAAATGACGATTAGGGGTGCGATTAGGGAATGCTTTCCATATTTTTTGATTTTATGAAAATTTATCCTTTTCTTAAAAAATATTTTCGATTTTTTGGGAATTTGTTTCTATTGTATTTTAATGCTTACAAAGATTATAAATCATCACAATTTGGAATTCAGTGACCACACAGCATCCTGCCAAGAACGGCAGCTACTGTGTCTTCATGGAACCGCTAGCTTTATCCCTCCATCATGACAAAAGCTTAGCTTTAAGAAAAAGCCTCAGGGTGATTTCCCCAGAGGAATCTTGCCGGCAAAATATATATACCAAAATATGATTTTTCATATTTATTATATTAATATTTATTATATTAATGTTTGTTTTAATATAAGCTTTCTTTTCCCCTTGAGATGTTCAATGTTTATTAACTTCCAAAGTGACATTGTTTAATCAACCTGAACAGGAAATTATCATTCAAATGTATTAATAAAAATAAAATATAATTATCACTGATGTAAATTTCTTTTTTCTAACATTTATGTGCACATCCTATGGCTGATATTGAGTATACTCTTACTTGTTGATAGATCAGCTGTTTTTACAATTTCCTCTTAATTTGCATTTCTCTTTCTTAGTTATTCTGTTGTAGTGAAAATGTCAATGGCAATTATTTTCAATTACCTTGAGGCAAAGACAAGGCACACATATATTGCTCTGAGAAAAACCCAAACAAATTTATGTAAGCCACCAAAATCAGATCAGTTGAGTAAGGCAGTGTAGAAACTCTTTGTGTGATGACCCATAGTTTGCATACATTTGAAAATAATTTCCAGCATAAGAAGTTCATTTACCTTTTCGTATAGCACTCAAAATCTATTAAAACTTTTCCACTCAGCTGTTGTTGTGTTGACAAAAATTTATATTCCAAAAGCAAAAATTTGTAAAATATTTTTAAACTCTGCGACTTATTTTGAGACAAAATATTTTCTGTACATATACAAATAATAATGTCTACGTTTTGTTGTTAATAATAATTGCCGCAAACCGGAAAAATCTGCACTGAATACGCCTTAGGAGGCGTAGTACCGATCTTCGAGTATATATCTTGGAGATAAAACCACATCTACGTCAATCGGGCAAGGCGAGGCGGTATAAAATGTTATTGTTCGAATTAAATAATTTTCGCACACAAGTCGCTCGACGATCGTCCGTATGCCTTGACGTTTCCACCGAAACTGCCAGCTGCCGTTTTTAAATGTCCGATTTTTGCGTTCGGAAAACTCACGAGGCATCGTGCAATTTGCGTTGTTCAACCAAATTGGCCAAGAAGAGATCCAAACCCAAAAGAGTTCTATTGAACTTGGCCCCTAAGAGATATACCAACCGTCAAATTGTTCTTGTATTTTGAGGGTCGGCTTTTCGTACGCGTGGCAAGTGTGTTCATAAAGACAACTATGCATATTTTTGTTTAATATTTATCACAACTGCAAGCACTAAACGTGACCATCATAAATAGAGCAAGCTTAAGCATGAAATCTAGTTTTCTTGGAACATTATGTATGCACTTTCCAGACTCATTAACATATAAGTATGTATATATGTGTGCATGTATGGTAATGACGCTGTCAATTCAAGTTTATTCATATGCCGCTTCAGTTGGCTAACTATTCCGCATAGTTACACAGTTAACAATTGAAATTGACATTCGTTTTAATTGCAATTGTTGTGGAAATTGTAAATGTTTTCCCATGAAAGCATACAAACACATCACTTTCCTCACGCAAATTGATCAAAGATGGAGAGGGAGAGTTGTGTTTTTGGGGTCAATTTGATCTTGGCTTAATTGACATGAGTGTGGCCATTTCTTTAATTAAGAATAACATTCCTGATGAATTGACAGACAATTTATATAACTCCAAGAGAAATAAGGCTAGTAGGTGTGACTTTGTGGTATCTCGAATGCCCTACAAATATGTAGAGGGTTTAATATAGATCACAGCTGACCAACAAATTTTGAAGCTAAACATAGATTTGTGAACATAAACTTGTTTCCTCAAGAATAAATAATATTTTTCTAAACGCTGCCAGCAAAGTCAAAACACCCCTTCTATAAAGTGTATACAAAATATATTGAATGATCAACTGCCATTGTCGGTCGGTCCATATCAAAGTCTTAATGACAGCTACTTAATTTGTGACAAGACAAGCGGGACAACAACGTCTCGCGGGCAGCCTCTCTTACCATGATCAAGATCAGAGCACACAGACAGACTACATACTCGTATTTCGCACAGTCTCTTTTCCAAGTCTCTTTTGCTGCTGCTGCTTCAACTTCAGTCTGGCCAAGGCAGCGCATACACGCATTTGCTAATCCACAGAAGGACAAGAACCTCAAGGATTTTGACCTCATTTGTCTGTCTGTGAAATACAATAGACACTGAGCTGAGCTGAACTGAACAGAACTGAACTGAACCGAGTTGGGTTGTGGTCTCTTTCAATAAGCAGCCTGGCAACTTCTTGGAAAAGACCTGGGACCTGATGCTCCCCTCTCAGCCAATGCCGACAATGAATGCTGTATTCATGTATTTGTTGTTGTTAGTTGTTCCTCTTGTGTTTGTTATTGTTGTTGGTGTCGTAGCACTTTAATAGTTTTCATTGCCTTTATATATTTGTTTTTTTTTTTTTTGTCTTGGTCAACAGGCGGCAGACAACGCACGACTACAAATGAAGACTTTGCGCATGCGCAGTGAACATTTTGTTGCCTCTAAGATTTGTCTGTTGCTACGCAGCGTTTTTTTTTTAAGGTAATTTGAGAATTTTGAGGCTATTGGCCTTACTTACCCATATTGGATATGTTAGAGAACATTTAAGTTTAGGAACGTGCACAAGATTTTAATTAAGCTTAAAAACTTTAACTTAAACTTTAAGTGAGTTGGTTGGCAATATTTACGAGCATTCTTATATTAAGTCCAAAAATTTCAATCGAAACTTAAATTAAGATTGTTCTGTAAATATACAGCTGTTCCTTAAGCAAGTTTTTACTTAAATTAAGTTCTGTTTCTTATATTTTACACGCTGCAATCTGAATAGCTTCAAGGCTCAACTTCAACTGAATGCGATACATTTTGATTTGTTTGTCCTAACTGGTAGCTACTATCATCATCTATCATATCATGGAGAATGGCACTGCGTTCTAGTGTATAAAGCATATATTGTGTTGTGCTATCAGAACTAAGTACTATTTGTATAGAGAAGCAGATGGCTTTGGCGAATCAACTTTTGAGAATGGTGAACTTAACCTCAATCAATCCACTCTAGAAATGCGCTGGAAAAGTATAGAACTTTGGAAATATATTTTCTTCTAGCATTAGGTGTGTTTTCAGAATTAAATTCTCATCCTAAAATTTGAGCTTTCATCACTAAATGCTTACCACGTCCAGAGATTTTTTCTCAGATGTATATCTCATCTGTTTACCTGTCTCTCGCCGAACACAAAAAAAAAACCTTATCTATACAGATTAAAGATAACTTGTAGAGAAAACATCAACAAATAGATGACAGCTGTCTACGTAAATACATCAGGCATATAAATATATATAAACTTATATAGATGTATGTATTTTTGGCTGACCTGTTGAGGGTTCTTTTTTATAACACATCACATGCTTGCCGACATTTATTTGCCAAACTTAAGCGAAAACTCTGTCTGAATTTTGTGTATGATCTTGACAAATGTCAACGGCTCCACTTGCCCTAAACGCTCTTCAATGGCGTTAAAAATGAATCAGCAAGCCGTCAAGTTGAATGATATAACGCTTAGGTTTATCTAGCATTTTGCTAACTGATTTCCGGTAGACATACTTGAGGCTTTTAATTGTTGATCTATAAATATAAAATATACTTGACTTTTGCGCCGTAGCGCCATGTGCTTTTTCAAGTATCTTATCGTTGCAACTTTTTAAATTAATAAGCGAAATGGCGGGTTTTCCTAGGAATGCTAGGGAATGTGGCTTATCAGCCCTGACCTGCTTGACAGCAACCGCAGCGAAGTAGCCGGATGATGGTGCAGTAATAAATATATATGCCAGATTCTGTTTTTAAAGAAACTGACGTTCTCCCTATACACTCATCTGGGCCATGCTAAGAAAGTCTATGAGGAGGGCAGGCTGTACTTTTGGCCTGTAGAATAAACTTAACCATAGGGCGGAAACTTCATTTAATCTGAACCAAATCTGAACTCTAACAGTTCTTTTAGAACTGGTCAATTTAAATATGGTTACTGTTTAACCGATTATGAAATTTTATCAGTATGCCAATTATCCTATAAGAAGTTATTCATCTGAAAATTTAGTATGATCTATTAGAAAAAATCCTCTTTTATAGATAAATCGAAATTCGTCACATCTTAGTATGTAGAATATAGGTACAACATAAATGTAAAAGTACCAAAAAGATAACCCGCACAATGCCGGGTGAAAATGCTTGTTTTCCGTAAATGAGAACACACATGCTTAATGAGTTCTTGCTAATACGAAAATATTATCTTGAAGCATGTAATGTGTCTACCTTCACTTAGCTTCTTTTGAAATAAATCCACCCTTATATCATGGACGCAAGAGTCACCACTCCATCTGTGTTGGATGTACGTAATCTCAAGGTAGCCTACACGTATCACAATTTGCGCATTTGCATGAGGTGTAAATTGCATGTCAAAATGTTGACCTGATTTTCTACTGTCGCATATGCGCAGATAATACGCCTATAACTGCGTAGTGATCCATTTTAAACCGGAGAAGCGTGCCGGTTTTTTAATTTGGGTTTCCTAATTACTTAAGCACTCGAGCAAGTGTGTGGCCCTCAATAAGGCTATACACATTAGCACTTCATTTTGATTGAGTTGAAAAAGAAAAGTACACACTATCCTTATCTTTATTATGGCACAGCCATATACATACTATATGCACATATATCAAACATGTGGCGTTACGATCAACTCACCGGAAAATTGAAATTGGTTGTGACTCACACAAATTTCGCGCCGATTGTTGAGTGAAATTTGCTTGGTTTTAGCTGCGGCTGATGTTGAATTTTATATATTTTGCTATGTTTAGCCACTTTAATTATATTATTTAACACGAAACTGTTATATAGTCACACAACGCTTTCGTGTTAACTAACCATGAGGGGCTACATTGGAAACGCACTGTAGGTTTTCTAAGATATCGCTTGGGATTTACACTCTGAACACAATCAATTCGGTTTCTATTTTTTAAATATCAATTAAAATATCAATATATATATTGCTGCTGTTGCTAGGACGTCTGTTATATATATATATTTATATATATGATTGTGGAACGCGAGAACGTGGCTCTTTTTATTTACACTTGGCGTCTGCTATTGTGCTTTTTGTTTAGATATTTTTAGAGTCGAGTACTGCACGTTGAAGTGAAATGGTGAAACAAAATAAGGTAAAAGTAACGCACACACAATTTATACAATTACAATTATTTACGAAATTAAAAACACACACTCTGTTTTCTGCGTGCGGCGGGGTAGAGAGAAGATTTGAGACTGATCAGCGATCGGTACGACTCGGAGTCGATTTAGCTTGCCCTGAATTGTCTGATATGAGCAGTGGAGAGAGTCAAGTCGTCTGCCCATGGAATATGCGAGAGAAGCATGAACTCTTACTCAACTACACTAGTTTGCAGGGTTGAAAAGCGGAACTATGACGGTTCTTACTTAACTTTTGAAAATTTGAATCGAAGACATTTACTTGCAATAATTATTAAACAATAACTTAAAAGTTACAGGTGACATTGTCAATGAACGAGTGTCTGTTCGTTTGTTTGTCCCATCACATGAGCCCAAACTATAGCAGCGATCGCTATGTAATGTTTACAGTACACTAATACGAGGGTACTATTAATATTTCGGAAACCGGCAATAGCTAAGATCTGGCAACACCACAAGTTTGACATGACCATAAACGTACTCACAACGTTTTGATGTACTTTCCAGAGTATATGCTCGTTGGATTAATTTTCAAAACTTTCAACTAGGATTATCTTAACATGAATGTGTCGATGAACTCAGTTCTTTGTATGTACAAAAAATTTGCTCTCGTTGAATACCCCATAACTCTTCAATCACTCAAATAAAGGCCCAAAAGACGTGTATAAAATCGTGACAGGTGACGAATCATGGATATATGTGTATGAGCCGGAAGGAAAACAGCAATTGGCTGTATGGTTGCTGCATGGTTTCTCAGACAAAACACTTACGAGAGAATGTTGACCTTTTTTCTCAAAAAAAAGTATAGAAAATTAAGATGGTCAACTCTGCATGGTAAAGAATTACTTTTTGAGAAAAATAGGGAAAGCAATCGCCACAGGCAGACTGTCCTTCATCTATGTAAATCGATCAACTCACGCAGCAGAATGTCTTCTCTCTGTTGTTTTTTTATGTCAGATAATGGGCTATTCTGTTTTAGAACCAAAAAGGCTACCTGTGGCGTTCCGAAGCTTTTATACCATTCACATTGTAAATATTTAACTGATCTAGATCAAATCTAGAGCAAAGGCAGACAAACCGAATTTGGCTTGATTTGGATGAAAAACAGAAAAGTTATGTTACTAAGTGTTCATTCCGGAACGATCGGTTATATGGGAACTATATGATATAGTCATCTGATCTGGATGAATCTCGAACTTTAAAAGACAAAAGAAGCTGTGTAGTTTGGGGTTGAAACAGATGGACGTATAGAGCTATATCAACTCCCCTTGTCATGCTGATCAAGAACATATGGACTTTTATATAGTCGGAAAATCTTCTTCTAAGTGTTGCAAGCGAATACATAGCCTTTACATGGTCTACACCCGAAGCCCAAAAGAAAAGAAGCTAGGAGCAATTGAGAAACAAATGAGTAACGATAGCCCAGACTAGAAGCCGACAGTGAAGCTACCTCTCAAGCTTGTGCATTTGAAACAGTTGTGTAGTTGGCGGTTCTTATCTTATATGCAGTTTCTCATACTCCTCATGTAACTTAACTAATTTATTAACTGATTTTTAAGCACTTTGTATAGAATTGTATGTTTTCCTTTAGTATTACACTACCCCAAGATCTGCTGCAGTACTTATGTTCTGAATACCCACCTATATTCATATATTTTTACCATGTAGATCACTGTATTGTACGCTCAATTATCAACAATGTGAGCGAAATCTTGAACTGTAATTGAGTCTCCCCATTTGTACCGCTACAAAAGCCGATCATTGACGCGATCTGTCAATAGCAGACGCGCTCTCATAAATTTGCACATCAATTTCATCAGCTCTATGTAAATTCAACTGTGACGTCAAATACGAGAATTTGAGTGAAACTCTTTGATAAGTGTACGCCCCATCCGATATGTTACTCCAATGGGGAGGCGTAAGCAAACAAAACGTGCTGCGCTGCGATAAGAACTGCGGGTTGTGATAATGAATAATGTTGTTTCCTTAGAAATATAATACCATAATAAAATATGCCATGGAAAGCGAGCATTATAGAAAAAGTACAGCTGTTATCTGTAACATGTTGGGTTGATGAGTTTACTTTGAAACGCGGTTTATGAGTAATGCCTGCTGAAAATAACACCTGAGAGCGGAAGAATTGCAATGTTGACACTGATTATAACAAATGAGCTTGTAATTGGGAGAGTTCATTATTATCTCATAATTTAAAGCAAAACTCGTCCACTTTATACATAAAATGTGTTAAAAATTCGTTTTTCACTTTCAGCACGATCAATTTGTACTTTAAATTGGATTTAAATTATCGCTTTGAAAGGTCTCCGAACTTGTATAAGTTGTTTGACAGGGTCCGAACATCTGGTTCCATAGTGTAGCGGTTATCACGTCTGCTTTACACGCAGAAGGTCTCCGGTTCGATCCCGGATGGAACCAGGATAGGATGATCTTTTTTTGAATGTTGTTTTTAAGTTCTGAAATCTCAAATCGCTGTGCGGTAAATTCGTTTTTTTTTTAATGACATTTTTGAACTATCTTTTAATTTTTAATTAATATTTTTTTTATCGTCTAAATGTTTTTTCTTTACATTACGAGTATAATATAATACTATTTTTGGAAATAATATGGTTATTTGTTTAAGGTTTCTAATGTATTATTCGATTTTCCTTACTTGCTTTTCCTCATATACATATATTTCCGTATTAATATTATTGAACAGGGATTGTGTCTCCTCTTAAAATACACATTAGCTGTCTGTCTGTCCGTCTGGCTGTCTGTCCGTCTGTTTCTATGCGAATTAGTCTTTCAGTTTTGAAATTTTCACCATACGCTTCATTCTGCTGTAAGCTGTCAACATATCATATAGCTCCCATATTACCAACCGATTTGGAATGAACTCTAGGTACACCAAAATTGGTTGTTTTCTATTCGAATTGAACCCAATTTGGTACATGTCAGTTTTAGAAACTTGCGCTACTGCTGACTACAGTTGATCCAGATCGGACAACTATATCATATAGCTCCCATATAACCAATTGTTATTTGTTAGCAGCAATTGTTTTTCATCCAAACCAAACCAAATTCGGTTTGTATCGATTTGAGGAGACCCTACGCCCGCTGGCCTGTTCTGATCAAGATAATCGGATAACCAAACATATAGCAACTATATAACTGATTCTTCTGGAATGAACTCTTAGGAGCATAATCTTTCAGTCTTTCATCCAAATTAAAACATATTCGATTTGTATCCCTTGTATCCATTCCATTCAGATCTAGATCGGTTATATATTTACAATGTAAATGGTATATTTAAGCTTCTACAAGCCGAAGCTAGCTTTCCCGTCTGGTTTGTTCGCAAATTTAGAAAAAATTTGTCCCAAGTTCTAAAAATTCAGAAAATTGTTTCTTAAATATAGAAAAAATTTCGTTTATAAATTTTATGGCAATTTTCTTTAAATTCGAAAAAAGAAATGTTCCAAGTTTTAGCACGATTTCGTCATTAGAAAGCCGCTGCTGAAAACATTGACGAACGGTTTATTTTCAGCAGTTGAGCAGAAGAATGTTCCATTAAATTACCATTAAAAATAATTTCAAATAATTGCATAAAACAATAAACTTGAAAATAAATTCATAAAAAAAAGTATTTAAACAAAAAGTTGTTTTGGTTCCATCCGGGGTCGAACCGGAGACCTTCTGCGTGTAAAGCAGACGTGATAACCGCTACACTATGGAACCAGTTGATGATGTATCTGCCGAATAACAGTTTTCTTCCACAGTTGGGTTGACTTACATTCATAGCATACTTGCGGGCTGTCAATTTTATTCCAAATCAACCCAGCAGATGTATTTTCATCGCATTTTGTTTTGCTATTTAACTATTGAGTATTTATTTGATTTTAAAAGCCAGAAGCGTGTAAATGTCTAATACATTGTCTGTAATACATAAAATGTCATATAATAAACTAAAAATAACTATAGATAATTAAAAAATTAATAATAAACAAGCATATATATTGCACCGTTGTTGTCAACCTAATATAGTATTTCCCTTCCACTGCAGACACCTAAACAATAAATTAACAAACAAAAATATTCGATGAGAAAAACACGTTCTAACAACTAAAAAATTCGCTGAGCAAATGAATAGAAGAAACCCACAGAATACAATGTGCACGCAGTCCTCTCTGCAAGGACTTCGACTTGGACTAGGACATGGCATAATATGCAGACAAATGGACGCCTTTAATAGCGTCTAGCTGTAGTGGGACGAGGCACTCCCGAAGTGCGCGGACGCGCCGACTTGGCGCGCATGGGATTGGATACGCCATCAGTGTTGTAGCTTAGATAGACATGGGAGAGGTCCAGGAATTCCGGCTCCTTGCCGCTGTTCTTGTGCGCCGAAATGTGCTTTCGCATATTGTTGCCGGTGTAGGCCACACACTTCAGCTGCCATTCCCCAATGTCCTCGTTCCAGTGCGTATGCTGATTGATCATAGACTGGTATTCCTTCGGCACGTACGAGTTCAGCACGAGTTCGCATAGGGCCAGCTCTCTGGAGAGGCTGCGTATATTCTCGTAGATGCCCTCCTTTTCCCGCTGATGCTCCTGTTGCTGGTCGGCCAGCTCAGATTTGACACCCAGAAACAATTGCATGACGCGATGAATCTTCTTAGTAATCCCCGTGCTGGCATCCTGTAAAAACGAAGCTTAACAAAAACCACAACCGAATGGTATATCAAATATATTTTACCTGCAAAGTGGAATAGCGCTCCTCGATGTCTATGCGTTCGGTGGCCTTTTGCTGGAGGGTTTCACGCAGCACCTGCTCGGATTTATCACGCTCCTCTAGCTCTGCAATGGACTGTTCGAGCAGTTTCTCCTGGGTGTGAGCCTTCTCGAGCAGATTCTCGCCACCCACTAGAATCTTGCCCTCTAGCGAGAAGAGCTTGTTACGTAACTGCTCTTGCTCGGTCTTTGCATGCTCAATCTCACGCTGATGCTCACTCTTGCGCATGGCCAGCTCTTCCTTCTCTTCGTCAGTTTTCTCGCGCTTCTTTTTCGGCTTTGAGCTGGGCTGCACAGTGGATGTTTCCAATTCGATTTCCAGTGGCGCCTCCAACTCGTCATCGGCAGTATCCTCCTCTTCTTCCTCCTCGGCACTGGGCTGCTCATCCTCGAAGGTGCCCTCTTCGAGTTGCTTGCGCAGGCGGGCAATCTCCTCTTGAAAGTGACGCAGCAAGGCGTCCTTGGGTTCCTCATTGATGTGCATGCGATTCTGAATGTTCTTGGCGCGACTAGCATAGCGTAGAGTGGAAATGGTCTCCATGTAGTTACAATCCGCCGGCGAAATCGTTGCACACATGACTGTCTTGGAATTGCCGCCAAGAGAGTCCTGCAGCAGGCGTGTCAGCTTTGAGTTGCGGTACGGAATATGGGAGCTCTTGCCGTCCACTAACGCACTGATGACATTGCCTAGCACCGACAGAGAAAGATTGATTTTGGTGGCCTCCTTGAGGCGTTGGCCACTGGCCTGCGTCTTAGACTGCCGCTCTGAGCCGGCCAAATCTACCAGCTGGAGCTTGCCCATGCGTACGTGCTGGACCCCGCCTTCACCCAGTTCGCTGCTCTCTACCGTTATGGAGAAGATGGCATGGGAACGCGAGGATTCCTGATTCATCTTGGTGGCACCCACGGCGCGATTTTTATTGCCCAGCCGCATGATATTTTCCAGATCATCTGCATTGTGCACCACATAGCCACTGAGATCTTTGACAAAGACACCAATATCCGGCCGCTCCTTGACCTCCAGGCTCTTGCTCACATCTTTGCCCAGTAGGTCGCGCACCTCCTCATTGTAAATCTCCATGTAGCTGACACGCACCAAGAACTTCTGATTTTCTCTCGCCTTGGCTATGTGGCCAAAGATGTGCGCAAAGGCGTTCGGTATGATGCCCTTGGTCTGCGGCGAGTCCGGGTTGCCGGACATAGTGTACGTCTTGCCTGTGCCCGTCTGGCCATAAGCCAAAATGGTGCCATTGTAACCCTCTAGCACCTTGTCCACTATTGGGCGCGCCGTATCCACATACAAATCCAGCTGATTGGAGCTGCCATCGAAGACGTTGTCGAAATAATACGTCTTGGGTGGTTCATTGGCCGTGGCATTAGGCTTCATCACAGTCACGGCACGATTGATTTTATCCACTTGGATGGAACAGATGGAGCCATTGGACAGCTCATTCTTGTCCATTGGTCTGGAACGCACCACCACACGCACATTTTCAATTTCATCATCGAGTTGAGTGGTTGTTGCTGCTGTTGTTTGCTCCTGCGGCATAATGCTAAGGAATTTGTGTGATTCCGGTATGGCTTTTAACTAGAGGCAACTTTTTCGGCTGCCAGCAGTTACTTTAAGTGGCAAAAATTTAATTTTTCTCGCATTTGTTTATGCACCGTTCAGGTTGCTATGAGTAATATCGACAAAGTCAAATAACTATCGAAGACTGGCGATTCGAGGATATTTTCAGATGGAAACTCAAAAAGTAACTATCGAACAGATGTTAAAGCAGCGAATTGACGATACCTTAATACGATAAGCTATCGAACATATGCAAAACAGCGATATTTTAAAGTAGTTGTAATTGTTTTCTTCTTTGAGAGTAAATTTCATACATAGACGTTGGGACTTTGCGCGCATCTCTGAAAACAAATTTTAAAATACCCCATAATTTGAGTAAAACAAAAACTCAAGCACAACTTTTTGTATACTTTGAAAACTTTCTGAGATATTTACAACGTTTTGGGTTGTATTGGATGCGTTATGCCAAAAATCTTCCTATCTAAGACCATCATTATCCTTCATCACTCGTCCAGAGCACTTTCAAAACTAAAATCATTATCTTCGCTGTCGTCGAAGGTGGCAGAATTCTAGCGTACTAAATCCAGAAACTCTTCTTTGGTACATATTTCAGCAGAAATTTGATATTCTTGATCTTCACGTTTGTAATCACTACAGTAGAGTTGGCATTCTTGGCGATCTTTCTAATCTGATTAGTCGGCAAAGCTGTTTTGTTGCTCCATAATTCGAAAACGATTTTTTTCTTCGATTGATCCGTTTTATATAATGGCTATTCTGTGGAATCGAACAGTGTGGCAGCAAGTGCGCTCTGAAGAAAATACTAAAAAATAGGGTTCCAGAGGATTTTGCAATGATATGACAGCCATGGAAAGTTGACGCGAAGAAAAATGCAAAGATGACTAAAGAAAGAATAATCTTTATAGAAGTTGTGTTTAGAAACTTTGGCCTATTTGCCTGTAATATCAATATAATATAGAATAATGTGAAAGAAAATAAATGAAAAAGTGTCTGTGGAGCTGTATTTATGAATAGCAATAGCAAAATTAGGTAATGTTTTCCAGCTTAAGGCTATTTACGTTTTGTAGTAAACCCAAATAATTACATTTTATTTTAGAAATAGAAACTAGGGAAATATGGCAAATTGTGGCACTGCCTGAAAGCAAAGGCTACCCCTGTTATAATTATACGTCATGGAACCATGAAAAATAATTTCTGAAAATCTACCACAAAACCCAGCATCGACTTCGGCTGACTCTCCTGACCGTGTAATGGAAAACAAAGCAAGGTAAAGAACTAAGCAGTATCTTAAAGATACAATCCGCACTTTGAATATTAATTTGTCAGTTTGTTGAGACAACCTTTCACCTGTATATTCTACACAACGGTTACAAGTTTGCAAGCATGATTTACATAAATATTTAAATGATAATTTTAGCCGCTTTAAACGATTTGTATTTCATGGATACGGAAACTATCGTCCGTCGCGATGTTTTTTCCACGCCAACGCAACCTACGAGAACTCGAAGCGAGTAAACATCTGCAGAAGAGCAGCGAGAAACTGTGCCAGTGGATATAGAGATAGATTGGCGCTGCCCTTATAGCTTCCTTACACGACCCAGACGACGCAGAAAATTGAACTCCGGCCAGCATGGCAGCGACATTGGGAAGATACCATGGCTTGAGGTTTCTGAGATCAACGCCAGCGCTGAAACTGCAGCAGGTAAAACCCAAATCCCACTCAGCGTAGGCCAGCTGAAAATTTCTTACAGCCAACTAAGGGCTTACAGCCACTTGGCTATTTGTGCATAATTCGGCTTTAATTTAAATGCAAACGGTTGAAAATCAAATTGAATTACATGCTGGACGTGAAAAGCTATAATTAAAGTGTGTTAAGGCGGATGGTTTATGTTCAGACCGCAGAGATTAGCCGACCCCGAATTATGTAACTCCGTGCAAAATTCGTACGTGCCAGTTTTTGCATCGATGACAGCCTAATCGATTTTCGTTTACTTGCAGGCCAAGAACCTATCCTCGGCCAGCAGCTGGGCGAATAGCAACAAAAAGGTAAGTCCAAGTCATCGAAGTGACCCAATGCCATTTCATAATAGCCGATCGGACTTAACCTAAAAAACTCTTGCTACTCCCCGCTTATGTTGCTATGCCTGTGTGACTGTGTGCGTGTCGTAAACAGCTGATCGGTGCTGTGGGTGCAATCACCGGCGGCGTTGGTGCGCTGATCTTTGCCCTAGAGCAATCTGTGGATGCCTCGGACGGTGCGGTGCATTCACCGGCTCAGCCTTGGAGCCACAGGGGCCTGTTTTCCTCGCTGGACCACCAGAGGTGAGTTGTAGGCGCCTATCAAAGTGATGAGGGATGCGCACTCTGGCAAGGAACTGCCTTTGTAATTCAATGAATCTCCATCTAATAGTGTGCGTCGTGGCTATGAGGTGTACAAGCAGGTGTGCTCTGCCTGCCATTCTATGCAATACATTGCCTACCGCAATCTGGTTGGCGTCAGCCACACCGAAGCCGAGGCCAAGGCCGAAGCGGAGCAGATTACGGTAAGTGTTACTTTGGCCGCAGAACAGGGCAAAAAGAAAGTCGGATATTCTAATAAACAACTTGACTGGTCGAATTGCAGGTACGAGATGGTCCCGATGATTCCGGCAACTACTACAACCGTCCCGGAAAGCTCTCGGACTATTTCCCATCGCCGTATCCCAACGAGGAGGCGGCGCGCGCTGCCAACAATGGTGCCTATCCACCTGATTTGAGCTACATTGTGTCGGCCCGCAAGGGTGGCGAGGATTACATATTCTCGCTGCTAACTGGCTACCATGACGCCCCTGCCGGTGTGGTACTGCGTGAGGGTCAGTACTTTAATCCGTACTTCCCTGGCGGTGCCATTTCCATGGCCCAGGTGTTGTACAACGAGGTGCGTATGATGCTGACATGGACCCCTGGCAACGCTGCTTAACTGTAACACTTTGTCCTGCAGGTCATCGAGTACGAGGATGGCACACCGCCAACACAGAGTCAATTGGCCAAGGACGTGGCCACGTTCCTCAAGTGGACCTCCGAGCCGGAGCATGATGATCGCAAGCAGCTGCTTATCAAAGTAATTGGCATTCTCGGCTTCCTGACTGCCATCTCGTATTACATTAAGCGACACAAGTGGTCCTCGCTCAAGTCGCGAAAGATTGTCTTCGTGCCCAAGGAGAAGTAGATATATTTTCGATGTTTGAATTTGATTTTTGGTGTGAAGCAATGCAGTGTTATTATCTATCGCGACTTTACCAACTAAATACAACAAAATAAATCAATTTTAAGCAACAACTGAAAACCAAAATATGTTCGTTCACACAATCGAAGGAGAGCAGAGAGGAGTGCGCAGTTAAGATGGAGAAGGAGAAAAGCAGTAGAGCAGCAGAAGATCAATTGGGGAGCTACATTTAAAAACCAGCCTAGCAAAATGAATCGTGGATTTAATTACATTCAAATG
Organism: Hirtodrosophila duncani; assembly: GCA_037043425.1. Lineage (NCBI taxonomy): Eukaryota > Metazoa > Arthropoda > Insecta > Diptera > Drosophilidae > Hirtodrosophila > Hirtodrosophila duncani. The sequence goes on from JBAMBM010000194.1 coordinate 3,389,563, forward strand.
TGTATAGCAAAAGAAATCTATAATTCAAATTATGTATTTAAATAAACAATTGAAAATAAACATTGAAACATATAAATTCCGAAGGAAAATATCATTTTTTAAGGTCTTTAAAAAGTGATTTGTTGTACCCTGTACTTATGGTGCAAGGGTATATTAAAGTTGTTGCAATGTGTAACAGGCGGAAAGGAAGCGTTTCCGACCATATAAAGTATACTTATTCTGGATCAGCATGACAAGCCTAGTCGATCTAGCCATGTATGTCGTCTGTCTAGATTTTGGGAGAACTCTCTTGCGACTATAAGAGAGAGACTTCAAATTTGTATTTTCTATAAATATGTACCCAAATCAAGTTTATTTTATTTATTTGCCACGCCCACTTTTTAGAGTGGCTCCCATACAAACCCACCGTGTATTTATTTAATTTTTTCTGTTTTCATTGCAATTGAACCTTATTTGGGATATATGTGTTCTATCTACGTAAACTGTCTAAATATGAACCGGATCGGGCACCTGTATTTTGTAAAATTTTTGTTTTTCGTCCAAATCGAGTCAAATTTGAGTTGTATCTGCTTTAGGAGGCCTAAGCTTCACAGACAAATCAATGTGTAAAGAATTCGATTTATAGGTTGATTTGTGTAGTTTCTTACGAAGATAGACGAAACGTCAAGTTTATTAATTGGATTTGTTCCTCCCACTTCTTAAGATTGCTCCCATACAAGCCCAACGACAATGCCCACTTTTTATTAGAAACACAAATTGTTTTCATTGGAATTTTGGTCTCTTTGTCAGCCGAGATCGGAAAATTTTAGCTGCCTTAGAAGCGATTCTTTCAGAATGAACACAAAAGTTTTCTATTCTTAGTTTTCATTCTGAATCATTGATGCCTATCAAATTTGGTTTTAATTGATTCGGATAAGCAACAAAAACGTTTTCCCTCTTAATGTTCATTCTGAAGCAATCGGTTTCATGGCGTTCATATGATATAATTGTCCGATCCACATGAATTTCATACTTAACCAGCGTGCAGATATCTGAAGCACGTCATTCAGAGTTGACTTCTGAGTTCTTCAGGTTGACGTACAGAGACGGTCGAATTGGGCTATGTCGACAATATACTTTATACAGTCGGAAACGCTTCCTTCTAAGATTTGCAAACTTCATAACAAAATAAACATTCACAATATATTTTCGTGAATGGTGTCAACATCTCTAGAGTTTTCTATGACATCGTACAAAGAGATGGTCTCAGTTTGGCTAACAACAGTTAGGGAACCACGAAACTAACCAAATTTCTGATTTGGTACAAAAATGCTTGCCATAGCGTTGTCATAGGAGTGCATCCTTGCATTGTTTTGGTGGAAGATCTTTTTTTTTAGGATGCAATCAGAATCCCGCTGGAATGACCGTGGCCGTATGCCGAAATTTCAGTAAGTAGTTGCAAATACCAGAAATAATTAATTTTCAATATATTTTATGCTTATTTTAAAAAATATTTTGTATTTAATTTGATGAAATTACACTAAAACACTCATCAGCCTGTTTTCAATTGTTTTTGTGGGTGATCCTTTAAAACTTTTTAAGATAATGACGTCAATGCAAGCAGATCCCAATAAAAGAAACTTTGGCAATAACCTTGACGACGAACACACCCACTTTGGCCTTATTTGGGGCGCGGTTGACCCGGAGAATTGTACTGCCATTTCAAAAAAAAGGGTTTTCCAAAGTAGGAGTTCAATCCAAGAGTCTGTTATATGGTAGCTATATGATATACTTAACCGATTCGCATTACTTTTCACACTCATATATGCCAAGCTGGATTCAATTTCGATAAGAAACAAAAAGTTTGCCATACTAAGTGCTAATTCTGAAATGCTCCTTCCTAGAACAGTTCTCAACGATAGTAGCCCGATCCGGATCTGACTTTGTCATGAGTAAACTGTGATTTTGGAGTTCTCTGGTGCTTTACTGTTACTCTTGCTTCAGTCCCAAGGAGGGAGGACAGTATCACAGCTCAAATTATGTCATCCGTTGGACTGCTAATATAAAAACCGAGCTTAACCAAGAAACAATTCACTCTCTACTAACCTCAAGAAGCACAAAGCACATAACATTTCATGTACTAGAATCATACACAAAATCTTTCGAGTCTTAGAATCTTGTGGGCTTAGTGCCTCAAGCTAAAATACTCTGGAACACCCTATATAGAAATACATACAGTATACAATGGCTGGATTAGTCGTTATTGGTTTGAAATATTGCTGAAAACAAATGACGACTGACTTATGACCATTTATGCAGCTAGGCTTTTCATTTATTGGATTATTAATTGTTTTATTTAGAAGCTTAAATTAAAATATTATTTTAATCATTTTTATCTTCTTCAGACAACTCTCATCTGTACGTACCATCAATTTAGTATGTGTATTTATATATATATATATATATATATCTATATATATATAATTTATAAATCGTGTTGCTATAGCTCGCGCCGCCGAATAATCGTTTAAAACTAAGAAATCAGTTAGGGACACGATTTGCTTCAAATTCAAATCAAAAAACTCACACTGGCGCCAGTTCAATGTAATTGCGTTTCGGTTTCGCTACAAAAACTCTCTGGTATTTTGTTTGTATTTATTTAAATTAAATATATAGTTGGTTTTTTTTTATGTATATTTAAAGTTAATAAATTGTTTTTCTTTTTAGGCAAAAACACAATAATTATGCTGCGGCTGAGAGTGCAGTTGAATCTTTTAAATGTTTTAACGGATTTTTGTGGCAGACAAAACATGCGCATAAAGATGAGTAAATTATAATAAATGTGCAATTTTTATAGACATTTTCTTATTTGTTGTTTTGCTTTTGTTTAATGAAAATTGTAAGAAGAGTAACGAATAAAAAATAAAACATGCTGACATAGTTTTTTCATGACGGAAGGGACGACGATCAGTATTTGTTTTTAGTGACGTTGTTGCTGTTATTATTGTTGTTGTTGTTGTTATTTACTTAGAGTAATATGTATCTGGCTTATGTTGTTGTTGTTGTTGTTGTGGCAGCAACAACAATTAAGCATTTTACTTCTTTAGCTTCTCAACCATCAACTGCCGCTGCTACTGTTCCTCAGACAAAGTTTGGTTTGCTCTTTTCGTTTTGGAAGTTTTTGAGGCTTTCCAATGTTGATGCTGCTGCTGGCTGTTTCTCTGTAGTGTTGTCCTTGTTGTTGCTGCTGCTGCAGTTGCGTTTGTTGTTGTTACTGTTGTTGCTATTATTTTGTTGTTGACAACTAAAAACAGCTTCCCTCTGGCGGTTGTGCCAATTTCAAGTTCTCTTTCATGGTCATAATCCTACGTATTTCCTGCAGCATCGTTTTTATAGTGTACTCGCGACTCCACCTGGCCAACATAGGCACTGATCTATGATCAACCTATGTATATATATATAGATGGCAATATGTTAAATACAATTGATCAACATGTTAAAGCTAAAACTTACCATGCCATTATTCTGATTAATGCAATTAATATTAACTTTAGTTAAAAATCTGAGAGTGGGTGGCTCATCCGGATAGCGTTCGCCGCACTCAATTTTTAGTGAATACATTCGATTCTCGAATGGTGTCTGGAAGAAGAGCACAAAAGAGATAATGTTGTCTTGAGTTTGTCGGATTATAATTATATATATGTATATGTCGGAGATTCGTTAACACGAGAGAGAGAGCTATGTTAGAGGCTTGCGGAATAACGAAAACGAAATAAAAGAAATAAGCTATTATAGTGTGAAACAGATCCCTGGCACTCGAAGTAGTAAATGAATCAAGTCTCTGCAAGGCAAGAGGAAACATCTGTTGGTTTCGTGAAATGCTGCGCTTAGGCAGAAACGGAATCAACAGTGACGATAGAAGAAAAGCCGTTGCTCCTGTTGCAAAATGAGACCAAAGCAGTACCCCGTCAATCTTTGTTATGCATAAATGATAGTTCAATAATTACTGTAGTGCTATGCAGCTCGAGTGTTTTGTTGCCTTGGCTCTGGGCGTTGGGCAATGGCGTCGATGACTCAGCCAACAGCCACAGCCACTGCAACCAAACCCCTATAACCAGCTATGATTGGGCTATAGCCTTGCCTGGCCCTTTGGCCTCTGATTCATGCAGCCGGCGCGCGCAACATTCAACGACTGACGGGATATATATGTACATATATTTAAGTTATATGTAATTTAAGCAGCAGCAGCTTTGCTTAATTACTTTTCCTAAGCAAGAAAATTCTGTATATAATTATCTATACGCTATAGAGTGCGAGTTCTATTTGAAAATTCAAGTTGCATCCTTGCCCAATTTTCACCGCTTTATAACTTAATCTATATAAAATCTATCTATATATAAACTTCAACTTTAAAATACGAAAACTTCATAGCTATATATATATAAATTTCTTTTAAGAAAGAAAAGCAAGATTGCCTTTTAGTGTTTTCTAACATAATTACAAAGGAACAAAAACCAAGGCAAACGAAAATGACACCAACTTATTCCAGGATTAGACACTCAAGACTTCGGGTCACAAGGTCGAGCCAAGTTACACTATAACTGAAGTTTGATGTCCGAGATCTTTGAACTTTGGTTCAGAGCTAGAGCCCTGGTTCAACTCAAGAGAGGAAGAGCAAAACATATATATGTATATATGGCTATCACAAATCAGCACGTAAATGTGTGAGTTTCGTTAACGAAGCGCGTCATCTACCTGGATACAAACCGCATTTGGTTTGATTTGGATGAAAAAGAGGAAAGTTATGCTACTAAGTGTTCATTCCAGAAAAATCGGTTATATGGGAGCTATACGATATATCTCACCGATCTGGATAAATCTCGAACTTAACCAGCGTGCAGACAAAAGAACCATCTGGTAAAAATTTCAGCTCTGCAGCTTGACTCCACTTGTTGTGCTGATCAAGAATATATATACTTTATATAGTCGAACACGTTTCCTTCTATGCATTGCAAACTTCCTGACAATATTTATATACCATTTTGTGAATGGTATAACAAGAAAGAAAGGCTAACTTCGGGTAACCGAAGCTTACATACCCTTGCAGATTCAGTTGAGACTCGTTCAGCATACATGGAGGACATAATGACGTTTCTGGTTCAGGTTTGGGTAAACATGACTCTACCTACGACTCTACATGATTCGTCTACCTGGGGAGACCATTTGAAAGTTAGGATCTTGGACAGGCCAGTTATACCTGCTAAAGATTTTACTTAGATCGGTAGTAATCTTCCTTAAATGGGTTCCGCTCAGCCCTCCCCAAATTACTACATGAACTTTGGTCTACTGATAAGGCTGCATTAAACCTGGAACTTAAGAACACCATTTCTCTAAGTAGAAATATATCTATGGATGAGAGGCATCTGATGCACTATTATACAGGTCAACAAATCCTACGGTTATGAATATTCCACAATATGGATCGGTTCACTGGCTCCAATTTAGATGACCCATTCCTCAAAAGATTGTAACAAAATTTTGAGCAAAATATAGCAGGCTTGAGGCCAAATAGTGAGTTGTTCTTCGATTGGACTTATATTTATCAGAAGTCACAACGGGCGACATAAGGAGAACTGGTTTGTAAGCTTCGGTTACCCTTCCTCTGTTATTCGTTCTTCACTTCGTTTTGTGAATAACAAATAACAACATATCAAATGTGAAGATTTTGGCACCTATGACAGTTACTGTTTCGGTAATAGCCACAACTCCATCGTCATCCATGGTGTCCATGTTTAACTTAATAGCTATATTGGCCAGCTAATATAGTTCAAGCAAAGTTTCATCAAGTGAAAATTGAAATGAATCCTAATTACGCAAAAGTTTCTTAATAGCAAACACATTTACAGAATAGTTGAAAAATTCTATAAATAAAGAAATTTGCATGTGGAGCTTAAATCTCGTGGATTTGTTTTCAAATAGGAGACTCTAGCATTTAATATGCATTATATTATTAATTTCTGAAAGGACTTTCCATACAAGAACTAAATACTCATCGTAATATCTGTTAAGTAGGTATTAGTAGGATCTATTAAGCAGGTCTTCAGTGGTAGCTTTGGATGCCATATAAGGTTTAGGCCGAGTTCCCAGGAGGAGGCACAATTGTATCGTAACTCAGGAGATTGAAGCCTGCAGTCTCTGACGACGTTCACATAAAATAACTTCTGATGTTTGCTATTGCGTTGGCCATCGTCTGCTGTACGTTTATGAGATTCATTCAATCATTGCTAGATTGCTAGACGCCTCATTTAAAATAAGGTTGGACGTACATAGCATCTGTTATCGCTATAAACTAATATGTACCCTGATCTAAATACGTATATATAATTCTGAACTTGAAATTTACGTAATCAAAATGATAAAATATGTATCAATAAAACGCCTGGCCGAAAATCCAGAAGCTGATAAAAACGTTGCTGCTCAGTCATTATCAGCTGACGTAGTTGCAAACATATATAGAATATATATATTTTGTATAGCCGAACTGGGTTGAACTCGGTGGCATTTGGAAGCTAAATTATATGTTTTAAACTTACTCTAGGCGGACCAATGATCATGCCAATCCAGTAGGTGAGTGTCATATCATCATCATTTTCGAGACCCCACGATATGGTGCCATCGCCTACTCCCTTCTGGCCCTGATCCAGCTCCTCCAGTAAGCGGAAATTTCGTGGCACCACTGCAAATGTGGAAAAGAATATTCAAAAGACATTTTAAGTTATTTTTATAAATATTTTTTCTATTGGTATTAAGTGGTTAAGCATGTTTTTTTCTTTCATTTTTTGGTTGCCGTGGGTCAGGTGGTTTTAGTTGTTGTTGTTGTTATTGTTATAGCACCTGTCTTTGCATTGTTTTTCTTTGGCTCATCTCTGACTTTGCACACATTTTTGTAGGTCTTTGCTTTGGAAAAAAAAAATTAAATCATATGAATGCCGGACAAACGTACAATGGACAGGCGATTGCTGGAGGAGGGTGTGGTGTGTTTATTTCAGTTCGTCCCCTCGCCTCGAATAAATTTTGCATATTCTAAAGAGCTAAATTGTGAAGAAAATGCAAGAGAAACTGCCAACTAATTTAATTAGAAAATTAAAGAAGCAAAAAGCACCGAAGGGGGCAAAGAAAAAAAAACAAGTAAAAAGGGACACACGCTAAAGCAGTGGAGCAGGCGCAAGGCGAGGTGGCTAGTGGGCGGGGATTGAAATTGTCAAGTCACGAAGCAAAATTGCAGCAATTGTCAAATGGAAATTGCATGGCCTGGCCTGTCTGAACCACGGCCAGGCAAACGGCGTGGTTTGCTTTCATATTATCTTTTTTTCGTAAGTTTTTCAGCCAGAGTATGAAATATATGCGAACCGCCTCAGCTTTTTTATCGGCTCTCGTTCCGTTTGCCTTTGCTTTCTTTTTCCATTTTCACATAGCGGCAGCGGCGGGTGGAGGTGGAGAGGTGCTGCTGCTGACTAAGTTCCGCGATAAAATTGGGTTTTAACGCGTGCGAAATATAGTCCAGATATACGGCGAGTTTGCGAGCACGTGTCACACGCGTTAATTGCATTGCAAAGCGTTAATTTTAACAATTTTAATTCTTACCAACGCCGGTACTTGTGTTCGCCATTGTTTTATAGTGCTGGAAAAAACATCGATGTTAAATCGATACATCGATGTTGCTCAAATTTTTTCAAACATCGATTCTTTTTCTCCGATTTTATTTAGAGCTATTTAGTGTTGTTGAGTGTTATTTAGTGGTGCTATTTGTTTCGATGTTTGTTTTTGAATGCAATCAAACTCGAACCTGTTGTTGCAAGCCCTTTTTTTTGTTGCCCACATACAGTTTTGAATATGTTCCGAATTTGGAGCAACTAATTTCGTTTGTTTAAAATAGAAAACGAAAGACTGTTTATATACATTATGTTATAGAAATACAGAAGTGGGCGGTGGGTTTTATGGGGGCTACATTAAAAAGTTGGCTTGGCAAATCGAATTAATAAACTCGACCTTTTTACATTTATATATAATATTTTAATACTTTCACGCCCTGTTTTGTGTGTTACGTGCATAGGAACAACTTAACTATACCCTTGCACCATAGGTACACGGTATGAATATTTAATGGCACCTTTATATTTTATATATTGGCATATACGACTGTTTCCTTTCGTTTTAGGTTTGTAGACCTTATTACAATTGGTAAATTATGCACCGAAGTATCGATAACATCGATGTTTCTCCAGCACTAGTGGTTAGTCAGTGTGAACTTATATGCAAGAATTTACCATTTTCATTCAACAAAAAATCCAGTGTCCATAATATACCATAAAAATAAAGTCTCAATAGACGTGCATTGTCTGCAAACCAAAAAACAGCTCTGTTAAATCGCCTACTCAATGTTTGACTCATTCACCTAGCTTTGAAAAATATCGGAAACACGTTTATGAACAACTAAGAAAGCGTAATTAGAGCGTTATTGTGACTTGTTAAATGTGACTTAAGCAGAATAATAAAACAATTTCTACTTAATTTTAGTGGCATTCACCAAATCTCATCACATATATCAAATATATATCGACTCCAAGCAAATGTCGAAACGTTTTTTAAAATCTATCGATTATACAGTCGATAGTTCCGACACCTGCTCTGTTATTAATTGCAACGCGTCAGCTTTTCGAATTATTTACAATTAATTAATTAATACACCTCCTCGCTGATGATAAAATTTCAAACACATTGACAATGGAAACGCTGTACCATCAGACGAATCACACGTTGAAGGAAATTGAGCAAAGTTTCCAGCGGCTAAGCCAGATTGGAATGCAGGATGCTCTTGACGTGGAGAATGCAATTCAGGTGAAAATAACGCAGGCCAACTCGTGAGTCATAAACATCATCCATTCTACAATTTCAATATATCCTCTTACTAAACACGACAGGAACTGCGACCGCTTGGATGTCCTGCTGTTCAAAGTGCCGCCGTCCCAGCGGCAAAGCTCGAAGCTGCGTGTGGATCAATTGAAATATGATCTGAGGCACCTTCAAAACTCCCTGCAAATGGCCCGGGAACGACGTCAGCGCCGGCAGCAGGAGCTGTCGGAACGGGAGCAGCTCCTAAATTATCGTTTTACTGCAAATAGCACTGCGCCGGCAGATGACACGTGCCTGCAGCTGGATTATGAGCTGCAACATCATACACAGCTGGGCAATGCCCATCGTGGCGTGGACGACATGATTTCCTCCGGCAGCGGCATACTGGAGAGTCTGATTTCGCAGCGCCTGACGCTGGGCGGGGCACACAAACGCATCCAGGCTATTGGCAGCACGCTGGGCTTGTCCAATCACACCATGAAGCTCATCGAACGGCGACTGGTGGAGGACAAGCGCATTTTCCTGGGCGGCATGGTGGTGACCCTGCTGATAATTGGACTGATAATCTACTATTTTGTGCTGTAGCTGGTGAAACTGAGATTGGAGTTTGCTTGATTTTAAATTAAATATATTTTAGATAATGCGAAATGCCAAAGAGCTGTGTAGCGTAATGTGGGTAGGGACTAGGACTATGTGCGACTTAGTCATCGCTCTCCAGCGAGATGTTGCTGCCGAAGCGCTGATAGAGATGCGCCTTAAGTTCATCCATCTCGGCTTTGATAGTCTTAGCCTTTGCCTCAATGCTGGCAATTTCCTTCAGTGTCTGATTCTTGGTCTCTGCCAGCAGCTCCTGGGTCTTGCCCAGTTTGTGTGATAGAAACACTTCGCCAATCAAGAACGGTATGTCCTCGTCCTCATCGAACAGCTCAATCTCTTCCAGAGCCTCCTCCACGCACTTCAAATCGTTCTTCTTCATCTCTAGCTCCATTTTCAGGTCATCCATGCGGGCATTGTGCTTAGCAAAGCGATTGATACGCTGCTGATCCTCGAAAGAAATATGCACATCGTCGTGCTGAAGAGAGGAAGAGGAAGGAAGAAAACATTAGCATATATCATATAAAAAGTGCGCACTTCACAGTCAAAGAGTAGATGTCAGCGCAAGTATTTTCATTAATTAATTAAATCTTAACTGAATGGGACGAAGAGCACGAGTCACGATGACGAGTATACAATATAGTACACCTCTAGTTGCGATGATTAAAACACAATAGGCGATGTATATGCGATAAGTAAGAAACATGTGTTTATGCGATGTGTAAAATAAAAAGCGCACGCCTTTCACATATTTATTTATTTCACTCACAATTTAACAGCATTTAACATGTATTTAAATTATTTAATTGTTATGCACATGCTTATATATATATATACACACTTTTTTGAATGCTTTACACACAAAATGCAATCACAAATATACACAAACCATAATTGATGATTCACTTACGCTTACATTTTGGAACACTTTGTTCGTTCCGCTTGCAACTTTTGCAGCCATTATTGAATTTTGTGTAAATTTAATAAATGATTTATGAAATTTTATAAACAGTTGCTTTGCTTTTGACAAAATGTATGTCTAGTTTTTGCTTGTTTGTTGTATATATCGATGTTGACAAAAATGTACACGATACGCTGATATCGATACTGTTTTCGGTTAATGCTAATCGAAAGTAAGCAGTGCAAGAAAATTGATTGCTTTAGCAGCTGTTTCATTTAAAAGTTGCCGCGAAAGTAAATTAATGACTTTCAAGTCAGTAAGAATCTGTTAAATAGTCATAAATTGGAATAGTTATAATTATAATGATGTGATGAAATATTTTGTAATATATTAGGTGTTGTTCATAAATATCCATTTATTTAAAGAGGTAAATTTGATCAAGTTTAACGGCTATAAGATTGCTTCTGAGCACACCATTCGCACCATTACCATCTATTACATCTGCACAAGTTGCTTCGGTCAAAGTGAAAATGGTCGATGTGCGTCCGATTAATGGTTTCTTTCTATTTACTTAATTTTCTTAATTTGTTACATCGCCGACTAAGGAGAATAATTTAAATATACTTAAGGCAAGCAGTGCGCTTTGGCCTATACAAATTTCGTACAACCCTCACTAGATGGCGCCATTGATAACTGCAAAGTTCCTTCTCCAGACAAAGTGAAAGTTGTTGATTATTTGGTTTGGCCAAAGGTTTTCTTTTAATTATTACATTTTCTCAATTAATTAGACTTCGATTATAATCCATTTCGCATTGATTAGCATTTGTTAATGTCAAAGTTGTTTCCTTGTTGACCGAATTCGCACCTAATTGTTGGCACGTGTCCTTTCTAGGATAACATTACGAAAAGCTACCAATAAATGTATACAAATGCAATTAGCTGAAATTTCCGTTATTGTAATTAAATTTCCGTTTGCTTTTCGCAGTCACAAGGTAAGTGCCAGCAGTATTTGTCTTGGCCCTCTGCCTTTGCTCCACCCCTTACGCACATTGTACGCCCGTAAATGGAGCATGCCGTGCGAAACTAAGCTCCAATGCGTTTTGGCACTTTCATTTCCTTGAGAATATTATCAAAATATGCAAATGCAATTAGCCAGCATTCAACATTTACATGCACTAACTAGGTGTTAATGCACGTATCTCGGCATTGCACTTGAGATTGCAGTTGATTTTAAGTTAAGAAATAAAAAAGTGAAAAATCCCAGTGCAATTTCGGCGAGATTAAATCTGTTTTGTAGCTAGATCTTATAAGGCAAGCAGTTACAGGGTGCTTTACTGTTTTAGAAACCTAAAAATTTTGATTAAAAATAAAAAATAAAAAAACTAATACTTTAAAATATAAATTAAAATATAAAGTTCTCTTCAAGATGAACTTCTTTATAGAGAGATTCTATTTATATATCCTGTTGTAACTATTTTTAAGCTTCAATTCTGTAAGAAGATAAGCAAGAGTAGAAAGCTTGAGAATTTAAGCCACCTAGCTCTTATAGCTTGGGATGTGCTAGAAGTTATCATAAAGAGTTTCATAGAAATTTTGTAGAGAGAAGATTCTGACACATTTAGAACGTAATCCATATAATTATTATACTAATTAAGGCCCCTTATGTGCTACTTATAAACTTATAGAACGTATTCATACTAAAGATTGTTGACATTTGTGCAACACCCATTACCTCATCAGCTGCTTTTGCTTCAGACTTCCGATTGGCAAAGCAATAGCAACATCTTGGTAAATTCTAGCTTAATTTATTGAATTTGCATCTCTTCATTGAAAGGTTATTCAAAACCCAGCAACAGTTGGCCCAGTTGATTTGTATTTGTATCTGCATTCAGCATTGAGCATCAATATCAATATCTGTGCAAATTGCAGCAATTTATCAGTTTTAGCCTTACAATCGCATTATTCACACGGATTGCATTTAGTCAGCAGCAAGGCTGAGCGTTAGATTGCCAATGAAATTGTTAGCGAAAATTCTGATTTTCGTGAATAAAAATTGAAAAATTTATTGTTTTAGTTTTGTTAATTTGGGAAACTATTTGTGCAAATGGTAAAATCTTTTGACATTTTGAAAATTTTGAAAAACTTCTTAGGAACTAGTTAATCCTGTATGCATAGCTGCGCCCCTTCCTGTACTTTATCTGCCTTAATAACAACCTCGCAATCGTCAGCGGGCCTTTTGTCAAGAGCCGTTTTGAACAAACTTACTAACATACAACACGTGTTATGAATCGACTGAGCTGATGCACTTGTTCATAATTGCTTTCCCATAAAGTACATTTGTAGAAATTTGTGTTCTGCATTCGGCAATTATAGCAGTTATCCAGCTTGATGATATATTTGGCTCTATATCTTGAATGTGGATAAAGTCTAACTTTTCCATCGGCTCATTACATTTCTTTTGTCGCAGTACGTGCATAGGTTATCCATTTTATCAATATCTTTAAAGTTCATAAACTCGGAGAATCACAATTACCTCAAGGAACTATTTTTTGTTGACTAAAATTGAAATGAAATCAATTTGACCCGCAATTCTCAAGGCAAAGCAAAAACATTGCCTTCAGGTGGAAAGCCACAAAAGGTGTGAACTAAAATCTTACCCCCCACCCCCAACACCCACCACCACCACCCCCTAAAACACTTTCTTTTGCCATAGCACGCCTTTCTTCTTCATTTCGAACTCAATTTGTGAACATTGTCAAGTGAGAAATGTGCAATTTGCGATATGTTCAATTGGTCAGCAAACGACCCGCAGCATCAGCATCACCATCAGCATCAGGAGGCTTGAGAAGTAGATCACATACACATACACATGCACTCCTGCCATGGCCACTTTTTCAATGTTTGGCAAAAAAGAGTTTCCTCTTTTTGGTAGGAACGAACTTCTGCTATTTACATTTGTTTGAACTATTTTATTATTTGTCATTTTGTATTTTATCTTCGATTTCCTTTCTTACTTTGTACAGGTGCACAGCAGTATATTATTTGGGCAAGAAATAGACAAAAAATTGAAGTTCGGTCGACTTTTATATACTCTTGCTGATATATAAAGATTTCTTAAGAAATCTAACAACTTTTGCTCATACTTTTTGAATTTTTATACCGTTGTAGAGGGTATTATAATTTTGTCAAGATATTAGTAAGGCATAGAAGGAAGCATCTATGACTCCATAAAGTATATATATATTCTTCATCAGCATGATAAGCCGAGTCGATATAGCCATGTCCGTCCGTCTGTTTCTATGCGAACTACTCTCTCGGTTATGAAGCTATCGATTTGTAATTTTCACCGTAGACTTCCTTTTGCTTTAAGCTGCCGATATGTAAATCTAAATCATGTCATCAAGATCGGATCATATGTAAAAATCATAAAGGTCAGAACACTATAACAGATAGTTCCCATATAAAGACATAATAAATGAAAACTGTGTAAAATAGAAGGAGCTAAAAAGATGTTATTTGGAAGCCAAAGCAGCATTATTTGAGTTAGCCCTGAGATCGGTCTCTTTCAGTCACAAACAGATTTCTTGGAATGTGTTCTATGTATGTACATGTATACATATGTGTGCTTGTATATCAGAATGTACGCACAAAATATTTGAAGATAATTTGGTATAGCTGAAGGAAATACCTTTTAGAGTACTAAGTTTTCTTTCCTTTTTGTAGTACTGAAAGGGTACTTCGGATAGCCGAAGTTAGGCTTCCTCTCTTGTGTTTTAACCTTAAGCTTATTAGTATGTCTAATTTTTACAATAAGATCACAAATACTTTACTAAAAGTGGAACACCATTGGAACATCAAGACCTCATTGAAATTGATCATTTTCGGAAAATCAGTCTCGCACAAAATTTGGCTCGCATCTGCTCTGGGTCTAAGTCATCTTGAAGAGTCTTTCTCTCAGGACCAAAGTGTGGCTGAGTTTGAGTGTGTTTTAAGAGACGTGTTCACATCTTCGAATATCATTATTAACACATTAGGATTTATCATTACGAGATGTGTTGTTGGGTGTGAAACCTTAAAAATGTCAAATGAAGCGAAGAACGCTTCAATGCCAGGTGAAATCTTTAACTGAATTCGAGATAGAATTGAACTTAGCTCTAATTGGAGATACTAAAAGAGTCCAAAATCGTACAGAGAACAATTTGTGTTACTTTTGATAGAAATATATATTCAAATTCGTTGTATTTACATATACGCTTTAGTATAGCAAATTTGGTTCGAATCGCTAATATAATTACAACGATGCAAAATAATTTGTTAAATAATGAAATCAGAATAGCAGGAAGATCTCTTCATACATATATTTATTGTTGGACATTTCAAATTAAATTAGAAAGTTAATATCACCTTGCTCAAAGAGTATGGTTAAGTGGCATCCGCTCGGACATCAGTAAATGCTGTTTGATCAAAGGGCATGCCAACTATTTGTAGCTATATCAATATATCAGTACATATATCAGTGCACGACGAATAGTATGTGCTGGTCAAATTTGTGTACTCTTTGTGTATTTGCTGCAACTATTTGTATTTGTTTACTTGTCTGTTCCTCATTCCCCTATGACTTCCGGGGTTCGATTCCCCCTTTGGCATGTTGAACTTTAAACTTTGGCTACATTTCAACTGTGAAACTTTAAACACTCAGATACACGTTTCCTTAGCCAAGTGAGTTGAAACTAGTGTTGCCTAATTTCGTATGCTGTTTTCGTGGCATTTTCGATTGCAATTTGTGTTATTAAAAGCAAAGACATGACCACATATCGCTCCTACATTCATTATATAATGCCTTAATTTATTATCAGGACTCCAAGGGCTTAGCAGAGCAACGGCTTCATTTGAAAGCAATGTCAGACATTTGCACAAATACAATATAACTACATATATATACTCCTATATATCTGCCTATATGTTAGTCACGTTTCCGTCAGGCCTCAGCAGATGCTAAGCCCTGAAGATTTATGGGCCGCACTTAAGTTCCTTTCTGCTCACAACATTTTTACTTGCATTTCATTTGGCCTTACAAGTGTACTATATTGTTTATTTATTGGCCCAACATTGCTTGAAAGGTTTAATATATTAACAACAAATGAATAATAATATGATACCTACGAGAAAACCCCAAAGCTGATGTATTATTCAATGTTTGGAAGCCAACACCTGAACGATACTAATGCGCTTATAATGAGCGTGCGACGCGAGTCGTAAAGCTATTTGTCATTAGGAAAGCTATTAGCTTAATATGGAGGAGACGAACTATTTGGAGCGTGGAGTACCAAAATAGTTGAAAATCTGAAATTATAAATAGGAAAATGACAATAATGGTTTTAGTATCAGATTTGTATATATGGTCAAATAATTAACTATTTCAAGGACACTTTTACTATTAATTCTTTCACATACATTTTTCGTCAGATATACTGATTCCTTCGTTAAGGTATTTCACTGGGAAATCAATCAAAATACCAGCAAAGTGGCAAAGACTGGGCAGGCATTATCATTCATTGTCTACTCAAGTGAGAATCAGTTGTGAATTCTAAGCGCCTCAGCTGTAAACTCTGCTCTTTGGAGCTTACTGCAGAATATGAATCTTGGGAGAAATTTCAACACGAGTAAAATTTCAGTTAAACAAATCGAAAGACCCCTTTAGAGCTTCGTAAAGTGGATGCTAGCTTTAGCATTGTAAGCGAGTTATTAAAGAGATAAAGTTAAAGAGATTATTGTAGTTAGAACACAGGACACGAAAGGGGGTTCATGCAGGAGATAGTTTAAATTACAGTGCTAAAGATAGATAGGAACATTATTTCTAGTAGTTCTAGGAGGGACAGAAAAACAAGTTTGGCTCGTTGAGTGAGTCATTTTCACCATCAATCAGCTGATGTATAAAGTTAGCATTTAGATAACATTTTCAAGAGATGGAAGGCTTATTAGCAGGAGCCTACTTGAATGTGAGGAGGGAGCTTTTGGGGTCCTAATTCAAGCCACTGAGAGCAAACAGTACAAATTTCTTTTAAACAGACTCAATACGGTCCTGGTGATTCCTATATTGAGCATTAGTACACGATAATGGAATAGTACCTGAGGCAGATCGCGGATAAATAACGAGAAGAGAAGGGGACCGAGGTGGCTACCCTGCAGTACCCCTGATGTAACCCTAAGGGGTTTAGAAAAAGGATTTTTACAAAGAACTTTCTGATTTCTATACATATATATATTGGTTCTTGTATCATGGGGGTGCATTATATTATAGCTAGAATGACGTCATTTGGCTAAGCATATCCTGACATTTAGTTGCATGATTTGACCCATACAAATGAGGTTAAATAAGAGCATTGAAATGCTTTAAATCGAATCCAAATTACAAAACAAGACAAAATGATTGAAATGATAACTGTAAATAAAAAAAATATAAGGATCCAAGAATTATTCTACAGTAGACGAAGAGAAAAACTGTACGATAACAAACAACTTCAATTGCATTATTCAACAAATTCATTATATGAATTACAATTTTGGGTAAATATTTTCCACTCACAATAATTTACATCATCTTTTACATTTAAATTGGCTAAATAAGAAACATATTCCATAGTCGTTTTCTCATTTCTGTTGCTGACATTCCCAAAGAGATAGATTAACAACAAGCCATTGAGTGCAAGTTTTCAGTCAATTATAAATAAATGTCAAGAAACAATACAAAAGCCAATTGTGTGTCTGCCTCTAATCGCTCAACGTTATGTAAATGTTGTCTCAATGAGTGAGCCTGACAGGTAAGAAGGAATACAATGCAAATACTTACGGAGACGAGTCAGTTGCCATTCAAGGAGTTGAGCAAGCTGCGGCAACTGTCACGGGGCTGTTGAAAAGCGTGGGAGCAAGGTAAGAAGATCTCAGCTCATAAATAAAATATAAAAGCGTGGCAAAATACATTCTTTATGCTGATGGTGAGCATATTTACGAAATGTTCAAGTCATAAATAATGAGTTGCTGCGATAAAGGCAAAAGAAGTAAAGAACTTTAAGAGCTGGTCATCAAATGGCTGAAGGAATACTGGTGGAATATGGTGGGCAAACACAAAATGCTTATCATGATTTTGTAATTTACATATTGTTATAGACAACTTGACGTATAAGTTATATTTGCATATGTAAACGAGATGCCAGAAAATATCAGTGGAAATTGTAAATTTTCTATTGATTATTTTATATAGCCAGCGACTGCGCTAGAACACTCTGCACTGTTTGGTTGAAATTGTTGCTTGAACATTCTGCTAAGACATTTTCTGTTGACACAGAGCTCAATTTACATCTTCAAGGCTTATGATCAGTATATAATAGAGCCCTGCATGATTGCTATCACAACGCCAAGGGAGTCATTCAACAGACAATTTATCATTTGTATGAGAATACAAATAAAGGAATCATTGTGTTATGTTGTGAATGCATTCTTTTGGGACAAAAAACTCAGGGCAATATTAGCGTTCCTCAAATCCATCTGCTTTTATGAAATTTTCTTCCTTAGAAACTAGGGGGTGGATTATATCAAATGTGTATATATGGTAATAAAAATCGTACATTCATGACCTGCACATGTGGTAACCATAAAAAAGATCGCATATTCTAATTATAGGGGGGCATTGTGAACTACATGTTTTGTTGACCTGACATCTGGTATTCAAGAAGCATGCGAAGTTTACCCAGTTACCCGATGCGTGTGATCTTGCTTATGTGCGTGCGGTATCTCTTTTTCAAGTATCTTTTTTATGGTTGTATGGTGCCTTAGTGTAGATGTCTTGCCTTTTACAAGTGTGTTTTCAATTTCCTTCTTTATGGAGTGTATATCATTGGATTATATTTACTTGCGCGTTAAATACATTCCTTCGTGTGTGTGTACGGATTGTGTGGACTGTAGATTTGAAACTTTCCCTAAGCATTATACAACATTTCAAGGCTTGAAACTTTACTTATGCAGTATATAATAGGTTTGAAACTTGGCTTATACATCATGCAAATAAGAATGAACAACGCTAACAATAAGACTGTTAAACTATTCTAATTCTTATCGGGACGTTGACGTACAATGCGCTGCACGTTCAAGTGGACCCACGATACCAAGCCACGGGGCTTGTTACGCGCGAAGCCCAGGCTAGAAGATCCCACCTCCCGCATTCCTTCGACAATCGAACACCCACAGCCTTATTGACGGTAATTGAAATGTGTAAGTCGAATTTTAATTTAGGGTTTACAAGGACTCCCAAGTCATCAACTCAGTCGATGCGATCAAGGGGCATATCGTTAAGAAGGTACGATGTCTGAAGCGGTATGCTATGACAAAACGACATATCTTTGCATTTAAAACAGTTGAGATTTAGTAAGTTGACCTGACACCACGATTGGAAAGAAGTGGGAAGAAAAGTCTTTGAAGGACCAGCAAAGTCTAACGCCGTCGGCGTACATCAGTACACGAGAGTGGGATAGAACCTGAGGCAGTCGTTGATAAATAAGGTGAAAAGAAGGGGACCGAGGTGGCTACCCTGCGGTATCCCTGATGCAACCCTAAGTTGCTTAGAGTAAGAGTCATTAAAAAGATCTTCCTGAGTACTGAGATTAAGGTAGTCGGAGATCCACTTAAGAAGATGGGATGGCAAGCCAAGGAGATCTACATTTGATATTTTTTAAATTAGACAACTGTGGAGTAAACCAAGGAGGCTTACTAAGCCTAACAGGTTTTTGAGATGCCAGAAGTGAATATTTATATATATAGATTTACTCTTAATCCGACATTTTCTGTAATATTCATCACATAACTGTTAAAAAAAAGTGTTTTTATTTTAAACGTTACAACAATTTTGATCTGTAGCAAATTTGAACTGCCAAAAATTGTACCAAACTTTTGACCCCCCTCGCTGCATATCCAAACTTAACCCTTTAGTTGCCCGTTTCGCTGACATTAACTGCATTGAAATGTCATAAAAATTGAAACACGTTCCTCGTTCATTCCCAGCTGCAGCTATGCTAGGTAATGCCCTCCACGCTGCGCTTCGTCTTCCAAACTGTTGGCTGAAATTTGAATGGCAGTTGTCTGTGAAGCTCTGGCCTGCAGTGTCGCATGTTGTTGTTCCCGTTGTTGGTGTTGTTGTTGTTGTTGTTGTCGGTTTTGGACTGCTGCTTTGCATACAAATAACGGTTATCTTTAGCCCCTTTGCCCTGGTCGTGGTCGTGGTACTGGCAGTGGTCTCCGTCGCTATACTCTCTGACGTTGTCAGGCAGGCAGGCAGGCAGGCAGTCTGCATTGGCCCATTTCGCTGATGCGGCGCTTTTGCACTTTGCACACATGACACTGGCGGTGGAGCAAGTCCTTATACTGTGGAAAAATTGATGATCTTTTATGAAATTTAAGTCGAATGACTGATATCAGGTATATTCTCTTATTTCTTCCACCTTGTGTTTCCACTATGTTGTGTGAGAATACATGGTTCGTCCTAAAAGAGGCCAGCTACACTACACTGGATCTTCACTAAGTCAACAATTGCTGGATCCACCCTCTCAATATATTATCATCAAATAGTTGCCAACAGCTTCAGAGTCTGTTCCACTGTGCGTTAGGCATGACACACATGTTTGGGGGCGGCTGAGCAGGTTACTCGTAGTTTTTGCCCTCCTTTATGAAAATTTATTGCTTTACGTGTGAATAATTTTTGGGGCATTCGTTGAATAGTCTGCAGACCCTCTTGGCTATGGAATAAATTCATATCCTTATATATGATTTGGCCAGCATGAATTCAGTTAATCAAATGCCAAACAAATTTGCACTTTAAACAAATAACTGAAGGAAATCATTAAGCCACATACAAACTTTGGCCGCAATCCAAGCCCCCGAGAAGTCATTTACAACAGCAGGGCACATAGTTTGGCTATGTAAACTTAACCCATTACAGCCAAAACACACCACTTCACATGGAATTGACATTTGAAGTCCAACGCAACGCAACAACAACAATATTAGAAACAAACTAACATAAACACATTCGATTTACATTTAATTGCGTCTGCAGCTGCAAATTCTGTAATCGCAATTATTGTTCATATTGTCGTTGTATTTATCCAATTTGTTTATTTGCCTGCTGGTTGCATTTGGGCCAAGTTTTGTATACAAAACACTCAGCAGGCGGGTGTGTGTTCAATGTATTCGGATATGTTGTGGGTGTTAAGAGTGTTTTCTATATACTTGAGGAGCAACACCTTCTGTTTATTATGTAATTGCTTAAGTAAATATTTGCCAGAATGCTTGAGATTATTTGTGAATAAATTAATTGAATAAACTAATTGCTGGCATGCCAAGTTCCTTTTGTGGTTTATTTGTTGGATGCGAAAATTGCTTTGAAGCATTTCCAGTGTGAATTCTGTTTCTTTGAATGGAATTTTTGTTCATTTCGATATAATTTTGTAATTAAATGTGTCGGGATCACTTGCCTTTTTCGGTTAGCCAGAGACCTCTAGGTATATTACATTTTAAACTTCAAATTTTGAATTTAACAGCGACTTCTGTTTACTTTACATTTACTGTTAAGTTTAACATTGCCTACGCTCCTAAGCTATAATGTGAGTTGAGACTGTGAAGCTGCAGACTCTCTTCACAGTCCTGTTGGAAAATAGTATTGACAATAAAAGTCCAGAAAGAGAATATAGTAAAACGATCCACGGTAGAGCTTTATATATTTATATGTAACACTTTTAGAGCGCTTTTAGAGCTTCTTCGCTTCTAATGATTCTGATTCTGCATTAAATAAACCAAAATCAAGCTGTTAAAAGTAGGCATAATATATAGCATATTGAATAAGCAAATAGGAACTATAATAAGTGTATTAGCATTTTAAACATTTTGCCTTAGTTTTGTGTGTTTGGGGCTCCATAAGCCATGCCGGTCCCAACCAGCAAAAGGGCAGAATAAGAAGAGGCAGCAATTGAGCAGAAAGCAACTATATGTGCGAGTGGGAGAAGAAGCAACTAGATGTCCCAAGCGGGAGATCTGAGTGCATTCTAAATGAGACTTTAGTCAGGTAAGAGTGGCTGAACTTTTTGTAGTACGAGGGCCACTATTTATATTTCGGATAAAGCAAATAATAGCAAACATTTTGAATGGAAAATGGCTTTATTGTTTTTCATAAAATTCCCCTTGATGATCAATGCACTATTGTATTCGTTCAAATGACTTGTCATAGCAGTTTTTCCAGTCGTCTTGAGACACCTCCATAGGTTTCAACTGCTTCGTCATTGAGTGCCAAATCAGGACTGTACGAAGGATGAGTCGTCCATTCGATGTTTTGACTGCTCAAAACTGATACCTGTTTTACGAAATGTGTGAGAGCTCGCATTGTCATAATGGAGAATGATTCGTCTTTGGCGGTTGGTCTTACGAATTTCTCCGAAGACTTCTGGCAAACAAGTGATGGTGTATGGCTCAGAACTGACCGTCTTACGTTGCTCAAGCGGAACACGTGCTACGTTGCTTCCACGAATAACTTTTGTTGGATTTGGCTCGTCTTGGTATACCCACACGGTCGATTGCTGTTTTATTTCCGACTCATACGTTTATATTCATGGTTCATCACCTGTCACAATTTTATGCACGTCTTTTGGAGCACCACGGTCGAACTTTTTAATCATTTTCTGACACCAATGGAACCTTTTGTTGAGCGATTTATAAATTATGGGGTATCCAACGAGAGCAAATTTTTTGTTACAACTAAGTGTTTATGCAAAAGTGAGGTGGAACTAATGTGCAAGGATGCCTGTATCTCACGATATGTCACATGACGATCTTACGTTATCAGTTCATGCACTGCATTGATGTTTTTTGACAAAACATCCGAATTTTGAGTATCTTCACGGAGTCCGTCGGCGATCGAACTACGACCGCGATTGAATTCACAAATCTTCCCTTGAAATTTTCATTTGTTGATAAAATTAAATTTCTTAACTCACTGTAAACAAAAATTGTACATCAAAACGTTGTGAGTACGTTTATGCTAAGAAATGTCAAACTTTATTATGGTGTTGCCAGTTCCCAAAATATAAATAGTACCCCTCGCATCTTAAGTTATGATCTGTTTATGTTTATGTTTAGCTACATACAAAGTTGGTCTTTTCTTTTATATATATGTCCACTAATTTCCTAAATAATACCATAAGGCCTAAGTCAAACAGCATAGATCTGAAAGACCCATTTAGTATTTGATATTTACTGCTCAGCCTCTTAACCAACTTATGTGTCAGAGCTGGCTTATAGTCTCGCTGGCTTATATACACATGCAAATTTTGTAGATGTAATCGTAGATGC
Source organism: Hirtodrosophila duncani (assembly GCA_037043425.1). Classification (NCBI taxonomy): domain Eukaryota; kingdom Metazoa; phylum Arthropoda; class Insecta; order Diptera; family Drosophilidae; genus Hirtodrosophila; species Hirtodrosophila duncani. The sequence continues at coordinate 3,412,340 of JBAMBM010000194.1, forward strand.
TCGTACTATATGAATACATATGTCACTAATCTGGCGGCTGCTTGTTTCATTCTTTATGCGCACTAAGCTTTAAGGCCATAAAGCTGAATGGATCCCATGCCTGCCTTTGCCACACGATGTGGATGAGGCTTACAAATGCAATAAGCTGCCAATTATCGCCCACTGGCTCTACATAACGTGTCTTATATACCTATACCTGTTAGCTATGAAGCTTGTAATGTCATACGCCTCCAGTTTGCGTATCAATTTCCATTTCCAACGATTGTTTCTGCTGCTGCTGCTGCTGCTGCTCCTGTTGTACTTGTTCTTGTTGTTGTTACTACTTGTTATGCATTCGTTTGTCGGCACTTTTTTGTGCTGGTGCTTTGCCTCTGCCCTACTACTTCCTGCTGCTCCTGCTCCATCTTGCTGACAACGTCGTTATCTATTCAAGTTTGTCAATTAAAAACATAATCCCCAATCAGAAGCCAATAATACCCAGCCGTTGCCAGTTGCTCTGGCTCTCTCTGTGCCCTATACGAGCCCAACAATCCAGCCTCTTCTCCTCCCGTTCCTGGTCTACTCCACCTCCCTTTTGGTAATCTGGCACACCATCAAAAGTTTCAACGCTGTGGGGCAAACATTGGAAGACATTGTCATGGTAAAAGTAAATATTATTTTTCTTCTTTTTTTATTCCATCCTTGTCGTCGCCGTCCATGCCATTTTTTGCCGTCGTTCGATGATTTTTGTTACATTTTTGTCGCTGGCAATCGGCTGAGAAAATTTGGTTTGGGGCGTTGGCAGATAATTGCTGCGATTTCCAGGACTTGGCGTGTGCTTTTATGCAGTCTTTGATTTTGTTTTTCGATTTATTTTTTTTTGTGGAATACCGTTCCCTGCCAGCCATTAAAACGGCGGCAATTGGTGGGCGGCTATAGAGCGTGGCAGGCATTGCGGGGACAGTGTAACAACGCTCTGATTGAATTTGAAGTGGATTACAATAATTCCGGATTGCTCATGGAATTTAGCTGTTGAAGTGCTGAATTAGTCATCTTTGAGTTTCGAGTGACAATCAAAATAAATGAAAGCAAAGTGTTTAATGGTGTGAAATGTTTAAGTCGATATGGAAATGTAAGGCAATTGCTAATGAGGGATTGGGTAAACGTTAGCCTTTATATAGTGTTGGATACGGCTTAAAGCTCTCTCTATAAACATATGAAGAGCTCAATTGGGCAGTTCTTTGATGCAGGTTGAGTAAATTGTATGACTTTTGGCACTTGATCTAGTAGAAGTCTAAACAGATTCTCAACATAGCATGAAAATCTTATCAGATTTCTTGGAAAATGAAGTGGAAGTGCTGACTTTGCATATTGTTTAAGTTACTTATAAAATTTCAAATCATGCCACTGCTTTTCTTTACTTAGATTACCCATTTCACTATATCCTTATGCACTTCAGCATACCATCAAAGGATTTACATAGCAAGGCCCTCTTCAATTACGCTTTGATCAACCAACGTCCATAACAAAAAGTAAGCAATTCTGTATGAGCAATTTGATGCGAGTATGTGTTGGCTTTGACTGCATTAATGTTGTTTGTTTGATGTTGTTGTTTGTTTTTAATTTACGCGCTGGCACAAATTTATTTAGATATACTCGCATCAGTATCAGCAGCAGAGATTGGACAACAGCATGAATAAATATAATGGATGAAGAGATTTGCTAGCATGGAAATGCATTTTTCTATTACTTTACTTTTTCTGTTTTTTTTTTGTTGTTGTTGTGTGATGGACAGCTTAAGCTATGCAAAAATTATAGTTTTATGAAATATAGAGATAGTGTTGGGATTTCGTATGGATTACAATCGACTTTATGGCTTTAAAAGAATGTTGTAGTCGAGACTGGCCGACAGGGATATATGAGTTAGATTTCTTCGTCTTGTTAAGGAATTCAATTTTATATTTGGAACATTTGAGCCTTTTATTACTAGATAAGAGCAGTTATAAATTAATAAACGTATTCAACTGGTCACGCTTATAATCAAAATAGCTGTGTTGGTACACTCGGAGAAAGAAGTGGATCAAATTAGATGAAAATCTTGAAGTAAGAAAAATCAAGTATGAAATTCTTAATTCAAGTCTGAGAATATACTTATATTAAGATATTAAGGATGCCTTTTTACTAACTCGAGTACGCTTCTGACTTTCAAGTTTTATTACTTCCACTTCAATACTGAAATGAATAATTTAATATACTTGAATTAAGTTACTTTTTTGGGTATAAAATTCTTACTTAAAGTATTTCAGACTTGATTCAAGATTTATTTTCCAATTTTAAGACAATAAACGGACATTTTGAAACGAACTCGAGCTAGTACTAAATGTTTTTAGTACAAAAAATTCTTATATTAAGGAATTCGAATTTGATCTTTGCGTAAATTTCGAAACAAAAATGAAGTAAATAGGAGATGCTTATCGCCAAGCTTGTTGCAAAACAAAGGCACATCCTAAGTGCAACTAGCCTGATGCCGAAACCTGGAAGCAGGAGAAGCAGGTCTGGAAACAAATAACAGAACAAATAACAAAACAAGAGAGGAAAGGTAACTTCGGGTACATTAAATTTTATATATCAAGGAAAACTACGCGGGCTTCCAAAACATATTTCCTTTAGCAATGGCCATAGGCAGCGAAGCATCTTCTTTCTAAATTCTTTCAAATACTTTGTGCACACATAAATACATTCTGCTATACAAACACGCAAGCTTTCCTATACATATACAAACAACACATTCGCATTGAAATCTGTTTGTGAATGAGAGAGACCACCAATGCAGGCTTGCGCCTGCCTAAAGGTGTTTGTTAGCGCCATCTATGGTACAAAGCTTTCATTTATTTATATTCATTCATTCTTTAATATGAAAGCTATATGATGTGGCGGTCCGATCTTCACGACATTTACATATGAACAAGAACATATATACTTCATTGGGTCGCAGATAATAAACTCTGGCCAGAATAAGAACTTGTCTCCACTGAAAGGCCTTGAAGGACACATATATTAATTAAGGCTCGTTCACAATCTCTGGAAGAGACTGTATATAAATTGTATATCAAGAAACTATATTTTGTTTACACACACTTTAAGGACGCCTTAGCGTATTGACGAAGTACATGTTTACAGAGTAGATAACTATCCCGATAAGTTTGTACATTTCTTTTGGCAAATCAAGAATTGAAACTTCATCTGATTATTTTCAGGATTCGTGACAATATAAGAAGTTTTGAAAGTTATTTGAATTTTAAACAAGCATTTTATTGTTTGTTCTCTTTAGAAAGTACATATATAATAGCACCTTAAATTCCCAACAATCTGGGGCAGCTCCAAGCTTTGGCCTTTACCATTTTTGGTGCTAGCCAAAACTTAAAGCCAACCGCATATTTGTAATATTGTTCATTTTTGGTTGGCTTAGAGTTTGTCGGTTTAAGTTTCGTCCAGCAGGGCAGCATGTACAAAGCTGCTTTAACTTTTGTATAACACTCATAGTTGCCCTACACACCCCTTCTGGCTCTCCCAAGCCAAATTTCATATATGGGAAACTCTTTGGTTTTTTGTCTTTATTCACAACAACTGAGTTCTCTGCTGCGGTTGTCCGCTGGCCGCAGTTTATGGACTGAATTTCGGGTACATATGTGTGTCCTCTGGCATGTTGGTTGCCTCTAGGATTTACAAGTTTGTTAATAATTTAAGAAGCGTTCACCTTAAGCTTAATTGCGTTTAGCATTTTGGTTTACAATTTATACCAGCCCCGTGCATTTTCGTCATTCATCATTTGCCATGTCGAGTTTTAATGCAGCTGACAAAACAATTATAATTTCTGGGACTTTCTGGGAGTAGCAAGTCTTTCGGCTTGCGCCAGTTGAAAGCCAAAATGCGAAACAACGCACAAAATAATCAGATTTGCCAAAGTGTAAAGTGAAAAGCTTTTAATGGCATTTGCGTAAATTAAATGGCATTAAATTTATTTTCATAGTGCTCAAGCGTACAACTATGACTCAGGCCAGGCAGAGGCAGAGGCAGCAGGAGTGTAGGGACTGGAGCTGGGGTTTGAGTTTTTAGCTGCTACATCAACATTTATGCAATTGAAATAATCAGAATTTGTCTTGGCATTTAAATTAAAATGCCAAAACTGCTGAAATCAGCTAAAAAACGTTGATAGAGTGGGACAGCAGAGGGGCAGGGGAACAGAAAAGGAGATAGAGTGTGATGTCTTTATAGAAAATGTATGAAGAGTGTTGTTATTTTTGCAATGTCTGCTTAAATAATATGCGAAAACTAGTAAATTGAATGTGAAACTGGTTAATGGCCGCAGTAAAGTTCAAGAGAATTGGCTAACTATTGTAGCTATAATCATCATATCATCTGCCTAAGCAGGGCTCACTATCTTTCGATATTCTCACAAACATATTTTGTATAACCTTTTCTTATTATCAAGCATTGACCTGATGTAATCTATATATATTTCATGTACTTTTCATAACTGAATGTCTTATATATACTCAGCAGCAGCTGCCAAGATAAGCTCACGTTTACATAGCTACATACTCGCTTTCCACATAGCATACCCCAAGGCGTCTGCTAACTAAACTATGCATATGTATTCGTAGTAGTCAAATTTGAGCTGCTTTTAGAAAGCAGGGGCTCCCCTCACAATTATATGAGCGTGTACTGCTCACATGTGCAGTATAGCCAAAAGCATGCTGAAACTTCATTTATCCAATTGTCAACTAAAAGGTTAAACACTTTTCCAACAACAACAATATTTTAATAGGGCTTGCAGCAACGCAATAACAACTGCTGCGAAAATAAATATATATATGCACTCGTATATAGTATAGCGAAGATTTGCTGAGACCAATAAATTTGTCTGCATGTCTAATTTTCGCATGTCGCACACACAATTCAAGCGGCATCACCATAAATTATTCTTATCTACTTCGTCATCGGCAGGGTGGAACTGCAACTGAAAACTGGTACGAGCACTGTAGCTACTGCTACTGGAAGCTGGAGCTGGAGCTGGACTGGAGTTTACCTTGTGGTCAGCAGCTGTGGTCAGCATGTGTAAATTTAACCGCAAACTTTAGTCGAGTGGAGTGGACCATATGAGACCAGTGGAGTGGAGTGGAGTAGCGGGGGATGCTGTATTGTGAGTTAGGGTTTGCCATATTGTCGAAGCACAGACGCCATTATCTCAAATGGCGAAGCGAACAACGCAGTGTGGCCATAAATTAAATCAACACACACAGAGAGTGAGCGGGTTCGTTGCTTTTAGAGGGGAGCGGTGTTGGCTTGGGCATGATGTTGAAATAGCATTGCTGCAATTGCAGCTATAGCTATAGCTGCTTTATATGGACTCTCTGTGGACAAGACAATGGACATGGTTTTGCACTCGCTATCTCCACATATTTATCTCTATCTCTCTCTCTTAGCCTATCTTTTCCTCACTTACTGCGTCTTACAATTACAACTACAAATGTCAGGCTCACTCTTAGGGTCAGTATGCTCTGTTGTTAATCCTCTTTGGTTTGCAGCATCTATTTAGTATTGTGTTTCAGTCATTTCGATTCGTATTCAATTAAAAGCCAGTATTTCTGTTGTTCTTTCTTAAAACTGGAGATACAACCCTGGATATTACCAGTTTATTGTGCTAGTTTTCTATAGCAAGCAATGAATGTCACTTGCAGAAAGTTTGCTCCAGCTCAGCTTAAAGAACTTTCATGCCCAAGACCATCTCATCTCAATGCTTCTCATTATTAATATATTTCCGCCATTGGCAGTCATCATGCTATTTCTGGGCTGGGCTGGGACTTGGGTTTCGTTTAGGTTTTGGGTTGTAAAAACTTTGACACTTTGCCTGACCAACTCAAACGATTTGCTCGGTTAGCCGAAAAACCAACAAAACACAACACAACGCCCCCCCCAAAATGAATACGACTTTAAATGACTGCCAAGCCTCAGCAAAGGAAAAGGCTTTGCCAAGACACACACATATAAACAGAGCTGAAAAGGGTTTTGTATTTGTAAGGACACACAAATCCCAATTTAAGCCATGTGCAAACTTTAAGGACAGTTTACTTGAGGGGCGACGCCTGCTGCTTCATTTTGAATATTTAATTTCACAAAAATCTTTTACGGTTTTTCTCGAATATTTGTTGTTGTTGTTTTGTAAGTCAGCTGCTAAATCTACAATATTATACATACTCGCATTGTAAGCAATTTAAAATCAAGCTGCTCCTTAGAGTAAATAATTAATGCAAGCCAAATCTCGTGTTTGCTTAGATCATGATCATTTGAAAAGTCTATGAAAATGTAGCGATTTATGCTGGCATTATGTGTAAGCAGATCTGTCCAACTTTGTCAACTCTATGAGCGTGATGAGAGGAAAATGATGTTGGTTGATCAATATTAAGGTTTGAGATTAGAAAGATATATAATTTAACTCTGTTTAGTTAAGACTAGAAGATAGAATAGAGCCAAACAGCTGTAGGTGAGATGGATCGATCGCCTAACTTGTGGCTGTGCTAGAGAGCTGGACTGCACTTGTCGCTGCAGAATGAATAAGACAACTATTATTAGCTTATCTGGCAAAGTTGACAATTGAGTTAATTTGCACGAAAACATTAAGATGTTAGAATAATAATATGAGGACTATAACTCGTAGAGAAAGTCATGAAAAGTCAGAGGAGACCTAGCTTTTCTAAAGAAATTTCTTTCATCGACTCTCTCACCGTAAGAAAAAGAAATTTGTAAAAATTGTTTCTGAGTTTCTTATAGTGAGCAAACAAACATATAAGGATTTACTGTAATATATCATATATATATATATGTGATGAATTAGATGAGATTCAAAGTACACCAAAGCCTAGTCCTGGTTCTCAAATATATAAAGGAATAATTTAGCTGTTTGAGGCACAAGGCTGTGCATACAATATATACCAAATGTTAAAACTGTTCCGACTGAATTGGTATGTCAACTCATTGGTTTTATCCAAATTTTAGATCCTATTAACTGAGAAAATCGCATAGGCCTGTCGGGCACCTTCAACTTTGTCTTTTCCTCAACTGGCTTTAATAATCCACTCATATTTCATTTATTTAAGCGACAGGAAGTTGTCTGAACTTCAGGCAAATGAATATCCTGTTTTTAAATGCCTATGTAGAATAGGTCAGGTTGTTGATTGTATGGCATTTTTGAAACCATAAGATGTGTTTAATGTTTAAACTTTGCGAGTGCAAATGCTAAGCAGTTAGCGTGTTCTAGTGTGCCTTTGACCCTGACTTACCATTAACAGTTGGCTTGCGATTGATTACCACATAGATAGTTAATCTTAGAAATAATATTTCAATACTAAAATCTGTGTATTATATAGAGCCTGAAAAATGTTAAGCTTACTCGCACTTATATAAAATGTTTCTAAGATAAAATCACATTAGACAAAAACCCCAGTTTTGTGGCCAATGCAACTTTATTAAGCTTGCTCTCATTGTTGCTGACAAAAGGAAATACTATATATGTATATATACTATAATTATATATGTATATATACGTATGTGCAGGCTTTAGGAAGCTGCTGCAATTTGAGGACAATAGCAATGGTCATATGAAAACAATTTTGATGCCTTTTGTTGAACACAAAATGTCGTTCTACTGCCAGAGCAAAAATATAACAAAAAAGATTTGAGTTCATGTGAATTTTTAAATTTAATTCATTTTAAATGGCAGGAAGTGCAAGAAATGTTAAAAAAATTGCAGCTGGAATGGCCATTTTAAATGGAATTTTGCTATTGCTTGAATTAATCGCAATTGGTCTAGCGAATTTTCTTTAAAGCGTTGAGAAATGTCCGCCACGCCATCTTGACTGGGGTTTAGCAGGACCACAGCTGCTGACCAAACGGAAAGCGCGTGTTTCCTTGACCAACATGCCAACAAAGGATAAGCATTCCAGTGTGTCATGAATGTGGTGTTTGTACATATATATAGTATTGTGTATCTTTGCCTTTGTATTGGTTTCAGTTGCTATGGTATTGTCGGCTAAGGGGGCGAGCGTGTGCAGCTTATCAGGAATTGCTGTAATGGCAAATTCGTCACAGCCAAAGATTGTAATCCTAGTGTAAAATGCTTATGGCTTATTAATTTGTGGAATTCTCATTAGGCATCGAGAGGAAAACTCAAGGGTAGTTAAAGGAAATTAAAGTTCCAGATGATTGAAATATGGCCAAGCGAGTTATATGTTCGATGTGTATTTCTGGGACATCCGAAAGCTGCAGATATTACATTCTTATCACTCTATAAGAAAGTGTGTTCTTTGCAGTTTTTAAGTAATATTATATCATAATATTGAATGCAAAGGAGAAACTTTAAAGTACAAGTCTGAAACACATACCTCTTCCGTCTTTGTAATCGTAATTATGTTCTCTAATGTAAATTTGTATGTACAAATTGTCTAATTTCACAAACTATGGCAAACTTTATATACATTAAAATTATCCAGAAACACACATACTAATGCATGAAAATAGTGCATTGCATACACTTACAAGATTTATTTACAGCACATATATTTTGCCCCAATCAAAGCCTGAATTTATTAAAGTAATTTTCAGCCAGCAGAAACTAAGGAAATGATAGGCAGTGGCTTTGCCATTGTTGCTATACCATACATATATATTAAGGCTTGTATCAAATATAGTAAGTTTATAAAATTTTACAGGATAGCAGCTAGTTCGCAGGCCTTTCTAGTCCTAGTCCTTTAGTAGTGTTAAAGTAAAGGCTCTGGCTTAAGTTGAAGAAATTTTGCGCAGCTTAAATCGGCTCTTCAATTTCGATATAAGGAAGTATAAATAAAACCAAAAGTATTCATGTGAATCACTTGCATATTTAAGGATGACCAGATATCTTGGGTTAATTCGGACACAGTGACAAGCCAAGCAAACACTGATCCCATCATACTTCATGACAAAGCTTATATACCCTTCTTTTGAAGCATAAAATAAATATGAAATCCCTGGTGTAGACAATAATAGTCTTAAATATTAATAATGCCAAAAACACACACGCACACACACACTAATGCACGCACACACATAATTGTTTTTGAAAGCCTCATTAAATGCGAGAGTAGTTAAGCCTAAATTTCCTATGAACTGTTATGTGGCTCAGCATGACATTGGAACTTTAATGAACTACAAAAATATGCGGCCGTAGCCACAGTGAAATATGTTTTGTTGGCAAACTCAAACTCTTTAAAAGCAATTCGTATGTGCTTTTGCTGCTGTTGCGAAATATCTGGCAGATGCCATAATTGCCAGGCACACTGAAGTCGATATTAGGCAAAGGCCAATCAATTGGGCGTTCCATTGTCATTATGTCAATCTGTGTGGATGTTTGTGTGCGAATGTGGGCCAAAAATCTTTGCCAGAGCACTCGAAAGTACGAAAGCACTGGGTTGGTATGGGCTCATGCCCTCATGCGACATATCCTTCAATTTGCTGGAACTCATGTTTCCACCCTGGCAGCGTGTGTGCAGAATGATAATGAGCCTGTCGTTAACTTTTCCATACATATTCTGTTGTCTGCTTTCTTTTCTAGTCCATGTCAATGTCGTTAAACACACGTTCAAAGTTAATTAGCTCTAAGCGGCTAGAGCAGAAAGAGAGAGAGAGAGAGAGAGAGAGAGAGAGAGTCCTAAATATGTGTGCGTCTTCACTCAGCAAAAATATGCTCTGCAATATAGAATTTCTTCATAAAGTGCCAAAATTAAAAAAAATTGCTCTTATATGTATAATTAGACTCCACATTACCGATCAGTGAACGAAAGTGAACGAGAAGAAGGGCTGGATAGAAGAAGCAAACGAGTAGAAGAGAAGCCAGTGAAATTAGGTGGGGTAATAGGAGTAGAATAAGTGAGTGAGACGAGAGAGAAGAGGTAGTACTTCTTGCTAGAGTAAGGGCAAGTCTACATCTGAAGATGATCTATTTGCTGGACTCCAACGGCTCTACTCCGGCAGCGGGCTTGTGCAATGCCTGGTAAAACAACTAAAATTGTTTTTAGATTATTTTATTCCATGGCGAATTGCTGTATCAGAAAGGGAATTGAATAGCTGCCAGCATGTTATTATTGTATTTTAATTATTATAATTATTAATTAACGCCTCTTAAAATGCAAATGTAAACCAAATATCATAGTCTATATTTGTTCAAAAGCATTTACATATTTTGTGCACTTTTAATTAAATTAATTTAGCCAATGTGCAGCTATGCATTTAATTTCCCTAGTTGAGCAAATAAAATGCTTAAATTGTAATAAAAGCATCAAATAGTTTTTAATTACAATATTTATATAAACGTTCTTTTGCAGGACATTTTAATGACAGCAAATGGACTTTTTGTTATGACAAAACTGATTTACGAATGAATGTAAATATGAACAAAAAATGTGTAATTTTAAATTGCAACTCAATTATATATGTTACCGTTGTATGTACATATACATGCCTATAATACATGTCTATATCATTTTTAATTAATTATATTATATGCGCTTTGTGCTTGAACTTTATATAGCAAAAAAAGAAAGAAAACGTAGCATACTTTGCAGCTCAACAAGGCATGAAAAACAATGCCAATGAGCCAATGAACTGCTGCTGTTTGACAACATGCATGTATCTACAAGATACTTTAGCTGCAACTTGCCACAAGCACAAAAACGATAGGGACTTACCGACTGAGTCCTACAGCCATTGAACATTGAACCGGCTGACAGCAGACAGAAAGAGCAGGCAGGCAGCCAGACACACTGCAGGCTTGCAACATTATCCTTAGCAATAACAACAAGTACAAAAGAATGAACTGAGTTGATAACATTTTTTGGTGCTCAATGATGTAGCTAGCTTTTGTTTACTGTTGAGATTGTTGCTAATGCTGTTATTGTTGCTCTTGTTTGGTTGTTGACCATTTATGAGCTGGAATCTGTATTTATTGCTTACTTGGCTTACGGGGACTAATGAGCGACGATGTGGAAGAAAAGTAGGGCATTAGGGTGACTGCGGACTGTCTGAGATGGAGAAAGGCTGGGACACCCAAACGGGTTCTTGTTTGAGTAAGGGAAATCATTATCAAGCATTTGTTTCCATAAGTAAAGAAGCAGAATAACTAGTTTATAGAGAGCATATAGTGGTGCTATATATACGGCTAATATCTCAGATTTGTCTAAGCAGGCAAATTAGTAAAAGTGCCATTATTGCTAAGGTTGAGAGTATTACAAATTAAGTGTAACAATTTCAACCAGAATTGTAAATATTCCTTTGTGTTACATGACGTATGAGTTATATTAAAAGACATTTTTGGTCCACATGGTTAATAATTTGATTTGAATTACTTGCAGAGCATTATCATATGAAGTTCCCATGTGAGAAAGGAACTTAAAGTTAAAGTTAAAGTTGTTTTTTCTACACATAATAATAACTCAAGTCGAGTCAAATGTGAGGCGCACAAATCGCACGCATTAAATATTTACACTTTAATCTACTCAATGGCAGACGTCGGCTGAACCCGAGTCAGAGCAGAGCCAGTGTACGAAATGGTGTGGTAATAAAAAATAGCAAAATATCTACCAAATCAGACAATCCGACACAGGTAGACACACGCAAACTCGCTGACTATTCCAGTATTTCCCAGCAGGCGCACTGGTTTCGAGTGGGGGAACCTCAGAAGGCTCGCCTTGGAGTGGTGCGCTGAATGTTAAAAATGTTTCTGCCACTCTCAAATATACATTTCATGTCAGACCTTGATCTGGCTCAGGCTCAGGCGATTCAGATACAATTATGTACACGGCTTTGGTCAAATTTCAACACGGCATAGCCTTTAGCCAAAATCAACAAAACGCCACAGAATTAAAAGCTAAACAGCATAAAACAAGCGCTGGAAATAAAATATGAAGCATTAATATTCACACCCGGCACATGAGAAGGCGCATGGATGAGATTGGGTAGCAGAGGCAGCTGCTGTTGCTGACTGACTGACCTTTGGTGGCCTGGGCGCACTTACTGGCGCCTCAAATTATGCCATAAAATGTTGCCCAAGGGATGAATTCATTTACGGCACAAACCGAAATACACCCCACATACACGCCCGCACAGCACACACACTCACTCGTTCTGCCATTAAATCACCCAAAACAATGAGCTGGTTTCGGTAGGCTGTTAAACCTGCTGTTGTTGGTGCTTGGTTGTTGCCCCTGCAACACGTCACGAAGTTTACCTTACGAAATTAATTTCATTTGAATTAAGCACAGGCAATAATGCCCAAATTATTCACAGACACCACCAGCCAGGACCAAGGACCAAGGCGAAGGCATAGACTCAGGCAAAGGCAAAGGCAATACAATCAACGCTCGATTCGCAGCCTCAAGGCTCGAGCCAAAAACCGAATTGTTTGCCTGTGGTACCCAAATTTGAGGGGAGGCCCTCTTTGTTGTTATTGCATAGACTGTATGTGTGAAGGGGTGCCACTTTATATGGGAGGGGGACAGCATTGCTGTTTGTTTGTGGGCAAGCGAACGATTTCTGGCAGCTAATTGAAAACATTAAATTCCATTTGGCCATAAAGGGGTTGATGTTGTCATTGAGGTGTGATTTTTATTGCTCAACAGCATTTGAATGCTGTGGTTGATTCCATGTCCAAAATGTTGTCGAAGATTCTGATTTTGTTAAACTGGAATAAAAGAGGAATCAAAACGGTAGAAGTTCAGATTGTTGTTGGCATGGCAAAACATAATCATTTCTCTAGCGAATAAAGGTTTTCTCTTTTGTCGAGATATATAATTGGCTTTTGAAGCTGAAGACTATAAAATTACTATCTTAGCTTGAAGTTATCATGCTAGCGGGTTCTTATATTCTGATATTTATAAATCCTATGTAGAATTTAAGAGTACACTGTCAACTGCAACATTCTGACACACTTTGTTTCATAATTTATCTGACTTTGCCTTTCAGCCCGCTGTCCAAGTATTTGAACATGCTGCTGCTATTATTCCTCATAAACGAATTCTACAAAATTTTGGTTCGTCAGTTTGTTCAGTCGTTTGCATAAAACGCTGCCCAGGCATATTTAATGCCGGAAACGCAGACAGACAGTCAGACGTTTGACTGCCCAAGGGATAAATAATGTGAAATATTTACATACATGACCCCCCTCCAACCCCCCAACCCCTCATCGACCGTGCATGGACAATAATATGGCATTAACTATTGTTGCTTGAACCTACCCAGGGGAACAGTTTGTTTCGACAGTTGTTATGGGTTTTATTACACAATAAGAACAACAAATAGCATTGCATCTAATGAATATTTTCAGTGGAAAAGTTTTACAAAGGCATAAAAGAAATGTAATGTGGAAAAATATAAGACTAAGTTACGCAAAAGAAGGTATGATTTAATGAGATATGAAAATGTATACAAAGGCTCTGAGCGACCTTAAAGTACAAGAGCTGTTCCTGACGAGGCAAGTTTGGCCATAAGAAATTTAAAGTGGGATCTAATCATATAGTGTAGGCCTTCAATGAGCGATTATCACTTGAGCAACATCTGTTTAATATAAAGAATCACTTTAGGAAACAGTTTTTATTGAATGTTTCCCTTTTGTTTTAGAACCACCAACTGCTTTTTGTCTTATCTCAGCTTCTGCATAACAAAGCACAAAGCAACTTATTTCTATCCATCATTCCCCTCCACATATTTATATTATTTACAGAAAGCATTGCCTCTTCTCCAGCTTGTTTCAGTTTCACGTAATGCTGCCTTCACACACCTTGTCTGGAAGCAATCTCTTACTGAATGCTATTCGCTTTACATGTGAACATTTTTCGCCCCAAGTTGATTGCATTTTTCAGTTGGAAAGGCGGAGGCGGATGAACTACCGGAGTACTACGAGTAGAGCGTACCTACTCGTACTTATAAGAAAACAATCCGTGCACAGGCAGAGGCGAGCCTTTGTATGCATCGCACGTTCGTTTTTGGTTGATTTCCCAGCATTTCTCATACGGTGCGGGGGCAGTTACTCTTACATACCTAGCTGCTCTTTGGGAGTCTGTAGTCACCAGGCGCCAGGTATCCACCATTCACCATGCAGGGTGCACACATGCATTTATAAGACCTGGCATCGCGGGTCAATTTCATGCAAGAGCGAAAAACGACCTGGACAAACCTGAAGCACGTTTGTGAGGTTTGCCCCGTGCACCCGCACCAATGCCAGCAACATCTCCAGTTTCAGCATTCCTGCTTCTTTGGCCGTTTGTCGTCTGCGTGTGAAGCGTTGCCTCAGTTATGGGGAGGGTGTGCAAGGGTGCTTGTGTGTGTGAGTGGGCGTGGGCGTGGCTACCGACACGTAATTGATTGTTCAATCTGTTCCAGATCAAACATTTCCGTAGCCAGAGGGCGAAATAGCTGTGCGTGGTGGCAACTAAAAATGCCAAAACTCCAAAAGTGCACGCAAATGTTTAAATGAACTGTGAGCTGTTTTGGCCAAGCCATCCAGTTGATTGAGCCACCCGTCTCCATGCCGCACCATCTGTTCTGCCATGTTTTTGAACGCACGACATGGCTTTAAGAAGTGCAAATGAGTCGCCTTTAAGTGTTGGGATCACGTCGTAACCGGGTTGGAATTGAATTTGCTCTCTTCTAATGAACTTCTCAGCCTTCAAACTCATTGGTATGCAAGTCAATTGTCTCTAGTGCCACCATTTGACATTATTCCGAGGACTGCAAAAACAAGAATGGAAGCTATCAAAGGATAACCGAAGTTAACATACACTTGTTGATAATTTAAGCATTCTATCAAGTCAAATACCATACAATTTTCAAAGTTGCCGCCGATACTGCAGATCTAATCAAAGCAAGTCTTTAGGAAAAGTTAAGCGAATGATGACGAAAAGTTGAACATCTGGATATGTAAACTCATTATCCTCTTAAGCATTATAAATGTGTATCATGGTAAAATTTGAATATCCTCCGCAAAGTTATATCATCGATGTCGACAACAAAATACGACCAAAAATTGACCATATTTAAAAGCCATTCGCCACTGCAGCAGCTGTCACTGATTGCTCTGCTTCCAAAATGGCCACTAAATCAGTATAGCTACATCTATTTCTATTCCTATTTCTATTTCTATTTCCAATACAAGCGCCATTTGTTTGCAAATTGAACTTTGAGCTTTTGCCAAAATGTTTTGCTGTTGCAGCTCAATCACTTCTGGCCAACTTATATTGTCTGGCCAACTGGCAAAAGGCCAGTGAAAAGGTCTTGAATGTATAGCACTTGTACTTGGTAATCAAAATGACAATCGTTTTCCTGTCTTTGGCCATTAAGTACATACGAGTGCATACATAAATAAATATGTATTGTCTAACATGGCGTATGCATAATGTTGATTACGGGTCATTCAAATAAAACTGAGCTGGCTAAAAGTTTTGTGAGTACTTTTTAATCGGATTTGGTGATTGTAATGATTTTGACTTACTTGCTTCTGGGTATTAATGCATTCTTGAGCGATTTGTAACATTTGAAAAGTGTGAAATTGTGTCTCACAGCGTGAATTCTTGATCGATATGTAAAGAGTCCCCCCTTTTGACTGTTAGAGTTACTCAGTCAGTTAGTCGGAGGACTAACATTCTCTGCTTTTGGCCATAGCCTGAGCCCTTAGGTTGCTCCGTTTGGTCTGCTATGTTGGATGCGTTTTCCTCATCATTTGTATTATCTCCCAGCTTATCAACGGAGTCGAGTAGAGTAAAATTATAGCACAGAATTATGTATGTGTAAGCAGGACAAAGAGCTTTAGCTCGTGTCTCACCACTTTGTCGCAGGCTGAAACTAATGAGTAAATATTAAAAGAGCATTGAATAGATCAGAGAGAGAGAGAGAGAGATAGAGAGAGAGAGAGAGAGAGAGAGAGAGAGTGAGCGCAGCTGCCAGAGTGACCATTTAGTGCATATGCTTGTCCGTTATAGTAGCCATCACCTCCGCCTACTACACAACTTTTGCACAAACATTATAATCGATTCTCTCTCGAATCTAAAAGCCCAAGACCTTTCGTTTGTTAATACATTCAACTTATAATTAGGCGGCAGCCTTAAATGATTTCATTTACTCACAATGCCACAGCAATTTTGGCATCCCTTTTCATATATACCTCTCCTTCTTATCTACATCCCTTTTCAAACCTACAGAAATCTAAAAGAGTATCAGCTGATCGGTTTTATATCTTCTTTTTCTTTTCTTATTTTTCATTACCAACTAGTAAGTATATATACTCTGTACTCGACTCCATTTCATCTGTCTAAACCATGCCAAAGTCTGCCATAAATTACACACATTGTCAAATTTACATTACATAATTTATGTGTGGACTTTCCATTCATTTCTTTGCCATTGTTTTGCCCATGAATATGCAAGGAGCTCATGTGTGTGTGTGTGTGTGTGTGCTTGTCAATTGGTTATTCATTTTTGAGTTTTTGTGCCCTCCTATATCAAAATTTTTGGACAGTTTGTCCCTTTAATTGAATTTTGAATGCCAAAAAAACAAAAAAAAAAATAAAAGAAAAGGGGAAGTTTTGCATAAATTTAACTTCGTTAATGCTGCCTACATGGCCAGAGAGCGGAAGTAGCTGGTGTATAATATGGTGCTGCTTGACATGGCCCTTGCTCTTGTCGCAACCCCGCATATGCAAAACATGCCACACCAGATGTTGCCTGACACGAACGGCAGCACCAAATTCACACTACTAAGACATTGCGGTGGTGACGATTCCCGTTGCGTATGCTTGCCACTGCTATTCCTATCCCAATCCCGTGCCACCTGTTTTGTCACCTCAAAAGCTTCTGACTATGCTGCAAAATTCACGCCCGCTGTGTGCTGTAATGTGTAGTCCTTTCGCCCGCCTCCACCTCTTGCCGGTCTTCTGCAGCCGTCATGTTATGTTTGTGGAATGCTTTTGTAAAGCTTAGAATGCAAAACATCTAACGCTCTCACAAAGTGGCTTTGGGTTGTGTCTGCTGCGCTGTTGTTGCTGGTTCTCGCTTCGCAGCGACTTGATTGAAAATATCTTGGAGGCATCTAATTAATCTGCCAAACTAAATAACTAGTTTGCGTCTCTGTGCTGAGTGACATGACATTTAAACAAATATGCCACTAACTGTGAGCTCTGCGAGCTTCATTTAATGAAAGATATAATAAATACACTCAAAAAAAAAATATGTGGAAGCACGAATTACAGAAGGTTGATTGCACATCTGTTTGAGCCAAGCCGGGGGTTGGTGTGACGATGGAGCCTCAAAGCCATCGAGGCCTTTTAAGCACTTTGATTGTCAGCAGATTCAGCTGCTGAATTCATTACCTCTGGCTCGATGATGGTAAATGAACATTCAAGATTGTTGTCAACGGTCATCATGCCGGCCGCATTTGCATGCCTCCTGCGAAAGTTCGGCGCCGAGAAGATGGTGACGAGATGACGGTTGGCGAAGAATTGAAAGCCATTCTTGGCAACCTGATGGCCCCGGCAAATGAGGTTAAAATTGTACTTCTGCAAAAAGCTTTCAACCACGTCAGCACCAAAGTTGAGACGGAGGCTCCGATCCCTGTTGCCCCAGCTGGTAGTATTCTCATCCGGATTGGACCACAGCAAATCGCACAGAAGTCCATGGTCATCCACATTAGTAGGTCGCGTAATACGTTTGATCTGCTCCATCGACGTCAGCATCGGACTGAGGCCACCGTGGCAGCAGAATATCCGTTCGCCCACAATTGCCGCCACTGGCAGGCAGTCAAAACATGAAACGAACTTTTTCCAAATATTTTCATTGTATCGTTCAATGCACTCGTCGTAGAATCCATCAACGTGGTTGATGCGGTTGATCTCATGATTGCCGCGAAGCAAAAAGAAGTTCTCCGGATACTTGATTTTGTAGGCGAGCAGCAGGCAGATCGTTTCCAGCGGCTGATCACCGTGGTCCACATAGTTGCCGAGAAAGAGGTAGTTCGATTGAGGTGGGTATTTGCCATGGTCAAAGAGTCTAAGTAGGTCAGAGTATTGACCCCGTATGTCACCGCAGATAGTTAGCGGTACCTCCAACTCCAAGAGTATCGGCTGGTTTAGCAAGATGTGGCGAGCTTTGAGGCACAAACCGACAATTTCCTCCTCTGTCAAATTTACATTCGCTGTCGGTTGGCTGCCCTTAACTGACAGCAGCTTTGTTATTATGCTATCTACTACTTGATTATTCTGGTCCATGTTATATAACGTTTGCAGAGTTGCGTTTCAGGTCAGAAAGAAAATTATAATCCACAAAGACTAGACGCACTGGAATTTGGAACAAAAATAAATGAATTGAGAGTTGTAAGTCTTATGAAATTTAAAAACAAGGCATAGTTAGACTTATTTTTTTCAGTGTAGGTAAACAAGCACAATAATTTAATGGATACTAGAGACATTGACTTTCTTTGATAAGATTTTCTGGACTATTCTAGAACTACTCAGATTTACTCCGCCTTGAACATCTTGCTTCCATCTAAGAAAAACTTTAAAAAACTTTCGGAGCGCCAGATTGCCTTAGAATTTCTTTTATAGCAACTTGCTTACGCATTTCCATTTTATTTTACATAAAGATTTGACTGGCGATTGACAAACATAAATGTTAACGATGAAACTTTTTGTTATTGACAAGGAAATGCTTTTGAACAGGAAACAGCAGCCGGATGCCAGTAAATGTTTCCTGCTCGTTTGGCCACGCTTAACAAATGTTTGAAAGCTGATGAAAAAACAGCTTAACAATTGTATGGAATCATGAGGCATATATATATATATATATATATATATATATTACTTTTATTAAGGAGACCTGGCTCTAAGCTTCACAATTGTTTCATTTGGCGAAATGAATGTTGCAGCAAGACAAATCCTTTGGCTTAGCTTGGCACAAAACTCATTACCTTTTTGGCATCACACGCAGTAAGCGCCTTGAAGTGGCCACAAATTGTGGTCTAACACCTTATAAAATATGACCAAAAGCAGAACAAGGATGTAGAGGATGTAGAGAAGGATGGCAGAAAGGCTCAGGCAGGATGTGTGCAAGAGCAAAATGTGTGTCAGGCCATAAAAACTGTCTGCCTGACAGCAGTATGCATGCCATTCCCATATCCATTTCCTTCTATATCCATGGATTCATTCCCCAACCACTCAGAGACAAAAGCAGTCATAAACACTTTATGACAGAATTGCACGGCAATCGGCAACGGGTTCAAGTCCCGTTGTTCACACTTGGGAAATCAAACGACATGGCGTCAATCAGAGATGTCCCCAAACTGCCAGGCTAACAAACTGACAATGAAATCAAACTGAGACACAGCCCCAGTAACCGGCACTGATGTAAGATTGTGCGGGCGCCAAAAGGAGGCGCAGCGGAGGAGGTGTAGTAGAAAGTGGCGTAGAAAAGCTGCGTTTTATTTGGCCAAAGGCAAAACCAAAAACCCGCACACACAGCTTCACCTCAATTCCCCAAATCCAAACAGCTGCCCTGCTCACGCACGACTGGTGTCTTCATTGTGGGCCAATTTGTGGACACGACCATTGGACCATCATCAAGTGAGAAATTTCCAATTTCCGAAATGTTCAATTGGCCAGCAAAGTGCCCGCAGCAGTAGCCGGAGCAGCGGCAGTAGCAGCCGCATAACCCAGAGCCCTGGCCTTCGAGTCCTTGGCCATTGTCATAGATAGCTACATAAGAGCATCTTTTCGTTTTCGCATTTGTGCAAATTTGTTTGGTTTCTCACTCGGCTTCAGTTTCAGTTTCGGCCTCAGTTAGATTTGCTGCATCCTGCTGGCTTGTATTTACATTTAGCGTAGTATTTTATTATTTGCTCAGGCAACAATTTGCTACGAGTATCTTCGATTGCGATGGACAGGTTACATAGACATACACTGGGAAAAGCGAAATGTGAAACCCTTAGAGATGTTTACATGTTGCAGCAAATGGATTGGAAAGAGCAAAGGATGTGAAAAGATATACATATACTGTGATGGTATAACCGATAATAAGAGTACATGCGATAAGGAGTTGAAAAAGTGCTCTATTCCACTGTCGCTTATCCATTCATATAAGCCACTAAGCCTGCAATCTCCGAGAGAGTTACAGTTGGAACATAGCCAAATCTGATTAGAAGAGAGACTTGGCATTTATATGTAAAGCAATATACGATTTAGAACTTATAACAACTGCATATGAAATGTCAGACTACATTTATTATGTGTCAATTCATGTGCTGAACTACAATGCGGCCATGCGGAGGGAATACTTTCCACGCATACGGAAATCTAAGTGTGTGGCCATGCTGCATAAAAAACGAAAACCGCCTGAGTACCTGGATTCATATATGGCCCATCAGCCAGCTCACCGCCTTCGGCAAAGTTCTGGAGAGATGTCTTCTAAGCAAGATTTTTGCTACTGAAGCTGTCAAGAGAGTCATCCCGAACTCTCAGCTCGAAGGATTACATGGAAAGAAGTAACGTGGTGGCGGCCTTCCTGGACATGCAACAAGGCTTTGACAGACTGTGGCATTATGGGCTGCTCTAGGCACTGATGATTCTCCTAAGCCTGCAGCTCTATACGCTTAATCGAAGCGTGCTCCAGGTCAAGATCTTCGTAGTTGTTCAGGAATTAGCCCGCTCTGACATGAAGTACGTTCAAGCCGGAGTGCCTTAGGGTAGTATGCTGGGGCCACGGGTCGAGACATCCCAACTGCGACTCAACGGGACCTCATGGTGTGCATTTTGGCAGATGACTCAGCTATACTGGCCAGGGACTCCTCAATCACTGATATGCTTCAGGAGAACATGAATAAGTTTGGCACAGTGACGTACTCACTCAGGCGAGATTCCGCTATGATGAGCTCTACAACCACAACACTGCTCAGAATTACTTGGGAGTTACCTTGGTTCGTTGGTTGATTTTAAGGAGACACGTCATAAAAGTCACCTGTAGCTTTAGAAACAGAGCCAAGAGAATGAGCTAGGCACTCAAGAGCCACAATAAGCTGTTCCTCCGCAACAAGGTCAAGGAACACACTCAAATCTTAAAGCGGAAAACCGGAGCTAACTGGGATCTGCAGAGAGATTTGGGCGGGCCAAGCTTTAGTTAGTTTTGATAGTTATCAATGGCAAATCAGATATATACTATATCAGGTATATACTTTCTTATTACCATCCTAATCTCTGCCATTCTTTCGGACACCCATGACTAGTGTATGTACCTCTGTATCTCAATTTTGTAAAACAATTTCTTAGAGTGTACAATTGCGCTGGACAGGTTAAAGGATCATACCAGAAAGACCTGGAGCAGCAGCAGCCGTAACAGATTCACATTCAGTTGCAAATATAGATACAGATACTCGTGTCCAGCAGCAGCTGCAACTATTTGTTTAAATTTGAATTTGTTTCTGTTGTTGCTGTTGCTGTGTAAATTTGTCAACTTTGTTGTGAACTTACGAGCACATGTATTGGTACAATTCTTTTGTTGGTCAGTGTTTTATTTTTATTTTTTCGTTTAGTTTTTAATTGTTTTGGCCTTTACGGAAAATTGGATATTTCCCTCGTAAGGCAAGTCAATGTCCTGAGGGCCAATTGTCTTTTGTATGCAAAACTTTTTGTCATTCTCGTTCTTGCTGTTTGCTTTAACTTTTGACCTTTGCTGTGGTAAATAATGTAAATTTCGTTAAGCAACTTCAGCTTCATTTGAATATCTGTATATGGCAAAGTGAAATTATGTTTGGAATTTTTCTAGGAATACCAAAAATTTTCTAATTTAGTTGGCTAAGGAAATTTCTCATACTTTTTTCGGCTGTTTTAATGGTTTTTTAATGTGCCGACTTCAAATTCAATTACTACGACTGCTCACATTAGATGAGGTCTCATTTCACTATGATGCTAAAACCTTTTGGTAGACACTGTTGGGCGTCCACTGGGTATGATGGATATAATATCTGTGCTATTGTGAGCTGATTGAGTCTGACAGTTATCTGCGCAAGTATGCGCCTTGCAAGCAAATAAATCAGCCCAGCGTGTGGTCGCAGCTGCACGGCTACCTGGCCAGGTCAGCCTCAGCCTCATCTCTCCACGGTCGCAATAAACTTTTACGCATTCATTATGACCACACGGCAAATGACATTTTCTTTGTGCTTACCGCATTTTCCGCTTTTCCTTTAGGGTCTTGGCGGGTGGTCTCGTCCCTTAAATCGCCCGCCTTCTCTGGAGGTTTTTCGGTGGCATTTTTTTGGTCGCGCTTTTCACATCTGGTTTATTGCTGTTGCTGTTGTTGTTGTTGTTTTTATTTTTTGAGGTGGCGGTAACAAATGTCAATAAAAATAAATACTGTTGACGCAGCTCGTTTATATTTGCCCAAAGATCTGCGTACTTCAGGGTTGTTGACTTGCCTGCTTGCTGGTGTGCGTAGAGTTGTCGTTTGACATTTGAGTGACAGTTGAGAGTGTTTTGTGTGTGTGGGAACTGAAGCATGCTTTAGCTGATGCCGCTCAGTGTCATTAAGTCAAAGTTAATGTTGATGGAATTGTCATTGAATGTTCAATGTGGTTATGATATGGATGGGTCTGTCAAGCAGCTTAACCAAATGATTAGATATGTATAAATAGGAGAGTGCGATAGAATTATGTCATCAGAGTGTAAGATAAAATTGTATTATGAAAATGTAATTTAGCTTAGTTGATGAAGGCGGATTTTTCGATGTTTCTATAAAAGATTAGGGTTTCTATTTTCATTTTCAAGTATAATATTTCTTGTAAATTAAAGATGCAATAAAAATGTTTTTAAATTCAAGGAAATCTTTGTACGAGGGGTACTATTAACAAACAGTTTCAAATGAAAATTCCTTTGTTGGTTTTCAAAATATTCTCCATGATGCTGAATACACTTCCGCATGCAGTTTAGCCACTCCACAACTGGTGCCTTTAAAATGATTTCTTTAACGCTTCTACAACCTTTTTGGCGTCATAAAAGTTGAATTTTTAGTTTTTCTTTGGCAAAATCAGGAACAGACAAATGACATTAGTGCCAAATCAGAACTGTAAAATCTATTAGATGTTTTGAGTGCTCAAAAACTCTGCTGTGTGAGTTGATCAATTTACCTAGATTAAGGAACTTTGGCGCACGTTACATTTTCCTTATTCTTTATTCTTAACTTCTAGCAAATAAGTAACAATTTATCATTTAGAATGGACCATCTTACGTTTCTATAATGATATGGTACTTACAAATGGAACTAATGTGACAAGGATAAATCAATCTCACGATATGTTACATGGCGATCCTGCATTATGAGTTCATTCGTTGACTGCATCAATGTTATTGGGAGAACAACCGATTTTGGGGCCTTCGAAATTCGTCGGCGACCGAACTACAGCCTACGATTGAATTCACTCTACCCTATGCCAGAGTTATACTGTGATTTTAATGGTGCTTCATCGGCATATAAAGAACTGAGCTCATCTACAGATTCTTGATTGAGATAATCCTTGTCCAAAGTTGTGAAAAATAATTCAACGAAAACGTCATCTTTAAATTTCCATTTTTGGCCTAATTGATTTTCTTAATTCACTGTTTCACAAGACAAATAGCGATTGTACATCAAAACTTTGTGAGTACGTTTATGCTAAAAAAGTGTCAAGCTTTATTATGGTGTAGTCAGATTTTAGCTATTGCCATTAGTGTTGCCAGCTTTCCAGATATATAAATAGTACCCCTCGCAGTTATGCATTCCATTTGAAGTTGTACAAAGTTCTTAATTGTAAAATTGTTAGTGTTAAGCCAAGGAAACCCTATAATGTATTGTATATAATTTTCAAATCTCTCTTTTGTAGTTGCACGCAAACAAACTCATATTCACATTTTGATTTGTGACAACTATTAAGTTTATATCTCTTTAAGTTACACACATAGGCAAACTTGCAATCACATTTTGCTTTCTTAAACTTCTTTAAGGCTGAGAGTGGCGGCAGCTCAACCGTCGCCTCTGAACATCAAATCAAATGCTAAAATACTTCAAAGCCGCACGATTAACATCTGTACCGGCAAACAATCGCTCCGTTTTTGGAAAACATACATCCTCACAGAAGTTATATAGGTATTATATAGATATTAATAAAATATTTTTAGAAAATCTCCCAATACTCTTGCATATTTTCTATATTTGTTTGGAAATATTTTTGTAGAAAACGCCTAACCTGTTTCAATTATCTCATTTACTTCCTTAAATCTTTAGCATATCGTTCAGTTTTATCTGCCATATAACCTGCATGACTTTAACTGTTTTTTGTTTATTTCACTTTGCAAAACTTTAATTTGGAATTATTGGAATACTTGAGGGGACTTTCACTTACCCTGCCGTTGGTCGCAACTTGGAACCCTTTAACCTGCCCCTATTTTTATTTAGCCATAAAACATAACACAACATTTGCTATAACCATAAAAGGGGCTTTCTCTGTCGACATGCTCTGCGGGTTATTTTGCCTTTTATTGTTGTTTGATTTCAGCATAAAGGGCGGATTTGGCAATGCATTTGGTTTGGTTTGCTTATGTTTTTTTTTTTTGGTTGGGTATTAGTTGGGATTTGGTTTTGCTATGTGACCCTGCCGGTCCAGTTGTTGTTGTTGCTGTTGCTTGCTGTTCTACTATGGGCGTTTATCGTTTTGCTTTCGTTCCCTACACGATTTGCATTTGTATTTGTTGCTTGTCGAAAAAATGTAAGGAAAATGCTTGCATTTTCTAAGTATATATATATGTGTGTGTGTGTGTGTAGGTGTTATGGGCGAAACAAAACGAGTGTAAGATTACGCATACGCAATGTGTACCCTTAGCACTTTGTATTACGTTGTGTTATGTTTGTTTTTTGACAAATTATGCAAATGACATGCCCAGAGAAAAAGCATTTTCCACAGGCGTGTTTTTGGGGCACAGATGTTTTTGTCTTCTGGGGTCGTTTTTTGTTTGGGTCTTATGTTGAACTATGCAAACGATTTTGCTGTCCATTTCATTTGTGCCTCTCCCTCTGCCTTCATTTAAGCGAACACCAAACCACTCCAAACTGCCAAGCCAAACAATTCAAGTCTTTATGACTTAATTTGTTTTGCGTGTCGATTGTCGAGTTGGTCCTGGTTGCCCATAAACAGCTTCACACAATGAAATCGTGTTGACATTTTTTGTTTTTACGTTGCCACAAAGTCAAACAAACACTTCATTAGTAACTCGATTATGTATTTGCTTATAACTTAATCTAGTCGTCGCAACCGAATATCGTCAACACGCAGCGAGCCTATGAAATTTCAATGAGCACTGGACACGCACATTATCAGGCAGGCAAGGCACAGTGGTTAGGATGACGAATCCAGGAGGATAACTAGAACGTCATCATTCAAAAAGGCAGAATACGGACCACTGTGCAGTGGTCTGGGCGTTAGTTTTTTTTTATTAAAAAACGCTAAAGATTTTCTTTGAAGGCAAGATTTCCTAAGAAATTCCTGCATATCTTTTGCAGTCTCGGATTTGCACTTTAAGTCTGGCTATAAAATGGCAGGACGAGTCATGCGTGCAACTTAGCTGATTTTAATGCAGGTACGTGCTGTGAATTATTGTCAACACTCCCCTATACTTGGGCTTAACTAAACGTTTGCGCCTTTGTCTGATGTGATGTTCGACTGTCGCGTTGTCGTCGCGAGCATCTTTTGCCGGGCCTCGCTGCTCGTGCTGCTCGAGTTGCGTTCAACAAAATTGATGAGCGTGTAAACATGTGTCTGCATGCTTTTATTTATGGATTGCCATAAGAGCTTGACGCAACATATGGACGTATGTACAAATGTATGTATACTATGTCAGAGCCTTTGATTGAAGCAGGCAAAGGCAAGCAGTAAGCAGAGTGATGTCTAGCTAGGTGGCAAAAGCATAAACATGGAGCTGGGTCATAAAGGCTTGATTAAAGTTCTCATTTCTTAAGACACTTTCAGTGGGTATTATAATTTTTGTCAAGGTTTGCTGCAGAGCATAGCAGGACAAATATTTACACTTAGATTTTAAATTTTGAAGTATTTTAAGGATTTCACAATTTAGTTTAGTTTTTCTTCTTTTATATATATTGAGCTAGTCGCAATAGTATCTCCCTATCATTTGGCATACTTAATCTTATTGCCATCAATTTAATTCCATGTAGAAGTCTTCCTGTCTTAAGAACAGTTAAACAAACCTTCATTTTTTATATATTCTATATAAATCCGTAAACAATTAAATCTCATTTATATCACCTTTATTCTCTCTCACATTCATTTTTGTGGCTTTTTAAGTTGCTTTGAAACTTTGGTTAGCCTTTTATGTTATGCTTGAAGTTTCTGTTTGTGGGGTGGGGAGAGGAGAGCAGAGGCTTGGGGTAACATGGCCTGACGCTGTTTTCTTTCAGCACCGGCAAATGGTTCAGGTGTCAAAATTGTTTGAGTGAAAGTTTTGTGGCTGCTTTTACGGGCACGCTTATTTTGCAAGCATTTCATGCACAGGTTATTCATGTTATGCCCCGGCTTGTTGCATTGTTGTTGTGGACGTTGTTGTACCTGTTTTTGCTGCTGTTCCTGCTGTGTGGCTTAAGTGCAGCAGGCGACGTCTACGGCGACGGTGACGACGACGACGACGACGACGATGACTCTGACGACGACAACGGACAAAAGTTTTGCGCATTTTTCCACAGCTCTGGAAAATATGCTGCACATTTTAACGCGCCAAAGTTGCAAGAACGTCACGACAGCTTGCCAAAGTCAGGGGGTAAGAGCAGGGCCAAGGGCAAGGCGCTGCACAAAAAGAAAACTATTACATAACACGCATTATACGCGCACAAAGAAGCGTGCAAAAGGAGCGCAAGGTGCTTGCCCAGGAGAAATGCATAAAAAAGCGCATTTTATTATTTCACTCGAAACTTGTTTACGTCGCATTTTTGCTACCCCCTGGCCCCCTTTCAGTGTTACAGTGCCGCTCTCATACATATCTGACTCTTTGCCTTTACCCGGTTGCCTGTTTTTGCCGCGCGCATTCATTACGAAGTTTTCTCTTCTTCTTATTTTTGTAACATTATTTTTATTATAAATCAACAAAATGCACTCAGTGCGACTTTCAGTTGACGCGGCAACTTTTTTCCACAGACTCAGAATTGGCAAGGGCAAGGGGGCGAAAGAGTGCAAAAATGCGTTGTTGTGATTTATTTAATGCCATTATAGTTATGACTTAAGCTGAAGAGGCTTATTTTTCTTGGCTGGGAGTTAAGCGTTTAAGGGAATATAGTTCTGTGAATGAGTTGAAGCTGTGTGTGAGCATGCAGTTACTATTTGGGTTAACATTTTTAAAAGATGAATATTTAATCGTAAAATTTTTGAAAACTGCTTAAGAACTTGTTTTTTATTAGAAATTATTTTAATCAAGACATCATTGAAGAGTCGCATATATATATTCTATACTTTTTTATTTTCATTTGGCTTCAAAATAATCACAAGGAAATATTTAATAAGAATCTGCCATTGAGCGAGCTATGCTATAGTATAATTAGACTCTTATTTAATGCTTCTTTTTTGTTTAATAAATTTGTTAATAATTTGTCTAATATATGAGGGTTTTGGTAGTCCAAAACTGAAGCCAGAGCGATAGAAGAAATCGACATTCTTTATGGATCGAATACGAACAAATCAAAGGAAAACGGAATAAATGGCAAATTTGCTTTTCAAATAAATCGATACTTCCACTACTCACATATATTATGTAGCTATAAGCCTCAGTTTCCTATAAACAAGGTGATTCGATTATAAAAACTGCGGTGATTAGAACGCTGCATGCTTCCAGCACTTTAAATTAAAGTTTCAGATCACTTGGCTCTAGCAATCAAAAGGTTTCAGCAACAGATATAGTGACATCGTCTTTGTTGAGATCCTCTTTATCAAAAGAGCAAGTCTATCTGGAAGACATACTAAATCGAATCTTCTATTTATAATAGTTGATCCAAAAACATTAACAATATTCCAACCTTTAACAATATTACAACTTTTAGATACATTCAAAACTCTACCTGTTTATCCCAAAAGTGGGTCAAAATGGTTCTCAAAGTTCACATGAGAATGTAAGAATTTGGTGTAAGTGTTTGAGAAATCTACGAAAATAGAAAGCCAGAATTTATTGGCCTGTTTGCCTTGAAGAGATTCCAATTGATTGTAAATCTAATCACTTGTTTGTAGATGAAACTAAAACAAAACATTATTCCCTTAAAGCAACAAACATTTCTTTTGCTGCAAAACAACTGTCTCAGCTGCCAGTCATCTGTTTTCCTACTTTTGACTCCTTTTTTACACAATATGTTGAATAAAAATGGAAATTTGTTGCAAGGCTAAGACCCGTTGCGTAGATTTTCGTTTCATTTCTTTTATTGCCGTCTTTTGCCGTGGTTTCTGCGGTTGAGCGACAAGCGCAAGAAAATGTCAGGGAATTTGTCAGTTTGATGGCGGAGGTAGGAGTGGGGCTGCATCTGCATAATGATGAGAAATGGCATCCGACAGGCTACAGAACTGGAAAGAGAAAAGCTTGACAGAGAGAGTATGACTGAGAGAGAGAGAGAGAGAGAGAGAGAGAGAGTTTATTAATGCAAAAAAGCAAAAGTGAGACGGCAGTAAATGACAACTAAAACTTTTTCAGTGAAAAGTGAAAATTCAAGTGAAAATGTCTTTTCATTAAAAAAGTTAGCTTGCCTCTTCATAATTTTAATACAGAAAACTATAAGTGAGATTGTTAAATAAAGTAATGCAGAAAAGTTTTCACAAATATTTTGTTGATAAATTTTAAATAGATCCTTGAAAGGTGACAAAGATAGCGTTGCTTTATCTATGCTGAAGAATTTTAGATAGTATTTATAATCTCAGAAATCTCTTCATTGTAGAGGATTATTGGATTCGACTAGACTAGCAAATATATTGCTATTTAAACATAAGGAAAGCAAATGTGATAAAGGTTGAATAAAACTAAAATAGTTTGTTAGCAGTGTACACATTCCTAGAGCCTTCAACATATCCTACAAGAAGGTGTAACACCAACCTTTGTTAGGTTTCGTGTAAAAACAACTCAGCTGGAAAAATAACCATTTCCCTTGATCCCTTACAGTCTTTGGGTTGCTTAAAGCGGACAAACTTAACTCTAAGCTGGAGGCAAAACAATCCAAAACGTGAATAAATTGAAATCATCTGCAGATTGTGCTCTCTGTACGGCCTTTAACGGCTACGTGTGAGCCTTTTGCTTACAGGTGTTCAGGTTTATGTGAGGTGATGAAGTGTTTTGAGGTGTTAGAGGGTCTTGGTTGATTAATGCGACTTGTCATAATACCTTCAGCTCATTGTGATGAATGCCACAAGTTGAGGAAACCATTATGCTTGGCTCCTCCTCATTGCAATTTCCTGAGCTGCTCTTGACCTATTCAGTTATTCAGAGGTTTGGGGCGGCATGGGCGGTCATGAGTCCTTAGTGGGTGATTTGCATGTTGATCTCATTAGCACAAAACAAGTTCATCTGCTACTGCTGCTACCTCCACTGCATGGCCAATGGCTTTTAAATATGCAAGTACAAGGGCATGTCAATGAGTTCTTGAGGAATGTTATGGAATGCTTTCAAAAATTAATGAATGAATTGATTCCTCAAGCAAGCAGAGGTAATACTCCAGCAATTAGGTTAACGCTGAAAGCAATACATAATTTGCAGGCAATTATATCTATGGAAAGGCTTAAAATAGATGAAGCAACGCTTACTCTTTGATATACCCTCGTAGTATGCATATACATTATTTGCATGCAAATGTCGTTGGCACTTTTAACCACCACCAAGTGGCTTGGTTCTGCTGCTTTTGCTGCTGCTGCTGCTCTTGTTGCCTTCTATTTTACTTGCTTTTACACACGCCTTTGTTGTGGTCTTGTGATGCACTTGGCTTGGCTTTTTGCCACTATAACTGTTAACTGGGCTCATAAAGCAGGACCCTAGCAAAAGCGTAAGCCACAGTCGGCCCTGTTGTTGACACTTAAGCCAATATGCAGAGCACGCAAAAGAGTCAGCAAATGGTCAGAAAAATATAAACACTGAACGAGAGAGTTGAGGATGAGGGTGAGCAGGAGGGTGAGTAAGAGCATATAATGCGAGTATCCTTTATGAAAAGTTTTCTTTTGCTGTTTTGCCAACTTCTTGTTGAAATTGTCGCTTGTCGTTGTTGCTTTTATTGGCCACTTTGCTGGCCGCCTTTGTAAACGTGCTTTTATGCCACTCATTAGTGGCAGTTTAGTTTGCATTTCAGTTACAGATGGCTGATGTCCACACTCTGGCCTTTAAGTCTATTTAGAGAAGTATTCTAACTTTTGCCAACATATTTGCTTTAAGCCTTCTTACAAGCTCCCAGCATTTTTCTTTGTAATTGAATTAAAAGTAAGCTTTGCTCCAAAAGTTCTAAACAGGTTTTCCCCAAAAGCAACAAGAAAAAAAAGAAAACGCAAACAGCATTATGTCGATATCGATATGGAGTGCAAGAGCAAAGCTCTGAAATCGGCTTATTACAATCAAAAAAACAAAGCACTGGCAAATCGAAGGGCATGCACGCACTGTACAAATAATAGTACAATATTTTGCGTTGGTTTTGCAGCAAATAAATAATTGAAAAGGTAGTAGAGCGTGTGCTGCCCCACGGAGGCAGCCATTAAAGCCATGCGCTTCAACGCGCTGCAGAGCAATTAAGGATCTCAACGAATGCCCCATAAGCATCCCTAAATATTGTGGGAAGAATCAAAAACTAAATATAAACAAGAAAGGAAGGCCAAGTTCATGGAAACCGAAGATTTCATACGCTTGCAAATTTGGTTGAAATTCAATTTGGTTCAATTTGGATAAAAAACGACAAATTTTTGTTGTCCTAAGAGTTCATTCCGAATCGATTGGTTATATTCCTTTCATGGGATATTATTACATATATAGTCTTGTGCATTATCTCACAGTAGCTTCCAAACTTAGTTTAGTTTTCAGACAGAACATATCGGATCAGTGTATCATGGCGCTGCTGCTTCATAGAAAACCATAACTTGAAGAACAACAGACTCAATAGTTCTCTAGCTCAAAAGAAATATGTTAACACTATCTGGATATTGGCAACGCTTTCAAGATCGTCTATCGTAATATCATTCACTTATTACTTGGCATTGTTAAAAACTTGTTCTGTACAAATATAGTTGGAAAATCATTAAACTCTTTTTAAGAGTATTTGAAAAAATTTCCCCATGCAGCTGTAAACAAGCTGAGAGAGAATAATTGACGCCCAAGGCCAAGGAGTCAAGCCAGTAACAAGAACAGCAACAACAAGCCTGAAAACCCCAAGCAAAATAAACAAAAATGTAATTTGCGCCACTTAGCAGCAAATGGACAGTGCCATTAATAATTCCATTTCGTTTTTTTTTTTTGTTTTTTTGAGGGGGGGCATGGGATGTAAGTCAAGAAGCAAACACGGCACAGATAATAAGGAAATATGACTTTGTGGCAGGTCGCTATGGCCGCTCTGCCCTAAGGATTTTTGCCCACAAAACTTGACCACCAAAATGTGAAATTAAATAATGAAAAAAGGCAAACAACAGCAGGCGAAGAAAATGCCGGAAAAACATAAAAATTAAATGTGTTTTCAGGTCGCGCTTCGCTCAGTTGGAGTGCAGTTCGTGTTGGCTTACAAGAATTAAAATTTACTTGAATTAGGTTTTGTAATTAGAAACATTTCTGTGTTTCTTTCTTTTTGAAAATGTATGAAGATTAATACGATTTTTAATTATAAGCTTAAGCTCAAATGCTTGTATTTCTCTAACATATAATTCAGTTTAAGGTTGCTTTAATTTTGTTAATAGTTTAAGAAAATATTTGTAAAAACATTAAAGGAAAGTGCTCTGTCTCACCCGTAATTTTTTTGGGCATGATGCTGAATTAAAGAAAAGGTAACTGGTGGCCATTTTATATGTCTAATTAGTAAACAGTCTAAGCTCAAGATGTACTATACAAAGCCATCCAGAAGCTGTAAGAAATCCACCTGTTGGGAAAAGAATTCGCTTCGGGCGCATATATCTACCACGTCAACGTCAAGATCCACAGGTTTTCCGAGTCTCAGGCTTAGTGGTCAGATGTTAACCTGGCCTTGAGTTTGTTGGACAACATTATCAATACAGGGGCCACTATTTATATTATATATGCTATTTATATAGCAAAACAAATATTTTAAAATGAAAAGGCTTTATTGTTTTTCAAAATATTCCCATGATCAATACATTTTTGCATTTGTTCAAAAGAATTTGTCATAGTAGTTTTTCCATTACTCATGCAACACCTCCATTGCATGGTTTTTGATTTGCCAAATCAGAACTGTACGAAGGAGATGTTCTGACTGATCGAACTTCACCTGTTTGACGAGATGTGCATTGCCATGGTGGTTGGTTTTACGAATTTTTTCGAAGACTTCGGCAAACAACTGTTCGTGTATCACTCAGAATTGGCCGTCCTACGTTACTCAAGCAAAACAGCGGCCACATGACCCATTATGTCGGAGAAACTGGTGACCAGTTGCTTTGCTGAGCTGTTTCCACGAACAATTTCTGTTGTATTTGGCTAGCCTTGGTATACCCTTACGGTCGATTGCTGCTTTATTTCCGACTCATACGCATATATTCATGATTCATCACCTGTCACAATTTTATACACGTCTTTTGGAGCACCACGATCGACCTTTTTAATCATTTTCTGACACCAATCGACGTTTTTAAACATTTTTTGAGCGCTTGATAAATTATTGGGTATTCAACGAGAGCAAATTGTTTTATACAGCTAAGTGTTCATGCAAATGCGAATGTATTGAAGTTTAACTAATGTGCAAAGGTGCTTCTATCTCACGATATGTCAGATGACGATCCTTCATTATCAGTTCATTCATTTACTGCATCAATATTTTTTGGCACAACAAACCGATTTTGGAGGACCTTAACGAAATTCGTCGGCGAGCGAACTACGCCTACGATTGAATTCACTATACCAGCGATATACTGCGATTTTAATGGGGATTCATTGCCATACAAAGAACTGAGTTCATCTACACATTATTGTTGAGATAATCCACTTCGAAAATTGTGAAAATTAATCCAACGAAAACCTTCTCTTGAAATTTCCATTTGTTGGCCAAATTGATTTTCTTATTGATTGATTTTTTCGTACATCAAAACGTTGTGAGTACGTTTATGCTAGAAAATGTCAAACTTTATAATGGTGCTGCCAGATTTTAGCTATTGACATTAGTGTTGCCAGTTCTCCAAATATAAATAGTACCCCTCGCAGAAGATACTTTCTGCACCTTTTACTGTTCAATGAATTTTAGTGCCTCTAACATTTCCTCTTATTCTTACAATATTCTAAAATGAAATGAAATATCCATCAAAAGCTATTATTAAAAGCAATTATATTTTGTAA
Source organism: Hirtodrosophila duncani (assembly GCA_037043425.1). Lineage (NCBI taxonomy): Eukaryota > Metazoa > Arthropoda > Insecta > Diptera > Drosophilidae > Hirtodrosophila > Hirtodrosophila duncani. The sequence goes on from JBAMBM010000194.1 coordinate 3,445,963, forward strand.
AATATGCCGCGGCTATTGGGTGAATTTTTCCTGATTTTGCAAATATTTTCTGGCAAAAATTTTGGCCTAGAACTATAAACCAAAATGCCTGCGTAAAGAGTTTTCAACAAATTTTATTTGTCATATGTGAATCCCAAAGAGGCTAATATAATTTGCATGTCGAACATCAAATCCGTATACAAAGTTTTTGGTGCTTTGGTGCACTCCGTTTAGACCTTGGCATGAAAATTCAATTAAAGTGACAAACTGTCAAAATTTATGACATGGGGCACACAAATACTCGTTGCCAAAACAACAAAAGAAATAAGCCAAATAAATACCCAAAGGAGGGAGACAAACACACACACACACATACACCCGCGTAAATGCGACAATAAGCAGTGAGACAGAACCACAATCACAATCACAATAACATTCACATCCTCATACAGATCCTTTATGCATATTCATTTGGCGTGTGGCAAAGGGCCAAGGGAGGCGTGGCTTATGAATTATAAAAGCGTAATTGAATGAAATTGAATAATGACAATGCCGGTTGACAAGAAAAGTGAAATTCCATTGAGCGATTTATGAGCCAGTTCAATTTTGACAGCCACAAAATGTCAGTTGTTGCATAATTTAGTGGGGGAACTAAACCCCTTTATAAAGGCATCTTAGTGGCCTGCCAAGCCACATTCACAAAGTCATGGTGAACTGGAAGAGTGTGGTTGTGCTTGGGCTAGGTTTGGTGCTGTTTGGCACAATAGTGGCATTTAAAGAAGAAGAGGAGCAGGAGCAGGAGGCGGCACTGCAAGAGGATTCACATCAGATGGCCTTGCTGCAGAGCAGCCTGATGCTGCAGTGGGCGGAATACAAGCACAACCCAAGGTTAACTTACTTCACCTGCCGCAATCCCGCCAACAATGACACGGGCAATGTGCGCGCCAGCCGAGCAAAGCTGCGCCAGCTCCGCGAGGCATTCGATGCCAAGAATGTGCAGCTGATTAAGAGCCTCTACCAGCGACCGCAGTCCTTTGTGCGGATTGTGCAACTGGATGTGCTGCATCAGGCGAGCACCCAACGCGGCAAGGGTCGACCAACGTCTGTGGTTCGCCGAGGAGGCTCCGGCTTCAACTCGGGAAGCGGCTCTGGAGCAGCTCGCAATATCAACCACGCCGATTGGTTGGACAGCGCTCTTAAGGTGGAAGCCCAACGGCAGCTTGTGGTTGTGGATTTGGCCTGTGGCATGCTAAGTCGTCGTTTAATGCAGATGGTAAGCGATGAGTGGGCCAAAGGGGGCCAGGTGCAACACTCCCTGCGCATATTAAGTACTCAACAATGAACATTTCAAAGGCTTCCGCCAAGATGCTGTACAACGCCAAGTTTCACTGGCTATTGATTGAGGATTACACGCTGCACGTGAAGTCGGGCGTCCTGGCAAAGACGGAGGATGCAAAGCATGAGGTTACAGAGGATGAAAATGCAAAGGCAATGTCGCAAGGACTGCAGCCGACGGATGAGTTGAAATTGGAGACCATTGAAAGCTTCATGGAGACTCTCAACTTCTATATTAACACAGAAATGACATTGGCCAAGAGGGCAACCGAAGGAGACTGCTATGCACTTTACGATGTTTGGTAAGCAGTAGGGTTTGAGGTTCGTGGCATGAGTTGAGAGAAAAGACAGCCCTCTGATTGAGACAGGTGTCGAAAAAGGGTTGACATTTTAATTAGAATTAGAAAGGAAATTGAATTTAACGGAAGTTGCTACAAAGGCGGTGGTTAAGATGAGACACACTTAACGGGATGGAAATCCTCATTGAAGAGTTGGCAATTTAAGTATAGGAAACGTTAGATGAAAGTCTTGAGACCTTATCATCTAAATTATAGTTTGTACTCAGCATTTCTTTATATATTTGTTTGTTAAGGAGCCCTGGTTTGCTTTATGGCGGTCGGGTGAACGTAACGGATATTGGCGGTTTCTCAGCCACGTATGGCCTTCAGCTGCATAGCTGGTTTCGCATGACATCGACAGTGCTGAGACGACTCAATATGCAGCATGCGAGAGTACGCTGCATGGTTGTGGTAAGAAAGCCAAAACGCTGGCATTTTCAGCCTGCACCAGCACAATCGAAAATGGAAACTGCCATCCACAGGTGACGAACAAGAATTTGACGGGCGACTTGATGTACTATCTGACGCATCAGGTATCGACTAACATTGATACCATGAATCGTTTCCACTTCAGTCTAATGATGGATGTGCGCGACATGTTCAACTGGACGTTCGTTCTTAGCCGCACTTCGTCCTGGGGCTATGTGAAGAATGGACGCTTTGATGGCATGATTGGTGCGCTTATACGCAACGAGACTGATATAGGAGGAGCACCCATTTTCTTTTGGCTGGAGCGACATAAATGGATTGATGCCACTGGCAGAAGCTGGTCGAGTCGTCCATGTTTTATATTCAGACATCCAAGAATGACTCAAAAGGATCGCATTGTGTTTCTGCAGCCATTTACCAATGATATTTGGCTGTTGATACTTGCGTGCGGTGTTTTCACCGTGCTTATCCTATGGATGCTGACAGCCATTGAATGGAAATTGGTGCCGCATAGTTCAGCGGCTTTGATAAAGCCCAAGGGCGGGGCACCGCCACATCAAAGGCATCAACAACAGCTGTCTCATCAAGAACAACCGCTGTCGACTGTTCGTTCTGCAAGTGCCCCGGCGGAAGCAGAACCGGATGGGTTGGACATAGCTGATAGCACCTCCAAAAGCTACTTTACACCCCTGCCCGTTACAGGAAACTTCTGGCAACGTTGCCATTTAAAGTGGACCAACTATATGAATCAGCGTCGGGCTAAAAATAAGTCGACGCAGCGTGCTGGTCTATTTCTGGAGTCGGTGCTATTCTTTGTCGGCATCATTTGCCAGCAGGGCTTGGGTTTCTCCACCAGCTTCATCTCGGGCCGTTGCATTGTAATTACCAGTTTGCTATTCTCCTTTTGCATCTATCAGTTCTACTCGGCCAGTATTGTGGGCACTTTGCTCATGGAGAAGCCAAAAACCATCAAAACGTTAAGTGATTTGGTGCACAGTCCTCTAAAGGTGGGCGTCGAGGATGTGCTCTATAATCGAGATTACTTTCTGAACACTAAAGATCCCGTCTCAATGGAGCTGTATGCCAAGAAAATCAGCAGCCTGCCGCCCATCAAAGAGAGTGAAGCAGCTGGTGCTGGTGAGCCCACATCAGAGCCGCCAATAACTGGCGATGCAGCCAAATCCTATCGAGACATTGTACACAGCCATGAGACTGGGGCACATGCCAAGGATAACATGGCCAGCAATTGGCTCGATGCAAACACTGGACTGCTGCGAGTCAAGCAAGAGCGTAAGTTCCTCTTCACAAATATTTGGCTAACCTTCAACCAATACTTCCACAGGCTTTGCTTTTCATGTGGATGTGGCTGTGGCCTACAGAGCCATTGCTGAGACTTTCAGTGAGCGGGATATATGTGAACTTACCGAGATCAGCATGTTCCCGCCCCAAAAAACGGTTGGCATTGCCCAAAAGAATTCCCCCATGACAAAAATCTTATCTTACGGGTGTGTAAATAGCATATGATCCGAGGTTTAGTTTTATATCATTTAATGTAAAATCTTACAGATTACGTCGTGTCACGGAGACAGGCATATTTACGCATCACTACAACGACTGGCACAAGGGCAAGCCACCGTGTGTGAAAAATATTGAAACCTCGGATTTGCATGTAAATTTTTGAATTGGGGGGAGAAATTGCAGAAGCTTTATATATTCCTTGCTTTTAGGTCGATATGGAGACGATTAGCTCTGCATTGATTATACTCATCTTTAGCTATGGTGTTACCCTAATGATATTGGGTCTAGAGATCTTATACTTCAAGTGGAAGTCACGTGTTATCAACATATAAGATTAAGAACTTTGTAGTTACTTAAAAAAGATAATATTGTTTCTGTTAGTACAATTACAAGTCTTTTAAAGCAAATAGATTTGTTGAGTTGAGTCGCTTCACCTCCTTTGCACCCTCTTTATTAGCAGTTTATACTTAATTCTTGACTTTCAGTTAATTTTCGATTGACAGGCGAGAATTCAAAGTCTTTCCGTTTCATTAACTGCACACAAAAGCAAATTGATTTTCGACTTTCGCTTTGAGCCAGCTGTGCAAATATTTAAGGTATTTTCGTAGAGGTACAAGTTTAATTAAATTAACTCCAACTCAAGAGCTCCAACACCCCCGGCGGGCGGGGAAAAACAAAGCGAAATGGCGAAAAAACATTAGACGCCCCTAACTGTTCGGTTACATAATTAAATTTTTTGCATCCATTCTCCAAGATGCAAATCCAAATGGTTTTTGCTTAATCCACTTAACGACATTTAAGCAAGTACAACACGGTTTAATTTGATTTGCATTTAATTTGATTTTTAATTAGGAGGCGAAGTGATTATCATAGATTGCTCATACGACATGGATAAGAGCAAAGCAGTCTGTCCTTTAACTCAAAAAGTGCCTGTTAATATACCAACTTTTGAAATATTCAACAAATGTTGCAACAATCTGCTCAAAATTGTTTCTTTTCTTGGCTGTATGCGCCTTGAGGCGGTGGCGGCCGAAGGAGGCATGGCCGAGTGAGTCAATTTCAACCACAAACGAAGTACAAAATATCCATTAAGATAACAAGTTTTTAGTAGTTGTAACATTTTTTGCCTACAGAGTCCTTCGTCCTTCTCGTTTACTTGGTGCTTTCAGTGCTTTTTTCACCAGAAGGCTTCTTGTCAGCGCACAAAGTTCTTGTCTCTTGGTTGTCGTTGTTCTTGTTGCTGTTGGCTTGGCTCTATGCCAAAGTGACGCTCTTAGGCATTTTTAAATTTGAAAAGACGTTTTTTTTTTCTTGCGCTAGTTGATGTCGTGTTGTTGTGGTGAGAAAGTGTTCGCCGCGTCCTTGTTGAAAGATTTGCGTGCTCAGGAAAAGCAGTTCACAAAAAGCCTGGAAATCAATTACGTGTGGCAAATATCTTATAGAGAGTGTGGCTAATGGTTTGTTCGCCCATAGAATATAGTTAACAAGTTGTAAATTAGATAAAGTTGTATGGTATCCAATGATATGGAGGCGGTAGACGCCCTTATTGCCTATATAGACTTTAGGTATTCTATTAAATCTCAATTTTTCTGTAGGAATATTCTTTTGTTTACCATTTTATGAACTTAAGAATGCTTTCATAGTTTGCTCATTAATGAAGATTTATTTATCATCGTTAGCTTAGAGGTAAACAGACTATTCTACGGTTGGAACTTAGCACTATCTTTATGAATGCAAATCTCATCCAAATTATTATGTTGAAGCTTAACAGTGACAAGATTGCGGAAGCATTAGCTGGCTTGGCTTAAAGTCAAGATGGAAATGTTTGAACTTTATTTGCGGTGAATTTTCTATGGCCTACATGTCTTATAAGAAGGATGGAACCGATAATGGCACCACAGTTTACCTATGCACCGCTCAGTTTCCACATATATTCTTACCTTTGATTTGCATTTATAGTTCTTACTAAAATCATATGAGCATTTCAATTTTATGTCACATAAAGTTTTATAGCCTTAATATATTGAACAGATTGTATTTTCTTATGGCCAAATCGCGTCGAAGCAGGCCAAGCTCAGCCACATTAAAGGGGCCTAGAGACTTGCATAATTGTTTCTGCTATTTATTTTACGCTTGCGTTGCCTTCATCGTGATTGTGATTGTTTACTTGCCCGTCATCCACTTGGACGGATCGTATAGGAACTATCCAAGACAACGACTAGCAAATCTGTCTGACTGGCCAGCGCATGCTTCCTTTAACTTGTCGGACTATATGGGATCAGCGGGGGAAACAGCAGCAATGATAATGCCTCAAGATCTTTGCCGTAAGAATATCTTCCTAATCGTAGCTGTTTGCTCAGCCTTGAATAACACTCAGGCGCGTCAGTTAATACGCGAGACTTGGGGCAATACAAGGGATTTTAATTACCCAGCTTTTTCCAAGATGCATGCGCATTTGAAGGACCTATATCTGCCGCCAGAGTCGGAACGTTTGGAAATCTATAAAAACTATTTGACTGGCAAGGATGAGGGCTTAACTGCAACCGTTCAGATTGTGTTCATTGTTGGACGCAGTCGGCTGGACAAACAGGACTTACTGCAGCAGGAAGCCTTGCAATACAATGACATTCTGCAGGCAAATTTTATTGATAGCTACAATAATCTGACTATCAAGACAGCAATGGCCTTCAAATATATCGCCAGCAGCTGCTCAAAGAAAGCCGCCTACTTGCTGAAATGTGATGATGATACGTTTGTGAATATGCCCAATCTGCTGCATTATCTGCTGGGAGGTACAGTGCCACTGTACAAAGCCACTCTAAGCTATCATAGTCGTTCTACCCTTCTGGTGCTGAACGAACGAAATCGTCTCAGTGCTACCAGCAGCGTACTGCGAGGTCATTTATTTCATTCTATTCTTCCCAACAACAATGTGAAGAGCGAATGGTATATGCCGTACTATATGTACCCACAGAGGATTTATCCAAACTTTCTGTCGGGCTGCGGCTATGTGCTTTCGCTAGATGTGGTGAATCAGCTGCTTGGTGTAGGCTTGCAAACGCCACTAATTCATCTGGAGGATGTCTATTTCACAGGCATCTGCGCAAGAAAGGCACACATTGAGCGACGGCATCAACCGCTCTTTAGGATCGAGTACATTAACTCATCGATGTTGTGTGCTTTCAAGGGCGCCATTACGCAGCATCGGGTGAAGAGCGCGCTCATGACAGAGGCATGGATTTTCGTAAGCAACTACAGTATACAATGCCCCTTGCCGACTGCACGGGCCATAGAGGAAGTAAGAAATGGGAAAAATGCTTGCTGGTGATTAAAAGACAGAGATGCATATCATTCAGAAGACTGTCAGAAGTTTACTGATTTGCAATAAACGTTTGCATGATAAGCAGTGTCCTTGCTCAGGCGCCAATAAAATGTCTTTCTCTAGCTGCAAAACATAAGCTACTGAGCCCATTTTCAGTATAGTTTCTTTAATGCAAAAGATAGTTCAGTCCACAAAATATATCTATAGATTGTTTAAGCAGATGTCAATAGCAGATATCAGAGAATAAAGAAGTTCTCTCTTATATGTAACTAAAGGCATTCGCTTAATGCAATTGCAACACTTTTCGATAAGCGCCTTAACTTTGACTGTGACAATTAAATTGTTTTGGCTTTGTTTAAGCGCAAATTGTGCAACAAAACTTTTGCGGTTGCCAAAGAAAAATATCAACAAGCAGTAGCAAAGGACCAAGGCAGGGACCCTGCAGGAGCTTGGTATAATTAACAAAGCGTTCAGCAGGGCGCGTAATTTGGCTAGCTGCCCCGTTTTCCAGCTAGTTTTCCAGCCAACAGTTTGGCTCAAATTATGCACTGCGGTCTGATGAAAGTTTTCGCCAAAGCCAAGCCAAAGTAAAGTAGTTGCCGTTGACGCCCCCAAAGAGCAACAGGATGATATCCAGGGCGCAAGAGAGATGGCACAGAGATTGGGCAGCGGCAAGTAAGTGCATATGCTGAGGGCCTGTGTCAAAGTGTGAAAAACTTTGTGCTTCTTAATTAAATTTTCGACAGCGAGCAAGTGGAATTATGCGCTAAAAATGTTGCAACCAGTCTAGGTAGGGCCAGAAGGGTGGGCTGGGGCAGGTTGCTAACTTCTCAAAAGTGACAGCTGCGCATGAAGCGGATTGAGGGAATAATGCACTTGACTTTAAGCCATACAATTAGATGAAACTTTCACATAATTGAGTGGTTCATTATAGAAAACTTAAAACTAAAGCTTTTAAAGATCTAGAAAGCTTAAGAGGAATATGGAAAAGCAGAAGAACATTTGCTGAAATAAGTTTCAATTTATAATAAGCTAATTTTATGACTCAATTTTCTCATGTATCTGTTTCTTTTTTCCAAAGAATCAGTAAACATCTTCACCGTTTTTGGTTCCAATATGCTCCCGAAGCTCACAAATTGTATTTACTCCACCTTCGCTAGAGTGAAGTGGTGCATCCTTTTGGCGCACATTCTTGACATCCCTCCTATTACTTGTGTTACCCAAATATTTAATTACATATAGTACGATGTTATTAAGCCACTTAAGCTTCACTAATTCAACTTAAATGAGAACTAAACAAATATAAACAATTTGTAATGGTCTGGGAATAATATGGATGCTCATTATCATTCGGTTCATGTCTTTACAAATGAAACAAACTGACTTACGTTCCTATGACATACGCATTACGTGACACACATGCCATTGCAATGCCATAGATTTTTCGCCCGTAATTTAATGTCATAGAAATAACAAAATGATTGGCCCAACCATAATGTCTGACGAAGGCCTATAAATTGAGCTTAAAGAGTTTGCCACAACGTTTACCAACATCGCCCAGCCATGCGAATATCATCATCATTAAAGTTACGCATTGCACAAGTGTAATAATCATCATAAGCCCTCCTGCTGTGTTCACTCCACATGAGGCATGAGATTCAAGGGATCTCACAGGAAACTTGAGCTTAAGTTATTTGGCATTTAGTGAGACTTGCAAAATAATTATGTGTCTCTCATAGAATTCATGCCTGTGACATAATTAATATTTAGTGTCCCACACACATAGCAATACACTTGGAGAAACAACACAAAAATAAAGAATTTTCATCTATTGATATAAAAACTTCTGTACTAGAATCATCTTTAATTATCTTTAAAAACTTAAATGACCATTCTATACAGTGTTTTATGATGGAGTCTGAAAAGTTTTTCATGTTGCTTTCACTTAAAATTCCAAATTGGTTAATAGATTTAGTTAAACTTCAGAGAACTTATCTTATATAATTGGATGAATTGAAGAATATCATAAATATTGTGTTGAAAGGGAATATAAGTATGTGAGTTATAAATTTCAGAGTTAACAGAAGTGTAGCACTTGTGCTCTGACTTGTGCTTTATTTATTAACAAATTGGACTTGATTTAAGAATTCTGTTGATTTTTTAATAATTTGTTTACTTCATTTTAAAAGTAAGAGCTAAGATTCCATGTGCAGGGTCACTGGGAGGTTTAAAATCGCACACGCATTCGCGTAGGTATGAGTGTGACCTGCAAGCTTGTCTTTCTCGAAACACGTGTCTCTCGCCATTTTGATGAAAAAACAGGTAAGAAAGCTAAAGTCGATATTCCGACTATAAGATACTCGTACTCTGCATTTATTCAATATTCGACACACTCAAATGTATGAAAAAACAAAATAGTTGTTTTTTTTTGGGTTGTTTGGGTTTGGGTTGTTTTCATACAAAATGTTTTTTTTTACGGTTTTGTCTACAATTATTATTCGATCTTAACAAAACTCGGTGAATCGGTAGATTATGTGCTTATACATATACAAATTTAAAAACAAACTTGATCTGACGCTCTACAAGGCGAGTCTACATACCAAATTGGGTCTCTCTAGCTCTTATAGACTCCGAGATCTATTTGTTCATACAGACGGACAGACAGACAGGGCTAGATCGACTCGGCTTTTGATGTTGATTAAGAATATATGTACTTTATGGGGTCGGAGACCCTTCGTTTTGCCTGTTACATACATTTGCACGAATACAATATACTCGTTTACTCTACTAGAGTACGAGTATAAAAAGAATAGGTTTGACTTATCGCCTCAGAAGCACCAATATTTAATGAACGTATTCACTAGCTCGGATAAAGATATAAATGATAAATTTATCACCCGACAGCTGGTGAATGACCATTTTGTGGTTTATTGTTATAATTGTGATAAACACTATTCCATATGTTCTTTCTTTTTGTCAAATCAACTGCAATTGATTGAACAAGGTCTTGATGTGTCCCTTGTTGAGTTGGAATTCATCGATGGTAAATATAAATAAACAATACAGAAATGCACCATGATGCACGCCATGTAGTTATATATCATCTTATGGAAGATTTAAGTGCAATACAAGCCTGCCAGCGAGGTGGCAAGGGGTCTCTGCCGTTCGGTTTCTGCATGTGCTCCGTAATACAAAGAGTCAACTCATCATACATGTAGCCATTCAGTTTTTCCATATGGGATCATCTGGAGTTGCTGCATTCTTAACTAATCCCAACAATGTTGGCATTGGTTCTATCGATGGCATCGGCATTAAGTAACCTAAACAGCCTGACACGGATCATGAGGCGTAATCTTTCCAGAAGCATCACGGAAGCCATTAAAGTGCAAGTCAAAATCATAATAAAGATGATACGTTTTGTTTCATGAGTTTTGTAGAGTGAAGCTAATGATTTATAACTTATCATGTTATCAACTGGCGATAGCAAGCTAATTTTGAAAGTGAGTGAGAAAATTTGATAGTTTAGAAAACCTATAAGCATTTTCCTCACAAAATTAAATTTGGCACAAGAACTGGACCCAACACAAATGATGAAAAATATCTCCGGTTTATAAGCAAATATCTAAATTTCCCATTTTTCATTGAAGTGTATGGATTTAGACATGCATTTACTATTTCACTATTCTCTTTCTCCAATTATATTTAATTGAGCGCTGGCGTTATTTATGAATTATTTACTCATATTCACATTTAGTTTTTGTCTCTTTTCTGTTTATTTTTGTTGTTGTTGCCGCTGTTCATGTTGTAAACATTTTTATGCCACATAAACTTTAATAGCATTTGGCCCTAAGCATTTATTTTTTCTGTCATAATAGTTTGCAACTGTAATTTATTATTATATTTCGCTGTTTCAGCTTTTTTTGGTCAGGTGCCAACTTTTATCATTATTTTTTTTATCATCTTTTTGCAGGTGGCTGCAAAAAAAAGTCTGTTTTTCTCCGTCTTTTTTTGGTGACATAAAATATGAAATCGTGGCCTAATGCAAAAATGCATTAGATGCAAACATATTTTATGAGATACAAAATGTGGTCAGCTATTTATGCCTTAAATTATTGGTCCTTAAATTGTAGCACAAACTCTTTCAATATCTGGCTGACAAACAACAACAAAAGTTACAATCAGACATCATTAATATGGATGGATAGACTGGCTTGTCTCGAAATCGATCAATTGTTGTTATAGGTTAAGTTTCGCTTTTATCCGCAACAGCCAAGGCAGAAGTAAACTTTTATTTGAATGTTGCTGCCTCGTCTAGCCAGGGGCAAAGCAAATCGACGGCAGGGATGGTGGAGGGGGTAAGAAAACTAAAGAAAAATGGAAAGTTTTGATTTATAATCGGAAAAAGTTTGCGCTTCCTTCTTTATTATTCAGTTGCATGCTTTATTTACTTGAATGTCGCTTGAAGTTATTCTGTGTTTGTGTATTTTGGATAAGCATTGTCAGGGACATTTGAAGTTGATGTTGGAGCAAGCAAACATGGCCAAGTTGCTCGTTTTTAAAGTTTCGATAAAGATTTCCCCATTGCTCAGCATTGAAAAGCAAAAGTTTGGCATTTCTATGATTTTTAAATAAAAATTAAGTTTTATATTAAAATTACTTAGTTAACAATTATTGTTTTTAAATCTAATTAAAACAATTCATTAACAATGCAATCACATTATATACAATTTCGGTTACAAATTTGCACACTTTTTGGCCGCACTTGGCCTTCAAAAAGGCAATATTGCTGAAGATATTGTTGTCTGATGAGATTTATCGCAAGCCATTTGCTTATTGACAGCCATGAAATCCCACATGATACGATGAAAGGTAATACAATGAGTGAGTGAAAAGCGATGCTTAGGTAATTCATCATCAAGCTGCAGTATAAGCTTATCATTGTAAACACCTGTGGCTTCTCAATTGGATCGATCCATCATTTGTCTACGGCATAGACAATGAATAAGGAATATATATTTACTGTAATAGATACTAAACAAATTGAAGAAGACATTGGCGTTTATATAAGGATATTGAGTTGACATTCTGTTTGCCGCTTAAGTAAATATATATATATATATATATATATATAAATATATACACATTTTGTGACTAAAATTAAAGTGCCACAAATGTGAAGCTTACATTATTGTACAACATTTGCCTCAGCTTTGATGCCTCCTGCAGTTGGAAAAGGTCATATCGTAATGAATCTTTAACGTTGAACAATGAAGGTTGATATTTTTGTACAATGGTTGGAGAAAAGTATGATCCACCTTACAGATAATAGAAAAACGAAAATTCGTGGAGCTTGTCTGCAAAAATACCAAAAGAGATGTATGTGCCAAAGATTCCGAAAATTAATTTCACGTTTGTGTTAACTTAAAATAATCTGCAAAGTGGCCACAGAATGACAAAGAGCAATCTTATAATAAGTTTGTCTATGTTTTAGCAAAGCAAGAGAAGATAGCAATTGCCCTCATGAAATACTGAGCTTATGCAAAAATGTAAATTATAGCTATGTTAGAAGAAGAGTAGCTCAGCTCCGGTCGCAAAATATGACTAATCTGCTAACACAATTTTCGACACATTTCAATATCATATTATTTTGAGATACCTACGCTCAAGTGCTTTGGAGCTGCAAGAGATCATTATACGTAAGGGCATCTAAATGTTATATGTTTGTTAGACGCACCTCTAGCAGATCTGAATAAGATTCGTTCTCAATTAGAATTGCTGTTTACTTGACTTTATCAAGGCTTAGAAGCTTTTCGCTAAGCTGTTTTAGTCATTTCATGCAATAAGGAAAAAACTCAAGTGCATTTGTCATTCCAATTGCAATTGCGACTGTGACGAGTACATTTGATAAGCCCATAAAGAACGAAAGGGAGTTGAAAGCAAAAGCAAAAAACTTTACCCAACGTTTGCAAATTGAAAAGCGCAATGCTGGCCAGATGATACACAGAGGAAGTTAGGGGGAGTGGGGTAGAGATAGATAGAGTAGGCAAAGAGATGAAAAGTGGCATGAAAATAGCTGTTGAGTGCGTACCCTTGATTGCTGGTAAATTGTTATCCTACTGAAGCGAAACTTAATGACAGAAAGCGCACTGATTTAGCTCATGCTATCTCCATCTATTGCTGTCTCGTTCGTTTTTGGCCCATTGACAGGCGAATTATTGTAATCCACTTGAAAATCAAACAAAAATTTGTCAGCGCTCGTAAATGGCGCGACCCAACGGGCACCAACCAATCAAATTCAAAGCAATTAAACACAACGAATGATCATCAAATGGTTGGTAGTTTTTGTGTACATAGTGAAAAGTTTACTTTCGACTCAAACCAACTAGATTCCTTATGCGTAACGCAGTTAAATAAACAGTTTTTGTATGCTGATTGAGAAGTGTACTTAATTTAAAAGGAATCATAAAACCCTAACCTAGATATTGAAGTTTTCAGGGCAACTTTGTGCTAACAACAACATTACGAATGCTTAGATATGTCCAAAGAGTATTAAAAGGACTTCTAAAATATTCGAATGCAGAACAAAGGCCGCCTTACTTAGCTTTTTAGCCTGTGTTTCCTGCCAAGCTCAATAAATGTGTCTAAGAGACGAAAACTTTGCAACAATAATGCCACTCTTGGGCATTCAAACTTCTACTTAGCTGAGATACGAAAGCCGCAACTGAGCAGAACTTCCATTTGGCTTGACCAATGGGAATAACAAATGAAATGGAATGAAACAAAAGCTGAAATCTGTTTGTTATAATAATAATAATGATAATACGATGATTACGTTTCTGCTCGCCCACATGCAAGCTTTGCGGTTGAAGTAGAGATCAGAGCGCAAATATTGTACTTGGCCAAATGTTTGCCTTTTGTCGTATTTAACACGTATACGCCCCCATGGCAATAAACAAACAGAATACACTCGTATTTGTATTGTCATTCGGTTTTAACAAAAGCGTAGCTCACTTGCCTATGGGTTTTAACTAATAAATATGTGCTTGCAGCATACAAATGCAGAGTATGTTATGTGACACGCACAACGAACGATTCACTCACACATGCACAGACACAGAGTAAGAGAGGCGGCATTTTGCATGTTAAGTCAACAGCAATAAATGCAAGAGACAATAAAACATCGAATGAGGCGAGAGAAATGTAATTTCGATTACAGAATTTGCCAAATGCAAATTAAATGCAAATCGAATAGGTTTTGTGATGCCATTATATGTTGGTATGCGTGTGATTGCGTGTGGGTGGATTTGAATATGTATTAGAAAGCGAGTATACTCGACTTGCATTGAAATGCAGAGTGTTTGTTGATATTGCGAAAATGTGTTCTTGGTTGTATGTTTCTCTTGAGGAATTTGTTAAGATAATTGCAATTAAGTTTGCGTTAAATGTTTGAACTCAAAATAATGATGCTGACGTTGAAAATAGTGCTATATTTATTGAGCAATTCATAAAGTTAATAACAATCAAAATTTTGTTGAGTTTATTAAATTCTGAAAAGGGATAAAGATACCGAAACAAAATGGTATTTTACTGATTAATTTTATATTATACTAGCTAACCCGGCATGTGTCGCTACGCCTCCTCCTGTTGATGGTTATGTTAGAGATCTTTAATGTTTTTTTCAACTCTATCTTGATTTACCAAAAAGCAGAAGTTTCTATGTTGTTCTAGAAGTTTTTTGAAGTGGCTTTGTAACGTTAATAAAATGCATCAATATATTCCGATATTGTATATATTTGCCTATCAATATCTTTATGTAGATAGAATAGATATACATGTATCGATAACTCAAGTTATTGATGTATATTTATCGAAAACTTAATTCAACTTTATACATATATGGATAGCTCAATACATATGTATACATATTGAAATACTTATAGTAAGGCGATATGCATATATCGATAACGCAACAAGGCGAAACGTGTATATCAATGACTTAATATACCGATATACATATATCGATAACCCATTAAGGCGATATACGTATATCGATAACTCAGCAAAGCGATACGCGTATATCAATAACTCAATATACCGATATTCATATATCGATAACAATATATATGTGACATATATTAAATCGTAAACTCAATTTATCGAAATACATACATCGATAGCCTAATATAAATAGATGTACATATGTCAATAACTCTATATATCGATACACATATATAGATATATCGACAATCGACAAATTCTAGCGTTAACTAGGTACATCGATATACAAATTTATATCCATATTTCGATCAACATTTCCGACAACTCAATATATAGCTACATATATATCGATAGCTTAACCTATAGATGTACATTTGTCGATAACTGAAAATATTGTCATTCCAAGCAGAACAATAACTTCACCTTTCGCGACAATCGGTCCAATAGGTGCAAGGATATGCCGAAATTTGATAATCGCTTATGCAAGCAAGCGGTGCCACGACGAATTTTCTAAAGCGATATATAGCCTCTTACGCATATCGAATATGAAACAAACGTGAACTCATACATTATCCTCTTTTAATAGAACTATTTGCTTGTGATCTTCAATAAGAAATTAGCCTCCATTGAAAAATATTCTTTCTTAAATAGTCATGAACCGAATCTCATATAGAGCCGCACGGCTTTGTCAGGATTTAATTCTCTTTAGTATAAGTTGCATAATAGGGCAACAGCAGGCTTAAAATTCAGTCGTTTTGGGAACACGTCAAAGATGGTATATATGCTTTCGATTTACAGCCGATCGATTACTATGGATTTTCATAATAATTAAAAGCAGTTAAAGCGAAATATATGTAAAAGTGACTTCATATTTTAGAAAGCATCACAATAACCCATTCTTAAAGCGCTCCCAACAAATGCCCAGAAATAATTCACACGTAAAACAATAAATTTCGTTAATAGCCTCCAAATGTAGCCTACGCCAAACCCCTTCAATTCACTTCCTGTCATGCTCACCGACCTGCGCCCTCGCCATTTGTATGTGTGTGTTTGTCTCTAAAGTGCAAAAGCGCAGCATCAGCGAAATGAGCCATTGCACATTGCCAGAAACTGCAGGACAGCATCAGAATATTGAGACCAGGTTCACCACCACCAACACAACCAGCAACAAGGGGCTAGAGATAACCGTTATTTGTATGCAAAGCAGCAGTCCAAAACCGACAACAACATGCGACACTGCGGACCAGAGATTCAGACAACTGCCATTTCAAGTCAACCAGGAGTTAGGGCAACGAAGCAGGGGCAGACGAAGGGCCAGCACGGAGGTAGTATACAGTCCAAACTACGAGCTGGGAATGGACGAGGAACGTGTTTCAATTTTTATGACATTTCAATGCAGTTTATGTCAGCGAAACGACAAGGGGGCAGTACCAGGCCAAGAGGGAGGCGGCAAGAGCTCGTTACAATTTTGACAATTCAAATTTGCTTGAGGCCAAAAATGTTTTAACCCCCTCAACAATTTGGACAGTTTGCAACAATTCAATTGAATTGTAAATAAGGCAAAATAATACAAAAAATGAAAACAAAAGCAAAAAATTGTAGAAAATATTTTGTCTGCTATGACAGATGCACGAATTGTGAACATATGCTGACATATTTTAGTACATGTATATAAGAATGGGTCACTCCTGCGGACTCCTTCAACAGAGGACTAGTACTATGGAGTGGTTTTATGATGTCTGGCTATTTTAATCCAGTTCAAGGTATTAGCTTGTGTACAACATTCTGCAGTAAAAGTGGGCTTTCCGGTATGACAGAGACGCTTAAGTCTACTGTCAAAAATGTTGGAAAAAAATAAGTTGCAAAACATGTTTAAGATTAGATTTTAATTAAATGCTCAAAGAATATGAAAATCTACTTTAAGTAAATCAAACCCATAAATTGATTGTATTCAAACTAGAAGTATATACAAATTTTCTGCTTAGGATATATTTAACTATATTTAGGAAATGTTTGAACCGAGGGACAATTTTCTTGCCATTTATCCAGCGGGGTAATATTTTCTGTACTTTGTAAACTCGTAAAGCCCAACTTAATATAGATTCGTATTCGACTGGCTGAGAATGTGTACATGTTTGTTATGTAGTGTTTTCATATGTACAGCATTAAAATGATAAGCTTTATTTTGATTTGCATATCAAATGCGTTAAGCACATCCCACATATTTATGTTGTGGCCATTAAGTTAAGCTCTGCAGCAACGGATACCCACCTTAGTAGCCTCGTTTTGAAAATGTTCGGCACGCATCTTTTATACACATATTCTTTTCTACCTTCTACGTATTCTACTCGAACACATTATTTATGACTTGTACGTTTTTTGTGTGCATTATTTTTATAAATATGCTTGCCACAACAACAAAGTTAAAAGTTTCATCATAAAAATGTACTTTTCTGTTGCTTTTACGTTTTATTTATGGCAGCTGAACTTAGTCGAAATGGCCTTAATGATCTGGAATACTGCAAAATGATCTTTAATATGAGTATTTTTAAGGACTAATGTGAAATTTAAAATATGTTTTTCTTAGGAAAAGTAAATCCTGAAATTAGACTATGCTTTTATTTTTCTAAAGAAATTTTGCCGCTCTTCTTTTGACATGTGACTTTAATTCTTGTAAAATACTTTCACAGACATTTCTGAGCCTTGGCCGTTTGATTGGCCCTACACGTGGCCATCTGAGCAGCTTGGTTCAAACTGCTTCGGCCCATTGAAGCAACCCATCAGCATCATCAACGAGCCAACTTAAGTAGCTCAATAAATCTTGGGCTTAACATTTGTTGAAGCTTTTGCCAGTTGGCAAACGTGACTGGAGTGCGACACAAATGTACCAAAGGTACTTGTAGCGGTGTAAGTCGGAGCAGCTCTGCTGTCTATCTGTCTCTCAGCCTCAGCGTGCTCTTTGGCCTGGGCGCCGCAAAGCATGCAGTAATATTTTACAAATGCTTACATGAAAATGCAAAGCTGCTTTCTGGCCTTGGTTACTGCTACGTGTTGGGTTTTTCTCTGCATTCTCAAAATCGAGCGTGTGATAAATTAACGCATTATGGCAGCAACCACTCAGGTGTGGTAATAACACGACTTGTCCACACGCCACAATTCATGCTTAAAAACGTGTCAGTTTACTATCAATTGAAATGTCTTGAATATACATAATATGCAAATCGCCGGCAACATCAAGAGCCAACTTTTACTTCTTCAACTGTTGGCATTTGTAATTAAATTTAATTAAAAGTCAGCGCACATTCCTAAGCCAACTGGAATAAATTCTATCTGGCCAGACCAAGTCCATCACTGCGACAGCAGTCGCCACTTAGCCATTCAGTTATTCAAATGAAGGCGGATGCGAGCAGGCAGCATAAAAAAAATTATCAACACCGCCTCCCCCCGCACATTCACACCAGGTCGAGGATTATTTTAATTTTATTCATTGTGCCGGCAAAGATAAAAGGTGAAAAATCTAAATGAATTTTAAATGCGATTTAAATGAATGAAATTGTGTGATAAAAAAGCAAATAAAGAGTTGTCCGCCAGAGACAATTACATTTCAGACCTAAAAAAATATTAACTATATCTAAGCCATGCGAACAAATAAATGTTAGAAAAATAATAACTATATGTTTTATAATAAATGAATATAAAATATTATATTTCATTGGTGCATTTGCGAGAGGACTAGATCACTTGGGTGACTCTATGAAAGAAATTCTTTGCTCTACTAGAAGTTTTGCTTTGCTATATTTGCCTTTATATTAGTGAAGCCGTTTCATTGGTGTCCTTCAAATCAGATGGCCCTGAAGGCATTGGACAGTTAAGATGTTGCAACGGCTCTATTTGGGTATTAGAATAGCTCAATATAGTTCTGCGTTTCTGAACTGTAATAATATATATTTACGAGAGATAATGGATAGCTAATACAGTTGATTAATCTCCACTTTATAATTAGCTGACTCAAACAAATGTGATATGTATTAACCAGGAATTCCTTTACCTATTAGTTTTATTAAACTGCCACATCAACATCTTACTGATTAAATAGGAAATTAGTAGAACTCTGAAAATATTTCTAGAAGCCCAATTATTAAATTTTAATGCGAACTGAAGTTTATATCTCACCCTGTACCTATGGCACAATGTATGTAACAGACGGAAGGAAGCGTTTCCGACCCCAAAAAGTATATTCTTAATCAGCCTGATAGTAGATCTAGCCATGTCTGTCCGGATGAATGAAATTATAGATATTGGAAACTATTAGAGAATCTATAGAGACTTCAAATTTGGCCCACTGCACTTAAATGGAAGCTAAATTTGCTACCACTGGGGAACTTTTACCACCTGTTCTCCAGCTACCTGTACTCCAGAACATTCACAGTAGTCTGTAAAGACAATATTACCATATTAGGCACCCCGATCACTCTCAAGGACTCGCACTGCTAAGTTGGAGTCCAGGATGATAAGAAGCTTGCTTATGCAGCATGTAATAACGATCAGCTTCAAGATAAAGGACAAGCAGGCTTGGGTTGCACCTGCCTTTAAATGCTCTCTAACTATATTTGGATCTTGTTCCAAAACCCAGCTTAGAAGAATGCAGGTTCTTTGTGGCGCTCCCGTGGCATGTGAGCAATTGGGAGATGAACTAAACTCAACTAAACAGCTACGAACCATTTGACAGGCTTGAGAAGCACCCTAATCCTTTGCTAGGGCTCTGCTCTACCCCTTGAGGCTGAAGAGGCGGCACCATAGGGACAATATTGATGTCAAATTTAATTCACCTTTATCAATCTTTTCTGGAATAGTCATTTTCACAGTTTGCTAGACAAACAGATAATATGATACAAATAAAAAATGCCAAATTTGGGGCTGATATGTCTTAAAGGCATCTACATATGACCACAATTTCTCCGGATCGGGTTACTATATCATATAACTCCCATAGAACCGATTTATTGGAATGAGCAAGAAATTTGTTGTTTTTCATCCAAATCATACAAAAATTTGGTTTGTCTTCATTTTAGGTATCCCCAAGTACGAAGTTGACAATTAGTGGTCTGCTTTTTTATATAGAAGCTTATAAGGCAAAACTTGACTTCAAATTCATCCCGAGTGGAGCAGCTATTCGCTTTGGCTGTGTCAATATGCAAAAAGTTAAAGCCGCTCTTCGATTTCCTGATTGATGCGCATAATTATTCACTTAAGTCTATCTTCTCTTTATTAAACTCAACTAATTGATAGAAATGAAAACCAACTCAAAGTTGCTAAAAAAAAAAGAAAATCCTTCTATGATAACAAATGTACACAGATGCCAATGAATTATGGGCTAGTTAAATAAATTTATGCTCTGTGATTTTCACATAAAATTGATTTATCACATTAACCACAAAACGAATGGGATTGGCTGAGTATAGGCAACACACTGGCGGAGTTGGCTTCATTTCATGCTTGTTGGCTTTGCGGCTCATCAATTCTAAGAGACGGGAACTCTCGCTCTACAGTCAGAGACAATATGTGTAGGGAGCTATGTACGTATGTTGCATTAGATGGCCCAAAGGGGACAATCATAAATCCTGGTGGACAAGTCTTAGTAAGGTCATCCGAAAAAAGTTGAAACAGCAACAACAACTACTCCCAGTATGGCTGTGTGTTAAGCCACCGTAAAGAAGGGTTAATGGTGCGGTTTTCTTTTTTTTGAACTTTTTTGTACGCCCAGAATTTATTACATTTCTAATGAAATCTCTAGCATAAGCAACATACACAGCGAAAACTAAGCGCATTTATTTCAATTCATATTTCTTTCTTAGTTGTGTTTGAGCTATCCTTGAGCTCTCGCCGCTTGGGATAATCATCATAATGAGTGGAGCGCATTCGAGCGAGTACTCTCAATGGACCCCGCCGGGCCTTTGAAAACTGAAGACTGAAAACTAGAAACAAGCAGGCGATGGCGCTGATGCTGGTGCTGGTGCTGGCTAAGACGAGTTTGTGTCAGAAACAAATGCTTTTCATTTCAAATGCAGCTGTTGCTTGGTTACCCCCCCAGGGCCATGTTCTTATCCCTTTCAGCTGGCATAAGAGCAAAGTAAGACGACAACCAGCTTGAAGGACAACAGCTGCCTCAGTGCGGCAGTCGTAGTCGTATCAACTTGTATTGCCTGTGTAATATAATGTATGTGGATACAACTTGGCATAGATTCAGGGCGGTAGGGATAACACTGGGCGGCATGCTGTGAGCGTGCTGTGCTTGTTTGTGGTGGGCATTAGTGGGATTTAAGGATGCTGAATGAGTTTATCTGCAGGCATCAGGCAGATGTATTCCTAACAGCTAATTGTTTTGGTCGAATTATATTTGAAGTTGCATAAATTGATTAGAATTTACATTGTAATTGAGATATATTAAATTATGCAATTTCATCTAAGAGCAAAGAGTGAACTGAATGAGGAAATGGTATGCTCTCCATTGGATTTTGCTGGAATACCACCTCAATCTCTGCTTCTTTTTCACCTGAACTACAACTACTGATGGCATTTCTGAAGATGCTTCCTCCAATACAAGATAACTTCTTAAAGATCTTAAAAGACTGCTAAATGCTTTCCAATGGTTCCACTTGCAGTGGATACTTTAAGAACAGCGCATATGGTAGGCTGGTAGGTAGGCTTAACCTTCTGAATTATAAAATATAAATTAACAGCAGTTTCTCAAATTTACTTTAAGCTTCAATTCAAACCTATTCCGCCAGTTATACGGGCTACCTATGCCAGTAAGCCTGATTTAAATATCTAATATTTCGCTTTCCTGTTTATTCATTTGCCTTGAAACATAAGGAGAACTGTCAGTAAAAGCTTTCAAGAGAAAACCAAAAAGGTTAAGATTTACATTTGCTTGTCCTTTTTGAACACGTTGCCTAATGTTTTTCTTGTTCGCTTTTCTGTCGTTGTCCCTTGGTTTGATTTGTGCATAAAAGCGGATTTACCGTAAGGAAAAAGAAAAATGAGCGTAAAATGTGTACGCATACGCATTGGAGCATTAGTAGAATCACATATACATACAAACACACAGACACATGGCCATAAAGTGGCATAAATTGTATGGTAAGAATGAATGTATGGTATGAATGAACCTTCTACGCAGTAAGAACAACCCCCGTGGGGTATGGGTCTTGTTTTTTGGTTTTGCCTCCAGCATGAATATGGCAGCTTGCCTCCAAGGCGTTTATCGTTTGTAAAATTCTAGATTTGCATGCATTTGCTTGTCATAAAAACGGAAACGACTGCCGTCGACGACAAAGACGAGAGGAGCAATAACGCAATGTGTTTACATGTTTATGTGCGAAACGGCACGGGTGTAAGATTACGCATACACAATGTGTGGCGGCAGGCCACTTTGTGTTACAATTTTTTTACACACAATTTTGAGTTTTCGTTTTGTCTTTGTTTGCAAAGACAAGACTTGGAATACTGCAAAAGATTTGTAACTTAAAGGTGTTGCTGGTAGAATGGATATTATCTATATGTCTGTTATGAAAAATGCTTAATAATATAAAATGTTCGAGCTGAATTTGCAATAGAAGGGCATTGTGATAACTGGAGCTAGAACAGACTGTTTCCTTAATGAGTAACAAAAAGGTAGAAAGGTTATTTGTCCTGAAACGCAATGGCGTCTTACATATGTTGTTTCTTTGCTTATATTCCCGTTCTATAGCTAGGCTAAGAATTTGAACCAAAAGTGAAGTAAAAATGCATGAAATAATTGTTATAATGTTAGGCCTGATCTTTGTTTTCAACCAACACACTTTACCTATATCGAAATGGTCTTTGAAAGCACAAGATACATTTTCTATTGCCATTTCCATGTATTGCTACGAATATGTAGGTCAATTTTGTTGGTATTTAACAAACTCCATCTTTAGTCACTCCGTAAGTTCTATTAAGCTTCTTCATATATTGTTAAGCACTTCTTAAGGCATCATTGCTATATTATAGTTTCGGATATTTTGTGTCACCTCTAGCTCTCTCCACAGCAGCTGATGTGCTTTGCGTTGCGTTGCGGCTTTAAGTTTCGTGTCTCAAGCAATTAACGGTCTAGCCAAGTCATAAAACTAGTTGACACATTTCGCAATTACGGGGCAGGAGTAACCCACCACACACACATTTATCAGCATTTTGGTTTATAATTTAATCTCTGTAATGCCAACAAATGTGCGTAATTATATTTTAACTTATTAATGCTAAATAATTCTTATGTGAGTGAGACATGCAATGAAAGTATAACTATTTTAAGCTAAAACAAGAACGCTACAGTCGAGTATGCTCGACAATAAAATACCATGTACCTAATAAGCTGTTACATAATATAGCAGAACTTCGGTCGACGTGAGGCCTCTTTAAATGAATACAACACAATTTGGTTCGATTTCTATGAAAAATGTTCTGAACAAATCGGTTCAACGGGACTATATCATATAGATATAGTCACTGTTTCGGATTAAATTTAAACATAAACCTAAAACTTCGTTAAATTCCCATGAAAGACAAAAAGCAATGAAATGAAAACTCTAAAGTGGGCTGTGGATTTGTATGAGGGCCACCCTAAAAGTAGGCGTAAAAAAATATAAAATAAACTTGATAAACTTAAATTTGAAGTCTCTATTTCTTATAGTTTCCAAATCCTAGATTCATTTCATACATCCGGACGGACAGATGGACAAACGAACATTGCAACAAATTTAATAAACTCTGGAACCATAGGTACAGGGCATGAAAATATCAAATTAACATTTATTTAGTTGTATAAAATAACTTTATAGAAACTACATACGCAATCGTTATGCAACTCTCCGAAACATATAAATACATATATTAAAAACTTTTGCAGAAAACTGAGCAGAAGTCATGGGAAAAGTTTGGCATGTGGCATTGTTTTCTAGTTGGGTGTGAGGTAGAGAGGCCTCTCCAGAGCTACGACATGATTTAAGCAGAATTTGAAAATAGTTTGTCATCTTTTGTTTTAAACAACTCATTTCCAGTGTTTTGTTTCATATTTAAGGTTATCTTTGCTTCATTAATTCATCTGGAAGGGCTGCAAATCTCTGCTTTGAGTGTTGGGATTTCAAAAAGACGTATGAGTGGCATTTGGGTTTGAGCAAACTTTTCCTGAAAAATGTTGAACTAATGAAGTGGCGCATGTTTCCCATAACCCATTTTAAGATACACTTGATATCCGTAAGCATTTTTTTCTTTCCAAAACATCTTATCAAGCCTAATGCTAATAAATGAAACTTAAAAAAAGTATTTGGTGACGAAAGACTTTATTACTTTGTTCTCTAAGTTGCAAATGCGATGGCAGAGAAAGCTTC
This sequence comes from Hirtodrosophila duncani, assembly GCA_037043425.1. Classification (NCBI taxonomy): domain Eukaryota; kingdom Metazoa; phylum Arthropoda; class Insecta; order Diptera; family Drosophilidae; genus Hirtodrosophila; species Hirtodrosophila duncani. Next base: position 3,470,286 of record JBAMBM010000194.1, read on the forward strand.
TTCAAATCGTTCAATGTGCTCAATCAGCTCACATAGTGTTCTGCAGCCCTGGTCCATACAACTTGTTAAGATAATGGTAGAAAAGGTTGAACTGTTTAACTGCTGTTTAACAGCTGGAAATGGAGTCTCTTATGCTACACCAGCTAATCAGCTTGTTTCGAAGGCAACAAAAACAACAGAAAGAGAAAAAAGACAAACAAAAAGTAGAGTTCTTACGGAAAAGCAAGTTAATTGACTTGTCCGCACAGTTGCCGCTTGCTCCCACCTCGTGCGCCCCTGATCTTTTCTAGCCATTGCTGTTCCTGGCAGCATTCGTACCCTCTAACCATTTTTTCTGCCCTTTTTCGAGCCACCATTTGCATGCTTATCTCATTAGCTACCAAACAAGTTCATTTGCCAGGGCATGGGCACGTTCCCAGTTGCCATTTGACATCGCTGGTTGACATTGCCGCTTGCATCTCCTGCCTCCCGCCACCGCCCACTCGGGCTCTATTTGCATGCAAATGTTGCCAGACGCAGGCAGACATCGGATGTCCTTTTAACTCTTGACTTGGCTTGGCCTTTTGCTAACAATTTCTTTGTGCTTGACGCAATTGAGAAATACTTAGGAGTGCCCTGCGAAGGCGTGTTGGTCTAAATATTGTAAATATTTGACTGATATTGTTAAGTCCGCTTGTCTACTAGGACAAATATTAATTTTCGTAAAATATAGAAAAAACTAGCACCTGACACACTCCTTAAAGGCAGCCCAAAGGCAATTTTACAAAAGAAAAAACCTTGTGAAAGAACTTTTCAGCAGATAAAGAGGCGCAGGAGCGGGACTAGGAGAAACTCCAGTGACGTGGACCGGAAATTATGTAAATTTAAGTGTTTTTCCGCTGCATATTTTTGCGTTTTTGTTTTTAGTGGCGCGCAGTTGCTGCTCATAGCACTGGAAAATACTCTTTGGGGGGCGGGGGAGCAGCACAAGCAACAAGCATTTTTAGCAACAAAACAAATAAGATATAAACTTGCCTTAACATTTTGCATGCAGCAGCAATTTGTGCATTATTTTCAGTTCACTTTTTAGGGCCAAATGAGAAAATAGCTAAATAAAGGGAACATTTAAACGGAAAATATGGTTATGCGATTGCCTTGAAATGTGATGAAAATATAAAAATATCTATGCTTAACCTTTTTGTTTTGTTATAAATATTGTTAATGGTGATCATTAGCTGAAAGGAAGGCATTAGTTGCTAAATTTTACATTCTCCTTTGAATGTTTGTAAGGGCTTAGAACTTGAGGTTGTATTTTACTTTCGTATAAATTAACATTAACGCTGGCAAATACTGAAATACCTATAAGCTGCATTAAATATACACTGAAAACAATATTTTCTTCAATATCTGGAATATAATTTAATTATAAAAATTATAAAAAATATATTTAAATGAGTTTTAATTGATAAAACTCTTTGGGCTTAATCAAACTGCCTGACACTAAGCAATTGAGTTTTTATTTCTCATGTTTTTCTTTGTTATTAAAAATTATTTGCAGTGTTTTCTTACTTGCAACGACTAGAACGTGACGCACTGTTGGTCAGAATATTTGTCTATAATTTGCAGTCTATCTAGGACTGAGTGCTTGCATGTATGTGTAAGGTCGAAATAATCCCAACCGCAAGATATATTTACTGCAATTTATAATTCAACCATTGACACACAAGTGTGTGAGTAGATTCAATCGATTGCCACATTGTTTTCCACTGAGGTTAATGGACTCACATTCATTGTTAAATGTGAAGCATATAAATGTTTGAAAATTTCTCAAAACTGCAGATTAAATGGACTGCAATTTAACTCGAGAAGACAATTTAAAGGTTTTAGTTTTAGTTTGTGGCAAAAGGAAGCTGAGCGAATCGACTGAGCTAAGAAAATATCATTACATACATACATAATAACATATGTATGTGTTTCAACAAGTACAAATATTTCTTTTTTTTATTTGAATTTAATTATTTTTCTCCTTTTCTTTTAAGTTTTGGTCTCAGTTCTGTTCAGCTATCTTTGTAAAAGCACCCACAAAGCATGTGCCTTGAGCCTTCAGACAGGCAATATCGTTTTCTTACTTTGACCATTTCGCTTTGAGAATATGATATGTCTCGCAAAAGGAATTTAATTATAATTATTTTTAACGGTAGCTCAGGTTTACATGCAAAATCGTTGCAAGATGCATGTGTGCATCTGTGTCTGTCTGTGCTTGTGGACATGCCTCGTTGCCTGCTAAAGCATAGCTGCTTGAATTTTTCTGCCGTTGCAGGCACAAGTCCATGCTTGAAGTGCATTTTGTCAGCTGCCACACACAAGTGTCAGGCCATTTCAAAGTAAACTAATTAAGAGAGACGCGGGGAAGGATACATGAGACATGAGAACGAGAATGAGATTTTTAAGAAGTATGTCAGCTGCAAGGCTTTAAACTGAATACACATTTTCGTTGATTCCCCAAATTATTACCTCTTTTCTGTCATCTTAAATTTACTCAAAGCACAAAATGTGGAAGTTGGAAGTTTTGCTGACATTTATATATTTCATGACTTGTGTCACTTGAAGTCATGAAATTGCTCTCCCTATGAGTTACTGCTGCTTACTTTTGGGTTTTTATTTTATTTTGGCTTTTTTCGGCGGCTCTTTCAAATTCAAATTCAACAAACATGCCAATTGCGAAAACTCAATTTGCCTAAGCAAATAAACGCCAAGTGCAGACAAACATATCACATTCGCATACGCTTAATTTATTCAAGAGTAATTCGAGTTATTCAATCGACGTAGCATGTGAGGATGCTTCTAAAAAACATCCATTGGAATGAAGTCATGCCTCTGCCATTGAAGCTTTAACAGCAGACACTTGCGTGCATTTGATTTGCAATTATTTTCTGGTTGTGTTACAGCATACATATTTATATATTTTGTAGCATGATTGACAGCTTAGTTGACTGAAAAGCTTAGATATGTATCGCATAACCATTGTTTATCTATTAACTCTGACAAAAAAGAGGATTTGTGCATTTTTTTTGGACAACAAACAAAAATTCTCTTTTAGGATTTGGCTGGAATGTTTCAAACTTGAAATCGACTAGCATACCTTTTTGGAGAAGTACTCCGACCAGCTAGTTTGACAAAAAGAAACACCGATTTATATAGAATATTCTTAAAATTAGATGCATATTGGCTTAGCATGCGAAGTTGACATCTTGGCACTAAGCGACTTGTTATACCATTCACAAAAAATGTTTATATTAATTTGGCATAAAGCTAGCGTTTCTAAATATATAAAGTTTATATATTCTTAATCAGCAGGACAAGGGGAGTCGATATAGGCATGTCCGTCCGTCCTTCTCTTTCAACCGAAAGATCTTTGAACTCTTAAGAGCCATAGAGCTGAAATTTTGACCAGATGTTTCTTTTATCGGACGACTACATCATATCACATCGGACAATATATTTTCGATTTTTAAGAGCCGCACGTCTGCTAGCGGGATCTGATCAAGATCGGATAATTTCATCATATACATACCATATAACTGATTGTTCCGGAACGAACTCCTAGAAGCATAACTTTTCTGTTTTTCACCCAAAAACCGAAGCAAATTCAGTTTTTATCCCTTGCATCCGCTGAAGCGTCACGCTCGCCAACCAGATTTCCTCTACATTTGATATATATTTGCAATTTGAAGCTTTCTTCCCTTCTTCCTTTTTGTATGCAATAATTGCATAATAACTTAAACTTCTTACTTTCAATACACATTTTCCCACATATTGAAATTGCTAAACAAACCAACGATAATTGCGTCAATCAACTCAAATTGCACGGAAAAGCAACAACAACAACAACAAGAATAATTTGCAAAAATATAAAATCATTGCAAATTGTCACTCATACGAGTTGTATGCGAATATTACGTATACGCAACGTGCATTTGTAATTATAATTGTGCGCATTGCTATTTTAATCCCTCTTCCCCTCTCTAAACCATATGTACTTATTTTTTCTCATTGTGCCATTGTCCATTTTGTGGCGTGTTATTGAAAGTTTCCTATGCTCTGCCCTGCCAACTGACAACTGTCAAAATTGCGGACATGCCGCACCACACCTCATTCTATCCATGGCACGCCAACTACGCAATAATAGCCAGCACTCGAAGAGTGCCGAGTATTGTAAACTTTTGTGCTTGAACTTATTTTCAGGCTTTTACCTGCAATTAGTTGCAATTAAATCGCAAAATGTAATTTATTTTAATTGCTGTTTCAAAATAACTTTTGGCCAAAGCCTCAAAATTGTGTCAGTTAAAGGAGTCGAACGAAAGACAGAAAGTGTGTGTGTGTGTGTGAGAGAGAGAGAGAGAGAGCGAAAGGGAGAGGTGCGAATTCTCTATGGTGCCTGTATGCTTAGATAAAGTTCGTTGAAGTGCTTTCAAAAATAATAAAATTATGCACGCAATTTTGGTTGTGAATTTGATGAAATTATAAAGTTTTACTCTGGCCAGAAAGCAACAACAACAACAACGACAGCAAAAACACAAACAAACACAAACAGCAACCGTAACAGCAAAGCACTTAAGTTTGCCCAACGTTACGTGGCGTATAAGTTATGTTGATGTCGTGCCACAGTTTCGAATTCGAGTCGAGTTCACAATGCCCAAGTGTCACAATGTCAGAAGTGTGTTTGGGCTCAAAAATATCTGTAGCTCTTTGCTTTCGCACAATCAACTTCATTAGTCTTCTACATAAAATCAGCTAATTAAATCATTCAACAGTTAATTTGGCAGCTCCAGCTTAAGCCAAACACTTAACCCACCATAAAAACGTAATGCCTTTTTATCCTTGGGCGGCCTTACTCTGTGAGCTTTGGCAGTCCATTAGCCGGGCTTTATCTACAGCCAAAACTTGTTGCTCTGTCTCTCTCTCTCGAGGCGGCGAACAATTAAAGCCCTCCATGAAATCCAATCGACTTACTTATCTAACCAATAAGTGGAACAAATCGCTTGGAATACTCGTGGTGCGCTTGAGTGCGACAAATATAACGCATCAAGTTAACATTATTGTCAAACAATTTACCCAAATTGTTGTTGATTTGTGTTATCTCAGTTGTTTGTTGTGTGTGTGTGTGTGTGTCTCTTTCTCCTTGCCCTCGCCATAAATTGCTGTTGGGAAATGTGATTCGTTTTGGCTGCTTCCTCGCACATAACTCACATCCGCTTCACATTGAATATTTTTGTTGTCGAATTTTTTTATAAAGGAATTTACGAGTCCTGAGTGTGTGTGTATGAGTGTGTGTGTGTGTGTGTGTGTCTGTACATGTGCGGCAGCCAGGCGGCATATCCTTGACTCATTGAGTTAGGCAAACAAAATCAAACTCGTGTAAATTGCTTTAGTCGTGAGTAAGTGATATTCCTAAGTCATTGCCGGCAGCTGAGATTTGTGCGCGGCTCAGCGCCTGTCGTTGTGGGATTAACCAAAAATGTGTTGGCATTATCTTCGAGTGCATTAGGGAATGCCAGCCAGTGTGTTTGCTTCTAATTTGAGTTTCACACTAACTACGTGACATAATGGTAAACATTTGTGACTAATTCGTGTTGGGAGTTGCACAATGAAAGTGTTGAATGTATAAAGAAGGCAGTAAGGGTGAAGTTTGTAACTAAAAGTAATTTATGTATATTTGAAAGGAATTGTATAATCTGCATTATCAAGCAGATGATAGAATAATCTGCATTCTTGCTGTCAGAGGAGAGCAAAGTTTTGAGAATTTATAGATCTTTTTAATGAACTCAGTTATAGAACACAATCCTAGGAGCTGCACGAAAACTTTAGACACTTTTTCTTCAAAACTCCAAGAAAGTCAACTACAAATATTGAAATTCGTATCTTTAAAGAGTATAGATAACATATAGATTTAATTTAGAGTCCAAAAGCACTCAACAATTGATGAATTGCTGCAATTAATCAATTTCATTGGGAATCAGAAATGTTCAAAATGATTTCCATTAGCAAATTATGTAATTTAACCGGTAATGGTATATATTTTTTTTGGGGTTGCCAGTGGATGGATATGGAAAAATCAACGCAGATGTGCACATATCAATTACATTAATGTGCCATTAACAATTTGGTGGCAATATTAATACATAGCAAACTCATTTGATTATAAACTTTTATATTATCCTGTTTCGGAATTGTACTGAATCTGCTTCAGAACCGTTGTGGAACTGTTCTCTATAAATGCTAACTTAGTCACATCTCTGTGACGCGGCTTTTAAGAAGAAGAATGGAAAGGAATATGTTTGGAGAGACCAAAAAGAATACTCGGGCAACGCTGGGTATACTTGCTAGTAGATTTATTTGGGTATCACGGAAAGCTCTAGAGATTTGGAGACACTAATGTGTAAACACTTGAATTTATAGGTTTGTTTGTGTACTAACGGCTAGTAGACTGATTTCCTTTTAGTAGCGTAATTGGGGGTGTTTTGTGGGTTCAACAGAGGCGCCTGCTGAGGGCTCCGAGATTAGAAACCAATAACCTTTGAACATTTGCTGCAGCTGAAATCTCTGTAATCTCTGTAATCTCTGAAATCCTCTATCCTTTTAATATGATCTCCGAATGAAGCCATACATCGCAGTGTTTACATATGAAAATGTTAAAATCTCTAGAGTTTTCCATAACACCTTTCATATACTTGCTTGCAGTCGCTCTTCAATGTTGTTTAGCCCGTCGCTGAAGAACTTATCAAAATATGGCCATTCTGCATCACAGTCTTAGGTTTATTTGATCAGCAACTCTTTCATATCTATGCCTGTACATATCTTTGGTTGTTCAAATGCCTATAATAATGTTTACCAAAGTATTTTACAATACTGCTAACATATTCTACTTACTTCAATGCAAAATATTTTTTCTTTTCTTTTCCTGCTTAAGCTTTAGCAAACAATTGCTCGTAAATTTATGAGTTCGGGTCAGTTAAACAAAGATAAACACTGCATGTTAGATCCAGGGAGCACGACACACACACACGCACACACACACATAACCCGCAGGCAACACATTCAATAAACAAGATGGCCAAGGTAAGCACCCTTTTCAGTGGCTGGCTAAAGTTTTAGCACCCAGGCCAAAAGACAAAACACCTCGAGGGCAAAAAGTTCGAAACAGAAGCCAAAAATAACAATAAAAATCACAACCCAATGGCAATGTGGGCAAAGAATAAACTGTTGCCCCTCTGCCATCCCACATTCTCGGCCAACTGGCTTTCTACCTTTGTTGAGTCAACAACTTTGTGTGAGCCAAAAAGTGAGAATTTAATGTTTTCAATTAGCTGCCAAACAGTGTTTGGCCCTGGCAGCTTAAATTTTACTTCAACTGCCTGAATGTTAGGCAAAGGCTTTACAAGTTGTGAAAGTTATACAAAATTTAAAACAAATTCAAGGGGCAATTGTACAAAATCAATAATATAATAAGTTCTTTCTTGGTTTGAGTTCATGACATCAGAGTTGACGTTTGTCATTTCTATTGTTTCTTTAAATTCAAGTTAAAAGTTGTAAATAAAATTATCATCGTTCATTTTCGATAAGAATCAAAATCTTCTAAGTGCAATCTCCTACAAATTTAAAGTTTTCGAAGTTTCTTTCGTCCCAGTCTCATTTAAGTTCTTAAGCTGCTGCTTCAGACAAACAGAACATATCTTCACTTACAGCCCATCTTCTGCTGTGGGCGTGTTGAATTCTACACTTATCCAATCGCAAACCCAATCCTAACAAAAACTATTTGTCTAATTGTCTCTTGGCTGATTTAATGGTGCTTCCTCCTAATATATATGCATGCTCTGAGCAATATTTTGTAGCATAATTTCAGGCGGGCCAAACGGAAGTACACAAAAGAAGCCAAACTCTGTTATTGCTTTATGCCACGCCTATTTATGTGCTTTTAACGTGGGCGTGAATCTTAATGCTTCATATTTCCACAAAGTTTTCGTGGGGGGCGGATACACACTGCCTTGTTGCTTGTTGATTTTACGAGCATTTTGTGGTCGCGCGGGTTGTTTTTGGCACGGTTTAAGTTTAAGCCGTATAATTATTAAGCAAAAACTGGGTGTGAGAGCATAATGTTTCGCGGCAATTTATGGTCTATACTTTGAGTAGGCCTTGCGTGCTGGCCAGACATAGCTCAACATAGTAGCTCGCTCACTCTCAGTTCTTATACTCTATTTTAGTAGAGAGAAAGAGTATATGCCACTTTTTGGGAGAAAAATCTATATTGTTTTTTAATGCAGTGCATCAAGTCGTTGCCTAATTCCATAATGCCTTGTATCACCAAAGTTAATTTTGTAGATTTAAAGATCTTTTAAAAAATTGTGCGAATCATGGCATGGGAATGTACTCATCTGCCAATATGAAGAATATGAGACACAGCGTTTTCAGACGGGATTGACATCAGAAACTTGTCACTTGCTAACGCAACAAAATATAGTATGCCTCTGCATTCAACGAATGTGTCTGCGTATCCAAAGTGTATGTGAGATTGGTCAGAGGGGTTATGTTATCAAGATGGTGAGTACAAATGGATCTCAAAAATGAGAAAAAATGGTTCTCGACAAAATAATGCTTGTTCTTAAAATGAGATCAAATCATGGTTCTTGAAATGAAAACAATCGGTTATTAAACCGGTTTTCAAAATTAGAACAAATGCTTCTTAAAGGTTTGTTCTTATTTTTAACGCTGAGGTTTGAAAGTGTTCTTAAGTTGATCCAAAACTTTCTTGTAATGATGATGTTTCCCACAACGTTCCTATAATGATGTTAAAGTGTTCGAGAAGTGAGAACAGAAGTCTTTTCTGAAAGAATTGGATTAGAGTACTATCGAAAATGAAAATATTGATTTTATAAAGAATTTTTAGAATTTGAAGAATATTTATTTTAGTCCTTAGTCAAAATGCTGAAGGCAAAATGTCAAATCCAACGCGCCTGAGTTCGCGATTATTTTACATACAAAGCTGCCGCATACACAGGAAGGTAGCTGCGAGGCATTTGCTGGCCGAAAAGGGAGAGTACATGAAAGAGGAGAAGCTCCTCAAAAAACTACGCGTTCGCTGATCGAGTGCTGATTTACATCATCGCTGACATTATATACAAAGACAAAAGCGAGTGCTAAATGTAGGCGTTCACTGAACTTAAGAGTAAAGCCTGATTTTGCAGGTATTTAATTGACTAGTTGTACCCTTTGATCTAAGTCCCTTCTCTTCAATATTAGGATCAACTTTTTTCACAGAGCAATGCTGTTTCATAACTCTTGCCTTTACGACACACAGTATCTCACATTCGTATACTTTCAACTGAGGCATTCTAACGTGTTTTGTACTGGTCTTTAGATTGTTTTCTTTTTCAATTGCAAAGTTTTTTGTGCGCTCACACGCTGTCTGTCCCAGCCACTGTTTAGCATGCATCGCACAGCGCGAACGGGCGCCAGTACAAAAGTCTGTCAGAGCCAGTGGATATTGTATAACTTGCTATTTTTATGGCCCAGCCACCATTTCCAGGCTAAGGCTCAGGCTCAGGCACAGGAAAGTTGTCAGTTACGACTAACCCACACACATACACATACACATACACATACAAAAACACACAGCCATCGAGTAGATTAAAGTGTTAATATTTAATGTGAGCGTCGCTTTGAATTATTTTGCTGTCTGTCTTTGACTGTTGAATGGTTTTTCAATATTTATGCTGAACGGAGCGATGCTAATGGTGAGTGGGTTGAATTTAAAGCGTCAGTTTCAGGCACTGACACGGCCACTCTTAAATGCCTGTCAAATATTGACTTGTCTCTGTGTGTTTATGTGTATCGTCTCGCACTGTTGCTCACTCCTTCTCTATATATATCTCTATCTCTCTCTCTCTCACTCACTCTCTCTCTGACATGCATTAGGATAACAAGTTTTTACAGCCAGTTAAATGTTGCTCGTAATGTGCGCTTGATGTCAGTAATGTCAGCAGCAGGCACGCTGTCCTTGTCGGCCTTTTTTGCAGCCTGACGCTCGAGCAGAGCTTGTTGCTTTTGCAGGTGCACTTGGAAAATAAATGGCCTGAAAACTTGTTTAGTTGCAAAAAACTGTCAATCTCAAAGCTCGTCTTCTTTTTTTGGTCTGAGATATATTTTCCAAGAAATTATGATTACAAGCAGTAGATATTTTTATTACCAAGAAAAATTCAAATTATTTTATTTAGTTCCCACTTTAAACACAGTTTGTGAAACCTCAGAATTTAATTCAATTTTTTTAACAACATTTTTCCAAGTGCAGTGGAGTTTGTGGCCTTTGTCTGCCAACAAGTTTTTTGTCAGCGCTTAAACATTAACAAGTGCATCAGTGGCTGTTTGCCAAAGTTTGTAAAAGTTTTGCGGGCTAACACACACACACACACAGGAAAGGTTTCCTAGGAAAATCAATTACCACACGCAAAGCGTTGATAGTTACGGTTTTTGCTCCTGCACCAGTTCTGTCAGACTTTGATAAGCCGCAACGACAATTGACCGACATTTTATTTAATGTCGCCGTTCATTAGGCAGCCGCAGACAGATATTGCAGTCACTGCTCACAGCTCACTCGCCGTTCGCCATTTGCCGTTCGCCGTTCATCGTCTACGTACTGGAGGGATAGCATCATCAAAAACCGCAGCACCATTTAGTCTGCGTAACAATTCTCGTAAACAACAGACAGGAGTTTAGGGCTAAAACGCTTCAGCCACAGTATTAGTAGAAGCTGCCTGCAAGGCTGGTTGGCATCGTATAGAGTTGGTTACTGCAGTTCAATTTACAGATCTAGTTCAGCAGTTCGTTCATGATTAGTGCACGAATGGTACTTTCTTATTTCAATCTATTTCTTTCAAAAATTCACTTGGCTCCAAATGTTGTGAATCCAGTAACAGTTCAGTGTATGTTACAGTGAACTTTGTTGATGAAATGGCACTTGGCATCTAGATAAATGTGAGAGTTGTTTCTCGATTTCTCACTCTTATACTCATTCAAAAGAGTTAATGTTGGTGTTTTACAAGGACATTACGATAGTAAAACTATGACCATCACTGACTGACTGATGACCGACTGAATTAGCTGTATTCGACTTCTTTGAAGCTGGCACTCTTCTCCAGAACAGAACTCTGTGCTTTTTGTGTTCTTGATTTAGATAGTCATCACTAAATACTTCAGCCGCTGGTGTTGGCGCTGGCGTCTAAGGCTCAAACCTTTGACGTCAGGAGATCAACAGCAGTCGCGGGTTCGATCCCCGCGCTTGGGCTGGGTGTTCCGTGTTGTATATATATATGTTTGTGTTGTGTTTGTTTGTGCTCGTCCTCGTCCCTGTCAATTGTGTGTACCCCATCCCTTCACCAACTCACCCCCTCACCGCCTCACCTACTTTCACCCCTCCTCAACAACTCGACACAAGTTAATGTACTGTAATTGCCAATGTAAAAACGCCATACAATATACTGATTGTCCACATAACAGGACAGATTGTATATAAAGATTATGATATAAATTTACTAAATACTTGTTCTTATGCAAAGAATAATTCAAATGAACTTGTTCATATCCAAGCTGCACAGCTCTGACTAACGCTGTCTGCCCGTGGCTGGGTTTTTGGCCAGCTCGATCATGAGTTTCGAGTATCTTAATCTGATAAATACGTGGCTGAGTTGGTTGGCGTTGGCTTGCTGTTGTTTGTGTTTCAACTTCCTGTTCTGGCTGTTATTGATGACTGCAACTCCTCCTTGTTGTTGTTGTTGCCGGCTTTTTTCGCTCTTTTTGCGTGTCAGCCAACTGCAGGGATTTTCCGCTGAAAACCAAGCAAGGAGGATAAAGTTACGAGCTCATTCGTGAGCTTTAAACAAAACCTACAACAAATTGTATTTGTTTTGTTTACTTTTAATGCTTTTTTACACACATGCATTAAAAGTGCAATCAATAATTTCAATCGATTTAAAAGCATCACCGCAAAAAATTACATACAGATATTTTTATTGCTATTTACACTTGGCCAAGTTAAGTGCATTTTAAATCATATTTAATGAATAAACAGATTCGCAGTGAAAACTGACATAAATAAAAGCATACATATAACAAGTGAAAGGAAGCTGCACGGCCAATAGCAATAACCACAATTCATTAAATAATTTTTAAATGCAAAATACACAAAAAAAATGTCACGCAAAAAATTGTGAATGTGTGTACGAGTATATTGCTTTTGTCATCAAGTTTGCAACACACAGAAGGAGATGCATTCTCTATCAATCCGTCTTTGGGTGTCAACTTCGAGATCTCAGAAGATCTACAAAGCTAAAAGTTGATCCGGTTCGAACAACTATATCATATAGCTGCCATAAAATCGACGTCATTAGAACAATAATCTTTTTAACCTAATTTGGTAAGTATCCGGCTTGAATGCCCTGAGTTTCGCTGAGAGTATTCAGACCGTACAGCTATATCCCATAGCAGTAATATAACCTTCTGATTCAGAATGAAATATGGGGAACTTTTGCGTTTTTTATCCGAATTGAACTAAATGCGGTGTGTTTATTTTCTGATAGCGGCCATGTCCTCTGACAAAATATAATCCTGATCGGGTTAGTATATAATATAGTAGGTCTACTCTACAAGTGATTGTTGTAGAATGAATACTAAGGTCCGTTTTCGCATCTTCCAATTAGTGCTAAATCTTCATTTTGCCTGCCATTTCCAAAGCAATTTGTATTGACTTTGGCAGCTGAAGCCAAGGTTAGCGCTTAGAGAGAAGATGTGAAAACGTCCCTTAGTATGGAAATTGAGTCAAACGTATCAGGAAATATCAGGAATATATATTTTTAATATGTGAATGGTATATAAGATTCGGTAAGCAGAAGTCAGCTTTATTTTCTTGGTATAAAAATATGTACCAGTATGTATATACACGTGTTCGGACATGAAACAACACGCACTGCAATTGAACATTTGTTAAACCATTAATTGTCTGGATGTAGAGTCAAACAAATGTTTTAAACAGCCTCTGGATGCGGGATTACTTTAATACTTTACAGCTTTATGTCTATCGAAATGAATGTATTTTATTGAAAATCTGTCGTTCATATATTAAAGCAATTGGTTGAAGAGTTATCACAATAATTGTTTAATATTGATATGTAAAAGTAAGACTTTGGTCCACTTTCCCATCTTTTCAGCATGGCAGAATATAGTTTTCGAGCTGAGCAGGGTATAAGTTATATAAGTTCCTGATATAAGTTACTCTTCGTAGATATTAATCAACAAGAAAGGAAAGCTAGCTTCGGCTTGCCAAAACTTATATAGCATTTACATTGTAAATATATAACTGATCTAGATCAAATCTGCCTGGTGTGGATATAAGGGATACAAGACGAATTTGTTTAATTTGGATGAAAGACAGAACAGTTATGTTTCTAAGTGTTCATTCCCGATCAATCGGTTATATGGGAGCTATATGATATAGTTGTCTGGCCGCATCTTTCAGCTTTGTAGCTTTTAAGACTTCTGAGATCTTTGGGTTGAAACAGACTGACGGTCATCGATTGAACTTGTCATGCTGATCAAGAATATATATAGTTTTTATAGTCGGAAACGCTTCCTTTTATACGTTGCAAGTTTCCTGACAAAACTAATAAAATTTTTTGTAAATGGTATACAAATTAGGAGGAAATGGTTCTCGTAAAGCTTGTTACGGACCAGAAGTACGTTCTTGAGAATTTGAAGATGGAATCTGGAAGTCGAAGTAGCAGATGTGGTAACAAATGGCAAAACTATTTTCTTCCAGAACTGTCAGTTCTAGCCAATAAAAGCGCCTGAAGAATAGGTTCTCAGATACATGGTTCTGGGCTTCCACTTCGCCCATAAAGTTTTCGAAAAACTGACATTAAAATGTTGTGGAAATTGGCTCCATCTTTCGAACTTGCGAGTAAATGTCCATATTAATAAAAGATCTCAGCCATAACATAGTTCTGTCAACTAACACAATTCATCGGAAATTAATAACTGCTAGAACTAAAAATCATATATTTTTACCGCTAGCTGGCAATTTAAATTTATTAACCAGCCCCAGCTTTGATATCCTGCAGTGCAGTGCATTACTAGTTCCTGCCGTTCTAGTTCCATGCCCAAAATTGCCATGGCCAAACAAAGTTTGCCCAAAAAACGAAGACAGTTACTTAATACTTTCTTGGACATGGGCTTCGGTCTCTCAGTTACATTTATATTTGGGAGAGCTCAAGTGTTCCTTAAAGTAACAGTGAGAGTTGACTTTGCTTAAAGTTAATATTTACCAAAGGATTTTGGGTTGAACTGCCTTATATTTGCAAGCTAAAGTAAAAGTTGATTATGAAGTGTTTAGCTAACGATTCAATGTTTCTCTTAAAACTTACTTACATTTCAGGAAAAGAAAAATTTGATTTATGTTTCAACTCTTTCATGAATATTGCCCCTTAGGCATTTCAGCATCCGCTTTCTGGCTCACTCTATGCATATATCTCTCAACACTCCCTCACCTTGTCAGTGTTAATGGCAAAAGTTTTTCACTTAACCTTCACTCATGAATTGATTTCTTTTGCTTTTAACGACTTTTCACTTGCAACCAACTTCTTGAGTAATGACTTGCCATGCGTGCCAGGCCATATGATGAGTTATGCGACGGTGTGGGTGTGTGTATATATGGTACATATGTTGCATATCTATCTGCATGCCTGCCCCTTTGTCCTCCGCGTCGGTTTGTCCACCTAACTCTCTGCCAGCTCTGCTTTGCCTTCAACTTCTGGCTAAGCTGGCGTGTCAGTAACTTCTCAAAACTTTGCCCGTCTGTATGTGTGTGCTGTGTGTGTTTATGTTGTATTTGCTGTTTCAAATTGAAAGTCAAAAGTGTTAGTGACAAATTATGTAATACTGTTGGCATATCAACATTTAAGACGGGTCTTAACTAACTTGATGGCCTTAATATTAGAGTTCATTTGCTGGGCGTCAGAAATTACACAACATGTTTGCTTTGCATGGCATATATGCGTGGAACATATATTTTCCATTACAAGTAAGAAGTGGAGTAAGTTTGTTAGAGCTCCGAGTGGCCTAACTGAACTGTAAAGATATCTCAAAAAGTTGTATGATCGTGAATAATTCTAACCACAGACTCTTGCAGTGGATTGCAGTTTTTATACCAATATTAATTTCGTCAGGAAGTTTTGGACGCGTGGAAAGAAGCGTTTCCGACCATATAAAGTATATATATTGTTGATCAGCATGACAAGGGTAAGGGATATAACCATGTCCTTTTGTCCGTCTGTCTGGCCTGGTCCGTCCGTTTCAACACAAAGATCTCAGAAATCTTGAAAGATACAGAGCTGAAACTACCAGATCCTTCTTTTGTCTGCACGCTGGTTAAATTCGAATTTTATCCACATCTTCCAACTATATCATATAGCTCCTATATAACCGATTGTTCCGGAATGAACACTTATTAGCATAACTTTTCTGTTTTTCATGCAAAGCCAAAAAAAGTTCCTCTAGTATCCCTTGTATCCACTGAAGCCCCAGGCCCACTGGCCAAATTTGATCGAGATCGGTTATATATATATTTTTTGGTTAATGTTTTATATGAATGTAACGGAAGTTGCAGACTATAAAATAAACTAAGCAAGACTTGTCAATTACATAGCAAAATTCGTTTAGCTTCCAAAAAAGGGTCTCCTAAGTAGTCTTATTTCAATTCAAAATTCTCGATCCGACCAACGATTCGAAGATATCCACTAACACACTCAAACACATACAAAAACCATCACATTCACCAAAGCCCTCACACACGGAATAGTGCCTATGGTAGTCCAGTCATATAGAAACCGCTAAAACGGCGTCTCAAGCAATAAGCCGCCAAGGCCCAGAGCTCCTTGGCATGGCCCAGGCATCCGACGCTCTCAATCTTGACGGCATTCTATCCCAGCTGTTGGCAGTAAGGAATGATCGGCCAGGTACCAACGTACAGTTGCCGGAGAGCGATATAAGGTCCTTGTGCGTGAAATCACGCGAAATCTTCCTCGGCCAACCCATCTTATTGGAGTTGGAAGCGCCGCTAAAGATCTGTGGAGACATACACGGCCAGTATTTCGATCTGCTGAGACTGTTCGAGTACGGCGGCTATCCGCCGCAGGCGAACTATCTCTTTCTCGGCGACTATGTGGACCGCGGCAAGCAGTCGCTGGAGACGATTTGTCTCCTGTTAGCCTATAAGATCAAATATCCGTTAAACATTTTTCTGCTGCGCGGCAACCATGAGAGCGCCAGCATTAATCGTATTTACGGATTCTACGATGAGTGCAAGCGCCGCTACAATGTCAAGCTGTGGAAGGTATTCACAGACTGTTTCGACTGTCTGCCAGTGGTGGCAATTGTGGACGACAAGATATTCTGCTGCCATGGAGGCCTCAGTCCGGATCTCTCGTCGATGCAGCAGATCAAACGCATTTCGCGGCCCACTGAGGTCCCCGAGCAGGGACTTCTCTGCGACTTGCTGTGGGCCGATCCGGACAAGGATACCATTGGCTGGGGTGAGAATGATCGGGGCGTCAGTTTCACCTTTGGCGCCGAGGTTGTTGGCAAGTTTTTGCACAGGCACGATTTGGATCTGGTTTGTCGCGCCCATCAGGTCGTTGCAGATGGCTACGATTTCTTTGCCAATCGCAAGCTGGTTACCATCTTTTCCGCGCCCAATTACTGCGGCGAGTTTGACAATGCGGGCGCTATGATGACTGTAGACCATAAGCTGACATGTTCATTTCAAATACTCAAACCGGCTGAAAAGCGCAAGAAGAGCTGAGTATCCGAGGAAAGAAAGTTAACTTTGGCTTACAAGTATTTCGGACACAAAATTGTACTATCGCAAATTGTAAAATTGTTTGTATTCCAAACTCTTAAAAAATCAGTGATCTACGGCACTTAAATTTGAGATTTAAAAGAATTGCTATATTGTCCATTATGTGCGCATCAAAATTTCAATATTATTTTATGAAATTTTTCGAGGGAGAGAGGGAGACCTTTTAGAAATGCTTAGTGTTTTTGTTATCGTTTGATATTGAAAATCATGATTTTGGTTTTTTAGTTAATGACGATTTACTGTTATCAATATTTGAAAAGTTTTTGGAGTTTGGTTCATTTGAGATCTTCAAATCAGCTCCAGTAAATTCCTTGATTCTGTTCGCGGTTGTATATTAAGATTTTCACGAAGTTTACAACGCACAGAAGGAACGATATCGATTACCAACTTGGCAAATGACTTCGATAGTTGCGATCTTATGCTATTTCGCCACAAAAATATTTCATTAGCGCCATCTATTGTACAAAGTTTTCATTTTAAATGTGTTTTTATAAGGCAACTATATGATATAGTGGTCACATCCAAGTGAAATTTAGTCAGCATATGAGGATTCTTCTAAAACTAACATGTAGAAAATTTGGTTCATTTCGGATAAAAAAGGTTTGTGTACTAACAATTCCATTGTAAATTGGCCAGTTATATGGGCGCTATATAATATAGTGGTCCGACCTTGACGAGTTTTATATGAGCAGTTTTCAGCAGAGAGAAGCTTATATTGAAAATTTCAACTAAATAGCTTAAAAGCTGAGAGAGTAGTTCGCCTAGAAAGAGGACAGACGGACATGGCTATATCGACTCGGCTTGTTATAATGATCAAGAATATATATCCTTTATAAGGTCAGAGATGCTCCCTTCTATGCGTTTCAAATATCTTGACAAAATCTCGCTTATCTCAGGCTTGTTTTGATTGGATATATAGCTTCCTTTTTGTAGGCTCTATTAAAATCTCCTTTTGATCATAATTTATCTCTATCATCAATGAAATACCCATACTTACGCAAATATATATAAGTGCATACATGTAATTAGCAAGCCCAGCAAAGGGATGCACTCCTTCATACCGCTTCATGAACTGGCAAACTAAGTATATTAAATTTCAGACACCAAAACTAAGGATCAAATTAAGGAAATAACTTCATGAGTTGCACTGTTGCCTGCAGCCATTTTGTGTTGCTGTTTTTGTTGCTTATGTTGCCACTTTGCATACATCAATGCACAAGAGCAACATCATTTACAAGCATGCGTTCCCGTGTCAGTGGCATGAGTGCAGCCGCTTTTAGCTCACTGCCAGGTGCTGTTGCTCCTTCAAGCCCAAGCCTGGCAATCATTCATTTTGTTAATGAATTGCCGCACGACTCAAGGAAGCGGATGGATAAGGCAATGTTTGTAAGTGGATACGGTAAAAAGGCAAAAACAATATTTCATAGCAAATGCAGGCTGTAAGAAAAAGTAGCAGCAGCAAGAGAAGAAGGCATATTGAAGTATTAATTAATATTGCTCATACGCAGCGTCTGCGTATTGAAATGACTTTAAAATGTTTGCATATATATACACAGTTTGCAGGAAACGTGTATTTATGTGTACACGGATGTTAATGGAACACTTTACTAAGACGAGTATTATACATTTCTCTACATGACAAAGGGATTGCGTTGGAGCATTTATGGACGTATATGAAGTTGTGTTTGTAAAATGTTTTGATTGGCAAATTCACTTATTTTACTTATTTTTTTATCATTAACGAACCAGTTAAAAAAATATTGTAGTTTCTAAGCCTCCAGGTTGCCCGTTATCATCTGGTCTAGATTATAAATGTCCTACTAAATCAAGAGTATCCAAGTTTCAGCAAACAGTATTTCCTTTAGTGTTTCTTTTTCATTATTTATTTTAAAACTCTCGAATGGGCGGGCGGGCAACTGTTCAATTTGACTTGGCGATAAATCTTTTATGCGTTGGTTTAACATGTGTATGTGTGTGGGCGAATACATGTGTGTGCGTTTGTGCGCAAACCTTTGAGCCAAATTTAGATTTATTTCATTGCAAACATACAACAGCCGCCAAAAGTTTTGACATATTTCATGCAGACGAAAGATAAATGTTTCTTTAATAACAATAAATTTGGAATTCTGAAAAGTGAGCACCACAATTGCTATACAAATATTTCGACAGTTTGATTTGACAAAAGATAACAAATAACCGCAACTAATGCGAATCAATTTTGTTATTTCTTTATCGAAATACATTTCACTACATGAAATAAAGTTATAACCATGTGAATGTCAGTTTTTGTTATCGCAATTCTCATGTCCAAAAGCAACGGAAAAATTTTATATATAAATATTTTTTCAAAGCATTTTTTTTTGTTCAAGCTAACCAAAACAACAAGCTTTGAACAATATGAATTTAAAATTTAATCAAATGCGGAATAATAAACTAAATAGTCTAAGAGCTTGCCCCTTGTTCCCAAATTGTGCGGGGTGAAATAGTTTTCTAAGCATGTTATGCCTGAGAACATCTGCAGCTTGCACTCTGGCACATTTGTTAACATTTTCATGTGGCTCATCGGACTGCATGGGAACCCTTCTCCTCTTCACCATAAATCTCAGACTTTACCTTTTAGAGCAGCCTCAACATGAAACTTAAAAATTGTTTTCTTCTCATTCTTGTCAGGCGCAGTGCGGGATTTAGATTCAATTAAACTGTCAACGAGACTGGCTGTCCACAAAATGTTCAACAAGGCATCCCACACCGCTCCCAGCTCACCTGGCAGACATGACTGGGGCAATATTTGTCATGTCGAGCAGCTGGCATTAAATTCGAATTAACAGCAGAGGGAAAGTTAAAAGAAAAGCAGGCAATGATTCCTCCTCCTCAACCTTAGGCTATGATTATGCTAAACGGCTGGGGAAAAATTCGATTTTAAATGTGGCCAAGATTTATCACTATCGATGGCATCATTTTTCATGGCCGGCATGGGAAGACAGGTGGGAAGCTGTCAACACAACCACAATCGCAAACCGCAAAGTTCAAACTAAGCGCCGGCTATTGAAGGACAACGACAACACAGTGTAAATTTCGTAGGCCGCGACGAATTTGCAGATGGCGACCGCAACGTCTGTCAGCAGGTTCAATGATGAAAGCGAGGGTTGTGCAGGCTTAGAGGGAGACAGCCGACAAACTGCTTAGCGTAGACAAGGATAGGGACAGGGAAATGGACATGGACACCTGTGGCTTTGGCCGTGGCAATAAATCAATTTACTTGACATCTTGACATTCAGTCTAATGGCAAGGGGCAACCACAGCGGATGGGGGAAGAGCAAACACAGGACACTTGGCATGTGCTCTGAGTGATTGTGTCACTGGAACTCTGGACTAGTTTGCAATGCTTGTCAGAGGGAATTGCAGTTTTCAACTTAAGACTTTCTTCAAGAAGTTTCAGACTTGCACAGCTGAGTTTACTTTGCTGAGTGTTCAGGTTTATAGAAGCGGATGAATGAAACATTCAGCAACACCTTTTACCAACAATATTGTCAAATCAATGAAAACAACGTTCAAAAGATTAAAATCCTTAAGGCATTTTACGAACGACTTCCATATCCATTGCCAAAGCTGTAAAGTTTCCAGCGATTAGCAGTCTAACTCCCAGTGGAGCTAAAGGTGCTTCTGAAATAGAATCCTCTCAAGCAAAAGCTGCCCGTTTCAATAACCTACAAATTCGTATGTACGATTGTGTATCAGACTCTTGTTGTTGTTGTTAGTTTTGCGTTTTCCAGCAGTGTCAAAGTGAATCATGGTTAAAGTCAATGGCAAAGTGCGAAAAAGTTTGGATGGAAAATGAGATAAAAGGGAGAAGCAGATGTTGAATATCCTCTGTGGGTATTTGTCTGGTTGGTTGCTTGTTTTGGCTTCAGTCAGTATTAATAAAACGTTTTAAAAGTTGTTAACTGACAGCAATTTGCAGATTGAGTTCCCTTGAACTGCCCTCGCCCCTGGGATATATCACCATTATTATTTGGCAGTCGATAGCTGCCAAAATCAGGCGAGAATTTAGCGCTCAGACCTCCAATAAAATGAAGTGCGCACTTTGGCATTAGCCAGCTTCGATTTATGACCCCACTTGACCAATGGCCGCCGCTGCCCAACTCAATGGGGGAATTCAAATTCTGGCAATCATAATCATGCAATTGTTTGCATTGCAGGCCAGCTACAATATGGAGGCACTTGACCAGCACCGGCCTGGTCTTTTGTTGAGACTTCGCCCACTTTTCCGCCCATCTGTGGTTTGCATTTTGGGGCCAAGTAATAAGCACAGGTCTTGAACTTTGATTCCCATCCACATCCACACCCACATTTACGCCCACATCCACTGCAATAGCCAAAGCGGCAGCCAGCCAATGCAAATTCATGAAATGGATGTGGATTCGA
Source organism: Hirtodrosophila duncani (assembly GCA_037043425.1). Taxonomy (NCBI): domain Eukaryota; kingdom Metazoa; phylum Arthropoda; class Insecta; order Diptera; family Drosophilidae; genus Hirtodrosophila; species Hirtodrosophila duncani. The sequence goes on from JBAMBM010000194.1 coordinate 3,491,650, forward strand.
ATTCTGCAATTGACATTTATCGCTGTTGGCGGAGGACCAGACAATGAAGCAGTTGGGTAGTCGAATGGAAGAGGGGGTGTATGTGACCAGGACTCTTTTGGGCAACTTAACAACTCATTAACACGCTCACTGACAGTAACAACAACAACTACGACAACAATTGCTGTCATTACCATTGGCAATTGAAGCGCTTAAAATGTTGTAATTCAGTTTTGTATCGCACAATTATTCAGTCATTTGCTGGCTCAACCTTATCCTTGTCAATTTAATTGAATAGGTGAAGCAGGAAGGATAGGACGAGGAGAAGGCGCTTATAGGTGAAGGTATGCTGTGTTTGAGTAGGTAAGCTAGCTTATGTAAGCCTAAGCAGTTCTTTAACTCCCTGGCTGTCACTTCATCTTCCCATTAAGGGATCCAAAGTAGACCACACAATGAGACTTAATCGTTCATTGTCTTGACCAACAAATGGATTGTACATATGCATCTGTATATATGTGTGTATGAGGGAGTCGTATCTCACTATAACTCCGTTCTACTATAATGTATGGTAAATACTGAGAATCCTTAAGAGGGGAGGCATTCCTTCTTGGCTGAGGAAGCACAACTAGACTGAAATAAATCCTATTATCACTGTTCTGCTGCAATGTTGATTGTGAACTAGCTGTGGTAAACATAAGCCAGCACGTCCAACTTTAAACTGCAATTAAATCTCACTTCCCAGCATTTATCTACTCCTAAGCATCTTTACCAACCATTTGGCAGCTTAAAAACCTTCATTATATTCCACAAATTATGCAAACTGAAAACAGAAAACAGAAAATTCTCTTTAAGGTCTGTTTTCTGGCATTTAGATATCCATCCATACACTCACTCCATCAGTCATCATTACCGAACCCGTGTTTGCCGTGCCACCTGATCCTCATGTGCGTTTTCCTCTTCGTCTTAGACAACGCAATCCATACTGACACAATTCCAGTTGATGCTCCGCTTCCATCCAGCTCAACCTCGACAATTTTTGAATAACTAATGAAGGTGCCAGAAAAACAGCAACTAAAACAATAACATGGCAACATCATTCAGCTACAGCAGCTGGAGGAGACGAGTAGAGCAGGGCAGGATTCAGTGTTGAGGCTCGAGTGCCTGGTCTGAATATGAAATTTGGATTTTCATTCAACTGTCGGCATTCATCTTGCCAACTGTCTGTCCGGGTCCAACTGGCTGGTATTTGTATGACCCTTGCCTGCCTGCGACCGACAGAGCCCCCTCCCATGTCTGCTGTCCAGGACTTATGCATCATTGTCAAAATATTAACAGCTGGCACATTCCAAGTCTGAGCTCCACTTCATGTGAGCTCTTAAGCCCATGCTGATGATGAAAAATAGAAATTTAAGTATTTTAAGATACATTTTGGGCAAACACATTGGCATTTGTCGGCCAGCCGAGTTGGAGTATGTGGGTCAAGGCGGTCAGGGTAAATCCTTTTTGATTTGGACTCGCTTTCGTCTGAAAAGTGTCAAAAAGTTTTCCGTATTGTGGCAGCATTCACAGTATAAGCTGTTTAAATCTACTATAGAAGGGCTGGAAAAACAGCAACAGGAGTCAGCGAGACTGCTTAAATAATAAGGAAAATGTGTTGATGTTCCAAGCAGATATTCCCTCAGTTTCCTGAAATCACAAAACAAGAAACTCATTTTTGTCCAGACCATTTTATTTTGCACGGCAGACGAAGCAGCCAAAATAACGCGACACCCTCTTCCCTCAGCCCCCCAGAAAGAGCTACACACCAATTTAATCTGCCAACCCCTCTTCCTCTCTCCATTCTGAGTGCAGTGTCAATGACAAGAATCCAAGTATCGATTTCCATGAATGCACACAGGATGCACAAACAGGAATATCGCAGAGGGAATGACTTTGGCAGTCGTCTGATGCTCATCTAAAGGAGGTTTAGTAGGGGAGTGGGGGGAAATCTAAATACATTTGCTTTCGACTAAATGAAAAACAAACAAAAAAAACATACAGACTCAAATATTAATGTTCTGTAACGCGAGACTCGAAGGATGCTTCAATCCTGGAGTTGCAATTGCAGGGATTGTATGTTGATTCGATTGTGGACTGACGACTTCTAAAGTAAACAGCGCACTTTGGGAAAATCAATGCGAATTCGAATTCCGACTTTGTTTGTCTATCAAAGAGGAAACAACAACAGCAACAAAAAAACAACACAAACAAAATCATCAACAAACAGTGCAAAAAAGTGTCATTTAGTCAACTTGCAAATGAAGGGGTATTCCCATGGCAGCAACCAGTTGCCCCTGCTCAGCCTACTCCCTCTCCACACTGTCAGCATAAAAAAGCCCAAAATAGCTGTGTCTAAATAGAGTCCTCTACATGTACTCCACCGCTGCTCCCTCACTCCTCTCACATCCTCGTTAGTCTCCGCTGTCGCAGCAAAAACCTTTTCTGGTATTCAAATGTTATTTTTGGAATTTTTCCTAAAGCGACGAAAAACGTGCGAAATGCGGAAGTGTTTTTGTTGTTGTTTTGTCGCTGAGATGTTTGTTGGCAAACGCTTTGAGGGACCGCAGCCATGAAAACGCCTTCAAACTTTTCTGTCTAAATTGTTTGCTTGGTTTTTGTTAGCCAAATGCAAGCCGGAAAAGGATTGCCGCTAACTGCTAACCGGCGAGGTCATCAAAGGGTTAAAAACGAAAAACTCCAAAAGCGGAAAATATTCGTGTCGATGTGCCCTTTGGCTGTTGAGTTGCGCTGAGTGCTTCCCTGATTGATGGCAATGGTTGGAAATGAATGAAAATGTTTGCAAATGGATGCGAGTGGAGGGGAGGGAACTACCTCAGATGGAAAATGTAAGCCAACGGAAATGCTAAGTTCTAATATTTGTCTCTAGTTTCTTATGCTAATTAAATTTCTGTTGCTTCTAAGTTGGCCCACCTTGGCCATCATACATTGTGGAGGGGGAAGGTCTGCCCTCACACGTAAGCCAACACAATAACATATCGACTATATTCCATCCATTTCGAGCAAACGTTGCCCTCAACCTCAACCGTAATTTCGATTACGAAATTTGTGAGATGAGATTTTGTGCAACCACAGATGCAATTAAATGTTAATCGATTGTGTTTGTAATTTTGGCCAGTGAATGCCACGCCCACAAACCGCCCACAAGCAAGTGCACAGCTGCATAGTTGAGTGCTTGTGTGTGGTCATAATCAACTGCAATGGAAGGTGATGCGGACAGGGGTGGAGTTGCCCCATTTTAGGCCACTTTTAAGGTGGTGCGTGATTAAGTAGATACGTAAGGGGGGTAAGCAGGGGTCCGCTTGTGTGTCAGATGCGTAATTAATTGTAAATAATTGTGCAAATGTCACTTGCAATTTATTTATTTGCCAAAGTCAACTTCAAATGACCCCCAGCCAGTTTTGAATTTAAGAATTTATCTTGAACTTCAAATTTGCAAAACAAACTCTCATCATTTTATATTGAAGTGTAAAATCGCACCAATCGAACTAATTTGAGGCTATTTATATGCAAAGCAACAACTTACAATCCGAAAACCCTAATAAAAGGCAAAGGTTTGACATGAAAATATTTGGGCTTTCCAAATGTGTTGCCACTTTTATAACATTCAAATAGTGCAGCATATAAATTATATTTCAAAAAGGGCTGCTTTCGTTTTGATTTGTAGCATATTACGTATACGCCCTGCTGTGCCAGGCACTTATAATTGCCTGTTAGCCGCAGTCTCAACTTGTTTCTCGATATTTGCATGTCAAACGCGTTGTAATTTTGTATTACTGCGACACCGTATGCCCTGCCGCTCACCACTGCATTCCCCTTCTGCCTGCTCAACTATACGAAGCCAAAGCTCGAACGCATTATTTATGACTTGTACGTTTTGCTCGCTGTTATTTTATAAACATTTTTCAAAATATGCTCCACAGCCACCAACCGACCTGGAGAATGTTGGTCTCGGAGGCTGCAGCATCATAAAAAACGTAGAAGAAGTGGGCGTCTTTATGTTTTATTTATGAGACACGCACACAAAACTTTACATTGGGGCTGCCACAATGCGTGTCGCCTTTTAATGTGGGCAAGATCAGGGGGTGGGAAAGGTGCTGAGAAATCATGCTGGTACTGCTGCAAGAGTGCACAAATGGTTAACATTTATAGAGGTAATTATTGCTTCGAAAGGATGAAAGTGAGCGAAAGATATACCAACTCAAATCGATTTTCATGTACATATGCAGATTTCACATAAATTACTCGCCAAATGTAACGCAATTTGTTATTGCGCAAAGGGTCAGAGGTTAAATTGATGCAAGTACATACACACACAAAGGCCCTTGAGACGGCAGGAACTTATGCAAGCCGCAAATCGCCGTTTAAATATTAATACATCAATCCACTTAATATGCGAGTTTATAACTTCGAATGATGTAATAAATATAAAAAGGGAAGCCAGAGGGAGAGCAACACAAGGGAAAGAGGGAAACAGACAGACATACAGAAGGTTGTAAAGATGATGCCCATATGCTCAAGTTATAAATTCTAAGAGGCTCCAGCTGTCGATACCAAATGGAAGACGGTTCAAGGCAGCAGCCACTTCACTTTATGATGAGCTTTGTATTATGATGATGTTACTATGAGCTGTGTATGCAGCACATCATAAAGCGACCTCAAGGCATTTGCCCATTAAAGTTGTTCAGGCGCTACCCTTGCCATTTCATATATTCTCAATCTGCAGTTTTATAATATGCTAAAAAAACGATATTTTGGCTTTCTTCTGGTAAAAATTAAGTTAGCTGTTAAAGAAATCACCAAGCTGGTTTGCCTACCAAAGCAAAGAGTAGAAAATACAGCAAACCCAGAAAATACCACAGTAAAATGAATTCTTAGAAAGCAAATGTTATATATAAGAAGTCAACTTCAACTCCTATAAGGATCTGCTTTAAATTCCTAAACATTTCTTTAAGCATAATCTCGATATACAACTCGCATCTAATTTCAAAAGTTCTCAGCAGCTAAATATATATTCATATGTTTATTTTTTCCCCCAGCATATCTCTTGCGTTGTGCTCCTTACTCGTCCTTCAGGCTAGCCTTCTAATTTGTGACATATGCTCAGCCAATGAAATTGTAGTTTTTTGTTCTTCCTGTCTCTTTTATTATTAGAGCTCCCAAGTGTGTGTTTTGCTTGATGCCAAAGTTTTTTGCAAAATACTCATATTCTTTTCATGACTTGAACTCGGCCAAGTAAGTTGAGGCGCAGGCGCAAGGTTTTATAAAGAGCGTAAATTGCTCTTAGTGAGTTGGGAAGCTCTTGGAAAAACTCTCAAACTGAACGAATGATAAGCGAAATGTTTCGGCAGCCACGAAGTTAGTTGTGTTTGGGCAACCAAACCAAATGGTTGTATTAGTAAAACGAATCTTTTTTTTCATACTTTCTTAAAATTCCTAACGTATTTCTGAATAGTTCTTTTGATTCTTAGAGAAACCATTAGATTAAAAAATGTTATTGTTTGATGTTTCTATATCTGGCATTTGACTCAAATAGTCCTTTGGCTGTCTACACTCCACAAGGCATTTGCAGTCATTAAAAATTAAGCAGAGCATTTGCTGCTGTAGACATCTCTTACTTCCTACATTTTTCCCTGTGCTTCGTGCACTTTATGGCAATCAGGCAGCGGCAGCTCAGGTAGCCTAGGTTGCCGGCAGTCATCTGCCAGGCAGCTCAAGTTTCTACAATTTTCCTCGTGGCTCTCTTGGTCTGAGTCTGGACTCTGTTTTTTGTGTTGCTGAAATATGCTGGCCATAATTTATGTTAAATTTATGCAATATATTTTCTACCAGGCAAACCCTTTTACTCTTCCTCTACGTGACATTGCAGGTTTGGTTGCCAGGAAGTTGCATTACCAAGAACCACTAATGATGGAATCCATTGCAGGGAAATTACAGCATTTAAAGCAAAACAAGTGGAGAAGTTAATTCTCTTGGATATTTCTGAATATACAAAAATAGATAGCTTCAATTAGTTGGAATTTTAGTTGGAAATGAGGAGGAATTTCAAATTCTGAAAATTCGATTAAGATTGAAATACCTTTAAGGTTTGATTGATATAGATGAGTGTCTACATATTCATATATGGTGGCCTTAAAATTGATAGTATAATATGGTATAATCAATGATTTTCCTACAAGCGAAGTTTGGCTATTTTATTAAATATTGTTGCTTGATAAGCAACTCGCTGATTGGCAATCTATAAACAGATTTCTTTAGATAGACTGTCTGTCTTTAATTTTTTCAAAATTTCTTCTCAATACAACACTGAAGATTGCCCTATTATTGTGAATGCCAAGTGATCTGAGTACAGACTTCACCCATACTACGTGTCTGAAAAAGCACCTTAAGACCCTTAAGTATTAATCTATTAAAATTGTTTCTCTTATTCGAACTTTTTGTATTCTTAATTGTTTCTGGTTTAAATATTTTTCATATATTTTAAGATTTTTTTCTTTACTTTAATATTTGGTGTCTTGAAAAGTTTCCCCAAAATAAACTGTTCGCTACAAATTTAAGAAAATGTTGCACGCCACTTTTGTGGGTTTACTTCATAAAAATTTCAGCAGCAACAACCCAGCTCGATGCCGTTGCCTTCTGGTATGAAACGATGGAGTTGAACACGAGCCCAGGCACAGGCACAGGCACAGTCACAGGCACAGGCACAGACAGGCAGCCACCACTGGCGCGGCGGCTCTTCTTTTGGCGGCTCGTCGCCATAATTTACTCAACTGTTGTCTCAGTTGCACGAAACTGAATTTAATGCATTTGCCAGGCACTTTTGAAGCCCGTAGCCTAAGCTCCAGCTTCGCGTTTTTAACATTTTTATTTTCCTTGCACAAACAATTCCATTTCCACAGCGAAGAGTAGGAGTAGAGGCTAGGAAATGGCAATGGGAATGACATCCATCGCGTAATATTTTCAACTACCTTTTGAATAATTTACAATGTAGTTGGCATTGTCTGGAGATTTGGCTGTGACGCTATCTTTGGCATCTTTTGCGGTTTTCCATCTTGCCATTTTCCTCAAATGCTTCAGCATCTCTTCAGTTCCATCTTGCTCTCAAGTCGAGAGTTCAAATAAAAGTTAATTGTAATTCATGCACTTAACAGTATTTCCAGTTTTGGTCTGTTTTCCACTCAGTTCGCTGAACCGTACTCGTAATCCTGTCAATTGGTCAGAGCTTTAAGTGCTCCATAACGAGCTGTGCACAAACTGCATCACAAATTCCATGACCCGCCGTTTGACTAATTTGGTGATTTCCCAGCCAATTATGATCAGGATACGGCAGTGTTACGAGTACGTCACAGCTGACCCACTCCCTGGCTGCAGCCTGCCGGCGTATGTCTGTTTTCGATTTATTGAAATTATATTTTCGTGGCCTGTACGCTGATTAAAATAACATTAGCGTACATGCAAGCGGGGGACCAGGGTGTTTTTGGGCGTTTGTTTACTGAATCAATTTGATATGACAACGCGATTTGTTTATGTTTATGCCATAAAGCAGCATTGGGATTGAATAAATTATGAGCAGACCAGAAATTTGGGCTTGTTGCCCATTGCGTGTGTGAGTGTGTGTCCTGGTTAAGGATTGCATTTTCAATCGGCTGTTAATTGGTTGTTGATATTTGGGATAAGCAGAGAAAAACGAATATTAAATGTAGTCAATGTGGTTTCACCTTAAAACTTACACCAATTATTCCGCTGTCAGTTGACGGCATTTCTTTGGCATTTGCATAGCTGAATCGGCACAAGGACTGCTTAAATCTATGGTTATATTTGTGTGAACAATTTGTAGCCCTAATGGGCTGAGAAGCTCATCGTAAAGGCAGACCCATGGACGGGATTCACTCGTGAGGGAGTACCTCACTGTGGCACATTTGTCTGGTTTCACGGCGATGAACCACCTGCACCCTCAATTGCCAAACTTCTTCAGGCACTCCTGAAGCATATCAATGCTAAGCAGATGCAGGAGTCCCTGGCCAGGAGCCGAGCCTGAACTAAAATATTAACCTTGTTATGGCTTTTCTGACGGCTGGAGAAGAGGGAAGCAAGCTTATTAGCCTATATGAATCCAGCTTATCAGGTGGGTTGCCAGTATTATGGGGCGTGGCGATTGTAAGAACGTAATAAGACGATTCGTATCAGTAGAGCTACGTAAACAGGAGGACGAGGAACAGGACCACCCTTGTCAGCAGAAGCTTGTCTCTCTTGTTCTCAACGTCATAGTATTTAGGCGCCTTGGAGTTCCTAGGCCACTTTATCTCATCCCTTACTTATTGATAGGGAACCTTGGGTTGGCGTGCTTCTTGAACCCCTTGGTGACGTTCCAGAGTGGAAAGCCAAAGCTCCGGTCTGGGGCAGCCCCTCCAGCGTTCTGTCCTGTGGCTCCTCCTGTCAGCTTCCAGCTGCTTCTTCACTCGGTTAGAAATTCGCCTGTAAGTGCGGTCGATCCGGATCGAGCGTACTGACAAACTCCCTCTTTGGGCGCTTTTCGAGAGCGAGAAGCGTTTCAGGGGTCTGGCTGAGTGGCGAGGACTGGCGGTGTGTATGCGAAGAGCTCTTAGAAGGGTCAGAGCCGGCAAGAGTGGCGGCCCTAAGTTTGTTCAGTTTATAACTGCTCTGCGGCTAATTCCACGTTCTCAGCAGTCTTAGGTTGATGGATTCTTAAGTCCAAGTCTTAGATCTGGTAAAGTTGCATCCTGATAAAGATATCTGTTGTTGATACTTTTCCAACCACACGTAAAAAACTTTCTTTTTCTTTATTTTGGGAACAATTTCGAAATACCTAAATAAAAACTTTCATAGTTCTACCTCGACAAGCCAATAATGTTTTTGCGATGCATTTGAATAGACGTCATAATGCTTTCTTTTGCATTGGATCATACTTTTAGCCATTTTATCAACATTCATATGCTCTACCACAAATAAAAGCACAGATATATATTCTCTTAGTCTATGATGCTAATTTTGAGACTTTCCGCTTCCAGTTAAAATTTTCCTTACATTTTCCTAGTTCATACTCAACTCCCTATTTTTACCCATTGCCAACTCAAACTTAAGCGGCCTCAACCACTTACAGCCTTGTAGTCAGAAACCCTTCACCTTGCCTCAACTTCAAAGCGTGATCAAAGTTTAATTGAATTTAATTAAAAACCTACAAATTGATTATGTAAAAGTTATCCTATCTGAGTAGTGAGAGGGACGATTAGTCTTCTTTGCTGACAGGTGAAAGTAACAGGCCAAATATCGTAAGCTTTAAGTCGACTTATAAAGTGACTTGCGAAGCCGCCCCAAAACTGTGTCTTCAATTAATTGCGTTTGGGGCAAAAGTTTAATTGAAGTATTCGGCGAAGCGGCTGTTAGAGAAATATTGAGGATAGGCCATAATTACACCTGTCCAAGTTGCTTCCATTTTGTTTTTGGCGCTATTTGTTTGCCTGTGCTGTGGGTTTGGCTTAATTTCACGAGTGATAAAACACAAATTAAGTTTTCGCTTTAACATTCAAATGTGGCCTTAAGTTGGTAATTTTTAGGTAATTTTCCCAATAAGCTTATTGATTTCGTTTGAACTTTTCGGCAGCCAATTTATGTATGGCATAGGCACATTATCAGTCTATGATTATATTACGAGTAGATGCGTGCAATGGACCCAACCCTTACTTTTAAAACCACAACCAAAAAAAAAGGCCTTGGCCCAACAACGTTGATTCAATGAAAATAAAATAAACATGCTTCAAAGGCAGCGACGAGTTTTTCTTTATATACTCTCACCAGGGGTATTATACATTTGGTTCAGTATTTGTAACGCATAGAAGGAAGTAAATTATAATCTGAACTGTGCTGTCATTAAGCTGAAACTTTAACGAGACACTTTTTATTGTAGTAATCTATTAATCGTTTGGATTGAACCGGAATCTCAATTCACAATAGTTACGACATTACAAAGCAAAGTTAGTCTTGAATGGAACATTAGATCGTCGCAAAGTGATTGCAGAATTCCATACATATAGTCGATCCAAGTATATTTCAACCATTAAATTTGTCAATAATATAACAAGACATCTCTCGTGACATCCCCATAATGTATTTTCTTAGAATCTGAAAAGTTGTCCCAGCAACGATCGTTGGAATAGAAACTTCCTCGTATTCTCATTTGAGATCACAGCTCTATTTGATGCCATCTTATGTCTAATGACATGTCTGCCAGAGTATACTTACTTCGGTTGGCCGAAGACAGCTCCTTTCCCTGGCGTGTCCCTTTTTTTTGCGCAGGCATTCAACTAAAATAAAAACCATAAATGGCTGTACAAGGCAGCCCCACAGCGAGGCAAGGCAAGGCAAGGCAATCAAACAGAAAGGCTGCCCCAACTGTATGTATATTTGTGTTTATATATGTGTATGTGTGTGTGCGTGTGTGTGTGTGTGTATATGCGACTGCAAATGGCTCCCGGTTAAATTGGCAACACTTTATCAAAAAATATAAAAAGCACTAAAAGTCAAAACGCATGGCAAACTGTTAAAGGCAAAAACACAAAAAGACGGAAAAACGCAAAAACGACAGACAGGACCGGCAATGGGACCGGGACCAACGCAGGACAAGCGCAGGCTATGACTATAACTACGACGATGATGATGATGGCATGCATATAGATTGGCAATAAGGCCCAAGTTGAATCATCATCATACGGCCACATCAAAAGGACGTCTGCACACATACTACTATATATGGGAAACTTTCTATAAAAATATGCAAATATATGATTTCATATGATTTTCCATTTATGAAATGCAACAAAAAACTGACAGACAGCTTCCTTTCTCTCTTCTCTCTGCATGTAAGGCTCGCATATCTCTATCAAAACCTCAATAGCAAGCAATTTATATAACTTTGCAGCCCTGGCCGCTTCATTAATAAAATAAAGCATTCAAATATAAACTTCAGTATATGGGAAATATCTTTCTTTTGATTTTACAACAATTCATATTAAATGCTGTCGGTGTTTTGTTTGTTTTTGCTTTCCATTGCAAGACTGAAAAATAAGTTTTGTTTGGTTATTTTTACCAGACAACATTTCAACAACATTTTCAACATTTCATAACAATAATCGTAGAGACATTCAATATTACTGAACTCCTCTAGGCTACACTGTTCTTCCCTCTACTATAAAGGATTAAACGTAGGAGAAATTTTTCATTGATAGTTTAAGCTTTAGAATGTAGAGGTATGGCTGGCAAACCTGGTAAACTTTATTAAAAGATTTTAAGGTAATTCTCGACTGCTGTGATGAAATTCTGAGTACACTAAGAACAAAAAGCGGCCGTGCAAAAACAGTGACTCTTCACTTAAATTTGCAACGTTGTTCTTAAGCATATACATTCATTTATGAAAGGAAATCTTATCTGCTGCAGTAAACCGAATTGATGACAAGCTTTGAGCCAGTGCATCCCTAAAAGGGATAAGAGCCTTCTATTGGTTTGCGATGGAATCATGTGCGGCATTTACTAGGACTTTCAAATCGGTTGGTTACATGTTAGCTAAATGATATAGTTTTTCGATCTGGATCAATTTTTCAGCTGACATTTACCAGATTTTACTCAAATTGCATAAAAAAGACTCAATTTTACTGTACTAAAAGTGCATTCCAAATCGGTCGGCTATATAAGCTATATGATACTGTGCTCCAATCTGGTCGATTTTCATATATGAGCAGCTGACAACAGAAATATGACTATGGTTAAATTTTAAAGTTCTAACTCTAAAACTGTAATCAGTTCTTTAATTTTTGAACTATTTTTGACTATTAAATGTTTTCCATTATTTTATTAATAGATTCAAAAAAGTCCAAGCCGCAGCTATCCGCAGGGCATTTCTTCCCCTCAGTTCGATTGGTATTGCTCTATTCATCTGAAAAGTGTATTCATCTCTAAAAAAAATCGAACAACAATGGGCAGCTGCTTGGACGATTGTTTGTCTGCCATTTGATTGCCATTTGCCGCTGGCCAAAAGTCTCACAATCGAAAGCCACAAAATGTCAGGATACCTCTCTGTTCTCAATCCAATTGTATGGCAATCCAGCCTCTGTTTGGCCTGTCGTCTAAATGTCGTTTCTGGTTCATCATTTGATTTTCTTTTGTGCAGTTAGCGTCCCACACTAATGTTCAAAAGCTGCACAGGATGTGTGTATGTGTGTGTGTGTGTTTATGTGTTTCTGTGTGCGTATTTGTGTGTTTTTGTTTGCGTTTCTATGCGACGAACTGTTGACCAATTTGTAGACCATCATCAAGTGTGAAATTTTCAATTTCCGTGACGCTGGCGAATTGGCAACTCCCAAAGCCCAATCCACTAACCATTCGGCTCTGCAAGCAGTACAATTGCCATTGCAAATACAACGTATCATCTGCTATTTGTGCAACAATTCTGCTTGGCATGCTTGTTTGTGCAATACAAATTGAGCTCTGGCAAAAAGCGATCCATGTCTTATGAATAGTGCACAGATTTAGCTTGATATCGTTAAATTATTGACAATGTACATATCAATACGTGATATTCTGAGCTAGATCTGCAGATACCTTCTGTTTCCCGGCTAGTCCTTAGCTTATCCTATGTGAGTCTCACAATTCATTGATTTATAGCATTAGCCAAATGCACATTTACCATCAGCTTCAGAATCTGACTCGGACAATTGTCATTTACAACATTCTTGAAGAGCAACATCAATCCCCTATGAATATAAATGAACACAGATGACATTTATACAGTCCTTTTACGCATTCTGTTTGTCTTTCCATTCGCTATCGGTATATGCAGCTGCATATCCTTCGCCAGGACTGGTCATAAATTTTGAGTAGACAGCATCTGAAGGACCAAAAAGTAAATAAAAAAGGGGGAGCAAGGTTAACTTCGGTTAACCAAAGTTTAGATACCCTTACATTTACCGTTACATTTCTAGTAACCAAAGCTTATATATCCTTGCAGATAAGTACTATAATAAACCTAAGAGCTTGGATTCCCTTTCCGGTTCAAATATGGCAGCACAAGTGGAGCCTTCTAAAACTGACATACCCTAAATTTGCTTCAATTTGGATGAAAAACAACCAGTTTTGGTGTACTAAGAGTTCATTTCGAATCGGTCAGTTATGTGGGAGATATATGATCTGGATTAAGTCCGATCTGGATTAAAATTGGACAAGCGGACATGGAGGCATCTCAAACTTTACCAAATTGGGTACAATTCAGTATACGTTTACTCCGAATCGGTTGGTTATATGCGAGCTTTGTGATAGATGGGCAGACAGACAGCCAGAAAGGCAGACAGATAGACAGACAATCAGACAATCATACATATATAGACAGACAGACAGATGATAGAAACAGAACTGATGAAAGCGTTTCTTTGGCTATTTGAAATCCATTTCATTGTTGTTGACAAGTTAAGAAATCATTCAGATGGCAGCATCACAGTTAGAAGCTACTCTAAATAGAACGACTTTCCTTATAGAAAGGTTTTAGCTACAAGAATTGTAATATATTATTATAGCTTCCAGATTTGTTTTTGGTTGTATGGATAGCAGCATATGTTTCAAATTTGCGTTAAAAATTCAAATACCTTCTGCAAGAGTATACTTGTTGTTGTTTTGCATATAAATATTTACGGCCTTTCAAAATGCAATCTATGTCCATATTTAGCTTACTTTTTATAGGCATAGACCTTGCCTAATTTGCTTTAAATAACAGTCTGGCCACATCAGGCTCTGCTGTATGCAAATTCGTTTTCAATTTTGTTTCAACTCAACTTTTAAATTTCATTTAGGCAGACACTGACACACGCACAGATACACACACATATACATGCATATGGCGGCTTTAACTTAATCTGATTGTAATGCGATACACTTTACAGTTTCGAGATACAAATCAGCAGCAGCAAAGGCAGCAAAGGCAGCAGCCAACAGCACCCACATCTCCATCTCAATCTCCCACAGACAACACTGAAATGTTCTCACCCCAGGCGCAGCTGTTGCTTCTTATTGTTGTTCGTGTAGTGCCTTTTCTACTTGTGTGTGTATGTGTCTGTGTGTATAAGTGTTGGAGTGTTATAGGATTCGCGCGTACAAATCAAATAAATTATCTGAGGATTTACAGTAATAAAGTAGTAGATAAACCAACAGCAAGTGGGGCTCAAAGTGTGGGCCAGAACTTAGGAGCATGTTAGAGCGTGGTTTGGCTACGGCCACAGTGTAAGGACTTTTGAGTGGGAGATACAACAGTTTAGTTATGGTTCAGGCAGGGTTCGCAATATACATCTATATAAATAAGAATGGAGTTGTTTATGTTGAATGCAAATTAAATTGTAATTGAATTAGATAAATTTATTGTCCATTTGATAAGGATTATGTCTTAATAAACAAAGAGGACTTCTTTAACAGAAGACGAAAAATAAATAATAATTGAAAATTTAATTGAGCAAAATTAAAGAAATTTCTATCAAATGAAATCTAACCAAGATTGGCTTGAAAGCTTTGATATTTCTATCCAATATATTCGTCGAGTTTTAAAAAGTTTCCAAATTTGTATGATATATTTTAACTAAATATACTGTTAAACTCCGAAATGAAAAATATATCAAATAGCAATTCTCTAAAATTTCCGTGAATTTAAAAGAGATTAGAAACGTCATTCAAGCAGCCGTAGTGAAAGCCTCAACAGAGTTCTGTTACGGACTCAGAAAACTGTGTCTGCCAGAAAAATGGAAATAGATATAAAAATAACCTGTGATATTATCGTTTGTTGAGTTCTTACGTATTCGTAATATATCAGAACTATAATCCTTAGAGATATTTCAACTCCTATTCGTATATATATATATGATTTCTATAACATTGTTTCTTATATTGGAATATGAAGTCAAACATAGGTCATACATTCAGGTATAGTTCTATTGATCTTGTCAGCTCATGCGAATATTTATATCTGATAAGTGAGCATAAGAAATATGAATTTTGACCTATTCTTAGTAAAATACGATTAACGAAATTCTGACTTTTTTTCCTGGACGCTTCCATAAGCGTCTTGTGCACCTTATCATGCCTAGAGCAGAAATTTCTCTGAGATATCAACCACTGAAAAGGCAAATGAACTAAACGACAAACGAAGCGTGAAGAAAAGCCGTCTACAAGTACAAGTGCAAATAAAAGTAAAACCAAAAAAAAAAAGAAAAAAATATATACGAAAAATAAGAAAACTCATCTTCATTCTCGAAGGACTTAATGACAATGACCGACAATTGTCGTTCTATCAACGAAAAGCAGGCGGCACACATACACGCTACCTCCAGTGCCCCCGTTAAGCTCCTTCCTTCGGCGTCTGGTCTGGTCTGGTCTGGCTTCATGTCTTTATCTTTGTGGCCGTTAACGCCGCTTAAAGTCAAATACAGCCACTCAGCCAACAGGCAGCAAACGTGTACAACAAACACAAACAGACAAACAAACACTCACACAGACACACACATAGGGAGAAAATGTAAATGGCGTAATGGAGATTGTGTTGGAAAATAACCGCGCTGCGTCAACAGTATTTATTTTATTGACATTTGTATGCCAGCAAACCCTCCAATCTGCGCTTCGCCGGCTCATTCTAGTACAATGAAAAGCTATTTTCTGTTTTTCGGGCCAAACTGTTTGCGACAAAATCAACCTGACAACAAACCCAACACCCAACACCAACACCAACACCAACGCGAAAGTCAACATCAACAAGAGGAAACGCAACAATCAAGGCTGCCCCCACACACCTTCTACTGCTGCCCCACTAAGCGCGTAAAAGTTTACGAGGCATCCTGTGGCAGTGGTAGCAGAAGCAGCAGGAGCACAGCGGCAAAGCGGCAAAGCATAAAGTGATTTGCTTTCTCTACTTTTTGTGTGTCCTGGCTATCAAAAAGTTTTCAACTTGCATTAGAAAAGTTCCAGGCAACAACGAGTCCATCAAATCTGTATGACCCATTCGCATGCCCTGTTCCGAGGTTCCCTCGTGACCGACCGAGACCCAAGCAGAAGACGTGGCCGAATAAAAGATTAACACAAACTAATGTTCTAATAGCAAACTTGTCAAACTCAATGTGCCGCTACACTCAGAAAAAAAAACACGACTCTAAAGTTGTGAAATCCGTTTTAAAGTCACTGACCGTGGCACTAGGTCTTATTTTAGACACATTTTTTTGTTTGTTTAATAAAATCTTTATATTTTTTTGCTTGTGATTTCTGGAATTTTTACTTTTAACTATATTCTAAAAGTTAAAGTGTTTTATTTTACTGAGAATTCCTTCGACTGGGCATGTCCATATAGCAACAGCAATAAACAATAACAGATGTTGCCCTGCCCAACTTGAGATTAAGACACAGAAAAGGATAATAATAACAGCAATCTTCTAGACTCAGTGTCTGCTCCCTGGCGTCGGGCAAACAACAACGACAACGGGATATAGCGACGTGCAGCCCGGCATCGGAAATGAATGGCATTTGTTACTGACACCCCAGGCTCAAATTGATGCCGCTGCACGCCCACTCGCAACGAGGGAACGGCAGCGGAGTGTATGACTTGGTTATGTCCAGGCGGAATGCCCAAGTGACTGGCAGGAAGGCAGGCAAGCTCCAGCAAATATGTATGAACGATTCCACAGCTAATCAAAGCCCATCAGCAAAATAAATTAAGAGAAAGAAGTCGGTACGAGATGAGAATAAATGCGTTCATGTGATTAAAAAATATGCGAAGCTCTCTTGTTTTGACAGCTATTTTGTCTATGCGAGACATGGCCTACTTTACACGAATATGTAAATCATATGTGATCAGTTTATAAGAAGATAGATATTCAACTTCTAATTCAACAAGCTTGTTCTATATGTTCAACTTTTTGGGGATGCCTATGCAAATCAGAAATTGTGCGGGACGGTTGGTTTTTAGTAAGTTACTTATTGTTCTGAGCAAAGGCATAGCCACTCCCAGCTGCAAAGAGTTCAGCAAGTAAATGAGATTTAAGACTTGTATGTGTATGTGTGTGTAACTATAAAAGATTCCCGAAACATTATAGAGTATTCATGACTTAATGCTAATAATTTACGACCTTGGTACAACTGAAATGAAATGAAAACTCCAACTGTTATGTTTCTGTGCTTGACCCAACACACTAATAGCATCAGTTTGTCATATTTAACTCACTTTTTTCTTAAATCTCTCTCTCTCTCTCTCTGTTTCCTCTCTCTCTCTCTTTCGCATACAAACTGCTTTGGCTTCTAACTTAATTTTTGTGTAAATGAAATTTGTAACTAATTTGATCTAGCCATAGTTATCAAGCCAAGCCACACATACATGCGTATATACATATTTTAAATATCTAAAAATTCATGAATAAACAGAAACACACATACATGCATAATCTCAGAGATAAGACATGGAAAAAAGTCGAAATCAGACGCTGTCAAAACAATTTTGGAACATAAACTAAAAGATATTTACGCACAACAAGCTTTTGTCGCCTGCAGTGTTGACTTCAACTCGGGCATGGACTAAAACCAAGAGGAGGAAAACAAAAAACCCACAGCATCACCAAAACTTAGGGTCAGTCTTAGCTTGGTCGCCCTATGTGTGTTTGTGCGTCTCTCTATAAGTCTCTCTCTCTCTGTCGTCCTATGCGTGTCTCTGTGTCTGCATGTACTATGCTAGGAGTATTCATGTATATTTCATGCAATATCCTGTTGAATATTTAAATTGTGTACACAATTTCCGGAGCAATGAGTTTGACAATGGAATCATTAAGAAAAGATAACCAAGCTGAGCTCAGCTTTCTGGTGCTGCAAGGTGGCGATAAGAATGCCTGACTGGGCAATAGACATCATAGCACTGGACAATACCGCTCTACATTTACTCTTGCCCCCGCAAGCTTGGAGTTTTGCTAAGCGAATTGCGTAAATGCATTCATTGGCTGTAGACCTGTATGTATGAGCTGGAGTTTTGTATTAAGATGATTAAATCCAGTTTATTGCATTTGAGTTTGACTTTTTGCCTTGGCTTCGTTGCGCACATAAATTATCAGCCAGGCGACACACGCGCCAAACAAATTGACAATTAAATAGAGAGACGCAACGAGAAAACTTGATTAAAATTTTCCATAGCTACAAAACTCAGGCACAGACACAGACACAGATACGGCGACACGTGCGTCAAAGGCAACTGCTGCTGCTGGAATAGCATCCTGATTCAGCTATGGCTCCACCCCTAGTTACTCCTGTCACCCAGCTTTAGCTGCACTTGGTTTATGTGTGTGAGTGTGTGGTCAGGCTGGCCAATACTCGTCGTCTACGTGTGCGCTAGATGGACAGACGAACCGAACACTTCATAGTCCAGACACAGGCATGACCGGCGCACCATTGCCTGCGTACGTGACCAACTGCCAAGCTGTCAAAAGTTGTGGAAAATTAAAAAATAAAGTCAAACAAATATGCGCGCTAGCGGCGAAATATGGTCAAGAAGCCAAAAGGAGTTCCACAAAAGCCATACACATAAATACCGCTGCAGCCGGAAAACCAAGCCAATGGAAAGCATCAGATACAGTACGTGTGTGAGAAAGGGATGGGCACATTCTGGGCAATAAGTCTTAGATATTTTATAAATCTCATTGAGGGTTTGCTGTGGTAAAGTTAAAGCGTTAAAGCTGTCTGAATCAAAGTGCAGCAGATATGGCTCTCTAAACCATTCACTTCGATCAATCATGTAAGCACATATTTTTATACTCATACTAATGATTAATTGGGTAAGTCAAATTGGTATCCTACAAGATTCATTAGAAACGACTAGCATTATTTGCCAATCGTGTATTAAACGAACGCTCTGGTTAAATATATTGGATGGAATTCATAGTAGCGAGTACACCCAGAGCACTCTCACAGAAAATATTTGAGCTGCCGTAAGCTCATGGAGCGAAGTGCAGTTGCAAGTGGGTGCGCTTTATAACGGCGACTATCAGAGAGCGAGAATAAGCAGTGACAAGAGAGCAAATTGCAAAACTAGGAATCTTTCCATAGTAGGAGAATAACTAAGCATGTTTCCTTTTCCATAAGTTCATGTAGACTCGGGACCATATCAAGTTCATCTTGACTATAGGATCCACATTTATGCTGCCTTGGTGTTCCTGATGAGTAGTCCAAGGCAATTAAACTGCCCCAGTTGCTGCTTCCACAATCAACTCACCTGAATTAAGAACTTTCTCTTCTAAGTGTGGCTCTTTATTAAGATACCATGTAAATCAAAGTTGCCTCTTTATCTTCCTACTTTGTACTCACCTTTGGCTTATTTGGACACTAAATTGTATTGCTCCTCATGAAGTCATCATACAAGTATGTATATGCGCATAAAACCTTAAAAGCTAACAACTCGTTTAGCTAATGATAGCCCATCAGGCATTTTAAGCCAATGGTATCGTTTCAAGCTACTTTGGCTTAAATGGCAGCTCAAAATTGTTGGCAATTTTGTGGCTTTTTGCAACGGCAGTCACAAATAAAAAAAAATGTAGGGAGAGAGAGAGAGGAAAACGAAGAAAAATGGTCAGAGAAAAACTACAATAATGTCATTGCCCCCCAAAATGACAGCAAAGTTTCAGCGTCATTGTGGCCACTGGCACATCAATGAGTCCCGGCGGTGGCTTGTTACTGCTCCTCCTCCGGCTGATGCTGCATCATCCTGCAGCAGGCTACAGCTATTGATGTTGTTCTTGTTGCAACTGTTTTTAGAAATGCCAAAAACAGAGGGACATACTCAGACCACTCACACATACAGAGACACACATAGTCGTGGAATACACGCACTCACAGACACTCGTAGCTACATAAGTATCTGCTTTTCCTCCCCTCTCTTCAACCATCATCGCATTCTTTCTGTCATTTGCCATCAGAGTCGCGAACAATGCGCGCTGTAATTTTTATGCAACAAACACAAATTTCTCTGGGGTGCACTATGTAAAACTGACAGATGAGTTTCGACAACAAGAACAACCACAGCAATAACATCAACAACAACAACAACAACAACAACATATAGTATATGCTTTGGCAATACCGTTGAAACAGCAACAACAAATCCACCATATAAGTACTCTTATATGGCAACAAATTTAACTGCGGCGACAAGTTTTTGGCTGCAATTTGCAATTTGCGGCAACTGTTTAAAAATGCACACAAAAAGTTTATAAAAGCACTCGTACATAGTATAGGAGAGCTCCTTCTCGTAAATCCCTTTGAGAGTTGAGTTCTTTTTAACGATTTATGCGTGTTCATTTGATCAAGAAATACTCGCTGCCATGAGGGAGTTTCTTAAAGAAAGTTTATGAAATTTACATTTACATTTGAGTAATAGTTACGATAAGTTGAAGCTGAGCAACTCTGTTATATGGTTAAAGTTGAAGTTAAATATTTGTTGACAGGAAAAGTTTGAAGATTTGAGCAGCATTTTTTTTAGTTTTCATGTGAATTTCTCGTTATGTTTTGATGAAGGTATATAATTTTTTACCTAAACGATGTTTCTAGCAGATACATTTTTATATTACTGATTATCGTAGCCATTGATTAAATTGGAAAATCGGAAATTCGGAGATGAAGAAGTAAGCTGCCCGATAATTGGGCTCAATTTTGCTGTATTTATCTTGCAGTCAGAGGTCCTGCTGCTGCTTTGTAGAATTGCTGAATAACATTATAACTAAATTTTAGTTTGTGACTTGTAGATCCAAGAGTGGGTACTACTCAGCCGTCTTGTATAAACGTTCTATGTTAAGGTCATCCTTCTTTAAGATTTCCAGAATGCTGGCGATAGACATATTTAGGCCGACAATGGCATGCTGAAGCGTTACTGACCTCTGTCCTGGAATGATGTATTAAGCTTACCTATCCGATAAGCACTGAGACTGTTAGAGTCTTTAGCAGGATGTCGATATTTAATTCTTGAGGTAACTGAGGAACTTTGTTGCTTCTTGTGGCTTCCTGGCCTCCCACTATCTCCATGCTGTTTTAAACGACCAGCTTCACTGAAGCAGACTCCTTGTTGCACGGTTGCATCGGGAATGAAGTCTTTTTTTCTGCTGGGCTTTGACCATTGGAGCAGTGTATATGGTTGTCTTAATGCTCCTCATCATCTTCTGGTAAATTATGCAGCCCTTGTGGTGCCATGGTTGCCGTGACAATTCAAGGATCTAAGGTCTTAACACCACAATTAGAAATTGAAATGAAACTGTCACTAAGAGAAAACTTTCTTCATCTTGGATTAAAATTAAATGTTTTATTTAAATTTTTCCAAGGATTTAAGGCAACCCGTTGTCAAGTTTAACAGTCCTTTCTACTTATTCACCACTGCTAAAAGAAAATCTTAGAAAATACGAAATCAGCTTCAATAATAATGTTCAGCTTAAATTCACTTTAACTGTATTTTTATTAAACTCATTTTGTATTTAAAGTATTTTAATTTGAGTCCCCATCATTATCAGCATCATCATGTGTACGCTTGCTCCTTGCCAAATGCATCCTTTGAGCGTAAACTCATTTGCAGCGAAAAGAAAAAAATACAAACACTAGATGCAAAATCACACACACACACACACTTTCCAGCTTTCGTAGCTGCCGTAGCACTGCTCCACTAACCGAGCGGCAATCCAAACGTAAAGCAAACCCAAGCCCAAACCGACACCCAAACCAGATTCTTCCCTGCCTTTTGCCAAGAGCTAACCAAAGTGTTGCACTTACTACATTTAAATGAAATTAAACATATTTCCTGCAGCGACAAAGCGGCGTGAATGGAAAAAGGAGCGTGGCAGACAGGCAAACACATCCACAGACATCCACGCACATACAGACACACATCGGCACAGAATTAATTTGTTGAATGCGGCGTCGTCGTCTTCTTTGCTGACGACGTTGTCTGCACGGCAACCCCCTAGCGGATGGAGTAAGTACGGTGCTTTCACGCCACCTCACCTCCTCCTGCACCTCACCACCATCCTGTAAACGCGCGTTCATCCCGCACAGCGGGGTAGTCGTCGTCGTCGCGTATTTGTAAGATGAAAGTTTTGCGCTGGAAGCTTATCTTAAGTGTGCTCTCCATGCTTTGCACTCAACTATTTTGCAATGCCGGGCTGGGCGTAGGCAAAACTTTGCCGACAAATGTGGTTTCCGGTTGTGTTTGTCTCAGTACCATCATCCCCATTAACCACCTACACCATGGGCTTTGTGTGCGTGTGCGTGTGCGTGCTGGGCTTGGGCTGGCTGTAAGTGGCGTCTGAATCTCCACCAGCCGTCGCTTGGCATAATTTTCGCGCTTTTGTGCTCATAATTTAAATGACTTTTGAAAAGTTGCTCAAGTGGCGCAAAAGCAGCATTCAGATAAGACGTGGAACATGCCATAGATGGCAGGATGGGAAGGTGTTCCCACTGTCTATATGTAATAATTATGATAATATTAGTACGCCCAAGTGGCTTAAAACTGCAACTGTGTGTGTGTGGGTATGTTTCCAGAGAAAGTTGTCTCTGCTTTAATACGAGAGGGTGGTCTTAATAATTCGGATTTATTTTACTTTTATAAATAATTTTCCATATTATCAATCCGTATCCTTCGAGGAACACACACAGAAAAATAAATAGCAGCCCTCGCATTGCGTATACGCAAGGTGTGCGTGCTAGACTACAGTTTTTGCAGAGTGAAACGTTTTGTCGCCTCGGCCATCATTAAAACAAACAAATTATGCAGCTATCGAGGTATGACAGTTGGAGAGAGAAAGACAGAGAGTGAAAGAGGGAGAGATTGCTATGTCGATTGTTTTGCTGTGGCGAGGCTGCGTGTCGAGGTTAATTGGGCAAACGTCAACGCTCTCCAAAAAAAAAGCTGAAATCTATGCAAATAACATTAAATTATTAAACATTTTTCTTTGCGTTGGCAAATGCTTAGCATATTTTGTGTTAAATTTGTTTGCGTGACTCAAACAATTAGCAACAACCGCAGCACACATGCAAACACGCACACAAGCTCAAATACTCTCACACATATGGTTGGCAGGCGGCGTGGTTTAGTTGGTCTGTTTGTTGTCCTTGTTTCGGCAGTTGTTGTTGTTGCTGTTGCTGTTGCTGTTGCTGTTGCTGTAAATAAACGCGCTCATTAACGTTTTTGGGGGCCTGAAATTTAGCAAAAGCCAAAGCATCAGACCGGAGCCGCCAAATGTCAAACCTCGAAAGCCAAAAGGCATTTGCATAAATGCTGCGTGTAATTGAGAGTGCGCGCTAGAGAGCGAGCGAATGCTGAATTAGATGCAAATTGTGGAATAAAACAACAGTTATTTATGTTCGTTTACATTTGTTTGTTTTGTTATATTTCCCCCAATTTGTTGATGTTGTTATTATAATTGTATTGTGGTTTTTGCCAGCGCTTGGCATGTTATTTTTGGTTGCCCTTTTATTTTGGTATCAATCAACCTAAGTGTTATTATATAGTTATAGTTAATTTATGCATTATAATAATAACTGCTTACAATTAATTACTCGTTTTTAGATACAGATTGAGAACTTTTATGTTTCGTAAATATTTTGTGTATTTTACAATAGCTTAAGCCTTCGTCAACTAACTGAGCATGGTTTGGATTAGGGAAACAGAAGGCAACAATTTGAATTAAACAAAAGCTATGAAGCCTAAATAATGATAAATTTTGAGTGTTTGACACTGTCGTATGTGTAGGGTTGTTATTATTCTATTGTGTTATTAAAATCGTTAAATTGATATGGGCTGACTCTGATTTTTATATTTGTAAAATATTTTCTTTACTGCAAAAAGTTTGAGAATGTTGAAATTCATTGATAATGGAAATAGCCACAAACCTACAAAAGTGAGCTTGGCTGCTTTCTGAGTCTGTCTGCATTTACTGAATAATTCGGTTTTATATATTCATATAAGTTTATTCATATAGTACATAGGCTTTCCTCTTCCCACATAGGCCACATACGACAGTTACCAAAACCGTTAATTTTCAAATTATGTGAAATCATATTATGCTATGTACTTCGTATATAGTCCTGCCACCTTAATAGCCTTAATGAAATTGGACAATTTTGTTAAATTGTTAAACAAAATATAAAGCCAAAATGTTTTTGAGCCTATGCAGCTTTTGATAATATTTTCATATACATTTCTGTTAGACAATCAATTTTCTTGCAAAAAGAGTTATATTACACCTGCTATTCCTTACTTCCTTCAATATCTTGTATCTTTCTATATAGGAAAACTGCCTTTGGAGAGGTTTATATAATGTAGAGTACACTTGTGTTATTTTTTATTCAGCTAATTTTTAGATACAGGCAACAAACGTTATAAATATTTAATACACTCAGCATATATATATATATATATACTTACTAACGTTTAATTATTGTTATTTGCAATTTGTTTATATTTAATTTTTTCTATTTTATTGAGATTGTTTTGGAAATTCTTGGCAAATACATGTGAGTGGCCCTTACATTGTTTCATTAAATTTTTTATTAACAATTATTTTTTTATTTTCTGTATTAGCGATTTATTATTTATTCGAATTCTGGGTTATTACGTAATTATTTATGTCTAATTTACTGTTTAGCTTTCCTTGACTTGCCCAGTCTGTGGTTGGGCAAATTATTTCTGATAAATTGTAATTAATTTTCATATATATTATTTACACAAAAAAGCACAATCTATTTACAGCACCTTACTATTGTTTGCGGCAACATATTTTGATATATATTATTATTATTTACACAATCCCTTTGTTTTTGTTCTTTTGGAAATTTCGCAAACAATGGATTTTTTTCAATTAGTCATAGAAAAAAATTTGATGAAATTAAATTCTGCAGGCTTCTTAAGTCGATTAAATAAACTCATATAAAGTCAGGCAATAGAAAGATATATAAATTATTTAATAAAATAATTAATTCCAGTGAGCTTAATAAATGTGTGAATATTGTGAAAACATTGGTGTTTCATTAAGGCTTCTTTAAAACCTCATAATCAACGCAGACACTTTCACTGGAAACACTTTACCACACAATTGAGTTTATTGATCTCCTGCAACTTAGTATCTCGGTCTTGTAGAAGTCTTAGATCTCACTAAAGGATCTTTTAGAACATTTCTTCCCATATCAAAGAGATTTCAGTATAGCATTGAAACATTCCAATTAACCAAAGCCCAAATTCTAGGAGCTATTGCTATCATCCGTCCTTTAGTGGCCTTTAACACAGAGATTCCCCCAAAACTCTCAGCCGACCCACATGTAATGGAGACCACAGCCCAGATTTATCCTATAAGGCATACTGTAGCCCATTTCAGAGGTCTTAAATATTGTATCCACTGCAATTCGTTTTCGTTGCATGGTTAAATGGCATGTTGAAAGCACATGGCCTCAGCACCCGCCCCAATAGGCCGGCTGGCACGTCCTTGGCATATTTATGTTTGCATTTATAATACTTAATTAGCTTTATTGTTCGAGATAACTGCAGCAGCGACAATGCATGTAAATATGTAAGTCAACATGTTCACGTCCTTATTTGCTGCAACTTGACAGCGGCAGCAGCGGCAACAACAACAACAACAACAACAACAACAGAAACAGTAATTGCAACAGCAACAGTAACAACATTGGGGCCAAATAACAAGGAGGCCAGGCAAGCGAAAGGGTGCGAAAAATTAAATAAAATGCATTAATTTTGTTATTGTTGTAAAAATATCAGCAACAATAACAACAAGCACAATGTTGATTATCAATATTTCAACGCTCAATGCGCCTTTCTTTACATAACTTCGTTAATAAATGAATGCCGGCGTTGTAAGTTCGCTGAGTTGAGGGATTGGGTTCGTGCCGTAATCATAGACAGCATGAAATTTCGAAATTTCTCATGCTCATCCGATACACAGACCACCCATCCGACATCCGACATCCGACATCAGCCAGACAGTCAGGCCCGCTCAATTTTCATGCGGTTGCAGCTTCGTCCGCCTTTCAATATGTTTGTGCCAGTGTAACTTTATGCAATACAACAAGTTAAATTATTAAAACCATGCAACGAGAGAGAGAGAGAGAGTGAGAGAGACAGCGATATGTGGGGTTAATGCAGCAACATGGCATAAATACAGTAAATTGGCAGACCTTTAGCATGACCTGGACCACAAGCAACCCAAAAAAAAATGGTGGTCAGACACACATACTCTTATCCTTTACTTAATTTTATACCCTATTTTTAAGGATAGACAAAAAATTATGGCATATACTCGTATTACCGAGGTTCCCAAAAACCTTTAAATACATTTGGAAACTCTGAATATTTTTCGCTGAAATGGTTAAAATTTTAAACCAGCTACTTATCCTTTTTGGGCGGCTAGATTCCTCTTTCAAACCCACTGTTAATGATGCACTTCGCACCTCGACCTGCCGTCGAAAATTTTAATAATATTTCAAAGCATTGCCCAAACTTTTCATCCATTTACAAAAAGATGGATTTAGAAAGAAGCTAGATATATGGGTGTCTCACGAATAACAATAATAACAACAGAATGGATCGAATTTCCATCTAGGATTCCTTCGCCAAATGTATTGACATTGACCCATTTCATAAACGGATGGCGAATGGTGCTGAAAATTGGGTCACATACAGCAATGTTGTGAGAAAACGATCCTGGTGTAAACGTGGTGAATCACATCAAACAAAATCAGACTAAGAAAGGGTTAACAGCCAGGAAGGCTATGCGTTTGAGGCATTAGAAGGGAATAAACTGCCAAGAGCTACTTCCATATGGGCAAACACTCAGCTAGGACCTCTTTTGTCAACAATTTGAAGACTGAAGATTGCAATAGCCCAGCAGTGACCAGAATTGGTCAATATTAAAGGTGTTGGGAGCCGGATCTACCTCCAAGCGACTATAATCTCTTTTTGTCCTTACAAAATTTTCTTCGAGACAAAAAGATTAACTCAATAGAGGACAGCAAGGGCTTTTTTGTGAGTGGAATATTAAGATTATCCTTAATATAAATCGAGCAGCCCAAGCCACAATAAATGATCTTTTAAAATAGGTAACAACAAATGTATTTCTTTTTCCCCAGCCTAAAATAATAACAATAATATAATAGCAGTTCTAAATTGTTATCTGAAATTTTTCAGAATATGATCATGACATGGTATATTCAGAGTCGAACCCTATCCCTTGCATATCTCACATGTTGTCCTATATGCAAATGCGCCATATATCTTTTGGCCTTAATGTCATTTTACTTGCCGTCGATACTATCGCCAATGCTACTCTGCCCGCCTGCTTGTCTGTCCCAGTCAGTGGCATCCGTCCCATATGGGGCGCCTCTTTGGGGCGTCATTGGCCAGCATGAGTTATGACCAATAAATTGGACATGTTAACTGTGTGTCGCTGTTCTGGGTGGAGGCAGGTCGGGCCCCGCAAGACCGCACGCCACGCAATTTCGTGCTGAAATTAATTGCAAGTATTTCGCGTAGACAGACAGAGAAAGGACGACAGACTCCTGGCTGCCACTCCGGTGCATGGGTCGTATGAGTAATAATATAATTAGCATGCACATTTATTAAAATATGATGAAAGCGTACAAAGCATGGTTGACGACGATGCCGTCGATGCCATCAATGGACGGCAGGATGGTCAGCAGCCGTGAGCTGTAAAGGTAGGGAAATCAAGGCAATGGCAAATGTGAAATGTAAAGCAGAATGAAAATGTGAGCATCGCCGGCTGGCATATAATAATTTTAATTTTATCATAGGGCGAGCGAGGGGCGTCAAGACTGCCAAAGGGGGGACCAAGGGAGCCGTAATAATAAATGACATTTTTAAGGCGTTTTAATGCCAGGACCAGCAAGAACACATGGCAACAAATTGAAGTCGAGGAGCAGGGGCATTGTGATGTTCGTCCCGACCCTGGGGAGCGGGTGGCCGACTGCACGTGACTGCTCCCCATGCTTTTTCATTAAACAAATTGCAGTTTTTCGGCTGCAAGCTGCTTTTGTTAGTAGCGAAACTTTTTACGCATTTCGCTTTATATTTCTTCCCACTCAAACCACAGCGAGACGATGATAATTTTAAAATATTAAGCGAAAAACTTAAGAGTTTTATAAGGCTCTTGGAATCAACGATTTAGACAAAACTTCAATTTAATTTAGAACAGATAAATGCTTAGTTATGGCCATTTGAAGCGTCCCCAAAGAATAAAAGAACTCATTTGTTTTATGGCTTAATGCCAGAGACCGAGCTGAAGGCAGAGGGGAGGGTGCTGCCGGCAATAACTTTAAAAGCTTTAATTACTTTGGTCGTAATAATGAGAATGCCAGAAAACACCATTTGCAGCGAACAAAATATATATAAACGTAAAGTATTGAATACATTTGGTAAAAAATTGGGATTTCCAGCTTCGAGCTGAATTACATTTTGAAGCAAAATGATCTATTATTTTTATGTATTTCATTCACATGATATTTGATGAAAAAGTCTGATTCGATTGACATCTAAGTATAAAATTGGTAGCAATATAAACACAGCCTTGTAGTTTGTAGCTCTTTACGAGGAGTTTAAATGTAAGAAGACTTTTCAAGTTTCAAGGAGTCTGCTCTAAGAGGAAAAAAAGGTTTGAAAGTGGTACAAATTGTTCCAAGATGGCCGAGAAGATGCCGATGAGGAATCCCGCTCTGGACGCGAAAGCACATCAACAACAGAAGATATCATCGAGGCTGGGAAGAACATTCTTTTTGAAAATCGTCGAATTACCAAAGGAGAAGTTGCTGAGGATGTTGGTATATAAGTCCGCTCGTGTCATGTCATTTTTTCCGGATGTTTTGGACATGAGAAGTCTGTAAGCGAAGGTTTTTTTCCGAAACTTTTGAATATTGATCAGAAGAACCGTCGCATGAAAATGACTCACTAGCTCTTGAATGACGTCAGTGATGATCTAGATATGCTGAAAATAGTAATAACTGGTGACGAATCATGGCTATATGGTTATGACGTCGAAACCAAAGCATAATTGTTCAATAAGAATAACCTTTATATATGTCAAAAACAAATTAAGTGTGCAATGCAGTTGGAACTGTGAACATATGTTCGGGATATGTGTACCAACACAACAACAACAACAAAACCGATAATCGCATCGTATGTTGAAACATGAAAGGTCTCCTTACAGTTTGAGTATATATATCGTATATATCAGAATTTCGGTTCAACAAGGTACTGCTAAAGTGTTTCGCCTTGCCAACATGTTTTGTAGTTAAGCGATCAACCTGAATATGAGATGCCTTGCTGGGGTTTTTATTTAACTTTTTTGTCAGAAAATTTCAAGGAGATGACTTGAATAAGGCTTTCACAATTGAAAGAGCTAGACCACTGCCTTCTAAATGGATATATAGATAGTTGGTGTTGTTGGTAGTGTCCAGTTTTGGCTGTCGGATAGTTCCTCTCCGAATTCAAAGTTTGCAATTCTGCTGCGTTCCTACCACATTATCTTCTGATATTTGGTAATTTTCTAAAATTTCATTTTAATTAGAATCTACAGCCAAAGTGTTCTCTATTTAATAACATTGACATATTGTTAATATGCTGAGGAGAAGAATAATTATAATAAAATTATAAAGCTCACTGGAAGTGTAAGTAAAACAATTTCAATTATATTGAAAAATTTAAACTTTTGTAATAACATAAAATACGATTTATATGTATGTATGTTAAAATGTTTATAAAAGTAAAAAGCGATATGCATACATATATTTTAGGTCTGCTTTTGTTGATATGATAAGGTTTCCACATACGATATTCTTTTGATATGGCACAGAGACAAAGAAATGTATAAATTATTCATAAATTCATTTACTGAAAATGTAATTAAATAAATAACACATGCAGTTGCAGATATCGGCCTTGTCGAAAATACTATTCAAATCTGAAATAATAATATGTTTTCTGAGAATAAAAAGCTTTGCTTTAATGCTCAACATGCTGCATGCTTCTCCACCTAAAAAAAAATCTTCCTAAGCCACACAGACGACACTACACATGGATAGCTCAACAATTTGATGCTAAATTTATTTATTATATATTTCATATATTAAATATTATTTTAGGTTTTAGCATTTCGTGAATGCATCTGTTTGTGTGTGTGTGTGTGTGTGTGTGTATTGTACAAGTAAATGTGTCTTCACTTTGTTGCATGTTTTAGTGATGTGTCTGTGTCTGTGAATTAGTTTCTGTCTTGATATTAATATCTTAACGCTTAGTATTTCATATTGTACATACAATGAGCATTTATTTATTTATTGTTTTGCTGTCGAACGACAAAATGTACAATTTTTCATAAATGTCTTCCGACTGCAGCTTAAAGTTGTTGAATTTTACACAAATTGCCTTTAGCTTTAAATGCTTAGCATTTAGCTATGGCTTCAATGGAGTGCGCTTTAAAGCTATATGATACTTATGACAGATATCTATATAGGCAAAAACAATTCTCGGAAAGGTAACTTGACTTGATCTACTCATATGTCTTACTCACATTATTGCTGCCCTTCAAATTTTGCTCTATCAGAAATCGTTTTGTAGACATCAGCCGCAAATGTGAAAGTTTTCAAATTCCTTATAGCTTTTAACCGCACCCCATACATGAGTAACTGCCATAGCTCCATTATCCTTTTGAATCATTCAGCTATGTAATCGGTATACCTAAACGTTATGCCCCCCATCCCGTTCCCGTTTGACCCTTTGGCTGCATTTTTCAAATGCTTATTGAGTGTCTAAGATTTATTGATTTCAAAGCGATGCCCAGAGCAAAGTCATGCCCATGCCCAGACCCAGACCCAATGCTGTGCTTAGCCGGCTACTGAGCTTATGCAAAGTTCCAGCTGCGGGGCAATTTCCAAGGCAGCAAGAATAACAAAAGATTTGGCATCAGTTCAAGGTTCAAGAGTTATATGCATGCTTAGCTTGTACATGCAGCCAGGACTTACCAGGTGATCCTGCATACTCCTTCGGTGGTTGTTCCGTGTAGAACATGCTTTTGCCTATCGCCAGTGAAGCCTTGCTGCCACCAGCCAGTCCGGTGAGACTATTGCCCGTTGCGCCGCCAGGCAGCGAAGATGTTTGCATCGATGATGACGACGAGGAGGCGGCCGAGGACGAGCCCGAGGAGGATGAACCGCCAGTAGGATACAAGTCGTTTTTCATGGCATATACATCCGTTTGTAGGGATTTCGTGTCGTTGCGTGTGGCGGGTATGATATTGTCTGCCAAGGAGCGAGGATAATATATATATATAGGTCAGTGTTTACGTATTCACGAATAGTTGCAAATACACAAATAGCTCAATAGCAAAACTTGTACCATGACATCCTGGTTCAAACTTTAGATTCCCCAAAACCTTTTCGCTGACATGGTTTTCAAGTTAAATTGCGTGGAAATCTTGTGCCAGCCACTTGGCTGCGATACCAAAATATACCAAATTGCACACACACACACACACACACACCACATACAGACAAACAGACAATACAACATCCTTGTTTTCGCCTGCAGCGAATGCTGCCGTGTATGTGCCCGGATTAGGTTCTGTTGCAACTTCTGCCGCCTCGTCTCGCCGAGCTAAGCATCGCATCGCATCGCCTCGCCTCGTTGCGTTTGCCTTTGCCAGTCACTTTAAATAAAATATGTTGGTCTTTTCTTTGCTCTTCGTCTGCGGCAGTGTTTCAAATGTGTTTCCAACCTAATGCCCCCGAAAATCCCCGGCATAATCCTCAGCATATTGCTTTGCCAACT
This sequence comes from Hirtodrosophila duncani, assembly GCA_037043425.1. Classification (NCBI taxonomy): domain Eukaryota; kingdom Metazoa; phylum Arthropoda; class Insecta; order Diptera; family Drosophilidae; genus Hirtodrosophila; species Hirtodrosophila duncani. The sequence goes on from JBAMBM010000194.1 coordinate 3,523,580, forward strand.
CTCCAGCTCCAGCTCCAGCTCCAGCTCCAGCTCAGACCAGGGACAGGCATAGAACTTAAAAGTGTGTGTACTTTTCTGCTCGACTTGAATTGCAAAAACCCCGTCGCTGAAATAGTCAAAAGTGCTTTACTTTATCTTTTTGTGGGCGTGTCTCTCGCCCACACCACAGCCCCAAGTCCCCTGCTGCTGCTGCTGCTCCAGCTTGGGCTGTGTGTGTTGCCCTTATTCAACCCATTCTTCAGGACGGGCTTGTGGCTGTGTCTGGCTTAGCTGCTACTTTCGCAGTTTTGTTTGTGGCTCTTCATATCCCTGTGTGCCCGTGTATCCTTTACCCGCTTTTTGTGATATGTGTGAGTGTGTATGTATTTCTGGTGTGACTTTCACAGTTTATGCAACGCTCGACGCTGAATGTGTTAAGCGCATATACGAATACGAGTAGTATCCTTCAGCCTTCAGCCGTTTCCAGTTACAACAACAACACGACCAACAACAAGCAGAAGCAGTTTCGATTCTCTTTCATCTGATACTATACTTACTCTCCCTGGTATCCACGGTGGTGTGTGTTACTTGTTTGGATGGTGTTGATGGCAAAGGTATTTCTGCAAATGGAATTGAATAACAGCGCATAATTAATTATTATTAAAAATAAACCGAATGGTTTTTAATTTCATTTCATACAGGAACAGCGCAGCGGGAAACAGCAGCAAGCCGGAGACTTTACGAGTGCGAGTTTGCTCGGTTTCGCTGGCTTGTGGTTTTATATGTCAAGCGGTTCGCTAATGGAAAATGGGTTTCTTGCGTACGTTTGTATGTATTTAACCATGAGCTCAATTTAACCAATTTCATATGAGTTTCATTTAACTTAAGTTTAAATTTAGAGTCAAATTAAAGGGAAGCTTGATTTTTGGTTTAACTAGAAATTCTTGGCATATTCTTAGACGGCTTTGTTTTCATTATATATCTGAGGAATTTGTTGTACATAAGCAAGAAATTCTTAGAAATATACGCAGGCGACTAAATATCAAACTGTATTCTGGTATGATTGAAAGCATTCTTGTTCAGGTGTTGGGGCAGATTCTGGGGGTCATGCAGTCAGATATTACCACTGCTTCCCTACCTTTTTTTTTTAATTCTCTTTAACTTAAAACAAACAACTTATATGCTAGAGTTTTATTATATATAGAATAGAGCTATTCGCCTGCGATATGGCCGCAAAGCAATGCTTCGCAGGCGCCTTGGCGCTATCTATATCGATTTATATCCTCCTATTGCGCTCAGCCCGTCTGAGCACCGTTGTGACTGCCGCTGCGAAGGTACTGGCTGCCTCCCAGTTCTGGCTGGATATCTAAGGGGTCGATACCAAGTATTGTCTCTAGTGCCTTAGTTGGGGTTCATCTCAGCTCCCCGTGATACAGATCATCGACTGCCGCTGAGTCTTCTCCATCAATTTAAGTAATGTTTTCCTTTATGTTGCTGGTCACCATACTGAGACGCCATACAATACAGTACAGTACAGAACAATTGGGCGTACAACTGAGATGTATATTAAATGCATGAGAGTTGCTGGAAGACCCTAGGTGCTGCTTAGAATCTTACTTTATGCGTAAGATTCATTTGTAGCCTTCTTAACCCTCTCCTCTAGAAACCACTTCCAGGTCAGCTTGGTCATATTCTGCTCTAACATGATAAGCTTTAAAATGCCCATAGCAACACTTCCTTTAAATCAAAATCGCTCAGTCAAAGTCAGTACGAATAAATCAACTAACTGAATAAGTACAAAAGCATGGCCACTTTAGCCAATGACCTTCCAAATACAAATTACAATCAGTCGTAACTCATCGACCTTCCCGCATCAAGAGAAAAAACCTGTTACTTATTCTTAAAGGTAAATGCTTCCTACACAAACTTGTAAACACAACAAACTTATACAAACTCTCCCACACACACACACACACACACGAATTGCAGAAAAGCCCGACGTCTGAAGTGCATAAAAAATAAATAAATAAATGCAAGCCACTAAAAAGCAACGAGCAAAGGACCTGGAGAAGGGAGAAGGCATAGGCATCAGCATCCGTTTCTACTGCCTAACCAAGTTGCTCCTCCAACAAAGTCAAACAATTCCAAAATTCACCTTTATTTTACGGTTACGTTTATGGTGAATGTGTCTCGTTGTTTTGGTGTTGGTGAGCAATAAGCTGAAAGGGGTGTGGGTGTGGTTGGGAGGGGGACCCATACCCCGCTCGTTTAGTTTTATGCTCTACAGCACAGCGCCCACAACGATAGATAGAGTGGGCGCAGAATAAGGCTGTGGACGAGATGATGCACAGTGGTAAGCAAATCGGATCTAACGGATCTTACAATTTGGGAATTACACGGTGTGTAATGCAACATTGCAGCATTGAATCAGCCCTCTTCTCGTGCAGCATTTCTTCTCAGCATTTCAACGAAGCTTATTTCTGTGCTGATTGATTTCGAGCGAGCGTTCATGTTTAAAATGCTTAAGGAAAATTCTGAAAACAGCGCATTCAAGTCTGCTAATACCCCATATACAGAGCTGGAATTTACACAGATCCACATACAGACACACACTCACAAACAGGTAGCTGCAGTCGATACCTTAAAACAAAGGATAAGAAGAAACGCACCTCTTCTTCTTCTAAATTATCTGGGATCTAGCCAAAAAAATGTATTTTTCTATCCAATAATAAAACACATTATACTTATCATCTAGATATCACCAGAGATATCGGCTCTTGAGTTTATTTTAATACAAATTTCGAATCCAAACCACTGTGTCTTAGTGGTGGCCAACTGCTTGTGGGCGCTGGAGCGGTGCATGGGTAAAAGCTTTTGGGCAAAATTGTGGCACAAAGGGCGCTCGATATTGCATTGCCGGCTGTATATGTGTGTACTTATGTGTTTGTTTGTTTGTTTGTTTGTGTATGTGGGTGTGTTTGCTGCACTTAAGCTACCAATACAAATGCACTTACCGTAAACACGTATGGAGCCTTCCGTTTCCCCCAGTGAATTCTTTGAGATGCATCGATAGTTGCCAAAGTCGCCATATTGCAGGTTTCTTATCGTCAGTTTCATGTGTGCGCTGTTCGAAATAGACAAAATAGGCAGTAAGAATGAGAGGGAGACAGTAAGTGAGAGCGAGAGATGGTATAGTTGGCTGTTAGGATGATAGCCTGTATAAACATTCAACACAATTTTGCCAATATTTCATTCAACATTACAAGATTTTCGATAGGAATTTAGAGTTTTGAGCTAGAAATGGAGCTTAGGAACGTCTGGCGAAGATGCGGGCATGCATGCTTGTTTCACTCATGACCTCAGCCGGGCCAGAGACTGTTGGTAAGTGCAAATGCAATGATAAATTTAAACCACAACACTCACAGGCTTTTTGGAGCTGTGCTGGTTGGCTTAAGGAATTGTGTGGGGTAAAATATTTCAATACGTATTTGACTTACCGATAGGAATTCTCTGTGTAGTCCGTTTTATATTTCTTACTGGGCAATACCATAACCGAATTGTATACCCAATATATGATGGCTCTGCATTGGAAGATAAAAGCATTCGATAGATTAAACCTACCAATTCTTCACTCTGTTCAATTGCAGTTAAATTGAGGTCGACAAATAAATATTATTCCAAAACATAAGAGCGGTATCTGCAACTGCTTAAATCAAACTTAGGAACACACATGCTGCAGCAAATTTAGGTAAAAGCAATACTTACTTGGGATGAGCCTCGGTATGGCAATCGATAGTGACATCTGTGCCAGCTGGAGCGCCAACAAGTTGATTCGGCACCCAAATCATCGGCGAGACTGTTGTGCATGTGAGAAGTTTATATGAAAAGTTAGCAATGTAGATGCCAAATGCCAAGTGCGGAGGGAGGGGGGGATAAGAATAAGTAAGTAACTAACATGAGTACCACATGCTAAGGTAACCTTACGTTACGTTATCGTTGGCCTTGCATTTTACGTAGTAAGCACGCATAAGCTGCAGCATTACGCCTGTTCGAAGTCTGTCCGTCTCTCTGTCAGTCCCCACGTTCGTCTGTCTGTCTGTCTGGGTGTGGCTTCCGACCCTGCTTGTGCTGCCTGTGTGTAATGGTGTCTGTCGCTGCCAGCTCAAAATGAGAGTGCAATGACAAAGCTAGAAAACTTTGGCGACGCTACAGAAGCTGGAAATAAGCAATATATGAAGCGGTTAAGGCAACACGTCTGCAGAGGTGCGGTGGGGTGGTGAGTAAAAAAAGATGAAATTTGCTTCCTGCTGGAAGTACGTGATCTGGCTATGGTGTCTGTCTAGCTGCCAGCTTTGTCTTTGGGCTCAATGCTTATGCGTTTTAGTTTTTTTTTAATAAATTTCTTTTGAAAACATTTTCAAGTCTTTTCAAAACTTAAGCTTCCATTGAATCTAGATGTTGATGAACCAAGAAGCATTTGGGTTGGTTAATATTAAGTACATTGTAAATATTGAAATGAAAATCATAGTACTTTCAATTAATATCTATGTTAAGTCTCTCTTTTTCTTGTATAACTCCCGCTCTTGCTCTTGTAGCACAGCGGTGACCGTGGCCTCTGAATAACTCTGTTCCCAAGCGCTAGATTCGTAGTCTGATATTGACGTCGAAATCTATCATATTGAGTCTAGTAAAAATCTCTTAAACGATCGCTATATAAACAGCAATTGCAACTTTAATTCAAATAAACATTCATATTATAGAGTCCACTAATTTCCCAACATTAGCTTGATTCCTTGGCTAGCAATTGTCCAAAGCTGACTATGATTCCTTATTAAAGGAATCCCTCTAATTATACTCCAAGTCATCCCTACGACATTCATACTGATTGGCAAGGATTGGCAAGGTATTGAAGGGCATAGCCAGGAAGTGGCAGGGATGCTCATACCCACCATAAAATTCGAAATTTACCGTACATTTTATCAATAGTATCGATAATATTTATAGTGCCCTCTTTTGAACAATCTTTGCCATGAGTTTCAAATATCGATATCATCTTCCTAGCTAAATCGTAGTAGCCACATTTATCTGTTTGTCGAGAAAGATGTTAAGCCACTTCCTATCCTTCAATTGCCAACAATATTTAAATTAACCAGTTCCTTTACAACATTATATAGTCTCCTTAAACCACCTCATCTATGCAGGTTCATAAGGTATCAAAAATCAGTTGCATCTCACTTCCATTCCTATCATATTTACTCACTCTGGTGCCTGTGCCACATTATAAACCATTTCTTTCTACTTTCAATGGCAGCGCTCCCTTCTCACATGTTGCCTGTCCGACTGTGTGTGCTCAAATTTACGATATCAGTTTTCTCATTTTGGGCCGAACATGAAATTGAAAACAGCGAAGCTGAAAAGCGCCCTAGTCAACAATGCCTACTACCTGTAATGCGAAACATGGTACCCACCATATCAGACAACACCCCATCCCCCATCCCCATCCCCTGCTCCAACCTCTTACGCCACGCACAAAACCGTTCATAACAAAATAGAAAAAAAAATAGAGGAGGCACAGAAAAAAAACACCGCCGTCAAAGTCATACGTGCAATGCCGGCAAGTGACTTTATTGCAGGTACGTGACGTGAATTATTGTCAGCATTCAATGGTAGAGGAGGAGGTGGCGGGGGAAAAAACTCGTTAGGATTAACAAGCGTTTACTGGCGCACGGCGTGCAACAGCCGCGCAACTTTTGCGTCCAGGACCCAGAACCCAGGCCAAATAGTGGCAACAGGAGTCAGGAGGAGCTGGCACAGAAACAGGAACTGAAGTCATATATCAGCTGCATTAGAAGCCAGCGATGAGAACGACGTCGACGTCCATGACGACGACGACGACGACGACGACGAGGACGCGGCGGAGGAGGAGGACCATGGCAATGGCAATGTCGGAGCTGCGTTTGTCACTCATTCTGGGAGCAACGAGCGTGCAGTTAAATTGATGAGTAGCAGGTACGAGATGCTGTATGCTCAACGGCCTGGATGGATAGATGAATGGGTAGCTGTAGCTAAAGCTGAATGAATGGCCGTATAGATACAGATACTGGTACACCGTGTGTCAGTGCTGGGTAAGTGCTGGCGCGTGTTTCAGCTGAAATGGCGCTGGCATACTAATATAATGATGCCCCACCATGTATCTAAGCCCGCCCGTGATGTACCCCTGCAATAGTTACACGGATAGCTTTCATTTAGTTGCCCGGCTCTGTTTAAGTTGTCTTACGATTCTTGATACTTACACTCCACATCCAGGATGATGCGCTTGGACACTGAGGGCGGCACTCCATTGGTGGCTATGCACAGATAGGCGCCCATTTCGTTGCGGCTCACCTTGGTCAATGGCAGGACATCGCCGTCGTAGACCAGGACTGTGTATAATTTGGGTTTGGGTTTGGGTTTAGTTGATGTTTGCCGGTAGGAAGTTGGTCATACCAAGGAAAAGACGTGCCAAGCATACAGAATTTACAATGAGTGAGACATCAGGCACAGAAATTGTATGTGTGCGAGGAGTGTGTATTGGCCACTGGGTTGTCCAAAAGGTTTTCAAAATGCATACTTGTTCTGAAAGCGAACACTTGCAACAAACCTTGCAAACAACCCACTCGCCCATATAGTATATATATTTCCCCTCACTGTCAATCATACCTTTCTTTTTCTTCTCCACGGCAATTTCCTCGCCATCCTCACGGCGCCAAATGATTTTTGGGGCCGGAAAGCCATCGGCACGACATGTCATGTTGATGTTTTGGTTTTCACGCACCGCCACCGATGACGGAGTGCTCTCAATGTCCAGTATATTCGGTGGCACTGCAATGATGATGGAGATGTCAGAGCTGCTAGTGCTGGATTTTGCTATTGCTGACTGTTGGCTATGACTTACCCACCACCTGTAGGTAGCCGACCTGGCTAATCATGGGATTCGTGTTGACCTGGCACATGTAATAGCCGCGATCATCCTGATGGGCCTGGTTCACATGCAGTAGCCAAGTGTTGTCAGTGTAGGTGATGCTGTAGCGGGGGATCCTCGATATGACATGACGATGTATGGTTAATATCATCTGCCGATCAATGTGTATCCAAGCCACCTACAGTGGACAAACGGGAGACAAAGAAAACAATCGATTTTCAGCTGCAGGCTGACAATTTCAGAGACACGCACGCACACATGCACACACAAGCTTATGTCCAAGAAGCAGTCATAATAAATGAATGTCCTGACATGATGGTTGGTAGGAACTGAAGCTGTAGCTGCAGCGGGAGCAAAAAATCCAACTTGACAGCTGTTTCCGCTTTTTAATACACTTTTTTTTTTGTATCTAGCCGCAGTTTCTTCTACGGCGTTTGCTTACATTGCGTGTGACAGACACAAGGACAAGGCGAGGACATCCACACTGGCTAGAAGGATTTCCCAGCCAACTGCAAACTTTTCAAATTTACTTTCTGCCCAGTGACAGCAATGAGTTTCTCGTTTTCTCGCTTGCTTTCCCGCTTTGCCTTTGCCTTTGCCTTTGCCGCTCAACAATAGTTCACTGCTGCTTGGGCTTCCAATGTTGACAAGCGCCCAATATAAGCCAGCAACAGCTTGGACCTTGTCCTGATTGTCCCGAGTAGTCCGAGCAGTCTGACCAACTCGCCTGACTCGCCTGTTCCCCCTGCGACCGCCGCTCGCATGGCCAGTGACAACGATGTTGACAGTGTTTTATATGAAGTTGATATGGCGAGTAAATATTTGTGATTTGTTATGAGCGCCCTGTGCCAAGCAACTGGGCAGATAAATGATAAGTGATTTTCTAGTCATTTTGTTGGGTTCCGAGCCAAAGCCAAAGCCAAAGGCAAAGGCAGAGACGGAGAAAAGCTCAAGTCAAAGCCAAGCTAAGGCCACTGGGGTTATATATACTTGTGTATAACTTTCTTTTTTCAATTTCACTTTGAGCGAGTGAATAGCTGTTTCTGAAGACGGAAGACTGTGTCCTTCGGTTTGCTTAGCTCTAGTTTGGCAAGGCTCTGTATGTGCTTAGCTAAGTTAATGCTCAAATTTGATATTTATAAAATTACTCCTGTTTCTAGCTATTTTAAATAATTTCCTATTTCATTTATACCCAGGTCGTGTCTGTGTTTATCTTTACTATATCTGTCTGGCTGTTGATTGATTTTTCTGCTTTTGCTAGTGTCTCTTTAACTGTGTGCAATTTACGAAATTGATTTTTGACAGTACTGCCGTATGTTCAAAACTGCTCCATCTCCATCAAATGCCATTGCCGACCATTGTGTTCATTTTACGCACGATTTATGACACGCAGCCAACGCTCACTCTAACACCAAGTCTCAGACGCTCTCTCCACTCACCTTATAGCCGCCCAAGTGCTCGACCACGCAGGGCAGATTGGCATCACGGCCCACGGCCACGGTGACGTTTGGTATGGGCTGTGCAAAGCGGGGCTCATCCATCATAACTGCGAATAAAGGAGAAGGACATAAACCAACCAGTTAGTTAATGAGCAACAGCCAACTAGAAGTACATAAAGGATATCAGCTGAACCAAAGCAGACTTTTTGGGAAGCCGAAGCCGATAGTACACTTTGAGGGAGAAAGTTATGCCACAGATTCAACAATAAGTTTAGGTTTAATTGCCATTTCTTATTACATCATGCTCATAGCGAAAAAATCAACTAGGGAAATATATTTTCTGGGTTTTGTATAGACAGCAAATCTGCCAATAAAGAACTTGTATATTAGTCGTTTCTTTTGTTTCATTCAAAAAACACTACAAACACAATAAAGTAAATCTAACAAGATAATTTCAATAAATTTGTGGTGATAAATAATAAAGAAAATTGTATTTATTTGTATTTCTATTTGTAGATAGTTTTCATAAGATTTTCGCCTTCGACATCATAATGTATATTCTATATAACTACTATTTAATTACCCTTTGATTCATACTGATAAAAGCAAAGTAATTAGATTTCACTGGAAATGTCACTGCAGTCATAGGTTCGGTTAGGCTCATTTGCTGCTCTCATAGATGATTCTACAACGATTTACAATCTCTTCAACTGATTTATAAGAGATCTTTAAATAATCTGGATATTTGAAGTCTGTAAAGTGGTTTCAAACTGATTCTGTGTTGGTTAAAACAACAGCTTCCTCTAAAATAGTTCTTTCTTCGTCTTCTCATTTTCAATTTCAAGTCATATTAAACACATTCTTGAGAAAACCACTGACTCCAGGAACAGAATATTAAGCTAACTCGAAGGAACTCGACAATGAACTCTTAATTCAATCTCCAATGCAAATACCTTTTGGTATAGCCTGGAATATAACCATCTGTAAGCTTCTCTTCTAAAAAGGGTATGCATATAAAAATGAAAAAGTGCAATGTTGATGCAGTCGCAGTTGGTGCCGGAAATCCATGACCCGCAGGCCAAATATAATCAACAGCAGCAACAGTGGCAGCCGCAGCGTCATTATGAAATAATTAAACAAAGCAATTTTTTATCTAGCCAGCAGCCGGAGTCGCTTCGTTGGCCAATGCCGTTGCACGTGCCCAGAAGTAAGGGAACCGATGGCATTGCCGGCGTCCTTGCTACTTGGCTGTGCCTGGCTGTGTGTTGCCATCGTTTCGCCACTTTTGTTTTTCTATGCATTCATTTCGTGTTAGCCGTGTCTTGCCTTTCCGCGCGGAAGTGCTGCACAAAAGCAAAACAGTGAAGTCAGAAAGGCGGCAGGCGGGGAAAGGGAGCTATAGCGGGGACTTGTTATCTGCGTGGCCCGCATGCCAACACTGCAACCTGTCTTACGGTTTTCGGTTTGGCACGGACACGAGTACGGCATTCAGATTCAAATTGAATGCCAGTCGTCGTTGTCTGTTTGCAGAGTTCTAGCAGTTTGTGGTCTCATTTTCCTAATTAAATTATGATGCCACTGGGCACCAGAGTTTTAAACGCGGAACATCTTGCAGTTGTGGTCATAACGCGCAGAGGCTTCATGTATAATAATAATAATAAGGATGTGAATTGGAATAGGTTAAGACTGGTTAAGGCTAATGATTTGTGCCAATTACAAGTATTCTTATTTAGTTAAGAGAGAAAATGAATTGAGAAGCTTGGACTTTCGAACGCGACTTTAGGGTCCCACAACTATATACATTTTTCTTCCTTGCTCTGAAAAGTTCATATCTTACTGATTTATTCCGCCCCTCTTAGCCCTTCCTCCAATGAAATGCCAGCTCATCTTCGTTTTCCTTTACTTCCCGATGATGTAGAGACTCTGCCTTTTTCGGTCTCATACGATTGACATTTCCCAGCCATTTCTTCTGAGTTGGAAACAGGAATTAAATAAGAAGGGACTAATTCTAAGGAAACTGAACGTTCAATATGAAAGCATGAATGAGGTTTTCTGGTAAACTCATTTGGGCGACCTAAACATTCGGCGTCAATTGCGCTGTATTGGCCACAATGGAACTCAGTAAGCCACTTCCTAACCATTGGAGTTGATGGTCTCCAAACCTTTCCTTGGTTTCGGTGTTCGTGGTCTCCCCCAGTATCAGATCCTGGCTACGCTCATTATTGTAACATATTCAAAGGCGCAACAAGGATTTGATTTTCTCCAATAGCTTTTGAAGGTGGTTTCAATTAACCGTTGAAAAAAAAACAATATCTTCCATTAGTATCAGTTCTTCAGTGAACACCTGAGGTCCAGCTTAGAGTTTGGGTTACCTTCTTAATAAAAACAAGTAAGAACTCTATAGTCGAAATTCCTAATATAAGATACTGGTACTCAGTTAATGCATATGAGCATTTAGTTGAATGTGTTAGGTGCTACACTAAAGTCAACATTAGCCTTTCTGTTTTCCATTACTCCCTTCCATTGCCTTCTCACAAATTCACTCGCACTATGACCATTTTTCTAAGTAAGAAGAAAAGCTCTTTTTTGCGGAAGAGTTACGTGACTCCGACCCACTCATACATATGCATATGCGAGCATGCATTCATTTCATTGGCTTGTTTAAATGTATATGTTTATTTGAATGAAGAAATCAGTGCTTTTGGTTGAATTTGTCCGTTGACTGAATAAAATACAATATCTGGACAATATCATCCAAATTGTTGTTCAATCCGAGTGTTACTGCCCCTATCTTTTCCCAAATCTCCTATCCATTCCATAATATGTCAAAACAATAAGAGTGTTTTGTAGAGAATCAGAATACCACTGACGCACTGAAGTCGTCTGTCTTCAGCATTCTGGAAAGTTTAAAAAAGTTGAAAGAGGCATAGGGCCGTCAAACGCCGATGACTCAACATAACACGTATACCCAAGACGGCTGCGTAGTATCCACTTTTAGATCTACAAAGTCACAAACTAAAATTTAGTTATAATGGGATTTAGCAATCATTCCAGCAATCACTATAAATTGCCCTGCAGGGTAACAGCACGTTTGGAAAACTTTTATTTTCTTCGCTCATGTGAATGGCAGCTATATTGGCTCCGTTGCTGATGCTGATCAAGAATATGTATACTTTATGTGGTTGGAACCGCTTCCTTTTGCCTGTTACATACATTCTCATTTACTCTACTGAAGCCAGAAGTCGGAGCCAGCTTTACAATGTAGATGGATCAACTTTTCTCAACCGACAACTTTCCTACAACCAATTTTCTTCAATTGAGATATATAAATAAGGGTTTCCTAATATGTTTATATATCAAGTTGTGCCACCCCGAAGAACGGAACACACATTCAGCGTGAAGAAATTATAAATTTCTGCTAAAACTTTCAGGTCCTTTGAAATGAGATCTCAAGGCTGACATAGGCATTTATTGCTCCATTGAATCCCTTTGTCATACTTTGCGTTGTGCAATGCAAACTTAATAACAAAGTTAATTTACTGTTTGGTGAAAAACAAGAAAATAATAATAATCCAGAGTAGTTTTAAGTTGCTTGAAGGCAATCCAATATATTATATCTTGCAACATTTTTCTTAACTTTTATCGTCTTAAATTTTACTTACCATGCGTCACTAAATTCGTCATGTAGATCAAAAACATAATCCGCCGATTTGTGAAGCGGCTGGGAAATATATTTAGTGCTATCAGCAGCAGTTTAATCACCGTTATAATAAACATTTTGTCTGTGTTGGTTTCGAATATTACACACACACTCGCAAGTAGAAATTGCAAGTTCGAAATTCAATTCGGTAAATCGTTTAGCGTTGACGTTTCGTGTTTAGGTTTTAACACTAATCCCATGCATTTTTAATTTAATTTAATTCAATTTTATATTTAATTATTTGATTTGACTTTTTTGCACATATATGCGATTTGTGCAATTAAATTTTGCATGGAAGAAGCGAGCACTTTTTGAATATATCCATTCAAATTTCATTTAGCGTGAAATGCTTTAAAAATCGCTTAATTCACTTGACGCGTCGATTGCATTGTTGTTGTGGCTGTTGTTATTACTGTTGGGGATTATTGTTGTTGTTGTTGTTGTTGCTGCTGCTGCTGGTGCTGCTGCTGCTGCAGACGAAACAATGAAATTGAAAATAAAAATTGCATACACACGGGCGTCGATGCCGATTTCATGGGATTATGGCATGTATTATTATTATGGCACTCGCTTGCATTGCTCTTCACGTTGTTGTTGTTGTTGTTGTTGTTGCGGCCATTGTTGCAGGGCTTTACAATGTTGTATGTGACTACAACCATTACAACAAACAACAACAACAACAACAAGAACAATGACTTCCATGCGCAGTGCAATGTTTGGCCTTTATGGATTCTATGGATGCCCTTCCTTGTTGCAGTGGGTTCAGTTGAATTTTTCGGTTTGCCAAGTTCATTTCGACTGACTTTGCTCCTTCATCAACTTACGCCTCCCTCCACTGCAAGCCCTACCTCAGCGTCATCCTGGCCACATTTATTATTAATAGCACTTTATTCCGGTCAGTTGTGTGTGCTGTCTGTGTGTGTCTTCGTATGAATTGCATTGCATACAAGTTGTTGTTGTTGTTCTTGTTGTTGGTATTTTATGGCTACGTTGACGTCATTGTTGGTGTAGTTGTTGTTGGTGGCCTAGGTCATAACATGGCCACATTTTCATTGCGCATGAATTGCTACATTTCACTTCATTTCGCTGGATTGTTTTTCTACGTTTTTTTTTATGAGTATGTAAATGCTCTTACCAATAGGGTCTTAGGTTCAATGTGATTTTTAATTGATTTTATAAGGAATTAAACTGTTTTTAAATTTTATATGAAATCTAAGGTAATACGGCTTTACTTAGACATAAAAATAATAACTAATCGACACCCGATCCCGTGAAATGAGAGTTCAAATAAAGCTTGTTGTAGCTCTATTGGTTAATAGAGATTCAAGATAAAATTTCAATTTTATTTGAGTGAAAGCGACTGCAGCAAACTAAGTGATTCCATTGCAATGATGCAGCTGCAGATAATAGATATTTTATATTTCATAGAAATGTCTTGAAATTTCAAAACAGATACCAAAAATGAAGTTCGTGAGGCTGCAATCTCCACCTGAGTAATTCTTGTCGTAGACATCTGAAACATATATTGTTGGCTCACATATTCTCAACATACTACCAACTGTTCCACTGCAACTCACAATTGGTATTACCCACTTAAAGAGTATTCAATCTTCTACTTTTGATCTATTTTAATTACACAATTTCGTTGGTTTCTTGTTTTCATGTAAATGCACTTAACTGACTGATGCGCGGGCGCTTTGTGTCGCACTATGTGCCAGACTTGGGCAGCGCAATTTTGTCAAATGATTTATGAATGCACATGGCATATCAGTTTCCTGACAAGCCCCGCTAGTCCCGTACTACTCCCCAACATCAGCTCCACTCCACTCAGTTGGTAGCATCAAAGACATTAATATTTGATATTGCTAGGATTTCCTCCTTTTTTTTCGGACGCTTCAGTAACGCTTTTTCACTTCAACTTTGGCTCTGACAAGGCTCATATATTTATGCGAATGCATTGAAAAAAGCATGTACAGTTTGCTTTTAATCACACTCTAGTAGTATGTGCAACATTGATATTTTTTGTGTGTTTTGCATTTTGCAAAGCATTTAAAACTCTGGCAAGCATGAAATTTATATTCCAAAAGGACAAATAAAATAGCACAAATACAAGAACAAACGCGGGCCGCCATATGTCAAAGCTGAGAGTTGCGTTTGCAATTGAAATGCATTTTTTATGACTTTAATGTGTGTATATATAATGCCCATAAGTATATAATGCATAGGTATATGACTGTTAATCGCTGGCATTAAATACAATTGTCAGGGTGCGATTTCATTGCAGTTTTGTGATTTTAGTTGTAGTTCTTATGTAATTGGTTTTTACTTTATATTGCAGGCAATTTTCGTAAATTGCATTCATTTAAATTTGATTAGCAAGTATTAAGAAAGCCTAATGGAATGCTGTTAGATTCGTACATTTAAGCAAATCATAGTATGTTATATTATATATAATAATTTATTGGTGGGGTCTGCTAAGATTTTTACTATACATATCTAGGTGTATCTACCTAGATATCTGTCTAATACTTTGATTAAAACCTGAAAATGCCAATTGTCATATTGACAGAGTAAGATCTGATCTTACAGAACATTTTAAAGATGATTCTTCTGGAGAACATTGCAAATTTAGCAAATACTTTGACTAATGATTCTCTTCCCCTGTGCTAATCGGCATTTATAGTTAAGGAATATAAGCTGCATCTTTGGAATTTGTCGACATGAAACGCTGCAAAAACTATATAATATATGAAACTAGCAAAATTAAAAAAACGATTCAAATAATTAAGACCAAAGAAATACAAATTTTACAAATTGATTAATAAAAAAAACTACTTGTACTTTGTCCTCTCTTGAAAAATAAAAAGTATGCAAAATAATATGAAAATTATTATAAACTGAAATAATAGAGAAAATATATAAAAACTCCAAGCTATTGGAATACATTTTAAAAATTAATCAATAACTACTAAGAGGAAAACTCTCATAATTAAACAATAAAGGACGGCTAATTTTGGGTAAGCGAAGCTCAAATACATTTGCAAAATTGGGTTGACATTCGCTCAGCATACTTAGAGGCTTCTAACACTGATACATTCCAAATTTTGTTTATGTCGTATAAAAAACCAAACAAAATCTGGTATACATTGAGTTAATTACGAATCGGTTGGTTATATGGGAGATATATGTTATAGTGGTAAGATCCGGATCAACTTCGCTCGTCAGACTTAGAAGTTACCAAATTTATTTCATTCCGAATCGGTCGGTTATATGAGAGCTATATGATAAAGTGATGCGATCTGGACGATGTTGACATATGAGCAGATAATAAACAGAAAGAAGTCTATCATTAAAATTTCAACTTGATAGCTGTAACACTGAGAGACTAGTTTGCATAGAAACAGAAGGACAGAAAGACGGATATGGCTATAACCACTGGGGTTGCCAGGCTGATCAAGAGTAAATATACTTTATGGCGTCAGAGGTGCTTCCTTCTGAAGTTCACCATTTGCTTCCGTGGAGATCACAGTAATTTCCTACGCAATAGAAAATTTAGCCCCAAATGCTTTGTGCCAAGGTAGAAGTTCCAAAAGTAGCTTGGATATATTTTACATTTTGGATAGAACTAATTAATTTTGTTTATATTTGATTAATGATTATACAGCAAACAGCAAATTAATGAAATATTTATTTCGACCCTTCTTCTGGCAAAGGCACTTAGCGCTATAATTATATCTTTTACCCAGATATAAATAAACTATAGCTGGTTTTAATTAACTGCACACGAGCCTTCATTTACAATGTTATTTAGCATAAGATTTCATGAATTATTTAATTTAAGCGTTAATATTTATAAAGCCCAAAAGCAGCGATAAAAAATCAATTTCAATGACCTCCAAAATATTTGTCAGAAATTTACATATGTCGAGCCACAAAATCACAAATCATCAAGTAGACGCATTCTCATACAAATGTGTTTCAGCATTTTGTATGCGTACATGAGTGGGTGGGCGTGTCCAACGTCCCTGTATATGAGTGTGTGTGTTTATGTGTGAGTGTGTGTGTGTGTGTGTGTGTAAATGTGGGAGTACTTCCCTGAAATGGGCGGTTTTGTTGCTTGCTGCCGACATTTTATAGCTGACGACAATGTTTTTTGCTGCCGCCACGCCTCCCGTCCCTATTGCTGGTCAAGTAATTAGGTTGAAATTACAAATTATGGGTTCATGTACCAGATTACGGCAAAATCGTAGAGAGCGAACGAAGCCCACATATGGCTAGAAAATTACAGCATTTATTAAATACACTCAGGGGCACATGAATAGAGTCGATGGAGACTTGTGCATTTGTGGGATTTGACAAGAATTTATGCACTAAAAAATGGCAAAACTTATTTCGTTGTCACTAAAATTCTATAAATTCAGCTTTCAAAATTCTATAATAAATAGATAGATAAATAGGAAAAATAAGTTATGCCTTGCTTAAAATAGAAATAGAAAACAATATCCAATATTTTAACAGACATTTGCTTCACCATTGTATATAATATTTTCTTTCCTTCCCTATTCAACTGACGATGCTTGTATATCCTCAAGGCCTACCAGCAACAATAACATTAGAAGCCAGCTCGTTAAAAAGCACTTAGGATTCTGGCCCTCGACTGGCCAACCAGTTGGGCAAGGTAATTATGATGCAATCAGTCCAAACAAAACAAATGAACATGGCTAAAAATCACAAGTTAACAGGAGTGACATATATAAATGGCAGCTAAGTTTCATTTCCGCTTCAGAATTTAAAGAGAATGCAGACGTTGGAGTTGTGACAAATGAAATTCGCAACGAAATGGCACACAAAAGGCGAGCAGGCAGCCAAGCATATAGACAGAGAGACAGGCAGCTTCTACAGCATACTCAACACTACAATGTAAATTATGCTCGAGGTAGCAAAGAAATGGCACTCGCGGTTGTCATCTCTCCTAGCCAAGCCGTTTCCCCAACGACTGCTAGCGCAGCATCAGTACCAGTTTCAGCTCCAACTGCATCTACATCTTCAGCCAGCTCAAGTGGCGGCCAGGCAGCTGAGCAATGCGGACTCTGACAGACAGCACCAGACAGCATAACAGCCCAGTCCAGGCCACCCAGGCAGTCAGCCATTCAGAGCGAATGGAATTGTTTGCCAGGACCAGGGGGAGCCCGGAGTGGGTAGCATATGCCAGATGAGGACGCCATGAAATGCGGCTGTGGAAATTGTGGGAAATGCATTAAATTCGGTTCCTGGCAATGGAGACATCGAAATGAAATTGAAATTATTCAGCAATGAATGTGCCAAGCTTGACATTGCCTGGCAATGTGTGTATGGGGCATAATAACACTGTGTATAATGATACCACAAGCATTCTCTTACAATGATATTAATATTTTCTTGGGGCTGCATATTCTGTATTTTAACTACAACAACAATAACAATATAAACTATAACAAAAATGTTCGTGTTTACTTTTGTATTTGCTTTTTTTAGTTCAGAAATTTTAGCTCGAAGCGATAATTAGTTCATTTTGCAGTTATTATCTTTTTGTTCAGCTGCAAGGACATTCAAAACAATGCCAGGCCAAGCCAAGTCCTTTGGCAGCTTGTTGTTTTGGCTCGAATTAAGGCAAAACTATAATGAGCTTACAACAGACACACAACAATGGATTTTCCTTGTGGTCTCATTTGCGAAAACCAAAGACTTATGTGGGGTAAGTTCCATGAAATTTCAACCACGAGCTAAATGTTCTGTAAAGTTACTAAAAAAGCAGCTGAAAAGGTCAAATTTGTAAAGTTAAGCAGGAACACTTAGGTGATTTTAACCAAGGGAAGTTAAAATTGAAGATGTGTTTGTTGGGAAAATATCAGTTAACTTTTGAACTTTCTAAATTAAGTGTTAAAAAATTTATTAAGAACATTTGACAAAGAGAAGAAAGCATTTTGAATATTAAATCAAAAACAATTTTCGAAAATCAACCGGCTCAGAAACTTCTATCATTAGATACAAAAATATATATATTATATATGAAGTAAATATTTTTTTATTATATTTAAATTCAAATAACAAGTTGCTTCATTAATGGAGTATAAGAGCCAGTTAGGTTAGATTATTCCTTCCAACTAATAGGCTTTCTCAAGGCACTCAAAATATTCGCTTGTTTCATCGATGACCAACTCATTTGAACCAAAACTCTTACCTCCCAGCTATTTCTTCAATTTTGAAAACAGGAAATAGCCAAAGAGGGCTAAATCTGGAATATATGCTTGGTCAAGTAGCATTTTGTAGTTCTGCCACAGGCGCTTATAGTCGAGTGTGAGAAATTAAGGCACCCAGCTCAAAGATAGCTTTACATATTCAAATATTCATGCAAAATGAGATGTAGCCTTGTCAGGCGTACAGCTTCAGCTGCCTCATGGATTTGCATTCTCCGATCGCTCAGTGTTATTCTATGCACCTATTGACGATTTCTATAGTGACAACCTCTTTTGGGAGAGCTGAACGTTCGGCGTAATTTGTGCTCTTACGGTTACAATGGAGCTCAGTAAGAAATTTTTTAACCACTTCTTAAAAAAACTTCAATAACAGATGGTGGCTGACACGAGCAGTGTTGTATTTAGAGCTACTTCTAGGAAAATAATAGAAGATATATGAAATAATAAATAATATACTGGGAAGTTAGAAATAATACACTGCTGCTCACTTGAATAACAGTCCCTTAGATAATATGATGGTAATTAGTATGGTTTCTTAAAGTTCATCTCAGAATTTTTATTTTTGGAGATATGGTCATTTCCACAAGAAAGTCGAAAAATTGAAAGCAAGCTAGCATTTTCTTTTAACCTCAATTATTAAAGAAAACTATTCAAAATTAAAAAAATTAAAGAGTTGAAAGCTTTCCTCAGTTGCAATGGCGAGTAATCAGGCTATAAACTTAAAGCTTTGTTTACTTTTGTTCATTTCTACCAACATTTTCTAATTACCAATTATGTTGCCAAGAGAAAGGACACAGATGCACTTAAATCACAAAATTGCTGTTAAAATAATCACTAATCATTAAAAAATCAAAAAATAAAATAAACAAATATCAATAAACGGCAAGATTTTGATTTGCATTTAAAGATATTTTATTCTGAATTAATATTTATGGAAAGCTATTTTGACGAAATATGGTTGGATTCCATTTTTTTGTCCGCCGACAAAATTTATTTTAGATCGCAGAGCTATATCATATAGCTCCCAAATAACCGATTGTTCCGGAATGAACACTTAGAAGCATAATCAAATTCGGTTGGAAATCATTTAAGGATATCCCACGCCCGCTAGATTTGAAAGAGGTTGGACAACTACATCATATAACTGTCATAGAACATACTCCAAATTTCTACATGAATGTGTACCTAGAGTTAACTTGAACTTCTTCTCTTGTTTTATACTAATACAGAAGCCAAAATCAATGTTTATTCCATTTAAATACACTTTTAAACACAATCATCACTAACAAAAATACCATGGAAATTGATGTAACGTAAAGCCACGTAACGAAACGGCTACTAAAAAAAAAAAGTTTTGCAAATGCAATAACCTGGAAATTAACCTCCATTATACTTTTCTGGCTTCTACAATAAGCAGAGTTTTGATATTTTACTAATCCAAGTCAATGGCAACTTCTATTTTAGTAATGAGCTCCATCACATTTCTTTGCGAATTTGTTTTAATAAAAAGAAGTCGATTGTTTTTAGGTTTTTGTTACTCACATATAAACAACTTTTTAAGAATTTTACTTCTCTTTTTTTTTTTGTTGCATTTTGTCGTCATAAGGAAATGCACTGTGCGGATGCATAACAAGTAAGAATGCTACAGTCGATCTTCCTACTATAAGATATTCGTACTCTTCATTTATTTAATATTTGAAACACTCAAAAGTAGGACAAAAAAAATTTTTGTTTCTTTGGGTTGGCTTGTTCTCATACAAAATGTTTTCTTTTACAATTTTTATCCGATCTTAGCAAAACTCGGTGAATCGGTAACTCGGTACAAACTGAGTTTCAACTAAATCAGTTAAGATTTGTGAAAGGTATAAAGTTTTGCGGCTTGCGAGCAATATTTAAGAACAAACTTGATCAAACGCCCTACAAGGGTAGGTGACATACCAAATTGGGTCTCTCTAGCTCTTACAGTCTCCGTGTTCATACGGACGGACAGACGGACAGGGCTTGATTGACTCAGCTGTTGAAGCTGATCAAGCATATATATACTCTATGGGGTCTTAGACGCTTTCTTCTACCTGTTACATACATTTGCACGAATACAATATGCTCGTTTACTCTGCTACGAGTACGAGTATAATAATTGAACAGAAATATAGTAAAATATATTAAAGAAGTTTCTTAATTCTTTATGTTGAGCCAATGATTACTACCAAGCATTGCAATTAACGATATCGTATTTGGGAAACAAATGTGTGATCCGGTGAAGGAAAAGCTTTATATATATGCATCTATAGTGATCGACTATTTGGCTTCAGCCATTTTGGTCTTACTAATATATTTAATATGCTCGTAGTTGTAGAGTAAATAAAGAGTTTCTGACCGTATAATGTATAAAAATGCTTCAGCAAGATCAACAGCTGAGTCGATCTAGGCATGTCTGTCGGTTCGTTCGTCCGTATAAACTTGGATCTCGCATACTAAAAGAACTAAAATCATCAAGTTTCTTAACCCGACCCCCAAGCAAATTCTCTAGCAAACTACCAAATTTCATACCTCTCGGCTAATTGTATGCAAAATCGTGACAAAAACCTTTTGTTTGAACATTAAATTTGTTAAAACTTCAACATTTATTCCTTATTTCCTTATTTATATCATTCATATTTATAATCTCTTCATAATCCGTTCTCTAAATAATACAGTTCATTCCACTCAAGCGGCTATGCTTATTTATCATTCGCTTTTTATTTCTGCTGCCAACTCAAAACCGTACTATCTCAATCGTAGTGGCTAAACAATCGCTTCGAAATGGAAACAATTGATTCCGAAATGCACCCGGCGTCGTTTTCAATATCCGTGGCCGTGGCCAGCTCAAGTGCAATGAACCGAAAGATGATGAGGTTGTCTGCATTTTGTTGGTCCCTGCTCCTCAAGGCGGCAATAACGAGGCAAATGATATGGCAAGGCAAAAAACATAGCTAACCAAAACTGGAGACTGCCTGAAGTTGCTGCAGCTTAAGTTAGCTTCAGGAGTAATTCCTTTACAAGCTGAAGGATATTAAAAACAAGTGCGCCAAGCGCAACGCCAGCAGGAACAGCAGCAGGCAAAAGAGGATGAGAAAATGTTGCATAAACTTAACATAAATAATGGAAGCAATATTTCAGCCAAGCAGCAGAGCTGAAGCAACCGAGGCAGCCGACGCAGCAACAAATGAAGTTTGGATGACTTGCAGCAGCCGTGGCACTGGCACTGGCAGTGGCAGCATTCGTTGCTTCGCTGCTTGATTGCCGTGAAATTTATGTGGCTGAGATGAGCAAGAGCTGCAGGAGCACCAGCAGGAATCCAACTTCAACTGTATTTTTAATGAATTTGCAGCTTGCTGCCAGCCAGAAGAGCAGCATCATCAGACGCTACTGATCCTTCACCAGGTAACACGGTAACTTTTAGGACATTAAGCAAATGAGAATTTACGACTCGTACATTGTTTTATTGTCGCCGCATCCTTTAAATGATTTCGCTTAATTTTTTTATGACCGCACACAAAACATATCTTAATTATTGCACACTTTGCCCGTAATTGAATTTTAATTTGTTGTTGTTGTTGACGATGCTGTTTTTATGATAGCCACGATGCGAGAGCACAGTGTTGAATACGACACAGTTTCGGACGTTGGAAACACTATATTCCTGGAGCTGCCTTGGTTGGCGTCCACTTCCGGCACAGTGTCAAGACAAACTGTTTACGAAATCTGATTCCTCGCCTCATTGCCAACATTCGGCCAATGGCCAAATGCCTCGGCTAACAGCCGAAGCGCCACCCTAGCTTCGTGGCTAGTTCGGTGGCGCCTCGGTTTTGGCAAGCTTCGTCAAGTTTCGAACACGCTGCTGCGCATGCGTTGCAGTTTTCGAACGAAACACGTGCGTTTTGCAAATCAAAACAAACTTTTTGTTTTCATTCTGCTAGCCTGCGAGCAGCCGCTAAATCCTTATCCTTTGAGCGAGCATGAGCCTGCCAAGCAGCGTTTCAAGTTCGCACAGCCGGTGTCGGGCAGCGAGGGTGGGGCATTGGCATTGTGGTTGGGCGTCGGGCGTCGGGCACACAGGCAGAGCGCAAACAAAAAAGCAGCAAAAAAAAAGCAAAACGCAGCGCATAAATCTCATTGGCCAAGAATGTAAGCACAAATTAATTCAAAGAGCGGCATTTGCGTGTCGTTGATGTTGTTGTTGTTGTTGTGGTTGCTGTGGCCTTAGGCCTACACAAGCCACCCCCTTGAACTTGGCTGGGATTTGTATATGGGATTGAGGCAGCATTCTTGCAAAGCAATGTTTTAAAGTTGTTTCTGTGTTAATTAAATACAAATTATATGAAAGTGTGCAATTTAAATTTAGAATTTGTTTTAGAATTAAGCTAAAAATATATTTGAAGCTGTTTAAAATTATTATTTAATCAAATACAAAGTGTGTGTATTTGATTACTAAAGATTTAAATGAGTTCTACTATTGATGTCATAATAATATCGATATTTATAGCGCCATGAACGTTTTGAACATTGTATTTCAGGCAATTTGCTTTTTTGCTCAAGTTGTGAATTATTCGTAGAATAAAATTTAATGAAAGAATATTATAAGATCAAGAACTGACCTATAATATTGTAACTTTTGTTGTAGCAAAGGCTAAATTGTTAGCCTTAAGTCATGAAGATTCTATATTGTTTTCAATATAGCTGTCAAATCTCTCTTGGCACAAACAGAAACTCATCACATTTTGCTTTATTAGAAGTTGTTAAGTTATGAGAAGTGTGTTGTTGAAGTCAAAGGCGCACCTCTGGTCGATGTGACTAATTTAGCGGTAGAAGAATTTGATTCTTTTGCGAAAACTAAATCTTTACTTTAGTTTTGAGAGCTGTACAGATTGTGCTACAAATTTGAAAAAGAAGATCGTATTGCTAGAAATTATGTATTCTAAATTATTTCAATTTTTAAGGTTTGTGCTTATATGTTCTTGTAGAATATGCTTTAGAAATTGGCCACTTTGTAAACTAATTTTAATGACCTAACGCGAACTTCTGCAGACTGCCTCATTTTTGCCTGACATCGCCCAATGATTAAGCTACTTTTTTATACCATTCACAAAATTATGTGATGCTATATTAATTTTGTCAGGTGGTTTGCACTGCACAGAAGGAAATGTCTCCGATTACATAAAGTGCATATATCTTGATCAGCATAACAAGAGGAATCGATGTAACCAAGTCCTTCTGTTCGTCCATCTTAAAAGCTAGAGAAATGAAATTTGTACCAAATGCTTTGTCTTTCTACACACTGGTTAAGCTTCATCCACATCGAACAACTATATCATATAGCTCCCATTTAAGCAACTGTTCTTGAACGAACCCTAAGTATCATAACATCTTTGTTTATAATCCAAATCAAAATAAATTCGGTTTGCATCCATTTCAACAGCCCACACGTCTGCTTGTAAAACTTGATCTAAATTTCATCACTATATCACTCATACAACGGATTTCTCCGGAATAAACACCTACTAGAATGACTCATCTTAGTTTCTTTCCCATCTGAGGAGTGCCCAACACCGATATCTTTATAGATGATGTAGATCTGATTACTATAGTAGGCAGTTAGCGTAGAAACGTGCATATATTTAGTTGTAGCTTTAATATAAATACACAGATTTACAAGGCGACTTAACAGACACAAACCGGTATGGCTAGATCGTCTGGGCTTTTGATTCCCATTAGATATATATAGATATTATTTGAGGTTGGACAGGCTTCGTTTTAAGGCTCTTACATTCACAAGAATTCAATATATACAGTGCTGTACGATTATTGGGTAGAGACAAAATTATGTAGAAAATAAAATATTATTTTAAATATAGTAAAAAAGAAAAGCTTGTATTTAGTAGAGCTTCTATATCATATAGAAGAACGATCTTGATAAAATTCGGTAAACGGACTCGGGTCCTCCCAAAATGGATAAAAATCAAGTTTGGATTCATTTCAATGAAATGCAAAATTATTTTGATACTAAATGCTCTTTCTAAGGAAATCACTTCTTTGGGGGTATCATATAGTACATATACTTCCCCGATCGAAATGAATTTAGCTAAATAGACTGGCGGCCTATTAAAATGAATGGAAACAAAATTTTATTCAATTTGGATAAAAATCAACCAATTTTTCTGTACTAAGAACTCATTCCGCATCGGTCAGTTATATGAGAGCTATAAACTATAGTATTCCGATCTGGATGATTTTGACTTATAAGCAGCTTGCATCAGAATAAAGTCTATGGTAATTTCCATTCGATAGCTCTAAAACTGAGAGACTAGTTCGCCTAGAAAGAGACGGACAGACAGACGGTCATGACTCGGCTTGTCATTCTCATCAAGAATATATACTCTATGCGTTAAAAATATCGTGTCAAAATTATAATCCCCTCTGCCAGGATATAATAAAAGTCTAAATTTGAAGTCTCCATCTCTTATAGTTTTGAAGATCCTGGCGGACAGACGAAAATGGCTAAGTGGACTCGGCTTTTCATCCCGATCAAGAATATCTACATACTTTATGGGGTCGGAAACGCTTGCTTCTGCCTGTTATATAGATGGCAACTTTTTTAATATATCCTGGTACCACAGGTACAATCGTGAATGTTTTCTTTGCAAGCACACAAATAATAAAAACTTTCTTTTTAATTTAAATTTCAGATTAAAGTTCGATTTTCTACCTTAATTATTATTTTTCAGACAAAGCGTTTTTCTTTATTTCAAATAATTTTAAATTCAATTGCAATGAACGGCATCTGCATCAAGTTGTGCATTTACAGAACAGACAGCGGCGGTTCCAGAGTCGCGTACTTAAATATTCCGCATTCGTAATTATGTCAGTGGCAGTTGTATTTGCAGTTTTGTGGCCGTTTTTCATTTCCATTTGCAATTTCGCTCGGCTGGCGCAATATGTACTCTGAGGTTTGCAATCATAACGCACAAGCGCACACAAAACGTTATACAATCTTCAGTTTTGTACAAGATGCCCCCGCACATCTCTGCACGTCTATCCATCCGCCTACTCGACTACAATAATATCTTAAGTTTAAATGTAAATTTAGCTTTGATATTTTCTTGTTCTATGTTTGGCCCATTCTCGGAAATACAAGTTGTTGTTTGGGTAACAAGTTCTCTGAATAAACAAACAGCGCACTTCCTTTGTGCCAGGACCAAGTCCTTACCCTCACGCCCTACCCCAAGTGGCTATGCTGTAGCCAGGAAGTGCGCGCTTGTGCCAAAATTTGTTTTGTCTTTGGATATTACAATTTTGTTTGCTTTGCCAGCATTTTGGAAAAGTATGAAATATGCGTGGAGGCCAGAAGAACCTTAGATGTAACTTTAATGGGCAAGTGCTTTGAGAGCGCCTTTATGATGTGATGTGCTGCTGCTCATAACATCATCATCGTATCACAAAGGTCATCATAAAGCCAACGGGCTGCTGCCTTGAATCGTTTGCCATTTGATATTGGCAGCTGGAGCCTGTTAGGATTTATAACTTGAGCATATGGGCATCATCTTAACAATATTCTGTCTGTCTGTTGCCCTCTTTCCCTTGTGTTTCTCTCCCTCTGGCTGCCCTTTTTATATTTATTACATCATTCGAAGTTATAAACTCGCATATTAAGTGGATTGATGTATTAATATTTAAACGGCGATTTGCGGCTTGCATAAGTTCCTGCCGTCTCAAGGGCCTTTGTGTGTGTATGTACTTGCATCAATTTAACCTCTGACCCTTTGCGCAATAACAAATTGCGTTACATTTGGCGAGTAATTTATGTGAAATCTGCATATGTATATGAAAATCGATTTGAGTTGGTATATCTTTCGCTCACTTTCATCCTTTCGAAGCAATAATTACCTCTATAAATGTTAACCATTTGTGCACTTTTGCAGCAGTACCAGCACCTTTCCCACCCCCTGATCTTGCCCACATTAAAAGGCGACACGCATTGTGGCAGCCCCAATGTAAAGTTTTGTGTGCGTGTCTCATAAATAAAACATAAAGATGCCCGCTTCTTCTACGTTTTTTATGATGCTGCAGCCTCCGAGACCAACATTCTCCAGGTCGGCTGGTGGATGTGGAGCATATTTTGAAAAATGTTTATAAAATAACAGCGAGCAAAACGTACAAGTCATAAATAATGCGTTCGAGCCTTGGCTTCATATAGTTGAGCAGGCAGAAGGGGAAAGCAACGGCGAGCGGCAGGGCATACGGTGTCGCAGTAATACAAAATTACAACGCTTTTGACATGCAAATATCGAGAAACAAGTTGATACTGCGGCTAACAGGCCTGGCACAGTAGGGCGTATGCGCAATATGCTACAAATCCAGACGAAAGCAGCCCTTTTTGAAATATAATTTATATGCAGCACTATTAGAATGTTATAAAAGTGGCAACGTGTTTTCAAAGCCCAAAGATTTTCATTTGCAAACCTTTCCATAACTGCCTCTTATTGGTTTTTTCGGATTGTAAGTTGTTGCTTTGCATATAAATAGCCTCAAGCAAGTTCGGATGGGCATTTATATACTTCAAAATTCATATAGGTTTCTAATGCAAATAGTTTAAAATAAATTCTTAAATTCAAAACTGGCTGGGGGTCATTTGAAGTTGACTTTGGCAAATAAATAAATTGCAAGTGACATTTGCACAATTATTTACAATTAATTACGCATCTGACACACAAGCGGACCCCTGCTTACCCCCCCTTTGCGTATCTACTTAATCACGCACCACCTTAAAAGTGGCCTAAAATGGGGCAACTCCACCCCTGTCCGCATCACCTTCCATTGCAGTTGATTATGACCACACACAAGCACTCAACTATGCAGCTGTGCACTTGCTTGTGGGCGGTTTGTGGGCGTGGCATTCACTGGCCAAAATTACAAACACAATCGATTAACATTTAATTGCATCTGTGGCTGCACAAAATCTCATCTCACAAATTTCGTAATCGAAATTACGGTTGAGGTTGAGGGCAACGTTTGCTCGAAATGGATGGAATATAGTCGATATATTATTGTGTTGGCTTACGTGTGGGCTTCGAAGAGGGCAGACCTTCCCCCCTTCCACAATGTATGATGACCAAGGTGGGCCAACTTAGAAGCAACAGAATTTTAATTAACATAAGGAAACTAGAGACAAATATTAGAACTTAGCATTTCCGCTGGCTTACATGTTCCATCTGAGTTAGCTTAGCTTTATTACCTCCACTCGCATCCATTTGCAAACATTTTCATTCATTTCCAACCATTGCCATCAATCAGGGAAGCACTCAGCGCAACTCAACAGCCAAAGGGCACATCGACACGAATATTTTCCGCTTTTGGAGTTTTTCGTTTTTAACCCTTTGATGACCTCGCCGGTTAGCAGTTAGCGGCAATCCTTTTCCGGCTTGCATTTGGCTAACAAAAACCAAGCAAACAATTTAGACAGAAAAGTTTGAAGGCGTTTTCATGGCTGCGGTCCCTCAAAGCGTTTGCCAACAAACATCTCAGCGACAAAACAACAACAAAAACACTTCCGCATTTCGCACGTTTTTCGTCGCTTTAGGAAAAATTCCAAAAATAACATTTGAATACCAGAAAAGGTTTTTGCTGCGACAGCGGAGACTAACGAGGATGTGAGAGGAGTGAGGGAGCAGCGGTGGAGTACATGTAGAGGACTCTATTTAGAGACAGCTATTTTGGGCTTTTTTATGCTGACAGTGTGGAGAGGGAGTAGGCTGAGCAGGGGCAACTGGTTGCTGCCATGGGAATACCCCTTCATTTGCAAGTTGACTAAATTACACTTTTTTGCACTGTTTGTTGATGATTTTGTTTGTGTTGTTTTTTCGTTGCTGTTGTTGTTTCCTCTTTGATAGACAAACAAAGTCGGAATTCGAATTCGCATTGATTTTCCCAAAGTGCGCTGTTTACTTTAGAAGTCGTCAGTCCACAATCGAATCAACATACAATCCCTGCAATTGCAAGTCCAGGATTGAAGCATCCTTCGAGTCTCGCGTTACAGAACATTAATATTTGAGTCTGTATATTTTTTGTTTGTTTTTCATTTAGTCGAAAGCAAATGTATTTAGATTTCCCCCACTCCCCCCCATACAGAACCTCCTTTAGATGAGCATCAGACGACTGCCAAAGTCATTCCCTCTGCGATATTCCTGTTTGTGCATCCTGTGTGCATTCATGGAAATCGATACTCGGATTCTTGTCATTGACACTGCATTCAGAATGGAGAGAGGAAGAGGGGTTGG
The DNA here is from genome assembly GCA_037043425.1 of Hirtodrosophila duncani. Classification (NCBI taxonomy): domain Eukaryota; kingdom Metazoa; phylum Arthropoda; class Insecta; order Diptera; family Drosophilidae; genus Hirtodrosophila; species Hirtodrosophila duncani. Next base: position 3,552,208 of record JBAMBM010000194.1, read on the forward strand.
CAGATTAAATTGGTGTGTAGCTCTTTCTGGGGGGCTGAGGGAAAAGCGTGTCGCGTTGTTTTGGCTGCTTTGTCTGCCATGCAAAATAAAATGGTCTGGACAAAAATAAGTTTCTTATTTTTTGATTTCAGGAAAGTGAGGGAATCTCCGCTTGGAACATCAACACATTTTCCTTATTATTTAAGCAGTGTCGCTGACTCCTGTTGGTGTTTTTACAGCCTTTCTATAGTAGATTTATACACTTAAACAGCTTACACTGTGAATGCTGCCACAATACGGAAAACTTTTTGACACTTTTCAGACGAAAGCGAGTCCAAATCAAAAAGGATTTACCCTGACCGCCTTGACCCACATACTCCAACTCGACTGGCTGGCCGACAAATGCCAATGTGTTTGCCCAAAATGTATCTTAAAATACTTAAATTTCTATTTTTCATCATCAGCATGGGCTTAAGAGCTCACATGAAGTGGAGCTCAGACTTGGAATGTGCCAGCTGTTAATATTTTGACAATGATGCATAAGTCCAGGACAGCAGACATGGAAGGGGGCTCTGCCGGTCGCAGGCAGGCAAGGGTCATACAAATGCCAGCCAGTTGGACCCGGACAGACAGTTGGCAAGATGAATGCCGACAGTTGAATGAAAATCCAAATTTCATATTCAGACCAGGCACTCGAGCCTCAACACTGAATCCTGCCCTACTCTACTCTTCTCCTCCAGCTGCTGTAGCTGAATGATGTTGCCATGTTATTGTTTTAGTTGCTGTTTTTCTGGCACCTTCATTAGTTATTCAAAAATTGTCGAGGTTGAGCTGGATGGAAGCGGAGCATCAACTGGAATTGTGTCAGTATGGATTGCGTTGTCTAAGACGAAGAGGAAAACGCACATGAGGATCAGGTGGCACGGCAAACACGGGTTCGGTAATGATGACTGATGGAGTGAGTGTATGGATGGATATCTAAATGCCAGAAAATAGACCTTAAAGAGAATTTTCTGTTTTCTGTTTTCAGTTTGCATAATTTGTGGAATATAATGAAGGTTTTTAAGCTGCCAAATGGTTGGTAAAGATGCTTAGGAGTAGATAAATGCTGGGAAGTGAGATGTAATTGCAGTTTAAAGTTGGACATGCTGGCTTATGTTTACCACAACTAGCTCACAATCATCATTGCAGCAGTACAGTGATAAGAGGATTTATTTCAGTCTAGTTGTGCTTCCTCAGCCAAGAAGGAATGCCTCCCCTCTTAAGGATTCTCAGGATGTACCATACATTATAGTAGAATGGAGTTATATTGAGATACAACTCCCTCACACACACATATATACAGATGCATATGCACAATCCATTTGTTGGACAAGACAATGAACGATTAAGTCGCATTGTGTGGTCTACTTTGGATCCCTCAATGGGAAGATGAAGTGACAGCCAGGGAGTTAAAGAACTGCTTAGGCTTACATAAGCTAGCTTACCTACTCAAACACAGCATACCTTCACCTATAAGCGCCTTCTCCTCGTCCTATCCTTCCTGCTTCACCTATTCAATTAAATTGACAAGGATAAGGTTGAGGCAGCAAATGACTGAATAATTGTGCGATACAAAACTGAATTACAACATTTTAAGCGCTTCAATTGCCAATGGTAATGACAGCAATTGTTGTCGTAGTTGTTGTTGTTACTGTCAGTGAGCGTGTTAATGAGTTGTTAAGTTGCCCAAAAGAGTCCTGGTCACATACACCCCCTCTTCCATTCGACTACCCAACTGCTTCATTGTCTGGTCCTCCGCCAACAGCGATAAATGTCAATTGCAGAATTCGAATCCGCATCCATTTCATGAATTTGCATTGGCTGGCTGCCGCTTTGGCTATTGCAGTGGATGTGGGCGTAAATGTGGGTGTGGATGTGGATGGGAATCAAAGTTCAAGACCTGTGCTTATTACTTGGCCCCAAAATGCAAACCATAGATGGGCGGAAAAGTGGGCGAAGTCTCAACAAAAGACCAGGCCGGTGCTGGTCAAGTGCCTCCATATTGTAGCTGGCCTGCAATGCAAACAATTGCATGATTATGATTGCCAGAATTTGAATTCCCCCATTGAGTTGGGCAGCGGCGGCCATTGGTCAAGTGGGGTCATAAATCGAAGCTGGCTAATGCCAAAGTGCGCACTTCATTTTATTGGAGGTCTGTGCGCTAAATTCTCGCCTGATTTTGGCAGCTATCGACTGCCAAATAATAATGGTGCTATATCCCAGGGGCGAGGGCAGTTCAAGGGAACTCAATCTGCAAATTGCTGTCAGTTAACAACTTTTAAAACGTTTTATTAATACTGACTGAAGCCAAAACAAGCAACCAACCAGACAAATACCCACAGAGGTTATTCAACATCTGCTTCTCCCCATTTTCTCCTTTTGCTTTCAAACTTTTTCGCACTTTGCCACTTTGACTTTAACCATGATTCATAGTGACACCAGTGCTACCAAACGCAACAGTCACAAAGACAACAGTCTGATACACAATCCCGCATACAAATCTGTTGGTTACTGAAAAGGGCAGCTCCTGCTTGAGAGGATGCTATTTCGGTAGCACCTTTTCTTCAGTGGGTGTAGGGATACTAATCGCTGGAAACTTTACAGCTTTGGCAATGTATATCTTAGTTTAAGGATTACAATCCTTTCCGCGTTGCTGGCGCTGCTTACACGATATTGTTGTTGAAAAGGTAAAAGTTTCATTTATTCGCTTCCACCAACCTTAAAGCTCTGGTAAGCAACCTCAGCTGTTTTGGTCTGAAGAAAATCGTAAGTGGAAAACTGTCACTCCCACTGACAAACGTTACAAACTCGTGAAGGGCTCCAGTTAGACAATCACTCAGAGTATATGCCAAGTGTCCTGTGTTTACTTTTCCCTCATCCGCTGTGGTTGCCCCTTGCCATTAAACCGAATGTCAAAATGTCAAGTAAATTGATTTATTGCCTCGGCCAAAGCCACAGGTGTCCATGTCCTTGTCCATGTTGAGCAGTTTGTCGGCTGTCTCCCTCTAAGCCTGCACATCCCTCGCTTTCACCATTGAACCTGCTGACAGACGTTGCGGTCGCCATCTGCAAATTCGTCGCGGCCTACGAAATTTACACTGTGTTGTCGTTGTCCTTCAATAGCCGGCGCTTAGTTTGAACTTTGCGGTTTGCGATTGTGGTTGTGTTGACAGCTTCCCACCTGTCTTCCCATGCCGGCCATGAAAAATGATGCCATCGATAGTGATAAATCTTGGCCACATTTAAAATCGAATTTTTCCCCAGCCGTTTAGCATAATCATAGCCTAAGGTTGAGGAGGAGGAATCATTGCCTGCTGCTTGTGCCTTTCCTCTGCTGTTAATTCGAATTTAATGCCCGCTGCTTGACACGACAAATATTGCACCAGGCGTGTCTGCCAGGTGAGCTGAGAGCTGAGTGCGAGGCGTTGTTGGACATTTTGTGGCCCACCAGTCTCGTTGACAGTTTAATTGAATCTAAATCCTGCACTGCGCCTGACAAGAATGAGAAGAAAACATGTTTTCAATTCTGTAGTTGAGGAGGAGAGGGGACTCAAGTGCAGCCTGAAAGGAGTCTTATAAACATTTGAGTTCGAACTGAGAATGTTATCAAACATAATGTTTACATAAACAAAACAAACTAAAAGCTCCATAGCCATGTTCTAGTTTGGAGATTTTCTAAAAACATTTTAAATTCATATCGCTGCTGCAAGTTCGTTTAGTTTTATCAGATTTGTTACTCAACAGAATTATTTATTATCTCACCAAAACCAAACTGAAATTTCAAAAGTTTTCTGTTGTTTTTGACAGAAAAATAGCGATAACAGAATATTACAAATATATTGACATTTACATGCAGTTTTTTATTTGCCGAATTTATTAAACTTAATCTGATATATATTTTATTTTTGCTTCTGAATTGTGTTGAACAATTTATGGACATTAAAGAAACATTTGTCTTTTGCCTGCATGAGATATGTCAAAAGTTTTGGCGGCTCAAATACATTTGCCCCAAATAAATCTAAATTTGTGTACCCTTGGGGTTTCACTTTCGGGGCCAAGGAGCACATATGTGATATCAGCGCCTGAAAGATTTATCGCTGGGCAAATCAGATGGAACAGCTGAAGCACAAAAAGTTGAAATTCAGCCCAAAGAAAAGATGGTCATGTTAACATTTCATATGTGGAAATAGAACACAATCATCAGGTGCAATACTGCCTGTTCATCAAGCTCATCAATCATGTTGTTTAAATACATATTTACATAATTTAAAGATATTTCCAACATTTAATTGGGGGAAAGTGGAATCCTGGTGTGGCTGACATATCCTAATCGTATGTTCTGAGTATCTCAAACAATTTGCAGCCCATCAGTGCACATTTTCATGCACTTGCCATGATTTATAATACATGCAAAATAATGAGCCTGCCAGCTCATGTCAAAACTATCGATTTTCTGACACCACACAAGTATATCGTACATCAACTGCCAGCATCAGGCAGATGAGCAGGAGAGCAGAGCAAGCAGAGCAAGCATGCACAATGGATACAGCGGCAGCCCTGGGCATCCAGAATCGAATGACTACATGGCTTTCCCTGTATTCTGCCTGCTCGAACACTTTCTGACACATTTCTCCTTGCCTGACGCTAAAAGCTGATGCTCATCATCGAAGCCGCTGTCAAGTCTTCTATTTATGGTTGCCGCCAGCAGCCATCAAAGCCGCCAAAAGCAAAACTTTCAAGTCATAAATATGAAGCCTCGTGCCCCAAGTCGTACAACTTGGTGAATAGTTTTCGATGCCAGGACAGCAATTATTAAAAATTTATTGATTGCCCGATAATGTTCATAGACCAGGCTGCTGACGCGAAGCATCCTCTTACCCCCCATTCTTCGTGCACCAAAAATGCTTTTAATCTGATTGCAACGGCGGTCACGAACCTCCCAGGCAGCACGAACATAAAAATTGTTCTATTCAATGAAAAAATATTTATGCACTTGAATAGCGCTAGATAGAAGCAGCGAGGAAACGGGATAGCAGGCGAAAAACTTTCCAGATTATAAATCAAAACTTTCAATTTTCTTCAGATGCCACTAGTTTTATTTTTTCCACCCGTTAGCTGACGGCAAAGTTTCCTGTCCCAGACACGAACATTGGGCCAAAGAAGAAAAGTTTTGCAAACAAAGTCACTAAAAAGTGAGTAAAAACAATTGATTGATTGACTGACAACTTGAAGTTGAGGCCTTGGAATGCCAACGAAAGTGCAAGTATGTAATGGCGAATGTAATTAGTAGAGCTGCATAAAGAATTTCAAATTCCAAAATTATAATTGAAGTGCTTGAATGTGCTGCTCTCCCTTGACCCATTATAAGCTTACAATATTGCTTGATACAAGGAAATGTTATAGAATTAAAGGTCAGCTTCACAAATGCTTTTATACTATTCAAATTTAAATTTAGACCCCATTCATTGCCCAGATACTAAAGGAGCTTAAAACGACCGAGGAAGCTTGCAACTGCAGCATCGCCCGCATCCACGACTGGTTGGCAGCGGCAGGCCTAGAGCTATCTGCGCACAAGAGTGAAGCACTTCTTGTCAGCAGCCGAAAGAAAGTGGAAACTGCAAGCATACTGATAGGCAACACTCCGATTGCCTCAAAACGGGCCATAAGATACCTGGGGGTCACCTCGACACGAGGTTGTCCTTCCGTGAGCACCTCGAACACGTTCACAAAATGGCGGCTGAATCCTGTCTCTCCCTCATAATGTTCCAAGCTACAGTCGAGGCGTTTGCGCGACTTACCGCCTAAGCGCCATACGGGTGATCTGTGCCTTCCGAATAATTTCGAACGAGGCAGCTCTAGTCCTGGCAGGGTTGCTTCCATATCAGGAATTAGTCAAGGAGGCAGAGCAGAGATTCGTGCTGTAGTCGGAGCTCACGTAGAAGCGCACACTACAGAAAGCTCACGCGTTTTGAGACAGCAGAGTTTCGCAAAGTGGCAGGAACGTTGGGACCGGTCATCCAAAGGGCGATGGACACATCAACTTATCCCGAACATGGCGAAGTCAACTTCCACCTAACGCAGCTTCTTTCTGAGCACGGCTGCTTTCGGAGCTACCTCAAACATGACCAAACGGATGAATGTCCTTGGTGCGAAGGCGACGCAGTGGAAAGCCCGTGACACGTAATCTTCGAGTGCGGGAGATTCGCCTCGCATAGGTCGACTCTGGAGGAAGTCATGGGTTGCCCAATCTCACCAGGCAATCTAATCCCCTGCATGCTGGAGTCCAGCCAGAATTACAAAAAAAAACATGCAGATACTACAAGAAGAGTAAAGACCAATCATAAAACTGCTGATGATCAGTTTTACTAGATGATGAATATATCATAAGTTCGTTCACTCTGTTCCTTGTGCTACCCCCCTCTCAAGTAATGAACGCTTGCTTATTTCGTCTGACCTAACATTCAGAATCCATTTCATAATTTATAGAACAACATGATTCCATGTGTGCATTTGGGTTTTCCTTTGCCAACCTCAAGGCATTGTTGCACATTTAAATGCTGCTTAAGAACTTAACCGCACCCACACACATAGGCAGATACGCACACGCACACAAAACTAAGGCCAAAGTCAAAAACAAGACAATGAAAATGTTTTATGAAATTATTTGTGCGTCGCTGCTTAGCTGCTGTTATGGTTGTTGTAGAGCCTGGGCCTGCCCTTCCAGAGGAGAATGTAATCAAGAAAACATTTAAATGAATGGCAAATTCAAAATTGCATGCATATTTCATATGTGCAGCCACAAAATGTTCATATAATTGCGCACACACAAGCTTGCCAAAGACGGAGAGAGATGGGCAGACCTGGGCACAGAGTAGAAAGAAAAACGCTAGCATAAATTTTCAGTTGCCGCATCAAAAACTTTGGCCAAAGACGACAACACGACAACGAAGCCAACTGAAAGCGTCTACTCATGTATTCCATGTTTCAAGCCAGAGCCAGACCAAGGCAGGGCGGGGTAGGTGGGTGGTACAAAAATTTGCACATTGATTACTTGCCGGAAGTCATAATTAAACAACATCAAAGAACATCTGGCAACGTTAGGAGGGCAACTAAACTTTTTATAAGCAAAATTAACACATAATTTGTTTACCAAACACGTTGGCCACTTCAAAACTTGACCCGTTTCTGTAATATGTATCCTGGTTCCACACCAGGACTTTTGACTTACTAATTGAAAATTCCTAGTGCAAGCTGATAATGTGACACAGGTGTCTAGTTAGTCGGAAGCAGTCACTGACTAAGTTGGTTAGCTCAGGTGAATGCACTGAGACAAAAAGCAGTTATCTTATGAAGAATGTTTCAAATCGAAAGTAGATGGCATATCCAACTTCTACGTCATATTGACTACAATAAGAGAAATAACTGATAAATAATTTGAAGTCGACAACAACATTACAAATTGAAGTCATTAGAGAATTTACATTTGAGCTTTCTAAGATTATTTACACTATTTGATATATTTTTCAAATATTTTTGAATTGAGCGAAACCTAAGTGTTGGGTATATAAATATTTTGGTATATTAAAAGTATTTCAACTTTCCGTCTTTAGTTCATTGATTTCTCCAAGTGCAGAAATCAGCAGACTTCACACATTAAAACCAAAGTTCTCCGGGTAAGTGGGTGGGCGTGAGTGGGCGTGACATGCATGTACAACGCCCATTAGCCAGAGACACAGCGAGCCAAGTCGTTAAAAAGTAAAAATCAATTTATGAGTAAAATGTTAAGTGAAAAACTTTTGCCATTAAAAGGCAGCTGAAGAGGTGGCAAAGGCAACTTGCCAGTCTGGCATTCATTTTGGTCTGGCTCAAGGTGTTGAAAAGATAAATCAATTTGCTTGTTGCACAGTTGCCAGCAACACCAACAACAAAAAGGTTTAATTAACGAACAAATGTCAACTTGAGCGAGCAACACTTAAGCAGCAACTTTTGTCCGCAATTAAGGCTTGAATGGATGACACACAGCCCTGGCTGACTTTCCTGACTAACTGACTGGCTGGCAGGCTGGCTGGCTGAATGAATGCATGACTGAATGAAGGACGTACTGAGTGAAGCACGAATGGAAGCGTGAGCACTTCCACTTGAATGTGGCCAAGTGTTATCTGTGTATGCGTGTTGTTGGCAATTCAGCAGGATTTTGTATAGTTTTGCATAGAAAGTTCTTTAAGCCCGGCTGACACAGCTCTAAGTAAGCCGAAGGGTACAAATCTTAAATTGCAAAACCGCACAAATGTTGCACTTGTTATAGTTGCGGTTGCCATTTTAATTGTCACTGGCAAACTCTTGACAGTCTAAGAAACAATGCAGAAACAATGCAGATAAAAGTGTCATGCAAATATTTGCCAGAAATGATGGAAATGGACTTGCAAAAGCTTTGCTAGTTTGTATCCGTGCCGTTGTGTGCTCGATAATATAGGGTTGATAATATAGAGTTATAATCGAAGAATATATTTCACAGAGCTCTGGCAAGACATATTGCTGCTGGAGTTCATTGTTATGCTGATATCTTTTTCACATTCTTAAAGGGAATGATATGGTGAAGGCATCTTTACTAAGAGAAGTGCCTCAGGATATACTGCATGCGACTTTCCTTTGGGACCATTTTCAGCTCCTGTACTGGCGAATTCTATATGAGAACAATCCACTTTTCTACTCCAAAGTGCATGAGCTTTCAGTCATATTTCTAGCAATGGCATTTTTGAAATTTTCACGTGACCTCTGCTCCGTCTCTTATAAAGTAGTTCCGACATAAGGTCAAGCCATATATATTTTCACTCTCAACACTTCCCCTGAAATAACTTTTCAACCCTCATCTTAAGCTTTTTCAATTCGTTATTCAATTCATTTTGATCTATTTGTCATCAACTATTTCAAAGCCAAATCTAAAGAAAAAAAGGAATTTAAGCGTTGGCTTGCTGAAGTTTATATACCATTCATATTGTAAAGATATTCCGATCTAGATACAATCTTGTCGGAGGGCGTGGGGTTACAGTGGATACAAGTGATACAAAGCGAATTTAGTTTGATTTGGCTGATAACAGGAAAAGTTATGCTACTCAGTAGTCATTCCGGAACAATCTGGTAATATGGTAGCTATCTTATATAGGTGTCCGATCTTAATGAATCTTTAGCTTAGCCAGCATGCAGACAAAATAAGCAAAATAAGAGCCTTAAGAAGCTCTTAAGAGTTCTGAGATCTCGGGGTTGAAATAACCGGACGAACAGACAACCGGATATAGCTATATCGAGACTCCTTGTCATGATGATCAAGAATATATATACTTTATATCGTCGGGGTTGAAACAAATGAACTTACAGACGGACGGAGATAGCTAGATCAAGTCCCCTCGTTATGCTGATCAATAAGATATAAACTTTATATGCTTGTATACACATCCTTCAGTGCGTTGCAAACTTCATAACAGAATTAACATACTTTCAAATTTTTTTGTGAATGGTATAAAAAGAGCAACATGCTTTTTAGTCTCCACTTAGCGTCACAAAAAGCACACAGCTCAGCTCAACGGAATTTGAAACCAACAACAGCAACAATTCCAACAATAACAAAGCGAATAAATTGTCACTTGCCACTGCTTGAATTGAAAGTGTAAATATTAACATTCAAAACAAGCGCACACTTGTGGAATATATGTATGTTCTTAGACTCATATGTATGAGTATGTAGTGTGTGCATATCGACACACACAAACACACGCTCGCATACGCACAGCTACAATAATACCCAAGTGACAATGTAAGTGACAGACATAGGTTGCAGCTGTTGACAGACGCCTCTGCAGACATCATTTCCTTTGGCACTCACAACGAAACGAAGCAAACCAAACCAAACCAAACTCAACTCACAATCAGCCCAGAAATCAAAAGTAGAATCTAAAGGCAGAGCAAACACCGAATGTCGCCGGAGAGCACCGCAGGATATCAAATAATATTTGAACTAAATCTTGGCTGAAGTGTGCCATACTCTATCTCACGTATTTGGGGAAAGTTTCAAATCTGGCAACTGGCAACTGCATACAGATGAGCATCCACATTGTTATTTGACCCTATGTTGACACAGGCCATGAGATTTTAGTGTTGAGTGGCCTGTTGGGGCTTAATCAATTTACAAGTTCGGGGGCTAAATAGATAATGCGACAAGTCACAACATTCAGGTCAACAGCAAATGGCAAATTGACGTGGGCAGCCTTCTCAGCACTCAGCTCGCTCAACCATTGAAATCCGTCTGTTAATCTGCAAACAGCATAAAATATAATGGGCATATGTTAATGAGCAAACATGACTTTGTTATATGTTAAGTATAGCCGCATGAATAGTTAACTATTTAAACATGTGATCATTATTATGCCTTGTGGCTGGCAGCCTGCTCTAGTTTCAGCTTTCGGCACACTACTTGTCAACACATTAGGCACATGACCAAAACTTTGTATGTGCCCAAAGTTTAAAGAGTTGGCAGAGGGAGGGCCTGGGCACAGTTTTTGGCATCAGCTTCATATGAGTTCTTAATGAGTCCATTTAGCTAAATGCTTTGCCAGTAACAATATTAATAATTTAAGCGTTAACCCTCTGACGCCTGGGCAAGTGGGAGTGTTTGAGCTAATATTAAGCGTTAGCAAATGGAGCAAAATTGTGCTGAAATTTTGCTTATAATCCTGAATGCTTTTCCTAATGGAATATTATATAAAAATAACAACAAGCGACAAGTTACATTCGTGTCAAAAAATATCAATTTTATATATGAAAATTCGAATTTACAAAATTATTAACAAACTTGATATTTCTTGAAATAAGTAGTGCAATTTGCTGAATATATTTTGAAATTGGACACTTTAAAATTCAATTAGTCGAGTGCTTCAATTTCAGAAAATGAATTTAATGATTTTATTAATGAGAACCACAAAATGTTGGCATACATAACGTTCATATCAGGCACTTGCAGCAGGCATTTTGATTTGCCTGCAGTATTTCATTTCAATTAAACAAAGAGGGGATTTACATATTTGCGAAGGTAAACTTGTATGTGCATGTTTGTTATTTGTATGAAAATTACATATTCAATGAATTATTTATTTAGCAGGTGCCCGCATTCCAATTAACACAAAAGCGAGCTCAGAATCCACAGTGGCATAATTTCAATTGCAAAATAGATTTATGTCAACTTGGAAGCGGCTTAATGTCGTGGCCGCAACTGAAACCGAATTTGAATCAGTTTTTGCCAATAAATATGCACTGTGTGGTGGGGGCGGCGAAGTGAGAGTTGGCTATTAAAATCAATTAAAATGGCCAGCCAGGCCAGGCCGGCCAAAATGCGCTGAGTTAAATTTAATGCATTAATGCGACTGCACAATAAATTTTAAATATTCACATTAAAATATATACGGATGAAAATTGTACAAAAATTTAGCAATGTGATTAACATTTATTATTATTGCCACTGCTGTTGCTGCAGACATAGTTGCCGTTCTTCTTTTTGCTGTTTTTGCTGTTTTTGCTCTTGCTGTTGCTGTGGCTTTTGGGTCATTAAAAGTTGAAATTATCAGCGAAATGGAAATTCCAGCCGTAAATTGTTAAATACAAAACTTGAAATTGCCTTTGCGCGTGTCGTAAAACTGCATAATATTTAATTGAAGCGTATCCGGGCGGCACGCTCTACGGCGTAATGAATTGGTTTCGGTTTCCAAGAGCTTTGGGCTTTCGCTTCAACTCAGCCAGGCAGGCAGGCAGGCAGAACTTAAACTCCATTCCCCATTCCCATTCCCCGCACTCTGCTTGCAGTGCGCCAAATGGTATGTGATTAAAATTCAATGCGCGCAAGTACATATTTAATTAAAAAATTGTTTGTATACAAATTTCTGCAACAAATGCGACAAAAAGTGTGGTGCTTGTTGTGACCGCGCTTACAAGTGTGGTTTGCTGTTGTTGTTGTTGTTGTTCTTGCATTTTCTGATGCATTTGTTTGTTATTGGATGTTGTTTACATTTGTGCAGTTTTTAATTGACTTTGCATAAAAAGTAAGCGCAGGTAAATTGGAGATGTTTTTATAAATTATTAAAATGGAATTCAAGTTTAAATAAGAAGACATGCAAAAAATGTTCAAATTAAATATTTTCACAGCCATGACATATATATTATGTACAAGTTTTTGCTTGAATTGATTTTGCTTTGTTTTTTTTTTATATTTGTTTGTATTATTATTATTAAGTTTAAACATTTTAAAACTTTTAAAACATGAATATGAAACTTTTTTGTAATTTTGTATAATTGTGAAGATTTTGCACACAGAAACAACCTAAACTTTAAGTAGGAATCATTCAGACAATTTTAAATTGCTTAAATTTAAGCAAGATTAGGAGTTGGCTTTAGATTTTGATAATCTTAAATATATCCTTAATTTAAATATTTAAATTACAGATTTAGAAAGTAATATATTTTGTGCTTAGGAATAGCGTGGCTATCTATAATGCAATATCAAGTCAACGAAGGGCAAATACTGTCACCAGTTTTGTTTCTCGGTTCAGGCCTTGCCTATACCTTGGAAAGGAAAATCTTTCTCAACGCCAAGACATTTACAAGCTTCGAAAAGGGGTCATGGAGTCTCTTTCTTCTACTCTCTCACTTCATAAATTTAAGTAACTGATTTTAAATTGGACAGATCATATATATTAATTCCAGACTCACATATGATTCATTTTGTTAACTGTGGTAAAAATAAAGTGTTCTTATATATCGATGATTTAGCAAAAATCTCACCTGTTAGCTTCCTTCGTGCAATTCTTCCAGCATTTTTTCACAAAGACAAAACAATTTTAGGCTGCTGTGTAAAATTGTTAGTTTTAGGTCATAAACTATTGGTGGAGAGTGGAAAACTTTGTTTTCATAAATTTGCATACACAATTTTTGAGATAAATAAAATTTTCAAAATTCGAATCTGTTCTTTCAGTGTGCAAAATGTACGTATGAAAAGGGCTTTCTGCTTTTTGATTGTTTGCAGTTTTAACAAGCAGTGCAAATAGTATTACCCTTTGCAAGAGTAATTTTGTTGCCTCCAGATACAAGTATAATATCTGACTTGAGGACTTCGATTGAAATGCGATTGAAATGAATGGAACTACTGCTCATACGATTTATATGATTTAAGAATTGGAGTTAAAAAAGTGGCTGTATGAATCATGTTTACCACCACACCTTTTCAGGTGTCTACATGGCCTTCTAATAACAACTATATAATATATGTTGCAAGCAAATGAGTAATGGAGGTGATTGTCTATTTGATTATCAGCTTTTTGTAACAGCCAATTCTGAAAAATTCAGCATTCTAGCTCATCGGGATTCATATGCTGGTATTAATAGGTTATGAATTCTTTTGAAATAAGAATTTATCAGTTGGATCAACAATTCTTGTCTCTTTTTGCGTAGTTTGTTTACCATATTCATATCGCTATTGTCTTTGCTTGCTTATTGCATCTGCCAATTTCTTGCGCTCACTGAATTTGTCGCTTGTAGCATATCATTACATAGATCAACAGCAGGCCTTTTCTATGCTCGCGCTGTTACTCTGGAGTCAGTTGTTCTCGAAATTAAAGTTTCTTCTCGCCACGCGAACTTCTTTTACTTTTTCTTTTAACATGGAGGCTCCCTCGAAGGCTCTTATTGCAACCTTTCCGGACGATATAGCGGTCCTTTACAACTCTAATTGCTACTTCGAAGCAGCAGATGGACTCCAGTGCTATCTAGATATTCTGGCAGCTTGGTGCAGGAGGTGGAATCTGAAGATCAACCCCATGAAGACGACTAACCCTTGCTTCACTCTAAAAAAGCTAATATCGGGCACTCCACCTACTCAGCTGCAGGGAGTTACTTTGGAACAGCCATTGCAAGCGAAATACCTCGGAATCACATTGGACAAACGCCTCACTTTTGGGCCACACCTGAAATCTGCGGCCAAAAGGTGTGGGCAAAGGATGCAACAAATAAGATGGCTGATAAATAGAAAAGCACTATGTCACTTAGAGCTGAAATATCAGTCTATGTGCATTGTGTAGCCCCGATCTGGCTTTACGTGGTACAGATTTGGGGAATCGCCGCAAAATTCAGCTACAAACGTATCCAGATATTGCAGAATAGCGCCTTAAGGCAGATAACCAACTGCCCATTGTACGTGAACGGCTCCACCCTTCATCGTGATCTTAATCTGCATACCGTGGAAGAGCAGGTTGGACGTCACATCCACAGCTACAGTGACAGTCTGTTGAGTCACCGCAGTATGCTCGCACGAGGACTACTCTCCGCCAGGTCTTTAAGGCGGCTAAAAAGATTGGGGTTTGCCAAGACAATTGGCCAACCATGAGGTCTCCTCACTCATAAGTCCTTGTGCGAATTGCATGAGGTTTGACTTTATATATATAATTGTTATTCAATGTACGGATTATAGACTTCTTATAGGATGATGGCAATAATAATACTTAGTTTACATTTTTCCATCACTTCTGAATTTCTTTAAGCGACATTTTCATTTTCATTATTTGTACGCAAAGATGAGAAGTATCTTTTCTTCTTACTATTTTACCAGATATGCCACATGGCGTCTTATAGGTAATGGTGCTTTAGCTACCCAACTACGCGTTAATAATTGAAAATTATAAACATAGTTCCTGAAAATGCTCACTGACTCAACAATTCCTAAATTGTGCAACACCTGAGACATTCATAAGCACACGAAGAGAGAAAATACGTATTTCTCGCTGCCCTGGCTGTCCTGCTGGAACCTGCATTCCCTTTTCACGCCAGTTTCAATATATTTTGAATTTTATTTTTATTTTCTTCCGCATTTATTTATGAAAATGTTTGTATGACTGAATTTTAATTGGCTCACTCAAAGTTAGTGCTATATTTTATGTTGGTCAACATTCGCGGTAGATCCTAAAAATATATATGTTTATTTCCAAAGCCATAAACAGTTTCTTTCGTTTCCCTATGTTTTCTATGTTTCCTCTGGCTTAGCTCGTTTGCTTATCGCTTTCTAAGCCTTGTTGGCTTGTCTGCTTTAGGCCACACAATTGAGGTTTTGCCGGAAATGCCCCTTATGCCATGTCGAGGCTGCTTCTTGCTCTTCCGCTTACATATACTCGTACCTATACCAACCCCCGCTGCCAGCCACCTGCCATTTGCTCATCGTGTTGGCGTTGGAGCGTGATGAGTGCTGTTGTGGTTTGTTGGCACTTCTATTTAAACTTTTATTGCTGCTCACTTTGCCAAAAAGGTCAGTCAGCTGGGACGGGGTCGAGGAGGACGATAGGTGCAGCTCTTAGCCCTGGCCCTGGTAGTGGGCATGTAGCTGGGACTGGGACTGGGCGTAATGCTGCCCCACGCAGGGCGTGAATATTAATGTTTAATATTTTATTTGCTCAACTTCATGGTTTTTAGTTTTTACTTCATGCTCGTGGAAACAGCTCGCCCAAGTGGCGAGCGCGCTTTGTTACGCCCAAGCCATTAACGTATGTCCATTTTTATATAGAATATCCTTATTGGGCAGTTTTATGAGCTGAAAAGAGCTTTTAGTTGATCAAAAGCAATTTAAGTCTAGCAGCTTAACATTTTTTTTAAGGATTTTTAGAATGTCTAAACTTTAGGACTACCTTTTTATACTCGCAAATGTCCGTATGAAAGTATGTATGAAAGTCTAATCATGGTCTCTAGAAGATTATTCAGATCGAAGAACTATATGTAGCACGATATAACCGATTTTTTCGGAATGTGCACCAAATGTTTGTTTTCATCCAAATCGAGCCAAATTTAGCTTGTACCCACTTTAGGAGGTCCCAAATCTGAATTTGTCCGAAGCTGATCTGAAGCGGGTTTCTATATTTTAAAGCGATTTATTAGGAACAGGGTATTAAACTGTCGTGCAAGGTCTAATGTTACGTTTTTACTTGTTTTATTTGGTGCAGTGGTGGTCTAAATCGAAATCTCATTAATTAACCAGCGACAGCTGAATGTTCTTCATAGAATTTATTACAAATAGTATTAAAGGTGCCAACAGTTTTAAAGCACCTCTTTATCCGACTATTTGATCATCTTATAATGAATTCACAGCCCAAATTCGCATACATCTAAAACGAACTAAGAGCCAATGAAATAATTCCTTATCCTTCTCAATTGTTTGTTCGATGTTCTCCAAATATTATTTAAATGCTTCATTGCCTTCTTCTTTAAAGACAATGACCAATCCGAAAGATTTAAAACCAAAGAACTCTTCCGTAAAACGTTTATTTGCACGTTTTGAAAAACCGTGAAAACGCGTTATGCCACCCGCTCTTTTGTGGATTCCCAGTGTGACCCTCACCCATACAAAGGTCTGAAGTGTAGAAGTAATAATACTCAAATAAAACATTTACAGGCACAGACGGCGAAAAACTGTAAATGACATGATGCTGGCTGGCTGGCTGGCTGGTGCTTTGGGTTGGGTTGGGTTTTGCCTGGGTTGGCTGGGTGCTGGTTGCGGTTTTGTGGCCTCATTCTCGTTGTCGTTTTGAGTCAAGTGGAGTTGAAGGAGCTGCTCCTTCTAACGCCAAGTGCACTTCATTTCGTTTGCCTCCTCATAAATTCAAGCCGAAAAATACGCTCGCTGTAGGCACAAGGGGGAGCAAGAGGGCACGACACATGAAGTACGCTTGGAAACAAGCTGCCATACAGGCAAATACTGGGCTCCACTCTACTCCAGATAAGCCCGTGCCCTGACTCAAATCGACTCAAACTCGAGCAGGTGGTAGCGCTGAGTCTGGATTTGGATCTGCTTGCAAATTTAGTTGCCGTTGCCCCTTTTTTCAAGCTGAAACACACAAACCGCAAATGCGACAAAAGCAGAATGCAATTCGCACTTGACACTGAGCGCAACAACAATCCACGCAACAGCAACAGCGACAACAACAACAAAGAGCAACAAAACGCTTTGTGGTAAAAACAAAAAGTTTGCAAGCAACTTCAACGCGACGTTGATGCTGTTGTTGGTTTTTTTTTTTGCAAGAGGTTTTCCCAATTTGCTGCAGAAAATGAAAATTTAAATTTTTAACCAGCGCAGACGATGAGGACGTTGACGAGGACGAGCACGACAACGACAACGAGGCAGCCGAAAAGTTCTCCACTGTTTTTGCCTGTCTTGCCGCTGCAGCTGGGAATTTTCACACATTTCCCACAGCGCATTTTGCAACGTTTTTTCGTGTGTTTTTTTATGGCAATGCTTCATTTGCCATTTTCTTATACCCTGCACAAAAAGGGTAACGTAATTGAGACACAAAGCTGGCATGGTACAGATGAAGGTTCTTCTGACCATATAAAGTGCATGTGGAATTATGAGGGATCAATTAGTTTCTACAGATTCTGTCATTAGTAAAATGTAGAATTAAGACCAAGTGGAACTGAAGGAGCTACTCCTTCTGCACTTCATTTCGTTTGTCTCCTCCTGTGATATCAAATGAACCAAATCATTCAATAGCCATATTCAGGCTGCCAAATTTTTTCAGGGCTGACTACTTGATCATATAGGTATCACACGAATGATCTTTCGAGAAACTACTGTAAGACTAATGCACATATATGTAGGGTAACAGTATCTTCGCCTATTCAAAACTAGCTTTGCTTTCCCTAATTTGTCTTTTTTTGTTTTAGCGGTCGACATCTTCATCTCCGCCTCGATGGCATTTAGAATTTTTTGTCAAGTAGATGGAAGGAAAGTTTTGTTTTGTGTTGCCTACTTTTGTGGTCGCTGTCTGGCAGTGATGAATGCAACCAAAGGTGGTGTACATGCTCCTCCTTTCACTCTTTCTCTCGCTTCCTATCACACTCTCTTCGCTTTAATTTAGCATAATGAAAAGCAAGAATGAAGTGTGCTGAGGAACTGGAAATCACAACAAGGGAAGGAAGGAAGCACGCAGCTACTGTTTTTGCTTTTGCTTTTAGCCAAGCCAAAGTAGCTAACAATCAGCAGCCAGCAGGCAGGCCAAAGAATGCACATCCGACACGGTGTTTCCTCATACTCAGCTGGCTGGTGTCTGTTGTTGTTGTTGTTGTTGGGGCATGCAACAAATGCCTCAAGTGCATAACTGCTGGCAGGCACGGCAACTGCCTTCCCACCCTCTCACATAAATCACTGCATTTGCATGCTGCCCCCGCCCCACCCTGCCTCTTGGCATTGACTGGTAGTGTGTGAACGTTGGAGTTCCCGTGCTAGCTCCTTGCACACCCCCTCCCCTTACTGAGCTAATCTGTGTCCTTGTGGCTGTCGGCAGGGAAATGCAGCTTTGTACGCTTTTGTTTGCCTTTCATGTACACAATGTACTTCTCCTCATCTGCCCCCCCACTACAGCGTGCTCAATTAAAAAATAGCTTTAGCTGCTGGTGGGGGAAGTGTGAGGGCATTTGGTTTCCTTTTGGCAATTAATATATACGCTCAAAGGCAATTTTAATTGCATTTACACACGAAATGGCGCAATTCTTATTTCTGCATAGGCCACCATGTTGCTTTCACACCTAAAAGTATGCAATGGAATTTGTTGCGCTCATTTCCTTTTGAGGTCAGTCAGACAACACAACTTTGCATGAAAATCAATGGCGTAGCAGCATATGTTTTTATGAACCCCTAGATAATATTAATGGCAACTGCATACAAGTTTCTTTTTTAACGGCAAAGAAAAATTACGTCAAAATCTAAAGTTAGGCTAGGGATTGAGAATGTCTATAGATTTATGTCACAAGTGCCTGGCCTTTGCTTTCACCATCAGTTGAAAAGCAACTGGCAGGAGCATTCGTAGGCAAGTTACACTCCGGCCTAAACATTTTAGCAAATGCTTTCGGCACAGCACGGAGCGAAGTGTCTTCGAAAAGCGCGAAGTTGAGAACTCTCTCATAAAAGAGCAGTTTTTTTGTGGCGCCGGCGCAGTTTAGAAGCTAACAAAATAGAGTTTGGCGTTTTTTAGAAGAGTTCAATATAAGAAAGGCGGTCAAACTCAATCTTTAAATTTCGACATAGACCAAATGTTTAGATCAGGCTTTTTATTATAAGTCAGCAGAGCTTGGTTGCTTGCGGAAATAGGTTTAACTTTATATTTGACTGCAAATTAGATAAAATATTACATCAAGTAATATTAAAACAAAGGTTGATTAAGCAAGAAATTCTGATGTATATCTGCTCACAGGCTTGAATAAGCGGACTCGACATATACATCAAAATTTTGACCGTTAGATAGAGTTATCTATTTGAATTTTGTGATGTGATGTGATATTTCTACATTATAATGTGAAATCGGAACTTTTGGGTACTGTTGACATAGGAAAACTTATCTTCTCTCATCCAATATCTGCTTGCGTTTTTCTATAATGTGAAAAGTTCATTCCTCGCTCAACATGGGTTCAAATAAAAATGCATGAGCTAAAAGTTGCAATTTAAATATATTGTTCTTTTCTAGTATCGAAGCCCACATTTGTGAGCAAAGCAACTGTAAAGCCTGCAGAATTTTAAAAAGTGAATGGAGTTCCCTCTTCTTATATCGACTTCAGCTAGTACAACTTAGATAGACATCGAGCTGGCAGTTCAGTTCATAAAAATTGCCTCTTAACCAATTGCAAGTACAAAAATACGTATCCGATAATGAACGCAACAGACGATAAACTGCTCGATAAAGCTATACTACTTTTGCCAAATAACAGCCAAGATTGGTTAACAATAATAATGAAGTTATTTATACACAATGATGTTGGAAGAAAAGCTTCAATCAATATGTATGTATTTTGTATTTCAAAAATGTACAATTTCTTATGGGCTATAAAGAAATGTTGACTATCTGCCAAGAATATCGCAAAAATTCACAAGTCACAGTGAGTCTGAGAGTTGCTTACTAATAGTAATCTCTCGTTTCTCTAATCTATAATATTCCTAACATCACAATTGTTAACGAAGAGCAGCTCGATTGCCCAACGTCGACTGTTCCATTCTGACCTGATCAAATATGAAATTTGTTCAACAATTGTTGCTTATTTACTAAACAAATATCTCTATTAGAACATTTTCAAATGTTATCTAACTCCTTCGGCCTTTCAAATTCAATAATGTATTATAAACACAAATATTTGGCTTTCCCAATTTTGCTAACCTTAAAAAATCAAACCTAAAATCGTTACTCTTTAACTGAAATCTTTCTAGTTTCTTTTTCATTCTCCTTATATTTTTTCTATGCTTCTCCTCAAATAAAAACATTGCTGGAGCAGCAGCAGCAACAAGAAAAAAATAAAAAATATTTTTAATTTTGCAGATTGTAGGCAAACAGTGTAGTCGCAAAAATTCAATCGCATCCAGTTCAGGTTTTGGCAGAAATGTGTGCAATTAAAAAGAACTAAAAGTACTTTTGGCAAAAAAAAGGGGGAAGGTAAAGAAACAACGAAACGAAAAAGAAATCAAAAATCAGAGGAAATTCTGTATTTTAACGTAAATTCACCAAAATGAAACGAATCGTTTGGCCAGGAAATCAATGGATTTTAATTAACAGAAATAGGCAAAACAACATAGCGAATGACTTTGGTTTAGTTTTGCAAAACGAAGCATACCCACATGCACATTAGTTGAATTCTTTATTTGGACTTTGACTCGATGTGGGGCTATTGATATGTATATGCAAATGTTTGTGCTGCTCCAGCTTGATAGGGCTTAGTTTGCCGTGGGTTGCCTTTGGTGCTTGAACACTTTGCAGCTGCTTGATTGCATTTTCCTAGAAAGATTTTTATATGCCAGCAGCATTTCCACACACACACATCCACATATGGAGCGTGTAACCTTCAGTCAGCTTGCTGCCATGAATCAAGTGTTCACGAGCATACATAAGCCGTGAAACGCACACTACACCTTGCGCCAGAGGCGAGCCAGTGATTCTCATTCTTCGCCAGCGACACATGCACAGGGTCAATTTCATGCAGCACAAACAAAACCACCAGCAACAACAACAACAACAACAACAACAAGTAACAAAAACAACAACGTCGTCGTCTCTGAGTGGTGTCTTTCCTTCTAGCATGTAGCACACGTTTTTCCTTGCCCGCTGCTCACTTACTCACTCATTCATTCGCCCTCCTTTTGATGCCGCACGTCAGGTGCTCAGCTGTAACTAAACGTCCGTTTTAGCAGTGACACCACCTGCTCATGCGTGAGTGTGTGTGTGTGTGTGTGTGTGTGTGTGTCAGTAAGTTTCACATATGCCAAGCCATGCCAGGACACATACACGCACATCAGGCAACCTAGACATCCATCGGTGGACGGTCACGTCTACCCAGGCATAATTGATAGTTCAATCTGTTGCAGATCAAACGCTTGACAGCAGCCAGCAGATCAAGCTGAAAAATTGTTTGTATGCAGGCTGATTTTCCGAGTATGAGTAAAGTGGTACAGCAATGGCCTCGATTCGACATACAAGTAAACCAAACAAACATTTTGTAAGAATCTTGCTAGGCAGCTAAATGCCATGGACCATGGAAAACGCTAGTAGCCCGATCTAGATACACTTTAGCGTTAGCCCAAGGAGACTCGAAATACACACACTAACTACCAAATTTGATAAAATTTCGACAAATATGTAGCATTTGTACGCCCTAAAGGTTCATTTCTATGACAGCTATATGATATATTTAGTAATCCCATCCGGCTGAATGATGTGGAGGTTCCAAATTTATACCAAAATAAATACCAAATTTGATTTAATTACGTTGAAAAACAAACAAGTTTCTCACTAAAACATCATTTGGGATATGTCGGTTATAAGTTATAGTCGTCCGATCTGGTTCAAAGTTGGTCAGCAGGCGTGGGGTCTGGTAGAATGAACAAAAACTAAATTTGGACGAAAAATAACAGGTGTAAAAACATAGCAAACAAGAAAGTTATTAATAACATTTTACAGACACATAAGGTGCAGCTATTTTGCTTTACTTTAAAATATTAATTAGCTTAGCTCATTTATAAATTATTTGTTTATTTGATTTGTTTGAGAAACCTTTTTATTTGTAAATGTTTTTATTTAGCGTGGACGAGGCGAAGTCAGAAGTTTGTCTGACAGGCCAAAAAGCCAACATCTCGATCTATATCTGCTTTTCCTCACTCAATTAACGTTCAACGTTTGCAAGATCATATGAAATTTTTAAAGGCTATATTCATATCTATATGCCGCACCTTCAATACAAAAGGTGCTTCTGCTTCTTTAATAAATGGAGAATGTTTGCAGGGCAAACATTTACAAGTCTTTATTCTTGTCAAATAGCCTACTCCTAGGGGCAACTTCAAAAGCTTTAAAGCCGATTGTTAAATATTCATTCACATGCTCCATTCAGTACCTAAAAAATATAATATAATTTTGGGAAATTTCAGTTCTAATTTTTCCACCTCGTCGTGCTTTTAAATATTTTTATTTTAATGGCTTTCCTGATAGTTCGTGCGCGTTTGTCGCGCTGCTCGTCTCGAAAAACTTATTGCCAACACGCTGATAAGGGGTGGTAAACAGGTGGCGGGACGTTATCCTCTTGTAGCTGCAAAAACCTTTCCTGAAGCCGGCGTTCAAATCAGTAAATAGATTAATGCTTTTAAGTAATTTGCTGCACAAATTGAAAAGCAGCTGCACTTGCACTTTTCACCCCCCCACGGCCAGTCTGCCGCTTCGCTTTGCAAAAAATAACTTAAGCTTTTGTACAGCTAAATTTTATTGAGGTGGCGCTTCGTTTTTCATTTTTATGCCAGTTTTGTTTGCTGCTCATGTTTTGTCGCTTAATTTTAATGGCTGGCGCGACATTAAACTTCTAGCTTCATTTATGTTTATGCTCGTTTTTTATTTGTGTAATTTACGCGACGAGTGCTGCCCATAAATTCTAACAGGATGCCGAAGCCAGAGCGTGGGATGGGGTCAGGTCACGTTGTCTCATTAAAACAACAACAACAACAAGAAGTAACAACAAGAGCAAAGGCAATAAGTGTAATAACAAGAGCAATAAGCAACACACATGTCAACAGCATACAGAGCAGAGCAATGAAATGCTTTACCTTAGAGGACAAAATGCGGATTAGGACTTTTACCAAAACATTTAAGAGTGCAATTTTTTTGTAAACTTTAGGTTTTGCTGTAGCAAATGATATGTGATTTGTCAGTAGACATTGAAAGGTTAATGTAAAATGTTATTAGATTAAAATTTGCATCTATAGTTTATGGAAATATATGTTAATATGAAAATGAATGCGGTTCAGAAAAATCTTCAAAAGGTTCTTGACAAAGCCAGATGATTCATGTCGAACAAGTTTCTTTTGGAGATGCACACTTCCCAGGTTGCTCTCTTTCAGTAGAAATCTTAGCCTTAGGAGACATTCACTTACTTCTAGAATCAATTGTAGAACCTATTAGAGGTTGGTCATAAAAGATGTTGTAGTTTTATGGGACTTTCATCAATATTGTAGATTTAAAATGTGAAGTTAATGAACTTTTATTACTTATAACGAGGAGAGGAATTCAATATGTTCTTGGTACCAAGACTTTCTAAATCAATATACCAAGATAATTTATTACAATTCCAATAAGCTCGAAAACATATGATATACATATGAATACAACCAAACCACTGGATGAGTCAATTGTCACAGATTCATTGAATATTATAAGAACTCACCCACAGCTAAGCAACCATTTGCGCGTTATGTCTTATGATATGTCTTTGATTATCAAACTATAATAGAAAGCCTTCTTTGGCTTCTTTTGATAAGAAGCTGCTCCAACTTTTGAAAAGATATCGTTGTCTCAGTTTAAAATTAGTACTATATTATATTAACTAATTCCCCGCAATCTCTTATCAAAACTGATAGAGCTAGCTAACCATCAATTATTCATGCTATCAATGGGAGTAACTTGAAGTTGTCACCATGAACAATACAACTCTGGGGGTATAGTTAATAGGCTCTTTCTGCATCAACTTTAGTCTTTAAACAAATGTCGAGCGAGTAACATTGGAATCTACCCACAGAACACAGAGAAGCAAACGCTATGAAAGGTAAAATTGTTTACAAAATGTACTTCAATTGAAGTGCTGTCAATAGCACTCAGAAGCTCAGTCCTCGAGTCGAACAATTAATTTCTTATCTTATTTATAGACAAGTACTTTTCAATTATTTGTGGCTTCTAATAAGCGTTTTTGTTTTGTTTCTAGAAATGCCTTGGCATATGCTCAGCTGGCTGGTGTTAATGGTGGCTATGCTTTTGACACTGCACCACACCGGCCACAATGTCTTGGCCGAACACCAAACCTGCGACAATGAGCAGAGGGTCGCCAATCAGTTAATGTGTGTAGACAAGGAAATGGGTTGCCGTGTACCCTATCCGGATGATTGCAATCTGTTTCTGGTTTGCGATTGTCTCTTTCCAACTGTGATGAAATGTCCGGCTAGTCTCTGGTGGAACAACAACACCCAAAACTGTGACTATCCGCAGACAATGAATAATAAATGTATTCACTACACATTTACAACACCGACGACAGTTGTCAGCGATGAAACGACCACAACAGCCTCCACAGCGAGTCCAGTAACTACTGTTGCAACCACTCTAGAGTCATCAACAGAGAGCACGAGAATAACCTCTGAAACAACGACTGAAACAACGACTGAAACAACGACGACAGTTGTCAGCATTGAAACGACCACAACATCCTGGCCTACTTCGAGCTGGGATCCTCCGCCACCTCCGCCAGGCATAGGAGATGATTTCTGCAAGAACGCTCCTCATGGCCCAATACATCGTTATCCCTATGATTGCAATGCCTACATAAACTGTACGTATGGCTGGCCCGTCTTGAACTACTGCGAAAAGGATAAGGTCTTCAATGAGGTGCTGAATATCTGCGATACTCCTGACACTGCCGATTGCGAAGAACTTCCCCTACCAACCACCACAGCGGCGCCCACAACTACTACAGAAAATGGAGAGTGCGGAGTGCCACCTCTAGGAGTAGAGCAGGATTATTGCCAACCATTGGCCAATGGATTTTATAAGTATGACTATGACTGCAGTGCCTACCTCAGGTGTCGCAATGGCTGCACAGACTTGGAGTATTGCATAACCGATAAGCTCTTTAATCCGCTGCTGCACATTTGCGATACGCCCGATTCGGTGCATTGCGATCCAGCTCCTTATCCTACAACTACAATTTCAACAACTGCCGCATCTACAACAGAAGAGAGTACTACTACTACTACTTCTACCTCTGCCTCCACTACAACCAAGCCAGCCTTGCCAGCTGATGTGAATCCTGATGCCTGTAAGGGACTACCCGACGGCAGCAATATACCTTATGCAGGAGATTGTTCCCAGTACATATATTGTAGGGAGAATGAAGTAATAATGGGGCAGTGTCCCAATGACCTGCTCTTCAATCCCAACTTGCTTGTTTGTGATAACGCTGATGATGTTATATGTTACGGCGACCTCACCACTGCTATGGTTACATCGACCACAGAGGCTTCAACAACAACAGAGCTCAGCTCACCTACAACTACAACACAGGCAACCAGCGTTAATCCAGATCAACTTTGTGATAAGCAGGATGCCGGCACTGTTTTTCCATATGTGGAGGATTGTACTAAATATATCCTATGCTTGGGCAATGGCCAGTTCGTTGTTGTCAATTGTATCTTCAATGGCTACTACGATCCTCAAACGGGCGAGTGTGGGCCTGATGTATCGCCCACTGCATGCAAAGAAGAAGCAGGTACCACAGTGGCAGCAACAACAACAACAGCTGAACAAGTCACAACTACAACACCAAAAGCAACAACCACCAAATCAACAACAACTATGCAGCCTCCTCATGGCATTTGCCATGGAATGGATGAAGGTGAAATCGTGAGCTATCCAGAAGATTGTAGTAAATATATTGTCTGCGCTGCGCCTACACCCATAGCATTCAATTGCATGAAAGACACCTTCTTCAATGCTGAGCAGCAACAATGCGTTAGCTGGGAGGATAGCGATTGCAATAAGGATGTGTCCTCAACAACTTTCCCTCCAGAACAAACCAATCCTCCTTTAGAACCAACTATGTGTACGAACAGTAGCCGAGACACTTTCCCCTATCCCGAAAACTGTCAGTGGTTTATAAGATGCGTAGACGATTATATATACATGATGGATGTGTGCAACTATGGCGAGTATTATGATCCACTCACCGGAGCATGTGGGTCTGATGTACCGGCGGACGCGTGTCGTTGGGACTACACTTCGACAACAACTGAAATAACAACACCAGAAAGCACTACCCAAAGTACCCGACCACCTCCGCAAAAGGGGCCATGCGATGACGCTGACGAAGGCGAATTGGTTCCCTATCCCAATGATTGCTCCAAGTATATCAAGTGTGATCGACCCATAGCGGTGGCTTTTGATTGCGACGAAGGTGATGAGTTTAGCGAGACCTTGAAACAGTGTGTGGAAGCGTCTTTGGCTAATTGCAATGTTAAAACCACTCCTGGATCAACAACAGCAACAACGACAACCAGCCACACAACATCCAGTGCGATAACAGACTCCACAGTAACCGAATCCACTCCAGTTTCGACTGAGTCCCCCACCACATCTCAGACAGATACGTCTACAGAACGCACCACAACTGAGGTGCCATCTGGTGGTATTTGCGAGGGCAAAGAGAACGGAACACTTGTACCATATCCCAATAACTGTGAGAAATATATAATCTGCCAAACACCCATTCCCACAGGCTTTGACTGCCCAGAAGGCTTAGAGTTCAGTCCCACAGAACTTGAGTGTATGGCTCCCGACCTGGCTAATTGCAGTCCAAACACGACACCATCTACAACTGCAACTCCAACATCATCTACTACTACAGAAACAACTCCTTCGCCTTCTCTAGAGACAACGCCTACAACAACAGTTTCAACCACTCCGGAGACAACCCCCATGCCTTCTCCAACGGAAACGACGTCTACTACTCCAGAATCAACTCCCACGCCGTCCACTACTCCTAAAACAACTCCCACGCCTTCTACTACTCCAGAATCAACTCCCACGCCTACTCCAACGACAACACCGTCCACTACTCCAGAAACAACTCCCACGCCTTCTACTACTCCAGAAACAACTCCTACGCCTTCTCCAATGGAAACGACGTCTACTACTCCAGAATCAACTCCCACGCCGTCCACTACTCCAGAAACAACTCCCACGCCGTCCACTACTCCAGAAACAACTCCCACGCCTTCTCCAGAAACAACACCTACTACAACGCCTTCTACCACTACAGCGACAACTCCTACGACTTCTTCAGAGACAATACCTTCTTCAACTACTCCGGAGACAACTCCAGATTCAACTCCATCCACTACTCCGTATATAACGCCTTCGACTACACCAGACACGACACCTTCAACTTCTCCAACAACGCCATCCGCAACAACCCCAGCCTTGCCATCCGATGTGGATTCTGACGTTTGTAAAGGCAAACCCAATGGCACCCGTTTGCCATACCTAGGAGACTGTTCTCAGTATCTACTTTGTAAGGACAATGAACTAACGCTGGGCCAATGTCCTCATCCATTGCTCTTCAATCCTGATATTCTCGTTTGCGATGATGCGGATGATGTACATTGCTACGGCGATAGCACCACGATCAACCCAACCACTACATGGACCACAGAAGCTACATCAACAACAACCACAGAGCTCACCAGCCCAAAAACAACAACCACTCTCAGCCCGGCTCAATATTGTTATAATCAAGAGCCCGGCAATGTCTTTCCCTATGTGGAAGATTGTACGAAATATATTCTATGTCTGGCCAACGATCAGTTCTTGATTGTGAACTGCATTAGCAATACTTACTTTGATCCCGAGACTGGACAGTGCGGATCAAGTGTGTCACCCACGGCCTGCAAGGAGCAGCCAACGATCACAACCACCACTGTGGCTGCGACAACAACAACTGAAGCGGTCACGACTCCACAATCCACGACCATATCACCAACAACGGTAGTACCGCCTGGTGGCGTTTGCAATGGAAAGTATGATGGCGAAATGGTGAAGTATCCCCAGGATTGTAGCAAGTACATTGTCTGTGTATCGCCCATACCCATAGCATTCCATTGCAATGAAGGTTTCTATTTCAATGCTGAGAAACAACAATGTGTGGACTGGGAGGAGAGTGACTGTAATGAGGATGGCTTGACAACAACTTCTTCTCCAGGCCAAACCAATCCTCCATTAAAGCCAACTATGTGTACGAACAGTAGCCGGGATACTTTCCCTTATCCTGAAAATTGTCAGTGGTTCATACGATGCGTAGATGATTACATATACATGATGGATGTGTGTAACTGTGGCGAATACTATGATCCAATCACAGAAGTATGTGGGCCAGATGTACCGGCGGACGCGTGTCGTTGGGACTACACTTCAACAACAACTGAGATGACGCCATCGACAACGCCTAACTCAACTCCATCCATAGCTTCTACAACGACACCTGAAGTAGAAACACCTTCCCCAGATACTGAAAGCACGCCTCCTATGACTACTTCTACGACACCAGAACCAACAACTACACCAACTGAGACAACAAAAACTACCTTACATCCCGATACTCCCAACGTTTGCTGCGGTCTTCCACTTGGAACTATTCTTGCTTATCCCAACGACTGCGCCAGATATATTGTATGCGACTATCCCATACCATATGCTGTTGATTGTGAAGAGGGAACCGTATTCGATGAAGAATTTCAAAGATGCATGGCCACGTCCAACGAGAGCTGTCTTTCTAAGGATTACCGACTATAGAACAGCACAAGTTTAACTAATATTCGACTATTATATTGATTTTTGCTTGTTTCTCCCTCATTTTGGAACCAATTGTCTAAATACACAAATGCAAATCCATTAGCAACCGCTTTAAAGGCTTTACTTTCATTTAATCTCCACTTGTATCACTTGTCAATCCTGCTTACCTGTTAGCCAGATATATCAATTACATGTAAACCCTTTTCTCCAATTTGTCATACACCCAAAGAAAAAAATAAAGAGGAAGATAACTTACCACTTAAGAGGCAATCCCCTGACAAGCCCTAAGCTGATGGGCTGCCGAGAAGACCTACAATTCGTAGCAGGACAAATTTAGCAACAAGTTCTCTTCGACGTATGTATTTCGTTTACAAGTTTCAGCAATTTATTGTAGTTTGATTTGGCCACCACTCGGCGCCCTCGCGCACCCGAGAAACTCGCCTAATCAGATTTGGGGTTGGCCACATGGAGCACAATTGCCATAGGAATGATATGGTGGTTTGGGGGCATGAAGAAATTCAAGACGTTACAAGAACATAGGAATACATACAAGTGGAATGTTTCCTACTTGTTTCTGTTGTTGTTGCTGTTGTTTTTGTTGCAGCAGGAGCAGAATGTGAGAGAAAAAGGAGCAGCAAACACGAAGCGAGGGCAAGTTATGTGTAGAGTGGAAGGCGACTGCTAGCACAATGAGAGCCGCCAGAACAGCAGCATAAATGAACACAA
Source organism: Hirtodrosophila duncani (assembly GCA_037043425.1). Lineage (NCBI taxonomy): Eukaryota > Metazoa > Arthropoda > Insecta > Diptera > Drosophilidae > Hirtodrosophila > Hirtodrosophila duncani. The sequence continues at coordinate 3,581,880 of JBAMBM010000194.1, forward strand.
ATCGAACAAATTGTTTGGCAATAATGTTAACTTAATGCGTTCCATTTGTCGCACACTTCAGTCGATTGAAGCGATTTGTAATGCTTTGATAAGATTTCACATGCGTCAGGGGAAATGAAGAGCGAAAATCGAGAGATATTTAACTAAGTGTTGTGGGATTATAAGAGGATACCAAATTAGGACATATAGCCCATAGATTTAGACGAGCTACATTTGGGCTTGGTTTAGCGGAACTAAAGTGTAATGTTGGATATTTCCATAAGCTAATTGTGAATCCGACAAATCGGGGACAGCTGTTAGCTCACACATACTCGTTGATTTCCTCCATCGATTGTGTTAAGAAAAGTGATTGATGGCAAGTCGAAAAAATATCTCTGCTTGAGAACAAAAGCTATAAGCTGAACTACTAAATGCTTTAAAATATCTACGATCTGCATAAATGATTCAGCCATTTTGTGAAAACACACTTGGCAAGCATCTCCAAGTATCAATAAATCGCCAGGCAATTGCCAATTTGCATAATATGTCCGTCCCCACATGTTGTCGATGGCCAAAATAAGAAAACAGCTGGAAAACTTTTCAACGAAAAACAATTTAGTCTGAGATAAGTTCAAGCAATTTTTGAATCGCAGCCAAGAACAACGTGCTGCCAAATCTCTGCTCGTGTTTGGGCTTACGGCCAAAACTTCGGGATAGTCCCCAAGCTAATCGTCTACTTAATACTCCGCATATGACACGTGTGCCGCATTTATTGTTTAAGTTTTGAAGCCGCGGTAAACAGCAATTAAAACTAATTATGAGCAGCAAGTCTAAATATATACTAATTGTTGTTAGTATGTCATTTGTTAGTATTTTGTTAAATGATAGACAGGCAACAGGGAGCAAAACTTGGCGTTTTGGGCGAATTGTTATTAAGCGAGCTTATGCCATAACTAACAATAACAAATCCGTGCAACAAAGAACTCGCTGTGAAAACATTTCGTGCCACTGGACGCATGAGTCTATATCTCTGTCTGTCTGCTCAGCGTACTATGCGCTTACCACATCCCCCTGCCCCCTTAGCTTAATGCTCAGCCGCAGAGTTTATGAAACTTTTGCTGCGCATATTAATGTGCAATTTCATCCATTTATATAACATGCATTTTATGCTCCTCGCGGGAATTTTACACATTTCACAACACACAGACAAACAGGCAGAGAGCCCAGAGTAGCAGCTAAAGTTTTCACCCCTTTTATGTTGCAGAAATATTGTATATTAAACGGCAGTTGCAAATAAAAATTCATAGCCAGGAACTAGAAATTTTCACAAACAAACTCACACATCGGGGAAATCGGAAACTGTAACAACATTTACATACATTTAAACGAATTTCATAGAAAGCTTATGCAAAAATAAACAAACCGGAAAAATGGTTTTATAAATTTATGAAAATTAAATCAAAATGTTTGCGTCGGTTAGGAACTTTCAACTAAATTGTGGTTGAATTGGAGTCAGGGAGAGAAATTAGTTTGAAAATCTATTTTGATGAATTTGAGTGATTGAATTGGTATTTTGAGTCGCAATTTGAAATGAAAATAACTGACAACGCTATAGGCTTCTATTTGAATGGGCATTTCCTCAGAAGAGGTCTATAGTGTGTATTTACTGAAAATTTGATAGTTGGGATTATGAGTATCATATGTGAGAAGAATAAGCTCGTCCTGGAGGAAGTAAGTAGGAAGTAGTAGTAGAGTTGAAGAGACTCTTACTCTCGCAAACATCATCTACTTTGTGTACAGTAGACTATCCCAGTTTAAGCTCTCTGACTGAATTAATCTGAATTTCTGTTAAGAAATTCAAGAAAAAAGGAGAATATTAAGCCCAAAACTATTTCAACAACTTTCCAAATAAAATGCCAAATAAAATAACCCGCCCTTTACACCGCTAACTCATTTAAAGTGTGGGTCCTGAAAGTGACTCCACATCAGACATTTCCATTTCCAAACTAAAACCTCTGGCTCACACACTATGTAGTCCAATTGAATATTTCATGACATTTCTCACTCTGCATGCAACAGACACTCGTTTCCTGTTTATACAAAACTGGCTAACCCCCCGCTCCCATTAGCTACCGACTGCCAAACCAACCCAGGCACAGAGATTGAGATACTTCTGACAACTTCAGCTTTGAGCCCAACTCTGACTCGCGTTTTTCACAGCCTTTCATTGCTTTGGAGATGTGTTTTTGCGAACTCAGCATGTCAACTGTGAAAACTCAATTTGCTTAAGTAAATAAACGGAATATGAATGTTTAATTTGTTTTTATAGATATTAAATAAACACACAAGTCACTGCCAGAATCACAGTCAAAGTCCCAGCCCAGAGCTGGAGTGGCAAGTCTTGCATATGCATGTGGCATATGGCTAAAACTTTTGAGATGGATATGAAGCTAAGTTGGTAGTCGCCTTGTTTGCAAGTCGCAAAAGTTTATTTGTACTAGAGAGTGAATAATAAGGGGGACCACAGGCAGGATGATGCAAAAGGCAAGGGCATTGCTAGATCAGAAGAAGCAAATATGCTTCTTTAGTGAAGTCTAACTCTATACAATTGAGTGTAAATTGAAATTTATTATAAACGAACTCACAATTGAAAAGTCTATTAAATTTTCATAAGCGAGGAGACATATGAATAAGTTTCACCTAAAAAAGTTCGAAATAATTGCTATATTTTGTATGATTCCTAGACACAACTTGCATAGCAATCTATTTATAGATTTTAAAATCACAAAAATGTTTTAATCACTTATTGATATACCCTCGTCTGCACAAAACAGCAACACTTTCTTGGCCTTCCCCAAAAGCAGAATAAAAAGTTTTTGTAATTACAGAATGAAAAAACAAGAAACACAAATTAACCTGCGGCCAATTGGCAATTTTCGTATGTCTGCGATTTAATTAAAAGCGTCGTTTCAATAATTCGCCAGCGCACTTTTTAATTAAGCCACCGCCGTTTTGTGGCCATGGCTTCACTTGAACCACCACATGAACACCAACAAATGAACACCTTACCGACCGCACCACACTTGTCATCTTCAGTCAAGCGTGTAGTCCATAAAATTTATGCGTGACTTCATATTATGTTTGTCTGACAAATAATGATGCGCGCCTTTTATGAATATGAATATTGTGACCCCCAACCAGGGGGCAGGAGGGAGAGAAGGAGCAGCACTGGCAACACTGAGATGGCTGACATAAAAACCTAAACGCCAAGCGGAGACAGCATTAAACTTGTGAGCCTTTTTATATGGCCAGATCGTGTTATTACAAGAAGGTTACAAGTTGTTATCGCTGCTGGGGATAAGTGGATGGATTTTTCTCTGCGATATAAACGGAAGTTACTTAAGACGCTGGTATATGTTGGGAGCTATAGGATCAACCTGGCAAGTAAAGAGGTGCAGCTTGAAGTTCGAATATTGAGTTAAACGTTGAAGTTTTAATATGAAACAGGCAAATATGGGTAAAGTTTGATAGAGAAAAGCAGGTTTATTGATCATGATTGTGATTTTTTTTAGGGGGAATGAGTGAAATGCATTTATGGAAACTATTTTGTGGCCAAAAAGTAGTTTGGGAGGAAATTTTAATTCTTAACATCTAAAAGGTTATTGTGTGTTGTTAGCTATGTCTTTTTGGGTGCAATTCTTTTTTTCCTTTTTTAGTAAGGGCCGAAAAGTTATGTCCAGATTTTTGCCAAACATCTGAAGAGACTAAAGCTGAAGAAAAATCTGCCTCACGTGTAGTGTATATTGGTAAGTACAAAACCCTTCAAAATTGCCACTTAAACTCACCTTCAAATCCCACAGGCAATCCAACTTTTAGAGCACGCTCTAATACCTCATCACAAAACAAAACTTTGCTTAGACACAATTCTTAAATGCCTTTATTGATTGCCCCCTCAGGACAAACAATTACACAGACATTTAAATTGCAATATGTACCATTTTTTGGTCATAAACCCTTAACAGCTCATAATTGGCAATCGGGTGGAACATATGAAGTCATTCATAATGCTGGGGTGCAACAGCAAGAACAATGTTCGTAAATCAAAACCCCTTAAGCCCCCCGAAAATCATATATGGGTATGTGCAAAGAGGTACAAGGTATAAGGGTAACCTCAAACATTCAGACTGAAAATCGTATAAAATGCCAATGCATATACTCGCTGTGTTAATATTTAAGCACACAATGAAATGAAAACAATGACAGCAAAAGGGAGAGAAAGCGGGGACAAGAACAAAAAGGCCCGTTGCCCCCCTTTCTATAGCAGCAGTTCTTCCGTCTGAATGGCGTAAAAGTAAAACACAACAAAAGCGTAGCAGGTGTCAAATGTTGCGGCCAAAAAGAAAAGGCAAAGTCAGTTACAGTTCCCTTGCACACACACACACACACACATACATCACCCACTTGTACCCTGTTCTACCGCTTGTTTCTCTAAATTTATGACAAACAGCGTTGTGGCAGATACCACACCAAGACACCAAGGAATACATTGGGAAACGTTTGATTTGCACATACGTTTGAGTTTTGTAAAAGTTAAAAAAAGCAGCCCAAAAATTGCTTTGCGGAACTTTTGGTACGTGACAATCTGTACGGACACGCAGACTGGCTAGCTATCGGAACTGGCTGCAGCTGCTCTGTATGTTGGCTTCCCTGTGCCCAGGCATGACATTAGTTGTGAGCACATAAAAAACAAATAAATTTTATACACGTCATTGGATTTTATGACTGCAGCAGAAAATGATTTAAGATCACAAGCAAATGTGATGTGGCATTGTCGCCATTCCATGCTCAACGTGCGCCCATCAATGTTTGCTTTTCAATCAACTTTGGAGTCGGCCTAAGAAAAGAAACTTTAAACATATTTTAATTAGACATGGCAACAAGCCAGCTGGCTTATACCTTTACCTCAACCTCAATGTAAAACTTTGCCAACTGCCGCCCTAAGGCAACTTTTCGAGTTAATCGCAGTGCCACCACCAAGCTTTTACCCACCCAACAACCCCCACCTCCGATAAGCTGAGAGTAGACGCGACTCAATCAGTTTTCTTGGCGGCGCTGGAAATATTTTTGAAACGAATTATTGACAATTGCAATTCGATTTCACACACAATTTGCCCAAAAATGTCAATGTGCGCTTCCTTGTTGTTGCCGACGGAAACGGAAATGGCGAAAACTTTCACACAGAGTGCAGCTGCAAAAGTTTTCACTTCGTGTGCTGTCAAATGCTTGCAATGGAAATGTAATTCAATGCTTGTCAATGCGGCCAGCAGCGAAACTGAAAACTTGGTCCGCCAAAATAAAAGTAAATAAAATGCATTGCTATGACAAAAATTGTATGTACACCTAGAAATATATTCATTCGATTGAATGTGCCGACGATTGAGTGTTGTAAGTGCTTTAGAAATCAAAACTGAAACTACAGAAGCATGGTTTAATATGCAAGGCAAATGTTTCACATCGAATAGACTGAATAGAATATTCTTTGTGCTGTCCAAAGTTGTTGAAATTAATTGTATCAAAATCTGATCTATACAATAGTTTTGCATGATAATTGCAGCATCATAATTATTCACTCTGGCACTTGGAAGAAACCTATTCTCTCCAGCCTTGCTCACCCAATAAATCCAACTTGGTTCTAGAGTATATCTATATGAAATACCACTAATACTTACAATTGAGATGCACAAATCATTCTTAACCCCCCACACCTCACTTACTTAAAAGTAGCAACTTGGCTGAACACCTTTTTTCGAACGCTACCAAAATGCAGGTGCCTCGCCCCTTGGTGCCCACCCAATTTTTTAACAAGACATTTGAGCAACTTTCAACATGCATAGCAAAACTCAAATATGAAAACTGTCAGCAGTGTTGGAAATTTATGACTTTGTTAACTCAACGCATTCGCATAGACTGTTGTTGTCCGTGTGACTGTGTCTGTGCTGGAAAGTATGCTACAAATTTTAAATTAATATGCAGGCAAAGCCGCCAGGGCAAAGTCAAGACAAGAAATTGAAATGGGTAAAAACTTGGGTTGAACATGCTTATGCTTTTCACATTATTTTCTTACTTCGCGACGAATTATCGAAACTGGCAGCTTTTTCAAATTTACACAAAACGTACTACGTGATTTCCGTATTGCGTGAAGCTAAAAGTTGAGAAGGAGCGCCAAATTTTTATACAGCGCCTCGTATATCATTCCTAAAATGACATTTTTATTGTTTGCCATGGAATGTCACGCTTGAAGAATTTAATGAATTTATTTCGGCATTGAAATGGGCCTGAAAAAAGTTTCTTGAGGGTGAAAATTGACCAGAATCAGATAAGAGAACAACTCTTTTATAAACCTGTTCAAATAAACATGAATGTCTGTTTGTTTGTTTTGTTTGTTTGTTTGTTTTGAATGAAATTTTTACTGTAAACCCTTAAAGAAAATATTTACTATTATCGATAAAGAATTTTAAAACAAAGTATACTAAAACTCCTTCGTCATAGTCAAAAAACTGAAATTTCTCCGTAACTTAAATCTCCCAATTCATATCAAATTCTTATCAAGAACTGGTTCATCGATAATATATATATATTTCTAGATAGTGAAGAGTATGGAGCTTTTGAATGAAATCCAGAAAACGGTGCGTATCTTGCAAATAAAACATATGAATTCCAGATCATGTGAACTCGACGATTTGCATTTTGAGTGGATGGAATTGGAGAAGGAGGCGCTGCTTGCGCTTTACATGGAACAAATACTGTTGCTAACTAAACGTTTGGCTCAAGAAACACAAAAAGTTGACAGGACTCATAAGGGAAATAAGTGCTGCCATATGCTAGTCTCAAGAACTCTAAAAAGTTGTGAGAATGATCACTAAATATTTTGAAACTTTATTCAACTGATATTTGCAGGCATGCGAAAAGTTAATGATGTATTGTGTTCCTATTCGAAAACTACAGCTGAAGAGCTAGGCGAGGATTTCAATTTGAATAAAACTATCCTCGAAGCCATATTAAATGATCTGCAGGCAACGAACGAGCAAGTTATACATTTCAAACACGAGCGGAAAAATATGGCTATACAAAATCATCTGAAAATCTCGAAACTAAATGATATGGAAAACCTAACAAAATGCCAAGAAAAGACGTCTGATTTCAAAACCGATAAACAAATACTTAAGCGTTTGCTTAAAAAAATTGGAAAACTTTCAAAGTTAAATGCATTCCTAGCGAACTGCTTGATAGAAGAGCGAGTTGAACTTAAAGAACTACAAAGATCTCCCAGGGAAGTTGAATTGAAACAAAGAAAATATAAGCTAATGCTCTTCAAAAAACAAACAATCAGAGAAATGGAATTAGAACAGCAGGAAGAAGAAGATCAAATAAAGAAGCAGAAGCACGACAAATTGGCCATAAATGTTCTATATGAAAGTAAGGATAACTGCCAATTGAATAGATACAATAGGATTCTGTCCGATAAGATAACCGCTTTAGAATTAGACACTGATGAAATTATGTTGCGTATATTGGCTAAAGAGAAAGAAATTAATGAGATAGAAATAAAGATCTCAGCCAAGACCAATATATGGAATGCATCACAAGATACTACGGATTTTAGAGAGGATCACTTTGATCAGGATGTGGTTATAAACGAATCGGTTATTTCGCTTGGCAAGCAGCTGCATGAATCGAAAAATAAGATGAACTCGGAGCATGGTCATGAGTGGGCAAATGTAGCCGAGCTACGACTATTGGAAGCCAAGGATGCCTTGAAGGCCAGCCAAAGCAATTTGGATGAGTTTAAGAATTTCATAGCTGGAATGATGCCAGAGTAAAAACTGGAAATGCTTACTTAATTTTTCTATTTGTATTTCTATTTTAAAAGTGAGCATTCTATGTAATACCTTTACCATGTGCACTTGATTCCCTTTTTTGTTTTATTATTCAATATCTCTGGAATCGTTCAGTGCCTTCTGAACTTAACCTTACGAGTATAGGGAAGGGTTATATGGATACAGAGGGAAGCCTTAAGTACATATGTACTGGTTAAGTCATCCTACAAGTAGGGAGATAGTGGGATGTATTCTCTTCAGACGTCGGAGGGGTAGAGAGGCGGCTGATTGTTCGCCAACACGTTTGGGTGCATTGCGAGCTTGTTGGCGTATCGACTGCTGTTTGGTTAATCCAGTACAATTCTCAGGTCGCTTTGGATGGCACAATTGGTGATGTCCCAGGGAAGCCCGGATGCATGCCGAGCTGCTAAAGGCAGTGTCCCATACCTCGACGGACTTGATTTCTACCTTGTGTATATAAATTTATAGCTGTCGAATAAGAAATTTTTAGCTGACTTCCCTTGGAAGTACCCGTTTCAGTTATTTCATTTCGTAATGAAACCCAATATATCTTTGTTCATTTTATAATATATAATATGATATCCAAGCAGCATAATGCCTTCCACAATTTGGATTTTTACAAAGCTATAAAATTAATGATTTCCAGCTGCCTTTGATGTTGGGTTTTTGGTCCTGAGAGGCAAAATAAGAATTATTTGCACACATGCGTGATTGATTAAAAAATGTTAGCCTAAGGATAAGGAACGAACGCGTTGGTAAGTTGCAAGTGGTGGAGCTTCAGCAGCAGGATGTGGAAGCGTAAGTTGCCAGTACCAATATGCATGGTGCACCAACTACATGCAGTTGCCACATGCAGTTAATTTAAGACTTTTCACACAATTTTCATTGCGCACATCCAAGTGGTATACATGGGCGCTGTGGGCGGGGCAATCGCCTTAAGAACTCGACGCTTAAAAAATGTGCAAAACGTGACTTAAGCATGAATACAAAATTCCAAAGTGTACACAAAAGCGCACACATATGTGCAGAGCGCTAGAGGTGGGGAGGCGATGGGCAAACCATGCACTTGAGGGCATGGGCAAAACTTACTGCAAAACTGCAAACAAATGGTATATGGTTTGCGGGGGTGATGGAGTGGGCTGCCGTATAAATGTAATCCCTGCTTGCAAATATATTTGCAGCAATTTATAATTTATTAAAAAAGTATAGCATAAGCCACGGGACAGGCAGAGGCAGGGGCAGGACGGAGTGGAAAGGATCGAAACGGAACAGAACAAAAGCAGAAGCAGAAGCAAAAGCAAAAGCGCAGCGTCCTACACTTCCCTCACTCCAAGTGTAACTGTAGCCAACCCCAAACCCACAGCAGCCCGGGGCACATATGAGTAATATGTAAGCAGCAGTCCACAAACAGAGCAGCCCAACTGCACTCCATACGAGCATACGGCATACACATTCCTCCAGCGTTGCATCTTCATTGCATCTGGCTTTATTTTCTTTGTGCAAACGAAACGCAAACCGCAAAAACGCAGCTCGCCACTTCACTGTGTTTGCCATTCTCTTTGCGGTGGCTGTCGCTGCCACTGCCATTGGCTCTGCGTTGCCTCCACACTAACAGGTATTAGTTGCCATCCAGGCTGGGCCTGCACCATTTCGAGCGAGCAACTGCATCGCTTCTGGTCAATGGATTTAAGCAAAATGCCCCCAATGCGTGGCAATGCAATAACAAAATTTCTTCAGCCATTGTTTTTACACTTAAATTGCATGCCCCAAGTCTGTTTATGACTGTGATTTCTCTGCCCAACTTTCAGTTTATATGGGAATGAGGGGCAGCCAGTAGGAGGGAAGTGTTGTGGAACTGAGCGTTGGTGTTGGTGTGGGTGTGGGTGTGGGTGCACCCAGTTGCTGCTGCCCCTCGGGGTCTGAATGCAGACGCATACTGGTTGCTGGCACTGGCATTGATGAAGCAAAGTTGATGTGCCAGCCTGCTACCGTTGATGATGCTGATGTTGATGCTGATGCTGATGACGATGCGATGATGAGCAGAGGAAGTGGATGCTGTTGTTGCCATATTTTTCCTTTAACATTTTATACTATCTCACAAAATGGGTATAATAATTTTGTAGTAAACCTTGGCAAGCTTGCCGAGCCGAAGCAATGTAGGCATGTTCCCATCTAGCCTTGTCTGCTTCTTTGCGAAGGTTTCCATAAGCTTTAAACGTGTTTCAAAGTCTACTTAGTATGGGTTTGTGAATATCAGCCAGATTCTATAGTATTCCTCTGTTTACTATGAAAATTGGGTTGACCAATGTGTTATAAATAGTAATGGCAACGCAGTTTCGATTACAACGGCTTGCTCAAAAGCCTCCAATGTGTGAGTTATTATCTCATATCTCTAATGCATGAATATAAGCCATTACGTATGGCTGGATGTGTGAAAATCAGCATTTTCAGTTATTGATTTACTCTTAGTGCTTCACGCATTAGAAATGCCATATGAAGTCATTGATGAGAAGATTTCTAGTGCTCATCTTCAGCGTTACCTTCGATGAATATGAATGAAGATAAATGTTCACCTCTATTTTTATTGAAATAAAAGGGTTTATTTTTAGTATCTACCTCTGTCATCTAGATTAATAATAAGCAAGTAAGGAAGCTATAGTCCAATTCCGACTATACGATTCTCAGACTCCGATACTTTTTTCTGAACACAACCGATTTTTGAAAGTCTTGTATTCAATGAACTGTTAGTACAAAGATTCCACACAAACCCTTCCGCAGTTTCTGCTACAAATTTCTTTTCGTAACAATGTTATAACATCCTGCAGCATGTTTAAAAGTAAGTCTGGCTCGCAGCAACAATTTTGATGGCATGTTCTGGTAATATTCCCTATGACAACTGGGTGTATATATATTTACAATAAAACTATCCATACAGCTAAATTAAGCTACCAAAGCAACGATCAGGCGACATGTTGCAAGCATTTCTTCAAGGAGATCTCGCTTTCGGAACTTCAAAATTCCAAAATGGAAGTTGGGTTCTTGTATTTCTTAAATCAGTTGTCCATTACTCGCAAGGGTATTCAAACTTCGGTTAGTCGAATATAGTTACTTAACATTTCTTATTCCGTTTTTGACGTATTTTTTCTTTGGCCTCTGGCAACACGCGATTTCCTTCTGTGCCGCGTTGAAACTTCAAAGCAACTCATTTTCTGCTACTTTTTCTTTCTTGGCGTTCCTTTTTCTTATTTTCTTATTGCATAGCTTTGGAGAATATTAATTTTCATGTCTGTTGTTCATAATCGATGCATTTGTGCTGTCGTTTTTGTTGTTGTTCTTGTTTAATTTCTTTGAAAATCTCAACAAACGCTGCCGGGCAAGTTTGTAAAAGTCAAGGGTACAAAATTTGCATTTACTTTGATCGCAACTGCTTGGACGTCGTTTCTACGTGATGCGTCTGCTTTATAAAAAAAAACGGGCTTGAATGGAAAACGAGGGAAAGCCATCTGCGCTATGAGATTATGCCGGATAAATTTTATGAGTGTTAATTGTCTGCTTTATCAGCCTTTTGAAACTTAACTACTATTAACCAGCCGCAAGTTTATGTTAACTCTCTTTATGAAGACTATTTACAATAGATGCTGATATGTTTCCTTAGGCATATATTGCATCTTCGTGATTGAAATCCTGGCTACGCCCATGATGGTTGGCAGCAGCATCTACCTCACTAGCTAAAGTTGAACTACGCAATTTATTTGCATTTGAACAATCTCTGACGTTTTCTTTTCATTTAAATTTTGCCTTAACTTTATCCAAATTGCTTTTCAATGCAGAGAAATTGGCACAAATTTTCGCAAGCAATTCAATTGTTGCCGGCCCAATAAACTTTGACTACAAGAACAGTGCAGCAAGAGCAGCAGCACCAGCAGCAGCAGCAGGAGCAGCAGGAGCAGCAGGAATAGCAACAACTGAAAGAATGGCTACATGAATGCAGATACAGATACATGGAGACTTTTGCTCGCAAGGATACAACATGTTGTTGGTTCGTGTACGTGTGTGTGTGTGTGTGTGTGTGTGGCAATCGGTGCAAGTTCTGGGGTCCATTATCATGGCGATAACAAAATGTTTAGTTTTCGTTGCGCAAACTTTTTTCGGGTGTAAACTTTTTGCAAGTGCATATAAATTGAATGTAACTTTGCACTCATCTATGCAAACATACACACACTCTCAACCACACACACACATCTACGTACGCTCGCAGCGAAATGCAATTTGGAGTATGTATTTTTTGTGCTTGGCATGTCCCTGCGCCCAATACGAAAACTTTGCATATATTTCACTTTAACTCGAACACACTCACCCAGCGAGCGAGTAACTCGGCGACCAATGTGGACTCGCATCCTTGTCGATACGTTTGATACGCAAAAGATATGAAGGGACAGCTGTTTCCTGCTCCATTTGCCTTGCCAAAAACTTTTAGCAAGCAGCCTCACCTCACCCCCCCTACCAGTCTAGCTCAAAATGCATACCAAACTTCGCAGAAATGTGGAGAGCTGAAGAGTCTTGACTCTCGTCTCGATAGTCACTTTAAATATCTGTAAGAAAACATTTAAAATTGCATAAAGTTGGACAATTTTTATACATGCGTAGCATGCTCGAGCAAAGTTTGCACTTTACCACCATTTGGCTCGATATTTTATGGATATTAGCGTTTAGTTGCTGAAACTTCAACTATTTACGACCTTCAAGAGGTGACCAGGTGTGCTTTTTTAACATTTAACGAAGAAAATCGAAAACTCCGTAAGCATTTTTATGCAGTCTCTGTTCTTTTTAGTTTACATATAGAAACTTTTTTTATTTAAAATGAAGTTTTTATGTTTATTAATCAAGTATTAGAAGGTGAAAAGTGCAGTGTAAATAGAGAAAGAGAGTTTTTTTTTATTGAGAATTGCTGGTGGAGTGCGGCCCAACTGCAGCAAACTCATTCGCATGGCTTAAAATTGCAAACTGATTCTCATTGTCGGTAAATTTATTTGGGAACAGGTTGGCATATGGTTTGGCAGTTGTATCTTTCTTTTAAGGCTTTGGCGGTAAAAGCAGATGAAAGCTAACACCTGGAACGACGTATCGGACGACGCAGCCCATGTCATAGTCGGCGTTGCGCCCATAACTACATGGGGGAGACGCTTCGCCGTCATTTAAAAAGGAGACACGAGAGGCAGCGAGAAGACAGACACTGCAGAGATGGCAGGAACGGTGGGATAAGTCTACCAAGGGCAGGTGGACACACCATCTCATCTCCAATCTCCAAGCCTGGTCTGGTAGAAAGCACGGCCAAGTAAACTACCACCTAACTCAGCTTCTTAGCATGCATGGCTGCTTCCGTAGCTACCTGCACCGTTTTGGCCACGAGCTGTCAGAGGGATGAATATGGTGTAGCCGAGGAGTGGTGGAAGAAACCTGGAACAGGAATTGGGATCCGAGATCTCGTTGGCGAACTTTATCCCGTCCATGCTGAAGAGCGCGGAGAACTGGCAGGCCGCCAGTAACTTTGCCATGGACGTAATGGTCGACCTACAGAGAGCTGAGCGCGTGCGGCGCTCTATGGATTAGGCGGCGCCGAATCTTCTGCGAAGCAATGCTTCACAGGCGTACCGCAGAGGGAACGCCCCGCCTCATCCAAATATACATAAATTCTTAGCCTATTTTCCAAAAATATAGGGATGTGTGGAAAGGCCTGCAGAAATTCTGATGAAGAAAGAGGGAACTTTCAAATAGCGAACAAAATCACTGCATTTTTATACTAAAGGGGTCGGTTTTTGGACTTGTGTTTGAGCACACAATCCTATTGTTGCATGTTAGGGGCTGGCGTTAGTTCAGCAACCTTGCTTTTATATGAATATTGTAGTACAAGTGTCCTTGCATTAGTTTCAATCTCCTAAGCTTTCTATTTTGTATTTGATTATTATTTATTATTCATTTATTCCAAAAAGTCAAGAATGCTGCAATAATTATAAATTACAAGATTTATTCGTCTTGTTGGTTGTTCGCTCACATTCTGCACTGTACTCTCTACTTTCACAATCAACAAGGTGGAAGGACAAATCACTGCAATTAGGCAATACATTTATTCTTCTCACTGCAACTTAAAGTTGCATGTTCGCGTGTCGGCTAACAATTTGTACACTTTGTACATGCTCCATACTGAAAGACCTAGAACGTCGTCTACCAAATTTCATTAAGGTAAATTATATTTTTATACAAACATGTTCTAAGAAATCTTGTAAAAGCCCGCCTTATGATATTAAGTTAATGTTAAGCCATCTGGATTGTTCAGTACTCAACAATGAAAGACTGAACATTGCTTATTATAGAAAACTAAATTACTTTATACTAAATACCTCAACAATTCTGATAACATTAAGAAGTCGCAACAAAATTGTTGCTCTGGCTGTTTTATGTTCAACATTATCAACATTTAATTAATCTTCAGGAAAGTATTAAATTAATAACTATCATTTGCATAAGCTTTCATTTAACAGTATTGATTTCACTTTCACCAGATGATCTCATAAAGCGTTCCTCTCTCGATAGACTCCCTAATGATTTGCTTGATTTCCATCTCTTAATTAATGAGCAGCTACATAATTTGAACGCCATAATTATGCTGAAAGCTAAAGCTGATAGATCTGTTCCACATGCTCCACGTCGCTGACTTTTCAGGCCTGCTGCTGACTTTGTTAAACTCTTTGCCAGATAGAGAGACAGACGAGGACGTAACACCTTTTTGAGCTTAAATGTAATTTATTTAGTCTACTTCACGCTCATAATGCCACACACACATGCTTACAGCAAAGCGTGTATATATAGGTGTGTGTCTGTGTGTGAGTATGGCTTTTCATGTCATCCTTCTTCAGGCTGTCCCACAGTAGTCTACAGCTGGCTTGAGCCAAGTCGCCTGGAAAAATTATGTTGCACGTGATATGCTTCAGCAAATTTGCTGCGTGTAACGAGTGCGTTAAGTGGCAGCGGGTGGGGGTGTGCGAGTATGAGTGTGTGTTGTTACATCTCTCTGCCAGTGCTACGTGTGCATCAACTGAAGATGAGTTCCACTTGGAAATATAAATTGAAATCATCAACTGGCTTTGTGCGTTTTATCAACATTTTTACGTGCCGCGTTTCACGTTTAGCACTAAAGCTTTGCTCAGTTGAGCTTGGCTGCACTGCAACCTATGCCATATCCAGGACTGTGATTTCGGTACCTCTCCATACCCGTCTTCTTCCCTTATGCTGCTGAGGACCAACTGCAAATTAAGCAATTTTCCAAAAGGACTTTCCCTTTGCCTTTTTAGGCTTAATGTCTGACTGAGTGCGCGGTTTATTAAGATAAACGATGATGAACGGCAAAGGCAGCAGCCAGAGCACAAGCAGACAGCCGTTCGTTCCACCTGCCTGTTAATTGACTATCCAGGCTACTGTCTGCCAGAAGCAGGATCAGCAGCAGCATCATCCATTCTATTAGAGCATTTGCATGCTTATCTCATTAACACGAAACACAAGAGTTCTTTTTTCAACATGACTTTTTCTGTTTTTTTTTTTGTACTGCTGAGCATGGTCTTTCCCGCTCTTTCCCCTTATATACCCACCCTCCCACTATATCTACATAATTTGCATGTAAATGTTGCCAGTCTGTGGCCTGCTGCTGTTGCTGCTGCTTCTACTGCTGACTCCTGGCTCGGATGTTGTGCAACTTTTGTGCTTTTGTCGTGGTTTTCATTATCCCTTCCGTTTGGCTTTTTGCCGCTCATAAGCCGCAGAAGCCCTCTGCTCTCAGCTCACTGCAGCTGACAGATTTGCCAATATTGACTACACACTCCATTCGTCCAACTGACCCCACCAACCCGCCACTCTAGCTAAAGTTTCTTTATAAAATTTCCCTGCTCGCTCGCTGCTGGGTTTGCTCATTTCCGGCCTTACTGCTGGGACTGGGCCTAGACGAAGTTAAACAAGCTTGGTCACTGGACTCGCCCTCGGAGTCGTGGTCGTACAGAGAGAGAAATGCATGTAACTAAGTTAAGAAGAGTGTGCTATGAAATGTGCGCTGAAGTCTTGAATATCCCTCGATGGTTTTTGATCGTATTAAACTGATATTTTTCATCAGTAATCGAATTTTCAACTATATTTTCCTTTGTATATAACGACAACATGATCTCATATGTTTTTTCCTGTGCAGACATAGTCGGCCTTTTAACCACTCATTAGTGACAATTTTCTTGTAGTTGACATTGGCACGCCCCACTTCGTGTTACTCTGCCCTCTGCCTCTACGGCTGCCAACTGCACAGGACAAAGTTTTGCAGTTTGTTGTTTGGCCTTCCTTTTTTTATATTGTTGGGGTCGTCGTTTGAGTTTTCATTTAGCGCTGCTTTAAGGTCATCTACATATGAAAATGATGCAGGTGCAGCAGAGACTGGCAAACGGATGCACAAATGTGGTGTTAAATTTTTGATGGAAATCCAATTAATTGGAAAAATTAAAATCAAATATTTGCCAAAGCGCTTCAATAGAACTTCAGCAGCAGCAAGAGGAAAAACAGTTGAGCAAAAAAAATGAAAAATTTTCAACTCGTTGCTCGTTCAGTTTGCTTCCGAGGACTGCACATCATATCTAAGCGTCGTCCTTCATTTATCCTTTGCCCTGCACGTGTGTGCTAATGTGTGTGTGTGTGAGGAGAACTCAATCAGCACACGTAGAGCGCCCACAAAACTCACGTGCAAACCGTTTGCAACGCTGCAGGTGAACGAAAGCACCTAACAGCAGGGGAAGCAGGGGAATCAGCTGAAGTAGTTGAAGAAGAATGAACAGCTTTTCTCGCTTGTTTTGAAGTGCAATTTTGCGCTGCCACAGATTTTTGTTCCCCCCAGTTGTTTTTCCAAGTGTGCGGTAATTAATGCAACTGGACGATGGCGCGGAGGAAAAGTTATACAAGATATTTATGTTGAGCTATTGGCCTGGAGAGGTATACGTTTTCCCCCCAGTAACATTGTAGTATATATATAGATATGTTGTCTGTTGGCTGAGGAATCTATGGATGTAGATAGACTTAAAAATGTTCCAATCGAATTTCAAGGGAATGAATCAAATTTCGAGGTGTGTTCAAAAAGTAAGGCGACTTTTAAAGTTTCGCATGCATCGTACATTCAATTAAGGATTTTATTGTTGTTATTGAGTTGGTACACATGTCCCCTACATATATTCACAGTTTCAAGTACAAAGCTGCAGTTTGTTTTTGACATAAAAAGGTCAGACGTATTTTATTGGGCTCGGCGATTTTCTAATATAATTAAAAAGGAAGCAAAGAATTTGCATTAAATTTTGTGTGAAAAATGGCATCAAGTGCCCTAAAACACTTGAAATGTTGACAGTGTCCTACGGGAAGTCTGCTCTAAGTAAAATGGGTTTACATATGGTACAAACTCTCCCAAGATCACCGAGCAGATGCCGACGAGAAGGAGACGAAAAACAACACGACAATCATGCCTCAGCCACCATATCTATCAGATTTGGCCCACCTGCGACTTGCTCTTGTTCCCAAAACCTAGAAATCCTATGAAAAAATCGTAGATTCGCTACGATTGATGAAATAAGAACTGCATCGCTAGATGAGCTCAAGGTTATACCAAAAAGGGCTTATGAGAAATGCTTTGAAAATTGGAAAAGCGTTGGCACAAGAGCATTGTATCTGAGGGGGATTACTTTAAAGGGGTCCATATAAATGTTGATGAATAAATAAATATTTTTCCATAGAAATATAAAGCATTCTTATGAGGTATTAGCATGAAGATGAAGATATAAATACTATTACTTTTGCTGGCAACAGAAATTTTTAATAGCTTGTAACTTAAAGTCTTAAATGTTAATTTAATTTTGTATTTAGTTTGTAGTTGCATTATATGCTAGCGTCGGACAACTGACTTCTTCTTCTTCTTGGCCTTCTCAAGCGATTTTGTTCCTGTTTCCAATTGTTCCATACGCTTGAGTAGAATCTTCTTTTGGAAGTTTTCATAACTACGCTGCTCATCAACTAAAATATCCATTATATTTTCAGCATCAACCAAAAACATGGGAGACTCAGTATTCTCTTCTGGCGGACGCTCAAACCTTTCCTTGACCGTATCAAGCATAGCATCCATCATTAAACTGTGCGTTGTTTCCGTCTCATGAATGCCAGATTGGGAAGCCAATGCGTAACGCTCATCAGCATCTTCTTCCTTGACCTGCATCTCATCGTTTTCCAACAATGCAACTCCATCTTTATCCATGTTGTGCGATATGAGCTTGCAAACAGTGATGGCTTCCTGTGGCTCAAGCGAATTTATTGGGCGTCCATCCTCAGCGACTTCGCGGCCACAAAAATCGCAAAGCCCAATGATTTTGACGCGCTTTGCCATGACGGAAACCTAAAAAATGAATAAAATGTATTCCCACTTTTATATGAAAATGTTATAGTATTACTTAGTTTTTGAAAATAGGGAGAGTATTTTTGTACGAGTGCTACTGCTTCGAGAGCTAGAAATATTCTGATTTTTAGGGAGACGTTTAAATTGGTATTGTTTGGGGACTTGGAAACAGGCTACTTAGATTGCAACTTTGTGTTCGAAAACAATATATGTATGTAGCTGAAGAGAGGATCTTCAAAGATGAGCTTCAAGATCCAATGAGCAGATAAAGTTTCTAAACGAAATTCTTAAATTAACAGACATTTCAAGATGCTGCTTTATAGGATACCAGCAATTGCATAAGAAGAATCTTTTACCAGGGGTTTCCTTTGCTTTTCGACTCAGCCAAATTGGGCAGCTATAACAGCATATTAAATATGTAGATAAAATGCAAACATCTAGAATAATCCTCGAAATATAAATTCAGTTTTTAAGCAAAACCATTATGGCTTCAAAAACCGCGCCATAAGTCATACTAATACCAATTTTTAGCAAGCGTCAGGAGTCATTTACACAATTCATGGTTCAACGCGCTCCATAAACTGCGCCAGCTCTAAAGCCTCACCTCACCCACCACATCGCCTCGCAGCCATGCCCAGCCCTCACCACACTGGCAATTAAAGATTTTCACAAGCGAAAAACCCAAAAAGGCATTTTAAGTACAAAAATAAAAATTACTTCTTGGCAGGGCTTTTGTAAGCCGGAAGACTTTAAGGCTTTGTTTGGCCATTTTCGGTGGTATTTTGGCTTTGCCCAACCCTCCCGAAAATGATATAAACAAACACACAATTTGCGCCACTTAGCAGCAAATGGAGGAGGCTATTAATAATTTCATTTTTTTTTTTTTGTTTTTTGTTGTTGTGGCCAGCCACAAAAAATGGAAAGAAAGCCCCGCAGCCACCCACCCAGATAATAAGGAAATATGACTTGAGGCGACCACAAATATCAGAGTTGTGGGTAAGAGGTGGCCAAGGCGCAGCTTCAAAACACAAGTAAACATGGCTAGACGGTCCTGTAAAACAAGCCAGCATCGGCATCAGCAGCAGCAGCAGGAGTAAGAACAACAAACAATAAATTGAGAGCAACAGCAGGCAGCAGAATCTGAAGAAAAAGGAGCTCATAAACAATATAATAATAAGGCCAACTGTGTGCGTTAAGACGACCAGTCCAGTCCGGTGCACTTGTAAAAATGCCCTGCGATTTAGAACTTCGACAATAAAAAGATTTTGAAAACTGAGCTAAAATATTTGAAAAGAACGTTTATTTGAGAAACTATGCATCAGTTCCTAAACAGGGAATCGATAAGGAAATTTGACTATTTCAATAAATTGTGATTTCCTATGAAGAGATTTGATTTTGCAGAATGAATAAAAACTAATCAAGTCAACTTTTCTGATCTTAACTGTATAAAATACTTTTCTGTCAAAGTACGCCGCTTCAATCATCTTACCTACTTAACAATATGCTGTTGGATTAGATTGATAAGGTGTTATTTTAGACCCTAAATTGAAATTTGATTTACACATTTACATTAACTTCAATAAATCTGTGGGTGTTCCAGGTTTGATTAAGTGACGGTGGCAGGAATTCGATGACCCTTATGCAACTAAATTACTTTATATTCCATTGCCCGAACTATTTTGGAATATGCATCTTGAGGCTGATATAGAAATCTGCAAAAACCTCATTGAGTCTATTGAAAAGAAAGTTTTGCTATTTGCTCTCCGTGGCTTAAACTGAGATTCGAGTAGCCATCTGCCTTTGTATTCAAGAAAGCTTGTTATACATCATTAGAAAGTCGAAAAATTGTGCTTGCTATTATCTTAATACATAAGCTGATAAAGGGTGACGTTGTTACTCCGATCTTGTTGAACCAAATACAATTTGCGTCCCTCGTATAACTGCTGGAAACTATATTTATACCATTCACAAAATAGTATATTATTTTGTCAGGAAGTTTGCATTGCACAGAAGGTCGTGTTTCTGTAAATAAAGTGTATATATTCTTGATCAGCATGACATGGGCAATATATAACCATGTCTGTCTGTTTCTCAGAAGTTATAAAAGCTACAGAGCTGAAATTTTTACCAGATGCTTCTGTCTTTCTGCACGCTGGCTAAGTTCGAGTTTTATTCAGATCACTTAACTATATCAAATAGCTCCCATATAACCAATTGTTTCGCCATGAACACTTAGGAGCATTTTTTTCCGTTTTTCATCCAAATCAAACCAAATTCGGTTTACATTGATTTGAGGCGACCAAGGAGAAGATCAGTTATACATTTACCACTGTTTCTCTTATCATCTCATTTAAAGTGCAACATTTTTTCTGAGTGTGCGTGCTGCAAGTACAGCTACAACAACACATAACACTATAAGTCTACGCGTGCTTGGCTTATAAATCTTAGTTAAGGCTGCTGTTCTAATTGCACTCCATTAGAAAAATGTTAATTGTCATTTAAAAGAGCTGAGGCTCTGCAAGACCTTGTCTTGCATGGCAGACAGTTGATGCAATTTTCATCATTTGAGTTTTGTAATGCAATTGACGCGCTTTAGTTATCCCTCTCTTTCTTTGTCTCTCCGTCGCTGTCACATTCTCTTTGTTTAGCCAACAATTTCGATTCGATTTATGAATTTAATTAACTTGCAGATTTAATTGCATTTGTGCTTTACTGAATTCAGCTGCAACTGCAAAATTGCTTGACATAACGATGAGCAATTGATATGGATTGAGGATTGAGGGCGTTATGGCCATAAGGTTGAGTTCAGCTGCGCTGAGGGACAGCATGTTGACAATTTTTAATTAAAATTCGATTTCATATCAATCTCATTTCCTTGTGTTTGTCTTCTATTACACAATGCATGGGGAATATGAGAAAATACATAAATGCAAATAATTGCATAAAGATTATTATAATGAGATTTTTTTAATTCATTTTAATTAATTAATTGTAATTTAAACAAAGAGTAGATGATGCAGAGTAGATTGAAAGTGAGGCATAAAAAGGAAATTTATATCAAACAAAATGTTTAACTCTAGGTGTGCCACCGTTTTGATAGAGATGTTCATACTTCCAAGCCCTCGATATGTCCATAAATATCATCACACCTATTTGTAATCAATCAACCTAAATCGTGTCCTACTCATAAATTAATGTGAATTCAAACAGCCTACGAACACAGCAAATGATCTCCTGAACTGGATTTTCACTTTCTCATACAATATTTCTTTTTGTTTGCAATTCAAAAAATGCCATATAAAAAGCATATAGAAAATTATATTCACAAGAGCTCTCGCATTCACATTCAAGGCACTGGCAACATTGATCTATGCTGCTGGGCTCCCATGATGAACATGCTCAAACTGAACTGCCATTTCCACTGGCATCGCCCCATCACATCCTTCACTGGGCATTTTGCCAATAAAAATTCCTATTGCCATAATTGATAAGCGTCTGTAAAGTTGCGCCCTGGAGAATATGCACCACCCCCATCGGCGGCACACAGACAAACAAGTTAGTGCAGCCAGAACAGTGCAGTCCAGTTGTTGTTGTTCTTGTTGGTTTTGCTGCCGCTGCTATAGTTGTTGCATTCGCCAAAGGCCAAAAAGTTGGCTAAAACTCTGGCCTACCACAGCGAGCTGAAAAAACAAACAGACAAACACATGCAAAGCTGCCAGTTAGCGAGTAAAAGTAGTAAAAATTCAACTAAAATAGAAGCGTTAAAATATTGCCAACATTTTCCCGCGCGAGTTCAAAAGCTAAAAGTTCCTACACGACCGCTTGCCGCCCTTCTCACCCCAGACAGCTATTTCCTCAGCTGATCCTCATGGTGCTTTTACAGCCGCCTCTGCAGATGAAGCGTGGCCATTTGCATCGGTGACGTGGACCGGAAATTATGTAAATTTAAGTGTTTCAGCTTGTTGTTGTTGTTGTTGTTATTGTTGGTCTTAACTCCACCACCACCAACGCTGCCGGCAGCTCCTACTCCACCCACACTGTGTTTTTACTGTTGGGGGCTCATTTTTTGCCACTTTTTAACATGGCAATGAAAACATGAAAGCACCAAAAGAGACGCCAAACAAACAACAAAAGCAACAACTACGTGGGCAATAACCAATATATAAAACAAGCAACAAGCAGGGCAGCCACCAAACAACAAAAATAAAAAACATAACGAAAGAAGAATTATAATTTATTGGGTCAAACCGAAGCTTGTGTACCCTGAAGATGGCAGAATTGTATTAGTATGCAAGTATGTATTAGAAAACTTCACAAGACATTTCATTGAATTTTAGATCATTGTTGCGCCATAATACTGACGACGAAAATATGTGACAGTTCCAGAGCTCGCAAATAACAGTTGACCGTTCTTTATGTTATGTTCTTCTCAAAAACATAACCGAAAACACCAAACACACTCGCTCTTTATCTCTCTATCTCTCTCTCTCTTTCTCTCTCTCTCCCTTTGAGCACAAACGAACACAAACAAATGGTTGTTGCTCGAGCGAATACCGTTTTTCTAAAGAACCGAAATGAACGGTTGCTCTCTGTCTCTTTGCTCAAAGTGTCAGTAGACAACACATATTTTCGGACAAGAGAACGTTATTTGCGAGCTCTGGACAGTTCAGATCCTTTAGAAATAATGATTAAGAACAACAAGAAGGGTTCATGGTTGAGAAAATTATTCAATAATTCAAGTTACCGTTCTTTCTCGGCTAATCATCCTCTGTTATCGATATATCCATTCCAGAAATTGTTCCTCCAAAATATTTATAAAGTAAGACTCTATCGGCACGGCAAAATACAAGTTAAATATCATACCCACAAGTGTTCCAATTGAAATAGTTTACTCTTTGGGCTTTTAAGTGATTCAAAAAGATCAGAGGATCTCAATTTCAAGATTGACATAAGCAGTGAAGCCATCGATTAAGTAAATTAGAGCAAATTGTTAGGTCGTATGTCAACATTTTGTATTACCATTTCAGATTACTTTTACATAACTATATTATTTCCAAGCTCTGACTAGCCACAAAGTCTTCATAACCCACACAAGAGTATCACAAAACGACAAGAAAAGAAACAGCATAAAGTTGTGCTCAAAAATTTTCCACATTTGGTTTGACTTTTTCCTTGTTTTGTTTTTGTTTTTTACTTCAAGAAGAGGATGAGGCTGGCGGTGGGCAACAAAGTTTTCGTAATTGTTTTTGCATTTGCGGCCCCTCACATACATACACGCAAACTCACACACACACTCACACAAGAGAAACTCTGCTGGGGAGTTAGGCAAGAGAGCGAGGCCCAAATGTGTCCTTTGGTGTATTAAAAAGTTTTTAGAGCGCTCGCCGCTTGCCAAGGTTCTGGAATTGTGTGTGGAGCTGTGGAATTGTGGAGTCCTGAGTCGTGGTCCATTGCCCATTAACATTTTATATGCAATTATGATTATTTTACCATTGTGCATTTGCGGGTAATCTTTGGGGAGCAACCATTTGTTGTTGCTGTTGTTGCTGTTGTTCCAGGAAGTTGCGCCCACATTGAAAAATTTAATGGGCGCATGCTTTAGCTACCAGAACTGGGAACGGAAAGCTGATGCTGCCGCATAATCGATACGTGTAGGTTGGGGGGTGTGTAAGTGTGTGTTAGGATTGCCTCTATGGGTGCTGCATTTCAGAGTCTCGACTAATGCCAATGAGCCACATGCTGCGGTTAACTGATTATAGTCAACACATATTGAATTACAGTTGAATTACATTTAATTACCAATACAAGTGGCGTAGGCTGATTGGGGAGACTGCAGAATGCATTTGGGGTTGCCTGGCATTGATTGAGTTGCGGCTGAGCCTTTGTTTAAGTGAATAATCATTGGGTAAGCGGACCCTGATTGCCAATTGTAAACTTACCGCTCTATATATATTCTGAAGGTAATTGATCCTTTTCAAACTAAAATAACAATATGTTACATTTGATAGTGTTGTTGTTGATACTGTTGTAATAAATGTGCAGGTTAATGGCTTTCAAAACTTTGCTGGCACATAAGTCTTCTCTTCTAGAAATCATTTAGAGCCTTAGAGCAAAAATGTGGCTGTGTGTTTTAATACGAAGCTCAATTTTCATTGTCTAGAAATATTCCAATTTTTGGTTAGAAAATTCTGTTTTAGGAATCGATCTTTAGAACGTAAAATGAATGAAAAGGTTTGGATATCGATAACCCTTTAGTAACCCTTCGAAATCCTTTAGCAAAGTTTATCCAATTTGACATAAAATCGCTTTATTTTGAGTAAGCGTCATAACAACATCATCAGCCACAGTACTCGAACGAAGCGAAAGCGTAGTTTTACGAGAAAAGCTGAAACATCGTTTTCTTTGAAATTTAAAGCATTTGTATTCCAGTTCAGCTAGTTTCTGAGAATTGCCTATGTAGCCGTAGATATGTCCGCAATGTATATCACAAAATCGCTAATTCAAGCTCATTTGATTTAACACTTTGCCTTCAGCCTTTCAGCGACAGACCTTCTCCAAAAATGTGCCAGTTCAAGTTTAGCTTCGTTGAAATGACAAGACATACACTTCGGATGCGCAGGCACGGCCAATGACACTGCTTGATTGCAAACGTATAACACTTTTGGTTGAGTGGCTGCATGTCGATGCGTAAGCAATCGCCATTTACTGGTCTCTGTTTTATACACATATCTTTTGCATCAAATTTTCCATAAATATCGATATTGATTTGTATTATATTTGCCTCCCAATACGTTCTATATCATATTTCAAAAATATTGAACAAAAGTTTCACTTTTTCTACACACTTGGTCCTTCTTTCATGCTAGGGATATGTTACCATCATTGATGGTCATCTCTTTAGCCACTTTATTGTCTTTGTGAATGCCTTGAATGAACCAATCAGTCATTTCATTTTTGCAATCTGTCCGAAGGCCTTGTCATCACCTATGCACAACATGGTCATCGCTCATAAGGCTGGTCTGGCTGGTGTGTCCTTGCTGCTGCTTCCAAGTCAAAAATGTGCAAGTGAGTGGCTCGCCGTCGTTTCCTCTTTGCATATTTGGCCTGAACAGGCAAGGACAGCCAGCACAATGTAAAGGACATTGAAGTTGACCTCAGGTGCTCGTGTGTATCTATGTGAGTGAATGCAATATCTTGTGGCTAAGGCCAGCAGAAGCAGCAACAGCAGCCATTCTGTGGTCATTAGCCTAAACCAAAAATGACTCTGTCTCCTCTGCCCAACTGGCTCTGACTGAGATTTTGTGCAGATTTCGCACAAAAAAAAGGGAGCAGGATTCACAAAATGCGATGGCGACACAAATCTTCTTTATTGCTGGCTGCTATGTTTTTGCATGCAAAGACAGGTAAGGTCCAGTATACACGTGTGTGTGTGTGTGTGTTGACTTTGACATGAGGCACATTAGGAGGCCCTAGACAAACAACTAATGGCCTTTTAAGGCATTTCGTTCATGTGGAGCAGACACCCAACCACCTATTATTGCTTGCCATATCTATTTTTTCTTTTAGCCTGGACAACGTTCCTGGCACAGGTGCTGCCTTCGATCCGTTTCAGCCAACATGCTGTTTTAAATTAAAGTTTCATACACACACACACACATATACGCACACCCAAACAGTAGTAGAAATTTTCCTATATGTTGGCAATTTTAGTCTAAAAATGTGATTTATGCTTTCCGGCTTGAGATTTTCCCTTTGTCTCGTTATTGGACTCACTCAAGCTCCCATTTTCCCCTGTGTCAGTGTTGCATACTTTTAGGCAAAGACAGAGCTGGTCTGCGCCAAATATTGCGCATACGTCGCATTGCTACAACCACTTACAGATGCCGCTGCTGATTCTACCTCTTTACTTTCTTTAGCCAAAATGCCAGTTCGCTGCACATGAGCGGCCAATTACACGCACGCTCCACACTCCAAATGGAGTGCTATGATAGCAGCCCCAAGGAACGCCCGCCGTGGGTGGCGGCCGGGTGCTTTTGAAGTGAGTGCGACAGTCAGTACATGACTTGATTATCACTGCTCGCTGCACTTGCACATCTGATGTTGCATGTATTTGCATATGGCAGCTGAAGAGTTGCATGCGTGCCGTCCCCCCTTGCCCATGCCACTACCGACATACCCACGGTCCAACTTCAAGTGGATTTGCAGCGCGGCTAATGCGTGGGTTGCTGTGTGTGTTGCCTTTGGCTTGACTGCACTCTAGTTAAGCAAGCGTCAGGTCCAGACTAATTGTGAGCTTAAATCTGGAGAATGTTTTGTAAACGTGGCACAGTATTTTAAATATGAAATCGAAGAGTTCGCTCGAAAGCATAATAGTTAATACCAAAGCTTGAGTGTTGTCAAAATATCTACAAATGTTTAAAAACCAACTTTTATATTGTTGTTGTTACTGTATTTACTGTTGGCGTAACAATATCTATAATTTCTTTAATTATATACATATATATGCAAATTCAGCTTTGATATAGCTGTATATTCAAGAAGAAGTTGTGCAAAATCGGGCAGTCCTCTCGCTGCATTAAATCTGAAATACATTCCCAGCCCATTCAGTTGTCACTTACTTACAGAGCTGTCAGCTGTTTATACTTAACATGATTTCTGCATTTTCACTAAAATGACAGACAGCTAAGGCAACTATCGCTGGCTCTGACATGGCAAAAAAAAAGGAAGCAAACTTTGATAGAAATCCAACTGCATTGCTTATAAATCTTGCAACATATATTGAATTTCTGATAGCTCTCGACTTTCACACAATTTTGTATAATAATTTGTTAAGTGTTTTACGCCACTTTTTGGCCAACTTTTTCGCTCAAAATAGTGACTCACTCTCCCTCTCTCAGTCGCTCTTTCTCTGACTTTTTCTCCATCTTCTCGCCGCCTGTCTGCTGCTATCAGGTAGCCCACTGTGCAGCCGAGTGCACGGAAAGTATGCACATTAATTCAAGTAAAAATAAATTATAAAAGCAAAAGGGCCTCAACCCCCCGACCCGCGCCGCACTGCGCATTTGCCGACTACTTTTCGCTGCTTGTGCATTTTATGACGTTTAATGTGTTTCTGCTGTCAGCAGCAGTTGCAGTCTCAGTCGCAGTCGCATCCCAACGTCGCAGCCGCTGATGCAACTTTTACGTTGAGTGCATTTTGTTGATTTATAATAAAATAATGTAAAAATATTACACAATAATGAATGCGCGCGGGGTGTGTTGTACAGCTCCCTGTCGCCCCTGTTACTATCTGTTTCTTCTTCGCTATCTTACACTTGCCGTCTGTCTGAGCCATGAAATATGAAACAAGCAAATGCTCAGCGTTATAAAAAACTTTCTGAGAAGGCAAAAAAGTGCACAAAAAAAAGGTATATGAAATATGCGAAAAATAAAACTTTTAACTGAAATTATATATGTATATAATGTATGTGTGTGTTTGTGTGTGTGTGTGAGAATGTATGTGTGTATTTGTCATGTTGTTTACGTTTAGTTCAAGCACATATTTCTTTGTGCTTTTGCTACTTGAAGAACATATGTTTGCTTAAATGCCCTACAATTCATCTAAGGAGATGTGCTAGATTATATTGCAACGATTTTGTATCTATATATGTATTGTGAAAGGATAATATTATTGGAAAGTAATTAGTACAAATTTATCAGAAGCAAAAAAATATAAAAATAATTGGCAAAACTCCTTGAAATTTATCAAATTTGGCTGACATTGTATTTCATGTGAGTCCGTATTACTTTTAATCAAGATCTCCGAATATGTTAAACATAAAGTAGTCAAAGATAAGGATGGTTTTCTCTAATCATTTTTCAATTATCCCAATATGCCCCACCATTTCAGTGTAGCGCATGTTAAACTTTTGTAACCCGCACGACTCCTTCTCACTTTAGCATTCTTCGCTCAAAGTCAACACTTACCGCTTACATTTGATGCGCTTCCAGTGCTCACGCGTCCTTGCAACTTTATCGCCACAGAAATTGCATCATAACTCAAGCCCTCAGCATGACCAAAATATATATATGTATACATATAGAGTATGCACATACACATATGTACATGTACAACAGAAACACAAGAGTTCACACAGGTAACGTCTTTTTACCAGCTTTCTTCAGGGCGAGTGTGGGCAAAATTATGAATGAATGGCAACAAAAAAAGTTGTCACAAACTTTTCACACCGTGGCCACATTGCGTATGAGTTATGCCAAGAGAAAGTCGGTGAATGCTTTACAAACTTCACTTTATTAAAAAAATGAGAACGCATTTGATTATAATTTATAATGACGAAATGAGCTCCGACTTAGAGCACAATCTTTGGCATAATTTTCAAAATCCGTAGATAAACTTTGAGAATGCACATAATTAATGAAAGACCAAACGTCGTCTTTAGCAGCGTGTGCAGCAGCAGCATCCTGTATATGGTGGATTGGAGCAGCATGGAGTAACGTAGAGCAAAGTTGAGCAAACAAAGTGTAATTAAAAAGTACTTAGCGGCCACTCGATGCGCCTGCCACTCTCTTTCGCTCGCGCTCTCCCTCGCGCAACTCTCATTCTATCTGTCTGTCTGACTCACCTGCGATAAATAGTTCTACGCTGCTGTAATTTATTATCGTTAGCGTTATCCTTAAAGAAGTAGCGCCTGATGCCGCTCAGGTAAGAGCGAAAATATTCGCTCCAATTAATCGTTGCAATGTTAAACTGCAGCTTGGATCGCTCCCCCGCAGGCAGCAGCTCGTTCAATTCATCAATGTTGCGATGGGCAAATTTCCAATCCTTCAGCCCAAACCACGCCATCATATTGATTATGCGAGAGATTTTCTGATACGCCTTCACATAGCTGCACAACAGGAACAGGAGCAGCAGGAGTTGAAAAAGGAGAGACGGCACACAGTTTAAGTATTGATTACCTTTGCCTACCAATTAGGCAGCGGCAGTGCGCCGTTTATGATTATAAATAAATGCACATAGCCAAATGGTAATTGAATGTTCAGGAAATGCTAAATGTGCCCTAATTGCAATTTGTTAAATATAGCGCATACGACACGCTGCCCGGGCAGACAAAAGAAACCTGAAACCCACCAACGTAGGTAAAGAAAAGTAGAAGTGTTAATACACTACAAAGCAAATAAGTGGCTCAAAATTTACAAAGGGAACCCTGAAAGGATTCGGCCAGGAGAAATCACCTATGAGTAGTTTGTTTGAGGTCTCTCATGGTCGTTAAGAAATCAGCTGTGGTGTTACAAGAACATAGCCAGAGCAAAATATAAAAACATTTGCATTGACACCCAAAAGGTAAGCTCCAAATCCATCCAATTCCTTGCTTGATTCTAAGCTAATGAGCTACCAAAATGTGTGTATAATCAGGCTCAACTGTCTGAGTCAAAGTTAATGGCAAACTTAATGTAACCTTTGCCTAATACCTTCGACAGGACATTCAATGGCCTTTTCATGTAGCATTTAAAATCCATTCAATGTAACCACCTCCCTCCTCCCCTAAAAACCCACACAATAAAATACAACAACAGCATCAAAAACTGCCTTGGAGAACAGATTCTCGAATCGATATGTAGAATGGTGTGTGTATCTATTCCACCCATGTGTGTGTGCGTGTACTTACATGCGCTTTTGTCCGGTGACCATGGCAATTAAATCTAAAATATAAGCTGGGATATTGTGCAAGAAAAATGCAATTGCACAATGCAGAGGCTTCGATGGTATTATAACGTACGAGAAGCACCTGTGACAATAATGTGGTTGCACGTTGTAGCGGGTTACGGCGAAGGCAGGAGAATCATTCGATTGGTTTGTTGCGACAATGTTGATGCCATGTGGCATGCCGTTCGATTTGGTTTAGTTGCCATTTTTCGTTTGTGTTTGGGTTTTGGGTTACGTTTTTGGTGGCCAAAAGGTTGTCCATTGCATGTTGGGTTCGTTTTTTGTTGTCGTCGTTGTTGTTGTTTTTTTGTTTTTTTTTTTTTTGTTCGTTGTTTGAAGGTATTAGCAGCAGCCCGTAGAAAGCGTTCATAAATTTTCCAAACGTTTTGCCGCAGAAATTCGACAATATTTAAGCAATGGATTAGACATGCATGCAATATGGCAATGTTTCGTGTTTGGTTTTCAATGGGAATGTAGAGAATTTGAAATTCAATAAAAAATATTTATGTATCAATGAATATATATATATATATATATATATAGGCAGGAGGTGTGCGTGCCTAAGCCTCACCAGAGGGCCTTGTCGAAGGGCTCATGAAATCCTTGACGCGACAGATGCATATACTGACCCCAGGTAATATTATTGATATCTGAGACGTAATTGTAGACAGGCAGCTCGGATTTGCCGTCAAGATGGCTTTGCCGTAGAGTGAATCTGAAATATATATATATATATAGATTAGGCTATGAATTTCATATGTTCAATGAATTTGTTATAAAAATATAAGTTTACAGCAAAAGCTTATATTTCTAGTTGTTACAAGAAGATTGCATAACCAAATCATTCTGAAATGGGAAGATTAGAATAGAAGTTAGTTCTGCGCTTTTCACTAATCTGAAATATCTGCGCTTGAACTACTCAGATTATGTAGTTATTTATATAATTATATAATTATTAACAATGATCTACGCAATGTCTGAAACTCCGTCCCGATGGGGCTTTTGGTATGGCCCAACTCACAGCACTCCGCTTGAGAAAGATTCTGACATACAAAATATTGTCTAAGATAAGTGGGTTAGGGAGTGACAATCATCACTATAGGTCATATATCTGTCGACCAGAATTTAAAAGCTACAAACTGAAGGTGTTAGCCTCAGAGAGGCTATGAGAGAAGGTATGTTGTTCTTAGTAAAAGCTAATGCTACTTACGAATAGTCTACTCAGCTTAGCATGTCCTCAAAAACTTTCAACATTTTGATAAGAAATTGTTAGTGTCATTTAAATTTTGTAATCTTATGACTGAGGCATCGCAACAGGGGGCAAGTAAGTTTCCCTATTCTGAGATGAATGCTTTCTTTTTGGATTAAATTCATGCACTACTGAGTGTGGAGGCAAGTTTGCGGATTGAACAGCTTGTTCAAAATGATTAGGAGGCAACCACAATTTAAATGAAAAGCATACACATTTCTCAGAAGATTTTAGTTTCATGACGTCGAAAACAATTTACAAAAATATAAAAAGAAAAACAGGCAAGCTATAGCAAATAATTTGTATTTCTTAAACTTTTTTTAATATCATCCCCAAAAATTTGAAACTCCTATTACAATTGACAGCAGAAACACACTCTATAAATACAACAATTCTCTATTTTCTGCCAACATAACATTTTATTTCCTCAACTTTAACTTTGCACCTTTTATCGTAAATCTCAGGAGAGTGAATTTATCTAGTTTCACATTTACAACTTTTACAACACGCCCAATAATAGCCAAATTGAGAAAGCCAACTGCTGGCCGCCCAGCTGCCACATCCACATCACACCAGTTTTTCCACTAAACACACATACACACACACACATAGACACACAGAGACGGTGCTTTTACTAACCTGCGGGCTATATCCCAGGCGGTCGCTATCATTGCGTTCACCACATAATCGGCGGGCACCATGTTCGCCTTGCAGCTGGCCGTGCCGTAAATGCAACGTACGAGTCCCCTAGCCGACCAAGTGCATAAACCTGATGGCCCGTACAAATTATCAGTCCAGCCGGGAAATGGATCCTTGTACGTTGACATTACTGCAAATAAATAAGAATTAATGGTTGCTTTGTTGGTCAGAGATGCAGACGGAGTTCCGAACGGAGACGGAGACGGAGTTAGAGGGAATTCGGAGTCGCAATGGCAACGTTGTTGATTTTTCAGCCAGCTACAAAGAGATAATGGCTACCTATCCCCCTATGCCTTTGGCATCCGCTTTACTGGGTGAACTAATGCACAGAGACAAAATAGTTGGGAGTAATGAGAATATTAGATAGATCATATTTCTTTGCAATAGAACTGAAATAAATTTTCAATAGAGATATTATTATATAGAAACAGCTTAAAAACGAACAATAGTTCGCTAAAATCTTAATTGGATTAGCTGTATATAGATTTATATAGGACAAC
Organism: Hirtodrosophila duncani; assembly: GCA_037043425.1. Classification (NCBI taxonomy): domain Eukaryota; kingdom Metazoa; phylum Arthropoda; class Insecta; order Diptera; family Drosophilidae; genus Hirtodrosophila; species Hirtodrosophila duncani. Next base: position 3,614,365 of record JBAMBM010000194.1, read on the forward strand.
AGAAGATTTCTGTTTTTTATCAACCATCACAGGAATAGAAATTCATCAAAGACGCTTCTTTCGTTATTCATTCTCAATAAACAATCCAAAAGATCATGTTTAACATAGAAAATTAGAAGATTTTGCGAGCATATCTCTTGATTTTGTACAGTGTATGCCTGACTCTCGATTGCGCAAGTTTTGCACTTGAATTTTTTCTTCTTATTGTTGTTGCTGTTGTTGGACATCGAGTCGGAGGCAGCTTAGGATGCGCAAAGGATGCTTTGGCATTTTTGTGTTAAAATAAATGAAAATTTGTTTGTGCTTTGTTCCCCAGCTGGAGCAGCTGAATGCTGGCCCAAGCCAAGCCCTTAGTTCGCCTCACTTCGGTCTGTGGCCAGGTCTGTGCTTCGAGTTTTTAGTAGAGGGTTTGTTTTCGTTACGTCTCGTTTCGTTTCGTTACGTTACGTTACGTTGCACAAAAAAGTTTTTTCCACATGCATTTATCTGCTAAAACCCAAGCAGCCAGTCAGCCAGGCAGCCAGGCAGCCGGCCGGCCAATCTCTCAGCTTCTACCGACTGGCTGGGTCCCTAGCTGGTTTCAAAATGCAACGCTGTTTTGCAATTTTTCACAAATTTTAAATATTCCTTTTTCTAGCTGCTGGTGCTACAGCTGCTCTTGCTCTTGTTCTAGCCTTCACTGATCCTTAGGGGTCCTGTCCATGTCGTAGCAGCTGCATTTCGGAATTTTTACTTTAGCAATCTCGACGACTTTCTTGCATGTTTGTGTGCGCTCTGCCCTGGGGTATTTTTGCTAATTATCTGACAATTAGTTTGTTAAGTCAAGTTTTAAACCGCAATAAATTTCCCGTAGTTGGCATACCCCAAGCCACACTCGCCACACTCACCAATTGGGGGCCGAAAGATGCCAGCGGGCATGTGGAACGCACGATGATTAACCAAATTCTCGGCACACTTCTTCGTCATGGTATAGGTGTTGGGCATTTGGCCAATTAAACAATGACGCAGCTTCTCCAGCGTCTCATCGTCAAAGGTGCGATAGATCTAACGACATACAAAGGAGTAATTAGTTTAATTTTCTTTTTTTATTCATTTAAATTGTACATTTATAATTAAATTTGTGTGTGCGATCCTTTTAAACCAACCTGCATGATTTTTTCGTAGCCAATTTCATTCTCGTACACTTGCTCCTTGATAAATTTGCGATTGCAATTGCAGTACAGTGTTGAAATGTGCACGAAAGACTGCCGCCAGCGGGGGGTCGAGGAGGTGGAGGAGGTAGGTGGCCCAATAACGCATGTCGCAGGTTGATTGAATTGTGTTGAAATTGTTTGCGCGCGGGAGCGCCATAAAATATGCAACAGTGAAAGAAAAAACGAAAGGCAGGACAAAAAGCAAATATTAAAATTCATATACAAATATTTCACATCCCTGCACAGCGCGCAGATATGTATACACACACACACACACACACATACATATACATTTATGCGTATGGGGAATTATGTATTATTTTGGTTACTTAAATGGGTGATATGTAAATATTTAACGTGCTGGGATGACTGTGTGTGTGCGGCGGAAGGGCAAAAAGAAAACCTAGCCAAAAATTTCCCTGACCGCAATCAGTTTTATGCCGAGGCAACATTCAGACCTTAAAGTTTCAAGTGCCTGATAAATGGCAGATAAACTTGATCCATTATTCATGTAATGGGAAATGAGGTATTTATCTGGTTATTATTGATAAGTATTTGCGATTAATAGACAAAAATTCTAGACAGTTTACCAAAAACCAAATACAAATACCAAATAAAAGTGATCCTTAATGATTCAATAGGAATCAAAAAACAGGATAAGCCAGAATATTAGCTGAGAGTCAACCTTGAAATAGTTTTGCTTTGGTTTTTGTTTGGAAACTTTTACTCCGTCTTAGCCGACTTTTGGGATTATAGTTGGTAGTGCCGTGTTATGAGTCCCTGCTGTTGTTGCCTAGCAAGTCACAGATATTTTCTCTAAGTGTAGATCGGCTGCATAATACTCCACTGACTAATGGTTGCTCTAAGTTTATAGAAACCTGCAGCCCGCAGCTTATATCGTATGGAGTTGTTGCACCTGAAATGCTATTGCTTCTTTATGGCAGTCGAGATCAAAAATCAAATATATGGCTTCAGCTTGCCGAAGCTTATATACCATTCACATTGTAACTATATAATAAACTTAGCAACTGAGAGACATGATATTTAGGTCTCATTCGGCGAGAAGAATGGGCAATTTACTTCTTTACTTCGCGCATAAGCTAGTGCTATCTAGTTCGTGAGAGGGCTACCATTTCCATTCCGCGATACGAAATTGGAAGCTCTGGCGACGCTGGGATTAGTTTTTTGCATTATGATCGTGTTGTTCATTTGGTATGCCAGTGCTCTCTCTTAGTTTAGTGTGGTGTTGGCTATAGTAAGTATAGTTGTAATGGAGTAAGGCATGCCAAAATTAACATACATTTACATTTTTAGTGAATGGTATAAAAAACTCTTCAAAAGACATATCTGGGACCCAAAATTCCTTATTTTTATACTAATTTTCTCTAAAGCAATCAAAAATAGTAACACATAATAAATATTCACAATTGATGACTTAGTGTTTGTTAACTTGAACTTGATTCGAAATGTAAGGGTTCGAAAATCAAAATCTATCTCATGATATTTTATATTATACCAATTTCATATCTATTTAACCTATTTGATAATGTCGCTTGTTTGGTTTAAGTATAATTTTGAGTACAATGCAATTGAGAAATGATCTATTTGATCTTTCTATAGACTACATGAACAGAGATATTTCACAAATGCAAATGAGTATCACGAAGAGAGCGCTCTCATATAGAATGCCTCTTTTCAGTTCCTCTTTAGTAGAGCTTCTGTGTGCAGATTAACAGTTCATGAAGTAGTATAATAATGATAAAAATGCACATGATATTACTAACATCTGCAAATGCCTTTAAGATCATTCACAATCATTTGTAGTCTTCACATTCATCCTTCGCATTCATCCTGCCTCAGGCTCAGGGTCATTCACTGAACAATCACTTACCTTTAACTGCTTCATTTCCATGGCCAAGTCAAGTATCTTCTTGGTGCCCAGTACATTAATATCAATGGCATCGCTTAGTTTTTCATTGAATTTCACCGAAGCGACAACATTGAAGACAATCTGCAGAAAGAAAACAAGCAAATATGTATTGAAACTACAAATGTAATGCATATTAAAAATTGAATAAGAAGGAAATGCCAAAAACAAAACACGTTGAAGCGAGCAACAACAATGGGAACGGCAGCAACCACATGCAAAATGCACGAATGTTGCATACAAAACAGAAGCGACTGCTGCGAATTGAGGCAGTCAAGGGAAGCGTAACAGATGGGGAGTGGGCGAGGGGGTCGGTAAATGGGCATGGGTTAGCAAGTGGTTTTAGTTCTGCTACAGCGTTGTGATAACCTCAAAGTCAGTACACACACACACACACAAACACGCGTTTATAAAACAGGACGCTCGACTCCTGCAGTGCGGCTTGTGCATTGAACATCGACAACAAAGCAATTTTTAGTTTTAAAACAGTGCAAGGACTAAGCAGACAATCCTGCTGCTGCCAGTGGTGCTGCTGTGACTGTGCCCTGCCCGTTGCCCGCTGCCCGCTGCCCGGCACCCGTTGCCGTGGCCAGCCGCTTGTGCAAGTGAGTGACTTGTATGCAAAATGTTTTGCACGAAAAAATAAAGAAACATATATATATATATATACATAAGCGACCAACGGATGCGGCTGGCAGGCCAGGATAGCGCAGGACAATGGCTCGCGCATGCCAAACACTTGAAGCATGCACAGGAATTTTCATTTATTTATATATTGTTTTTTTTTTTTGTTTTATAGCCAGGCAAAGGAGCTGCAGGCCCAGGATCAGCAAGTGCAACAGCAACAGAAACGCTACACAGTTTTGCACATTTTACGTGGCGGATTTCAATTTTTGTTGAAAAGTAGAAAATATATATGTACTATGTGCATAGTTTGTGGCTCATCCTACCGTTTTCTTCTTTGCGGGAAGAGGGGCAAAAATCATAAAATGGAAATAAACCGACTGCCTGCCTGCTATGTCTGCTGCTGTTGTCGTAAACATTGCGCCTGTCTTTAGCATGCAACACTACGTATACGTAATGCACAAACAAACTAACGGACACAAAAACTGACACCGACAGAGGGAGAGATACTGGGGAGGCAATGGGGAGCAGCCCATCCAACAGATAGGCAAACACAAAAGTTTCACACAAAAGACTACCATTGATTGAATTGCCAACACGGCGCAACACACACAACTCTCCAGCAACTCAGACGAACTCGAACTCAGGATATAGGTGTGTGTGTTTGTATGTGTGCACAACTCACCTGGACCTCAGACGAGAGCATTGCACGGTCGGCGGCATCAATGTCCAGGTCGATGGCACTGTAATCAGCGCGTATCGGATGCACCTTCTCCAACAATTGTGGCCGCTCCTCGCGCATTGTATTGAATATCTGCAAAGGCAACAACAACCGGGAGCACATTGTTACCCGGAGGCAGCGATTGATAGCTCACACCCACACCCACACACACACACGCGCGCATACATGCCGATGCCGGGGTCTTATCAACTGCTCACCGATTCATTGAAAAATTCACGCAAACGATCCTGCACACTCTTGTTGTCCTTGCTACGTATCAACATGTAAATTTTGCGCAAACCAAAGGCGCGCAGCAATTTCTCGGTTAGCACTTTGCCCACAAAACCCGTGCCGCCCGTAATGAGTATCGTGGCATTGCTATAGAAATCCGTTACAGGCATGTCATCCCCACCGTCACCAGCACCTGCGCCTGCAGCTCCACTGATGTCCTTAATATTATCATTGACAGTCATATCAACATGTTCGCTGTTTGGTTGTGTTGCCAATTCCACTGGGCTCATGGGGAACGGGTATGCATCGAAGAGCTGCTCTTGATTGCTGCTGCGTCGCGATGAGCTAGTTGAGGAGAAGGCCTTACGCGTTGCTATGGAGGAATAGTCGAAGGCAAAGATATTAGCAGATGAGTGGGAAGTGTAGCGTTATGAAAATTGAAGTTGAATTTAAAATTCATGCAAAACTGCAGCAGTCTGCAGTAGATATGTGAAAGAAGTCCTTGCGAAAATCAAATGATTTCACCATCAAATGAAAGCTTGAACTTATTTCATTTCCACCATTGCTTTCCAAACGTAAATATCAGCCACTGAATAGTGGATATCTAGAGTAGCTGTTGCTGACTGGGATAGATGTACCACTTGATTAATATTGCCGGATCGGCTGACAGGATTAATTAAACAAGGACTTACAAGTCATGTTGAAATGAAAGTGATGACAAAATGGACAGAAAACTATCCAAATGTAATCCTACATGAAGTATCTCGTATTTTAAAATTGAAAAAGCGAAATTGACTCTCTTTTATCTTACTTTTTCTCTTCATAAAGAATGGCGAAAGATTCAAACATAAAGAAGGGGCTCACCATTATATAAGTCACAGGAATTTACTTAGAAAATATTGATTTGCTCTGCTTAAAAACGTACCTTCATTCGCCGCTGACATTTTCCTTTCGTTTTCCCACAAAAAACAAAAAATCCAACCGTTCAGTTCCAAGTCAAGCGACACATTGAAAAGCTTTAAACCATTCGGTTCCACAACAGACTTTCAATCAATAAATGACAGCCATATATCATATAAATTTTTCCCACCAAATGTCAATTAAATTATTATACGTGTATTAGTTTACCCTAACCCCAATGCAATTATGGCAAATACATATATATATATCTACATATACAACTACATTCATATAATATATGCACGCACTGGTTTTTTTTTGTTTCAAGTTGCAGGAAACGCCTGCTGCTTTCCCTCGGCTGACATTGCGGTTGCATTTGACCTGCTAACCTGAACCTGGACACGCCACAGTGCAGCAGTGATATGTATCACCACCACTTGGCCAACAGCTGGCTGCGACACGCTAACAAAACTCAGCACGCCCCCTCCCTCACACACTCACTTGGATCACTCCCTCTCTCTCTCTCTCTCTCTCTCCCTCTACCACCTCCTTTCCGAACCATTTTAAACATTGTTAATTATTCAATTATCAACAGCCAATGCGGCTATTCTTGTCCATCCACTGAGAGCAGACACAGGCATGTCCACCATGTGACCATGTGTCCATATATCTAGCCATCTATGTGTATGTCTGACTGACTGCATGCTGTCCATCCATGTGTGTGCGGGTGTGAGGGTAAAACCGACGCCATGACCGGTCATGTTTAGCCGTTTCTGTGAGCCAAAGCCAGGTCCTAGTTAGTTCATTGCGTGTTTTTTGTTTGTGTCCTTGTTTACGTGCGTATTAGTGAGTGTATGTCTCACTTAGAGTGCAGCATATGTTGTTTGATTGCATGTGAAAAATGAGGCAGCAATACAACAAGTACAATAACATTTCAGACAGCAACAGCCACACGCACGCAACACTCCCATATGCTGTCATTGATGTTGTTGTTAACCGCCTCTGTTATATTTTGTTGTTACTTTTGTTGCTAGATTGCCTTGGTTGGCATATATATATATAGCTCTGTTTGCATTGCCATGCCCTTAATAGTTTACTTTTATCATTCTGATTAGCTCTTTAAGAGCGAATGTTGATTCTAAATTGGTCTTCAACTATTTCAATGTGGGTCAGTGGTTGCTTGGAAATGTGGGAGAGCACTGAAGGAAGCAATTACGTTTAAGGAAAGCGCTTTCTGATAATTCAAGTATTTCAATAACAGCTTATCGCCATCAGTTTGTAATAGATTTTAGTCATATGTCTTAAATATGCTTAGATAACAGCTGATCATACTATATATTTGTCTATATGTGTTTTTTACCTGGTTGTCAGTATCGATCAGAATAAGTCTCTAGACAATTGTTTGAACAACGCTTCTGCAAACAGCAGAGCCATTTGCTGATAGAACGAGTTCGAGCATGATATAGGCTAGCCACTTGAACACACCGATGTTTTACAAGACTAATATAACAATATGTATTATACATATATATAAACCATATATATGGAAACTTCTGAATTTAACGAATAAATTTCAAAGAAATTTGTAGCTTGAAGTTTTCAACATACATCAAAATTTCCAATATCAAATCATATACGTCCCTGAATCATACGTTTACATCAAATAAAATTTTCTGGCGCCAGCCACGGGTTAAAGCTTTAAGTTATATATTTTACTTCCCCAAACGCAAGTAGAAGAAGCTTTCAAACTCTCACAGAAGTAACTGACAAATTTGGCTTAAGCTTTTTATACAGTCTTTGTCTTTTCGACTTCCGGTTTGAGTCTACACTAAAGCTTTATATAAAATTCCTCCACCTCAACACACAAAGCTTAAGTAAAATTACTTGACGATGTAGAAGTAAAACTTCTTAGCTTCACATGCTGCAAATAAAAGCTTACATTTTATAGCAAGTTTATATGCTAGCCATAAAGCTGCTGATTTAATAAAAAGCTTCCGTTCACAATTAATTTTTGAAATTATTTTAACGCGAACATTAAAAACAATTCGCATGGAAGTTATGTGTCAATTTATTTAAATAATTGATAATTGATGGCACAAAAAAAAACAATGCTTTAAATAATAGTCCGCTATATAAAATTGAATTAAAATTGAATGTACGTATGTATGTGCCCAATAGATAGAACGAAAACTAGAAAAGGAAAATATAAAGAATATAGGAGAAAATCCAAATTCCTTGTTAGAGTATATAAGCGATATTTCGAAGTTTTCAATTTTAACAAATGTGATTCCAGAGCCGCCACAATAGTCTAAACAGCAAACCAACTTTTGTATATATAATGGATTAAAAGGACGTTCAATTAGTATTAATTATCTTGGTAAATATATCCAGAGCGTCTGTTGAACGGAGCGAATGTCTTCATTTACTTCGCATTCGAGTTATCTCTAGTTATGAGACCGAATTTCTAGTTCGTAGGCTTCATAGGGAAGATAACTCAAAGGCTTATTTCTCAAAATATCTCCTATAATTGGTAACATCAAGTGCTGTGTGGCATTCAGTCACTGGATCTTCCAACGTATCTGGGGTCTTCGTCTTCTCCGTTGTCCCCATGGAGTACTTTCCAAGATGATCATGGAGGACTTTTCAAGTGATGTGTGAGCTTCAGTCTCTTGATCTTCCAACATATCTGGGGTCTTCCTCTCTTCCTCTCCTCCTCCTCCTCCACCTCTTCTCCGCCAACTACCCCCTGGAGTACTATCCAAGACGGAGATTCTACAGTCTACAGCCAGGCGTACGAAGTGAATCAGCCAGCGAAGTCTTATTCGCCTGACCACGTCAATGCCTCCGTTAGCTCATACAACTCTTCGTTCTATGATATACGATTGGTGTGGCCAACACAAATAGGACCGAAGATCTTACGAAGAATTTTCCTCTCGAACACCCCAAGAGCAGCTGTATCTGATTGCGTTTGCTGTCCAGTCTGCAGCACCATATAAGAATACCGGAAGGATGAGCTTCTTGTAAAGTCTTAGTTTCGTCTATCGAGAGCCCATAGTCGCACCTGTTGCCAAGAACTATTCGGCGCTTAATCTCCTGGCTGACATTGTTGTTCTTGTTGAGAGCAGTGCCAAGGTATATGAACTCTTTGACACATTCAAAGTTATAGTTCCCTACAGACAGTTGTGATTCTCCTCTAGGGCACACCATAAACTGCGTTTTGCTCATATTTACCGCTAGACCTACTTTGGCTGATTCCCTTTCTTTCGCTCCAAAAGCACTAGTAACATCACCTTTAATTCGACAGATGATTTCAATATCATCGGAATATCCAAGGAACTGGACACATCTGTTCGTTACCCGTCCGAATCACAGCGCCTTTTCTTTGATGATTGAAGAGCATACATGAAAGCGAGTCACCTTGTATGATACCGCGCTTGGTAGCGAAGGTTTCAGAGAGGTCTTTTAATACCTTAACGAAGCTGCAGAGCCGACTTGGTCTTGCAAGAATACCAAGCTTGGATGTCGCACCATATAAGCGACCCAGCAAAGGGCTAAAGAAGCCAGTATATATAAACTAAAACTCAAAGATAATACAAAATATGTAAATTCAAACAAGCACGAGCAAAGCCGGCTGCTAGGCTGCCTTTTCATAATTATAATCGCTCTGTAATTAACAGTCCAATACACAAATCATCTGAACAGACAGTTTTTTTGTTTTGGTTTTTGTTTCCATATATTTTTTTATTTGGTATTTGTTGATTGTTTAATGACTCGAAATGTTTATTCATTCATTGGTAATTTAATACAATAATTACATTAATTAGCCTTTTAATGCCAAACACACGCATGCTGAAATTGCACACACTCTCAGTAATGTACGTACACAATGTGTATGCTGAATATTTGCTCGTAAGGTTTGTTTAAAAACTACTTTAATAAATTATGTAATACTAGTTAATTGATTCTATGAAACTATTAATTAAAATAAAGTTTAAAAAATGTGTTATGCGATTTTCAAGTATTTTTAAGGTTCTTCAAGACTTAAATTCTGCTCAAGTTCTTAATAACTTAATGTACTTTAATTATTCAATTTGTATTTGGAGAACAATTAGTATATTCTCGGTTTGAAAATGAAAAAGAAAACACTTTTCTGCTATATTTCACCTAACTTTATATAAATATTTACACATTTAGAAGCTTGCAGCATGAAATTAAATTTTCTGTAGCAACTTTTCGATATATTTATAATACTGTCTATGGCTCCCAAAGAAGCAAAGTGCACTCACGACCAGCTCTCACACTCATCAAATACCTTTATCATCTCCAATGTCAATCGGAATCACAATTCATTATTTCGGAATCACAGAGTTTACGCTCAAAGCCAATTATCCTCAACGCAACTTCTACCCCAGGACTAGGACTAGCGCTTTACAGCGGTTGCCACAATGCTTCAATATCCGCATTGCGAACTCCTCCTCCTGATCCACCGCCTGCTGGCATTTGCACTCGCGATACTTCGCTTAATATACAGGTTCCATCGCATTCCGTCCGGCTGCCAAATTCCTGTTCACAAATGCAACTGGAACTTTCGCGCGATTCCGCTTTGAGCAATGCCAATTGTACACCAGCTCCGGCCCCCTCCACGCCACCCACCACTCCCATGCCTACGCTTGAGGGTTCTTCGCTGGGCGGCGTGGTCGAGGGCAACTCCATAAGCGCCAAGTCATCATCCTCACACTCAATGACATTTGGATGCAATGGCTTGAAGTTGTTGCGTCGCCATGGCGGTAAAGTTGTACCACCACATGGCGCAAAAGTAACCACACTGTGTTGCCCGTGATGTGTACCATTGTTATTGGGACCGACTATAGAACTATGCCCCCTGTCCATGCCATTGCCAATACCCTGAAATCCATTGCGGGTCAGATGCAATCCAGCGGCCTTTACGTTGGTGGTGTGGTTGTGCCGTCCAAAGAGATTACTGCGTATTCGCATCGAAGAATTGGCATAGGTGGAGCGTATGGAGCTGGCTCGCGTATGCATGCTGAAGGTGCGCTCATGGGGCTCCAGGCTGGTTTGGAACTTACAGAAGCACGCCGCAAAGCGTTTGTTGAATTCCCGCTTGAACTTTTCCTAAAATAAAAACACCAATAAAAAGAAAAGAAATGTAAATAAAATGCAAAGTAATTTAAAAGTTTAATGCAGTGCGAAGTTGTTTATCTGGAGGGTGTGCCAATAAGTCTTAAAATACTATTTTGAATGGATTCTATTTACTCTAGTGCAGAGCAAGATATTCTTTGTGTTGTGTATAGCCAAGACTTATTGAAAAACCCTCGTGCACATAGCCTGAAGGAGCTGAGTAAATTGTTTTCTGTCTTCTGTTAAGGACTAAAATAGAATACATAATAGTATCAACCATCTGCTGTTCCCAAATTCATCAAAGGAGTCAGGCATAACTTCTTGAAATCTAGTATAACCCTCAGTCAAATACTTTAGCCACCCACGACGGCTACTTCTTTTTATTATTTTGTGGTAAAAGACAAAAGTTACTAATGAAAATTGTGCTCTGGCTTTGCCACATACCGTGGCATCTGTCACCCATCAGACCCCGAAAGCCCGCCCCTAATTGACAATACTTTGAGAGCTATTTGTCATCTTCGGTGTTGACAGTAAGGCAAAATACTTGTTGGAAAAGTTTTTCTTTTGCTTTAACATTGCCGGGAAAATTCTACGCACGCACACATACACACGAGTACACAGTTTGACAGTTATACAATTTGAATGCCTTTGTCCTGACGTGAAAGTTTACGAGCAGAGCGGCAAACACTTTTATCGATTCTCACGCCAATCCCTTCCTCACTTTCTATATACATATTACGAAGTGGATCAAGCCAAAAGCCACAAGCTGTTTTCGTTTATATGAACATCGATTTACGGATTTTGTGCTCCTTGGGCTGCCACACACACACACACACACACACAGATAGGCAGAGTGATTTGATTTGAGCTGTAACGTGTGGGTGTTTATTGGCAACAGTGGAATGTGCTTTTAATTAACTTGAAGGGGACATTTCCGATTTGTAGGGTAAAATGAGCATTTGTAAAAATATGCCAAACTTTTTATAGGCAAATAAAGTCAAGATAGACATAAATGTCAATGACAAAGTGAAGCCAATGTTGCCTTGACAATAAATGATTTATACTTCGGTTGGGAAGTAAACTTTCGAGATCATTATGAAGCACAGGCAGCAGAAACAATGTTAAAGACAAGTTTGGCCACAAATTCTTAAAGAAGTCTTAAAGTTGTCTTTTGTGCATGACAAGTTGAAGCCTGATGAACTCAGTTGTGGTTAAGCCTAAATAAGCTGACTTTTTGGTTAGACCATAGGATTTCCAGACTGTCAAAAGCCGCATGGCTCGAGAGGAAGATATTTAACAAGAAATCTTAACATTGTTTTGTTTGGTCTCTATTTATTCTATTTGAAAGCTAATTTAAAATTAAATTAGGGAACTGTGTTAATTCAGGTTTCAAAAGTAAATTGTATATCATTGGGCAATTTATAGTACCCAGTAGAAAAATTGAAAACTCTATTAGAAATTTTCAACTTTGTTTAGGCATTCTTCGCAAATTATTTATCCCGGAAAATATTCAAATGTTTAACACAAAATAGGTGTACGTTCATCTCTAGTAGGCTGAACTCCAAGAGCCGTAAGATCCATACATACAAGAGGGTAAGGCTAACTTCGGGTACCCGAAGCTTTCATACTTTAATAAGAAAAGTTAGCTTTGTAGCTCGATCCTCATCAAATTTAATCAATGAACTTACAAAACACATTAGCTAGATGCACGCCTATATACATTCGCTTATACATACAAACATATATTCAACTACAAACTACAACATGCACACATATATAAATTCATACACATGCTTTTGCTTTGAAGGTAAGAGAGAGCTAAACTTCTACTGTTTTCATTGTGAAAGAATTCGCTAATTCTTCCCTCCCTCTCACACACACAGCGTAATGCGAACTGCAATATTATTTATATTAAGGCATTGGTATCTCATATGGCAAGTATATAGTTGTTCATTCCGAATCAAATTTGGTCATTAATAGGCTTAAAACTGAGAGACTAGTTCACATACAAACACACATGCACATAGGCGGCAATGGCTTTATCGATTCGTCTTGTCATGCTGATCAATAATATATACACTTTATGGGTTCGGAGATTTTAAGGCATAGAAGGAGCAAGGGTATATTCTATCCCTTCAACATATTATTATGCAAAAGTCTAACTCATTTTCCAAATCGATTTCAAGTATCAAAAAACCCACATAAGTGCTTAAGTTGCTGTAACACTTTAACCTCCCGAGTCCACCTCTATTTTCAGAATTTTTAAATTCTAAATTTCCCCTCAGAATTTAACTCTGTTCGTCTTAGGGAAGCCCCACTGCAGGAACTTTATAAGCTGTGAACTTACATACTTATTTGCTAGTGTTTATCCCGCTTACTAAAGCCTAATAATTTCCCTCGGGCCAATCACTCGCACAACAGACAATCAAAAAATCGAACAGTCAAACAAATGAATCTGGGAATTGTGTGGGGGGTTTGTGTGGATATATACGCTTTAGCAACGACTATACTCACATTGTAAATGCCATAAATAAAAGGATTATAGCAACTATTGCTCATGGCCAGCCAGTCGCAACAGAACCACACGATGCTAATGAAATGGTAGTCGTTGATTTCCGGTATCGTCACATACAGTATGTTATAGAGCTGCAGCGGCAGCCAGCAGAGTCCAAAGATAACTACGACAATAATCAGCATTTTGATGACCTGCAAATGGTTAGACGAAGGAAATGAAAATGCGACGTGTTTAATAATAAACAGGACACGAACAACGGACACAGTCCGGCCAGTGCACCATTCCCTACCTTCTTTTTGTTCTTGAGCAGCGTAATGTCCCGGGAATCCTGTGCATTGCCTGGTGCTCGGGTGCCCCATAACCGTACTGCCATTTGAATATACACGAAGCTAATGACGCAGAATGGCACCAGATATTGTACAAAGACCAGGGAGTAGCGATACGTTTGCAGTTGGTCATCCGATAGGTTCTTGTTCATGCAGAAGGGACGCGTAACATTGAAAATGACGTCGTTCTCTGTGAAGTGAGTGAAGGAGAATGTATATAGAAATGTACAGTCACACTTAACCTCTGTGTATCTTCTGAAAAACTTAACATTTCAATTGCTTAACATTTCGACTTACCCCTAAAACGTTCATTAATCTCCTCCACACGAAAGGCTATGGCAAAGGGCATGGCAAAGATCAAGGCTATCAGCCAAATGCCAGCAATTATGAACTTAGAAATGAATTTCGTAGGACGTGCCCTGAAAGGTTAAGAGCAGGCATAATCTAATGAGTCAACCAAACTGATTGCTTGGACTTACCGCAAGGGATTAATAATGGCACGATGTCGGTCGATTGCAATTGCGGTTAGTGTGAATACGGAGACATTCACACTCACCGCCTGCACGAATGGACAGAAGCTGCACATGAACCAGGGCAGATTCCAGCGTTGCAGCAAGGCAGCCTGAAACTGTGTGAGGGAGAAATTTGCTTATGAAATCAAAACACGGACTTTAGGGTAGATAATATGAACGCAGCTGATACAAACCAGATGCCTAAGGCATACAGCGCACAGTGGCGTGTGTAAGCCTCCGAAATGAATAATAACAATTAGATCTTACATAACATTACCATAAGTCCACCCCAAATATTTGTGCTGTAAACAATTTAATTATTTAAGCTCCGCTTAATAAAGTAGCCGCAAAATGTCAAAGGTCGCATTTCTAAGAGACTCATTTGTCTTGCTGGCACATGCGAGATTCTATTCACGAAATTTCCATAGAAATTCGGCGTTGAAATATCTTCTTGAATGTGTAAGCTTAGGTTTGATTCTTAGAAAATCTATAAACAAAGAACGTGTCTGATGTGGGCGACCAACTCTGTTTATGTTATGATTCTATGAACAGTTTGATTTACATATTTGGGACTTTAGCCTCGGCATTATTGTGCCTGCAATGGCCGTGTCGGCTACTTCCACGCACACTTCTAGCTGGCGACAGGGAGCGCTTGAGATCGAATGCCAGCTTCTTGGACTGATAAACTAATAATTGGAGTGTTATCAAGATAGTGATAGTGAGGGTTCTTAAAACGAGCACATATAGTTGAACCAAGTCTTTCTTGAAATGAGAACATATCTTAGAAGGTTCCTATAAGAAACCTAAAGCGTTCGAGAAGTGAGTACAAAGTCCGTTCTGAAATCGGAGAACATCGTTTTTGTTACTTGGCCTTTTTAACATCACATGTCGTCCACATTCCTAACCCAGCATGTAACTACACTGTGCTTTGCCCTGCTTTCAACAAATTAACCGATTACCAAAGCCGCATAGAACAATCTTCCTTAAGTTCCTTAAGCAATAAGCGATTAACAGTGTGAAATTGTTCACGCTGTTACAAATTGATCATAAATCCCATATCATGCGTGAATCTTGTCGATATATCAAAGACTTTTACCAAATCTAATAATAGTTTTCTAGAATTAATCACCACTGCCAGGGTCAAATAAATGTACCCCACAGTGCAGAGGCGACTCGCCCAAACGAGGTGCAGATATTAAATTGCCACAGTCTATGAACTGACGACCAGAATGCTACCAGTCCCCAGACCAGCTTCCATGCCAATGCCCATTCATGGCTTGGGGCTGCTGTGATTTGTGAGTTTCGTGCGGTTTGCGTTTTGCGGACATTTGTAACGCGCGTAATGTCCTATGGCTATATATATGTTTGTTCATTTGTGTTGTGTCCATGAAATTGAACATTGTTTGTTGTCCCTTGTCTCTTCTAGCTCATTGCCGCGTCAGTGGTGTCGTGTTAGCGGGGTTCAAATACCAAATTCAGTAAATTACGCGGAGCAGCCACTACAGTTTATTGTCTACAGTCTACAGCCAGACTATGACGACAACTGGAGAATTTCCGAGCAATTGTCATATTAATGAAAATTAATTGTTGCGTATCCTGGACTGTTAATGGCTCAAAGTGATAAGCCTAAATGATTAAGCATGACCTTTTGCGGTTGGTTTGACAATTCGAAGATTAATTCATTTGACATTTTAATGCAAACGCAAAATTATTTTCAAGCGCTTTTCCTAGAATCTCAAATGAATTAAAATTTGTTGGATTCTACAAAAAGCCTGCGGGTGCCCTGAGCACTTACATAGACATATATATTTGACAGTGATATTTTTCTTTCATCTGTTAGGTAAAAGAATATATTCAACGATGAGGGAGGTGGCGCGAAATGTGTCACCTGCTGTTACTATGCTGTGAGGCATAAGACAGCAGCCCAGCTTGGTAAGGGGCAGGATATGTTCTCAAAAAGGAAAAACGATTCACGCACAAATATAAGAATTTCAGTTAGAATTAGCAGCAGAGACAGCTCCCCTGTCATTCATATTTGTAAGGCTGACACACAGCGTAGATTACATATTTAATTCAGAAAAAGTAATTGAAAATGTTGGAAGAAAAAAACAACTAAAAACTCTGCAAAACCTTGTAATGTATTCGCATTTCAGAAGCCCGAAGCGTGCTAAATTATATAAAAATTTGCAGTTTTCTGAAATGTGAATGCATTAAAATGTTTCGCAAAGTTTCAGTTCATATAGAATTTAGTTATTTCACTAAAAATATATAACATAAATTACCAGACGAACAGTTTGCAACAGTTTAGCATTAATCTAAAAGATTTCTTCATTATCTGTTTTTTAAATGTAATTAAATGCATTTACTTTTAAGACTTCTATACTAAATCAAAATTAAGTGAAAACATTAGTCTAATAAGCAGCCACAGATATAGTGATTCAATGTAGACGTTGTAGATGCTCCAGTCTTCCCTTTTAGAAATGAACTTTAAATACTGAAAGGTGTCTAAAAATTGCTATCATTAAAGAGATTAATATATATTCATAGAGAATCGATAAACGTAAATGAAAAAGTACCCATTCTAGAACAACATAACAAAAACCAAGATTTGAATTGATTGTTAGTTCAAAATAATCTTTTTTTGTTGGTTTGCTTTAGCGACCTTTCTATTTGTATATGTATTAGTTTAGCAAGCTTGAGGTCAAGTGAGTGAGGAAGGCTTATTTAGTTAAGTCATTTACAGCTAAAGTTTTATGTTGAAGTTCAACTGACAGCAACCAAACTCACTATGTAACAGCAATCGACAAGTAGTAACAGAATTCATGAATTCTTCAGACGTTAGACTTTTTTGGCTGTTTAGACATACAGTTCCCCTCATCAGTAACCTATTTAGCACATATTGACATATACGATCAGTATGACAATTGATAACTGAAACTTAATACCCTCTATTTAACTGCCGATACGCAGAAAAAGGATTTTCGAATTACAAACGCCTCTTCTCTTGCTTAATTGATATAAAACTGTCATATGTTTGTATCTGTGCGCCTGTTAGTCATTGAGAATCAATGGTACAGTTAATTTTTCTTGTCTTCCTTTGCCATGTGTGTTTATTTTGCCACATAGAGATATCTACATGAAATTATGTGCTTATTCATTCTTAAGTTTTTGGCTTCTTTTTGCGACCTTTCTATTTATGAATGTTTTCATTAAGCAAGCTCAAGTGAGTGAGAAAAAGCCGATATACCCATAGATAAAAGCATTGCTGTCTGATATAAGCTTTTGAATTTATTAGCCGAACAATTGCTCTTCGACAAATAGCTATTTCGTTGGCATCAATTTCGTGCACGTACTCAGAAAACGATTGCACATTTCGAATGAAAAACAATTGACATGCACGCGCTATCATTTACATGGAAATTGAATTTGTTGTCAGTTGCAATTCCAATTGCTTCGCATGTTCATGCATATTCCACTAAAACTTCATTACTAATTCACTAGAATTCCTATCAAGCAATTGAGTTCAACATAGCTTTTAGCGATTTGCATCCTTTGTTTCTTGCCTTCGTTTGCGCTTGCCCCCGTGCTGCGCCCCTGCCTACACCCATTAACACATCAACCAAAAATAGCATTTAAAATTCAAGTTGGTAATATTCCATTATCAAATCGCAAGTGTGCGGGTGCGGTGCAGCCAACTAACATTTCTAACAATTTTCTGGCTCCAAAATATGCTCGTCCCTGCGCGAAAACCATGTCAGAGTACGCATGTGTGCGCGCTGCTCTTGTGTTTAAGCGCCGGAAATTAAATTGGCGCTCGATTATAGCGGAATTGATGTTTACCGTATACCGTTTGCGGTTTGTCCTCCCACTGGGTCGTGCCCGCAGAGGTCATGCCAATCACAGAGCGAAACTGGGCTAATGATATTACACTGATTTATGTGCACAACGTGTTAACAGGCTGACGAAAAACTCAGCAAACTCAATTTATTTATCATGTCTGCCGCTGAGTGTCGACATGGCGTATACGTAATATTTAATGAATGCTAAGCTGCACTTATTTTCATACAACATTTAACATTGCGCCAGTAATTCCCACAATGGATAGCTCTAATTATAAAAACCAGCACTATATATTCTTATATATTTAAGCTCACCTGAAATGGTATGCAAAAGATTCCAATAATGACATCGGCCAGTGCCAAATTGGCAATATACATATTCGTAACGGTGCGCATTTGCCGGGTGGTGGCCACCACCCAGATGACGAGGGTGTTGCCAATCACAGCCACTATGCTGATGCCGCCATAGAAGATGGAGAGGAGGGCCACAATCTCAGCCGGGGCGGCGTACAAGCGTTCTAAAAACGAGATAAGATATAAGAGGCGTAAAAGATTAAGTGAAAATGCAAATGATTGCCTGATTGACGGCAAATTGAAAATGTAATTCAAATTTAATAGTGACAGTGGCAGATTTATTCCCGCCAAGTGTCAATTGTAAGCTGCATATCTTAGCATATAATTACTTAGAATTTAAAATGTTGAAGCAGTGTTAAGACTAAGATCTGAAATAACTTCAGTTATAATGATATAATGATGTCAGTGATTGAGGCTAGTAGACAAGGATAATTCGTTTTAGCATTTTCCTTAGTGTGATGTGTTTTGGAAGCTGTGCTAAATTCAATGCAGTTCCGAAATCCACGTAACAACAAATACTATCCTTATGCAAATAAATGTAAATATTCAAGTACTTCTGCGAGTAAACTTAGAAATTTTTTAAGAAATTTTTCTGCTAATTCCACCAAACAGTTGAAGCTCCTATGTACCCGATATTTTCATTAGCATAAGCTTTGTGATCAAGATCAAAGCGAGTAAGAATATAACCATCTTAATACTTTGGATCTCCACTTATTGAAGAACGTTGATTGTTGTTCATGCTAAGCTCTTATCAATTAGAAGTCTAGCAGACAATATCAGAAGACCCGCCTTTCTGACTTGTTTTTTTCGGCAGCAAAAAACAAATTCGAAGTGGAGCTGGGCAAGAATCACAGCTGTTTCGAGTGCGGCCAAGCGACTCATCAAAGAATATTTGTAATTTAGTGGAAAAGTGCCAATACAAATTCGAAACAGCATTTCATTCAGAGCCATCCAGTTGCTTCTATATCTTCGCCACAAGCTAAATAAACAAATATGATCGAAATGCCGAAAATTGTGATGCACACAAATATTTACTTTTTAAAAGTCAATACAGAAAATATGTATTTCCTAAAAGCAATCTAAAAGAAGAAGAACTTAGCAATCTTTTAAAACATTTCTCTAACCTCAATGAATGTGAATGTCCAATTAAATTTTTCCCTAGCTACAATTCATGTATGAATGGAATGCCTACGACTAAGCCTCAACTTGTTTTTACAAAGGAAAAACTTCAAAGTAGCAAAAAAAAAACTACGTGGTACATTTGTGTTATTGAATGCTGTCAGAAAATACAAAAACAAACATGTCAGTCTTTGATGGATGAGGTCGAGTTGCTAAGTTAGTCGTTAGGGCCATATCTGCCCGTACATATATGTAAGTAATAAAAAAGTCAAATGTAAGGCTTACCAAACTCGGCTTCCTCCTCAGCTCCAGGCAACAGTTGCTCACGCAGTTGCAGCTCAGTTATATCCACTTCCATGCCGCTCAAGTTGCTCTTCTGGTCGGTGATTTATCTTTTTCGTTGAATTCAGCTGGAAATCTGGTGACTAAAATGGCTTCGTTTCGTACTTGTAAATGCTGAACGACGCCGTCGTTTCACTCAGCATGGAATTTATTTATGATATGCAATGCATTTTCTTTTCCCATTCATGGCTGCAAGCTGGAATGGAATAGAATGATGGAGTAAACATGTTAAGCTGTAATATATTGCAGCAGCTTGAGAATTTTTAATGAAAATTTCAAAAGCTTTATTTATGACAATGGTAAAAGACAAAGACAAAAGCCAAGCACACTGGTTGGAAGTTTGCAAATTTTTAACATAAATTTATATATATATATATATTTAGTTGAACACTGCCCTTGCCATATGACATGGCGAAGGAATACAGAGGCAACCAAGTGTACTAAGACCTGACATCTTCGCAAACAAAAGGCAAGAGATCAAGTGACAAGAGCCCGAAATAATTAAAGAGAAAGCAAAAGGACAACTCAATGAACCAAAGCAAACAGTGATATACCCAAAGAAGAAGCAGTTTTGTAACGAAGAGGTAACTTTAATATAGATTTAAAAACAAAATATGTAAAATATGAACTTAATTCAAAATTACAATATTAATATTGGTTCTTAGAGTTAAAGCGACTAAGGGCATCTAGCTAAAACATAAAATTATATATTTAATCATATAAAAATCTCTGTGGTTTTTTGTTCACTAGATTGTGATGGTGTCCAAATATCAGGTAACATTAATCTGATTGTGTCAAGCGAACCAATGTTGTAAAAGTGAAATTTCAGGCTGCATTTACATTAGAAGAACGCTCTGTAATTCGTGGCTCGTGTTGAAAGTTATTCTATCTGTGAGTGTGTGAGCATGTGAATGAACGCCTGATCCAGGATTGATTTATTCTATTCCATTTCGGAAATCTCGATGTAAAAGATCCAACTCACACTGGTCGGCCTGTCACTGAAAAAAGCAATGAAATTTTGCAACTGATTGAGCAAGACCTGCACAGAAGCACACACATTTTTCATGACGCGGACGAAAATGTCGGAGCTGGGTTGGGAAGTTTTGATTTAGCCACCCTATATTCCGGACCTGTCAACCTCTGACTACCATTTGTTTGTGTCTCTGTACAAAAAAGTGTTGATAAACAATTGGCCGAGCGAATACAAAATCACTTGGCCAAGTTTTTCGCTGATAAACCACAGAAACTCTACACCGATGGATTTATGAAGCTTCCCAGAAAATGGACAAAAATTCATAGATAATAATGGAAAACATGTAATTGATTGAAACTGATTTTGAATAAGAACATTTGTGTTGCAGAAAAAGAAACTAGGGAGACTTTTTACTTGACCCAATATATAACAGATGTTTCTACTGTAATAGATTTGGTTTCTAAGGAAATAAAAGAAAATTCTACAACAACTTTAACCTTAAAGCTGCAAAGCTCTCCATCAACAGATTTGCTAACCATTTTCAGATGGCTATATTTAATGGGCCATTTGAAGTTATTCCCATTAAGTCAACCAAGATTTATCTTTCAAATGTTTCGTTAAGGCAACTTTTTGACCAATGAGTTTTTTGAGTGTTCGTAGAAATATTTTAATTGCCATCAATTATTTATACAATGTCCATCAATCCTGGCTGCCCTTTAATTTATGAGCTGCTGCCAACAGTATGTAGCTGATGCTCAGGTATACCCACACACACCCGCAGAATCACTCATTGTCACGCCACAGGCACAAGATAAATGAAATGAAATTTGAAATCAAAGCAGAACTTTCTGCACTGCGTCATTGGCTGGTTTTCCATTTGCAGTGGTTTTAAGGTCAGAGTGTGCTGTGTGAGCAGCTACAATTGCTGGTGACTTCTATGAGTAATGAATGACCCAGCCCCAAACTCAGCCCCTCCCGTTCAGCTGTCAGATGAGAGCATTCGTATAAACAAACTTTGTTTTACATAATTGAAGGCATTGTTGCCTTTGTGCTGTTCTGGTAAGCTTGGATTTTCACCTGCCTCAACTCACACATGCAAGTTCTGGCTTTTATTGAATTTTCAACCAACGCATGCCATAGACCAGAGGAATTTGTAAGCCATTGCGGCGACAGTAAATATGTTTCATACATTTCTATTTTTGTAAGCTCTAAAAGTTTTGCTTTATACTTGCTTTTATGGCACGGTATCATAATAATTTCATGTTTTTATTGAGAAATAACATTTTCATACACGAACAAACACAGCAACGGACACATGCAGACAGTGTCCAGAGTCCCAGCGGGTTGAAGCAGCTGTCACATTTTAGGGTGGTGCCTAAAACATAACAATTTGTACCTGGGCAAGTGAGAGTCTTGTTGGTTTGCTTTTAATTATGTCTGTGACATAAACTCGATTCAGATTTATTCATGCGATTGTGAATTTGTTTACCTGCCAATGTATTTTGGCCAACCTTGTTTACATTCTCAAAGAAAATCTATTTTGCTTAATAATTTTGTTAAATGATGCAAATTAAAAGCTGTTTATTTTCTTTGTGCAACTTTTGTACTTAAAAATGCATCGTCAGCGAAAAAGTGTGTTGTATTTGGCTGTTCTTCGTAGACCCAGATAATTGATGGTTTAATAACTTTAGTTTTGCCAATATGAAACTTTATTTTCTGAGACCAAAATTTGTTCATATTAGGAACCACTCTAGACTATTTATTTCCATATATTTAATGAAAACACACAAATTCCATTTGCTAGTTGCACACGCACACAGAATATGTATCCTTAAGTGCATATCCAGACCTTTCTTGGCACGTAAGAAACACAAAAACCGAGAGTGACATTTTTTTCCACCTGTTCAATTTCCATAAAATTCACCTTCTTTTATTATTTAAACCCAGAATTGCTTTAATCAGCATTTTTGTCCAAAAGCTTCCATTTGTTGAGCTTAACTATAACATCAATAGACAGACAGACACAGGCAGCTCGGATTGGAAAGGCTCAACTCAAAATAAATCCAATGTGATATCTCTTAACAAAGAAAACAACAAAGGCTGAAACTTTAGCTAAAATTGTAGTTGAGATATTTGTGTGTGTGTGTGGGTGTGCCATTGTAAATGCTGAGTTTGTAAAGTACAAACATATTGGTTTCACTTTTTTCAAAAAAAAAAAAAAGTAGAAAGAAAAAGGAAAATTGCTGCTGGCAACAAACTCATTTTGCATGCTGGTGTGGTAATAGCGTTTCAGCTTGAGGTTGAGGTGTTACCTACCAACTCATGGGTTATGAGCATTCACGGACACTTAACAAGCACACATTCACTAACGAACTCATTACACACTTGCAGAGGGTGTTATAGTTTTCTCAATATATTTGTAACACATAGAAGGAAGCGTCCCCTACCCCATAAAGTATGTATATTCTTGATCGGCATGACAGGCCGAGTCGATCTACTCATGTCCGTCTGTCTGCCTGTCTGTCTCTATGCGATCTGCTCTCTCAGTTTTAAAGCTATCGCCTTGTAATTTTCACAATTTGCTTATTTTTGCAATAAGCTGCTCATATGTAGGAATCGGATCAAGACTGGACCACTATATTATTTATCTACCATGTATGAACCCATTTACAATTTAAACTTTGTAAGTTGGATGGCGCCAACAAAATTGTATTTGAACACCAAACAGCGTTGTTTGTGCTAGTCCTCTGCTCTGTCACGCTCACACTCACAAATAGATTTCTTAGAAAGCTTATCTGTTGTGTGTAAATTTTTATAAAACCTTGGCTGTTTTTAAATCCGAATATGTCTATTTACTTGAATCGTATTAGAAAGAAGATTGCTTCGCTGCCTATTGCTACTGCTGAAGGAAATACCTCTGTTATCGATATATTATAAGGATCAGTCTACTTAGTTATTTTCCTTTTTATAGTTCTGCAAGGGTATATAAGGTTCTGGTACTCAACGGAAGCCTTCTTCTCTTGTTTTGCTACTCATTGCGGTGTACTCCTCTTGCTGATTCATTAAAGTTGGTGTTTCACCAGTGTAACGCAATCAACAACTTTTATGAGCAAAACTTTTCACCCAGCTTATGTATTTGTTAGTTTCGAGAAAAGCTAAATTCAAAGGTGGAAATAAGTTTCCTTGTAAATTCAATTAGTCTAGCTATGTTTTTGAAATTAGCCTGAAATACCCCCTAAGGTTTTCTGTTCGTAACGTTTGATGGCGAGCATTCACGGGGCTATGGTATGTATATTGAGAATTACAGTTGGGTGTGAGTCGTTATTTTCCCAGAACGGCACTTATTCGTGTATTATTCGTATATTAGGTCTGTCAAATACAACACGAACAATAAATTGTGAATTTGTCCAATATTTATGCTTTAATAATTGTTTAAAAAATATCATATAAAAATTACTATTGCAATATTACTTTGCAATATTTTTGAACTTTAATTAAATTTAGTAAATTGAAAATTTAATTTAAAATAAAATTTTGTTTTTCCCACTAATAAAACCCCACTTGGAAGTGAGAATATGAAAATTGCCTTTTACTCTAATTGAAGAGCTGCCCTCAGAAGTATGCTATGGAAAGCTATTCAAAGGGACACAACAAAAATCTGGCGTAAAAAAGGCCGTGAATATATTTAAATTCCGAACAACACTTGAGCATCTTTTTAAGCACACATACACGACGGCAGGTGAAGGGCGGGCGCGCGCGCACGCACGCACACATGAACATCAGAGCCGAGTCGTTTCAATTAATGTATAAAAATTTACAGCCTTTTGACTTTAGAAGCAGAGCTGATTATTTCTTATTTGGACTTTGTGTTGGCAGTCGCAGACACGTGTGCGCTGTTCATTTGCATGTGGAGCGGAGGCAAGAGATACCACAGCAAATATGAATGTATTTGCGACATAAAACAAATAAGCGAGCGCAATGAAAAATCATTAAAATACATTGTTGTTAAAATATGTATAAAATTGCGTGAGGCATATTAAAAAATATATATAAGTATTACCTATAAGCGAAGGTTGCGCGAGAAATACTTTGTGCAAAGTGAAATTACAAATTTTATCATAAAAATATTGTTTTCGTTATACAAATATATTAACATTTTCCAACGATTTGCTATAATTTTTGTATCTTCTATTGATTTTTATGGAAATTTGGTTTCATAGCATAGGAAAAATTAAACGAAGTTGGGACTAGCGTCAGATATAAAAGTCGATGAATTGAAGATGAATTTGGACGGGCGAAAAAATCCTAAGAAAAAGCCCTTCAAAGAGTCAGATATATAGAGATAAGATAGCTTTAAACAGATGGTAAATAATCGAAACATGTAATGAAAACACAAATATATATTCTCAAAGAGAATCATCATGAAATTGATTCCCTAAAAAATCTAGGGAATAAGTACATTATAAATAATTAAGTCTTCTAGATATGTCTTATTACATAGAGAGTATTCATTTCAATTTTTCAAAATATTATATGTGTATAATATTCTCTATGAACTGCTCTCGCATTTGCTCGCATTTGTGCGTACATGTTTATCAGACATGTAGTCAAGCATAAGACTTCAAAAGAAAAATGCTTATTAAATATCAGAAGCTCTTTTGCTCGCATTGGAACCCAATAACCCAGAGCTAGACAATTTTTCATACATACATGCTTGTAAATATTTGAATACATTTTCAATACACACATTTCTTTTGGCTAAGCATGGCGTTGGCCTTTATGAAAGATGTCCTGGAAGGTGACCAAAATAGCAAAACAAACATCTAAAGCTGTCTGGATAAAATAAGAATATTCTACTATAGGAAAATGAGCAAGCCAGCTTAGGTCAAGGATGCATGTTAGACATCTTGGACTTGAACTCATCGCCATCCCTGGCCGCTTACAATGCCAGCGAACTTTTTAAGCCTCGGGCTGAGCTTAAGTCGATGATGTGTAAATGAAAATGTATTCATTTAAATGGGTGTGATGTTCATGTGGGTGGCCTGGTCAGTGCAGATGTTGAAAGGCAACTTTAATATATAAATGGCTTGAAAAGTAAAATGAGAAAGATGCACATCTTTCACTTCTCTTCTATATACTTTGTTACTCTTATTGAAGTTCACAATATTAAGCCAAACAAGAACTTCTTAATGACGATACTCTGGCTGCTCGCTTAAAAACCACATTTGCTGAGCCTTCTACCACATTTGGGGTGGCTGCCAATTAGTACTAAATTAATTAACCTAAATTAAGGAAAAACCACAAGAACATGAGATGCTACTCATGAAATGTTAGTACATTAGCTTTTATTTAATTATAAATCATCATAATTTAATGACTGCCTTAATTCCATAGCGAGAGTTCTTTTAGCTAAAGAGAGAGATGCAAACGTAGACGTTGCCTCATTTTAAGTTTGCAATCACACAGTTATTTACTTTATTTGAAATGTAAATCTTTTAATTAGAATTTTCTAATGTATTTATTAGTATTATCTAGTTCAAACATCGATAGAATTTGAAATTTTATGAAATTAATCCACAAAAAAAATTATTCAGAAGTCAGTTTGTATTTTGACAAATGAGCAAAGCATTCGTGAGCGTAGGCTCACCAAACTGGCTATGTGGACGACCTTGGAATCTACAATTGAACTGCCCAATTTACCAACTCCCAATTTACTTATATGTATATCCAGCAGCTGTGATTAAAAACCTGCATAAGTGCTACCATAATACAGTGGTCGATTTCAAAAGAGGAAGTACTTAAGCAGGTTGACTGCGCAGTTTGAGTCTCATGAAAATTAAGCCGGATTTAAAATATGAAAAGGAAAATATATTAAATTAATCAATATTGCTGCAATTTAATACGAGTATTGAAAGGAGAAGTTAATACTTTATGTTTATTGTGGTTCTGATCAAAATAGTGGAATTTCAGCTGCGGAATGGAACTTTTTTTATGATATTGGTAAATGCTTCAAGATCCTATTTTGTTAATTTCAGTGGCGCGTTTTTGTGTTATCCTCAAATAAATCAAAGCAAGCTTGATGTTTTTTTCATATTTCATTAGACTTTCATGTGAATTTTGATTGATTTTTTTGATTTTCTCAATCTTAATAAGAAACGAAAACGTTTGTAGTTTTAAGTGTTCACCAGGGCTCATTATGAATCGGTCGGATATACGAAAGCTATCTGAAGTAGTATTCCGATCTTGACGACTTTGACATATTGACAACTAACTAGAGATAGAATCCTATGATAAAAGTTTCACTTCGAAAGCTGCCGATTCCATACAAGACCAACTGTGCTTAAAAGACAAATTTGCTGTACTTTTTACAATCAAAGAGAGATTTTCGACTAATCCACTCGATCGTTCAATACCCCAAACTCATACATTGCCAGAGTCCTATCATTTCTTGCAATCTTATATATAGTCATGTTTGCAAGCAGATGAAGAATATGTACACCCTATCTATATATCTGGCATTTATATTTCTAATCGCATAAAATGTACGAGTATGTTTTAATTTTCAGCCCACCTGAGACTTTTTGAACTCACTTACCCTAGTGTGTTAGCTTCTAGACAGTTACTGGTAACGTTTAATATGCTGTCTTCCCCTTGGGGAACAAAATATAATGAATGACTTAGCAAGTCCTTACGGTGTCAGCCTCATCGTAAATTTGCAACTGCTAATTAAATATTTATGCCTCTTGTATAAATTTAACGGCTTTGTAAACTGAAAACAGCGGCAACGTGAAATTCACTTCCAAGCTCTTAAACTGACCCAGAATTATTATACAAAATTGATGTAAAAGGATTGCATAAAATTACTCGTACCGAGTAAGATGTTAATTCAATCAATGAGAAGCTTTTTCGGATTTTCAACTTTCTGCGAAAATAAAATTATCCACTTCATTTGGCTGTCCACTCTGGCATGTGGTGGCACTTTGTCTACACCTCAATTTCATATCAAAGACAAACTTTTCTGGCTGCTCATTATCTTACCCCGAATGCCACTGGCCATCATTTGCCATTATGCGAGCATGTCCTGTCAATCTGCGGTTGGTTACGGCACTGAAAAACATGAGTGTGGGCGTCGGCCAACCTTCAGAGGTTGAGAATGCACGACAAATTTGCGAGCCCGTGTTCTTAAAAATGAAAAATTAATAAGCAAATAATTTTAGGCAACCCTTTTGGGCCGCTTATAATTGGAAACTGAGTCTCCCTGGTGCCCAAAAGCTTATGAGCCCACAAAAAAAAAAGGACACAAATGGAAGACCCCAAAATAAGGTAAGATTGTAGGATTTGAAATGCGTGTTTTTGTCACACAATTTGCGGTATTAAATGTAATTGTAATAAATGTGGATGTTACCCGTAGGTGTTTTTTGTGGCCACACAGTAAACAGAACACAGGATATCCTCGGCCGGTGTTGCTCACCTCTGGCTTGAACAGAAGCCAAATGTGGCAAATATGTGGCCTAAGGTCTGACAACAAAGAGTTTAATCACTTCGTCTCACTTCTTTATTTGATTTGGCTCTGGGGAGCACGCTCAGCAGTGTGCGTGAGCAAATGTAATTATGTGCATACGAGCACGAAATCACGTAATGATGCGATTTCTGTATGCCGACAATTTTACGAATTTAATTTCACTTTCGGGTTAATACGGAGAGCCACTGTGGCAAGAGCTAGGCATCCTAGTCGCGCGAGTTAACATTATCAACTGTTTGGCGAAGTTCGTCTTTGGCTTTATCAACTGTTGAACGGACGAGGACGAATGCCGAATACCCGAAACGGCAGACAAGCTCGTCTGCCAGAAAGGAAGTGAAAGGACACAACTCAAGATGAAGCGACTTTCACTTACACACACACACACACACGCACACACACATCGGCACTTCCAGACAAAACAGAACACGCTGCAAGTCCAACATGTTCGACAGCCAACATGCTTGGTCATTTCATTTCGCTGGGAAAACTTTTACAAATTATTATGTGTCGCGTTTTAATTTGGCAAAACAGCTTTAGGTTTGCGTGGGGTGCGAAGTGAAATAATTTGGCAGGAAACGGCAAAATAAGCAATTAGTGCGCTTTTCATAATTCAGCAAAATGAGAATTGCCTTTAAATTAAAAATTAATTAGATATTTATGCACAGCGATTTCTTGAGTGATTCGAGACAAGTGACAAATCAAAATAAGTGCGTTAGGGCACACACCCACCCGCGTTACATCGGATCTACCCACTTACTGGCATAACCATACCATACCCCCACTTATCAGGCATTTCCATGCCATAAACTCTGACTCACATTTCAATGCGTAAAGAACACATTGAACTCTTTGATACATTTACATATTAGTCTGCCATTTATATCATGTCACGACATTTCTAAGGGTTTTTCACAGTCAGCCGGCCAGTGTTTACAGCTCTTATGATAAGAGTTTTAGCCTAAGCTTTTAGCTGCTATTTATGATAAGTATTAACTGGAAACTGAATTTGAGCAAACAATACTTTCGTTGATCTTTCAATAGAATTTTGTTATACGTTTTATATTTTTCAATGAGAGCAAGAGACTATTAAGTTTGTTTAGGGTCCGCATGTTTATCTTAATGATTACGCTACGTTTGAGGGTTATTCGAGCTAAAGTTTTGAGTAATTCAGGGTAATAGCAGGTGATGCTTAGTTGAATTTCGTAAGCAGCCTTAATACCAAAGGTACACTTCTATCTATCATATTAAAGCTATATTAAAGCTGCTTATATATATGAGCTTTTATATAAGTGTCAGCAAGGAATTTTAAAAGAAATTCTTAGAAAATGCTGCCGAATTTCAATAACTGACAATTTCATAGTTGTTATGGAAATTTCTTTATTATGAAAATACGCCTTTTGTTATTCATCTTAAAAAAAAATGCCTTAGCCTAAGATTAGACACGCATAATAAGGAGGCATCAGAAAGCTTCTCATGCTTCTCATGAATACAACAAAATGCGGGAGTATATTTTAAAGGAAACTCTATGAAATGTGCGGATGAAATTTTGCAACTGGCAATTTGATAGTTGTTATGGAAATTTCTTTATGGTGAAAGCAAGAATTATGTTATTCATCTTAAAAGAAACATGTTCTCAAGATACACAACTTTCTTAGCCTAAGATTAGCCATGCATAATAAGGAGGCATGCTTCTCAAGAATAGAACAAAACGTGGGAGTACATAATTTTCTCAATATTTTTGCCACCAAAGCAAACCGAAATGCTTTCTAAGTCTTACCAAATCGACGTACCATAAGTTACTATAACTATTTCAGTGAATTTGTATTGCTTCTTGATTTTTCGAGAACTACGAAAGCGCACAAAACTGCGGGATTGAAAATTTCACCCATTTAATTGTCAATCCTGATGCAAGTGGAATTTATAATTGTTTTAAAGACCAACTGAGCCTTAGATAACTACATAACGAGCGCAAGTCAACTAAACGCACGACTGAGGGCTTCATAATCTGACCTGGTCAGCTTTAATTTTTATAATATTTTCCACATGTGTTTGACTTTTTTAAATTCAGGATCTCATCATTAATTTATTTCACCTGTCAGAAACTAACTTATTATCTTATCATTTCGATTCAAGAGGAGTTTCCTATTTTAGCCCTTTCATATTCCACATGTGCTCAAATTTTGCACATGCATCTGACACCTGTTGACTGAGCCTCAATAAAATTGGCAAATTTTCCAGGAATTACTTCAATGCGATGATGACGATGATGGTGTTGATGATGTTAAGGATGGTAGTGCCAAAAGGCAATCATCTAATTTTGGTGCTTGGGTCCTCCGCTTGTCTGGCACGTGCTGCCATCCCACTCTTACCCCAACAAACACCAAGAGCAGGCTTAAAATTACGCATAATTTGTTTTCTCAAAAAACGAAAGGTAGGTGCAAAATGGCCTATGATTTGGTCCCTTTACCTTAACAAAAAGCTGCTTCTGTTTATTAGATTGAAACATTTTCGCATCGAAATTGATTTCATTTTCATTTTAAGAGCTCACAGCATGTGTGCTAGATTGAATTTCTGTCCCTAAATTTTTGTGGCAATTTATATATATTTCGTTGCTCAAATGAATGCCAAGTGGCAAAAAGGTGTTTGGATTAAAACATGAAATATACGAAAATTGTAATTAAAATCCACATTTCTCTGTGGCTAAATGCAAAAGCACATATCGCTTGCGCAAGTCATTTTTATGCCCTTGCCGAGGATACTATAATTTTGTCACGATACTTGTAACGCATAGAAGAGAGGATCTCCGACCCAATAATGGATAAATATTCTTGATCAGCATGAAAAGCTGAGTAGATATAGCCATGTCCGTGTGTTTCTATGCGAGTAACTCTCTCTCTCTGTTTGCAATTGTCACCGTAGGTTTCTTTCTGCTGTAAGCTGCTGATATGTAAAAATCAGATATGAGATAAGAATCATATGTAAAGATCAGATGGAAATATGGGACCACTAGAACATATAGCTCCCATATAAAGATAACTTTGAACAATAGATGGCGCTAACAATATTTTATATACATGCCAAGCAGCGTTACTTCTGCTAGCCAGCTTTTCTGTCTATATCACCAATAATCAGATTTCTTGGAATGCGAATGTGCATGCACAAAATATGTGAAGGTAATTAGAAAGAAGTTTGCTTCGCTGCCAATTGCTACAGCTCAGAGAAGTGCGTTTTCTTTCCTTTTTATAGCTCTGCAAGGGTATATAAGGTTCGGGTACCAGAAGTTAGCCTCCTCTCTTGTTAATTAAATAAACATCCCAAAAAACACGACTGTATGCATATGAGATTTTGTATGTGTCAAACGTAAAAAGTTCATGCTTGTCTTTGAGGATTTTGTGTAAAATGTAATTAACTTTTCTAATAACCACAAAAAAATAAGATTTTATGGCTGTAATGCGGTCTTTATGGGCTTAAGTTGCTGAGACGAACTAACAATATTAGATAGGATTCATAATATTTGCAAAACAAAACAAAAAAACAAGTAAGAACGCTATAGTCGATATTTATCATTATCTTTTATTTCAAACTTAAGTCTTATTAAGGCTCACTGTACTGGAATCATTAAATAGCTAACCCTTTCTCTTGCTGTTATATGCCTTTGATATATGCAGATAACTGCTGTGCTTAATGTTATACATATACAATTGTATATGGCTATATATAGCGACTGCGTTGCTAGAATGGAATGAAATTAGAAACTAACTGTGCTGTTGCGAATCCGCAACAAATGTAATTGATTAAACAGTAGATTTTTTTATCCATTTTCACCTCAAAATGGTCTGAGAATCTATTCACTTTATTTAACTTCTCCTTTTCAGTGTCATCAACCCACCCTCGTTTATAATCTTCTTTCTCCTTTCATCCAAAATACACTAGCTATTGATGCCTCATATCAGCTACTCTCATTACTTGCATCACTTGACAATTTCCAAAGCAATTGAAGTGCAATGGATTTGGCTTACAGTTCAAGGCACTTTTTTGGGCCCCAACGCAGAGGAGGACACTGACAATGACAGATCTCCTTATATCAAGTTAATCAGCATATTTACATGCACAAAGCCATTTGCCCGTGTGCCGGCACAGCATCCCAACAGGCAGTCGGCAGTCAGCATTGATTCGATGCTGGTAGTACATCTAAGCCAAAGCTCCTTACCACTGGGGCATGTCGGAGTCGCAGGCAGTTGAGAATCAGGTTGTTGTCATGCTCACTGTTGCACAAACACAAAACCAACTAATTAAAACAATATCATGGCGAAGAGCAGGTCGCACTAGTGATGAAACCACATACGCTTTGATGTGCTGACAGGCAGAGAACAAAAACTGAATACGCTGAGTAATCCACTGGATCAATGGAATGACTTTTTAAAACGCTTTCACAAAGCATTTTTGAGACATTTTTTTATTTTTTGACTTTGTCTCACTTTTCAGATAGTATTTTAATATTGATTTTATCGTTGCGAAGATGTGTTTAGCCTTGTCATACAATTTTCAAATGCATTTTAGGAGCATGGATATTAAGAGCCATTAAGCGATTTCCAAAGAGAACGTGATGAGCGGGATTGACAAAGATGATTTAAAGACAAGAAAGGACGGCTAACTTCGGTTAACCGAAGCTTGCATACCCTTGCGGATTCGGTTTAAATTCGGTCAGCATACTTGGAGGCTTCTAAGACTGACACGTTCTAAATTTCGGTTAATTAGGATAAAAAACAACAACAAAATCCAGTATACTAAGAGTTCATTAGGAGTTCATATGAAAGCTGAATGATATAGTGGTCATATGAGCAGCAGAAGGAAGTCTAAGGTATTTCAACTTTATAGCATTAACACTGATAAACTAGTACGCATAGAAACAGACGGACAGACAGACGTACATGGCTATATTGACTCGGCTTTCGATGTCGCCACTAGATATTTGCATCCGCCAGAGACTGAACTACCCTTGCAGAGGAAATTTTAATCTTGTCACTTCCTTAGATCGGCATGATAAACGGAGGCGATAGTATCCGGTCTGCCCTCTGTATACGCTTATACTTCTATGCAAACTCTACTCTTTAAGATGGGACTCTTATATCATATAGCTAACATGGCAAATAGTCAGTTAAGGTAAAGGTTTTATTATTAAAACTTAAATTCCAAAAACATTTCAAACTTAGTATTCACCGAAGGCTTGTCGACTATGCAGGTCAGTTATATAAAATTCTCTGAAATCTGGCTACTATATCATATGGATAAGACAAGAAGGACAACTATACTGAGCTCTATGTGTATGAAAATAATATAAGACTATAACACTGTATTTGTTACTAAAATTAATTGCTAATAAAGTTTTCTGAGATCTGGGGAAAATAAGAAACAATTTGCTAAATCATAAATTCAAAGTATCCTGATGAAATTTCATTATCATAGAACTGTTAGACATAATTCTTAACTAATTTTTATGGTACAAAATAAAAATCTCTGCAAGGGTATATAAGGTTCGACTACCTCTAGTTATCCTAGCTTGCTTGTTTTCTATTATTGTTGAAGCGACTTCCCAGTGCAGACGTCGGACAAGTCACTTGAGTTAGGCTATAAATATTTATAAATGCTCCGGGTAAAATTAGTCCATCCTGGCAGCTCGTCAATCGTCTGTCGCCGTTGGTTAACTTTGCCATAAATACGACTAATGCTAATTGCCGTTGTGATTAGCTTGACATATAATTGTCATGTTGGTGTCTATGTGGGTTAATCGAGCTAAGAATATTACTGATAATGCTAATGTAACATTAATATTAAATACAAGCAATCATTGTATATAAGAAGTAAATACTTAAGTTAATTACAGCTACATAAATGGTTGCTTCATTTTAGGAGAACTTCATTGGCTGCCGACTGTGCTAAAGTTGCTGGTTGTTGCTATATTTGCAAAGGTTAGCGCTACGTTTCATAATGAAAGAGTACCTTTTTGTTATATCTGAGCTGTAGACTATAATCAATTGACGGTCATGATTTTAGATAGATATTCTCTCTCACACAAACCGTTTCCGCAAAATGTTCTTAGGTGTGTCCTCTGTCTCCTCTCTGTCCACAGCCGGCATCCGTTTATTCTAATCTAAAATAGCTTTCAAGGGATTTATAAAACAATAAGTTCATGTTGAGTTGAAATTTTTCATATCTGCCCGTTTGTGCTATTCAACGCTTTGCTTCGAAACAATGGACATTCAAATGTCAGTGATGGACTGTCTGCCAAAGAAATATATGCATTTTATATTCATAACCGTATTCCACTGGACGGTTCTATTGTTATGTAAATGTTTCACATTTCGCTACACAAATATTATACGCTGAGTTTTTTTTATACTGAATTTTAAAGTCAAACTACAATTTATCCTGACTGGGTATGTCCTTGTCTATTCAAATGCTTTTGCTTAACTTAATCACTATTGATTCTGCTTGTCATCTTATGAAATTTGTAAAGAATTTGTAAGAGCTTCTGCTTGCCTTAAGCACTGTTGATTCTGCAAGGAGCCTCACAAAATGTTCCAGAGATTTCTGTAAGAGGCAGACTAGGAGTAATTACTGCAAAGCAAAATTCTAGAAAATCTTGTTAGCAAAATATAAACCATAAATTAATTACCAGCAAATGGATGGAAAATTTCGGACTCCAGCAGTGGCAACTTTGACAAAATGCCAAAGCTATCAACGGTGCACATTCTGTAAGCATTTAAATTTTGAAAGTTGTGGCACGCGTTCCTCGAGTATTTCCATAAACTAAATATAGAAAATTAAAATAAAAGCCTGAGCAAAGTTCTTCGTTTGACAAGAAAAGCATAAAGTAGTCAAAGAATTGCAAATAATTGCTGCCTCATTTTCTGCAGATATTTGCACAAGTTTTCAGCAAGAGTAGGCGGCGGCATAACTTGGGAGCAGGGTATGCCATGGCCCCACTTTATATCTAACAAATTTGCATGCCCCTCGAATACAGCCATCTTCTGCAGCCATTACGAGCTCTGCTTAAGCTTCTGCCATGTCTCTGCCCCTGCTCAATTTAAGAAGCGAAAAATAAAGCGCAGAAAATTTGCAATTTTCCAATAAAAGTCAAAAAGGGAAAGCAAGTGGAAATGTTTACGTGGTTCAGTGTCTGTGTTGGCATGTGCCGATTGGAGAGGGTGTCTGTGAAATGGAAGGATTGGCATGAATGTGTGTGTGAGCATAAAGAAACTTGTTGACAGCCTTAAAAAATATGTATTCCGCTGAATAATATATGCATATTTAAACTCAGGGGTTCTCCTTTTCCGCTTACTCTTTCGAAGCAATGCAAATTAAATTTTGAATCACTCACAGTTTTCATATTACTTGATTTCAGAGGAAGTGATGAAGGCTTTGAATTTATTGCCAAATACCCAACTGTCACTGACTGATTCCTAAAACTACTTAATAATTTCTAGACTCACCCATGATCTCGGATTGATAATATCTTCATATTCCACTGACTCAAAAACTCAAAGGGCAATTGTTTCTTTTAAGTTCAAAAGACCATAAAATATTGTTCAAAGAATAGCTATAATACTCTTTGTGTAAGAGCCGTCAATATTGGTCTTGCACTAAGCAAGTACTTCAAGTTTCAGTCACACTTTAAGACGCTTTTAGCCTCTACAACGCCCCTCCAACCTGCACCTGAACTGTAATTCAATTTACTTCAATTCAGTTGGCTTACAAGTTTGGCTAATTTTCAGCCATTTGCTGCTATAAATTCTATCTGTTCTTTGAACTTTGCACATCATTGACCTTTTCCCCAACAATGGCAAGCCCCAAGGCTCCAACAATGGTTCAATTAAAGGCACCTGCCTGTGTGCCTCATGCAACCAAATGCTAAAGTCAATAAAATGAGCACTTTTTGTTCCTTCAACTACGTTCAAGGGTTTCACTGTAATACATTCAAGTGTCAAAGTAACAAACAAACAAAGGAAATTGTCAACAGCTCGCTTACCCAGGCCCAAATATAGCCAGGACAACGAACAGTTAGCTCACATATAAGGAATACATTGAAGTGCCATGGCATTATTTCGCTTTAAGCAAAGACTTAAGAGAATATTTCATTGTTCGATGATATTGGATATCCCTTTTAAGACGGCAAATATCTTAAGCTGCTTCAATGGAACTTATCTATGCTGCGAGCCGGAAATGAAATACGGCCCCCGCCATCATATGGAGAGTGATTGCTTAAGGCCTAGATTGCAAAATATTGCTGCAGGCTGGAATTTCGCGTGGGAGCGACTGGGAGCGACTGGGAGCCAACCTACGTGCTGAAAATATGAAAGCACTTTATTTTAAATCTGGTGCGCTCATAAGTAGACTATAGTTTCTTAAGAGCAGGAAGAAAAATAAGCTTTCATTACAGCCGCCTACTTAACAAATCTCTCCTAGTAAGTCCCACAAGATTCATTCAACTGGCTTCCTTGGCTGACAGCATAATCACAATTAATTAAGCTTGACACATGAGAAAATTCTTATTTATAGCACACATATGTTATATGTTGCCAGAATATTACATAAAGGCTCTTAGTTACTCAAGGACAAGTTCTACAGCAACTTAATTGTGTCTAGACTCATTATTGTTCGCTGACAAGCAGGCTAACACGCATATGTTTCACCTCACTTCTCTGCTTAGCTTTAAACTTTAGAAAAAACGTAATTAATCTGGAAATGTTTTGCACCCACTCAGACACACTTAGAGAACAAAATCGAAAAACAATGGCCACAAGGCAACTACTTAGGAAAATATAAAACTTAACTACATTAGAACTTCATTACCTATATACCCTTCTAAAAGGTGTATTCCACTTTTGCCAAGAAGCTTGCAACGCGGTGAAAGTTGTGTTAGTTCTTAGACCGGTGATAGCTGGTAAATGTTTCAATACATAGCAACATTTATTATAACATATTTATCTCGGGTATACGACTATGTAGTTACTATCATTAGTGAAGTCTGTTTCTGGTCGCCTTCGTGTAGAGAGTATAGTCCCACTGCCAGCAGTGTACACAGCTACGACACGGCCAAGGGGAAAGTTAGCTTAATGGACTTAGGTTCAATTCGGAACGCATGCATTTGAGAAATGTATATAAGCTAAAGATAACAATTTCTTCTAATATGGGTATATTGCCTATGTATATATATATAATATCAAAGAAAATATTTCAGTACAAAGGCCATAGGGGTTGATCTGACAATGGAGAAGGCTTTCTTAGAACAGAATCAGCGATTTATTTGCTTTCCAGATTAAGGATCCAATGAGTTTCGTAGCCCGTAGCCCCATCAACACTACCTCCGGTTCTAACATGATATGGAAAAGCAATTTGATAAATACCGAAGCTGTTATTGATCAATTCTAATTACACTCCATCTCATAGAGTAGCATGTTTATTAGAGTAAATGTACTTAACAGACCAAAAGAAGCCTTTCCGACCTCATAAAGTGTATATGCTCTATCAAGACCAATTGTCCAATCGATCTAGCCATCCGTCTATCAACAAATTTGGCATGAAGATTTCTCCAGTAAGTAAAGGTAAGATGAGAGTTAAAGTTTAACTATATCAAGATTATTTCATAATATTTAAAGCAGTTTCTTTCGTTGCGATATTTAATTACTCATAGAAAATTCCTTTCTCTTGTCAGAGTCTCATATGTTGTTGCTCCTGCCGCAATGTGCTATCCCCTGAGAGAAGTGTATAAAAGCAACGTCAAGGTTAACATTTCACTTCTGGGTACTCCTCCTAAACTAGGTAAGCAAACCTAATTACCGACTATGTAATTAAAATTCAGTGCAAGGAGGAAAGGAACTCAACCTAATTGTTACTGAAATTCTAGTTTAATTGTGGCAACAGTAAGAAGAGAAATATTTTCAACAGAAGCTCATCAAATTTCTAATGGTACTAAGCATCATTAGCTTGTTAAAAACAAAACAAAACAAAAAAAAAAACAAAAAACAACAAGCATAAACAAATGTAAAATAAGCTCAACAAGGTTGTGCCATGGTTTAACCCATTGTTTTTGCTCATACAAGAAAGATTTTTCTTGGCTGCGCAACAAAAAAAACAACAAACAAAATATAAAAAGCAAAGAGAAATATGAAACCTAGTAAAACAACAAGAAAAACGCATTTGTAATTATTCTGTGGGCTTCGTTGCTCCTGCTTTTGCTTAGCTCATTTTTGATGAAGTAGTAAGGGGTATTATTATTTTTTCATGACATTTGTCATACAAAGCGAGAAGCAAATGGAAATGTCGCGCTGGGCATCACATTTACAACGAATTCCAACACGTGCGTTCAACATAACTGACACGAACATTCTTCTAAGAAGTCTATAAAGATGAGTTGCGTAGGTTCATGTTAGTTTCCCAATAATTTCCTAAAATGTATGTTATAGCTAGAAGAATAACATCTTAAGTGCTTATTAATATCTCTAGTTGCTTTAAATTTGATTGTAATTTCAAAACTTGTGGCAGAGTATCTAATTGTCAACGATTTAATAACTTTGAATGTAAAGTTTCAAAACAAAAGCTTTTTGTTTTCATAAAACAAACTTTTACCACATTCTGCCATTCGTAGCATTATTAAAATATTCAAGCGTACCTTAAATATATGTAGAAATATGTCGTCGCCTTACCACATTTTACCGTGGAGAATAGAGTTTTTTTTTTGGGTCGCTGCTTGTAAAGGCCATAATTACGATTTCTTGAATGACCCTTGGCTGTTTCCCAGCTGCTACTGAGCCTCACACCATCATAGAGCACCTACAATAGTGTATTTATTTTTATTTTGCTTGGCTTGTTGTAATTTCGCGGCACAAAGCAAAGGGTGCACTGGCCACAGGGCGAGGCAATTGAAGCAAGCGGCGGCCATCAACAAGAGCCACCTTGGCAACGAAATTTTAATGGCACGGGCAAGGCAAAGTGTTGACGTAATTCCTGGGCTGGTGAAATAAAATGTTAAAGGTAAAGGAATGCCGGTGAAAGTAAAGAAAAAAGTTGAAAGTTTTCAATTGATGTTGGCAAAGACTTTGTGCAGTGAAAGGAAATTGTGCAATATAAGGGAAACGTAAGTAAGTGGTTTTAAGGCGTTTACTTGTAAATAGATTCTGACAATCATCATATGTTCTTAATAAATAAATATATTATGAATAAATCATTCTAGGAGTATATTATCTGAGCAGATAATACGGAACATCTTCGTAGATAAACGAGCTGCTTAAATACATTAGAAAGTTTAAGTCTCTCTCGACGACTAAAGACTGAAATTTTTAATGCAATTAGAAAACTTCGGCCTTATCAGGACCTAGGTCTATTATTCCAATGAAACATTGTGTATTTCTCTTTGCATTCTAAACATAAACAGTACATTTATCGCTTGTTTATATAACCCACAATGCGAATGTAAATAGACATGTATTCAGACCAAAACTACAGTTTCCTTTTTATTAATTTATTCGAACAACAACAGGAAAATAAACTACACTCTTTATTTTTGTATGTATTTAATTTGCAACTAAAGCCAACAACAGCTCGCTAAACAATTATATGTGAGGCAATTATTAACATTTAATGTTTGCTAATGAAACCGCAAGTAAACAAAATACTTACTCTATGTGCCGATTCGGGTGCCGCTTGCCCTATCTATGCTTCCGCCACCCACGTGACCCGCAGACGCTAAACATTTCATTGATAAATTTTCCAAACAGACGGACAAAACGATAAATTGTTCAATTGCCAAACAAATAACGCGAGGGGTATATATATGAATTCTTAATAGATTTTTTATTTGCTTATTTATGCGACTGCCCGAACAAATGTCAGAATGACTGACGGCTGTCTGACTGAATGTGCGTGCGAATGTAGCCAATCTATATATTTAATATGTACATTGTGTTGCCGAGCCGAACATGGCGCAAAATGCATTTAATACTCTTAATTGTAATTAAAATGTATTTTATGGAACGCAAAATACAAATCAACAGCATTGCATATAGATTACCTAAATTTAAATATATAAAAGTAAATGTGGGTTTGTTTATACACAAATTTCTGAACTGATCTTTTTGTGAAATGCTCAGTAGATAACAATCATAGACAATATCTGAAGAACGTGGGTTGGTTTGAAATTGGCCAGAAACTTTTACAAATATAGGTGTAGTTGTTATTTTAAAATATAAATTACCTACTGGAAATTGACATTTCATTGACAAACCCATCAATATTTAGGCAGCAAAGCTAAACTCAAGTGAAACAAGAAAAGAAGGCTAAATTCCGCTTGCCTAAGCTAGATAAAACCTGGTCGTTCGTCGTGTGGCTACAGTGGATACAACCCGAATTTGGTTTTATTTGGATGAAAAACAGATAAGTTATGCTTCTAAGTTCTCATTCCAGAACAATCAGTTTTATGGGAGCTATATGATATAGTTGTCTGATCTAGCTGAAACTAGAAACTTAACCAACGTGCAGACAAAACTGGCATCAGCTCAGTAGCTTTTAAGTCTCCTGAGATCTTAGGGTTGAAACAGACCGACGGACATAGCTATATCGAATCCCCTCGTCATACTGATCAAGAATATATATACTTTATATAGTTGGCAGTTCTTCCTTCTGTACTTTTTTTGTAAATGGTATAAAAGGAAAGGAAAACTAGTAAATGCCTTGTATGGAAATAAGGATGTACGCCAAACCGGAACATGGAAACCCAATAAATAATTTTGTATATATTTCACAGATTTTTTAAACAATCCAAAAATTGTTGCTTAATTCAAGTTATATGTGAAATTGTTGTTTAAAATTGTGAGTTTCATAAGTAGTTACTCGATCTAACAAGATTGAAAATAACGATGGAAGAACTTTCCATAATATGAAATATTTTCAATATGTAATTCGACTAAAATACTTATGCTGAACATATTTTTCGAAATGCTGGAAACATAGATATAATAACAAATAGAAACTTAAGTTAGAACAGAAACTTAGTTCGCAGAACAACAGATGGCCAGAGTGGAAAATATCGCCTCCGTTTATCAAGCTGATTAGGCATATGCATATATAAAGCGTTCGGAGATGCTTCATTCCAAGATTGTCATCCTGATGTCATATAGCCGATATTATCAAAACACTACTCCCTTTTTTTTTATAAGAGACCTATATAAAGTTGTGGCATTTAGACCAGCACTGTTAACTGCAGCAAATGAACAACGGAACACATATCTTTTTGGAGGCCGATGCTTTAGGCCAAAACCATTTGCGACCGGTTGGAGCACTTGGATTAGACTTTCTTAATAAACAGAAAAGTGGAAGAAATGTTATTGATCAAAAGAGCTGCCAACCTTAGACGCAGTCATAAGTAATTATATAATCGCCTCTGATATATTCCAAAAAAATGACCTTCCAGTGTTTAGCATATTCCCTTCCGTTGAACGTTCCAAAAGGAATAGTTAGAAAGCCACATTTTGCATTTTACGAATCCGAAGCATCCACAAACACTTATCTGATCAAGTAACACACAATATCATATCATTTCCATCTTTAAAAAGTACAAACACGTGTGAAGCCGGCTCTATTTACTGGTTTATTTATATAGCCAACCAATTGTCATGCCATAGAATGAAATATTAATTTCCTACTTACCCGAAAATTAATTACTTCATTGGACTTAAATATTATTTTAAATGAATAATTCTCATTTGCTGGCTGCCTGTCTGTCTGGCTGAATGAGCAAATGCAATTAGCCTTTAGCTGATTATTGTTGGATGGTTTATTAGCTTTTATTGTTATTTAGTTTATTTGATTATTGGATGCGCGTTTAATTTATGTGTGCAATATGTATAATCAAGTGTTGGCAATCAAAAATGCAGTCAAATTTTAACACATTTTCCAACCACATCAAAGTGTTTTCTTAATTATTATCCATTCACATGATTTATATGTGTTGTTCATCTATGTATTTTTGTGTGTGTGTGCGTGCGTGTCTATATGTTGATTGCGTTGTCGCGCCGATATTGATTAAAACTCAATAAAAAAATAAATTGCACGGCAATGTCATTTGAATGTTTGGAAAAAGCCCAGTCATATGAATTGCACAGCCAGTGTACAAATAACTCACTTAAGGAACAACCAAGATGAAGTTCGAATATACGAAAATAATATCTAATTTATTTACTGGCCGTTGATCGCAACGTAGCGACGAACCGTACAATGAAAGCGCACAGAGGCAACTGATGATGGCTTTGCCAGCCGGCTGGCTGGCTGCTTTTTCTTTCGGGCCGGCAAAGCGTTTCACGCGGCTATTGATTCCACACACAGACAGGCAGTCGAACAAAGGCAGGCCTGCGCAACCCACACACACACACACACACACACACACATAGATGTCCACTACAACGCCAACTTTATCTTTAATGCGCTGCAAATAAGAACACGCATACGTCATGTTGTACAACTTTGCAAAAACCAGAAATCAGGTGCAGCCAAATCTTTATCAATTTTTTTTCTTTTTGTAATCAACACCCATAAAAGCCCAACAACAGCAACAATAGAAACAACTCACACCAGGCTAGGAAGCTGGGCGTGTCGGTGTATACGAATACGTCGTATACGTAATGTGGTATAGAGCTCTGCTGGCTGTTCTATTTGTTTACCTCTTGGCCACCACCCACTTTTTATATACATATACATGTTGTCAGTTTTGATTGTTGCTGCTCGGCGCGATAAACATTTACAGTATACATTTAATATTTGTTTATTATCTTGATTTTTATATTCGATTAACACAGCGTACGGCCAATTGGCCCTATAACATTTAAGTTAATAATTATTTGAACGTTTACTTAACTGATTGAACTTGTACTAGATAAAGCAAACTGAAATTGAAATCAAGCAACTGGTGGAAATCTATATGCAGTTATAGATTTCAACGCAATCAAGCGTGTTATCTGAATCAAAAGCAAATAAAGATAGCTTTCGGAACTGGTTAATTGAGTGGGCAACTACTTACTATAATAGGAATTTACTATAATTGCAAATTATGATATTATTGACAGCGCAAATTCACCAAAAGATTACCGATCTATACTGAATATAATTGTGTTATAGCGATACGTCCAAAAAAGACTGGCTAATGTTTGAAACAGCCAACGTCAGGTTGGTTTAATAAGTCAGTGAGTCTTAGCATAGAGGACATATATTTCGATAAATAAGCATTTTATCAACAATTTTGTCAACGTTGTCTCCTTTTTGTTTCAGTGCTGACCTCTTCAATTGACCCAAGTCTCTTACATCTAACACATTTGTTTAGGTTTGGCTTAATAGAACAAGACCTTTGCCTTCGCCACATAAGGTCGTTTTTGCTTAAATCAATATCGAATCTGATGGGATTACCCTCTTCAAGGTAATTGATGTAAGTGACATCGCGTCCACCCCAAAAAAAAACTATGGCCATGATTTTGAAGTACTTTGACCTTCATGAAACGTTCACCCATTACATTGATTGTTCCTAGAACTCTAGTGTAGTGTGATGAATCCATTTTTCATCCACATTAAAGGAACGTGTCAAAAACACTTGCGAATTGCTGATAAACATGGCAAAGTACTTCTTGGAAATGGTCTTCTTCAGTGTTGTTTGCGCTTTTAGTCAATTGTGAGCAATCGCTGATGCCTTTTTCATCTAATTCACCTGCTCACTCGAGATAATCACAGCACCTCAGGCACCAAATTTCATTATCTGATCATTAAACATCATTCACTGGATTTCATCGACAATTTCTGGTGTGATGAAATGTTTGGTTCGATCTGAAGGCTCGGCGTTACTTGAGCTTGAAACTCAGTAGACCAGCTTTCAACCATTGAAATTGATGGTGCAGAGTTATAAAAGTATTATTAGGTAAATACCTAACTTTCTTTTGGAGATGGTTTTCTATGAAAAGTTAAAGTTACTGCTGGGGAAATGAAAGAAATTCAAATATAAAAATAATTGAATATGATATTTTTAGGATTGCAAGTACTCTGGATATCATCTGGCGAGACGGCATCTTGACCGTATTTCCAACTCTTGCAGCCAATTGCTTTTGCTCAATGTAATATCGTATTCTTCTTAAACCAAGAAATTGTATTCCACATAAAATCTTTATGTGAAATTTAAAAATACA
Source organism: Hirtodrosophila duncani (assembly GCA_037043425.1). Lineage (NCBI taxonomy): Eukaryota > Metazoa > Arthropoda > Insecta > Diptera > Drosophilidae > Hirtodrosophila > Hirtodrosophila duncani. The sequence goes on from JBAMBM010000194.1 coordinate 3,658,822, forward strand.
TAAATGACTATACTAGTAGGACATATATATAGAACACACTCCAACTCAATAGTAGGATTTCCAGTTCGTAATTAAGAATTTTGGCACCTGCTTCTAATTAACCACAGCATCGTCATCAATGTTTTACAGCAAATCTCTTACATTCTCCTCGATTGCTTGAGCCTTCATAACATACTTAAGAGCAAATCTCTCAAGCAGCTCTACATACATTTGGTGACTGGCATCAAGACAATCATTAACATTTGAATGATAATTGCATTAACTGTTAACTAATTACGGTTAAAGCCGTGATACAATATGTAGTCGTTCTGTACAATATGCGATACCTACGAGCATCATCGCACAAACAGAATGCATAGTGTTGTGGCAGCTCTTAAACAGCCATCTAATACCAGTTTCAGTTTTGATTTGCAAATTGTCTTAATTAATTCAATTATTATCCTAAGCTGTCATATACGCTGGCATACTAGTACAAAGATTGAAGATTCTCAACGGCGCCGAATTTGTCGCCATGTTTTGCAAAACGTATTTAGTTCTCAGTAAGTCTATGAATATAAAATTGTTATACAATGCGCTCGCTCATTTGTATTTTCCTGATGCGAATTGTAATTCACCAGAATGCAACTTGTTCAAACTGCCACTTCTATATTATTTGTCTATGCTCTTTGTATATTGATTGGCTTACCTTTTGCGCTGGGTAGATGAGTGCTTTGACGATTTAATGCTTTTTTAAGTGCTGCCAATGAAATTCATTCATTCTGTATGGCTCTTGAAATTTTTGTTGAGATGGTTAAATGCATAAATTCCGTTTCAAGGGAATCGAGAAATGTTAACGCAATCATTTGGACTCTGATTTATGGTTACTAAATTACCTTACCTTGCCAGATGCAGACCCATCAAAGTCTCCTTTCTTTGTTTTACTTTTCACTCTCCCTCTATCTCTCTCTTTCGCTGCTTCTCGATACTTCTCTGCTAATGGCCTAATCAAACAAAAACCAAATCCAAATTGACATACCCATCCCATTTATGTCCCTTTCTTTGTGGCACGTGCTGAATATATTAATACATACAGACATTTTCTATTTACATAACAAATTAATGTAACAATTATGTTCTTTATTATTGTTTTACCCAAAATTCGAGTATCAATCAGTGTCATGTTTTTCATATTTCATGATCTTTGGACGCACAATACGAGTGCAACAAAGCACGTGGCGCCCGCTTTTAAATAAAACTCGCTCACACCCAGCTTCTTCAGGTGCTAATTAGATAAGCATGCCATAAAAAATACACAACGGAGTTTATACTGTATATAAAAATAGTCAGACCACTAAGCCAAAATCAAATTAATACTAGATTACCTACACAGAAAAAAAAGGTAGCAATGTTATTAAGCTGAACGCATAAACAACGATCCAAAGTACCTAAATACCATATCAATAGAAAGATGGAGTACTTAAGGAGGTCAAATTCGAATCATTTATTTGTCTAACGAGCCTCTACAAGAGGTAGTATTCGCCTCAAGAGACATAGTTAATATATAATTTTAAATCTGTTCATATATAAATATACATTCTATTTGTCAACGCGCCTCACTTAAATAGCTACGAGTAATCAGAGACCAATTCTCATTTATGTTACTAATAATATAACTAACTCACTTTGCTAAGCTTGACTCTTTAACCTATCACAAGCTATTATTGCCAGTTGGCTCTTTTCCATTTGAAATGATTGCCAATGATGCAGCTATGTATGTATGTATATATGTATGTATGTATATGCAGCACTTTACGCAAGTTGTTCCTGGCTCCCCAGTGGCATGACTCTTCTTTTGTATAAACAACACAGACGGTTGATGTTGACAAATATTAGTGACTGTGAACTGCACAGCATTATTGCATATTTGGCTACCATTAAGGTAGTAGAACGCAAGTTTGGAGACACCCTTTAACTGGTTGTAGAATACACGTACGTTTTCAAATAGCTAACAACTTTTACCTGTCGCTCAAGAAGGAGTTTGAGTTTGCGTAAAAGTTTTTTGCATGCTAAATGAATTTTCCTGCTGCTAACAGCAATTTCCTCTAAACCAAAAAACCCACTTTAAAATTTTGCGGATGTGCCTTAACCCCTTTTAGCATTTAAAATGTTTAACCCAAATCTGGTGCCGGAAAATCAATTCAATAGCATATACCGCAACTGTCACATCTACTTTAAGCTACACCAACCCGCATCTTATCGAAAATAACAATTTAATTATCTCAAATAAGATTTAATATCTATCCCAAGCTTTTGCTCCCACATGCTTCATCTTATAAGTTCAATTCGAACTCAAGCAGTGCATTGAAGCCTCTAATATAGAATGAAATCTTTGGCAAAGTAAACTTTGCCGTTGCCAAGGCATTCCTGCGTAAGACTTTCTTAGCCTCAATGACAACACATCTATATATTCTCTCTCCCGAGTCTCCCTTATCGTTGTGTATTGCAGTTTCAATAGCTACTGCAGCAGGTTATGAAGTGGCACGAAAAGTTTTCATAATTTCACTTTCTGAACTAAAGTTAGAGCCAAGAAAAACGAGACTGGCAGCAGAGACTCATCCTGACAAAACTAAGTATGCTACAGATAAGTGCGTGACATGAGCTGCTTAGCTTGCTGCCAAGTGATGTTCAAGTACTATGTGAGTTCATAGCTGTCATTGCTTGGTTAAATTTACAAAGTCTACTTCAACTATTTGCCGGCTTCCCTGTTGCGGGACGAGGTGTGTTAGTAAAACTTTTCAAGTTGATATTTTTTGACATTAACTCAAATATAACTTTTTCGTAAACGATCGATTTTCATATAGCTTATCGTACTTGTAATACTTCTATCAACATAAAATGTTGGTCTTAATCTTATTTAAGTAATCAAAAACGTCAAGATCGGTTCACTATATCATATAGCTTCCATATAACTGACCGATTCGGAATGAACTCTTAGTACAGCCAAATTGGTTGTTTTCTATCCAAGTTGAACCCAATCCGGTAAATGTCAGTTTTAGGAGCCTGCTGACAAAAGTTGATACCAATCGGACAGCTATAGCATGTAGCACCCATATAAGAGAGCGATTCAACAAACTCTTCATACACAAAACTTTATAATGTTTCATCTAAATTGAGCCAAATTTGGTGTGCATCTATTTTAGGACTAAAATATTCATTCTATTGCAGTTTATATCACTTTTTTCACAGAAGGTATTAGAAAAGTACGCCATACACAAGCGGTAGCAACTCAAAACAGCTAAACTATATAATTTCATAACCCTTAAATGTGAACAACTAAGGGTCATATATAAAAGTCTAACGAACCACAACAAACACAAAAACTTACCTGTCTAAAACGACGATTTAAGCCAAATACAAAACGAATTGTTCATAAGGTGAATTGCAGAAATAAAGTCAATTCCTGTATGTGCAATGTCCACTCGTTTCCTTTTAATTCAAATACATTTTTTACAATATTTTAATTTTACGAAACTAAAGCACTGTAGAGTGAAGCTGATGCTGTTGAAAGCATTTGACCACTTGGACAAGTTCTGAAGGTATTTTAAGAAAGTGCGGTTAGAGCCAAGACAAAACACTAAGCCACCATTAAGTTTGGACATTTTGCTGATGGTAAAACTACTTTTAACATGGATTCTTTGATTTTTGACCTATGGTTGTCAAGGAATTTCATGAAGGTCGTCCGCAAACCGTTGTTGTGCCAGATGCATGATTGGCATTAACTGAAATCCAACAAATGAAACACTCAATAGCAAATGGCTGCCTGAGTACGCTCAAAAACCGGATATGGAGCTACTAAACCTGAAGTGTAAAACGGTCAACTCTGAATGGTATACCTCTACTTGTTCGTCTCAAGTTTTTGGACCAAAGACAGATAGTCTTCTATAAAAGCAATGCGAGCTTTCATATAATATTTCAGGCAATAGCTCGCTTAAGTAAATTCATTCAAAGTTGACTTCTTTTGAAAAATTAAAAGTAAAAATCAGAAATTTGTTCAAATCGAGAGATTATAAAATCCAAGCCACACTTTGGTAATTTATTATTCTAATGAAAGAAGCTACTAAAACTAATAAATTGAAACATTGAAAAACTCATTGACATACCCTCGTATTTTGTGTATTCTATTACCGTTCTTGACACTGCCACTCCAGCTAAATGTAAAGAAGGAAGCAGAGAACGGCTTCCGCACAGGTGAGACGCAATTGAACACGCCTACGTGGCTGAAAGGAAGAACCCCTTATAAGTTGCATTGCCTCTGTTTTCACTTTCCTACCAAGTGAATGTATCCGTCTGCATGAATTAAGGTTTATGTGTCGGACAAATATTTGCCTTAAATAAACATCAGCGCGGTTTCCATTTAATTGTTATCCATTTTTATATGCCTTAATTTACCATCCAGTGTTGTTGTTGTTGCCAGCGTTGGGTTGCGTTAATTAAATTGTTGTTAACATTAGATTTCATTGCATATCGGCATTTAAGCCGCTTGGTAAATAAATAATTCAATTTCCATTCGCATTCCATGCCCCCCTTCTGCACTTGATTCCTTTACCACTTTACGAATTCATTTATTGTAGTTTGCCTTAACTTTGTGCTCTCTCTGTGCAGTGTCAATGTTTTAATTATTTTTATTGTGTAAACAATAACAACAACAATAATCATTACAGATGGTCATACTATATATACGCTTCGTGTTCATTTGATAAAAAAAAAAAATACAAAAAAATGATATTTCAATGATTTCTTGGGCACAACATTTATAGCCGCACATCAATGTGTATATGTATGTCCGGCTGTGTGTGTGTGTGTGTGTGTTTGAGTATTCTAAACAATCTATCTGGCAAAAGCAAAAATATCAAAAAATTCCCCACAACATTCTAAATATTTTTCTGTTTTTCCTGGTTTTTTATGACCCGCACCAAGGAAGGAAGCAAAACATTCAAAGCGCCAATGAATGTTTGGTTGTTATTCGTACATTAAAGTATCGCAGCACATTCAGAAGATACCAGTGGAATATTTTCCCAAAAATAATGTGTATTTTAATTACTATCGCATTTTAAGATCAGCAGCAAATTCAACAAATAAAGAATACCCCAGTGAGGTATGCATCTAACGAGAAAAAACGTTTATGAAAATGCCAAAAGTTTCCAATATACATTTCGTGGCATGTGATATGCGATTTCTTAAAAAACTAATTATATTCTATGATAATTGGAAAAACTGGCTTATTTTCACTATTACTTAAGCTTAGGAAACGCTATGATATTAAGCAAATGTGGTCAGCCGACGTGGGGCCTCCTCATATGTTTGCCAGACGAATTTCTTTTGATTTGGTTGGACATAAAAAACATGTCCGCCAAGTGTTAATTCTGTATCTATGGAAGTCTTTTGATATAGTAGTACGATTGAAATGAACCAAAAGTTTAACCAGCATGCAGACATAAACAACAAAACATCTGGTATGAATTTCAGCTCTGTAGCTTAGCGCACTATTGAGATCTCAGATTACAGATAAATGGCTATATCGACTTGCATTGCCATGATTTCAGGAATATATACACATTATATATACTGTGGATTTCCTGTACATTATAAACCTCCTAATATAACGATTTAAGCAGTCTAATTCTTTACAATTCCTTTAAAATTGTTGGCGAAACTCTTAAATTTTCCACCGCTGACTAAATTTGACACAGAAAAGACCATATAAGGTAGGGTTAATGAAGCCAAGATTTGTGCCAATGTGTTTTTTGAATATCAAAATTATGCTAACGAAAATTGTAACAAAGGTGATGAAGATGATGATGATGCAGAAATAGTCTTAGACGAAATCTATTTTAAGCTATATTTGTTGATAGGATTAGGCCAACTCAATGGGTCTTATGCTCTTCCCATCAGTTCTACAGTCGTTGAACCTTATCATATATTCGCTTCCTGTTGCCTTGGAAGTGTTTCTATCTGCAAAATCCAAAAATCCAAAAATTCTATGCTGCTTTATTTTAGATAATTCATTTACAGTGAAATTCGTATATTCGTTTAGAGGAATAGCCAAATTCTTTCCTGAAATTATCCACATTAAAATATTAGTCTGCTTAATTATGTTTGTTTATCTTATTTTTTATCTGTATGCTTTAAATTAAAGAGTTAAAATTTGTGCAATTTTCCTTTTGATATTTTGACTTGCAAATAGTGCTATAGAATTTGGAATGTTCTGTGAAATGATGGTTGCATATTAATTAAACTTTGAACTATGTATTCTAAGCTACGTTGTCACTACTTCTACTTCAGGAAATTGTTAAACAATTGACCTTGGCGTCTTCATGCCTCGTAAACCGCAAATGTTACTTAATATCATCTAACATTGTTGTGTATTTTCGCTGAAGTTTATTGTTATGTGAAGAAAAATCTATATGCTTATCACAAATGACTACAACCAAATGAAAAGACAAAACAAAAGAGCAACAAAAACCAAAGCGAAAATAAAAGACCACCACAAAATAAATACGACGCATGCTTCAATGCTTTCTACCCTATTTGCCCCTGTTTGCAAATTGAATGAAAACATAAACTTGGCTTTATTTTAACTTGAGAGGCAAACATAAAATGTGTTGGCATAGAAAGAGCTGCCTCCCCCACCCACAACTCTGTCCAAAATTTTGCAGTTTCATCGCGGCAAAAGTGCAGTTCATGTTAAGTCTGATGTACTCTGGCGCGTTTAAAGTTTTTCGAGGCTACACTTAGCAAAAGCCACTTACTGACGACTCTGCAGAATGAGGTTGACGGTCATCAGATTCGTTAAGGTATTAAATTACCATTCTGAAACGTTCACTACCAAGCGAGGTCTTAAACAAGGTGACTGGCTCTCATGGATGCTCTTCAATCTTCTGATGGGCACGAACAGATGTGTCCAGCTCCTTAGATATGCCGATGATATTGTCATCATCGGTCGGACCAAGCCTGATGTCACTGGTTCTTTTGGAACGATCGAATCAGCCAAAGTAGTGCTCTATCAAAGAATCTGTCAAAGAGTTGGGTTGGCTCTTAACAACAACAATAATGGCAGTCTGCAGATTAAGCGGCGAATAATTCTTGCCCTCAAGTGCTACTACGGACTCAGTAAGCAATTGAACAATCGACTTCTCTCTCTCCTCAGCCTTGTGGTGCTCTTATATGGTGCTGAGGCTTGGACAGTACAACAGATAAATTCTTCCCAAGATATTCAGTCCTATTGACGTTGGCGATACTTATCGTACTCGATAGAACGATAAGATGTATGAGCTGTACGGCGACATTGACGTTGTCAGGGGTATGGACACTAAGAGACTTTGCTGGTTCACCTCGCCTGGAAAGTACGCTATGCGGTAGTTGGCGGACAACGGAGAAGAGGAAGGCCCCTGAAACGCTGAAAGGACTGAACACAGGAGCGTGGAGGCGAATCGTACATCAGCCAGATACCCAGTAGGGCTGTTAATGCCACATACTACTACTTTCAAATGTACCTCGAAAATGTTGCTTTAATATTTCCACTCTGAAGTGGAACAATATTTTTCATATACATTTTGTTCTGTTATTTAAGGCGACTCTTTTATTCTACAGTAGTTTAAAAAATTTAGCAACCAGTTTATCATTTTCGTTGAGTGTAGATAATAAAGTGCATCAATGTTTTACGAGCTTTGGTGGTGACTTTAGTTGTTGCTGTTGCTTATGTTGTTGCCTTTTGTTGTTGTTGGGTGCTGAAGCGTAACATTTGGTTACAGTCTTAGTGGCTGCGGGTGCGGGTGTATACTTGTTTTAGCCATATGTGGGACGCACTGAAGAAGAAGAGTGTAAGAGAAAGAGAGAGAAAAAGTGTATACAAAGTGCGTGTTTTATAAAGTTGGCAACGCGGCCGACCACAAACATAAAGCAAGGCATACTTTTAGGCTGCCCATTAATAATTCTCAAATTATTACATAGGGGGAATGTGTCACAAATATCTAGAGATTTGACACTTCAATTTATAGCTTCATTTGCTTAGATGTCTTCGAGGATAATGAAGACATCCAAAGGCTATGTAGATGTACAAATGTATGTAGATGTACAGATGTATCTCGTGTACAAAGCGTAGGCATTCATTTCTCCACATCTTTAGATATTTCCGTGACATTCCCCATAATAACACAACAATTACCAGATCTACAAACGTACTGAGAATAGAATATACCAGAGCATCTATGACATACATATCATATTTTAGAAATGACAGCTGACTGTTTTCAGTGTGCATTTGGGCGTGTCCAGTTAGTATTGCTGTAAGATTAGTCTGCTTAAATTAAGCTAAAATTAATAGCATTTACAATTTTATTGCTATAGAGCAATATGATTAGCATAAGCAAAGCAAGCGTTATATGTATAGACAAAGCACAGCAACAACAACAACAACAACAATAGCAAAAGCAAAAGCAAAACATATAATACTTAGTCATAGCCACGATATGAATATGAGTTTGAGCCGACACGATCGCGCACATAATAATCCCGCTGGGCTTGGGCGCCCGAGCTATTGGGCAGCCCGAAACGATCGGTGTTTTCGTAATAACCATACCCACGATTTCGCTGGCCGTTATAATCCGGCTGCCAATAACCCGAATACTGTCGAAAACCACCATTACCTCCGTAACCACCGTAGCCGCCATATCCACTGTAGCCGCCATTTCCCAAGATATTTGTAGTGGGATAGTAGCCATTGCCCGTGCTGGGATAGTAGCCATTGCCCGTGCTGGGATAGTAGCCACTGCTGCCGCCGTTATAGCCACCACCGGAGCCACCATAATAACCACCGCTTGAGCCGGGATAGTAGCCAGTGTTGGGATAATAACCCGTGCTGGGATAATAGCCCGAATTGGGATAATAGCCAGTGGGCGGGCGATTGTAGTAGCCATTGTTGTAGCCATAGTTCGGATACCCTGTGCCTTGTCCAAACAGGCCACCTAGATTCAACACTAACGAAAGTATGAGCATATGCATCCAAGTCCACTTCTGGTTTAACTGCAACTACTTACACCTCGCTGAAGTTTCCGCAGTGGCCAGATCTCCTGTCTTCACTTCCTGCACATTTGCTGCCGTCGGCGGCGTCAACGAGGCGCACAGGGCACCAGAAACACCTAACTGGTGGATTATATTAAGTCAGTTATCAACTTTAAAATGTATTCCATTTACTAACCAACAGCAACAAGCACTTTGTAAACATTGTTCTAGCAGGGATTGGTGATTTGGTGGCAAAAATTAAATTTAACAATCTTCCTTTAGAAACTTGGCCAAGACAGCGACAGCCAAGTTTAGACAACTGCTTGATGCGGCGCTTGTACGTTAAATAATTCTGTTTCCCAGACAAGCAACCAATTTATATTTTTCATTTTCCGGCTGAGTTGTTGCGCTCAAGTCAACGTCGGAGTCGCCGAAACAAACAAACCGAAACACAACGAGAAGCAACAACTACAACTACACAAATAGAAATAAAAGCGAAACAAAGCCTAAAGCTCGGTTTTGGGGCTTGGGCCAAGTCGCACTTGCGGCACTTAGAAGTAGCGTTGTCAGTTTTATTACTCATACGCCGCGTACCCAAGCACATGGCGTCAAAAGACAGAAACCGCCCGCTAAAACAAAATTCAGGGCTGGCAAACTAAATAGAGACAATTTTTCTTGACTTTAAGTGGAAATAACTTTTATGACAAGACACTTTAACTGCATCAAATATAACATTATATATAAATATAGTTTGAAATTCAAATGCATTTCTGAATCAGTTTAGCCTCTGCTTAAACAAACAACTACACAGAAAGATTGACGGATAGCTAAATGTTAGCCGCCTCGATAAACTGGCTTCAGAGCCATTTGGTAGCTGTAAGCTTGAGCTCTGTTCTGGCAAATCTCTATTCCTTGAACTATGGCCAAAACTCATGCAACAACTAGTTTATTGATCTTCTATAATTTTAATTATTTTTCTTAATTTTGTACAGAATTCTACAAATTTTCAAATTTATTTCAATTGAATTAAAAAAGTCTTGTGCAACCCTATTTAATATTCAATTATTGTTGCGGCTGTGGCATGTTTAACCTTAAATCAAACAGCTCTTTAGACCTTTTCTGATGGTGATTATGTATTATTATTATATTTGTACGAACAGGTGACAAAATAAATGCCTCATTTTGCTCTGTGCGTGAGTTTAATTTTAGATATTTACGCTTGAAACTTGAACAAACACAAATAACAACAAAAATAACGAAATCCGAAAAGAAAACAAAACAAAACAAACGCAATCATTTTGTTTGTCTTAGTTCAGAGATCGCTTTCTTTCATGTTGGCCGACAGCGCCACCAGCTTCGCCGGCGTTTTATGAGAACTTGGCCCAGAAACACTTAAAGACGCATTGCTTGCTTAGCATCGTACTCCTACTATATATCGTTATCTTTCATTCCAATTATCCGCCGAAAGCATGAGATGCTTGCATTGCATATATTTGCCAACGCTGGTATATATCTTTCCTATACATATATCTTGTGTCTGCAAGTACATATATTTATGGCCGGTTTAACGTTCGGTGCTATGGGCAAGACAACAGCTGTTGTTGGTTTTGTGTCTGTTATTGTTTTACATAAGCCTGGTAATATCTAACGCCCTTGAGCCAAGCACTGAAATTTCATTCATGAAAGTGGGCAAAGTCGGGGTGCGACAATTGGGCCATATGCAAATGATAAATTGGGTTGGCCACCCCACACACTCAACAGGAAGCATTAAAGCCACCAAGTTCTTTAGCGATGAGCATAATCGTAGTGCATATGTATACGAGCATAGTTATATAAGTATAGTCATATTTTTTACTTCAATTTCAGTGTCATCTCTCAATGGAAAACAAAAACGTGTGAAAAGTGTTCGGTCTTTTGGCATGCGGGCATTACACTTACACAGTTATTGACTTGGCACAGTCGTAAAATTAACAAAAACTGGGTTACATATCGATTCAAGGTAAAACTGAGCAAAGATGCGGTCGAAGTTTGTTATCTTTTAGGTTGTCAAATGCAAACCATGGATCTATGAGCTCATTCCCCTTATGCAAGAGACCAAATAAGTCATGGAAACAAGAAAAACCAAGTTAGAAGAGTAAATTTCACATAAATTCAGATAGAATATACTGAGAAATATAAATGTAATATAAACATTGAATAAACATGATTGTTATTTTATAAAAAAGGTTATTCCTTGGAAACAAGGTCAAAAAATTTGATCGGATAATATAACTAAGATGGAGGCTATGAAATGTGGATCATGATGTTGTCATATTACATATGTCCCTCTAATGCCTAAGGAAAGGCCTTATTACTCTTCTGCTGCCGGCGCTTATTGTATGCCAGGTCAGCTTTTAGGATTAGGATTACTGGCCACAAGTGGAATGCGTCTTATAAAAGTACATTTTCTTCTCAAAAACAAAGTAGTGTTTTGGTATTTCCTAATGGAACTCAATATAGTCATAATTTTTCCTATTCGATCTATATGATAAAGACATCCGATGAGATAATTTTTCATAATTCTTACAAATAAACTGAAATTCAAGCTGATAGCTTTTATTCTGTAAAAGGAAGAGAACAAAGATAAAGCATGCAACGTTTTACTCTTACACGTTTGTTGAAATGCCCAATATTTTGCTATTTATAAAGGGAATCTCTTAAACAACAGTTTAAATTGGTTGAAAATACCTTAGACTTCAGAACTATTTATTACTTAATTTATTTTAAATTTTGTTTTATAAAAAATGTAAGACTTCAAATTCGAAGTGTTTAAATATCAAAACAAAAGCATTTTTCCCTTAATAGATATTTAAGGCTGAAGCATTGAATCTTGTTTAGCTAAAACTATATTAAAATTTGTAAGTGATGCAGCTTTGTGTACAAAATTCATTTCAAGAAAACCAAAATTTAAGTTTATATTACACTTAATGTTATTCTTTTTAAACTAATCTATTCTGTATTTACTTGTTTTGCTGCCCGTCGGGTTTTGACACTGCAAAAGCCAAATTCGCTAAGAATATTTTACGAATCGTACACATTTGATAGCTGCAACAATTTCACGCACAGTGAGCCACAGAAAAATACTTACAGCCTGAGGGCCAGATAATGACAAGAACGACAACAACGTTATTTATCATTATTAACATAATTTCAGTTGAATTTTGATAAACATTTAATACGCAAAGTGTATGTTATATAGCATATGTAAATGTGTGACGATGAGGCACACACCATGGTATTGTTTACTTGGGAATTTTTCTAAGTAATGCTGCTCGTGGCAGTGCATACTTTTTGGCGGGAGTGTTAAATATTTTGAGAGATTTGAGGTACAGACCAGAGTAAGGGCATAAAACCAAGCTAAATGCAAATTTAGGTACAAATATAATTTATATAAAATCCTTTTTGGTTAAGCTAAAGCCTAGCTTTGTTGGCTGACAGCCAGATGAGCATCTAAGAGCAAATTGTGGCTATCGTGCTAGTAGAGGGCTCTAGATATATATGTATGTGTGTACGAGTATGTGTGCCTGTTGTTGTTGTTTTTGTCCTACTGTTTGCCCTGCCTGTACGAAACCTCTTCGCCACTTTTTGGCACTTTTCGTATAAAATGTGTAGAGTAAGCTGCTTATCAGTGCAGCCGTAAAAGTTCGAAAGAGTCTGAAATATATAATTTATTTTGCTTAACAACTAAATGTGAAAGTTTTACTCTTACTGGTCATAATCTTGCTAATATTCTATTAAGGCTCCACTCAGCCCATTACAGCTCATAATAATAATTATATTTAACTAGGGTCATTGTTCACCAACAACATTTAGTAGCTATGAAAGTTATCAAAGGTTAAGGCGACGCGGCGCAACTTAATGTCAACAACTGAGACGAGCTTTATCACAAGGGGTATCAATTATAGAGCCGGAGAAAGCTACCACCCTAAGCAGCAAGCCACTGCTCTCAAGGGAGAGTGATTTTTTTCTCACACCTCTTTCTGTTTTATTCAGCTGCATATTATAAAATCAGAATTTTCCGTAAATGAATTTCTAAACGAAGCTATAAATTCTTAAGCTATCCATGCAAACATGACTTCTAACAATTCTGGTTTAGACATGACATTACAATGCAGCTCGGATTACCTCAAATCACCATCTTTTATTGGCTTGTAGTGCGAATTTAAGCGATTGATGTTCGTTACAAACACTTTTATGCTATATTTTTTAGATTAACGATTGTCAGAAAGTGGACTTCAGCAAAATTCCCTTGCTTCACACTGCTTGTTCATTCTAACTAAAGCAGTTGCAATATAACGAGCTAATGCCAAGCATCGTGAGATCAGAATAAGAAAATATTACGAAGCCTCTGCATATTTTTATTGATTCATTGATGTCAATGAATTCCCTTGAATATAATAAAATGTTTAGAAATCCTATTCATAGATATATCGATAATTATCGCTGCATACGGCTACAATTTATACAAATGTTTCCCTCCAGAGGAGCTTAAGTAAGTTTTCTATTTTCATATCCGCCATCCCGTGTGACTAAATCTTTTGGTGAGGTTTCGAACGACTTGGCTTCCTGAAATTGTCGTTCCCATATTATTTTCTTATGCTGCTCTTGTTTATGTTCTCTCAAGGGCCAAACTGGCACAACAGTCAAATCCATTAGGATTATCATTTAGTTAAGATGTTGTCAAGCATACAACAATGTGACATCCACAGCGAATGAGCCAGCACAGTAGGTAAAGCTCAGGGGCCACCATAACAAAACGCATTAGCATCATCATTATGGTTGAATTTTCTTAAAGTGGCCCGAATGTAATATGAAACCTTGCATACTTTTAGGATGGCTCTGGTAAATATTTCCACTGCTAGCTTTGGTTTGCTTGGGATGCGAAAAGCAGCAGAAATGAAAGAAAGAAAAAGGTCAAGCAAATGTTTTCTTACATTTTATTTAATTTGAATATATCTCTTTTGACATAACAATTCATAATTCCGTCTCAATCATTATTAGAGTAGACATTAAATAAACTATAAACTAAAATTTATACAAAAATTATAAAGAAATTATAAATGAACAAAATAAAAAAAATGACAAAGTATACAAAAATGCATAATAAACAACATGTCACAAACAATCTTTCCATCTTCTTGCAAAAAGGAAATTAACACTATAACAAGATGTCAGTAGAAGATAGTTGACAGGAAGCCTGGAGTGCATTTATCGTATTGCAATTGCGATTCCAATTGCAGTTAAGGATACGAGTAGGAGTAGCTACATATTATTTATACAAAAGCGACATTTCTTGCAACGAACACATACGTAGGATAATAGGCACTTGGTTATTCTTAATCGTATCCATCTTAGACTAAGCTAGTTGACTGGAAATTGGATTAGTTGGGTGGTTGAAGTTGGAGGGTTGAGTTTTGGAGGTTGCTGGTGGATCGGGATAAAAGCGGGATCTGGGATTGGGATTATAGCAAAGGCAAGTCGTCAAAGCGTTGTCTAGTTCGTGGTCTCGACCGCCTTGGCCTTGTCGTCGGTAGTTACGGTCACCTTGCTCTCCTCGGATGCAGCCACAACGAGTGGTTCTTCGGGCACCGCTTTGGCGGCTTCAGATTCGACCTTAACGTTAATAATCTCAGATGCAGCCGGCTCTGGTTCGACCTTAGATGCCTCAGGTTCAACCTTTGCGTTAGTAACTTCCGAAGCAGCAGCCTCGGGTTCGACCTTAGCAGCCGCGGATTCAACCTTAGCTGTCTCAGGTTCAGGTTCAGCCTTGACATTAGTGACCTCCGATGCTGCAGCCTCAGGTACGATTGCAGCCTTCAATTCGACGGGTGTGGCTGCTGCCACTTCTGGTTCAGGCTCAGCGACTACTTCCGCTATTTTGTCAACCACCGCATCCGTTGTGCTAGTCTCGCGTTTCTTGTGCAATCTGTCGGGCAAGTTCTGTGTGCAGGAACATGGACACATGCACTGATCCTTGGGCGCACCACCCGTGAAGACGGAGTGCAGACTGAAGGGTGCTGGCTGCACACCCAGTGGGAAGGGATCAATCTTCTGGTATTTGTCGCTTGTATGTATCGAGTTGTCATCGCAATTGGCATAGTACTCCTGCGGTAGTATAATCACCGGCATAAATGCAATCACTGCCCCCTTGGGTATCTTGTCTGGGGGATAGAAAGCCGGCTGGCCAGGTGCTTGCGGTATCACCGGGAGCTGTGTTAGTGACATGGCGTTTGTTATGCTTCCGAAATTCGTGTTGCCATTGAAGCCGGAGAATTGTTTGTTAAAGTCAACAGAGGCCGGATTTGGGTTGGGATAGTTGGCGGTGGTGGTGGAGGAGGAAAAGGTGGTTTTGGATGAGTGCGTCTTATCAGCATTACAAACGCAGGTATCGCTGTTTGGTGGATACGACGGCACATGCAATGGGGGAGAGGGACGAGGAGTTACTTTGGGTTCAACGTAAACAGGTGGAATGGTCGGTCTGTAAATGGGTGGTGAGCGAGTAATTGGCGTCGGTGGTGGCGTTGGCTTGTAAGCCGGCACCTGCGGTGTATGGTACTGTATGGGTGGTGCGGGTGTTGGCTTTGTGACACGTTGCGTCTGCGTCGGTGGTTTGTTCGAAATCGTTGTTCGTATGGGCTCATAACTGGGCACCACGGGTGTAGGCCTTGGATTGTACGTGTTGACAAAGTGTGGCGGTTGCGAGGTGGGCGGTACGGTCTTATGGATATCAATATTACCAGTTGTTATTGGAGGAGTTGTAATGCTTTTATTGGGCGTCTCCCTCTCAATAGTGATAGCCGGGACCTTTGGCTGTACAATCGTCGTCGTTAGTTTTTGAGATGGCGGTGGTGAAGGAACGGATACGTGGTGGTGGGGAGGAGTTGGGAGAGAAGGTGGAATATAGGTTAGTGGTGAGGACGGTACTTTCTTATGCACATAATTATCATTGACTTCGTAATTTGGCTTGAAAGTTGGCGTAGCTGGCGGAGCAATGCCAGTGGTTTGTGAGTAGGATGGAGGAGGTCTCGAGATTTTACCCTGATTATCTGGGGGCAGGTAGCCAGGTGTTTCCTTGTCCGAATGCCTGGGATCCGTCGGTGGTGGTGGTGGTGGGCGGACTGGTGGTGGTGGGCCTGGACGATCGGGTCCGGGTGGTCCGGGTGGTCCAGGACGATCTGGTCCAGGTGGGCCAGGAAGAGTGGGTCCTGGTGGTCCTGGAGGTCCGGGACGTGTGGGTCCTGAAATGGGTGGTCGACGAGCACAGCTTAAGGATTGTCAAAGACTCTAAATCCTAATAATACGCACCTGGTGGGCCAGGTGGTCCTGGACGAGTGGGTCCTGGTGGACCGGGAGGTCCGTATGGGCCTGGCTTAGTGGGTCCTTGTGGTCCTAAAAGTAATTCCAATATGTTCTTTTCAATTTCCTTAGATCGCAGTCTTAGCTGTCTTACCTGGTGGTCCGGGTGGGCCGTAAGGTCCTTTAGGTCCGGGACGGGTTGGTCCATCTGGTCCAGGGGGGCCTAGATTAAGAGAATTTTATGGAAATGCATGCAAATATTTGTTTATATAAATAAGATGGAAATCAGCTTGAAATCGACTAGTAAGATGTATGTCAAAGTCAAAACACAAGGATTCGGACGCAGTCACACTAATGTCATACCTGGAGGGCCGGGTGGGCCGGGAGGTCCCTTGGGTCCTATAAGCAAAACATATTCAGTTAGTCTAAAAGCCTTCTTGTTGTCTGAGAGGATTGTGTCCCATTGAAATCTTATTTCAACCTACCGCCGGGGCCTCCTGGTCCCTTGGGTCCGCCGGGTCCGTTCGGGCCGCCTGGGCCTACGCCGCCGCCGTCTCCCTCACCGCCATTGCCGCCATAACCGCCCTCGGGTCCAACAATGTGCACATACGGAGGTGCCGGAGGTCCTGTGGGGCCTTCAACGTGCACATATTTGCCGGAATCATCGTGATAATATTTACCATCGTTAATACCTAATGGAATAAATTCATGTCCGATTTTAGTAGGTTGCTCAATAGGGATGGGCTGTGCCCTGCAAGAACTTACCTTTGTAACGCCCGTCATTGGGGTTGATATTCTTACCGCTTCCTAAAGGAGAGTAGAAAGTAATATGCGGCAAATGTTTCGATTAGTAAAATGGCAAAATAAGACGTTACAAATTTTACGAATCAACTACAACTACGGAGAGTGTACGTTGGTTGGCTAAGGACTAAGCTACATAGTTTACGAATTTTACAAATATACGGATACTGGTTCATACAGAAATACGTAATTGGAGCTACGAATACATAACATACAGGTGGTATGAGTAATATCTAGGTAGGGGGACATGCCAAGACCAAACACCAATAACAAAAATCATAACAACAAAGCATGCATTATTAATGGGTTTAGTATCATCATTATCATCATCATCATCATCATCATCTATGGGATTGAAAAGGCCGTTTACCAAAATTAGTGTTAGGTCATTAGTAAAATTCATTGCTCAAGCATACTTTATGTGGGCGTGGGCCATGTGGTGGTGGCGGTGGCGGTGCCGGTGTGTGACTAGATTATACAAATGTGCAGAGACTTAAAAAACAATGTGAGGTGGCTTTTGGGTGTGTGTATGTGTGCTTTGTGTGGGTGTGTGTGTGTGTGTATGTGCTATAGATGTTGAAGATCTGGTGCAAGCATGAGTGAGAAATAACTGTGAATGTAACTCAGACAAATGCTGAACTGAGATATAGAGATGAAAGAAGACAGTGAGTGAGACAGACAAAACGATTCTTTTGTTTCTTTTTTTGTTGTTTTTGATATCTTCATATCTTGTGCAGTTGGAAATAATAGAGACAGTAGTGGAGGAAAGAGAGTTTGATATTCATATAAATTTATATTGCTTTTGATCGTGCGCTCATAATATTGGTGCTCTGATATTGAATAGCTAAATTGGATGCCCTAATATATCCTGCAGTGTGCCTGAATATTGAAAATATTCCAAAGAAAACAAAATATGATTGAAATATTGAAAAAGTAATTGAAAAGTGCGTTCAAATTTCTTGGCTGAAAATAGACAGAAGTGCTTAAAATAGATCATAATTTAGGTAAATTAGCATAGCATATACATAAAATAATAATGATAAAAGAAATATCGTACTTAGTTCTAGGCCTTGTAGAAGAAAATTCGAACGAACCGAGAAATTAAGATTTTAGTTAGCTATTGAAAAACTTATTCCTAGACATAATCCATATATATGATATGATGCCACGACGTCCAGTTCGTTCAAATTTTGTTCTGCTCGGTAGAAAACGCAAGTGGTGCTAACCTGGTACGTAGACGACGGCCCCAGGAAAACCGGTATCTGTCTGTGTGTAGGTCTCAGTGTAAGTTCCACCATTGCCGCCCAATGGCAGATGATCGCCGCCACCATTGCCAGCACCGCTGCCTGGACGGTATCGGTCACCGCCACCAATGCCGGCGCCACTGCCGGGTTGGTAACGGCCACCATCACCATTTCCAGAGCCGCTGCCTGGCTGGTAACGACCACCATCACCATTTCCAGAGCCGCTGCCTGGCTGGTAACGGTTACCATCACCAATTCCGGAGCCACTACCCGCTTTGTAGCGGTCACCATGGCCATCATTGTTGCCAAAGCCGCTGCCAGTGCGATCCCCATCCTTATATACCGGTTTTCCTGAGGCTCCCCCTCCCGCGCCGCTGGGACCGTTTGGTCCAGGTGGTCCTGGAGGTCCTGGCGGTCCAAATGGTCCCTTGGGGCCGTTAGGTCCATTGGGACCATTCGGACCATTAGGGCCATTGGGTCCCAAGCCACCGCCGCCGCCATTTCCACCGAAACCGCCATTTCCTCCATTGGGACCTACCACATGCTGATAGGCATTGTTATCCGGCTGATACTGGCCATTATCTGAAACACAGAGACTTCAATCCACCACACATTCACTCTCTCCAACGGTTCAATCGCTCACTGCTGTCGCCTGGCCGCAAAGCGCTCACTGAGTGCGAGGAGGGCGCCTGATCGCCGGGTCCCTCATACGTGTGTCCTTCGCCTGTGTTGAACAATCCCGTGCCAGGGGGCACCTTGGGACCTTTGGGATGAATGGGCAAGCTCTTCTCGGCTGAGCCCTTCAGCACGGGAGTGTTAATGGAGACACTCGAGCTACCCGAGCCCGTGCCATCATTCTTGGCCTTGTACTAGAAAGATGATTTGGCATCAGAGGCAACGCTTGTGCTTGGGTCAAACGGTGGTGTTTCAACTTCTCTTACATCAGTCTCGATAAAGTAGGGAATACCATGCTGGGCACCGTTCGCAAACTTGCCACAACCAATGGGGAAGTACAGCTCGTCCCATTGCAGCAAGATGCCCGGCTGCGACGGTCCGCCATCTGTCTCGTTGTATAGGTGTGGCGGGAAGGTCTCCACTGGCTTCTCTGGCTCGACGGTTCTGTAGCCATGTGCATCGGCCACATAGTGTGTGGCACGGAGCAGATGATAGGGATCGATGAGACCGTAACAGCCATAGGTGACGCCATCAGGACCCCGAGTCTCGTGATGGAAGTTGCCGGTCTTGCCGACATCGTAGCCATAGCGATAGGCATCTATGTGATGCAGTGGTTGGTTGTTGTTGTTGTTGTTGATGATGATGTTGTTGTTGTTGTATGTGTTGTATTGGATTTATTGTTTGTTTAAAAGATAATGCTTTGAATAATACTGATTTTGGTGTTGTTTTGATGTAAGATAGCTGAAAAACTGAGCTGTGCTGAGAAGGACCTGCAAGTAACCCTACATAGACTCGGGCTAACTGTCACTGTCTGCCTGTTGAACTCGTTTATTGCCTACTTTTGGGCGCTGAAACTGCAAGTTGTTGGAAAATGCACTGGCATATAGAGAGAGAGAGACAGATATATATGTATATATATACAATATGAAATTGGTATAGGAAATGGACGTGTGGGTTGTTGTGGTGGTTGTTGTTTGGTTGTTGTTGTTGTTGTTTGTTTGTTGGTTTTTATATTTGTTTACTTTTTTTTTGTTTTTTGAGGGGAAGAAGGAGTACTGTATTTGGATAATGGTGAGGAGTTTATGAGTATGCGAAGCTTTTTATATTTTATGTATAACTTTTTTCCACTAAGAAGAACAAGATAAATACATAAAACTATAGGAGAAAATAACATTCATAAAAGTGAGAAAGAACGCAAAAGAGTGAAAGAGATAGATAGATAGAGAGAGAGACAGAGGGAGAGAAGAGTGGAAGAGGTAAAGAGAGATAGTGGTAGAGAGATAGCTGATTGTTGAGTTTTGAGCAAATATATATACAAATTGAGACGCAGACTACGATTTCTACAGTGAGTTTAGTAAAGCTGCTACAAGTTTTGGTAAAAACTACAAAGATACAGGTGGTATAGTGTATAGATTGTTGTTGTTGTTGTTGTGGTTTCAATTTTCAATTGATTAATATTGGTAAGTTTAAGTACAAACTGCTTTTGGTTGGCGGCTGGGGGTCCGGGAACATAGAATACAATTCAATTACATACTTAAATCTAAAACTAACCAAAAAATAATTGAAAATTCTACTTAAAAACAAACAAAAATACAAAAATTCAAATTTGTTCTAAACTACGAAATATTAACAGTTACAAAATGGTTGACAAAGGGAGTGGGTGAGTAAGAGGAAGAGAGGGTGATGTACACAAAAACTAACTAACTGCATGAATGGTTTTTTCGGGGGAGAGGGTGAAATACAATGAAACGAGTCTACAAATTTCAACTAATATTTTACAGATTTTATGAGTTTTTGTATAGAATTTTTGATTTTCGAATTTGTTTTTGAATGAAATGTGTTGATTAAGCAGCTTATATAGAAATTGTTAAACGTCACTACTTACTTGTGTCAAAATTTGACGAGTAATATTGCTGATTCGTTGTCTTTTGGTCGTTTATATCGAGTATAAGACGACGATTCTCTGCATCAAATTTTGCAGAGTAAACGCATTGCAGTAATATGCAAGCGACGGCCTGTAAAAGAAAGCAAACGACAACTCATTAGCATAAGTAACTCTCCATATTAAGGCAGCTGTCATAAACTAGTCCAAGTTGATAAATTTGCCCGCCCCTTTTACCAGTCTAGTCACATCCATAGAAACGCCCACCACTTTTATGTAATTTTCTTTGCCACAAGTCAGCTTTGAGTATACGGAGTCAAGCTTGAAGACTCGTCTGCCAACGCCGACCGTCTGTTCATTTCAAAGTTTGCACTCGTTTTAAGTTATGTTTCCAAATCAGCAAGCCCATTTAGATCCGGTTCGATTCGTTCAGCTCGCAGATAACCGAAGAGCGCCCCAAAAAATGTCTGAGCAAATGTCAAAGGCATATAGTATATCTACATTCAAATCACAGCGAATTCTTGTTTCAGCCACGTCTGGGCTCTTACGCTCATGCCTCATCGAATACATACATTTGATGACAGACCTTTTGCCAAACTGGATTTAATTTATAAAGTGGCAACTTCTATGCTAATATGTTCACATATTTGTAGCATCCTCTAAGAGCCACGCGCATGCGTGTGGTGTGGCAGTGAATTCAAAATTATGCAAAAAGCCAAGAAAATGTCAGCGCTTGGAAAAACTAGTTTTCGGCATTTGACAGTTATGGGCAATTAGCTTAAATTTTAAATGCAACTATTTGACTGACGTCGGTTATGAATGAATGAATAAGTGGTATAGATGAGTTAATAAAAGTCAGCTGTAAGAATAATTTATGATTGCATAAATTGTTGACCAGTTAATGTGGAAAACTGGGCCAACAACATTAGACCAAACATTATCAAATTTTTAAAAGCACTTTGACCATGTTACATGGTATAATTGGATTTTTTATTAAAAATACTAAATTTCCTAGCGATTCCTAAAGTATACAGTATATTATTATATACTTTATCATAGGGCTACAGTTTTTAAATTTACAATTTTTTCTTTTACTCTTTAAGCCTTATGGAAAATGAAATATTTAGGATATAAATCAGAACTTCTTCTGAGTAAAAGTGGACATTAAAAGACTCTCAAAACTTGTTCCTTGATTCTATTTGGGATGGTTTTACTATAGCACTTACTATAGCAACTTCCTATGATGTACTATGTCTCACAGTATGTACCAAAGAGTGATATAATTATAATGTTCATCACAGATTTTCTGAAACCTAAATCTAACAAAGCATGAGCCTTAACAATGAAAGCTCACATTTCATAGGCAAAGCTTTTCCACATAAATGACGCCCTATTCAAATCCTTCTTGAGTTTTGGAACATCCTGTATTTCCGAGCAATTAGACAAGCCTCTTGGACTATGTAGCAGTTGCTGAAAAAGCAATAACATTGTCAGTAAATTTCGAGAAAGCAACTATTTTGTACTATTTAGCTTGGTTCAAGCGTGCGTATGTATTTTGTATCTGTTAACTAGCATTTTTGGAAACAACATATTTGCATAAATTATAAATTCATTCAAGCATATATAACTCATGCCAACTAAGTTCCGGCAATAAGAGTGACCATAACTTCCTTATAACGAACAAAATTTAGCTTGAGTTTTTTTGATTTCTTCTTTTTTTTTTGGAGCTAAACACGAAACAAGTTCTCCTGCTGGTGAGTTCACAATCTGGTATTATATTCTAATATACTCCATGAAGCAATCATACGTATCATGATCTCTCATTCTTAAAGATATCACCTGTATAAGCCTCGAGGCTACAGTTTCAACTGTTGGCTGACCTTCACATTATGCTAAATAATTAATTGGTTTATGCTTTTATAAATGTTGATGAATTTGCTCAGAGTCGTTGTCGTTTATTTTTAAATTGTTACTTCAACTGTTTTGCTTTGTTGTTCGTAAGTAAAAACCAATCATTTCACTGATATTTAAACGAAAATTACGACGTCTCTCTGGGCGTATGCTTGATGTGTTGGTGTCAGTGTCTTTGGGGTGTGTTTGGGTTAAGGTTGGCGTAAAAGAAAAATTTATGAAAAAAAATAGGTGTTTGCATTTTGGCATATTTGGCAAGTTATATAACGAGCTATTAATTAATACACTTTAATTAGCTTAAACAATAGCCTTTCATTATAAGCTGGCTTTTAATGCGCATGGTATTTGGCTTGGCAATACACGTAAATTATATTTTAAATCAATTGTTATACCATTTTGTTTCATGGCATTTAAAAAGTTTTATAAATGTTGAAATTATTGATGAGTTGAGTGGGTACTTTTTGACATTTATCTGCTTTGTAGTCATACAAATCTAGCCAAACTTATTTCATTCATTGGCTAGCTCAGTGTGTTGCCAAGGCTCTCATAACAGAGCAGAACACTAAAAGTGGGTTGGCTATGTTGAAGAATTGCAGAATATTCAGTTCTATAATTTCTTATAATTCCTTGTTGTCTCACCAAAATCAAAAAGTCCACCATCAGAGCTGGCAACCCTGACTGACTGTGACTGACCTTCAACGGACTTATAACGCTTGACTCAAAACTGTAGAAATTTTACCAAAAAGTATGAAAGTGTGGTATGAAAGTGATTCATATTTTGAATATCATTCTCCATGCATTCCTCAACTACAATTGCAAAGTTAGCCTTCCTCTCTCTTGTCTCACCATTTTAAATGTGATAAGGTCAATATTATTCAATACTTTTGCCATCAACTGAGTGCAAACTGCCTCAAATTGGCACCTACACTATAGGCAGACATATCCATATCCATATCTATATTTATTTATATTTATGACTTTATGGGTATTTCTAACATACATATCAATGTCTAAGTCTACTTTAGTGGCGTGGGTAAACAAAACGAAAACCAAACCACTTGAAGGAAGCACACAAAACATCTGAGCATCGAATGTTTCAGCCTCTACTTTATGACACTTTGTTTGTGTGTTTGTTCAGTAGCTGCTGCCAGCCTGCCTGCATGCGACCATCGAAGATTCCGGCAAAGAAATATCATTAATGCAAATTGATTTAATGACCAAAATCCACATTATACTGGCAACAACTGCCATTTGATTGGCTTTGAATTGTTGCCAAAAAAAAAAAAATAAAAATATTTTATGAAATTCATAAACATTATGCAGCCGGCGCTGACAAAGACAATCAAGGTGCTGATGCTCCAAAATCTCCAAAATATAATTAAACTTAAAATACAAAGACAAACGTGACCTGTGCATCGGCTGACAAAGAAGGTCGCTCTAACAATCATATTGTCTTAACGTCAATTTTAACGGATTTCTCATCAATTTTGTTTAAACTCCTACAACTTGAAAGGGCAGAGTGAAAAATATGGGTAGCATTCACCTCTACAGTGGCTCATATTACAAAAGTTGGCCAAGACCACAAAAAGATTTTCAATTATTTTAAAATTACAAAAAATATATGCATATATTATGTATTGATTTTTTCAGAATTTGATTAAATTTTTTCTTTATGGCAGCCATGCAGTGGTCAGCTGTGTTTCCGATTGAGTTTTCAAGAGAAAACTTTGATAAGAAGTATTTTCCTACTCACAATTTGCTTTAATTAAAGGGCAGGGAGAGATTTCAGGCATGAGACAAAAGTTGCTGACAAACAACATAAATGGAAATTCAAACAAAAAGTGATGGATTGATTGAGAAGGGTAAGGGATTAGGTTGTTTGAGAATGTGGTAAGAGCAAATTAAGAAAATTGCTAGTAAAGAAGATGTAATTTATAAAAATAAGAGAGATATGTATATTTAATAATATTCAGTTCCTCAACAATTCCCCCAGAATCATTTGGAATTAAACCTGAGAGCGAAAAGTATATAGATGAGGACCCCCCGAAGCGTTAGTCAATTACTTAAATTAAGTCAAGACTCACTTTAAAGATTGCATAATGTTGCCACATATGAAGTATTGCCAAAAACTTAACAAAAACTGGGCTAGTTTGCATAGCAAACCAATTTATTATCTATAATTATGTATTGGCATTGCCTTTGCAATAACAGCTTCCGCGCCCAATTTTCGTTCGCATTCATCTACATTTTTTTTGAGTGAAGGGTGATCGACATGCTCTGGCATTTCACAATCTACTGAAATCAATTTTCAACTGAAATCAATTATAATGCCTTAAAAAAATCAACTTTGGTGGCATGTGGGCCACCTCTTAATTGCACAGCAGGGGCAGAAAATCCTATGCAAATTAAGACAGCTGCACAAAGAGGTGCGAATGTGAGGCATTTCATAGACCAGACACAGACAAGTTGAACATTGCGTTGAGCATTCAGGTCTGAACTCACGAAGATGCATATGCATGCATATAGAGAGGTACGTAGAAACATATATCAATCTAGTCAAGTCAAGACTGGCTTAAGAATTATGCGAACGGCTGCTGACCCAAAATGCAGGCTTAGCCTCGAGTACAAGCGATCTATCTAGCACTACAATGTACAATAAGCAATGAATCTTGCATAGTTTTGCATAAGTCATCAGCGCAGACACGATGATGGTATGAAAGACAGTCAGAAAGACAGCGGGACGGATAGACAGACCGTCAGACAGTCAGACGAACTGACAGCTGGGCGGCAGCAACCAGCAGCAGCAGACAACGCTAAACCACGCCACGATTTATTAATCGACTTATTCGCACGCATAGTTTTGTTTACACGAGCAGCTACAACATCATCTGCTTGTTTATCATAATCATCAGCAACATCATCATTATTATCAATGCTGATACACGGCCTGTCCGTTATGGGCAATACAAACTGGTTTCGGTCTCAGTTGCGTCGTCTTTGCGAATGTAGCATCTCCCAGCTCTGCTCTACAGTTTATAGCTGTCTTGCCCTTTTGTCGTTAACGCAGTTTCTTTCGATACTAACTGGTGGGGGGGGGCTTACATTTCAAGGTCAATTGGCATATTTGCCGTTGGCGAAACAGCACACCACGAACAACCACAAAATAATATGTTTTTAATAAAAATGCAACTGCTACAATGTTTGACCTTAATCGATTGACAAGATATTATTATGGCCACATGTTGCTGCAGTTTATTGAAAAATTTTCACACTGCAGTTTATTAATTTTTCGAACCAAAATCAAGATATTGTGAAATTTAAATAAATACCTTAAATTTCATTGTGACATCTCGAAATGCATTTGACTAAGCTGCAGGCAAGGTCAATATTTATAAAGAAATCTTTAAACATAATGATGTTGTTATAAATATTTAACGGCAGACAGTTCAGGGTTAGGTTTTTAAGAATAAGAAATCAGATGAAGATCATGCTGATTGTATAAAATATTTTTTATATTAGGATGGATATTGTGGCCTAAAAACTTAGTACAAACTTTGGTCAGACAACAGTCAAGGGAGCTTTCTAGTGCCCCAGCAGAATCCAGATTTTAGTGGAAGACAACGACACATTGCCAAGATATCTCAAAGCCTTAGAAATCGTCACGAAAATAATGTTAAGCGTCTGCCGGGAATAGTCTATGTGGAATCAATAATTCCTAACACTGTGACGATTTGCAGTGACACTCTCTATAGGTCCAATTACAGTCACTTCAATTTTATAGGCGTAGCTGGCAATGCAACGCATCTGCAAATGAATCACTCAACTAACAAAATCAAGCATAATTTCTTTTTCATAATTCTTTTCTCATGGTCAAAGCCCTGGAGTACATTTACCCCTTTGTGCTATTTTATAAATCAGTTTATTCAATATATTTTATACAGATCGAGAACCCGTGCCTGGCACCACGTTTCTAACGGTATTACCTGTTCAAATCGTGTTTGTTTCAAACAAATATAAACCCAATTTCACATTTGAGTTATCTTTAACATTTACGTACCAGCCACAATTATACAAAAAGAGAGTTATTACGAAACAGCAGTTGCCGAAAATAAAACAAGAAGTTCTATCAGATAGCCATTAAAAAGTATGTCTAGATGCCAAAATAAAACAAGTTTGTCCAGCTCTGGGCGATGGCCTTTTGGGATTTTCCAGTTAATCCAGACGCTCTCTTTTAATTAGCACTAAGTTTTTTTTGTGAAATTCTGAGCTAAATTCAAAGCTATTTGATAAGTTCAAATTCATTGTCGAGGAACAAATGCAGGGTCAGGAGTAGAAGCAGAAGCAGAGGCAGATGCAGACTAGCTGAAGTGCTGATTAAATGCTGATCGTTAACTTAACTGTCAGCAGAATGTTATTTATGAATGCTTTTAAGTAACGGTTGATAGTATCAGACAGCTTGATTGTCTGAAGACAATTCAAACTCAAAATGTGACATCATTTTTCGCACCAAATTTATTTATATACATTGTTTGCATAAAATCATCATGATATATTTCGCATGCCTGCATTAACTTTCATTTTCTTTGAGCAACTTTTGGCCTTTCGTTAAAAGCAACTAACACATCCAAAAGACACACATACGGGTGTATGCCTCATATCAAATAACGTTTACCTATAACTTTTTCGTTTTTAATTTAAATATCTAAGAAAAACTGAACTGGCTTCTTCTGCTCTACGCCATACACAGCTGTTCTTCAAAAAAAACGAAGAAAAAATGTCGCTAATTTTTGGCTATTAATCGCAGAAACACATCGAATTTTAATTTGCATTTCCAGATTTTGTATTATAGATATGAATCTTATAATACATTTGGCTGTTGGCTAACTTCGTGAGTCTAAGATAGTAAAGACAATGGCAGCTTTTGGCTTGACTTGACTGAAAGTAAAGTTAAAATGACGTAAGAACAAAGATCTTCAACTAATAAAAGTGAATGTGAACTTGCCAAAGGCTATATGGCAATAAACTCTTGAAAAGAACAAAACATTTCCCAAATCCATTTCCAAAGAATAAAAATTTGTTGATAGAATAAAACCTTTAAACAATAGAAATCCGCTTTGTCATAATAATGTTTTTCATTTGTTCGAGCAAGCTACTCGTATTTAGCATTCAGAACATTATTTCGTGCTTGCCTTTTATGACTCACACACGTTCCAATTCAAAGCTCAAAGCGGGTGAGAGGTGGAGAAAGATGATAATCTGTGAATTTATAACAGCATCTATGTACACTCCAAGCCTATCAAGTTGGCAACATCTTGTGCAAAAGTGCAACAAAGAAATGTCCGACTCTTTAAAATTCCACGGAGCACTTAAGTTGGGGCCACATTAAAGACTACCAAAATCACACAATCAAAGAGAAAAATGTGTTCTAGTAAGCCGAAACTTAATTACACTCACTGAGCAGTTCTAGTTGCAAAAGTTCATTTGCAAAATATACCTAGACCAAATATTGAAATTCCAAATTTTCAGGCAATAAATTTTTTCTACAAAAAAGTTGGTTTTGGAACAATTACTGCTTTGCGTTTTACGATCAGAACGATATATTCAGATTGAATTCATTATAATTTGGTGTAAAGCAAAAATATGGGTGCAAAAAGTATATAATTATATTGGATTATTCATCAAGTTCTTTTCAATGTTTAAGTTGATTTACTTTTTCCGACACTGAAGCTAATAAAGTCCACCATACATTTTCAGTTCATTTGGCTATTGAGAATATTTTATACATATTTTCTTGTTGGTAATTTATAAAGAGTTTCTATTCTATCTAAATGACTACTTGAAACCCCAAATACTCCCTGATTACTCGCTAATATTCTATTATAACTAATAATTAGAAATTTGGCATCATATGAAATTAAAAACTTTAATAGACCCAAAGCTCTCAGGAATCCTTTAGAAGGGCGAATGCAAATACAAATAATTGAGCTCAAAATATGCCGCCAGCAGGACATTAACATAGAACGTCTTCTAATATTAGATGTCCCGCTTTATAGCATAAATTTATATGCCTAACTTTTTAAGAAAAGAATTTCTAATACTAAAAATTGCTCACAGAATCTTGATATAACCAACTTGTTTATAAACAACAGAAAAATCTATTTGAAATTGTATATATAACCAAATCAACTGAGTTTTCTTGTGATGACTTTTTTAGCTTTAATTTCGAAAAAAAAAAATATCTCAACTATAATTTTCAAACTCTACTCGGAACTTATAAGACTTCTCTGAAAATTGTTCTTAAGCCAGCTGCCATTGTACATATGCTCACATATCCTGTTTAATAATATAAAATGGCACTCTTCGTTATCTTCTTCTCAAATTTCAACACAACCTTTCAGAACTTTTACAAAGTTAGTTTAAAAAATATAAATATACGTGCGTGTGGCAAAGGGATGCGTCGAGAGCGACTGAGTTGCCGCAGGGCATGTACAATTTGTCAGCACTGTGGATGCTACGTGTCAGTAAGCGTAAGCCGTCGCTGTCCACATACAGATAAGAGCTGATAAACGTCTGGTAATCAAAGACAAGCTGGCTTCATTTTGGTTGGAGCAGGAGTAGCAGTGGAAGCAATCGTGATAAATTTTGAGCCGGGTCAAGAAACTAAAAGGCACGTGCAATGCCGAAACGGCGGCAGGTGATACATAATGGTGACGCCGCAAAGGCACAAAACAAAAACCATTTGTCTCTCGTATATAGAGACGAGGGTGAGCATTAGTTGAGATGCTGATGCATATCAGCCACACTTAGAGCATCATTAGACACCTCTGTCTGATATAAATGTTGTGTGAACAGCAATAGATTTTATAATTTGCTAAGAAAACAAACAAAAAACGGAAACTTAAAAAAACCGCCAAAATTCAGTCACAAGTTTTATTCTATGTTGGAGCAATTAGCAGTTGCTAGTTGGAGAACCAGCTCAGATCTGGCGTTGAATTTAGCACTAATTATGCAAGTTTTTAATGAAGCACAGAGGAAATGTCCTTGAAACTACAATTTCTAATATTAAAAAAAGAAAAAGCAGACCCATATGTTTCAGTGAATAAGGATCATCTACATATATATTAGATAGATATACCAGACCGATAAGGATATACACAACTGAATCCAGTCTAGCTGGTGATATATAATATCATCCGAAAAATATTAATTTTATATAAAAAGAAGGAAGACATATAACGACATGGCAAGGGAACGAAGAAGAAGAATGGTTAGGGAATTATCTTAAATGCAGAAAAGAAAAAATTCTTACAACAATTTGAATAACCTAAATATCTTTTCTACTAACTCTTCCAGCTGATTGTCTGTTGACCCCTTGGCGCACAAGCCTCTGCCTCGTCATAAATATTTGACATATCTGATAAATATGCATTTTGCCATTATGCAAACGTTAAGCATTCACTTTCAACTCTCATTTTGCTCTAAAGAAATTTTATAAATGGTGCGATCCATTGAGGTCAGCCAACCGGAACTGGGCAACCGTTTAGGCATTATATCCATAAACTTAAGCCGCTCAATGTGGCCAAAATGGATTTCAAATAAATTTGCATTTTTCATCCAAAAAAAACCCCGCAAAAAAGTAAGACACAAACGGCTAAATTAACAATTGACATATAAATTATAATATCAAGAAATAAATAAATGCCAAATTATTATTAATTTGTTAAGACTTATTTCTGTTTTATGTACAAATTATATAACAAAAAAAAAATACTTAAATAGCTTTGTTCGAAACACACCAAATTTTATTTGCATTCTGTGTAATTTTTTTATCGATATTTGTCAATCCGCATTTTTGCCAGTTGACGCGTTTTGTTTACTAAAATCGAATTACAAATTGAACAAAAAATAAATGTATAGATATATATATATATAAAGTCATGCCAATATTGTGAGAAGAGTCAATGTTTGCTTTGGAAGAACGTCACAACTTTGTTAAGAGAGTTCTAACCGGAGAAACCAGGCTTGACAAGTATTTGCTAAGAGTACTTAAAAACATTTTACTCAGTAGTTAACTAAGACTACAACAAATTGATAATTTTGACCTGCAGTGGATCGTAAAAGTGTGCAACATTCCTGGTTTGAATGAGGCGGAACAAACTGTTAATATGGGGGTGCTAAGAGCTGGGAATTGAATAAATTGTATTGCAAACAAAAGTTATGAAAGCTGCACCTTTGCATGTGATTGCTATGCAGTTTTGAGGACAATTAATAATTTAGTTATATATTCCATTATGCTCTTTAAGGAAGGCTATGATAAGTTAGCCATCAAAGGAGGGATGCCAATATAAACAGGACCAGAACAAACTATATATTCGGACAAAAGTCTTAAGACTTTAACCACTTTAACTTCAATTTAGTTGCAGATCGATATTATATAGAAACAGTTTATGCATTTGAAATACATATATGAAATCTCCGGCTAAATTTCGTTAAATATTTCCCTTTATTAGCTGAACGCTAAGTGTTAACGCAGACAAAACACACGGACCTCCATTCTGGTCATGACATATGACTCAAAAATGGTAGCCAACATATGATATAATAATTAACATTAGATAAACCCACAAATATATCGTTTTGCTATAAAATTTGTGTATAAAGTTTGATCGTATATATTAATATATATATTTTATTCAACACTCACCATGCAAAGAGCTGCACGCGCCATTTTGCAACGAATTTTTGGATTTTACAAATTTGACACAAGAAACGCCAGTAAATATTTCTTTGTTATTTCCCCTAACTAATGAATTTTGTTATCTTGTAATCTTGAAATATATAAAAGAAAAATTTTCAGAAATTTACAAAAATTGTATTTAATTTTAATTAGCACAATTCAACATATTTAGCACGGTGGCTTGCTTTTTTTTTTATTTATATATATTAAAGTTGCGAAATGTTCGCAATCTAGAGTTTGTGTATCCTTGCAATTAGTACAGGTTCATTCTTCATATGCTTGAAGTTTTGTATTTGGGTTTGCGTTGGAGTTTATATGTGTGTGTTTTTGTATTAAGTTCATAAGTCTCTGTGCTGCACTAGTATATTATTGTATTTACTTTTAAGAGCCTAACTAGAGCTCATACCGTGGTGACCGATGTGGACGAACTGAAGATGAACGCAGCGCGTCTTTGCCATATAAACAACGCCAACGAAAACAACAACAATAATGAAAAAAATAAGCACAAATGAAAAAAAAAATCAACAACAACAAGATGAAACCCAAAAACCGAATTTCAAGACGCGCGCGCTCAATGTACTTGAGAGCAGACAGCTCCAGCTCAGCTCCAGCTCGATCTCAGGCTCGAGCTCTCCAATAATACACTCAGAGAAAAACACCAGACGCTTTTGGTGACAGTTGATTGTGTCTCTGTGTGTGTGCGACTTAAAGTGCGTGCGTGTGTGTGAAACGAGTTTTTTTTTTTGTATTTTTTGTTAACTCGTTGAATACGTTAATTTATTTGGCCAAGAGTAAAGATGAGCTTCACTAAGCTACAGCTCAGCGCCAAGACAGATTTTAAGCATGCTTGCTTTCCCTCTCTCTAAATAACTTGCTTGCTTTGCCCCTCTCAGGATCGGTGCGTGGCTCAAGAATTTAAAATTCACTTTCAGGTTCTAGAGTTCATTAATATTAAAGAATTCTTTTTTTCGATTTAGTTCTTTTTGGAAATTTTATTTTATATTCTGTTTGTTCAAAGAACATTTTATATGCTGTCTATGTTCTGGCTTTTGTCTTTAATTGAAAATTCGGGTTTTTCGTGTTTATTTTGATTTAATTTTTGTCGTTAATCGAAAACTGATCTATTAGCAATAGATAGTAGCAATAGTTGGTCGTTGTTATTGCTAGCGAAGCAGGTTTGCCGAAGCCACAAAGCAAAATATTCAAAAAAATATCAAATGTTGTATGTTAAAAAAAAAACATATTTAGTTGCTTTATTGATTTAATTAAAGCTTATATAATGGCACTTTTTTGTTGATATACTGTGCAGCTTGCAAATTTGATTTCCGTCTTTACTAATTTTTCTTGTTTCGGCTTCGGCTTCGGCTTCGGTTTCGGTTTCTGTTTCTTTAAATTTCTATTATCAAGCGCCATAATTAAAACAAATTACCAGCCATATATCAAATAATTTTCTTCTTGTGCTTAACTTTAACTTCAACACAATTAGTTAAAATGATGCCCAAAACTATATTCTGCTATGAACTCACACGGTAGTCAAAGGCTGAGATCATATGCTGATTGTCTACCTGATAGGAAATTACTTTGACTTGGCTTAAACTTAATCCATTTGACTTAATGGAGACACCTCAAGTGGCACAACTTGGTCGACATGCTTCCGTTTGCTGATGCTGATCCGCTTAAAGCGCCGCTCAGAACAACTCTTTGAGAAGTTGCTGACATTTCGACTGGCTTTTGGATTGCGTATACGCAATGTGTTACAGTTTCATTTTGGTTAAAAGGAAACATTCAGTTAATTATAAACCAAAATTAAAAGAAAAAAAACGCCTCCAAGCAGCTCGAGTTGTTGATCTTGAAAATTGCAATTGACACCGAAATAATAATATTTTCTCTTTCTCATTAAAACAGGATGAATTTAATGACAATGCTTAAGTCAAGGCCAGCGACCAGACAAAGTATGCATAAATATTTCGAAATGTGTATCCATATAAGGCAAAAATAATCAATACCCAGCAGGCCACTGCACTTCAGGGTAAACACATACACTGGGCTTTTGGGTTTCACCTGATAGTTTGCATGCAATTTGTGTGAATAACTAGAACTGACAGTTTTTCTTATCGCTACTTGTCTCATTTGGTAATTTCAAGGGATAAACGTGAATCCATTTCAGCTGTAACTGTAAAAGTTCTTGTTTTTGATTGGGTAACAACGTAGAGCCGAAACTATAATAACTAGGAGGATAGAAATTGATTTGTCGTACTATATATAATATAACTTTATACGAGGTGTGTTCAAAACGTAAGGTGACTTTTGAAGTGTCGCTGGCAACGTACATTCGATTCTCGATTTTGCTGTCTCGAAGAGCTATTAACAGTTTCAAGCACATAGCATACTTAGTTTGTTTTCGACAGATAAAAATGTCAGACGTATTATGAAATGTTTACAGTGGCGTATGGGGAGTCTGCTCTAAGTAAACCACATTTTTACAAGCGGTACAAACTCTTCCAAGATGGCTGCGAAGAAGATGAAGACGAACCTCGCTCTGGTCACCAACAGAAGATATCCTCGAAGCTGTGAAGAAAATCGTTATTGAAAATCATCGAATTACTATAACAGAAGTTGCTGAGAATGTTGGCATCTCAGTCGGCTCGTGTCATGCAATTTTTTTTGATGTTTTGGGCATGAAACGTGAGTCAATGAAGTTTGTTCCGAAACTTCTGAATTTTGATCAAAAACAACAGTCATGCCTCAGCCACCATATTCACCAGATTTGGCCCCCTGCAGTTCTCCAAACTTTAAGGACCTATGAAAGGACGGAGATATGCAACGATTGATGAAATAAAAACTGCATCGCCAGAGTGAAAAAAGTGCTTTGAAGATTGGAAATAGCGTAAGCACAACAGCATTGTATCTGTGGGGGATTACTTTAAAGAGGACAATATAAACGTTGATGAATAAATAAATATAAAGCATTCTTATGAGGCAACAGAAATTTTTAATAGCTTGTAACTTAAAGTCTTAAATGTTAATTTAATTTTGTATTTAGCTTGTAGTTGCATTATATGCTAGCGTCGGACAGCTGACTTCTTCTTCTTGGCCTTCTTAATCGATTTTGTTCCCGTTTCCAATTGTTCCATACGCTTGAGTAGAATCTTCTTTTGGAAGTTTTCATAACTACGCTGCTCATCAACTAAAATATCCATTATATTTTCGGCATCAACCAAAGACATGGGAGAGTCAGTATTCTCTTCTGGCGGACGCTCAAACTTTTCCTTGACCGTATCAAGCATAGCATCCATCATTAAACTGTGCGTTGTTTCCGTTTCATGAATGCCTGATTGGGAAGCCAATCCGTAACGCTCATCAGCATCTTCTTCCTTGACCTGCATCTCATCGTTTTCCAACAAAGCAACTGCATCTTTATCCATGTTGTGCGAAATGAGCTTGCAAACAGTGATGGCTTCCTGTGGCTCAAGCGAATTTATTGGGCGTCCATCCTCAGCGACTTCGCGGCCACAAAAATCGCAAAGCCCAATGATTTTGACGCGCTTTGCCATGACGGAAACCTAAAAAATGAATAAAATGTATTCCCACTTTTATATGAAAATGTTATAGTATTACTTAGTTTTTGAAAATAAATAAGGAGAGTATTTTTGTACGAGTGCTACTGCTTCGAGAGCTAGAAATATTCTGATTTTTAGGGAGACGTTTAAATTGGTATTGTTTGTGGACTTGGAAACAGGCTACTTAGATTTCAACTTTGTGTTCGAAAACAATATATGTATGTAGTTGATGAAAGGAACTTCAAGGACGAGCTTCAAGATCCAATGATTCTCGTTGAGCAGATAAAGTTTCTAAACGAAATTCTAAAATTAACAGGTATTTCAAGATGTCGCTTTAAAGGGTACAAGAAATTGAATAAGAAGAATCTTTTACCAGGGGTTTCCTTTGCTTTTTCGACTCCTACAAATTGGGCTGCTATAACAGCATATTAAATATGTAGATAAAATGCAAACACCTAGAATAATCCTCGAAATATAAATTCAGTTTTTAAGAAAAACCATTATGGCTTCAAAAACCGCGCCATAAGTCATACTAATACCAATTTTTAGCAAGCGTCAGGAGTCATTTACACAATTCATGGTTCAACGCGCTCCATAAACTGCGCCAGCTCTAAAGCCTCACCTCACCCACCACATCGCCTTACATACCTCGTATATACAACTTTATGGTACAACCATAAGAGCTAAGATGTTAAAGATTGGGTTCAATGATTATCTAATAATGTAAGAAACTGTAAAAATAAGTATTTGCTTCAAATGTGCTATACGTCTTAAGGAGACCGAGCTAAGTTCATTGTTATATAAGTATTTATGTATTTAGCTTACATCCTAAGTTCCTCAGAAGACCAACTCGAACGCCCTGTAGCTGTAGGGCATAATCGTTAAGTGGCCATTCCTAGCTTATTCCAATCAACCAAAATTTAAAAACAATATTCAAAAGCAAAAAATAAGTATGAAGAAAACAAAAGTAGCAAAATGGGTTTTTATGGGGTTTTAATGCATTCTTATTTATATTTACTTCATATGTAAATGCATTTTTGACAGCGTTTCATTGAGAAAATACGTAAATATGCGTGGGTCATAAAAATTATTAAGCATAATTTTCACAACAAAAAAAAAAAACAACAAAAAAACCTGCATATGTATGCCGAGCTACTAAATGGGCTTTTAGCTTCATCCTGCGTGCTTAAAGATTGCAATTTTCAACATAAATAACATTTTGATCATTTTGTTTTAAATAAATTTGCCAGCAAATATACATTTTTATACAAATTTTTGCCTTTGAATTTAAATCTTTTTATTTATTATTATTATTTTTTTGCAAAAATTTTAACCCACTCATTTTTTTTTTTTTGTGCTGTTGTTGTTGGTGTGGTATGACACACGCATACACACTTGGCTTTGTTTCAATATAAATTGTTGTACAACATTTTTGGTAACGACCTTTAGGTTTTAGAGAACAAAAACCATGTTGGAAACCAAAACAGCTAAACGCAAAACAAGTTAAATTTTATAAATTATAATATATGCATAAACGCAGCCAGCTATGGAACTATCAAAAACGAAATACTGCTGACAAATATCGCAGCATCTTGTCGATTTCAAATCTACAGATTCGCAGCCACAAGTTGAATTTGAAACTATAAAGATTCGCTTAAACCAAAGACAAACTAAAAATCATATTTTATGCGAGCTGAATAGAATTCGTAGCACAAGTGGAAATTTTGGCCAACAGCTACTGCGCAAATATGTATGTATTCGTGTGCGTGGGTATGTCTATAAGTACCGATTTGAACCCTTCTGACTTATACATATATTTTATAGATTAGGCACATTAAGATAAAAGGATGAAAATATAAATATAAATTAGAATCAATAAGAAATGATTTATAAACTTGTTCATTATCTTGTAATGACTTATTGACGCACCCTCGTTTGCACGATTATTGTAAATTCTGGTCGGCAGCCATCGACATTGTTCAATGGCCAACATTTGACAGCACCAAATTAAGAAAGCTTACAAATTTGTGGCAAACCCCTTGACGAACCGAGGCTGGTCAAACAGGCAGGCAGCTACAAATATCAAGTGTCAATGCCTGGCTTGACTCAACATGATGGCTCTGACCGTAACTGAATGAGTCTCTGACTCGGCTGATGAGTTGGCCGGCTTTGTTGCATCGCCCAAGTGAATGTCTTGACTGTATGCAATCAATTTTTGATGCCCTTGCACAAGGTGTTATAATTTTGTGAACCAATTTGCAACGCATAGAATATAAAGTAACTCCGAATATATTATCAATATGATTTGACGATGAACAGCTACAGTATGGAGAAGGCCGTTTGTGAAATGAACTTACTAAACTTTTCACACTGTTTGCTCTTTATTCAAAAACAAAATTATCTATTTTTAGTACATCTTAGTTCATTTGCTTATTTTCAATCACAATTTGAACTATCAGTTACTTAGCTCCTTAAAATATTCCATTTCATTTTCAAACTGGCATTATTTGGACGTAAAGGGATTCATGTTAAAAAAGTAAGATCCTTGATCGTATAGGTCAAAACTATGTATTTGAAATTGTCTACTTCAAGCAAGTCTTTTAAAATATCCTCAAAAAGGAGATTTATTATAAAAACTACCCTCCATTGTAAACACATACATATTTCAGAGCCCCTTAACAATTATAATTTCAGTCTTAGTATAAACATTTTCCTTACATTTTAAGTCAGGCAATGAACATCAAAACCACAATATGCCTATTGACCTTACATATATATATAATAAAATCAAAATTGACCAGTATATATCGGCTATGATCGGCCACTTTTAGTTTTACTAATATATTTAAATATTTCGAAAGAGTATCTAAACTTCGTCTTGATCAAGGGTGCTTAACTTTCCTTTCTGGTTCCTTTCTGATACTCCCTACATAAATCTCCAACATAATGTTAGCATGACTCATTCTGACTTAAGCCGGCTGCAGGCAGCTGCATCTTTTCTCGGGTTGCATGCATGTGCCACTTTTTGACCTTGCCGCAGTTGTTGTTGCTACAAAATGTTGTATCCAGCTGCTTCCGCCTGTACTGGTACCAGTCTCCTTCATCGGCAATGATGCTTATGTAACTTTATAATCAAAGAGCTAAAAAAAGTTGAATGACTTTTTGACTCCGAAAACGAAACTGAACTTGAGCTGCCCGAGTTCGTCGCATGTTTGACCTTGTGCCTGCAATGGTTGTCTGCGAACAGAAACTGCAAATAAATCAAGCATGAAATCGCCCTTAAGATTCTTGCTCTAGGTATGTGTATGTGTATGTGTGCGTGCTTCTGTCTGAAGGCATTTCCGGGCGTGTCTTTTAATTTTGATTAAAAATCTGGGAAGAGCTGCGTGTAATCCTTTAATGTCATGTAGGGGAAAAAACGGCAAAGTTGTTGAAAGCGACAGTTTGGCCAGAGTGGGGGGGCTCTGTGAAAGGCATGCGAATTGGGTTTAATTTGACATATCATGAAAACTTATACTTGGAATTTTAGGTTTATTAAATTAGTTCTGAAACATTATTACAGATGATGTCATATGCAATTTATGTTGGTTCTTGTTCTTCATTAAAAATGCATTAGTCAAAAATTTGTTAGGCCTGAATTAAAATCAAACTAAGCCCATGATGTATTTATTTATGTACATATGTATGTATATCTTTTGACTTTTTCAACAATGGCCTTTAAGTAACATATTGCGTGAGAATCTGTCGCTTAATCTTTTGGACAACAAGAATTTGAGGGCCAATTAAATTGTAGATAAAGCCAATGACAAACGACAGACGCTGTCTAACTGACAGGCCAAGTAGCTTACATAAGCCTTTAGAAATAAACATAATTGATACCTTATCATTGCTATCACATGAACAAGAACTTGTTCTTGCCAAAGCAGCTCATTGAAGGCGCCCGGAGGCACATCCAAATTTTTATATAGTTTTGTATACACTTCGAAAAAATTCTTCATAATTCTGGTATGGGAAATTCGACCTGCTAAGGGGTCAACATTTGTGTAAGAATGCACTAAGATCTTGGCTTGATCTTAAAAAAATTTATTCTATTTTAAGGTAGAACACTGAAATTTTCTATTTAGATAAACTAGGGCTGGGAAAACTAAGATTCACTGAGAATAGTGGGTGGTGGATGAGTTATTTTATAGGCTAAATTCATTCCGCGTCTTTTAAAATGTATTAAAACAGAGAGCATTCTCAACTGGTTCTCTAAAATTGTATATTTTGGAACAACAATTATTATTTTTTTGAGTGTATGAGCTAAACAAATATAAACAAATACTTTGCATACAAATTGTTTATTAAAAAGCCAAGCCATATGTTTTAGAAGCGCAAGCACAAGAGGTGTGTTTCGGAAGTAGATATTATTGTTAGTGTTTCTATTGTTGATATTGCTTGTTATTTTTGGAACAGCTGCATGTTAGACAAAAACACAAACACGCCAATTCGCTAGTTCAACAAATTCGCTAACACAAATTTCACCAAACCTTTTGGCAATCAATCAATTAAAGTCTTGGGCTTTCAGAAGGCTGCTGAGGAGGTCACATTGAACAGATGCGGACAGAAGATGCGTATGTGTACTTCCGTTTTCTGTTCTACAGACTGTTTTCCTAGTGAAAATTAGTAATGAATGTTATCCATGGCTGCATTTTTGAGCTGTGTGTGGCAACACTTTTTTTGACGTTAATCATAATTTATGAAAATCTAACACATTCCAATGAAATATTCATGTATTTATGCGAAGCATTTGCTTGATTAATGAGCCAAATTAAGCGCAGCCAATAAAATGCGACTAAATAAGCTAAATATTTTGTATTGAGTGGCAAGTTTGTAGGGCAAAAAGACACGATTTAGTACACTAAGAAAAATATTATATTACATAGTAGTTTTTGCTTAGGATTTTCAAAAGATTCTAGCAACAAAATCTTAATCACGAAATCACCATTTTGCAATTGATTGATTACAATTGTTCTTAAGTCTCACATGTAGGATTTCAACTCCAAAATTCAAACCATTGTTAAAAGAAACACGAATTATAACTTTCAATTATTAAACATAAGTTAACAAACAAGCTAAGCGTAATAATGGACGCAATCGTGGAAGGATGTCATATTAACATGGATTTGAAATGATCACATCTTCTAGATTTTGCAAACATTTCGATATCCTTTGACCTAACTTTTTATGTCATTCGCATAATGAAATATATCAATATTTTCATGAAGTTTGCAAACATTTCAGAGACTATGAATTATAAATATTTAGACTTAGACTTTATGTGTGATGACTCTTATATCTGCACACTATTTGTAGACTTGATTTATCGAGATTGGGTCGCTATATCATATAGCTTTTAGAACCGCATATACATTTACAATGTGAGCAGTATATAACCCAACGTAAGCAGAGGCTACCTTCTCTTTTTATACCATTCACAAAAAATTTGAGTGTACATTAATTTTGTCTCATGACAAATTTGTCTCATAGTTTGCAACGGATGCAACGAAGGATCCTTTTCCGACTATATAAACTATATATATTCTTGATCAGCACAACAAGGGGACAAGCCATGTCCGTCCGTCTGTTTTAACATCAATATCTCAGAATTCTTAGGAGCTGCAGAGCTGAAACCTTTAGCAGATGCTTCTTTTCTTGGCTCGCTGGTTAAGTTCGTGACTAATCTAGATAGGGCGAATTCCATATAACCGATTGTTCCGGAATGAACACTTAACAGCATAACTTTTCTGTTTTTATTCGGAATCAATCCAAATTTGGTTTTTAACTACATGAGGCGGCCCCATGTTTGCTGCCAGGTCTGTTCAAGGTCGGAAAACTATTTCATATAGATGCCATATAACCGATTGTTCCAGAATCAACACACAGTATCATAACCTCTTTGTTTATCACCCAAATCAAGCCGAATTCGGTTGGTATGCTTTAAAGGAGTTCCCGCAACTACTTAGCAAATTTGATTTAGATTGAACTACTATATCATATTAGCATCCATATAACTGATTTGTGCAGCATGATCAAAGAAAATCCAAATCATCCAAATCTAACCAATTCGGAGTGTATCCATTTGTGGCGGCCCCACGTCCAGCTATATCATATAACTCCCATATAATCGATTTTTTCGATGCTTTTCTGTTTTTCATCGAAATCAAACCAAATTCGATTTGTATCCCCTATAGCCCCACGACCACGCTCAAGACTTACAATGTGAATGGTATATAAGCTTAGGCAAGCCGAAGTTAGCCTTCTTTTCCTATTTGACTTTAAGTTTGTTTGCGTGCCTCGATAATAATACCTATCTATCAATCTTTTGCTGGAGGAACAAGTTCCCAGTTTTGTCTCGACTTGAACTCCATTTGTTTTTTTTTAAATATTTAAACATTCACTAAGATTGTTTGTTGTTGGTATTGATTTATCTATATATAATGCGTATTTAGAGTTAGTTTTGCAAGTTTGATATATTTCTTGTCGGCGTACAGGAAATACAAAACTTAGCAAATAAAAACTACTTAAATAAAACCAGTGGCATTGAGGCTTCACACAAATGAAAACGAACATTAATTTCAACTAAAACCAAAGCTAAACTAAATTAAATAACATTTTAAGCTACAAAGACGGCCAAAGATTCTAATAAATTTGCAACTCAGGTGTCACATTTGATATTTATGTTCAAGTAGTTGGAGGCGTTTCTTAGCTAAAATCAAAATCACACACACACATACATTTATATAATAAACTTGATTCTAGACGGCCAAAAACTTTTTATGATTTTACCAAGCAGAAATTTGCATGCAAATAATTCAATTAGGCAGCTATGAGACAAACAAAATCCAATTTAAAACAAAGCTCGTAAAAGTTTTTGAACCAAATCGAGCTGAAAGCAAGATAATTATTAATGCATTTAGATGTGAGTTCGAAGCCGAAAGGCAAGTGAACTTTTCAGCAATGAGAACAATATTTATATATACTTAAGGGGTGTCTAAAGACATGAAGGTCTGCTAATAGCTCATCCATTCTAGAATATAATAAGCAACAATTATTGAGAATCCTTCACATTTTCTAGATGATAAACATAGTTAGTTGAATAGATAGAAAATTGCCAGGGAAAACTCTAGAGATTTATAGATATGAATGTATAAACTCTTCAATTTATAGATTTGTATGGCTTCTAAATTCATTTCTTATGAGGTTGCTTTGGAGCATTAAACACAACCGCCTGCTGATTGCTGAAATCGTCAATATTCCAAAATTTACCATGCTTTAAATCTAGTAGCCGTAAAAATCTCTAGAGTTTTTTGTGATACACCCATTCAATGAATACTGCCAATGTTTAAAATAAAGTTATTTACCACACATCTCCATAAATATGTAGTTCAGTTAC
Organism: Hirtodrosophila duncani; assembly: GCA_037043425.1. Classification (NCBI taxonomy): domain Eukaryota; kingdom Metazoa; phylum Arthropoda; class Insecta; order Diptera; family Drosophilidae; genus Hirtodrosophila; species Hirtodrosophila duncani. Next base: position 3,701,441 of record JBAMBM010000194.1, read on the forward strand.
TAAATGAATAATTTCATGAACCCACTTGAAGATTTTTAGCATTGTTTCATCGTATTAATCGTATTCATCCCTATTAAAGGTCAAATGCATATGATAACAATCTTCTTGACTTGACTTTTAGAACACCCTTTATATGTGTGTATGTTCATTTGAATGCATAAATAGCTCAAGTTCATTTGGTAGCTTGTTTTATTAGCTGAATATCAAAAGTGTGCGCATAAATTTTTAATCTAATTTGGCTAACATTTCGCAAACTAGTCGTACCCAACTTGTTCCAATATGAAGTGTTAATGGATGCTTTTCTTTTTCATAAAAATTAAAACAAAAAAAAATCAAAAACTATTATAAAATACTAGTTTGTGTTTTGCCAGACTGTCCCACCTTAAGTGTTATGAAATTTATTTTACATAAATTTCGAGCAAAACTTATATCTGTCTTATCTGATGAAGCTGATGATGCTGAACTGATGTTCCTGCCCAGGCTAGGCCATGTTGACTCAGAACTATTTTTATGACTCCCAGCAGCTTGTTCATCCGGCTTGGTGGCTTGCTGAAGCTAGCCAAGACCATTTAAATGATAATATCAGACGCAAGTTATGGACCAGATGAAAGCACTGGTTATGCTTTAGGTGGCCGTCTAACTATTGTTATAGAATAACCAAGCATCTGGTATTTTGTATACTAATTAAACCCTAATGTTGCTGATGCTCCAGTATGTCTGCCTTGCCACGTTTTCTATTTTTGGTAACTGTGCGAAGTTCAAGGAACTTGTTGGTAGACGCAAATTAGATATATACATATTTCAGTGTGAACTTAAGTGGATTGACCTTTTTTAAATCACTTTACGCGCTGGGGGGGCCCACATTTAAATTGACACATCCACAATAAACACTTGTACGCATATTGAGCTTAGGTCATGCAACGTGTGATTGAGTTTTTCTCCGAACTTTTGACAATCAGATGCTGAAAAACATGAATGCCCAGCGGCACAAATGTCCCTTACAGAATTCATCGAAAGGCACTTGAGTATCCATTCATTTCTGTTCACTTTAATATAATAATGGATAATTCGAGACTATAAAGCAGCTGCTGTTGCTGTAGACCCATCTCTGGCTCTGGAAAATTATTTTTCCCACACGCCAGTTTTCCCTCCTATCTCGGTCAAATTTTAAAGCATGCTTTTCAGGGTCAACTGCCACGCTCTCCTGTCACTTCAACTTTCTGCTTGCGTCATTTGTTTGCTATGCATTTCGTATGTAATGTATGTATAACTACTAATCTATTCAAATGCTAATTAGGAAGACATAAAGCTGCTTTACGGAGCATCAATATTATGAGACTATTCTAATTTATTTGGGTTTGCAAATTATTGCCTTATCTAAGTTTAAGTTTTAAGAGCAAGACATGTGGCATTCGATTTGGGACGTCAGCAAACAACCTGTTTATAACTCTGTATCTACATATGTACGTATTCCCATCCTGTTCAAGGTCATGATCGCCGAACAGTTCATTCGAATGTCATAAAAGGCAACCACTTAAATTGATTAGGGCCCATTAAAGTAGAACAAGTCTATCAGCAGCAGTAGGCGCCTGGTTTTTTGACCAAATTGTGTATGTGAACGTGTCTGAAATAGCCATGAAAGTTGTTCTAAAACAAAAAACATGAAAGTCCATTAAGATTTAATGAGGCAGAGATGGGGCCACCGTAACCTTCACAGCTGGGCAAATGCCCAGTAGTGTCTCTGTCCCATCAAGCAAAATATTTGCAGATGGACCGCAAAGGTTGCTTGAACGAAAGTTTGCGTGTGGCAAACAATAATCAATCTAATGGCCCGTCAACCGCCTGACTATTATATTAAATTTACTTCGTCGGTATGTGTTGTTTTTATTTTTAAGTCTTTTGCGTAATCGCAGTCGGCACAACTCTCGGTTTCTTTGCATGCCATGGATGCCAGAAACTTTTGGTTTCAATGCGTTCGTTCACATGAAAGCCCCATGAATCCATGAATCTTCATCTTCATCTTCTGCTGCGATGTGGGTTTGATGGAAAATGTATGCAAAATACTGATGTGTGGCTAGCGTGGCGGCAATTAATCTTAGAACAGGTCTATAGCCTTTTGTTCATGAAATTTCGATTAGTTAGAAATTAACTTTAGCTTTGGACTGGCTGCTGAGCGTCATTTAGTCGGTCTGTCTGTTCTATCCGCACCGTTCAAGTTCTTGATGGCAACATTTTATGCAAATGAAAACGAAATTTTTCAAATCAAGATGAAAACAAAACCAAAAACAATTTTAAAAAAGAATTATGAAGCTATGTCCAGTCAAGCGCAGTGTGTATACTCTAGCAGAAGAAATGTAGGTTAAAATAAAGAATATTAGTAATTCGTAATTGTCACCACAATTTCATACCAAGAATCTATTTTGAAGCCAATTGTTTGTTCCTTAATCATTCAGTAAATTCAATTAGGCTAAAAAGCAACAAATTTTAAATGTTTGTTTCCGCGCCATCGGTATATAGGAGTACTATCAACACTATTTCTAGCCCAGTAAACATCTTATTTGAGCCAATCGTTCTCATCTGCCATATTCTTTATGGAATTTACTAATGTTTTCTTCTAATTACACAATCTTTTGAATTCAACTATCCTACTCAAAAGATTTCTCAAATTATGCATAAATTGTTTATTATATATGAAATGATCTTTACTCTTTAAGTGGCCCTAGCGCCACGACAAGCCTGTAATACCCTGTTTTAATAAAGGGTATAAAAACTAAAAAGGAAAAAAATTTCTAAAACTGGCAAAACGTAGTCACAAATTAAGCAAATATTTATTTGTTTTCAACCTATTCACGTTTTACTCATTTTAGCTTAATTTATTTAAAAAACTTGACAGAACTTATTTTTATTTATTTCTTTAAATTGAATAAAATTAAGTTTTGTCTTATACAAACAAAACTTTAAACGAAAACCAACATCTTCCGTATTACTATTTTTATAAAATAAATATATATATATATATATATATATATATAATAGTCAATGAATTGAAGCCTTAGGCAATTTGGTTGTTTTTTTTTTTTAATTTTAATTATGTCTGTATTAAATCATAGGCCAGAACTAGTAGATTAATTTTTTCGCTTGGCTGTCAAATTTGACATTCATGCCGTCATTCAAATGTAGTCAACCCAAACGGAGGTTGGAATCCGTGCAGGCGACTCGAGAATTTTCACACAGCTTTAAATATTTTGTATCCGTTCCGTGTAATCAGCGTAAAGTAAGCGGATTTCATGTTGCTTTGCTAAATCTAACGGCAATTGCGGATTGCAATGATTGTGTGAGTGTGTGTGAGGTCATGCCAAGTGATTTTTATGTTCCTATTTGGAGTGCCATAATAAATTCGTAAATAAATTTGCGTTTAGCACTTTGTTGTGCACTGGCTCCAAGGCTGCCTTCAAATCGCAAGCTGCCGCTCCAATGACTCAGGCCGATCGCTCAGTTCATCCGGTTCGGCATTGTGCTAATCAGATCTGTGCCGAATTTTCGTTTTTTTTTTCTGTCGATTTCGTCCCTCACTTATCATTAATCGAACCATTCATCCATCTATCGCTCGCTCAGGCGCACTATTTTTATGCAGATTTAGCGTTAATCTTTCATGCTTTAACTTTTTTTTAACACATCCTAATGTGCATTTCATCAGCTCTATGCGTCATTGTCAAGTCGGCTCATAGTTGTGTAGGTGTTGCTTTATCTATATATTTCTGTACCTTACTTTAAAGTCTGACTTGTCTTGACTAATTATGCCTATATAAGCGAGAGCTCGCTTAACTTTTTATATTTTTAAGCAATTCGGGTCTTATTTAAAAGCATTTTAAAGTGCGTGTCTTAAAGCCGTGAAAGGTTTGTTTTTTGAGAAATGATCTAATTTGTTTGGTATGACACATTAGCGTAAGCTACATTTATATATTATATAGAGTTATACCGTCATATGTATTTGATATTAAAATCAGCACATATTTTGCACCATGTTGAGCCAAGAAATATAATTTTGGAAGGAAAAACAAAGACATATGTCCTGTTATCTAAGGATTATCATATCTTGTCGATGCTCTCAATCCTTGTCTTCTGCCTGCCTGAATTTATTTAACACTCTTGCCGAGGAAGCATCCTATTATACGATTGACACCAAAAAGTGCATACAAAATTTGTTGCTAATAGAAAGTAAATTATTAATTAAAATCAAAAACTTATAATGGAAAGTTCTAGTATAAAAATGTTTACTAAAGGCACTCAAAAGTCAAATGTCATGAAGCACAGAAGCCATCCTTATATTCCTTGGAATCACGAATAATGAGCACTGCGATTTGCACAGAATTTCTTCTTTGGAAGGGGCCCAACGTTTTACGTTTTAGTTGATTTTCATCCCCTTTTTATGGGCCGATGCATCGAAATTAATAAATTGAAGACTTTCCTCTACTATGGTTCATTTTCAAAGATTCGGTTCTATGGGAGCTATATTATATAGTTGTCCAATCTGAATCAAATTTGGTTAGGAGATCCCCAAGACGGATACATACAACGTCGTTAAATTCGGATTAAAAACAAGAAAGAAAGGCTAGCTTTGGCTTGCCAAAGCTTATATAACAATCACATTGTAAATATTTAACCGATCTAGATCAAATCTGGCCAGCGGACGTGAAATAGAGATATAAACCGAATTTGGTTTGATTTGGGTGAAAAACAAAAGAGTTATGCTCCTAAGTGTTCATTACGGAACAATCGGTTATATGGGTTATATCGGTTACATCCGATATTGATGAAACTCGAACTTACCCAGGGTACAGACAAAAAAGCATCTGGTAACAATTTTAGCTCTGTAGCTTTTAACACTACTGAGATATTTGTGTTGAAACAGACGAACGGGCATAGCTATAGCGAATCCCCTCCTCATGCTGATCAATAATATAAATTATTTATATGGTCGGAAATGCTTCCTTCTGTGCTTTGTAAACTTCATGACAAGTTCTGTCATTCACAAGTTTCCCTTATTAAGATTTATTCCGAAACAATCGGTTTTATGGTACTACGCGATATAGTTGTTCGATCCGAAGCAATTCGTTTGTTCAGTACTTAACAGTGTCTTACCCGAAAAGAGGATTGTTTCCCACACCTGACCTTCTTAAGTCATTAGCATAAGGCGAACGGACTCATGATTCATATCACTCTCGAGGTCAACTTCCATAGAAGTCTGAGAATTATGCTGTTTAAAGATATTGAGGTTCCTGAAAGTCCTTATAGTACTTTTCCTTCCATTCCTTTTTTTGCTCAACATAATCAATTATCGATGATGGTATTGTTGGTGGACCTTTGGTGTAATCTTTTGCTGGATTTTCTCGCAGTTTTATTAGAAAAGTTCCTGTTTCTTAGACCGTTTTCAGACATAGAGAATAGATAATTATTCCTAAGGACAAAGTTAGCTTGTTGTCGATCTATTGCTTCAGGTTTGAAATTAGGAAAGTCTCAACTAGAGAATATGCTGGATTATACTTTTGTTTAATGATCAGCATTAGAAGGAGAATCGATATATAGCTGACCCATTTAGGACAAGTGCCAGTCGTAAATCACGTGTCCACATAAAGCAATTGATATTCCCCATCAAAGATATATATCATTGTTAAAGATACAGATACAAATGCAATGCCCGCACGAACTACGTAGTCTGCTACAAAATGTAGTTGCTGTTGTTGTTTCCATTGTTTTCCCAATGCAGGCCGACCAAGTTGCAACTCGTCGTGGGAAAACTGAATACACAACTGAGACGGAACCATTGTTATCAATATTAACATTAATATTGCCTTGAACTCACAAAAAAAAGTTACATTTACTAAACACGAATGCAACGCATGCATTTCGATGTTTTCTTTTATAATTTTTGTAATACAATAAAAACTTTATTATTCCTGGCTTTAGCTAAAAAGTCATTTTGTACAAAAAAGTTACAATATATTGTATATAGATATATGTATGGTAAAATTGTTTGAATGCATTGCTAAAGGCACAACACACGCATTGTATATATTACAAAAAAAAGTTGTAAGATTGTATGTGTGTGGGTTAAAAAATGGACGAACGTTAATACAGAGAATCGGGTAAATGTAAACCCAAGTGAGAGGTCATATTTTAAATATTCGAGTACAAGTTAAAGAACAATAGAATATCTTAATAGTATTTGGACGATTTCGAACATATTGCTTAGCTCTTTTTGTTTTTAGGGGATGCTCATCGAATACATTGCTTAACTGAGACTCTAGTTAAATAGTTTTCATAGAAGTTTATGCAATCCAATCAATGGGCATGGCGTCGCACGACAGATTGTCAGGTAACCATAAGTATATAAATTTGTATAAAGGCACTATAAACTATAGCAGTTTTCTGTTACTAATTAAGGCACGATTGCTATAATATATTGTTTTGGGATTTGGATAAGGTATGGGGACGGGTAGGTGGAGACGTAGGCGCTGTGCGTTAATTGAGCGCAATTTCATATGCAAATAGTTGATATATGGGCGCTTAATTATTATGATTCATTTGAGCGTCGAGTAAGCGTTGTTGTTGTTGTTGTTGGATGGTGATGTTTAAAGGAGCTTTGCAGATTCAGTCCGTCTTCATTGGAATCGTGTGTGATGGATGAACTGAGAATTGCAATGAATACATAAGTACCAACTGAAAGTCTCTTCTGGTGTGGTATAGCTGGGTGATGTTGAGTTGGTGCTGGCTTGAAGGGTCAGAAGGGTTTGTTTGATATGATCTGTCTTTTTGACAATTGCATAAACATTCAACTACTGCTAGTTACTGCTGCCTGGTGCTGGCACTGCTGCAGCTGCTGGGGTTTTCCAACTAAATACTACATCTAATTATATGGTGAGAATTCTTCGTTGAAGTGTCGTGGGGACGGAATGTTTTCGTGTTTATATACGTAAGCTGTTGTTGTTGTGGTTGTGAGTGGGTGCTGCAAGAAATACATATACGTAAACAATCATAATTCGAAAGGCCATGGCTCACATATTGCCACAACTTACCCAAATTATTGTCACTTTTCTAGACGACTATGTTTGGCCTATTCGGCTGCCTTCGTTAGCCGCGTACCAGCTCAAACCTAGTTTGCGATTCCTTGAACTGGACCCGCTTGAGCAGCTGCACATGTGCCTCCGTGAGGAATAATGTGGCCGCCACCAGCGTCAGCACAGTGCCCACACAGGCCACAACAAACGACCATCCAAACCAATTGTTAGCATGCTCCGGCATCCAACCATTGCGATTGCCAAAGCTAGCAAACACTATGACTGCTATGGCAGCGCAGACACCAGCTCCCAATAATACATAGCCCACGGAACGTATCAGCGTGATAAAGTGCTTTTGATCTGGTCCAGCACACAAGAAGAATATTAGCACGCCAATGGCACTGACCAGCATGCCAATGAAGGCGAGCGTGTAGAAAAACTGTGTGGTGATCATGAAGGCTGGCAGCAGGAAACCACGTATCTCGTCGTAGCCCGTCGTAAATGGGTCATAGACCCAGCGGCAACCCACAAAGAAGCGACGCTGGCTATCATCGTTGACATCAGGCAGCGAACGAAAGCAATGCACCCACAGACCCAGTCGATCCAGCTTGGCGCCCGTAATGCGGTAATCGCTTACCAACCAACTGGGCGTTGCAAATGCTATGACTATGAAGGCAAAGGCAAAGATGAAGACGCCAACGCCACAGCTGCCAGCCAGTGTGCGGCGTTTCATGTTGACGGTGTTGTGTGGACTGGGTATCTGCTCCTGGGAATCCTCGCGTGCAAAATGTGACGATTTTTGCATGCTTTGTACGACGATTAATAATTATTTTCACGGATTTCTTTCGAATTGTTTGTTTGGCTTGTGCTTGGGTGTGGACTGCCTATCGGAATGGCTAGCTATCGATAGTGCCGATAGCGATAAGAATGAATCATCGATGTAGCAGTATGTTAGCTAATTCAACGGCGCGCTGTTAATTAACAGAGACCAACTGGCGGCCTAAGTTAACGTTTGAATTGACGACACACACACTTTTTTTTGTAAATATAACGTTGATATAATTTAATCAATTATAAACTTAATTTAAAAGGCCATGAATAAAACTTATGGTTGTCCGTTAAAAATGTTAAATGCTAAACACCACTGTGCATTTTGGAAGACAATTGCTACCTGGTTCACAGCTCTCCATCTCTCTACTTAAGTGCAGCTACCGCCTTGTGGGCGGCATCATCTAAATCACTAGCCGTTTGTATGGGCAATCCAGAGTTCTTCAGTATCTCACGCGCCTTGATGACATTGGTGCCCTCCAGTCTCACTACCAGCGGCACATTCAGCTTTAGTTTCTTGGAGGCAGCCACTATGCCATTGGCGATTGTGGCACAGTTGACAATGCCTCCAAAGACATTCACCAGAATACCTTTGACTTTCGGATCGGCTGTAAGAATTTCGAAAGCCTTGGCCACCTGATTCTCATTGACGCCGCCACCCACATCCAGGAAATTTGCTGGTTCGCCGCCATTTAGTTTGATGATATCCATAGTAGCCATGGCCAGGCCAGCACCATTCACCAGGCAACCAATGTTGCCATCCATGGCCACATAGTTAAGATTGTATTTTGCTGCCTCTACTTCGCGCGGATCGGATTCCTCCTCAGTCACATCCATGGCGAAGATATCCTTCTGGCGAAACTGAGCGTTGTCATCAAAGTTTAGTTTGGCATCCACCGAGATCACTTCGCCCTGATCTGTTTCAGCCAGTGGGTTGATCTCAATCTGGACAGCATCTACCGCTTTGAACAGCGTATACAGCTTCTGGATTTCCTCAGCACAGCGCTTCACGGTATCACCTTTGAACTCCAAAAATTTAGCGACCTGCAGCAGGGTGGCCTCCGGTATGGGCTTGCTAATGTCCAATGGAACAGTCTTAATCTTCTCGGGTGTTTCCTCGGCCACAGCCTCAATATCTACACCGCCAGCCGGCGAGGCTATCAGCACGGGTCCATTGTGCTCGCGATCCAGCAAAATGCAGAGATAAGTCTCCCGGGTAATGTTGATGCTGCGTGCGACCATCACCTTGTTGACAAGTATGCCGGACTTGGGCGTCTGTTTGGTAATCAAGCGATTGCCTATCATTTGTTTGCTCAGCGAGAGCACGTCGCTCTTGCTGAGAGAGGGAGAGGGAGGGAAAAGGGAAGCAAGAACAAGAACAAGATTATTTCATATATTCGTGTGGCCTCTCTCTAATCTTTTATCATCAGAATTCATCAATTCTAGTTTACTGGTTAGGCCATCAGCAGTAAGCGAAATCCGAAGACGACATTAATAAAATTTCAAGTAAAAATATAAAAAAGCGAACAAAATATACAATATCCAATCAAATAATTGCATGCAATTTGCTTGGGAATTCGCCAGGCGTAGCGGGGAATTGCTCGTGTGACGTCAAATGCTCGCTTTTTCTTGCGCTCTCATTTTGCGGCCGAGTAACGGACACGCACCTGGCCTAACCAGCTGTATTTACTAAATTGTGAACTGTGTCTGTTATCTGTTTATCATACTTTGAGGTTATATGCACGCCACCCTTGAAACCATTCTCGAATATCCCTTTACCGCGTCCACCGGCCAGAATCTGAGCCTTGACCACATATTCGGGACAATCTGTAAAATTGGCAACGATTATGTAAACATGCCGCACCAAATTTATCATTATTTGATTTGCTTACCAAATGTCTTCACCACATCGGCATCTGTCTTCGAGTTATCCAAGACCTTAAATTGTTGTATGGCCACGCCATATTTCTGCAACAAATCCTTGCTCTGAAACTCCAGCAGGTTCAGCTGGCGTACCTGCTGTTGCAGCACCTTTGTGGGTACCTGGCGAATTTGACAAATGAAATTCGATAAACAAAAGAACATTAAAATTTGTGGTTTGAGGCAAAGGTCGGTTGACCTGGGTGGTTTGCAGAAACCTTATGAATGAGCTGGCGTGCTTTGATCAGTAGCGACATCTTGACTGCACTCTTCAATTAACACTGAACTTGGTTTATTGACAACTGGAACTTTAACGAGCACAAATTAAGGCAGTTTGCTTTCAAAAAATTAAAAGAACAACTCAAGCAAATGCCGCTACAGCTACAGCTTATCAAACCATGTTAACTCAACAACAGCGTCTAGCCCTGGTCACTGTTATTAGCTTAGCGGCGTTGCCACTATGTCAAGAACCGCACAACAGCTGTGTTTGTATACTGTTTTGGTTATCCACAAAACAAGAAAAAAAGGATGCAATTTAAACGCATTTAGTTAGTCATAGTTAATAATAAGTAAATATTTAATGTATAACGAGAGCAGCAACATGGCCGCTGAAACAACTACACTACCTGCACTGGCGCCGGAAGCCCTGCCGCATATACCTGTGCTAACATCTGTTAGCTGCTGTTTTGTCTTGGCCGTCATTTACGTGGGCAGTCTCTATGTGTGGAGCAACAAGAACAAGCACAATCGGGATCATCCCACGACCATCAAGCGACGCTTTGCTAGCGTCTCCATAGTCATGTTGATTGCGCCGCTGTTTGTGTACTTCTTTTCCTCGCCGGAGCTGTTAGAGCGAGAACCTTTTCCCAAATTGCTCGGTGTCAGGTGGCAAGGTTTATGGCAGGCCATTGTTATACCTTACCTGCTTACCATGCTGCTGTTCCTGGGACCCATTTTTGTTAACATGCAAAACGAGTCCATTCGTTCGTACTTTGGTATGTCTAAACATTGGCGTGTTTCTAAGTTCCATCATGCTCATGTTTTTCTCTTGCAGATCTGGACTACTGGCGTGGTTCTTTCAGCAGTATAATTTGGGTGCGCAATCATGTGATGGCACCGCTAAGCGAGGAGTTTGTCTATCGTGCCTGCATGATGCCGCTAATCCTGCAAAGCTTCTCTCCCCTGGTTGCTGTTTTTATCACACCACTTTTCTTCGGTGTGGCTCACCTGCATCACATTGCCGAACGGCTGAGTCTAGGCGTGGAGCTGAAAACGGCGCTGCTCATTGGACTCTTTCAGTTTATCTACACGACTCTGTTTGGCTTCTATTCTGCATTTTTGTTTGCCCGCACTGGCCATTTGGTGGCTCCTTTGATTGTGCACGCCTTTTGCAATCACATGGGCCTGCCGGATATACAGGATCTATGGCAACAGGATCTCTGGCGGCGAGTTCTTGCCATCATATTGTATATAGTTGGCTTTACCGGTTGGGTGTTCCTTCTAACCATTGCCACAGCTCCTTCACTATATGAAAATAAGCTTTATTGGAATATTTAGATCAATATGTGCGCAGCTTAGCCAATTACTTATATTGTTGCCATATGACAAAGGTTGATGCATACATACAATGTGCTTTATGTATATATGTATTTATATATCATGCTTTTAGGTAGGTAATCATTGCATATCATCCATAAGCTGACTTGCAAGTGCAAACCAAAATTATCTATAAATGGGTCTTCCGTTATATAAAAGAACATGTGCAGCTATTTTAGTAGACAAAAATAAAAGTATGTGTTCTTATATTTTCATTTCTTATGGTCTTATTATTTTACAAATATTAAGATGTGTTCATAAGTTTTTGAAATCGGACACGCTGATAATGACAACAGTTTGGCGTTGCCACTAGATGTTGTAAATGAGAATAGTGCTGCCAAACAGTCATAGTCAGCTGGTCATTCATATATTTGCTTTTGACCATTTAAACAGACTTTTATTAAGAAAACTAAATTCATTTATATATCTAAATTAGAAAAAAAAATGGTTAACTTCACACAATTGTTAATGAATGCTATTTCTTTATTTTAAATTCATTGGCCAAATATCGGTTACAACAATCGGTATACCGACTAGTCAACGTATCGATATTCCAAATACAACGCTAAATAGCAATATGGGATAATATGAATACGCACAATAACTATAGCTTAAATTAGCAAAAAAAAAAAAAAAAACTGCACCGCAGAGAGTAGGACGTGAGCAAGGTAAGAGTGCAACTTTCCGGGAAGTTCTGGGCCACGCCAGCACCAACGCCGAGAAATCCCACGCCCACAACAACAATAGCAAAAACAGCTGCAAGCAACAACAACAACAACTATTGTGTGTGCGCTTACCTGGCCAATTGTTGGCCCAGGACAACTGTTTTCATAATTATAGCACAATTAAAAATTTACACTCACTCACACTCGTTGTCTTGCAGCCCCCTGCACGCAGTCAACGTCCACGACACAAAACACATAATGTATTGCCTGCAATGTCTGCTCCCGGTGCTGCTCATACCAAAGCCCACAAATCCGGCGCTAATGGAGACGCATGTTATGTTCATAGTACTGTATCTGGTCGGATTCTTTTTGGATCGCAAACCCTGTACGATATGTAGCCTGGTCTTTCTCACTGCCGTCTCGCTCATCTGCTACAGTGGCGTGGGCAATTGCATCTTCTGGGGCAATTGTGAGGGCCACCAGTGCGAGAATGGTTAGGCTTAGACGGGTGCAAAGCAGCACAAGTAGTCAACGAAAATGGAATGTGGAATGCAGCAGTGCTGAGTGAATTTTAGATACATTGCAGTTGTTACAGCTTTACAAACTATAACCATTTACATAAACTGAAAATTCGGTGATAAAAGTGAGTGAGTCGAGCAGGAGCAAGAGCTGGTGATTAAGTGGATGACGAGTATAGGAACTATGTTTTCATTGTTGATGCTGTTCCTACCAAAACCAACTGCATGGCCGGTACCCAATGACCGCTTCCACATCTACTGTTTTCTGATAGCAACGTATTTAAGTAACATTTTAATTTAAACGATGCCCCCCCTCTGCATACGCCGCCAGGCCCTAGATGTATTCAAGTGTTTTTTGTTGAAGGCTTCGGCGCATTTCAATTTAACAAAATGTGCTACAAAATGTGGAAAAAATATGTATTGTAAATGTGTCTGTAACTGGTAATGAGGCCCCCCGTCAATGCAACTTACGATTAGTCATATGTTATATATAATTATTTTAAAAAATAAAATAAATTCTCTATAACACATCAAATAATTGTAAAATAAATCAAAAAACAAACACAATTGCGTTCTTGAACGTGAACATGTTAAGATCGGTTGTTCTCTGTCTTGTGCACATTTAAATTGTACATACATACATATATTACAAACTGAACAATATATATATATATACACACGTAATTGCATACACATTATATAAATTTAAATATGTAAGAAATATGCATTGCAATTCTTAATTTTTGTTTTAAAAACTGCAAAATAGCGACAACATTTTATTTAATAATACACGACAATTTATTTAACACGATATTTAAAAACCAAATAAATAAAATTAAGCTGTAACGAAAAAATACGAACGAAAGCATGTTTAGCAAATATACATTAAAAAATAAATTTGATTGGTTGTTAAAGAATCGCTTCTTTTGTGCGAAAATAAATTGAAAGCCATTTCAGTTGATGTCAGTATAATTCCAAGCATTTTGATTTATTGTGGTAAATCCGTGTTGTCTTACGGAGGCGATAATATAGATTAGATTGCACACAAAGCTACCTAACTGATATATACTTATTTGTTGTGAGGCGACGGTTGGCAGCTTTAAGGTAAATCGAATAGAAACAGCATATTGCTTGCATATTTGTATGAATATATGTATATCAGTACATAAGCATTAGATATTGGATCGGTTAACAGAATTCAACAAAACAGGACTGAATCCGAAACTATTTCAGTGTTTTTCCCGCGGTTCACGAATTTAGGCCATAATTTTCAATATCAAAAAAAAAGAATTAATTTTTCGACCTTATACACAAACTCGCTTATACTTTTTCAAAACACTCAATTATTATACCCGAAACTTATCTAGCAAGTATATGCTATAGTGGAAGGAAGCTCAGTGCATTCTATCCAAAAGGACAATTAGGTTGGGCAAAAAAAATCTATTATTGTTTACACTTTGGCTTTTCGGAAAAGCGGACTTAACCAAACGTACTGAAATTGAACCATTTCTTAAAGGATGGTGAATGGTGTTGAAAAATGGGTCATATACGACAATGTAGTAGTGAAAAACGATCCTGGTTAAATCGCGGTAAATCAGCCAGAGCTAATAGCCAGGAAGGTTATGCTGTCCGTTTAGTGGGATTGGAAGAGAATCATCTACAATGAGCTACTTCCGTAAGGGCAAATACTCTACTGGGACCTGTTTTCTCAATAATTATACCCTTTTTGCAGATTGCAATAGACCATATGCGACCAGGATTGGCTAATAGGAAAGGTGTTGTGCTACATCAGGACAATGCTAGACCAAAGTTGAGGATCTTGGATGGGAAGTTTTAACTACACGGTGGATAGTTCAAATCTAGCATCAAGCGACTATCACCTTTTTTGTTCTTACAAAATTTTCTTTGTAACAAAAAAAATTAGTTCAATTGGGGACTGCAAAACTAGATTGCTTGACTTTTCAACAGCAAGAACCAACCAATATTTTGGACTTTATTCCATATTTATTAATATGACATATGAAGGCTTATTTCATGAGCTATTCTTTCTACTTTTTACCATATATTTTCAGTGAAGTTTTGATTTTAACAAAAGAGAAAAGTATTTTTAGAACCTTATTTTGTATTGGGATCGCACAGAAATCCCATTCATCCCGCCCTTTCCCCATATCTTCGAAACCTGCATCTTTTCACTTGACCACGGAATACTTGCGCAATTCTGATCCCATCTTTAATAAGTACTAATAGGCATGAAGCTGCTTTCTTTTATGCATATTTATTATGGAACAATTATAGTAACATTTGCAAGGGTATCCAAAGCCTTATTGAAACGGGGAAAACATTCATTCTTAAAATGTCACTATAGGATCATGCTGATCAAGAAAATATGAACTTATTGGGGGAATTAATTTGTCTGTGGGTTCGAGAAAATCGTATATGTATATAAAAATGTTGCGTTACGATGTTTGTATGCGATGTATCCGAAACTTCTTAACCAAATTTTATATAAATTCGGATCACTGTGTATATTTTTGGTCCAACTTAAAAGATGGAATTGATTTCTTTCTATCAAGCACAAGGGGTAAGCTAGAGAATTATTCTCTTTACTATCCAAACTAAGAAGTAACCAGACTAGTAGGAGAGAGACAGGATCTCCTCTCTATGCTGCTGTCATCTCTCGCTCTTTTTGTGCATTCAAATGCATTCGTTTATGACTTTGCCTTGAATGATTTGTTTGCTAAAATTCTTTGATATGGTGGAGTATGAATTTGCCCACTGTATTCCCAAATCCTTTACAAATATTCTGCATAATTTGATTTCCAATTATCCACAATTTTATTCGCATCAAAATGTATATATAAAAAGATTTTACAATTTTCATTTTGTTTCGTTATAGTTTTGGAATTGATTATATCATTTTGCATCACTCTTAAGTTACTAAAAACTACAAATGAATTAAAAATAAAATACAATAATAATTTATGTACAAATTTCATCGGATTTATTATTTGTGAAAAACAACAGGACGAAAAAACAAAACTGTAGACAAAATTCACAAAAAAATTACTAAAAAAAGGAGCATGTGATTACAATTTTCTTTTTTTCTCAATACAGTTCACAAAAGTATAGAGAGGACCGATTGGAATGTTATACACGCCGATAGATAGGTATATTGTACAATATTTATACGAAAATATACAAATATATAATATATAGTATATGTAAGGGGTGTGGGGGGATGTGGTGTTGGCCAAAACTCAAAAATATTTTTTGTTTTATATTTCTCTTCTATTTCTTTTTTTTTTTGGCGTTTTGGAGGCTGCTACAAAAACAACAAATATTGGGTTTTGAGATGCTTCGAATCGAGCTGCGGTAGACGTTAAGGTTAGAAGTTAATTTGGATATGATGACGACGATCCCCATCGAGATTCGATTCGCAGAGCAGCAATCACAGGCGTGGTGTTGTTGTTACTTAAACGGAACGTGGCTGGACGACTGCAAGATAAGCGAACGGAGGGGACAATTAAAAGGAATCGAGAGATAAGATTGTTAGGCTACTCACAATGTGGTCGCTGAGACTCCTGCGCAACGGGTGCATCGCCGCCCTCGGCCATCATGGGCACTGGAATGCGCACAGGCTGAGCCAGACTACGTCCATAGACCATGCGGCCGAACTGAAGCTGTGGTGGCTGATCGGGCATGGGTGGAGTCATGGTATCACGGGGCTGCTCAGGCAGTGGGTGCAGGACTAGACGCTGAATGTGCAGTTGCGGGGCCTGTTCCTCCTGTTGATCGCTGCTGGAATCCTGCTGCTGTTGTTGCTGCTGCTGGGACTGCTGCGAGGACTGGGATTCGGTGGGGCTGGTGGTGGCTTGCTCGGCAGAGGTAGACTGCTGCGAGGACATTGGCGAATCGGAGTTGGTATTGGCATGCATATCATCCTCCTCGCTGGAACTGGAGCTGTTGTTCTCGCCAGAGTCGGCGCCCTCCTCGGCGGCCAGACGACGCAGCTCGTCGGTGATGCGATCCTCGGCCATGCGCTGAATGTTGCGCAGATCGTCAGCAGTGATGCCTACGCGTTGCAGGGCCATGCCCAGGGGCATGTGCTGGATCTGGATCTGGGGCATATCACGCTGCTGCTGCTGCTGCTCCGATGGGCGCTGAGCCTGCTGCTGGGCGGGTATCTGGACAGGCTCATCATCGGCCACATGAATTTCACGGAAGGGCAGCTGCTGCATGTGAATGCGAACAATCTGAGGCTGTGGCTGCTGCTCCTGCGACTGGGACTCCATGCGTGGGGCTTGCATCACCTGTGGTGGCATGGGTGGGCGCATGGGCAAATGCTGGAATGGTGGGGGCAGCTGGCGGATAATGATGGGTCCGGGTCCCTGCCGGGGCAGTTGCTGTTGCTGCAACTGCATCTGCATGGCTGGCGGCATCATGCGTTGAGGCATGTGGGTGAGCGGCATCTGTTCGGGTATGCGGCCAAAGGGAATGGGCACACGCTGGAATGGAATGAACATGGGACGCATTGGCTCGCTGTCCTCATCAGAGTCGTCATCCTCCTCGCGATGGCGCTTGGATTCCTTCTCCTCCCTGCTGTCATCACCGCCATCGCAGAAAATGGAAATGCGCTCCCCTGTAATGCGTGCCTTCTTGGGATCGGTGGTTAGGTTAACACCAAATGGCAAAGCAACGGTCTTCGAGGGCGAATCCACAATCTCTTCAGCATGCTTGCGCTCCACAACGCAGTTCATACGAGATCTTAGGAAAAATGAAATTAGTTAGGGTTTAGAATACTCCTAATGAGTTGGGATGGCAGGCTTCACTTACTTCTTATTGTTGCGCAGAATGGTGGCAGCCAAATCGCTCAAGTCCAGCTCGAGTGGCATTTTGCCGGGGTACTTTTGCAACTCATCGGTCTCGTCGCTATCCGAATACGAGTTGTCCTTATCATGATGCTCATCTTGATCCTGGCTAGGCTCTGACTTTTTGCTGTCTGCGTCAAGATTTTGCAAATCAGCATCTTCACCGTTGCCGGCTCCAATCAAGGGTTCAGCGCGTGGCAGTTCCTGAAATTGAGATAGAAGATTTATTAAGATCAAGATTTGAAAGTGATTTGCTTATGTTTATTTGGGTGATTTCAAATGTTGTGTATCACAAAAGAGTATCAAAGGTTCTCATAAGCTGCTGAAATGCTTTGCAAAGTTAAATTTGTCCCAATGTCAAAGCTGTTTTGATGATAATGATGATGAACTCAACCAGTGGCTACCGGATACAAATAACATTAATTTTTGAGCCATCTAATCACATAATAACGCGGACGTTCTGCCTATGGATAGATAAATATCACCCCTCGCCATACTCCGCCCTCAACATTATCATTTTCATTGAATTAATGTGGTTCTTGTTGTTGTTGCTGTACGTTATTGCGAGTACAAACTTATTCAAATATTTTTTGTGTTGTGGCCCGGGCGTGAAGTATGCTCAAACATAAATACAAAAAGCTTGACTTGGCTCACACATACAGAGGCACAGCACAGCACAGCACACACAACACACACACGCTCACAGCTATGTGGTTGATTATGTAATTTGTTGTTTTTTGTCTCTAGTTCCACTAACAACAACAACAAACAACGAGTTTATTTTATGCTATTTTACTTTTGTTTTCGTCTGACGTCGTTTTGTATGTAGGTTGGGGTCACAGCAACTAGCATCTCGAAAAAAGCAGCAATAACAACAGCAACATTGTTGTGGTTGTGTACAGCTGCGAAACAACGCAAAAAACACACACATAAACATTAAACAATTGCAGCAATTGTTTGCTGTATTTGATGGCCCAAACAAATTTTGAGTAATTTTCGAGCTTGTCGACGTTGGGGCAAGGCATCGTATACTTTATGCCTTGCAGCATGATTAGTAGTTAATGAAAGGTTCTATGACTCTTAAGGCAGCAAATCAATTCAGTGTTGAATGCAGATTTGCCGAAGCCAAACGAAGAACTATGTGAACTATATATATGTGTACCTTCCGACCCTATTCCTATACACCATAGAAATGAGCTTGCTATGCACTGATATAGATAACACTTTGCAATGCATTTCCAACGCTTTTCCTTAGTTATTTGCCAACTATGATTGATTTTCTCATGTAGAAAAAGTTGCCTTTCTATCAGCGAAGGGGTGTCTGATATGCCCAGACGTTGCAACGTTGTGACGGGATGTTTTCATACAATGCGCAGCACATTCAAGTGGTCCACCACGTCACCAAGCCACCAAGGTAGAAACTACCACCTCCAGCCCCAACGGCCGAGGGGCGCAGCCGCATTAAGTGCGATACAAATAGCGAAGACGGAAAAAAACCGCAGACTCACTCGCTCACTTTCAGTGAATGGAAGACTTAGTACCATACACGATTTACATTATCTAATAGCTAGATGCGTTTTTAAGTTAAGAGAGAGTTATTAATCGAGATAAAGTCTTCTTTGTCTTGTATCAAAATAGTATGTAAACTAAAAGTATTTAATAAATTTAAAACAAGAAGCTTAAATCAACGACAAATAGGCTTTAAAACTAGTTGAAAGCAGTCTAACGCTTTCTTTATGCAACTCCGAAGTAGCTAATGCCAAGGGGGGAGTATGGGGTAAAATATGAAAGCTACAAGTACCGCCCTTAGATATTAAGATATATCCTTAATACTTATGATCAGCCCTAATCAACAGAACTACTTATTATTAAGTGATCTTAGAAACATTTATTTTCACTTGAAATACACAAAACTAACTCTTGCTCAGTGATCTTTTGAGGGGAAAAAAATATGAAATAAAATTCTAAGAACAAGTGGAATTCGAAGAAAAAATAACAGAACTGGTCCGAAATGACACTTTTGTAAGCAATAATATGTAAATTTGTATGACCAAACTGAGTCAGTTGATGCTGTGTGTGACACGTACAAAGCTAATCAATTTTTTCGCTTGAAAAATTTCACCAAAAAAAAAAAAATAACAACCAAAAGTTAAACAAAAAAAAAAATTGCAACTGAAACTTAAACCAGTTTGACAACATATCCCATCCGTCTTCTGCGTCGCTGTGTTTACCTTAAGCTCTGGTTCTCTTTTTTTCCCAGCTCAATATATGTGTGTGTCGTCTATGTGTGGCTATGTGTGCGCTTGCGTATCTGTGTTTCAGTTGTATTTCAAGGCCAAACTGGCCGAGCTTTAGATAATATCAATTTTAATGCACACAGACAGAACCATTTATTTTTTAATTTTGTAGTTAAAAAAAAAAAGAGACACGTAGTCTGGACACACACTGTGGCACACATTAAGATGACAATTAAATGATTACAAATTGAACGCTTTGCGCAATTAATGAAGCGTAAGCGTACATTATTTTATAATTACAGCTCTCTTTTTGTTGTTGTCGCAATTTACATATATTTTTAGCATTGACGTGAGCTCAGAATTTCAATATTCTAAATGCGTTTTGGAATTTCTTTAGGAAAAATCTCAACAAATAATAAAAATCTATAAAAATGTCAAGCTCTTTTGCACAGAATATATAATAAGATATAAGTGTACATATATACGAGGGTATGTTTATAGCCCTTTGTATCATCTAATAAGCAACAGTAAATTTCCTGAAATTTCTAGAAAATGGACTCAGCACCAAAACTGCCAATGGGTCATACGGTACCGATCCCATTAACATGTATCACAATTTGTCACATTCCATCTAAAAAATATGATGAATTTCCTAACATTTGCAACAAACTTTGACTGCGATTGTGAGCCAGTAGAAGGTAGAATTCTGCAAAACTGCTTCTTAGTATTTACCTACGCCATAAAATCTAACTGTGAACGGTTTATATAAATTTAGCTGAAATAAAAACTTTCAGTGACCTTTTGAATTTTCTGCCTTTTCTCTGTTTCTGTAAACTAGCAAAGTGCTGTAAAATGTTGAGCAAGCTGAGCCATTTGTGCTATTCGAGCATCAATTTTTGAGTAAGGAAATCCATTACCGAAAACAAGGAAGGGGTCATCAGTACTATGGCATAAGCAACCCACTTCAAAGCAATTCGACTTCGTTTTTGTTCCCCTTTGAACGAAAATTGGGAACACCACAAAGTTTCAGCAATAAGCTCGCCATTAGTCTATAAGGCAAATCTATATATTTGTGAAGCTTTTTGAAATTTTCAAACTACATTAAACAGGAAGGAGCACAAAGCTCAAAGAGTTTCTGCTGAAAAGCGAAAAGCATCAACCCATTTCCATGCAGTGAATTTTTCTATACCCTCATACAAAATTATTGACATACCCTCGAAAATATATATATGTATGATCATATTTTTGTTTGACATATTTGAAAAGTACTTGCAAATTCATAAAGCGTCAATCTTTTGCACAACAACTTTGGCAAATAATGTATATTTTTTAATGTATGTATACATACGTGTATATGTGTATGTGTGTGTAAGTTTCTTGACAGTTACATAATCGTCAGCGGGCTACAAAACCAAATGCAGACAACGGCAGCCATTTCTGTATTTGTAGTATATATTTATTTGTTGTTTTGTTGTTGGATTTTTTCTTATACATTTTTTTGCCATACAGCGGGCCTCTTTGTTTGCGTCGCTTCGTAGCCAAAAACGAAAGACTTAAGCGCGCAACTCGCCTTAAATGGCAAACAGTCAACGTCAGCAGCCTCAATAACAGCAACAATGCAGCGTCTTCGTCTTTGTGCGGTGATGGCGGTGTTTTTTATACCATTCACAAAAAACGTCAATGTTCATTAATTTTGTTATGCAGTTTGCAACGCATAGAAGGACGCATGAGGAGGGGATTCGATTTAGCTATGTCCGTCTGTCTATGCGTCCGTTTGTTTCAACACGGAGATCTCAGAAGTCTTAAGAGCAACAGGGCTGAATCTACCAGTTGCTTCTTTTGTCTGCACGCCCCATATAACCGATTGTTGCAGAATGAACACTTTTTCATCCGAAACCAACCAAATTTGTATTGTATCCTTGTATTCAGTCTATCCCCACGCCGACCGAGCAGATTTGATTTAGATCGGTAATATATTTATAATGTGAATGAATGGTATACAAGCTTCTGCAATCCGAAGTTGCCTTCCTTTCTTGTTTTTATCTTTTTTATTTTTGTGTGTTTTTTTTTTGTGACAACAACGACAACTAATCTGAGAGATGGTGCCATGCGGCGCCAGCCGGCAAAAAAAATGACTAGTTCGGAGCCCACAATGCATTGCGCATATGTATGTCCAAATGTACGTATGTACATAGTTGCAGCAGCTGATGATGATGATGATGCTGTTGCTGCTGCTGCTGCTGCTGCTGATCTCTGGCATTTGACTACCACAAACCGCAGCCTCGCCACGCCTACACCCGCCTCAGGCTTCAGTTGCAGCTTTAGCCTACTCGCTTTGCTTGAGTGGATTACTAGCTCTTGCAACATGCGGCTGCTCATTGTTGCTGCTGCCGTTTGCTGCTTTCACTTTGCCTGCCATTTGATTCACAATTGTTGCCACTGTTGTTGTTGCTGCTGCTGCTGATTTTGCTGTTGCTGGTAATTATGTCGCAAGCCCGCAGCCACAGCTTACAGCTTCAATCCAGCTCTAGCTCCAGGTCGCCTCTACCATTTTGGTGTACACTTAAGCGTCAAATTATGGGAATTTCGCTTGATTGAATTTTTCGTTACAGTCTTTACATAAGTCCCAGCTCAACGCCACTCCACTCCACTCCACTCCCCACTCTCGGCACATAACCAACCAATCGACCGTACCCGGCCATATGTAGTCAGAGTTGAATAACCTGATCCAAATTGAGCTACGACTGTGACTTGATGCAGCGATTGGAGATGATCTTTGTGACTGCATTTTGATCATTAAAATTAATTATATAGCTAGGCTCTACCTTGTATGTGCATGTAAGCGTATGAGTTTGCATATTATATGCATAATTATTTATAATTATAATTAGTTTGATTGTTTACTTTCATTGCACGTTAATTGAATATTGATGAGGCCGCATCATTTGACATGCAAATATTACAATAAAAACAAATATAAAACCTAATGGGTATATATTTTCTGGATAATTGTGTACCTTTACAGTAGGAGTTATAACAATTTTGTTATGAGGTTTGTAAAGTATGTAGTGTATATATATTCCTGATTAGCATTAAGCTTAAGATATAATAGATGATATCTTTTGAAAGACCTTCTCTAGAGGTTAGGCTTAAATGCAGCTATTTCATAAAGGAAGGACCTCTTTAAGGAACTCGATTGACTCTTCGAATCTGCTGAGATAATCTAATAGAAAGGATCTGGCTGGCAGCTCTTATCTTGCGCCAAAGCAAAACTATATTTTGAACTGCTTCAGACTCTGAGACATTAGAAGATTGATAGAATTTCAGAGTATCTTAGAAAGTCCCTACACAAATGCAACCTTGCGATTTCATCTGTGATAGAAGAGATAATCGCATCTCTCAGAATTCAAATAACCTTGAAAGGTATATAGATAGCTCAGCCGCCATTTCCATAAATAAGAAGATTGAGGAGAATTGACTTCCCCCATTATAATTATCTATCTACCACAACTACTCCCTCTGTTTTCAGTAAGCTAGGAATATGCCAAAATTCACCAGACTGCACTACTATATCATATATCTAGTATGGGATTGGTCGGATCAAATGAAGCTCCTAGTGTGGTATGTCACAGAAAACTCTACAAATGTTAAAATTGAAATACTATATCAATATACAGCTGTCATATAAATGCCTTAAATAATATAGCTGGGTATAGAAAAAGGGTTTGGCAACAATACACTCTTAATCTTCGCTGCTTTTAAGCTAATTCACAAAATATCATCTTTAATACCTTTTCGTTACTCTTTATATAGCTGTGATATCTGCAAGAGCGTATTAGCTTCAGCTAACATTACACAGCAATATTTCTTTCCTTATGGGTTTTCACGTGATTTAAAAACGCCATTAAATTTGAATTGTGTGGCAGGCTATAAATTGCACAGTCATCAAATATTATATATGCTTTGACAGACCATAAGTATTTTATAGTATGTATACATGATACGAGTATATGTGCTCGTCTGTACATACATTAAAGGTATGTAGTATGCATATATATATGCCTGTAATGGTTATAATGATTGGTTACATGGGTGAAATTTCTCAAGGAAGCACGCAAAGGCTTTCCAATTGAAGCGGTGCTTATACAATTTTTATATATGCACATGACTATGACTATGACTATGAGTTGTTATTGTTGCTTATTCAATTGCTATAATTGAGCATGCAATGTTTGCCTTAAATTTTGTTTGCAAAGTTTGGATAAGTGTATTGTTAACCAAACAGTTTACTGTCTTTGAGTATCTTATACATATTGAAAATAATTGAAAATTATGAACCCTAAACAAACTTAACATTGGAATTGATTTTCAATAAAATGGGAAGGGAGACTTTCGAGCTTTGATATTGATGGACTCAAGTTACCAAGAATTACAAAGTCAAAATGACTTGGCGGACAGCTCGTCCTTGAAATATTGATCCTTTAAAGGAAAAGTGTACTAATCCTTTTAGCTCACAGATATAAGCATCTAAGTATCAGTTCATCAAAGCTCTTCTTATATCACAAATCAGTAGCATGAGTGTAAAAGTATCATGTGAAATTTGAGAGTGTAAATGAGCATAAGAGAATTTTATCACATAGTTGCCATATAAATGACTGTTGAAACAGAGTTATATAACTGCAATTGTTTTCCTCGCATCCAGACTTAAATTATTGCTTATCTTTATAAACATAAGTATAAGTTGTTTTCATAAATATAATGCAATTCTAACTAATTTCAATGCTATTACAGCTGTTGGCTCAATCAGAAATTTTCCATATACTCGTTCCTATTTTAGTTTACTTTCATGCAAATTGTCTCGCCTGTGTCAAGTGTACGAACACTTGACTATATAATATAAACTGATGGCGCGTGCAATCAACAAGTAAGTATTTCCCATGAAAACACGCACTTGCTATCAGATATATATGTACAGTGCCTACATTGTTCCGGTAATTATCATTAAAAATTCGAGCGTTTTAGGTGCCTAATCATCAAAGTCTCAAATTTTGCGGCGTGCGCAGCGAACTATGCGAAAATGGCAACAAAAACAATAATAAGCCGTTTGGGTACAGGCACAGCTAGACACCATCGTTACCTAACAATATAAATTTTATAAAACTTTCAACCAGCACCGACTGATACGACAGCGATACGGATACAGTCTGGGGATACACGACATGGGCGTTGTTTTTGTTGAACTGATGTTCATTCAGGCTTGAAAATAAATGGTGACAACTTACCTTGCTCACCTGCTGCAGGGTCTCCAGCATAAGCTCCTTCTCCAGCACCGAATCTAGGGCCTGCACCTGATCACAGGATGCCTTGGCCTGCAAATATGATGAGGCCAAAATGAAGGCGCCCAAAATGAATGACGACATAATGATGGTAAAGGCGGTGATCTTGGCGATTTTCACCGAGTTCGCCTGACGCTTGTAGGCCTGTAAAGATTGAGTTTTTGAGTTTATTAGAGATATATCAAATTTGGATGTAGTCAGGAGAAAGTAAGCTAAATTAAGCCAAATTTTTCTGTAATACGAAGGTATGTCAATAAGTCATTACAAAATTATATGAAATACATATCTACGTTTAGTTTATTTTATTTTATAATATAAATATTGTTTAATTTGAGTCTGTCTTCAGCATATTGTCTTTAAATTAGAAGGCAGGAAAAGTCATTATGAACCAAATCTAGTGAAACTGTCAGTGACGGAGGAGCACTGCGTTCTTGCTCAAATTGGGTTGGCTATCGTTCGCGTAGATAAAGTAGATAATATAGATGAATTTACTTCTGAATGGACAGTTCCATAGTCCCTTGGGTATAAATATTTTTCTATATTTCATCACCAGTAAATTATTGAATCGGAAACTCCAGAATCAGAAACGCTTCAACCATCTATTCTCAGCAAACTACAAGTAAAATATTTGATGGAATTCTTTTTTATATGAATAACAAATACATTTATCTCTAAATCTATAGATCTCATAAAGACTTATTGACATTTTATCGCAACATAGATTTCCATCGACTTGGAACTGACAGTCTTGCAAGCCCCTGACTACGTCCATGATACATA
The DNA here is from genome assembly GCA_037043425.1 of Hirtodrosophila duncani. Taxonomy (NCBI): domain Eukaryota; kingdom Metazoa; phylum Arthropoda; class Insecta; order Diptera; family Drosophilidae; genus Hirtodrosophila; species Hirtodrosophila duncani. Next base: position 3,727,247 of record JBAMBM010000194.1, read on the forward strand.
GTGAAGGTTTAACCCCGCGTGCTTTGGCTGTGACCTCTAGGGCGAGTAAAAGCATTGATCTTACACTACATCAGAAAAGTCTTTGACTCTGTGGTGACTGTTTCCAAGTTTTAGTACAAGGTGCAACAAATTGTGAGTGTGATATGTTAAGGTTTTTCCAACTAATTGCTACAAAAAGTAAAAGCAGCTTTTCAGCTGATTCAGCAGCAAGCTGAGAATATTCATGAATGAGTGTTCAACTTCACACAGCTGGCATAATGCCCAGCTGTTTTTCGTTCCACTATTTTTTCATAATTTCCAATTAATTGTTGCTGTTTAAGCATTTTGAAGCACTCTGCTTAGATCATCCTCAGGGCTGTGTGTATATCGTGTAAACTAAACTCTAGGCCAAATATTTGCCCACAAGCTTACTCATATGGGTGGCTGATGGCTATGTTTTGCAAGCTGAGGTGCAAAAATTGGCAAGTTCATGTCAAAATAATGATTTTTCGGCCAAAACTTGCAAAAACCCATGGCCTAAGTGGCTTAAGTTGGTCGCTTGCATAACAGGAAACTACGTGGCTGCGGCTGCGCGAACGAAAAAAAGGCGCAGCTGAAACAACCGCAACAATTGAGGAAATGAAAATGCCAACAGACCAAACCCAGTGAAAATAACTGAATGATGAGGAGAAGAGCAGAAGAGCAGAAGACGAGAAGAGCAGTGGAGTAGAAGAAGAGTTCATATTGGGTGTGTGTGCGTGGGTGCAGTCAGGTGAGGCCTGAATAGATATGAGATTGTGTGCGTGTGTGTGCAGCGAAATGTGCAATTTAACACCTTTTCAGTTGGCCGTATTTTTTTTTTCTACTACGTGTTTTCGTTTTAGCCCAAATGCAATTGCGAAAGTAAGTTGTTGTTGTTGTTGTCATCATCAACATCAGTTGAAATGTGAAGTTGAAGTGCTTTAAAGTGAGCTGAAGTGAATGTGAATGTTAGGCACTCTACTGGTACTCAACGTATATACCTAAGGTGCTTTCCAAAATTATAAGATTTATATAGATACATTTTCATTTTCACTATCAAAATATGATTTTTAAATCGACTTTTATACAAAAATTTTCGTAATATAGAACTTTGGACAATAAAGTCAGACCGAAATACAATTTGCTTGAAACTGATTCATTTTGCTTTTATAGAAACAACTAACCACATAGCAAGCATCCATTGTCTCTATTATTTGCACCATGTGAACGGCGAACCAAGCTCAGCTTTGCTGATAAAACCTATAAATCTCTAGTATAAATCGCTATTTGAAGGGTTTCCAAATACTCTGATATCATACGGCCAGTATTCATAAAGCAAAGATCTTTCTAGATCCATAAACCTAATTACGATACAGGATTTTTTTCTTCAATTTAATTTCGGACTTGAGAAAGATTATTTTAGTGACTTTTGGTACAAATTGAAACTCTAAAACCTTTTCAAAGACTTAGCTGTACTTAGATCAAACCATCGGAGTACTTTTCTAATCACCTTGGGTCAGTTGTTACTTGAATTGCACGGTATCATATTATTTTGGTAGGCACCTTAAGTTGCATTGTACATATGTGTATTAAGTACAGGTGATATTTTGTGCAGAGACGAAAAACAAAAGACTTGAACGACAAACCTGATGATTATAGTTAAAAAATCCCAGCTGTGGTTCATTATAGTTGTTTTGTTGTTGTTGTTTTTTGTCGATTGTGGTGTGTTGGTGTCGGTGCGAATAAAGAAATGTTCAGTTTTTCAAGCACGATCACGGGTTTGGAGTTTTGCATTTACATTTCAACAAGTTTTTTGGTTTTTTTTTTCAGTATAATAATGAATTTTTTGTTTGTGGTTTGTTGATGATGTTGTGGCACACATACAGACACCACATAGACACGCACACACATATAAAACAACAAGAAATAGACAAAAGGTTAATGAGAGTTGATTGTATGTTGATAAATGATGGGAGAAGGTACTTAACACTACCTAAAACTTTAATGTACCTAAAATTATGATGCAAAAGGAAACTTTGCCCTTTGCAGGTGAAAGCTATAGCTGTCAGGGCCTTGGTGTTATGGAAGTGTTCAGTAAGGCCTGCCTTAATGTCATAATGGAAGTCATGATTTGACAAAATGGTAATACAAAACCACACTTTGCTCATTTACTCAATAATCAACGAACAACATTGCTTGATTAACGCTTAATTGGCAGTTGGATTTATATATGCAAAGCTGGCTGGGCAAACAAGATTCCAGTTTGCATTGAAAGCAAGTTGATATTGTGCCACCATTAGCTTTACTTCATTAAAGACTTCCGCGAGGGTGGCTACAGGGTGACACAGGTATGATGTGCACTGAGAAAAAACGTTAAAAATAAAGTTGACTTCAAGCCGGTTCAAGGAGAGGCCAAGTTTAAGCCACACAACGGTCCGATGGGCAACAATATACATATATTGGCCTGAACGCCCACTTTCTTGACCTCGAGCTGACTTGAAAGCCACTTTATAAGGTTGAAAGGTCGCTAAAAAAATACACGATAATTTTTAAAAAATTTAAAAATTGTGTCAAATTAATTATCGAAAATATTTAGAAGCATTTCATTTATACATAATTTTTCAAAATATTTCAAAGAAATATGTAAAAGAAGTGCTCTAATGTTATAATTTTTAGCATCATTAATTTTCTGAAATATATTTTCTGGATGGGAATCTGGAGTTCCAGTAACTTTTATTCACTTTTATTTTGAAAAATCGTTGCGAATCAGTTCATGAGAATGAAGTAAAACCAATTTCATAGCCAATTTCCAAATCTCAACCCTATTTTCTAAGTGTATTCGGCATCTAAATCTCAACTACAACTCGTAGTTGCAAATATGTGAACAATTCATAAAATTTCATTTAACTGCACTTGAATTGTGTAGGTAAGTGCCTGCCAATTAGTCTCATCTTAATCACGTTTTCCAGCTGAAGCTTAAGTTGGGGCATTTTACGAGTAGTTTTCAGAGCAGCTTAAACCGCTTTGCCATTCGCTGTGCTTGCGCTATTTGTGTGCCCTTTCCGCTACTGGCACCTACATACCACTTATACCTATATAGTATGTATATATGTGTAAGCAGTGTCACTTCAATCAAGCTGCCTGTTAGATAACTGTTAGCTTTCACTGTGGGATGGGATCACGGCAGAGTCACAGGCAGCGATAAGGTGGGGGGAACCCACTTGAAATGGTGCTACACAAATTATTTATGGCAACTGATGCGGATGCTGACGTCGTTTGGCGAACTGCAATTGCAATTTATGCAAATTTTTTACAAATCAGAGATATAGGAATAATAAGCAGCACATAGTAGAAATATCTGGTATATATGCTTATATATCGCCGCTTGTACAGTCACCAGTACCCGTACTTGTACTTGGGCCGTAACTTACACAGACCACAGCTCTCAATATTTGTTTGAGTTTTTCATTATGAAGCTGTATGTCGTATTTGCAGTCGTGACTTTTGCATTAGATGTCGACACGAAAGGGGGGCTCCAACTGGTTTTCTATTTGCGTTTTGGTCGCAATAAAGATCAACCCAATGAGTACAAATCTATTCACACTTTGCTGAGAATTGCGACGTTGCCGAAGCAAGCGGTCGCCAGTGATATTTGAAAATGTCAGCGCCATTGGGGGGAACTTATGGCGTTGCCTTTACAATTGTCAAAGCTGTGCACGTTGCATGCAGTTCTCCCCAAGCCCAACCCCGCCATATAATAATTTAAAAATTGCATATTTTAATGATCACTGTGTGGGGGTTGGGGGTTGGGGGTAGGTGGACAGAGCAAGGGGAATCCATTGAATTGCTTTTGCATGCAATTGCTGAAGTAGAGACAGGCTCATTTTAGTGAAAATGCTCACGTTTTTGCAGCTGCGTGCAGAGAAGACACAACTCAACTGAAAGACAAAGACAACAAGCCACAGGCAGAGACCAGGCCACAGCCACAGACAAAGGCATCAATATTGCGCATACGCGCCATATGCCAATGGGCCGGATGTGCCAGCCTATAGTTGACCCTGGCATTTCTGTTGAGCGCACAAGATCTGGCCTGGCCGCTGGCCACTTAAATCAGCCTCTAATGCTGCCTACTTATATAAAAATAACGCAAATAATTGCCCGACCAATAGCAATGCGACATATGGACATAGTCATGAATGCAATTAGTTGCGCCATAGTTAAAACAATGACAAATTGGCAAATTGATGAAATAAAACAACTTAAAGCGTTGCGTTAAATCTACATATCGTTGAAGTTAATGTCCTGTAATGAAGGCCATGAGACTTTGTCTAGGTGCAGGTTTTGATGGATATAAGGTGGACTTTCTGATTGTGCTAAGAGTGTCTCAGAAAAGATGCATCAGAAACTCCCTTTGAGCAGAACCATCTGAGGAGCAATACAACATTTGGAATACCTAACCTAGAGCGCATCGCTTGTAACAAATTGGAGTCTTGCAAAGTCTTGAAGGAATTTCTCTTTATCTGTTGTGAATAAGGTGAATGCCGAGTCACAAGAAGTTACCTACATATTTGCACAGACGGAGATTCACGACATACAGTCTGAAGGCTAAAACTTATAGCATCTACTACACTACAAAATACAAAACAATAAAAATTTGATTAGCTTATGAAGAAACTGTCCATAATAATTGCAAGTTGTCAGCTTTGGGAAAAGTGAAAGAACCACATGTTCATCACATTTGGAATTGTTCAATCTTAACAATGAAATAGACTTCTCTAGATGAAAACCTCACACACTTTTAATCAAGCCTTCCCTTTCCCCCAGATGGCAATGGCACCTAAATACTATCAATGTTTTCCTGCCGGCTTTTCGGCTTCACTAAGGATCAGACTATGCATGCAGGACGAAGCTCAATGAGTTACATTTTTCTTTGGTATTTTACTCACCGGTGGTGGCTCACTGGCGGTGCTGTAAACCTCGCTAGCCGCATAATCGGGCTTCATTTGCACGGTAGCCATTGATACGGTATCCTTCTCGGTCATCTAAGCACTATAAATAGGTAATAAATAATGGTACTTGGCTACAAAACTTGTCAAAAAATACTCGACTCTCAGCACATTCAATTTATCAGGATTTTACTTGTTTGGCACAGTTTCTCTTCATTTTCTTGTTTTTCTTTTGCACTTTCATAAATGTCACATGCTGCAGTCTCAGTTTTTTTTGTCTTCTTTTATGTTAATTTTTGCATGTTGCAATTTCACTTTTTTGCTGCTTAACTTTTTATTTAATCATTTATTTTTTATTTTTTGCTACACTTACATTTGCAAATATATTTTATATATATTTTTCTTGCAAAATTTCAACAAAAGTAAAAGGGGACTTTTTTGTGTGTGGAACTGCTGGACTGAGTTGTTGTTGTATAAACTTTTTGTGTTGCTATTGGTGGAGTTGTAAGCGGGCTTAACAAAAAGTTGTCTGGCCAACTTTTAAGAGATCCGCAATGGTTAACGAAATACTAGGTCTTTGTTGTACGACTGCCACTCGCCGTCTGAGGCCAGAAACGCGTTTCGTTTCAGATTTTTCTACCAGATTTAAAAGTTTTTAACGTCGGCGAAGGCAACGTCGACTGCGACAGCGTCAGCTGCGGCAAAAGCACACACATAATATGTATATGCTACACACACAGATACAAATACATACACTCAGTCTCAATCGTACTTAACGATCGGCAAATGAACAAGCACAACAAGTGATTCGAATGAAAAATAAAAGTAAAACCCCAAATACACATACACAGATACATACATGTCTCTCTGTGTGCGTTAAGCTTAAAAGCTTTTCCAGGCGCTTACAGTAAGAACATCTACGCATTAGCGACACATCCGATCTGCGGCTGCACAATTAACAAAGCTTAAATTGAACTAATTTTAACATTAGCTTTTAGTTTTTTGTTGCTATTTTTAGATTTTTTAGATATTTTCTAATTGCTTTCAAACGATCTTTAATATATTGTTTTTTTTTTTTAGAAATTCTAATTAGCTTTTTGTTGAGTACCTTTGTGTTCCTCTCAAAGCGTAGTTAGCACTATTATGCTCGCATTACGTAGTACATACCTGAAATTAGACACAGCTAATCTAATCAAGAAATTTTATACAGTAGCCAAGGTCTAAGTAAAGCTGGATCGTAACAAAATTAAGGAAATGTTCCAGATACAATGCTTTATGTATAGAAAATCAATCCAATTCCAAACAATTTTTCAAAAAATTGTATACTACTGATAATGAACGTACAAATAGCTATAAGTCTATATCAGGGTATAACCTAGGCCCACATTCCACACATTTAGTTTCCTTTCATCTGGAATTATCAGTATTATGCATTTATCCTTAGATCCGCAAGCCTTGAGATTACCCTTATTATGCAACCTGCAAACCTCCACATTTTCCACAACTTCCAACCAAATTTCACCTCTAGGTGACTGTTCAAAAATTTAAGATTTAAACTCTTAGAACTTTGGTTCCTTTAAATTGAAAATTTACATTAAAACGTTTTCATAATATTTTCAAACTTTTTCGATATTGAAGAGAGAAAGCTTTAGTTGCAATATCTAAACAGAATTTTGAACCTATCTGAAAATGTTGGTACGGTTCAGGTTAATGTAAAGCTATACTTGATTTGGTTCACAGCATATGGAAGTGGGATATCTGGACTTGAACCATTTCGGCTCATATTTATTCGACATCCTATAACAAAATCATGATTTAAGCCAAATACCTCGCTGCGTCTGCACAGTGTAGGGCAACTTTAAAGCTTGGCATACAAAAATTAAAGGTACCCAGCACACTCATACACTCACGCATACATTCACACGCACACACACACACACCAAGACTTATTGAAACGCAAATCTCGTAAAACTTGCTTCGGCTCAAAGTTGCTGTCGCTGCTGCCGCTGCTGCTGCAGCTTGGCGTTGATCACATCGGCGTTTGTGTGCTACCTTTGTAGTTATAGTTATTGTTGTTGTTGTTGCACCACTCAAACTTGCTGCTGCTGTTGTCGGATTGTTGCTCTTGTTGTTGTTGTTGTTCTTCAAACGCTTACGAAAAACATAAGCTTTTTGCTTGAGTATTTTTCCAATTTTTTTTTTTGTATTTTTTGTTTTGTGCGGCCGCTGAAATAATTGTAGTGGCCAACGACTACAATAGCGGCAGCAACAACAAAAATCATTGCACTTGCACATACACATTCACAAACAAATACTAATATAGTACCATATAGTATGCTTTATGTACAATTTTCATCTTGATTGCTTCAACAGCTGCTGCTGCTGCTACTGCTACTGCCTGCTCGCTATTTGTTTTTCATGTCTATTTAACCTCTGAGCCAGGTCGGAGCAAAGCGTAGCTAAGCTAAGAGCAGACACATAAACAAACAAATAGATGTTTAACATACGGCTATAGAGCTACTCCTCTATATAGCATAGACAATTTCCTAATTCTAATGCCTTAGAAAACAGTGCAAAAATCTGTGATAATGCTGATAATGCAAGCCAACTAGAGACGATTCTAGGAATTCTAAATAAAATGTGTACACAGTATTTTGAATCAAAAGCAAGCTTATCACGCAAATATATTATATTTTACTAAAATAATTATAGCAATTATGAAATCCCCGTCAATTAGTTGCTAAATGTTGTTTATTATTTTTTGCTGCAGTTAAACTGCCAGCTGCTCTTACGAGTATGTAGATGTACAAAGTATACAATCCTTATATATAAATATATATATATATATATATATATATATATATGAATTTATAACAAACTCGCAAGCTCAGCTTATGTGACTTTTATTTTGTTTATTTTGTTTTGATTTCCTTTTGGTGATTGCCATCAACATATGCCATTATTTAATTTTTATAAATTATGGTTGAAAAATATTAAACAACAAAAATGTTGCTTATCGTTGAAAGCCGAAGCTCACATGCCCTAGCAGATAATAAACCAGAAATCGAACTGTTGGATATTCTCGAAATAACTATAAACATTTTAAATAAAGTCTGAAAATGAGAATTTACCATATTTTCATAGTTTTATATTCCAGCTTTTATACTTCCAGCTTGGGCTACCTTCAAGGCACTAATTCAACATAATTAAAAGTATATTTTTTCAGGGTCTAGAAGACTAAATTCTAAGCTGTGCCTGCTCGTAGCAACACATCGGATTTGGTTTCAAAAGTATTTAAAGAGCTCGTCACCTATAGCTTCTAGGGGACGAACAAGCCAGAAGCATTCTCAGATCGAGAAGTTTTATCTATTGAGGGCGAAATTAAAAAAATGTTTGAAAAGATTGTATAATTGCAAGAAAAACATGTACAAAACCATACAATGTAAACACAAATGATGTATATTTGAAATATTTCAATTTATATTTAATTTTTTCGTATTCATAAATTATATATATTTTCGAGCAAGAGCGTAACTCAAAGGTTTTGGCCCTGATTGAAACTAGAATTATTTGGGGAATTAATTTTTATACTTGGCTTAACTTTGCGAGTGTTCTTCTTGATTCAAAAACGCAATTCATTATTGTTTCTCTGCTTGCATAAACTGATTAAGCCGATTTTGACAGTGACGCAATTTTTAAGTCCACAGCATCAAAGCATGGCCAAAACATTGACAAATTTAGAATACCTACTGCGAGAGTATGAAAACATCAACAAAATTGTAAGCTTTTGTTCAACTTTTATATCATGCCAGACGCTCATTTATTAACTATTTGTGACCCAACATTTGGGCAGCTTCCATTTCTATTATGCAATCTCGGCCAGTGTGAACCTCAGCCTCAACTTGATTTCTGTTTTCTTTTAAAGCTGCTCTGGGCTTTGGGTTTACCTTTACCTTTTTTTTTTATATTTTTAATTGCATAATTTTTTAATGATTAAAATGTCACAAGCCAACGAACGGACGAATACGTATTAGATGGCTGGCGTTGGTCAAAAGTCTCAGCCACAATTGACTTATTAATTATTAAAATTTTGTAAATTTCTTTTATGTTTATGCAATCACAATTTGTGGGACCTAAGCGCAACTTCAAATGATAGAGTGTAGGCGGGCGGTGATCATTAATTGCTAGCTTCGAATTATGCATCTCTTTCTGGAGTTGTCATAGCGTCTTGTTTGTTTGTTTGTTTTGGCTAGTTTTTGTTCGTTTCTTTTCCAAAATCGTTGGTATATTTGCATATATCACTTGAGGGAATCGCAAAAACAAACAATGTAAATTAATTCACCTAAAGTTATATCAGAGTTTTGTTATCTAACTGTGTTAGATAAGTAGAGAAAATGTACGACTCTGTCTACCTTGTAAAGGAAGTTAACATAAGTTCTTGGTAATTGTACAAAATTAGTTTTAATGTGACTTATTTATATATGTAGCAGCAATTTCTCTAGGCATTGTCTGGGTTATCTTTTTGTTACTTTCCATACAAACTTTGGCCTCGAGTTTGTGTCACTTAAACTAGCTGCACTTCCTTAGTTCTTATCTACTCCATACCATAAGCCACCTATTGATGGCTTGGGCTGTGCGTTACTCTACAATCAGTCAGTCAGATTAGTTTTTTATATATGGATAGCTTAATCTAGTGTCGACTACAACTAAAGTTCCTGTTTATTTCTTCGTGCTCGTAAACTTAGGATAGCTCATTGGCACGCGATTCCAACACTTAAACATGATTTCTACATTCGTTGATCTTGATGTCCGGCTTGACGTTGAGATCCTCATTCTCCTCCCGCAGCCGCTTGATATCATTGATATATTGTCTAGTAGAAGACTTCGTTTCCCGCAGCCCAGCTTCAAGCATATTCTTAATGAGCATCCCACGAGTCATAATATCGTTTAAGAGATAAACCTCGTAGCTAGTTTATAATCTCTTTTTTGCGCAAATGATCAATATCGGTGGCCAGATAATGATTTACTTTGTTTAGCTACATCTTCCCAGTCTCAGGGTGTGGTCTGGATTTGAGCAGTCCAAATAGACCGCAGCCTTCACAAAGCTCTACATTATTTTGCCACCCAAGACTTACAGCAGTTTCAGCTCTATTTCAGAATCACACTGTCTACTAAATGACACAAATGTTGTCCATTGAACAGGTGAAATAAGTCCAATCATTCAGTACATTTCCTATTCAAAACCGGCTATAATTTGCAATGTCGAAACGCAAATTGCGCCGTTGTCTTACAATTTCTAATAAATTTCTAATGTCAAAATCTTTCAACAAAGGGTCTACTTGTATATTTTTACGATGGCGTTTTTTCCTGCTCTGCCTATAATTTTTTACTAGCCATTTCTTAATTATATTTACACTCAGCGGCAGCAAAGCAAAAACAAAACTAAAAAATTAAGATGCGCTTTGCTTGACTCGCAAATTGGCGTTCGGCTGGAACACTGGCGATTTGAATCTTAGGGGTACCAAGCGGCGATGTCGGCTTTGGCTTAGCTCTGGGAATTATTTAAAAACAAAACAAAAAGCGAGCCTGCAAAGCTGGCTGGGAGCGGTGAAAGATACATGCATGCTTGCCTATGGGTATCTGTGAGATACAATATCTGCACACACACAAGCAGAGTCATATCTCCGTAGATGATGTCTAATAACTGCGCACAGATGTGTAAGAAAATACAAAAGCTCATAAATAATAGCCACAGCAACAACAACAGCAAAAATAACAAAAACTCATAGTCGTTAGCGTGGCTCAGAGCCTGTCGCCATTTTGGCTTTAACTAAAAATTAGCTAATAAAAAAAGGTAAACAACCAAAACAAAAACAAACTAAACGAATTGGCCAAAGCGAAATATAAAAAATAATAATATTTACAACGACAAGCAATTTCTGGCATGCGAAATATGAAAACAAATACAAATTAGTTGGAATGAAGTTGGGATTACCCTGCTTAAGTGGGAGAAATAAAACAGGTTTTAGTGCTCATAATATTTTAGTAATTAGAAGAAATTAAAGGTTTAATAAGAAAATTGTTTATAATTTGAAAAGGTTTTCGTTGTGGAAGGTATCACGGAAATCTTTAGATTTTTTTGAGAATTTAATGTGGAAGCACTTCATTTTTTAGGTGGTCAAACCAAACCGCTTGCTCATTGCTTCGGCATTTTAACCCGTCGATATTTCCATTCTGTGCTATACTATGCCTATAATGTATTAGCCTTTGAACCTCTACTGCATCCTTGAAAAGAGCTACACAAATTAAGCTATAAATTGTAGTGTTCACATATAAGAAGCTTAAAGAATCCTACGGTGAAAACTTCAAGTCGATAGCTTCAAAACAGAGTAGTTCGCATAGGAACAGAAAGACAGACAGGCGGACAGACAGATAGAAGGACATGGCTATGTCGACTCGGCTTGTCATGCTGATCAAGAATATACACATATACTTTATGGGGTCGGAGATTCTTCCTTCTATGCATTACAAATATCGTGACAAAATTAGAACACATTCTGCAAAGGTATACAAATGGATGAAATGTTTTGCAATTGAGATCAGTTACCTTACCTTTTCTTGACACATTGTATAAATAATTGATATTATTTTGCTGCTGTTACTCATTTAGATGCCTGATGTAGCTCTAATACATTGTGGACAACCGAAAACAATTACGTTTTCTCTAACTTCAAACTTAAGTCCAAAATCAAGCATAATCTTCAGATGAAATACTTTCTTTCCGACAATCATCATATACCTGCACTAACCTTAATCTCTTCAATACTTAGCAATGAGCTATAAAGGCTAAGATAGCCTTATCGGTAGTTCGTTCTTGAAATGTCAGGAAATTTGTAAGTCAAAATGAATGTATAAAGTTATAAACAATTTGTTCGACTATATGTACCCAGATTCTTAATGGATTTAAGCTGATCTAGTTTCAACCGCAGACTTAGTGTTCTTTAAGTAATTGAAACAAGCCCTAAGTTAGGTAGAGCAAGGTTAGATTAGGTTAAGTTTCAGTTATTTTAAGTTGTGTTAGGCTAAGTTTACTCAAGTTAAGTTAGGCTATAATGGAGTATGATGAATTCTGCTAAAACAAGGAAGATTTATACGAAAAACTTGCATATATTCTACACATTCACCTTTAACATAATTATATATGTACATGAAACTACAATTATTTTACTACTTCTATTATCTCCGCCTTACTGTGAAGTTTTAAAAGATCTAACTCAAAATAGGGCATTAAACAATACAAACAAATTCAGCTGGCTATTTTTTCGGGGACTTTTCAATATCTGATTGCAAATCCTTAAAAACTTTCTTTCAAAATCACAATTCTAAATAATGTCCCATATTCATAATAATATATTCATAATTAACACCTCAAGCTCAGAATTGACCTCAACCGCTGCTCTCTACACCGCCTCCTGACCAGCGAGTATGTGACGAAAGCATCATCAACTCAGCCAATTTAGTCGAGAACAAAAGAAGTTTTTTGTGCCCAGTAGCCCGTAAATTGACAGAGATCTCTACACAATAATGTTAGTGTTATTATTAGTTTTTTTTTTAATCCGCAAATTAGTTATATATATCATTTAGCATGAGCATGCGGAGAAAATCAAATAACTTTTTTACATTTGCTTATTAAATTTCTTATATTTTTGGTTTTTTGTATTGCAATTATCACTTTGGCAATACGGATATTTATATGTGGAGTTCTGTCTGGCAAGCCCAGTTTGCAGTTGAGTTTCTAGTTCAGGCTGTGTTGTGATGCTTCGTGGAGTTTGGCTCTGAATGTCAATGACTCGTCGTCGCTGTCGCTTGGAGCTGAAACTGAAGCTTGAATTTTTTCCTCGCACTCCTAGTGTTCCCAATTTTGTCAACGTTGTTGTTGTTTTTGGACTAGAGCTACATTGACAGAATCAGCAACAAAAACTACAACGACAATAACAATACCGCCGCCCTCAATGTCCATAGAGCGTTGAGCTTTTAACGCTTCTATGATATTAATTGCCGAGAAGATCATAAATAAATACAATTGTAGCTTAACGTGGCATTTAAAAATGTTAATTGGCTAGACTTTATGGCCGAGGGGTTGTAAAGCGGAAAGGGCATGACTAAAGCGTAGGTGAGGTAGGAACTTAGCTACTGGAAACTTGTAAGTTGAGAATTTATGAATGATAAAGTGACACACTTACGAATTTTGAAATCTAGATCATAAAATAAAATCACCGTAAAATAGCAATTGATTGAACAAGGTGTTGATGTGGTCCTTAATGAGTTCGAAAGCATCGATGGAAAATAAAACTAACAGCTAAATATTGTGGAGCATATAAAACTTCACAAATGAACGATGATGCACGTCATGAGGTTATGTGTGATCTTATGGAAAATTTAAGTGCAATTGAATTTTGTCATCACTAAATTTGAGAAAGACTTCCCTGTCAAATATCAATGACTCGATTTTTTACATTTGCTTCTTATTACAAAAAGTCGACGCATCATGATTGTTGACCCTATCCGTGAGGACACATGATCTGTATTATCAATCTTTCGAACCCAAATGGCACTAGTCATTTGTCTTCTTGAAAAGGAATGTGTTGAATCCATTCTTAACCATAGGCCTAACAATGCATAACATTGATAATAAAAACACTGTGAATCTTATGACAAAACAAAGACATTTTGGACAACGTATGTGGTTTTCGCTCACTTGAACTTTTGTTCGCCCTTCGGTCTATATTTACACAGATTCATCTTCAACTCCGGCGAGTAGACAATGGCCAAGGTATTCACACTCAGGTGCCAAATTTGATGCGTTCGGGCAAGTAAAAATCCCAAAAGTCAAAGTCCGTGAATGCTACAGATACAATAACTTCTATGAGTACTTATGTGAATATGTAATGTATATAAATTTGAAGAGCAAGTCAGGCGTCGTCTGGCGGACATCTTTAAGCAACGGCGGTTGATCTTTTTTTACATATTTTTTTTTTGCACATCCAGCAAACAGCAGCGATTTTCAAAAAGAGATAACAAGTCACATTTTGGAGTTTTTGTACTTTTTTTTTTTTGGAAAACGTGAATTGAAGCAGCGAAAAATTGTACTTAAAGTAGTCCGACGAGCGCACAGAAAAGACAAAGACAAAGTGAGGAAGGTTATTGTGAGGCCCCACAAATTAATTTGCACCTTTCGCCTCCACCTTGGTCTTAGTTCCAGGTACATCAACAGCCAGATGTCAGAGGCGGAGACAGCGGCCAACGCGCAGGTACAGGCAGCGCAGCAGCCGGTGAAAGTTGCATGCAAATACTAAGGAAAAAAAATAAGAAAAACTTTGAACGTTTGTGGGACCCGTGGGGCTGGAGCTGGTGGCAGCCTGCTGGCAGATGCTGTTGCTGATGCTGACGAAAGTGCAACACAACCAAATCGAATTACCAGATTTGGCTCGCTCTCTACTCGAATGACCGCTGCTGACCAATGCCACTGGCCCTTTTCCCCTGCTACAGCTAAGCGAGGGTATGTCATAACACGATGTACATACTCGTACTTAGAAATGTGTGTACGTATGTACTTGTAGCTTTTCCTCAGTGTGGAGCGCCAACGTTTCGCTTGAGTTGTCTATGTATATACGTAAGTGCAGAGACCCAACGGTAACTGTAATTTGTCATTTATTTGCACTTCGCATTTGAGTGCGTTGAGAGTAGGAAGCGGAAATAAGTGGCATTTGCCTGGGTGTTTGATTGTCTTTTACACAATTTGGAGCGATAAAATTATGTTTAATATAATAGTTAAATTAATTTAGTGTACATTTGCTTAAATTACATCGGGGAGTAATAAAATTGCACGCGATCTGTGCTTGCGGCTTTATGCATTTCTTTATTTTTAATATAGTTTCTATGTTTTGCATGAAATAATTTAAAAAACGATTAGTTCAACCCTGTTCTGGCATTGGCGCAACTTATTTGCTGCGCGTCTTAGCCAACACTACCATACTACAGCACTAACTATCGATATGTTAGTAGTCGGGCGTGTGGCACTATCGATGTTTGCCTACATTCACCACCTATCGATAATGCATAAAATCTGTAGGTAGCAAGTTTTTTTTGATAAAGAAATCATAATTTTCAAACAAAATAGAAATAAACGCGTATGCCTCACGAGGCATCACAAAAGTAGCTGCAGCAGGCGCTGTCCTGGGATGTGTCGCCTGGAAAAGGCTTCGAATGACGCACCAAGGCAACGGTAACTTGCACCCGACCCCCGCATTGATTATTATATATATTTTCAACGCGATCGTAGTAAAACATCATCAGCAGCAGCCACAACGCGGTCAGCCATCACCACCACCATTGAAGTTCAACGATATAAAGAGCGAGTTCTAAACAAAATCATTTGGAGGCCACAGCCAGAGCGTCGACTCGTTAGCAGCAAATATGTCGCTGCTGACGCGCAACGTTGGTGTTGGTGCAATAGTGGGTGGAGGAGGAGGAGAAGGTGGCAGAAGCGGAAGCGAACCGCAAGATGAAAGCAGTCTGGAGCCGGGCGAGTTGGTCACACCGCCGCATCAGCAGCAAGACAACTCTAGTCCCGCTCTCAGAAAAGTGTTGGCCAAGGATATGATAAGCAAAACATTGCGCAAGTTGTCAGAAATCGATAAGGAATCAGAGGTAAGTGAGGAAAAAGTGCGTGCTATTCTAGAGCTGGAGACTATCAGGCGAAAAGAGGCCAAAGTGGCAGCAGCGGGAGCGTCGCCGGGAACTGCGGTGAAGCCGCGACCTTTGGAAAACGGGAGCCAGGGCACTGCCAAAACACCACCGGAGGAGGCTGATGACAGCGAGGGCTTGTACTCGGATACAGACTCCTCGGACGACGGGGAAAAGGACTTAGAGGATGTGCAGCAGGCGCGGAAGGAAAAACGTGCTGAGGCAGCTGCAGCTCAGGCACCGCGTCATCAGTTTATGGGCATCGGTCCGCCGAGGGTCCCAATTCGTCCGCCTTATTTCGACTTTCCTCGCATGCAATTTTTACCACGGATGCCGCGCGGTGGCTTGCGGGGAATGCGTCCGCCATTCTTTAGCCGGCCGCCGGCGCCCTTGATGGCGACTGCGGCTGCACAGCGACTAGCCTCGCCAGGTACCTACGGGCCGAGCTTACCGCCCAGCCAAGCTCAACCTTCTGCACGAGACAAACGATGTCAGTCGGCCTTGGTGTACGTATAAGCAACTGGTTCCATCAGTTGAAAATCAGTTTAATAATCTTCATTTTTGTTGCAGGTGGACGTTGACACAGCCGGCGGTCTCCTATGCCTATAATCTGATCTCAGAGTGTCCCGTTGAGCAGCATAAGGATTGCAGGCAAAAGCCAGTGACAGGGCTGGATCAGGATGCTGCCGGCAGAAAACTGAAAGAAGCAAGTGCCAACGAAAATAAAGAGAAATTTGTACTGTCCAAAGAGGAGCAGAAGGAGTGCAACAAAAATTCAAGAGACCGCTCCCAGGACAAGCCAAGAGATCGCTCCAAGGACAAGCGAAGAGATCACTCCAAGGACAAGCGAAGAGATTCCTCCATAGACAAGCATAGAGAGAGCTCCAAGGTCAACCAACTACGTCGCTCCAAAGATAGGCATAGAGAATGCTCCAAGGACAAGCAAAAAACTCGCTCCAAAGATAGACATAGAGAGAGCTCCAAGGACAAGCAAAAAGCCCGCTCCAAAGATAGGCATAATGAGAGTTCCCAAGATAGGCAAAGAGGGCGCTCTAAGGAAGAGCAACGAGAGCGCTCCATTGACAAGAGGAGGGGTACTTCCAAGGAGTCGACAAGGGAGCCAACAAAATCAAACAGTAAGCAACGAGAACCATCCAAGGATAAACAGACAGTCCTCTCTCAGAATGAGCAAAGAGAACGATCGAGGGACGCACAAGGCTACAGAGATCTAGCAAAAGAGAAGCAAGGTGATCGTAACAATGATAAAGACAAATTGTTGCCTCTGGCCAAGGATATGAAAGATGATGCCAAGGAAAAATTGAACAAAAAGTCGCAACGCCGAACAAGGAGTAAAAGCAAAAGTCGCCAGAGTGAAAGTAAAGGACAAACGACGCCTCCCTTTACACCGCTTCCACCAACAGATGGTACACCACCAGACCTGAACCTGGGGGCAGAAAGTCAAAATCCTTCCTTTGATATATTTGCAGTATCGCCGCCAAGACGGTTTAAAGAGGAGAAGACATCTGCCAAAAAAGCTGCCCAGATTGTCACAACGTCGGCAACTATGGAACGAAGCCTGACGCCGCCATTACCGACAGCTCCTGTGGCTGCAAAGCAGACCACCAGTTCCACATTAGACCCACCAACGAAGACGATGCCACTGCTTAAGGCCAGCGAGATTCATAGCAGGATTGGCGCCCTGCTAGAGGATAACGATGATTTGCATTTGGAAGCCCTGCTGGCCACCAGGGAGCAGTTGTTGCGCAAAACCAATGAGCACAAGGGCAGAAAAGAGGCTGCATCTACATGCTCATCCAGGACAAGTAGTTACCGGGACAGTAACGAAAGGGAGCGCCACGGGCGCTTTAGCAGTTTTGGTGTATCTAAACCAGACCAAGAGCATTACCAGTCCGCCTCTACACTACACCAACATGCCAATTTTTTCAAGCGCACAGCAGTATTAAATGAAACAGCGATCTCCCACCATTCTTCCAGCGAGCCACGGCGGGAGAGCAGCCTGCATAGAAATAGCAGTACCTCTAAGAATTCCGGACTCAGCAATGGTTCCCTAGGAAGGCACAGAGAAAGGCCATCCACTATGCGACGCAACGATGGATACAAAGGGCTTATCATAAAGCAGGAGAAGAATCGATCTATGACGCCGCCGCCCCAGTTTAAAATGGTTAACATCAAAATGGAGCCCAATGTCACGCCCCCAAGGGAGACCAGGGGATGGGAAAGTGAGTGTGAGGCTAAATTCACACCTCCAGCAGTGGATTCCCTAACTCCTCCTCCTCCTCACGCTATGATCGGAACAGCCGTGGAGCAGGAGAGTCCCAATACGGATGACTACTTGGATAATTGGGAGAATGATGATTCGATGATCAGCCTGCCCAAGACAGGTGTTCGGCTAAATGGCGATGATAATGATAATTCGAATGCCTTGTGGAACGCCAACAGTACACCGCCACCAAAACCCAAGGCCAATAATGTAGAGCTGCCACCAATGCCTGCTGCAGACTCATCTACCTCGTCTGCCTCAAATCCGCTAATGAACATGTATGATAATTTCATGAAAAGTATTATGATGAGCCATGCGGAGGAGGAAACCATCGAGGAGGCATCGGCATCTAAAAACAGTTCCTTAAGCAATTCCACTGCCGGCGAAGAATCTTCCACGACCACTGATGAGACATCGAGCAGCAGTAGCAGCTCTGCAGACGACTCCACCACCGAAGTGGAGGATAACGACGATGACAGTGATAAAGATGAAGATGAATGTAACGAGGAAGTAGAGGAGAGGCCGCTACCCGTGGCTATGTCAATTTCCGACAGTAATGCTTCCACGGAGGATCTACCTGGCACGCACCAACAAAAGAAGAATAACGTCAGCAGGGACCTCCGCAGGTTAAAGAATCTGGAGGACTTTCTGGCAAGAATTCAGATGATGCGCGAGAAGTTCGATTCCGGTGATGAAATTTGTGAGGAGCTGCTAAAGATGGAATCGTTGTTCATGGTGCAGCGCAATGCCATTATGAAGAAATACCGCAAGCAGCAGCAGTGTGACGACCCTATCAATTTGCTTCAAGAGCAGCAACAGGAGCAGCCAGAGCGGCCGCCAACGCCAGTGAATAACATTTTTGACGCCAATCGAGAGGCAATCAAGTTGACAATTTCGCCATTGAAACTGACCCGGAAGCCGGCCATCTTTGAAAAGGATGACAAGGAGGAAGCGTCACAAGCGCCAGGGCGAGGACAGCCACTGGCACCGCCAGATGTTAAGCCGCCCAAGGAGGTGGCAATTGTTAAGCCCACAATTATGGACATGCGATCCAAGCCAGCGCGCTTGCACAGAAGTCCATCGCGTCAGCGCATCAAAAAAGAGAGATCTCGCTCCAGGTCACTTTCTCGCCATCGTTCTATCAGACGTCGCAGTCCACGGCCCAGCCGGAGCAGGGATTCATCCCGCTCAATCAGTCCACGCCGCCGAGCAAGTCGAGGCTTGCGCTTTGATAAGCGGCTCGAAAGAACCAGACGCAGTCACAGTACGACTCGGAGTCGTTCGAGGAGTCGCAGTCCGCATCGTCGGAGGCGCATGCAGGCAGCAGGACTAGGTTTTGGTGGTAGCGGCAGACGGCGCCGCAGCTCCCTATCGCCGCTATCGGGTAAATTATTGGGTCCACGTTCGCCTCCGCCTCCAAAACGGCGCTCGTTTAGCCGCGAAAGGCACAGAGAGCGCTATTCGCGCTCTCCGCTGAGCTTCAAGCCGCCGTCGCCACCAATGCGGCGCAGTTGGTCGTCATCCAACTCCCGCTCACCAAGCAGAAGGGGAGCGGGCTCACGTTCCAGATCGGGATCCATGTCACCACGCTCCCGCTCCCCCTCAAGAAGGCAGGCCTTTGCCGACTACTTTGTGGAGAACGAAAGTCTGGAGGCGGCTGCCTACTACTACAACGTGTCCCTGATCCAGGGGAATTCGGACAATAGCGTCGGGCCATTCGATAGCTATGCCGCCTATATGGACAGCACCTACAACATGGAACAAGCGTATGCCCAGTACACGGAATACACTTCCAGTTTTGCCCCCAACACAACGCCAGCGCTCTCTGTCACCCCCTACGACTATGCTGGATTGATGGCCCCCTCATCAGCGGTATTATCGCCGGTGCCCGTGTTACGTGAACTGCCCAAAGCGCCGGCGGTGGCCGTGCAGAAGGGAAATGTTTTGGAAATTGTGCCCTCCCAAGAGCCAGAATCAGCTTTGGAGAAGCCGAAGGTCGCGTTGGAAAATCAGGCAGATGAAAAGAGGTAGAGGAATTAATATACTTTTGTAGATGGTTGGGAAGCAGTTCTCACTCGGTGATCACTTTTTTTACAGCAAACCCAAGCGGAAGCGCGTCAACTTTGTCGACAAGGTTCTGCCCAACTACGACAGTGACGACGAGGATCGCCTTATTGTGGAGAGATCGCTTCAGCGTGCCCTGCGCCGGTATCAGGCGAAACGTGCCTCCATTGCAGCCAAGTTGCATCGGACGCGGGAACAGCTGCTGGCATTGCCGCTGCCGCCGCCGCCCATTGCGCCCAGGCCGGCGCAACTGGACAAGCCGGTTGTGGTGCAAAAGAAACCGCCGATCCGCTACTACCACTTTGATCCCATAAAATCATCCATTGTTAAATCGGACATGCGGTTCCTGCGGCCACCCCCTATGCCTCATAAAATGGATCCCAAACACTTTGCCATGCTGGTCAAATCCGGCCGGTTGCCACTGCCCCCGTTCTTACGACACAGGGCGCCTCCTCCGTTTCACATGCTTAAGGAGTTCTTTAGCAAACATCCGCCGCCCCCGTTGCACCCGATGCAGACGCCGCTACATTACCTGGCGACTAACCCACCGCCCCTACCAGCGCAGCCCATACCCGTACTGGGCGCCCAAAAGTATCAGAGCTATGCCAGTCCCGCAGCAGCCGCAGTTCCCGCTCCTGCTGCTGTTCCTGCTCACGTGGCAAGTGCTGCACTGCCCGTAAATATACCCTTAAATATGCCGCTTAGCCTGTCCCGTCCAGTGCCCAGTGTGCCGCCGGTGCCTGCGCCTCCACCTGTTTTGGGACCAGCATATTTCACCCCTCCACCACTGCCCACGCTGCCCACAGAATTTACGGTGAAACCCGTTCCCAACATCAAAGAAATTATGCCAGTGGATATCTTACAACAAATAGGACCGCTGCCCAAGACGCTCGATCTGGATGGCGGAACTACGCCCATTGCAGAGGAGGAATCCGACATAGACACCACCACCTTAGAGCAGCCTGCGCCGCTGCCGGTTGTTCACGCTGCCGTGTGCAGCCAGCAGCCAGTACTTGTGGAGACACAGTAGACGACGCTGGTCCAGACGGCAGCCAATCAGTCCAACATCATCATCATCCGTATGATCCGCACAGTCAGTGCTACGGCTACACGTTCTGTGTTCATTAAGATTTAGACTTCATACTATGTAGACTTCATCCAGAGAACTGCAAGTGTAAATTGGAGTGGAGTAGAAGAGACTGTCCTCTGTCCTTGGGCAATACGAAATTCGTCACTGGTTTCGTATGTTTTGAGCTGCGAGCTAAGCAGAGATGGGCAAGTTTCAAAAAGTTTATCCCACGTAATGGGAATAAAAAAAAAAAATGAGGGCAGCGCACCCAGCACATTTACAATTCACATGCATAAGCGAAACTTTGTACGCATTTTACGGTCAACTTCGCGTTCCATGCCTACACTCACATATGCAGTTTTGAAATTTTGTGATAGTATGTGTATACCCATCCCTGGAGTTGGAGCTAAATGACGTGCTTGGCTCTCAAATTTTGAACGTTGTTGAAGTTGTAGGCAATGATGAAAGGTGAATGCCAAATGGAGGCGTTTGCTGTTCTCCTGATTAAACAGTGATTTTGCAGTTCTCTCTGATAGGTGCGTATATATATATTAGTATTCTTTATACTATGTAGAAAATATATATAGTGGTATCCTAGTTCGGTATATATAAGATATAACTTCCCCGCGTGGGCAACAAATGTAGTTTTAAGGTATCGCCTTTTCATTTATATTTTATTTTTTGTTTATTTGTCTCAATATTATTTTTTTTTAACATTTTACAAGTTGCATTTATTGTAGGTGAGATTATGTATATATAGATATATATAACTCTGTGTGTCCGTATGTCATTGATTATGATTTTATTATTTAACCTATATCATGGCCCTAATTATTTCTACAAGAAAATAAAATTGTAAATAATCTTTCTTTTTTACTTAAATATTACTTACATTACGCATTCATACACATTATACACCCATGCATCTTATATATAATTGTAAAATATCATATTTAGTTTAAGATCAATCATTTTCACAGTTATACAAAATAGAAATACGCATATTAACCCATATGGCGATTGCATACTTTTTATGAACCATTTATGGTATTCATTTGTTTACAATATTTAGCAGATAAGATTTAAAGAGTACTGTAATCTGTATTAAATAAGTTTATAAAAGCTCCTTTGAGGTTGCTCAAATATATTAAACAAAATACTGCCTCATTATCTGTAGTATGTAGATTTACAGAATGGTCGGGCCATTGAGTTGGGTTTAACATGTCTTACACTCGGCATTGATTATCTGTCTTAAGATTACACAAATTCTTAAATTTGGACTATGGACTATGGAGCATGACAAGTTTGGTTCAATTCGGTTGAAATTCGGTCTACTAAGAGTTCATTCTGAATCGGTCGGTTATATGGAAGCACCTATGAGCGAGCACCTTACAGTAGACACAAGGCTTAGTTGGCATAGAAACCAAAGCACAGACGGACATGGCTATATCGACTCGGCTTGTCATGCTGATCGTGTATACTTATATTTTATGGGGTCGGAGATGCTTATTTCTATGCGTTACAAATATCGTGACGAAATTAGAAAAACTAATGCAAGGGTTTAAAAAAAAGTATGACAAATTTTAAGATTTGTATGTAAGAAGTAATTGTTATGATTTTTAGAGTTTGGAAATTTTAGAGTTTGGTCAAATACAAAACCTTCTTAAATGAAGAACCCAAGTGTTTTCTCTGATTATGCGTTTTTGATGCCTCCACATTCGCTGGCTTAATTCGACCCAGTTCTAAATGAAACTGGAGAAAGATTGTGCTGAGTTTTCAAATACTTTAACTAAACTTTCCTATTTATTTATTATTCTTAGTATTTATTCTTCTAAAGGTATTTCTACTCCGTTATAAAGATCTATCTTTGTCCTTGATTTCCATAGAGATTTGTATTCAAAGGCAAAACCTTTACTATAACTAAGTTAATTGAGATATGTGTTTACACTTTTAAGAGTTATATTGTAGATCTTAATTTTAATAAGTAATGTCTACTAATTAACGTTATTGTTCATATAAGATTTATATTTAAGTCTGGCCATTTTACCGGGCGTTGCCTAGTTCTCTTTGTAATGCTTAATATTGGCGCCGAAACATAAATTTCTACACGTTTATTTTAACATCGATGAAGAACATTTCGCTGCCTTTAAACGTTTTCCCCAGCATTTCAAAGAGCATTCGGGAAACGCCGCTTCAAAAGAATACAAATATCTATGTAGAACCGGACTTTAACAACAGAAATTTTTCGATCTAATCTAAAAGAAGTAATCTAGCAAATCGGCTGAGCCTTTAATGATGTACAATGCTCGTATAATGCTGTTATTACCATCACATAAGAGCTTTAGAGTGCATTGACAGATTCTAGAACGATATATGTAGTAGCTTTATACCATTTACAAAATGGTATATTAATTTTCTAAGGAAGTTTGCAACGCATAGAAGGAAGCGTTTGGGACTATGTGAAGTACATATTTTCTTGAAATTTTTACCAGATGCTTCCTTTGTCTGCACGCTGGTCAAGTTCGAGTAGTATCAAGATCGGACAACTATATCATATAGCTACCATATAACCGATTTTCCGGAATTAACTCTTAGGAGCATAAGTTTTCTGTTTTTCATTCAAATCAAACCAAACTCGGTTTGTATCAATTTTAATAAACCCCACGTCCACTCACCTGATCTGATCAAGATAGGAGAACTATATCATATAACCGGAATGAACTCTTAGGAGCATAACTTCTCTGTTTTTCATCCAAATCAAACCAAGCTCGGTTTGTAACCATTTGAAGAGACCCTACGTTCCGTCTGATCAAGATCGGAGAACTACCATATAACCAATTGTTCCGGAATGAACACTTAGTGGCATAAATTTTGTTTTTCATCCAAATTAAAACAAATTCGTCTTGTATTCCTTGTACCCACTATATCCAGATTTGATCTAGATCGGTTATATATTTACAATGTAAATGGTATATAAGCTTCGGCAAGCCGTAGCTAGCTTTCCTTTCTTGTCTTATATGATATATGTATCCATTAAAACTCAGAATTTCGTAGTGTTTTTTTCATATTCGTATATTTTGACTCATGCTTTTTATCAGTATATTTGCTTAAAATAAATAATTCTATTGACAACTTTTTGTTCTAGATTCCAATACCAATTTGAAGCAGCTGGCTGGTAATGCTAGACTGGCTGGCTTCAACTTAATGCTCGATAAATCGTGGCTACTGATATTATAACAGGCCATTATGTTTGCTAACAAAGTAAAGCCAAATCCGCGAACCAAATTCTGACCAATGCAAGTGCGTTTACCAATGCTGAAAGGTAAGAAATGTGGTAGATTTTTTCTGAGCTGCAGCTGTTCCTTTTCGCCCCCACCACACTGCCTGGGCTCCAGAAAACGCTGTGGCTGAAATTGGTGCGGCTCGCACCAATATGCCTCACTCATATTGAGCGCATAGTTGTTTATAAACACAATGGTGTCTTTGGTAACACCAAACCCAGCTACAGATGCATCCTCTGTGGCTACATGCGGCACTATAGGCGATGAAGAGTAGCGTAGCACTTCGCACATGGTGGCCATCGTATAGGGCAGGGCATCCATATCGTACATGTTGATTCTACGTTTGCCCTGCTGTGATATCATGTCGACTTCGCTTTGTATATTCCTTCCAACCTCGGGATATTTGGCTATATAGGCCAGGGCTAGCATAACCAAATTTCCGACTGCCGAGTGACCGCCGATGAAGTCTTCCAGCATGAAAATAATTGTATTCCGTGAGACATCCTGATCTTCGTTTAGGCTTCTCAGAAGCGCATCTGTAAAGTCCCTGTCTGGCTCATCCAAATCAAGGCTCTCTTCCCTCTCACTTACAACCCGATCCAATATGAATTTACGTATGGTTCTCGACCAATGCATAATTTTGTGCAAGTGGAACTGGTAGAAGGGCAAAAGCCAGGGCAAAAAGTCTAATGGATATCCTTGGTTGATTTCCCAAAAGATTTCATCGAAGTAGTGCACTATTAGTTGAAACTCGGTATCCTCATTATCAAACCGCTTGGAGCACATGTACTGGCTAAACATATTGGCACAGGTTCGCAGCATAATGGACTTTATATCACAGGCCTCTCCGGGCACTACAACTCTGCTCAACTCCTCCATCAAATTGTCGATTTCGAGGCAACCGATCTCTGACATCTTTGCAAAATAGGACGTTGTCTCCCGGGGCGAGCAGTGCCGTCTGGCCAAGTTGCGGCGCTTCTGCTGCAGCTGAGACCAGTCGCAGAGAGCCAAGGAGTTACTGCGATCACCACCAAAGAGTTTGGCATAACGCACAAAATCCGGTCGGCCACCAAAAAACTTGCCATTTTCATTGAGCACTTCTCGTATCAGCTCCAAGCTATTCACCACAAGACAGCGTCTTTGGCCCAAGGTAAGGGTATATATATCACCATATTTTTTGGCCAATTCCCTGAATCCCTCAAATGGATTGTCCTTGTAGCGTCCAATAATATCCAAGTTGCCGATTACGGGCCAGGTTAAGTATAAAGGCGGTCCAGGTGCTTGGCCCAGAGTGTGAGTGGCTTTTTGGTTAGAGCCAAATATGCGGATTGATATTGTTACTTTACGTTTGGAGTTGAAGATGATTAGCAAATAGGACACAACCACTAGAAGTAACATCAGCCAGTAAAATGTTGAAAACATAACAAACAACATGTTGTACTATTTACTAGATTTTCTGTTCTGCGCAGCCAATGGTATTTTCCCGATGCTCACTTCTCTACTGAGTGCCAGCGCTGGATAATTGGTCAACAGGTAATCTTTGTTATGGTCATACCTGCACCTGGGACAAACCGGCCCAGCCTGCAGGTACTTGTTTTTCCCAACCTCCCTTCCCCTGGCTGGAAACAAACATCGTGATTCATCGAGCGACGCTGCTGATAAGAGCTAAGCATCTATTCTTGGAACTTTGTTGTTACAGACACAAAAATCGGTGTGGTTTTTCTGCAAGAAGATTCTGGTCCCACATGATAAACTGGGTCGACATTGGCCATGACAGGCTACTATTCTTATGAACTTTCATTGGAAAACTTTCATTACAAATTATGCACCTATGTCTACGTACACTGTGTCTATTTGTTATACATTATTTAATTTGAAGTTATAAACGACTTACACTAGAGCTGCAGGTTTCTTAATTACCCCATCTCTACTTTACATTAACCATATCCCTTGCAAAAGGTCCAATATCAGCAGCATAGGCCATCAGAGCAGGAATGGTGCTCTGCTCATAGTTGCCGGAAAACAGATGCTCGTGAGGACCCGAAGCAAACACGGCCACATCCTCACCACCATGGGTTTCAGAGCTAAGTGGAACAGTGGCTTGAAATTTGAAATTGGGATCTGTGGTGTCGACCTGGGAGAGATCAATACGACCGTCTTTGTTGTAGGTCTGCGCGTAGCCTGGCCCATTGGCATAAGACAGAATTGTGAAGGGAAGCTCGTCTTCGCCAAGATTGGGCGCCAGGCTAAGAATATTCTGACGACGGTACTACAAAGTCCAAAAGTAGAGTTGAGATTTTCAAAACTAATTTTATTTTCACATCTTACCGGATAGCCGTTAATAGTCATGGTATGAGAGTGATCCGAAGTAACAACGATTAGAGTGTCCTCCTCATTGGTCAGATTGCGAGCTAACTCCACGGCGTTAGCGAATTCTTCCGTTTCTTCCAAAGCCTTTCGGGCCAATGTATTGTGGTGTGCCATGTCAATTTTGCCGCTCTCCACGAACAAGAAGTAGCCCTTCTCACTGCGACTCAGCATCTCAATGGCCGACTCAGTCATTTCTGATAGGGAAGGCTCTACGTACGCGCGATCTCCATGATAAGAACAATGTGAAGGATTGAAGAGACCTAGTAAATAGTCTGTTTTCTTGAGCTCCACATTAGCAAGGCCCTGACGAGACCAGACATAGTGCGCCTCAGATCCATGAGCCTTCTTGTCTCGCTTCCAATAATCGATTAAGTCGCGGCCATCCGTACGCTTGCCTTCATAAAGTTCCTCATCAAGTTGCGATTTGTCCCTGAAATTGGCTCGCCCGCCGCCCAAGATCACTCGCAATTCCCTGCCCACTCTCCCTTCAACCAACTGACGAGCAGTGTCTGTGTTGAGCTCCGAGCTGCAACCATCCTTCGTAATCTTATTATCACATTCCCAGTATCGGCTGGCCACATGGGCATAGACACCCGCATTGGAGGCATGCGTGACACGAGCCGTAGATACAAGACCCGCCCACTTGCCTGCCTCCTGTGCCCATTGGGCAATGCTCTCAGTGTGGGTGCTTTTGTCTGTGACCGCTAGGCAATCGTTCCACTTCACCTGCGCATTCACGCCAACTGTACCGTAGTTGGCCTTGACTCCACTCAAATAGGCAGTGGCCGTGCTGGCCGAGTCCGGAGTGCGCTCGTCCACTGCATACGTTTTCGAAAGGCCAACATAGGGGAACTTTTCGAATGAGATCTGCTTGTTGCTGTCTCCCAGAAAGGCACGCGTCGCCGTTATCGTGTGCACTGACATGCCGTCCCCCAAAAATAGTATAATGTTTTTGGCACGGTTTTCGTTGAGTTTTTTATGGTGTTCGAGCTTATCGGATAATATAGTCTGGGCCTTATCATGCCAGAAACGTGTTTCCAGCTCCTCCTCAAGTGGGGCATAGTCTCGAGAGTCACGCAGGTGAGGATGTTGGGCTGAAAGTGGTTGTTAACGGTTAGATAGCTTAATTTATTTACGAGTTTCTTAAGTGTCATCAGTCCTGAGAGTAAAGGGCTACGTTATAATTTTCGAAATTAATCATGACTAAGCTACATTAACACTAATCCTATAGACGACCTACGCTCACCATTATCCTGTATTTCTGATAGTTCCGACAATGACGTTGGAGCCATTGCCACTACCATAGAACAGAGACACCACACAAGGCAAGTTCTCTTCATGATTGAGTATGTCTCACTACCCCTGGATCTAGCTTCGATCGGTCTGAATAATGCCGCACCACTGTGGAATAGGCATCTGAGTACACCCAGTTATATAGCGGCCTTTGTCAACATTTCTGATATATCATTCTGAGTACAAACTTAGTGCAAAATATGTGTTTCTATTTGTTATAGCTTCCGCTTGTGCTAGCAAAAATCATGAAATTGATTAAAATATGGGAGAACCAATAAATATTAATGGACCCCGTCGAAAAGTTACACGAGCATAATATGGATGCCCAGTCTGGTTGCTTATAAAGGCCACTGTTTGCCCGACAATGCTTAGTGCCGGCTTGACTGTGCAGGTGTGGATACCCAACTATTTAGTGGATTTCATCTCGAAGATGTCTATTTCAAAGCGCTTCGTTTGCGTATTTATGATGGCATCAGTTGCCTTAGGGGGCGCTGTGTCTGGCAAAGTTCTAACGGAGGTAGACCATAACCTCCATCCTGATGTTAAACCGAAGGCACGCACTCGTTCAATAAAAGGAGAGGACACCCAGGAGTACTGGCTATCGGCCAGCAAAGAGCACATTCTCGACAAGCTGAATTATATTCGCAACACCAATAGGGCTAAGAATATCATTCTCTTCCTGGGCGATGGAATGGGACTTGCCACCTTAGCTGCTGCCCGAAACTACATTGGAGGCGAGGAAAAGAAACTTTCCTTTGAAGAGTTTCCTTTCACCGGACTGTCTAAAACTTACTCCGTTGACAAGATTGTGCCCGACTCGGCCTGTACCTCCACTTCATACCTTTGCGGAGTCAAGACAAATTATGGAACCATTGGAGTCAATGCCCATGTGAAACGTGGTGACTGCGAGGCAATGGCTAATCGGACAAACCATGTCTTCTCCCTGGCCAAGTGGGCAATGGACGCGGGTAAGGCAGCTGGACTGGTTACCACTACCCGTGTAACTCATGCCTCTCCTGCGGGCGTCTATGCTCAAGTTGCTGATCGCGAATGGGAGCACAATGCCTTACTGGAAGCAGCTTGCGGAGATCAAGCAGCACAGCTGGGATTGGAAGACATTGCCATTCAGCTAATCCATGGTGAGGTGGGCAGCAATCTCAAGGTAATGTTGGGCGGTGGCAAGCGCAACTTCTTTGACGCCGTCTCATATGGAAAGAGCCAACGAACTGATGGACGTAATCTGGTAGAGGAATTCAAATCCCTCGATCAGGGCAACACCTTTGTGGAGACCCAAGAGAAGCTGCTCAGAGTGAATGCCACTGAGACGGGTCGCCTGCTAGGTCTATTTAGCAGTGACCATTTGCACTACCACTTAGAACAGTTGGCCGATCCGGACAATAATGAACCTACACTGGAGGAGATGACACAGAAGGCGATCGAGGTTCTGCAAACAGAGGAACAGGGATACTTCCTGTTTGTCGAGGGTGGCAAAATTGACATCAGCCATCACGAAACCATGGCACGCATTGCCCTAGACGAGACTGCTGAGCTGTCCAAGGCAGTGAGATTGGCTCGCCAAATGACCAGCGAGGAGGATACCCTGATTGTGGTCACATCGGATCACTCACACACCTTCAGTTTCTCAGGCTATCAGGCCCGCGGCAGTGACATCTTCAGCAATGCCGATTGCAAAGCTGATGATGGGAAACCTTTCCTTGTTTTGAGCTATGCCAATGGCAAGAGTTTCGATAGCTACTATAAGACTGACATCCATGAGCGTGTGAACCCTCTTACCCGTCCAAACGGTTTCGATTTGAAGCAGGTCTTCCCCGCCATGGCACCTCTTGAATCGGAGTCACATGGCGGCGAGGATGTTGCCGTATTTGCCTCTGGACCCTGGGCTCATTTGTTTAGCGGAGTCTATGAGCAGAATACCATTCCCCATATAATGGCATACGCAGCCTGCATCGGAGATGGCATGACTGCATGTGATTAAAGTATGGAAAAGGTTTAGGCGTAAGTTTACTGACTGTCGCCGCATCCTGTAGGATATTCTAATAATGGCAGTAATATGTGCTTTTAACCGTTCCACAATGCTACCACATTGGTAGCTTCATGGTGGGCCGCTAGTAGCGCCATATATATTTGTCGCTTAAAATTAATTTAACATGGATAGCTATATAAACTCGCTTCACCATGAACACGTTCGAGACACTGCTTGTAAAGTCAAACACGTTTGATACAAATAAATCTTGTAAAACTTAGCCCAGCAATGAAGGCGCTCGAAATTCTACTTTTTTACACAACATTGACTTTTATTTATACTTCTATAAATATGCACGATGCACATGCATCTTATAACTATGTATTTGTATTTTATTCCTATAAGCCATCCGCAAGAGAAATTCTAAGTGATAGTGGAATCCGCAGACAAGATAACAGCGAACATAGGCACAGACGAATAGACGCGGGAAGCGACTTCGTGTTCTTATACTCGTACTGTAGTAGAGTAAATTGCATTCGTATTGTAATTGTATTCGTGCAAATGTATATAACAGGTAGACCGCATAAAGAATATATATTCTTAATCAGCATCAACAGCCGAGTTGATCTAGCCTTGTCGGTCTGTCCGTCCTAGACCTCGGAGACTATAAAGCGTGAAGAGACCAAATTTGGTATGTAGACTCTCAACTGTGGGGCATCATATCAAGTTCGTTTTTAAAATTTTGGGACGTTATCTTCCCCCTCAAATGGCAAAAACTATATCTCTTACAAATTTCAAGATATCAGTGTGTAATTAAAACCACCTGCAGCTTTAAATTTATTTAATTGAATTTCTTTTGCTCATATACCAACAATGCAAAAAGACACTAGCAGCGGATGCTTATATCCCCCTTCCACCTCTTAAGCTACAAGCAAGAACATGCGTTAGTGGGAGGACGACAGAAAAATTTTTATTTACGCTAGCTGGACGTAAATTATAAAACTGAAGGAAAACGTAAAAGCTAATTCTGACGTTGTTTCTTAACCGATTTCAACAACGGTCAAAATCAAAATGGGTTTTGCTCAAGCAATAGTCATAGGAGCCGATTAGGCCTATCACAGTGTTTTATACTTTTGAGTGTATCGAATATCGAATAAATGCTGAGTGCGAGTGTCATATAGTCGGATATCGACTATAGCGTTCTTATTTGTTTTGCTTATTAACTTTATTTATTCAATGCATTGATTTTATCCTGTGCGAAAGGTCCAATATTGGCAGCGAGAGCCATGAGAGCAGGAATCGTGCTCTGCTCATAGTTGCCGGAAAACAGATGCTCGTGAGGACCCGAAGCAAACACGGCCACATCCTCACCGCCATGGGTTTCAGAGGTAAGTGGAACAGTGGCTTGAAATTTGAAATTGGGATCTGTGGTGTCGATCTCGGAGAGATCAATACGACCGTCTTCATTGTAGGTCTGCGCATAGCCTGGCCCGTTGGCATAAGACAGAATTGTGAAGGGAAGCTCGTCTTCGCCAAGATTCGGCGCCAGGCTAAGAATATTCTGACGACGGTACTGCAAAGTCCAAAAGTAGAGTTTAGATTTTCAAAACTGCTTTGATTTTCACATCTTACCGGATAGCCGTTAATAGTCATGGTATGAGAGTGATCTGAAGTAACAACGATTAGAGTGTCCTCCTCATTGGTCAGACTGCGAGCCAACTCCACGGCCTTAGCGAATTCTTTCGTTTCTTCCAAAGCCTTCTGGGCCAATGTTTTGTGGTGTGCCAAGTCAATTTTGCCGCCTTCAACGAACAAGAAGTAGCCCTTCTCACTGCGACTCAGCACCTCGATGGCCGACTCAGTCATTTCTGACAGGGAAGGCTCGGCGTTCGTGCGATCTCCATGATATGAGCAATGTGAAGGATTGAAGAGGCCTAGTAAATAGTCTGTTTTCTTGAGATCCACATTAGCAAGGCCCTGACGAGACCAGACATAGTGCGCTTCCGCTCCACGAGTCTTCTTATCCTCCTTCCAGTCCTTGATTAAGTCGCGGCCATCCGTACGCTTGCCTTCATAAAGTTCCTCATCAAGTTGCGATTCGTCCCTGAAATTGGCTCGTCCGCCGCCCAAGATCACTCGCAATTCCCTACCCACTGGCCATTCAACCAACTGACGAGCAATGTCTGTGTTGAGCTCCGAGCTGCAACCATCCTTCGTAATCTTATTATCATATTCCCAAGAACGGCTGGCCACATGAGCATATACACCCGCAGGTGAGGCATGCGTGACACGAGCCGTAGATACAAGACCCGCCCACTTGCCCGCCTCCTGTGCCCATTGGGCAATGCTCTCAGTATGGGTTCCACTATCTGTACCCGTCAAGCAATCCTTCCGCTTCACCTGGGCATTAACACCAATCGTGCCGTAGTTGGCCTTGACTCCACTCAAATAGGCAGTGGCCGTGTTGGCCGAGTCCGGAGTGCGCTCGTCCACTGCATACGTTTTCGAAAGGCCAACATAGGGGAACTTTTCGAATGAGATCTGCTTGTTGCTGTCTCCCAGAAAGGCACGCGTCGCCGTTATCGTGTGCACTGACATGCCGTCCCCCAAAAATAGTATAATGTTTTTGGCACGGTTTTCGTTGAGTTTTTTATGGTGTTCGAGCTTATCGGCCAATATAGTCTGGGCCTTATCATGCCAGAAACGTGTTTCCAGCTCCTCCTCAAGTGGGGCATAGTCTCGTGAGACCCGCAGCCGAGGATGTTGAGCTGACGAACATTATAAACTCTTAGCGTATTTGTTGTTGATTGTTAAATAATCCGAAAATAGAATAATTGTTAAACAACCGTCTAGACTCTGGACTCACCATTCTCTTGCTCTTCTGATAACTCAGCACGTGACGCAGAAGCTATGGCGGCAATAACCAGAGTGCACCACACAAGGCAATTTCTACTCATCCTTGGAGATTTTTCGCAGCCTTTCCTTATTCCTTATTCCGAATTAGTTGCAATCCGTTGGACGATTGCCGTACTACTGTGGGATTGGGTCGTGTTCACTTGGTTATATAGCCTCTTTTTCCTCCATAAATAGCTTTATATATCGTTCGTTATTGCAATCTCAAGTAACGATCGGTAAGCTATCTCAAGTGCTTTCCAAAACGTGAGTATCACGATTCAACTGCAGAAGGGGCCATAAATATTTCCAGCTTTGGCTGGCCTTTCGCTGTCATCAGTTGTACACATGATTCCCTCGCTGCTATATAGTCCAGTGAATGTCCACTATAGATCAGTGTTCGCTTAGCTGGCGAGGAGGCAACAATTAGTCCAACTCCGACATGTTCAGTCTGAAGTGCTTAGTCTGTCTCTTTCTAATGGTAGCTACTGCCTTAGGAGCAGCTGTGCCGGGCAAGTTGATCAATCAGGAAGAGGATCATATGCATCCCGATTTGCTAACAAAGCCGCGAACCCGTTCAATAACTGGAGAGGATACCCAGGAGTACTGGCTATCGGCCAGCAAAGAGCACATTCTCGACAAGCTGAATTATATTCGTAACACTAAAAGGGCTAAGAATATCATTCTCTTCCTGGGCGATGGAATGGGACTTGCCACCTTAGCTGCTGCCCGAAACTACATTGGAGGCGAGGAAAAGAAACTTTCCTTTGAAGAGTTTCCTTTCACCGGACTGTCTAAAACTTACTCCGTGGACAAAGTTGTGCCCGACTCGGCCTGTACCTCCACTTCATACCTTTGTGGAGTCAAGGCAAACTATGGAACCATTGGAGTCAATGCCCATGTGAAACGTGGTGACTGTGAGGCAATGGCTAATCGGACAAACCATGTCTTCTCCCTGGCCAAGTGGGCAATGGACGCGGGTAAGGCAGCCGGACTGGTTACCACCACCCGTGTAACTCATGCCTCTCCTTCGGGGGTCTATGCCCATGTGGCGGATCGCGAATGGGAGCACAATGCCTTACTGGAAGAAGCTTGCGGAGATCAAGCAGCACAGCTGGGATTGGAAGACATTGCCGTTCAGCTAATCCATGGTGAGGTGGGCAGCAAGCTCAAGGTGATGTTGGGCGGTGGCAAACGTAACTTCTTTAATCCAGAGACGTATGAAAAGAGCCGACGAACCGATGGACGTAATCTGGTAGAGGAATTCGAAGCCCTCGATAAGAGCAACACCTTTGTGAAGACGCAAAAGAAGCTACTCAATGTAAATGCCGCTGAGACGGGTCGCCTGCTAGGTCTATTTAGCAGTGGTCATATGCACTACCACCTGGAGCAGCTGGCCGATCCGGACAATAATGAGCCTACACTGGAAGAGATGACACAAAAGGCGATCGAGGTTCTGCAAACAGAGGAACAGGGATACTTCCTGTTTGTCGAGGGTGGCAAAATTGACATCAGCCATCACGAAACCATGGCACGCATTGCCCTAGATGAGACTGCTGAGCTGTCCAAGGCAGTGAGATTGGCTCGCCAAATGACCAGCGAGGAGGATACCCTGATTGTGGTCACATCGGATCACTCACACACCTTCAGTTTCTCTGGCTATCAGGCACGCGGCAGTGACATTTTCGGCGAGTCCGAGAGCAAGGGCGCCGATGGAAAGCCCTACATGACACTGAGCTATGCCAATGGCAAGAGCTTCGATAGCTACTACAATACCGAAGCTAACGAGCGTGTGAATCCTCTTACACTGAAGGATGATGATGATTTTGAGCAGCTCTTCCCCGCCATGGCACCTCTTGAATCGGAAACCCATGGTGGCGAGGATGTCGGTGTTTTTGCCTCCGGACCATGGGCTCATTTGTTTACCGGAGTGTATGAGCAGAATACCATTCCACATATAATGGCATACGCAGCCTGCGTCGGAGATGGCCTGACCGCATGTGATTGAGAATGAGAGGGGATTCAGGGGCAATACTGGTTGACAATTTCAAGGATTTTTCATTAAATATAATTTCTGCAAAGACTTCACAGTGGCAGCTAACGATTATGAAGTATGATTTATCACGAATACTCAAAGATAGCCAATGCAGCTACCCGATAGGGAAGCAGATTATCTTATTCCTCCATATTTATAAAGTGGACGTCAGCAGTAGCTACTAGATAGGGATTAACCCAACAAATAAACTAGTGAAAACCGATTTTTTCGCCAACAATGATTTTTGGTGTTCCGAAATTTGTTTGTAGATGAAAGATAAGGATTTGGCCGCGTGGCCATACTTTTTCGAGAGGCTTGTTAGAATATATCAGTACGCGTTTTATTTAAATAACTAGAAGTAATCATAAGTACATGTAAGAGGAGACGGAGTGGACTTGAATCAACTGAAGTGGTCTATATAATGACGGCATATCGCTTTGTCTCGTCTCCACTCCGCGGTTGTATCAGCGAGGCATACTTCTCCCTCAGTTCCAGTAGGGCGCGTTGGAAGCTTTCCATGCTGGTGCCAAGCTTCTTGGTATTTGAAAGCTCGGAGGAAGTGGTGGCGACTACTGGGGTCTCTCCTAGCAGCAACACTCTTCGCCATTCATTGGCATCGGAGCTACCACGCACCCGGCGACCGCCTTTGGTCGCCGCAAACATGGCCTCATCCAAACCCTCTTGAGAAAGTGTGCCTTGCGTAGAAGATTCAGCAGGCGTAGCCTGTGTGGGACCTCCGGAAGATGGGGGCGTTATGCCAGAAGGCGAGGCTACGGTGGGTAATGCTGGAAAGTCCTGGAAACTATTTATAGGCACTGGCACGGGCGGATCGTTCAATTCATTGTCCACAGGTAAGGTTAATTCCTTCGGCGGATCAATCTGAAGCAGTTGACCATCTGGTGTAATGTGGTAGAATTGCGCACGACCATTAAGTCCGTTAGCGCCGGTGCCAGCCGGCAACACGATGATATTACCGACTGCGGTAGTCAAAGCCGCAGCCGACCCCGAGCCGCCACCTCCAGGAACTTGAGTCGATATAAGGGGACGCACAGGAACGCCACCCCAAGGAGGAGAACCTATTGGTGGCCTAGCTGGGCAGGGAAAGCAATATCCGGGGGTCCCGGTGGACCAGGAAGGCCCCTTGGCCCTGGTATGACTGGAGGATAGTGAGGGTAATGTGGGTATCCCCAAGAAGGACCACCATTACCAGGTGGTCCTGGAGGTCCGGGAGCACCGCGTGGTCCTTGTGGTCCCTCAGGACCTGGATCACAGCTGCACTTAACTAAGGAAGCGGTGGCCCTGAAGCAAATTCCTGTACATTGGAAAAGGAATGGGAATCTATGAAATTTTAAAATATCGAAAGATGTTTCTCAAACTTACCCAGAAATAGCAGCACAGCCAAAAGGCTCTTCATCTTTGATCTCTTCATGATTTTTCTCTGTCACAGACTGAATCGAGAGACGATCTTGCGTTGGGCTTTTATATCACAGCGAGACAAGGGGCTGGGAAATTCTTATGATATCTTAATGATATACGAAAACCAAACACTTTCATACGCATGCAAATGAGGCAGAAGAATCAGTGAAAACAGTTCCAGTTCCAGTTTGAAACTTGCTGCGGTCCATAACTGTGCTTGGGTCAAATGACATTCGAGTCTATAGAATTGTTGGATTTGAAGGGACTGGAATATCAAGTAGGAAAAGTGCTATCAGATCTTCATTCTTGACATTAATGGCTATTTACGTTTTACAGAGCATTGGGAAAACAGACATGTGGGTCGTTAGGAAGCGTGCCCAGCGCCTCAAATCGGGTCAGATGGCAAGCAAGCTCATCAAATGTCAATCAACTCATAAAATTTGTTGAAAACTCCAATGTTTATTGACAGGTGGGCAGACACATGAGAGCAACAATGGGTCATAACTTTGGCATCTAGTGGGCTTCATGCGGGCTATGAATGGATACGAATAATGGAGTATAGGACAACCCTTTTTTAACACTCTCAGAATAGCTGGAATAGCTGGAATGCCGTTAAAATTAAATTGGACAACCGATCATTAACATAAATTAAAAAACTTTAAGAACTGCAGTTTGAAAGATTCTGTTAGGTTTCTTTTCAAATCATTGCGCTTCCAATTTGAAGACATTTTGTATTAGTCTAAGGCACTAATATTAATTGGAGCCACTTGTGAATGAGCGAAGTGCGCCTGGAATTTCCTCAGAGTACTTCAGACCGTTTCTAAAGATACCTGTACAAGTGGTAAGGTGTCAATGAAAAGCTGCGTAGAATGGGAGAGATAATCAGTTAAAAACTGATAACATGAAAACTCTTAAACATTTTTTAATCAAACATATGAATATATTCTTGCTAAGTCTTTCAAACCAGAACATATTCAGTTCACCAATAATGAAACAAAATAAAAACCCCAAAACTTCAAGTTATCTATCTCAGTTATTTTTACAATTATAAACCGATAATCATATTGTTAATTATATTTCTGATTACTGATCGCGACACGATTGTGTTCAATTTGCTCTGGAATTTCGCAAAATCACTGTACAAACGATAAGGATGCAATCGTCAAATAATTTGTGTACCATTCACAAGATGGTATATTAATTTTGTGAGGAAGCGTGCAACGCACAGACGGAAGCCGTTCCGACTATATATTTATGATCGGCATGGCAAGATGCTTCGATAAACCCAGGTCCGCCAGTCTGTCCGTCCGTCCGTCTGTTTCAACACAAAGATCTCAGAAGTCTTTTTCATCCAGATCGGACAACTATATAGCCATATAACGATTGTCACAGAATGAACTCTTAGGAGTATAGCTTTTCTATTTTTCATCTATTTTGGAGGCCCCACGTCCGCTGGTCTGATCTGATCGAGATCGAATAACTATATCATATACCTAGCACATATAACCGATTGTTCCCGAATGAACACTTAGGAGCAAGCCAAATTCGGCTTGTATCCATTTGAGGAGGACCCACGCCCGCCGACCAGATCTAGATCAGTTTTACATTTATAATGTGTATGGTATATAAGCTTCACTAAGCCAAAGCTTTCTTTTCTTTTTTTATTTCATATTTTTCTTTATTTGAAATCTGTCATATTGGACAATAAGCGAATTTGTGATACTAAAAGTATTGCTTTTAGATTTCAATTGAAATACGATTTAAAGTTCAATGAGCAATTCTCCTATATGACCCAAAAGCAAAGTCAATGATCACTTTGTGCATCATGGCCGGCCTGGCGATCCCTATCAGAAGTGCCAGTGCATCTCTGGTTGAATTAGGTGGTCGAATATTAAATGACAAGATCCCCTTAAAGGTCGTCTAATTGGTTTTAAATGTCATCCTTTATTTTCTATTTGAAAAACAAATCGCCAGTGGTAATTGTTTTTGTTGTTGTTGTTTTCCTTGCAAGAGCGTGTCTCATTACAATCTGTCGGTGCAATAGATTAGGCACCAAGAAATGTGCGCCACAACCTTTGATCTCCACTTGCAGTTGTACTATTGCAAAATGGATTTTTAGTGCACCCCTTGGAAGTTTCCGTTTGATGATTCTAAGTTTCTATATGAATTTCATTGGGTAGTTAATCAGTGGGACCAGATTCACAAGAGTGCCAACCAGCTTTTGTTTCATAGCGTTGGAAATGTTAGAATATGATAAAATGGAAGATGTGAAAAAGAAACGAAATCCATGTGCCAGACGAGAAGATATGAAAACGGACCTTCATTGATGTATTTAGTTGATTTTTATATCTTGGCTTTTATTATTATGTATCGTAATATATTATAGATTATCGACTATTGCTAAATCAGCACATTTTCTGCATCGTACATACAACTTAATTGGCGCAAACAAAGTCACATTTTGCAATTTGCATAGATTGATAAATATCTAGACCTACATATATGTATATATCTGATATCTGCTTTAAAACGCACACACACATACAAGACACAACACACACACGCACACGTACGTTGTATGTGTGTTGCAAATACATACGTTTATATCTATACATACGTGGCTAGATCAAGGGTGATATTTTTGGATATTTGGATCATTGGTATGAACTGAGAGGATCGAGAAGAACGAGCAAAAGAATAACCGTCCATATAAACAGAAATCGGCAAACTAAAGCGCTACTCAATAAATACAAATTGTATAAACAGCTCAGGGGTTATACAGCCGGGTATTGGATGGGATGGAGGGGCGGTACTTAGTCTATTTTCACATTGGAATAGATTTTGCGCACAAAGAGATTCGTGCCCACATAGCCAACGGTGCCACAGATGATGCCCAACGCGCCACTAAATAGAGCCATGT
Organism: Hirtodrosophila duncani; assembly: GCA_037043425.1. Classification (NCBI taxonomy): domain Eukaryota; kingdom Metazoa; phylum Arthropoda; class Insecta; order Diptera; family Drosophilidae; genus Hirtodrosophila; species Hirtodrosophila duncani. The sequence goes on from JBAMBM010000194.1 coordinate 3,766,544, forward strand.
AACCAAAGTAGAACGCCGTCTGAAAGAGTCCAAACATTCTGCAAGGAAATAGGAATAGGGAATAGGGGTTAACAACAGAGTGAAATGAGGCTGCTGGGCACTGAACTTACTTGGTTTTAAAGAAAAAGTAGTAAAACGAATAGGCATAGACGTAAATGGACGTGGAGCCGGCGGCCAAAAAGCTCGTCCACTGCCACCGATAATCCTCGGCGTTCAGCAGGAAATATGTGCACACAATGGTGACGCAAACGGTGACCACAGTCAGGATGGTGAACACCAGCAACATGAAGCCATAGACGTAGTAGATCTTGTACGCCCAGAACGAGGTAAAGATGAAGTACCTGCGGAGCCAAAAATGAAGGATTGAAAAGGATCCTAAAAGCCACTCAAGAGCGTAACCTACATTTCAATGAAGATGGAGCCAAATGGTAGTACTCCGCCCAGCAGAACAATGATCAGCGGCTCCATGTACCACTTCTTTTCGGGTATGGGCCTGGGCACGGCGTTCACGCGGCAAGGGAAGTCCGGCTGCCCATCCAGATTGCGGCCCACCACGGTACCCACTAGCGTCAGCGGCAGGATGACGAATAAGCAAATGCATGTAACGGCCACCATGGTGCCAAAGGGTATGGCACGCGAGGCATGATAGCCAATGGCTATAAAGTTAATAAAAAAGGCCGTGCCACACACCGACGCGGGCACCGTAAAGGCAGACACGAGCATCTGGCGTATCCACAGGCGGCCGCCCAGGCGCGCATACAGCGAGCCACCAAAATAGCCATTGATGGGCGAGGTGGCGGCATACACAAAAATGGCAGTGGAGAGCATGGAACCGCGTTCCGTGTAGAGTTCGCCGACAATGGCAAACATAATGACACAAAAGACCACCGAAATGAGCTGATAGCCGGCGCCCACAAGCGCTGAGAAGAGCAAGGCACTAGGTGGTGAGCGGAACACGTCGCCATGCACCTGTTTCCAGCCATACTCGTCGCCCAAATCCCGCTCCATGTCGTCCACCTCCTCATCCTTGCTGTAGCGCGCGTAATCCTTGCGCAAGGTGCGCATTAGAATCATAGAGACCAGACCCACCAGGAATATGACCATCATGAAGCTATTGAAGATGCTAAACCAGTGTATCTGGGAAGAGATTGGAGGAACGCATTCGTCATTCATATCGCATGTTTGTGCAGGGTTTACTCACCCTGTGCTGGAAAAAGTTGGGATCTAGATATTTGTCAAAACGATTCTTGAACTCCACCTTGGTGGGCTTCCAGTTGACTTCGTAGCTGAACTTAATCTTGGCATCCGCCTTTAGCTCCTCACGCACATCCGTCGTCAGCGTAATGTCCACAATTTGCTGGCCATTATAGCCAATGTCGAACTTCTTGTGCGTGTAGATATAGTACTTGCCATCCCTGTCATCCCGCTCACCCACTTTGCCCCAGATGGGCAGGCCATCGATGTACATTTGATACCAGTACTCATTCATCACCGCATAGGTGAATGCCTTGGCATTCTCCTCTGTCAGCTTGACCATGCATATGACCGTGCGTGGCGCATCGTTCTTGAATTCCATCTCATAGCCGCTGAACTCCAGCTCGACGCCCTGCAGCGCCTCGCTCAGCGTTTCGTGGTAATGGGAAATGGAGGACTTGCCACCGCTGCAGAAGGGCAGCGAGAAATACGCATATGTCTCCTGTCGATTGTGATATGGACCCACTGTATTCATCCACAGCACCACCTCCTCCCGGTCATTGTACTGCAACCAGAACAACAGCAAAGCCAAGAGCAATTACAATAACAGTTACATATTGGTCGCACTCCGACTTTTTGCCAACACACACTCTGACATAAACATACATATATATATATATGTACATATGTACATACCTTGTGATTATGTTCGTCGGCCTGAGACACGTAGCTAGTGCCGAGCAGGCATAAACAAAACAACGAGAGCCGCAAATCCAGCACCATCTTGGGACTCCTTCTACTTGTCGTCATGGTCATGTAGCAGACGCTGTGCCGGCTGCCAGTTGTCACTAGTTTCCAGTTTTTCCCAATTTAATTGTCAGTATTTATATTATTAACAAAATAAAAAAAACTCAGAGCTACAGTGTTGGAAGCGATAAGCCGATAGAAGTTTATGCGTACCGATAACTGCATATACAAGAACATTGCCATCGATAGTCGACCACGGGATACTCTATACAACAGACACCAGGAGAGTTTCTAAAATGGAATATCATTGAATTCTTAAATGAGGCCGGATCATTTATATGATACTAGCATCTAAGAGTGCAGTCACTCGGACCGATTCACTCCCAGAAATCGGTTAAAAATACATATTTTACAAGAAATCGGCTAGCCGACTCAGCTGATTGGTGTCGGAACGGATAACTTCGGGTACCCGAACCTTATATACCCTTCCAGAACTGTAAAAAGCAAGGAAAACTCAGTAGCCCGTCGGATGTTTAGGCTTCCGAAACGTATTTCCTTCAGTAATATGCAGCGCATGCATAAATAAATTCTGATATACAAGGTCTCGCACTATTACTTTGGAGTCCATTTTGACAAGAAGCTCACTTATAGGCACCATGTGACTGTGATTAGCTTCAAGACAAGGGCAAATAAAGAAGAACTAAAAAGAAAGGCCTCCAAAGGAGCGGATCTAATTTAATAAAACGAATTAAGTGAACGATTCGTAATGTTAACCCTGATCTCTAAAATTCAGTTATTTTGTCCCTGATAATTAACTTGGGTTCCCTTTTAACTAAACTCTCATGGTTTTTGTGTAGCATTTACAGTTCCTCTTCGAATATCCCTGGAGTGTTTATATCTATACTCGGCTTATATACGTATAAGAACATCCAATCCTCCGAATTTCATTAAGATCGGATAAGAAGAGTAGACAAAATCGCTTAAAACGTTTCCATAAATATATGCAATCAAACATACAAATATGAGCAGAGACATACACATATTAATAAATACACACATTACGGCGTATCATTATCATTGCAATGTGTGTGAGAGAGAGAGAGAGCATTCTGCTGGATTGTAAACATGTGTTCACCAAGTTGTCATAAAGAAATTGTCTTTAAAACATCTTGCACGATGCTACAAGCCACTTTTAGCAACATTATGTAGTTGATGTTAAGTTAATGCAATTGTATTAACAGCTCCTTAAATTAAAGGATTTCAAAAAATCGGGTTTGTCCACAAAAAGTGGTCTGAATGCGAGTACCTAACAGTTGGCAGTCGACTATAGCGTTCTGACTTGGTTTGTCTCATGTACAGCTCCTGGTCTAGTATTCCTGGGATATTTCTAGTTTTGTAATAGTATCTGCTAAGTGTCCCAGAGTCTAAAGAAACTGGCTAAAGGAAGAGGTTCCGCGCAGATTCGCTGTCGCTTCTCATTTTCCCTCAATAATCGCAATGCTTAATTTCTTAGCAACAGAAACTGAGCTACCCCTGTTAACGCTTATCAGTGACGTCGGTGTGGAACCAGTCCCTCTAGTTTCTGTATGCCCAGAGTATAAGGATCATTGTGTAAACTGCGCAGATGCACGTAGCGCAATTAGACAGAGTTGGAAAATCCAATGCAGATATATTATATGAAATATATATCTAAAGAAAGTTTATGCAGCACATTTTATGAACTAGTTCGTTCCATTGAAACATAAAAGAACTGTACTGCTTTTCAAAACTAGTTGGGTAAAGTTTATTTAATTGTACAAGAGATAAAGATGACATATCATACAGGTAGAACAGCACTACGGCCGCATGCGATTGCAGTTCCTACAAACCAATATGTTGTTTATTATCATTATCCGATTGGTTATCGATGCCGTATCTTTTTGTTGATGTGACCGCTTTTCTTTGCCGTTGCGCTGGAGCTGGATGTTAGTTTGCTTTTTGTTTGAGATGTAGGTGTGCCAAGTGAATCCTTATTGCCGCTGCTGCCGCCGCTGCCAATTCCACCGCCCGCCGCACTGGATTCATTACGATGATGCGAAGGTGAATCTGGGGAACATAGATATGAATGAAAAGTATTGCAGCCAGTTAGTTACATTGTATACATACGTAATTATAGTGGATTTTATATTCTAGTTCTTGATTGTACACTTCTTAACATAACATAACTATATTTACTATTATAGGCCAATTGAATTATAGTTTAAAGGCCAATCATCAACCGGCATCTTACCCTTTTCATCTTTGGGTGTGCTCTTGATGGTTGTGGCGCCATCGTGTGCTGTCGTTGTATTCTGATTTATTGAGATCTGATTATCGCTCGAGTCTTCGTTTGTTATGGAGTCTGATTCGCTGGCGCGCTCAGCTAAATGGAATACATTAAGGCGTGCAAACATTTAAAAATTCCTTGCATTTGGGCTGTTACTCACGATTACAAATAGCCATGGAGGTAATGCTGGATTTGGAGAACAGGCGTTCTGCTTCTTTGAACTTTCGGTTGCGTTTGTCCGCCTTGGAGTTGGTGGCCTTGTTTGAGGTAAGGTAGCGCTCCCAGCCGCGTATGATGTTGCCGCACAGCTGCGTGTCCTCCAGATAAGAGCCTTCGAAGGCATAAATTTGGCGCTCAAGGTTGGCCAGCTGTTCCTGCAAAGGCAATGGCAAGGGCAAGCATCAGTAGGTTACCAATGTATTTACATACATGTGTTAGATGGAAGTTTATTTTTACTTACGGACGTCTCTGCCTTTTTCTTGATAAGATCCGCAAGTTCTGAGCGCGAATCCATGGCGCCGCCCTTAGCATTAGAATTTGTTTTTGTGGACTTCTTCGGCTTGTTGCCGTTGGTCTCGGTGGCACTTTTACTTGTTGGCGAGCTCATATTTACAATAAAATATTAGCAAATTACAATTTGTATACAAAATGCACAAGCAATCAGTATGACCGTACTTTCGGTTACAGCAAAATCCTAAAAATACCAGAATCTACTATTTTAGCTGAATTACGAAATACTCTATGACATTTTTAAAACCAAATGACAGCTCTGTTAAATCTTGATAAAGTTAGAATAGTCCGATTTCAGGGATATTTATATCTCAGTTACATTTAGAATTACCAATACAATATTCACTTATGTAATTGTTTTTTTAATAAGAGGTACCTTTAACACATTGAATTTTTAAAAGAAGAATTTTTAAAATAAACGTGCACTTGATTTCATGTTGGCGCCAAAACGGAACGCTGTTAATTAACATGTTTCCGTGAAATGTTGTTGTCGTTGCATTAATAACAATAGCATAAGGTTCAATATGAAATATACTTATGAAATTCAAATAATTTATACAGGCTAAACCTGCTTTTATTTATTTTTTAATAAATTCGTCTAAGGAAGATAGCAAGAGCCAAATGACTGAATATTTTAGTTATAAGCAGAAAATACAATTTATGTTATTGTGAGAATTTAGCTGCGTGCCTGAAAGTATGCTATAAAAATAGTTCAGAAATTCGCGATCCCATTGACAATAAAAAAATCCAGAGCAGAGAGTGTTAGCCAAGTGTTGTATGAGAAAAACGTTGGCCCGTCAGTAGCAAGGATTTCACATGTGCTGCTGACGACGGCCTCTTGCAATCGCTTTCCTCTAGAGCATGATCTTATGTTACCCCACCATGAATGCTTTGCCCAATCTTAGAAATAATTGTTCAAAGTCAGCTTTACACCAAGGTTGGCTTGGAAGTATATATATAGAAGAGATTTTGATGCATTCAACATTAGTCGGCACACTCACGCTGACAACTTGTATATTCAGTCTTGACATAGGTTCATTCTGAGCATGAGCAATAGATGATCATATAAAAACAGCAGATCCACCTTTCGAGGTTTCACTGGGATGATTAGCGTATTATTGGTCGTATCCTGGTAAGTATGCTCTCCGGCCTGGACGCGTATGTATCTCAGATATCAACATAACATCAATTGCATTTGCACTAAGGAAAAGTCCAAGCTCTTCAATGTTTTTAACTAGCCCTCGTGCATTCCATAATCCATAATCATTTTGAAATAAGCTTCTGCACCAGGTCACCAGGTCACGAATCCTGTATAAGTTGAAACATTTGGTCCACTCCGGTATATAAGTCATTCATAGCTTTTCCAATATTTTAAATTTGCTACTGAAATGTTGATCTTCAGACCCATAGAACAACCGGAAGCTAGCCTTCATCACAGTTACTCTGTGCGTACCAATTTGAGTAATTTTAAGTGCCTCTACGACATTTGGTGGCTTCCTTAGGCTTACATGTTCTGTAATCAAAACTACAAACAATTACATCAACCACAGCAAGAAGTTGGCAGAGCTTTAATCCAATTCAATCAGTAAAATATGTTTCCAAGCAGTACATAAATGGCTGTATGCAATGGAGCGATGGTCTGCCAGATGGAACATTACCATCAATAGTGCGAAATCGGCCTTACATGGTGTCACATATGATGGTGATACCATTAACGCCGTCAGCTCTCACTGCTACTTGGGTGTCCACTTGGACAGCAAACTAATATGAGGAGCCCAGTCAAAGCCAAGAGCCTTAAGAAACTCAAAAAGCTTGAGTGGCTCCTGCATTCAAGCAAGCTTCAGTTGTCAACCAAGACTCTGTTAATTAAAACCATTATTACGTCTACCTAGACTTATGCCATCCAGGTATGAGGCACTGCCTCTAGGAGCCAGCTCGACAGGCTAAGGGTCGTCCAAACGCGTACTGCATGGCGTACATCCGGGCTTCCCTAGTACGTCAGCAATAGTGTCATCCAAAGCGACCTGAGACTTGTACTGGTTGGGGAGTAGATTAACCATCACAGCAGCCGATACGCCGACAAACTCGCGATGCACCCAAACTCGTTGGCGAACCTATACCCCTCCGACATCTGAAGCGAATACATCTCCCTACTCGTAGGATTACTTAACCTATGCATTTGTTAATTTTTGTAAATATAGTACTTAAGGCTTCCCTTTGTATCCATATTACCCTTCCCTTTACATGTTAGTTTGAGTTCAGGATATAAATTAAAAAATAAGTTTGTGAATGTTTACTTCGGTTCTTGGTTCTATGCGCACAAATTGTAGTCAAATGTCGTAAAGAAATATTTGAATGTTAATGTGATACCGAAAAAAACATGCTACAAACAAATTGGCTAGGGCCAACTAAAAAATAAATACTTCAATTTAAAAGTTAAAGTTTAAAGCTTGAAATTTATTACAGTAAAACAAACTTAGAATGGTTTTTTAGGCATTTCTTTTCTAACATTTAATTAAGGTTATGAATCTATTGGTTCCATTGGTTCCCATAACAAATATATTGCTCTCTTTCCTCAGGCGCGGGGCATGCGCTTGCCGCTTTTGTTTTATTGTTATTCTTAGGCAAGCACTATCATTACCATGCCTGCTTTTAACATTCATTTTCTTTGTGACTGCCATTGACCTCTTCGGTTGGTTTATTTATATGCGTGTATTTTGAACAAAAGACAGCGTCTTTCATCAAGATGATGATCATCATCACAAGTCGATCAGCATGTCTTGGGCTGCATAGTTTATTGACCTAAGCGTGCTTTTCTAAGCTGCTGTGTTGTGGCTGCGGCTGTGGCTCCAAAGTTTGTTGAACTGCCGAAAATGAAAAACAAAAGCAAAACGAAAAAAAGTGAAGCTAACGTTCTGAACGCTCTGCATAAGCTTTGGTATAGGGGCTCCCTTTCGCTGGCTCTTCCTCTCTTTTCTCTTTTCTCTTTTACTTTTTTCACTTTCGTCATACGCGACGTATGCGTGATATTATTTTGCACGCCTTGCTTACTTTTCCTGCGACCAACTTTGGCCTAGAGACAAAAGTTAAGCGCTAGTTAATCCAGATCAGGTAGAAAACAATATCATCGAAGAAACTGAAAACATAACGAAAACTGAAAACTGAAAACTAAGAAAATGAAATGAGACGAATACCAGAAAGAAAAACGGCAACGACCGAAGCCGATAAACAAAGTCTGCTACCACGTCTGACTGACTAACTCACTGACAGACTAACTGACTGATTGACTGCCTGACTGACTAACTGACTGACTGCATGACTGACAGACTGCTGCCTGCTATGTGTGTCAAACATTGGCGCGCAAAAAAACTTTCATTTTATTTAAACAAACACAACACACAAGGCGCGGCCCAGGGGCCGACTTGGAAAAACTTATTTTCATTTTGGTTTTAAAGCAAACATCTGCCACACTAGCAGCAGCCCCAGCCCCAGCCCCAGTATCAGTACACCGTCCCCTCCCAGCCGCAGTCTAACGCAGCTTTTGGCCAATTGACTGCAGTTTACAATAATTTTTATGATGAATTGCTTGGCCGCGTGTGAAATCTGCAGCGCAGCGAAAAACTGAGACTGAGACTGAGGCTGAGGCCGAGGGAAAAGTGGAAAACTAACTGCCAGAAAAGTGGAACACACTAAAGAAGCGACGATGAAGACTGCGTGGCCAAATAGCAACAGCAACAGCAACAGCAGCAACAACATTGCAACTGCAATAACAACAACGACAACAACAACAGTACAAACACTCTCGACTAATTAGCTGCGTTTTAGAAATTCAGCGGCAATGAAAACAAAATTGAGTTCAATGCTTGGCAAACGATGACGTTGTTGTTGCTGCTACTGGCATACTGGCAACTTGTTGCCATTGCACTCTTGTTGTTGTTGCTGCTACGTTTTCGACTTTTCCAAGAATTGTGAATTGCTTACATTTGCTGCTGCTTTTGGAAACGCTTTCCAACGTCTCAGTGAAAATGAGTTGTAAATTTTGTAGCTGACTATGTTGTTGTTGATTTTTTGGCGCAAAACGTACAAAACACACATTCTGAGGGTTGTTTACAAGGGCGTAGACAGCTTTGTACGAGGGGGCCCGGGATAGTGGTAGGTCCAGGGGGAGGAAACGGGGCAGCATCAATATATTTTGTATCATTAGGGCACATTTATAGTGAGTTTGTATAGAAAACCGAGTTGTTGGGAAGGGAGGGCAACGGCCCCCTTTTCCACCGCTGGCTGCGCCCTTGGTTGCATAGTGACATCATAACTAAAGTCTGAGAGAGCAATTGGAAGAGCGACAGAGATAGAGCAGCACAATTGCACTTGCTGCAAACAAAACCAATACATACATGCATAGCCAATGCAAAAAGCTGCAGCAAAGCTCTGCCAACTCTTAAGAGTTTAAATTTGCCTTGCGTTTGCTCTTTGCGCACAAATAAAGCTCGCTCTTTTTTGCGCTCTGCCTGGTTCTATTATTGTATTTGTGCAAAATGCCGGAAGAAACTTGATCTTGATTATTTTCTATGCCAGTATATATGCAATAGAAAGAGAGAGAGAGAGACAATATGTTAGCAAGAGAGACAGCGAGTGCGCAAAAAGTTCAAGTTGAATGTCGCGGCCATCGTTTGAGTTTTCTGCATATTGTGTCTCTCTGGATTGTTTATTTAATTTTTAAGGCTTTTATTTGATGTGTAATTATTTATGAGTTAGTAAATGAAATGAAATATTTACAACTTTTTTAGACTGAGTATGGCATGTTAAGCTTTTTGTTAATATTCGTTGTTTTAAATTATTGTTGTTTAATATTAATCAAGAAATCAGCTAGCATTCTTTAGTTTTGGAAGATATAGGCCTCTATCTGATCTTGTTTTTAAGAAACTAAAACAATAAAATGCTAACGTGTGACCAAATGCTGAGTTAAGCGATGTTGAAATGAGTCTAGAAATAGGTCAAACAGGCAAATTATTTGTGCAAAATTTGTTTATTTTCTAATAAGTATTTTATAGAAAATATTTCTACAACAATTTTTGAAAAAATAATTTAACAAAAAATAATTTTCCAAGTTTGAAGATTTGATAAGACTGATACGATTCCCAGCATTAGAATAATGAAGAGTCGCTGATCTAATATTATGATAAATTGTTGTAGCGACCTTTGTATTGGTAAAGGTTTTTAATTAAGGAAGCTAGAGGCTAGAGGGGAACGTCGAGAGCTTACATTTGTAAGAAGAAAATTTTTAGGACGAAATTTTTGCCTTGTTTTCTCTGAGTTTAGTTTAAACAAGCCTCACAATCAGCCAATTCAAAGGCATGACATTGTGACCATCCCAAAAGTGCAGCTGTCAATATGCAGCTGTCTCTATTGGACGCAATTGTGCATTATTATGGACTCGGTTGGCATAAAATAGTTGCTCCTACATTTAGCATAGGAGTAGCCAAGGCGAACGAACACTGTAGCTAAAATTGCTAATTACATTAGCTTAAAATCTAAAGTATAGGACAACAGTATTATATTTTGGATGAGTTTTGGTGAGTCTAAGGGATGCCTGTTATCAAGTATTTTATTATATTTCAAATATTTCAGTTTTATTAAACATTTGTGTTCTTCTTCTGAATCTTAGGGAATCAACTTCCTTCTAGCGTCTTCTTATTCATAGATAGAGCCAAGTTTTTGCTGAATGAATATTCACTGAGTTTTATATTAAACATGTGATGCATATACATGCATTTTGATTTACCAATTAAGAAATTTAGAACAATATTCATAGCGAACTCTCTAAATGTTTCATATTCTTCCACATGCTGTACTTCTTTTAGCTTCAACATCATAATTGATTGATCTGTTGTATTTGATGTATGATTGTTAAATGTTGTGCACTTTTGGGTCACCGAACTCAACTGCTTATTCATCCATTTAAGAAAACCCATTTGGTCTATGAGTATTTACCCAAAAACAACAGCAGTAACAACAACACACCCTACAAAGTGTGTTGACCAACAAAATACCGAAAAATGCAATCGAAGTTAGGTAAGAGAACTGACCTTTAACAATGCTGCACACACATCCACACATCTTAACATCTTCATCTCCCCAGCTCTGATGGAAAGAAAAAACACATTCACCCAAAAACGTCGCCAACAACAAAATGCCTGACAAACAAACATTCCTTTTCGGAAGAGACAACAAAAACAACAAAAACAGCAGCAACAACATGCGCACACACAAAACGAAAGCCAAGCTCTGTGGTAAAAAGAGAAAAGCAAGTTGGCCAGCAACGCACTTCAAGCCAAAGAAGCAGCTAGCAGAGACAGCTAAATAAAGCGGAAGAGAGACAGAGAGAAAGAAGTGCACGGGGCGAATGAACTTTTGTGGCGCTCTGGAAAGTTATGCAACGCGCAAAACACACACACACACACATAGAGCTTGAGCTCGGCTCAGCCGAGGCTTTCGGCTTTTGGGCACGAAGCGCATACGAAGCGCAGCAACGGTGCGCAGTCGCAGATAAAGCCAAGGTAACTGTTTTTCTTTGAGGAAAACAATGAGTTGTCTTTATCTTTGGGTACGTGTGGGTATGCGTGTATGTGTGAGTGGTTGACTTTGCATAAGTGTGCCAATTTTTATTTGAAAATGTATAAAAACGTGGCCTTCAATGCAAAAAAGGTGGTGTTACATTACGATTTTGGTATCAATACAAATTTCGTTATACTTTTTTCTATATTTCACGAAATTTGAAGTTTAAATAATTGAATTAATTTTAAATAGAAAAGATATAACTACTAAAATAAAAAAGAAAATTTTCAGATTCCTTAAAAATTTCGAAAATATGGTTTTATATATTTTATACAAACCAGATAGTTCCAAATAGCTAACATTTTGTTGGGTATTCTCCATTTTATAGCACTTTAGATATTGAAAAAAAGAAAGCGTTATATCATCACTTTCATATTTAATTGATATTATATAGATTTATGTAAATATCAGTAAATTATCCATCGATCTTCTATGACGATTGCTTAATAACTATGTCAAAGATCCGCTAAAAAGATTTTTTAGAATCCCTAGAAAGAGACATTCCATACTTTTGGGAGTTGTTGAATTCTTACGGGTTTCTTATAGAATAGTTCTATACTTTTCTAAACTTTGTATGAAAAGCTTAAGATTCTTTTGCAAAAGTCTGAAAATATTAAATTACTGTATTTATAGGTAATATATGTACACTATAGAAGATACTTAAGTCTTTCATTTGAAAATCAGCAAATATCAACAATTTGTTCCTTAAATATAAAGATAAATATGGTATGGTATGGTATGGCGGCCCATGCAATTCGGAATTCTATGCCCTGGCATATTTATAAATATAGAGTGGAAATCTTGAATGAAATATATTTTTCGAAATATGGATTATTCATCGATAGAACAAACGTTCCCAATCTTCAAAACTTTTATGAACCTCATCTATTCTAGACTTTTCATAAGGCAATTCTTTCACTTCATTGCCTGCAAGCGTTTTAAAGTGCACGAATTTGCCATATTTTTGCAGATGCTGCTGTTCTTGTTGTTGTTGTTGCTGTTTTCATGTTTGCAGCTTAGAGGCAACGTTGCATTCAGCATACAGCAAACATTACTGTACATTCACCCACTTTTCAAAGTTCAAACACACACACACACACACACACACAGATAAACACATAGACATAGACAACTGCATAGTGAGAGAATTGCACGGCGAATGCTTCGCTAGAGAAACAGAAATTACATTCTAGACACAGAAAATAGTCAGCAACGTTTGTGTCTGTATTTATGTGTGTGTATCTGTGTGCATGTCTGTGTATGGCTATTGCATTTGTTGGCTGCATTAGAAAAAAAACTGCTTTCTCTTGAAGCCAAAATAATTTCAACAAGTATTTTTTTTGTAATATTGTGGCAGGTATTTAGTTAATAAATATATACAGAAATCCTACTATATGTTCTGGAAACTGCTAGAATTTGATTAAGAGTTAAGAAAATTATAAGAATATGGAAGCGAAGCTTGACTGGTGAAGGTTGGTTTGTGTAGAAATAAGACTAAGGATTGACTAGACTATATCAAAAACTGTATTTTTTTGCATTGTAATGGTCACATTTAGGCTACTCTGATGAGTCTCTCAAGAAAACGTTTGTGGTAAACTCCAGTAACTCCAACTTACAATAAAATTCTAAAAAATTACCCTGATCCACTTCAATTTTACAAGTCTTTGACCTGTTCATAGCATCAGAGAAACATCAGCTATCACTTGATCTATCATCTAACATAGAATATGATGCAGTGATGATGATAAATTACACTCCAACTAGAGCATTTTCAACTTTTGATAGTAAGCCTCATTCCCAAAATTGACTTTCTGGATCTAAATGAGAACTTTCAACCTAAGATCTAAGTATCTCTATGAGACTTTATTGCAAAAGAGTGTCGGAATTGTACGTTTTCATTAATTTTTCGACGGCCGTTACAAAACCATATATATAAGCACACATTCTATCTTTATAATTATATTTCAATTGCAACTCGCTGCCGCAATAATCAAACATGCCACAAGAACAACAACCACAATAATTGATAACCCAATTCATTTCTAACCACAAAATGCACTATGATTACCTTACTTGGCTTTTTGAACTTACAACAACAACAATAGCAGCAGCAGCAGCAGCAGCAGCAGCAAACAACAAAATTGGCAAAACTCTGTGCAACTAATTGAAAATGACTGCATCAAAATATTTTCATGGCAACAGAATACTTACATAGAATATTCGAACAAAAACGATGGATGTGGCTGCCTGGGTCTGGGATTGGGACTGGGACTGGGATAGTTGCGGCCAAACAAAATTCTAGCCACAAACAACGTTGCACAAAAACGGGCGAAAGAACAAAGAGAATTCCTAGTGACCCAATTCTGCACTCAGTTGCAGTTGTTGCTATTTTTGTTGCTGTTGGTGCTGTTACTGTCATCGCCAACGTACTTGCTGTTGTTGCTGCTGCTGTTAGAGTTGGTTGGCCTTTTGTTTTTGTTTTTGTTTTTGTTATTGCTGTTGTTGTTGTTGTCCCGGAAGTTCTATGCTCATGCGCATAGAGCTCCATGAGTGCAGCCAAGTCGAGGAACTGAGCTGGCAAATAACTGAAATTATGCTTTTTCTTCGTCTTCTTCTTCTACCACTACTTTGGCGATATAAGACATAGGAAATTATGGGTTCCAATGATCGGCCTGGATCGATTGGCCAACAAAGAGTCTACCAGCTGAAGGTGTACAGGGGGTTGCAAGGCGTAGCATATGCTACAAGTATAAAACATTAAAAAAAAAATAAAAATAAAAAGAACAAAGAAAAGAGTTAATTTGCCAGATATGAAAATTATATATGAGCAAACCAATTTTGATCTCCTTTCCCTTCCTTACCTCTCTCTCTCTCTTCCAAACCATTCACCCACTCGGCTTATAGTTTTTTTTAATGCCTTTTTCTATGCTGTAACAGGAGCGTAATAAACACTCGCCTAACGGTGCTTTCTGCTTGGCCATGGCTAGAGAGTGTGCAACAAACAACAACTACAACAACTACAACAACTACAACAACCAACAACAAGCGAAGACCAAGCCAGAACAACAATCAACGACTAGAAAAGCCAGAAAACGAATTCTGCGCTAAGTGAAATGCTAAAGTGAAGTGCATTATAACCGTACATTTTGCTCACACACACACACACATAGAAAAAGAGATGCATGCATACCCACACATGCAGCATTGATTTTCGCATTGCAATTTTCCACATTTTGCTTTTAACGTGGCTCGAATTCTACCGCCTTTGGTATATAGACAAAAAAACGTACAGAGAACAAATATATATGAACTTTGCCAGCTTGTGTAAATTGTGTACATATCTATTCCAATTTGGATTTTGTATTTTATATACAGTTTGCTTTGGCATTCGTATGATATTTGTGCAAGTCTTGATTATATCTAATTACAGGTTAGTTTACTTATTTCACTCGAGAGGTGACTGTTCCCTTTGCTGTGTATCTCTGTGAATGCACACAAGTGTAAGCATTCCAATTCTAGCATTTTTCTGTGAAAATTGTGCCTGGCTTCCTTGATCCAAATCCTTGACATAACATTTGAAACTGTCTCAAATGTTGCAGACTGCAGAGGCGACTTCAAGAACTTATGTGTGGGATTTTTGATACAATTTCAATAAAAACAAACTTGTCAAACTAGCTCCACAGCTAAATACCCTAAATCGAGTAAATTTCTATATGAAATAGTTGAGTGATCTGCATTTAATATGGCGGAGAATTTTGAAACATCTATATTGAATTTGCTTGAATCTTTATAAATAACAAAAAGCTTTCAGTACTTTTGGTTCCAGTATATATTTTACTTGAGTTAAGGGAATTATTAACGGAGATAAAGTTAAAGAGATTATTATAGGACACAGGACCCTAAAAGGGTCATGCAAGAGATAGTTTAAATTACAGCCCTGAAGATAGATAGGAACTAATTTGACTCATCAAAGTCGGAGAGTCAATTTCACCATTATATGTATAAGCATAATTCTACGGCTTTCTGGAGATGGCAGGCGTATTAGCAGAAGCCCAATTCAATCCAAGCAGAGAAACCAGTAAACATTTCTTGTGAACAGACTCAATGCGGTCCTGGTTATAAAATTGATCTAAAATTGATCGCACCACAGAAAGGTGTAGTAATTTAGTTGTATAAGGGTCATCAAACTCCTTCCACAATCAACCAGCCTTATTGACGGTAATTGAAATTAAGGGTCTAAATTAAGGATCTAAATTAATTCCAAAGTCATCTACAGTATCGAACCGATCAAGGGGCCTATAGTTAAGAAGGTACGATGTATGAAGCGGTATGCTATGACAACCCGACATGTCATTGCATTTAGAACAGTTGAGATTTAATAAGTTCACCTAACACCACGATTGGAAGGCATCAAGGTCATCTTGCAGCCTAAAGTGCGTCGTTGAAGTCGTTGTCGGTGTATATAAGTACCTGAGGCTGGTTGTTGATAAATAAGGCGAAGAGAAGTGTACCGAGGTGGCTGCTAGATGTGGCGCTAAGGTGCTTAGAAAAATAATTTCAAAAAAGAACTTTTTGAGATTAAGGCAGTCGGAAATCTAGATCCAGTAAAAGTAAACAGTAATTTACTGGGCTAAATACTTTGTTGAAGTCAGTCTAAATGACGTCAGTTTGATATAGTACTTAGTTCGATCCAGATACAATTTAATTGACTGACAGAGGCTTCTAATCACATTTAGAATCAAAACAGTCTTCTGTCAGTTGTATGGAAGCTAATAAATATAGTTGAATGATCCTGATTACATTTGGTCAGCTAATGTAAATGCATCTGAGATGCGTATTTACTGGATTTGGATAAATTTCTAACAAAAATAATAACGAATATAAAGTGGGTACGCTGTACATTGAATTCATTCCAAAGCTAAACACTCTGTCATAATTTTGAGATCTTCCGGATAGTCGGAATTACCTTGTTATGCTGTTCAAGGTATATACTTTAAGGGCATGCCATGTCTTCTTTTGATTTCTAAATAACTTGTAGCAACCTTAGTGTGACCTTGTACCTCAGGTACAGGGTGTAACCTTATGTTACAGTACATCGTTTTGAATTGGTCGTTCATATATCATCCAGTTTGATCAAACAATGCAAGAAGCATGAATATGAATACACAAATATGACTATTTAAATGAGTAAATACTAAGTACGACTATCTTCTATTCGGAATACACTCAAACCCTCATTCAAGTTATCCAAATACATACGTATGTATTCCCTAATGGCATTAAGCTCTGTAATTGCACTATTAAATGTAATTAAATGCATTTCATAATTGTAAAAAACAATCGTATATTGCTGAAAGAGATTCGCCAAAAGGAGAATGCTTCCCATGCAGCCTCTGAAAATGATTTTGTTGTTGCATTCGTTGCAGTCATAGCTAGTATTTGCGCCTTTCCCTCAATAATTTTTTCTTGTTAAAATTTCTTAGACCGGTTTCAACTTTGGCAGTGAACATTGCGGAATTGTTGTTGTTGGCAAGAACGAATCGCGTTTGCAGCAGACGCAGCTACCGATGAGTACTGTTATATTCTGCAAAATGCATCTCACTGAGCAGTATCTGTCTGCGTGTGTATGGGTGAGTGTGCAAGTTCCTTTCGCTGTGCTTTTGCACACATTTTTCAAATGTAAGTTACTTGCGGTCATTGGCTTTAACTGCTTCTTTTGCTTCATGTTCTTCTTCTTCTTCGTTTCATTATTATGCTGCTCTCTGGCTGTCTGCTTGTGGCTGCATTGGCTGAACTCGCTGCTTCAACTTTTTTTTGCCAGCCTTCTCCTTGGCAACTCTTTTGGCTCTCAAAGTTAACGTGCGGCCATTGTACTGATTTCAGTTGGCATTAGATTCTAAGCTAGCCTGTGTCAGGTGAGGGATCAGGCATCGATTATCTCTTTCAACTGATTGGCAAGCCGAAAAACCAAAAACAAAATTGCAATCCGTTTGGTAAACTGCACTCTCGGACTCCACCCAAACAAAAGACTTAGGCAACGAACTTGCCAGAACCCAAGCAAGCGGCAATGAACGGAGAGCAGCAGAAGACAGCGACAGCCAAGCCAACTTCGGCTAAAACACGAAGCTTCACTGGTGGCAGCCAACTCCAGCTCAGAGCCAGAGCCAGAGCCAGAGCCAGTTCAACGAACCTGCGCTCGAATCTAGGCTAAACATTCTCGCGCTGACGTGCAATGAAAACGAAAAGTACCGTAAGTTTACCGCTACAAAAGCAGCAACAGCAGAGGCTTCTGGAAGACGAAGACGCGCAGTCAGAACGTTGAACGAGCCATTTGATTAGCCGGCGCTGGCGTTGGAGCTGGAGAAGCGTATGGCGGAGTTGGTTGGGGGGGCCGGGTGTTCGTTGAGGCTACATAGCTTGCGGCATGGCCAGAACATGAACGTGACGTTCTGTTGTGCCACATAGCTTTAGTAGATAGATATAAAGACTTGAGCCTACACTGAAAAAGTAGAGTACATACATGTTTAGGTAAAAGCAATCATGAACTAACTAATATATGAATCAAATATATAATCAATTAAGTGAAAGCGGGTGTATTTGGGCTAGTAAGCTAATGATTGGGATATGCCCAAAAATGCTAAAAACGTAGTGCAAATACGGTTCAAAGCATATGTTAGAAAGTAATTAGGTGCCTTCCAGGATGCCCTCCGTTTCACCTTAGATGAAGGTCTCAGAAAAGAGGGAATAGTTTGCCATTAGTATATACTTTCATTGTATTTCCATGGAATTCTATTTGAAGCTAAGGAATTTTCTAGAAAAACAAATGCAACCAAAATGCAATGCCAAACTTTTCATTTTTGAAGTAGTCAAAGAATTAGGAAATGAAACGGAAAGACAATAGGATCTTCTTAATATTAAATATACTTTATTACTAGGGGTTGAGACTCACAGACTTGCACTAATTGTAACTGATGAAAACACTATTTGCTTGGCTTGATTCTTGACTCCATTTCCAATTAGGGAAGTCCAATAACATCGACGTTATCCGATGCATCGTTGTTTTCGTCCGTTGTCCAATGTTTTTTGTTCGCGGTGTTTCGTCGATGTATCGATGTTCAATCAAACATCGAAAAATTACACACCTCGATTGTTTTATATCCCCGATTCCATAAGTTCTAACCAACATTTTGGTACTCATTTTAAGTCGAAGTGAATAGTTTAAGTATGCTCAAAAGGGATCCTAAAATTTGTATGGAAATTTAGTTTTTTTTTAAATATTATGATCATACCACAGGAATATGGCCAATATTTTCTCAAAACATTAAGTAATAAATATATAAATTGAGCATATCTAGTTCGTTCTCACTCCATTAATTTTTTCCAGTGCTGTTTGGCCTAAACAAATGCGTTCATCAAGCGGAAGTTGCAGCGACTTTATTAGATTTTAATGGGAAAGTTATTAATTCTTAGGCAGGTCAACATTTTTGATTGTCAAGCCGACTTCCACACACACCCCCGCACAGCCAAATGTGTTCTAAGCCCGGCCAGCACAGCCAAAAGAGCTGAGCCAACTACACATTCAGTCGAATCGATCATTGACGTTAATGTCTTGGGCTGTCAATCGTTGGTATTGTTGCTGCTGGTGTCGTTATTGTTGTTGTCGTCGTCTTGATCGTCTTCCAGAACTGCGAAAGCAAAACAAATTGGTGAAAGTTGTTTGCCATCGTCGCCCGCTTTGTTTTGCTTACTTATGCGTTATATTCGCGTTCTTATTCGCAAAAAAAAGGTTCTTCACGGCCTCATCGACATCGGCTTTTGTGGCTCTGGCTATGGCTGCCGCCACCACTCCACACCATTCTTCATTTCGTGTTACAAAAACGGTCGTTGAACCTGTTGGAGTTGAAGTTTGTAGCAAAGTCGAGATTCTTCGCTTGAGCTCCGGCAATCCGGCCAGACCATTTCATTTCATTTAACTTTTTTTTCTTCATTTTTCATCTGTAATAATTTGGCGTGTAAACAACAAGAATCATGTGGAGTCAACGACTTCTGTTTCTGTGTCTCATCTCTGCCTCCGTCGATAACAAATGGCACCACTCTTCTGGCCCACTTGATGGGCATGGGCTGGAGCAACTAAGGCTGAGTCACGGCTGTTTACGAAAAATGCGAGTGCCAGAGCCAGTGCGAGTTGGTTCTTTTTTTCGACAGAGTTTCTTTTCATTGGAATCGGGAATCGGTTAATTGGGCTAACTGCTCTGCAGTGACGAAAGTGTATTCGCAAACACTTAAACGACAAACAAAACAAGTTGGTCAACAAAAACACCAAGAAAAATATGGAGATTTTGAAACAGCATATGATGCATAAGGCTGTAAACAGGGATGGTATGTGAGTCACCGAGCTGCAAGCTCCACTGTTTTGATTAGGCCATAAAGAGGGCCAAATGTGACTGAACTTAAGCCTCAGCCAAACACATAAACTTGGCTAAGACGTGTATACAATATTCTGGAGAATTCTACTTTCGTTTACTCTGGGATTTCCTAAGTAAATGGAACAAATGCTACGGTAAAACGCAATGATCTTGGTTTGTAATATGATACCCAGATTATATATAATTGTTGCAGATATTGTGGAAAGTGTTAGAGATTTGAAAGTGACACTAATGTAAAGTATGCGAAAATTATCTTCGTTAGTGTAGTGAAGTTTGAACTTCTAATATATCTGACGGTTATTATGGATTCCTATCTATATGGTAATTAGGAATATGTACATTTCATAGACGGAAACAATTCTTTCTTTGCCAAAGTATGTGTTGATAAAATTAATCGCTTTTTTTCATAACATTTAAAATTTGTAGGAAACTCTCTTGCAACTTCTCTAATAATGGTTCTTTACTTCCTCTTCAAGTGTACTTTTGCCTCACCTGACTTATCTCATATTCTATATCTCAGTAGAGACCTATTTACGTACTCGTAATGGAATTCCCCACATAGCGCATACCCAAATGCATAATATAATGCAATTATTTCTACTCCCCAGTCTCCGGTAGTTACATATGATTGTATGCTGATCCGCTTCTCGTTGAAATGTAATCGTAATAGCATTTTGATGATCATTTTATCGCTTAGCCGAAATCTGTAACAAATATAATGGACAGCGACAGAATGGAGGCAAACCTGCTGTGCGTGTTTGGAGTTACAATAGCGATGACAACGACTTTGCTTGTTGCTGTTGTTGTTTTTTTTTCGGCCCAGGCTCGGGTTTGTAATTATTTTCATTTCTTCGCCGCTCGTCGCACACGTACATAACGATTGCTACTCCACTTTGTGCATGTATATGTATGCCTTTCCACGGACAAGTTCAATGTACTCGCTTGAACTGCAAAAAGAAAGACTGTGGCAGGGACAGAGACAGAGACAGGGACGGCGGCAGAGATGTAGATAAACATTTCCGCAACAGCAGCAGCGGCGAAAAAATCTAAGTAGAAGAATTCTTCTTTGGTCGTCACGAGCAGCAACAGCAGCTAACGTTCGGAGTTGGCCAACAGCAACAGCGGCAGCGGCAGCAGCAACTAAGCCAAGAGAGTTTAAGCAACAACAACAACAGTGGCGGCTATGGCTGGATACTTTCATTGCGAATCTTTCTCTTGTCGGCTGGCTGTCGGGCAGCAACCAGTTTTGGTGGCCAGCAAAAAGAAAGGCTTTCTTTCTTACCAACTTGCATTCTGCAGCCATTGCAGTTTACAGTTCCAGCTTCAGCTCCAGCTCCAGCTCGAGCTCGAGCTGCCATCCAGGCTTCAGCTTCGGTCAATGGCTGCAATTTGAAAGTCTGACCGAGTGCCAAGCCGAGGCCCCAAAGCGCTTGGCTCCTTTCTTGTAGAATCTCTTGCAGACCCCGCAATTGAGTAATTTCATTACTGAGACCCTCCTCGTCCTCGTCCAACGTCACCCGAATGGGAGTTGTGCATGCCTCTTGGACACTTTTTGGCCTGACTTGTTGGCTATTCAATTTTGGTAATGCGACTGTTGATTGCCCATTCAAAGTTCTTCTAAATATTTCTGCCAAGCACGGCTACCAAAAGGAACTTCGTGTTAAAGTTCATTATGGAAGAACACGGTTATTGCTGTTGATGGTGATGGAGCTGGTATCTTTGTCTTGGCTTTGTATCTTTTGTTTCGTGGTTGTGTGGTCAATGAACTGCCCGAAAACAGACGTAAGACATCTAAATGTTCAGGCGTCGCAGTCTGTTACATTCTCGCTTACATAAAAACAAAAGAAGATAGCAAAGCCAACTCTTAAATACTCTAGCTTGAAAATGAATATGAATATCAGTGGAATGAGTCTCAAGGAACAATATACAACGATAATAATCAAGGAAACTATTTTTCGGATTTAATCAAAGTCACCATCAGATGTAGATGAAAGTGAACCTCATTTCAACCAAAAAAGAATAAAATTTGTGTATATTATAAATGTATTATCGGTGATTTGGACTAGAGTCGATGTTTGTTAATATAGTTAATTAGTAATTTGCACTGGCATAAAGCTTAGCAGCTGTTAATGGATTAATAAGGCCACCCTCAACCATCGGAACACATCCGATTTCTATCAACATGTTTTTGCTTGCATTTGATATTCGATGAAGTCCCTTTTCAGATATAACCAGACTAAACTGGACATGGAAGACTCTGCTATTACTATCCTGAATTGCATCTCAGAAAATCTGCTCTAATATCTGTTCAATAGATCACATTTGGTAGAACTGGCGCAGTCTATATGGCAGGTGATCCATACATCATTCAGCCAGCTAGCATTTGCTTTTCAAATCATAGCTACACATCTAAGTTTCTTTCTGCTTGGTTTCAACACAATTTGGACGATTTCGACATATAATCAGAAACGGTAAGATTGATATTTTGCTATTTTGCTTGGGAAACTGACTGTTCAGAATATATATACATAATCCAAGTTGCTTAACAAATGCCATTACAAAATTATCATACCCGCTGCAAGGGTATGGCAACCAAAAAACTTGACGCACTACGCTCTATGGTGGCCTCTTGGCTGGGGGTTTTTGAAAGCTTCAGCGGTGTATTAATATTTCTAATTTGTTTCTAGCATGAGGCGAATGAACTTTTTCGTTTTTTGTTGTTTATGTTGTTTTTTCCACAGTTTTGCTTTTATGTCATGATGATGTTATTTCGTTTTCTTTTGGAGCTCAGCTTAGGTTAAGCTCTATATGTATGAAAACATAATAGTTGTAGTCGCCACAAGCTAAAGTTCAAAGAACTCATTCACATTCGCTCGCCTGTATCTGTCTACCATTGTGAGAATTCACGCATAAATTTGAATATGTTGCCGATCTATCCATATATCTATCGATCTATCTATCTAATAATACACATTTCGAACACAGCCAAGCGTTAAGATTTATGGAAATTTAAAACATAAAACACATCATAATGTAGCCACGAAAATTGGCAAAAGTCATTAATCAAAATGTTCATTCGGCATGTAGCAGTCTATCAACTTGCGCTGAATTTGATTTTCATTTAAAGATCATTTATTCCTTATACTATAGACGATTATATATGCAAATTGTTGGCAGTATGACTGGGCATATCATTTCAGTTTCCTTTGTTTGTAAGCAGCACTAAAAGCGTGGCCTCATAAAATTATATCGTAAGTGAAAGAGGCAGAAGGCAGGTTGAAAGGTTTTCCTTTTTTGATGACACAATTTATGTGTCAGTTTTATATTATTGTTGTTGTTGTTTGATTGGTTGGGGGAGGTCATATTTAGGGTAGAGTGTTAGTGTGAAACAGATTGTAGATATTTTTCATCGGACGAAGTGGGTCTGAGTTCTAGTGGGGAGGCTCTAGAAAAATAAATTGACAAATCGTTGTCCAGCCGCTCAAGGCATATTAGGTAAATATATGTACATGGCTGTCTGTTGCCGCTCTTATTTCTTAACGCTAATAAAGTAAAAAACCCTTGTGGTCCTGCGTAGAGGCATCGCAGAAGATCATTTCAGCAACATGCCTATGAGTTGTCCATGATCCACACCGGATTAAGAGTCACCTTAGCCGCAGCTTGAAATGGGCAACCAACAACTTATACATTTCCTGTACAGGTACAGATCGGCTTTTGGAGTTCATGTAAGGTTTTTTTTATTAGTCTCCTGTCTACAATATACTAGATCTTAGTCTCAAGAATGTGTGATAGAACTATATATATATATATATAGATATAAATATATACAACTTGCCTTTGGAAAGTTTCCGAAGCTTCTTATGCCTGTGGTGATGTTGATGGGAAGCCTATTGTACTTGAACATGAAAATTATGATCAAGAAGTTTCCAGAAAGAACTGTTCTGTAATAGGCGATAAAGAAAAGATCAGAATGTTTTCAATATCAGGCCATATTATCAGATGCGAGTAGTAAAATTTTTGAATTTTAAAAGTAATGTCTGTAAATATGCTCAATTTATTGTCTTCCTTATTCTCAAAATGATCATGGTTCAGGTATCAGGGCTTAAGGAAATACAGGAGTATTCGTAGTTAATTTATTATTTATATATTTTTACTATTTAATAAGGGTTTTCTAGGCTTAATTTTAAGCAATTATTGTTATATCCTGTGATCTAAATAGATAGAAACTTTTTTTTTAACAAAATTGTGGCACATGCCTTACAGCTCTTAAAGGAGGCTCAAAGAGTTAAATAGAAAACATACGATATAAATAATAAATACATAAAATGGTTGGGATAATTTCGAAAACAAAATTATTGATTCAATGATTTATTTGTTCTTGAAATTCTTAACTAAGACTCCGTGTGAAATATTGAAGGTTTTAGTTTGTAGACTACGAGTCATCAGTTTAGCACACCCCATACGAACTTCATATGATTGTTTTTCTGTTTTGTACAAAAAACCTAGCAGTTATTATTAGCATTATTGCTGCCAAATGATATTAATATCCGTGAAAGGGAATTCCAGAATTTCAGCTTGCAAGGAGTCGAGGCTGTCAATTAGTGAAATATTCGAAAATATCGGTGGAATTCAAAGATTAAAATCCGTATTCCTGCTGAAAACAACGATAAATGCTTACAAAATAAAAAATTTTTTTTTTACATATATATGTGTTTATTACTTTACAAAGATATATAGCTTACTGTTACTATTATTAACAACTTATACTATAGTGGATAATTAATTTTCAACAAGATATATGTACAAACAAATGTACATACTTAAACCTAGATAATAGGGTAACTGGATGGCAAAAGGGGAAGATTAAAGGGTTCTGTGGGACAGGTCGGTGGGGTGTACTCTCTTGAGCCTCCTTCTCATTCTTACTCCGTGGATACGTCTACTTCTTGAGGCCTTTGCGCCAGCTGGTTAGGGTGATGTGCGAGTTTGGCTAAATATGCTCCGATCCTCGGTACATGGAGTTCTTTGTCGATATCGCTGTTGCGTATGTACCATGCCGCACCAGAAATTCTGCGCAAGGTATGGACTGCACAACACGTATTTTATTAAGGTTCGACTTAGCCGCTATGCCGTATACCTGAATACCACATCTCCAAATGGGTGCCAGAATAACTTTGTAAATGAGCGTCTTGTTGGTTACTGACAGTTTATTCCTGGCATTAAGAAGCCAAGCCAAACTGCTCGCCTTTGTCTTCAGACGCTTAACTACATCATTTATATGGCGCTGGAAGTTTAGTCGCTTGTCCAGAGTGACTCCAAGATATTTGTGAGCTTCCTTCTGCTCTAACAGTTGACCATGTAAAAATACCCCAGGAGAGGTTTGCACTCTGAGAGTGTATGTGACTTGTACACACTTATCAGTGTTTATGGCAATATTCCATCTACAGGCCCAGTTCTCGTATTTTTTTAAATAGATCTGGATGAGATCTGTAGCGGTGAAGACGCAACTGTCTCTGGCCAGTACCGCAGTGTCATCAGCAAAGGTGGCGACAAGCAGATTGCTCTGGTCCGAGATCGGCATGTTGTCAGCTGAAGGCATATCGTGCGTATACAGGCTGTAGGTTGGCCCTAACACGCTACCCTCGGGTACACCAGCTCTGACCGTCTTTGCATGAGAGGAAACCCCGTCCTGAACAACTTTAAAGGATCGTTCGTGAAACAAAAATAAAAGAGATAATAATGGAGTGATTTCCAATGCTGACAGAAGAGCCACTCGCATGAATTGACCTGAAAGATCACTGCAAAAATTGATGTTAAAGCGAGATTATCAAGCATACAATTAGTGACTTCGAATGCTTTTTACATTTTAAGAGATTAAAAAGTAAGGAAAACCGGCCTGGCCTGGAATATGTAGTGGCTCTATGTTGTCTTTTCGGATGAATATATAAGTAGTTTGAAGGTTCGGATGGGTACAAGTACTACTTCCATAACCTTCACAATTGGGAACACCAGTTTGATCGCCTTAATAGTCGAATTAGGGGTGTAATGAGTGTATAGCCATTTTGTATTATGTTTCATACGAGAGGCAGCTTGTGACATTAAGTATGAAAGCGAAAGCTTATAATATCCTCCTTGAGGCTGCCTTTTCCCAGTTCAATAACATGTGCGGCGATTTGCCAGCGCAT
Organism: Hirtodrosophila duncani; assembly: GCA_037043425.1. Classification (NCBI taxonomy): domain Eukaryota; kingdom Metazoa; phylum Arthropoda; class Insecta; order Diptera; family Drosophilidae; genus Hirtodrosophila; species Hirtodrosophila duncani. The sequence continues at coordinate 3,792,526 of JBAMBM010000194.1, forward strand.
TTTCATGAGGACAATGCACTGATTCACACGGGGAATTCCAACAAATCTGATATTTTTGAAGTTGTCACACGTGTGTGGTCAACTATTTACATTAAGTACTCTGCGATTACAAAATCCGCATTTGAATCAACAGCAACGTAGTCAGTTCAACGAATTTCGTAATTGAGCAACTTTCACATTCACATTTAACATTCATAGCTACGGATTAGGTGACTTTATTCTTTTTTTTTATCAAGTGTAAGCTTATATCAACAGCTGCATGATCCGCCAACACTTTCAGATGTCAATTTAGCCACATTTATTCAAATGATCATGGGAAATTTCAACAAAATATTGCATTTATATCAGTATCCTTTGAAACAATGTTCTACTTCATCTTATCTTTTCTAATGATTCGGTCATATTCAGCAGATATTGCTATCTATATAAAATTATGAACACACTAATAATACATTACCATATTCATACCCCAAATTGTCGGTGTCTGCTAGTTTTACTCAGCTGCAAATCCCTTTCTCAGTCTAACGGTGCTTCAATCCTTTAACACCTTTCATTCGTCAGCTGTCGTCCTTCTATAGCCACACACAACAACAAATTCTCATTCAACATGTGTCATAATTGATATCCGCTCGGCAGTTGCTCAACCTGAACTCCATTTATATGTATGTGTTCGTATCCTACACATTTATTCGTAACTTCCCTCCAAATGCATAAAATTAGATTCAAAAGCAACTGCCAACTGTTATCGCACACATACCGACACAATGAACAGTTATGTTTTACTTTTACAGTTATGCAATACAATACAACAGCAACAACAACAACAACCCAAAACAACGTGAGACGCCAACGACAATGCATCCTTTGACATAATACCCAGGCAACACTCCGCGGTACGCCAATCCAACGCCAACTCCAACTCCAACTTCATTGGCTGTGAAACGAGTTTCCTGTGTCACCGGCAAGAAATAAAATTTAAATAAGAAAATAATGAAAAAAAGTAAGAAAAACCGCTATGCTGCTGCTGACGGCTGAGATCTTGACTGTGGCTGCTTGCTGATGCTGCTGATGCTGCTGCTGCTGCTGCTCCTTTCCATTTCTCGTAATTCGCACAAATACATATGCATGCTCACATAAATGAAGCAATCGCATGTTTGACATAGACATAGAGTTCCGCCTCTGACGCCTACAACTTCTTGCAACGGCAACCGCCGCCCCTTCTATTCCTTATCATCCGTTGTCGACACATGCTGCCATAACAAAAACAACAACAGCAACACCACCAATGCAAGCAAACAGGAACAACAACTATTCAAACAGTTCAAGTCGCACAATAGAGATCGTCGAGGTTTCGAAAAGGGAAAAACAACATATTTTTACCGTAATCCTTTCGTTTTGATCCGCTTGAGAAAAATATTTTCATTCTGACGAAAATGAGATTTCTACTACCCCAGGTCTGCCCAACTCTCTGCCTGATTGAGGAAGGATTAAGGGTTGTTGCGCTACCTGCTGCCAGGACATGAGTTGCTTTATTTGAATATCATCGGGGCATAAATGCAGGTACCGCAAGGAATTTAGGCGGCAGCAAGGACCAGGACGGCGACGTCAGGTGTGTTGGCAAGGGTTCTGCGTTGATTAAGGTTGCTTGGAAAGCATAGGAACGTGAGACTCTTACGCCATGTGAAGGACACAGCCAGCAAGGCCACCAAATTGATTACGTAAAATGTTGGAAAATTGATATTTTTCAAAAGGAAAAGGAGTAATATTTACACTGTGAAAAATGTTAATGATGATAGAAACAGCGTGCTTTAGTTTGTAGCGATTTTAAAAACTTAACGTTTTCTTATATAGAAAGCAGGCTCGAATTTAGGCTCGATTGAATTTAGGATTCTAAAAAACATTAACTACATAATTAATTTTGTATTTTCTCACAGTGTGTTTACACAATTTGTACAAGTGGCAAAGCGAGAGCCATATGCTGCTGCTGCTGGCTTCTGGGCACAGGAAATGCAGCGAGAAAATTATGTGAAAGGATTCAAACAACAGCATTTCTCAGGCAAGGACAGCAGTAGCGGAAATAGCAGCATCAGCTCAGAACCTAGACAATGCTTTAATTAAAACAAGGACACGGTCATAAAGCCATAAATTGTTCTAGCCCGGATTCGTCAAAGGGTTGCGACTGCTTCTGGTTTGCCTGCAGTCGCTACATTGCTTGGCAATTAGTGCAGCCTTTCGTTTCTTAGGAAAAAGGACATGCCCATTGTAGTGTCCTTGCCCGGCAGGCACATGCATTTGCATATATGCATGCATATTTGTACATATTTACTTGGCCCAGCAGTTGCCTTGAAATCAGGCCAGCGTCTTCGTCTCGACGGCGCGCCCACTGCAGTGAATGGGGTATGTGTAATATGAGCAAGTTTGTTGCTTAAGTTTTTCGTTTTACAGCGAAGACGAGCACACTGTTGCTTAACACACCGTCGCTGCTGGAGCCGAATTGTGGAGTTCAACGAACGACGCACAACGAAATTAAAATATAATGAAACAGTCAACAGCAATAACAACAACAACAACAACAACGATAATGCATGCTCGGTTACCAACAAGCGCCAACTCACAATTCAGTCAGCGCTCGCCGCTTCCCGGGCAGTCAGTCAGTCGGTTGGCATTGGCTGCGGCTCCACCAAGCTACCTTACCTACCTACTTACACAGGTAACTGCCTCCCTGCCTCCCCCCCATCCAGGCATACGCACAACGACAACGTGGCGATGAGTTTGTTGACCTTCTGCGTTGATATTTTTTGGGCAACTTGCGCGCGTTTTTTTTTTGTTTTTGGCCAAGAGACGAAAATGAAATGGAAAAGAGCATACCAAAAGTTTACATCTGTATATCTCATATATAAGGAGGAGAAACACTCTCGCCGCAGGCACGCGATTTATGAAACTCTTTCTCTCTTTTTCTCTGGGTCGAATACTCTTGACTTGGTTTTTTTTTCGTGAAAAGTGAAGTGATTCACGCACACAGTAGCTGCTACCAATGCTGCTGGACGTCAGTCCGCAATGAGGCTACAAATTACTTTATTTTCGCATTTGTTAAATGATGTCGGATGAGTTGAGCAAACACTGCTAACAGTTAAGCAGCTCATATGCTGCAGCCATAAAAAGTGAGTACAAAAGGCGCCCCCACTTTATAATGAGCTGGAGCTGAAGCTGGAGCTGAAGCTGGACACTGGTGGAGATTTCCGTTGCCTCTGGCTATACAATGTGCTGTTGTTGTTACTTTTTGTGGTTGCGCCTCTGACTGTGGACTGTGGTAGGTGTGTCTGGGATGTGTTAGCATATACGCTAATATAATTTTGAGGGTGTTTATTTTGAAGGCTGCTGGTCTTGCTTTCTTTTGTGCAAAACACTTGAGATCAGTGCGCATGTGAGAAGTTGATGATGACGAATTAATAAGTTTACATGACAGAACTTGTTTTTGTATATTTTTAGTATCAATTGATTCACAATGGGATCCTGTCAGTCGTAAATCATAATCTACCTTCTTTGTTTAAGAGCAATTACTTTCGTAATAATATTATTTTGTCAATTCAATCGTAAACAAAGGGATGCGGCAATGTTTATATCACATAAATGTGTTCATTTGAGTTTAGATCTGATAGGATCGGTAAATATCTGGCAATAATAGTAGAAAACCAGAAAGCAAGGCTTGCTTCGGCTTGTCGAAGCTCATATACCACTCACATTGTAAATATATAGCCGATTTAGATCAAATTTGGGCGTGGGGCATGTTACTGCAGGGGATACAATTGATACAAACCAAATTTGGATTGATTTGAAAGAAAAACAGAAAAGTTATGCTCCTAAGAGTTCTTTCCGGAACATTCGGTTATATGGGAGCTATATGATATAGTTGTCCGATCTGAATTTGGTGTCGAATTTAACCAGCGTCACGAAAAACGAAGCACCTGTAACTTAAAGGGCATGAGATCTTTGTGTTGAAACAGACGGACATACATAAGAACGGACGGACAGACATGGTAATATCGATTCCCCTTGTCATGCTGGTCAAGAATATAGATACTTTATATGGTAGGAAACGCTTTCTTCCAAACTTCCTCAAGAAAGTTATATACCGTTTTGTGAATGATATAAAAAGAACTGAACAAGAAAGAAAATATAATATACAACTAGCTTAACTTTATTTGAAGTTTGAAAAAGTAACGGAAAATTTTCGTTTTATTATCAAACAGACGTTTCTGTACAAAATACAACTCACTTTTACATAATTCATTTCTATCCTTATTGAAATCTAAAATGCTACATTTTCCTTGACTTTCAGCATTACAAAATTCTCACTCAAGTTCATACTTCAATTCGAATTCCGCAAGGAAAAAGAAAACGTTTTCCTAACCATTTTTACTGCCGAAAAAAAAAACATTGCAAACATTCTTTACCTGCTCAGAGTTTATGAAAATATGACCGCAACCTTTCGTCTTTAAAAAGAAAAAAAGAAAAAAGAATGGTGAAAGTCTTGATTTGCCGAATCCTTGAACTGTTTTTATGTGTTATTTATCCCTGTTTATGCCGCAAAACACGCGTGTCGATGTTCATTTTGGCTACCCCGCCTTCGATGCATCCTTAACGAATCCGAAAACGAACATGCAAAACAATGGGTCAGGGTCGCAGTTACTCGAACTGACCTGGCTCTGGCTGCATCTGCGTAAATGGCTCTGGGTCGTGACGAAATATTGCGTCACCGTGCGTCACTGTTGTTGCTATGGCTATGTGATCCGTGGAAAAGTGCCTTGTAAATCACCCAACCATCCATCATGTTTATGAGGCAATAACACAAAAAAAGGACATGGGAGTGTAAAAAATGTTGACGGCTTTATTGGAAATTTGCGGGGCGGGTCGTTGTTTGGCCATAAACATTTGCTTAAGTGAGATAACATGGAACTGACAACAATTTGTCTCAAAATGGGAAAAAATTGGCACAAATACGAAATGAGAAATATCATTTACTTAAGTTGATAATGGGGAGAATGTATGTATGAGCAAACTGGTGTTTTGTTTGAAGTTTAAATGCACTTCCTTTTCGAAAGTGGGTCACTTGTTCCGTTTCCATTTCCTACTACTAAAATGGGTCACGCATCCTTCTCAAAACTCTCTATCAACGGCTTAACATTTGAAGATTCCTTGAACTAGGCTGTTAGGCTGCGCTTTTCAGGTCAGCATTTCCGTTTCAATATTTGGTTCTTCTAACTCGGTCACAGCCAAATGGCCCACGTAGTGATCTCTCAATGCTCATCATCCTCTGGCACTTCAAGCGCCAAACGGCTGACATTTCCTTTCACAATTCGAATGAGCTAAAATTACATAATTATTAGGTGCAGCGGTTGCCTTTCCTCCAGCATACTAGACGAACCCTTGAAGAGGCAGCACTTACAAAAACATAATCGTAAAAAAACCATAAAAAACTTGAGAAATTTCGCGCGGCAAGGGAAATTGTTCGTTTGTTGCAGCAACCCCAATTGAAAATGACAAGGAAAACCTTAGCGTTGCCGACAGATGCTGCGATTGATCTACTGATTATGATCAGCGCGGCAAGGACCTCATGCTCATGTTCCTCATGTGTCCTATAACTGTGCAGGCTTTTGATATCGTCAGGTGTGCCTGCCTGAGTTACTTTTGCCTGCTGCTGCTCCTGCTGCTGCTGCCGCTGGTGCTGGTTGGAAATCCTTTGTTGCGTGTTTACAGTTAGTGCTGCGATTTAGTAATTACGAACGTCGTGGGAGCATCCTCATCCTCAACAACAGGATATGCGATATCCTAACTGTTCATAATTATGCAAGTGGTGTGTTTGTCACCCCAAGTGCCCCAAAATGCGTTCCATAATAATTTTCAAAAAGATTTCATCAGCATATTGGCAGCTAATATTATCCGATCATCAATCAGCATTAGTCTAGTTATGTACGGAGGTACACATATTATGGAGAGACAACTCAAAACAAGAGCGACAACAGCTTAAGAGTTCATTGTTACAATTATGAAGTGTTGGCCGCCGGCTACGGCCGTTGCCAGACAAACAACTTGACCGGAGAATTCTAACAAAACAGAAACAAAAGCCTGAAAGAATACAAATACAAAACAAACAAATCAAACAATGTTGTGGGCAGTCCATAGAAATTGTGCGGAAATGGATCTGTAAATAGATATAAAATCAAAAGTCAATGGGATATGAATGATATAAAATGGATTTATTGGGTTAAATGTCTTTGTTTTCAGAGGAGATGTGATTGTTTGGGTAATGGGCTAGATCATATGTTATAGAGGTGTCGGTGTCAAGGAAATCTTTAAAGATTTGGAGAAATTAAAGATTAAGAAGATTGAGAAATAGTTTAATGGCTGCCAGATTCATATCATTTTTGAGGATTTAACAAAAGGGCCTGATGATGGTTGCGACATTTAAACCCTCTATATTTTCACATTTACTGAGCTTAAATCTAGTAGCCTTTGAGTAAAAATTCTTTAAGTACAAATTCTAGCGCTTTCTGTGACACTCTGCACCATTTTACATTGCATTTTACAGTTCTCTTAGTTCATATAAATTTCAATTTTGCTTTTCTAATTTGCAAACCCCAAATGGAAATGCTGCACATTTTTGCCACTTCACTCACAATGATAAATGTATGAATAAATATTTCATCTTTTAGCAGCGCATAACAGTCCAGTAGTTACCGTTAGAATCTTGCATTTTAATTACTGTTAAGTAAATGTAGATCATTTGAGAAATGTGTCTTGTAGCTGGATGTGACTGTCTGTCTGTTTGTCTCTCCCTCCGTGTGTATAGGGTAATCATAGCAACAATCATAACAATCATAACAATTCTCAACTCAGCGAATTTACGGCTAAATCTATGTATGTATCTGGCGTAGGCTGTCTTTTGTCTGTTGGCGGATTGACAAGCACTTGAAGACTTGAAGACATGCAAGAACAGCAATGACGACAACAACAACAACAACAACAACCAGCGATCCACAATGGCCAAACCACACGGCACACAAACACTTGCACAGCGTCTCGCGAGTCTCGTCTACTCTTTTCGCCATCGCTGGATTGCGAATGTGTGTGTGTGTATGTGTTTGTGCAGAAAACAGTTAACTTGCTTTTGTGTGCATTGTTGTTGGCCGCTCCGTTGTTTGCATTGTTGTTGCTGCTGCCGTTGCTGTTGTGGCTTCTGTCGGTCATTGGCTTAGCACACATTTTTCATTTCGTTGCGGAAAAGAGTGAATTCCTACGCTGGCTGCCAAGAGAGTGCTGTCTCGCTGACGGCCAAAGCAAGTTAATTTAATTTCCCAACCATTTTTCTCCCCCAGGCTCAAGTTTACAAATTTGCAAGCCTCTCCAGAATCGTGTCTGTGAAAGAGGCTTACTCTGATTGAAATGAAATAAGTTTTGGCCATAACTGGGTTCGGTCTGTAGCAAAATTGATAACCGATCGAATGTTTATTTTACTAATCTTTTGGCTTCATTTTGGGTCAACAAGCACAGTTTGGTTTCTTGTGTCTTGTGGACAATCTTTTCAGTTTTGATAGTGCTTTATGGAGGGTTGAGGCTCAACAAGCACAGATTTAAGGTACATATCTTATTTTCACCAACTACCCATGCTAGCAGGCAGACGGTAGCGTCTAAGACCCCATAGAGTATATATATGCCGAGTCGATCTAGCCATGCCCTTCTGTCCGTCCGTATGAACACCTAGATCCTTGATCGCGGAGACTGTAACAGCTAGAGAGACTAAATTTGGTATGTAGACTCCCTTTGTGGAGCTTCAGATCAAGATTGTTTTAAAATTTTGCTCCCTCCAGCCCCCGCAAAACTTTATATCTTCCACAAATTTCAATACATTTTGTTGAAACAGGGTTTGTATATTTATAATCTACAGATTTGCCGAGTTTTGTTAAGATCGGATAATAATTATCGACAAAATCGTAAAAAACATGTTGTATACTAACGGGTATATTGCCTCGGATCACCGGCAGTAGGCGTATTTATCTGTATTATCACATTTGGCAAGTTGCAATAATACAAACCCATACGGACATATTGACCTGCACCTGAACAGGTGTCCATTGAACGGACACATTCACTTTGTACATTCTATGGCCAACGCGCCATCTCTCTATATTCCCAGCTCCCAGCTCCAACTCCAGCCGCTGACGAATGGCAAGTTCATTGCTCCTAACCTAATTTTTCAAACATAATCATGAAGTAAATCAGGTTTGGCACATAGATAACTGGAGACTCCAACTGAAGCTGTGGCTGAGACTGATGTTGAGAGTGGCGGCTATCAATGAGTTGCTTCTATGTTGTCTCTGTATATATATATATATGTGTGTGGTGAGAGCTTTTACCGCAAATTTCGCGCGTGTGTTTAACACCTTTCGCGCCCCCTATTTGGCGGCCACTTTAGTTGAGCTCGAGCTTGTCGTTGTCTGACGAGCATTTGAAGCAGTCGAGTCGGTTGAGGCTGAACCAGAGTTGGCGTGGGCAACCGTCCCAGTCCCAGTCCCAGTCCCGAGTTCGACTTCAACTTGAAGTCCGAGTTCTATGCCAATTCTAAGAGCAGCCACAGCTGCAATATAATCAACGTTGAACGTTCAAAACCTCTCTTGGCGGCTGTTGAACTACTTACCCAGTGGGAAGCCGAAAACTGCAGCAAGACGAAAGCCATTGCATTCGTAATTGATGGCAACAGTTACTGTGATTGTTGTTGTTGTTGCTGCAACTGCAGCTGGCAACAAGTGGGAATGGGACGTGGTGCTCTATAATTTGATGAGTGACCATTATGCACAATGAGACAGAGAAACAAACATTTTGCGGCCAGATTTGGCAATGCATCAACATCAGCATGAAAAACTACAATAGTTTATTTTGATTTTTCATAAGATTTGGGTTAAGATTTGTTTTTGTTGTGTTTTAGATTGAGGGTTCTGATGAAAAGTTACAGAAGTCTGTAGAAAGTGTATAGAATAGTTAAATCTGATATGAGATCGCAGCTTAAAATGGTTAACAATTTTTTAACTAACGACGATGGGATCACATAGCGTATGTCTAATGTGATATCTTAAGAAGTTTAGGATCCGTGCGCAGATCAGATCAATTATAATATGCATTAATATACAACAAAACAATATAGATATAGAATTATATTTGAAATATAACCTATTTGTAAATCTTCTAGATTAACGGGGGAAGCTCAACATGACAAGGCCGAGCAGCAATTGTGAAGTGAAGAAGGAAAGATTCGAGGTCTCAGTTAATAACGGCTTTCATTATTCCACATAATATTAATATTCGTAAAGTTAGAAAAATGTCTTATTCTTAACTTTGCACTCCAGAAACAGAAACCTTTCCCATATTTTATGCCCTGAGTGTCTTATAAATTCTTAATAAAATACAAAAACTACGTATGAAAATTGCACATTTTAACAGCTTGTTGTTAAATGTTTTTACTATTGTTGCTGTATTAGAAAGCATACGAGAATTCTTTTATAAATCTTTGATTATGCATATTTATTTATAGCCTGGACTAAGCAACCTGTTCCTGGTGCCAAGCTGGTTTCTTTAACCATTGGCTTGACCTTCGCATGCTGCAAGAAAAGGCGTGAGGCGGGTGCTACCACACTGCTGCAGCATAATAAGCAATTAGCAATTATTAGAAATTAATAGCCACATTTTTTGATTACAAATTTTGTATGCTAATCAACACATTTGCTATTTTTGTTTAGCAAATTATATTTAACAACTTCTTTACTTGCTGCCGCCGCCAAGTTCTAGCCATTTCGCATAATTCATTTAATTTCTTTTTTTTTGCATTTGTCATGCAAAATAATTTTCGAGTTATTGCTTAATCCAAAGTAATCAATCACGACACGCAAAGACTCAGGAAAGCAAGTAAGAAACAAAAGACTTAGGCAACGAACTTGTCGCAAGCAAAAGTTTCCAACTCTCCACGCAGACACTCGCATTTCTTTTGTGAAACAAAGCGATCTTAATGTAATAAATAAATATTATATTTATGGCTGCCATACTTTTTACCAGTTTCTGTCAGAATTGTTGTTGTTCTTGTTGTTAAGACCTTTTCCATTTCTACCAGCATTTATTTATTAAAGTTTTTGACTCTGGCCATGCTGGCGTTGGCTGCCGCTGTTTCTGGCCAATGAACTCCAGCAATGAAAACGAACGTATAAAAAAAACGAAAACAACAAGAACATATACACACACATACGCACACACGCGCGTACATTCTGACAAAGAAGCGAAGAAGAACAACGCCAAGCCAAAAAAGAAATGATCAAGCCCGTACGAAACAGAACCCAGAAGCCCAGCACAGCACAGAAACCGAAACGGCAACTGACGAAAAAATACACAAATGCTTTAAGAAGTCATTGAACTTGTTGTTACCAAAAATATATACATATATAAGAACGGTGCGTGAGTATGCGTGAGCTTGAAATAAACTTGGCTAACGAAACGAAACGAAATGAAATGCGAAGCGACTCAAAGAAAAGACATGATTGTTGCGCCCAAAAAAATGAAAAAAGCCGAAAGGCCAGCAGAATGAAAGAGCCATAAAAGCGGGCTATGTTAACTTGTTGTTGTTGTTGTTGCTGTTGCTGCTGTTGTTGATGAGCCGTGCGCCTCCGGCCAGCTGGAATCGTTGATTGAAATTTTATATATGCCGGCTTTTGGGCCTGTGCCTATGTCTGAGCCTGTGTTTGTATTATTTAACACCAATGAATGGACACTGCCAAATGCGTATAAGCCAATAACGCACTTGTTGTTCACCTTTCCCCATTTTTTTGTTGTTGACTTTTGGTCTGTCGTATTAAAACGCATATTTATTTGCCACTTTCAATTATGGCCAACGAAAGACTTAGAACACGAACTTGTTCTTGTTGGTTTTTTGAGAAAAATAACCCAAGACGCAATAGTTTTAAATGCAAAATACCAAAACACAAAACACTTTTATTTGTATTAGAATAAATAATAAAGAATAAAGAAGTTCCTCAGCTTGAAAGTTCTTTCCAGCGACATGGCCATCATCATGTCTACAAGCACAACCCACGTTCAAATGCGTTTCATCATCGTGTGTCCGAAAATGATGATGATTTATATATTAAATATTAAAATGATGTTCATGCTTGTGTTGGCTATCTAATTGTTGGTCGTTGCTTCAATGCTCTACAGGAATGAGGGACATATAATTTTTGGCATGAAGCTTGTAGTGCATAGAAGGTGACGCCTTAATTTTTACCAGCATGAGGTGGGAGCTGAGATTGAAGCTCTGTTGGAATCCCGGTGGGGCATTTTCTAATGCTTTGAAATTTATACACTATTGATTCCTATATCATCTATAAAGCTATAGATCTGATAGATACCTTGAATCCTTACTAAATGGTACTTTATTGCATTGGAAGTTTTTTATGATCCAACTGCGGTTTCTACATTTTCAGAACTTTATTATTCTTCAAACTGAATTTCATAGTTGGTTTCCTTTTATAGCCTAATTATTGTTTAGGTGTGAAAGTCTTTCAGGATTACGTTCGAATTCAAAAATACTGATTTGGAAAGTATGAAATTTATATCTAATTTATGGCTTGGACTATCATATATCATATAAGTAGCAGTCATAGAAAGATCAATTGAAAACTTGTACTTAGTAGGGAAAGTACCACTAAAATACCCTAATTTTTTTTTGGCAGTTATATGAGGACTGTGTACAGAAGCAACGCATAAGCTAAGGCTGGCTATCCGCTCAGTTTTGTTGTTGTTGCGTTATTTGTTTAAGAATTTATTGACCCCGTGGCTAAGCGTTTTTGCTTTCTATGTGTATCTCAGCATTGTGCTCACGACAGCAAAAGGTTCTAATGACCACAATGTGCCCAGCGCGAAGTTTCTTTGGCGTGCTTCTTTCGTTCTTTTTCTCTGTCCATTGCTGCCTGCCTACCACCACCCTGCATGTAAGGCCCATCTCTTGAAATTCTTGAAGCTCTGCTGGTCTGTGGGTATTTTTTGTTCTTCTAAAAACTTTGTATGCTTTAATTGTTATTTATAGAAAATGATAGTAAGTGTTGCAAAGCTAATGACTTTTTGCCTGCGTCTAGGTCTAGGCCCTGGGCAACTGGTGCTCCATAGGCCGTCTCGGTTGCCGCTATGGCGAGATCTTTTATTAATTGCGTGTCTTTTGATTCATTTTATAATAATCCTCGACAGCTTCGTCTTTGTCTTTGCCCCTACCTTTTTTCCAGCGATTTGCGCGTAGTTTCCAGCTTTAGCGAAGTTCAAGGTTGAGCTGTCACAGCACAAGTTAAAAATATTGATTGCTCAACCGCTTATGGCTTATGGGGGTAAGTTGTTGAAGAAGTTAAGCTGTCCATGTTAATTACACTTTAGTTATGTAAATCTCCATTTTCAATTAGTTTTCGTTAATGTCTTTTGTTGTAAAAATAATGAAATCGAATTTATCATACTATTTCCATTAAACTGTTTTATTGTTTGTCGGTTTTTAGCAATCAATTGTTGGTGTTGAGTATGCTAATACGGTCGATGATGCTGGTTGAGGATGTTTTACTTTGCTGGAAAAGTATTTAAGTGTTTTAGTTCATTTCTGCATGTGTCCGCAAAAGAAATGAAGATGCAAAATTGAAAATTTCTAATTTTTACATTACAGTCTAAATAAGAATATATTTAGCATTGCTTTCCTAAAATATTCAGACCTAGACTAGGAATAATATTCAAAATAAGTTTAAAATTTCGATTTCTGAGATTCATGGAAAAGCCAAGATGAAGGCAAGACCTAGATCTCTTCACTTTCACGAATCACAAAGAACACTTAAAATTCTGAAAATTCTACAATAATTTTTTCTTGCAATGCATTGTTGACTTACAGAAGTTCTTATGTAATATGTTGTTGTTTGTTAACGACAGAAATAGTTAAAGAATTCCAAGGAGTATTTAATTGTTGAGACACTAAAAGGGCCGTTTCACATCTTCCAGCATTAAACTTCACCTTGCCTTTGCCGAAATGTCATAGTAAAGTCAACCAATAGAAATAGTTACATTTAGTCACTTTTGTACAAAGATTTCCTTAGCAACATTTTGTTGAATATTTAGAGAACTGAAACAATAACTTGAAATTTGAAAAATGCTCTTTATCGAGCTCAAGTAATTTTCATTAGATCATAAAACGGCGCTGAATCGAGTATTAACCTTAAAATTCGCATCACAAATTTAATTATATTCATTCATTTGATAATATGTTTCAGTGATATTCTGTTAGATTTCTAGATTGATTTGCTTAAGCCAAAGTACTTAACATACACTAACTACAGAAATTTAAATCAAATTATTCGGAACACGAGTTGCCGAGTTCGTCTAATATTTCTTTTGCTCCAGTTCTTCATTAAGTCGCTAAAGGCTACCATTTCCTTAGTAAGAACTCATACCTTGCTTGTGATTATAATGCCAAAGAAGCTCAAATAAATTAGAATCAGCAGGCATCATTAGACTGAAAAAACTTAGAATTTCCCAAAATCACACTTCCCCGATCCATTGCCATTTTAAACACATGGCATACTTATGAATACAATTGAGAATTCTATACCTAAAAGTATGTCGTTCAATTACTCGTAATATACAAACTTCTGACTATATCTTTAAGAGCTTTTTCTTAAAAAATAAGTGTTAATTTCTAGTTTTTACCTTATAAACTTGTCTTATAGCCGCTGCCAAGCAATTACAATTTGCCATTATAGCATCATGAAATTTAATATGCCAAAATGAAAAAATAAAACACACACACACACACATGTGTATGACTACCAATTACATGCAAGTACAAAAACTACAATTACTAGTCAACCATATATCGGAAATCATAGAGTGGGCGAGAGAGTATTGCTCAGCCACAGCCAGTAATAGCAAACGGGTTGAGAGCATGAGAACTGAATGATGGTTTCGCTTGGCTTGCGCAGATTCTAAGCTTGTTAGAACAGAGCGCAAGGAGCGCACAGATCTGAAGCAGAATCTGCGCTGGGGAAGGAAGGTGCTGTTAGCAAGCCTTGGAAATGTTGTAATTTTACGCTCGCATGCTCAATTGGCGCTCGCCTCGCTACGTTAAATGAGTTAGAGACGTTAAGAACTATTGCGAAAAGTGCGAGCGAGCGATTGCTCCAATGCCAATGCCAAAGAGATACTGCTCACCTTGAATGAAAGTTCTGGCCTGTTGCGCGCGCTCACAAATACAAGCACAGAATACAGAGAGATAGGCAGTGTAGCGCTCAATGTAAAAAGCAGGCAGAGCACCATGGAGCCACTGATGGATTTGGCTGGCCAAAACCGATTTTACTATATTTGAACTTGGTTTGCCAGCAATACAGTGGACAAATTTTCTTCTACCATTAAATGTACGATTAAAAAGTAAGAAAATAGTTGTCCTAAGCTTAAGCATTTTTCTTTTATCAAAAGTTTAACATATAAAAATTAATATTACTTAATTTAGAGATCATAATAGATACTCTAGATACTAAATATTTGTTTATAAACCGAAAACCTATAAACATTTTGTCAAAGTGCTAAAATAAAGTCAAATCCAATGTTTATTCTACTTTGATTTTCGATTAATAAAAGTTTCAAAGTTACATTTTCGGGTAGACTGTTTTTTGTCCTTCAATGATGTACATATATCAGCATTGATATCGGATATAATTTAGCTATAATTTGGAGGATACCACCAAAAGTGAAAAACTTAGCTTATTGTTTAAGCTATCAAAGCCACACTTTTTATCATTAACTTTTCCCTTCATGTATTGCAAAAAAATTGTAGCTTTTATTTTTGTTGTCTTTAAGGTATTAATTTATGCCACAGGAACTGGCCGTTTGCCCCATTGTGCAGCAGCAGCGACATCGTTGTGTGCGTGTGATCAAGAACCTGAGACACCTGAGCCGCTACTGCGGCTGCCGCTGCCTGGCTCTGCATGTGTATGTGTATGGCTATGTGTGCGTTTGAAGAGAAAGAAGAGTCAGTTGCTGTTGTAGAAAGCAGAGGCCTCTGTGTTTGTTTTTGTGTATGTGCGTGTGCCGTGTAATGAAATGCTGAAAAAGTCTATCTGTCTGCCGCTGCTCAGCCGCTGCTGCTTTCAGAAGCCTCTAACGACGTTCGACATTGAAGTCAGCCCGCGACTCATCCGTAGTTCAGTTTCCCGTAAGCAACAAAACGATCGAGACATGGTTTCGTAAGACGCACGCGTTACGTTTATTGCTTTAGAAGAAGAAGTGCACAGCAACAACAGCAACAACAGCAACAATAACAGACACACGACAGCTACAACAGCTACAACAGCTTACAACTAAACATTATATTTCTAATCAAAATGGTCTAAAACAAGTCTAATTTCGTTTTGTAGTGTGTGCCAAAAATAACCACAAACAACAGCAACAACAACAACAAACGGTGCAAAAATTATTACAAGTGTTTTTTAAAGAATACGAATATGTACATAAGTATGTACAAAAGTGACATCCATCGATAAGACTGCCTCTAATGATATCGTAGCTCTAATATGCAAAAATTTCGTTAAGCTATAATTAAATAAGCAATTAGTTCAATTCCTGTTAGTGCATACAAGTGCAAATCATACACGGATATATATAGCTTAATTATATATTATATATGGTTTAACAGAGAGGCCTCGTCGATGTGCAAGTGAATTTCATATAATTGAAACTTACCCAAAATTATATACATGTATAAATATATGTAAAAAACGACAATCAGGCATTGGGATATACATATTACGTAATGGATTTAAATTTAGCAACTAAAGCAGCAGCAACAACAACATCAACAGATGAAACTGAGACTGGCGCAGCACGGATATGCATTTAAAACAATGAAAATGGTAAGAGAACTGAATGATCAGCACATTTTTTAATGTAAATCAATTTGCTTTATGGCATTCAGTCAGTCATGTCATTAAATGATATATAGAAAGATATAGTTGTCAGTTTTAAGTAACAGTTCAACGCTTGTCAACAATTGTATGATGGGCGTTGGGTGGGTGTTTTTTGTTGTTTTTTTTTCTAATTTTGAAAGAGCCTTGAAGCAAGCAAAGGGAAACAGATTTTTTGCACATTAGAAACTTTGGGGATAAATTCCAGGTCTTTCGAAATGAATATTATATTTGAAATAAAATTATAGAAATATAGATTATGAAGTTATAAAACTACTTTCTGAGCTTACTGCCAAATCAAGAGAATATGACAAACCCCTTGTTAAGCTTGAAAACCTCAGAGTTCGTTTTAGTTATATTATAATATTTATATAGGTTTAATTTGGCATAGTTAGTGTAAAAAGGAAATATACCATAGCAGCTTCAGTCTATACTATATACCATAATAACCTGCAGTATAATATACGTAAATGACCCTAGGAATACTTAATCCGATATAAGTAGTTGAGTTTGTATATGACTTCTTACATCATATGCTAGCTAGCAAGCAAGAACTATTACACAATCTGATTATAATTGCTAATTTAAAATATGTCCTACACTTCTGATAAAATTTTGATAATAATTTTGACAATTTCGACAATTGATATGCCATTTCTTTCTGGCAAATCTTAATTAAGAGAATACATATATCAAGTGATATTGTTTGACTGAAGCTTCGGCGGCATTTCTATTCCTGTATTTCAACTTCTATTCCACTAATTCTCACACTTTAATTTTGCTGTCAATTTCAATATGCCATTTTTCATTATGCCTCTGCCTCGAGCTTGTCATAAAAAAAGAACAAAACAAAAACAAAAACAAATGATAGCTGTCTTAAGTGACTAACTACTGATATACAGCCCCACATGATCTGTGATCTGAGGTTTTTAAAGAACTTTGCCCATAAACACCATGTTTAATTTTAACCATGATGTTACCAAATTACTGCTGAAGACTTTCTACGGGTTCAAAACTCATTGATCGTGCATTATGTTAATGTTCATGTTAATAAAGGTTATATAATCAGCCAGTAAGCCAAAACTTGTTTTCAGTGCTCGAAAAAAGACCAAAAAAGGGTGATTAATTGCTGCCTGTCTAGAAAAATGGCATAAGAAGCTTTAGCCATATACAAAATCTTAAAGGAATGGTTACCACTTCTGTTTTTTTTACACAATATTGTACATAGCCACAGACAGATAAAGGGTAAGAGAGAGAGAATTGGCGTTTCATTAGAAAAATTGTATATACATATACATATTTTTAATAACAGCAGAAGCCAACGAATCTAAACACCAGCAACAAATAATTAGACAAACCAGTTTTGGCTTAAACAAATAACAACAAAAGCAACCACAACAACAACAACAGCAAAAGGGGGGTAAACACATCATCATAGTATACTATAGCCAGACAGAGACAGACAGCGCCAGAGAGGCGGGTGAATATAATTGGCGACGTAAGGCAGAAAAACCTTGACTTTGACTTTAAATGACTCGAAGTTGCGCGCGCCAACACGCTCCATCAAAAGCAACAGCAGCAACAACAACAACATTCACAAAAGCAACAACAATAAAATGCTATAAAATATTGTATAAACAAATAAATTGAATTTGAAATGAAAAGGGGTTCCAAGCTCCCTCATTCATGAACATGAAACAAATCAAATGTGAAATGTAAAATGCAAATGTAAAAAAATTCAATTTCAATATCAAGGTCATTAGCTGCAGCTGTCCAAGACGACGCAGTAGCCACCTGCTCATTTCTACCTTGACTGGATTTTCAATTGGGGAAAGAGTGGAAGGGGAGTTCGACTTGAAATATTATAGAAACAGCTGAAAGTATTTGCAATTTAAATGAATCACAGCAGAGGCAGAGCTCTACACAGAGAAAAATACCATCTTTTTGATTGGTTTGTCAATATTATCTTAACAATCGTTAGTTTTATTATAAACTTTGCAAAGAAACGCTTTGGTTTCACAGAACAAGAAGTCTTCAGGCGATGTCATATTCTTGGCTTAGGTTCGTCTGATGCCGTCTGATGGCAGATAGAAGCTCAAGCCCCAATCTTAGTGGTTATCAATATGATAGCATCAGAAACATATTGATAGATTCTCAAGAAATACTATTTATATTAAATCACACAAATTAGAAAAAAGATCATAAATTAGTGGTTTGGTCATACCTATCCGTATGGCCACCTACTATCTCATATCATTCAGAATACAAGAAAATGATCTTCACGTTTTTTCTCTGTGTATTTGCTTCTGTTGCTGCCTTTATTGTTATTGTTCTTGCAATATCATAGATGTTGTTGTTGCTTAATGGCACGCAGCACATTTTTGGCGCTGAGTTCATTGACTTAGCACACAAAAACAAAAGACTTAAGCAACGAACTTGCTGAGAACGCTTGGCAACGGTTTTCATTTTCATTTGCCTTGGCGGAGGCTGTGGCTGCGAGGCAGCCACTTAAAGTGCAGTGGCCTAGGCTCAGGCTAAACCATTAGAATCCAGACTGGGCTGTATCTATGTGAGTGTGTGTGTGTGTGTGTTGGGGCAAGGGCGCGCCAGCAAAAAGTGAATCTGCAAAACGGCAGCGACAACAAAAAGCAGCCAAGAACCAAACCAGTTCAGTTTACTCGCTGAGTGTGGCTGCAATTTAAAAACCATCCTGGTGTGCTGGTGGGACAAGGGTAGCGTTGGGGCAGGTTGCTGGCAGCGGCCTTTGGTACAGGCAACAGCCACACAACAGAGCAGCAACAGCCTCGGCCACATTGGGAATCATTTGCCGTGAAAAGGGCGTTCAACTGGCAAATGCTCATGTGGCCATGGCACATGGCGTGCCCGAGGTTCTTGCACTTGGTGTGCAACGAGTTCTCGGCTGGTAGGAGCAGCCTCGTCGGTTTTTTTTCTAAGGCTGCTTCAGTCACGTCATGAAAAGGGAATCAAATCACTCTTACTCTTTGCCAGCCGCCGCCAGCTCTAGCTTGACTGAGAGGGTTATTGCACTTGGTCTATGTCTCGGACTTTGGCTTTTGCGATTGCCTTGATGCACATGATCATGATCACGATCATGCATAATGGTGGTGTTGCCCGTTGCCGGCAATTAGAATTGCTGCTGCAGCCACAGCTACTCAGTGTCCGCTTCAGCCTTGCACTTGCCACGCATCTAAAGTGAAAGACTTGCAAGTCATCAGCATCAGCAGCCAAGGGCGTAGCCAGCTTTGTCCGAAGCAGGCAGGGGCGCGCCAACATCAATATATTTTGTACTCTTAGCCAAATTTATAGTGAATTTATACTGAAAACCGAGTTGTAGGTGGGCACCATTATCAGCAGCAGCAGTAGCCAAAGCCAGCCTCCAACGCCGCCTTGAATTCCAGGCATTTAAGAGCGTGCAACACAAAGAGCACACATATATTCAACGCCAACGCACAGGTGACTGGCAGCCTAAGAGAGCCAAGCGAGCAGCCAGCAAAATCAAACCAAACATAAACCAGGAAGAAAGTGTGCGATGACGGCCAAGGCAAACGCAAAAGAATGAAATGAAAGACAGTAGAGGCACAAGCAGATGAAAAGCAAACAAGTTCGCCAGTTCAATGACCGACCTACTCAAGCGCGTTATAACCAAAGCAACACATATACACACATAGCCACGCAAAGAGAGTGACGAAGAGCGCAACATGCAGGTACGACAACAGCCGCAGCTTCGTGAGCTGCCGAGAGCACAAGCGCATGCGCCGAGTGTGCGTACGAAGCTGAAGCCAAAGCCGAACTCAAAGCTCGGGCTGTTGACGTTGAACTTTGCAGCGACAGGTTCTGTGTCATGTTGTTGTTGTTGTTACATATTGTGATTGTTGTTGCTGTTGTTTGACACTAACCTGTGTGTTTTAGTGTTAGCTGTAAATGCTGCATTGTTATTGTTGCTGTTGCTGCTCACTGACTGTGACATTGATGTTGCAGCCCTGGCGTTGGAGCTGATAACAAAAAACAAAAAAAAAAAAAAAAACAGTGTGCCGATGATCACACAGTTTGGGGAGGCAGAGTGCCGCGCTGTTGAAGCTCTGTCTTTTTTATGCCTTTTGTGCCTTTTGTCTGTTTTGTTGGAAATCAAATTATGTTCATTTACGCGCCATGAATACGTAATCGCGTATCATCGTGCCAACTCCACCCGTAATTTTACTATGACAAAATGACTTTTTATAAGCGGCCCAATGCTAACGGTATTATCGTTTTTTGTTTTTGTTTTTACAGTTGGCCATTAAAACGTGCTTGAAATTTTATTAATTGCCAACTTATAGTACTTGGGGGCTTTAATTTGTTAGTTTCGTTTGAATCCCTGATTTTGTCCCGGATTCGGGCTTTAAGTCACTATCTAGCAGTCTGCATAATCTACATTCATAGCGTATTGCACATTTCCGGTATTTGGTCTAGTTCATTGTCAACTGTCAACTTGTGGCATAAAAGTTCATCCCCCGTTTTTTGGCAGAGCCATGGATGAGCTTGAGCATGAGCGTGCATTGATTGCAGCAGGCAGAGAGCGAGCCAAGCAGCAAAGCTCTCAGCTGCGAATTTGCTGCAAGTGGCTGTTGAGGTGCAAACACTGCCACAAATTCTATTGAATTTTGAATAACTTTGAAATGAATAAAGCGGATTGTGGAATAAATATTTCAAAATTTATTTCATATAAAAAAAAATATGTCAACAATACTGCAAAAACAAAAACTAAAAAAAAACAAGCTTTAAATAGAATATATTTGGGGAAACTTATTTCATTTCATATTTCATAATAAAATCGAATGTATATTTCGAAGAGCTTATATATCTTATATATCTGTTGTGGAAGTGACCTATGAATATTTCATATAAATTTTCTAATTTCATCAGCATTGTATGTCATATAAGTTTGTTCGGCTGCTTCTTGTTAGGCAATGCTAGGTGTAAGGACTGATAAGCATGCTTTGTGTGCTAAAGGACCTAGCCCAATAATCCTTATGATGTGCTCCTGTGCCTAACCTATACAAACTTATACAAGTTGCACACACAAATAGCAGCCACCCCTTAGATACACTGGGGACTGCAGCAATGCAGCCTCGCCCGATGACGATGACGAGCAAACGATGGACGACGACGACGACGACCAGCCCGATGAGGCAAACGATATGGAGCTGAAGCTTATTTCCAGCAGCGCCGCCCTTGTAGCCGCTGCTGCTGTTTCTGTTGCTGCTGTTGGTGTGGTGTCACTGCCACTGCCGCTGCTGCGACGGCGGCTTCTACTGCTGTGGCTTTTGTTGTTGTTATTGTTTTCATGTGCGAGTTCAGTTTATGCCAAGTGCAAGTGCCACACTCAGCCACTTTCCGCTTCACCCCGAATGCTCCCCTCTAACGCTTCTTGTTTACTGTCTGCGACGCTGCCGTCAGTGTGAGCGTCGCGTCGCGTCGCGTCGCATCGCATCGTTTGGCGCTGCTGCTGCCGCTGGTGCTTCGGCTTTTGCAGTGTTCTAGCCTGGCTCTGAGTGCATTTGTTGGCTCAGTCCTGACTCGGGATGTTAACGCGTTGGGCAGGTCATGTCTGGCAGGCGTAGCCGTAGCAGCCGCAGCAGTCGCGTGGACCA
Organism: Hirtodrosophila duncani; assembly: GCA_037043425.1. Classification (NCBI taxonomy): domain Eukaryota; kingdom Metazoa; phylum Arthropoda; class Insecta; order Diptera; family Drosophilidae; genus Hirtodrosophila; species Hirtodrosophila duncani. The sequence continues at coordinate 3,814,193 of JBAMBM010000194.1, forward strand.
ACAAAATTGTGCATATATGTTGTAGCATTTAAACAACAACAACAACAACAACAACATCAAGTTATACCACAAATGTGTTCGAAGAAAAAAATATTAAATATACATATAAAATTTGTAGTAATTAATGCTTTATAATCGTTTTACAAATACATAATTAGTGTGCTAAGTGTAAGGCTCTTGACATATACATATACATATACATATTTATATATATGTGGTATATGTAACTGTATAGTACGATAAATATATCCGGATATCAAGTTATTAAAACGTGCAATGTGTTCATACGGAGGTAGGCTCTTATACTTTTATCGCATCTATTTTCGCGATATTTTTGCCATAATTAGTTCAATTTTCAAATCGCGTTTAAAATGCATTTTGGCCAACACTTGACTGAAAAATGATATATACAAATAAACAACTTGACTGCCGAGAAAATGAGACTGAAATCGTAAATGAAACTGTAGACCATTGTGCAATAAACTAAACTGTTACCAAAAAGAAGAAAATCCAAAATAAAAGAAAATAAAAGAAAAGGTAATATCACATATAATTGTTTGCATAATTTGTACTTTTGCTTTTGACCATGTCCTAGCGCACCATAAAATTTGCTAAACCCTAACCATAAGGACGTTGGCATTGTGAAAGTTTGCAACGTTGCTGTCGCCGCCGTCGTCATCGACGCTGCCGCCTGTTCAACAGTTCAACAACCTTCGAAAAACGACAACAACAAAGAGCTCGGCTCGTAGGCCACAGTCAGAGTCAGTAATGCAGCCCATGGCCTCCCCAGAACCCAAACCTTATCCTGGCCAGACACAAACAGCAGCTGCACTTGTCGTGTCATGCTGTTGTCTCGCTCGGTCACAAGTTCTGGCCAGGACTTTGGCTTTTGCTGAATGGGTGGAAAAAATTAAAAGTGAAACTTTTGCTGCGCAGACAACGACAATGACGTCGGCGCACAAGCCTCGAAAATGACAAAGGGAGTGGTAGGAGGAGAGGCGACAACAGCACCACTGCAGTTATCCGGGTCCTTGGCCGCAGTTGCCGCGCTGCCAGCGCAAAGCTGCGCCACTGTTGCTGCGACACTGTCAAGACCAAACCCATGGCAAGGCGATGGCTACAGCTACAGCTCCAGCTTTGGAGCGGCGGCTGAGCAGGACCTTCGCTTCGTTGCATATCGTGTGCTCGTCTGTCTGATGCCGCCGTCGTCGTCGCCTCTGCCTCTGTTGATGCGCCTCCTGCTCCTCCTATTCCTGGTGCTGCAGGCTGTCGTTATCCTGTGTGTGTTTCGCTTTCCGTATTGGGTGTGTATACCCAGGCAAAAGCCGACGACCGTACGTGTCAGAGTTCATTGAACGCCAGTGCTAGCGATTTATGTATGAAAAGCGAAAAGGATAATGAGCAGCAGTGGCAGTGCCAGCAACAGTAGCACCACCAGCACCAGCAGCAGATATCGAGCCCTGCCCCAACATAACGGCTGGCTGGATGACTGGCTGGCTGGTGGCGTCTGCTGCCACGTCCAAGTCTATATGGCCTGGCGTCGTCGTCGTCTGGCTTTTCGAAAATGCTAAAAAGGGTCGTTCGCCTTTTCTGCTGTTGTCTGGGGTTTTTACTTTGACTTTTTTATATTTTTTTTGCCTTTTTTTGTGCTGCTCTGCCATGGTCTGGCAACCAATTCGCACTCCGCGCACCGCTGTTCCTTCATCGAATTTATGCGCATTTTCAATCGCTTTGTCGTAGGTCGTGTTTGTTGTTGGTTTTCTTGTCGTCAAGGTAATGTCGCCCACAGGATTATGCATTTAATCCGCTTGCCGGGTCTGGACTTTGCGTATGCCATATACCTGCCACGATATATATCTTTGTATTTTTGTATCTCTCCGTTGCTTTATGAATTTGTAGCAAGTCGCCATTTTTGTGGCTATTTCTGGTTTTAGTTATTCTTTGTGTAATTGCTTTATCGGCTTTTCTTTGTATGAACAAAATTGGAAAAAGTCTTTGGCAACTATAAGTTCAAATGCTGCCACTTTATTGATTTATATGCGAAATTCCTACAGTGCGGCATATTAGTTTTTTGGTAGTCATGACATCATCATCATCATCATCATCATCATCGTCGTTGGGTCGGTTGCAAGCAGTTGACCTTTGGGTTCATTAACCTCTGTTGGCTAATGATGATGCAATGTGTACATATATTTGGAGCCACACAGCGAATGAATAATTTGTAAAACAATAGGAGGCATAAGTATTTGGATAAAAAATAAAAATATATATGTATGTCCATGTTTTTATATATCTGATCGATTATTATTAATCCCTTTATGGCTTACAAATACAAACTACGAAATGGAGTACCAAATTTGGGAAAGGTTCTGTTCTTTTAAATTAATCATAAATTCTAGAAGATTATTCATATATTTTGGCTAAGTTATAACATAATGAGTTCACTTTTAATTTACATATTTTATACTTAAATTAGTTTCGTTTTTCATTTAGTTTCGAATAAACTTCATATTGATCCTTTTGTTCAGTTAAATAAAGATATGACTACTTCTTTATTTCATTGCTATTATTTAACTTACACAGATCATTTTCAAATAACTGCAAAAATTTAGCTATTGAGATGGTAGAATTTATCCAAAAACTTATATTTACATTTTCAGACATCTAAGAATATCTAAGAACAAATGACTCAGCCAAGAATGTCCAATAATAATTAGAAATATCAAATTGTATTGAACAAACAAGTCATTTCGCAGAATGGATTTGTAGCATTGGCAGTTTTCTCTGTTTAAGTTAATAATGAATTTCCTATAGATAAAACATATACCATCGAAAAATAGTTATCACAAAAATTCTGTATATAAAATGTAAGCTTCAATAGGAGGCGAAGTAACGTGTAGGCGAGGCAGCCTTTGTGCATTTGCTTGATTTGGAGTTGACGTCGAGTTGCTGTTTTGCCTTGCATACTTTCAGGCGCATGTGAAGTATCTGCATTGATTACAAATGGTAGTTTTTGAATGTCATCTACTGCAAATATTTCTACAGATCTAAAATATTTGGCCTATGTGAACTATGAGTATGACATACTTAGATGAAGCCGCACCCTAATGATTCGTGTTAAGCTCCAACCGAAGCGCAAAAACCGCTGTTGCTTATCTAACCAGTAATCTAAACAATCTAACACTCAAATAAAAAATTATATACACATATATGCATACTCAATATAGCAAATAGTGCAAAAACAAAATAAACGGCAACAAAAAAAACTTTCACTGCGCAATAAGACAGGGAGGACAGGGTAACTGCAGGCAGCTGATAAGAATGCATAAAGTGCATAACACATAGCGAACAAAGCAAATGGAAATGGCAAACGCAACGAAACTGAAACTAAAGCGAACGACGACGCCCTTTAAAATGAACCCACACATTGATAAGAACTAAGTCTGAAGTAAGGGTGGTAGGTGGGGTGGTTGGGGTGTGGTAAATGCATTTAATTTATGATTATTTGACCTACGTCAAAGCAAAAGCTCATTATACATCTATACACAGTATAGAACACTCAAGGCCAGGTCCTAACCCAAATAAATAATACTGAGTATATATACATTTGTAGGTGTATATGTAAGCACGCCCGTATAAAGTCCGTTTGATTTATAAGCATTTGCAAAAAAAGTTAGTGCCAAACAAAACACATATATAAATATAATTTTAATTGCAAATGTGCAAAACTGTTTGTGCTTGTATATATGAATGTATGGCTAAAGTTTAATATACTTTCGCTTTTATTTTTGTTGTTGCTGCCCAAATAAATAAATAAAAATGAAAATTATAATGAAATTTGTTTAAAATTGTTTGACTGTGCAGTTCAAATGCAAAGCTGCATAGCAATCGAGAGTAGAAGGTTAGTTTATCTGAGTCGCTGCCTTTATACCCTTACAGATATATGTACACATTTACGATTAAAGCAGAATATAGTAGGCTTAGTCACCAAATAAACTTATCTTAAAGTTTGCAATGAATGACATCGAAAATTGATCCCATTTTCATGGAACATTCTTCACACTAAGTGTTGGCTTTTAATAGATGGCTCTTATGGCACCTATATATGTTAGTTCGATCTTTATTATGTTTAAAATACAGACAAAGGATCTCTAAATATTATATATGTATATGTATGAAATTATAATATAATACGTAAAAGTTTTCCATACTATTTTGTGGTTGATCTGAAAATTGTTCTCTTATAATGACTTAAAAGCTTACAGTGGAAATTTGACTTGGTTAACTTGAATAGTAATGACCCTTTTCCACGAGAAACACTCAATATGATCATCATGTTTTAAGCTAATAACTAGATGAAGCTTTTCTTAAAGACTTTCACATATACAAGAGACTGAAATTAGAAGATGAACCAAGATTCCTTCTTCTAGGCTCTATATAAAATTACTTTTGCTAAAATTTTATTGAAAATACTTTCATCTCGAATCTATTTGCACTGAGTACTTATTGCAAGGGTATCAAAAATCTAATTTTGACTATTGTAGAGCGGCTTAGCTAATTCTCTCTCTCTCTCTCTGTCTCTCTTTGTCTCTTATTGCACCAAACACAAAGAGAGAGTGAGAGAAATGCACCTATATTGCACATGCGCTGCTGTCAAGCGAGCAAAGTAATAACAACAACAACAATAAGGCATACAATTTCAAGGTTAAAGTGCAACGAAACCGCAATACTTTTGCACACACACACATACACACACACACACACACTCACTCACGCACAAGCACTTCCACTTGTTTGCCTTTGGGGGTTGATTTTGGCTGCCAGCAATAACTATAGATACACATTTTTTGTTTGTTTTTGTTTTTGTTGTCTTTTTTTGCAATTAGCATAAATTGCATTCTTTGTATTGTCCTTGAAATTCTGATATTGATATCATGTTGCTGCTGCCGGCCTGTTTGATTAGATAATGCGAACAGCAGTCAAGTTGAGTCGCAACGCATCGTTGAATTCAACGCCAAAGGCAAAAACTGAAAACAAAAACAAAAACGAAAAACAAAAAATGCGGATGAGAGGCAGCTCTACGTTTGCAATCTATGCAATTTTGCATTCTATTCGCATTTGCACACATTCTCTACTTGTGACTCAAGGTTATGATGATGATGATGATGCTGTACACCTCCTCCTCCTCCTCCTACCTCTTTCTGCTCCCTAGAAAAAAGCTCTAGCAAATTATTACACACTAACACACACAAACAGACAAATGCAAAACCAAATAGCACACACAAATGTATTTTATCAGCTGCCCGCTCGCCTTCATGCCCTTTCCAATGCCAGGCTGCCTATGACTGCCCCTCTCCAGCTCTCTCTCTCCCTCCACCTCTTCTTTCGACCAATTTGGTTGGCTCGTTTTCATTTCGATTTGCATGCACATAAAATAAAATAAAATGTGAGTTCTATAACTAAGTATATGAGAGGTCTGTCTCGACTGCACACGATATAGTCTGTTGCTGCTTTCCCGCTTATATATTTTCAGCAGCAGCATTCGCTCATATTTTACATTTCCGGGTTTTGGCATGCACACGCCCGCTGCAGTCATCTAGGAGGCGAATAGTGTTTTAGCAAGTTTTTGTAATTACAACATTTTCTAGTGGCGCATAAAATAACATAATTTTACAGTAGCTTTTTTTCCAGCAATTATTTTTGGCCATTAACTATGACATATAGCAATGAGAGAGAGACGCTGAAATAAGAGATTGTGCTGCTGTTGGTTATGGCGACTGGAAAGTGGATCGAAAGTATTTCATAATAGAGCAGAGCATGCAAAATGTGATAAGAATTTTGTTAGTCAGTTGTTTGCTGAATTATTAAAATGTTAGTTGAGACAGGAGAAAGCAGAAGATACTTAAATTCAGACACTTTTCTATTAATATAGGTGAAATGGGCTTTAAAGTAAAATGTGAAATATATTAAAAGATGATTAGATGACTTTGTTCTTCAAAGTACAGCGTTAAAAGAAGAGCAAACCAGCACAACAATGTCTCGTTGAAATACTTTCCAGATGTGCCATTTATGCCTTGCGACAAAAATTATAAATAGCCTCTGCTTATTAAAACAAAAGAAGTACACTAAAATTTAGCTTTACATTCTGACTTGAAAAGCCATATTAGCCCCAAAGATTACCATGCAGTTGGAACTTCATCCTCCACAAGGACTGTGGGTGCATTCACCAGAGACTCTTCATCAATGATTAGAAAAAGAAAACCCTTCAATGATATGATCAGTGATCTACAGCTGATAATTATGCTGTTTTTGTCAACCACAAGATAGGATACTCACCATATTTTCTTAGTCGAACTCTGGAGTAATTGACATTTGCTGAGTTCTTAATATTATATCCATAATATCAACTAAATCATTTGCTTGTTGCTTTAACTATAAGTAAAAATGATTAAAAATGTGCAATATATTAAATATTTAGATTATTTGAATAGTCTTAGTTTCCTATATAAATCTTATATAAATAGTACTCTTACTAAGACATAACTTCCGCCATTGATAGCACTCTTAGCAGCACTCTATTTGAAGTGATTCCTAATATTTCAGTTAATATATAAATACGTTTATTTCGTATATATACTAATATGTGACGCACATATGACCTTCCGAATTTCCAGAAAGATTAGAAAAGTTAAATATTAATTGCAAAATACACAACACCACACATACACTCACACATGCATACACTCAAACATCTAAGCATACAACAAATATTTACATTACACTTATAAATGCATCGTAAAATTTGTTTATTCATTGAAACTACTTAACAGATACGCGTAGATTTCCTAGATACTTGTACTGTCCATGCCCAGGGGTTTGTAGAACAAACTGACATATATATATATATACATACCGATAATTTATGGGCACACAAATTTAACACAGTTATCAGTATATACGACTGATATACTAGTAGTGCATCGATGGCTATCGCATACTTGTCCTTGAAATACGTATGTATGGGTGAATGTGTAATACATTTGTTCAGTTTTCATACACTTTAAATGCGGTATTCGAAATTTGTTAGAATATTTGCAATATCTGGAACTGAAATCAGTCGATAAGATGTTTAATTTGGGGAACTATAACACATAGCCAACATAGAAAGCCACTGTCTAACTTTTAGTTACAGTTTGAAAATTGTGCTAAATAGTTAAAGCTAGCCGATCAAATTCCTAACATAACCTTATTAACTTATTATGATCCATTAGTCTCTTTAATTTTGCTTCATTTGATCCATTTTCAGTAGCACATTTTATAATATATCTGATGTGGAAGCTTTGGTTAAGAAGATTAACATTCTTTATAGGAAAATTGCCCTCGTTGTTAAGCATTGTTAATGCTAATCTGGTTTCAGTCTCTATTTCAGTTTTCGATCAAAATCCTATATCATATAATCGCACAATCCATCATATCTAAAATATTATTCTCATACTTAAAGGGTATATAAATATTTCTACATAGCTTCAGCTAGATTTCCTTTCTTGTTTCGTTTTTCGTTTCGAAACGCTTCCCCATTGCAATTTGATAAAGATCGATGCGGCAGCGCCAGCAGATGGCGGAAGTTTTTACAGTCGAGAATAACACACACAAAAATTTATTATGAGCATTAGGAATATAAACATAGGCAGAGCAAAACTAGCAAAAAAAAAAAGTACACAGCCAGACGAACAGACACACACACACACACACATGGCGTATGCGCAATATGCAAAAGCTTATCAAATGCACTCGTCGTCAGAGCGACGTCAGCGGGTCGTTTGCGTTCAAGTTGAATGTTAAACTCAAGCGTCGCAACGTTTGTATGCATGTGGTTGTGGGTGTGTGTGTGTGTGTGTGTGTGTCTGTGTCACTGTACTTGACAAATTTATTTGTGCAGTTTTTCAGTTTCATTTTATTTTCATTTATTATGTGTTGGTTAAGCACGAAATGCGTTCGTGTCTATGTACAAAGCTATTTATAAGTATACGCCCTGTAGCCAGCACAGCAATACCAACCCTTTGCACCGCTACCCCACCCATTCGGTGTCCTTCAAATGCAATTGTGCGATGATTAGAAACGCAAAGCATTGCGCTTTTTTTTACTTTTTGTTTCAAATGCGGCGCTACTGCGGTGTATTTGTTTAGCTGCAGTTGTGTGTGCGTCGCTGTTTATTTTCATTTTCACAGAGATAGTGAAAAGCTTTTTTGGCGCACTATCTATAGGCCCGCCCAGTGTCCACTCAGCCGATCCGCCAAACTTTTGTGCAAGCATTATTTGTTTATTTTAGTTGCATTTCTAGCTTCCTATTTACGCTCACTTTGAACGCATCAGTCCGTAAGCTAAACATATACTACATATGTTTATGTAGGAGAACACTATCAGATATTGCATCAGTAACAATCTTGCATTTGCCTTTTGCCAGACGAGCGAAAGTCATCTACAGAACCCTTTTAGTTGTTGCGCTTTATTTGCATAATCTAAAATCGAAAGTACCAAAAATAAAAAGTGGTCGCCCGACTGTCCCATGGTCCAAGTGTCTGCATTTCTGACGGCGCCAACTGGCAGACCAACCCACACAAATGCACACACATTCACACACACACACACACACACATACATGTACAACTTGTAGCCAAAATAAATGCATTTGAACGCTTTTGCTTTTCGCACATTTCCGCACTCATCATCATCAAAATAGAATAAAGTGCAATTGCGAATGCAATGCAAGTGCAAGTGCAGCTATAAACACACACACACACACACATACATTCATACAGAAACTTGCATCCGTATTGTTGCCGCCATTGCCATTGCCACTGCCGGCATCAACGCCATCGCCATACCCACCATCGTTGTCTGGGCGCAAAAAGTTCTCAGTTATGCTGTCGTGGCTCACAGTTTGCATTCGAATTCAACGTGCGTGTATATAGTGCGCAGATTTAGTTTCGTCAGCTCCTTGAAAGGAGGAGTATAAGCATTGCACAAACTCATATAGTCAGTCGTACATACATATTTATAACATAAAATGGTCAGCAGCTTGGGTGAGTTGAGTTTGAGTTTGAGTTGTCTATAAAAGTGTCGAGCGTTTTGATAAGCCCTGCAAATAAGAGCTAGTTTTATATTATATATATATATATTGATATTTATTATAAAGACAGATAAGAATCATAATCTGAATTAGACACGATTAGATTCCTGAAAATGGTTAGATAATTCATTAGTTCAAGCTTCTAAGGAAAATCGAAGCAATTTTTAATAGTTTTTACAGAGAAACAAGTAAGAACGCTATAGTCGATATTCCGACTATAAGATACTCGTACTCATCCTTTATTCAATATTCGACACACTCAAAAGTGTGAAAAAAATGGGGTGTGCTCATACAAAATGTTTTTTTTTACTATTTTGTCTGCAATTATTATCCGATCTTAACAAAACTCGGCAAATCGGTAGATTATGTGCTTATACATATACAAACTGAGTTTCAACTAAATGTATTGGAATTTGTGTAAGATATAAAGATTTGCGGGGGCGGGAGGGGGCAAAATTTAAAAACAAACTTGATCTGAAACCCCCACAAGGGAGTCTACATACCAAATTGGGTCTCTCTAGCTCTTACAGTCTCCGAGATCTAGGTGTTCATATGGACGGACAGACGGGCATGGCTAGATCGACTCGGCTGTTGATGCAGATCAAGAATATATATACTTTATGGGGTCTTAGACGCTTCGTTTACTCAACTAGAGTACGAGTATCATGAAGAGAAAAACTGAGAAGTTGTTTGAGGCTCAAGCTTCCGCTTCTGCACGATTCCCAAATGCAGTTTAATGCATTAAATATTTGGCCTATAAGTAATTGAATTTTCAAAGTAATTCCCAAAAAGTTTAATTTTCTCTTTCAAAATTCGTAAATTCATCAAATAAATACATAAACGTTTAAAAATCGTAGCAATATAAACGATAATTGCACAACTCTGCAGTACATTTTCATGTAACTGTGCATTTGAGCCCTTTCTTAACTGTCTTTTCGGGCCAAAACCTTGCACAATAAATTCATGATTGCGCCGAAAACCTAAAATATAACGCCACATTTATCGATGCTATCACCGGGGGCAGAACAACGGCAACGTCCCACCGTCACCACTGTCACCACCATCACCATCACTATCACCACTCAAACTCAGAGCGTCATGCAGAGTGCAGGGAGGCAAAAGCTTTTGCGTAGCCAACGAGTCGCTTGCATAAAATGTACTCAAAAGCGTCACCCCTTTGCGAATAGAAATACTGAAACTTGAGTTAGAATCTCTTGAAGCCGCTGGCGCCGCCACTGCAGTTGAGTGAGTGCATCGACTCGCATAAGCCGGGTGGCGAGTGAGCTTTTTGATGGGCTGCATGCCGGTTGCTCGGTCGTTCGGCATACGGTCTACATATATGGGTCAGTAGTAGGAATACACTCGAGTCGGAGGCGTCAACATTTATATATTCGAAAATTTGCTCGAAATTTTGTCCGCTAATTTCCGCATAGTTGCATTTGTGAGCGCATTTATATATACCTATATATGTGTATATATACAGAGAATCCAACAGTTCCAACGGGAATGCATAGAGAACGCGGCTCAGTATGCCATTAAGTATGCGGTGCGGTTGGTTGTCAGCAACGGAGTCGTAAACGGCGGGATGCCGCAAGCCGCAGTAGTAGCAACCACTATATTGTTGAAAATTGCCAAGAAAATTTAAAAAAAGTAAAAAAAAAAATAGAACTGACATAAGGCATACGAACAGGCACGGTTATACGTTGGGCTGAACAATGCGGCGTATGCGTAATGTGTCAGAGCCAGCGACAGCAAGCGAAGCAAATCGAAATGAAACAGAAAGTGATGCGTAATTTGCGCAGCTCCAAGTCTATTAGCAAATATAATATTCAGTGGAGAAAAACCCAAGGGCAGCTTAGAAAATTAACAGGAATATTATAATTATTAATTAGTTAAATTAACAAAAAAAAAAAAAATGAATGAAAACGCCAATGCAAATGCAGCAGAGAAAAACGAAAGTACAAGCAACAAACATCAGAGCAACAACTATAACAATTGTTCACGTGAGTTCTCGGTAATTATTTTTGAAGAATTCTTTCTGGTGTGTATTTATGCCCGGAAAAGCAATTGAAAGGTAGCGGATTTGTTTTGGGTGAAAGGGCGGAGGGGGAGCGCCACCCTATTCAATCTGCTGCCCCTGAACGTGAACGTGTAACCTCCATTAAGGCCGCAATTTTGAACTATACAAACATACGACGACGACGACGACGACACGAACCACACATACACACACACACACACACACATACCGCACACCCTTCCGCAGCCACCCTTTGCCGCTGCGGTCTTGCTGCTCAACTGTAGTTAGCTTTTTTTGCCGCCGATAACGTAGAACGAGACGCCATTGAAATATATGTACACGACGAATGCAACACTGCAATCACATGGACAGGAAAATATTTTGAGTGCACACAATTTTTGAGTGGAAACTGTGTGGACGATTGAAGCTTTCTTTTGCAATTGTGTGTATGTGAGTGTGTGTGCAAAAGTGAAAAGTAAGGCGGGAAAGCGTTCAGCTTCAGACTCAAAAATTCTTGTAGGAATTTTACAACTGCTAAATACTATATGCTATATTACTATATAGGATAAGTTCTCTAAAAGATCTGGAAGTATTTCTTCTAGCTTCAAAAGGTTGGGAGATGAACTTGGCCTGATCAATCTGAACTTTAATAATAATAAAAATTTTAATTATTAAAAGTTTAAATTTCAATCTATAGACTTTTATAATGTATGATTTTCTTTATCTTTCCCTATATTTTACAGATCAAATAAAACTTTAAAAACGAGAAAAAAAAACCAACTTAAATATAGCATAAAGAATCAAATACAACAATTAGTAGCTGTAGTTCAACATGCATGGACATCATCATCATCAGCAGCATCAGCAGCAGCAGCAGATCAATATGAAGACAGCGGGCAATGCTCACCCACAACAACAGCAACCACACATAGCCATACAGCAACAACAGCATCATGCACAACCACACGCCCATGCCCCTGCATCCTCAGCAATAATACCGCCACCACCATCACAGAAGCTATCAAGGAGGGCGCGCAGTCGCAGTCGCAGTCGAAGTCCCAGCCCCGATGGCACGCAAGATTATGATGTGACGCGCATGCGTGAGGAGGACTTTGAACGTCTGGCCGTATATCTGGTGCCCGATGTTCAGGCGGAGCGTGGTTTGCCCAATCGGGCGGACAAAACTCTGCCACGTAGCCTGACGCTCAAGTCGTCCATGGTCTACTCAACGCCAAATGTTAAGGTGAAATATTAAATGCAACTTAAGGCAGCAATCGAAACTAACAATGCTGTGAAAACTTACTCGCTTACAGACTGAAGGAGTTTGGAGCAGCGGCGTCATACCGCGCGGCACACGCTTTGGCCCATTTGAAGGCATTCCAACCTCAAACTATCCCAATGATAAGAATAAGGCGCGCTATTTCTGGCGGGTAAGGATTTCTTAAATATATATATATTTCTATATATATCTATATATTCATACACATCAGCTTAGGGACTGCATATATTCCATATATTGTTTGCATTTTGATTTCGTTCCGGCCGTTAAATCAAATCATAATCACAGCCACATTTTCATGCTCTCTCGCTGCCTCCCAAATAAAAACGCAACTAACCAACTGGTGTATCTCTTAATTTTTAATTTCATGTGAATAAAACCCAAACCAAAATACCAAAAAAAAAATAAATAAAAAAAAAACCAATACTAAAACCCAAAACCAAATCGCATTGACACGAAAAATTCAAAATTTATATTTTGCATTTTGGAAAATTGAACGTTAATCAGGTGCAGGGAACACGCCACATAACCTATGGGAATATTAAGGTACCACTCACTTTTTTATGCTTTGTTTAATTTGTGTACTTGCTCTCTCTCTCTCTCTCTATCTCTCTCTCTCTCTCTCTCTCTCTATCGCTGTCTCTTTCGCTCTCTGTCTGTCTAATTCTCCCTATAAAACGTTATTGAACCTGAGCACTCTGTATGTCTAAGACACATTCCTCCATATCCTTTCTAACTCTCGTTGCACTGCTATCTTTTGTAGAATGTTTCATGTTATTGTTGTTGTCGTTTAAGCGGCGTTTACACTCAGCATTGGACTGCATTGCTACGTGTGAACGTCTCTTAGCTCACTGGCTCACTGTTGGTCTCTGGAAGAGCTCTGGAATTCTCTCATTAAGCCTGCTATGCATTTCTTCTCTTCCTCTCTGTGGTACAGATCTTCAAGGATGATGATTTCTATTATCTGGATGGGTCGGATCGTTCACAGTCCAACTGGATGCGCTATGTGGCCTCGGCTTATAGTCTGTCGGTAATGAATCTGGTGGCGTGCCAGCACCAGGAGAACATCTATTTCTACACCACCCGCGACATTTTGCCCAATGAGGAACTGATGGTCTGGTACTGCAAGGACTTTGCCACCCGGCTGGGCTACGATGTTGATCCCGAACGTACCATCTTTGGCGCCTGCAAGCAGGATGTCGAGGAGCAGCTGGAAGAGGAGGAGGACGAGGATGACGACCTGACGACGGCGCCACCCAACAAGAAGCCACACTATTCAATGCCCGCGCCCGATATTCCCGCCGAGGTTGCGGTCAGCCACATCACATATGTGATGGGCCTGCATCTGCCAGGTGGGGCGCCTCCTCCATCCACTGGACAATGCTGTCGTCGCGCCAGCCCTCTGGGTCATGTTACGACCACCTCAGGTGGGCCTCATCATCCTCATCCACATATTCAGCACAGTAGGCACGCTTCGGTCATAATTGGCCAGGATAGATCGCCGTTAAATAGCGACAAGGACACGGCCGGTTCCCCATTGTCCGGCATGGAGCACCAGCTGACGCCGCAGGATGGTAGCGTACGTTCTGTCAGATCGGATGAGGGCTATCACAGCAACGAGTGTCAAGAGGATGGCCTCACGCCACCCGAGGACTCCAGCGATAGCGAAAGTGAGCACAACTATGTCCTGGACTGCTCCAAGAAGGCAATCGCACCCAAGGAGACGGTCATTGCGCAGGCGCAGAAGCCAATCAGCTCGCCGCCCACTATCACGACCACGCCCACCATAACAATGGCGCCCGCAGCGACAGCCACTGTCACGACGCTGGTCGAAGCGGACAAGAACGAGTATCGCAAGTTCAAGGTGAAGATGCCGCTGAAGTACGAATTCAAGCACAAGAGCTGCGTGAAGCAGGAACCGCTCAAGGACATTGACGAGCACCATCAGCACGTCATCGAGGGGGAGGTGGAAGAGGAGCATGATCTGCATAAGCTGCACGAACTGCACGCTGAGGAATCGGTATGCCCCACGACCACCACAACATTGGGCGAAGCGGAGGATGAGCGTCTCCACCTTGAACTCGAAAGGGAGAGAGAGCGGGAGCTGACCGCCAATCCCCAGCCTGCCTCTTCCACGGTCATTGTGCTGGAGAACAGCTCTGGTGGACAAACACGTACCATTGTGCCCTTAAGCAAGCCCTATTATGAGGCTGATCCACCTGCAGAACGGTATGTGCGTTTCCCTCAGGCCAGCTCAAGCATTCTGGAGACCATTCTAACCAGTCAGCATCGTCTGGAAGCGGCTGCCAATGCCTGTCGGCAAGCCAATGCTGCTACGCCACCGCCGACATCACCGACAGAGATGGCCTACAGCTACAAGAAGTCGCAGCGCTATGGTAATGCTGTGAGTCCTGACTCTAGTTCGAATCTGGGCCAACCGCAAGAGCTGTCCGGAACAGGACCTGTGCTAGGCGTTGGCGTAGGAAGCGGAGTTGGCGAGCAGGAACTCAGTCGTGCAGCCTTAATTAAGGGCGAGTGCTCCCCGCCGCCGCCCCCGCATCACCATAACGTGATCTTTTCACCAGCCGCTGCGTATATGAGCGGCGAGGGCGGGCACTCGCCCACGCCCAACTATCCTGGCTATCCCCATTACGCCTCAGCCAGCGGACAGTCGTTGCATGCAGCCACCTCTACGTTCCACTCGCCACCGCACAGCTCGCACTCGCCATTTGACCGTCAATCGAATGCCTCCAGCGGAGGTGGATCCGCGTCCAATCTCCATCTACTGCAGAGCAGCACGCAGATGCTGAACCATCCGCTGATGCAGCCGCTGACGCCACTGCAGCGACTGTCTCCACTGCGCATCTCGCCGCCGAGCAGCCTCAGTCCCGATGGCAATTCCTGCCCGCGAAGCGGCAGTCCCTTGAGTCCCAACTCTCTGGCCTCCCGGGGCTACCGCTCGCTGCCGTATCCGCTGAAGAAGAAGGATGGCAAGATGCACTACGAGTGCAATGTGTGCTGCAAGACCTTTGGTCAGCTGAGCAACCTAAAGGTACACCTGAGAACGCATTCTGGCGAACGGCCATTCAAGTGCAATGTCTGCACCAAGAGCTTCACCCAGCTGGCGCATCTGCAAAAGCACCATTTGGTCCATACGGGGGAGAAGCCGCATCAGTGCGACATCTGTAAGAAGCGCTTCTCAAGCACCTCCAATCTTAAGACGCATCTGCGGCTGCACAGCGGCCAGAAGCCGTATGCCTGCGACCTCTGTCCCCAGAAGTTCACACAGTTCGTCCATTTGAAGCTGCACAAGCGTCTGCACACCAATGATCGGCCCTATGTGTGTCAGGGTTGCGACAAGAAGTACATAAGCGCCTCTGGTCTGCGCACGCACTGGAAGACCACCAGCTGCAAGCCCAACAATCTTGAGGAGGAGCTGGCTATGGCAGCGGCGGCGACGTCCGAGTGTCTGGGTAAGTTGTACTAACATTTTGTACCGCCAAACTCCTCTTAATCTTAATTGTTACTTTTGCAGACAAGGATCTGCCGGAGCCGGATTCGCGCGAGGCTTACGAGCAACTGCAACAGCACATGCATCCAGTTCATCCCAGTTTGCGTCACATGGGTGCTGGCGCTCAGTCGCCACCGCGTCTCATTCCTCTGGGCGGACAAGCGGGACTGCATATGCATGGAGCAGCAGGACCAGGACCACATCAGCAGGCGGCTCCACATCCAACCCATATGATGTTGTCACAGCATCAGCATGCAGCTCCACCAGCGCCCATGCTATTGACCACGACCAGCCAATTGGGGCCACCACCTACGCACCACAACCACCTACAGCAGCAGCAGCAACAGCAGCAGCATCAGCAGCAGCAGGCACAGGCCTCACCAACGCCCAACCGGCAATCGCATCCCCATGCTCATGCACATCCACACCAACTGCAACAGCATTCACCGCAGTCGAGC
Organism: Hirtodrosophila duncani; assembly: GCA_037043425.1. Taxonomy (NCBI): domain Eukaryota; kingdom Metazoa; phylum Arthropoda; class Insecta; order Diptera; family Drosophilidae; genus Hirtodrosophila; species Hirtodrosophila duncani. The sequence goes on from JBAMBM010000194.1 coordinate 3,830,591, forward strand.
CTCAAGGCATTGAAGCCGCTGCCAGAGTCCGCCTACATGCATGCCCCGCCTCCACATGTGCAGGCCCAGGAGAATCGACCATCGGTCATCGAATCCTCCAACCAGCCCATGATCATCGAGTGCACGTAAGCGTGGTGAATGCAGCTGCAGCAGTGGAGTTGGGAGTTGGGAGTTGCGAATCCAGTTGGACAGAGGCTGAACAAGGATGTGAAATCGAAGTGCAATAATTTAACTAAGCTTAAGTTACGCAAATAGCAATTAATGTTAAGAAATCAGAACCGAAGGGACAGACGAACCTAAACAGAGCAAGCACAAGCATACATAACGGTATTATTATAGTTGTATATACTACTTCAGGCACCCCCTCACCCGTAATCCTCAAAATTGAAATTTCATTTCGCGCTATGAAAACAAGATCTCAACAATTGGCAGTCCCTTAAAAATACAAAATGAGAAAACGTAAGAGAAAAACAAAGAGAGAAAACTGAAAGCATATTATTTTTGATAAATATTTTTTAAATATTAAATAAAAGGAAAACCTAATTCGAAGAGGTAAATTCTTATGAATTCGAGTGTTATTGTTGGTTTTGTAAAAACAGTTATATACACTGACACAAATTTGAAGTAAATAAATATGCAACAATTTGAATAAAAATGAAACGAAATTTTCAAATGGGCAAAAATTGAACATGCATTTACATTTGATTTGAGTTTTGAGGCGCGTTTAGCTTGTAAGTTCTTAAATTAAAAACGAAATAAAAAATAAACAGTTATGCAGACATAGATACATAATAAAAAAAAAACGCATACATAAAGCTAATGATATACGAAGTACATAACATTATTAGATTCAAGTTGCCTTATTTGAATTTCGTTAGCACTGAGCAAAACCAACATTGGCGTGGCATTGCAAAATGGATTTAAACACGAAATGGAATGAAAAACAAATATATAAAATATTAAGCAAAATATACATATTTTATATATGAATATATATATATGCATATATATTATATGAAAAATAAATTGCTATAAACAAAAATAGAAGAAAACATATGTACATACAGATTTCTCTAATGATTATTTCTCGTGTAGTTTGAAAATCAGTTGAACAATTGAAATTAAACATAAATTTTTACGAATCGCTTAATTGACTAACTGTAGTTTATAACTATTATTAATTATATAGCCACGTAGTGTTTAATATTATTATGATTATTATTATTATTATCATTATTATTATTGAACAAACAAAAACAAAAAAAGATGAAAAATAAGCAACTAACCACAACATGATTAAACAAAACATAAATGAAAAACTTAGCTGAAAATCGGTGCTTTTGACTGTTTCCATTTGTCCAACATTTACAAATGTATTTGTATTATGACACACACACACACACACACACACACACACACATACACATATTAATTATTATATGCTAAACATTACAAACATATATACATACATACATACATATAAATATTAGTACACATAAACAACTATATATAAACGTAGCTAAACTTACAATAACCATAACAAAAATCAAGTAGCTGCAATATGTTGTATTTTTTCCTATCAATAGTTTCAAATCCAGATTCAGATTCAGATTTTAAACCAGAACAAGGTCTATATTTACTTATCAAACTACTTTTGTCAGCTGTTTCATATTTTACTTGTAAATCTCTTTCAAACTTCATATTCAATTTCAAATATCTAATTGCATACAAATTTTACCAAAATTATAGAAAAAAAAATAAGGAAACACACTCAATTATAGTCCTCGTTTTGCTCTGATCTTTAATAAGTTATATAAATTAGACCATATGCTAATGGCTTAGTTCATTATTTTGTCTAAATACTAAGCTTATAATATTAATGAGGCTGACTAGCATTAAGTAAATATAGCATAATATAGCGGACATATAACTGATAGAAACTATATGTACGTTTAAATGTATATAAGTATATTATACCATATTTGAATACATATATACATATATATATATATATATATATATATATATATATATATATGTATATATATATATGTATGTATATATATATATGTATATATATATATATTATTAATAATTATTATTATTATATTAAAAACCAGCGAAAGCAAGCTGTAACTGTAAGACACGACACCAATTTGTAGTAAGTATTTTCTATGGGCGGGATTGGCACACCAGGCGTATGCTTAATGCCTGCGCCAAGCATGTAAAGAAGCTGCGGTTGTGTGCCAGCAGCGTGTGGGGGCTTAGCAGTTTAGCATCTTGAGACTAAGACTATGCAAAATAAATTTTTGTATTTTTGTATTCGATACAAAGAATAGCGTGCAATGACGGCACGAAGTATGTTATAGCCTAGCCTAGACTAGCAATAGCTTATATATACATTGATATATATATATATATTATATATAGCTTAAGATTTCTAATTATATGCAATATTTATATACGCATTATTATTATTATGTAACTATGAAAACCAACAAAACGATTGACACTGATCACTGATGATGATATGATGGAAAATTGAGAAAATGCCTACCATACATGGAAAATATAAAAGACGATAATCAAAATTATTAAAAGCACATTTGATTTTTTATTGTTTCTTCGCTCAAAATTTTCGTTTTTCGTATATTTTACAGCCTGACAGACACAGCACTGTGACTTGATTTCCATAAGTTATTGATATCAAGTTCAGTTCAAGCACATTCATAGCATTCTTAGCATAGATCATTGCCATAGTTCATATAAAGCGAAACTGAAAACAAAATGACAACAAAGCTACATGCATAATACTTTCCTATTTGTGAGACTGAGACTGAATGAATTACTATATACATAAATATATATGCAATACAATACTCGTAACATCAAAAACTGACACATACTTATATAAACAAGCCAAGGCAATTGACATCAAAATCAAGCGGAATGAATACCTATTGTACAATTTATTTTGCAGAGCCACAAAAAACACTTTTCGACATACTTTACAATGCATTTTGCTAAAAAGAAAAACCAATAAATAACGAACAACAACGTTTTTTACCAACCATTTATAGCCTTTGGTTGCTCTTCTTCCCCAAGCATTGTAATATATTATTAATAAACTCTATATATATATATATATATTTATACCAACAACACACATACATACGTAGTCGTAGAGAGCTATAGCTATATATACATGCCCTTGGCTATGTTTTGGGTTTATGTTTAAGGCTATGGCTATGTCTAATGTCAACTTAAACATAGTAGACCAGAAAGTGCTTACATTAGCTTTCCTTCATTTTCATTCTTTCTTCGTTTCCTGTGCACTTTCCTGTCTAGTTTGTTTAAGCGTCATTGGCCGGAGGCCCCAACTTGTACAGTAATTGAAATCTGTTTCAGGATTCAAGTGACGACAACACGTAAATTTAAATGGAGAATAAATGACTGCTTCTTAGTGTTATAAGTGACTCTGATTTAAGTCGAAACACAAAAGATCAAAAATCAATTATAAACAAAAAAGGAATCAAATCCAAATATATTGCATTATCTATTCAATAAGTATGAGTATATTGTAAACCTTAATTGCAACCATATATACGATATGTGTATTGTATTTAATTCCCCCCAACCCCATACTATGTCTGTCTGTATATTTTTACGCATATAATACGTATACATATATATACTACTTATGCATACATACTCGTATATAGTTCATGTAGAAGAGCCTCTGTTATATGTTCTGATTGATAGATTGGTAAATCGTACACACATACATATAGTATAGTATATTGAATTTCAAATTGTTTTCATGTGTCCACAAAATGTACAAAATTGGTTTTAAAACGCAGCGAATTTTATTTGCAATCATAACAATAATTGCAATCAAATCATTATATCTATTATTATACAGTTGGCATTTTTTGTTAAGAATCCATTGAAAGTTGTTCATTTAATGAGCCTAAAGTCTACATAGTCTACACCTCTTAAACCACATCCATAATTGACTATATATATGCATAATACTATGTATTGTATTTACAAAATTGTATGCACAAATCCAAAAGAAAATTATTACATCATTTGAATGCAACTTAAATTCCTATTAATTATATAAAATATCTCTAAATATCTCTTAAATCACAATTAATAAAAGTACAGAAGAAAATGCGAATGAATAAATAATATGAATAAAAAACAAACACAAAAATATTTCATACTAAAAATATAATAAAAGTATAATGTGTGTTTTAGTATTGAACTCAATGTGGCGGCGGGTAGACTAATTTCAATTGATTTGAATAGTTTCTAATGTTTGGTTAAAGGACTCGACCCGGTGGTATATTGTCACACAAACGTATTCGCCCACCCCTCGCTTAGAAATCAGGCTTTGTTTTTTAGTGAAAGATCACCTAGGTTAGGTTAAACATACCTCTTGTATAGTAATAAGCTTCAGTTAGAGCTTGCAACAAGGCGCATCAATAAGGGAGTACGTAAAGACTACGTAAACTCTACTCTATATTGTTTCAAGTCGGAATAAAAGTCAGGAATAAAAGCAATTCGCCAAGGTTATTGTTTAAACTAATTGCCGGACAAGGTCTATGCACGGAGATAGTAGCTTCCTTTTCCTGGGAGAATCATTGCCTTCCACTATCGTACGGCACACCTATTACTATATATATATGTATATATATTCAAACTCACAACTCACACAACGCCTTTCATTCGCCATACACATATTGTTGCATACTCTTAGCGGCCAAGTGCTCCAATTGGCATATGCGTTATGGGAACATGCCTTCTCTTTGTTGCAAAGTTTAACCAAATGAATGCTTCAGTGTTACCCAAGAAAATCGTTTCTGTTATTGTAAATCAAAATATTTGGCTCAAAATAATTCTAAATACATCTACAAGTACGTGTCTTTTCTCCATAGATATCTTATAGATCTTACCCCTAAAGTATGCCTTATAAAATTGTATTAACACAGTGGAATATCCTATACACCCATAGCAGACCAAGATACACCTAAGTCTGTTTTTACACGGTAGATTGGTTCCAGAAGAAGCCGTGTAAAAAAAAACCGTGTAAAAAAAGACATTGATCGTATACAAAAATGGGTGATTTGTTCCTAATCTCTAAAACCTATTAAAATTAGTGAAAAACAAGAATTTTTAAGAACAAGAATTCATGTTTATTTTATTAAATCAAATATATAATGCTTATTTTCACAAGCATAGGAATTAATGATAAAAAAGATATGCACTCTAATCTTAAAAGTACATAATATAAATTAAATGCGTGGCAAGTTCAGGAACTAAACAACTATGTTGTGAACGAAAAGAATAGGTTATTCAATTTTTAAGGTAAAAAATAAAATAAAATAAAATAAGTGATAATCGTAAATACAGCAACGCGTATACATTCACTATCATCGCTGGAATAATTTTGAACTGGACTTTCTCTTGCTCGTTCGGCATCTACATTTTGAAAAATGAACTCTGTTATGAGCCGTTGTTCGCCAATTCTTGCTACCTCTTTGTATAATTCCTTGTAACGAGCCATACAAGAATTCAGCTCACGTTGGAATTGTGCAGCTCTTTCGACATTGGGATCATTTTTGTGATATGAACATACTTCGCAAAAATTAAATTTGACAACAAAATTTGAAGTACATAAAATTTCAAATCGTGCTAAATGGAATAAAATCGTGTAAAAAAATTAAAAATATTAAATTTTCAAACCGTGTTATATCAAAACCGTGTAAAAAAAGACCGTGTAAAAACAGACTTAGGTGTACATAGAATCTCACAAGGAACTCAAGAGTCTTGGACAATTCCTTTCATTGTACATAAAAAAGCATCTGCGACCCCATAAAGTATATATATTCTTGATCGGCACTACCTAGTCTAGTCTAGCCTAGTCGATATAGCCTTGTCCGACTGTCTCGTTGTCCGACTGTTTATAAGCAAACTACTCTCTCTCCTTTCTCTGTTTTGAAGCTATCGCCTTGTAGTTTTCGCAGTTGGCTTCTTTATGAAGTAAGCTGCTCATGTGTAAAAATCATAAATATCATACTACCAGAACATAAGCTTCCATTTTAAGGCATATAAATGAAAACTTTGTGCAGTAGATTTGGCTACAAAATTTCACTTGAAAGCGATATTTGTGCTAACCCTATGCTCACCCTCTCTCACTCACAAACTCATTTCTTGGCATACAAATGTGTTTTATGTATGAATATGTATATGAAAGATTGTATATGATGATTCCTATCAGATTACTACCGCTGCCTGTTGCCACAGCTGAAGGAAACACATTTTACACTGCTAAGTTTTCTTTCCTTTCTATAGTTCTGCAAGGGTAAATAAGGTTCGGGTACCCAAAGTTAGCATTCCTCTCATGCAGCATCTCCAGTTCTAATCAGCTATAGCTTACCACAAAAAAGTAATACACACACATTTTAATATATATGTTTTGATTTATTTTATAAACTATCATTGACTTTACTTAATATAGTTGTTCATTCACCTTAAATATTAACATAATCGTACCTCTATATGACACAATGCTTATAAATCTAAAAGATTCTACAAGATTCTGATCTATATTTACTAAAATGATTCAACTTATATATGACTTTATATTCAACTATTTTTTGTTTGATTCACATCGATTCCATTTCATTCTATCAGCAGCTTGCATTGTGGTGGCCGCTACTTATACCTCATGTCCTTTTCCTCCTTTAGCTGCACTTTGTGACTGCGACTGTAAATGGAAACATCAATCATATGTCAATCAAAAGTGAAAGTAGGGCACTTCAATAGGTTTTGTGCATAATTTGCGTAAACGTACACACACAACCCCTCGACCCGAATAATCAGGCCCCCCGCTGAACATGCAAATTGTGTGCGTTCTGGCATAAAAAATACCAACAAAAAAAACATAAAAAAGAAAACTATATATATAGAAAAAAGATTGGTGATTATCGCACGGACCAAGCACGGAGGCGATCCCGTCATGAGGTGCCAGCCAGGTCAAATGCATACAGCGGCAGGCACCACGCCATACCACAGCACACCCTCTCCTCTGGCTCTCCCTCGCTCACACTGATATCAATTTTGCATAGATTTTCTGTAACAATTTTCCTTATTTTATGCAGCCTTGATTTTGTGTTTGGCAACGTTTTATATTTAAAGCGGATTATTTTCAGGCCCATTGTGCGCTCGTGCCCATTGTCTGGACGTCCGGAAATACCTCGGACTCGGACCCATGGACAAAGGGCCAGTGTTTGCCCGTTACCCATGCTTTTGCCAATGGCCATGTGCACTAGTTATCCTGCATTGGGAATTGCATTCTGTATGCGGCTGCCTTGTTAATCCTGTTCCAATTATGCGCATGTGAGTGGTTTGCTTGATGTAGCCCCATCCCAACAACTTTCGATTTTAGTTACTGCCCTTGTCGTCGCAGGCGTCCGGTCTTTGTCTTTGAACACACACACACAGCAAGAGAGAGAGAGAGAGAGAGAGAGAAAGACAGAGAAACTAGACTCTGTTGTCGGCAAAATATTGATTACAGCCAACGGTTTTCTGTGCCCACGTTATGCCGATGCTGATGTGTTTCGTGTTTGCCTCTGATTTTAATATGGATAAAAATCGAACTGACCCAGGGTGACCCCTTACAACAGCTGGTAGGGAAAAGCCCTATAATATTTGTTTCCTCTTTTAATAAAAATGTCTACTTAAAAAACAAAAAAATACGCAATAACAGAGCACATCAAGCTTGTCCACATCATCTCAAGTTCAATTCTCAAAAGATTCTGGAATACTTTACTATCGAAAAAAGTAAGGTATTACTAAGTCGTACCCCTACCCGTTTATGTATGTTTGTTTTTTCAATCATTTGTAAAGACAAGCGTAATTATACTCGCACTCTGGTGGAGTAAACGAGTATATTGTATTCATGCAAATGCATGTAACAGGCAAAAGGAAGCGCCTCTGACCCTATAAAGTATATATATTCTTGATCAGCAACAACGGCCGAGTCGATCTAGCCATGTCCGTTTGTCCGTCCGAATGAGCACGTAGATCTCGGAAACTATAATAGCTAGAGTCACCAAATTTCGTATGTACACTCCCCTTTTGGACGTCAGATCAAGTTTGTTTTAAGATTTTGCCCACCCACGGATATCGATAAAAACAACTACAACTCGGAGACTATAAGAGCTAGGGTCACCAAATTTTGTATGAAAACTTCCTTTGCCGAGCGTCAGAATGCATTTTTTCAACATTTGCCACGCCCCTCCCGCCCCCGCAAATCGATAAAAACCTTATATGTATCTCCCTAATATCTTAACGCAGTTGGTTGAAACTCAGTTTGTATGCATAAGCCCATAATCTACAGAATCTGGCAAATTTTATTAAGATCGGATAATAATTGTAGACAAAAATGTACAAACATTTTGTATGAGAGAGTGACAAGGGGAACCGATATAACCATGTCCGAAGCTAGACTTCCTTTCTTGTTTTCACTGTGGCTTCTGTCTTTTCTTCTTGTCCTTTCTCTCTATCCTCCCTCTTCTTCGCATCTTTTCTCTCTATACTTCCTTTCTGTCCTTACTCACACTTTTCTGTCATCGTCTTTCACACTCTTTCACACGCATATTGCTCTGCTGATTGCTCGATAAGCAATGTTGAAAGAAAAAGGAAATAATGAAGAAGGAATCCTTAATTCCACCACGGTTGAGGCAGATAAGAACATTTATGGTGTAAAAATGATCCTTGGGCGATCGGTTCAGTAGACCCCCGTACAAATCAGACAAAAAGATATATAGTCAATCGGGCTGGCCTAGTTTAATGTATCTACATATTTATCTATGTAGTAAATTCTTAACTATATAAAATTGATTGAACATTAAATAAGATAAAGTCTTCTTCTTTCAGGCTTGCCGTTTATTAAGATTGGCTTTTGTTGGTCTTGATGAAAATACTTGACACACTTTGCTGTTTTCCAGTTTATGGCTAAGTTTTTAACCAAAATCTAAACATTTGAAATATAAACTACCTAGCTAGCTAGCTTAAACATTAGGTGAAATTATATAAATCATGTGAATCTATAATTTTTCCCTATATTACCTACGTCCTTTCTCACATATGGACATCCCTTCGCAGCCGTATATGCAAACATTTTGCGGCATTGGCGGATCGATTCGGCATGCCAGAAAGAGGGAGAGAAAGCGACACGTGCCATGATAAATTGCATAAAGCATTGAACACTTATGTAGACAAGGGCAGGGCAGAGGCAGGCAAGCATTCGCGAAATATTGCACAATGAAAACGCATACTGAACGAGGGACATAAAGGGAGGAAATGCGTTTCAGTTGCTTTGCTGACACGCGACAGCCACAAATTCTGGGTGGGGGGCATAGGGGTGGAATTTGACCAATGCGTGTGCGGGTTGTTGTGCAGTTTTTTCCAGAATGCAGTTTTTTATGTTTTTTAGCGAACACCAATCAGAAATGTGTGTGTTTTTATATAAAAAAAACCTCCCCAGGATCAACTAGTTGTTATGTCAACTGAAAGAGCCTATCAAAATTAAGAGAGCTACTTATAAAAAAAGGCATGTATGTAGCTGTATAACAGTATAACAGTTGAGTATGATGAAACTCGAATATACATTACATGAGGAGCCACAAGATGCGAGCACAAAATGCACGTCGACCTGAACGTACAGTGCGTTTCAAAATGTTATCTAAGTGCGTAGATAAATTTACAGAAACCCGCAGAAAACAGAAAAATGAAAATGTTTGGTTTTAGCTCTATTTCTCACTCTCGCTCTTTCCGTCTCTCTTTCTCTGATTTACTACCTCTCTCTCTCGGTGTGATCGGTACGTAAAGTATCTGTCAGATACACTTACGTTTATAACGCTTAAAGAAACGCTCACGCTCACGAAACAAAAACAAAATCCGACTCGAACTCAAACTCGGCATTTTCCACGCTCAATGTGGGTTAATGCTGTCACACTCACACACACACGCACACACACACAGAAACACACAGGCAGTCTCACTCGTTCATCTTGTTGTTTGAATATGGTGTTGTCGGAAGATACAGCTAGACATTTTTCGGGCCTGCGGCCTTCCTAGAAATAGTAAAACGCAATGCGGAGTCAGTTTGACGTAGTGCGTCGTGCGCAGCGGCAACGTTTTCTCTCTTTCTGTGTGTGTTTGTGTCTCTTTGCTTTTCCCCCTGAAAACGCGCTACAAATTAGACATTTGTATTGGTGTGTGTGTGTGTCTGAAGTGAAATGCAGTTAAAGTGAAAAGAAGAAAAAGTTCAGGAAAATATTGTTATATAGATATCAAAAATCAAGCAGCATTATGGAGAACTCCAATGTCAGTGTCAGCTTTAGCAGCCAAAACGAGGAAATCACACCGAATGTATCCGTATCTAGCTCCACTGCCTCAACAGCTGCATCTGCATATCAAGGTACAAAGTGGAGCGCAACAATATTAATTATGACGAGACGTCACAGCCTTCATTAACCCATTAACCATGGATCCCCAGCAGTTTTAACTGCACGTCAAAGTAAACTAGTTTTGCTTTTGTTTATGTGGCGGCTGCTGATGGACCAAAAAAAAACACAATAAAAAGCCAAAAATCTTATCAAACTCAACGCTGATTGGCCGCCACGCGCTGGCGCTAAGCGATCGTTGCGATCTTTTTTGATGTTATTTTTTTTGGTGTTATTTACTGCGCAGTTCTTTTTGTGTTTTTGTGTTTCTGTTTTGCTTTTGGCTTTCCATATTGCTGTTGGCACAGATAGTTTTAGTTTTTTGTTTTACTCATAGATAATATACACATATAGATATATATAGCTATATATATATATATAAATATATATATATATATATATATCAACCCTCTGCACTTTGGCAGTGATTTGATAGCAAGACTCACACCCCCTCCCTGTGGTCAACACATTCATCCCTCGAACCTTGGCCTGCCTACCAACCCAATATCAACACACAAAAATGGTGCAAATTTTGCATGCATTTTAAGCAGACAAATGTGAAATTTTAACAGCAATCTATGGGTTATCCTTAGCGCTTGAGTGCCTTTTTGCTTTACAGCAAATTGTGAAGAGAAAACTAGTTTGTTTACACCAGTTTGTCAAAGAAGTTGGCGCCTCTTTGCTGCCTGAATGATTTTTGAAACAAATAATGATAATAAAAACGCAAACGGCAAGGCCCCTAGAGCTCAGTGAGGCATATGGTGGTAATTTTCAAGGCAAGGAGCTATATGAGGTTCCTGTGCAACATATTTCTTATAAGATATAAACAATAAGGTCATTGACATTTTTGGTCTTGATGGTGAAAAGCTGTGAAAAATCGGACTAGGCTAATCAACTATTGAAATCGCAGAAGCAAGAGGAACAGCAGAGATTCAGAAGGACTCAGTAAACAGTAATGGGAAGGAGAAGAGAGGGACATGTAAATGGTAAAAGCAGTTGGTTGTACCCTGCTTAATTAACATCCTGGCTACGACTATGTAAGGACGGGACTTTTCTCTGGGGGAAAAGCTAATGGAGCTAGTTTAATATCGATTCAATTATAGAAAATGTGGGAGAAAAGAGATATATATATTGTATATTCCTTCTTAATGACGCAATGAAAGTTAGGAGAGCCTATTTAGATTAAGTTTCATAAAAGAGATATCTATGACAAGTGAAGTAGACTTCCGCAAATCCCTTTGGCACAATGAATAAATTTTCTATAACAAAGAACGTATGGTTATTGTATCTTTAAAGTTCTATTCTTTTAAAGTTCAACTCTTTTCTAAAACCTTTTTCCTGAGCTAACAACTCAAATGTATGGTATGTGAAGACGGCAAAATGAAGATTGTTCGCCAGTCGTGACAAAAATCGCTTACTTAAAATCTAAATTTTTTAAGGTTTCGGTTCAGTTTGATCTCGTTTGGATCAGGTTCAGAGTGAAACGCGACATTTTTGGGTGGGCAGCCTTAATTATGATTAACAATTTACCAATATGTCTTTATGTCATATTACAATATTGCCACACTAGGAGAATGAATCAACCCGCTTTAGACGACATGATGTCTCCTAAATCCAGAGGCCAGACACAGAGGCCCTTTCTAAATCATAGAAAACTTGTCGATCAGTGAATCTTTAAAATAATCCACTACAAAACACCAGATGTCTACGATGTCTAGCGATCGACACGATATTTGCCTTGATTGTGTTAATGAGGTTCAACATAATGCGACACCTGGCCTATCATGACTTCTACCATAGCTGTGTAGACGAAGAGTAGAACACCTCTTATGCAGCTGTCCTGCACTTATAAGAAGCTGCAGTCGACTTCTTAGCAGCATCGTCTTTGAAGATCTGATTAGGGCATAGGGGCAGTAAACCAGCAAGTATCTATGCTAAGTGAAATCATCCAGCAAGGATCTATTTCACTACGAATAGACAGCACAATGTACCCCTGGGTAACCTCAACCCCTCATCAGTCTGTAGCACCAAATCCAACCCAAGTCCTAACAATAACACAATCCCATACAAATTCAAATCGAGTACGGACGAGTATTTCTTCACTTGAAGCAACAAATATACTTTCTCAATAAGAAAGTTGACACAGCTCACAAAAAGCAACCCCAGAAAATGTTGATATTGAATGCACTGCCTGAGAATGTAAGAAAGATAATGCATTGGGAAAGTGTCAGTGTCAGTGGCCATGCGTAGCTGTGTATCTGTATGTGAAGTTGTCGATGTATTTGTGCGACACTACAAAACAAACGAGTCGAGTTAGATAAGCAGACAGCAGCAGCAGCAGCAGCAGTTCGTAAATGGAACGCATAAGAAAAGGCATATTTATGAATGAAATTGTCACACACACACTCACACACACACGAAACGTACAAGTATTTAAGTGTGTGTGTAGCTAAACCTCACGCATGCCACAGATAAAGATGTGAATACACTCGAATAGCAACAACAATATGTGAATCTGGTCGGTCTGCTTTAGTACAATCACCTTATTTCCGAGTACTTCGCTCAAACATTGCTCTTTACGAAAACATCTATGTATTTTTTTCTAATTATAATAGAGAAACCTGTTTTGTAGCTGGGCTTGAGCATTGCCAGCGGCAAATGGGACAAGGACAATAAACCAATGATATCAGTGAGAGCATGAATAACTACTTCAGCTGCTCCTGCTTCATTTGAATAAAAACAACAACAACCACAGCAACCAGCAATGCATAATACCATCCTCTTCCTTTAATTTCACCAAGTACTCAGCTCGGGTTTCACTTTGTGGTTTGGTTTCCTTGCAGCAAATGCGAATGCCGGCGAGGAATGCGGCTGCGTGCGACTGGGCAAATGCAAATGGTTTAATGTGGCCAAAGGCTGGGGCTTTCTAACGCCCAACGATGGCGGCCAGGAGGTGTTTGTGCATCAGGTGGGTCTACCTTCAACATAACATCACCACCTTTAAATGCTTACTTTCTTGCTGTCACAGAGTGTCATCCAGATGTCAGGATTTCGTTCACTGGGCGAACAGGAGGAAGTGGAGTTCGAATGCCAGCGCACAGCACGTGGCTTGGAGGCCACCAGGGTGTCAGGACGGCAGGGCGACGACTGTCACGGCAGCACCTACCGACCGCGCATGTAAGCTACCAACTGTTAGATATCTTAGTTGCCCCCTTGCAACTCAGTACAATTTTCCCTCTAAGCAGGAATAGGAAAACTCGTCGCATGCGATGCTACAATTGCGGCGAATTCGCCAACCACATTGCCTCGGAGTGCAGCAAAGGACCGCAGCCGAAACGCTGTCATCGCTGTCGCAGCGAGGACCATCTACATGCCGATTGCCCGCATCGCAATCTGAATGCGAATGTCCCAGCTGAGGTGAGTTTATGCTGGCTGTGTTTTTTTATTTACGCGCAACTCATCCGGTTTTTCCATAGACACAAACCAGCAGTCCAAGCATACCCGAGGAGGAGGCAGCCGCAGCCGCAGCCCCTTAGTTGCTCCCTATGCAGTGCATAGAAGATCCAGAGCTGAGAAAGTTGAAAACTTGTAAAAACAACACGTACAAAAAGAACGCATGAAATCAAAGAAAAGTACACGTACAAACCACCACCTAGCTTCGTTATAAGCGCAGTCATTTTCGTATGCGAATTTAGTTTTAACTTACAATTAAAAGTCGATTTTAAATGCAGTCACGTCGCAAAGGATAATACTTTGCGTAATAAATATATAGCTAGAGTTGTAAACATAAGTCCTAAGAGTACGTCCCTAAGTCTTTGTAAAATGCAAAAAAAAAAATAAAGTCGAGGCCATTTAATGTGTAAGTTATTCGAAAACAACAATTTAATAAAATTCAGTAAAATATATAAAGTGAAGGTTGATCCTTTGTGTAAATTATTAAAAATTTAGAGGTGTGCGAAAGAACAAGAGCCTCTCGATAAGCTACTACATGAGCAAAGGAAATGGTGTTTAAATGTTAATTAAAGTACAAGTTAGCTTTATGCAGAAAATGTGAAAATGGGCTACCAGCTTTTTTGGTATAATAGGAGTATATTTTCATTTAGATTCCTAAGTCTAGGTAGAATAGAAATAGACTAGAATAGAAAATAAAATATAAATTATATAAATATATATTTAAGTTTTCATTTGGATTTTCTAAAATGCTAATAAATTATGTAAATATACTTGGAAAGCGATGAATAGGGTAATGTGCTATCATATCATTAACAAGAGCGAAAGGCCAACTTCTAGTACCCCAAGCTATGTATACCTTTGCAGAAGTATAACAAGGAGGAAAGACTAAGTTGCCCAAGCCTTATACAATTTCGTTAACCGACGTGAAGTTTCCAAATTTGCTACATTTCACTATTCCTTTTTAAAAGACTTGTGAACAGCCTGCTTCAAATGCTTCCTTTACACACATTGATTATAAGATTAAGATTAAGTTGTTAAGCAGCAAGAGTTCTGATGCTAGACTTTGGAGGGTCTTGAAAAAGCCTGTTATTTTCAGCCTAGCTATTTTGGTTTTCCGTATTAATTTTGTGCTGATGTCAAATACAGTGAAATGCGGCCACAGTCACGGAATCCGACGGACTCCTAAAGTATTTCAATGGCAGCCGAAAAAGCAGAACCCAACGTTTTTTAGGCTCACTCATGACCTTGAGCCCGCTAATCGAAACAGTTATTCCCACACATATATGCATACCCATTCCAAGAAAAGCTATTTGCTGTATAAGCTGTGTAAGAGAGAGAGAGAGACGGAGTATTTTGTTTATTGCTTTGAACATGAATGAATTCTCATCATATGGGGGGTTATATGATGAAGTGGTCCAATCTTTTTACATATGACTAGTTTACAGTAGAAAGAAACATGCTAAAAATTACACGGAAACAGTCGGACAGACAGACAAATATGGCTATATCGGTTTGTCATGCTGATCAGGAATATATATACTTCATAGGTTCGGAGATGCTTCCTTTTATGCGTTACAAATATCGCGACAAAATTATAATACCCTCGTCAAGGGTATAAAAATTCACCAAAAACTGTAAAAGCGTAAACTAACCACTGCAAAAGCTCTTTACCAGAGCTCCAAACACTCACACAACAGGACTAGCGATGATGATAAGGAAGCTCAGTAAAATGTCACGTGGTCGAAGGCATAACAACCTGAGCTTTAGGCCTTGACGCTGTAGGCAGGAAGGCAGGCAACAACAAAATCACCATGAGAACGCAGAATCATTGTAACACATTTGCACCCCTGTGGCCCCCGAGCCAGCCTTAGCCGTGCGCTGAAAGTGAAACAGAGTGGTGGCAACAACAACAACAACAACAACAACAATAGCAACAACGAGGAAGAGTTTGTGCGAGGACATGGACATGAATGCGAATAAAAATAGCGAGAGATGAAACTTTCCTCGCTTTGGCTTTACATGGGCGCTCTTCTCCATTTTACTCAGAATCAAAGCCGAACTCTCCTTGGCGAGGACGAATTTATGCCTTCGGCTGATGTTTTTGTCGCGGGGCTTGACTGCGAATTTGTGTTCACCTTCCTGTTATTATTGTTGTTGTTGTTGTTGTTGTTGTTGTAAGCTTGCAACAATGTTTGCTACTCTTTTTGGCGCGTCCTTCACTGGGCCATTTTTTTGTTGTTCGCCTTTTTACTGTAAGGATATACGCAGCCCAAAAAGGATGCAACTGCTGGCTTGTGCCAATATGTGAGCACGAAGAAGTCTCAGTTACAGTCTCAGTTTTAGTTTCAGTCTCAGTTGATCTCTGCCACATAAATGTTGTGTGCAACGCGGCGGATGATTTTATATTCAAGAATAAAACACACAAAAATTGAACTATAAAAAATTATAAAAATAATTTACAAAAAAACAAACAATAACTAGATAACTAAAGAATTTCAACAAAGTTAACAAAGCGTTTCAGCAGCAACAAAACAAAACAAAACAAAAACCAAAACCAAAACAATTTAATACATTTTTCAACAACAAAATCGAAAAGAAAATTCTTAAACTAAAAAAGTACAATAACATTTTATTAAGTAATAGTAAAATGAGTGAAACATTTATATATTTTAAGCATTAAGCAGCGCAATGGCGTAAAAGAGTTCAAGGTTGCCATTATTAACCATGGTTTATTTCACCTAAATGGACCACAATAGTAACAATAACAACGACACACATACAAACAAGCCAACATAAGCATCCGCAGGACACCAAATTTGACAGGTTTTTCTGTTTGAAGGAAACTAAGGCACACATAATGGCCATCAGACCTTAGATTTATAACAAACAAAACCAACAATAACAACAAATAGAATATCAACGTCAGGTCCTAAAACATTTGCTTACAATCAAATATACACACACACACACACATCCCCTATACACAAACACAAACACTCACATTTACATGAACGCCTTGCCTCGCCCCCTCCAACCCCCCCTCCCCTCGCATCTTCTGTTAAAGAGGCAGCGCCTGTTATATAACATCCTCCTCCATTTGACGCTGTCGCCTGTCATGTTACTACAACTACTTCTCCTGCGCCCTGCCCGCTGCCCGTTGCTCTAATCTCAGCCACAGCCTGCAGGCCATGCCGAGGTCGAGCAATGGGGCGTCGCTTTTCTATTTTGGGGGCGTGGCATGCACCTGAGCTAAGGCTACTGCGAAGAGCTCCTGCTGTTGTTCCTGCTGGCTGCTTTCGCTAATTTGATTTACACACTATGGGAACGCTGCATGGGCACGGCATTGAGACATTAAGCACGAAGGACGCCCAACCTATATATATATAGGATATGCATATATGTGTATCACCTCCATATTTTTAATAGCTTAGGGCGTGTATTGAGCTGCGAAAATGATGGCATTAATGCCAAAACGCACTAAACAGATATAAATTTATATATGAATATTACGCATACGCCGCCTGGGTGCAGCAGCTAAAGAAGTTGGAAATATAATTGTAATTAATCAATGTCCATGTGTGCGTGTGCGTAAGTGTGTGTGTGTGTGTGTGTGTGTGTGTGTGTGTGTGTGTGGTGTGTGTGTGTCACAATGCGACAGCGACAACGTTAGTAGGTCAAGTAGGTTGAGGTTGAGGGCGAACTCTTTCGCTTTGGGTATAATATAAAGCCTTGCCAAAAAGGGCAATGAAAATTAGAAATACGAGCGAGCACATGATGTTGATGGCGACGAGGACGAAACCAACCGACGACTGCGAATGGGAACAGTAGAGTAGATGAGATACGAGGAGTAAATAAATAAAAGGGCGTTTCTAGTTTTAATATGAATGGCTTAAGTGCTCAGCTCGTTTGTCACATATCCTGATGATGGTCATGTTGGTGTTGGTGGCAATAGGGTGTGGTAGCAGGAAGAACGATGTGCTGCAAGTGCACTTTTCTCTTGCAACATTACTGCACATTTGTCTGCCGTCTCTATGTGTGTCTCTTCTCTTTCACTCTGTCTCTCTATTCTTATGCACCTCACTTTCACTTTCGTTTTTGAAACAATATCTATGTGTAATTCAATGCAACAACACCATCCAATGTCACTTTATTTATCTTTCAACTTTTCATATATATATGTAATATGTACTACGTGCACAACAGCACAGGTGTTTCAAAGATAATCTCAAACTTTTGGCATGATTCTTCCACCACAAATCAATTACCAATAAACAAAAACAATAAAAACGGTTAAAGTTCCAAGAACCTAAACAAATTATATATATATAAAACAAAACAAAAAACCAAATTAATATTAAACCACAACTAAATATTTAAAACACATCAATAAACAAAAACATTTTTAAAATCAAAGCCATAGTGCACAATTTACAAGAAGCTGGACTCCAATAACTAATATCAAGGTAAGTTAATGCCACACATTTCTATTACTTTTGTCTATGTACTGTTTCTCTTACAATTCTCTGTGTGTGTTGCATTTGGTATTTTGGTCTTTTATGCACTTTCTACTGCTAAAAACTAAGCCGAATTGATATATTTGCTTTATCAAAACTGTGGTTTTTGGAAGCCCTAAAGGATATTGATGTTTAATTTGTGTGTTGAGAAGATTTTGAGATTTAAGCTGTATTAAAATACACAAGACTTATTGCGGAGAGCCGAAGCTTATATGCTCTTGCAGAACTATAACAACGAAGAAAAACTGAGTAGCCGCCGATCTTTACAAAATTTCGTCAGCGAGGCAGGGCGGCTTGCCGAAGCTTATATGCCATTCACATTGTAAATATATAACCGATGTATAGATCAAATCTGGTCGGCGGCCGTGGGGCTACAGCAGATACAAGACTAATTTGGTGGGCTAGCTATATGGTAGCTATATGATATTGTTGTCAGATCTTGATCAGATCAGGCGTGGGGCCTCTTCAAATGTACACAAACCGTATTTGGTTTGATTTGGTTGAGAAACACCCAAGTTATGTGATTACTGTTCATTCCGGAAGAATTGGTTATATGGGAGCTATATGATATAGTTGTCCGATCTATATGAATCTTGGACTTCAATCAGCTTACAGACAAAAAAAAAACAAAAAATCTCTGTAGCTCCTAAGACACACAGACAGACGGACATAGCTATATCGAAAACCTTCGTCATGCTGATCAACAATGTGCATACTTTATATAGTCGGGAAAACTTTCTTCTGTGCGTTGCAAATTTAATGACAAAGTTAAAAAAGTTCACTAAAAATGCGAATGGTATAACAAAAATTTGTGTTTTCATTGAGATTGCATAGAAACAGACGGACGGACTGACGGGCATGGATAGATCGACGCTGTTTGTCATGCTGATCAAGAATATTTATACTTTCTGCTTCATTTTATGCGTTACAAATACCGTGATTATAACACCCTCTGCAATGGTATACAAATATTTACTTTCAAATGGACTGTTTAGACTAAATACACTAAAAGTAGATACATACAAATCTTTATCTAGCTGAAACTAGCTGAAACTAGCTGAAACTTATATAGACTTTTACGATGCAAGGCATGTTACTACAAGGGGCTGTCTTTTATATTTCTAGACTCATGGGGAATTGCATATACATAACTTTATTATTATATCGATGATGATGAAAAGATAGAATAAGTAAAAGCGATATAGTCAAAATTCCGACTCGCACTCATAAATTATTTTATTGTTGACACACAGAAAAGTATGGTAAAGTAGTATATAAACCGAGTTTCAACTAAATGTGTCAGAACCTGTGGGAGATTTAAGGTTTTTATCGATTTTCGGTGGCGGTCGGTGGAAAAGTCTACTTACCAAATTTGATGAATTTAGGTCTTATAGTCTACGATATCTAGGCGTTCATACCAACGGACAGACAGATAGACGGACACGGCTAGATCGACTAGGCTGTTGATCCTGATCAACAATATTCCTTTTCCCTGTTATATACTCTACTAGAGTACGAGCATAATGAGCCTTTTAAACAAATTTTTGATCTCGCAACTCATTTTTAATATCTAGGGCTGTACGGCGTGTGAGGATTCGTTGAGTTCGCATTATCGTTTCGAAGAACAATTCGCCATTGACGTTTCCACAATTATCTCTAAACTTTTGGTAAACAAGTGCATCATATGGTAGCCAAAAGTCTGCTTCCTCAAAAAAAAAAGGCTTTCGTTGATGCATATCGTCCGAGAGCAACTTTTCTTAAATTGAACTGAGTCACAGTCATCAGTACCATTTGACACCAGTCATCATTTTGGGCGGTTGTCAAAATATAGCATAGCTGTATTGGGAATAAAATCTTTGTATCTTTGGATGCAAACATATGCAAATTTTTACTGAATTACGGCAAAATAAGAGGCGTTTCCTAAATCACAAGTATATTTTTTATCTTTCGTCGTTCAGTTGTTAATATCTGCTTAATAAAGTTTACTGATGAGGGGAATTGGCTTCTCCGAAAGGCTGCTTCTAACAAGTCAAAAAGCCTACAACGTCTACAACTACTAATTACTACTTGTCGATTGCTGTCACATTGTGAAAAGCGGCTCAAGTTTGGTTGTGCGTTGGACTTCAACATAAAAATTGAGCCTTAACCGATTTAACTATATCGGCGGTTCCTCACTCACTTGACTTCGAGCTTGCCAAAGTAACAACATATCAATGAAATACATTTTATAAAAAAGGTGGATTTTCTTAATTCGAACCGAATATTATAATTCGATCGATCAGAGAGCTTCAAAAGTAAACCAATTTAGATACTAGGACTCTTATTATATTCGATCCTTTCTCACATTGATATAGGATATTGCTAAAAATTAATATTTATCATTTTTTTTAGAAATTCCACAACCAATTGTTACTAACTTTAAAAACGACTGACCCTGTCCCTTTGCCTACAATCGAATGGGTTTCCATTCTATATAATATCCAAGTTTTTGGACTCAAATCTAATACATACCCCGTTCCGTTCTTATTTGATCTATGTGAAGCAAATGGCAGTTTCTCAACACTCTCATTCCAGGCGGGTAATCCTCGACAGACATAGATGCAACAGTTGTAGATTTTGGTCTCATACTGTCTTTGCTGGACTTGTGAGAGCAGCGCACACAGACTGCCCTGTTGATAGTCCGTATGATGTTGCAGGTTATGGTTGCCTTCATCTCCTTTACAGGCTGCAAGGACTTGAGTTAGGTTATGTTGTTGGAATGATGTATGACCCATTTTGTTGTACCTTGAATTGTGCCCTTTTTGATCCAAGTTGCTTTATCGATGTGTGTCCAGGGCATCACTTGTTGGCTGTTTGGCTTCAGCCATCGACTTAGCACGCTCACCGACACCGTATCCATGTTGGCGTCTAAGGCAGGCATTAGTGTACCCACAACAGTGGGGCAAAAGGCACCATGCAGAAAATTGTGGGCGCCATAAAGCGCTCCATAGAGTCCCGAGCCCAAGACACGTGTCGAGTCGCAGCCAAATAGGAAGATAATGGCTCTGATACGGGTGCGGCTGATTGCACGCGGCGTTATATACTGCAATCCAGAGCTATGACCAGCGTAACTATAGGAGCAGAAAATGGATTAGGCATCGGCACTTGTACTGGATAAGGTAAAAGGTTTGCGTACACATAGCAGTCGGCCTGGTAAGCCTCATGTAGCATGGTGTGCTCTGAGGGTACAGTCTCAAAGAGATGTTTCCAATGGCCCAGCCAATATTCAAAGAAGCTACGAAGGCGTTGCCCAGAATTGACCAAATCGGCATCGGGATTAATAATGCACATGCCGGAGTCGACGTTCGTGGTGTAGTAGCCATGTTGGATTTGTGCCCGATGGTGTTTGTAGAGCTGCCACAGGCAATGCAGCGATTTCACCCGACTAAACTCCTGGGTGCTAGCCAGCTGCTCCCAATGCATGTGATCCAGGCGCTGCAAGGGAGGCAGAATTTTGTTACAGTCAAACGTTAATGCATGAATCCCTTGGCACTTGCCTCGTCCACAATCAGAATGGTGGGGTATCGCTTGGCGGCCAGCGCTTCACATTGCTCCAGCTGTTCCCAATCCTTGGCGCTTTGCTTAAGCAGCTCGTAAATGATTTTCGCCTCAGTCTTGCTAGAGGCCAGCTCAGAGCACAGCTGGTTGAGATCTTCTGGGTGTAGCCGATTTGCATGCAGCGCCGCCTGGGACAGTATAATACGCTGTTGACTGCTAAAACTGTAATTCCGGCAGAATTCATCCACGCGGTCATGGACAATCTTTGTCAACTGCTCTACGGCGCTGCAGGAGTAGCGCTTGCCCAGGAGCATGAAGGAATAAGGTGCAAAGATTTGCTTGAAATCAGCAAGCAGTTGCTACAAGGAATACATAGTTAAGGAGACTTGTTCTCGTTGCTGAAACGTCGACTAACCTCCAGGAAGCTATCAAATGCATTAAGCTGCTCCCAATACTTTCTTTTTGCCTCTTGGCTCTTGGTATTCAGCGGATCCACGGTGACAACGAGCTTGAATCTCTTTGCCGAGGTGCTGTACTGCTTGATGACATTGGCCAGCTTCTCGCTGCTAAAGCGCAGACAGGTGGGTCCCAGTGTATGGCTGCGGCAATGACGAAGCAGCGAGAGATAAATGCTGCCATCAGCTGCATGGATCTCCTCGAACACAGAGTGAGTAGTGGCGGGATTAAAACTCTTGCACAGCTGCACGACACACCATTCCTCGGGCAGCTGTTGGCATATATCCTTGATGAGAGCTATGCCCGCAGCGGGTTCCTGAATATCAGCTAGAAAATCCATATGATCAACGGGCAGAGCTGGCACTTTAATCTTTAGCTGTTGTTGCTCCTGCTCCTGTAACTTTTTTAACATATTGCGGAAAAACTTGTTTCTAAAAGTGCAGAACATAGAATAGATATATGTGATTGTGATTGCCAGCGTTCTCTGCGCTCACCCTTTATAGTCCTCCAGCTCCTTGGCGCTGGCCATACGCAGCAGTTCCATTGTGCTGGGTTGCTCATAATCCTGATCGTTGCCGCTGACATAGCGCGTATCTGAACTATGAAATTGCGCCCTCACTTGATAATAGATAGAATGCTCCTGGTTGTTATTCCACTCCTCGTCAGCACGCAACAAATTGTATTCTATGGCGGATAAAAAGGAGGCAAACGAACATACGTGCAATGTTATTGTTGAAGTTATTATTTTAAAGAAATTGTCTACTTTGTACTCACCTTTTGCCTCCGGTCCCACTTGTGAGCTGCTCAGGCCCAGCAATATGCTTTCCTCAGTCTTAGTCTGAACGTCGTCCATTGTATATAAATATAAATAAAATGCAAATTGAAATTGTAAACAAATTTAAAGAGCGTGCCGCTATTGGCTTGCGATATTTTCATACCTGTTACTCTTCACAAGTATTTTTAAAAGTAGCAGTCATAATGTAGCAGTTACAATGTCAGAGCCGTGATGGGTTATGATTAGTTTTATTATACAGAAATTCTGCGATAGTAATAT
This sequence comes from Hirtodrosophila duncani, assembly GCA_037043425.1. Taxonomy (NCBI): domain Eukaryota; kingdom Metazoa; phylum Arthropoda; class Insecta; order Diptera; family Drosophilidae; genus Hirtodrosophila; species Hirtodrosophila duncani. Next base: position 3,854,125 of record JBAMBM010000194.1, read on the forward strand.
ATAGAAGCACCTGTAGAATATCAAATAATAAGGTACAATTGCTTAATAATGCAATGTAAAAATGTTGTAACTCATATTTGACACTTTGTTGTTTGAGTGTTGCTCAACTTGTTGCACTCCATTACTTTAGATAACTTATTTATTTTCTAATGAAATGTTCTGTCACAGTCACAGTTTTCATTGTCACTGCGGCAGTAAAGGAATACGCTTCTCAGCACTGCACTGCAGTAGCCAGCCAGAATGTTAACGCAGCAATTGAGCATGTTAACGCAAATGCCACTGTTGAAACGTAAGCAACCAGTGTAAACACGTAAACGCTTGAAACCTCGCGCTTAAAAGCGAACAACGGTAAACGAAATTGTAAATTTAGCCTCGCGCTGCATTAATAAGTTAAATTTAATAAATATTCATGTATATATTTATAGACAAAGTGATGTGCAAGTGTCAGTGCATGAAAAGCAACAGCAATAATAACATTGTGTCGTTTTTATGTTTTGCTGTTGTACGTTCATTCATAAAAACGCAGCAAGTACGCTCGCAGCATCTGCGCAGCAGTAGCAGTACCAGCTGGAGTAGCGGGAGCGGGGGGCACTAGGAGGAGCAGACGAACCGAAAACTGTGTCAATCCCGTGTAACACACACATGCATATGCTCCCGGTGAACCACACCCTCCAGTTGCCCTAAAAAACCTTACGCAACAACAAAAACAACAACGGCTACACGCATTTGCCAATTATTGCAACAAAAAGAACAGCAACAACAACAACAACATTAGCTGCTCTTTGACATTTCACAACACGAACGCGAGGAGCAGCCTTTGCCTTTGCCTTTGCCTTGTAACTTGGTCATAATCACCCGCCTGCCTCGCCCCTGCACCAACTTAACATTTAGTTGTTGCAATCTGCAAGCTGCAATTTCTAATGACGTGCTCTTAAAGAGATAACGGTAGCAGGGCAGCAGCTGCGTGGGTTGCAACTTGGTACGGTTATTGTGTGTGTGTGTGTGTCTGTGTGTGTGTGCGTGCAAAGTGCTGAAGGGTCTCGTCTGACGTCAGTGAGGATTTTTTGGCCGCTCCCCAAGCGCAAGCATGCAGTTTTGTAATTGCAATCCGACGGATGCTGCCCAATATCATTTAACAAAACGGGGCGCTGTTATGTACATGCCTATGTATGCATAATGTTGGTACATATTTATGTGTGTTTTGCGTTTGTTTTAATATTTAATGCCAAACACAAAACACTTATTTCGTAGCATCAGCATCCCTTGGCTAGCTTGCAGCAGCCATCGCCTGTCCGATGTTTTTTGCGATGTTTCGTCGATGTTCAAAAAATCATCGAATAATTACTCAACTCAATTGTTTTAGATCCCGGATTTAAAAAAATTCATTTCAGAAATCCATTGGCTAGCTAAAATGTGATTTTACACATCAATTCTTTGATTAAGCCTCTCACCAAAGAGCCAACTAACTCCCTGAAGTCTGAATGAAAAGAGTCTTCTTTCTGGGACCACCGCCACAAGCTTGCGCACTCATAAGCCTTTTATATATCCAGGAAGCAATTTGAAGTGATAATTTGTGATCTTGCTAGGAAAGTATATATATAACTATTTGTGATATATTTGGAGTTTGAGCTGGCAAAACGCTTTGAATTTTGCTTGTAAGTTTTCAGTCAAAATGGCTGTTTTTGAGAACATCGATGTATCGAAATTTTCATCGAGATGTGTCGATCCACATCGATTCTTATCTCGATCTCCATGTCCATCCCTATCGCCTGCCTGCTCAACAATGTAATAATCGTTTTGAAGTGTTGTTGTTGTTATTGTTGTCAGCTCAACGAAAGGTTTTCGTTAAATGTTGAAAGCACGCCGACGCACAAGTTAGCAGCATGCCTGTCCTGTACATGTTTTCACTCTCTCACACTTGCACTCATCTTTTGCTACTTTGTGTTTTTGTGTGATTGTAGCGGCGCTGCCAGCGTTGACATCGCTGCTAGCATCAGCGACAGGACTTCAGCATCCTTTCTACTTATTAATTTTGATGTTGCTTTTCACTTTTACTTTGTGTTTTAAACGTGCCTCAAGTTTTGCTCTCTCTCTCTCTCTCTCTTTCTCTGTTTGTCTTTCTCTCTATATAAATATGTGAATTTTGTTATTGTTGTTCAGAAAGTTTAATTTTTCCCCCTGTCACCAGTTTCCCCCTCGCCCCCCACCCCCCACGCACACACACCCACTTGCCGCACTCAACGTCTAAACTCTCACCTAAGCCTAAGCTTTTCCTCTTGTCTTGCATTATTCATGCATGGTGTGCTCAGGTCTAAGAGCGGGTTGAGCGCCACTCCGGCTAGCAAATTATAACATTAATATTACATTAACGCACACACGCACACACACATACTTGGGAGAGACATTAAAGCCAAAGGGAAATGGGAAATGGCCAAAACAAACAGCAACAACACATGACATGTAAAATAATGTAACAAAATGCGAGCGAATCACGAAACAGAAGCGGGGGTACAACACTAAAACAACCAACCCCCTTCCCCCTGCAAAAAAATATGGCACACATTCCAACAGTTGCAGCGACGTCGACAGCACACAGTCGCTGACTGCGCACAGCATCGTTTCGGCTTTGGTCCAAAGTCAAAACGATTTTCGAAGTCGACGGTTGTGTGGCACGGCGCTGCCTTTTTCCTCCGTGTGTGCTTGCCTTTTTAATGGCATATAACTACTCTATATAACTAACTAGCTAATAAATCAACTAACACGAAATCGCATTGAAATAAAAATTATAATGTAAAACTACCATAAATATAAGCAAAAAGCGCAATTCAAACCGAAGAAAACGTTGCACGCCAACTGAAAAGAAAGGAAAAATTGTGTAGCATACTTTCGGGCGGTGGTTAAAAAAACACCCACGAAACATAATTTCCGTTGGCAAATAATGAAATAAAATTTGTATTTGAATTTTGTGGGTGTAGTGCAAAAATCGCCATGTAAGTAAATTAAGGTGTGGTGATTTATGCAACTTTTTGTAGACGCACACACACAGGCACATAAACGCAAGAACATACACACTAGCACAGGGACAGGGGCAGTCAGTGTTCGATGAGAGGGGTAAGCGGTTGAAGGAATACGACTACTGCACATTCCTCTAAGCTATATAGAATGGAGGCTGCGGCAGACACACACACACACACACACACACACACATACAGAAGGGGCATACAAAATAAAGGATAACGACGAGCGACGACGACATACGACGGACAGCGACGAAAACGAAAAACGCAAGAAAGAAATCGAAATTAAAATATATATGTAGGAGTACATATACATATATATGTGTACATATGTTGGTATACAAAAACAACAAGCAGCAGCATCATGCAAAAACAGCGGGAGCAGCTCGAAATTTTCGGCTGTCCTGTGTAATTCGACGCTCATCTGTTCCAAGCAGCTTGCTCTCCGCTGTTGTCCTCCTCCGCCGCTGCTGCTGCTGCTGCTGCTGCTGATGCTGCTGCTGCTGATACTTCTGCTTCGTCAAGTGAAAACTTTACTCGTTTCGTTAAGTTTTGTAGGTATTTTTGTCAGTAGAGTCAGGACAGCATCAGCAACGGCAGCAGGCTATAAAATAAAAAGAAAATATACAAAGCCACACACAAACCTGCTAAAAGTTTTCATCGGCTTCCAATAAAAAAAATACAAATTGTTTAAATGTTTAAATAACTGCTAAAATGCAGTAAAAGTGATGCATAACTAACGCTCCAGCGCATGCTGCAATTGAGTTTGTTAACCAAAACAGGCCATAAGAAAAAGTTCGGTGTAATTTTTTTTGGCAAAAAGGCAAAAGGCGTTGCCAAATCAAAAACACGCAGTTTAACACAACATAACTCAAAATGATTATAAAATTGATAACCAACAACAACTAATTCAGGCACAGCAGCAATAAATAAAATGTTAAATAATCAACATAAATTAATCATACGCACCGTTGAGCAACAACAATAATGCAAAATAAATAGCATAAATAAATTGCACCAGCAAAGTGAAATTTCAAAGCAATTTCAAGCTAACTCTAGACAGTAATTGTAACAACTTATTGCATAAATAATTGAAGAAAAACATCAACCAAGAAACTACATTTGTGGGCACCAGGAATCCAGCCAAACGTGTGGCTGCTCCTGTTCTATTATTTAACTGCTTTCAACGCCAAAACTTGACATTCAACCCAACGAAAGTTGACGGAAAGTCATTGAAAGCCGCTTACAATCACACAGCATCCACGTTAAAGAGCGGTCAGCCAGAGAGTCGCAGAGACCGAGAGAGAGAGAGAGAGAGAGAGCCAAGACACGCTTCTGCCACACTCGTGTTTGGCCCAAAATAAATAACATCTGACAGCTGCTCCTGCTGCCACTTTAACTCCAGATACAGCTACGGCCCCTGGCGATATTCGCTGAGCACAGGCCCATTAATACCAAGCCATTCAAAACAATACATAAAACCATTATAACCACAAGAACAACAGCCCAACCAGACCAGACGCAATGGGCGCCAAGGAAAGTGTCGAGGCAGCCGCCAAAATGAGTGCCGATGGCTGGGGCCACGTGGAGGTGTGTATATCATATATGAAGTTTAACTATGCAAATCCTTTCCGTGTACTAAATAGGTTCTATAATTTATAAGTGAGCATTTTAGCAACTAAATTAGTTCAATGTTGGTGAAGCTTTTGAACTTTATGGTGCGATTTCGCTGTAAACTGTATCAGAGATTTATGAAGAATTTTAAGATTAACTTTGATTTGGAATTCAGATTCTTTGTTTAATGAGCTCCTAAGAAGCGGCAGACGAAAGAGGGGATCTGCAGTTTTGTAATTTGATTAGACATAAGGTCCATTACAAAAGTATTTCGCATTTTTTGTTGAAGAAAAAAATGGATTTATTGACAATTTTTTGACGATGCAAAAGTCTGCCATGCCTGAAAGACTTCCTGAAAACCTTCGACGGGAATATCTTTGAGCAAGGTTGCAGCTGGCGAACAGCTGCATTGAAAGGGCAGACTTCCCACTTCACTTCCCATAGTCTGTTTCGATGGTCTTTCAGCCTATCTTTGTTCCTGCTGGAGAAGACACGGATCCGCTACTTTAGTTCCATTAAACTTTTTTTGAAAATCAGTCGAATCGATGGCATACGAAGTTCTTCACATGTTTGTGGTTCAGTGCTTTATCTAGAGTACTGCAACTACCTAGGATAGATTAGCGCCATACCTCCAAAAATATATATTGGAACTAATGACACTCCATACTATGAAGAGGAATATCGTGTCCTATAGTTTGAATATTGTCTGTGCTTTTCCGAAAACTTACATTTATGGATCACCTAGCGCAAAGCTTCTCTAACTAATTGGTGTATATTTAAGATTGTCAGCAACTTGATCATATTGTCATGTCAACAATCATTTAGCAAATCTTGTTCACCCCTCATTCCCACCTTCAAAACTGGCGCTTTCCTTTTTCCACCGACGAGAGGCTGCTTGATTTTTGATTGATTTTAAAAATAAATTTTCACTACAAACACGTGCGCTCACATTTCCCAACCCAGTTCCCATTTCCCTGGCGAGCCTCATCAGCAACGTCGCGACGGCATTTCCCATTGTCGTCTTCATCGTCGCCGGCAGTCTGTCGATTTGTCCCACTTGATGAACCTAAGTCTTCCCAAGCATGCGGCACGGCGCCAGTGCAGCATAATCATCGCCTTCAATCTGCGCTGCGATCTCTTGAGCGAGCATCGCTGTTGTGTGGGCGACGACTCACTCGCACTCGAGAGATGGAGGCCAAGATTTTCATGGCTTTTAATCTCACACCAGAAATCTTAAACCAGAGCGAGAGAGAGCAAGAGCCAATGTCGACGCCACCGCGTCTGTTTGGGAGCTGCGGGAGCGAGAGATTCCGACTGAATGAATGAAAATGCTGCTGCGAGTATTTTTGGTTTTTGCTTTTGATTTTTCTTTCCATTCTATTTGAGTCTCTTTTAGTTGACTTTGTGGCGTGCATTTGAAATGTTGTTTTTCGAAATTACGAGATCTTGGCAATCTTAACGGTGTTCCATTTATAACAAAAAAAAAAACGGCAGAAAGCCGGCAACTGAAAAGCGTCCTATGGCCACAAGCTGGGTCATAAACAGGTGTCAGTGTTAATGTGTGAGTGCGTGTTCCGGCAAAGGCTGTAAACGAAAATAGATGAATAAATAAATAAACATACAATATATATGCACATCATATGCTATATGTATGTTTGTATATACTTATAGACGATATATGTAACCAAACAACAAATGTGGTCAACATATGGGATGCGAGGCAGAATATATGTTTATACCCTTTACAAAATAGGTATTATACTTTGATTAGGATTATTCTTTATCAGAATCAGTCGACTTTTATATGATCATCGTTTAATTACCACTACTTGGGAGCACTATATCAAAAGTTTTCAAAGATAAATCCGATTGAAGTACAATATCTATTATAAAACATCTCATAGAAGCCCTTTTATCAGTTGGTCGAAGTTTAGTCAGAGCAGACATATATATAATATAGCCATCTAATGATCGACTGAAGTAACATGTTTTAGACGTTTTCTTTTTGATCCTGAGATCTATATATATTTATCACATTAACATATATCTGGCATTGAAACTACTTTTAGTATGAAAAATAAAATTAGATCTCCAACAAACACGCTCCTTCCTGTTTCGAAGCACATAAGTAGTGTATTAACTCTTCGGCAAAGCTAAAGTTGAATTTCCTTTTGTTGTTTTAATGTCTACGAAAATTTTAAATTTAAATTTATATAAATATAACAACATCAAATGTTATCCAAATAACAAATTTCAGTATCAGTTCCGACCAGATTTTGCGGTCGAAATTTGAAATATGCAACATGTCCCAGAACATAAAATTTATACAAATCATATGTTCGGATATTTCCAAATCAAAGCAAAACTTCAAAGCACTTTCCGCAGAAAATCGTTGAGTTAAAGTTGATTTCTGGTTGCCTTGATTTTTGTTTCTTTTTTTTGTTGTTGTTTTTTTTTTTTTTGTGTTTTTTGACACCTACACGCAAGCGTCGATAGATGCAGTCGAGATCGAGATGTGGCTGCTGCATAGGTGTGGGAGAGGGGGCGTGGAATGTAACATTTTGGCCAGCGATAGCGTTGAACTCGCCTCATTGGCACCTTCAAGCCATAGAGACTATAGCTATGATGATAATAAACAAAAAGCGTGGGTTGTTCCTCAGGTTTAAAGATTGGTCTAGGCCTGAGATATTGTTGTAAAATATCTGGTGAAACAATTTTCAAAGTTGGCTTTTCAAGTTCAAAAATGCATTGATTTTTATGCAAGGTGTAGTTTGTGATCGATCATTGGAATGTTTTGGTGTCATAGATATTTGGGGTCAATGTTATCATACATCTATGCACATTTATTATACATACATATACATAATGTAAGACAAAGCCGCGGATATCTGTCTCTGAGATATTTTAAACTGCACAACGGATTTTGATGCGGCTTTGACTATCATTCAAATTGTTCCGGATGGTATTAGAGCCTTGCAATGAGTACATTCACTGTCGAGCACTCATGAATTGGTATACTCGTATAAATGATTGTATGGGCAAGTCAAATTTGTATGCTACAATATTCGTTCAGAACGATTGGTGTAGTTGGTTATTCAGTTCAAAATTTTATCCGGCTCTTATTTGTTTATTTAGCGAATACTTCGATTACCAAAATCGCTGGTATTCAATGAAATGAGACAGAAAGAGACTACACATCTGTATAGAGAAGAGAAGGAAATCGCAGTGAGACACCATGTTAACGTGCGAGACAGAAAGAGATAACCAGCTTGTTTGTCTTCTCCCCATACTGTGGTCCGTTTTTATTATCTAGAGTAACAACGTCCACGAAAAGAGCATTCAGACTGTCTTGGCTATGTCTTTCTATATCACACTCGAGATTCGAAAGGAATTTTCAAATACATTTTCGATTCCACTCGCCAGCATTTGTATTTGTTGCAGACCATATCCGAAATGCACCAATTGTATTCGAATTTCGTTTGTTTTGGAATGATTGCAATATGACTGACCATTTCATTTCTGATGAATGATTCCTTTAGCATCATGCAGGGCTTTAATATGTGTACTACATGCTTGTAATATTTACAGAAAAATAAAGAAATTCACTTTTTTTTAAAAAAAAATAGAGCTTCGGGTGCTCTGACTGAACTTTACGAAAAATATCGACCCCATTGCGAGAAAATCAAATTTTACAGGAGAGAAATTTTTCCACTTTTCTTGGCTTTGGCTGGCAATATCGCTACCTAATTTCAGATGTGTAACAATAACTTGCTAACGGAACTGATATTATTTTTTTTTTTGCACTTTTAAACAAAGATTTTGTAACTGCAGCAGATTATGATAGCCTCAAGATGAACCCCTAACAGCATAGCAACATTTAAATCATTACATTTCTTTTGCCAAGAAGAAAATTTGAGTTTGCTATAGTTTGTTTCTTAAAATTACCAAGTTTTCTAAATGTAGTGACACAAAGCTTGTTTAGGTTTAATTTAATTATATTTTGTAGTACAAAATCTGCAAATGACTTGAAATGTTAAACATGCTCTGCTCCATTTGGATGCCCATGGATATCCATGGTTTAGTTCGTCGATTGCGAATAATTCTAGGCCATTCACTAGGTACCCATATGGTACGATTTCATACAACATTTTCGATCGTACAAGACACGGAGTCAACAGCTATCATAGTATGGCCTGGAAGTAAATATGAAATCTTAATAGAAGAATTGAAAAACTGCTTGTCTCATTAATTTGTACTTTAAAGAAACCTCAAAAATGTACAGCTAACTAAAAAAATCTGCAATAAACAGAGAAGTGCATACAAGAAACATAACAAAGATGAATGAATAACAATAGTACTTTACTTTATATTCTAGTTCTCATAAGCACAACTGTTTACTTTGCAAGAGCTTGTCCTCAGGCAACTGATTGTGTAGGGCACATGTTCTTTTGCCCACTGACACAATACGATGAAATTGATTTCGCGCTATAATGAATAATCTTTAACAAGGTGATATGTGGTTAGATTTGGAACAACTTTACATCAAAAAGTGAATTTCGTAGTAAATGGCATATACAACACTTTCGGGCAAAGGGAACGACGATATGTACAAGTGAGCAATATTTGTTGAGCTGGGAATCAAACGTGTTCGTGTGATTTGTGTATGATTGCTTATGCTCCAAAATTGCTTAGGAAATATTTAGTGCTACTAGCGACCCACGCTGGATTCGTACTGCAATATAGGTACTAACATGTGGTCATTGCAGAGCGATTACCATTATTAATGTCATCTTCAGAACAGAGCATGTGTTTACAGTGTTTACAGCTGAAGACAAGACAATACAAACATATTTTGTCTAGGTTACTTTCTAAAGTGCCACATGCAGTTGTCCATGTGCAACATTTTCAAAATATAACATATCTTACAGAACTTATATGTTCTTATAGAACTTATATCTTACAACATTTGACCTCCATTTTGACCTAATTGCAATTGGACTATTGCAAAATGGTTTCTTATTGAGCGACTAGGCCATGAACTATACCTAGTCTACAGATTGTTGCTTCCTACCTCTTTCCGTCTTTCCTGCGCGATGTTCGATCGCTCAGGATAAAAAGGCCAGCCGATACATGGGCATATATAGATAATTTGAAAGACAGATTCTCATCACAACTGAAATGTGTTGCAGCACGTGTATCATCTGTACGTGTGCTCAATATAATCGTATTCTTAAAGCATAATTGACCAAATTATCCAAGTACAGTTAAATTCTTATCCATCCAACATGTTTATTATAGCATCCTAAACCTGATTATGAATTAAAATTGCTTTCTATTTAATTTACCATCTACAGCGCGGTAGTCGCTACCACGGCCATCGGCATAATCAACGGTCGCAGTCGCTAAATCGCGGCCAGGCTCTTTCGCAGGCGGACGTAAGCGGCATGTGGTGACATCGGGGTGCCTCTGGTAAAGGTAGGATAACGCCAACCCACACAAACTCTTTATTCCTATTAATAAACTTATCTGCCATGCTTCCTTTCTAGGATCTGCGGCTAGCTGTGCCAATTGCGCCATGGGCAACAAACTTTCCTGTTCGTGTGCGCCGCTGATGCGCAAGGCTTACCGCTATGAGGATTCACCCTGGCAGAATTCCCGACGTCGCGATGGCCATCTGTTGAGGTAAGTTTCGGTTGGATGATTGGCGTGTCTAAAGCCAGACTTGTTTGTAGCTGCACCCACTCTACTTGCTAGTTGTTGACGCTTTAAGTTCTCTGACTGCCAAAAAAAAAACAAAAAAAAACAAACTAAAATGGAACAAAAATTCAATTTGCGCCTTTTGATAACTTTTTTAAATCAACTAATTGTGTTCTTCTTCTGGTTTTTCTTTCTTTCAAAAAAATATATATTTCAAACAAAACCAATACAAACTTTCGACTTGCCTCCAAATCCAATAATCCAACCAAATAACCAACCAACCAACAACAACAACAACAACAACAAAAACCACACCAAAAATACACTGCCTAACAAAATTCAAATGCGGCTACGTTCTCACATCGACTTACAAAAACAATAACAACAACATGAACCACAAAAAAAACAACAACCAACTTCAACAACAACTGCCAACAACTTCAACTTTTCCTTCCCACCTACGAACAACAACAATAACAACAACAACTGTAATTAAAAACCACAACAACTACAACAAAAATGTGCATCTTTGTTTTCCAATTTCTTCCTCACAAAATTGCACCCTATTGCCTAATTGAATCGGATCGAACCTGACCCAATCTCAAAATCAAATCAAAAACAAAATCCAAATCCAAATCAAATTTTGTCAACGTTTATTAACCAACGCTAGTTCGTTCAGGTTATGGGCTGAGGTCTTCCATGTATCGGCGAGCGGAGCCGGCACCGTCAAATGGCAACAAGTGTCCGAAGATTTGGTTCCTGTTAACATCACATGCATTCAGGACTCGCCCGAGTGCATTTTTCACATCACCGCCTACAACAGCCAGGTGGACAAGATACTCGACGTGCGACTTGTTCAGCCAGGTGAGTACACAATTACATGCCAATCACTGGGCGGACGCACTGTACAGTGTTTGCCCTGCTAATTGAAATCTTAACACAACTCCCCCGGAAACACCACAACGCTATATGTATATGTTTGCTATCCTGTTGGCAGGCACACGCATTGGCCAGGCATCGGAATGCTTTGTATACTGGAAGGATCCAATGACTAACGATACTTGGGGTCTGAATTTCACTTCGCCCATTGATGCCAAACAGTTTCGAGAATGCTGTGTAAGTATTCTCTTACAGTTTGGCAAAGCAAACATTTTGCATAGCGACGACAAAACCAAACCAAATCAAAACCGAATCAAATCAAACCAAACCTTAACTGATACCAAAGATACCACCTCAACCAACCAACCAGCCACCCACACTTAATTGTACTAAACACACACACTCACACATATATACACTCACACACAAATACTTAAATTGCACATAATCCAGGGAACTGAACTGGCGTGCATGTGAATGCACTCAGAAAAAAATTGTGTATGCAAGACGTAAAATTTAGAGATTCGCCATGGAAAAGTAGCCCCACATGCAGCTAGCTAGTGGGGAAAACCTTTTATGGAACTGCCCGTTCAGCCAGATCTGATCTGATCACGAGTTAGCTATTAGCCAAAGAAAATGATATGTGAAATTGAAATTTGATATACATAAATGTTAATGGAATAGGGAATAGTAAGGCACTTTGAAAGTGTGTAGAGTAAACAGTAACAGGAAGCGTTTCCGACCATATAAAGTATATATATTCTTGATCAGGAGCATCAACAGCCGAGTCGATCCGCATGAACACGTAGATATCGGGGACTACAAGAGCTAGAGTCACCAAATTTGGTATATAGACTCCCCTAGTGTTCGTCAGATAGAGTTTGTTTTAGAATGTGAAAACGCCTCATCTCCACGACGCAAATCGAATCAAACCTTATATTTCCCGCAATTTTCGACAGATTTATTTGAAACTCGGCTTATATATATACATAATCTAATTATTTGAGTTCTTACTGGCTAGAACGTCAAAAGATTGCCGTGCCGTAAACATATTTTGAACAACGTTTATGTTGAGGATGTGTCATTCGGTCTGCTAAGTCGACATTTGATAACAGGACGTTTAGTTCAATTCATTACATTTTCTCACCATAAATAAGAATTCTTAAATTAATGAGATTCAGGCCAAAGAACAATATTTTTCATCAATCGAGTGACTTTAGCTCAAAGTCAAGTCAGTGAGGAAACGCCGATATGGTTTATCGGCTAAAAATAGTTCATTTTTATTTTAAAATTCAACAAACAACCAAATTTGAGCCGCTTCTCGCAATGCCACAGCATATAACAGGATTTATTTTTCAACAGACAGAGTGCTGTCTTTTTTGGGTAGCCACACATACAATCATCAGTGACCTTCTAAGCACATATGCCAACTGATATCTGCAATCCAATAATATTTATACAGAAAAGGGAATTCTGAATTCTAAATGCCTCTTCTGTTGTGTAATTGAGATAAAACTCGCATATAATTTGCTGTGTACGACTGCTCATAACTTTTATAAGGCCAAATTTTTTAATTTCCTTATGTTTTCTGAGTCAATTTCAGTTTATTCCGCAATTCTAAATTTCAAATTTATTTTTGAAATTTACATAGTTTTTGTTATTTAAGGCGACATTGAAAGTTCGTGGGGATTACCGAGACACTCTCATTTTAGTCCACAATTCAAAATTTCAAACTGTGGTGTTGTATTTTTACTTTTAAGAAATTTATTTTTGAAATTTAGGTAATATTTTCTTTTTTTTAAACAAAAATAAAAAGCAAAAGCATCTCTCTCAAATAGATCCTTTGACTCCACCACTTCTACTTCTCAGATATAGTTAGATAAGAAAATATCTATTCAAGAGCAAATATCTAAATTTTATAGCATTTTTTTTTGAGTGTACACGCCAGTTCACAGGTTGAGCAGATGACTTCGCGACGGTGATGATGATGATGACTAATAATGATGATGCTGAAGCTGATGATGTTCGATGTTTGCTTTGCATTTACTCGTCCACTCGTAACTCTCTATATATCTCTATTTAAGTATAGTACATATATATACGTATTCAAACTCGCTTACAAAACTAAAATTTAAATCGCTAAAAAATGTTGTACTAAATTCGGAATTTGAAGTAAACCAATGCAAGTTCATAACTAACATTAACTGTTAGGAATGTTTCATACTTAAGTGTGCAATAGCTAAACAACTCATGCCAACATATTAATCGCAATCAACGATCACTGTCACTGTCACAGGCACACACACACACGCACACACACGATCTCTACAATTGACAAGCGCCATAAAGAACAAGTTCTAACTGTAAACATATATACATACACTACATATAGTAAATGCATATATTCGTACTCGTTTCGTATACGCTCATTAGATGAACACTTAATATTTGAGAATCATACGAGAATTTGGACCTTTTATTGAAATTTATTTAAGTTGTGCATTGAAATTGTGTTTTGGTAATTGATTTCTATAATTCTTGGTAAAAGCTAAAGACAATTGGCATAGTTACATAGGTACATACTATATAGTAGTAGTATTATCATACACATAATATGCATTCTAATCAAGCACTTACAAATACATTTACTACAAGTGAGTTCATGAGAGCAAATAACTCAGCAAGGTCAGAAATTGAGTAAGGATATATTGTGTTTTTTTTTTCTGAAAGATAATGAAAGAGTTTTGCATGTTACAAATTGATATTTTCCATTGTTTACTTTCTTAAATTTAAATACTTCTAATATGAAAAGATGTAAATACTTTAGTTATGAATGTTTCCAAATAAGTTTTAGCTAATGAAGTTATCAAATGTCACGGTAATCTTTACTAGAACAGGTTCCAATTCATAGGAGTCTCTCTAACTTGAAGGCATACATGATTTGTCAGGAGAAAGTGTATGATTGGAATATAATTCATATAATTGAATATTTTCAAGTGAGTAAGGGAACGCTGATACAGTTAAAGCTGAATGTTTACCTTGAAGTACAACAAGACTAAGCAAACTTGAGCCGCTTCTCACTATGTAACAGCAATCGACGAGTAACAGAATTAATAAATTCGACACACATTATCCTTTTTGGCTGCTCAGACAGAGCGCTGTGTTTCGGGGGGGCCAATTCCTTTCATCAGTGACCTTTTTATCACATATCGACAGTTGTTCGAATAAGACAACTGATAGCTCTATTTAACTGTCTGTACGCAGAAAAGGGAGCCAAGGAGTCAAGGAGAATTAATGGTACCGTTCTTTTTCTTGTCTAAGCAAGAACACGCTGTGGATCTGTATATCTATCAAAATTTTTGGACTTACCTTAACCATATAAGCCACAGCTTTTACATCCTTACAGAGGGTATTATAGTTTTGTCACGATATTTGTAACGCAAAGAACAAAGCATCTACGACCCCATAAAGTATATATATCAGCATGATCTCTCAGTTTCTTGTGGTTTTCGCCATACGCTTCTTTTTGCTTTAGGCTGCTCATATGTAAACATCATTAAGATCGGACCGGATTTATACCACAGCCTCCGTATAACCGACCGATTTGGAGTGAATTCTTAGTAATTACAACTTTTCTGTTTTCGAACCAAATTTGGTAGATATCAGTTTTAGAAGCTCCTACGTCTGCTGGCCAAAGTTGATCCAGATCGGATCACTATTTCATATAGCTCTCATGTAACTGAGCGATTCGGAATGAACTCTTATTATATATCACTATTTTTATCAGAATTGAACCAAATTTGGAACGTGTCAGTCTGAGAAGCCTCCACGTATGCTGACCTAATTTCAACCGCATCGGCAATGGATGTAAGCTTCAGTTACCCAAAGTTAGCCTTCTTTTCTTGTTATGCATAAAATGGAAACTTATTTCATCACCTCAGATGATTTGGTGAAACATTAGAGATCCAATCTTGTCTACTCAAAGTTAGTGTTTGATATGAATTATCGTTTTAAAACCGAATCCTCACAGATTTCCGTGACACTTCTCTAAAACTGTAAATAGCAATTTAGCAATTTCCTTAACCGACCAACGCTCATAAAATTGTTTATAGACTCAATTTCTGATCTATTGATCTCAAAATTCTATTTAAAGTAGATACTAACTGTTATCCCATACAACACTCGTATATCTTACAAGAAGAACGCCTTTGATGCATACAAATCAACACTGAAAAACACTGGGAAAACTGTCTGGTTTAGCGTCTAATAATTATTTTTGTTTCTTTTCTTACTTTGCGCATCATTTGCTGCAGGTATCTTACATTGTAAAAAAATACGTTAGTATCGCTTCATATTAACACATACTTATATATTCTTTTCTCTCACAACACAGAGTACTCGACTAAATAAGAGTACTATTAAATGTCTTTTTTCCCATAATCTTTAAATGTTACACTGCCCAAAATGCAAGCTCATATGTATGTGTGCTGGAATGAAAAGCATATTGTACTCCCTCATCCTTGATGGGCATGAGTAAGATCCTTTTCGCACATGCAATGCAAACCCCTTTCATAATACACAGTGAAATTCAAAGAAAAGTTAAGGCTTTATTCTAAGTGTCGCAAGTTGTATGTGTCTTTCACTGCCTTTAACTCTATCTCTCTCTCTCTCTCCTTCTATCTTCAACTGTCTCTTAAGTGTGTTAAGATTTATCGTCCCGAACGTATATACATTTCCCTACAACAACAACTCGTATATATCGCGTTAGCCAAGTCGTGTATGCTGCATTTCATTCCAGTCCCAAAACACACAGTTTTGTTCATTTGTAAATGTGTTGTTCCTTCATCCTGTTTGTGTGAGCAGAAATGTTGTTTAATTTTGTTTACCATTCAATGTACATACTACTCGTTTATCCACGTACCACATGGCGTATGCGTATGATGACCGGTTGCGGTTGCGATAACTATCCAAAACACAACAAACAATGCAGACACAGACAGTGCACATACACTAAAATTTGTTAAATGTATTTATATTATATATTCTTTCATTTCTTTTTTCTCTCTTCTAATCATTTTCGAAATCATTCTCAAAACACGCCAAAAACCAAAACACAAACTCTCTCTATATATATATGCATATGTGTACATATATGTATATAAATCTAACAAATTCGTTTCAAATGTTTCATTTTTGATGCATTTCATTTGATAAATAAATATCGTACTTAAATTCGAAAACATTTTAAAATACCGAACGCCAAACAACAACAACAACAAAATATATATATTAACATATATTTTAAATACTTGTAACAAAACAATGACAAACAAACACAACAACAACAATAACAATAACAACAACAAACAAATACAATTTTTTAATAACATTCTAAATGTACACTCTATATCTCTCTATCTTAACTCTGTCTATCTATATATATCTATATATATATACTCGTAACTCTGTCCCCCCCCAAAAAAAAACTATGCTTTATGTCTAACATTTATTTTATTTAATTACTCTATATATATTTATGTAATTATAAATATATAATACCAACTCGATTCGTTTGCATTTCACGTATAACAAATCTTACAAAAATTTCAATCTGACAAAAAACAAAACAATAAAAAAAAAACAATACCAAAATGTACAAAATTGATTATAATCGATAACTGTGTGTCTGCCAATGAAAAATCGTACAATGAAAATGCAAAAGAAAAATGCCAAACGCTTTAAAACAATCGCACGTATCCTCTACTACAATACCGTTACCTATCCTTTGCAAACCGTTTCCGATGAGCCCTAAGTCCCAACAATCCCCAACCTCCACATCCATAATCCATATCCAAGTGGGCGGTTTAAAAAAAATACGCTAAATATCGAAATCACTTTCAAAAACAATTTAAAAGAGAAACAAAACTACGCAAATTGTTAGAGTTAGGTTAGAGTAGGGCCGAGCGAGGCATAAGGTTAGTTAGCAAAATACATATATAATATATTCTTGGAGCACAATTTTGGTACGCCTTGAAGGCGTTACGTGTACATGAGGTTTCTAAAACCAAAGTGAACAAAATCTAGGCAACGCACATGCTTACAATAACACCTAATACATACAAATGCAATGAAAATGCAATACAAATTCATATACTTATAATCAAAATGAAAATGTTAACAGTTAGGTTAAGTTGAAGTTCCACAGTTGTTCCACATAGACATATGTACTACTTACTATAACCTACTATCTATAGCCAGAGCGCCACTACTTTCGCTCTATCTAACTAATGTACTCAAGACACGCTGCTTACTCGCAACCAAAATTGCACTTATATCTATGGTTATCTCTATAACAATCCTAAGAGTTACTAGTTTCAATATGCCTAATACTCGTGCTATCCTAATGCTCAATGTTCGTATGTGTATGTATGTGTTCTTCACTCTCTCTCTCTCTCTCTCTCTCTCTATGCTATCTATCTAACTGTTGTACTATCTACTTAGTGCAAATAAGTATGTTTGTAAACCAAGCACATTCCTACTAATAGTTCTATAAGTTTTCCACACACTAAGTCGAGAATGGTTAAGGCCAGTCCAAAATTCTTGAAACTAAAACGAAAAACTGAAACAGAATACTTTCGCCAAGCCTTCAAAAACACACACAAGTTGGCTTGAGCAAGAGATCACAAGAGATTCGAGCAGAATCAGATGCAGAAATAGCACAAAAAAGAAGCAGAAGCAGTTGAAGTTAATGAAAGCAAAACCGCACACACAGAACCTTGTAATCCCAATCAACTAACCTAATGATAGTGCGACGTTTTACAGTCGCCTTCTTTCAAATTTTCACGAAAGGCCTCGTCGAGCTACTCGCTGAAATTGGATCCGCCGGGCAAGGGCAAGGTGAAGGCCAAGCGAAAGCCGCTCAGCACTCCGGCATCGCCGTCGCGCGTGCGCCAGGAGCCCCAATGCACCTGTATGTCCGCCGAGCAGTATGCGCGCCTGAGAACCGATCCACGTGTTAGAGGTGAGATAACAATACCAACCAACCAAACAACCAACCAGATCAAGGCAGCCACAATACAACACCAATACTACCAATGCCACTAGTATCTATGTCAATCCTAGATGTCAAGCGTAACTCTTAAAAAGCAACTCCACGGTTAGCTCCCAGCTCAGCCAAGTCAAGCTATGTAGGGGTTCGCCCTACTCGCAAGTTTTGACTTTGTTTGTTTATTTGTTATTGCCTTCACGTGATTATGATTTCGATTTACGCTTTAATCGTACAACGTACAATTAGCATTAGCCTTCGCCTGATCTCTCCACAATACAGTTACAATATAACCATACAAGTACGCAGCTTAGCATTTAGGCACCAAGTCCACCGCATCCCCCATCAAACTCATCGCCATACTCATTGCAGGTTCATCCACTTTGCCGCGTAATGTCGGCTCACACAGAATCACCGATGTCGATGGCCAGCAGCAGGGCAAGGTAGTCAGTGCCGTGAGCACCACATCGCTATACGACAACGTAGCCGGCGGTGGTCCGGGCGTTGCCCAGGGCGGTGGTAAGTCATAGTGTTTCCATTGGTAAAGAAATCGTGTTCAATCAAAGAGCACTGCGATTTCTTTTCCCCTCCTGATGATGGTAATTTAGAACTATGCCTAACTATCTTATGTTTCTCCATTCCTTAGATACATTGCAACGTCAGCTGAAGGGTCAGGGTCAAGATGGCAACATGGTGGCCAATGCTGGTGTAAATACCAACACACCAGGCTTAATTGTTACCGGCGTGGGCACCGGCCCCGATATGTGCAGCCAGAATCATGTGGGCTCACAGGTGGGCAATGACGAGGCTGGCGCTTGCCAAATGGACATGGATCTGTCCAAGAGCGAGGGCACACAAGTGGGCGGTGGACTGCATCAGAGTGTTGGCACCTCCAACAAGTCGACTGGCACACGCACCAAGGATTTCAGCGATGATATGGTGAGTAAACAAGCTGGCCACCAGTCTGCCACCCCCAAGTGGCAGACATCTCCCATTGCCGACGACTGCCAATTGCCATTTCCATCTCTTTTGGCCACGGTAGACACGCGACGCGCACTCGCACTCGCACGACATGCACCACCAGCACAACGTAATCAACAACAACACACGACGCAAGACCAAGAGCACCGAGGACATGAATGTGGATACGAGCACGCTGAAGCGCATGCTGAAGCCAATGCCCAGCACCGAGAGCCCCGTAACATCGCCCGAGATGGGCCGACGACGCTACAATTACTACAATGCGAATGCAGCCCAAACATTGGGCCCCCAGCACATGCATCAGCATGGAGGAGGCATGGGAATGGGTATGGGCATGGGCATGGGTATGGGCATGGGAATGGGCGTTGCTGGCGGCGGCGGCGGTGGCGGACATCACGTCATGAACAACAACACAATGGGCCGCGCCAGCAGTCAGTCGTCGCGCTTCTCTGGCTCGAGGTAGGTTATATTGTTGTCTGTATTTTATAGCCTTCACACTCCATCGCAAACGAAATCTTAATCTCCCACATCTTGCAGATCTTCGCATGAAATTGGACGCGGCTATCCTCCCCGAAATCTTTACTTGGAATTGGAACGCGAGCGCAGCTGCATTGAGGGCTCGCCGCCATCGGATAACGTGATGTTCGATAACCAGTGCTATGCAACCACACCCAGCTCCAGCAATGGCAATTCAGATCAGGATCAGTCTTATGGCCAACAGCAGCAACAGCAGCAGCAACAACAACAGCAGCAGCAACGACCTGGCGGCGGCAATGCCACCTCGCGTCATCAGCATCATCATCAGGCACCCAATGTGACGCCTACGCCTGGCAGTCCCACTTCACGGCTGCTGCTGGAATACGAGATGCATCTAAGGAATACATTGGCCAAAGGAATGGATGCCGAGTCGTACAGTCTCCACACTTTCGAGGCACTCCTCTCCCAGAGCATGGAGAATCTGGGTGAGTTCCAGTCAGTCAGCTTAGCGTGTTGCCCAGTTTTGCTTTGGGTTCTGGGTCTAGATTTGGGTTTCCATTTCAATTTGCTTTAGCTGCATTTGTAGCGATTTTACATTCGGCCACCCTTCCCCCTCAATCCCTTATTTTTGTTCTCGTTGTTGTTGTAGCTAAGCATTTCATTTGTTTTTTTACGTTTGTTTTTGTACGTTTTTTTTGTCTTCTAATCGAATTTTTAATTAGCTTTGGGTAGTGCGATACGTTTTTTAGTGCTTTCCAAATGTCCAACTGTCAGTCAGCGGCACAAGTCAACGACATGCCTTCGTCAGCAGCCTAATCAAGTCAACAAAAGGCCACTCCGGCACATGTTTCATGTAATGGCAGTCAGGTGGGTTCGGGCTTAAGCTCGGTACTGGCTGCCTTGCTACGATATAGGGTAGGCTTTTTTTTGTGTTAAACTCAGTTAGTTGCAACACCAAACGTGTGATAGATAATCTGATTAAGATGGAATGTGAAAAGCATAGCTTAGTTGGAAAGGAATTCAGTAATTAGAATGCAATCAGAGTCAACAGTAAGATTTTCATAGTTGGTATGAATATACACGTGTAATTCTGAGTGTCTATCAAGATGGATGTCGAAGATTAGAAAATTTACTTCCCGATTCTGTCTGTCTATCTGTCCATATGTGCGCATAGATATTTTAAGCTACACAAGGGATTTTGATGCGGTTTTCACCATCAGTCAGATTATTTCTTCAGGATGGTTTATGGTTACTTGCAACAAGTCAATGTTTTTCTAAAAAAGTATAGTTTTGTTTGCTTTCATTGCTAATGTTGTAAACTTTTGGTAATATGCAATGAGTGAACCCAAATTGAGCACAGTCTAGAAGACGTTCGTGCGAGCCGAACTACCTAATGTTAAGGTTATTTGCATACTAAAGAAGGATTGATTATCTGATTATCTTGTATATTTTGTGTACAGAAACAAAGATTAGAACCGATTTTAGTCATGTCTGGAAAACGTCGTAGTTCCAATATAGCTCGAAGCTTAATGAATGCAAAACTAGTTCAGTTAAGTGTGAGGTTAAAATCCCAGTTAGATAAAGAACCATCAATGAGGCTATCCTTAGCCTAGACCGGGATAGGCATAGATCCCAGAGAGACAGAAAATCGTTCTCACAGGCACATAGACACACAGAACGAAATAGACAAAACAGCAGTGATAAGCCGAGGTGGGCACTAGTAAAATATTCGTATATTTAGGATGATTAATTAAGTTGTAGATCAAGTTGTAGATAGACAGTTCAGTCTATGGATCATCTTGTAATTTGCTGAAAAATAGATCTTTATACATTGTTAGCTAGTTGCTTAGTAGCTTTGTATTATCCCCAATATACTAGATTTCCATGGGAGATCATTATGAGACATTACTTACACGAACACACTTTCACAGGACAAAGAGTGGCTAGGTTTACAGTGTTCCTTAGCGAATATCTCACAGATTTGTATATGATTGAAATACATTTAAGCAACAAAAACTAGAACTGACGTCTTTTAATTCAGATTATGCCTAAAGATTTAACTACATAGTTCATAATGAATAAAAAGATACGAATTGATCTAAAACTTAAGACTCTTTGGAAATAATCCTTAAAAGAAAGCCAACATTTTCTCTTAGTTACTTTTTCTTATAATTCTTAAATGGGTTTAGCGGCAGTATAGTAATATACGCTTAAAAATGTGCCTTAATACCAACTCAGTAGATGACACTACGTTGGAAAAGTTATCTGATATTTCTTGCTCAACATCGCACTGGAATATCGTCCAGCTAAACATATTTTAGTTTTCAAATTAAGATGAAATTTACACCAACCTTTTCCTTAATTAACTTAAAGTCTTCAAATGAATTTAAACGTCTAAAGAATTCAAATTAAGATGATAGTGTCCTTTTTTGGGAAAAATATAAATGGGTTAAAGAGCTTAATAATCCTAAATCAAGGAAATCAGAACTAAATCTATTCGCATTCATTATTGTATCAGGCACATTAACTATCGTGCTAAAAATGTCTTCTTTTTTTACAATATGTCATGGATATTTTCATAATCTTTTCCTACCTTTCTCTTTTGGTAAATGTTAGTTATACTTTTATTATTCATTCTAATATTTGTTAATGACAAAATGCAAGAATAACTAAAACTTAAGTGCTATTCATACATACTTATCACAAATGCTCATCACGCTCTCTCACATATAAAAATCCACCTGCCACCACACCACCACAACCATGAATCAACAACAACAACAACCACCACTACCACCACCACCACCAACAACAATAACAACAACAACAACAATCATCAGAATTCGCTGAAAGCCTACCTGGATCAACACAGCGCAGCCCATATCCACTACGTAGGCGTAAGTAGTTCCATTTCAAAATGCACGTCTCTTAAATGAATTCAGTGTTTTATGTTATGTTATGTAATACATAATCTATCTATCTACATATCTACATATATGCCATACATATTTGTTGCTTATTGGCAAATGAGAAGAATGTTGACCAAAGAATTGCTTGATGGAATTCGTATCTTTTGTTTGAATCGTGATCGTGTATAGAATTAATCCAATGATTTATACGTTTGTTAAATCGATATATATCTCATTTCATACAGCCAATGCCAAATCTTCAACCTTGCCGCTACCCCCACATCGTCCCTTGTCCACCATACGCGATAAGGAGAGAGATCGTGATCGCGATGGTTACTACAGCGATCGCAATGAATTGATACGCGAACGAGAGCGTGAACGTGATCGTGGCTACCTATCCGATCATAATGCTAGGTAATTACATTTATAAAACATGTATCCCTAGCCAACTAATCCTTCTGATGTATGTACTTACCTTTGCAGCTTCTCCAACTCACGTTGCGCCTCTTGTATTGGGGAGTCGGCACGCGCCCAATGGTTCCGTCACTCGGACGGCTGGCGTTCGGGCAGCTCGACAATTGGTTCTGGTTCCGGTCACGGCATGATGTCGCAACAAGTGCCTGGCCAAGGGCACAAACGTTCGCCATGGGATTCGTTGCCATCGCTGCGTCAAGACAGCAGTCTAAATGACTCTGGCTATAAGAGTGCTCGTGCCGATTCTCTAGAGCAACGGTATGCTTTGGTTTCTCTAATCCTGAATGCTGAGATTAACTTAATTGTGATCTTTGCAGAGCGGAGTTTATACGTCAGGATAGCTTGCGTTCGGAGTATTTAAGCGATCGTGAATCACGCTATGGAATTGTACAACAGGCTTCTATTGAGAGCACCGATTCGCGCATGTGTTATCTCACATCGTCAGAGGTAAGTGTGTGGGATGTTTATGAGCTTCATCGTCATAGCTTTGGTATTGTCTTTGAAACAGTCAGAGTCCTTTACAATGGGAGCAGCCAAATGGTGTCAGTAATATACACAATATACGGCGACTGCATGATATAAAGAACCCAAATCTAAGCTTCTGCAATGCCATTGTAAGCAGGCAGTCTTCAGCCTATTGTTTTATACGATTTATTGCTCTGTTTTGGCTGGCGTCGGATAAGTTCAAGGGTCAATCGGTGAACATCTTGGTCAATAAAAGTTGAAGATGTTATATGACCTTTAGTTGTTGTCCATAGTCCAAAAGATAAGCTTAACCCAGGCTAATTTTATTATTGGTGATATTGGTCGAGAGTCTTAGATTTCCAACAGGATCATCAAGTATTTGCTAAAAGCCATTGCAATGATTTTGGCATTCTTGAGTAATGCCACACACTGTCGATGAAATGTTCTAGGGTTTCTTTGACCCCAGATTCCAATATATGCCATGCATTAGCACCTCTGTGAGATAGTGAGAGCTCCTAGCAAAGTTTATGAAAGATGCATGATTGATCAGATCTGTACAGATGGCAGCAATGCTATAAATTCTTGTCGTCATGTCCATATTCCATAATATTCATATTCTGAGAATCAAAAACATTCGTCTCTAATCCAGAATTCAAATTACAAAATTTAGAAACCCCAGTAATCATAGTATAGCTATATACAGTGGCTCAGCATAACGCTGCTGTTAGGTCTTGAATGGAGTAGACTCTGTACTGTTAATACCGTGT
The DNA here is from genome assembly GCA_037043425.1 of Hirtodrosophila duncani. Lineage (NCBI taxonomy): Eukaryota > Metazoa > Arthropoda > Insecta > Diptera > Drosophilidae > Hirtodrosophila > Hirtodrosophila duncani. The sequence continues at coordinate 3,878,450 of JBAMBM010000194.1, forward strand.
CCATGTAGTCCCCTCCCCCAATCAACTGTATGCTGTGCTATTTATAGACAACAGTAGCCAACAACTGGGTCAAGAGTCACACCGAAACTGAACTCCATCATCTCTTGTTATACCTGCCCACTGTTAACTCTAACATGTTGCTTAAAGCATAACAGCAGAGGCAGCTTAACAGCGGCGTTTCCTATGCAAAGCCCACAACTACTTTTATGTTGATGCTGCAACATAAAAACGGACTGAATATTCGAGTATATATTTTATGTATACATTATATGTATATATGCCAAAATAAATATTTAGTTGCACAGCAAAAAAAAAAATAAGGACCCCCACCTCCCCCCTAAATAATGGAAAGAGTCAACTGGCGCATTTGGCTGCAACATAAATGATATTTTTAGTTGCAGCCCAAGTTGACCCAGTTTACGTTGATTAAAAACAAACTGTCACACACACACTTACATAGTCAAGCATATATGTACGTACATATATGCAATGCATATATATATATATACATACTCATACTTATGCCTGTAAGTCGCGCATATATAGCGTACTCCTAAACAAACAGTGGCAACAGGAAGGCAAGCCCAAAACTTTTTCTTTTGCAACTTCCTCAGCTTGCAGCAGCAGAATAGTTCGCTCTGCTTATCATCATTTGTGTCTCTGCTTCTGTTAATACCGATGATGATGCTTATGATATGCCTAAATTGTCAGCTCCCAACTGTCGTAATGGTTTTGACTGCATTTTACTTCAGACCCGGCTTAACAGCATACCGGCTTCTTTAGCTGTAGCTGCTATTTGCGGGCGTGGCGTATGCCCATTTATTATATGTATGTACTTACATTGCCTTGACACAAATGAGTTGGGTTGCATCTGCTAGTACACCAACTAGTGCCCCTCAGGCGCGTCCAACAGTCCATGCCACTGCCACTCACTTGTTAATTGTCATAAACTTCCATTGTTACACTGACACATAATCGCCAGAGTCGTTGCCACCTACTATTGCTGCTCAAGTTGTCCCATTCCACGTTCTGTTTGCTCTCATCTCTAGAACGATGGCTTTTCCAGCATTTTCATGGCGGCGCATGCGCTTTAGGTACCATTTCGCTCTTTTGTGGCGCTCTTTAGACGCAGCTTTCGCTCGCCTACTCCTGCTGTTACTTCCAAGCTGCTGTCCAGATTCCAGTTGCGAAAGCTTGAGCTTTAGCTTGAGCTTCTGGTTTTGGTTGGTTGGGCTGCTTCTGCTTCTGCTGCTGCTGCTGTTTCCGCTTCGGCTTCGCGCTCCGCTTGCCGCGCTGTCATTGCTGTGCTCTGTGCTCTGTTCTGCTCTGCTGTTTTGCTAGTGTTGCGCTAACTTTCGCTCTGTCGTTTTGTAATCCAACTGTAATATTTATATATTGTGCAATTTAACACAATACAAAAAGTGCGTAAAATAACTGTAATAATTTTAGGCAATTAATATTTATATTATTTCAATGAAAGCTGGCCAAAACACTCACACACACGCTCGTACACACACACACTGGAAAATTGTGTATCAAAAAATTGTTTTAAAATTCACGACGAAGCAGCTTCCTTCGACGCCGCAGTAACTGCAACACGCTCTCCCACTCTCTCTATCTCTCACTATGTGGTGTCTGTGTGTGTGTGTGTGTGTGCGTGCGAGTGTGTTTGTGTGTAGCGCTCAAAAGTATGCAATGTGTGGAAAAATTCGGTTTATTGCAATTTTGCTAAACTCGAACAACGTCAAATACATATTAAAAGCAGCAGGCGGCCAGCCATCTTTAACAACTACAACGACAATAAGCACACAGCAACAATAACAACAATAATAGCACATATATAGAGCTAGCTGTACACAACAACAAAGCCAACAAGCAGCAGCGCACGTTAAGCAAGTAAATGTCAATAAAAAAGAAATCAAATAATGTTGAGCAGCCCAAATGGCAGTCAAGAGACAGCACACACACACACACACACAGGCACACAAACAAACAAATAATCCCTACCACCCTCCGCCCGTTCGTGAGTGTGTCAAGCTACGATTAAACGCTTTGTTAATCTTCCCATAAGACTAAAGACCTGCCATAAGAGCTTCAAGCAGTTTTTGCCAAAAATGAAAGCAACTCGTTAAGTCAAGTGTGCGTGCATGCGTGGCGGCATGTATGTGTGTGTGTGTGTGTGTGTGTGTGTGTGTGTGTGTGCGTGCGACCATAATAATAAAAATGTCAATCAAATTTACAGCCGCCAAATGACACTCTCACACACACACACACACTGCGTATGCGTAATGTGTAGTCACAATAATAATAACATTGCGTATGCGTAATATTTGTTTCCAAATAGTGACAAAAACGTATTCAATTAGGCTAAATCCAAGCTGCATAACAATAACAATAACAAGTTGGCCAAATTGAATATTACGAAAAACTAGAAAGAACTAAAACAAGAAAAAGACAACAACAAAAGTATAACAGAAAGAAAGTCGACAAAAAGGGAAACAAAACTTTTGCTGGCAAATTCGATTAGAATCCCGTTTTGTGCGGCCCGCTTTTTATATGTGTATGTGTGCGTGTGTGTGTAAATTGGTGCCTATGTATGTGTCTGTATATGTTGTGTTGTGTTTTGATAAGCCAGCAAGCCAATATGACCATTGGCGGTATCGTTGTGTGGTTTTGTATGGCTGCCGCCTAAAAGGCATTCAAATTAACTACCACAGACATACTATTCATGCTGATGATGATGCTGATGGAGATGCCACTAGCTTAAACTGCGTGTAAACTGCATGAGTTGGATTATTTAAAATGTCTAATTCCAATTTATATATGAAACATACGTATATGTATGCAAATGCTTGTCCAGAGATCAGTTCTATCAGTACTGGTTTCGACTTTGATTTTGAGGGATTATAAATATGTGAATCGTTTAAACTGTGAATTAAAATGTAGGAACTTTATGATAATTCAAACAACTGTCAGTGATTACCAGAGCTGAAGAGATGATAGAATTGGATCTTATCAGACTTATTGATACCAGCTTCAGTTCCATTTATCAGGGTGATTTCTAGCTTAGAGTAGCGTGTCACTATCTTCAGAAACCTAAACATTCCTTTCGCCAAGGCACATTTATGAGCCAATTTAATGATATGTCTAAGTCGCTGTTTGGTTGGCCTCAAGTTCTCTATTTTACAAATTTATATAGGTATTTTTCATCTCAAAAGTACTCAGTTCAGCTCTCATCGGTTCTTAAAAGAATGCTCAGGTTACTTGGTTAGGTTTGTAAGCCCATAAGCTTGTGAAATGTTTGCACTGGTTGAACAGGAGTCTATTCATCATTCTATACGTTAATCTTGTTATTCTCCCATATTTTATATAGGGTTTCGATGCAATCACTTGTGGTAATGCATCAGCTTCAAGAAGTTTCACTTTACCTGAACAACATTTTTGAAAATAGTTCTGAAAGCTAAGCTAAGCTTATTTTTATATTGAAGCTCGACAGACGACGTAATTAGAGCCGCTTCAAATGGCATACAACATGAAATTTTTTCAGACGTTATTCTTAGCTGGTCAGATAGCCGCTGTTTCGGGATTCGGCACAGAAATGTTTAATTTTTATTGAGAAATAAGAGATCAATAATATAATTAAAGACCGATTAAATTACTCCTATTTCTATATAAGTGAACCCAAACTGTATGCAATAAAAAACGGAAAACCACGCAAAATCAAAATTTCTTGATAAATTCACAATTCAAAAATCGTAAAACAAATATATAAAACCAAATTCGACGGGGCTAACTTTCTTTAACTTTTGTCCACAGATATGTTAATCTATCAACAATACCTCTCAATTGTCTAATCACATGTCACCATAGCCAATATTCACTGTATTTCGCACAGAGTAAAACAAAAAGCTACGTGTGCTTATCCTATTCGCATGTTTGAATAATGTAAATTGTCTGTCTGTCTGTCTCTCTTTCCCCGTCTGCCTGATTTCCTGCTTCGCTGCCTTAACATGCCGTTGAAAGCTTCATGAAAGCTCCTCACATTTACGCTTGCCTCTGTTAAGTAACGGTAACGGCAACACACTTGAAAATTCTGAAGCGGTTGCAGCTGGGTAGGCGACTTAAAAGCTTTGCGCTGTCCACAGGATGTGGCCTGGGGAAATGGCAATGGGAAATGGGCAAATGCCAATGGACCCAGACCGGCCACTGTTAAACTGCTGTAATGCCTGGAATGTATGGGCATATGTGTGTGTGTGTCTGTGTTTGTGTATTTCTTGGGTGCGTGCTGATTGGCATTTGTTTAAATTGTAAGTGAGCCGCCATTTTAATTGTGCATTCTTGATTCAATTCGACATGCAGCACAAAAGTATGCTATAGACATAAATGCACAAATATGCAGATGTAAATGTGTGGCACACACTTGAAGCATTAAATATGCAATTTGTGGCTGTCTCAGCTGCTGTTTGCATGTTGTTTCACTTTGTTGAAATTGTGGAAATTGACATCAACACAGACATGCCATACACAGCTCCGACTAATGTTAATGCAATTTGACTAAGCTGTCAGTATACTTTTTTTTTATTCCTCTGTTGTTGTGCTCGCAAAGTTGGACACTTTTGACAGCAGAACTTTGTTGAAAGCAGCAGGCATCAAAATGAACAAACAAGCATGCTACAGTTGAGAGTGTTTGACAGCCAGCAAATCCGCTGCCGGCTAATGAATCAAAACTTATATTGTTGTAGCAATTTTCAAGACTGAAAGTAATTGTTATAAATTGTTATTCGCATTGCGTGGTCTAAACTGAGAACTGAATAGCCAGTTCCGAATAGATCAGCTCCATTCGATCATACTAGACAAAACCAAAGCCCAAGCTTTAGTTCAAGCCCAGAAAGTCTAAAAATGTGCTCAAATATCGGGGTGTAATGTAGACGTAGAGGATAATACGGGGGTTGTTTGATAACTCCGTGACTTTTCGCAAAAGACGAAATTATTTCGGTAAATGAGGATTTCATTTCTCAGCGTAGTCTCTTTATAGCTCGATATACTAAGTCCACGGGTTTTATACCCTTGCAAAGGGTATTATAATATTGTCACGATATTTGCAAAGCATAAAAGGAGGCATCTACGACCCCATAAAGCGTATATATTCTTGATCAGCATGACAAACCGAGTCGATATAGCAATATCCGTCGGTCTGTCTGGCAGTCTGTTTCTATGCGAACTAGTTTCTCATCTCTTTTCGCGATCTGAAATTTTCACTATATGAAATTTTCACTATATCGTCAGAATCGCAGCACTATATCATGCACCTCCCATATAACTGTGAGACAAAGAAAACTGTTGGTATGCAAAACTTTGTTGTTTTTTACGCGAATCGAAACAAATTTTTGTCACGTGTCAGTTTTAAAAGCCTGCACGTCTGCTGACCAAATTGGACTCAGATCGGGCACCTATGTCGTATACCTCCCATACACATATTATCGCAATTCGCAACAACGCTGTGTGTGTGAGAGGGAGGGAATAAGCCTTAAGGTTGACAGTCAAATCAGCAGATTGCTATCTCTTCCTAACCTCTAAAGCAAAAGGAAGAGAGATATGTATTATTTGTGTGTATGCTGTATCTATTTGTGTATGTGTGTATGTTTGTATAATTGAATATATGTTTGTATATATGAAAGAAAATATGATTAAATTTGATCAGGATCAGCTAGCCTTTCTTATTAAAGTACACATATATGCAAGGGTTTGTAAGCCTCAAGTACCCGATGTTAGCCTTCCTCTCTTGTTGTTTTACTCCTTCCAAATTATAGATTTTCTCAATATTCTTCAGGTTCGGAAACTGGAAATAATCAAAGGTGGCTAAATCTGCAGAATATGTTGGGCGAGGTAACATTTCATAGCCCAATTTAGGGATTCCTGACCGCAAAGGCATTTATAGTTGAGTGTGAGCAGTTGTCAAAATACTCAAGTAAAATGTGATGCATCCGCTCAATAGTCAGGTTCAGCTACCTCATGTACTCGCATTCTCTGATCATACACTATCAAGCCATGAATTTTTTTTGACGATTTCTGGCATGACGACCTCTTTTACCTGACATTTGTGTTGGTACGGCTGCGATGGAACTCAATAAGCCACTTCTTAACCCTTGAAATTTATGGTTCAGAGTCCCCACAGTATTTATAAGGGCTTTGCTCGGTATGATGATGGATTTTTTACGCAAAAAATGACGCTTAATCAGCACACGAAATTCATTTTTCCACAATCGTTAAATTCGCCAGATTGTCTGCTTGCAATGGCTGTTAAACACAAACTGAATGACGCAGACCATTAACAGATGGTTGACACAAAAAGAGCTCTATTTAAAGTTACTACTAGGGAAATATAAAAAGTCACGAGCTTATCAAAAGACCCTAGAGTTAATTAAACATACAGACAGACAGATAGTACAAAAATGTATTGTACATTCATCTCATTGTGGCAGCAAAGCATAAAATTATTACGATACTCCATTTCAATTTTGTAAGTGGCCAAGCGCAGTTTTTCAAGTTACCTTAGTAATGCTCTCTTAATCTACTCGCATTACTGCTTTGCAGTTCATCAACGCTTGGCTCCATTTGTGCTAATGAGTGTGCATAATTAAAGGACACAAAAGTCCTATATCAAATGGATCCATATACATATTGACACACGGCCCATTTTATGTTTAACATTAATTTCTTTTGGCATTCTTCGCGCCATTTTTCATGCGCCTCTGCGCGCCGGCTGCATAGCCCAGGAGGGACCTCCGAGTGGACAGTCAGCCTCGAGCCATGAGACTCGAGGGCGTCAAATGATCAATCAAATTGATTAATTACCAGAGAAGCATTTTAAATATGAGCCAAGCACATTAATTTATGCGACTTTGTGGTGTGAAGAAGTTTGGGACTGCGGCATCCACTTAGATAAGAACTTCAGACTCGCAATGCCGCCGCAGCATGTGCCAGAGTCACAGCCTCAGCCTCAGCGTCAGCCTCAAACTCAAACTTAAACACACATAAGCCACTTAGCAGGGCAACCTTTTTATCATCGTGGCGGTGGCATTTTAAGTAGCAAGCAGCTGGAGCTGAAAATTCTTGAGCTGACTGGCTGGCTGGCTGACTGGCGGCTCATTAGCCGCAACATGGTTGAACCTTTTGGCTTTATGTTCTTATCATAGGATGATGCTTCATTTTCTGCCAATTGTCCTTTACCGATTCCCTTTTTAATTTGTTTAATTTTCATTTTCGCACCTTTTCGCGTTACACTGGTACCCGCTGATATCATTAGGCCAAATTGACGAGCGCGCTACCAAAACAGCTGAGACTATGCCAAGGGCGAAAAAAAACACGAACACGAACACAAAAGCTTAAACTTTTTCAACGTCTCATTTGGTGGCAGCTTAAGAGTCGCTGGCACGCGTAGCGGAGCAGCGCGGTATGCAACGCTAAATCATTTGGCATGGAGAGCATTTCAAGCAAATTGACGCAACGCAAAAAAGCAAAGAGATATATAAACGAGGGAACAACGCACGGACACGGACGCAGCCAGCACAAAAAGCCAAGTCAGGAGATGTGCAGACGCAGACGTGGAAATTACAATTTGGCTAAAGCTACAGCCACTGCTCCAAGCCGCCCTCACCCATGACCCCTCGCGTTTCAACCAGCGCACGCTTGACATTCCATTGACATTTCAATAAGTGAAGAAACTAATTTTTGTATTACAAGCAGCTAGCGGTGCCGCTCGAGCTCGCAAACTAGCAAAAGTTTCTCAGTTTCTCATCTTCACTTTGGCAAACTATTTGTGCTCAAAAAATGAAAGAGGAAAAAAAGAAAAAAGAAGGAGAAGGAGAATGCAGGGATGATGATGGGAATGAAGAAAAGTGCAATATTAATTTGCAGCGAGTGCATTAAGGCGTGAGCGCGGCGGCGGCAGGGTGAAGGATTCGGGCAAGGGTTCGATGGGTCGTAAGCTGTCGACGAAAGTTGGACGTGGACAGTTGGAGTTGGCCAAGTATTTGACACAAAAATAACAGTTTGCTTATTTGACGCTGACCAACGAGAGTTTTTCCAACTATTACTCGCATTTCTGGTGCGCTTCGAGAGTTTTTCTTTATCGTCTACTTTTTTGCCTTGGCTTGCCCCTGGCTAGTCGATTGGATAAGTTATTTTTTTTCCGTTTTCCTACTCTGACCAAATGGCATTCCGGGGGCGCATTATGAAATGCGAAATGCTAAAAGCCTTGCCCCCAAAGTTGTCAATGCACAGACGTATTTTATTTGTTTTTGTGGGTGCTCAGGGGCAAAGCGGGGGAGTGCCATATGCAAGCATGTGAGTGTGTGTGAGTCTGTGCCAAAACCCAAAGCTGGCTGGCTGCTGCCTTGAATTCACTTTTCGATAATTCCTTCGGCTGCTGCCAAATGGCTGTCGTATGTAACACTTGGCCCAATGGGCGTGGCTCTGCGGTCGTCACTTGGCTTGGCTTGGATTGGATTTCGGTCAGTGTATGTGGAGCACTGAGGCAACTGGCTACGGCTACCAAGATTGGTGGCAAACTGTGCTGGTGTGGTCCCTGTGTGGTTTATAGACGGCTTATAGAATTTAAGCTCATTGCAATGCATATGCATTGAAATGGAGACGCCTGGAGCATGTGAATGTGAAGCTAAATCTGAATCTGAAGCTGAATGTGGTTGCGTCTGCTGGGTCTGAGCTGTGCCAAAGCTTGGTACTGTCATGTTTATGGAGACGAGATTTTTCGCGAGAAAGTTTTTGGCTCACATCGAACTGGCGGGCAGACTTAATTAAAACCGATAGTGTGACTAAAAAGTTAGCAATATTGATGACAATTTACGAAATGGGATAGAACGACCATGCTTATGTACAAGAGTGCTGTCCTCCATTTCAAACGATTCTGTTTATTTAACCGATTTTACACCTATTGTAAGTGAGATTAGAATGGACGAAGATACAGATTTGCTGCTGCTTCTTGCCCGGCAACTGCATTGGTCAGGAAGTGTAAACTAGACTAACAAATGCTCTCTTGCATTTGCTATATTTGCTGATTTATATGATTGACTCTTGACTTGTGAAGTCTTGAAGCACATATCATATGAACCAAGAAAGGAATAAACAAATCAAATACATAACTTTTCACTCACAGAAGAGGAAAACTTACGGTGCCTAAAAAAACACATATATCAAACTTACTAAACCAGAATTCACGAGGCGCCACACTCCCCTACACTTCCGCAATCGCTTTCAGCTTTAATGTGTGTTGTTGGTTTATTTTTTGCATACATTTTACAAATTATACAAATATAATAAAGCCTTTACAAAAGTTGTGTGCAAATAAATGAAAAAAATAAGAATGCCAAACCAGGCGAATGACAGACGCATAACCACAGAAAGGTTGGGGAAGGATTGTGGGATGGGGACAGCCTGGCAAACCACGACGCACATGAACTTATTTCAATTGCACGCACACACGCACAGTGAGATATAAACCTGATGACAGGAGGCAGTTAAAGCAAGATGACGAAAAGCAAATAAAAATAAAATGGAAATAAACACTTAAGTCGAGAGAAAACAGTAAGCTGTGAAGACTGTGAATATAAAAAGGAAACATCAAACCTTCAACAACAACAACAACAACAATAACAATGGGAGAGTGAAAATCATACAAGAAGTATAAATGTTTCAGAAAAAATAAAGAAAGCAACGCAAACGCAAATGTTTGTACTACGCGAAAAAACATCAATGACAAACATTTTAACAATTGAACAAAGAGGAAAGCACCAGGACAGTAACACCAACTCTTTTACATATCACACATTTAACACTCCCCCGATGCACACACACACACACACCTCTTACAAGCCCTCATATACATACATGCATTCTCTTACTTATCAAAAGGTGCAAATGAAGTTACCCAAAAAGCCGCTTCCTGCCTGCCATTTGGCTGCTGGAGTTGGCTTGTTTCGAGTTTGCCTTTCGCTTTTTCATTTCTTCCTTCCGCCAAGGCAATGACGATGTGGCGGCTGTGCATGTGTGTATGGGCATGGGGGGCCCCTGGTATAAGTATAAGCCTTTTTCAAGCAAACGATGTCGTTTCATTTCGTTTGGTTTGCAGGCAAAGTGCCTGCACCTTTGTATTTATGTATATATAAATGTGTATACATTCGTCGCAGTCTCATAAAAAATAATAAAACTTGTGAACGCACCTAACTACAGCGGAGTTGACAGAGGGGTAGGTCAATAAGTTTTGGATTGAGAGGCAATCAAAATAGACATTTCTTTCAGGGAAATTGATTTTTTCTGCTGAGTCTACATTTGTACTTTTGTACTTCTCTTCATTTTCATGATGGTAGAGCATTATCTTCTTGGAATTCTTTAGTTCCTAGTAGTTTATGTATATGGTTGCCCAGAGAACCAACGATTTTGATTCGTGACTCTAAGATCGGCGCCGAATCGTCTCCAGAAACAATATCTTTGCCTCTGACATACAGTAGAAAATCATGTGTCATTCCATAACAAGTTGTGAGCAGGCCATTGAATTGATCCTGCTATTGCTATTATTCTCCCCTGGCAGTAAAAGCGGTACCATCATTCTTTTCTTTTCAAATTGAAGTCAACTTCCTCCTGAAGCTCAAAAAACTCGGAACTTAAGCTTGTCTTAGATTTTGTTCATATCTTCAACATGTAAGATCTCACTATCATTCAACCAACTTCTGTCAACTCCTCCTTGATTCCTCATAGTCTGATGCCAACCTTCCCAAAGTTATATTTCCATTTTTCAAAATAACAATCACTGATTGTCTATAGACTTATTGACATACCCTCGTAACGCACAGGCAACAAGCCGAATCTCAAGCCGTTCACATGAGCGCACCCAAATATGAACCGGGTAGCAGGGCCTCTCCACCTCTGCCGCATAACCAAGCAACTTATATAAGAAATACCCAAATACGCCAAGCTCAGGACCTTGTGCCTTTGTGTATGTAAATGTTAAAGTAAATGTCGTTTGGCATTCGCGCATTTTATGCCGCCTGCCCAGCTTTGCCCCGCTACGACCTTCTTGTATACCTCAGCTGGAGCTGTAGCTGGTTTGCTGGATGCCGCTGCTCAGGCCTCATTTTGGCACCTCGGCACTTTTTTGCCGCTGCTGGTAATTGGCATGTGTTCAGCATTTTGTAAATTTTTCGCACACTTTGCAGAATCGCAGCAGCTAACAAAAAGAGTACGTATATACATACTCGTATACTTATGGAACGCGCACACACACACACATACTCGTATATTCGGATGCGCCACGCCCCGCTGTAGCTTGTCGGATTATGTGTGTACGCTTGGAAAGAAAAGAGCAGCGGTGCAAAGATATGAATATAATTAAATGTAACAACTACATTTTTACGTTTTGTTTCGTTTGCCCATTCTCCTTGGTCCTGCCTGTGCTCCTGTGTATGTCCTCTTGTCACAGTTTAAATTGAGTATGCCTCAACTCAGGCGGGCACTCAATCTTTTAAGGTGTTTATGGAAATGGCAATGGCAAAGCGGCGTAAAGTCATCAACTAAATTGGCTTGCCTGGGCTTCTGCCGGAAACGGCCCCAAAATCCATAAAAGTTGAATGCCATTTCTTGCCCCTGTTGTTGTTGTTGTTGTTGTTGTTGCTGCTGCTTTTACTGTTCCTGATGTTTGTTGTGTGCTTGTTGTTGGCTGTTGGTCAACAATTAAGGCAATGACAAGAAAAGATTAGACCCTTAAGTTGAAAATTAAGTTGAATTTGTAAGATTGAGTTTTAAAGTTCTTGCACTGGAAAGTCAGGCCAGAAGTTTTTAATGAGGCTTTGTGTTAAGAAATTCTAAATGTAGAAACTTAAATGAGAACTATAAATTAGAAATTGTACTCGTCTCCACAAGGAATCTAAGAAGGCAGTCTGATTAGTATGAAGAGGTTAGTAACAGTTGTTCTCAGCTGTTTTAAAACTGTGAATCTAGTTAGTTGGTTAGTGACAGTGTTTAAATATTGTTTTTGACAGATCATCAAAGCATAATGTGAATACAAGATTATGTGAGTGAGTACAAGAGAGAGATTTGGCAATTATATGCGAAAAAATATAGGGGGTATTCATGACTAAATGCTAATAATTTAGAACTTGGTGAAATTCAAATGAACTGCAAAACTACAACTATTATGGGTCAGTTTTTGAGCCAAAAGTCATAGTAACAGTCATGAGATACTCCAAACACCACAAGGATGCACTTTCTGCAGAAGCTGTAATTGTGAAAGTATGAAGAGAATCTCCTCTGACGCTGTCCATCATTCACTAAATTGCTATACACCTGCGGCCTTTTCTGAATAACCTTTCAAAGCAACTAACCTGGAGGATACCTCACTTTTCCAGTTAATAAAATAAATATAGCTAAGTAAGACAGAGATGATTATAATGTAGACATCCGCTTCTAGCTATCACCCCATAATCTCATCTATCTCAACATTTTTACTGACCAAAAACTGGTACTTATACTTCTGTCAGCTTAATAATGGCTTCAGTTCTGGTGGCTCTTGAATAGTAATTTTTTAAATTCCAAATATCATTGCCTACATTTAGGCGCAAATTGTTTCTGTTGCAGCTTGCATAAACTTTTGAAATGTGTTTACATATTTTGTGTGTTATTTTCTATGAACCACAAATCTAATAAATGGTTTCAATAATATTTATGCAATCAATTAACAATATAAATCTTTCTTTCTATTTTCTCTTGCAGGTAAGTTGCATAATGCTGCTTCAGCCTTTTTTGTTTGTTTTTGACTTAAATCTCAAAAATGCATCGAAGTGGTAAGTACCAAAAGCACATACATATAAATTTTGTTACAAACTGGCGCATAAATTTATGAGAAGTTGATTCTGGACTGGAAAAATGCTGCTAATTTATGGTGCAATCTAAAAATGCATAAGGCATGGGGCGAGAGAGATCTCGGGCAGGCACCTCAAATGGGAGCCAATAACAAAGTTATATGTACACATATTTATGTAAGGCTTTTCTCTTAGTGTGTGTTTGTGTGAAGCGGATATCCGCATGCAAGCCATAACTCAATAAACCATTGTCCGCAGCCAAGAAGAAGTTGAAGCACAGAAAATAAAACAAAGCCAAACGACGACAAACTAAAAGCCCAGCACAGCACGGCACAATACGGCAACAGCAGTCAAAGATACAAAGATACAATCGAAATGCAGTAACAACTGGCCATAGGAAAGGACCAGGCAAACAGGCAAGAGCACAAAAGAGAGAGAGAGAAAAATACAGAGATTAGAAAAGTAAACAAAGCCAAGGCAATGGCCAGTCCACAGTGTCGCGGCTCAGGGCAGTGAAGTGGGGATGAGGTGGCTAAAGAAGTAAACATTAACTGTAATTTAGTGGGGCATTGTGCTTAAGCGGCCAGGCTAGCAAACGGATTCGGATTTTGATTCGGATTCGGCTTCGGTTGCTGATGCTGATTCTGATTCTGGTGCTCGCAGCGCTCTCGCTTTGAAATTATGGCCCATTGTGCACAGAGACTCCAGGCCCCAGGCAGCTAGTTAGACACGCCCCCCTACCCCCCTGGCCCGTCGCTTGACTGCCTGCCTCCGTGGCAGTCAAGTCCACCAGTTTTGAAATTGCACGAGGCATTTCGTGCTGGTCAAAACGCTGCGGGACAAAGACAGCGGCAACAACTGCTACACTTTAAGAAATATTACAGTAAAGCAGGAGATATTAATTTAATAATAATTTAATATTTAATTTACTAATTTAATTCAAAATTTCTACTTCAACATGGCAAAGGCAAATCGTTTTGTGTCATTGTACTGCCTCATCGTCGCTAGCAAACTTGGAACTTACGTTTGACTTTCCACATGCTACTTTGCAGTCAGCATTTCTCGCGCTCTCCTCTACCTTCTCAATTAGTTGTTGGGAAGGTAAACCATTACTAATCGAGCCTCACTCAGCCATTCTTATAAACTGTCACGCACACTCGCCTACCTTTCACTTTGTGTCTTCGTCTTACTCCTTCGGGTGACAGATCACCTATCGCCTATCTACTTTTCTCTTTTTCTCTTTTTTCTAAGTGTATGGTGTTAGTGTAAGCAATTGTTAGTTGCCTGCAATGTGAGAGTGGCATCCCTAGCTTAGCCTCTGTTGCCGGCTTCATAGAAAACTTCTCAGTTTTCGCAATGCCAACAACAATTAGATGGCAGCAACAGCAGCTGGAGAAGCTATAGCAGCAAACAAAGATACAAAGATACACAGATGGAAATGGCGATGGCGATGGCGTTGTTGGCTATAGGAAATGATGGTGCTGTGGATCTGGAGCAAAACTAACACAAATAGTAGCCTGAGCAAATATAGCGCGTCCTCTTCATCGACATCGACAATAATCGACAACAATAAATAGCCAACAATAAAAATGTTGGCAGACTAAATTGCAGACACAGTTCTTGCTCGTCCTTATCCAGGGTTGCCATGCGTAGAGCAAAAGCAAAAAAGTAGCAAAATTAAATGTAATGAAATACAAGCACAGTTTATTGAGATGAAAATGCAACACAGACATACTTGGCAAAATTATACATGAGAAATTGGATGAGATAATAAAAATTAAGACAATTGATTAACAAGATGACATTTGTATGAGTAACTCTGTTTTGAGAGCTAAATCGATACTGAGTCTTTAATTGAAAGATCTTTACTTTTATACAGTTTTTGGTCTTAAGATCTAAGGGGTGACTTAAAGCTAACATGAAGCTTAAACTATAATTTTTGTATGATTATGAATCATTTTATTCATTCTCTATGATCCTTTTCATAAAAAGAACTTAAACTCATATCGAGTGACCTCAAAATTAGATTACCGCTCTCATAATCATATCCCAGATTTTGTTGCATTTCGTTCTTGATCCGAAACCATATCAAAGTAATTTTCCTAATGTGTTTTTAACAAAGTCATACTTGATGACTTTAGCACAGAGTTGGCCTTTTTAAAATTCTGACCCAACTCTTATTTTTTTAATATAAGATTTACTTCACTTTGTAAATTTAATGATTATTAAACACAAGCCAGTTTTCCTAAGCTGTGTCATCTCAACAATATGCCAAATCATGCCCAATGTTTATTTTGTGTACAATCATTCAGCAAATGTATGGACAATTAGTTGTGGCAAAAGCCTAAGCATAAGTCTATAGAGCGAGTCCAGCCCCACCAACGGACACCTGAACCAAAACCAACAGAGGCAGCAGCAGCTGTTAGAAAGCAGTTAGCCAGAGCCAGACGAGACGAGACACAGAGCCAACAACAAGTGAAAGCCCTGGCGGCAATGCTCTTAAGTGTAATGCAAACGGAGCCAACAGAACCAGGACGAGAAACGCGAAAACGAAACAAAACGCCCACTGCGCAAACGTTTTTCACCACACTGCTACACACACACACACACACAGACATACCAACACATACCCACACACAGACCGTACACTGCACGTGCGAGAGTCACGTCACCTACGCCCGTCTACGTTTCTATTTCCTCAGGCATCAGCCAAACCAAAAGGCAGCAACACAACTGAATCCGAATCTGTAACCGAATCCAAATCCGAGCCCGCCTTTGGCCATAACGTGGCTTTATTTGGCTTTAAAATTGTTAGCAGCCCGACTGGAAAGGGGAGCCGCTCTGAACTTTTCTCATAATTTAACACCTATCTGGGGCGCAACACCTAAACAACAATAAACAAAGAAACAACAAGCAACGAAGCCAAAAATTAATAAAAATAATAAAATACAGTAAGAAGAAAAAAAAAACACCTTTTTCAAATTAAACTTTTGCTCTCTGACCACTTGATGATGTTGGCTGATGATGCCATGGGCAAGGGATGTGCCTGATGCTGAGTACACTTAAAAAAAAGAGGTTTATTAAATAGAGAAATGTGATTCAGGGAATACAGAGCTCACTGAGAATACAGAGTTGGTTCTAGTTTTACAAAGCTAATTTGGCCAGCCATACGGATGAGTTGTCGAGCAGAAAATATCTCTGATGTGAGATTATATCGAAACAGTCTGTAAAGTCTGCCAAGCTTCAAGTTTTTGGTATTTTTGCTGGTGTTGCTGTTCTTATATACAGTGAAATGAAATCACAAAGTCCAGTAGACTTTTAATACATTTTGAAGGCTGCTGAAAGTTAGGAATCTTGGACAATCTCGTCCTTCATAAGTAAAGCAAATTCAAAATTGTTTTTAGTGTACCTATTTCTTCCCCTCCTCCTCCCTTCACTCGCTCATAAAGCCCGCCTTTCAACTTAGCCTGTTGTTCTGTCTGCTCTTAGCCAGCTCTCCAGACCCCCCCCCCTCTATTGCAGCTAAACCATTTTCATCGCCTATCAGGGAAGTAGGTGGTTCCCCCTGTAGCTGTGTGTGTGGGTTCGACGTCCACCAAGTTGGCAACTTTTTCGAGTGCAGCAACAAATTAAATTTGTAATTGGATTTCAAAACACTTCGCCGGCTACGACGCGTCGCTGTAATGCCTGGCTATGGCTACGTTTAATGCCGCCAACCGCCGCAGAAGCTTTTTTATGAGACACTCCACACTCAGACACACGCACAAAGCACACACTCACACTGCCCCACAATAACAAAAAGGAAAACACACACTGCCCCCCAATAACAACAAGAAAAACTTGTTCCATACTCACACACTTACAGAGCTGGACAGGCACAGGCACAGGCACAGGCACAGGGACAGCAACGGCTTCGGCAACGCCATTGCCACTGGCGGCTGTTGAGCTGTCAAAGGCTGCCTGCCTGCCTGCCCGCCTGCCTGCCTGCTTGCCGCTGCTTTATCCTGCCTTTGCCCAGCTTGACAGAGCTTTGGCCTAGAAACTGCCAGCCACACTCGCAGCCGCAGCCCATTCCCGACTGTAGCCACCCAATGCCCCTTGCCCATCCCCAAGAGCAGCTCAACTTACAATCGCAAATTTTAGCGGCGCATCAAGTAAACAAAATGAACTGACATAAAACCAAATTGAAGCACCAAACAGCAACAATTTATAATTATGTGGCCAATATATACATACACACCCACACCCACATCCACACACACACACACCAAGTACACAGTTACATATTTATTTATGTTTGTTTTTGTTGTTGTGGTTATTGCAAATCTGGCGGATATGAAGCAGCTTAAACGGCGTCTCTGATCAAAGTGAGCGGAAATTATAAAAAAAAGCAATGCTTATACACACGCCCTGTGGTAACTGATTTTGATGTAGGTCAAAAGTAAAATGAAAAACAAAAACAGTAAAACCCAAGCAAAAAGGTTCTTGATAAAAACCAATTAAAAGCGATTTTCAAAGTTCCTTAAATTTAGTTTCTTATTCTGTCCAAAACTCTGACAGGTCCAGCGTCTTACTCGTAATCCAAAGGTGTTCAGATAGCTTTGATTTCCATCGATTTCTATATTGATGCGTAAATTCAAATTCTAGTTTCTAGATAGAAAAAGTATTCAATAGCTAATAGATTTGAGGCGTGGAAAATGTTGAAATATTGACACATTCAACTGTTGCAGCATTCACTTGACCGCTCAAAAACGCTTCAATAAATATATGAATATTGTATCAATGGAACTTCTTCGCTAACTTTATACAAAGGGACACAAACGAACCTACAAATGGAAGTGTTTGCAGATTACCTTCTCTAAATATCTATAGACTTCCGTGAAACCCATATTTAAGAGTGGAATTCTGAGGAGTTTGATCTCTCAGAATGACTTAACCAGTCATACAGCTTTTCCAAAAGATATACCTTTGCTAACCATCATGCGCTCATATATACCAAGACAATGTCATAAACTACAGCCAACTCAAGATCCCGTGGGTTACGTTTCAGTCCCTCAAATCTTCCTTCCTTTGACAAACAAGCATTTCATTACAGGCAATTTCTACAACTCAATCATGTAGCCAGAGTTTGAATATATATCTCCGCCATATGACTCTGTGTCAGTCCTTTCAAATGGCTTCTAAACATATAACTACACCAAATATTGTGCCTATGGCCTGGCTTCCAAATATAATTCACAATTACTCATACCTAAGCTAACTTGTTCATTTGGACTTTGTATGCAGGTCGCCCATAATGAGAGTTATGTCCTGGCGACAGTAATTATTATTTACTCCTAGTCAAATTATATTTGCAATGGCCATATTCCATTGCCAAACGGCAACATCAAAATACATATCATATTGATATTGTAATATTTGATGTGGCACATTTGACAAAAGTCAAAATTAATAAATATATTCTGTGTACAAAGTCCTTGCATATACATAAAAATATATTTTGCGCTCCAATTACTTTTTCAATATTTGTTTGTGCCTCCCAACGAATAGTTATTGAGAAGGCGACACACACAGGATATTCCAATGCCGAATGTAGCCATATAAAGCAAAGCAAACAATGTACGGTAAAAAAAACCCAAAAGTATAAAGACACAGTACTTGCACAAAAGTAAAGGCAAACAAATTTATACAACAAAAAACACCAAAAAAAAAAAAAAAAGAATACAGAAATAATGGAAAAACAAAAATACATTTTTCAAATTCCAATCACAGTTATTAAATCTATGCTATATGGTTATGGTTATTGTTGTGATTTGGTTTTATGGTTATAGATGATGAGCGCTGTGGCGAGAGAGACACAGCAGGTTGTAATGACAGACTGCGAGAGCGGGAGAGAGCCCAAGCTTTTACTCGCTCTTTATCACTTTGCTGACTTCGTAAGAGAGCCTGTGCTCTGTTATTGTTGTTTGTTCAAATAGTTGTTGTTGTTGTTGTTGTTGTAGTTGTTTTACTGGTATTTGCGCGCGCTACAACAAAACCAGCAAACGTTCTGCAAAAAAAAAAGAAGAAACCAAGAAACGTTACGGCCTAAAATGCTTTACTGACGTCATAGAAGTGACTTTTCTTATCTGGTTTCGTATCTTACGAAGCGAAATGCGATGAGGCTGCGATGGATGAGGTTGGCTGAGGCTTGGGTTTTCTGTACGCCACGCCGCTCTGAACAGATTTTCCGCCAGTGCGTTTTGTCTTTGCGATGAGTAAGTGTGTGTGTAGGCTAAATTTAAATGTCGCTAGCAGCTGCCTTAGCCATATAAAGCCTCAGCCGCCCCTCGACTGTCACTGACGTCGCCGTTGTCGTTGTCGTTCTCGTTGTCGTCGTTGGCGACGCATAAAAGAAAATAATTATATTTAAAGGCAATTTGGT
Organism: Hirtodrosophila duncani; assembly: GCA_037043425.1. NCBI lineage: Eukaryota > Metazoa > Arthropoda > Insecta > Diptera > Drosophilidae > Hirtodrosophila > Hirtodrosophila duncani. The sequence goes on from JBAMBM010000194.1 coordinate 3,897,746, forward strand.
GGCAGCCGCAGCTTCTGCAGTGTCCTTGACCGAGTTATGTGTTGATTTGCAGCTTGGCTTGGCTGCCTACCCCGGAACCGCCCGCCGCCTGCCGCCCTTTTCCAGAGCTTCCCTTTCCTGCCTTCTTGTTTTCGGATTTTAGTTCACAGTTCGCTGTGCTGAGTACTCTTATTGGTATTCGTCCTGCCTCTGGTCATATGTATATGTATGTATATTGTATACACATTATCATATGCATAATATTCTCACAGATGCCTTTGCTTCAAGTCATTATTATTAACATATTTTAAGCTATTTTGTTATTGAAAGCATAATATTTATGTGCTTGCGGCGTTTGCAGCAAGGGAAGTGGTTAGCGGATTGATACAGGCACTAAGACTGGACTAATGCTGCGTATACGTTATATTTTTATGCTACGGCTCAGCTTTATGGTTGTGTCTGTATGTGTGTGTGTGTGTGTGTGTGTGTGAGTGTGGGCGTGGTACGCCATGTGACTGACTTGGAGCGTATATTTAAGCGCTTGTGTGCGAGCTGTGATTGCCTATATGTATGTATGTGTGTATATGTATGTGTAAGAGTATTTCACGGCACAGGATAAGACAATGTTGGTTGCGAACTTAAGGTTGGCAGAGTAACATCTTGAAAGATGCTGCTATTTTATATCGGACACCATATTGAAAGCAATTGTTAGGTATATATATTCTTGATCAGAATCAAGATCCAACATTTTCTATCAGATTTACAAAATTACGAAAAAATAATACACCAGATTTTAAGAGGTTTTGTATCCACTGATATCGGATATGGAACGAGATATGGCCATTTCCAAAGTTCAGAAAATTGGAACTTGCACAAATGCTGCATACAAATTCAAGACATATTAAGACTTACAACGGTTACTAATAATACAAATAATGTATTATTTAAGTAATATTAAGCTATCATTTACATCGCCAAGTTCTGGCTTAAATAAATTCTCGAAACGATTTTGCAAAAGCAGCTTGGGGCAAACTTAATGCTCAAGTAGTGCTTGCCACTACTCTTGCCACATTTCAACATACAGCAGCATACAACAACAACAAGAAATGTGTTACAAATTAATCTACACTCCTTTCACACGCCAACACCCACATACAAACGCACACACAAATAACTTCATTTTGTTTGCCATTCCGAAAGACCACAATGGCATCGCGCCATAGTCCAAATGCCACTCCAAGCAACAGCACAAAAATCTCAGGCCGCGCCAAAGTTGTAACAAAATAAATTATCCTTACGATTTGTAAAAGCTTTAATACGCCCTGGAGCCCCAAAATCCTAAGTGCACACAGCAACATCAACAACAACAACAGCAATAAACAGCTGCTGCTACTGTTGTTGCTGTTGCTGTTGCTGATGCTGATGCCATTCCATATTGTAGTTGTTGCTGTTGTTTTTGTTGCCTCTGTTGGCCCGCAAAGACAACAATGAATAAATTTAATTTTAGCGGCGGCCGACCTACCGCACATAACTCCAAACCTAGTACTTGTTGTTGCTGTAGTTGTTGTTATTGTTATTATTGTTGCTGTTATTGCTGTTGTTGCTGTTGTTGTTGGTACTCATGTTAACTAAACACCTTCTGAGAGGTTTTAAGATATGCCTCGCCCTCTGGCCTGGGATATTTCTACCTCTGTGCTCCGTCTCACCTCTGCTCACCGCACCCGCACCCGCACCAGCTCACCGCCAACCGCTGAGCATGCATTATAACTGCATTTTGGTTTTGATGACGTCGTCGTTGCCGTCTCAATTCCACAGAGCCTCCAAAAACATACATTTCCATTGTTGCCTGTTAGAAATCTCTTAGTTCATCTCTTAGTTCTTTTACTTTTTCCTTTACACAGACTCTCGCTCTGTTGCTGTTATAACTGTTCGTCAGCTTTTAATGCAGCTTTTCACCGCACTCTGCTCATGTGACTCTAAAGAGCATGGATGCTGCGAAAGCTCTTGTTTGATTTTTCTGATTACGTAAATAAAGGCGAAGCCAACGACGATTACAAACTGTTATAAACAATTTCACTGGAACAGCCGAGGCAACCGACGAGCTGAACCGAATCTAACCAAAGGCAAGCCGAACGGCCACGACCCGCTTTCGTTTGCCATCTTTGACCATGTGTGTGCTTGTAAGTTGATGTTGTATACACGAAATGGGACGAGCAGAGCAACAACAACTAGAACAACAATCAAAAGCACTAACGAGGCTGCTGGAAACAACTAACACACATGTACAGAGAGAGAGAGAGAAAGAGAGAGAGAGAGCGAAAGAGTGGGAACGCCTGAGTGCCGTATACCAAATAGCAGAGGCTGCGGCTGCTGTTAATTCTTTTATTGCATGTCCTCTCTCTCGCAAGCTCTCAGTGAATCGAATCGACTCGTTTCGGTTTCAATTTACGAAGCCTGAATCCTGCTGCCTGTTTGCCTGCTGGCTCTGGCTCACTGCCTGGCTGTGTGGTGAAAATCAGTCAGAACGGGAACGTCGTCGCGAGTTGTCCATGATGCGCTTCAGTTAATATAGGCGGACAATAGCACGAACAAACCGAACTTCAAACCGAACCGAACAGGCAAAGAACTGAACTCAACTGAAGTGAATAACACACATAGCGCCCAAAGTCAAGCTATAGACAGCAATGTAATACAGGAATCGAATCGAATCATCATCAGCATCCTCAGATACAAAGGGCAGCGTACACAATCCCCAAAGTCGCCCCAATCAAGGAAAAATTAATACGTGTATTCTCGTTCTTGTTGTCGTTGTTGTTGTTTTTGTGTGTTATGTGCAAAAATCGCCGCCAATTGTGAGAAAAGTGCGTCAGCAGGAGCAGGGGGAGCAGTGTGTGCAGAATAATATAAAGCAAAAGCAAAAAGAAAGAGAAGTGAAATTCGAAGTGAAGCTGCTGCTGCTGTGTAGCTCAAAGAGCTGTAGCCTGGCCTCAACGGATAACGGGCAGCGGGCAGCGGGCGGCGTACAGCAAAGAAATCAAATTACAAAACAGCAACACACACACACACAAACACGCAGCGCTAAAATTGACGCACAGGCTATATAGTTTAGCACACAAGTTAAACGAAAAAGCAAAGCAAAAAGAAAAATACAAAATTAGAACAAAAACGCAGCCGCCCAAATAGTGCTTGTATTTATATTAAGATATATATATATATATATATAAATATGTGTGTGTGTGTTAAAATGTAAATGCCAAAATTGGTCAAATTACAGAACAAATTTCCAAACAAATTAACAAGTGCGCTGCGAGATATGCTATGAAAAAATTCAGCGCGCAAAAAGTGTTGAAAAATGCCAAAGCAGCTGTGTTGAGGGGGGTCTAGAACAGCAGCAGCAGCAGCAGCAGCAGCTTCGGCAGGGACAGGTGGGGTGTGGGCAAAAAAAAACAGCAAATACCAACGCACTTAACATATATTTACCAACACATACACAAGCAGACATTTAGACGCGGGCAAAAAAAAAAAAGAAATGTTGAAACAAAAACAGCGCAAAAAGCAAAGAAATAAAGCAGAAAAACACAAGAACTCGAGCTGCCAAATGCGAAATGTGAGCTTCAAGCCGCCGTGTCGTGTTGAGCTTCTGTAGGTTATAGCCATATAGTACAACATAGACGACTTGCTTTTTTTTTATTTAGGCAGGCCTTGGCTGTTGTTATTGTTGTTGTTGTTGCTATGCTGTTGTTATTGTTGTTGTTGCCATATATATTTTTAGCACGCGTAGCGAAATTTAAATCGGCAACGCTAGAAAAAGTTGGTGCTGCGTCGTCGTTGTTGCTGTGTTTTTCTTTGCGCCGCAAAAGTCGAGCTAATAAAATATCAACAAGCAGTGGGCCAGGATATAGCAACAACAACAACAACAGCAGCAGCAGTAGCAGCAACAATAACAACGATAACAGCAAGAACAAGCATGCCTTTGGCATATTGATAAAGGCGCAGCCTGCTGTTGGCAACAAGGGCAACAACAGCAGCAGCTGCAGCACGAGGATAACCAACAGCAGTAACGTCATACATGTGCAAGGATATTATCAACGTCATGCCTGCGCGCATGCACACACACATACGCACAGACAGCCAATGCAAGCAGTAGCAGTAGTAGCTGGCAGTAGAGGGAGAGAGAGGAAACACACAGCATTTGGCGTGCCATATTTATTTAGCTTGCTGAATATATTTGTTATTGTTGATTTTAGAAACATTAAATATATAAATATATTTGTTTTGCAAAGCGGACAGCGACGAGTGTTGTTATTGCCTCATCAACATGATGATGATGTGATGGCTGACATGAAATGCATTAAAAATATGTTTATAATTTGATTACAAATTATTCACATCGAGTGAGGCAGCGTTAGAGTCAGAGGGAGAAAGAGAGAAGTATATAGAGAAGCCCTTCATTAAAGCCTGTGGCTGTTTCATGAAACTAATTGATTTCAAATGAAATAATATAAACAATTTGTGTATCATGAAAATTTTTGGTTCACCGAAAGGTAGCACAAGAGTGAAAACCTACAAAGCTAACAAGTTCTGCGAATTGAAAACAAGCTAAATTTTTCTATAATTTGCATATTCCAAGTATTTTTCCGCCTCAAAATACTCACTCACACACATGGGATTTGTTTAGCATTTGTTTTATTAGCCATAAAATGGTTTAGTTGAAAGTTTTAGCAAGAATCAAGAGGCACAAGTCCCTGTTATTTCTTTGTATGTGAATATTTTTAGCTTTACAACTTTTTATTGGCCGTAAAATGAAATGAATGCGGCATTAAACTTACTTAAATATTTGGCACAACAAAACATTTAAACAAAGTTATGATAAGAGAAGACATAAGTGTTGTTTGAAGTAGATAAAACTTTAAGTATTTCCAAGAAAAGAGAAAACAAATATACATGATGTAGATGGCTCGAAAAACTTGATATTAAAGCCGTGTCCCCTTAAATAGTGACTTTAGAGAAGAAAAAAACAAATAAATAATTGAATATTTTGTTAGCTTAACAGTTTATTACTCATACGACACCTTCCCTAATGCGGATTGTTAGTCGTATTCAAGCTTTATTGGATATTATTTGATATATTAAAAGTTGTATTTTCTCTGTTTTTGATTTTGCTTAAACAAGTTTGAATCTGAATCCTTCGTCCTTTAAAATTTTCTTCATATAACCTATATATAACTTGCTCTGTAGAAAGAAAACAACCAAACAAAGAATACTACATCCGTGCACCTTAATAAATTCAACGAAATCCTTAAAGCTAACTTGCCACTAAACTCATCCAACTTGTTTCACCTACAAACAAGTTTTGGGTGGCTTGCAAAATTTTGTAGTTAGTTAAACAACAAGTTTGAAACTTGCCGTAAGGCAAAACAATCGAAACAATTTATCGCATTTGCTCAATACATGTGTATAAATATATCTGTGTGTATGGGTTGTAAGATGGATAAACGTAACGTTTCAAAAACTTTTGTCACTGAAATTAACTTTATTGGCCGAATCAAGCGAAAATCGCTAAACAAATGTGCCCAAGCACCTTTCTCGTCAAGTGGTGCTCAGAGCTCAGTCCCCTGTTGCCAACTAGTTGAGTGCGCCATAAGTATGAACATGTATACCCACACATACACAAACACACACACACACACAGAGTTGGCAACTAAACACATGCCAATGTGGCAACAAACTTCAACTTATCGACGACTCTAATCTAAACGGAGAAAAGCTGGCCAAAAAGTTTGCCTGCTGCTGCTGCCTCGATGGGGCAACTAAGACTCACTAATTCGCAACACTCTGACATTGCCCAGCTTCTGTGTGTGTGCATATATATGTATATATACATATGTGCCCTGCAAACATTTCTCATTGAATATACCTGCTCTTAGATGACTTTGTCTAGAGATATTGCCTCTCCATGACGAAGTCCATTACATTTTTTAAAAGAAAGTTTCTTGAATAATAGAATGATAATGATTGTTTCACACATGTTAAGGTTTTATTTTGTAAACCTTACATATCTAACAATTTTATTAAAACTTTTTATTTGAAGTCATTTGGTAGTTGTGAAGTAAATTATATCCAAACTATTCTCAGGGGCTTAACCATCTTTCAAATGTCTTCCAAACTATTTCCATCTACATGCCTGAGCATAGCGACAGGGGAGAACTTAAAAATGTTTGGAGGGTTTGAAAGCAGCGGCCGAAGCATGGCAACCAGCCCGAAAAAGTAGGCTATAAAAACTATCATCACAACTCAAGTTTTGTGGCAAGTCGCTTGGATTTCTCCAGCAAGCTTTTCTAGGTGCAACAGCAGCAACAATAACAACAATAAGCATAACATAAAAAATAAGAAAAGTTTTTTTTAAGTTTTTCAACTTGAAGAACATCTTCGCCCATGGCCTGGCCTGGTGGGAAAAAACACTGGATCATATAATCCTTTCACTTAACAAGCAAACTTTTTGGCAGCAACCGAAAAACTTTTCTGTGCTCTCGTCCTAGCTGTGTTGTGTTGTGCTTTGCATAAACACAAACATGGCCGAGCAGCATGGGCTCTGGCAGGGTCCAGAGTTGAGCAACTAGAGTGTAGAGCCTCATATCTACATGGACCACATGAAATTTATGCATTTGCTACTGCTGTCGCTGCCGCTGCCGCTACCGCTGCCAGCCCAAAATGTATGCGCTTATAAATATATGCACATCTTTCTTGCCATCTATATGTGTATGTTTGCATGTGTATGTTTGTGTGCAGATAGCCAGCAAATTTATGCTAGCAATATAACAAACAAAATATTTGCGCACGAGTCGCAAAAACTTTTTGCCACCCCTCGAACTTAAAAATAACAGAGCAAAGCCAAAAGCTGAGGAAGCTGTAGAAGATCATGGTGATGAAGATGTAGGGGAAAAGGCTAAAAATTTAAAAAACAAAAAAAGCGTTTTTACAGCATCTCATGCAGCATAGTTTTCTATATATGCTAATTAAAGAGCCTACGCCCAGACTAACACAAATACACTCATATACACCCAGACAGGTACACACACACCCACAAATCTACATAGACGGATGCGGCTTATGACGGCCGGGATTTCAGGCTCTGCCTCTCCGTCTATGTGTGTCCTTGTGACATTAAAACAAAAACCAAAAACCTCCACAAAGGCGTCGCATAAAATGAAAAACAGAAAAAAATTGACAAGAAATATAAAAACGGCAAAACAAAAACTGCAAAAAGAAACTTGAAGGTTGTCCGTCAGCAGATTTCCATGCAGTTCAGAGTTGTTAGCGTTTGGGCCCACAAAAGTAGGCAATGAAAAATTTTTAGCGGGACATCTGCTGTATTTTTTTTTCATAGTTTTAAATGTTTTATTTAATTTGTAGTATTAAGTTACATCTTAATATCTTGAAAGAGATTCAGATGTTCTAAACAATGTAAACAATAAGTTTTTGCAATACATCTGAGACTCACAAAAAGCCGATGCCAAACATTATTAGCTAGTTTTTACGTGGCAGAGAATTTCTAGATTATTCTAGAGTTTTATAAATGATAGATAGTTTGATGAAAGTTTTTCCACTGCTTTGAAGCATCAACGGAACATCTTTGGTCTAAATTTAAACAAAGAGGGAAGTCTTCTCCAAGAGCAGATATTCATACAAGTTTGATTTTATGTGGGAGATGCAACGCAGCATGAGTGTCTGAAGAAATATCAAATGATAACCAGGGCAAGGTCGCGTTATCTTTTTAAAAATCTCGTATATTATTCCATGTATTGTAAAGAGTCTGCATAACACAAACACACAAATTAGCTTGTTTTTAATCCCTAAATTTTAAATGTTAATGTAATTTATTTATAGCCAAATTGAAACCTATAAAGGACCAAATTTCGCACATTTAGTTTGGACCGCAATTTGGAGAATTAATAATAATTACATATTATATTGTGGCTTACATGCCTCACTGTTAAATCTTTTCTAGGGTGTGATCACACTTATAAACAAATAATGCGGGCTATAATTACATTTTGTTAATATAGCAAAAGGCTTCACAAAAGTCCAAGCCCCATGAGGCATCTAGTGCCTAAAACAAGGCTTTTATATAATTTATAGCTCATATATACACAACCACACACACACACACACACACTCATTAACAATATAAATGCGTTAAGTATATATGCTGCTTTGTTGGCTCGCAACAAGTACTAAATAATTAATTATAGATAGATAAATCTGCCTGCGTCTGCCTGTGTGCGACATCTTTTTTTTTGGGTCAGATAAATTGGCAAAGCAACAACAACAATAACAACAACGATAACAATAATTTTAACAACAACTACAGTAGCTACAGCAACAACAACAACAACAAGAAACCGTCTTCAACATAATAAATGACTGCGACAGCACACAAAATGAGCTTTTAGTTTAATTAATCAAATAAGTAATTACAAATAAATATAAACTAAAGTGAACGGGAGAGTGCATAAATAAAATAGCATACTTACAGGCGCACATGCATAATATGTTAGTGTTAGTGTAAATGGCAACTGGCAATGCATGACAACATTAAAAAGAACTACAACAACAACAAAGGCCAACAAATATCAAAACAACAAAATCTAAATACAACAAAAACCATCAAAGCCACAGCACAACAACAAGGAACAAGAACGACATCAACAACAACGACAACAACCATCAGACACCACGCCTTCGCCAACATACTAAAGATAATAGCAAAGAGATATCATCACCACGATAGTGACCAGTTGCTGCTGTTCCAGTTGCAGCTTAAGTTACAATTCGAGCTCGAGATCCAGTCTCAGTTCCTGTTGCTGCTGTTGCTGGTGCCGTGATTCATTCTGGCCGCCCAACCCAACAAAAACAGCAACGAGCGCGAACACAGCGATAACAATAACTCTTTGGTAGTTGCTACTGGTGGTGGGGGTGGTGGTGGAGGCGGAACTGGACCTGGAGGAGTTGGAGGCGGCAGCCTCAGTGGAAGTGGCAGCGGCACCGTCAGCGGTAGCGCTAGTGGCGACAGCGGCGATCCCAGGAAGACCTTCTCGTTGCACTGCTGTTGCGTGATTGTCGACATCACACCTGTGACGCATCCTGGGCATTCGCAACCGGGTCGCCTGACATCGGCAACAACGGCCTCGGGAAGGGAAGCGGGAGCCGCTGTCGCCGCTGGCCAGCAGGCAGCGAGTCAGCAAAGTGGCGGTGGCGGTGGCCTTGGTTTGACTGAAAATGTTTCGCAGCTGGCGAGTCAATTGTTTCGCTTCGGCAGCAAGAAGCGAGGCTCCGCAGTCTGCATATGCAATGCCCAGTGCAGACTACAATCCCTCGGCGAAGGACCGCTGGGACCCACGATCAAGACTCATCATGGATCACTTGATCGCCTGCTGCAGCAACCGGAAAGTGGGGCAGCGGGCGCTAGAACTGAAGCAGGGCCAGTCACTGGAGAGCGCTCCATAAGCTGGGTAGTGGATGGTGGAGGTGGTGGCGCACTGCTAACTGCCTCCTCCGATGAAAGTGATGAGAAGAAGAAGATGGATATAGATAAAGATGGTGCGGCAGCTCCACCGCGACCACCCTCTCGCTCCTCAAAGCAAGCCACTGCCAAGTCCACAGCCACAACAGGCACCAGCGTCAAGGAGGAATTCGAACGCGGCGTCGAAGTTGAAAAATTCTACCACCAGATCAACGGTGACATCTTTGAGATCACAAGACGCGTACGTGCCCGCGATGAGGAGACAATGGAACAGAAATGCATTCGCCGCAAGGGTTCAGTGAGGCATCCTCATGTTAGATTGCAATCAACCGAGGATCAGAAGCCGCAACTCCCGCCAAGACGCCAAAAGAGTGCAGAGGAGGTGACCACCATGCCCAAAAGCGCGTTGCGCCAGCCAACCGAGCAGCTAGAATGGTTCGATCGGAAGGCTCAGCAGCGTCACTCTGCTCGCTCCGCAGAAGGCGGTCAGGTTCGAGATGAAACCATAGAATGGCTAAAACTGCAGAAGTCTTCAGAACCCGCCTCGGCCCCAGTGCGCACCTTTTCCGGGCCCAGTGAGATTACAGTATTGAAGGACGAGCTGCCCGACTGGCTGCTAGAGCATCTGCCCCGCAAGCGTGAACGTCTGCCCTCTGATCCCAAGCCAGGCGGCAGCAGCAGCTCTTCTGCCTATGCCAAGGCCCTATCGGAGCTGCTGAAGAAGCCCCTTTCCCGACAGAGCTCAGGTCCTTGTGAGTTCTCACTGCTCAAAACGGATATCGTGGAGTGGTTAACAAAAATGCAGACTAGTAGGGATGACGGTGGTGGTAGCAAACCACGTCGATCGCATCATCGCCGCAATGGTAGTGGCGGCGATGCCATTGCGCCGCGCTCTAATTCTCAGGAGGATGCTGTCGCTCAGGATCAACTTTCACATCAGCATCGCTACCGTAAACGCCACTCACTGGGGCACAGTGGAGCCGCCAGTGAAGAGGAGCAGCTGACAAGCGTCGACTGGATTGCCTATCCGCTGCACAAACTCCAGTCGCTGGGCAAGCAGCCGCAAACCCAACAGCAGCCGCCGCTTCCCAGCGTGCCCAGCGGCTATGCTGTACCCTCTGCTCATACACCGCTGTGCCAGGAGCGGAGGCGAGAAGAACGTTCCCGCGAGCGTAAGCTGCGACATTCGGCCAGCGAAGTGGTAGCTGGCACTGTTCCCGATCCTCAGGAGCGACTGGATCGCCTTTATGCTAAGCCGCACAAAGAGCGCTATCAGTATGTGCCAAAGGCCACGCCCCCGCCACAGCCACCGCAGCTGCCGCCCAAATGGAAGCGAGAGCGATCACGTCGCCATCAGACACAAAGATCTGCGACCGTTTCGGATATGTCCGCTCAACGTGCTGGCGGACACAAACGGAAATCCTCTAGCGCTGAGCGGGCGCCTCGCTCTCCCTCGCCGCCCATACCCATACCGTGCACTGATCCATCCTGCCCACTGCTGCCCATTTGCACGGATCCGCACTGCCGTTATCAGGAGTGCCAAATGCAGCAAATGCATCTGGCCTCATCGGCCAGCTCGGTGAATCTGGCGCGCCATCAACAGCTCGCCCAGGTGCAGCTGCATAGTGTGCCCGCCCATCTGGTCTCCATTGCAGCGTCCGACGACGGGACGACGCCCTCGACAACTGCTACGCCACCGCCGCCTCCTCCTCCTGCCGCAGCTGCTGGAGGCATGGGGACGGCAGAACGCCGCCTAGTCATCTGCCACGAGTGCCGGTCGTGCGCGCCGATGATCAGCTGCCAGAATCGCAAATGCCTCAATGCCGCCAAATGCAACTCACTGCCTCGCTGTGCCGCCGACTTCAACCGCCTGCGCACCCAACTGGCTCAGCCGCCGACCACTTTAGACGACATTGAGCCAGCGCCGCTGGAAATGGAAATGGGTATGGGCATGGACATGGAGCCACAACATTACTATCGTAGCAACTCGCAACCAAATACATTGCAAAGAGGAGATTCCGCCATCTCAGGAATGGGTATGGGAATGGATACGTCTCTCGACTGGATGGAGCCAACGCCGACAACGACAAGCAGCATGATGCATCAGCCCCTGCATCATAATCATCATGTCTCCTCGGCCAATGGCAAGCTAATGAAATCCGCCTCGGCTGCCTCACTGAATTCGCGGCGACGTCGTCACAAGACCGTGCACTTTGGTGAGAATCTGCTGCGGGAGGTTTGCCAGAACCGGAAGCTCATCAAGACAGAGCAAGTGCCGTCCGGCTCCGCGCCGATGAAGGCCAACATACAGATGCTGTACAACTTTGTGGAGGGCGTGCTTAGTGCCTGGGTTGATGACGACGAGGATCAGGTGCGCTCTGGTGCCGAATCCGAGCCGGAGCATAGTATGGTAGCCCTGCAACCCATACATCGATGCAATCGCCTACGCTATCAGTGCATCAAGCGGGTTGTCTTGGAGGCGGCCGAACTTCAGGGCACCCTAAAACTGGGCAACTCACGCTACCGCCATCGCCACTGGCGGAGCACCGCCAAGCAGTGCAACGAAATGTTCCTTCGCAAGGTACACAATTTTTAATAGAAAATCATTGAGTTAATATGTTATTGGTTGGTTTTCGTACCTATAGTATCATATTATACCATTTTTCCATCTTATCTTCTACAAGATCTGAATACTCCGCTGGTGAATAGGTTGAACCATGTCCGTTCTCCATCTCTTTATGTACTAAGTCAGCTATATATTCTCCAGTAAAAAATTCCCTATAAATTTGTCGTTGCTTACAAGTGTAATGTATCTTCAAGATACATTCCAAACGGTGCTATTTTAACAGCGCTTTGAACTGAAGCCGTCGACGGAAATGAGCGAAAATCGCGTGACAAAAAGTCACCTCCACTCGGATTGCTTTTCTTGCTCACTTTTCCAGGGGAAATGAGTTAAATGTATTGTCGCTGTCGTTCTGTCTGCCTGTTGGGTCTGTGCCTGTGCCTGTGCCTGCCTGGCTTCATTCCTTTGCGGAATGTCTGGCTTGGTACAAATTTATTTTGGTTGCCTAACAAAACGTTGATCAAAGCCAAAGCATCCTTTTCATGCTCGAGTTGGTGCTCTCGTTCAGCTGCTGCTATGGCTGCGACTCCTCGCCCTGGCCACAAAGTGGCAATAAATTAAAGCATTAGCTACCCCGAGTCCAAAAAGCTCTTAACACGCAGTACACATACTTACACACATATATATAATCACAGACACACAATCACAAAAGCATAGCTAGAGGCGGAGCATTTTCATTTACTGCTCGTTGGTATTTAGTTTTTGGATAATGAATGACATTGATTGGAATTCGCATGAATCAATGTTTCAATGTGATAAAGGCTGTTTGTCCGAAAACCAAATGCCTTTGGTCCAAAAAGAGAGTCAATGGGCGAGGCCACTTTCAACATATGCGAATTTATTTGAAACCAGGTGAAAGCGTAGATAATTCCACATTTCAATCGAGAGCTGAAACACTTCAACCAAACTTGTGTGTGCGTGCATGTGTGTGCACTTGTATATATATATATATATATACGAGTAGTATCTATAAGTATCTGCATCAGCATTTCCATGTATCCATTCCATAGTTTGTGTTAGCTTTTACTCGCATCTGTCTTATTTCAACTTAACTGATGGCCAAGACTTTTATCCAGCAGCACTCGCTGATTGCATTCAAAATGAGCCAAACACAGTCAAACATGCAATGCACACAGCAGGAATGGCATACATAGCAATTGGAGGCTTCACATTCCCATTCAGCTGGCTAACACATAGATACATATTCAAATGAGTGAGCTTGAATGGCGGCATTAGTTGTATGGACATGGACCACTGGTGCCTGATAGCGAGAGCCAGCTGAATATTAATTAATAGCCAGCTCAAAGTATTTCAAGCAAGAGATTGCTTTAATATCAAATCAGAAATGATGGCTCAATCTATAAATTGTTAATCTCAAATTAAATGAAAGCTGGAATTTAATACGCATTGCTGTGCATCTACTAAAATGATATCTGGCTTCCTTAAAGAGGGTAAAGTGAGGCGCAGAGATAGCATATTCTCTAGCTGAACATCAGGGAGAAGAGAGCAGATCTTAGGTAACAATGGACATTTTCTTTTCATATTCAAATAATATTTATAAATTGTAAAAGTCAAAGCTATAGCTATACTCCCCTTATCTCTTCTCTTATCTTATCATTCTCAACCAACTGCAGTACAACTCTTTCCTGTTGCTCTTCCTCCCAGTCTTGTTAATTTTGATTGATTCCTTGCTAAACAGCTTTACCAACTCCCCATCCACCCTTGCACCCCTCGCCCACAACATCATTGTAAGCCAATTAAGGTTAAGCATCGTCGCTTGGCTTAGAATATTTAATCAAATTCGGTTGAGATTGTAACCAGCCTGGTATAGTCGCTGTTTTACGTCTCTTGTGCCATTTCCGTCTTAATTGCGTTCTGCATATTGCCATCCGCTGAGGTAGATAAAGAAGCAGTTAATTCCAAATTGATTTTCGCATTGCAATCTGAATGAAGCAAGCTCGTTATAAGTCAGCAGCTAAAGCTAGTGTCGTAGCTTGTTTGCTTAAGATGTTGCCTAAAAAGAAGAAAATAGATACAAACATGGTATTTTTTTCGGTGTCCTTGCAATGTGCTGCAGATACATCTACCTCATTCCAAGCTTGCCCCTACGTTTCGTTCGTTTTGAATCAATTTCGTGCCCTAACCGCTTTTTCAAAGTGTGTTCAAACTTCTTTAATGGCGCTCACTTAATCGCAGTGAGCGGCAAACGTGCCAGGGTTTCAGAAGCACCAGCAGGGTAGCAGAGCACAGCCGAGCAGTGGCAGCGGGTGGCAATTTTCTCTGCTCCCGTCTACCCCCTCCCCCAAGTGTTTGCTTGCTTACATATGTATGTGCAAAATGTTGTCTGCATAAACACTCTATCAAATATTGTAATTTTTGTCAGCGACAAATGAAAAGATTTGGCTGCTGACACACAGATACGAATGTCCCTGCCACTCCCGCTTTTGGTAGCAGGACGAAAGTCAGGCAACGTGCGATATAAGCATATGGCTGCGTGCCATAGTAGTGTTTGCAGGTAGGGTGAGGGTGAAGCAACTCACATTTGACATTCAAAAGTCATTGATAATTATGGCTAAAACGTGAACGACAGCAGCATCAAGGGATCAGGATCACAATCAATTCTTGATTAGAAATCGCAGCCCAAAAGCTCCACACACACAACTGGCACATGCTGAACACCAACCCAACTTTGCCTAAGTGGGCGTGTCTGCGTGTACATGTGTGTAGATGTGTGTGCGTTTGTGCGTAAATTGAATTTTGATTTTGCACTGATGCTGAGATATGGCATATTAGGCCAAAGCAATCAGGTGGGCACCAAGCGAAAGCTAGGAGGGAAACATTCAGGCATCTCTAAACATGGAACCATACATCCATCCAGCCAGCCAGCCAGCCAGCCATCCATCCAGGCATTCAGCCAATCCAGGCAGCCAGCCGACTGGCAGCCATTTAATCTTTTGTGTGATTGTTTGACTGTGCGTGTTTCGGGTTGCCCATTTAGGCTTACCCATGTGATGAGAGGCTGTAGCTGGCGCCATTGCCAGTAACTGGAGTATCTTCTATGGGGAACTCTCACTTCGTTTAGGCCCCTCTCCTTATCTCAGTATCTCATTTTCAGCTAAGGGTTCTAGCTGCTACGACTATGGTTGATGATGAAATACCACAACACTTCAAGCTGGGAATATTAAGAGCTGGCTGCTCTGCCCGAAGAACATCAATTAAAAATTCATGAATCATTTGACAAACACTCTGGACACAAACTGTGTCCCCATTATCCAGGCCAATCAGCAATGGATGACGCCAAGGCCATTGTTGTTGTCTATTGGCGAAACAATCGCATCAAAAATGTTGCCAGCACATTCTCAATTCATTGTATTCTGTTGTTAAAAAAGGTACAGTTTGCCCACAGTTTGTCTTCTGTCGAAAGGATTACCCCATTATAGTTTGAGTTGATTATGTGCGGCTTCTCGTGTTTGAGGATTGAATATGGATGGGATTTTGTTGAAGAAGAAGTGCATAAACTCTGAATCTGTTGTAGTTGAATGAGTAAGACTTACACCACATCAACGACTTAAAAATAAATATTGTATAAAATAAGTGGAATAGTCTGGGAGAAAATCATTCCCTTTGAAGCCCGAGTCCACTTGAAAGTGTGAGAAAGAGCCTGAGCCAACTTGAACGTGTGGGAGAGATATAGAAAGCATGCTTATATGTTGCCTCGCCATGCATAGATCCCATGTCTTCTTGTCGCCGCTCGCTCTGACTCTCTGACAATCGTCGTTATACAACTGTACTTCGTTCACGAACTACGTTAGATCAGATTCCGTTTCCTCTCAGACCTCATAAAATATATATTTTCTTATCTTTTACACAATTCCGTAGCCTTAGAAGATATTCTTCCCAAGTGTAGTCAATCCAACTACAGCACACAATCAACCCTGTCTAATGGGTTCCTTCCTTCCTTTAACTGTACTTAATCATAATCAGTTGTGATTTGATCAACTTATGTTATGGGTCATAATTTCTATTTAGTTGTACTCCAGAATGAAACTTGCGCTTCAACCTATTACAATGACAACGACCAATTTTCTATCAGTCTTTAAATCAAATGGAAATATAACCTACAGCCCGCACACCCCACCTCTTGAATAGGACCCTTCAATGTTGGCAACCAATTGCTCGCATTTCTCGTGCTCACATCCAATGTTTCTCCACCTTCTGGCCGCCCGCTTCCCTGCAGCCGTCGGCAAGAGTTCAACAGTTCCGCTCGACAGCTTCCGCTTGGCTTGATGATTTCATGGAAAACTTCATTGAGCAAGCGGAAACTATTTCATTTGCTGCCATGCTGCTGATGGGCTGTAGGTGGTGGGGGGCAGTGTGTGGGGAGGCAATACCAATGAGCCATCTGCCAGAGTTGGTCCTGTGAGTGTTTTTGAAGTTTTTAATATGGAATGCTGCTGTATGTTTTTTTCCTTGAAAATCATAAGGGGGGAAATACTTGCTCGTAGCTTGAGAAATTCTCGTTGGGCTATTTTAAGTGACACCCACAGCTATGATGACAGTTTGGAACAGCAGCAACATCGCTGGGCTTCCTGTGAGCTCAATTTTGTTGCGCTGGTGGCTGGTGGCTGCCCCCAAGGAACCGCTTTGATCTGCGTTTCTGTGCTTCTGTGTGTCTATCTGGGTGCTGCTTTTTTTCTTTCTTGCCAATTTCGATTGCCAAAATATTTATGTGTTTCTCTCGCGCCCTTCATTCCCCTTAACGGGTACTCACGTTCAGGTTCGGGTATTTGCATGCCTTTGCACTCCTTCGATTAATATAAAATTTGATTAAACTTGGCCAACAACGTCGACGCTTGTGGGTTATGCACACATGGCCCTCTCTTCGAGCCACACAGCTGCCAAAAGACGTTGGCTGCTCCACGGGTGGGCTGGGCGGCTAAGGACAGGGGCGTGCGACAAGGACCGTTGGCTGTGGGACGTTCAAACATAAACGCACAGCTCGCCTCCTCCGCGGCGGGGCAGCGACTACCAAATAAGTAAATAACTTGTAAAACATGCATATGAGCAAAAATGTTTGAAAATTGCCAAAACTCAAGCAAAGCAGCAGTCGACAGGAGACTAACGAAGGAACACAAGGTGGGAGGGGCACAGCCAAGTGTATCGTAGTAACCAGGACAAGAAACTCAGCTCTGTCGACTGGCTGATGGGTCCCAAGTTCTGAGTCCTGGGCTGCTTGGGTGGCGCGCGGGGCTAAGGTCCAATACAGGACGCGCTGGCAGGAAGAAAGACGAAACGAATAAACACATTGTAAATTGATTTCCTTGGGAACTCAAATAAAAATGGCATGAAAAGCAAGTGAGCAACATCGTGGGCGGGCATGGCAGGGCCAGAACAGAGCCAAAGCAACTGCTTCATGGGCGATGGGCGATGGGACGCTGGGCGGAGCCTCCGACTGAAACGAATGAATGGGCAAACCAATTTTTATTGCCACGCGGGACACGTAGAGCGTCGCCGCCTTGCCTCGACCTCGGTTTGATTCCCAAACGGACCTCTCCCAATCTCTGCCCCTCGTCGCCCATCCTTGTCTGTTTTCCTGTTGCGAAAGCAAAATTGCCGCACAGGGTGTGAGAAGCGGAAGGAAGTCGGGGTAGATGGACAAGTCAGAGACAGCGGTAGCGCCAGCGGTAGAGGGACACGGCGATGGGCCAACTAACCAATCCAACCAACAGTCAGTCAGTAGACCAGGCCTGGCCGATTCACGACCCGGCTTTTGATGAAATAACATGGCCAAGTAATAGTTTGCCTTTGCCTGAGCATTTCGTCCCTTCTACTCTACTCTTCTCTCCTCCCCTGACCCTGCCATTATTCTACCATTCTCTGGTTTTCTCTTGCTCTGCTCTGCTCTGCTTCGTTTTTGTCAATTGTTGTGTGCACCACCACCACCCCCTTCGCTCACTCTACTCGCTTCCCCTCCCAACTTGTTTGTATCTCGTTGCCTGTCCGCGTTGCCAACTTCACTAAAAATGCAGGCGAAAGAAGACAAATTGCTTTATCGACGACATACGTAACAAATGTTGCTGTCGGCAGTGACAACAACGATACCAGCAAAAGCAATAACAACAACAACAGCAGCAGCAGCAACAGCAAGCAGGAGCAACAACAAGGATCCAAGGCAGCCATTATTGGTTTCAAATGGCTTCGCAGAGGCTTACCATGCGATACGAGTCGAGGTCGTAGCAAAACGAATCGAGAGCTGTCTGGTCCTGGCGAGGACTCTGGCTTGCTGGCTGACTGCTAATTATGACTTAATTATTTCAATTATTTTTTCCCAGAGTTATTGAATTTTATCGTTGCCAGCGGCTCACATATACACATGCCACCCCCCACACACACACCCACACAGATACATATCCACATACACCCACATGTATATATGCAATGAATTCGAATTTGAATCACATTCAGTTGTTGTCGCTGTATAATTGAAGTGAAGACAGTAATCAGTTTTACTTTTTCAGCCAACTCGCACTGATTGCTCTTGATTTGCCCACTTTTTATGAAATGCATTTTCACTTTTCACTCAACCCACTCTGTGTCTCTGTCTCTCTTACAGATTTCGGACGATGATCGAATGAGCCTAACTACTGCCGTTTCGGATGAAGATGATGGCGAAAGTGTCATGGCGTCACCATATAAAGCAAAGGCCACTGGCACCGCTGCATCCTCCTTCAATTGTACGGGCGCTGTTCGAAAAGCTGGGTGAGTACGAATATCCAAAAACACGGAGTTACTAAATTTAGCCGAGACGCGCACGTCACCTTTTCACGAGATTTATGCGTGCCCCTCCAAGCATTACACTGTTATCTAGACAACATTAACCCAATTCCCCTAGCGGCTGTGTCGGCGGCATGTTATGTGCACGTCCACATCCCACAAGTCATCATAAATAACACGAAGGGACACTCCATGCTCCATAGAATATCATTTACAGTGATTAAGCTCTGGAGCAGAAGATTAACGTTATTATGATGAAGTGTGTGTGTCTGACGTCTACTGAGAGATAAGTTTGTTAGCTATTTGAGTGAATTGTGTAAGGTATCGAAAGCAACTTAAGAGAGTCTCTGACTATAGAGCCACACTTAGTAAGGAAATTGTGTAAGCTTTAAGCTAAGTAAAATCTGGCAACTCTATTCTCACTTGTGGTGATTTTGCCACGAATATACTTACGATAGATCATCGCTCGCAAATCTTGAACGTTCTGTTTTGAAAATAATGTGGAGAGCGCTATATTAATATGAATGCCAATTAGTTAGTGTCCCAATTGATTCAATTGTTGACATGTTTTTCCAACAGAAAGATGTTTCATGCCAAACATAGCAACAAAAAATCGAATTGAACTGAACTGAACAAATTAATTGGTAACTAAGGTCATTCGAGTTGACTTCTTTAGATCAATTATTTTGGAGTTAGATAGAGTGAGTCTATAATGTGTCACATCGGATTCAATCATATTTAAAGTCAAAGGTCATCAAAATATCTCTCAAATTAAATCCATTTCTCATTTTGCATTTAGACAAACTCAGTATTTGAAATACCTCCAAAAACTTACAGCTATTGGTGGCTCTCTTACGTTCAGTCAAATCAGCTTAAATACTCATTTGGTTGCCACTTTGGACTGTCCGTTCACATAAAATGGCATTCCCAATCGACTCTAAAATAACAAACCAGCTAACAAGTATGTGTAATCTGCTCTCCGCCACTAATTTACACGTGTTAATGAGTATGCAGCATACACCGTTGTCCACTACGTGCCCAACATGGGTTGTAATTATTTAACATCTCTTTACTTAACCAAGGTCTCCTTCTCTCATTTTGTCCATCTGTTCTGCGCAGTTTTCTATCGGTGAAGAAATGGTTACTACGCAAAAAGCATCAAATCGAACTGGCTCGCAAAAGGGGCTGGAAGGGATACTGGGTGTGCCTGAAGGGCACCACGCTGCTCTTCTATCCATGCGATTCGCGTGAGGGCCGGAGCGTTGAGGCGGCGCCGAAGCATTTAATTATTGTGGACGGTGCAATTATGCAGCCCATACCGGAGCATCCCAAACGCGATTACATATTTTGCCTGAGCACGGCATTCGGTGATGCCTATCTATTCCAGGCGCCCTGTCAGGTAAGTGAGGGTGTGGGTGTGGGTGGTTGGGTATGTTAAGTTGGTGAGTCGGTGAGTCGGTGGTAAGATGCCGCCGGCGCTATGGCCACCGTTGCACAGTCAATATTCATGGAAATCCTTCAACCGTAAGACTTTCATGCTGTTGCTGCTGCAATTGGTTTTGGGTTGGGGTGGAAACTATAAAAGCTGGCCTTGCCCAGCGACAACATTGACAAACAAGACTTGGACTTGGACCATAGATGACGGAGAGCAGTGACAGAAAGAGAGAGGGGCAGGGAGAGGTGCCAGGGGTAAGCGAGAATTTGTTTGCGTAAGGCTGCAAGGATACAGCTATGACAGCCAGGCAGCTAGCAAGGCAGTTGCTGCGTGTCGAGTTCAGTGTTCAGTGCCCGCGGGCTTTTAACATAACTCCTCCACCACTACCTCCTCTACTTGCTCTACATCCTTCTACTCTTACTGCTCGTAATCGCCATGGAAAATGTATGCCACAGACACAGACAGCAGGACAAATAGGACAAGAGTATGAGAACATGGGCGGATGGCCTATGAGACTCTGAGGCGTTAACTCATGCAGTCCGCAAAAGGCGCAAATGCAAATCATAAGGCTTAAAGTGTGATTGAGGTTGGACTACGGCTGCGATGACGATGACGATGACGTCCATGGTGCTATGCGATGCCAACTGGCAGATTGCCTTGAACAGCTGCAAAGTCCTTGTGCCTAAACTGTTACATGTCTCAGCGGCATAAGCTCGCTTCTGTACTCCACCTTGGCCCCCCCCGATTGCCGACTGACTGACTGACTGCCAGGTTGTCAGGTTGCCAACTATCCATGCTGGTTGCCCAGCCGCTGCCTCAGTGATTTGTCATTAAATTTGCATAACTGATAGTCAACCGACGACAACGACAACGACAACGACGACGACAACGCAACGAGTTCGACATTTGGCGCTGGGGAGCGACGTCAAATTGCTTGCGGTGCATTTGGTCTGCAATTTGTTACAATGCTTCCTCTATCTTCCCTCTCTCCCACTTCTCCATTTAGGTGGAACTGGAGAATTGGGTGAATAGCATACACAGCGCCTGTGCCGCTGCCTTTGCACGTCATCGAGGTAAAACGGGCACATTGCATCTGCTCCAAGAGGAGATCTTTCGACTGGAGAAGGCCATTGAATCGGTAAGTGAATGAGTGTGAATGAATATGTGAATACTTTACTACACCCATATAGTTACGTAAGTGTGCGAAAGTATTCGTTGCGGTTATATCGAGCACGACTGGAGCTCCAAATTTATGAGTGTATATGTATGTGTGTGTGTGTGGCTTAAGCACTTCTAAAAGTTGTACTTGCATCCAAGAGTTTTGGCTGAAATTGTGGTTGTGCTGTCGAGCGAGATATTCCAAATACTTTAAATATAATTTAGTGGATATTCAGGTGCAACCTTCAACATGTGTATAATGGCAAAACAAATGTAGAAGGTTCTCCAGGAACAAGAAAATAAGCTAGTGGGTGGTTTTCAACGGCGACCACGAGGCGGATGCCTAATGCATGAACAAACAGTTTAAACTCTGTATTTGTGGGATCATAATCTTCAAATTAGAATTAAATTAAATGGTTAGATAATTTCAAAATCAACAAACAAAACCACTTCGGTATTCATCAGAACTAACACAACTGAAACATTGCTTTTTCTTTTGAATATATTTGCTAGAAATACCATAATCTTATCTCCCAGTCTTCATCTGAACACAAATCGTTTTCAATTTAATCATTCAATTGGTAATTTGCTAACTTTTTTCCTCACATCATTTTGATATTCAGTGTTGGGGGTCGCGGGGCGTGTGTTCAGGTAGTTAATCAAGCGCTAAAAGTAATCAACCGTGAAGCAAATTTCACGTACGTCAATAAACACAATTTCGCGATATGCAGGCGGCATTATTATTGTCATCATCATCATCATCATCATCGTCGTGATGTTGAGGAGTAGATTCTCAAAGTCAACTTCTCAACAAAGACACAACAATCGCATTTCGCATTTCACATTTCGCATAGCGCAGCGCACAGAAATTCCAAGCCAATTTCTCAAGACTTGGAGTCCCCAAAGATTTATGCGCTGGTCCTCCTCGGTTCGTTGTTAGCTGTTCGCTGTTCGCTGTTGGTTTCTCTATTTCTCTGCTTCTATTTATGTATTTGCTTTCAAATCAATTCCCCATCAATTTCGCGTAGCGGCTACAGCGTGAAATTTGTTACGAATCGTACGTCTGCTACCCCGCCCCCCTGCCGACTCGAGCCAACCCACGCGCAACGCGGCTACAGCTACTGCAGTGCAATTTATTTGCACAACTTTGTGTAAGCTTCAGCTGAAGATGGAAAGATGGAGGACTGGAGATGAAAATCAAGGCGGAGAAAATTGCGGCGGCCCAAAACAAAGAAAATAAATTCGAAAAGCAAATAGAAGTGAACTCGAACAAGAAACTGCACTTGCCGCACAATAAATGCCAGGATAAACTCAGCGAAAGTGGGCAACAATGGTAAAATGGTAAAATGAGGTTCCAGAGATGGGACAGACGGTGACGCAAAGCAGTTGCAGTTTGGTGAAGAAAATAAACTTTATTTGTTTATTTATTTTCCATCATGTCATTTTCAGTTGCATCTACTGCAGTTTCATTTTGTTCCTTATTTCTGGATATATGTACATACTTCTTTCTATTCATATGCTCGCCGAAAAGGTATTCTAATTTTCTTAGCAAGCTTGTCAGCCTTTGTTTGGGTTGGTAACAGCAGCTGGCTATGCGATATTTCTCAAAGAAAGTTAAAGAAATTTGGCAATTATAAGATAATTGTTTAGCTGTCTAAGACAGTGATAGGCACAGGTGTTCAATGAAGCGTAAACCTGACAATGTTCAGGTGTTTGTGCGGTTTAGTAACACAGACAATTAGTATGTATCTCTACTAAGAGGCAGAGAGAGCTGCGTCCTTCAGCATTCAGCATATATTACAATTATTATAATATCTCGTTCATATCACAGATATTCATATCGCCTTCGAAGTAACGAGTTATGACATGATTCATCTGATCTTTTTGTTCATTCGTATTTACCCAGTGTAAGGTCTCCCTTTCTCTTTTGAGTGCCCTCACTTGGCGTCCGGATGCTGTCTAGCACAAATTCTACACGGATCAGTTGCATAAGGGCATACATTTTTCGGTTGGCTTTTATACATTTTACTTACCAGCCTTGTTATTTTTCTTTGAAAAAAGGAGAAGAAAATTCGAAAAGACAATTATGTTGTGTGTCTGCCAGCCTGTCTAACTGTCCAGCTAGCCTGCCACGACTTGATTCATTTGTCTATGTCCTGCCGCTGTCTTGCAGCCCGTCGTCGCACACCCCTGACCCTTTACTGCCGCCAGCCCTTGGAGACGCCCGTTTTAATTTAGTTTTTCTCATTTACTCGCCAACTTGAAGTTTGATGTTATGGCCAGTTCTCATCTTCTTCTCGTGCTGCTCTGTTCCTTTGGATAAACCATAATTACTTCCTTGAACGCTGCGTTTTACTGGTAGTTTTTTTTGCTTTTCTTTACTTTTTATGCCACTCGTTTCTCGTTCTTCTTCTTGTTTTGTTTTGTTTTGTGTTTACTCCGCCTTGCTGGCCGCATGCAAAACCATTGAGCGGAAGTCCGAGATTGCCACAAGAGTGCTCCCAGTTGTTGTCCTGGCCCTTGTCCTGCTGCTGCTGCTGATCCACATTTAGTTTTCAAGTGGAGTGCAATTGGACTGCCTCCCGCCGCCGCCTACGAGTTCCAATGGGCCTAAGTTGTTTTTTATTTTACTGTCATTTTTTTTTTGCTGCAGTCACCAAAAACTTGTCAGATGAATATTAATTAGATGGGCTAAATGAGTGGCCATGAAATGCATTTGCATTTGCATTTGAATTTGCTAATTAATTTGATGGTGCCTTAAATACTTCAAAAGGGAAATGCAAAGGAAACAACAGCAAAACTAAGAAAATAAATGTCAAAATAAGTAATAATTTTTGATTGGAGCCAATTTGGGTCAGACCAATTGCAATTATCAGTGAATCACACAATAATAATTAAAAACATTTTCAGTATTTCAGTCTGTGTATTGATTCAAGGATCGCCTTTCGGTACTGTTGAAGAAGGCAACTCCAACTCATCATGCTTCCAACTCATCAAAATTGTGGCATTGCTGCAACAATTTCATCATATTTGCCATTCACGATGATCAAGAATATATATGTATATCTTATGGCACCGAAAGGCACCATCCTTATGTACCTCATACCTCAAATATAGGACACCAATTGTAATATCCTCCGAAAAGATATAAAAACAAAACAGAAATGAGTGCCCCCCAGAATGAAATTAAAAAGGTGTCGCAAACGCGGCTGCTTTGCTATTTTATGACCAACATGTGCGTGGGGCTGTGTGGGCGTGGCTGGCCTTTTTCGGGCCTAGCTGCCACCCCCTTCACACTGAACCCCCACAATACTATGCGAAAATAGCAACAGTGTTTTCTACAGAGTTTTTGTCTTCTTGCCTTCTACTTTGTATGATGTTGATGCCCCTCGCACCGCACACTCTGCTGATCCGCCCCTTTTTTTATAGCTGTCACCTTTCGGAAATAATCATATATGTGTCAGTAGGCGGGAAGATGTGGGCGGGGCAGCAGCTTGTTGAGCAGCAAAAGGAGACGGAGATGTGCGGCAGCACTTCGCTTCGTTTGCTTTAGCCTTTCTAGTTTTTTCGCTAGCTATCTATTTTTCTTTTCGCATAAAGCACTCGCCCATACATACACACATACATACACACTCATATACATATATACAAACATATAGACTAACACACACAATGGCAGCCGTAAAAAAAATAGTAGTAGCTTGCCCGAGCGCGTTTGGTTTTTCGTACGCTCTGGTTTTTACGCTCTAATTACGACTCCTACGACAGCCATGCCTCCTGCTGTTGCTATTGCTACCCCGCATCCGCTACGCTCTATTCACCCCTTCCGTGCGCCGCCACCGTAGTCCTGACTGCTTCAGCTTCAGCTCCAGCATGGCTCGTGTGCAATTGCCATGGCGGCGTAGTCTAAACAAGGCTCACTTGCCTGCTGCTTTCAATTTGCAATGGCTGCTGTCATTTCAGCTCAATAGCAACCCCCTCCATGCCCCATCTGCAGCTCTAAGTCCCTACCCCCACCCATACCCCCATATTTCTGCTGCTCTTACTCTGTTTGTGTGCGTGTGTGTATATCTGTGTGCTGTATTTTTAAATCGTTGTTTGGTTTTAAATTTTTTAGCTCAGTTTATTTGTGGCATGCTGTTTGGGTTTCGGTTTTGTACACGCATTTGTTCTGTTGATTCTTTATTGTGTGTGCTTGCATTGGTATTGGTGTTGCTTTCATTGAAATCAATTTTAAATAATTGCACTAATTAAATGACGCCTCCTTCCACGCCGTTGTGTGCAGCGAATTGTTAAATGCAATTTGCACAATTTAATTGTGCGTCCTCAAAACGTTTACAAAATTACAATTGTTTTTCCTGAACGCAACTGGACTGGAAAATATACAAAGAAAATTACGCAATTGTCTTAGTTTTCCCATTTGTTTTCACACAATAAATACGTGTGTAAATAATTATCCAGCTTATTACAAAATAATATTTTAGATATTTACAAAATGTAATTATAATTTTGAAGTTTGGACGGTGAATTACAATTTTTTGATTTATCTGTACTATTTTTGTACTATAATTTAACAATTCACGGGATTCCTTTAATACCAACGGACTTACCATGCATATGCCATAGGGCCAACAATTTCCGGTAAAGCTGTCTTTTGCATCGACCATTAATAAGTCACAGCTTAGATTTAAGCGATGAGATTGGTGAAGGGAATGTATACTATAGCCCTGCATGATTGCATTCAAAACGTTAAAGGAATCATTCATCAGAAATCAAATGGTCGTTCATACTGTAATCATTCCAAAACAAACCAATACTTGTACTAGTCGACACCAAAAGTATTTCCATCATATCCATTCGAATACAAATACATTTGACAATTCCTTTCGACGCTCGGGTGAGAGATAGAAAGAGAAGCCAGCTAGCACATAAACTCAATTGACAGTTTTTGGCTCTCATGTGGATATCGCTCCGTCTTCATCTTTCTCTCTCAACTACTTGAATAATACCAATTTAGTTAATTGAAGTATTTCTTGAATAAACGAATCTGAGTTGGATAAAATTGTGACCCGATTAACCGACTACACCCATCGCTCCGAACGAATATTATGGCATATTCATTTGACCTGCTTCAGTAATCATTTGTTCGATTATATCAATTGGTACAATCATTATTAAATGTAGTCATTGCAGGGCCCAAATATATTTTTGATATTCTAATAGTGTGAAAAATAGCACAGGCTCCTGGGCATGATTAGAAAGAATACTCAAATATTGATAATGGGAATTGGAGAAACTACTAAATAATACATCAATTCGAATTCAAAGACAATAAAATAGTTAAAGCAAAGTTAGTATACATAACTTTCAAATAATTTATGTTATTCTTTTGGTAATTATTTTTAGTAAACTCTGAATCAAATGTAAAGTTAAGATATGTTTCGTCTAATACATGCCTCTTTTTTATAAAGCGGACCCTCATAATATTAGTTATTGGACTCCCTTCGCCCCAATTCCATATTTCAGTTTAAAATCAAAGCAAAAGGGTAAAAATCTATATCACCCCCTC
Organism: Hirtodrosophila duncani; assembly: GCA_037043425.1. Lineage (NCBI taxonomy): Eukaryota > Metazoa > Arthropoda > Insecta > Diptera > Drosophilidae > Hirtodrosophila > Hirtodrosophila duncani. Next base: position 3,924,807 of record JBAMBM010000194.1, read on the forward strand.
TAACCTAATATTCGCAGCCGTGAACATGACTTTGCCTTTGTGGTTTTTGATGGTTTCATACATATTTGGTTTCTTGCTAATTAAAATTTGTTTTAATGCGCAGTTATCTCATTACTTGATGTGCAATTATAAGATTTCCCTAACCAATTAGTGCAACATGAGCCATTTTCCACACATTCTGGCATACATACACATACACTTGGCAAGTGTAATCTTTTCACATTATCTGACATGGCAAAATGTACAGTTTTCTACTAAGTATTAAACTGAAATTTAATCTATCTCTGTTCGCCTTCTCTTACTCCTCTGCTTACTTCTCGTCCTGTCTCGGCTTATGCACATTCACTATGTAGGTGAAATATTTCATCCAGCCATAAAACCGGAGCTAGCAAAAAAAGGAATAAGGAAATGCCAGAGCCAACATTATAATGAAATGCATATTTGGTTAACTTTAGCTTCAGCTTGAACTTAATTAGCACGTTGATTCTTTTGCTCGGCAACTTAAAACCCGAAAAAATAGAGATGTTGAAAAACAACAAAACAAAAATATAAAATAAAAGCCAAAGAGTAAACAATTCCAGGCATCCCAGCCAGCTGACCTCGAACACAGCACATGCATCAAAAGTTTTGCGAAACACAAAACCTGCCAACAGTAGCAGGAGCTGGTGCTGGTGCTGTAGTAACTCCGGCACGGAGCAAGCCGAAGTATTCCGGTTTTTTTTTATCAAATTTTTAATGAAACCCTAAAGTTTATAATTACCACAAAATTTACTGCACCGATTTTGCCTTGGTTTCTTCTGGTATAGACATGCACGCACACAACTTTAACACGCCATGGTTAAATTGACCTGACACATATACACAGCGGCCTCCCAACAATACCCACCCAAAAACACTCAACATTCACATTTGGGCGTTGAATTTCATAAACTAATGCCCCAAAAACGGCAAATTTATGGCTAGAAATATGAGAGTGCAGCGGAGAAGCATGGGGTGGGGTAGGCGAGTCCGAGTCCGAATCCAAATCAGAATCAGAATCCTGAGTCCAAATCCTGGCTAAAAGCACGCACCACATACATGCGATGACCCCGCTGCTCTTGCTGCCGCCTGGTCGACGTTCAGCCTATGCCCGTTTTGTTTTTGGCCAAACTTGCGAATATTTTTGCAACTTTTGGTTGCAGGCTGCACAGGAAATGGCCTGGCATATGGTCAGCACCGGTTGCCATATTCCGCCACTTGCCTCTTCCTCCGCTCACTGACTGCGTTTACTTTGCTTTTTGATTTGTTTTTAGGGGGCAGGCATGAATCATGCAACTAATGCTCCTCCTCCAACAGTTCCTGCCACTGCTGCATGCAGATGCAAAAATATGCTTTATGTGGCTGCCAGGCTACTAGGCACGTGGGCGGGTGAGCATGGTCCTGGTCATGGTACTGCCAAATTCAATTCAATTGTCAACAGCAATACAAAACGCTGCCCATTCCGTTGCGTCTCCCCTTTGTCCACCTACACTGTTGTGGCCACAAACGCAGGCGCCAGTTTAGGTTTAGGTTACGCTCTAGGCCCCGATTTCTGCAAGCCCCTGTCAAACCCTGCTCCAACATGTTATATAATGTGCCATCATTTTGTGGTCAGCATTTATGCAGAGGAGAGTGCATGCACACTCACACACTCAGCAAGCCAGCCCAGTGTAGTCCAGTGTATGTACAATTTTCAGCCCTTTGTTGACCTCATCCTGTTCCTCTCTTGCCCCACTCCATGATCATTTTTTCTCTGGCTGTTGACGGGCATTTTGCGGTTGAATGCTGCCCATCCGCATTGCCTCACACCTAAGCACGCTTACTTTTGACTTTTCCATAATGCCAGCAGCCAGGTTAAAAGTCAGTCTAAAGGTGACTCAGTAACTGCTCAGTAAATCAAGTACAAATTTTAAGTTACGCATACGTCACGTTGGCAGGCAAATCAATAAGTTAGCTTGTTAATTGATCTCTATTGTGTTTGGTCAGCGAAGGCAGGCTATAAAGAGGAGAGAGTTATGGAATGTGACAGATACAAAAGAGAGATGCCGTTATTCAATGTACATGCGAGGGTATGTCAATGAATATTTCGCATAAATGTAACAGACTAAGGTATGTTATATTATTTTGTTTGTTTATTTATTTACTCATAAGGCAACAAATGGCTTAAAAAATACAATGTTGAAAAATGTTGAAAAATCGAATTAAAAATAATTTGCTTTTCTATTGTTTTGTGAAGACTTATCGACACACCCTCGTGCATTTTCGGCTCTTATGAGACCAAAGCTAAAAAGAACAAACAAATTGATATCAGGCACGAGTTGGGTTTTGCTTTTGTCTTCGACTTTGCCTGGCTGCCTGGTCTTATTATTATTTCAGTTATTGTGGTTTTTGTTGTTGTTGTTGTGGCTTTGCTATTTGCGGCATCTTTGGCTTGTCATGCCACCGACAATGACGACCATGAGGAAGAGCAGCACAGCGTTGAGTACGAGTACGATGACAACGACAACGACAACAATAGCAAAATGTATTTTTTAATTGTACTCTTGAGTAAACATATATCACAGTAACAGCGACAACAACAGCAACAGCAACAGCAAAAACAAGAGCCATGAACTCTCCAATTCAACTAGCTGGTAACTGAGGAAGCGGAAATGCCAGACCGACAAACGCAAACGCAATGGCAATGGCAGCTGCTCCTACCAATTCCACCGCCAACTTCAGCACAGTTCACAAATGTGCGCATGGGGAGCCATCCTCGAGTGGCGCTTAATGAAAGCGCAACAGACAACCCAGAATACAGGACCACAGGAACAGGACCGCAGCAACATCATCATCAGCAACAGCCGTAGCAGAAATAGCAGCAACAGGACAGCAGGCAACTAGGCAACAGAAAAGAGACAAGAGACAACAACCAAATAGACAAACCGCAAAACTAACGCTATGAAGGTGAAGGAGGTGAAGGCTAGCTAAACTTCTCGTGCTGCCTTGTAGTAATAATAAAATTCCAGTTAAATGAAAATCGAGCTAGCGGGCAGGCAGTCAGGGCAGAGAGTGTCCTGTACTTGAACATTGGTTAGTGTAGGTGGAGCAAGAGCTGGAGCTGGGGCTGTCACTTAGAGCGTGACATGTGTCAAAACAAGCAGCAACCGCAGACCACTGAGAACCGCCGCCGAGTACTAAGAACAGCGACCACGGGCCAGCCGAGAGCTAGAGCATTGTTTACGGAGTACTTTGTAATATATTTTCATTTGCACGAACCCTTATATTATACATGGGTATGCCAATAAGTTCTTGCTAAACAATAAGAAAATAAACTTTGTCTCCTTCTTGAGCACATTTTTGGAAAGGTGGAAAGGCCCTGAATATAAGGATCTGTTTCTGCAATAATATAGACATTAGAATAGGACTTTTCCCACAGACGTTTTTTGAATTCGAAACATTGCTTTTTTTATCCAATTTGTGATGCCCAAACTCTAAATTTCCCACTCTTTCTCCAACAAAAACCCTTTAACTATCACATTGTCATCGTCTTCACCTTCTTTGCTTCCGATCTCCTCTAGAAATTTGCGATTTTTAATGTTAAACTATCTCTGAAATTTCTTCAACAATGTCAGTAAATGAATTACAGAAACTTCTTGTTCTTTTCGATGTTGTTTTCCGATGTTTGGAAAAGTTAGCTTAATAATATTTGTAGAAACTTAACATAGACCAATTGCTGTTACATTTTACACAAAACTTATTGACATTCCCTCGTATTTTCCTTCTATAACTCAGCCTGTGATTTACATTTGCAATTGCATGCAATTACAAGCCTATTAACATTGCCATTAACCCTTGGCTGGCGTGCAGCGAAATGGTAGGAAACAATGCCAAGCAACGATTAATGGCACCAGGCCATACAGCTCTGTCTCTGGCTCTGGCTCTGACCAATCAACAATTTTGGGGTCTGCCTACATGACACATTTGCCAACGCCATGGAGCCTGGCTAAGTATTTATGGCCACATATTATTTTAAGAGCTTCTACGTGTGTGTGTGTACGTATGTATATATGGAGTCAAGCAGGAGCAACAACACTAGCTGCAGCTCAACGAGGACAAACTGTTGCTTGTTTGTCGTAAATAGTTACAAAATATACTTACTTGTAGTGGCTGCTGCTGTTGTTATTCCTTCCTACTCCAAGGCATGCTCAGCTTTGGCAGGCGTCAATTGTGTTTGTCAAATAAGCTGCTTTCCTTCAAGTGGTAATCGCAGCACGTACTTATAGAGTAGAGCCTTAAATGCATACAAGTCAGCAGTGAGCAGCACAAGCAGGCTTGCTTTATTAATTATTAAAATATTAGCAGAAAGGATACGAAGAGAAAAGATAAGGAATGGGTGGGCTTGTCAATATGGCAACCAAATGTATCTGCTGCATTTTGAAAGAGAATTTCATCTTTTTGGTGGAGAATAAGCTTTTGAAATTTATTTAATATCAATTTTCCTTCACTCAGCTAGAAATTTAACTGACATGGGGAGAATTTTTACCTGTTTAACGTATTTAATTGTTCCGCGGGCTGCCCGGTATGTGGCAGTGTCTTGTTGATTCCAGATCATCAACACTTTTAAAGATGGATTGCTAATGACTTCAGCACTACACACTAACATCGGCACTACACTGTGTCGCATTGTGACTGCATTTCTCATTAAGAGCACCCCAAATGCTATCATTTGATTGATCAAGAAAGCAAACAATAATTTAAAGAACAATAGACAATGCCAACTCGATAGGATGGCATTGTGAACCGACTTTAATTTTAAGCCTTGGAATCGTTGCTTGGTAAACATTTGGCTTTTTTTGAGCTGATAAAATTTGCAAAATATGATTTATTTGCATGTAAAATAAACAATGAATGCCTGCCTCAATAGCAACATAAGCTGGCACTCTGGACCTTCCTCACACATATACATAATCCCCAGTTACAACAACGGCATTTACATATATATATATATATATGTATATATATACATACACATACAAAGTACGTGCATAGTTGTGCTTACCTGATGTTGTTGGGATGGTTGCTCCACTTTCTCCACCTCCACCCCGCTGTTGGCTGTTTATGTATACACATTCATTAAAATGTCGAACATCGAAAGTGCCTATTCAGGTTGGCCACGCCCCCAGCATCCGGCCCTGCAACTGGTAACGTTCGCTGAGGCAATGGCAACGGCAACTGAAACTGGAACTGCATTGCATCTGCAAATAATTGTCAGCTTACGCTGACTGAATGCAGCTTCCAAAAAGCAACACCAACAACACCGACAACAACAACAGCAACAATAACAGCAACGACCGCCACCGAGTGAAAAGAGGAAAATCTAGCAACCAAAATGAAACAATCACGTGCTCCATGAAATCTATGCAAGCGTGTATAAATGCACGTGAAAGTGGGATTGGGATTGAGTATGGCAACAGGAATGAGAAATAGTGAACGATGGCGAAGAGGAGTGCTGGTGTAGAGCGATGGGGGATGGCTATGGGACTTGGAGGTTTTGAGCAGAGCGTGTCCACTCCTACTACTGCACGAATGTGTTGAAAGTGCTGGGGGTGCGGTGATGCGGCGGAAGTCAAACGTTACTTGTTATGAAAACAGGGGCATGTGCGTCTATGTGTGTGTGTGTGTATGTGTGTGCAAGTGAATCGCCGCCCTGCAAACATATTTCATTGTGGAAGATTAGAATAAGGTTTTAGTAGAAAATGCTGCTGATATCTGACAATATATCACATACGTACCTTCATATAATATATAGAGCGAGGAAGCATCCTTAAGAATCAAAAAGGAGCTTTTGGGAGATGAGAAGAAATTCACACTTGACTCAGTCGAATCTTTTATCTGTTCTGTTTAGAGTTATTAAATTAAAGTCCTAAGGAAAACTTCAAAATGTTTACAGTGTTTGAGTCCCACTGAATCACCGTATATGTGTGTGTGTCTATGTGTGTGAAGAGTTTGGTGCATTGCCAAACGCACTTCAGTATCAGGGACATGGGGCATCCAAGAGATATTTGAATAGCGCAGAATGACGAAAAATTCTTTCTGCTGCTGCTGCACATGACGCGTGATTTATGTATTTTCGTCAAATGACAGCAGCCACACCGCAGCAACCAACAACAACAACAACAACAGCAAGAAATCTGCTGCCATGAAATGCTAATGATGATGCTGCCATGCTATGCCATGCCATACCAGTCATGCTTTCATAACCTAACACAAGTGCAGACGCATCATACTCGTGCGCCAGTGTATGTGTGTGTGTGTGTGTGTGTGTATATAAGTTGGTCTAACTTGTGTCATTTACATGAATTTTTTTGCTCTTTGCTTTTCCAATTTGCAGGATCACAAGCTGAAGCACATGGCCGAGTTGCAGCAATCAGTTGTCACCGATCAGGAGACACGCCATCAGATTCAGACACAGATTTTGCAGTGGGAGGAGAATCTCGAACGTCTGCACTGCGAACAGTTCCGACTGCGTTGCTATATGGCCTCGCTCCAGAGTGGCGAATTGCCCAATCCAAAGGTGAGTTATGGTTATGGGTTGAAGGGTTGATGTGCTGCCGTACTGCAGTTGCACTATGCGTATGCTGGCAATGTCAGCAATTTGTTTGCCATTCAAATGGGGCTAAATAGAGTGAAATAGCGTGAATTTACACAGAATGGCTGGATGAAATGGTGAGGATAACATTTAATGGAAATGGAGATGATAATGGTGTTGGAGTGCGCACTCAGTATGAAGTATTTGCATCCATCTCTTAGTATGTCAAGTGAGAAGAAATGCAAGTGCTTAAGGCAGGCAAGGTCAAGTAAGTGAGATTGACTTTCGCAAATATACTATAATAAATAATTTGTCATGTTGATACCACTATATCTATATCAGCTTAGAGTCATGAATAATTACTTATAACTCAACATTGTATCCCACATCAGCAATTTTTACTTGTGCTGTTTTCCATACAAAGACTTGCCCAGTACTAGCAAGCACTTCTGAGTGTCTATTTACAAAAACTCAACAACCTGTTGGAGTTCCAGACATTCTCGCAGATAATGCCAGTCAGCAACTTTTAACTTAAATCTACTTAAGTCCTTTCATAATCTCATACTCTCAGCCTTACACAAATTTCAGTTTAAGACCACATTTCATGAAGCACAATTGTAAAACATCAAAAACAGACCATGGACAGATTAACGCGCACCTTCTACAGCCAATTAACAAACACGCAGACACTCACACACAAACACAGACATAATTTTAAAATCCAATAACAAGGGAATTTGCCGCCCAATTTTCACCCTTAAGAACCCCAATGGAACTTTCTATTAATATCTAACCCTTTACTGCTGTTTGAGCTGTTTACGTGTATGTATATCCGTCGGTCCGTCCGTTTGTCTGTCCGTCTGTCTGTCTTTATAATTATTTCCACCTATTTACTCAACAAACATCCAAAATCTATGAACGGGTTGCTCCACGTACAGCATGCTTCACCCCTGCACAAAATCAAAACCGAAAACGTGTACAAATTTAAGCGTCTTAAATAAGCTTAAAGTGTGGGTAGTACAAAAACAACAACAACAACAACAACAGCAAACTTTAGACATTGGTATTAAACTAACAAGAACCACAAGAACAACTCGAACTTTGTACGGCATTAAAAAGATTTGCGACTGAAGGCTGGCCTGGGCTGCTGCTGGTAAAAGGGCTTGCGAAAGTTAATTGCGCTTTTTATGGCATTTGTGCAGGCAGACTGAGGGTACACGATGGTGAGGGGTGGAGTGGTGGAGTGGTGGGGCGGTGGTAAGAGTGGTACCCGGACAAACCAGCCTCAATTGCAGTATGTACTACTCCTCCTGCATCACGCACATAAAAGCAACATCATTTATTATTAATAAACCGACCAAAAGCAAAACTCAAACAACAAGCGCACCTTCAGCAGGATATAGGCAGGCAGGATAGCAGGCCACTTAACATGGCAAAAGACCAAGCCTCCGGTTATTTACATAAGCATTCGCCCCCGCAATCCCACCAGAGCATGACGCCGTCCCTCAATTACACATGACAAGCTGTTACAGCTGAGATAAACCATTTCCAGTTGAAAGATAAAACGCAAGTCCATTTGTTGACATACACAAAAAAAAACAATTATTTTCCTAAAATTGGACCTAAAGAGGTATTAAAGATAATTATAATATATGCCTAAACCGAGAAGGAACTGGCAAAACAGTGAATTTAATTTGGGTTATTGCTTCCATATCCTCAAATATACTTAAGAGTTTCTTCTGAACAACCATATAGTATATATATTCTTATACCCTTGCAGAGGGTACTATAATTTTGTCATGATATTTGTAACGCATAGAAGGAATCATCTCCGACCCCATAAACTATATATATTCTTAATCAGCATGACAAGTCGACCCGATATGCTATGTCCGTCTGTCTGTCTGTCCGTCTTTTTCTATGCGAACTACTCTCTCAGTTTTAAAGCTGTCCTTTCTGTCACTCTCTCCTTACCATTACTAAATTGTGAGTCTGGCCGCGAACACAGAATTAGGATGAACGGCAGATGGCGCTAACAAAATAGTATAAGCACTCCCCTTGTGTGTGTGAGATAGAGAGAGATGTAAAAATAAACCAGAAGGCTCTCTCATTTTCAATCCCAAGTAAACTTTCTTGATGCACACTTTACATACTTTCCCTAAATAATGTGAATAATTTCGACCACTTTATTCAAACTGAATTTTCTAAGTGTACAGGCGGCAGCAGTACAGCTTCAATTTTATTTGTTGTTTTATATATTTTAACGATTTGTTAACCCAAACCATTATTGCGCTTTACTTTGCAGTCGCTGCTTACGCACGTCTCGCGTCCAACGAAGAATACACTGAACAAACTGGGAGTGTTTACGGTCTCCTCGTTCCATGCCTTCATCTGTGCCAGGTCGCCGTCGCTGCTCAATAATTTGCTGGCCGGACGTGGGGCCACCAAACGACGGCCGCCAATGTTGTCGCGTTCAAATAGCGGCTCCAGTCGCCGTTCCATGCAGGTGAGTTTGAGTTTCTGGATTCGAGTTGCCAACGAACTGATTGTGTGTTCTAGGGTTTCGGTGGCGTGTGAGTAATAAAATTATTTCAATTTTAAATACATTTATGAGGCAATGAACGACCGTGTCTGTGTCTATCGGTGTGTTTATTTACGACTCTATATATGTATTTATATAAATATATGTGTGTATGTGTGAGCTGCTACGTAAATACATAATTGAATTTTTATTTAAGGCAACAGAAATGGCATTAAAAGCTAAATTGAGCGCTAATGCAAAAATGGACGTAGCGACGCCAAAAAAAATGTCACCAGTTTATTTTGAGACTGGTCTGTGGCGCTAGCCTAGGACTAATGTGCTTTCGCTAGCCACGCCCCGCGTGCCATTACCAATCCCACCCCGCTTACCCATTATTTTTCCATAATACTCGTATTTTGCTTCTTCTTGTTTGCATATATTTTTTGTGGCTTTTATAATTTAGATTTAATGGCCATCAAGAATTACAAAAATGAATTTATGAAGACCTCCCCTGGGTCAGGCCACAATGAAAAAGAGCTTGTCCAGATTCAAGTGTCCATTGAGGGAGTGCGGGCGTTGAGGACTCAACTTAACTTGCATAAATATTTGCATATTTTTGGTTCAGTTCATTTCAAGTAATTTGAGATACGTTAAAATTTCTTCCGTTTTATATAGTATCTTTAAACAGCGAAACAATTGTTCCAATAGCTATCGCCTATATCCGTCGATTTTGTTTATCTATAGATTTCCCCTTTTTTACTTCATTTCTGTGCTTTTTCTTTCAGCAGGACAATGCTCTTCTGCTTGCTCAATATGAATTTCAGCCTTATCTATGCTGGCATCGTTCTTTCTCTCTTTCATTTATTCATCAATTATCTATGTTATTGAGTTCATTTGATGAATATAAGTCTATTTATTGTCAAAATACCTGAATTAAGATGAGGTTCTTATGTGTTTTCTTCCCAGAAGCATCAAAACATGCAATTATCTTCTTAAGCATATATTCGATAACCAATTGCAAATATTTGTGGCTACATTTGTGATTAATTTCTACAAAATAATAAATATCAAATCAGTTCAACTCTAGCTTTGGTTGCACCATATTCCCATTTGATTTATGCTTCAAGGAATATGCATTTGCAAATAAGATTCCTTTGCTACTGCAGCTGCCACTTGAAATGTCAAATGTAAATGCACAAAAATATGTGCTGGAATTTTCCATTATATGCACAGCATTCTGCAAAGCTCCTGCGTTGACAAATCAAGCTCGAAAGTCACCTGAGTTGAAGCCGAAGGAGCAGAAATATGTACATTGTACATTGAGCATACGAGTAGATTAAATGCCAAATCTAACTAGCTGAGAGTTGTTTGTGCAATTCAATGCAGATGTCAAAAGCCTTTAAGGCCTATAACCCACCTACGTCTGTGCACTCGAATTCAAGTGGAGCCAGTGGTTGGTTGTGTGCGTGTGCAAGTGCACTTCTAGTAGCAGAGCTTATTAACATGGCACAATCAGTCCGAGCCGAGGCTTAAATTTAAACTCGGGTTGCTTTCATTTAATTTTTGAAAGACTTGAAACTGTGTTTTGGCTTTGCGTTTTCTGCGTTATATGATAAACTTCAATTAGTATAACCAATTTCTGCATGCAATTGTATGTGTTTATAATGAAATTCATTTCATAAATTCAATTTGTTTCGATTATTGACAAAATAATCTTGTGCACCACATACGGACACCACACATACATAGGCACACTCCTCAGTTAGTTCATGGAGCCATGCACACTTCATTTCCAATTAAATTTACCAACGCTGCACAAATTTTGAGCAGCGCAGTTAACGCACAGTGGACATGCCAAAATTGACAATTAGTTGAATTACTGATTTAGAACACAACAAAAAAATGCCAAAAGTCTGCAACAGAATTTGAAAAAAGCATCTAAGTTACCATATAATATACTTGATGCTATAAAGTGGCAATGATGCTAGGCCCATAAAGAGCGGGAATGCTCTCTCGCAAGAAGCTAAATAGTTCAAGAGTTTTACATTAGACTAAATGCCTAAATATGCTCAGAGTAGGGTTGCTTCCCCAGCAAAATGCTGCTGAAGCTCAAAACCTGGAAGCACTCAAACCCACCCAAAGCGAAATATAAGCACTTGAAAGCACAGTATCGGAGCAGTCAGCTTTGATCGCTAAAATTGGGAAGTTTTACATACTCCTGTAATGTATTTACTTAGAGCTGGATTATCCACAAAAAACAGTGACACGTAGGAATACATTTGTTTCCCAATAATTATTCTTAAGTGGCAATTTTGATAATTAAAGAAACCATCAAGAGGATACTGAGCTTCCATATATGTTTATATATAACTGTGTGTAAAATTTATTTATGATGACGTTAGCATTTGTAAGTTTTAGGCTTTGGTAAATTATAGTCGACCCACTGTTCGACGACAACGTCAACGTTACGCTGGCTGCCAGTCAAGGCAAAAATATGAATACAAAAACAACTGAATTGAAATGAAATAACACACACACACACACACACACATTTATAACATGCATAAATGCGAGTTGGCAAAATGAGATACACCAGCCACCCACCCACCTCCGTCCGCACCTTTGCCGCAATTCGGCTCTATCAAATGGCTCGGTTGCATTGGATTCAATTGGGTTGGATGGCGTTGTAAATGCGCTGAAAATTCAATGAATTTGAAAAATGTGCATTTGATTTGGTTTATATTTTTACACAGCCAACTGTATTATGTGTTGGTATATGTCAGCATGTGTGAGTGTGTGTGTGCATGTCAGTGTCAGTGTATAGTTTTTATTTTCAAGCATGTTAGCTGCAATGTAGCAGAACTGCGATTGAGATTGCAATTGAAACTGAAATTAAATTAAAGGTGTCCACAACGCCCCGCGGAGATCAGGCAATTACCGAGCTCTGGCACCAAGTGGAAGGCAGACCATATGAAGAGGTAAAATGTTCAGGGCGGTGACCACCCCAAAATGCTTTAAAAGATTGGCCAATGCATTTAATTGGCGCTTCATGTGGCCCGCTGAGCAACGAGAGTGGCTTAAACTCAAATTTAATTAAGCACTCGACAAGCGAAAATGACTTACGAGTAGGGAAGAGTGGGAAGAGAGGGCGGTAGAGACCAAGAGACCGAAAAAGTTAATGCCCTGGTGATGAATTAAGTCTGGAAAATCCTTGGAAAATGCCAAGTGTTTAAGTAGTATATAAATACAGATATACTTACTGCGCCAGCTTAAGTATATCACACAAACTTATGCCGACTTCGATATGCTACCAAATATTTACTTCATTTTCGTTTCACATTTTTTAATGGGGTTCTCAGAAGGACTTAAAAGCCAAAGGAGGGGGCACTTTGCCATATATCAGAAATTTTAACTTTTTAACAATAAACTTGCAAACAACAGATGCTGCTGAGCATGTGGAGTTTGGTGTGTACCTGGTGACATGCCTAGTCCGCCTGCTCCCTTTCATCGCTAAATTCATACCCATTGCAATGGACATTCAGAGCTGGTCACTGGCGCTTCCTGTGGCCAACAAAGATGGTAGCAAAAATTAATCAAGATAAAATCTAGTTGAGTGCCCCTATCCCCATGAAGATGGGGATCTGCCAATCTGCCCGCTCATTATTCTTTCACTTTTCTTCAGTCCAAACTTATGGCAGATGAATTCTGTCAACAAGCCATGGAAGTGCCATTGACTTTCAGCCAAAAACCATTTTAAACAGATTACCCTTTGATTTCCAACTTTATTTACGCTCATATCCCTTGCAGGCCATAAATGCCATCATCATTTTCGTATATACTTATAAAGCGCAATCTCTCAACACGAGCATGCATTTCCATATGAATATGAAATTGCCATATCCATAAGAATCGAAAAAACACTATATTATTTATTATCGATTGACTTTAAAATATCGCATAATGAGCATGCCTTCAATCGATATGCAAAAATTTATGCTGTCGCCGTCCAATTGTTATGCAATGCATACTATCCTCGTCGCTGTCATCATTGTCATCCACTTCTGGCAACGTGTGAGGCCAGCACAGAGCACAGGGCTTTTCTTGCCACCATGTTAAAAACATTCGTGGCTGCCTCCTTAACTCCGTTTGACTGACGGATGTGGCGCTCTGCAGCTGCTGCTGCTGCATGTGAAAGTTTGTGTATCTGGTTTTCCTTATTCTTTTTTTTACACGCTCTTTAAACCTGGGTTCCCTCGCTACTATGAAGCTGCCAAACTAATTCAATTGTCGTGCGAGTAGTAAACTGCACACCCAGCACGTGCCTTATGCCATGTGTGCGAGGATTGCACTCACATGGCAGGTGCAACCCAACCCCAAACCCAGTCAGCCAGCAAAGGCAAAGGCAAAGGCAATACCAATGCCTGGCTGAATGACTGAGAACGGCTGCCAATACAAATGCAATTTCCAGAAGCCGACAACTGGCAGCTGGGCGCCCCTGATTCGTTTACTGGCGGAGCCTCCACGGCTAAAGCAGGAGCCTCAGTTGATGGCGGCGAAAAATAGTTAACATACTCGTGCTGGATGCCAGAATGTATACACTTAGAAAAACACATTAAGCTCTATAAATCTAAAATTATAAACGAGGTTAACGCTTATTGAGAAAATGAGAAACTAAAAGGAATAATGCGATCGCGTTCTGCAGCTTTACTGGATGGGACAGGGGTGCACAGAGATAGATAGAACTGTGAGAGATTGCAATAACTTTAGGATTTGTTTTCTCAGCAGCAATTTGAAATATCTTAGGAGTCCTTCGGATTCCGTGATTTCGACCGCACCACACTGTATTTGTCAAAAACACCAAAATGTTAATTGTTAAATTGTTTACAGATTGTTTCACGACCTACCGACTTACTCCATTTTGTAATTTTATAAATTTAAACAATTGCTGATTCGCATTACATTTTTTGTTTTGTTGCTGGAAAACTTAGATGTTCTCTCATTTATTTCTCAGTGTATAGTGTCCAATATTTACACCGTTAAGCATTTGAACTGAGTTTTCTTCAAACGCTGCCGTGGATCAGTCAGATCCTGATTATGGTGGTGTAGCCTGTCGGCGACGTTTTTTTCATTACTTCGGCGACGTCAGCGTCGGCTGCGGTGGAAATGTGTTTTCTTTTTTCTTCAATTTTTTTTTCAATTTTCACTTCCGTGTGTCCTGGCAATGTCTACGATTGAGTAAAGCAATACGAACAACAACAACACCAGCACGTTTAATGACATTGTATATGTGTGTGCTTATGTGTGTGTGTGTGTGTGGTGCTGATGCCGCTACCTCTACCTGTGCCTCTGCCTCTGCCTCTGCCTGGCTGTTTATCCAATCGAATTTTCTGCCTTTTTCCAGATGAATTCACGTGACGAACCGGAAAAAACTTTCAAAGTTGCAATGCCCGACAATGCTTACTCGACAGTTTATCTACGTGATGCCATGTCTGTTGAGGAATTCCTTGCCAGCGCCTGCGCCCGTCGCAACCTCAATCCCATGGAGCACTTTGTGCGCGTCAAGAAGCGACGTGACATGGAGGATCACAATTACTTTGTGCCGCATCGCAATGATCTGATTGAAAATTATGTAAGTAAAAACCAAAATCCACTCCACCCACCCTAGGTTGAGACTGCCGTTCGTGAACCTTAGGATGTTGGGCTGACATAATTCGATTGCAATTTTCCATAAATTGAAAAATTAAAGCACATTTTATAAAAGTACTTCAAAACCAAGTGAAATATGTTTGCCACTTAACACACAATTAGTTAAAGTGAAACCATCTCGACGGCACCTACAATCCCAAATTGGCAAGTTAGCCGAAACTTTAGCCAACTAAACCAAACCAGCTGAAAAAGGATGTAACTTTCAACTCTGGTTACCTCAACAACAAGCTGTAAATATTGTCCAATGGTAAATGGCAAAACTTTTTCTCGGCGCCAGCTCAATAAATTTTGAACACAACTTGAACAGATTTATCGACCTTAAATTCAGTCAGTGGCGATGACGATGGTGGTGATGTCGGCTCGCCCCCTTCCACCCCACAAGGTCTACCAGCCTGCTAATTTGCTGTTATTAACTCCCTCTCCCTATCTCACTCTCTCTCTCTCTCTCTCTCTCTTACAGCTACATAATCACGAATTTGTAGAAGTGTGCATGAAAATACTGTACCAGGTGGAATTGCAGCGTACAACTCTGGAACAGATGTGGGGCTTCTCTGTGGAGGCGGAATTGATCGAGAATGCTGAGCGACAGGACGAGCTTTGCTGTTATGTTAGTCGCGTCGAGGACAAAAGTGTGGCCATGCATAATGGTGAGTGGACAAGTCTTAGAAATACTTGCTAACCAACTACACTTGGCAAAACAAAATTCCAAGATTTGAAAATATCCAAGATTAAGATTATGTATATACATTTTTGAGAGGGAAAGGGATGGTCCAGAGGGTGGACTCCTTTTAACCGATTTGTTGGCAATCTCCTTAGCGGCATTGCGGAGCACCTTGTTAATGAGTCAGTTCTTACTAAGTGACATAATAGTGTCAGGCTTTTGACCAGAGCTAATCGGAGCTACTCAAACTTGGTCTGAATGGGGATGACCTTCTCATTTGGGTCGGCGTTAGAGCATCAAATATACCTGAGATTGAAACAGACATGTGAGGATTTGTTCGCATTCATTCCATCGCTTAAGCCAATAGATATGTTATTTTTCGAAACATAAGGCATAATAGTTCTAGTGGAATTTCTCATATATATTTCCAATTTTTTCTGAGTGTATGTACATATGGATACGCTTGAATTTGCACAAATGGTTAGCCACGCATTCAACTGATGAAATCGTGCATTTAATTTTTCGCCATTGAGAAGAAGCAGCAGAAGCACAAAAGCAAAATGCCGAGAGAAGTGTGGTAGATGCCGCAACTTCTCCTTTGTCTTGCCCTCAAGACCCGGGCATCATCGCCAGGACAACTGTGACTCCAACTCTGGTCTGCATTTTTTCTCACCTGCAATGCAATGCCCAAAGCGAAACAATGTGGCCCAATGTTGCCAAGAAATTATAAAGTGCCTCACTACAAACCCCGGCCGCGCTGCTTCCTCCTGCTCCCCCCGTCCTCGTTCCCCTCATAGCCCGTTCAAAGCGCCTGCTCTTTTCTGTAGCGCTGCGCTTCTTTTCTATTTAAATGCTTTTCACTTTTATGTCAAAAACTTGAGCAAACTCACTTTGGTATACGAGCCGAGTCGAGTCGTCTTGGAACTGGAGTCGAGTCAAGTGGCGTAGTCATGGAGTCGGGCATGGGCGCCCGCTTTGGGTGGCAATGGTACACATAGCAGTCCTAAGGGCCTGGCACTGCTGCTTCTGCTGCTGGTGTTGCTCCTGTGCAAAAAGTCAACTGTCAGCGCTTGTTTCCATGAAGAATATGATGATGATGAGTAGACGAGGGTTCTCGAAGGGTATGCGGTGGGTGATTGTGTGCCTGTGTGTATGTGTAGCCGTGTGCACTGCAGCCACAGCGGCAGCCCTTAAAGCGTTTGGCTAGCGTCATCTTAACCGGTTTCTCAAAACCCGCTCCTTGTTGTTTTTTCTATCACTTAAAATGAACTTAAGTTGGCATTTGCATTTACCTTGCCTCCTACCCAGCACATTCGCCGACATGGAGTCAAGTAGATGTAGTCGAAATGCCACTAGAACAACGCTTTAAATTATGGAGAACTATCTGGCGTTGACATGCTTTGCCATACCAGTTGTCACCCACCTCTGCATTACCTTGCCACTCTCACTACCTTTTGCCAGGTGGGGCTGACTCGTAAAAATTGCAATGCTGCACTTGGAAAAGTGATGAACCTGAAAGAAAATTTTGCAACGGGGAAAACTCATTAAGCACGTCGACTGTGTGAATGCAATGTCTGGCGCTCATTTGCTTGAGCTGAAGGCGACAACTAGTCAAAAATTTTCCTGAAACAATGCCCCGTGAAATTTGCTGGCAAAAAGTAAATAAAAAAAGCAGTAAGGGGAAAAGGGACGCAGGGACTAAGACAGACTGCGACCCCTTGCTCACGTCCGCTAACCATTAACAAACTTTTGCCCAACCACTGGTTTTATAATTTCGGGAGATCCCAAAATGCGTTTGCTTGTTGAGCACAAACAAAGCCACTGAAACAAGTTTTTTTTAGAGGCAAAACAAAATGAAAGGCAGATTTAATGAGTTTTATTTTTATACTCTTTCTGGGGGCATTATAACCAACTCGACTATATCTTGGGCAGCATAACTAGATGATGTTCTACCTTTTCGTCTCATGAAAAAGTAATGAAAATTGTGCAAATCGATTCACAATATGATATAGGATATAGCGACCTGGTCTGGCAGGAGATAGCTCTCTTTTGAGGCAATCAATTTAATTAATACAATAAATATATAAATATTATTTTCCTTTGATGTGTAGTCAAATTTCTGACAATTTAGGTAAAAATATGAATTGCCAACACGGCGTAAGAGAAATAAACCATCATAGGCAGCTCATATTACACATTAGCAGCGCTTTATCCACAGACAGTCATAGCATAAAATTCAAAAAAGAGAAATTCACATTTCCAATAAGAGTATCTATTTCATTACACACACTATATATATTGATGATATTCTTAAAAAATATGCGTACGCCGCCAAATTTACATTGTCTCACTTAAAGCTATGTCTGTTTGCTCAAGTAAATGCTGTATTTTCTGTATTTTCTCTTACATTTTCGAAAACCAATTCCATTGTAGTTGCTGCGTATTATCCGTGTGCCTGCATAAATTCAGCAGTCACACGCACTCTCATTTACATTTGCGATTTACGATTATTTTCTAGCTGGTTCTCGGTATCCTAAGCTTGTAGGGCAAATAAGTGGAAATGTTGGTTTAACATTCAATTCAATTTAATGGCAATTGGCTATATTCAACGATGGCCAACTTAAAGCAACCACAAACAAAGCTGGGCTGGGCGCCTTTCACTTGCAAAAACATTTACAAGTAAATGCACAGCAACAGCAAGGATAATAACAATAACAAATTTAACCACAGCATACAAATGCAAATGCTGTGGACAGCTACTTTTCTTGAGCTAATTGAGGCCCTCAAGGCCTCATCAGTGGGTTGCCTTGGTTCTTGTGGTAATTTTGCTTTGATAGAGCAGTTTCTGTAAATTGTCAGTGTGTATCATTTACTTCGCTGTTGGTTTCCGGTGGCTACACACAGAAATTGTAGGGTATATTGTGAATGTATATTCATTTTGTTGTGAAGTTTTCAACGCACAGAAGAAAGCATTTCTGACCAAATAAAATATTCTTGAATTAGCATGATAAGGGGAGTCTATATAGCTATGTCCTTCCTGTCACTCTGCCTGTCCATTTAAGTACAAATATCTCAAATCTTAAGACCTAAAAAACTGAAATTTTAACCCGGAGCTTATTTTCCGACTTTCATCAGACTTGCACAAAGCTCTCATATAACCGATTGCTCCTGTTGTTCATCCAAATCAAACCAAATTCCGTTTGTATTTGACTAGATCCCACACACACCGATGAGATTTGATCTGGATTGTTTATACATATATAATGTGAATGGTATATAAGCTTCGCCTTCGGCGGGAGCTAGGCTTCCTTTCTTGTTATAAGTACTTATATAATCCTATGCCATCTTGCATAGGATTTGTATAAAAATAGTTCAATTTCTTCTTATCTGCTGTTTCATAATGAATTTGTCTGAATCTCCTAGCAGCACTACAGCGCTCAATTTTTTTCACTGCAAATGATGAGTGGGCCGTTTAATAAGAACTTCAATCATCTCTTCACTGAACATCTGACAACATTAAACCGCACAAACTAGCTCATGCATTGTGTACAAATTCTCCGTATGTTTGGATTTTCATGGGAATATGCTTTCCAAGAAGAGAAACTGTCAAAAGAGGTGGAAACAAAACACATTTGCTTACTTTGCCATTTCAAGCTGCAAACACATACAAAGGGAAGGACTTAGATGTATACATAGTGTACTTAAAGCCACCTATGAACGGTCACAGTCAAAAGCAGAGTTCCAAGCTCCTGCTTTTCGTTGCCATTGCAACTGGCAACATATGCACAAAGTTCAGTTTCAGCTTTAGCTCTCGTGGTAGTAACTTTTGTCAATGTTTGAAACACAAGCAGAAGCGTGGCTAAAGTATTTGGCAAACATGGAATAACAATTTGCTCAAGCTGCTTTCACAGTCACCAGCCACAAAGAACAACCAAATGAGAGTAGTATATGTCCATGCACGTATATCTGTGTGAGAGCTTAAGTGTGTGTGTTGACAACGCATCCATGCAAAAATGGCAGAAGCGAGTTCTCGATGTCAACATAAACAAAATATATTTGTCTGCGGCATACTGGGTTGGCAGTAAGCTGCAAATAATTCCGCGCCCCACCCTCTCCCCACCACCCCACCGCGGCTCCTGCTGCATCTTATGCACATGCACCGCAAGCAAAAGCGTAAAGTAACGTTACAAAATATGTATGTACGTATATATATAGATATATATATATATAAGATCGCATGTGTCAGGCGATGGCAGCATTAAGATGTAAAAATCCGTTTAAATTGTAACAAATGCAAAAATGCAAAGACCTGAGACCCAGCCAAGCCAAGCAAGCAACCATGACACATGCAACTTACAGCCAAGGTGGAACCAGGACCTGCTGGAGCACTGCATAAGGTGTGTGCACAAAATGCAAACTGCCAACTAGATAACAACCAACAACCCACACATGCTATATGCACTCCCACATATGTATATATATATATATATATATATATGCATCTATCGAACTTTTTCTAAGAAAATGTTGTCGCAGCTGTAGCTGCTGCTGCTGATGCTGTAACAACAATGATAAGCGAATGCTGCTGCTGCAGGAGGAGAAGAGTAGAGGAGCATCCATGTCGTCAACAGGAAGACGGCAAGCTAAAAAACAAGAACTGCAGCTTGGGTGAAATAAATGTTGTAGAAAACACAGTTTCGCACACACACACGCATTCACACACGCGCAAGCAAACGAAGACAAAGTAGAAATGCTAACGAACTGAAGCAGCAATAGACGTGCTGCACTCAGATAAAAACAATTGCAAAGAATTTGTGAAAAATTTGCACAAAGAAAGAAAGAAAGCTAACAAAGACTTATTTTACACGAGTTTTTTTCTCTAAGAACCTTAATATTTTCAGCAGAATATTTCGATTTAATTTGGTGATTGATTTGGGGCATGGATCAGATTTAATTACAATAAGCGATTGGATTAAATACAAATTTTTAAATATTTCACTTGGAATTTTTTACACCAAAATTTGCTTAACGTTAGTGAGATCTTATACAAATTTTGGATTTTTAGATTTTAGAGCACTTGTTTTTCCGAGTGTGGTGGTAACTCGAGTAGTTACAGCGAGGTAGGAGTTTTGGTTGGGCTATAGGATATAACTATATGAACAATGCAAAAGCCACAATGCTGTTATTGTTTTATCATGGTATGACTAGAACTAGAAGGAGGAAAAGGAGAAGAAATAGAAGCAAGAAGAAGCAGCAACGGTAATGTTAACGGTAACGGCAGCTACAGGCGAAGACATGCGCTTATCGTTATAAAAGATGTCACTGGGTAACAACAGCTTGGCAAAAGCAACAATACCAAGAACAACGTTGTCGTACACAATTGTTAGATGACGCCAGAGCATGCCACCAGCACACCCACACTCCATGTGCTGGGTTTTTGGGCTGCCAAGCTGCCAACTTGATTGCAATAACAAATGCAACATTAGATACGGCAACTGCAACTGCAACTGCAACTGCACACCAACCGGACTACCATTGTCCGGACTGCAGTTTTTGTAGCTCACCTGCCAACCACAGCGACTAACTCATGCCGTCTCCCCATTCTTTGCAGGCATTATCAAAGGAGACGAAATAATGGTCATCAATGGTGCGATTGTATCCGATCTAGATATGATGTACTTGGAGAGCGTGCTGCAGGAAGAACAATCGCTTAGCATGATGATGCGGTAAGTATGAAAATTGTGCAAATGCCTGTCTCTCTAACTGCCAGGCCGCCTGTCAATTGTTTAGACACACGAGCCACATACAATATCTTCAGCCACACGTTCCGTAAACAGAGGTTTTCCTTGAATGGCAACAATACAGTTGGACGGACAGACAGACAGACAGAGTGGCCATGCTTTGCTCATCTTCAGTTTTGGTTGCCATTCATTGCATATCCAAACTATTGACAATGCACATGTTTCCATTGTCATATTTGCTTATGGGCTGCATTGTTTAAACATAGATACACAGATTAATTAACTATGTTAGTCATTGCACGCTGGCCATTGTTGTTGAAGTGTGTTTAGAATATGAATTACGAGTTCGAGGCGACCAGGCGCCCAGGCGAAATAATACAAGTGCAATAATAACAATTTTGTGGTTGTATTGCTTATTGAATTAATTACTTTGAGTATACTAGATTATACTACTTCTAGTTGAAATTAATTAATTTTCAAAATTAGTTTTAATAATCCCTTAATGCTCTATATATTGGCAATAACTTAGAATATGCAGCCATATAAAGGAGCCAAAAACCACAATTAAAATAACTTTTCCAATGCTTTCCTCGTGTATCCAAATCTCCTCGAAAGATATATCGATTTATTGAGTTTCTTACATCACAAAACTCTGAACGTTGAGAATTTCGCATACAACTACAACTTGCAGACCAACTACATTGAAATTCCATTAAGGCTGAAATCATACTTATCTTGCATTTTCAATTAAATCCAGGCTAAGCTCTCAAACCAGGAGACAACTTCAAAAATCTCATTAAAAACTGTTCCCCAAAAGCTAAACCAAACATCACATGTTCTACTGGTTGTTGTTGTTCTTGTTGTTAATTACATGTGTGTGCGTAAAAACTCAACTAGCATGCATGTGATGTAAGCGGCCCCCTCTGCACTCCTAAACTGGCCAAAATTTCTGCCATACAACATGTCAACCAATCGACAAGTTTTGTCAAAAACCAAAAAAAAAAAAAAAGTGGTTTCGCAACAAATCAGAAATGTCAAAAAATTTAACCAAAAGTGGCAACAGAATTTCAGCATGGTACTTTGATACTTGAACTTTGAACATTTTCTGTGCAAAAGTCAACAATTAGTTGCAGACCCAATCACAGTGTAGGAAAGACTTAATGTAATTGAAAAAGCACGAATGCAGAATACTCTGTAATTATTTTGAGATTTATCATTTATAAAGGACTTTTTCCAACTTGGAGACTGTTTTAGTGTTTGGTCCTATGTCCTATGTATCTCTTTACAGTGTCAACTGAAGCCATTCTGCATTGGAAATCCAAAATTTCTTAGAGCTTTTACTTGCATTCTTCATCCTAACTCATACAACCCATAACCCTTTCGGAGTACACAGTATGAAAACCCAAAACACATTTGCGTTAGTTCTCACGTTCGATGAAGAAGCAGACCATGCCCAGGCATTGGCCATGCGGTTGGTTTGGCACTTGTTCCATTTCGTTGCGCCAGCAGTGACCTCCTGGCTTCCAGTTCCACCCATCCGAATGGCATTTTGATAGCCTAATTAGCTTCTCTTTATGGCAATCCTAAAAAAAAAAAAATAAATAAACGAAAAAAATACACAGAGCGCTTTTGTACTAAGCGTTTGTAGACCAATCTCGAGTCCTGCCCCCCGTTTTTTGCCACTGCCAGTCGCATACAAATTATGCACGTTGAAGCACTTTCCGCATCTTTCGGTTAAATTCCGCGCACTGAAATAGAAAAAAGGTCACCGCAGTCGCAGTCGCAGTCCAGGTGTTCGGGTGTTTAGGTGTACATGCTGACAGAATGGCGAAACCAAACAGAATTTATGCAAAGCAGCTGCTTTAATTATTTCAGCCCTGTTTTATAATCTAATCATCTATTTCCATTTAAATTTCTCTAAACTGTAGCTCATCGCGCACAGAGCCACCAGATCTAGTGGGCATCATGCGTGTTACGGACGATATGATTGATTCGCTGGTGTGTCCACCGCCGCCAACAGATCCGCCGGTGATGAGCGAGGAGATGATAACTGGACTGATTGTGCCAGCGCCCGGTTGGAGTAAGTGTTACCCATTACTTTTTAAATTGTCCTAAATGACTCAAATACAAATGAAAGGAATAATAACTGTAATCTTAGAACAAGCAATTGTACCATAAACAGTTCTTTATGGGGAGTACAATATTGTAGGTGCTTTTCTTTATATGTATTAATAAAAAATAAGTTTCAGTCTGCTTTTTGTGGAAATTCCTTTAAAATTAAAGCGCTTTCGTAAATCCAGATGATTCCTAAAAGTATGCAGCATATACAATGGTAGAGCAAAAGTGATTCGTGAATGCTATTCAGAATGTGGACCATCTAAATATAAATAAAAATTGTTGTAAAACTTTCCGTTTTAAACGCTTAAAAACCGCACATGATATACAACAACAGCAACAGCCACAACAACAACAAAAGCATACTAATCATGACTACTTTTTTATGGCAGGAGTTGGTGAAGGAATTTTCGACATGATGTAGCTGTAGCTCTAGCTGTTTAGTTGAGGTGCAGACCTACATGTGTACGTGTGTATATATTATACATATGTATATATATGTATAGCGGAAACGAAAAAGCGCATTTCCGGGCGCGCATGCGAATTTGGAAAGTTCATTAAAGTAATTTATATTTTACGTTTTACGTTTAATGCATGTGTTGTAGACAAGCCAACGGCAACGGCAACGGCAATGGGAGCAACCATCTACAACAAAAACATGTACAATAACAACAACAATTACATCAATAAGTAGCATGCCAGCTGTGGGTAAGGTGGAGATGTGAGAGTGTGAGCGAGTGGGCGACAGCAACGTTGCTTGCTTTTTTGCCTGACGTTTCATTTCATTTCGTTTCGTTTCGCAACCAACAACCCAACTACATAATTACACGATTACAAACTGCACCCACAACGAACACACATACACATGTACTTGCTCATACATATATATACCCTGCAAACATTTTAGTAGCGAAAGACAAGAATGAAATATGGCAGATAAGACGTATCACCTTTAATATATAAATGGCAACTCTAACATTTAGCAAACATCTTACCCTTCACCATATAAAAACACACAACATATTGCCACAAATATATCGTTCGTGGTAGCTGGGGATATAGCTAGCCAAAACCTTAAAACACTCTGTCACATACGAGCAATGAAACAGGCACACCCACGACCCAAACCAAAAGTATTCGTAAACGAACTTTGCAAAATATAAATGCGTTTGGATGCAAACTTTCTTCTTTGCATCATTTGTATGTGGAATTTTGTGTGAAAATTCCAGCCAACAATTACGTGGCTTAGCCCAGTCATTGTTTTCCAATCAGTCGGACTGACTGTCTTTAGTATGGCTAGATACTTACTCTGGGTATTCCCCTATAGACTAATTCCAGAGCCAGTTGCAAATATATTAGTATGTTTATGTATGTTTAATTGAACAAAACAAAAGTTATTAAATTCAACAACAAAAGCGAAAACTATAGAATGTTTGCTGGGTATACACACACACACACACTCGCGAGCACACACGCTGCGCTGCACTCAAAAAGCCGAAGTGGCTAAGAACACAAAACAATTAAAACCAACAAACGCAGAAAACAACAACAACAATAAAAATGGTTTGTGCTTGTGTGTATCGCACATACACATAGCCACACACCAACTGTAACTTTTTGTGCGGCAAACAATTAAAAGGCACAGAAAACTAAAAAAGAATTAAAATACAAAATACAAAACATATGTAGAAAAAACTACAAAAAAATGTAGCAAAAATTAAACGACCCGCAGCCCAAAACGCAAGCAAATGTATTGTTGTATGTGTGAAAGTGTGTGTGTGTGTGTGTGTGTGTGTGTGCGTATAAATATTTATCCCTTTTTTTGAACATACTGCTGATGAACGGACACATATATATGTATAAGCACATACGTCTGTATGTCTGTAGAGGCTATAAACAATATGAGAATATGCCACACAAAAAAGCCTTTGAGTTGGCTGATGACTGTGGCAAGAGAGTGTGTGTAGGGGAAGGACAAGCTGTGGCATGCACAAAAAAATTGGATAAAGTTTTATATACATAACCAAATTTGTCTTTCTCCTTTGACTAAAATGCCTCATTTGTTGCATTTTTTCCGATTAAAAATTTAATTAAAAGATTTATGTTTGTATGCGCTTGCCGAGCGTATAATCATTTTTTCACAATACAACGCAAACATAGTACAATATTAGTGGATGAGAACTTAAGTCTTTTGGATGGGCAAGAATTTCATTTAAAACTATTTAGCAATTTATGCTAAAAGCTTTGACTTTGCTTATCTGCTGGCCTTCTTTGAATTTTGCTGCAAAGAGGAGAAGCGCTAGAAAAATCAACAACAAAATAAATGAAATATTTTTCAGGCAGTAAAAACATATATATATTTAGAGACATAATTATATGATGATAGAAAATCAAATGGGAGCTTCTTGATGTGGGTGATTTCGTTATTGCCACGGGTTGAACAGATTCATTGAGTTGATGTATTCAATGCTATGGACCAGTGTAGCAATGATGGAACCTTCTGTGGCTCTGCGTTTTCACACTGAAGCGAAAGTCAAGCATTAGAGTAGAGCATTAGATATTACATAAATTCATTCACTCAGAACTTGAAATATTCAAATACATGAAGAAGAAGAAAGAGGTATAGCTTTCCTGTCATACTACTCCCCATCAATTAGAAGTTATCATGGCAGTGAGCTGGAGAGCGCCAGGACAAAAAGAGTCAGACATTGTCAGATAGCAAGCGTGAACGATAACAGAAAACGGCAGGGCTCCCACCAAAACTTTTGATATAATATCAGCAGCAATATCGTTCTCGCTTAATATATATATAGATAACGATTAAACCGACGAAGATGTTTCGAAAATCCATATAAAATTAGCGCTGTCTGCTTTGCACAAATTTATCACCTAACTGCTGTTGGGAAACAAAACGAACTTACGATTTCATTAAAAAGTGTAATAAAGTCTTCCAAGACAACTTGGACAAACTACTTAAAACCTCTAGAGCAAATGTCACTGAAGTTATATGAACTGTATGTTCACTGAAAGCATCGTTAATTTCTGTTCAGAGTACAAACGTTATCCGATATTCCGTTAAAATCTCTCCAGTTGGCTTCCTGCCATTTGCTCTCTTTAGAAGAGAGCCCTCTCAAGTGCTGGTGGGTAACTTGGCAACATTTCAGCTCATAAACTGCTTGGTCTCTGTGGTCTTCGGGCCCTGTCTGCTTTATTTAAAGACACTAAAAGTGGAAAGTTTATTTTGCATCGATAAATTTAGGTCGGCACGTTTCGCTTTGGGAGCAGCACCATGTCCTTAAGTTATTAGCCCAGGCAGTTGTCTAGGACTACTTGGTTGCAAGGACCATATGCAATTTGCAAGCAGAGGCTGTAAACTAAAATTTATAAGACGGCAATTTCAATATCTTTACTAAAAACACATACAAATACACTCGCAAAGACAGAGACGTAGACGTAGACGTAGACGTAGACACTCCGAGTGTGGTGTCAAATTTTAGGGAAAATGTTCATAAAATTTGTTGTAACCAATTTGCATGCGAGAAATAGTCGAGTCGAGTGTAGTAGGCTTTAGGCCAGGACCAGCCAGCCAGCCAGGCATTCAAGGACATTTTAAAACGCTTCCTGGCTGTGCCAAACTATCCCACTACCAACACATACACACCACACACAAACAAGCTCACTTACACATTCCATGCCACATGTATGGCCCATAAATTTTTTTGGTAAAAAGCGCTTTTCCTACACTTCTTGCTGCTGCAGCTCCTGTTCCCTGATCCTGCTGCTCTTGTCTGATGCGGACGTTGTGGCAAACACATAGCAGCAATAATCATTACATCTTTTTGTTGTTGTTGTTGTTGTAACTGTATGCTGGCTGCTAAATTGTTGTTGTTATTACTTTCAACTTTGTGTCGAGTTTTCTCCTTCTTTTTTGTGGACTCCATTTCCACCAGTATTAAATTCCTGCTGCTTTTTTTATGGCGCAAACATGGAATTTAAAATTAACAACAAGTAAAACAATAATATAAATAAAGCATACACTCAAAAAAATTATTACACAAATTGCCTAGAAATTTGGCAAATTGAGTTTTTTATCTTGTCTTAAACCTAGGCAAGAGTTATCTTAAACTCTAGCACATATATATATAACGTCAGCTTTATCAAAACCTTTTTTTTAAGTGTATTCAAAAAGTACCTAAAATTCTATCGGACATAATGTACATAAGTCAGGAAATCTTTATCTCTCCATGCCCAGTGGCAACTAATTAGGAAAAGCAAACCGAAAACTAATAATCATAAAAAATATGTTTGCAATAAAAAGTACTTTATCTGTAACATCCTCTGTGTCTGGTTCACTTCTCTTCCTGCAGATGGCACTGGCAAGGATTTATATTCACCAGAGGCGGAAAGTTCGCCAGCGCCCTCATTTGTGGACCCAGCGGTGGTTTCCCAGCTGGCTGTTGGCGGCGTTGCTGGAGTTGGTGGTCTCGGTGTTGTTGGCAAGCCCACATCGCGGACTAGCAGCTTTGAGATTGAAAATCTGCTAAAGACGGCGGAACAAGTAAGTGGCCTAGCTAGTATAAACATGTCCAAACCAAACCAAAAAGTACTAGAAAAGAAAACAAAACGCAAACACAAGTAGACGAGTACGAAATCGTTTCCCCAGCCCCCAGCCTTGTCCTTGCACCCAAGACACTACTCCCAACTCCAGAATCGCTGTATGCGTAGTCCTTATCCATCAGGAACTTGCCACTTGGCTGGTAAAGGCAAATCAAATTGCTTTGAACTTGCAAAGCGGAAGCGGAAACTATTAAAACGAGCGCCAAGCACGACATCGCTTTGCACAGTGGTATGAATGCACGAAATAAACTGTAAATTTAAGATCGCATTCCTAGTTAAAAAATTCAACTAACTACAAACTTCAAAGTGCCAAATTGCAAAACCAGTGAAACTCCTTTTTACATTGAAAGTCCGCAATTTCAAATAGTAAAAATATGATTTTTGATTCGTGATAAGTGACCCACTGTGCATTGTTGGTGTGTGGTTGGGTTTGGGAGAAGGCGTGTTCTTCATGAACCTCGTGCCTCTGCTCAATATACCCCTATGTGCACTTTTGATTGAAATGTGCACAAATTGAAATTTTCTCAAAGATGTCAGAGGATCCACTGATGCCGTTGCTGCCCCCAAGGTAAACTTTCTAGCAGCGACATCATCTTCAAGATGTCATGGCAAATTTGGCCTATTGGGTCGGGGGCTCTGCTCTTCATCGTCGTCGTCCTAGAAGCTGCAGCCAAGTCACTAAACAATAAACGTCACAAATAGACATGTGACTGGTATAAAAATATCAAGGATATATATGTGTATATATCATATACAACAAATATAGCCGACTGCGGGTGTGGGGGCTAAACAACAGAGACAAGAAACGGACAACCAGACAAGAGAAGAAGCTACAACAAAAATATAGAAAGAAAGGAAAAAAATGAAACGCAAAGACGCCACAGAATGCACTTTGTTTCTGGATATGCTTTCCCCAAGTGTGCTCGAAACTGGCAGAAACCCACTTCATTTAATGATACTTGAACACTGTGACACACAAACACACTGAAGCCGACACACGCACACAGATACACTAATACACATGCAAAACTGCAAGAAGAGACAGAAGAGAGCTAGCCAGCCAGCCAGCCAGCCAGCCTGGAGAGTTAGGCTAGGCCCGTTACATAAGAATCCTTTTAATTCAAGTTGACATTTCACACACACACACACACACACACGCTCACTAAAAATCCACACACACACAGACTAACACAAAGAAACGAAGAAAGAAATTCAAGACATTTTCAAATTTTTCATCTTTGGGCCATGATGTTGGCTTGGCACTCAAAAGCTGGCTGTGTGGCCTCACCTGTGCTCACCTGTGCCATGCCCTCGGCTTGGTCTGGTCTGTTGGTTTTGGGTCGCAGTCGCTGCTGCTGACGTCGCCTCAGCACCGCTTATGCAAATCAGTTGACGTCGCCGTTAAAAAAAAAAAAAGAAAAAACCTTAAAAAAACGAAAAAATGCAGAACAATAAAACAGTTAAAAGTAGACAAGAACAAGCTGCAACAAAGCGCGTGCAACGGAGACAGAGGGAGAGAGATGGACGGAGTGAAAGAGCACGAAATAATAATACACAAAGTGCAACTGCATAAAAGTGAAATGTCTCCACAATGCCAGCAAGAACAACAACTACAATGCCAACAACAGCAATGCGCCTGAACGGCCACAAACAATGACAACTGTAATTCCATGCGATTCTTGTTGTTGTACGAGTGTGTATGTGTGTGCGAGTGTTTGTGATTGTGTGTGTCAGAGCAGGCAGCGTGACCACACATGAATTATTTTTGAAATTCACGAAGGGAATTTGCCACTGCCACCATGTCTCTACATACAACAAATGGCATATTCGAAATATGTGACAACAAAAATCTAAAATGAAAATATGCCATTTTCACACCTCTCCCTCTCTCTCTCTCTCTAACTCTATGAAATGCATACTTTAAGGTGTTAAGTCCCTGAGCTCGGCATTTTCAATTATTAAGCCTTTCTGCCTACACTATCGCCGTTCCCCTAACAATGTTGATTTGCTGAACCAAGTTTTGACCTTTTGTAAATTGCAACACAGAGACACTCATAGACACACATACAAACGTACATACAAATGTTTGTTTAGGCATTTACAATGCAAATTCATTCAATATTTTTTGTCGTCTTGGGCTCGGTCCATTTGTCAGGCTAAGACCCCCAACTACCAACAGCAACAAATGCTCCATTTAACACTTTCCTTGAAAGGCTCTTAAACAAACAGCAAGTCGAGCGAAGATATAGCTGAATATGGTACTTTTGTGAGCACTTTGGGAAATGGTTTGACAAAAGTCTAAATCCACCCATTTATTGGGCCATGTCAATGGGTATTTTTAAATAAAAGGAACTGCAGCCGTAATCTTGAGTGCTTTTACTATATCCTTGAAATTTCCTTACTTTTTAAATCCGTAATCTTCCAAAAGATTCTTTGGTATTCTTAAAACTTTACAGAAATTCCAAACATATACTGTCAAAAATTTTAATAAGCTTTCAAGTGGCGCCCACTTTTCAATGAATCTCTCTTTTCCTGGTCCTAAATTCGAATGTTCATTGTTATACGTTAAGAAGACTCTAAAGTAGTCATGTATAAAGGGCTCCGACTCGGAAGAAGTAGAAAACTCCGAATCGTGCCTGGCAGTTGACAATCATGATTTTATGCACAGTATCATCTATATAGACTACTCTGAATGAGGGCTTACTTAAAATTAGAATGCTTTATATAATTATTGACTCGCCGGATCATAGAAATCAAGGAAACTGCCCAGAGTTCACCAAAACAAAGCAATTTAAATTTTTGATCACGTCCCTAGAGAGCTAATTTACTAAAAAAAAGTACAAAGATTAAGTGTTCATATGAAAGAAGTGCCTATTTCAAAGGCCTGAATAGCAAAACAGAAATGTTGAATCTAGTAGAGTTTGGGTTGAAGAATTATGAAGTCTTTCAAGACTTTGGTCAAGGCTGATTGTCATAGACCAGTAGCAGAGCTAAAAATATTGCAATAAAACAACACTACTCTCTGGAAGGGCATAATAAGATGATCTCAGATTTGCACACCTCTATACTTTATGCAAAATGATTTAAAAGGGTGGCGCCAAAATTTAGGTATACACACAAAATACATACACATACACAGCTACACCTACAGCAACACACTTTGTGTCAACCGTCAAGCGTCAGCTGTCAGTGCCAAATGTGCTTGTAACCGCATACACAGAAGACAGAGAGGTCTGTTGGTGGTCTTAGGGGGGGAGTGAAACATTACGGAAGGGTAGAGTGTGGGGGACAATATTCGCAAACACTTTGTTCACAGCATCAACAGCAACTACAACAACAACAACAACAACAACAGCAGCGAGGACAAACACAACAACAATGGCCCCAACTTGGACTTACGACAAGGACGTGACAGTCATTTAGAACCGCAGCTGACGTCGACGTTGCCGCTCTGAAGACCCCCTCCCTCCCCCCCGTGCCCTACCATCGTTCGTCTTGCCTTGTTGCCATCGCTGATGTGTCTGCTTAAAGTGGCCGCGAGTTAAGCTTCGCAAATGCACACAATCCTTAGAGCCGCACGACCAAAAACCCTAACCCCTGTCATGACCCCTTCTTCGTATACCAACACCCGTTGTCCCAACCCCGCAGCACTACCCACTAACCTATCGCTGTCAATCTATCTCTGTCATGCTAACTTCATTTCTTTGTTTATTGTCATTTATTTTTGTATCTCTATTCGCTCGCTTTTCGTTTCGTTCGTTCGTTTCACGATCTCCTCATCACGCAACAACAACAATAAACTACACAACAACAACACAACAACATAAACACAACAACAACTACAACAACCAACCAACCTACCAACCTGACCTGACCTGTGTTAAGGTTACCGGATTTTGTCGTTCACCCCAGGAAACGCGCAAATCGAGCCCCACGGGTTCAGTCACATCATCGGTATCCACAACAGCATTGACGCCATCGCGCCAACTGACCGATGCAGAGAAGCTGCGCAAAGTTATCATGGAGCTAGTGGACACGGAACGCACCTATGTGAAGGTAAGTAAGAGCAAGCCAGCTGCAAGATGGCAAACCATACTAAGTTACTACACGCGGCAAAAGCAGATCAAGATTTCCGTTTCAAAATTTGGATCAGTTTAAAAAAACTGCTGCCAAGTACAGAATTTGGTTTCCAATTCCCACTTTGTACTTGACGATCGTTTTGGGTAGAAGAAATGTAATTTCGACTAGAATCGCGAACATAAGTAATGACTAGACCTAGAGCTAGCTGATAAAGTTAAGAACTTGCAATGAGAAATGTAGAATTGCATTTTCAAATATTTTAAACTTAATTCGAAAATGTCAATTAAATATGAACTATGAATACTAACAGGTAGTATTAAATTTGGGAGTTACGTATATTTAATTAATTAATGAATATCAAATTTTAAAGTAAAATCTTTATATATTTAAGTGCAATCAAACTAAAATATAGAACAGTATTTTTCTAAGTGCATAAGCATTGAACATAGTCGGGTCTCTCTTTTTTTGGCTTTGTTTTAATTCATTAGTCTTCAAGGCGTACGGCTGCAATTAAAAATGCAAATTTTAATCCTTTAACTAGCGCCGTCGCCTCCCGTGGGCTGTACTGGTCCTGCTCTGGTGTGGTCTGGGGCTGAACTTTAAGCCACCACCAGCCAGGAAGCATACAAATAATTATTATAATTTAGAAATTATGTAAAGCGCCGTTGCGGCAACGACGATGGCGACTCTGGCTTTGGGTCTCCGGATCCGGGTCTTATCTGTCGCACTTCGCCCACGACCCGCCTCTTGCCGCTGGCCGGAAGTATTGTTCCAAATGAAAGCGCGCGCCTGCGGCTATGCTACAGTTTTTTTTTCCTTTTTATTTCTGTGCCAGTTGGAAAAACTAAAAAGTTCTTACCATCAGCCAGCAGCCCTGGTGGCCAGTGAAGCTTCAGCTCCTAGTTGGTCGGTTGCCCAGGCCCTACTGGGAATTTGTTGTTGTTGTTGCGGCTGGGCGGCGGCTGGTGGTGCTGTCGCTGATTTTTTAATTTAATTTATGTATTTTTGCTGTTGTCCCCACGAGTACTTTTCTTGATGTTTTATTTTTATTATTTTCTGTGTCAACAATTTTAATTTATTGAACATTTTCATAAACATAATCTCTATATCTCATACTCTGTCTTTTTGCGTATGTGCAGCACTTGAACAATCTACTGGAACACTATCTGGAGCCGATGAAACGCGAAACATTCCTGTCCAATGCCGAAATCAATGCATTGTTTGGCAACATCCACGAGATTGTTACATTCCAGCGGCAGTTCTTGCAAAATCTTGAAGAAGCCTTGGAACTTGAGCCGGAATTCAATAAGTTCGAGCACTGCGGCCAGTTTAGGGTAAGTACACGTAGTCTATTCATTTATGCTATCTAAAGGTATAATTTCTATATGCAATTTAGAAAATTTATCTAATCTCTGCTTTTATTTATATTTATCTATTTTGCAGAATGTCTTATTTGCCATCGGCTCGGCTTTTCTGTACTATGTCAACCATTTCAAATTATATTCCTCGTTCTGTGCCAGTCACAGCAAGGCTCAAAAGGTTCTGCATCCAAGTAAGTAAAGAACTGAAGTTGTAGAACTAGCTAACTTTGGGTAGAAAAAGACATTCACTTGGATGTTACTCTATCCCAAAAGGTCAAACGACCGATAAGACGTTTCTTCGCCGTAATGCGATAGTATAAATGTTCTTATATATTATTAAAGATGCCTCAAGCTTAAACTCCCAAACAAACGTTGACAACTTATGCATGCAGTCGTTTCACAACATTCTCATAGATCTTCTGAGATCACCAAATGCAGCAATATCTTCAATTAACGAATCCACTTAGACGTTTATTTGTCTCTTTGCTGATAATGAATTTGGTGTTACTTTTGTTCAACAATCAAAACGCGTTGTTCTCTCGGTTTCATTGCCTGTTTGCACACATCTTAAACGTTTTCCAAATATAAATTTACAAAATTTAAATGACAAACTTCAAATAGAAGCAGTTCTTCCTCAACGCCTACAAATTGAAAATCAAAGAAAAGTGTCTGCAGTATGCATATATTTAGAACGTCTCTATATATACATATATGTGTGTATGCTCGTATATATGTATATAGAGTCAACTATTGCAATCAGCGACAAGCGTGAAAGTCTATTTGAGTTTTGAAGCAAGAAACTTGTAAAAGTCAAACAACAGACCCACAGCGCGTCAACTGTTCAACAATTGGCAAACTATGCGCTTCAATTGTATGCTACCGCATACCCTCTTCTCTTATAAGCCCCCGTCCCGCCATCTAGCCATACTTTCAAATGATTTGCAAGTTAAATGAATAATTACAACCACAAATGCCAACACCACCCAAACCCAAGACCAAAACGCAAGCCGCAAACCAAGTTAAAGTTGCCAGCATGCAGGAGGAGGCAGTTGCGACAGTCTAGGAGCAGCCGAGAGCACCCTAACCAACCTACCAGACAAAGCCTAGCACAGCCAGCATATTCATATTCATGCCAAGGCAGCAACTGTCAAGTATCTTTTGTTAATTAAACTTGTAGAATTATGACACGCTTGCAAATGGCGGTGGCGGAGGAGTGAAGCTAGTGCAGATAACCCAAAACTACGCAACTTGGGCGTATAAAAGGCAAGGTTGTTTTGGGTCTAAACCTCGACAGCATGTCATAATTAAATTAGACTTAGTCTAAGCTTAAAAACCTTTGAGTAAACACACACAGGCAGGCAGACACACGTTCATACAACCACAGGCATAAGCTTATCAGTTGGCAACTGTTTTAAACTTATATTGAAAACTAGCTTATATCGTAACATTGATTGATGGCTTTGCGGGAGGTGCGACGCGACATGGAGCACAGTGGTCCGTAGGGCAAGTAAAGTTGGAAATGGTTAACTGCAGATTTGTTTTAAAAAGATTTTTATGGAAGGCTTATTAAAACAGAGTTCGATTCCTTTGATATTCAGCACCTAAGAATCTTAACAATTGCTTTACACAAACCCAAATTTAAGGAAATATTCGAATCCTGAGATTTGTTATTCAAATACTTCAACGATCTATTGTTTTGTAAGAGTTATACTAAAAGTTATCTACTTACTAACTATTCTTGCTAATGAGATTGTTTATTGGAATTTAAATTAATTTGGGGACAATTCTACTCACTTATAACTTACTATTTGGGCTACAGATATCGCCTTTTAACCACTGTGAATCGTGTTGAAAATGTTAGGTAAAAATGTATGCAGAATACATTGGAATCAATAGGCTAAGCTGCGCATAGGTTGTCAAGGCAACAACTGGAAACAAGGAGCGAGTTGGCAAAGTAGAAACTGGTAACTGGCAGCAGAGGCAACAGCATCGCTGGTTCGCATCAGCTACATCCACTTGTTTCCTGTGCCTGGCTGTTGCATGAAATTTTATGCAAAAAGTTGAAAGGATAATTAATTATAGCAAGAAGTGCACTTAAGTGCCTTCGTTACAAGCAGCAATGAAGGGTATGAAGAGTAGGTGAAGTAGCTGGAGATGCAGACCAGGGCTAAAAGGGACATACGCCAGGCGCGCCATTAGACGTAAATCCGTGCTACTCCTGATGGTGATGCTGATGCTGATGCTGCTTTGGCTGCAGACAGGCTTTGACTGCGCCTTTATCAAAGCTTCTCAGCTGACAATAAGAACAAGTTAATGACATTTTCTTGTCAACGTCAGAACATTGCTGCATACCCGTTGTAACTGCATATCCTTGTGCCCAAAGACTTTAATGGGCCAACGTCGCAATTAATTACAGTTACAATTACAGTCGGGGCAGCAGCCGTAGCAGGAGGAGGAGCAACATCAGCGGGAGCAGCACCAAAGTGAATTTCCATTGAAATCGAATCATTTGCCAAATGTCTCAATTTGCAATTGCATTTCACCACCCCCGCCCGCTTCTATCTCTTATGCCCCACCACTCACGTTCCACCTCTCTCTGTTTCGTTCTTTCTGTCTGCCGCCAGATGAAGGCAATCATGCCCTGCAGGAGTTCCTCGCCGCACGCAATCCCAAACAGCAGCACAGCAGCACATTGGAATCATATCTGATCAAGCCCATTCAACGCATACTTAAGTATCCGCTCCTGCTGCAGCAGATGCGCAATCTAACCGATACCCGGGCGGATGAGCATGTGCATTTGTGTGGTAAGTAATGTATGGGATGTACACACTCAGAGAATAACAAAGTGGGAAACTTAATTTAATCCCCAATATAATGCCGTCTGTTACATATACGTATCCATTTTGCAGAGGCTCTCAAAGGCATGGAGAAGGTGGCCGAGCATATAAATGAAATGCAACGCATTCACGAGGAATATGGCGCTATCTTTGACCATTTGTTCAGACAGCATCAAAAGTCATGCAAGCAGCCAATTGATTTGAGTCCAGGTAGGATCCACTCGAGCAGTCTGCTTTCATCTTTGAATTATATATGCATTTCTCATTGCCTCCTCTTTCTCCATTTCTCTCTCTCTCTCTCAATCTATTCAGGTGATCTGCTGTATTATGGCGGCGTCGAGTGGTTAAACATTTCCGATTTCTTGGGCAAGATCAAGAAAGGTCTGGAACTGCATGCCATGTGCTTTGTATTCAAATCCGCGGTTGTGTTCCTCTGCAAAGAGCGTTTGCGTCAGAAGAAGAAGCTCATGGTGAGCCACACTCTTTGCTCAAAACTGACGCTCAAGTTCATAACACGACATCATCTTCCAATTGTTACAGGGCGTTTCAAGCAAGAATGCACCCAACGAGGTGGAAATCATTCGTTATCAGGTGCTCATTCCCGTCACTGAGGTCCAAGTGCGCGCCAGCTCGGCCAAAGACATGGATTCGCATTTCCTGTGGGAGCTAATCCATTTGAGATCACAACTGCAGCGTCGCTCTGAAAAGGTCTATGTGCTGTCTAACAGCACGGCCGACTTTCGCAATGCGTTCCTCAAGACGATCAGGCAGATAATACGCGAGAGCGTGAGGAACATGTCAATTCCGATGAAGAACTTTGGCGGCAGCTCCGGTTCCGTTTCTGTGATGTCCTCGCAGGGCGGCGCTCATGGTTATGCGGGCAACTCGCAAACCCTGGAACGGCCCAAGCAGCAGGTGTGTTAATCATCTATCTAATCATTGCAGCCATTGTAGATCATGAATCGGTTGATCATGCAACACTTTCTCTCACCTGCTTCATCATAGATCACAATTGTACATGGCTCGCACACGCTGGGCAAGCCAAAGAAGAAATCCGGCTCACAGCGGCATTCGGCGGGTAACATAGACTATGACAACCTGTCCGGCAGTCAGGAGGGCGATGACCTACCTCCCACAGTGGGCGTAGTCCACTATGCACCACACACGCATACCCAGCAGATACAGCTGGGAGGCTTTCGTAGTCGCAGCAAGACCGTGGGCGATGTGAATGGTAAGTGGACAGATATGGTGCCTATCTGACTCACATTACACTTACAAAATCTATTTTATTACAGATCCCCAACAGTCGCAGCCAACGCCGCCACATCCACATCCTCGAGAGCCGCCACCGCCGCCCATTCGGCAGCCACACTTGCATCATCATAGCAGCGACATCGAGCGAATCGATCCGGGCACCAAGTCGGAGGGTGAGGAGGACTCGCAACAGGGCACAATCAGGCCCAAGGCCACACTGGGCCGTACGCCCAATCACCTGACCCTGAGGTAAGCCCGCTCTTTTATCCATCTCCACTCTAGGTAGCCGAATGCTAATCTTTTATTGCTCGTCCTTCTAACCCTCGCCAACTGCCCATGAATCCAACTTCTATCTACCAGCACCACATCAACGCTCTCGGTGGGCAGCACTGGCAGCCAGGCGCGCTTGATCCAATCATCGCATCCGCCGGCCAGCTACCAGCCCGTACTAATGAAGGACCTAGGTAAGCCCAGCTCCAGCCACATCGACGATGTCGTTGCCGCTGCCAGCCAGTCCGAGACCGAGCTTGAGCTTGAGATCGAGTTGGAGTCCGAGACCCATGCTGCCCAAGTGGCGGCCGCGTTTAATTTAAGCCTAGGCAGTAGTGGTAGCTTATTTGCATCCGCATCCGATACGACCCAGACACAAACCCAAGCCCACACACAGCCAAGGGCACAGCCAAAGCCACAGACCCTGCACCTGTCCCCATCGCCGCGTCAGTCGCCGCGCCAATCGCCTCGGCAATCCCCGCGGCAGTCCCCCAGAGAAGAGATCGAGGTGATTGAGATATTTGAGAGCGAGTCAGAACGTTTGGCCGCTTCACAGCAGGTGGCCGTGGTTCATCAGCACCCTGGCCAGGCCAGGGAGTCCCTGCATAGGCAGCGACGTGACCGTGACCCGACGGACGCGGACGCTACAGCTCGTTATATGGATAAGCATCTGAGTGAACTAGAGCAAGAGAATCTGGCCGGTGGCACCTGCGATATTGCGGCCTATATGGCAAGTCTGCGAGAGAAGGCCTTCGACCCGCAGGACATGGCCGATGAGGAGGCGGGCGATCAACAGCAAAACGATTCCAGCCTCTCGCCAGAACCGCAAACAGTGGTGGAGAACACTCAACAAACGATGACAGTGACTGTGGACATTGAATCACCTTCGCGTCCGGCCACCGAGTCAGACAGCACGGGCACCACCACGGGCCCCTCAGAGCGTTCCGGGGACGAAACTGAAGAAACAGAAGAGGAGGAGCCAACCACGTCACTGGCCTCTCGCATTGTAGTCATTGACAAGAAGGTGGACAAGGTATTTAAGGCCAAGTCGCCAGAGCGCCCTGCTCAGGGAACGAAAAGTAAGAGCGGCAAGCGACAGAGCATTTACATTTCACCGGATCGATGCAAATCCCAGGGCAGCTCGCCAGTGCGCATCATTAAGATCAAGTCGCCCCGCTCCAGCGTCAGTGAGCAGGGCAAGCGACTGAGCGTATGCTCCAGTTCGCGAGATAGCTCGCAGGATCGCCTGTCCGGTGGCAGACGCACGCCCAGTCCGCGTCGCTCCTCTGAGGGCGGTGGCGGAATACTGAAACATACCGGCGCGTCAACTGGTGGAGGCATACTCAAGCCGCCGTCTAGCCCAGCAAAGTCTAAAAGTCCCGATCGCAGTTGCCTCAAGAAAGGAGGTCCCTCGCATGTCTGCAGCGTAGAATCGACGTCCACCTTATCGCCGCACATCTCGCCCAGGAATAGCCTGGACCATCTGTCGCCAGACCGCGGCGCCGCTTGCCTGCGCCACTCACCTCGCAGCAGCTTTGACAGTCATGGCGGCTCGGACTATAATTTGGACGTGCCGTATGGACGTAAGCGGAGTATGTCGGCCCATGGCAGCTTCGAGACGGGCACCAAGCCACGCACACAGGAAACATATCAGTACTATCCGGTGTACGACAATCAGACCTGTAGCGATCATTATGTGGCCGCTGCACCCACTGGCAAATATGGATCTGGTGGTGGACGGAGTCGCCTTAGCAAATCACTGGAGCGCTCCACATCGCGAGACAGCACCACAACAAGCAGCTCCTATCGTCCTTATGGTGTTTCACCAGAGCGCAGCTATGTGGTCTACAGCTCAGGCCCGCTGCGTTCACAATCGGCAGAGAATACCTTCTCGCAAGGACAAGCACAGCCCCAGCCCATCTACGATCTCCTGCCCAGGCAGCCAGCACAGTACGTAATGCCCAGCTATGTGCCCCTGCCCGATATGGCCTACGGCGGGGGTGGATATCCCATGGGCAGTTGTCCACATGAGCCTCAGCCTGGTTACCAGCTGAGCTCCTCAGCGCCCGAGTACACCACATGCATTGACTGTCTGTACCAAAAGCGACCCTCCTAGCATAAGTCCCGCGTGCGGCAAAGTCGCACGCGGAAGAAGACACCAAGAGGCTTGGCTGGCATGGTGGTCAGCGCTCAGCCAACTGCTAGCGGCGGCATAGGATACGCACAAGAGATGGGTGGCGACACGGGCGGCTGTGTTGATTGCCACGACTTCTTTGAGATACATGTTTAAGCTTATCGATGCATTCATCGAACGGGACATTAACAGGGATTTTAAGAGACCGTATTGAGACTACACTGGAGCAGGTGACTGTTCCGCAACCCCAACGCCCCTCCATCACTCACAACTCGCAACGAAAGATAACATACGCGTAACAAAACAAACAAAGAACAACCCGAAATGCCTCAAGAACTCATAAATTATAAACCAAGACTCAGCTCCAAATATATACGTAAGCTGCAATGCAAACTAAATAACTACGATACTAAAGGACTTTCAACACAAGGGATTGAAATCAAAAACAAAAACAAAAACAAAAACCAATACATACATATAGAGCAGAACGACTACGAATACCGAAACCAAAAGAAACCAAAAAACAAACAAGCAAACGAAAATTATTTAAAATCAAGCACTGTTTTAGACCATGAATATTTATGTAATAGCTTAAGTCACACAACCTGCAACTGGTTAGCTAGTTAGTTACCGAGATTAGTGGTTCCCAACAACAAGAACAAAATTGTTCGAGCATGATTGGAAATGGAGCAAGTGTTACATACATTAAAGGCGTCAGGAGTTTTGGGTGGGAAGTAATAAAGGGTGTCTCAAAAACGCATGCAAGAAATCATTTTAAATAAAAATAAAAGAAGTAAAGGTGACTTCCGATAACGATGAAACTGTCGCAAACAGCTCAGTTCAGGGGCAACTCTTTTGTATTAGTTTGTCGTTCACTTTCATATCTTGCAGTTGAAACACTGAAAACTGGCCTTATATATCGCCATCAAATGTCTGATAAAGGTCTACATTCCACGCCACGTTGTGAAAGCATTCGTCGAATGATGATAATGAATATCAAAACTAATATTTTTTGTAGGCTTACTTAAGCCAAGACGTAATGTCATCCAGATGAAGATTAGCCGAAAGAAAAACCTAATTTCATCAACCATGAAATCATGTTCATATTTTACTTCTTTAAAAAAAAACTTCAACTTTGTATAAATGGTTGACTTAACATTCGAATCGCTCCAAATGAGACACCCTTTATAGATTCTGAATTTGGGAACCTTCAACCCAACTAGATTTGCGCCCAGAAAGATTCCTGAATTTGCCACTGCTTGCCAACCATTTTGCCTGGAGGCAAATTATGCAGCCGGCAAGACTTTCTGGTTAATTACTCGTATTTCAGTTTTTGCAGAGTTGGCAAAAATGTTCTGTTCGCATAGTTTTAAGGAAGTTCCACGGCCGAGGAGGAAAACAAATAAAAATTACGTATACGTACATGCATGCACAAACACAAACTCAAACTCACATGCACGCCCACACATAGCGCCGCGTTGCACACAATGCTCAAGTGGCATAATTATGAACATGAATAACAAAACGTAAACGAAAAAGATATAAAAAATATATAAAACTAAAGTTGAAATTCATACTCGCACTCAAGTAAACTAAGAGACATTCATTCCGAACTTACTGGCAGACAAAAACGTAGCCAAACTACAAAACGCAACTTGGAAAAAAAGAACAAGTGGCAGCAGCAGCAGCATCAGTAGCAGCTAACTAGCTAACATATTCATGCATATATATACACACATACATACATACATAGATATAGGGGGAATAAATT
Source organism: Hirtodrosophila duncani (assembly GCA_037043425.1). Lineage (NCBI taxonomy): Eukaryota > Metazoa > Arthropoda > Insecta > Diptera > Drosophilidae > Hirtodrosophila > Hirtodrosophila duncani. The sequence goes on from JBAMBM010000194.1 coordinate 3,966,464, forward strand.
GTGGCAGGATAGTTGCAGTTGCAGTTGCAGAGGAGGCCCCCCGCAAACTATTAGCAGAGCGAGCAAACTGTGTCAGTGGCATTTCCGCCGCTGCCAGCCAATCAAATCACAAATTTTTAATTACACGCGTAACGCTAAACGATGTGCAGGATGTGTAGAATGAAGAGGAGTCCCTCTGGGATGGTTATGCCGTTAGCAAGTTGCGCGTTCTCTTTACATATATACGCATATTATTCATAATTTTTGTAATTCCTAATTGAGAAAATGCGGGTTGGCAACATTCTATAGGTTAACATTATACAAATACATGTGGAAACTACATACATACATATTTACAATTCACAGTTAGTTACAGTTAGCTAGAAATCAAAGGTCAAATATGGTTACCCCATATATATAGATACATATATGTAACCATAAATGTTGTGACAAATAAATTGCATATGGCATATAGGATTTTTTTAAGTCTAATTTTTATAGGTTGTTTTTTTCTAAACAAAAAGAAGAGAAACCAGTCAAAAGTTGTATTATTCGGATGTTTTTCTAGGTAAATTATTTCCAAAAATATATTGAATATTATAAATAACATATACAATAAAACGAATGCAACTAAAAATGTATTACAAGAATGATAATCGTAAGTCGTACCTCAATGTTTAGTATTAAATACATACAAAGCAGCAGCAGCCGCAACAGCCGCAACAGCAGCAACAGAAATAACATTTAACAACAAACTCTATTAAAACTAGTGCTAGCATTAAATATATATATATGGCTATATATACACATACATGCATATACAATACACACACATTTATAGGAACGTTTTGGGCTAAGGATAATGAATCAAGCAGTATATGTAACACTATACAACTGATTCGTTTGAACTTTCAGCGCGTTCTTTGAAATGAGAATATTTAGACTAATTTTGGGTGCAACAGGTTTTCCAAATGATCTTAAGTCAGGTTGTTGAATTCAGACAGAAATCAAATATTAATAAACTAAAAATATTATTAAGCTACAGATAGGCAACGTTTACAGTTCAAACTGGGCTTCACAGCAATAAAATCAAAAATCAACAAAAAAGGAAAAATAAAAACCAAAATCTTAATCTCTAAAATCAAAACTCAAAAATCAAATGTTAAACGATATTTAAACAAACCATAAATTCAAAATATACATACATATGTACGCGTCTAATCTAAACAGAAAAAACCATAAACAAATAAGTAAATATTGAACTAATCAAACATAAACTTTAATCACAATTCAGTGTATGGGGAGAGTCCCTTAAATGTCATAAAGAGAAAATATCAAAACCGAATTCACTAAAGCATATACATAATCAAAAAAATATAAATATATATATATATATATTAAAACTGTTAGCTAGCCGAAGCTAACATACCCTTGCAGATAACATATTCAGTTTAAATGGACGATAACAACAGACATGATAATTAACGATCGCAGTTCGATTGGGCTCGTTTCAACCCTGTGAAAAGGCAGTTTAGTAGTAGTCAATTTAGAAGTAGTATCATTTATAAGATTTTTGTTTAAATCAAAATTTTCAGGGACTAAGACTATGTGTATACATGACTTATCTAACTTATGTTCTTCATAAGAGTAAGATCACCTTGGTTTCTAACCATCTGGCGATCACCACTCACATCATTGTGCTTTGCAGTTTACTACACCTGGCTTCCCGGGTCCTCCCCAGATACCAGATCGTTCATCTGCAAAACACGCCAGTGTGCAGTAGTATTCCTTTGAGAAAACAATAAATAAAAACTGAAGAAATGTATATATAACTTAAAAGCGTTCCTCTAGTATTCGTAGCCTAATGTATCCGACTAGTTGTGAACAGTCTTCGCAATTTAGGATGTATTGAAGTTCTCCAAAGCTTAAGGTGTCCCTTATCCAGCACAATTGCCTAACTTCTAGCAGGATTGGAACTTCAGCAATGAAATGGAATGAGTCCTCTCTTTTACACTGGCTACAACAGAGTGCAGTTAACTCTGGCTATTTTATATGCAAGACAAAGAAACACAATGAATATTAGAAGTACTTGTATGACAGATCAAGCCTTAGTTATGAAGATTGCTTTTAAAAGTTTAACTTATCAGATTACTAAATATTTGCCACATAAAACTCTACATCGATGTTCAAGTACGAAAAGTATCAAATTGTATTAAAATTTCAGCTTTTTTGAAGCATTCCCATGTCCATGTCAAGCGCAAATGTAATACAATTCTGCAAGGGTATATCATATAAACCATAACATTCAAATCAATAAAATGTTAAAATGCCAGCACTAATAATGACATAATTATAACTTGCCCATTCCAAATAATTAAATTTATAAACTAAACCAACAACAGCAAATCTAATTAAACGACAAGAAATTGCAATTAAAATATACTATAACAGACAACAAATTCGGACGGCGACAAAATGACAAGCACTATAATATGGAATGCATTATAAAATGCGACATGCAGCGATATCCTGTTGCCTGGCCAGGCCACCGCTCGACTCGTCTCCGCCTTCGCCTCTTTTAGCAAAATCAGATATTTACACACATTGAGAGCAACCCAAATTAGTTATGAATTGAATTGAATTGAATTGAATTGAATTTATTTAGTTGTTGATTTAAATGTTAAGCGTAACAGGTAAGTGCGCCATTTATTTATATATTTAGGGCGCTAAATAAACATTTGAATTGCATTAGTTATTAAAATGTAAAAATGAGAACAATTAAACGGGTGATATTTAAAATTTTGTTATATATTACAAAATTATCTTAAAGATAACACAACTCTAAACTAAACTAAACAAAAACCAAAAACCAAAAAAAACTTGATCCGAACAATCTGAAACGTTATAAAATAGCAACAGCAAAAATTATAGTTATTTTGTATTTGTCAACTATCATGGCTTGGATACATACATACACACATATACATACAGTATATGATGTTTTATCTGTAAAAGCAAAGTTTATATATAACTATTAATTATTAGTTGACATCGCTTGTTTACAAAAAAAAATATATAAATCTAAATCGTAAGAAAATGTTTAATTAACAAAAGATATTTGATTTATTTTCATTGATTTTTTTAACAACTTTTGCAAAGTTTTCTCTTCCACTTTTGTCATTTGAACTCGTTTTGCATTTTCCTAATAACAAATAAAAATTACATCCACTGGAAATTCAAATACGAATATATAAATCAAGTTAGGTTGTCCAGACGTAACAGACATTTTTGTGTAATGCTAAATGATTGATGATTAATTAGTGCCAAACGAAATGAGCAATATTCTGTTAAATGAGCATATACATATAAGAATCTACACATATATGTATTTATGATTATATCAAAATATATGTCTTATGGTTACACACGCGTGCCCTAATAACAAATCCCCAAACCACCGCCTTTTCAGAATCAGACACCACCCGCCCTCAAATTTATTCGGCGTTTTGTACAAATTTTTCACAACCTCAATAATTTCATTTACTGCACAAATATCATTATAAGATTACGAGACAGGCGCCAACCTATGAATATGGTAAAATCAACCCAGTAATGTTGTGTAGATTAGATTCCATAAATGTGCTAAACTAAAAACGAGATCTATCGTAAGTACTATTTTGGTTGATTTCGCTACATGAATGGGTTGATTTAGTGACCTTTATGGGTTGATTTTACCAAATTTATGGGTTGGACATTTCATTGTTTGTGTATATAAATTGGCAAACTTTGACAGTCATTATGTAAATAAATTCTATTTTAAAACCAAGATGAAAACTAATTTTCTTAAGACTTCTACTTGAGCGGACCATGAGATGCTTAAAGGCTGTTTAAGATGATATAATTTACAATGTTTCAGTTGGAAATTGTAGCCATAATCATGGTGTATAATATTACCATAATCAAAGATTTTATATTTGTAGATCTGACGCCTTGAATACAAAAACCTATTCAACATCAAATAAATATTGAGTGCGTCATTTCTACCATTTGAAAATGTTTGATATCATATGCATTTCATATTTTATTTAAGTATTTCGTTTTATTTGAAATTGTTTTCATTAAAGAAATGTTGGCATAAAATGCAAAACTGTTGAATGAAATTCGAAAACTTTTTGTAAGATTTAAGTAAAATGATGGAAAAAAAGACAAGCAATGAAAAACAAGCAACAAAAGAACCAAGCGATGTCAACATTTTAGCCAACAGAACTGCGCGTTATCCAAACCTCTAAAGCCCCAAACCCCCAAGCACTCAACCCCACTAGATTTCTAAATGCCAATTAGAAGGCAAACTTAGCTACTTAGCTGTTGAGACACCTAACCTAACCCTCCCTCCCCGTGGCTTATAACTATTTTTTATAAGTAGAAAAATCAATTTGAATTTTACAGTAGTATCTCATTGCATTAAACCACAATTAGTTTTGCATACGAAATTTTGTTTAATAAATTTAAAGCCCGAGGCTTGCATGCTTTTCAGATAACAATTTGCACCTGCAAATTAAATCAAACAATTGGCTTATATATAATTATAAATTGACTATAATTACACTAAATTGTCTACACATACACATAGTAGTACACCACATGGAGACCTAGGTCTAATTGAAGATCATTGAAATATCAATATGAGGGACGCTCAGAGATATCAATAATTGATTTCATATATCTGTGCTTAACATCAAACATTTCTTTGAACTTACAATGTTTCTCATTTTGATATTTCTAATGTTATAGCTCTTAGCACACTCTGTCTCTGTCTGTCTCCGTATCCGTATCTCTCTCTTTCTCTCGCTCGCTCGCTCAACCGCTCGCTCTTCTATCTGTATATGAAAGTACAAATTAAGTTTTGGATTCTTGTTTAAAATACGAAACGTAAATTTGTAACGACAATACCGAAATTTCATATTTTTTCATATATGGTTTTCCATTGTATCTTTTCTTTTCTTTCATTTAATTGTAGGGTCCCCGGTGTGGAAACCACGAGACATGATAAATTTAGGCACAGATCCACAGTCAACAACCCGCAAAGACGATGTGAAAAATTAAATCAGAAAAGAAAACGTATTTTGTTTGCAATTTTAAAAAACTAAGCAAGTGTAAGAGAAACAGCGTCAACAACAACAACAAGCACAATGACAACAAGCAACATTGCTTTGGGCATTATAAAGACTATAATGATGTTGTTCTATATGCATTATACAATATGCATACAGAAGTTGTGTTGTTTAAGCAAACCTTCGATTTGCCTTTTGATTTGCTGTTGTTGTTGTTGTTTTTATTTTTATTATTATTATACTCGTAAATATACAAATATATTTAACATCGAAATGGAAAAAAGTTTTTTCTTTTTTGTTTACGTTTTTTAATAATGCGAAGAACAAAACAGAAGGAAGAAGAAAACAAATACAAAGATAATTGAAAATCTTTTTTAAAAACAAGACTTTGATTTATACATTGCATTATATTTATGTGGTAGAGGGGGATGCGAAGCCCTTGTAAAAGTAAAACGTATAATTATTAACAAAAGCAAAGGATTTTGAGAAAATTTAATATGAATTAAAAAACTAAAAAGTAAAAATAAAAAACTACCAGAAGAAAATATGAGAACAAATTCAAATGCATTTGTCGCTGAAAAGACTTGAAAGTAAATTTCGATTAAAATACATACATACATTATTATATTGAGCTGGAGAAAACGTAAACAAATGGCAAAAACCAAAAAGGAAAAATAAAAATAAATATAAAATTAAACAAAGCATTGTATTTAGGTTTAGTGAATTACAATTTAAAAACAAAAAACCGAGAAATTGCAAAAATAAAAAAATAACAAAAACACAAAACAAAAATGTTCAAAGGCATATAAGCAAGAAAATCTTAGAAATTTAAGAGACACAAAAATAAAATCAACACACTCGTAATTCTAATAACACAAGCAGCAATGCAACAAATTTTAGTTTATAGAAAGTACACTTAAAAAAAAACAGCAACGGCAAGCAACAACAGAGAACAAATCCAAATACAAGCAACATAATATAAAAAAAAAAACAAAAAACGAAAACCAAATAGCAAAAATTTAGTCAAAATGTTAAAAGATAAACTAAAAAGGAAACACAATAATAATGAATTATATACACTTACACTAAAAAAAAGAACACCTTCGAATATATGTAAAACACGCCACGCATACACACTCAAACACCCAAAACCACAAAAGTAATTCCAGCATTCAAAGCCACAAAAAAAAAAGAAAAACAAATAAAACATGTTAAAGCGATCAAAAACCAAACTTTAATTAAATTTAAAACATATACAAATATATACATAGTTAATAAACACAAAAACAACTAACAAACACATCCAAAACAAAACACACACACCTTCTAGCTAAATTACAATAATAAGTAAGGACCCTTCACTTAAACAACTAAAACGCATACGAGAACTCGTATATTATAATAAACACAACATTTAGGTAAATTCCGTAAAAAAGGGCAAACATTTTAAGCATATTTTAGTTTTGATCAAGTTTTTAGTTACCTTTTTTAGAAATCAAAAGCAAAAGATATGAGAATTAATAATTATATTGGTTGTGAATGCAGCTTGAAAGAAACGATTAACACAAAATCTGAGAAACAAGAGACCCCCAATTGCTGAATGAATTTCAAGCATATTGACACAGTAGCAACACCCATTGCGAGTTCCTTCAAAACCTATCATGATGCCCTTTCCTTTGAACAGTAAGCAGTACATATTGTTTTTTGTGTACTTGCAGGGATGCTTAAGCCTGTACTCAGTAACTGGTGTTAAAAATTTCTTTGACACAGTCTTCTTTTACTATAAAGAGTATACCAAAAGGCAAGAACGAATCGTTAATCGAACATACAAACTCTTTTATGGAAATTTGTTCACTCCATTGCATAGAATTTTCTTGATACACCGTTCAATTTGCCCCCTCAAGTCATGGGCTTAGTGCCAATCATAATTTTTTTAAAGAACGTGATCTAGGAGAGCTTCTTACCATTCACCTTGACACCGAACAATTACACGTTGTGCTTTTACTGAAGCGAAGTAAACAAGATGGGCTCTTCCGGTAGAGGTTGTGTTTCCAACTCAACAATTTAAACGATTTGTTCTTTTACATCTCGCTGTGTGCCAAAAAGAGAATTATCTCTGGCTCGGACGTCTAAAGAATGCCAGAAAGTCAGTGACATGCTAGGATAGTTTCACCAAATTATCCCAAAAGAAATCCTCTCCAACGTAAGAATCTAGAAAGAACACTTTGTTTGCTGATCAAGACAACTCTCTGTCCTTCAAATGGCTCACAAATTGAAATACCAATTATATTGGCATATATTACACCCTGTTCCTTCCGGAGACTTCAATTTCCATTTCAAACCCAAATACCATCATTGAACATGTAGCAAAAATCGAAACATAATCAAAAACATTTTTAGGTTTCCAATCAAATTGAATAACAAAATAAAAGACATAAAGAAAAAAACAAAACTCTAATTAAACTACAAAGGAATCCAAACATAGAAAGCATCTTAAAATAAAATAAACAACTCTAAAAAGAATACTAAAACTAAAAAACAAGGAAATGAACTAGATATCAACAAATCAGTCTAATTGATATATACGGTGATGATAATGATGTTCATGCTGACAATGATGATGTTAATCAAACACACACCTAATCCTAAACTACTAACACAAATCACAACATTTTAACATAATTTTTACTGTTTGAATAAGTTTGACAGCAAATACTAATAATTATAAAAATAATAATGATAATAAAAATATATAAAAGTAAGCAAAGCAAAGCAAAGCAGTCAGCACATTGTTGCCGGAAAACGTTAGTCAATGAATTTAAAAAACAAAAAAAAAACAGAAAAACAAGAAAATAGTTAAATTATGTAACTCATTTAAAGTTGTTTAAACAGAAAGAAGACCTCTCTGCTGATGACGTTGCATTGATGCATCAAAGCATGATAAATAAATATATAAATAGTATGAACTTTTTGTACGCATTTGACTATTTTTAATGCATTTTTAATATACAACACATACATATGTACCAATACCAATGCATAGTCTTTATTACACAATGTAAAAAACAACAACAAAAACATTGAATTAATGATGGTTTAAGTTCAGCGGGATGATAAACTCTTTTAAGGCATTAATTGTTATTGGATATTTTAATTGTTTAAATTATGTAATTGTTAGTCGATTTCTATTCACATTTACTATTTGGTAAACGCAGCCAGAGATCCATGAGAGGGAAAAATTGCATAAAATGTCTTACAATTATAGGTCAGCACAGACACACAGACTCACACTCACACACATACACAAAAACAAATTTATTAAAAGTGAAATTTCAAATACAAATTTGTAACACAATAGCAACAACAAGTTAAACAAAAAAAAAAACCATTAGTTGTAACAAAACAAACAAACAAACAAACATTTAAATTCAATTTTTATCATAAAACATAACATAATAATTAGCAGCTGCAATAACAACAACAACAACAAAAAACATGCAAATGATGTTAATACTTTTTGAAAGAAAAAACGAGAAAAATATACAACAATAAAGATACGCAATGAAAAAACAAAAGAAAAAAATGAACACGATTATTATACAATTGCAAATGCAAATTAACACTTGAAGTATGAAAGTGAAAATATGTGAAAAATAAATAAATTACAAAAATCCTTTTGAAGTGAAAAAAAGAAACAGACCCAAATAAAATGCGAAATTAAAAAAAAAAGAAAAATTACGGACTTTCAATTTTGGATGAGAATTGTGTAAAAATTCATACACTCTCAGCATGTCGAACTCTTGGTTTGCTCCTAAGAGTATACCATGAAAATTGTGAGCAGATATGAACATATATTTGTAGCATACTTTTTGAGGTCAAAAAAATTAGACCAGTTTTTCAACGGGATTGCTTGCGATTAGAGATGTGATATTGATATGCGATGATTTTGGTCACTACAACGTTTTAAGCTTCAATCGTTTTTAACAACATTAATTGAATATTTTTTCCACATATACTGGTAAAACGCAATTCTTGGGTAATAATGATTCGGTTACTGAGTGGTTTTCCTTGCTCACAAGTAAACTGTAAGGATATGAAAACCAATTCAGAATTAACCCTTTACTCTGCAAAGGGTTATAACGCAGATTAAACACTTAAAGACCTGTTGGACAATAAAACCATACAGAGTTGTCCAAAGCAAGATCCTGAGGAATATCACAAATTCTTTTGGCTTGGATGAAAAACACTCCTAAGTGTTCAGTCCGAACCAATCGACTTTTGTTTTGTTTTAATTTGTATATTTAATGTAAACAAGTTTTCTGATACCTTTAGTGGCAACTTAATCTAGTTTTAGGATTAAGGGAAAGAACAATTAATCGCATGTGATACTTATATAGAATTTATGTTACATATATGGGCAAATGTATTATATTTACAGTATTTACAAAGGAAGAGACTGTTTGGAACATTAATGAAGGAACCTGGTAGGGAGATCCAATGGATGGCACCTTTTGAGTCTTCTCTTTCTTGGTTTGGCAGTTAGTCGTCTGGCTGGCACGTTAGGGTGACCATCACTTTAGGGACCTTTAGATCTCTTTCGATATCTCTATTTTGAATGTACCATGGTGCGTTGCATATTCGCCTTAGGATTTTTGATTGAGCAAGTCTAATTTTATTTAAATTTGATTTTGCCGCAATGCTTGCACTTCTGGTCAACACAGCAGTGTCATCCGCGGAGGTTGCTATCAGCACATCGTCCTCGTCAATCTAGTTATAACGCTTGAGGTAGGCATATCGGCTGTAAATAGCGTAGGCTATATAGGCTATATATTATGCCACTCCCTGTCCAAAGCTTACTGAATATCCATGAACACAGCTATTAAATACATTTTTTGCTCCATTGCATCTAGGGTAAAGTTAACCACATGATGAAGTTATTCCGGCGTGCCGTGACCTTGCCTAAATCCAAACTGCTACTTTGGAATTCTTTGAATGACGAGTTCGAGCTGCAGAATATGGTTAAGGATTATCCTTTCAGTAATTTTTACTAGCGCTGAGAGCTGACTTCTTGTCTGTATCGATCAACTTCCGTGTGTTGTTTTTCTGGTTTTGGTACCAAGGTGATCACTGCAGTTTTCCAGTTGGTTGGGAAGTGACATATCCTAAGTGCGCTATTGAGCAGCAGTACTATAAACAGCAAGGCTTTTCTGGATAGAAGTTTTAAGGTCCTGTTATCCAGAAGATCCTCACCTTTTTTGCCTTTTTGGCCTTCAGCTTCTTGATTTGCTGCAATACCTTTTGCAGTGTGACTGGCTCTGCTGGCAACGACATTTGAATCGGCATATCCAATCGTAGCTGAACAGCCCTTCGCATAACCGCAGATGATAGACTAAAAGGCTGAAATCTTTCCTCTAAGTTGTCTGCACAAATTTTGGCCTTCTGCTGCTGATTGGAGTAACACCAACCGCCTACTGGGTCTTTCATTGGAGTTTTCGAAATGACAACTCCTTTAAAACGGCTTGTTAGCTTCCAGAGAGTATACGGTTTAATAATCTAATAATAGATTTGATGAATATGACATTGACTTGGTGAGCATTGATTTACCAGAGTAGCATTAGAAGCAGCCAGTAATATGTTTCTAATAAAGATTGAGATTATCATCTTCTATATCATCTGGGCAGTTTATTTCCGTGTTAAGGTTGATTGTTCTATCCAGTTCAGCTTTAAAAATTTCAACACAGGAGCCACGTGGGAGAAGGCATTGCTTCCACAACTACAACTGGCAGGTGATCTGAAGAGAGCTCATTCTTAATTTCAACTGAAAGCTAATTTAACGCGATCCCATTGACAGCAAAAAAAAAGTCCAAAGCAGAGGGTGTAAAAGTCCAAGCTTATCAATGTTTTTGACTAGCCCTCGTGCATTCCATATTTTAAATCTGCTACTTTTATGTTTTACTCGAAAAGGTTAATGTACTCGTAGTAATAGTGCTTGTAGACGTTGCGATCAAGTTACTATTACAGTTGAAGGTTCCAGTTGATTTTTGCAGATCTTCGGCTGACTAGCTGACTGGCACGCAACTCTGTAGATGTACCAGCGATTTTATTAGTTTTTTCATTGGGAGACAGCTTACCACTAAGCTGGGGATGAACAGATGAGTCTCCGTCCATTTTTGCCCAGCATCAAGAATGTCAAGTCAACAGAGCAAAAACAGAGCGAAGTCAAGGCGAAGTATATGGTTCCCCTCTTTTGCAAGTGTGGGCGGAGTAAGGGCAATGTCTCGCACGAAGGGCGGAGAATGCAGCTAGAAAACACTTCTCTTCACGCTTTTTGTTGTTGTCCAATCGCCGACACCGCGCGAAGCAGGGTCCGAGTATTACGATAGGTGCTATTTTTAGCACACAAGCGAATAAGTGCTTATCTCTATGAAAGCAGAATTGCGACTGAACAATAGGTTATATGGTAGCTATATGACAACTGTCCGATCTCTATGTAACACGAACTTAACCAGCGTGCAGATCTAGTATCTATCTGGTAAAACTTTCAGCTATATAGCTTTTAAGACTTCTGAGATCTTCGTGTTGAAACAGATGGACAGGCGGACATGGTTATATAGAATCCCCTTGTGATGCTGATTAAGAATATATTTACTTAATATTGTCGGAAAGGCTTCCTTCTGTGCGTTGCACACCTCTTGACAAAATTAATATACCATTTTGTGATTTTGATTCTACGGATATGATACACATATGGCAACAACTCAGTTGGATCAATGGTATCGTGGCAGGCCTTGCCTCTTCTTAATATAGCCTAGATATTTCGATAGGTATCTTCAGAGTTCCACAGTTTTCTGGAATTTTACGTTGGTATTGTAGATTTTCACTGATGCTTCTTACGAACTCAAGAAATTTCGAGATTTCTAGAAAGTGGTTCTGCCCATTTGGTTAGGAAACTTACTTTAAACTTTCTTTTTCCTTGACAATGTGACGAATACGAAACGAAAAGGAACGTGTGCATATTACGGGAGTCCAATAACCAATCATTCACATCTATAAACACACTTCCATGCCTATAACTTTAGTAAGAAGTGTGATTTTGCAATCGCGCCCTTTAGCTTCCAATTCATCTCCAAGAAAAGCAGGTAATACCACCGAGTTCTCATCGATAACATGTCCAAATTGTATTTTTAGCGCATGGTTCAGAAATTTAGTGGGCACAGAAGACAAAGAGGCTAATTATTATTAAATAATAAATACATTTTCTCTCGTTTGATATTTTTATTATTCAAAAAATAAATTATTTAATGGTACTAAAACGTACTACTATGGGTTGCACTTAAGCTATACAAGATCTTATGGCATGTTCATAGATTTAAGAATGCACGTGTTTTGTGGGAGATGTTTCCATTATCATTAACCAGAGTGAAATACAGTTGGGATACTTAGATTTTTAAATTAATTTGTTAGAATTGTTTTTTAGTTTTTGCGAAATATATGATGTATTATGGTAAAATACAAACTATTCTCATTTATTTATCAGTCTCCAACACAAAACACTTGCATATTTTAACTAAATGGTGTGTGTTATTAGTGTATCCTATCTTATCGCGAGTTTTTAGCATTATTGCTTCTTCTTCTGCTATTCATCCGTATCTACAGCTGTTCCACGCCCGTACTGGGCCTTGCGTTTGGCCACAGAAGTCGCCAACGTCGAACTTTTTCATTAGTTTGGGTTGTCACAGTATCGTAATATAAACATATAGAGAGCTTAAACTAATAACAAATTGAAGGGCTTGTGGTGAGGGGAAAGCTCAACATAAAACGAGGCAGCATCTTGTGGTGGCTCGCTTAGTTTGGCAGCAGCTCAGCCAGCTGGTTCCGTAGGTTGGGCGGCAGTGTATCGGGGAATTTTATGTCGAAGGCAACTATAAGATCACCGCGCCGTGATGGCTCTTTGGGGAATGGCAGCCCCCGTCCGCTGATGCGCTTCACTGTGGTGGGTTTGATGACTTCGCCCTGCGTGTTTACAGGAATGCGCTCGCCCTGCAGGGTCGGCACCGTAACCGAGGAACCGCAAAGCGCCTGCTTCAGACTGACCTGGGCATTGTAACGTAGATCGCTACCCTCGCGCTTGAACTGGATGTGTGGCTTATCTCGAATGATAAAGATGATATCCGCCGGCACCTTGTGTGGTGCCTGATCGCCCTCCTTAGGGAATGTGATCTTGGTGCCCGCCTTCCAGCCTGGCTTAACAGTTATGCTGAGCACTTTCTCCTCCTTGCGTGCAGCGCCGGTGGACATGGACATGCGCGAAATCTTCATTTTCTTGGTGCAACCTTTGTCGACCTCCTCCAGTGTCACGTACAGGTCATGCTCAATGGGTGGGTCCTGTTGCTGCTGACGCTTCCGACTGGGCGCCTGTGCGTTAAACGACTGTGAGCGGAATGCGCCACCCATGGGGTTGCCTCCGAAGCCGCCAAACATATCATCGCCGCCTATATTCATGAACACTTGCTCCTGGCCACCGCCTCCTCCGATTCCAAAAACATTATTATCACCGCCTCCGAAGAACACGCCGAAAGGATCTGCAGAACCGAAGAACTGCGCAAATGTGGCGCGTGGATCGCCATGGAACTGATAAGTGTAGCCGCCAGGTTGGCCGTTGCCATCTGGTCCAGGCATGCCGCCCTTCAGTCCTTCCTCACCATACTGATCAAAGATGTCGCGCTTCTTCTTGTCGGAAAGCACTTCGTATGCCTCAGCTATCTCCTTGAAACGCTCCTCGGCCTGCGGACTCTTGTTCTTGTCCGGATGATACTTCAGAGCCAGCTTGCGGTATGCCTTCTTGATTTCATCGTCGCTGGCCTTTTTGTCAATGCCCAGAATCTTGTAGAAATCTTTGCCCATATCGAACTGCAAACAAAAGATATACAGAGGCACAAATTATTATGCTATGTATATTGAAAACTGAAATAAAACACAAAGCAAAGCAGAAACACTGACAGAACACGATTTTTGTTGCTTTTTTTGTTTTAACGATTTGCCGCGTTCAATGGAACTTGCTAGAAACCCGAGTTGTGCAACAAAGCTGTAAAGCCATGGGACGTACATTTGTACGTCTTTGTGTATGTATGCGTGTATGCATGAGAATGCTCGAGCACTTTTTTGTAGTTGTGGCGAATGAATGACGTATTCAGTTGGCTCTGCTGAAGTTTTGTTTTTGCATATGTTCTTATTTTTATTTATAATAGCACTTAAAAAAATCCACCACCGCAAATCATGACAAATTCAAGCGTAATTTCACTCAAACTCACCTTTTAGTTGCTAACCGTATGCAAAATTACAAATCCGCACCTTGCAAAATATGCAATTTTCTTTATATATAACTGTATAAATTCGATGTAAGTTCACTTTATTTAAGCGTTTTCTCTTTGTGTAATAGTTTATTAATGCCTTATATCTCACTTAAGATTTTCAAATACTATATTGTATTTTACTATAATTTTTTTCTATTTTACTCTTTCTTCAATTGCTTTTTGTTTGATAATGAAGGGAGATGGCACTGGTAGACGCCTTTATATAGACTTGCTCAGTCTGCTCATCGAAAGTTCTCGATGCTTCTCGTAGGCATGTATCGCAAAATATATCGATACATATCGGCGCGTTTGTAAGTCACTTCAAATTTTTGTATACAGTGGCTACAGAGAGTCTGGCACACGCATTCGCGCACATTCGATTACGAAGTACGCGGAGGCAGCGGCTGCCATGTCAATAGAAACAATTTAAAATTTACTAATACTCGAAAGCCTGAGAAGCATGCAATAACAATTTACCGAATATTTTACCTATCTTCCGTTTCGTGCTTCAAAGACCAAACTAGTTTTTTATTTTGAAGATGTCTCTGTTTTTTTCTTATATACGTAGCTCAACAATTATAATAATTATTATAATTATAATTTAATATTAAAGTTGAAAATACATTTCAATAAGTTTATAAAAATAAATTTGTGCTGTAAAATATATAAATTTTACTTTGTGCAGAAGACGTCGAACAAATTAAATCCGCTTACAAAAGATTGCATTTATTTACAACAGTTAAAAACAAAACGTTTGCTTTTATATATAGAAAAATTACCTGTCCTTAATGTAATTGTAGCTAAGACCTTTCATATATTCTCTAAAATGTCTTAAAAAGCTATTAAATTGGGGTATTGATGCATCTTAAAAGGGCCTAGTATCTTTAAATTATTTATGTACGTATATTATATACATGTTTAAAAAAAATAAAAATATTAAATTTATTGTCTATTTTTAACTTCTATTTTTAACTTCTAAATAATGTATCGATTGTCTACAAATATCGTACTCGCGATATATGCAAACGCTAATATCATCATATATCGGTTTGTTGGTTGCCCAAATATCGCATATTCGATAGTATATCAACGCAAACAGAACAAGGAAAAACATTTATAATAATGTTTATAAGTCAGTGTCGGTGTCAATTCGTTTAAGCTGTTAAGCAAGCAGTGAATCCCTTACAAAGTGTACGCCAAGCCGTACGGCCGGGTTGCCGCTACTCCACGCCCCCTACGCATCCCACATATCAAGGTTTTCACATACACTCACTCCCGAACCCGATACAGAAGGTAAGTAAATTGTATTTTGGAGCGGCAGAATACGCCTACATTATGGTCCAATAGGGTTCCGGGTCCGCGTTTAGCTACGTTTTCGACATTTGTGTGTTCTCCATTTCGCAAGTCGTGCAGCTTGTACTAGTTTTGCGTCCGAAGCACACACCACACACATATGTTTGGAAACAGAGCACATCTGCAAATGCATGTCACGTTCCAATGCAAAGCCTTGACCGATCGGCCGCACCACACACCTTACCACCACCCCCCTTGAGGGGGTGGCTGAGGCAACCCCTTATTGTTGCGCAAACAAAAGTTCATAAGGAACATAGCCTACGGCATTGGTCGCAGCCCACATGTGGCCCTGTGTGCCGCAGTTGCAGCGACCGGCAGCAAAGGCATCTACATGTAATTCTTAGTCATGATGGTTTGCCATCGGATTTCTCAGTAATCACAGCAACAACTGCAGCCACTGCTCCCTCTCATATAAATAGTCATTCATTCCCGCAGACACGAGAGACAGTCGCCACAATCGGGATTGCATCTGCGAATACACGTATAATCATTAATAGCACTTTCGCTGCAAATTCCACCTGGCAGTGCTTACAGAGCAGCGACAGCGTCCCATGTATACCATATATTCATTGAGTAATGCCATTTTGACTAGGTTTGGGATGCACAGTTTCTTAGTGAGCTACACCCATTAGGCCGAGTCAGATTTTCAGAACTTGAAATAATTTTCGATGCCGCAATTAGAAAGTAGTAATACAGTTTCTGTTGCCCATTTAGAAGTAATGACTAATCAAAACTGAGGTCTCTAAAAAATCTATCATTGCAGTATGTGGAAAAATAAAGTATTCCAATTCAGCAAACTGCGATCGGAATCCGCATTCGGTAAGGGCAAAATTGTTACTGCCCCTCGTTATTTCTTCCCCGGTTACGAATCACCTCCATCAATGCTAACAATACTTATTTCGCGATAATCATTATCATTAATTTGTTAATGCCACCCATGTGATATACATAGTTATCAGAATGGCATCCAATCAGGCAGTCAACCATTTCTTTGGTGAGCAATATACAAACGCAGGGCACTCGACTGGGCGGCTATTCACAACGCTTGCGATCGCAAACGGAATCGGAATGGATTCGGTACAGGCGCAGTCTGGGAGCCAGTTCGTGCTATTTGGTCGGCGGCATCCAACGGTCAGTACACGCGTGAACGATGTCGTGCGTTGACGGCGGTTTTTAGTTGTTCGCAAAGATCTCTCGGAACAAGCAGCGACGGTAAACGTAAATATAAGACACAAGCATATATATAAATATATGTATTATGAAGATATATACAAGTGGCAGACATATGTACAGCCAAAAATATATACATATATCTATCTATACGTGGTAAAGTTCCAAAAAAAAAAACGTATTCCAAAAAAATATAACTAAACTTGAAGAAAAATGTAGTTATGCTGAAAACTTTAGGACTTTATAGTATGGTGCATTTGCAGCTCAGATTTTTGGCGTACTTGTATCTCTCGCAAACGATTTCACAGTACATATCTCAAAATAGTTTCAAAAATAGCACAAATATATGCGAAAAATAAAACACTTAACACACTCATTGCTTGAATGGGGTATATACATGTTTGAACACATAGTATATCAGTAGTCGAATCTTTTGCATTGATCGCTGAAGCATTTTGTGTAAATTCTGTAATCAAATTTTGTTGTAAGATCAACGTCGTGTAAATATTGAACAAAATTGGCCGAGTGTTGAAACTATTCGATATGATGATGATTAATAGTCATAAGATATACTACTCGTATGAGTGAGTGTGTGTATGTGCATTAGGTAGCTATGTATGTATTCCTAGATCATTGCGGAATCTGTATCTTTGAAAACCTTCGCATTTACAAATAGCCAGATACGCGCTGCGCTAACACCACCAAGTTGTTGTTTTTCCGTACGTTTTCGAATTGTCGTCGCCACAGACTGTTTTTATTTTTAGACACACGATTTTTTATTTTGATTTCTGCTGCTCGCGTATATTAGCATTTTTGGATCTCTTTGGTTATGTTTGTGTACTTTTGGTGGATACATGCAGATATAGCTAGCTTTATAGCTTGTGTCAGACTGTGCACATCCAACATGTGTTTGAAATTGCAGTATCACCACAACTTTTTGCCGTTTTCTTGCATTATTTTTGTTGCGTTTATTTTTGGCATCTCGAATTGGAAAAACAAATACTAATTGCCTCAGACATTTAATTACGTTCGTATTTATAGCGTACATGTTCCGCAAACATGACAGATTTGCAAAGAATCCGTATTTTTGGGAATGGATTTGGATAGGTTGTGGTTGATGTTGCGTTATTCAAAGAATTTGATACCAAACTGTTGACGAACTGTGATTGATTTGATTGATGGAAACAGATGAGTGTTGAATGAATTGTCGAGCTCAAAAGCCGAGATAACGCCGCTAGAAAAATTATCCAACAATGTCGGATATATATATTTTGACAACCGGCGAGTATATAAAGCCAACGGAAGTGCAGATACATATGGTGAAACAGAAAGAGATCTTTAAAAAGAAAACCTCAATATACCCTTGCAGAGGGTATTATAATTATGTCACGGTATTTGTCAGGCGTAGAAGTAAGCATAGCCGACCCCATTAAGTACATATTTACTTGATCAGCATGATAAGCCGAGTCGATTTACCCATGGCCGTCTGTCTATCCGTCTGTTTCTTGTAACTTTCACCGCAGGCCTTTTTTTTTGCTGTAAGCTGCTTCATATGTAAATATAAAGATCGGACCACTATAACATATAGCTCCTAAATAAAGACATATAAATGAAAACTTTGTACAATAGATGGCGATAACAAAAATTTTATTTGCAAGCGTTATTTGTGCTATCCCTGTGCTCTGTCTCTCTCACTCACAAACAGATTTCTTGGAATGCGAATGTGTTATATGTATGTACAGATATATGAAAGTTTGTGTTTTTGTATATCACAATGCACGCTTTTTCTTTCCTTTTTATAGTTCTGCAAGGGTATATAAGGTTCGGGTACCCGAAGTGAGCCATCCTCTCTTGTTTTTCACATGCTATAAAAATAATTGTAAAATAAAACTGTAATCGCCTTCTCTACAACACGATATTATTATAGACAAGCTAAAAATGCAGACAGATGCTACTGCAAATGGTGCTTCTGTATTACAGAAACAAAGCCAAGTCGCCGTTCTCCTCCGGTTTCAACACAAGTGTTGTGCTTCAAAGGCCCTAAGCTGCCCAGATCTATTTATTTCTAAATAAGTGTTAGGATTAGAACAATAATGATAGTAATATAAGAAGAAAAGAAAACAAGAATAGAAAGCCAGCCTTGGCTTACCGATGCTTATATACCATTCACATTGTAAACATATAAGCAGTTCGATAGTAACCTGATACTGATCGAATTTGATTCAAATTCGTTGGAAACAACAAAGTTTGCCATAATAAGTGTTTATTCTAAAATCAATCAGTTATTTCACAGCTATGTGATATAGAAGCCGGATGAGGATAAAATGTTCTCATCGGACGGGGATGCTTTGAAAAGATATGCCCAGCAAAAATGGTTAAATTCGGATAAAATGCTATACTGCTTCCTATACTGACTCAATCTGAATCAAAGGTGCAGCAACTATATGATATATTTGTCCGATCAGGATAAAATCTCGAAGCTCTTACCAATCGGGGTTGACATACACGGACAGAGACACTGCTTTCGTCATCCTGATCCACAATATATATACTTTTTACAAATAATATTTTAGACCTATGTATGTAGGATCGGTAGTTTTGCATTCTGTATTGTTTTATTCCATGTAAAGCATTTCAAGCCAATGATATCTCATAATTAACTGTTTATGATGCATGCCATCTGTTCGAACTCGATGGAAAATTTCACATCAAATCCCTAATGAATTTGTGTGTTCCTTCCTGTCTGCTTTATTTATATCATTTACGTCCCAATAGATTTTCTCTCCATTGCATTTTCTTCATATTCCTAAAATTCATAGCTTTTTGTTCTCAAATCAAACCGTCTGCACAATGCACAAAAGTGCTAAGACATGCGAATATATTCCAAGTTTTGTGGTTTTCAACAATATTCGAATATTAATTTTCAGTTTTTCTTTCTATGACCAAATAAATATTTATTATTTTTTTCACATATTTGCGTACATGCGTCCGTCCATCCATACATACGTCCGAGCGACGCCCACCCACCACATCGTCCACTTGCAATTTGCGCATTGCGGGCCTTGGTGTTGGCAAATACACATACATACACGAATATACGTACATATGTGGCGGGCCGTATTGCCCAACTTCCGTTACAAATGTCGGCCGCATCGCCACAAGCTGTCCGCCAGCTCCGATCCCAAAAACCCGTGGAGCCAACAAAGGAGCAAACTTGAAGTGACATTTGTACATTTGAACCGCAATTTATGCGGCAATTATGACGCGCACAAAAAGTACAAGTACACATCGGCCAAAAAGAATATTATGGGCCGGAATATTGTGTTCTCGAAACATTCTCCACATCGGAGCCAGCAACAGCCGGGCGGAACACGAATTTGTTTATAAAATTCCGTTGGACGTTAGTCACGCTGTCGATTTTCGGGACGAATGGTCAATGGTCGCGACGCGGGGCATTTGTAGGATTCTCACATACATATGTACATCGAAATATATAGCAACAACTTGTACGTACAAATAAGGCGCGAAATATGGCACAAAGACGACGACGGCGACCCGGCATCGGAGGAGTAGGCGTTGGGTAATGGGCACGGGCAACGGAATTGGATTTTTTTAAAATATTTTTTAAATGAGGTCGAAAACAAGAGCAAAGAACGTCGCTGGCTTCCTTGTTTACTATTCTCCGGCTCTGTTCTGATCAGCATGACCAGCAAATTGGCAACATTGCCCAGCTACAAATGTCAAGCTTTTTGTTTCGTTCGGCGTTTTCATCATTCAATTTTCATTTTCAATTTCCTTAAAGTCAAAAAACGACAAAAATCAAAATTTGTAGTTTAACTTTTCTATTGTTCAATTTTACTTTGCAGGTCTTTGCCTTTGCCTACTGCCACTGACCCGCATCCAGGAACATGACAGATCCGGGAAGCGAGAGTACGTGCGCCGTCTTCGACCTGACGCCCGGCTCCGAGCAGAAGAAGATTACCGTCGTGGTCCGTCCCCACTACACGGTCAAACGGCTAATTGACCTGATTGGAACACAGTTTACCTATGGCAAGTTCGAGATACTGCTGCAACCGCACGATAACAAGGACCTGGTGAGTGACAAGAAAACGTTAATGGCTTCTTAAACCCACTATCTTTCTCTCTGCAGGTCCACCTTAACGCTTCGCTGTCAAAACTGCTGTACGATGTGGAGGGCTTCGAGCGTCAGTTGAAGAATGATCTGGTGCTACTGCCACCTGGCAGTTGGGATGGTGATGTGACCAAACGCTTTGACCTTCCCATGAAGAAATCGCAAGTCCAGGTCAGTCTGAGACCAGTAGCCAAGTCATCATCGTCAACAGAGACCACAACAAAGCCAAGCGCCACCAAAGTGGCCGGCACTGGTGAGAAAAAGAAGCGCCTGACTGGCGAGAAGAAGAAGAAGACGTCGACGACGACAACAACAGCATCGGGTTCTGTGTCTCCCAGCAAGAGCAAGGCGAGCATAGACTCAGCTACAAGTGAGTCGGCTTCAACTTCAGCTTTAGATCCAACCACAGTAAATGCCGGCGATTCGACTAAATCTGGTCGACAGGAGGCAAGTGGTCTACAAGACACAAACATGGACAAGCCCAAGGGCGACTCCCCGGTTAAAAAGCAGCCGGTTTACACGACCAGTAAGGACACAAGCACGGACAAGCCCAAAGCCGACCCCTCCCTTAAAGAGCAACCGGTTGACACAAGCAGCAGCGAAGACACACCCAATGGCTACCAATGTTCCTTACCCATTGAAGAGCTAACCAAAGTGGAGATATCTGAGCAACTGCAGCAGCTGCCTCAAAGTAGAGTCTTCATTTCACCCGTAGACGAGGCTCCCTCAGAGTTATTTAACATAAGTCCCGTCTCAGATGCAGAACCATTGTCGGATGATGACCTGGCGCTGGGTGCCTCGGCCAGTCCCACACTGGTCATGCCCGCCTATGACTTTACCCCATCAATTGGCGGAGACACCGCTGCTGGAAACGCCAACACTGGCGCCATCGAGGGTACAGCAGCCAACAATGGTGATGGCGATGCAGATGATAGTGGTAGCGACAAAGTAGCCGCATTCGATGGGCAGAAGACGAGCGTGTCCAGTTTCTATCGGCGCAAGTACGGCGGTGACGAGGGGCCTCCGATGCTGTACCGCCACCAGGTGAATACCAACGCCGCCGACTTCGTGGCCTCTGCCACAACAGAGACGGAGAATGGTTACGGCCACAGTCGACCGAATCGCGGATATGTAGGCCTCGTCAACCAGGCCATGACCTGCTACTTGAATAGCCTGCTGCAGGCGCTCTACATGACGCCCGAGTTCCGCAACGCGCTCTACCGGTGGGAGTTCGACAACGACAATGAGGCGAAGAATATACCCTACCAGCTGCAGAAGCTGTTCCTCAATCTGCAGACCTCGCCCAAGTCGTCGGTGGAGACCACCGATCTGACCCGCAGCTTTGGCTGGGACTCCACCGAGGCCTGGCAGCAGCACGATATCCAGGAGCTGTGCCGCGTCATGTTCGATGCGCTAGAGCACAAGTTCAAGAACACCAAACAGGCCAATCTCATATCGACCCTGTACGAGGGTAAGATGAACGACTATGTCAAGTGTCTGGAGTGCAATACGGAGAAAACACGGGAGGACACCTTCCTGGACATACCACTCCCCGTGCGTCCATTTGGCAGCAGCTCGGCCTACGGCAGCATCGAGGAGGCTCTGCGAGCCTTCGTCCAACCCGAGACACTGGACGGCAATAACCAGTATCTGTGTGAGAAGTGCCAGAAGAAGTGTGACGCCCACAAGGGACTGCACTTCAAGTCCTTCCCCTACATCCTAACGCTGCATTTGAAGCGCTTCGACTTTGACTACCAGACGATGCATCGCATCAAGCTGAATGACAGGTTGGGTTCCGGCTCCAGTAGCAAATCAGTTGCTCTGCCTCTTTGAAGACATATAATTGGTTATCAAATATGTTTCCTCCAGGGTCACCTTCCCACAGACGCTGAACCTAAACACATTCGTGAACCGCAGCGGGAATGGCACCGATTATCAGCTGGATGACTGCAGCACGGCGGACAGTGGCTCGGCCATGGAGGAGGACAACCTTAGCAGTGGCGTTGTGACCACTGCCAGCTCCAGCCAGCACGAGAACGATATGAATGACCTGGAGGACGAAGGCATCGATATGGGCAGCAGCACCAGCAAGGGCGCCAAGCAGCAGGAGGCTGGACCGTATCTATATGAGCTGTTCGCCATCATGATCCACTCCGGCAGTGCCTCGGGTGGCCACTACTATGCCTATATTAAGGATTTTGAGAACCAGGAGTGGTTCTGCTTCAACGATCAGAACGTGTCCTCAGTAAGGCTCGGATGCTCGGTCTAATCCTGCGGCAATTTAAATTTGAAATTTGTTATCCTTTCTTGTAGATCACACAGGAGGACATTCAGCGCTCGTTCGGCGGGCCCAATGGAAGCTACTACTCCAGTGCCTACACCTCCAGCACCAATGCTTACATGCTAATGTACCGTCAGGTGGACTCCAAGCGGAACGAGCATGTGGCCAAGAGCGGAGACTTTCCAGAGCACATTAAGACGCTGCTGCCGAAACTGCATGCTGAGGAGGAGACGCGCGGCAACCGGCTGGGCAGGCACACGACTATCACCGATCTGGCCTTGACGTACAAGCCCCGCGTGTACTTCTACAATCCGTCGCTGAAGAAACTGAAGATGACCCGCGTCTTTGTTTCGCAAAGCTTCGACGTGAACCTAATACTGATGTCCGCCTACGAGATGCTGAATGTTGAGGAGTTTGCGCCCCTTGACCGCTGCCGTTTGGTGGCCTATGACTCGTCTATGGACAACATCATACAGTCGCTAGAGGGCTACACAGATCCAGCGCTGACCGAACTGCGGGCGTCCCAAAACTACAACCTGGACTTTCTACTGGAGTTCCGATCCGAGGATCAGGAGTTCGAGGTCTATCCCAGCGACGGAGCCACATGGTATGTGTATATGGTAGATCTCTCGAGCATGGCGATGGACGGTCCCTTCATGGTTTACTCAGCAGCGCGGGAGCGGGAGGCAAGCGACGTCCTGCGTCACTCCATTGCCATCCGTTTACACATTAACGAAGAGCAGTTCCTGCTCGCCACAGTGCGCAGCAGCTCACGCAAGGCATTCGTTGCCTACGATCCGCATCCGACGCCGGAGGCTGAGCAGCAGCTCCAGAATCTGGCCACCTCCCAATTTAAATACGTCACGTACTTCTACCTCAACGTGCCCAACACTGATCCCGCTAGCCTGGAGATGTTGGGAGTGCCACCGCCGGAGGTATCCTTGCCCGTTGGTGAGCCTGATCCAGACCCTGATGCAACTAATTTTTGCCACTCTTTGCAGCCCGCGAGTGGGGACGATGTGGTGGATGCCGCCATGATGAACGGCTACAGTAGTGCCACGGCAGAGGCGAGCAACGACTGTGATTGGCATCGCAGCAAGCGAGATAAAGAGCCGGTCGATCAATTGGCGCTGCTAACCACGCCCGGCCACGAGTCCAACTCAGAGGACAGCAGCCTAAGTGATGGCGATCGCACCCTGGTGGAGACGGAGACCATGCAAAACAGAGGAGGCGGCGACAGTCAGGTGAGCTCCACTAGTCACTCACCCCAACTGTCCAGTCCCGAGGATGAGGCTGCCTCACACGACGCCATGATGCGGGTCCATGCCTACTGCAATGGCAATGGCAGCTACTCGGCTGCGGCCTCAGCAGCGGATGGTGATGCCATTGATCCCAGCCTGCTGCCATCCGCATCTGCCACAACACACTTTTTCCACGCGAGCAAAATCGAATGCGTGGATGTTGCCTCGGGCAGTAGTGGGACTGCTGGAGCCAGTTCTGACGACGAGGCGCAGTTGAGGAAGCCCACACGGGCCTACAAGCTGTTGGTGGGTGTCCACATGCGGATGAACGTGTTCAAGCGCCACATCGAACAGCTGATTCGTGTGCCCAGCGCCTACTTCAAGCTGCAGCGTAAGCACGAGAGCACCATCTCCAACAGTCAGACCAATTCACTAGTCCTGCTCAACGAGGGCGAGACCCTGACGGTCGAGTTGGGCAAGAACCTGCAGTCGGATGAATTCAAGGCCAAGATCTACTTGCTCCGCCTGGCCGACCTGGACAACGAGACCGCCAAGCTGCCTTGCATCTGTGAGTGGGTGTACAGCACCACCACCACAGTGGAGCAGGCCAAGCGCGATCTAGTGGCCAAGCTGCATCGGATCGATACCAAGTACTCAACCCTAACCGAGGACAACTGCCGCGTCTGGTTAAAGGGCGGTCGTTGTCCCATCAAGATACTCAGCAACGAGGACACCCTCTACAGCGACATGCGCACCACAACTGCAGAGGTGACCCACACATTAGATGCGATTAGAAGAGAAGAGTAATTTCCAATCCTATCAATTTACAGTTCATCTTGCAAGAGTGTGAAGAAGGCGTCGTGCCGCAGCCCAAGGAGGATGCATTAACCATATTCGTAAGGCGCTGGCATCCCAACAAATGGGAGTTTGGCAAATTTCAAGAAATCACCTTGGACAGTAAGTAGCGATTGCGATTGTAGAGATGTACCTTAAACCAACTACCAATGCCAATGATTTGCCATAGTTATTGCATTTACCTCTTCCCCTTGAACAATATCAACAAAAATATCAGCAAGAGAGCAAGAGCTGGATGATGGTCTTTCGTACATATTTTATTTGGCATTTTATAATTCGATATATACATAAAGTATATATGTTCAAGGGTCAGCCTTGTCCGAAGGGGAGGCGGTCCAAGGGCTACGGCCTTGTAAATGTAGATAGCATCGGGGATGTGTGGTAATTCTCTAGGAGCAGAATCTTTTTATACAACAAATGCTTATATCTGCAAGCTACAGTGTAGACAAGGGATAAAAGATGTGATGATGTTGCGATTTTAATGAAAATAGAAAAGTTATGATCCTAATTGTTCCAATCATTCATTATAGTCGGAATAATCGGTGATATGGTAGCTATATGATAGTTGTCCGATCTTGATTAGATCAAGCTAGCGCACGTGCTGCCTCTTTAAATGGATACAAACCGAGTTTGGTAGGATTTGGAAGAAAAACGGACGGACAGACGGACATGGTTGTATTAATTTCCCTTATAATGCTGATCATTAATTTATATTCTTTATACAGTCGGAAAAGCTTCCTTCTGTGTGTTGCAAACAAAAAAAAAACCTGGAAGAATGCTATACTCGATATTCCGACTATAAGATAATTTAACTATAATATTCAATACAAAAGAATACTTTTTGTATACTCTTGCAGAGGATATTATAATTTTATCACGATATTTGTAACGCATAGAAAAGGACACATCTCCGACCCCATAAAGTATATATATTCTTGATCAGCGTGTGAAGCCGAGTTGAGCTGCACAAATGTTATTAACTGATAATCGAATGTACGTTGTAAATTTATAAGGCTTAAAGGTTTAGCTGCACATATGAAAACGAAATCCGAAACGATCTAGAATTGATTCGAAATTTGCAGTCTCACTCATTAGCCTTCGTGCCTCTTCGAAAGAAAGTTGTGCCACTTACTCTTACACGCTCATTCGAATTAGTTCGGCTCGCAATCTTCTTCTCTCAATGTAACATTATTTCTTCAAATGCAAAATACAATTTTTGTTTCTTTTCCCATTGAAATATTTACAGAGGATAGCGAAATCAGAAAAACTTTAGCATCCATTTGCGATATCAGCATCGAGAACATAAGCTATATGAAGGTAAGTAGCAATCAACGAGTACAGTTGCCTCCGAAGCACAAGATGAATTTATTGATAACTTTCCTTTTCGCAGGTGAATAGCCATTTTCCTTGCACCAGCATATCGGCCGCCAGTGTGAACGAAACCGCCAGTTGGCTCTCCGTGTCTGCGAATGTGGATATGTATCCGCTGAACACAACGCAGTCCGGCAACATGTATTTATACAAGTGAGTGGCATCCAGATCTAGATGTTTGGAATGGTTACTGATTTCTAGCTCTTGCAGGGATAAAAGCATACCCGTGCGCGAACTGTCACTAGATGAACGCCGCCAGCTGAGCAGCAGGGAAAAGGCGCGCCTAGATCGTCTAGGTTGCATTTCAACGACGCGCTACTCCCAGCGCCGCGAACGTGCACTCAAAATCTACTTGGACTCGCCGGAGAAAGCCAACCATGTGACAGCTTCGGCGCCCATGGACGCACACTCCGACAATTAGGTTGCTGTGGTGTGCTGTGCTGTGCCTTCTGGCCGCAGCAATACATGAACAGCATCAACAACATAACACCGCAACACCTTGTATTTCAGTTAAGCAAAAAAACAAAATGAGTAAATATTAGAATCCTTGTTAAAGTCGAGCAGTCGTCGTTATCATCGTTATCACCATGGTCATGGTCATCCCAACCGCATTCTCGTTTCGTTGTAGACTTAACGTTTCAAATCGTAGCAATTTTTAGCAATTGTTGCATGTTTTTTTTACTTTGTTGTTTATTTGATGACACCAGAGGGACATGGACGAGGACGAGAATGCTGTGCTGCTGGCTGCGGCGCACAAACTGTGAGGCAAACGGCAGCCGGCAACAAAAAATTATTCTTGCTACTTTTGCTACTTTACAAGAGTTCAAAGATGAGACTGTGTAAAAATTTAAATTGCATACGGAAGAAATTAAAAAATAAAATTATAAATTGTATAATGTGAAACGTGAGCATCTTAATTAAAAACAAAATATATAACAAATAAAAATTAGAGGGCTTGGTTGTCCTATAGCAACTTTTTTGGGAGTGCGTGGCTACCAAAGTTCCGGCCGACCTGCCCGCTGCTGTCTGTGTATTTTAGCAACTGACTTTATTGTACCCAGCAAACTAAATTCGATGAAATGCAAAACAATATAGAGCTTTCATGACAACACTAACAATTTACAATCGTGCTTCAATTCATATAAACTAAAAAACTACAACTACTATGGATCAGTTCTGATCCCATCATTCGAATTGTATATATTTCTATACCCGCTTATATAGAAGGTATATCTATATATATAAAAATTAATGTGTCTGCCTCTATGTTGGTCATTTTTACTGTATACTAATACGGACCACGGCTGGTATGTCAAGAGCTATTAATCATTTTCATAGAGGCAATAATAAAAATTCGTCATATCTGTGCACCTATTGAACCGATTGCAATGAAATTTGTACAGTATTGTAATATCCACCAGGGGAATGTCAAGGGGCTATTTATTGTCTTGGAAGAACGGGTGCGGCACCGTCCCATCATATAAGCGAAAATAATAAAAAAAAATGAAAGCATTGAGTGTTTTTTTTAATTGAAATATTAGTCGTTCATATCAAAAATGAAATATTACATTATTTTTACAGTTACATAAGTGTTGAAATAAAACCAGACCAGTTGAAGAACGCAAAGTTAGAATTGCTGTAAAAGTTGCATACCGATCGGTATAATAGTTTGCCAATTTGCAGTACTAAGAGTTCATTCCATGATGTAGTGGTCTGATCCGGATTAACTTTTGTCAGCAGACGTAGATACCTCTAAAGCTGACATTTACCAAATTTGGATAAAAAATAACCAATTTTGCTGTACTAAAAGTTCATTCCGAATTCAACATATTCAACATAGTTCATTCCGATTTCAACATATAAGCAGTTTACAGCAGAAATTTTCCACTCGATAGCTTCAAAACTGATAGACTAGGCTCGCATAAAAGCAGACGGACATGGCTACATTGACTCGGCTTGTCATGGTGATCAAAATATATATACTTTATGGGGTCGGAGATGCGTTACAAACATCGTGATAAATTATAATACCCTCTGCAAGGGTGAGTGATGCTTCCTTCTATGTGTTAAAAACATCGTGACAAAATTATAATACATACTGCGAGGGTGCTAGATAAAGCTGGTGTTATGGGGTTCACTTACACCACGGATTTTGCGATATATATAAATAGATCTCAGTATGAAAATGATAATTTGTTGTCCAGCCGTTCCGACCGTTTTTGCTAGTGAAGTTTTAAGTCTTTTTGTTTAGCAGGCCGGAGGCCCAGGTCCCGTCCCGATTTGAATAAATAAAACGCCATTTATGATTGATCGGTTTTTGTGTTTTTGTTTTAATAGAAAATGTTAATGTTAATTTAATATCTACTTCGCGGCGCAATTAACATTGAGGTGTTTGTGTTTGTTTCGTGAATTATATTTAAAAGATCATTAAACGTTACAATTTGACAGTTCTTATAATTCTCGTTGCGTTTTAGTGGACAAACCGATATATGTATAATTTGTGTTTTAACGAAAAATCAGTACGATTAAAATATAGAGAAAAACAAAACGAATGGGCGCAGAACTCGATCAGGGGGGGGCTTTATTTCTAGTCCGATCGTTGAAATCCATCTTCATGTTTTCATTTCTCTGCTGTGGTACAATTGCGAAAAATTTGTTAAGTTCTTGGAACCGAATATTGAGTTTTGTCAAAATGGGGTTTCTAATTCTGGTTTGGAATTGAAGGGGGGATGGGGTCACGTATACTGCTCAACGAATTCGATAGTAAAAATCTATGGAGCGAGCGGCAGCGTAATTGTTCACATTGATTTTGTTACGGTATCCGTGATATTAAGACCAGGCAGTGGCGGTGGATGCGGATGCCTATGCCTTGGTCTCAACGGCAGGCGTGGACTCCACTTTTGTCGCAGCTGCACTGCTGCCGGCGGCAGCCTTTTTGCCCTTGCCCTTGCCTTTCACGGGTCCCAGGGGTTGCGTTACCAGCTCCTAAAAATCATAAGTTTAACATTTTGCTGGAAATCTTGGGTAGTCTTGGTAGCTTACCTTAAGTTCGGGCTGCGCAATGCTGTGTTCGCTCACGTAGCTGTCCTCGTTGAAGGGTATGCCAGTGACCAGGTTCACGCCGTTGGGCATGAGCAGTACTGTATGCTTGAACTGTGCCACAATCTCAGCTGGAAATGGATAACAAAAGACATCAGTTCTCCTAATTCCACTCGGCGAATTATGGAAATTCTTATGGCAGTGACATGTTCAGACAGAGGCCATGTCCAGGCCACTGCTGAAGACGTCAAAGCCGAAGCTTTGCTCTGGCAAAATGTCTGGCCGCATTCAATAGCTCAAAGGTGAATCAAATCCGGAATTAAGTTTTGCCATATAAATAAAACGAGGTAAGGTTTGATAGCTTACCTGGCTTCTCATATAGCACTTGGAAGGGCTCGATCATCTTGTGTGAGACGCACTCAACAACGCCCATGCGCGCCTTGGTCTCCTCCTCGAAGCTGCGGATGTTGAAGGGCATGTTTCCGTACTTTGTTTTCACTTCGGCCAGCAGAGCACGCGAAGCCTTCAGCTTGAGCATGTAGTTCTCGTCGGATTTCTTGTATATGGATACCTTTGTGTCCTTCTCTCGACCCTGTAATAAAACCAAAGCGTCGGATGTGAATAACCTCGAAGTGAACACTACGAAGGAACCGAACAAACTGTGATGTGCAGTGAGATGAACAGTATTCCAAAGAAGAAACCATCGCTTCCTTATATCGCTTATAGATTGATTAGGTTACCAGGCCATTATACAGGTTTATATTTCAATCTGGATCTCACATCTGGAATCCCTCACACTTGGCAATCATTCTCATTCTTAAAGGAACCCATCGTGATACTTGAAGTGTCTATAGTAGGAAAACTTACCACACCTTCACCCGTGCTGACAATGACATCAATGGCATAGACTTCGTGCGTCTCGAAGGTGCACTTTTCGTGCTCCTTGCGCTGCGCCTCGCTCGGATTCTGTATGATCGTCTTCTCGCCATCAATCTTGAACTGCTTCAGCTCGTGACTGAGCATGCCCTCAATAGGCTTGCACTTGTAGGATTCGCTGATCTGTTGCACGGCATCAGTGATCGAGTAGTTCTGCAATGGGGAGAAAGAATTGAGATATTTTATATACATTTTATATATAGATGAGTTGATATTCCAGCCGCCATATAGAGCGGTTGTATAGATGTGGACAATTGTAAAGACCAAACATTTCTGGAAATAAACTTGTACAGTTCACGAAATTGTCACGCTTGATCTGCGCAGGCGTTGAGCTGGACTTTGTCAGTTGTATGGACAATCAGTCCATCCGTTGCCGGCGGGAATAGTCTTATAATGATTATATATGTGGACAGTTGTCCAGGCACAGCCAATTTTTATAGTTGTGCCAAGAACAATTGACGCTGCTGATCTGTGCAAGTGTTGAGATGTGCTGGCGCTTGGAAAAAGGCGCCGGACAATCCGTTGCTTGCAGGATGCCCAACTTAAAGTCATGCTTACGTTGGAACCGGATTTGAGCAGGCGCAAAGCAGCTTGAACGGCCCAGTAGGCAGCCAGTATGACATCGGCCTGACGTCCGCTGATTTTTTGGTCTGCGCCAGCGCCTACGACAATAGTGTGGGCAGCCACAGCAATGAAACCATCAATATGGGCACCTAGATCACTGCAATGATTGACAAGGAGTTAGTGGTTAGAATCTGCTGTATGGGCAAGTATGTGGAGTACCTACATTTTAACTACATCGCCGACCTTTAGCGTGTAGTCCGCATCGTTCTTGGCTGGCGAGAAATGGCAGACACAATTATTTACGGACAGGCATGTTGGGAAGGCGATTCCCTTCTTCAGATCCTTCTCCTTTTTGTATACCTTGCGTGGGGTGAGGGATGCGTGGAAAAGAAAAAGAAACCTGAGTTATGTACCGTTCAAAGAGCTAACTATCTTGTTGCAAGAATAATGTGTCCTCAGATCTCATAATCTTAGAATCACGGGCACGACTGCAAGCCCACGGCGCAGACCAGTGCCAGGCGCACATAATCATTGCACGCCAGGGAGCACCAAGTACTACCAGCCCACACCGCATGGCGAGCGCCGAAATCCTCAAGTGCGTTAGTTTTTAATCAGCGGACTGGTCTAGAAAATTCCAGTAGAGGTTCATCTCTCCAACTTACTTTGCCGGTTTCCTCAGTCAGCAGATTGTCGCCCTTGGTGCAAATATCCCTCACAGAGGCGTCCACCACACAGAGTCCAATCACCGCCTTCAGAGTTTCTAAATTTAAACGCAGAGCAACAAAAATAGTCGAGTTATTTCCACGTCAAACGGGTTTCAGCCATCAAATGCGTGGCAGCGAAAGCGGCGCAGAAGCAGAATGAATGCAAGTGGCAGCGGCGGCAGCTCCGCGGAAGATACCACGCTCATTGTGAAAACGTGCAATAGCTGCTCTTGCACGCCGTTGTTCAGCCAGCCTTCCAAGTGTGTGTAAGGCATCCCGACAATATAATATACAGACGGCACGCTTTAACACCTCTCACCTTTGAGGTTATGCACGCTTCGCTTCTTTATCCCGCCTACCACCGCCGCGTGGCCAACTTTAGCTAGCTTGCTTTGCGATTGCTTTCGCTTGCGACGTCAGTGTTGGCCATTATCAGTTTTTATTGTCGGACAAACAAGGATAAAGGCCCTGACCCAGTTCCGCATATTGGTGATTATGAACTGCAACGTTTATACTTACTATTTACAATTTCGCCAGCCAATTTATATTTGGTAACAACCAAATCCTCGGCAATTGTCTTTTCCTTTTCCTCTTTCTCCACGTCCGCCATTTCTAACAATGTGATACAATGTGCCCGACAAAATGAAACATTGACGTTGCCCGATATTTGTTGTTCGCGACGATATTAATCGACTTTCTGTAAATCAGATGACAGCCCTGTTACATCTCAAGCTCGATAACGTTTGAATCGAAACCATTTAAATCCACTGAAGTGAGGGATACAGCAAGATCCGAGCTGACTTACCCAATGGTAATGGTTGCCCGAATATATTCTTTAATATCAAAATTCCGCTTTGAATATCAGCCGGGTAATGAGTATCGGTATGGGAATATATCGAACATCGACGATGTTTTTAACAGTAACATCGGCATACATCGTGATTTACTATCGTCATTTACCAAATCCTTATCTGTTATTCAAAATCAGCGCTGTTAATTCACTTTCGACTATAAGTATTGATGTCGCTATATATTAATCGTGAAAATTTGGATTCAGTTTCATTTAAAAGAAGTGGCCTAGATAATCACATTGCCAGGAAGATACAAAAATGGTAAAAATACTAGCCATGCATGAACTTTGCAGAATACAATTAAGAGTTTCATGTTAAGCTAGCGATTACCACAGTATTTATTTCTTATGGACATTACCATTATTGTCCAAATTACATAAAGATAGATTGGATATAGAAATATATATATATATCAAACTATCAATTGACTCCCACTCCTGCGATTTTAACTAGCGTATTGGCTAAATTGAGTAATTGCAAATCAATAAACTCAGTAAGCTCTCCAAATACTCGTAGAAAGGATCCTGTTTGCCCGTATGTAGTTTTTCGTTTTCATCCAGTTTCTTCTTGACAACAGTCTCCAGCATACCCATCTGTTTCATAAATTCAGCATGGGCACAATCAAGGGTTTTAGGGACGCTTGTTTCGCCTAAGCCTTGCTCATGAGCATAGTTAAAGGATATATCAGGCTACTCGTGCGTTGGGCCTTGGTTTTTCTCTGCCCCACAATTCCTGAAATTTACCTCAACATTCTTCCTTAGAAATGAGAATTCTTCAAAATGCCGCCATTACACTTGCTCTGAGAGCTCAGGAGCCGTTAAAAAGCGTACATAACGATCGCGCAGCATCTTTTTGCCACAGACAGCGGAGGTTCTGGCCCAGGCCTTGTCTCGCTTATAGCGATTGCGAAATGAGAAATCGACTTTGTCATACAGACATGGAAGCTCTCTAACTAATTTGATCAATTGCTTTTCAAAATCCCTGTTAATTTTATTGGTTCTTTTGAAAATCTTGCCAAATATTGAAACGAAATGAATGCGTGCATGCGCGCTGCGTTACAGTCAATTATTTATATAAATATAAAATAGCTAAACTTAGGCACATTTAAAATTCCCACCGACAATTTAACATGACATGTATTTGTTTAGTTTAGTGTTGGTCAGTGCACGAAATGACAATGTAAACTGCTTGCGATACACGATAGCACTACTATTGATAGTTTAAAGTTGGCAGTCCCTTAGTCGTATCGATGCTTAATCGCTTTGTGCAACTGTGTAAACATTTGTATATCGATGCATTTCTTTTCTTTGTGCAATTTATAAACATTTCGTGCGAACATTTTGTACTAACGCAAAGAAACGCGAGTGAAAAGGCAGCGCCAGCTGCTGCTAAACAAAGCGGAAGACTTACAAACTAATATCGCAAACAGCAATTTGACCAGCCAGCAAACCAACAACAGCAAGCACGCAAAACCTGAACAAACGCTTTTCAGCAAACCGCCCCCACCTCGCCTAGCCCACACCCGCACCCGGGCCGGAGTTATCTCAGCAGCCATTACCATCGAAAAGGAGAATCAGAAAATGCCCGTGTGCGAAAAATTGGTTGTAGATGGAATACTGCCACGGGCCAGCAGAACTGAAAATGGTGAGTGCCCACAGTGCATAGCATTTAAACCAATTCGCGCCATTTACTTTTACTGAAATTTGTTATATCTAATTTGTTCGTCATATCATATCAAAATAGAATGGCCTTAGAGCGCCACTCGCCGTTGACAATTTGGGGCTCTACCATAGGCGGCCATATAACTGCTAATCATGCCAGGTCTCATTGGGTTGGCCAGCTTGTCCTTGTGTTGTTTGCGATGACCGGTGCAGCTTCGATTCCCATAGCTCTGCAGCATATCCAACTCTTCGAGATGCTTTGGCTTGCCTTGTTCTGGTTCGAGGAGGCATTCTTTGATTATTCGCTTGGGTTCAATATCAAACACGATCTTATTGATGGTGGTGTAGTTGTTGAACATATCTGGCGTGCTGGTCATATCCAACTGTGTCTCTAGGTTCTGCATACGATAGCGAAATTGAGCTGCATAGTTTCCAATAAAACCACGTTTCACGTCATCGCTTTTGAAGCCATCGGCTCTATACTTCTCCTGGATCTCGGTGAGATGTTTAGCGCATGGCGCCAGCGCAGGCATACCCGGCAAGATGCCATTACTCTTATCGTCGATGGCACCACGCACGTTCAACCAATTTCCCAGTAGCACTTCCTTGCCATAAGGTCTGCTGTAGCGCTCATCCAGATACGAGCCTCGGGGCAAACGGCTAATACCCGGCATATTAAGGATTTCAATTTACTTCAAGAAAACAAACAACTACAAATAATAATGTTATAAAAAATGTATAAAAATGAACGACTTAAGTGCTGCCAAAGAAAGAGAAATGTAAGACGAAACTAATATAATTTGGAAAGTTGTTAGCCAACTGAGTTTGGGATTTCATCCTTTAGTTATACACTGCATACTCGAAGAGTATGTGCACTCACCATTTAGAAAACTTTGTCGATTATGTTAGTGGCTGTAGCCTTTCCTCCTCCACCTTCTCCCTCCTCCTTGGCTTTTAAAAATGTTTTTGTTTGTGTTTAAAATAGATTCGAAATGGCTCTTGGATCGCGCTTGGCCTGTTCGCATTCGCGTTCGCCATGTCGCTGAATTGTTTTGCTGCTTTCGAGTGGGATTTTTATTGAAAATCTATTTTGCGAATCACAAACATGCCGGGCCGCCCAAATGCCACTCCCCCCCCCCCCCCATAGACCTCACCACCCATACCCCTTTGCTTTCATTGGTTGCGTCGTGATCATGGCGTCAGTTCTTTCGAACCTCAAAATCAACCCGGGCAAACGGCAACGGCATTACTTTTTTTTGGCTACAACTGATACATATATGTATGTAGATATGTATTTATAAAACTACTTATAACTTTTTATGTGTGTACGTCTGCCTATGCGATTGTTGATTTTGTACAGTGAAATTTTCTGTTTAAAGGCAGTTTCCTATTAATTTCTTTTGCCCACAACAGTTACTGTTGTATGCTTGCGTTATATCCAATGGCGTAGCAAGAGGGCGGCATGGGTTCTCTCCTTAAAACTCGAAGATATTGTCCCCTCGCCCGTTTAATCATTGACATATCTTCCATGGGTCCAAATTATATTTCGTATGAAAATGAGTTGCCAATTTTATATAAAAATTACTTAATTTTATCACTCGGTGTAAAAGGCGTCTTCAGCGCGAGGAAATGACACATGCACCGTGTGCAGTTTGATTTTGCTTAAATTTGTATTTAGAGCTCGTTCGTCTGTTTTTTAAACAACGAAAGAGCCATTGCAGACGAAAGAGCCGCTCTGCTGCCACCCCACCACTGTTATTACCCACTGGTATTACAAGTAAGAACGCTATTGTCGATATGCGAACTATAAGTTACTCGTACTCAGTACTCAGCGACACACTCGAAAGTATACATATTTGCTCTCATACAAAATGTTTTTGCTCTTTACGAATTTGTCTACAATTATTGTCCGATCTTAACAAAATTCGACAAATCAGTAGATTACTAAATGTGTTAAATTTTTTGGAAGCTATAAGGTTTTAGCGATTAGCGGGAGCGCTGCAAATTTTTGAAACAAACTTGATCTGACTAAAGGGGTCTACATACCAAATTTGATAACTCTAGCTCTTATAGTCTCCGAAATCTTGGTGTACATACGGACGAACAGACGGACATGTCTAAACTGCCTCGGCTGTTGATGCTGATCAAGATATATATATACTTTTTAGGGTCGGAGACGCTCCTCTGCCTGTTGCATACATTTCCACGAATACAATATACTCGTTTACTCAACGAATATAAAAAATCGAGTGTATTCCCCGATCTTCTAAAGTATGTATATATATTCTTGTTCAATATTATCAGCCAGAAGAATCTAGCCATCCTCGTGTAACTGTATGAATACCTAGATCTCGGAGACTATAAGAGCTAGAGTTGCGAAATTTGTTAGCAAGACCAACTAACTTGATCAAGTTTGCTTACGTTGAAGCACACTCTGCACTCTGGTGTTTTATTTTTCAAATAAGAACTAAATGCGGTTATCTTAGAGCCAGTTGTTATACCTGGTATACCTGGTACCCTTAAAGTGTTTTCATTGTAGATAACAGACAAAAACACCCTATAAAGTAAACATATATTCTTAATCAATATCAACTCTCCTTGAGTATGTATAGCCATGTCGGTGAAAATCGAAATCCTGGAAACTATAATAGATAAATACTTCAAGCTTGTGTATACATAAATTGTTTGTCTATACACTCAGAAAAAAATTTATCAAGTTCGACATTCCTTAATTCAAGAATTTTTTGCAAGTCCGATAATACTTATATAAAAAAGGGTTTTTAACTATCTCAAATTAAAAAAATGTCCGTTAATTATCTGAAAATTAGAAAACAAATATTGTATCAAGTCGAAAATACTCAAAATAAGAATTTGTCATACTTAAAATAACCATGGAACACTCTAACTTCATTAAAGTCTATTTAATACTTAATTTAGGTGTTCAAATTCTTGTTTTTAGAATTAATCAAAGCCAACAATAAAACATCAATTAATTCAGATTCATAGTTTGAATGAAGGCATAATGTAGAGATTCGTTCTTCTTATTGGACTCAAAATCGGAAAGTGTTTGGCAATTGGGGGATTCTGAAATGCTCGAAAACTGTCTCCACTGTAAATATATAAATAGTATGTCAATATATGTATACATATTTATGTATTTATACTAAATGGGTGTCGAGAGCAAATAAAACAAAACAAAAAGAAGGCAGAATCAACCAAACGCATGCACATTTTGTTGTTGTTGTTTTTATAGTGTCTGTTATTCAGCATCGATGATGATGCTATAAACGAAATGTCGTCGTTGTTGTTTTTGCTGTTGCGTTTGTTTTTGTTGTATTAGTCAGTTGTTGTTGCGCTCGGATTCGCTTCGTTCGTTCGCTTCTTTCGTTCAGTTTGCCCGTTTATTTTTTTTTTCAATTTTCTGTTTACATTCTTGTTGAACACACAAAAATTTGCAATTTTTACTGCGAAAAAAATCTGAAAATGCTTCATGTGGCGGCATCTTGAGAATTTGTGTAAATTAATTTATGGCTTTTTCACGCTTTTTCTCAATAGATTTTATTTAAAGTAATTTCTGAACGAAATTTCTAACTTGTTGTTGCATTTTGAATAATTGTCTGTGATAAGAGGCGACATTTATAATGGTCACGGTTGGTGCATTTTGATTTGGCACACGAAATCCCCGAGGCGAAAATTCACATACAAAGTTGCCAGTCAGCCAGCCAGGGCTAAAGTCAGAGCCAGTCAGCGCTATTCCTTGGACAGACGCAGATGCTTTTTGCATATTTCATAAATCCCGCAGGTGCCCATAGAACTGAAACCCATGTCGAAATGGGGGCGCAGGCAGGTGGAGGAGCTAGGCTAAGTGGAAAACAAGCTGAAAGCGCAGACAAGGCAACAATCAAATAGCCAACATAGTTTGCCTCCATCGCTGCCCAGTCGATTCGGTGTTATCCCATGTGCGCCCTTGTGTATGCAATGAGAATTTGTCTATGCACAGAAAATTGCTGGAAGGTTGGGTGGGAGGTAATTGCAAAAAGGAAGTGATAAAATAAACTAAATGTCATTTATGTTGCTTATCCGAAATACATTAATATTATAACTGATTTAGAAACATTGTACTTAGTTTTGTTGCAGTAAGGCCTTGATCTACCTTCTTTGCTAAAAATTGCGAAAAATTTATTTTTAAATTTTATGTGACAAATAGCTCTTATTTAGAGGTGGAAAAATAGGTTGCAAACACGCAAACTTTGTTTAGTTAAAGGTCTGTAATGATATTTTTATACACTTATCGACACTTATACACTTATCCGAACTTAAAATTTGGTATGCATTAGTTTTATTATATTTATTCCGGATCGGGCAGTTATATCATATAGCTCCCATATAACTGAAACTTTAGGATTGAACGCTTAGTATGAACAACTGTTTGGTTTCCTATTGCAATGGAACCAAATTTGGTTATCGGAAATTTTAAAGCTTTCTGCAACAAACAAGCTTGCTATTTTCTAAACCAAACGCAATGGGGTTCTTGATATGAAATCTATTAAATAAATAACAAATTAAATAATTTAATTTTTGACAATTAAATTGTCTGAAGCCTTAAATAAAGTACTTGTAGTTTCAAATGTAATTTCCATCGAATTTTCTTGAATCCAACTCGTTGTTTTTCATCTTTCGTGAATCCCACACCCATGTCTAATTTAATCTCATCTAATTAGGCGCCAAATGTTAATAGATGAACAACCAAATTAATAGCCAAAGTGAAAACTCTTGCTTACTTTACAACGCTATTTTGTCACCTCCTCGATTTTCCTTGCTTTTATGGGCCAATTAAAATGGTAAATGTTTTACGACATCGCCTTTGGGGGCCGCTTTAATTAATTTGCCTACGCTGCCTGGTTTCCGTGCCGAGTTAACCATGAAAGGTGTTAACTATGTGCCTACAACAACAGAAACAACAAGAGCGACAATCACATTAGCTACAAAGCCAGACCAGACTGACTAGTCTCTAAAGTCAGTGAAAGCAAGGACAAACGCTCTCGCACCCGTTCTACGTCCTGTTATTGTTGCCTTTCAGTTTGCCGCTTGACCCAGAGACAGGAGGCAACCAAGAAGAAGAAAAAGTAGTCTTCATTTAAACAGCGCGTGTTCATTCTAAAAGCTTGGCCCGGCCAACCCCTTACCACGCTTCTGATTATGCAGCTTATGTGATATACTAACAGCTTGCCTCGTGTCCTGTCTTGGTAAGAAGCAATCATGTTGGCTTGTTTTTTAGCTGACACATGGAGAAAAGTTTGAGGACAAGTCCCAAGCAGCCAGCCGTGTTCCGCTTGTTGTTGTTGCTATTGTTGGTGGTGTGGTGGTCGTTGTTGGGTAGGGATGGGTAATATAAAACGCTAGCTAAGCATAACAAGAGACACAAGGAACTGAGGCCTGAGATGAGATGAGCTGAGCCGAGCCAGTGTGAAGGATGTGTTTAGCAAATAAGATACTACAAGAGGAAGGAGAAGTTGTTGACTAAAGTTATGGCAAATTCTATTTAAACAATAAATATTAAATTTGTTCGGTCTTTTATAATATAGTTTTAAATTATATTTAATATTCATATTCAGAAGAACTTAAAGCAAAGAATAGATAATTTCATTTTGAGTTTTTTTTATTAAACAAGCACCAGCTGTTTTGTACACCGTTGTAATCGTTGTTGTTTTGATGAAAAAGTGTGTTCAACATATATGATGTAATATCTAAATTCATACGAAAATAAATATTTTCGAGCTTTGAAAAAGAAAACTATTTTAAAGAAAGGCCTCGACTCAGCAGCGAAATCATAATGGAAGATCTCTTACGGACTTTTCCTGATAGATATTACTATACAACTATAATTTCATAGCAGTTTAGGCTCCAATCGTTATCGTGTTTACAAATGAATGACAACGGAAACTTAACATGCCTCATACAAACTAAACTAAAAAACCTTTCTTTTACACTGTCCATCTAAACTCATTTAAAAACTCAATTATTTTAAGTCTATATTTTGAGTCTAAATTAATTACAATATAGTGTGTTTTTCTTCGAATTACCCAAGAAATTAGCTCTAGCTATGGCATTAGCTACAGTTGTTAAAGTGGGCCAAGCCCCAGCCACACCCACTCGAGACGGCGTGACGGTTACCCTTCTCTAGCACTAGTCCCAGCCCCAGGTCACCCGTTCGCCACCCTTTACCCGTTCTGCAGTCAGATTGCAGCAACAGCAAGCGGAAGTGACAGACACAGCATTCTCAGAATCCTTATCTATGGGTTTCGGGGGGGTGTCCTGAGCTTAGGTACTTGGCCTCGAAACGCGTTGCGCTTTTAAGCTCACACGTGCGAGGGCAGTCGAGGAATTGACTCTCTGTGTTCCGCTCTCTCGCTCTGGCTCTCTTATGTTGTTGACCCAAATAAGATGTCGTAATTGCAATAAGGCGCGACATTTGATGACAGAGATGAGACGATAGAGCTGGAAACTAAATCCATGTGCAATTACATTGACATTGCCGAGAGAATGAAAGTACGAGCGCGCGAGAGAAGAGCAACAGCCGTCTCTGGAAACACAGTTTTGGAGCGCAAAGTAAACAAAAAGCTGACAGTTTCAAGTTGCGTCCACATCATCTTAGCCATGTTCCATGCCATTGTTCCACTCTTAGTATAAATTATTTATTACGACGCATTCTGGGGGGAAACGCATATTGCCTTCATCCCCTAGCTCTCTCCGCAATTCCCTGCCAATCGCCTGTGTTCGTGGAATTAACTAGACTTTAATCATGCTCATGCTGGTCTAATCGATGCAAATTAATTTCTAACTGATGTATAGATACAGAAGACGACTTAAGTTAATTCAGTTAGTTAACTCGACTAATTAAGTGGCAATCACAAGTTGCGCTTCAAAGTTGTCTAGGCAAAATTATGTTGCATACTTTGAGGCTTCTATGGCATACATGCCAATGTATATACACACAAACACACACACTTATATTGCAGTTGCTCTGTATGAGTTTGTATTGGAATCTGGGACACAAGTTATGTGGCTACAAAAAAAAAATGTGATGACGACCAACTTCTGGGATGCATTTATGCCATAAATTTCACCTGAAAATAAATGAAAATAAAAGAGATACCCAACTACACATATGTGTGTGTGTATACAATGTACATTGGCTATAAATACTACACATATTCATCACTGTCGTTTTCTCTGCCCTTTTCTCTGTCGTCTGCGTTTATCAGTTTATATTCTAAAAGCATTTTTATTGCCCCACTCTGATGATGGATGGACATTCATCATTTGAAAAAACTCTCACATATTTCCTGTCAAGGATAAAATGCAATTTAAGTTTTATAATTGACAGATTCAAATGGTTTCATGGTGGCAACGGCTGTATGAGTGGCGTATATATATGTATTATATTCACGCGTCTAGTTTATGGAAATGTTTGAACGCTGACGTGATATTGTAATTTAATTGACAAACATAAACCGTTTTCAGTTTTTAATCAAGATCCATAAGGTTTGAGAATGTAGAAAAGTCTATAAACTATGTCATTATATATGTGTACGAGATGTTTATAAATACCAAGACCTATTGAGTTGGCGGTACTCAGAAGAACTCGGTATTTCCTTCACAGAGATAGTAGTAAACATTTATCGGATTATTCATTAAACTATAAAGTTCCGCGAACATAGACTGGTGTTCGTTCAATTTTGAGAACAAATATGAATTGTGAAAGCGCGTGACTGTGAAGAACATTTCGGGTCGTTAATGTGCACCACATTACACAAATGTATTGTATATACGTTAGAGTGGCTGTGAGTTGTATATAGATATAGACGTCATTCTCTAGTTCCCTGAAATAATGTTAAGGTGTTCACGATGTCTGGCATGTGGGCAACTCATCATAGTGCAAGTTTGGGAATCAAGGTTCTATACTTGTGCTGCATTAAATACCAAAAAGATGCCCGACATCGTGAGCACTCTATTAATTTATCTGAGCCAGAGAATTTTATCAATTCTATTTTCGTAAACTAAACCTTTCCAGTTAATTCCATATGATATAACAAATATTTATAATACTAAATGTGTAGCTGCAAGTGGAATAGGTTTTTCTTAAATTTGTTTTATCTTTTAGATATCTTAAAGAATGCCACAGAAGGACAAGAAGAATTGTTCATTTGTGTAGGGCATCCTAGGTTCGCAAATACTATATTCCCCAACTACAACCCCTAAAATTAAGCTTTTCTCATACCCGAGTGACGTTCCTGATAATATTTTAGTTTTAAAATAGTTCAATTTTTGTGTAATTTTCTGGCTTTTTGACTTTCCAATAAGAAGACCAGAATTCTATACAAATTCACAGCCAATGAAATGTAGAATTTTAAAATATTTTCAATTTTAGCGTTGTAAACATTCCCGTTTGTGGCTCTCCATTACTCACTCACACACACATATATACATATATCTACAGAGCGCAACCTCTACAAGGTCTTTTGCTTGCGGCCTGTTTGGAAGCCAGATATGTAGTCACAAACTATATGAGGATGATAATGTTGGTAATGATGATAATGATGGTTTTGATGCCCAGCAACAACAACAAATACAACTGCAGTTGTTGTTGAGCTATGCTACAGAGAATAAGACCAACAAAAAGTAGGAGAGGCAATGCGCGCAAATGCCACCCCAAAAACAAATCGTGCGTAGTTTTTTGCAGGACTCTGGGGCATAGGGAAAGTGTATGGGAAGAGCAGGAATAGCAGCAATTATAGCTGGTAGCGGGATCCCTTTACACGCTTTAACCTGTTTTCCGCAAAGCTTTTACGCACTCCGGCGGTAGTTGCTCTCGTAGAAGCACTCTCGCTCACCTTGCCACCCTTTTGCAAGCACGAACATACGCTGAGTGGTGTTGTCAGAGAGTAAGATTTATATATATATCTTCATATATATATAGAGAATAGAGTAACAGAGTGAGAGAACGAGATTGTGTGTGTTTGGTAGAACGCGATAGCTATGCTTTTCGGTTGGACTTTTCGCATGGCATGGCCCAGTATCCATTCGGTCGTGTTCCCATAATGTCCGCCAGCGGAGGAGCACTAAGCTTGTTGCAGCAGTCTACGTCGTCTTCTTCTTCGCCCTCGTCTTGGTCGTTGTCGCCGTCGTGCTCATTGTTACCGTCTCCTCGCGTGCCACCCGTATTCGTAGCAGCGGCAGCAGCAGTAGAAGAAGAAACGGAGCAGCAGCAGCTTAAAAATACATTTTCATTTTCACAATGAAGTACAGAGGATGAA
Source organism: Hirtodrosophila duncani (assembly GCA_037043425.1). NCBI lineage: Eukaryota > Metazoa > Arthropoda > Insecta > Diptera > Drosophilidae > Hirtodrosophila > Hirtodrosophila duncani. Next base: position 4,010,382 of record JBAMBM010000194.1, read on the forward strand.
TCTTTAGTTTTACACAAAAATATATCCGCAAGGCGATGAGGCGAGTAGCAACGACAACCACAAAAATATTTCAGCCGCCGTGTGGAACGACAAAAAAATATAAACGGAAAATGGAAAATGGAAAAGAATGTGAAACACAAAATTGAAAATGGCACGCGCATAGCAATAAATACAAAAAAAAGAATAAAATAAATAAAAAAAACAGTAGAAACGGAGACTGTGACAAAAATGTGTGTCTGTGTGTGTGATATACATTGAAAACGTATAAATATATATATTTTTATATCCATATATGTATATGCGTGTGTGCCTAGGCAGCAAAGCGGAAGTACTACTATGTGCATATAGCCGGGTGTGTTGACTATTTTCCAATGCATCTTGAAGGAAAACGTGTTAAAAACAAAATTGTGCTGAAAATATTTGCTTAAACTGTGGCAGCTTAAACCTGCATAATTTTCTTTTTGGCGTCTTAAAATTATTTTCGTCGTTCTTAACTTTTTGGCGTATTATACATACACAGCCGTACACGTTTTCCATACACATACGCACACACACAGACCGAATTTCGTGTCGTCGGTTTTCACATGCGAGAAGTCATTCGTCGTGTTTCGTCATTTCGTATTCGTTTCGTTGGCGTTCGTTTCGCTTTTCAATTTGTGCGGTGACCCCTACCCTTCCTCCATCTTCCCCATCAAAAAAAAAATAATGCCTTGCTATTCTTCTAGTTGTTGTAGCTATGGTCGGAAGCCCTGTAAAAGTTTGAACAACTAAAGATATGGCCATACACATATGTGAGACATAATTTACAAAAGCAAAAAGAATAATTAGCTGTGCAATATTCTACAGAAAGCCAAACCCCTCTCATATTTCTTTCCTTTAATTCTGTGTTTTCATTATTTTTTATTGTTTAAATGCATTGCGGCAAACTTCCTGTGCTCACAAGCTTCACAATGAAAGGTTCTCTCTCCACGCCCACGCAAGCGCTTTAATGTGCCTCGTTCTCCCACACACAGACACTCAAATGCCAAACTCTTGACAGGCACAACACATTTCCTAGTAGTACAAGCGAAAAGCTTTGCTGAGAGACGAGACGTTCACCGACAGCTGCTTTAAAATTGTTGTCAAAAAGGGGGTAGTAGAAGCATGCCGAGAGCGAGCACCATCGTAGGAAAGTTGGTTCCTTATTGTGACATCGAATAATCCGCTCCAAAATGCAATTGTCCCAAATTCGCGCCAGGGGCAAACTTTGCTTCATTTTGAATCATTCAGCGTCTTCGTTTTGTTGCTTATATTTTGTGATTTTATTTGGTCGTGTGCCACATGTCGTATGCGTGTTTCTTTTTCTGGCGGCTACGTCATCTGTCACCTGCCCAAACCGTTTGCCATTCGCCATCGCCATCGCCTTTCTTTCCCCTTCTCCAAATCACATTTCTTGTGTTGTTGCTTCAAATTTTTATTTTCTGTATTTACGCGCATATTTCGCGGGTATTTCCCATCAGAGTGTAAACACAACGGCAATATATGGGTTCAATATGTATGATGAAAACCTAGCAAAGTGTTGATTTGACATTCACATGAGCAGGTGGCATTGCCTATACTTTCTATTCCTTCACTTCCATTAATATGTAGATAGGGAGACGTTGCCTTGCGAACTTGAATTTTGTCATGGCGCTGAATGGCGCTGGGATATGAGGATAATAAATTATTTACAAAAGTCATTTTCATTTTCTATTAATAAATTAAATAAATATTCAAGGATTAACATATTTTTTATTTTAAAGCGTTGCTTTAGGTCATATATATAATTAATAGTTAATTTGAAAAGTTCTATAGACTGTTCAAATACAGTATGAGTATGTTAAATCGTCATAGAATGTTGTCGCGGATAGTATGTCGATTGTAGATATTGTAAATTTACACATAACCTTATAACTCAGAAAATAGATAGATATATAGATTCACCTTCTTTGTTAAAATATTTACAATCAGCTTCTTAACTATGATCAGTTTACAAGAATCCAGTTTGGGCATGGCTCTCCGCCGCCTGCTACCTGAACTTAGATCAATACAAAACACAAGTATCACAATTACAATTGAATATATATTTAACCCTTACAAATCTTACATTAGTACTGTTAATTTATTATTATTGAAGTTGGACTATCCGAATCTATTCTATTCTCATTACTTCTAATAGTTACTTCTCATATATGGTAAAATTAAAATAGGTGCAAAGATAGTTATATCATTATTTATATATACAAATTCTGACCCCCCAATTTGAGATGGGATGAATTTTGCAAATGTGCCTATTAGCTGATGTTAGACGCTATCTGTAAAAATATTTTCATTTCGTTTGCTTTGCAGATTTTAAGGTTATGATGACCCAACCTTGCATCCTATATCTTACATCCTTCTTTCTCTACATTAGGTGTCTAAAGAAATGGCACACTCTTTGCAAAACCAGCATCAGATATGTACATATAGCGTGTTTTCTGTGTATAGTTCTTCCCTCAATTACATTTATTACATTGTGGCAACTGTTGTGCCGTACACTTTTCATACTTAGATTGTTTTATTGATTCGCCCATCTACAAACTGCTCTTCAAATTGTTTATAAATTCCCATAAAAGTAGCCTATTTTTCCCCCTCTGCTGTATCGCCTACAAGGTCCATTCAACTCAACTGAGATAAACATCATGTATGAGTTATCTATCTAACCAATTTCGATCGTTCAACAACCCTTCTGGTGCTTTCATATCTTTCCAACATAAACCTTTGCTACCTACTTTGGTATTAATTTTTTGCAGAAGTCTTGCGAAAATTCAAATGTGTAGCAACTTCTCCATTAACATAATTACGTCGAAAAGTGAACAACGTAAACCAGTCTTCCTATACATAATAATAATAAAAATGACAACAACAACAGCAACAGCAACGCAAAGATAAGCTGACCAAAGTTTGCAAAAAAGCACCCTTCTAACTCTGGCTAGGATATATATCCTGCGTGGTGTATGAGCAGAAGGAAGCTATTAAACATTTTACTTTGCTGCTCTCGTGTTTCGTCATCTCATTTCGCAGAGTTTCTCGTGCAGTTTATGAATATCAAAATAAATCGTAAACAAGGTCATATTGTCTATTAGTGTTGGTGCGTGCGCGTGTGAGTGTGAGTGTCTGATTTACCTATACACAGTTATACACATACGTATGAAGGTACATACATAGTACACATATAGATACAACCGACACTCAGTTGTGCGCTCTCGTCTCTCGTGTCGTGGTCAGTGTTCTCTTTGTGGAAAGTTTTTGATGGGCTTCAACGACATTTTTGTTTTATATTTCATTCTCAACTTGCAGCAAATGTGTGCCACAAACAGCAAATCAAAGAAATCCTCACATAACCAAAACTATAAAGACAACACAAACTAAACGAAAAAGAGGCAAAGAACAACATCAACAAATATAAAAAACAAACAAGCTAAACTAAACGAACAAATGCAGAAATAAAAATCAAGAAAGAATAATCACAACAAAAAGCTTTAAATAAAATATTTTTAACTATACAATATACATACATATACATAAAATAATTATTAAAATAGCATATTAAGTGTCTAGTGCATAAAGCAAAATTATTAATAATTATTACTACAATTAAGAAAATTTACAAGTTCAGAGACCAAAAGAACAACAACAAATTCGGGGGCAACTTGTGATTTTCGGTGATATGGTGTAAATGTGATAAACAATGTTATAAAACTTTAACAAAAACAAAAGCAAAACATTTTAATAATATTACAAACAAGCAACAATAATAACAACAACAGCAACAACAAAGGACAAACGACAAAATCTCAAATTATGTTTTCGACTCGTCGCGTCGCGTCTCTCTTCGTTTTTCGCAACATTTTCTACAAAAGTTAAACAAATCACAACAATAACTATAACTATGCCTATACAATACCTTGCCTCTAAGATTAAGAGAAAAAACTACTCCTAACTAAATTAAGTCGCACAAAAGACAACAAACTAAATGAAATAAAGTGAAAGACAGCAAAGAAAAGGCGTCGAGTTTGTTTTTTAAATATATATAAACTTATATTTAACTCAACTGCACTGCCACATATTTTTGACAAATATGATTTTATTCTACATAAAAAATACAATTTAAAAAATCAAACAAAATATAAACACTACCCGTATGCAAAGATTCTTATGAACCAGACAAAAATAAATCTCTAAACTGAAACTGAAACAAAAGAAAAGACAAAACTACAACACCAACAACCACAAGGAGGCAACTCAAATTCAAGTTTTGATATAATTGTTGTCAATACAACATTTTGGAAATACATTTCATCAAAATGCAATACTTTTTCTCTGACTCAAACTGAGGTAAAAATGGCATAATACAAATTGATGTTTTAGAAGGGCTGCGATACTTCACATGAAACGCGGTGCTGTCGACTTTCGAAAATGTGGAAAAATGTCAAAAAGCTCTTTTAAAATATTTAGATTCATTTTTCATTTTGTTGAAGCTTTCGGGATTAGTACAACATTTTTAGACAATTCGAGGTCAAGTTTGTTCAACAAAATGTATACACAACTTGAGGGCAAGTCAATGGCATCCCCAGTCTAACCTATCATTGCAGAGATGATCACATATGTAATTAAAAGAGAAGACAAAATTCAGCGGGTTAGAAAGAAACTTTATGAAGTAGAAAAATTGCTAAAACTCCAAAATCATCTTAAGATATTGAGAGAATCAAATCATTAATAGTAGCATCGATAGTCTCCCAGCTATAATGTATATGTTAAAAGAAATATTATATGAAATGAAGAAGCTAGAAAGTTCAGGAACACAGTAATTGTAATTTCAACATGACATAATTATAATTCTTTATATGGCTGCTTATGCTATGAGAAAATAAAATACTCCATAAATGTAGGTATAAAATCTATGAAGCTGAATTTTTCCTCAATTCGATTGCTCGCTTCAAGTCCTTAAAATAGATTTTACTAATAATATATAATATATTATATTTGTATCTGATGGTAATTGATATGAGATGTACATAGTATGCTTCATGCGAGTTTAGATTGCCACATAATATTATTCTTACAAATTTGTATATACGAGGTGTGTTCAAAAAGATTAAAGTTTCGCGGGCAACGTACAGTTGATTATAGATTTTTCGTTGTTGTTGTTGTGTTGGTACACATGTTCACAGTTTCAAGTATATAGCATACTTAGTTGGTTTTTGACAGATTAAAAGGTTAGACGATTTTATATTTTTTCGGTTTTGGCTCTCCCGGGTGCTTCCACTGGTTTCGACGTCATAACCATATATCCTCGATTCGTTACCAGTTATGACTGTTTTGAGCAAATCAGGATCATCGCTGACGTCATTTAAGAGTTCCTGGTCAAAATTCAGAAGTTTCGGAAAAAACTTCGCCGACACATGTCTCATACCCAAAACATCCGAAAAATTGCATGACACGAGCCGACTCAATTTCAATCTACAATTTTTAAAAAACAATTTTAGACAACTTTTACCATATCTTCCGTTGTTGATGTGCTGCGGCGTCGATAACTTCTCGGACATCTTGGAAGAGTTTGTACCACTAGTAAACATTTTTTTACTTAGAGCAGGCTCTCCGTGCGGTACGTGCGGTACTGTCAATATTTCAAGTGTTTTAGAGAACTTGATTCCATTTTTCACACAAAATTAGAATTTTTTGCTCCATTTTTGATTGTAATAGAAAATCGTCGGTCAAAAACAAACTAAGTATGCTACGAACTTGAAACTGTGAACATATATTCGGGACATGTGTACCGACAAAACAACAACAACAACAAATAATCGATAATCTAATTAACATCGCGAAACTTACTTTTGGAACACATCTCGTATATCCTTCTGCTTATAAACAAAATTATAGCAAGACATTTCCATACAAAACTTTTAACCTGAATTGCAATTGAAATTGAATTTTATTTTCCCTGCTTACTCTTCATATACGCTTTAAAATCTAACCTTTGTCAGTCAGTAATTCAGAGCACAGATTTTTATATAAAAAGATTAGCTGCGCATTTATGTCTATTTAAAATGATATCTTGAAAGTATAAATCTGAACAAAATGGAAAACTCATTGAAGTATTTTGTGACTTAAATTCTTCTATTTTATTTGCTTTCTTTGCAGTACACTTTACATAAACTGTGATTATGAGTTCCACAAAATCTCAAGTAGCCCTTGCTACAAATATTCCAACCAACTTATCCTCCGCCACAGCCTCCTCAGCGGCCACAGCGGCCGCAGTTGTTGTTGTTGCCGCCAGTGCCACAGGCGTTGCTGCTGTTGCTCCCAGTTCAAATAACTTAACTGGAGGAGGAGCTGCCGCGGCAGTAGTATCAGCGACGTCGTCGTCGTCAGGCACAGCTGGAGCAACCTTGGCCACATCAACGGCAGTTGTTTCAGCTGCAACAACGACTGCATTATCCACTAATAACAACAACAGCAGCAGTAGCGAGGATCAGCATTCGAATTCTGGAGGAGTTGCCACCGTCAATTTGGGCCGTCAGAATAGTTTTGGAAACAGACGCGTAAGTATTAAAAAAAAAACTATTTTCGAAATATTTGTTAACAATATGAGCAGTATATAGGTCAGGTCGGTCAGGTCAGGTGTCGCTTTCTCTCTCTCTCTCTCTCTCTCTCGGTGCTCTCTCGTTCTCTGTGCATAATTCCATGCACTTTACATAAAATGCAGCCATGAACTGCGTCCGTGCAAAAGATACACGCCCAAAACGCTGGTAAATGCTCTAGTCGAGCCGAGCACAAACTGGGTCAGGTCACCTTTTTCTCCTTAGTGCTTAGCTTTAGTTTTTTTTGCACGTTGCAATTCTCGGAAAAGGCATCGGAATCATGACTGGAAATTCCCAATCGACCCAAATTGGTCGAAGAGTTGCATTGTAAATGTGTTTTTGATTGCTGCCTTTTATCCCCCTTGTACACCCGAAACACCACCTTCATAATCCCAGACCTAGACGACGGCTCCAAACGATTTTCGCTCAGAGTTCAAGGTTTATGAGTGGGTGGGCGGGCCATAATGGTTTACGCTTTCTGAGATGGGAGGGGAGTGGTGGTGGGTTGTTTAGTTAAAACGTTAACTGACACTACCAACTCGCTCAGATTTATTGTCCAGCATATTTTATGGGCAATGCGATAAAGCTGCGAGTTGCTTTGCTGCCGACTTGCTCCAAGGTCAATTTATTGATTTTTCCAGCAATTTGGGAGAGCAAGTTTGAGTTTCGTAAACGACGGCTGAAAAACAATTAAGGTTCCAGTTTCATATCAAATGTACCAAATAAATGATTTGACAGATTTTTTCTTTCAACGATCAGAGTCAGCCATGAAGTATGCAACATTAAATATTTGAGGTTTGTCATTGAGGGCTCAAAAGTACCCACTACATGTGGATGGGGTTCAGGTTCTGATGGCTAAATGAAAGTGTTTATGGTTCACTTATTGAAAAGATGTACTTTGAGTCTGTGATATTCTTATAGACCATTTTTACTGTACCTCCCTTCGTCCCCTCACACTTGTCACTGCCATTTCGAAATTACTTTCCATGATTTTCGTGCCGCATCACACAATTGCCAATTTCTGTGTCATTATCAAGTGGTTGGTTGGCTTTGATGTTATGTAGAGTCATTGAGATTGTTATTGGGATTGCCTTGTCACATCCTATCCAAACCTGATGACTGATTAATGATGTCAGCTCTTGTCCAAGATGGTATTTTCTACATGTGTGCCGTACCTACATATGTATGTATGTATGTATGTGTGTGAAAAAAATCAATGGTGCCATTAGAAAAACAATAAAGAAAACGAAATTAATGTGCCAGCCTAACTGTTGAACTGACTCACTGATAAAGTGATGACGGAGTCTCTTAGTTGAGTTTCGCCTGCGTTGTCCTTCGTTGAAATGTCAGAAGGCAGTCCAGACTATGACGCTGGCAATAGAAGCTCACGATTTATGTGGCTGGCACGGCAACAGCCAACACCAACTCCGCCCGCTTTTCCGCCTTCTTGGTCGCCACCAGTAACAATATTGGAGAGTTTTGGTTTTTCCCCCAAAACGCCATCATGCATGCGAGTGTGGTGCATGTGTTTGTGCTATACTTTTGGATCGTTAACGTTGCTGTTGGAGCGGCGGCGTTTGTTTTACATTTTAATGAGTCAACAATTGCATCATGTCCAGGCTGCCGGGTTTGCCCTTTTCAGGCTGTCAACTTTGGCATTCAATTAGTGGCAGCTACTAATTTGAAACTAATTGCGGTTAGCCCCACTGCCCGTCCCACTGTCCCACGCAATTCTCACACTTTGTTGCGCTCTTTCATTTGTAGGGCAACATGAAGAGCAAACATCTAACTAGAAGTCATGCCATGCGAGAGTCCACATCGCCGCCCAGGACCCCCACACCGAGAGCCTCCGATATGCAACAGCAGCAGCCGGTCCAAACTGACGCCCATGAACACAACAACAATAATGCCATAGTCAATAATAACAATAATAATAATACCAATAGCAAAGCACAATCAGCAGGACGCGGCAACTCGCCGCTGATGGAAACGCCCGCCTTGATTGTAACTAGTCAACAGCAGCAGCAGCAGTCGGCAAAGCAGCCTGCTCAGAATATGCCCTTAAGCAATGAGGCTGAGTTTCCAAAATTATCGCCGCCCAAGAAATCTGGAGGAGGAGGAGGAGGACAGCATAATCGCACCAATAGTAATGGCAGCGCCGGCATTGAGTACAACAACAACAATAACAAGAAGTTTGTAGTCGATCTGAAGGCGAATGGCTTGGACAACAACAAGCAGCAACATCACAACAACAGCAACAACTCTGGCAATGGTGGCTCCAGCACCAACACCAATACGACTGCCGTAATCTACAACTCTGGCATGAACTATAAGGCTGCCGATCAGCGTCATGATCAACGCCATGAGATGTCCAGCCAGAATAGCAATCTCTCGAACAACAATCATGATGACGATCAGTATCATTATGAGAGAGCTGGTGGCGGTGGTAAGAAGCATCGCGCCAATACCAACGCCAAGGGCAATAAGCCACGCTTGAAGAACATTGGCGGCAGCTCTTCGGGCAGCATTGATGGTGCTGGCGCAGGTGGAGGAGGAGGAGGAAATGGCAACGGCGGAAACTGTATTCCTGCCAATTCCAACAATTCGAGCAGCAACAACTCAAGCAACAACACATCGGGCTTCATATCGCGTGGTAAGTGTTGATTTCGACCTCGAACTAGTCGGAGGAGGATGCGGCTCACGGTTCAACTTATTGATTCTAGTCTTTCATCAATCAGAGAACTCGAGCGAACAGTATACGGATTATGGTGGCACCGATTTGCTAACGTTCTTTCGGGATACATTGAACAAGAATCCCAAGGACAGGCATATCTTGTTGAAAATCGAAAAGGATCTGATGGAGTTCGTTCAGGATAAGGGGTAAGTATGGGCAGTAGTGCGTGCCCGATGAATTGAGCCTGACAAATATTTTGTTGGTTTTTATAGTCGCGGCTGTGAGTATCGCTTTCCGCCAACTTCCTCATACAATCGTATGTTAATCCACCGCACGGCCGCCTTTTTCGGCATGGAGCACAATGTGGACTCTGAGACGCAGCAGTGCGTCATTGTGGCCGTCACCAAGGGCACACGTATACCGGAGGTAAATGCATTCCCCTGCTTCTGTAACTGAAATGAATACCATTCACCTCAACTGCAGATCCGCTTCAAATCTTTGGTTCGCGGAGACCATCGGGAGGACGCACGCAAGTCAATTCTTAAGAGAGACACACATAGCTTCGATGAAGTGCGTCAGTCGCCTTATCTCTGCCCCGAGCGGGTCATGCTGGACCGCAAGGCGAAGAGCTTTGAGGAGCGTGAGGAGGACTATGATAGGGCGCGTAGTCGCATCTTTAATCGCACTGGCGCCCCGGATGGCTATGGCGGCGATCTGTCAAACGAAGAGTGTGGCTATGGCGGCTGGCACAATGCCGCAGAGCAGCAGCAACAGCAGCAGCCACCTAGGCCTAAGCGGCCCAATGGCAAGATGTTGCAGATGCAAAATGTAAGTGGCAGCGAATAGAGAGCTGTAGGTTGGCCAGATACATTTCTATCCTTACAGTCCACTGAGTCACGCGATGGCGGTGGAATGCGCTCAGCTGGCGCTGTGCCCAAGTCTCACAACTTTGGCAACTATGGTGGACCGCCCAGTGCTGGAGGTCCTAATGGTGGTGGAGGAGGCGGAGGTGGAAACTCATTGCCTCGCGGAGATTCAACAAACTCGAACAAGAGCGGTCGTGGAGGATTCGCTAAGCAGGATTCGACTGGTAGCACCAGCACGCCCTGGCGCCTGTCGCCCTCGAGCAGCGGGTGAGTAGTCAGTGGAGAGGCTTCATTTCGATCAGGGAATGAAACCGACACTCCAAGTCAATTCGGTTAAACCTGAACACGGTCCTCTAGCAGTTTCATTCCCTGATCTTTAACCCAACATTCACATTCTTCTATTCCTGCCCTCAATTCGCTCGCGCTATCTATACCAATTGTAAAAACTGTTGTTTAAATTGCTAAAAACCCATTTTTGTATGCCACCCCCAACAACAACAACAACAAACGTACAACCCGAACAACAACAACAACCAAATCAACCACTGAACCCAATCAATCAACAACATTTACAAAAAACCCAACCAAAAAAAAAAACAAATCCAGCTACAAGACGCGCACACAATCTGTACGCTCCGATTCCGTAACGCCGTCGCCCACCGGTTACGGCAGCGACAGGCAAACTCCGGAGCTTAACCAGGGCCAGGTGGTGGCAACGATCTCCAACCGTGGAGCAAACTGCTCTTCCACTTCGTCGTTCCTACAGCAGCAGCAGCCGCAGGCAACGGAAGCATCAGCATCGCCCAGCTCGTCGCCGTCGTCCGCGGGATTGGTCTGGGCCGTCACAGACATTTCGAGTGTGCCAATTGGCAGCGTCCTCATAGATCCGCAAACCCTCCAACCAATTCTCAATGCAGACGGGTAATTTACAAAAACCAAAACACTCAAAAAAACAAAAAACTAAAAAATCAAGTGTCACCAAATTAGGCGCATTATTAAAAAAAAATATCTTGCAATATTTTATGACAAACATCGCAAATGCTTTTGGTATAAATGTACATTTTTGTTTTCTCTATTATAAATATGCTCGCTAATTCCACATGTAACAAGAAAGAGAGAAAGTGACAAAATGCTACAATACTACGTGCTCGTCCAATGTTTTTGTCATACTTTCCAAAATATTTTGTTATAAAACTAATTTATTTTCGCAAAAACAAAAGAAAACAAGAAAGGAAGGCTAACTTCGGTTTCCCGAAGCTTATATACCATTCACATTCTAAATATATATAACCGATCTAGATCAAATCTGATTACAAACCGAATTTGGTTTGATTTGAATGAAAAACAGAAAAAAATATGCTCCTAAGTATTCATTCCTATGTTCTACTATGTTCATTCTGGAACAATCGGTTATGGGGGAGCTACATGATATAGTTGTATGATTTCGACCAGATTTGGTCAGCCGACGTGGGGCCTTTTCAAATGAATACAAAGTTATGATACTAAGTTCTCATTACTGAATATATGGGAGCTTTATGATGTAGCTGTTAACGAGCTTGCAGCAAGCGAAGCATCTGGTAAATTTTTCAGCTCTGTAGCTTTTTAAACTTTTGAGATCATAGGGTTAAAACAGATGAACAGACGGGCGGATAAGGCTATATCGGCTCCCCTTGCCGTGCTGATAAAAGAATATTTATTCTTCATAGAATCGGAAGCGCTTCCTTCTATGCGTCGCAAACTTCATGACAAATTAATATACAATGTGAATGGTATACAAATCAATTGGAACTTGCAAAGTGTTTGGAATGCGTAAATTAATGGCATAAAAGTGTATGATATAAATAGACTCTTCAATAATGAAGTTTAATTTTGAATGAAATTAATAAATTCAATTTAAATTTATATTTTGATTTCTAACTTTCCTACAATATACATGGTCTAATATTTAAATTAATGCTTTTATCCAAATTCCAAATATTCTGCAAGTTTGCTAAACGCGTTCACAAAATTAATCAGCAATATTTTATTGTACAAACCATTCGTATTATTATTTACTGCTAATATGACCGATACACAGTTTTATATAAACTTGTTTCAAACTTGTTGATGTTGTTTTTTGTAAATTATCTGCCTAAAATCAATCTAATCTAATATATATACGTATGTATATATAAGCGCTCATTCTGAATTCTTAACCTAAACAGCCTAAATTTGATTTTATATGCTGTAGCTTCATATAAGTACAAGTCGAGTAATATATTCTAGGCTACTCGATCTATTAGCAATTTGCAATTGGATTCCACCCGCAATATATTTACGATTATGCTCAGATATTAGTCAATAGTCGCATACACTCAGGAAAAAAATTGATGAAGTTCGAAAAAACATTGATTCAATTACGAAATTATTAATTCTTTAATCAAGTTTGATTAATTCTTAAAACAAGAAATTAAATACTTAAATTAAGAATTAAATATTACTGCTTTCTGGTTATTTTGACTATGAGAAATTCGTATTTTAAGTATTTTAGACTTGATTCGATATTTATTTTCTTATTTTAAGATAATTAACGGACATTTTGTAATTTAAGAGTTTTTCGTACTTGATTTAGATCCGAAACGTGCTTAAGTTCTTATAACTTTATCGGACTTACAAAAAATTCTTGAATTAATTAAATCAAGATTTTTTTCGAACTTGATCAAATTTAGCTTTTATAATTATAATATTGCTATAATTCAACTAAATGCCACTTTCACATATTCTTTGCTATAGTTTGCCTGGCACATGCATTACTTATCATTTTCACATCTTCAATTTAACATTAGTTTAATATTTACTATGCTGTGTGACAGAAGCTGATTATTCACATTGAATAATACCCAATGATTTTCATGCAGTTGTTGTGGTTTTTATTCCCGACCCATATAGCTCGCATATAGAGAACACTTCCATGTAGATTGTGCTAATGAATAATTCGCTATTATGCAAGTAAGAAGAGCTCACCATAGATGGTGCTAATTATTATAGTATTCAATTGAAACGTTTATGGAAGAGTATGTAAGCTTCGAGCTAACCTTTCTCCTTTGTTAACATTGTACTTGTCCGCCAACATTCCAAGCAGTCAATGGAAGTAAAAAGAGCACTGCCACGTACTTTTGAAATGACAAAGAGCCTTGTCAGATATGTAAAGTTCTATTGTGGCACGCCAAATATGGGAAGCCTGCATTTAAAACGAGGCCTAAAATGATCTTTTGTCCATCTTTGACCATTTTTGACAGTTAAACAACATCAATAATTTTATTCCTTTAATTGTTCTCGCTTACTTGTGGTCGTTCAGCTGGCCCTTTTCAGTTCATCTTATTCATTTGTTCGGGTTCACTTTCTCAGTTGTTCATTTCATTTCATTCCGCTATAAATAATAAAGGTTTTAGTTCGTTCAGTGTACTGACAAGACTAAATTGAATATTTTCGTATGAAGCATCGATTCGATTACGTTTATTTTTGGACATCGACAGATTACAACAAGGGTTAAACGAAACAGTTAAACGAGAACAAGTGATCAGAAAACTGAATAAAACCAACGGAATTAAATGAATTTCTGAATAAGTTACCCATCGTTCACTTGACTCTTTCAGTTGATTTTATTTTACACTGAACTACACAATTAAAAATCGAATTTAGGCAGTTTATGTGGCTTAAGAATTTGTAATAGACTAGGCCCGATATATTTACTACATTATTGATATCGAATACATATATGTACTTGTAAAACTGCGTTTCCCATTCAATCGCTCAGCTAGCTTCACTACCTCACGCTCATTCCGTCAGTTACAACAGCAATACCAACACAATATTAACAGTCTTCTACAACTATCTCCTCTCTGTCTCGCTGTCTCTCACAAACTGGGTGGCGCTCCATATTGCAATAATATTATCTCGAAATTCACTCCGCTTGCTCGCTCCATCGTGCCTCTAAGCATTTACCAAAATTATGTGCAAATAAGTGTTTATCGTCTGTGCCGTCGCCTAATTGTTGTTTGTTCTAATTTGCATTTACGACATTTGTTGTTGTTCTTTTTGGATTAATTTTTCTTAACTTTTGAACTTACAATATATGCGTTTCACATATCCACACTAGGGGTCTGCATGGCTTCACTCATAATTTGAGTGCAAATGAAATAATACAAATGCAGTCGTCGAATGCCACACAGTCGGCATTCTGTGGAAAGAAGTGAGAATGAAATAAAGTGCAAAGTGTAAAGAATGAATTTAACATTGCCGAAACCCTGGGGTGTTTCGAAATTTCCTGTGCAGACTGACTGTTATTATATTTTGTTTTCATGTTTTCGAAGTGGTCGGCGAGCCTGTAAGTTTTTTACCAAAATGTATTTGTACATTCAGAAAATAAAATTGATCAAGTTTGAAAAAATCTTGATAGAAGTAGGAAATTAATTAATTCAAGAATTTTTTTGTATGTCCGAGAATATTTATATTAAGAACATTTCGGATTTGAATCAAATACGAAAAATACTTAAATTCAAAAATGTTCGTTAATTTAATTGTCTTGATTTTCTTATGTTAAATAAATCTTAAATCAAGTCTCAAATACTTAAAATACTTCTGGATACTACAAATTTTCTCTCATTCGGCTTCGCATTCGATTCCACTTAATTCGATCACGAATGCTTCGAACACCGTTTTAAGCGCATTCATGCATACCTCTATTATATATATATATATATATATATATATATATTATATATAAACACATACATACATATTATATAATCGTACACACAACAGTTTGTTAACAAATAAATGTCTGTCGCTGCCGTTGCCTGTCAAACTCAAACTCATCCGCACAGCGTCAACTCACAACGCAAACGGTGGCAACTCTGTTAGCAGCTTGAGTTGACTGTACTTTCCTTTAACACTTTATACGAATTCCGTACGTACGTAGCATGTTTGGACGGACTGCAAGAAGCAATACATACACCGAATTCGAAGTATGATGAGAAAACTGTCCACTAATAGGATTCCTATCGCCTCTTTTAGCTCCATCTACCACTACGACCCGTCCAACTTGCCACCCAATCATCAGACGCTTGCGGGTAACAACACTGCCGGCGGTAATTATCAGTCTGGCAACTATACGCCATCATATCGCAAGTCCTCGCCTCATCAGCCATCACCGGCTACACAGCATCTTCCGCACCAGCACCAGCAGGCACCACCTCCTCCACAGCAGCAGGTATACGCAACTGAGCTATCGTGCAGCTCCACTGAGAGCTATGCTGAGGAGGTGCAATCGCCGGGCGCGGAGTGCTACGATAACTATGATCAGCAACAACAAGAGCCGCCCAGCGGCGAGGCCAGCCTTAAGGGCGATGATTGTGATAGCCTGGTCAGCGCCACGGCCTGCCTGAGTATTACCACCACGACCTCCACCAAGAACTACGATCGCATCGAGGTGCAAAAATACAAGAATCAGGCCACGAGTCCCAATATACCAGTTTGCTGTGCGGCCGACAAGGAGCTCGAACAGCAGCAGCAGCAACAGGAGCAGGAGGAGGCAGCCTCTGCCACTGCCGCGACTGAGCAGCCAGTGCCGCCCAGCCAGGCCCAGACCCCGTTGCCGTTGCCCGCGGCTCAAGTAAATAGTGATGTCCAAGCACCCTCGCCAAGCTCCACACCCTACAGCCAGTGCGAGGGTATGAAGCCCGCCAGTCAGACTCAGGTTCAAACTCAGAGCGTGGCCGTCGGCGTTGGGGCACCTGAAGAGCCCAAGACAACCACCTGGACCTATACGCAAAGCTATCAGGCCCCCGATGGATCCACCGTCTTTCATACCACAAGCACGCCCAATGGTGCAGCAGCGCCCTATTGCGGCACCGCCTATCAACAGGGGGTAAGTCTAAGTCCACAAATCACATTGCATACCCCTTGATCTCTTGAATATATATGAGCGGACCACTGTAAGCCCCGAACTCTACTGACTCTTCTATTTATCTCTTCCTCGCACAGCCCGATGGCAGCATCTATGCGCTGCCGCAAGGCATGCTTTATGCAGCCTATCCTCAGCCAGCTGTGAATGGCGCCGCCTCACAGCCGCTCTTCCAGCTGACGACGAGCGGCCATCAGCCGACTCAAACGCTGTTCGCCTCACAGGAGCCTGGCGAAATACCAGGGGGAGCCACCACCTACATGATACCTTTCTTTGATCCGGCCCAGCAGCAGCGCGATCTAATCCCTGCCCAGGCCATATACCAGACTGCTGGTGGACCAGCCACAACTGTGATGCCGATGGCCGCTGCAGCCGCCTATCCGGCAGCCCAGTTTGCGGCAGCCGCACCGAATGGAGCGCCCATTTACCAAGGGCCGCTAATCTACTCCAGCGACCCGGCCGGGGCACAGCTGCAGCAGCTGCCCATGGCCACGTATCCGATCAGCTACTCCTACCCGTACTACCATCCGATACCGTACTATGTGCCGCAGCAGGCGATGACCGCACCGATGGTGGCCACTCCGGCTGCTCCACAACCGCCAGCTGGGCAGGCGCCGCCACAGCCGGCCCAGCAGCCCCAGAATCTTGCAACTGCCGCAGCGGCTGGACCGCCCACAGTTGCAGGATCCGGTATGGCTGTACTGTCCCAGCAGCCGGGCAGCAGTGGACACACCTCAGGCGGTGGCTATCTAGGCGGTGGTGGAGGGGGAGGCGGAGCTCGGGTAAAGCGAACTCCTGGTGGCGGCTCAATTCACTACAATCCCAGCTTTGGGCCAAGCGGAACCAATGCTGCACACACGCATCACCCGGCTCACGGGTCGACACAGCTGATAGCTGCTCCGGCGGCCAGCACAACGACATATCACGCTCTGCCCACTCTGACCCTCGCCCATGGCGGAGCCGGGGCCAGCTCTGATCTCTCTGCCGGAACGCATGTGTATGCACTGCAGGCCCAACATGCCACGGCCATCATCCCAACGAATATCTTTCCTTATGCGCCGGCGGGCCAACCAGGACCCCAGCCTGCAGCGAATGCAGTACAGGCGGGCCCTCCTCCTCAGTCAGGTCCACACCATACTCTGATCACAGCGGCCCCATTCTATCCGGCAGGCAGCAGTGCGTCAGGGGACCAGGGTGCTTCGCAGTCTGCTCCCAGCACTCCAGCAGCGCCCGGTCGACAGGCTCCGCTCTTTAGCACTCCTCCGGTGCCAAACGCAGGCAGCAGTGGCAGCGGTAGCGGCAGCAGCAGCGCTGCAGGAGGTGGGGGCGGCGGCTACCACAGCAATAGCTCCACTCCCCACTACTATCAGAGCCAGAGCAGCAACGAGAGTGGTGGCTATATTTCCTACGAGAAGCGCAACAATGGAGGAGGAGGGTCAGCGGCGGGTGGGGGCATCCGCAAGCCATATCATCCCGGCGGTGGATACCATTCACGTCACACGACACCACTCGGTGGGGGTGGTGGTGGAATGACCTCGGGTGCCAAGACACCGCTGCTGAACTCCAACAACGAGCCTACACCTCGAGCTTCGCCCAGCAGCATCATTAGCCTGGTAGGTGGTGGGGGAGGAGGACCCTCTTCTGGCGGCTCAGGCTATCACCAACGCGGCGGCGGTCCTCCACAAGGACTGGGTGGCAAGCGCGAGGGCAAACCCAATCAATTGCCTCTGATAAGTGGACCACCGCCACCAGCATATGCCACGCCGCCGCCTACAGGTAGCGGAGGATCAGGCGCCAACGTCTATGAGGCGAAGCCACCGATGCGCCTGAATGCAGGAGCTGCCAGCTTTCGCAGCCAAAAGTCGATGAATTCCGACTTCCGAAGGAGTGTCTCGCAGAGGAACTCGCCGAGCGCCAACGGTGGCGGTAATGGCAGCGGCAGCCATGAGAGCAGCAACAATTCGCCCAACAGTATTGGTAACAATAGCAACAACAACAGTGCCGCCAACACTCCCAATGCCTCTGCTGCGGTCACTGGGCCGCAGTACGTGGTGCTGGATCAGGCCACTGGAGCCGCCATGAACACCTCGCCGGCATCAATTTTCTTGGGCGGAGGTTGCGGTGGTGCCAACAATTCTGGCGGCGGTGGAGGACCAGGACCACGAGCTTCCCACATTCCAGCTCAGCTGCATCAGGCGGGCAGCCAACAGGCTACCACGGCAGCGGTACTGAGTGGAGTGGCAGCCGCCGCCCTTGGGGGCTACAATCCAAATGCGGCCGCGTCCGGTGTGTACATCAAGTATGGCCAGACCTACTTTGCCCATGTGAGTAGAGCTAATCCTACAAAGATATTCAGTATGATGGCAATTGAATACTAAATCATTTTCTCTCCTTTTCAGCCCTCGGTGGCCTTGTCCAATAGTCGACGCTCGCCCTCGAGCGACATACGACCACAGATGGCTCAGGTGGCCGGCATGTATCCTGCCACAATGATGATACAAGGTGAGAAAACGGTTATGTTGTATTAGGTGTGTTTCAAAGTAAGTGCGCCATCTATTCTGGCTAGAAAGGTCTATCTGTCGCCGATTCCTACCTTTTGTGAAGTGTCACTAATATGCAAGGATGCCTCTATCTCACGATATGTCACATGACGATCTTTCATTATCAGTTCATGCATTGCATCTTTGTTTTCTGTCACAACAACCGATTTACGACCACGATTGAATTTACTATACCAGCGATAATCTGTGGTTTTTGATTGTGCTTTAATGCCATACAAAGAACTGAGTTTATCGACACATTCTTCTTGATATAATCTACGAAAACCTCATGAAATTTCCATTTTTGGCCAAATTGGTTTTCCCAACTCACTGTAAAAAACAATAAAAACAAAAAAACAAAAAATAGCACTTGTACATTAAAACGTTGTGAGTACATTTATGTTCAAAAATGTCAGATTTTATTATGGTGTAGCCAGATTTCAGCTATTGAGATTAGTGTTGCCTAGTACGAAGTTCCGTTTTACTTTACAGCACTTTTCTTTTCGAACTTATATGCATATTAACTTTAATTTCGTCACTCAAATGACCAACTTTTCGTTTATATTTCAGCACCACCACGACATCCTCGTCACCCGAATCCGAACTACAAAGGTACGCGTCCGCGGTAAAGAAGTCTCAGCCGCCTACACCTAACCAGCGGATGCCCAACCAAAAAATAATAAATAGAAATAAAATAATATAAAGAAAGAATAATATAAAGAAAAGAACTACATACACATAACGGCATACCTAAGATAAATATAAATAGCAACCTAATCTAGTGGAACATAATGTAGTTGACAAGATGAAAACAAAAATGAAGACGAAGACAAGGACGAAAAAATATGAATAAACAGGAGCAGAGATGTGAAGAAAAGCAGAGAACAGAAATCAGAGCAGAGCAAGACATAAGAAGAGGAGCGTAGAAGGCCGCATGAATGTTGGGCATTGGTAGCAGTAGCAGCAGAAGCAGAGCGTGGCAAAGGGCAGCAAGCTGGAGACGGGACTGCAAACTGAGCCACACACAAACATACACATATTCCCAATATACAAAGACGCGATAATTGTTATCTTCCGCAAAGAAAATGAGATAAAGATTAACATAGCATATATAGCCTAAACCTAGCTAAAAATTAAAACATAAAGCATATGAAATTATTGTACGATACAATAACTACAACAACTAACAACAAAAAAGCAACAACCATTAAAACTGCTGTACATTTTGTGCCATTAATAAAAACAAATAGTCCTTAAAAATTAGTACCGAAGAAGCAATAATTGAAACACACAACGACCATATAGAGCACAGAGTTCACAGAGTGAACTGAACGTGGACTTGGACAGCGCGACACTGATGACAATGACGAACCCACTCTATAAGTCTGTAGTTCTTGTTAAAGCTTTCCCATAGTTCGAGAGAATTCTTGTATAAAATGAATCAAAAAGTTGACCTCATCAAAAGGTATGTGTACTATTTGTATTCGTATTTGTCCATAGGGGGAATCTCTTAAGAGTTTGTCATGCTTCCATTTATGCAATATGCAACATTTGTTCATGAAATATTTGTTTTCCAAAACATATGCTGCTACCCAATGTAAGATACGGCATATATTGTAATCTAGCTTTGGTGTGTTTAATTGAATGTACTTTAATTAATTTGCAAATTCTCAACCGAAAGCATAAGATAAAACTCCAACTAATGACCCGTACAGGTACCCGTACCCGACGCGACATGCGACCCGACACTGGCTCAGGTGTGTGAGACTTACAATCAGAAATAAATTGTTAGGGAAAAACTGCTGCCGAAAAGTCGAAGACAAAAATTGAGTGAGTGTTTGGGTGCTGAAACTATACAATATATTTTGTACAATGGCAAAATAATGTAAAGCTCTTCGAGTTACGCTTAAACAATCTCGGAACAACAGATCTGTTTTTATCATACAACAATTTTACAAAAGTCAATTTATTATACATATTATTGTAATACTTATTCTTATTATTATTTTTGTTAAATTTTTGATTGGATTTAATTTGAATTTTCCTATATTATGTTTATGTTCTTTCCAAATAGAATTGAAATAATGAAATTTACGTTTAACTACTTCTTACGTTTCTGTTCCTTATATGCAAAGAAGCATCTTAATATTTCGTTAAACATTAATTATAAGACAAAACTAATAAGAGGAATACATAGCAACATATAGTTGAAGTTGAAGATGAAGATGAAGGAAAAGTGAAGACAACTCCGTGGTACATTGAAGCCAAGCAGCTATACATTTATTGTTAAACAAGATATTTAGCTTAGCACGTAAAACACCTACATAATGTATATGTACCATCTAATATAGGCAAGCGAAAAAACAACAACAAGAACAGATATTAAAAAAAAAAAACACAAAAATGAGAGAAAAAAAAGAAAAACAATAAAAATATTAGTTAAAGTTGCGTTGCCTTTTCGTTTTCATTTCAATTTTCTCTATCAATTTCTTTCACATATTCTTTAGTTTCGGCCTGGAAACATGGATAACATGCCCAACACCACACAAACATACAAGCGGCGCCTGAGAATATTCGTGATCTATATACATACATATATATACTAGCACTAATTACTCTTACTAAACTAAAACGTTGCTTATAATTTCAATTTCCTTACCTCTGCTTTTTGAACAACGAACCATATACATAATACCAAAACTAGAAGGGGCCCTTGGCAAAACTCAACCTCTGAAAACTGTATGTCTAAATGTACATAACAATAATTTACAAGAAACTTGATGCTTTTAGCATATAAGTAGAGCTAAGTCAAAGCCTAGAAAACTAGCAGCGGTAGCGGTAGTATTAGTATTATGGCACATTCATTTACTTAAATCAAATGGTCTGCCCATTTGCACAAATCTTGGCACAAATTCTAGTTTGTTTGCCTGTCGAAACTCTTGCATAATACTAAAAATAGATGATATCATATACTACATACATATATCGAAAGTAATCTTAAGCGATTTATCATTTCATCACGTAGTTGCCATACAGAGAATGCAGTGCATCCCCCCGCATGGCATATCTTATGAACCACAAAATAAAACTAGTAGAAAAAAAGTAACAGCCTAAGCTAAGTATATATATAATAGCTTTCAAAAGTGCGCTAAAACCGAAATACTACATCAGCTTAATATTACATAACATTTACATAGTACATACAACATACATACATATATTGAAAACGCAATACGCTAACAAAATGTACCAAATACTAAGTTAGTGAAAACTGCTCAAGAAATGACATTATATAAGCACAAAAAACGATAACGTATTGTACCACACAGAACTCTGAAAACGCTTTGTTGGCTAGTCCCAGGGGAGTCAGGATAGAGATAGGAGGGTTAGAGGTGTAAGCGGTTAGGAAGTGGTTTAGTTATATGATATGGCTGCAGCTATCAACGATGAAGAAGTGGAATGGGGAGTTGGTAGTCAGTATCGTATCCGTATCCTGAAGTATCGAACATTTGCTCCTGTTGTGCATTTCTTTGTTTGTTGCTCTGTTTGTTAAGTATGATGATAAAAGAAAATTACAAAATAAAAACCCAATGTTGAAAGTAATGAAAATGTTGAGCACGTTACAAGTAGAGAGCGGAGGATATTGGCAGGGAGATCGGGATGATCGGGAGAGAGCGAGCGGTTAATATGGGAAAACGCAGAGCATAAGCTAATAAATATGTTATACAATATGTATTATTATTATTAACTCATGATTAAACTAATTGGTAAACAACAAACAAACAAAAGACATCGTAATTCTAAATATACAACAAGTGCGACTCAAACCGAACAACAGCAACAACAAACCGAACAAACGCAACGGCAACAAGATGCAGGCGGCGCATAAACAAAAAACTACGATAAATATGAGAAAAAGACAAACGACGTTTTTACCGACAAGGATATAATTATTATAAAAAAAAAGAAAAACAAGAAAAACATAAAAAATGTATTTATTTATTTTAATTTATATATACACTAGAGAGTTATTACAAATATATATATATATATACATAATGTATAAGGAGATAAAACTATAAAGTAGTTTCATTGCTACAAGATATGTGTAAGGATCTATAAGAGGTATAGATAAGAGGTATGTATTTATACAGATTTTATATAATCTACATAATGCGAAAAGTTCGAATTTTTGCATGCAAAGTTACGTTTTCATATTTAAATATATTATTTAAAGCATAATACTTATAGTAATCGAAAACCTAAACAATGAAAATGTGTAGAAAACGAGTACTTTGCTTGGAAGCTTAAAGCTGCTACGGTTTTTGCACAACTGTGACAATGAATATATAGAATTTTTTTAAGGCGTGGTGAATAATTTAAATCAAATTTTATCACATATTTCTTATATAGTAGCGCGATCCGGATAAAATTCGTCCTACTGATCTGGATCTGATTTTGAAACAACCAAATAAGACCACCAACATATCATATTCAAAGGAAAACGTCTACAATTTAAAATTTGAAGTCTACATATTTGTTTTATAATTTATTATTATATTTTTATAATTTGGTCACGATATTTGTAACGCATATAATCTTGATCAGCATCACAAGCCGAGTCGAGTCTGTCTGTCCATATGTTACTAGGCGAACTAGTCTCTCAGCTGTGAAGCTATCGACTTGCAATTTTTACCATAGACTTCTTTCGGCTGTAAGCTGCTCATATGTCGAATTCGAGAATTCACTTTATCATATAGATGTCATATAAACAATGAATGAATATAAATGAATGAAAACTTTGTAACATAGATGGCGATAAGAAATTCTTGTTTTTTGCCGACCAAGCGGTGCTGCTGTCCCCGTGGGTCAGAAAGAGAGAGACGGAAGCCTCAGAGTGATTTGAAAGAAATTAGAAAGAAGATGCTTCGCTGCCTATTGCTGAAGGAAATACTTCATGGAAGCCTACACAACCGTTGACAAAATGTTATAAGAATCAGGATACTTAGTTTACTTGCTTTTAACAGTTCTGCAAGGTTATATAAAGTTCGGGTACCCGAAGTTAGCCATCTTCTCTTGTTTTTTATATCCCTTCGCTTTCAAACGGTCGAAAACTCAATATAAATAAACATATAATTTTAGCCGCATAAGATAAGCAAACAGTAAAAAACTAAGCCCAATACAACTGGATTTTGTTAATCTAGTTCATGTTCAAAATTACCCAATACAATTTTTTGAAATTTCTGAATATAACACATACATATATGAAATCGACTATTTATACTACATAAATGTCCTTAAACATACATTGTGGTTACACAAACAAAGCCAACTCGCCTATATGATTTATGAGTTATAAAAACGAATTGGACACCCTTGAAAATTTGTGTTTCACATGTTAACATTATGGTCATAAACGTGTCTAGGTTAAAAAGAATAGTCTAAAGAAAACCACATAGGATACGCAAACAGACATAAATATAGCTTGGGCCTACATTTACTATACCCTTAACAATTAGAGTATAATAACTTTGTTATGAATTTTAAAATGCCTAAGAGGAGGGTAGAGTGCAGGTTGCTCTGGATATGCAGCACGATCCACAAATCACAAAAATGGATGATGAAGACCATATTTACCCTAAGGTGCTCATTCACTAGGTGGTCAGTAGAAGTTTGTGTTTCGACTGTGAAAGATTGAATGGCTGGGGAATTTAAGGACGGTCATCACTACTATCTTTTATTATATTCTGTGACTATTTGAAGTGTATAAAGTAATTGTCATGAAGAGTATGAACATTTCGGCAAAGCTTCATTATTTCCATAATTGTTTTATTTGTCCACTCTACTCTATTATGTATTGCTGGCCCAAGCCCAGGGGTAGACACCAAACTATCAGCATGGCCTTAACATCTTCATAACACGCGCGAATGAGGCAACAAAAGAGAGTCAAGCTAGCAAAGGAGAATACGAGCATATCATAGAACATGAGCATGCCACCTACAAACAGTTGGGCCATCGCAGACCCAAAGGAAAACCCAAATTCGAACCAACAAATTACCCTTGAAATTTCTGTTGAACGAAAATAGGCAACATCATTGAGATCGAGTGCAGCCGCCTCTCTTTGTGTTGCTGCTATCTTGGTCAGGCCATCGGCAAGTGCAGAGGCGCAGACCACATCGTGAGTAGCCCATAAATCTGCCAACCAGAAACCCCAAAAATAGAATCTAAACCCAAAACTGCGACAGGTTGCAGCTCAATAAAGAGCTAAATAAATATTATATTGGAACGCAGCGAAAAGGGATGAGGTTGAGTATGAGTATGAGTTCATTTAGACAGAGGCGCAGCCAGGTAGTGACCAACGACCAGCCTTTAGATCCCAGGCTCAACCTGTTTTCTATACAAAAGATGTGGCGGCGGTGGCGGCTGCTGCGGCCAAAATCAAATGGTTTGAGGCTTTTGTAAACTGGTGACATTTAAAAATTATGGCATGTAAATGGTAGGCATTCCGGGAAGACGGCGCGCCGTTGACAGCATCGGACTCGGCGTTGTGGCGGTTGTAGGTTCTAGGTTCTAGGTGGGGGCTACTGTTAATCAATTTAGTGCCTTGAATAAAGTTATTTGTGCGTTAGGAGCAGATGGGCAAAAGGATAAGCAACGTGGAAGAATAATCGAGAAGTGAAAGGCTGCCCTTTTGCTGTGCTGATGAGAGATAGTAGCGTAATCTACATTTACATCTCTCTCTCACAACAGCAACAGCGTTCAGTTTGAAATCAGCCCCACGGGGCGTATGCGTGTTAAAGCTTTGAAGCTGTCAAGCTTTTGGTTTGCCTTTTGATATATGGTGAGCCATTAAAGTGCCGCCTTTGTAATGCGGAAACATCAAAGTGCACTTCACACTCACATACACACACACACACACACACACAATCAAACATTTGCATATACAACACACATATCCGCACGCACACAAACAGAGTCAACGAAAAGCCATAAAAATCACTTTGTAGCCGTAGACCAGGAAGAGAGAGAGAGCAACGGGCACAGAAGCTGAGGGAGTACACGGAGGCGGCGCATCAGCGCAAACTATGCACCAGCAACAACAGCAGCAGCAAGAAAAAAGTGCAATGCAATCAATTCAAAAGAGCTGCTGAGAGGGAATGACTGTGAGGGGGGGCTGCGAGTGAAGCAACTGCCATCAGACGGCTGGCAACATTTAATCCTGCAAAAAAGGCATTGCGAGGCAGCATAAAATGATGTTAATCCTTAAATAACGTGAGCAGCGTGAAAGAGGTTGAGTGGAGGGGAGGCATCCCATATACATATATATGGAATGGAGACAGACCCAAGAGGGAGGAGCAGATGTTGAGGTTGATGATGGCGACAGCCAAATGCCAATTGAATGCCAAGCGGCTTTAAATGACAGCCCTAAGTGAAAAATAAAAAACAACAACAAGTTTTTCAAGTGCTTTTGGTGAGTTGAAAGAACGGAGATAAAGAATTGAAAGATATCTGAGTGTAGACGATTGATGAACTAAATGTAAAGATTCTAATCCTCTTTTACTCGGTGGATAAATGTAGCTGTAAAGCAGTCAAAACGTAAAGAAACAAAATAAATACATCTTAGGATATTAATGGCATGGACTCCGTTATGGAAATGCATATGTCATTTGAAATGAAATAGAATTTTCTGGTAATGTGGATAAAATAAGAATTTCAAACAAATTTGTTTCCACCTACCAATGGATAACACTTGATTGGACTGGCCAAATCTAAATAAATGCCAACATTCAGTTTTCTACGTTTCAAAAAACCGCCAACATATGACAAATTTCGTTTGTCAATAATAAGATCAGACTTTTAACATCTGTGCATATATTTCACGAATTTTCATACATTCTTAGATATATATACATTGCCTGATTTTGAACAACTTGTAAGTGGAATTTCGCCAAACGTCTTCTTACTGTTCATCTAAGCTCTAAAATCTAACATATGTGAAAATTTCGACATGCTAGCTGTTATGGTAGGGCCTATGTCTTGTTTCCCAATCAGGACAAACTATTTATATACAGATTAATCTGAAATTTATAAAACACAGATATGAATGCACATATTCCGTATACTTTTAAAATGTTGCCTGGACTTTTCATTATTATTAAATTATTATTTCTTCGACCCTAATAAAGATGCTCTCATACACATGTGTACGTATATCTGAAACTATTTCCGCATTTAACTTCCTTAACATATGACTGTATGCTTTCATATTTCTTAATGACGTACCATCGTCATCATTATAGCCAACATCATCATTATCATCGTCATCCAAAATGAAAATATGTTGAAAGCAACTGTCAACTTGCAGCGGTTTGACCCCAAAAAAGTCAAGTGCGTCGCGGTCCAACGCGACGGTCTAAAAGTCCACAAGTCCGCCAAAGTCAGCCAGTAGCAGCAGCAACAGCAGTACACACCGCACTTGCTGTTCATCATCCACTGCTGCTGCAGTGAAGCGTGGCAGTGGCAGTGGCAGCAAGACCCACCCAATGGCACACACCGGCTAAAACTCAAAACTCAGGCTTAGCGCTGAGTGAAACTCAAAGCCGACTCCATTTCATTTGTGCTCCGCCGTCAACGTTTACGTCTCATTCTACAGCTCAGTTGGCACGCGTCGGCGCACTCAAATTGCCGGAGTGGGAGCTGGAGCTGAAAGGAGGGCGCACGGTTCCGCTATTCACTCAAAATGGGGGACGCCAGCTGAAACCCGTTCGACAAGCGGTGTTTGCTGTGGTTAGGGTGACTGAGTGTGAGGGGCGTTTCCATTTCGAATTGTGGAAGCCATGGCAACCAATCAACACCATCCCCGATATCGAGACTGAGCTAAACCAGTTGAGCGGGTTTTCGAGAGCTGGCTATAAATGTGTGTATGTGTGTGTTTGCCTTATGTTTCTGCTACCATCGTCAACATCATTGTCGTTGGTCGTCATCGTCATATCCATGGTGCCGTCAGATCCATGAGGCTAGAGCGCCGGCAGTTAACGCAGTGGCCTCGAACCAACAACGTCGTTCTCGTCGTCTCGTGAGTCCGTCGGTCTCTCTCTTCTACAGAGACAATACCCGTTTTCTTCAACGTTCTTCGTTCTACGTTCACGTTCTCGTGTTATCGCGCCACGCGTTAGCGCCAGTGCGGCTCTCTGATAAGCCACGGTTTTAGCCAGCTTTTAGCGTCGGCAAAAAGCAACCCGTTAGAGAGAGCTACGCCATACAGAAACCAGTGAACAGTTCTCAAAATTTTGTACGTGCTAATCAATAAAGTGTGTTTTATAAATGTTTATATGTCTATCTATAGAAACGCATTACTATTATCATATCTTATGCAATCGATTTGCATGCATTTAGCGGCAACTGTTGGACGCTTGACAAACTGATCAAGTCGTCAAACAATTTGGCCCTCAACACCATTCATATCGAAAGATCTACCGTGCGATTGTACCAGTTTTGTTCAAAGCAAAAACTGGCTAAAGAATTTTGTGCAAAAGACTTGGATTAAAAACCGCCAAAATTGTGGAGGCAATTAAAATGAAGGTAAGTTGAAGCTGATGAGGAAGCCGACTTTTGGCAGAATTGATGGTTACTTAAGTAGGGAACATTATTGAAGAGAGAATTTAAAGATGGAATTGTTTGATAGTGTACCTCAATAATTAGTTATCAATTTATCTTAACGAATACATAGTTTACATAGTATACATAGTTTAGTTTTACCCTTGCATTATACGAAATGAGTGTCGATCAATTTCCATTGATTTGCTCCACAAGTGGTATACTATGGTTTGATTTGGATGAAACATAGAAAAGTTATGCTGCTAAGTGTTCATTCCGGAACAATCGGTTATATTGGAGCTATATGATATAGTTGTCCGATCTGGATGAATCTTGAACTTTACCAACGTGAAGACCAAAGAAGCATCTGATGAAAATTTCAGCTCTCTCTAGCTTTTAAGACTTCTGAGATCTTTCTGTTGAATTAGACAGACGGACAGCAGATTCTCCTTGTCATGCTGATCAGGAATATATCTACTTTGCATATTCGGAAACGCTTCCTTCTGTACGTTGTAAGCTTCCTGAAATAATGAATATACCATCACCATTTTTTTTTTAATGGTGTAAAGATCCAATCAATTACATTTTCCATATGAAAAATCTTAATTACAAAAATTTCAACAGCGCAAATTGAAATATTATAAGTTAACATCATCCAGAGCTAAAGTAGACAGTTAATAGATGGTTTTGGAAACTGGCAGAGGTTCCTCTAGAATAGTCCTAGAAAGTATATATATATAATATACCACGACCTCAAAAAAATATCTTCACAGAGGTACAGACCTATCAGTTAAAATCTTCAGAAGATGTTGACTGTGATGTAGACATGAAGGAGCTGTTCGCGTCAAGACTACCGGTAAGGCATTACCTTTATGGTAAATTCTAAACAATTTAACGAAACCACGGCGGTCCATTTCAAAATATTTGCAAATTATCACAATCCGCGAAACTCTCAAGAAAATGCAAAAGATAACATTCAAATCGTATAAAAACAAGAAAGCAAGGCTAGTTTCGGCTTGCCGAATCTTATATATCATTCACATTGTAAATGTATAATAACGGTGTAATTTAACTTAACATTTCTTGTACTTAGTTCGTGCATAGCTTCACGTAGCATCTGAAAGACACGATATTTAGGGGTCATTCGGCGAGAAGAATGGGGACCAGCAGAAACTTTGCAATTTACTTCCTTATTTCTCGCACAAGCAAGCTCTTTCTTGCATGAAGATCGCGTTGTTCGCGTGTTGGCTTTAGTAAAATCATGATTGTAAAATAATGTTGAATATGCTTACAATTTGTTTTCAAATATTTCATTATATTTTTCGTAATTTTTACAAAATTTATTAGAGTGTTTGAAATATATTGCTTTGTTTTCATGGAGAGCCTTCTCTCTCTTCTCAAAAAAAGTCGTGGTTTTCCAAACTGAATCCAATCCAATCCAGGTGATTTTTAAACTCAATCAGCGTGTAGGTATAAAGGGCATCAGGTAAATTTAAGCACTGTTGCTCTTAAGATTTCTGAGATCTCGGAGTTGAAACAAACGGACGGACACACAGACGGACGGGCATAGCTATATCGACGGGCATAGCTCGTTCTGCTGATCAAGAATTCATATGGTCAGAAACACTTCCTTCTGTGCTTTGCAAGCTCCATGACTAATTTTCACATTTTTAGAAAATATTAACGATAACCAAATCAGATCAAATCTCAAGACATATTTTATTAACGAATATGTCGTGGATATTTCTGTAATATAAAATGCTAGAATGCAAACCAAACCTCATTGAACCTGGCTCCCCAAAGGATTAGAAGGAAAAAGGTCGGAGATCCGAGTTCAAAATTCTTTCGTTTGCTTGGGTTGTCTGAATAAAGTGTCTGATAGATATAGACTTTGAAAAATTGGTTGCAATTGTAATTGTTATTGTTGAAATTTATGTGACTGTAGATATAGTTTTAAAAACGACTTCGTGAATATCTGTTTAGCCTACATTTATCTTAACTGAATATTTCCATTACTAGCCGAAGTAACTGAGTCTTCACTGCGAAAATGAGCCGCAATCGTAATGTTAAATTGCGGACACCCACACGAATGCGTATCATTTGCTTTCCATTTTAATTGCTGCTCATGTCAGAGACATGGATGAACAAACAATATCAACTGAGTGACCTACAAAACATTGAACCAAAAACCCGCTGAGAGTTGAGAGCTACAAAACGCCATAGGCGGCGTCAATTTTTTCTTTTTGGCCGGCAGGCAACGTCCATTAGAAGATCGGGTTGGGAAGGTTGGGGGAATTAAAACAATGATCAAAAAGTTGAATTCAAACTGAAACCGATTCGATCGACAAACCGTACTAATAACTTTCGGAAAACGATGAGTTTTCAAAACAGTCGACAGGAAAAAGCAAGATCCATCCAATCCCAGGGGCCACCGCGAATCGAGTGGAGTCGAGACGAGAGTCGAGTTGAGTCGGTGAATATTAAAAGCCCACAAATCGCGCCATGGGGTGCAACAACATGCAGATGGACATGACTGGAAATGGAATGACGACCATGTCAAACCCACACGTTAAGTTATGAATATTGGAAGCGACTCTCAGGTGTGGATGCTCCGTGCCAAGCCCCAAGCTTGCCCCTCCGTCCCAATCTGAGCCATGAGATAGTCGCGTTTATCATTAGCTAACGTTTTTAATTTCTAAATCAACCAAGATTCTTGTGTCGCTTTGATGACG
Source organism: Hirtodrosophila duncani (assembly GCA_037043425.1). Lineage (NCBI taxonomy): Eukaryota > Metazoa > Arthropoda > Insecta > Diptera > Drosophilidae > Hirtodrosophila > Hirtodrosophila duncani. The sequence continues at coordinate 4,041,379 of JBAMBM010000194.1, forward strand.
TGGCTCATTTGAATGTTCATTCAAAAAGCTGTGTACAACGGAATTGTTGTTTTAAACGTTTAATCGATTTTTGTACACAATGCCTGGCAAAGATTTGTACTTCGCCTCCTGCTGTGCGAGCTTTGTGTGAATTCGGCTATAGCTATACATATATACAAATATAGCTGGGTAGATAGATAAAGGGAGAGAAAGAGAGGCAGCAGCCACCCACAGGATTTTAGTGTTTGGATGAGATACAAAAGTTGTGAAATGTTCGAAAATGTTAAATATTTGCCATTGGACGGGCATGAGTTGGCTGCTTTCGAGAGATTTATGATTTATGTATGCTTCACGGTTTCAAAATTCTTTTATTTGGCATAAACATAATTTTCATTACCATAGCAAATTAGACAAGGTGCTGACGCTTATTGAGCGGCCAGTGCCATACGAAAAAGGCAAAAAAGTGATATAAATTTACAGATTACAGCTTGGGTTTACAAAACTAAAGTTAGACCCACGCTCAGTTGTAGCCAACTGGCAAGATGATCACATATACGAGTATATAGAAAATGTCCACTTTATGCGTACCCTTTAATAACTGTCAATGTACTCAGCGGGAGATCTAAGAACAAAGCCGCAACATCAGCTAGCGCTATAGACTGTGGCTTACAAACTGTGGCTTAGCTTCAAATGTCAACAGCTCTAAGCCGCAAACTCTTTCTACAATAGATTCTGGCTTAAGACTGTGCCCTGTTGTTGCTGTTGGTGTTGTTGTCTTTTTTTCTCTCTTGACATCATCGATCTTGACCCGCCCCAGTTGTTGATCCCCCCGAATAAGAAAATGACGCCACGAGGCGCAGCTTATGAATATTCAACGATTTCGGATTATTGGGAGAAAGAGATATAAAAAACGAAGGCATAAATATTTAAGCGTTTAAAACGTCGAATGCCTGCAAAGGCAACTATAAAAATATTCATATTTCAATAAATGATTTTTCATTAATAATTCACTAGAAAATTGAAAACACAAAAAAAAACCGGTGGGGTCAAATTTAAATATCTAACAGAATATGTGTTGACGCCTACCAGAAAAAAAAATAAAACTTAACTATGCAACATGTATCCTTAATTGAGAATGTCTTGTGAAGTAGTTAAAGTTGATGTTGTATTTGGATTTGGTGATTAAGTAAACATTATAAAATTGTTTGCCCTGAGTACTATAAATTTGAATCTATATGTGATAAATATAACTTCAATGTTATCATATGACAGCATTCACAGCAGTCCTCCACAGCTCAATCTCCACATGACATGATGCGTATTTAAAACAGCTCTATACTTTGCCAAGGCTTTAAAGGCTTATCTATAATTTGTAATAACTTCCAGCTGCCTAGTTTTCGCTTTCACATCCCATCTAACGTCCCACACAAAGTGTTTCATATTTCCAACGCGTGCCAGTTGCTTTTGCATTTGGTCAGCCGGCTTGATCATCTTGCAGTTGCAACAGCTGGCTGCCTTGACCAGGACCAATGCTTTGTGCAGATTTCCATGCTCATAATTGGCTTGACACACGAAAAACTCAAAAGTCTAAAGAGCATCTAATGTTCTAATGTCTAATTGACAACTGGCAACTGTGGCGTGACAATGCTGACAAGAAGTCTACGCCTCAAACCAAAGACAAAGAACAATGAGAGCCTGACAATGAGAAAAGAAAAAGCGGACCAAACCAAACCATAGGTAAACCTCTAAAGCCGAAAATGCATCTTGACTTGAGCCAATTGCCCCGATCAGGCACAAAAGAGAAACAAATATCACACCTTTGTTTATTTCCCCCCTCAGCCCGTCTTAAACAAAAGCCAGAGATAAACAAACCTCTAGACCTTTCGAGTGGAAGATGTCGCTGCTGGTCAGTTGTTGAATTGCTGAGAACATAGCTGTTGTTGTTGGGTTGCGCATGCGTCCAGAGGTCTGCAATTTCCCTCTAGGGAGAAACGTATCAAAATTGCCAGGCAGCCAGTCTTTGAATTTTTAGCAGGTAAATGTGAAAAATCCTAAAAGGAAAATGCGAAATGCGAAATGCAGACGCCAGGCTGTCAGCCAAAAGGGAAACCGCACAAAGGCAAGACGTCGAACTCGACTCGAGTACGTGTTGTCCTCTACACCATTGTTCATGGAGTGCATCCGCATCCACAAAATAGTCCTTAAAGGACGCTTAGTTGGCTTACAAATGATGCATGGGCTGGAGGGGGGCACAAGAACGACACGGCGGCAAATAAAATTGTAAAATGCCACAAATCATTGCAGCCTCCTAACTTTATATTGTATACAGAGGGAGTGAAATACCCAAAAAAACCGCCCCTAAATTGTAAGGGCAATAGCAGGGACAGAGACAGGGACCGGGCTAGCCTGCATGCGCTAGTCCTCTACCCCTGCCCTTTTGTCACTTGGGCTAACAATCCATGACGACAAACCATTCGATTTTATTTTATACTAATTCCACAAAACTTGCAATCGTTTGACAAAATAAATGTTTTCAAGTCCAAATTTGACTTCCGTTTGAAAATGTATCCATGTGTGTGTGTGTGTGCATGTGAAAATATTGTTATTTAATTGTTTGACAATTGCAAATTGCCAAAGCTTTTTATCTAAACAAATGATTTTTGTCTTCCTACACAACTCCCCCCTCATCGTCAGCATCAGCATCAGCCTCAGCCTCATCTACACTTATCTTAAAGATCTCAACACAGTAGCCAATCTAGTATGCTCGAGCTTGGCCTTAACTAATGCTCTCATTCTGGTTTAAAAGTCGCCGCCAAATTCTAAATAAATTATCAACTGAAAGACACATAAGTTTCAGAGCCTGGTGGCCCAAAACTTCAGCTTAAAAACAACTTGATTTATTGTTAAAAATTTGCATTAAATAAAAGAAGCGCGCCTTTTGTGTGTCAATAATAAAAAAGGTAAAACTACAATATTAAAATATTATTATTAATTTATGCAAAATGCAGATTTAACTAATTAATTGTAGTCAATGTTCAATAAAATCACAAAAACACAACCAACCAAAGCTGTGCACAATGCAAAACTCATAAAACGTTGGGCTGTAAAAAAAATATCAAACCCCAGCCCAATGTTGAAGTCGACTTATTGATGTTTAGTGGCTGTGACATGTTGACGAAGAGACAAAAGCATTCAGATTCGGTTTCAGATTCACAACCCCAAAAATACATACACATATACAGATACACAGACACAACCACAGATATAAACACTTGAATCTCCACTCAAGTCGAGACTTTATGATGAATGCCTTAAAAATGCGAAGCTCACAAGCCAAAGAATTATGCAAAAAAAAACCAAAAAAGAAAAAAGGGACGCTAAACAAGAAACGCGTGTCGAAATCATTTGATTTTGATACTTCGATATCATAAAGTCAGTCAGATCAGTCAGCATCCAGTGAGGCTTTATATCGGTCGAAGCACAAACTGAGAACCTATGCAAGTTATATACCTTTTTTTTCTCTCACCCGCTCAGTTAGTCAATCTGTTTGCACAACTGTCGCTTAAAATTTATGCAAAAAAGTAATATTAAAAGCTTAAAAGCAGAAAACATGGTAATATAATTGTGGGTCATTGTGTTTTCTATTGCAAAAAGAAATATATAAATATGTGTATGGCTAAACGCTAAAACTCAAGATCAAGTGCAGGTGTTGTGCTTTGGGATCGGGATCTTGCAGTTTCTGTTAAAGTTTCAGCATGTGTTGCGACACGCAACAACAAACTTTTCAGCCCCCACCAACGATTCACACCCGAACGTCACCCCAAATGTCAACATTTAAGCTTAGAAAGGCCCACCTATGACCCACCTAGCTGAACTATAAGATTGAAAGAAAACTAAATAGTTTAAAAGGTATTTCCTTCAACTATAGCAATAGGCAGCGAAGCAAACTTCTGTCTAATTACCATCAAAAATTTAGTGCGTGCAATGTAATATACGAACTTTAATATACATATACATGTACAAACATACAACACATTCGCATTCCAGGAATTCTGTTTGTGAGTGAGAGAGGCAGAGCACAGGGCTAGCACAAATAACGCTGCTCTGTTTGCAAATACTATTTTGTTATCGCCATCTATTGGAAAAGGGTTCATTTATATGTCTTTATAAGGGAGCTACACTTTATAGTGGTCTGATTTGGTTTTTACATATGAACAGCTTACAGAAAAAAGAAGTCTACGGTGAAAATTACAACTCACAACTCAGAGAGTAGTTCGCATAGAAACAGACGGACAGGCGGACGTGGTTTTTTCTACTCGGCTTGTGACCAAATTGTTGTACCCTCTGCAATGGTGTAAAAACACTGTATACGAAGTTTCCAGAAAACAAATGCGTTGGCATATAAACTTTGACCTCTGTTGTTAGGTATTTCTATATTAATTTTTATAAAACAGCTCCTCAGTGTTCGCTTTGTTTTCGAATCAGTCACTAAGCCCAAGAGTTTTATTAATCGTTTATAAAGAGGAGTATTAGACTCAAATCGGAAAGCCTAATAATATTAATATTTAAAGCCAACTGCCTCCCAAATGTGTATCCAAAACAATAAGTTCGCCACTGGGTTAAAATATTAATTAAGTAATAAAATAAAATATCAACCCATTCATAAACGATCACTTAAGTTCAAAAATTTGCAATCGTCCTAATAAAAACCTTCGTTTCTGGCTTTTAATGTTAAAATTTTGAAATGTTAATGCTAATTTTTAAATATATTATTCAAAAATTTATATAGCCCCATATAGCATTCTATTAAACATACTCACAACTTTATAAAATGCAATAATTTATATATTTAATGTGGATTTTCAAATGAATATATTCCCATATCGAAATGATCAAGATATAAAAATTGTTTAATCAAATTATGCACTCCCTCTGTAAGCAATTATAAATTATAAAAGTCTAATTAAAAAGTTGTAAATGATATATGAAGATTAGGACAAAAGAAAACCCTAATACAAAATGACAATATTATTAGCAAATTTAATACGTAGTAATATACATCTATATATATTTGTCGGTGAAAACAGCAGTCATACTTCAGTTAAAAAAGATAATCACTTACAAATCATATCAATAATTAATATTTAGTCTAAAAACTATGCAAACTACACATGCCTAAGTATCGGCCTATAATTAAAATGAAAGTTTCAAACTGCACAAATAATATGCGTCACAAATAAATCAGTTTCCCAAAGAGGAGTATTAACCTTTTAAGCATTCCTACAAGAAAAGTTATGGCACTTTCGCAGCTCTTAAGAGCTTCTTAGACATGCTCCGCATAAAGTAAAACATAAACATAAAATTTAGCTTATCAATTTTAGAAACAGAAAAGAAAACATAGACAGACAGAAAATTAGACAGACCTATAATTTATATGCTCGATGTTAAAAACACAGAAACTCTGAAATCAAAATTGGGCAGCTGCCGACTGCCGCAAATGATCCAAACACGAATCGAGATTTGAAACAAGTTCACGAGAGCAAAAGCAACAACATCAAAGTGGAGCCTAAGCCCTATAGTGTAGACATGATGGGTAAATCGAAAAGCCATTTTCAGTTTGCCACCGCTTGGTGTTGTGTTTTCTTACACTGACAGAAAGAGTATATCAGGCATGTCATAAAGCTTATACTTGTACATTCATACTTATGAGAACGATTGTATTTGCGACTTGGAACTCTTAGTATATAGGTATATATAGTTTGAGTTATTTCATGTGCTCAATTCGTAGCGTATTAATGGCCACTTGCCCAAGTCCACTTTTATTCAGAGTCAGGCGTCTGTCTTGGTCGAGAAGTTATTGGTTTTTTTAGGGCGAAATAGTCAGGGATCGAGTTTGAATAATGTTTAGACTAAATTTTTGGAAGAAATTATGCTCATAATTAATTAACGTTAAGAATTACCATTAGTAAATCAAAATTAACGTTTACTTAGTGCTAGAGTCTGTTGAGAATTCTAATTACAAACACAATGTTTCGTCTTTCTTCACTAATGATTAGTTATTTGGATTTTTATATATGCTAACTAAAGCTTTATACTGTATATCATTTGATTATGCGTATGATTAGAGTGTATGTAACTATCGACTAACTGGTAATATAGTTTGCATACCCTTTTTTGTGGTGGTTTCTCGGAATGTCGTTGACGTTTTTGTCGTTCGCTTTGAAATTTAATATCAAAACGTTGTCTATGCAAATGAAGATTGCCACCTGTTTATGTTTATGGCAAATGGAAATGGCAGCAACCGACGAAGACTCAGTAGTCGATATCCACAAAAAAAAATAAAATAAAATAAAAATAAAACGGTATAAGCTGCATAAGGCAAAAGCCAACAATCTGAATCTGTAGACGAATCCAAATCCAAACGATCTATCAAGTGGCATACGCACATATGGGTTTGAGCTTACTCGATGCTGCCGCTTCTGCTGTCGGTATATGTGTTTTTTGGATAATCTTGGTGGGAAAAACGTGAGAACGATGTCTGTCCGTAGTATGCAAATCACTTTCAGAGCAACAGTTCCTCTTTTTCTCCTGCCCCGCCGTCGGGTTCCCAATAAAATATACGAAAACTAAAACGAAGAAAGTATTAAAATAAAATTTATATCGTATGCGTTCTGGCGAGATACACAAACTCCGAGTCAGAGTCAGAGTCAGAGTCACAGTTATAATAAAACGCGGCTGGGAGTGCACACAAAAGGCCGGTGTTTGCCAACAACAACAAGAACACCGCCTTATGGTGGCTGTAAAACACAACCAGTCCGACAGTCCAGTCTGTCCACAGAACCAAGATGATCTCGAGACTCGAATTGATGCTGAGTTGAGTTGAGTTTTGTGTTTTGTAGTGTAATAAAGTGCGACATTTTAAGTCGTCGCCGATCTTTGGGTAATAACTTGTCAACACCGGGTCCACACACATTGGGTGCCCGTGCCCCTTTTGGCAGCCCCACAGTGAAGACAGACTTCGTCATCGAAAGAAACAAACAGGCAGAAAAAAGTGAAAAAAGAAATACAATTTTATATTCATATAATTTTATACAATTTTGTTAGGGTTTGGCATTTTAACGATGGCTTATATATTATGTTAAAAATAACACTTAGCTTGACGGCGTCATAAAGATAATTTGTTTTATAACTCAAATTGATTTAAGTTTGGATTTTTGCAATTGTTGTCTATCGGCTACTTAACGCTTCTTTGCCAACGTAAACAAAACAGAACAAAACAAATTAGCTGCCAGCTGCAAATAAGCAAACTTTTTCTTCTTATTTCTTGGACTATAAAGCACTCTTGGGCAGTTGTTGCCTCCATTGGGCTGTAAAATATTTTACGATGTTACGCCAATGTTAGCCCAACATCGGAAAGGACCAGACAGAGAGAGAGAGAGAAAGAGAGAGAGTAAGAGACAGAAACGAGACCCATCACAAGTCCCAACATAATCCGCGATGTGCGTGCTTTTCCCTATCGTACACCCCCACCTCTCCAGTTGCTGCCCCTCTGGAGTCAGCAAAGAGTTGTTTGCCATCATAATATTTGCCTAGGCTGAAAAGCTCCTGCAGGTGGCAAGGGGAACGTGGGATGTGGGATGTGGCATTGGGTGTGCGATGTGTGAATATGTTGTGAAAACTGAATGGCATATGCACATTTTGTCGCCAGTGATAAAATTTAATAACGCTGATAAATTTAGCAAAAACATGTCGGTTCCATTGACATAAAGCGGTAATTAAATTTGCCAGCGTCCCCAGGATCGGTGCAACCAAAAAACAAAAAACAACAACAATGGATGACGATGATGCCAGCAAACTGTGTTCTTGTTGTTGTTGCTTTTGGATTGTACAGTGTGTAATGCCTCAAGGAAACCAATATAAACTAGATAGAGCTGCTTCAATGTGACTAGTTTTTGGGTGGACAGAAAGTTTGGAAAGTTTGGAAAATATTTTTTTAAGTTTTATTTGTGTTTAAATATGATTAAATATTTTGTTAAATTTTAAAATTAAAATATTCTGAACTTTAATAATAAATAGAGTATAATTTGGATATGTAAATTCAAAAACATAACCAATATGTTTTCTAGATCATGAGATTTTGAAATTGACGAACAAATTTTAATTATATGCACATTTTCCACAGAAACAAGAAAGGAAGGCAAACCGAAGCTTACTTTCCATTCAGATTCTAAATATATGTAAGCTAGCGGCCTACTATAATAAGTCAGCGGATGATTAGATTTGGATAAAACACAAAAAAGTTATGCTTCTAAGTATTCATTCCGGAACAATCGGTTATATGAGAGCTATATGAAATAGTTCATCTATCTCGATGATCTGATCTGCAGCTTATAAGACTTCTGAGATCTTTGTGTTGAAACAGACAGACGGACAGACGGACATGGTTATGTAGAATCCCCTTGCTATGCTGATTAAGAATATATATACTATATGTAGTCGAAAATTTCAATTTCATTCATTCCATCTACGTTTTTAGTGTATAAGCTGAACTTAAGGAAAATGCAATGATATTCGAAAAAGTTTACAAAAGTTTACTCTAGAAACTTTACATTAGAGAAGAGCAGAGCTCTTTTGTCTATGCTTCGTTTGTAACTTTTTGGTCTTTGTCCATGAAATAATGAAAAAGCCCAACGTAAGAATCTATTTTCCTCAATTTACAATACCTAAAGAACTCTCAACAATCATCTTAATCTACGTTCACTGTATTTCTATAGCTTTCACCTGCATGCATATATAGTAGGCTGCATTCTCTCTGAATTTTGTCTGTTCTGTATCTGTTCCTGTTCCTCTGTTTGCCCTGATTGCTCTGTTATGGTTGGCCATCCATTTGATTGGATCAATGGGCGCGACAACAGGCTGAGAACTGTACAGATCCCTCCATAGTCATATAATCCCCATTCAGTTTCACCTTAACAGTTGGCTGATGAAATATTTGTAAACATTTAGTCAATTTATGGATCGTTCGGGCATTGTATTAACGTATTAACGTATATAAACCGCATAGGTATCAGTGTGTCCAGCGTGGGCGCTGGCTCTTCATTCATAAAAAGCAACTCGCAGGTCATTAAATAACAATCAACTAAGGCGACGACGAGATGATCTTAATGCCAAACAAACGCCGACATGTGGATTTTACATTTTCGTTAATATTTTAAACATTTTTCAATATTAGGCCCACGCAAAAGCAAAATCAACAAAAATGGTAGCTCTAATTAAAGAAAAGCAGCAATATTTTTTAAAGCCAAAGAAAATATAAGCAATGCCTGGAACAGATAGCGGGCTTATAAATCAAAGAAATGTTGAAAAATGGCACAACACTTTTGTAAGAAAAATATAGCAACATGATTTTGCCATAGCCTTCATTGTTAACTGGCGCTTAATGCTGCATTTTGATATTGTTGTTTGTTGTCAATTTTTGTAAAGCGCCTTAAATATATCCCAAAAGACCTTAGAAAAACATAGGCCAAGACTGCCACAACGAAAACTAAAAAAAAGGAAAACAAACTAAAAATAAAAAAATAAACTGTACGAGCAGAGCAACAAGTGGTCAAGTGGATTCAGTTATTGTTGTTCCTACAACTGCTGATATAGCCTATATATATATATATATATATATACATGTACTCGTACTTATACCACCATATCACTTACTCATAGACTTGTATTTATTGTTTGTATATTTTCTATCAAGCGGCTTTGTCATGTCTTTTTTTTTTTGGGACTCCGCAACATTCTCACGCTGTTTTCATTTGTTGATTTTCATTATTTGTCCCCCAGTCTCAAAATGAGATGACAAGTCACAACCACAACCAATTCAATTCACAATTCACTGAGGCAGCCAAGGGCTTTTGTCTGCCTTCTCTAGCGATTGATTCAAAAAGTTGAAATCGTTGTCTCCGTTTACTTTTGCGTCTGCGTATGCGCCTTCAGCTACCATTTGATGATCGCTCAATTTGCGCAATGACGTGAAAATTGTCTTTGGGTAATCGATCTTTGAGACTTGCACTGAAGATGATACAGTTTTTTTTTCATTCGGCGTGACTCTTGTTTGAATTCCGATCACCGGCTACTGTTAGAGCTCAACTATGTATGTTTTTATCAATTCCTGAAATGATCAATTGAATTGCTTTCATGGCAGCTCGTCGCATTCAAATCGAGTTCTCTTTACTCTCGTACTCACACACTCCTAAAGTAATGCCTTCAGCTTGTTCTCTGCTTCCATTAAATGGCAGATTGTAAAATTTTATTGCATACTCTTCTGCGTGTTTCTTGTTGCTGTCTTGTGTTTTTATAGTTCTATCTTACCCTCTTGCTGTTGTTGTTAGTTTTTGTTTCCCTCTCATTTTATATAGCGTCCAGTCCAGTCGTGTTATTTATGACATTTGAGCAAAAGTTGCAAGGTGGAAGTTTTTTCTTTGAAATGTGGAATTTTTATGACACTCTGAATGCCTAGGGTAAATGGCCAATTGAAGGGGGGAATGCTTATATGATAACAACAGACAGCGCTCGCAAATGCCAGGTCTGACTATTTATCCCCGCAGAGATCTAAGAATAAGCGATCTGCCAGCGATCTGCTAGGCCGTTTTTTCAGCCTCTCTACTATTTTTTTAATATCTCATTTGTGACCAGCATCAGTTCCCTTTGAGCTACCTCACTTTGCAGGCCCGCAGCTAATATACCATAAGCATCAGCCTCATTAACAGCCTCAAAATATATCTTTATCAACAAATCGCTGCTTAAAGTTTTTTTTATCGATTTGTTTTCAATTCTTACTTCTGCTTATTCAATATGAGTTTTATCTTTTGTATATTTATCTAAGCTTTAGCATAGAAATTTTTAGTCTTTAGTTATGCATGAGATACTACATCTTAATATGAACGCCAAGTATTATGTTAGCTAAAATTTCATTTCGAAAACCAAGAAAAGACTTGCCCAGTGTATTGGTATGCTTCTCTATTATATGCGCTGCTCGGAAATGCATACAAATGAATTAAGATAAGTAAGGTTTAAGCAAAAATGCATGGCGTACTATATTTGGGGTATACAAATCTCTAGAGATTTCGTGACACCCTCCATTGTATACCAGAAAACTTTACATAAATTCAGTTATTTCGCTTGATGATTTCAAACGCACTTTTGATATTCTGAAGTAAGTTACTGTCCTAACCGGCTTGAGGTCAACCAACTTATGAAATAGAAAGGTCGCCAAAGACCATACTCAAGATATTCTGAAAAGCTACATATAGCTCTGAGCTCTGACTTCGGCATGTGTCGGGCTTGTGTCGGTTTGGTCAGACTATAGTATTTGGCTCTCAGAGACTAAGCCTGACAATTGACAATCCCTGCACTAGAATCTGTCAATTCCATGTAGTATGCCCTCTGTCTGCCTGAAACAACTAGTGAAGTCAGTAGAATGGAGCTATGGAATAAAGGTTTATCTTTCACCTTTCAAAGTGAATGTTATTTATTATTAAATTCTATTTGCATTCCTTTTGTTTCTATTCTGTAGCAATTTAAAGCTTTGACATTTAGCCACACAAAGGCCCATTATATAAAAATTCATAGTCAGATTTATGCAGTTCAACCAAAATACAAAAAAAACACACACGCAACCGCAACCGCAACTCAAAACTCAAAACTCACGACACTCACGAGTAAATTACAGTCAAATGACATGCTCGCCAAAAATGCCACTTCAGTGTCTGAATATATGTCTATCTATCTCTCCGTCTCTCCGTCTGTCTGTCTGTTGGTCTGTCTGTGTGACAACTGACATATTTTTAGAAGTGGGCATAGACATGAAAACAACAACAACAACACCAACAGTATAAACGTATGCAACAACAAGCCTGGCTGGCTCGTTCCTAGTCAAGTTAACCGTCTCCTGGTCTGCGGCCTTGCATATGAGCGTGTGCGAGTGTGTATATATATGTATGTCATAACGGGCGTTGGGAAAACAAATTGCTAAAAACACCCCGAAAACCAAAAATGTACCCTGAGCTGAGCCATACTGCTGCTGCTGTCGCTGGTCCTGCGAAAAGTTAAACGAAAGTGACAAGCAGGCAACGCGCAGGCTCGTTGTAGCTACATGGCTTGGGACTGGGTAAGGGCAGGGGGGCAGTTGGGTAGGGGTAGGGGTATGGGAGGTCTCGATTAAACGTGTCACACGAGTAGGCAGTTGAGGCTGAGCGCAGTTGAAAAGTTAAATGGCAGCGGCGCAGCAACAGCAATAAAAATGAGCAGCGAAGCCAAACCGAGCCAGCCATCATGTTAGCATGTAGTTACAGATGCATATATGTATCTCATAGATGCGCACACACACACACATGTTGATCTCTGCCGCTGTTGCTGATGGTGGCCATATTGCAGTTTTATGCTTTACCATTTTTATTACAAAGGAATTTCATATCTGCCAACCCCTCGAATAAACTCAAATAAATGTATCCATGTATCTCTGTATCCGTTAGTTTGCAGCTTGTAGCTGCTACAAATTGTCATAAATTATTATCATAGATATACATACGATATTTTTGCCTGTTCTCTGCCGTGTGCTTCTGGTTTTTCTATTGACTCACTTTTGTGTAAGTTTTACCCACAAACATTTTCTATGCTCTTGGTATTGTTTTATTAATTGCTTTAGTCGGAGTATATATATATATATGTATATATATCTCTTTGATCTATTGCCGCCCTTTGGGTCTAGTCACCTCCAAGTTTTTGTTTGAATAAGTATGTATTGTTGTTAATGCCTTGCCATTTGTATTTATTTTACGTATTTTGTCAATGGCAGTTTCTTTTTTTAATTTTGTTGTTCCTCACTTTTATGCCCTTGCAGTGGGTATTATAATTTCGTTACACTATTTGTAACGCATTAAAGGAAGCATCTACAAACTACATATCTTTAGATATTCATATTTAACCTTGTTCGTCTGTGTAAATGCAAAATTACAGTCACCTTTAAGTCACCATAGAGCCGAACATTTTAGTAGATCTCACACTTAACTGCAGGCTTCCTCTATATTTGCTTCAGCTTTGTGGATCTACAACACATTGCTTTTATCTTTGTTGATGGAATTGTACATTTCAGAGAACATTTATGAAAACGAGTCTTATAATAGAATCTAAGGAAGGGAAGGGTATAAAAGCACTGACCAACCTGAAGCTGATTATTCATTCATTTTGTAATATTTTATTTTTGTCGGCACAACCAAAAGTTGCTTAATAACAAGTTGACATACGTTTCAAAAGTTAAACGACAATTATTTGTAGCTACAATTGTTTTGCAGTAATATCAACAGCAGCAGCAGAAGCAGCAGCAGCAACAACAACAACGACAACAGTAATTAATTTCATAAATAAAAACGGTAAATTTATTTTCACTGCCGCTTTGATTAATGGGAAAACAATTTGAAGCCGCCATCGTCGCCGCTTGTTTTGGTTTCATTTTATTTTCATTCTCTGTGTTTGTGTTCTCCAATTCTTTTTTTTAGGTTTATTTTTTATTAATGAATGGAAAATATGCAAAATGCTTGCCATTAATTATATGTTTAAAGCTTTAATGCTGGACTTGCACTGAATTCATAAAAGAAACAAAATCAATACGCTACGGCACGGTATGTCAATTGGAGCATAAAGCACATTATAATCAAAAATTAATTGAAATGTTGTTAAATAAATACAAATAATAAAAAAAAGGCGAGCCTAACTTAATGATAAGCAAATACAAAATGCACCATCAAATGCTCTTCTTATACCATATTTAATAAGAAGCAGATAATAATTAAAGCTAAACAATATTGATGGCATAATGTTAATCTGGTATCTTCTAAAACAAAAAATTCAAATAAAATACTAATAAATTTAAGATGTAAGCACTTGCATTTCGAGCTAACTCCTTAAACTTTCAACCGAACACTAAGAAGCTGCTTTGAAAAATTCAGCATGCAAGTGGTCTAAGTTTGTATAACAATGAAATTCGCCATTTAGGTTCATTAGAGCCAACATGTTAATACGAAAAGGGAATTTATTGTAAGAATCTAAAAGTTGAACCCGTACAATGTCGAGTGGAAACTTTATTTTAAAGAAAAATCTAAGTCATTTATGCAAAGAAATTAATTTAAGGCTTTCCTTCACTCATGTTTTCGGAATGCAAAAACACGACTGCATTTTCAATAGATTTTGATTTCTATCACATGTCTTATTCAGGTGATTTTTATAGTATAAGAACCCATTCTCAGTCTCATGTTTCTAGCCTTCAAACTTAGCTTGGCCTGACTTCAACTGGGTTAAAACAGTGTTAAAACTTTGTTGAAGAAATCGTTTCCAAAATATCCATTCAATTAGATATCTTAAGTGCCCCTCATATATTACATATGCTTTTCAGGCTTTCAAAAAAATGTCACGCGTATTTAATAAATGCAATTACGTATATTTTTGGTAGCTGTTAAAATAATTGTTGATATCGACACATTGTACGTAACGCTTTCAAAACACAGAAAATCAATTTAAAATATACATATTTATACACGTATATGTATGTATGTGTGTGCGGGCTTACAATCTTTGGGTACTTTATGAAACGATATAAAATTTGTTTGAAACACATTTAAAACGGCGTAACATGCAGTGGGACATATGCATATTCATAAGTCGTTCGAACGATCGGCCAGCTCATAAATTAAAGCATTTCGTTGTTGGCTATAACCAAAATATCGAACACAGTGAAGCAGTTGCCGTAGAGAAAAAAAGGAGACACAGATGATAATAAAAATAATATCAGGCAACAACAATTAGCATAACATTTTCAAATTTATGGTTCAATTTTCAAAACAAAACAAACTCGTCTTTCGATAATGTTTCCGAGATCCACATCGCGGCCATTTGTTGTTGTTCACATTTAAGTTGTTATTGTTGCTGTTTTTTTTTTCCTATTGGCATTTTAATAAAACATAAGTTAAATGTTGCAGTGAAGAAATAAAACAGAAGCCGCCGGGACATTTGGTAGATTTATTGGGCGATTTCATTTGAAGGCTTAACAAAAGAAGCGGGTGCTGGGGCTGCTGCTGCGATTGTAGAGCATTGAGTGGCGTCGATCCGGTTTTCTATTTGAACCTTATTTTGCGGCATTGGATCAAAAGATTATAAATATATACAAATGTAAAACCATTTGCATGCGAAAATGTAGAATGTAGTTAAATATAGTTAAGTATATTTAAACAAAACCTGATATCGCTTATCATACTTATTTTGCCTCACTTTCTTAAATTTCAGACTGAGCTGCGTTCCTGCGCAGCGTGCGGTGAACCAATCTCGGATCGATTCTTTCTCGAGGTTGGTGGCTGCTCCTGGCATGCCCATTGCCTCAGATGTTGCATGTGCATGTGTCCGCTGGATCGGCAACAGTCGTGCTTCATCAGGGAAAGGCAGGTCTATTGCAAGGCCGACTACAGCAAGTAAGTACATGCATAAATATACTTATTTAATTCAATCCGAGCCATCAAATTGTTAAAAACAAGAAATTTCTAAAAAAGATTTTATGGCATTTTTACGAGTCTCATCTGGCATAGCTTAGCTATATTATATCATTGCTAATTTTATGCTTAACTTTTACGGCTCTGGCAAGCATAGCAAATAGGATAGGAGAATACTACACAAATACCAAACACAGTTGTTGTTGAAACTTTCTCAGCTACCCTGCAAACAGTTTTTTGTTTTTATAGGTATTGCTATTCCCTTTCAATAACGTCTTTCTACTACACTGAGAACTTCTTTAGCAAAGAAGAAGTAAGTCACGATGTGATTGAAGAATGATAAATGGAAGAAGAAGATAAGTTCACAATTCAAAAGCCAAACTACTTTCCAATGTATATCCCAGACACTCTTACTGGGAATGGATGTGTAGAAGGAAAACTCCAAAATGTTTATTGGGTTTGTATTGAAAATATGCTGGGCTATGTAGATTCCTAAGCATTTTCCAGCTCTGGCTACATGTATTTATATGTACACAAGTGTGCACAAGTGTTTTTCCCACACTATGCGAGAGAGTTCGATTTGAAGTTCCAACTTTAACTTGATAAAGTCTAAGGTTAATTGTAACAATTCGAAAACGTTGCGACTTAATCCCTAAGATAAACAACACACACACAGAAACACACTTGCAACCAAAGATGCAGGCAAAAAGGCGTAAAAGAAACTTTCAGAAAAACAGAGAGGGAGAGCGAGTAAGAAGCAACCTTTAAATGCAAGTTGCAAGCAAAGTATCTTACAGATACAGAGATACAAATATATATATATACACATTACATAGATACATGCAGTCGTTGGGGCTGTCCGCAGCGGAAAACGGTGTCGACGTCGAACGAAATGAAAATAAACAAACAAACGCGCCGTGAGATGCTGTAAAAATATTTATTTTTCAAGTTAAGAATTTTAAGTGTGCATTGGTCGTTGGAGCTAGAGCTGGAGCTGTAGCTGGGATCTCTGTAACTGGGCACCACCGCTAATAGATGGAGACATCAATACAGTGCCCAGCGTCATCGTTTCATAGGGTTCAGCCACATGTTCCATCTCATCCATAACTACTTCCAAGTCCAATTCAATGCGTACACATACATACATTGTTGTGGTTGTAAAAATAAGCTTAAATCTAAGCAATAAGCTGCCAAAGTTGCCAACTCATTTGGAAAAACTCAGGCAGTCCGGAAAGCTGACGACTTCCGCTAAGAAATGGTAAACGCAAACACCAGGAAAACGAACTCGAGCCGCGTTGGGAAAACTGTCCAATTGAAAGGGGCGCAGCAAAATAGACTCAAATCCATTGATGATAATCAAATATGCATGACAACTTGTCAAGAGTCATATAGATGTTAAAGATGAAATACTTTTCTTTATGAACTTAGATACAGTTCATTTAATTGAAAATTCATTTTCAAAGGGCCTAACAATATTTGTACATTCATGTAAGCCATTTTTCAATGGAAAGCTGATACATGTTATCTTTCAACATATAGAAGATCACAAAGGGAGTAGGCAGGTGATGAGCCCGTATTAATGAGCTTTGAATCAAGGCTCTCTAGTACGCAAAACCTACGTATCCTAAGCCAGAAAGAGTCAAAGAACACAATAGCTGACATAGACAGTACCCTACGCATTTATGAGATAGAGAAATAGAAACACTGTAGCTGCACATAGGCAACAGCAAAATATTCGCATTGTGTTCAGTTTCATCAGTCTACTCTTTTGGGCATAATAAGCCTTCAATCCTACCACACTTGCCAAATTGAATTGAAATTGAAAATTTTCCTTACCTCATTATTGACCAGCTATTTCCGTTCTGATTTTAATTTGTTGCAGAAATTTTGGCGCCAAGTGCTCGAAATGCTGTCGCGGCATCTCCGCCTCGGATTGGGTGAGACGTGCCCGTGATTTGGTATTTCATTTGGCCTGCTTTGCCTGCGATCAGTGTGGACGGCAATTGTCCACTGGCGAACAGTTTGCGCTCATGGATGACCGGGTGCTCTGCAAGGCTCATTATCTGGAAACGGTCGAGGGTGGCACCACATCAAGTGACGGTAAGCGGAACAGAATGGCAATACAGAACTGAACAGAACCGAAATCGTACATAAAACAAAACAGAAAACATTGAACGACATTGAACGATAAAACAAGTTGAAAACAACAAGTGGCATGCTTGAGAGAGAATTCGTGTTCGAATCCGCGTCGGCTGCCAATTTGGAACGCTCCAGCTGCAGGCCCAGAACTAAGCGTCAGTGTGTCGCCAGTCCTCCGTCTTCCGTCGACAATTGCCCCTGATGAAATCGTGTCATAACTGAATGGTTGGGTCCCAGCACTCGTAAAACGTTTCAAAGCCAGGTCAATGGTCGTGTGGCGACGTGATCAGCTTGTACACTCACAAGCAATGCTGCTCGAGGAAGACCACCAGCAGCCATATAAGAGCACATACAGTCTTCTTAACACTATGACTCCAACTATAAACTATAAACACTTTTTGACATTTTCAATTTTGTTGACTGTCAAAATGCTTTTAGGGCGACTGACAATGAGAGACCTTAACTCATAGTCCCTGCAATTCCAATACCTCATGCTCTCTGTCTCTTTCTGTTCCTTCTTGGCCCCCCTCCTCCTGAACGCCTCTAGATGGCTGTGATGGTGATGGTTATCACAAGAGTAAAACGAAACGGGTGCGCACCACCTTCACCGAGGAGCAATTGCAAGTGCTGCAGGCCAACTTCCAGATTGACAGTAATCCGGATGGTCAGGATTTGGAGCGCATTGCGTCGGTAACTGGTCTGAGCAAGCGTGTGACGCAAGTGTGGTTTCAGAATTCGCGTGCGCGTCAGAAAAAACACATACATGCTGGTAAGAATAAAAGTAAGTAGTGGATTAGAGCCAGCATGCCTTGCAATAGTGCAGAGTAGTGTAGTATAGAGGAGCGTAGCTTAGTGTGTATCGTATAAGAAGTAGCTGTCAGCTGTCGAACTTATTGCAAAGATTTAATTCCAATACCATAAGATCACTAACAAAAGTATTTCGATTTCATCTTCTTCTTCCATTTTTCTCTCTTCTCAACCAACGATTTCTGATTGCAGTACGCGAACCGGAAGGAAGCTCATTTGCGCGTCATATTAACCTGCAGTTAACGTATTCATTTCAGAATAACGCACAGAATCCCATGCATATGAATGGCTCTAAAGCGAGTCTATATCCAGCCCATGGTGAGTAGTCTCAACACATCAAAGCAAGCCCCTTAAAATATCAACTCAGATTTGGTTTTCTCCCATAGAATCCTCCATGGATGAGCTGTCGCAGGACTCCAGTGTCCACTGCATGCCCAGCGAGGTGTGACTAGAGCAATCTACGCCAGCTCGAGCTCATCGTTAGCTTGAGATTTGGCGGCAACAGAAAGCTCGAAAGCAAAGCAAAGCAAAACGTCCTTTCCTAGTCAAAATTTTTGTGTAAAAGCGTCAAGGAAATCTACAAAATTCAAAGCGCCAACAAAATGCAAAGAAGAGCAAAGCATAATTAATAACAAGCAAAAAATCAACAAAATTTAAAATAACACGAAAAATTAAAGAACATCACAAATTGCAGCCCCAGTACGGTTTATGCTTTGAGCATCAATCGAATTCAGATCGAATCAATTCAACCTAAATAAAATCTCCAATTGCATTCTCAACACATTCCTGCATAGCCTTAAGCATTCACTTTAGTTAATTTAATTTTATTTAAATGAAATTTAAACTTAATTTAGTTTAATATGCTTAACTCTTAAGTGTTTTTTTCCAACTCTACCTATCTATCATTTAGTTTCTAAGTAGTTTAAAACACAAAAACACAAAACAAAAAACTAAAACAAAAACTAAAATCTGCTTGCCAAGGCTTATGTAAAATATTTATATACTTGTATATGCCTCTACATTATGAGAGAAAAGTTGTTATTGTTTATTTTCTTGTTTTTTAAATGTATAAACAAAAATCATAATATATATGTGAAAGAAATCCTTAATATATACTATAGTTGGCCAGGCAATTTGTAAATAGTAACGATCGCCGAAACAAATATATATGTAATGAAAAATGCAGAAAACACAAAACTAAAAAACTAAAACAACTAAATATTTAGTTAACAAAAATTATAAACAATTACAATTAAAAATGAAAGGAAATCAATTAAATGAAAAAAAATGAACTTTTTAAAAAGAAATCAATTATGTGTTTTGATTTGGTGAAGAGCTGGAGAAAGGAAACTGAGACAATTTGGAAAAAGAGAGTTTGCCTGGGCTGAAAACACAAAACCCATAACTTGGGTTTGCAAATCCATCTGGGAGGCCGCATCGCAATTTTCGAAGCCAGACCAAAATGTTTCCCAAAGTTTAAAGTTTAGAAACTATTTGCTTCTTCAATTTTCTTTGCTCTTGAGTCGATGGAATCTTAAGTATGTACATAATTTTGTAATACTGAGTTAAATAATTAAAAATATTCTTCGTTTTTCTTATCCAATATTCCTAATTACCAATTTGTATTATTCTACATAATGAAATCACTATAATAAGATGCTTTTCTATTTTCCAATAATACGTAAGCCACAATGGCGTCCTATGCCACTGTTAGGCTGACTTCGGGTCTTCATAGCATTTCTCCTTTTATTGGGAATCAATTCGAAGGTTCGCTCTTTGGCAGCTTTAACCTGGCGCCATCACTTTAATATTACTTTTGCCAGCACCTCATTAACTTATAAAACAATAGATCTTGTCGTTTATCCCTTTAGTTTAATCATTCAATTTGAAACTTTAATTCATCTAGACTCCAATTTAAGTATCATTAGGCATTATAACATTTTCAATCATCAGATTGCTTTCTCAGGCTTTGTAGGTATGTAATCTCTTACTTACTTGACGATGTCTTTTGGACCGTACTCGACAATCGATTTCCGGTGCAATTTCATCATCTGTGCTCATTCATTGACTCTTAGGCACGAGCAAAGAGCAACTGCAACAGCAGACAGTGTGACGACAGCAATGAATATCACAACGAATGATCGGTGCAGTGTTTTCCCCCTTTTACTTACGCACTCAAGTTGCCAGTCATGTGGATGGATTCTAGTGTTGCCACTTCAAGTTTGGACATTAAGTGCCCAGTGGATGCAATGCCATCGTATTAATTGAATTATAAGCCTAGATTATGCAAAGGCTTCCTGCCACAGCAGGCAGGCATACAGGCATACAGGCAGACATCAACAGCTGGTCAGTGCTCCAAAAGCAATTTGTGTGCAAGATCATCACCGGTGCTGATCAAGCAAGATCGGTTTCAGTTTCGGTTTAGTGCGTGACTTGGCATTTGCAGGACTGCACTTGTTTGTAATACCAGTTGATATTATGATTGTACAATCTCGCAGCGCATCACAACGCATTGCCATATCATCCGGTCGATCGATGCAGCATTGCTATATAACACGTTACAAAAATATCAACAAATCGTCATCATCATTAATAATAATCACTTCAGCCCTGCAGCTACATGGCAACATACTCACGGTGTTCTCTGGGCAACACGGTGCCTACAAGTATCTGTATATCAGTTAGCTTGCATATATAGATATATATATATATTTTTTTTTTTTTGGTGGTTCATTTGTCAAATTTCACCGCGCCTTCGTAAGAGATCGACATCCGAGAGATCAAGAGATCGAGATGGAGCTGGAGATATGTGTATGTTTCTTTAAGCTTGTTGTTGTTGTTATTTGAGCAAACATTCAACACTTGAGGCCGAGAGATTGAGTTTGAGATTTTCGTGGCAAGCAACAACAACTCAATTCCCAGTTGACCATTTTCCCCTACCTGTTGCCCCGATTTCAGCCGTTACCCGTTTCAATCTGCCCCAGCAATGAAATTATGAATGATGTGATACTTTTGCCATTGAGATGTTTTCACAGTCGCGGGCGCATGACATGACCAAGCCAGCCATATCTTATTTGCTATATCTACATCGCCTGGACTGGGACTGGGACTGGGACTGCCTCTGCCTCTGCCTCTGCCTGGACTGCAACTTTGTGTTGTCGGTTGGGTGTTGTTGTTTTTGGTGTTGGTGCTGCCGTGTTTGTGTTATTTCTGCTGGAAATGAGCGATCGCGTGCAATAATTTGTAGAATACTTGCTTGAGCAGTCGGACTCCCTGTTGAAGTTGAAGCTGAAGCTGAAGCTGTAGATATAGCTGTTGGTGGAGCTGGAGCTGGTGTTCCAGTCCAAGTTGCCTTCGCCGCCTGCACACACTCTCACACATCATTTTTCAAAATCATTCAAACACTTGTTAAATATTTTCTTAACCGATTGATGATGATTGTGACTTTGGCTTTGGCTTTGGCTTGCAGCAGCAGCAGCAGCAGAAGACGACTCACTCGACCCAACCGACCGACTCCCTCCCCACCCCATCCTGTACGAGAATACAACAAAATTATTTGTGTTTATCAATAGATTTTTACGTTCCTGGGCATAATGAAAAGAAAGAGTAGAGAAAAAAGAGGCTAACTCCAGGCATTGACTTATTACGATTTCATCTTGATGTTGCCATAGCTTGGCCCTTTTCAGGCTGACTTCACGCTTTGCTTGCTGGAAATTAATTGATATCTGTGGTATGTGCTTTGTTGGCTGGCTGGAATCGACATCTGTATCTGGGAAACGCCATAATGTCTGCGGCCTTTTGGTTTTGATGAGGCCGGCCACTTTGGCCACATCGATGATCGATTACAGAACGTGCCCAGGTTCAGATGCAGCCATTGAAAATGGGGTCAAGTGTGAGGATGGCTCGATGATTGGGTATGCAAATACAAATCTTCAACAGCTCAACTTGGCAAAGCTTTTGTAATTCCTGGCTATTGGGCACATTATCAGCATTGGGACACCAAACAAAAGGCGATGAGAATGCCTGCCTTTCAGCCTTTCAACACATTTTTGAAGACCAACCTCAGCGCTTTTAGCTCCAGCTTTGGCTTCATCTCCAGCTCATCTTTTGGCTTGCCTGTTCCATCGCTACGAAGCATCAACATCTGTGTGTGAATCATGCCGCTTGGCATTTTAATTGATTTTGGGCGAAAAATCTTCTTTTGCCATGTGCCAAAGTTCGCTCCACACATAATTCACAGGCACACGTCCTCAACGTGGCTCCTGCCAAGCACGTACACACAGCCAAAGCTTACCTAGCTTGGATCTGGGATTGGACATTTATCATGCTGCATTTTTGCAATGCCATAGGTATAGTCTCCCCCACCCCTAACAGTGCACATGAATGTGTTGTTGTTGGGCATGTTGATGTTGCGTAGGCGTCGGACAGTGGTCAAGCTGGAGTGTCTCATGCGTACGTGCCATCATTGGGCGTTGGACTACGTAAAAATGTAACACCAAATGGTAAAGCTGTGGTTATCAGAGATAACTTATTAGCCTTTTAATAGCTACTATATATTTTCCTTTCAAAAGGAAAATTTAGTTCACTCTTTAAGGGCATTTCTTACATTTGTATGGGCAAAAGTCTGAATACTATTTTGGCTTGCTTCACCGGCTCCATTTATATTTCAAGGTTCGCTAAATTAAGCCATCTTTTCGGACCTTCAAGAGGAAACTCCCATAAAATATATGTGTAGATCTTAAACAGAATAAAATAAAATAAAAAAATATTCTTAAACTATTTGCCTTTTCCTGTCAAAATAGTTGATCTTCATAACCAAACCATTCTTTGGCCGTGTATTTACACGAAAGGCAACTTTAGCTGCAATCAACACTGTCACGCACTGCTATGCACTGGACCATGCCCACAATCCTACTTGCCTGTAAAACTTTGCTTAACTGTGCGCATCCAGGGCCAGGACACCCAGCTGTGGTCGCACAGGCCAACAAGCCAAGCGGTGGTTTGCTGACGCTGATGCTGCTGCTGTTGCCGCCGCCTGTTTGTGTTGTAGCCAGCGAAGACAAGACAACAACAACAACAACGTCAGCTACAGCAACAGGAACAGCTACAATAACATCAACGGCAACTCCTCGGACTACTCGGACTGCTGCTGCAGTACGCCTCAATGTTTGTGCAAGCAACATTCGCATGCAAGTCAGCAAAGTTTGCATTGACACGCAGCAGCAGCAGCGACAGCACCAGAATTTGCATAAAGGTGCATGGTCCGGGGCTGAGGAGGTGAGCAAAAGTGAGTTGCTCTGCTGGTGTCATGGTGCCGAAAAAACCAGACAAACGTAAAGTGCACAGCATGGCAAATAGCAGCAGCAGCAGCAGGAGTAGCAGTAGCAACAACAGCAGGAGGAACAGCAACGACTCAACGACGGCGACGACGAAGACGACTCTGTTGGGCCACCACAGCCATGATGAAGATGGACGTGTTGCTGGTGGTTTCACATCAGCGAGACCAACAGCTACAATAGCAGCAACAACAGAGACAAATAATATATTTGAGGCATCGACGCGTTGATGATCATTAAGCAAACCAAGAGTGAAACTGTTTGGGAAAACTTTTGATTGCTTGCGTTTTCAATTTATAAAGGATTCAAAATTAAATAACAGAAATTTGACTAAATTGAGTGAATATAAAATAAAAATTACCAGAAAACATATTCCTATTAGTTAGGCTATATCCACAAATCGAAGTAAAGTAGTTCCTGCTTATGCAGAAGTCTAATATACTCCAAATATCTTATGCTGGGTATTACAACCCCATTAGGCCCCACATAAACTGCATGCAACGGGCAATGCAATTCGCTCCTGTGGCGATGTTGGCCATGTTGCTACCGAAGCTGAGTTGCTGATGTTGCTGTTGCTGTTGCTGTTGTTGCGGCTGTCTGACTTATGGCAATTGCCAATGCAACATTTGTTGCTGGCGAATTGTTGTTGTTGCTTTTGCTGTATACCGATATGCCCCCCGCAAACATTTGTTTCAACACGTACGCGCAAATGAGTTTACAAGGTGCGATATTCATGTTGCTCACAGCGATGCTGCTGCTGCTGTTGTCAAAATTTACTACTCGGCCAGCCGGCAAGAGCAACATGTTGCTCGAATGGAAACTTGCTCACTAGCTAATCGTATTTTTGCGGTTTTATATTAATAGCAAAGCAACAAGAAACAAACAAACAGACAAACAAACAACAGCAACAACCACAACAAATGTTGCTCATGAATTGCCATTGGCTCATTTCTCATTCATCTTGCAACAGGCAACAGCTGCCGCTGCCAATTTTTAGTATAATTTTAATTAACGCATTCGCGATGTTGTTGCTGTTGCTGTTTCTGCCTCCTGCTGCTGTTACTGCTGCTGCTGCTGTTGTCGTCTTTGGGCAACATGCTAAAAGGTGTTAATTGGCGAAATTTCCATGTAGAGACTAACCAAAAAAGTAAAAAAGAGAAACCAAAAGTTGTCGCCTCGAGCATTGTCAACAAGATTTGCTTTATTAGCCACTCTCGGGTGGTACCCCTGGCAATCCAACAGCAACATGCCACACAGCAGCAGCAACAGCATACACAACATTTGTTTCTGTTTCGTTTCCGTTTTAATGAGCCTTCAGGACTCGTGCTGTACCTTTTCAATTCAGTTCACTTTACTTTATGCACCGCTTCTTGCTCCACAATTCTAGTTCAAGAGTAAATATTTTCATGGTTTAATTTCATAAATTATGACAACTACCAGGACGTTGATCATATTGAAATCTTTAAGTTATCGCCAGGCTATTCACGCTTGAAGAAGCGAAAAAAGCGAAAAGACCAACATGAATTATAGTCGGCACAGCAAATCAACTTAAAGTGCAACAGACACTGCGAAAAGCTCCTAAATTTTACTTAAGAACATGTGCGTTCAACGCCATCAATGGCGCAACTGACATTGCCACAGACACAGTCAGCAGCTCCCTCCACTGATGATGATGATGACGATAATGATGTTGATCATCATTAACACCTTTTGCCGCACAGATCGCAAAGCGCGACGACTTCGAAGTCGAAGCTCAAGCTCAGGGTTTTGCTCTCCTGCTCCTGCTCTGCTGGACAATGCGTACGCCTCAACAATAACAAAAATAACAACAACTGCAACAACATGAACAGCAACATTGCACAAAAAGAAGCTGAAGAAAAAGAAGATGAAAATGAAAAGAGCAAAATAATTCAAAATGAAATTTGCTTTATGATGCGCAACAGCGCGACGATCCTACCCACTGTGGGTTTAGGTTTGATGAAAATACATATGTGATTGGGTTCTGAAATTATTTAAATCAGAATAGCATAGTAGAGGCAAGTCAAATACTAGTCCTAGGATAAGTTACAATCTTGCAGAATAATCCTTTAAGCTCACAATTTTCTAATATTATCATATAGAGAATGTATTTGATAAACGTTAATTTTAATTATTATCAGAGACTGAGAGAAGAATGATCAAATAGCAAATCGAAATAACTTGACGAAGAAATTATCTAGAAATTCCTTTTAAATTATATTTTAAAGAGAGAAACGGGAGTGCTTTTTGTAGTTTCTTGTTAATGTAGTTATCACATCTTCTTAATAGTGTGTCTTTTGGTCAGCTTTGAGGATTACAGTTTTCACGTCTCCCATTTAACATATTTCCTAAGCTGTGTGACAAAAAGCTGGTTAGAGCACGGACTAATCTGATCAGACTAGTTAATATCAAGTGATTTTCATATTGTAGTTGTGCGCTAAACTTAAAAATATCTGTAAGTAGAAAAATTGCATTGCCAGATGCGTATATTTTCTCATTGAAATTTACATAACGGCCAGTTTAAATCAAAAGAGGCATTGCCAGAAGTGTAAGACTCAATTGGAACATGAAACGCGCTTGCATTTGAGGCAAGGCCTAAAATAAGCCTGTGAAAATGGGATGACATGATGACTAGATGAGTTAACATTTAACACTAACACATGGTAGACGTCAGAGGTAGAATCTCATCCACTTCAATTTCGTATTCATCAACATTTGCCCCACTGTTCAACTGACTATCTGCGTTGATATGAAATATATGCCGGGCAGGCGGCTGGCAGCGGAGATTTATCGAGCGCGAAATGTAATACGCGAGCAACGTCCACATTCATAGTCGCCAGTCAGCAGTCCAGTTGGAGTCCAAAGCAAGCAGCTCAGCGGTGATCAGACTCAGACCGGCCACCGTTTTGGGCCGCCACTTTGAATTGGGCTTAAGAGAAGCCCGCCCGCCACCAACAACTCCAACATCCACCACTCCAACTCCAAGTCCACGTCGATCCCCAATTCGGCTCGCTTATAAACTGCATCCTGCTGGGCAGAGAACTCAAACGGTTGCCCCTTCAACCAGACACAGACGACAAGCAACCTGGACTGGACATTAACTAATGCATGCATTTATTTTTGTTGTTGGCAAGACCATAGAAGCACAGCGACGGCGGGTGAGAGGCAATGGGGTTGCTCCAATAACTCACGGTGACACTATTAAAGCGACGATTTGTGGGCCAAGCATAAAATAAATGCGGATTAGACTTTATAAAGGACAAAATGCTCATGACTGAATTTATGGGGGCGGCGCACTTGAGGATTTGGCTTTAATGGTTGGAGGGGCTGCCGTTGGTAAGGACAGTATGACGGGTGGTGTGGAGACTATCCAACTTTCGAGCTTCAATTAATTTCGATTGCCATTGCATGTACACGAATGTTGTTATCAAAATCAGTTGAGTAAATAAAACCTAAAACTCAACTCAACTCGAATTTCGAGTCGCAAAAATAACAAACGTGACAAATTTCCGTGAATTCGTCTATAAAAAAAGAATAACAACAGGTCAACATAACAAAAACTTTGATGCAACAAAACTTTAGACACACTGCACAGCAGCGGAATGCCCGAGGGTGTGTCAAAAAGTCCATGAAAAGCAGTGGAAATTTGATAATATTTAAGAGCGTTAACCTTAATATACTCCTTTGGGGTAATCTTTCTCAACCTTTTTAAGGAGTTTTCTAATCTTACTTAATCTCTTTTCAGAAGTCATTTCTGCTTGGAAACGATCTATAAAAAATTCAAAGATTAAATCATTCATTTTCAAAAATTTCAAAGGCAATAAAGGAGGCGATGCCCATACATAGTTTAATAATATATTAAAAATATAAAAAAGAAAAAAGACCAACTTCAATATCATCGCCTCGTTTAAACTTAGATTTCTCTTAAAATTATGCAGCACCTTCCTTCTTTCTGAGATTCCTTATCCCACGAAAGATCTTGACAGATTTTGTAAGAAATGCAAATAATTTGCTTTTATATTACAAACACAATATATCAGATCTTGTAAGCCTCTTGACTTACCCTCGTAGCAAGAGATAGAAAACACAGGAGCTAAACAGCCGTTTATTTTTGGCAAAAGACAACTTTTTGTGTGTCCATGTGTGTGTGTGTGGAGGTTTGAGTGTGGGTGTTGCATGTAGGTATTTGTATTTGGCAAGTAAACAAAAGTTTTTGGCGCAAAAAACAATTCTAGGATGAATCCCAGCATGGATACAAATACAAATCATACTCGTAGAGGCAGCAGTAACACATATAACCAGCAACTGAAATTGTAGTAGCGGCCCGCATCCTAAACACAAACGCCTTGAGCAAATTTGTAATGAAAGCAGCTACAAGAAAATCCTTCCAAGGCGCCGCTAATGCGGGGCGGAAGTGACAGCTGGAAAAGGATGGGAGAGTACGGGGGTGTTGATTTGAGGTACCAGAATACTTGTATTTCCATTGTTTGAACGCGCAGCGCGCTATATTTGACAGGTCCTTGGACAAAGTTTTAAGCAATGCTGAAACTCAGAGAACTAGTAAAAGAAGAGAGAGAAGGAAGGCTTATGGGTATGAGGAAAGAAACTGAAATGTTATTGAATGCAAAAAATTGATGAATATCAGCTATTAAAAGCTGCCCAATTAAAGTTTCTTCTATACATTTTTGTTAGCTGCTAATCACTTTAGTTCTGAGCTATGAAGCTCTAACAATGGCACTGTCCACTTCAACAAAATCCAGACTATGGGCATGTCATGCTAATTAATACTTTTACTTAACAATATCCTTTCTTTTAAATATTTGTAATCGTAATTTTTACTACCTCTCTCTAGCCAAAATATCAGCGCCCACTATGGCTACCCGACGTAGGCCACAGTGCCGCCCCCCAGGGCAACAATGTGACGCTTGGCCATTTACCACTTTTATGACCACTCACATGGTATAATTTTCCAGTTGAGTGCGGAAATGTGAGCATCATTCGCTGATGACTCCACTCCGCCAACTCTGACTGCAACTGCATCTTTCGCTGGCTCAGAATGGGCCTTTCCAATGCCATTAAGCAGTGTACGGGTAAGGTCGCCGTCTCGGTTAGTGTTATCAGCTCTATGGCATCGTTGTACAAGTAATAGACTCTTCACTGGGCGCATTTTACGACGCTTACAAGCATTTCAACAAGTTTTACAGCTTTTCCACTAAAAAACGCAGCCCCCGATCTGCAAGTCCAACTTGTCGGCGGAGCACACAAATCTTCTTGGCGCATGCATTCGAAATGAAAAGCTAGCTGCTGGAAGACCTTCTCGGGTTGTCTCTCAGCTGCTGTTTTGGTGGCGATGGTGCGTCCTCAGCCAAGCAAAAGAAATCAATTCGAAATGAGCCATTAAACGCTGCTAAACACACGCCGAGCATTTTCCACCGTTTCCCCTGCCCAATGCTGCCAACTGCAACTCCCCGACTAACCAAGTCCAACTCCCGCTCCGGCTAGTCATAAATTTTCAACAAAAGAATGTAACCTGAAGCCAGATCTCTTGGCTATAGTCCCAGACTCAGACTTGGCCATCATTTCGGCAGGTTTTTTTTTTTTTTTTGGTTTCCCGTTCGATTGCTGCATCGAGATTTCTTCTGAATAAATTAAAACAACAAAAAATCTGAAATCGCTTCAAACGTGGGAAATGTGTTCATCATCACCCAAGGGAAGGCTGGCTGGCCTATGGGCGAGCACTGGGTATATGACCTGATCTTCTGGTGTATACAAAATATTTTTTGTTATTTTAATTTTATGAACTCTTAAATGGCGCAATAGCTAAAAAGCTTGACCAAGATAATAGCCAATGATGTCATTACCAGAGCAGATCACAGATCAATGCGATCAGAATGCAAAACCGAAGTGAACAAGCATGATACGGACAGTAAGAGCAAAAGAGAGTGTTGACTTTATGTCACTGAAATCAAAGTGTACCCTTATCGAATTCAAGTCAGGTGACCATGAAGCCGATGATCTAATTAGGATATTATGTCAGAGCTGGGTATATGAAATCTTGAGAAATGTTGTAGAGGCATCTTCTTAATAATAAACTGTCGAGTTTTCCTTTGCACTCAAAGTTTTCTATTACAAATGTCCCATGAGTACACCTACTTTTTAGGAGGCTGCTCTCTTCGGAGATGTTATCACATCTTACTAGTCAACGTGTTCTTATACTTACTAAAATTATGAAAAAGTGTCAACTAATGTTGTGCCTCAAAGCAGCTATGAGGTATACTATACGAGTTCAATCGATGTTTTATCTTTATTTTTCTTAAACTTTTGCAAAATTGACTCCACGCTTTCATAACATACAAATAAGCCCAATAACCTTATCTTTTTTTCATATTTAATCTTACCATGTTTCTTTCGCCTATTTCAGCTTATCTCCCCGTCTTCCCTTGATATGTAAGTTGTCACAGCCACTAGCTCAAAATAATCATCTGGCTAAGCTCACAAAGCTCGAGTCTCAGTAGCTGTCAGTCCAGTCTGGACTTAGTTCATCCAAATTCCACCTAAATACTCTACGCTACGATAAGATTGGTAGCTTACATGTAATCTCCAGCGATTTCAATAATTCCCAGTTTTCAGGTCCCATTCTGTGTGCTCGCATTTGACATTTGGAAGTGGGCATATATCTTTCAAGTCTATGCCGCCTGGAACACCAAATTGGTATTAAATTACTCACTTTGGTGATAATCGAAATGGACACGACACGATTACAACAACAACAACAGCAGCAGCGAAAGCAATGCTCACCGTCGAAGATCGCTTAAGCTCCTACTGTGAACCAGTTCTTTGAGATGCGACAGACGCAAGTCGAGGTAGAAGCAGAGGCAAGGCTGGGCACATAAAGAAAGTAAAAATATTAAGATGCAGACAAGTTGAAAATGCCACCACATCACATTTTGAGCGTTTTCAAAACGATCAATTTCCAAGATAAGAACAGAGGCAGATACATATACAGAAAGGGACTGCAACTTCAAAGATCGCTTATGAGGGGATTGCCAGGTAAACGGTAACAGAGGCTGGCCGCAGGGCAACAACTATATTAAATACTTAAGACAAAGTCGAGGTGTCAGCCACCAACTGCAGCTGTTTCAGGTTTCCACAGGTCTCCAGGATAGCTCTCGTGCAATCTCAACATATGTCAAATTGGGCAACTAACTGGCTAATCTCTCAGATAAACAGGCCGAAGCGTAGCGAAGCGAACAAGTGTTATTATTTTCCGTGTAAATGCTGTGGATCAAAACAATTCAACTGTCAAAATGATGTTATATAGGTGGAATGGGTATGGCAAATCCTATTTGCATTTCCAACACTCATATGTCGCCCCATATTAGGGGTGACAGCGTGTATCGTGTCTCAGTGTGTGTGGCAGAATCTGCGCGAATGCTTGAGTTGCGGTTATGATTCGACTCTTTTCGCAGTGCTTTTTAAATGCTCGAAGTGAGACACGCGGCCATCCCTAACAGCCAAACACACACACATTACCAATTGCAATTGCAATCCCAAGGACTATTAAAAACAAATATTTGCGGGCAACGCAAAAGGATCAAGTCGCGAGAACACAAAGTGAACATATGCAGCCAGCAGCCAGTAGGACACCCCTTTTCTCTTTTTTCGTTCTTTTTGGCTGCCTAATCCTGCTCTCTAACAGCCAGCCCGCACAGTGGTATTGGACTCGAACTATCCCTGGCAGCGTTTCCGCCTTGACAATTTGTACAATTGTCGTTCAATTTATACATGAACCAGGGGGCAGTGGCAGTCAAACGAAGGCGGCAGCGGCAGGGAAGGGCTGACATGAGCAAACGAACAACTTCCGATTACAACTTCATTTGTAAATGTTTCCTTTGCCTCTCGCATAAATACAAAAACGGTAGGAAAAAAAGAGAATAATATCCACAGCCCAACGAGCATACAATGGCTTGGTGCAACACACGTGCCCCCGCAGCAATATTGGTATGGGCTTGGATTTCGGGCAAAGGTTTTTGGGTTTGAGTTTTTGTTTATCGGGGGTGCAAATTCTCTCGCTTCAGGATCAGCAGGCCAGGGCCAGTCAGTCGCAGCCAGTAGAAGGTTCAAATCCCACCCAACCTAGGCCAGCCCACATCTGTCAACTTCAATGAAGTGTCGAATGGAAGTTCATCATCCAGCAACAACAGCAACAACATCAACTGTCGAAAAATAGTTGCCGTCATGATTTTCCTCCATGCCGCCTTTTTATTTTTATTTATTTTTGTATTTTTGTGTATTTGTTTCTGTAACTGTTTTTATTGCCGGCTGCTGCTGCTGTGCGGGGATTTCGTCAAAAGGGGAAGTGGGTGGTGACGTAAATTAAGCCTCTGGTGTATTTGGATCCCTCAGATTTAGGTGGAATCTCTTTGAAGGCTGCTAATCACTTTAACATACATTTGCATTGCATTTACACGCATTTTGACCCTCATTAGAATGGCGTTGAGTTGAGTTTGGATTCTGGATATGGCCAAAAGGAACAGACTAAACAGTCGCCCCAAGGGGGCTTGCCCTTTTTATTGTCTAGCTGGTGGTGTAAAAGAAAGTGTGAATATATTATTTAGAAGCGCAACTTGGTGGTATATCTAGCTAACTTTACAGAGCTATGAAAGCCTATAAAAAAATATACATACTTATATAAGCAACAACATTTTGTTGTAAAAACAATAAGATTGATAAATTACATTTAGTAGTTAGGCTGCTTTAGATTGTCGAGCAGGCCACCCTACAGCATATAGTAGATCGAGTCTCACACAAAGAAAAGGTCAGGCATATTATGTGGTAACCATCCATTTAATAGCTCTATGTTAAAGAAGCACCATAACGAAGTTCCTTATATTTCCATATAGACCCAGAACTAACTGATTTGAATTTTTGCCTGCTGCCTTTTGAGGCATAGAAAGAATATGATGATAAGCAAATTCGATATTGTTGTTGAAAATTCTTGAAAATTAATCTTAATTATTATCTCTGGTGTTTCATTTACTGTAGAATTGCAACCTGTCTTTAAGAAGTCTCTGGTAAAGATATAGGTTAGTGTAGATGTTCAACAAGTTCATTGGTTTTTCAGATTGGTCATCCAACTATGGTAGAAATCTTGTTTTGGTATGATGATTATATTCTATTCTGTTCTCTATTAAGAAGAGATTGAGAACTTTATCAACTTCTTCTACTTTACTCTCACATGAAACGCTTTAAAAGAAATGTATAAATATATTTATGCAACATTTAAAAGTAATACTTTGAAGCAGATGCTAGATTAGGCCATGTCTGACACCCAACAAACATTTTTATTACATTTGCCAACCGATTACTAAGTTATCCCCCAACTGAACAAAATCATTTTAGTAGCTCAAATGCTGTGTCGCGCATTATTAAAATTCATAAACCATTAAACATTTAAAGAGCCCATAAGAGATTTTCATAAAAAATCGATTTAACTTTTTGTTTTCGTCGCTGGCAGCCGACCACAAGCCATTGTCCGTAACAATATTCGAAGTTTGGAATTAATATTAAACAATATATGAATGTATGCATATGGTAAAATTTGTTCAACAAGAAGGCAAACAAAAGAAATTTTTCAACGCAAAAGCCACAGAATTATTATTAATATTTATTATCGGAGTGGACAACGACGACGAAAGGCAAAGGAAAATTAAAAGCGCAAGCAGCGACAATTAATCAAAAATCTTGGGGGCTCAGAGCGGTCGGTCAGTGATAACTCTATTATGTATGGCCAATGGCGCAGGCATATGCATATATACGAGCGTGGTTCCATATTGGGAAGCATTTTAGTAGCGACTAGAAGACGATTTACAAGCATTTAACATTTTGTCTCTGTCAGAGATGAGGTCTAGATAAATGCGATTACACTAAGATTTTCTTTTTGTGTGCCCTTTGGCAATCTATCTGTGTGTGTGTATGTGTGTGTGTTTGTGTTTTTGTGTGAATGCGTGTTGTACCTTGTCAACAGGTTACCTGAGCTGTAAAAGAAAGTTGGAAAAAGGGTTCGGTTAGTTCGGGTTAGTTATCTAGGCAGCGGAATCTCCACCTCAACAGCTCCTCAAATAAATTAACATGTTATGGGAAAAACTCTGACATACACTCGATGCCTATCTATATAGGCTTTTGTATCTTTTATATCTTTTATATTCAACCACAATCTAACGTTGATATAACTATCAGCATATATACCCAATGTGTATATATTTTGGTTTGAGACTGGCGTTAGGCTGCGTAATTACCGGATTAAGGACACGTGCCGTTGACTTCCTTCTTCCCTTTTGACTCTGCGTGCCTGTTGCTCTATCTTTTGTTTGAGTCCATAAGCCGAGTGCGACATTCGAAATTCACTTGATTTAATCATAGCTATGCCTTATCTAAAAACCCCTGAAATCAAAATACAATTTGTATTGCATTGAGAATCAATCAAACGAAATTAATAAGTTAACAATGTGTAAAGCAAAACGCAACCCCAGCCAAAGAAAAGAAACAAAACATATACAAAAATCTGCGTGTACAAATGTAGGAAGCACCCCGAGCTATGAACGCAGGAGTTGCAAGTTGAAGTGAATGAAACTGGATCTCTCAGACTCGACTCGGTATTCATTGTGCATTATTCGGCAATGCGATTCTTTCTCATCAAAGTCAACGAGCTGTTGGAGGTGAATTTGTTTAGCTGGAGGGCACTTGAAATTTGCGTGGGATAACAAGCGAAATGTGACAAAAATATAGATAAAATAACATAGCCGATTCGAATTGACCCTAAGGGGTGCTTTAGTTTCCAAAAACCACAATGAGAACTAGAGTATGTATATGGTGATTTATCATAATGTTAAATATCTCATGTGATAATTAATATCGGCTTTCTAAGCACTATTTTATATGTGACAATCAAGAGAATAATTTTGTTTTTATTCTCAAAAAGTTGATGTAGAATCCATAAAATATTCAAATGGCCTTGCAACAACACCAACCGCAGTTCTTGTTACGCGGCAGGCCAAGTCAGAAATTGTGTAAATATCAGGAAAATGTGACAAATTATCTAATTTAAATCGCCTTTAACTTGAAGCATAGATATCTTCATTTATCATTTTGGGTAATATGAGGGATTCAAAGGATAAAATATAATACTAATAAAATGTCTCTTTTAGTATTTTATACATTTTTAAATATCAATTCCTAAACTACATTATAAATTGGGCTTTCGAATCTGGTTTAATTTCCTTTGGCAGGCTCCTATACGCTCCAGGCAATAGCGGGCACAAACTACTCACATTTTAAGAAATGTAATGCTAAAATATAGGAAAAATAAGCACCCACTTTGAGAAAAAGTATTCGATTTAAACGCATGGAAGAGCAAATGTCACTTTGATTACATTTGAAATCAGCATTCTTGCTTCTCACACGCGTACTCTAATTTTCCCAACGACCACGCTTCACGCATAGTTAGGTGTATTTTTCCCACCGCGCTCATCTTTTACGACTTATAACTAGCTGAAACAAATATTTTACCCAAAACAAAGTCACTTAAACTACAGTTAAGCTAAAAAAAAAATGAAGCTTGATCATAAAACATACCATATAATTTAACTAGTTTGTCGATAAGGGTTTAATATGCCCTGAAATGACTCTATTCTTTGGAATTTCATTTCCTTTATTGATTTTGCTGCTGAAATAGTTTTTTAATTGATTTTCCATAAAACGAAACACGAGTATCTAAGTTTTAAGCATTTCTTAAACATTTCCTTGGGATGACCACAAATTTTATGCGTATTTAATGCGCTGGAAAATAATGGCGGCTGCGTTTTCTACGCTCGTAGATATATGGACTTACAATCTATAATCCAACCACAATTTATGCGCCGCATCATTTTTTCACAAAGGCATTTAGAAAACAAGTCATAAAATCGACAAAGTGTCAAGCGGTTTTTAGTGATCCAGTTTGTAGTGTTAGTTTGCGGTGCTTGTGTGTGGTGTGTGGTGTGTGTGTGTGTGTATTTTTGTGTAGCACGTTCCATGGATTAAAACTGAAGTGTACAGTAAATATTTGAAAAATGAGACAACTGAAAAGTTTAGCCTACAGCTGTATTAAGTAGTAGCAGACTATGACTAGCAATTTATAATGACTTCAAATCTTTCTTCAACTTAGAATTAAGAGATCGTTTTACAGATAAATGGGGACGATAGGCTTTCAGATCCGGCTGTTGATCCTGATACTTTATAATATCGAAAACGCTTCGTTGTGCTTATAAATATAACATACCCTTTACTGTATGAGTACGAGTATATGAATATACCATGACCTGAATGGACCTGAATGGTACAAAAAGGACGTTGCAAAAAAAAAGGTCTAAATTAAGTTCACAACGAAGTGAATTTTTAAATGGATTTTCGTATCCGAAATGCACCAATTGTATTCGAATGGAAGTAGTGCAAATACTTTTGGTTTCGACTAGTACAAATACTTGTTTGTTTTACAGTAAGAACGGCCACTTGATTTCTGATGAATGATTCCTTTGGCGTTTTGAATGCAGTCAGTCTAATACCAAACATATGTGAACTCAATTATTCGATGGACAATTTGAATCTTACACTAGTTTCAACACCCATTGTTCATTATTTAG
This sequence comes from Hirtodrosophila duncani, assembly GCA_037043425.1. Taxonomy (NCBI): domain Eukaryota; kingdom Metazoa; phylum Arthropoda; class Insecta; order Diptera; family Drosophilidae; genus Hirtodrosophila; species Hirtodrosophila duncani. The sequence goes on from JBAMBM010000194.1 coordinate 4,077,868, forward strand.
CAATCTTCACTGCCTTGTCTAGTTTTTGCTTCAAAAACGGAATGCTGGTGATGTGGGCTGTTGTTCATTGACTTTAAACTGTCCACTTGCGTTTGTGTAGGTACAATACACACACAAATACATATAGGGCAGGGCTTTGGAGTGTTTTACTTTGTGTTACACCAAAAATACGCCACAAAGCCAAACGAGAGCAGTGGAAGGCACCAAAACGTAAATGCAAAGTGCAACAGCAACAACAACAGCAATGTAGGCGGCGGATGTTGCAACAACTGTAGCCATTGCACTTTGCATAACGGTGTGTCCGCCTCTGTGTGTGGTGTGGTGCATTTGAGTGTGTTGGTGTTCCGCTTGTGGTGTTGCAGCCATTTTGTGAATGCATTTAACTCTCTCTGTATATGTATCCTCGGTATGTATGTATGTAATGTACGTGTGTGTTTGTATATCATTACTTATCAGATACTTATTATGAGCATACGATATCGTATATTTTGGCATGTCATATGCGTGTTTGTGTGAGTGTCAGTGTTTTCACTGTGTGTATGTGTGCGTGTGTTTGGTAAATATGCAAATGAGCCTGTTTGTTGCCACTACTGTTTGTCCATTGTTGGTGTTGTTGTTGCTGCTGATGCTGCTGCTGTTGCTGTTGTTGATTATTGTTGTTGGTCGGTGTTTTTGTAGTTGTTATACACGCACACACATCCACCCAAACATATTGTGAATGTTGATGCCGAAGCCGCCAAACGACAACAAGCAGCAAACATTTGATTATGATACGAAATCGATATAATTTAAACGAGCACAAGCTGGACCTGAGACAGAGCAGGATGCATGGAATATACATGTATATATATGTGTGTGTGTGTGTGTGTTTATGTAGGTACGCTCAGAGAAAAATATACCTTTTAATAGTACGGAATTATCTACTCTAAGTCAGTTCTGCATGACGCGAATTTCCAGATCGATCTGGTGGATAGCCATGGATAAGGGACTTATTCTGAATAATTAAAATGTCACCAAATGAACCACCAGTCTCTGTAAGGTAGGTCAAAACCATATATCATCTTCTCTGTCCTATACAGTTGCCTTTATATGATAAACTTGCTCTTCACAGATCAGACTTGTAGGCCCGAAAGTTCGTCGGTTATTCTCAGAATTTCTAGAAGAAATATTGCAAGGTCTTTAAATCGCTTTTAAATCTAGCCAGGTCTTTGAGCCGTTAGGAGGACTGTTTTTGTGTAGGCTTAGTGTAGTATTATACCCTTTTACTCAAAAAAGAAAGTCCTTTTTTGGTAAGTGTACTTTTTTAATTTGCAGCGACTTTTCAATTCCTTGCAGTCGCAGCGCGGCAATCGCCTTTCATGAGTACTTCATTCTCATATGCTTCTCCTAGGCTCATTCATCAAACCATGGCTAGCACAGGCCGCCCCCATTTCGTACGCCTGCACCGTTTCGCATTTTGTGGCTGTCCGGGCTTTGGCCCAGAAGCCACCTCGCGTGTCATGAGACGGGCGCACATTTTAACGCCTTTTTAAGTTTTGCCGCCAAGCAAGTGCAATTCTCACTACAACAACAATAACAATGGCAAACGAACAACGCACAAACAGCAGCAACAACAATTGAAGATACACGAAAACTAATTACAGATTCTAATCGCGTCATATTCTTTTTTCCTGCCCTCGGCTGCTTTTCGTGTGCGCAGCCCATCAATATTCGACTTCAGCTTCAAAACACAAACACCCCGACTTGAACTCCAACTTGGTGGCTTCCCCTTTTTGTGTTTTTTTTTTTTTTTTGCATTTCGGTACATTTTTCACCTTATTCTTGTCGCTTGCCTGCTTCAACATTTCTTTGACGCTATTTCTGATTGTGTTGTTGCCACATATTATTTATTTATTTTTGCGCTACTTTACTTTTGTTAAGCAGTGTGCAGCGGCAAACGGAAATGGCTGTAGACGCGGAAGTGAATTGTTAGGCGCCCTCAACATGAAAGATGATGATGAATAGCAATGGCTAACGGGTGCGAAGCTCTAGCCTGCTTTCCAATTGAGGTTTACAAATGATAAACGTGGGGGCAACATGAAAAAGAAACTAAAACCAGTGCAAAACGGCTCGAAAAAATTCAACAAAATTGTTACAATGTAACTTTTTTGTGGGTCAACTACAAAAGCTGAAAATGTGAGGGATATGTGTCGCTAATTTAAAGAGCATTTATATCTAGCATATGTGTAGCCTGAGTAAATATGGCATAAGATGCGGTTTCTTAGACCTCAATTCTGTCTGAGCAAGATGCCTCTGGAAATGGGATTGTGGGTGATCCCGTAACAGACTGTCAGGTTTGCCAAGCTCAACTTTTTTGATTTTTACTATATTCTTCTGTTATTATAAAGTGAGTTTCTGCCCTAATTATGTTCTCCAAGGGACTTCTAAAACATTGTGGGTAGACGAAAACTATAAACTCTTTCACTCAATTCAACCTTAAGCCTGCTAACAACAATGTTTAGAAAAAGAAAGGTCGTTAAAAATCGTTCGAATATTAAATCAAAAATTTTAAAAAAAAATTGTTTTCATCAAGATAATTTCAAAATTAATTATTAGTTAGCTGGCTCAAGCTCGAAGTAATTGTTTTTGGCTGCTCCACAAAATATTTGAAGTCACACCTAACAGTCTGTCATATTTCGGTTACTCTACGACTAAGAGCATAATCATTGTAATTCAGGAGGCTGGCTCTATCTAGGATATTTCTTTTCTTACGATATGAAAACCTTATCATTTCTGCTTCACTTTTTTTGCAATCTTTTATTTAAATAAATATAATAATTTGAATGAATATATAATTTAGCAAGACTCTTTATTGTAAAAAAAAGTGGCCATCCATTAAATATGTAGGCTCTTAAAATGATTTGCCGACGCTAACTGAAATCAAAGAATAATATACTACTACTTATTCACATTTGCAGTTGGATATTATGGAACGTGCGACGTGGGCGCAATAGAATTCCACGAATCCTGAACGAGAACAACAAGCTATACGGAAAACTCTGGTGTCACAAGCCAACAGCTGTTTTTTTTGACAATAGCAGCAGCAGCTGAAGTCCAAACCGAAACACCCTGTGACAACCATGCATACACTTGCACACACACAAACACACACAGAGTGGATTATAGCGGCTCTCTCAAGCGTGATGTGGGAACGCCCTCTTTTGAGTGACTTTTAATGAGAGTTAATGTGCTGCCACTTTGAGTGAGTAGTTGTTCGAGTGAGTTTTGAGTTTCGCACAGCGCCGACGCAGGCAAAAATAAAACTACAAAAAAAAAACAAAGTAAAAATACTGACGCGCATAAACAACAACAACAAACTGACAAGAGAAACTTTGTTTTTACTTATTGCATGGCTCCCAAAACAAAATGGCAACCATGAAATGCGCTTGAAACGAAATAAAAAATAGTCAAGTATCAGGAAAATGTTGAGCTATGCGAGTATAACTGTAAAAAGCTCTGCCAACGTTGACAGCGGCGCGACGCGAACGATCTTTACGTTTTGGTTTGACTTTTCGCATTTTGATTCTGCGAGGCGGCGCTTCAACTTTTCAAGTGCTCAAACACTCACACACACATGCTCCACTTTCAACTCATCCCACAGAAAGCTCCCCTCACCATGTGGAGAGGCCTTGCAAAATATTTATGCAAGTCAAGCATCGAGCATTTATGAACTGTCAAACATTCTCAACGCAATTTCAATGATTTTGATACTTTAACATTTTCGTAAAATGGTGGTAGAGGGCAGAAGAGCAGCCTGAGGGGAGCAAACACACACATATGCACAGATACATATGCTCGTGGCGTCAAATTGGCGGTGTTAGCATACTCATATGGCACATATGTGTGGGTGTTTTTCCATGTGACGGCGAGTCCTCTGAGTCTTAAAAAGCAGCAGCAATATACGAAATGGGGGCGAGTGAGATTTGGTTGCTGAATGAAAGCTGTTGAGCCTGTGCGACTGAAACGTTTTTGTTGTGTTACACGCGGCGTATGAGCAATTTGAAGTTGTTTGGAAATGTATTTAATGTTGAATTGACATAGTAACAGATTGTTGGCAAGTTTAAAAGGACAAATGGAAAAATGCTGGAAGATTTAAAGTAATTGACATGAGACTTTAACGTGGATTTAAATGGATTAATGGATTATTGAAGTGGCTGAATAACTGCTTTTGGCATGCTTAATTGTTGAATAAGCTTAATTTTAAGTAAAAGATAGGAATTTTCCGGAAAGCTTAGACTTGAAATAATTGCATATATCAAATATTCCATTCGACTTATGGGAGTAAATTAACAAAATTTTTAAATGAGATCATTTTCAGAATGTGTATGTACTTTTTCATGATTGACTGACTGATTGGGGAACAACGCACAGACCAAACCATAAGTGCTAGAAACCTGAATAGCATTGGTGAGCACTAATAAGCTGTTATGGAAAATTCAACCAGTAAGTGTGTCAAAATATGAGTAAAATTTTATATGAGACTTTAAGGATATTCGTTATATCTTTGCATCTATGTGAGATACAGTGTTCAGTTTTAATTTTATGATGATGGCTGAAAGTATAATCCATTTAAAGACTGGTGTAACGTTCCCTTGAATGTGTTATCTCGATTATATATCTCAATTTATATCTCAATTATTTATCTCAATTTTGTTTATCTCTCCAATTTTTCAGTTTTAATTACATTCTCATATATGATACATAACTGGTTCAATTATCATCAAATAAAACGCACTTACATTTTCCTGGAAATATCTTTGGGCTTCATTCCCCTTTATTTTTCCATCCCCTTTAAAATTCCCACAAAAATCTCCAATCAACAGGCGTTTTCTATGCTACACTTGTCCATGCCGCATTATGTGCAGCTTCGTAGTATCATAAAATCCAATGTTCAACTTCATTAGAATTAAACCGAGTTCAAAGGTGAGAAAAATTAAACAAATAGAGAGCAATAACAAAGCGCGAACTCAAAAGATAGCGCCGTCTTCCATATAATAGTAGCTGTTCAAGGGTCGATGTTTGATGAAGTTGGTCAGGCGCTAACTGAGAGGTGTGAAAGCGCCCCAAAAGATTCTCGTGAAGCTGCTGTAAAGGGGACAACAGATCTCATAGCATCCACCTATTCCATCGTTCATTTTAATTGTATTTCGAATTTTCATGCATTTTACAATGCTTTGAACAATTTGGCGTCAACTTTTAAATCAAATATGGCGCCGCTCGAAAGAGAAAAAACGTTGCTCTTGCCACAACATATTTTCAAGGGGGATACGGCGCGCATTGCGGGGAATTGAAAAGCTGAAACAAAAGGCAGTCGTTGCCCATTTGCATAAAGGCGACAGGCCGGAGGGGAGTGGGAGAGCGAAGCACAAGTTGGAATGGCCACCTGCGGTATTCGGCAACACTAACAGGATATGCCAGTGAAGCACCAATAATCCTTTTAATAAATATGATATCGCAAAGGACCAAAAAAGCCACAGTGGCTCCTGCCATTTGCCATTTGCAGCAGCTCTACCATTTTCACATCCTGCTCATACTCCAGCAACTCGTGCTCTTGCTCTGCGCTTGGCATCATTTGCATTTTATGCAAATTTTTTGGCACCAGGCACCAGTAACGTTCCAAAGGATACACTGAGCAAGCAGTAGCAGCAGCATAAGCAGCTCGCTCCACAAAGCGGAATATGTAAATGAAAAGTTCTGATGTTTTCTTTTCCTTTTTGGAAAAAAAGGGCTACCAAAAATAAACAACATAAAAATGCGCAAAATGGATGGTAAAATGGAAACGGAAAATTCACAAAATGCATATTTACTGCTCGTTGTGGAAGGATATGGATGAGTATGTCGATTATCAAGTAAGTTTGATAATAAATACAAGAAAGACTGAACTTATTAGAAAGTGATTGGATACTAGATATGTGCGTGATTCTGAGGATTATTATGAAACTCACCATTAAAGCGCGTATATGTGGCATACATGGATAAATATAAAAAAGAGGAAATCTGAAGAATAAGAAGAAAGAATTCAGTTTATTAGCTAAAGTGATTGCATGAGACAACTTTTTCTATCCTTTGCGATAACTCTTATGGCTGATATTTTTATGGGAACAGAGAATTACTCTTAAAGCTCGCTTCTTCTCTTATCAGCCTTCACTCTTTTATATATTTCTTTAGTTTTAATCGGAGTCCTCGTGCTTTTAAACATTTCTTTGCGCCAATAAGAACCGAATCGTAGATCTCAGTCGTGTGTGGCACTTGCTCAAAAAATAGAGCTTGAAACTTGAGCTAATGCTGATTTCGGGGATATAGCTTTACACTCAGCTACTCCCTTTCACAATTACGACATTTGTAATTCGTAAATCCGAAACTGAAGCTAAGGTTTTGTGCTTATTTATCTACTTTATCTACTTATGTTAATTACTTATGAACCCTCACATCATATTTCAATACACAAATTTGCAATCATAACTGGATTTCTGTAAGATCATCTTTAATTAATTTTTTGTATATAAATCGAGTGTATTTGAAGTTCCACATATATCCAATATGATCTGCAGCTTTATTTGTTTTTTGCTTGGCTGTTGGAAAATGTTGTCGAATATTTTCACTGGCGTAGAAAGACAACACAAATACAAGCTTACAGCAAAGAATATGCATATGTGTAGCAAAATTACACACACACATATGCTTATGCAAACACATACCACACACATATGAGAGGAAAGCAATAACTTTTTACGAATATTTATATGCAAATGTTTGCTTTAAAATATGCACAAATAGAATATTTTTATTTTTCAAATGAAATAAAAATCAAAACTTGCAGAAAAGTTGACACTCAACTTTTTTATTTGCCAGTTCTCTAAAGCAGACAAAAAGGTTCACTGGGCAACCCTTAGACTACTATGCCCCTATGCCCACGTCCAACAAGCTTAGCCACCACCACCTGCAGCTGGTGACCGCAATCAAAGGCCATTGATCTTCTTGTGCATAATTTTTTTATTGCCTAATCATTAACAACAATTGCCGCAATTTGCAATGTTGTTGGGTAATTATCATGATGATGATTTTATCGCAAACAAATATGCAAATATTGATAAATTTATGAAAAATTTGAAAGCAAAAATGCAAACAGGCGTAAAGTTTTGACACAAATAAAACTAAATCCGTTGCCATGAAGGGTAAGTGGTTTGAAAATTGCATTACTTGGGGTGGACATAGGGGGTGGAAGTTGCTTGTCCAGTCGCGCGTTAAATTTAATTTGTTAATTTGCAAATCCGCAAAACTATCTGAACTGGCTAGAAGGGGAGTTACAAAAAATAGTCGACACACTGAACAAAAAAAATCACCCTAGAATATTGGTCAGAAGTATCTTGGCTCTAATTTGTATTACCCGTCCGTCCGTCTTAAAAGCTACAGAGGTTTCACCTTTACCAGATGCTTCTGCACGCTGGTCAAGTTTGAGTTTCATCCAGATCAAACAAATATATCAAATAGCCCTCACTTAGTAGCATAACTTTTTTGTTTTTCATCCTGATCAACCCAAATTCGGTTTGTATACATTTGAGGCGGCCCAGGTCCGCTCATCAAATCTGTTTAAGATCAGACAACTATATCATATAGCTCCCATACAATCGATTGTACCGGAATGATAACTTAGTATCATAATTTTTCTGTTTTTCATCCAAATCAAACCTAATTCGGTTTATATCCCTTGTAGCACCACTCCCGCAACTATATATGAATGTTATATAAGCTTTGGCAAGACGATGCTAACCTTCCTCTCTTCTTCTTCTTCTCTTCGATCAGTAGAAGTGCGCGGCAAACTTTTTATATAATTAACTTACTTTCCGGTAACGCAGGCGGTAGGCAGAACGAAGTGTCTAAGACCCCACAAAGTACATATATTCTTGATCAGCATCCGTATAAACACCTAAACCTCGGAGACTATAAGAGCTAGAGAGACCCAATTCCAAGTCGGAAGATCGACTATAGCGTTCTTACTTGTTTTTCAATTTCAGTTTGCTAAGTGTATAAGTGAGTGGGGGGGGGGCATGTACGGAGGGCGCAATGCTGACTGTCTGATTTGTGGTTATTTTTTTCTAGGGGGAGTTTTTGCAATTTTATGCCGCTTACAACTTGTTATTAGTGTTTATGAGGTAAAAGTTCTCATATTTCAATAATTGCGATACATTTTATATGCACTTATTTTATTTGAATTTATGTATTTGCTTTTCCTGACACAACAATGAAATCAATTGAAATGTTGGCAAACATGTCAAAATAAATTATATAGCACATTAGTATGTGTGTGTGCGGTTGAAAGTGTGGCTATGTATGTTGTGAGTGTGTGTGGGTTGTTTGCTTGTTGGTGGTGCGCCTCTGTCAGAAACTAGAGTGTGGGTTCAGGTTCAGGTTCGTGTTCTTATGCAAGTGTGTGGCAGCGGCAACCACAAAAACCGAATTTTAATTTGCACGCTTGCAGCATTTGTTAGTCAAAAACTGGTTGAGCAGAGCAGGAGGCGGTCGTTGAGGTGGTGGCGAAAGGAATTCCATACGGCACACGGAAACGGCTACCCTTTGGGAGTTCAACAGCTAGGCTGGCTCGGTTGCTCGTGAGTTAAGCGGCTTACAAATGTTTCACAGACCATTGAAATCAATGAATGAATATCCAAGCCAGCCACCCTAGGCTAAGGGATTGAGCAACTTTTACGCCTATTTACAAGCCATAATTAAGTTAAAGCCCAACAAAGAAATGAACAAAAGTCGAGAAGAGAACACTTGAGTATTGTAAGCTTGAAAACGCCCCTTTCCCATGCATTCACATATATATATATATATATGTACTACACCCATATTGACATCCACAGCAGTTGCAAGTTTCGACACCTTGCGGGCATCCGAGGGAGAGAAACCGAAACAGAAACAGAAACCGAAACATCAGAGAAAAAGGTTGGGCCCAGCCATAAATCAACACAAGAAAGATCATTAAAACAGAATCTGGCTATCATAATAAAGAAATCACACGAGAAAACAAACTTGAAAGTGAGCAAAGAGTACAACTCTTTTTTCTCTGATTTGATTTGATCGCTCAATCAAAATGATAAATGAAAATTAATATTTCTTAATGCTGTTTACAAAGTGAGAATTCTGCCACACGATTTCCATAGTGGTATATAGCATACAGTTATTAACATAAATCAAATCAATAAGCCAAACATGGATAATGCGTGTGTTAAAATGTTACAAATTCGATGCGCAAGTGTTCAATGTATTACAAGTGTTTACTGTACATCAACTAGAGAAGGACACGTGACCCAACGCATCTGCACATATGCACAAATTCTTGATTGGCTCTCGGCCAGCTTGAAGAATATTCAGGATTCTTGCTTTTCAGTTGTCATTTTCCAGAGTATTTCTATAATATAATATAGTATTCGATAAGCCAAGAAAATTTGGTTTATCCTATGTAAGAGTCTCCTACAAAGGGAGTGTTACTGAATTATCTAGAGATTTTGACATTTTCATGTTTGAAGACCTAAATTATAGCTTTATTTGCTTACTGTTTTAGAGGGTACTTCATTTTCAAACATGTCTTAAAAATTTCATTCGCCTGCATTAATCATTGCACTTCTTCACAATCTTCTTACAAATCTCTAAAGATCTAGTAATCTAGTAAACTATCAGAAGTTGGGCTTAAATTTGTAAATTATTCATTAAAAGATCTCAATATTAGCAAGATCATTGGCTTGTATCCTATATATATAAAGTCCATATGACTGCAAACTCGATTGATTCGGAATATTTGCGTTACTTTTATTGTATTAGTTTTCCTCTCCCTTCCCAAATTTCTCCTGGATTTTGGGTATCCCACTAAGGGTCCTTCATTTGCTTTTGGCCTCACTTTCCAATCCCTCCATCTAAGATACTATTCTGTTGAATTTTATATTAAAGTTTTGGTTTCCCATTAATAAAATTTTTAATAAAATTTAAAGAAATTGTTGTTCCTGGCCCTTAAGCCAGAACTACTCTTAAGATCATCAATATAATATCATTACCATATCATTAAAATCTCTACAGAAATGTGCATTTATTAGGGTACTCCAAGTAGAGCTCTTGTAACCTCAAATATCGGGTTTGCGTCCATTTCTAAGCCCAGCTCGGTGTTCATTTGATAATGTGGCAAGATTTTTGGTCACTTGCTTTGGATATTGACCACAGGTCAAAGATTCATGAGATTTTTCATATAGACCAAGTATCGGAAAGACGCGGTGCGGTCAATATTTCATATGTCCATTTCCATTGTATGATAAGAATTATTGCAACATATCAATCATAAGGTTAAGTGGCGCAGGCACCATGAAAATGTTATGGAACACGCATCAAAAGGCAAACACGCAAGCCACAAAATGAAAACATTAAAGAAAACGTAACAACAACAAGCCAAAAATTCAACTAAAACAACAAAACAACACAGGTATAACAAGCAAAAAGAATAAGTTGTGGGCAACATTCATCAACATCAAAAACAAACAAAAAGGCGCGAGTCAGCCAACAAACAAAAACATACAGAGCATCAACAGCGACAGGAGAAGGAGGCGGCGGAGGTGGGGGAGGACAGAAAGATTCAGGCCAGACCCAGCCCCAGCCCATTACATACCAGCAATTTATTGCGGCTAGTTGAGACGTCTCCGTCTGCGTCTTGATAGCGTTTTGGGCTGCCCCCGTTGACTTTGACGCCGCTTTTGGCGGTTGTCGCGGTTTCGTCTTGGACTCTCTTGACTTATTACCACGCACTTTAGGCGATTAATTGACTTTTGCGGGCCAGGTTGTCGCTGTCCAAGTTTTCAAGTAGAGGGGGCATCTATGGTACAGGTAGTAGAGTATGTATGCCAATGGGGTTCCAATTAGGTGCCGGATGGCTGGTTCACTCTGAGCAGCTGAGAAAGTCTCACGGAAAAATTAGTTACGTGGTATAAGAAAGCTGAATCGCAAAGATAAATGTTTATTAGAGATGAGATGAGGGATATACAAGTATAATTAAATAGCTACATTAATTACCCCACAATATGCGGATGTAAGCATGATATAATGCCTCAGAATTTTATTGAATAATATTGTAGATGGAAATGCGAATAAATAATGAGAACTAACTTTTTAAATGGAGGTCCTTAACCTAACTGTGAGTTTTAACTTACTGACTTTAATCGCAAGGTTTGTTATACTCATATTAAGGATGTGCAATCACTGCAATCCACTGAATACAAATACCCAATCGAAGTAGAGCTACCTCTTCATATTTCCAGGGTAGTAGATGATATCTAGGATACTAGATAAAATCTGATATTTGCCTTGAAAAGTTTGGCATTTCTATTATGAAACTATTCAAAACACTTAAGACTTAAGGGCCTTTCTTTTCTTAGAAGTCTCTTTAAAAGTTTTTAGCAATAAATTAATATCATGTACATTCAAATGTTAAAAATCATATCATCTTTTTTAACACTTAAGCCCTTTGTGAACTAACATAGTCGAAAACTAAGCCAATCTTTCACACCCGCTGTTCAGCAATAGGAACAACAAAATAACCCTAAATGTTGCCTAATATAACATATTTCACTCCCAGGTCTGGTCCGATAGCTCGTCCGTCACTCAACCAAAAGGCCGACTCAGCCTTTAAGCAAATTAGCAATTCAAAAAAAGTGTCGCATGCTTCGACTCCACCTACCATTGAACCCGTGCCTCATGCTGCTCAGCTTTGTCGTCTCACGCTTGGACGCAGCGGCGCTCGCTTAATCGTGGCACGTGCTCCGACATATATAATCATAGATACTGCTGAATAAAGGGTCGCATAGAGTCGAAAGCTGGAAAAAAGGCAACCTACATGCTGGGATGTACAACGCATAAAGATAATCCAATCTTATGCTGCTAATTTTACAGCATCAAGTTCGGAATTGAAACCCAAATGCTGTTCTAGCTCCTGCAAAGTAAAATCAAATCTCGTGTGTGGACGAGCGTGTGCAAATTGTGGTTAGAGCAGGACCAATCCTAGCAATAGGAATGAAGGGCGAGACGGAGGCCGAGGTTGAGGGCTTAGCACAGTCAAACGGGAACTGGAAAACCGCTGCCAGCTTGCAAAAGTTTTTGGCCAAAAGAAACCCAGAGACAAATAAATTCGATTATGTGAAGCAGTCGCCGTCGTCCTTCCCGCCCTTGGTGGGCTGAAAATGGGCGGGTCGAGTCGTCTAAGGGCAGAGCCCCAGGGTGAGAGTAATGTGGACTTATTGTATTTGCTTAGAACTTCGCATTTTTATTTTATTTTTTATATTTTGGCTTCAATTGTTTGTTTGGAATAAGTTATGCTTCCTCCTTTTCCTTCTGTGGAGTTTATCCTCCATCCAAGCTAATTCGTTTATCAAATTCGCTTTACATAGTTGAAGAAGTCCCTGGCTTAAAATATGAAAATTCAATAAGCTAACTCTGGGATGCTGGTCTTGCCACTTGACGCTTAATTGTGCGTCAGCTTTTTCGCACCTGCACGTGCAATGCAACAGAGAGCAGTGCGGGAGCAGATGGTTGAGGCAGGAGTAACTCACGCACGAGCTGCATTTGCAAGTGGGCGTGCATAATTTATGTTAATTTGATGAGAAATGCAGAAAAGCAGCAAAGTGAGAACTTTTCATGGCTGTATAAACTTTAAATATGAAGAATGTATATAAATATTTACATGAATATTTATGTATGTGCATGTGTATCATGAGGAGGAGGAGGAGCGGAACGAATATTAGCGGCATTATTGCAAAAAGGAACGACTCACACACAGAACGACTCATGCAGCATGAGCACAAAGGGTAATGAAAGGAAAATATAAATTTCTGAAAAGCTCCAGGCTTGCTTGGCATTCACACACTACTTCATTTGGCATCTACCTATTAGGTATCCACAGTCCAACTCATAGAGGTGTACATTTTAAATAAAAAATAATTTATTTTAGAAATTTTTAAAATAGAAATTGACAAATTTGTTAATATCAAAGCTTTTTTTGCATTCCACTAGAAATTCAGTTTTTCAATATTAAATGAAACAGATCAAACTTGAATCTACAAATTTGAAAAATATATTTAAAAGTATATTATTGAATTGTTACAAGTTTTATTAGTTAAAGCAGAGAATATCTTACTGGCTTTACAGCAGCTTAGCAAGGGAAACTCCCAATATCCACATTAAGCATACAACTACGTAGAGAACGAATCTGATTTACAAATTTACCACACGTTGACGAATGACAAAAAAAGTAACAAATGTTCCAAGAACCTTGTGAAACTTATTGTTAAGCATAAAAATAAGACTATATTTTCAAACAAATTTTTTGCCCGAAAATTGGCCAAACTTTTGATTGACTTTTTTGGGGATTCAAGAAATATTTTTCTAATTTTAAAATCACACTCTCCTAGTCAACTCCCATAAGCAATTTTTCAATATTTCCATAATACTTGAGGTGTTTTTTAATCACAATAAATGACCTTGGAATTTTAGACACCTGACAAATACCCCTTAGGATAGGGAGGATATTATGCTTATGCTTATTTTTTTTTTTTAATTTTTAAGGATATTTTTTAAATAAGTTTCTCACAACTAGTTCACTCTTTCAAAATTTTAAGATAATGTTCTTCTGTATAGTATATGTGTCTATTAACCTAATGAAGTCTCCTACTTCTTCCAAACTATATAGGAAACCCCCATTGCAATTGGTAGCTAATAGCAATCAACACTTTCCGCTTCACGCTTTCTGGTTCTGTCGCTTGGCAAGTCACAATATCATTGCTCTTATAAAGTACAATGTTTGGTTAGGTGCGTTTTTTCTGCCCTCTCTCTTTCTGTAGGCAATTAAAAGATCATTTCTTCAGCAATGTTTTACACTCGTATGTTGTTTTCTGCGGGCTCGCGTTCGTGGTTGGCGGCTCGCTCTTCATTAAATGTCAATTTGTTGACGTTCATTGACGCCACTAATAACTTCATTAGCGTAACCCTAATTTAAAAGGGTTGACATCTTTTTTGAAGGTGACTTCAATTAAAAGAATGAATGAAAACAATGCTGGAAAAATTGTAAAAAAGAAAATTAACATGGTGAAGGAGCCCGCATAGTGCTCGCTGGCGTTGAGCCATCGTATTGATCATTGTAAATTAGTATATTTTATATACAAATTTATTAAAAATTTATTAAATATTTAATAAGTATGCAAGCTAAATCCTTAAGCCAAAAAATCGCCAAGGAAAAACAAATTATTCTTCCACACTTCGCTTCCCTCAAAGTTTCTTTTATTTCTTCTTCTTTTAATGCATATTTCCTGACGCAGCCATTTGCTAAATTTGTCCTCAATTTTCTAGCTGTATATCTCTATTGACTGCTTCCTTTTTGTCATTATTCACACTGCAGTGATTTCACAGGCGCCAAAAGATTCAGATATGTATCTACGAACAGGGGAAAAACATTTTTATTAAAAAGAAAAAATAAAAGAATTTCAAAAACCCAAAGGACTTCATGAAAAACTTTGTTGCTGCAGCTTTGTGGCAAATATATAAAACTTCCGCTTGACAGATTGGGTCCGTCGTAGAGACCTTGCCAGATTGGAGGTGTCCTGACTGGGGGTCAGTTTGCACAGCCAACAAAAGAAATGGCGCAAAACAAAAAAGTACTCAAAGCACAAGGAACATTTTCCCAGCTTAGACATTTTCTTTTTGAGCCAAGTTGGGGCGCCTTGCCGCCATTTTTTTTTCTGTGGCTCGCTCACTCGCTCTTTGTGCCCCGTTTTGGGGGTTGTGCGTGCGTTTTACCCTCGCGTTTCAAATTCCTTGGCGCTTGCGGGGGTTGAGGGTTGCTTAAAGCAAAAATAAACAAAAATCAAAGTTGCAAATAAGAAGAAACTACAAAGTAAGTTAACATAAAAAGTTCAGCGGCGCCTTTCGTCTTGTTTTTGTGAAGCTTCCTACACATTCGATGGGTGGATGGCTGGAGGTGGTTGGCATACTTATGCAGCTACCCCATGGAACACGCACACACATGCACACACCCGCACACAAAAGATTTCGTTGAGCACTTTTCGGGCAACAAAAGCCGGAAACAGCCGGCAAGTAGATGAAGAAGAACCAGAAGAAGAAAAAGTTGCCAAGGGGTACATCCTCTCAAGTGTTTCCTCACTCAAGCAATGCTCTGGAAGCTGCTTCGGCTCCAGCTCCATCTCAGCATGCAGCCGACGTTGAGGCCGCTTCAGCCAAGCGCAAGGACAACGACAACGATGACTTAGCTGCTGGCTGGCTGGCTGGCTGGATGCCTGGCTGGCTTGGCTCCCTTTCCTTGGGTATGCTGATCACGTCTATTTATTGTGCACATAATATGGGCACACAGACATCCTACAGGACCAAGAACCAGGGACATACAGCTTCATCTCCGGCTCCTCCCCGGCTACGTGCGAGGCATGCATCGCTGGACACGCTGCTACGACTACTGCTTGTGCTGTTGGCCCTCCTCTTAGTTCCTGTTTTTTCCCCTATTCCTGCCGAGAAATTCAATTATCGAATGCGAATGTTTTTTGTTTCCACGATTCCGATTCTGATTCCGCTTGGCAAGTTTTTTGTTTCAGGCAACGCCAAGACTCTAAGGAAAAGAACTTTCAACGTATCAGCATTTATTTGCTGTTGATTTATGCACGCCCCCGTCACCGCCGCCCCTCATCGTCTCCAGCAGCCACCCGCTGCTGGTGCTCATTCAAACAATCGTTGCTGACATCGACATCAACTTGGATGTTGAATGTTGAATATTTGCCAAGTATGCTGATTGAATTTTTTCCAGTTGACTAAATGATATCAAGGATATTGCTGCCAGTGCCCAAAGCCCGTTTGCCGTTCTTTGCCAGCGTGTGCTTCAGGGAACAAATGTCCTTCAGTCTTAGGATTAGAACTTTAGTGGCTACCTTAATAAGTAGATATTGATTAGGTTTCGATCAAGAGACAGTCTTAGTTTGTAGATGTATACTAATAATCGTATATTTTGCAGTATTTGTTCTTATTGTCAGTTTGGTGCCGCGTTTGCTGACAAGCGCAACCGTGTGACCATTTGGAAAAGTGTTCGATATAGTTTTACAGGCAATAAAAAGGACTATTTAAGCCTTTGTAGACGTATGTAAAACATGAGTTCATCACAAAAAAACTGTGAAAATCGAAAGACACATAATAATCGTAGAGATATGCGGACACGGCTGGGAAATCCTGATCATAATGAATCCTTATTCTCTCCTTATATAAGGTCATTTTGGATTAGCTTCTTCTTTTCATTAAAAACATACATGTGTCCTTATTAACTTTTCATGACTTAATGCGTTCAAGGACAAGGACAATCGCAAATGTAACAGTAATAATCAATATTTCATTAAAGTCGGAAATCCTAATCAGTTTTATATTGAAGAAAAGCCTATGCAGTGTAATATAACTATGATTTAATCTGGACATTGAAAGAGCTACCATACCAATGCCATGTAAATAAATACTATTTATTATATGTATCATATGCATAATTAATATAATTTCCAAAATAATTCGCTGCAAATCTTTAATTCAATTTCAATTTACTGTCCACAGCTTGTTCTGGTATGATTGTGCCACACACTGTATATGTTTGCTGATGATGATACGTGGACAGTCGTCATACAACTACTACACCCACAAATAGCATCATTTACGGCCACATCCCACATACTGGTATGCCTGCCCACAAGCATAGCATATTGTCAATTTCCAATATTTAGACAGACACAACTACTCTAATAATCAGGTTTGATAAACGTAAACCGAGCATGCATTTTACGAAAATACATATGGTTTCATCTGTGCGGCTATTAATCCACATCCATCTATCTACATCTCGTATCTATCGTATTTATGGCCAGGGTCCTGGTAACCGTTTGGGCGTAATTAACACTCTGTCCCGTGGAGCAAATCGAGCGAGCTACAACTGCAGTGTGGAACTGCACATTTGTTCAAAACCAACTCCTAAACTCGTACTGGCAATAATTAATATGCCCAACGTGGTTGCCACTACTGAAGTGGGAGGGCAGTGGGTGAGCAGAGGGTTGCAGATGAGCAGGAACGAGAGAAGGGTCGGTGGCTGGTTGGGCTTGTCGTGTCATAAAAGGCGTTAAATTGACAAAATTGAACACACCCTTGAGATTTGTGTGAATGCCGCTCGAGGGTTTTTGGTTCGGTTTTGGTTTGCTTTAGACTCGTTGGTTTGTTGTTGTTGTTGTTATTGAAGGATACGTATTGTTATTGTACTCAGCGGTGGGGACGTGCATTTAATCGGATATGCCAACATCTTCATCATTTGCGCGTTACGCGAAAACTGCCAAGTGCCAAAATGCCATGGCATCAGATACATACATATGTATGAGATGGTATATGGCAAAGCTAACAATACACCAATACATCGCAATCCCCCAAGGCAATTGGGAGCAGCAGCTCCACTTGATTTTACTCTTATCGCTGCTGTAGCTGTTGTTGTTGTTGTTTGGCCTATGCAAATATGTGTAACAATTGATATTTTGCGCAAATATACGAAATCCGAAAAACGTGTCATGGTCGCTAAAGATGAAGGAAGGCAAACGAATGTTTATCGAAATTATGTAAGTGATAAAAGCATATGGAAAACCTGAAAGATGATGGAGATGCTCTTTCTAATACATAGCCTGCTTGTGTGGTTATGTAAACATGGCATAAGAAAATTCATATCACAACCTACGATGTTTGCTCAAAAGTATTTTCTTAATATAATGTGCAATAATATAACGATATGGATTTCTAGAAGTAACTCAAGCATGGCCTCATTCACTAATACTCGTATTTTAACTTATAGAGAGAACTTTAGAGTAGTATTCTATTAAATTCTAGAATTTTTACTTCTGTCTGAAGCATATTTTGCGCAGCTTTAAGATGATAGAGAACACAATAATAAATGTGGGCAGCACTACCTGGATACTGCCTGATACTGCCCTTTGACTGACTTTTGCTGAACTGCGAACTAAGACACAGTAGCTAAAAACGGACTGATTCAAATGAAAGTAGCAAGACAAGGCCTCCTCTATATGGAGACTTTCAAAAGAATATTTATGCCAATTTCACAAGCTTCCAGTTCCTCCTCCCAAGGCGTTCAGTTTTCACCTAACAATGTCTATGATAAGTTAAGATTTACGTACACTATCTTCTTTGCTGGCATATCATATCATATCTATTGCAATATATTGTCTAGCCTCCAAACCTGACTTGTCAAAACAGGCAAACAAATTGTGCAAATAAGTCGAGAAAATGTTATTTATAGTCATACGATTTCAATGATTAAATCACCACCCCCGCCAGTCCCGCAGTCGTGATAAAATGGAGAGTGCGCCAAGTGCAAGTTGGACTACCAATTCCAAAATCTGCAGCAGCAATCGCGTCCCCCCAAACTCCTAAGGCCCATACTTCGATTGGCAAATGTGTCAGCATCGGTTGCATATTAATGGCCTGGAGGTGTGCATGCCAATTGTCATGCGCTGAAATGCTTGTTAACAACGGCCCGATTGCTTTTGGGAGCCCCAGCTTCTGGTCCCCACTCCGCTCAGCTGCAGTTCCATGTCCATTTCCGCGCACACTGGCCACGTTTTTTAATCAAAGGCAGTGTCGGTGCGGCGGCGAGAGGCTGTGGCAGAGGCGGCGGCATGGGCAGCTGAGGATGAGGATGAGGAGGGAGTCTCCCCCGTGGCAATAACGCCACACATTTGTAATGCTGCTTCTGTTTTTTGCAGCCGTTTAAAGTTGAAACTCAACCCCAACGTCAGCTTCAGATCCAACTCCAGCTCCATTCCCTGCTTAGATGCACTTTACAAGTTACTTTAAGGCAATCAATTTGTTGTTGCGACTCGGAGGGCAGGACCAGAGAGAGGCTGTGAGGCTGTGTGAGGGGCGGGAAAAACCAATCAAAAGAGCGTTGCGAACGCAAATTGAACGGCAAATGGTTGCAAGATGATATTTCAATACTTGAAAGCAGAGTGGAAGCAGATTCTTCTTGTAGCTCCAGCTAAGCTAAGCTCAACCTCAGTTCCAGCTCAGTTGGGGCCATAAATTATAGCGGGGTGACGCCTGCGCGTAGTTGCTTACTTTTTTGCAGTTATGATTATCGCGCCAGGTCTTGGTCTCCCACCTGCAACCCCCCTGCCTCTGCCCGCTCTTACACTCACTCCCTCTAGCACCATCTCTTTCACTCACAGTGTGTGCAA
The DNA here is from genome assembly GCA_037043425.1 of Hirtodrosophila duncani. Classification (NCBI taxonomy): domain Eukaryota; kingdom Metazoa; phylum Arthropoda; class Insecta; order Diptera; family Drosophilidae; genus Hirtodrosophila; species Hirtodrosophila duncani. The sequence goes on from JBAMBM010000194.1 coordinate 4,097,202, forward strand.
ACAAATGTAAAAAATTTTTAATTGACTTTTGGAGTTCTGCGCCGCTGTTGGTTGGCTGTGTTAGCTTTTGCTGGAGATTCTCTAGCTGGGATTGCTTGGTTTGACCAACGCTGTGCATCACGTTGCACTTTGTTTTTATGGCCCCTCGCGTGCATGCAGCTTAAAAGTTAATAAAACACGCCCAATGATAACAAGCCGCAAACAACAGACAGCCAGCAAACGGCAAAGAGCAACAAGCACAAGCAACGCATATTTTGCCCCTGAGGTCTTCATCATCATCGTCATCATGCTACTCTTCATGGTAGTAACATTGTGAGTCTGACAAAGAGTCGAGAGATTCCAGCCGCGGTATCCTCATCCTCGGACTCGTAGAAAAACAATCAATTAAGCCCCCAACAAGTAGCTGCCGCAGAAACTGCAGCGGCAGGAAGCGGGTGCTGGTGCTGGTGCTGCTGGAGCAATGGAACTGAAACTGAAGCCGAGCTGTAGCGCCATTTGGACGATTGCCCAGTGGCAATGGACTTCTGCTTGGGCACGACTTTGATTCCCTGCTTGCCGGCTTGAGGTTTTATGGCCTGCTTTGGCAAAATTTATGTTACATTTTTATAGTTCAGTGTAAATTGACTTTTAAAATGTAAAATTTATCATAGCACGGCGCAAAAAAAAAAAAGGAAAACAAATTTAACAACTTTAATTGCCTTGCCTCAATGTGGCAACTCTGTAGAAGAGCTTTTTTAGTTGAAAAGCTTTGCTCTGCATTTGATTTTCAACCCTCCAAAATACATCCCTTTCTTTTTCCATACTTAAGGTCGATACTTGAATGCCCTGAAAATGTTATCATTGTATTCTATACAGAGTATATAACGCCGAAGAAAATGCCCTTAATAAGTTGCTTATACCGAACCGAACCGAAGCGAAACTATACTATGCATATGCTCAAAGGGTTGCGTCAATTAGTCAATCCAACTATTCTTTTCATTCAGCTCTTGGACTATATAGTTGCTCCTGGTTCAGAATAAAATTGAGTAGAGCATTAGGAAGAGAACTTTCTTAGATCGTTCAACAAAGTTCCAAACTATTAAGTCAGAGTTCTACAAGTAACCTTCCATAGTTCATATACTATCTCATTGTTAGGGCAAGAACATGAACGCAAAAGCTTTCAAGTGCCAAAACAGTTGATCAAACCTTGGTACTGAGTTGGGGTTGGGCATTTGGCTCTGAGTTCCATATTTGTGTTGCGCGTTGCGTGGGTGCAAATTAACCCCAACCCTTGAGTTATTATGGCACTTGCATGACGAAACTGCCGCTGAATAGACGCGAGTCGCGAAGTTAAGGCCAATCGAACGAAAAAAAATCCATAAATTGATTGAAAGAAAAGTAAACAGAAGAATTCCTTTGGAAAATGTTGCTGCCCTTGGTCAGCTCGGATGGCAGCAGCAAGTGGAGCTGCTGGTGCCGTCGGATCTGGGAGATGCTCATGTCGCCCATAACGCCACGTAACTTACGCACCACAGCTCTCCTAACGAGTATTTACCAGCTGGTGAGTGTCAGAGCAGCACTTTCCCCGACTACTTATATAAGAGTTATCATTCAGCTGGGGCACAGCGCACGGCCCGCCTAGCACGCAGACCAAACAGTCAGCAATCCAGACGAGCCACAAAGTGCAGCCGCTTGCCCCAAAATACAAAAATTACGCACTGGATATGCAAAGCCATACCCCACTGGGCGCATTGGAGTTAAACCCAACGAAAGGCGGCAATGTAGCGCACGCCCCCGCTTCCATAATATGGTAGCGTATGTGTTGGGCCAATGGCGCAATGCGTCTGCACTTGGGTTCCGTGATAAAGAACGTGCCAAGACGAGCACCCTTTTAATTGAACCGCAAAAACGTGACTACTGTTGTTGCTGCCACAGCCAAAACCAGTTGCGAACTATAAGCTTGCCAACGATAAAATGTCGAAGCGCAGCCAGAGGCAGCGGTAGTTGAAGATCTCTGGTAGATGTTTTCGATATGCAATTTGTTGGCTAATCTTTTGTTTTTTTTTTCTTTTCTCAAACACAGCTCATAGCCCATTGCATTCTATTCCTGGTCCTGCTCTGCCTGGCTCATGCTGAGCAAATGCGACATTTGCTGGATTTGGATATTTTGGATCAAAAGGAGAATGGTTTCTACAACCTGTCCCCTTTTCACAACGACCTGCGCCTGCAGACGGCCGCCCAGTTGGCGGATGCCACAGAAAATGCGCTATATGTCCTGGCTGTGGTGACTGGAGTCTATGCACTGAGTGCCATTGCCTTGTTCTTCGGTGTATATAAAAATAAACCTGGTCTGATCATACCCTGGCTGATGGTTGAGTTCCTCGGAGTGATTGCTGTCGGCGTGCTCATCTTTATGCTGAAGGACACAAAGATACCGCTGATATTTGGTGGTCAGTGCCCGTACTGTGAGTAAAGGTTATCAAAATCTTTTCGAAGATCGAACCTATCTGGTGCAATCTTTCCAGTTATCATATGCTATACTATGCTCTGCATGGACGGATTCAAGTGGTATGTGATGCACAGCTTCTATCAAAGTCTACGCACCATGAACAAATTGCGAGAGATCGCCACTGTGGCCATACCCTGCCCTGCACCGGGAGCTGTAAGTCTGGGAAACCCCTACTCCTAACATCAAACTGTCCTTTCAATGAGTTTCTTTTGCAGATTCCTTATCAATTTCGTCGCGAGCACATGTACCTAGGCAGCAATGGCTACAAGCACATTCTCACCGAATCCCCTGATGGACAGTGTTAAATTAGCAGCCAATATCACCCAACCCCAACACCCTCTGCCCACACCCTCATGTTTTTGGCCGCGATCCTAAAACCAAAATTTTTCAACTTCCAGTCAGTGTCTTAATTATTTGCAGAATTCGGATTGCAGAAACGCAATATGTGTGTGTGATATGTAAATGAAGCAAGGTATTAAATACATATTTTAGATAGCAATTGGATCAAGTGGCAACGCATAAGCACATACATACACATATACTATAGAAAATACATACACCTACACATACACATACACAGCAATACACATAAAACAAAATTAAGTAATTGTCTAGCAATGCAATTCAATTTTTGCTAGTAAATTCAAGAAACTATTTTTATGTAGTGCTTTGGCCAATTAGCCGTCTCTAAATCTTGAACAGTAGTATTATAAATAATCTTATTAACTTAAAAACTATTTAAATAAAGTTTAAAAATGGAAAACAATTAAAATGATAAGCTGACCTGGCCACGATTCGAACCCACGATCTGTGGAACCATAGTTCAACGTCTTACCTACTGAGCTATCCGAAACAGCGCTGCGGGGCGATTTAATCGAGCTCTTGTTTGGAATCGTACTCAAATGGGGCTCACTCAATGTTAAATGTTAGTTTCCTAACACTTATATCCAATTGACGCGGGGTACAGCGGTTCAAATAGTATATAAAACGAATTATTATTAAATGTATGAAAGCGTTTTATAATGAAGATGACATTAAAAGATTCACCGACGGAATTGAAGGATTAATTTAATCTTACTTTTGGGTAAATAAATAAATAATAAACCTATCAACTATGGACAACATTTGAAGGTAAAGTTGAAAAACTAAGGACTAACTCGATATACTTTGCAGTTCTCAAAGGAAAAATTTGCTCAACTCATATCTTTATTAAGTTGAAATATTTATAAGGCTTTACCTGAAACATTTTTATTCATAAAGTAAAAACTTTACTTCACATTTTTTTCTTAACATAAACATAGTTGTTACTTCTGTAGTTGTGTATGTGAAGTAATAAAGCCGCATTTTAGTTGTGAAATAAAATATTTTTAATTTAGTTCTTGCCTATTATCCTTTAATGTGGGGGGATCCTTTGTGAGGGGGTTAAAAGAGTTCATAAATAGTCATAAATGGTCTTTCGAGGCCAACAAGCCTGACGCGGCACATGGTCTATGATGAGCACAGCAGTTCTCTGCGACACTACCGTACACTTCATTGGGTCGATCGAGCAGGACTATAACGGTTATTGTAATGATTATTACAGGTACGATGCAGTAATATATTTGCTATTAAAAATAGGTTTGAAATTTCTGGAATATCAAAAATATTTAAATATAAAGTAAACTTATACTGCCAACTGTTCTTTTAGCCCCTTCGGCCACCAACACGTCCAGGTCGCATAGTTGGTGCTATAGTAGTCCTTGCTGTTGTTGTTAAAGCTTTAATAGAGCTGGGACTACTCAAGCTCACCAGAGTCATATCATTATCCAAACTATCCATGAGAAGATCAACCGCAGTCATACTCGTATTCATACTGCCGTGTCCATCTCCCTTATCAGTTGGTATGCTAATCTGGAACTGCTGCAGGACCACTAGATAAGTGCCCATTGTGGTCAATAATCCCTTAAACAAGGAACGATTCACATCGAAAAACCCTCCACAGTTGATATTCGATGGATTCATCTCGGTGGCCCTCAGAAACATATTGATCTCGGTCTGTGCGTCAGAATTCATCCAATTCAACTCTACCATTAGTAGCTTTTTCTAAAAATTTGTTCTAACGTTAACCGAAGCATAATGGGCTTCGTCGCATATGTAGAACAGTAGGCCAATGTTCCAGAGAGCGGTTATTGTCAAACCGATATCCTTGATGCCGAATCCTTCCGACAGTTGTGACATAAGGCCATAAATCGATAAAGTGATGATGAAGAACAAATACAGGCACATGAATACAAAGGTATAGCATGTGGCGTTGCCAATATCCCTAGTCAGCTTGCTCAAGCGAAGCCAAAGGACACGATAGTCAGCCACCATTGAAGCGGGCCCAACATGTTTTAACGCATTTTGAAATCTTTCTGCAAGCAAATGCGCCGTGTATGGGTAATAACCACAGAGAGCAGCGATAAGATGGTCAGCACAATGGCTATGTAGAGCGCCTTCTGCCGTAGTTTTAAGGGAAGCGAATGGCCGGAAATCTGATAGTACAGCACTTCAAAGTCATCCCAATCGTTGAACGTTGAGAACGGCAATCTTCTTGGCCTCCCACCAGAGTATTGGAATAACGATAATGGGCAGAATGTTAACCAGGAACAGATATGCAATCACAGCCTCCTCAAAAGGACCGCTTAGGGAGCGCACAATGTGGATGCGATTGTTGGCCACGTATCCCACGTAGCAGTAGAGGATAAATAAAACGTCTTGATGGAGGTTGCATCTCTCAGCACTTCAACTTACAGCCAGCAGCGTGAAGAAAACCACCGAGTAGACAAACGGAGGTGAGTTAAGCTCCAGCTTGGCTCGGGTGGGACCCTTGCGTAAGATGGGTAGAACACCAATGATGCATAAAAACCAATTAACGGGAGCAATGTTCTTGTAGAAAACGCTCTAGGAGAACGGGAATAGAACAAAAATTGGTAGTATCTCTGATAACTCTAGAGTTTCCTCTCCCACTCTATTCACCTGCTTAAACTCTGGATTATTGGAGCCAGTGCTCACGGTACTATGTTTTCTATCCTCCTGCGGCGGTTGAAAGTCACTATCCAAGCGTTCGGCTAACCCGATGGAATACTTGCGCACACCATATAGATAGGCTTGTGCATTGGCACTATTAATGGGCTTGGCATTGAAAAATACCGCATCGGGTTTTTTACGTCTATAATGTTGGCCATTGTTCGCGGACTGTGACTTGCCATTGCACTATAGTTTTTTTCCGTTTTTTTTTGGCATAAACTCTAATTTAAAACCAATTGAATTGAAATATGGTTTGAATACATATTTTAGGCTCCCAAGATGACCTACCAAGTTTCAAATAATTTGGGGCACTATTTTATATAGCTGCCATATAAGCGATCTGTCCGACATTCAACAAGGCTTTATTAAAAATTTTTGTTTTTTATTTTCTATTATATTTAATCAAAAAAAAAGCAATAACTATTATTCAAATTCACATTTTAGTATTCATCTCCATTATTAGTGCTTCATTCTGAAAGAAAAGATACATTTAACAACATTTTAAATAGGTTTGGTTATATTATTTACTACTTTGCACTTTACTGCAAACATAACTATTTTCCAACGCAGTGGCAACGCTGTGTATACTCTAGCATCGCCAGTATTCAGCTGATTTGGCAGCTGTTTTATTCAAGTCTGGCAGCGCCATTGCAACTTATTGCCACCACGTCACATACGAATACGATATTGCACTTGCCCTCTCGCCATGTAAATGTAATTTGTTTATTGTTTTATTAACCAATTTAATTCGTTCGTTTGCCTAATTTGTGTTTTTAAAAATGAAATTCGGAGATATACTTCGACGCCTTGATGCCTATCCCAGGACCTTAGATGACTTCAGTGTGCGAACAGTGGGCGGAGCGGCAGGTGAGATTCAGATTGTTTTTGCGAATTGGGGAAATAAACAAATAACAATGTGGCATTTGCCTTTGCCGGCTTTTCGTTTTAGTGACCATCATAAGCACAAGCATTATAAGCCTGCTGATTCTATTGGAATTCCTCAACTATATGCAACCCACGCTGACGGAGGAGCTGTTTGTGGACACCACACGTGGACATAAGCTAAGAATTAACCTGGATGTCACGCTACACAATTTGGCCTGCAACTATGTGTCACTGGATGCCATGGACTCGTCGGGGGACACACACCTGCGTGTGGACCATGATGTGTTCAAGCATCGACTAGACTTGCAGGGCCAGCCGCTCCAAGAGACGCCCATCAAGGAAATTGTGGCTGTGTCGCCGGCGAATAAGAACACCACGTGTGGCAGTTGCTATGGAGCGGAACATAATGCCACGCAGTAAGTATCAGCAGCAGCCTATTTGTTTGAACTTATAAATTTAAGCTGCTATAAAAACAATCTCGTGCTTTGCCAGCTGCTGCAACACCTGCGAGGATGTCTTGGATGCCTATCGTTTGCACAAATGGAATGTCGAGCTTGACAAAATAGAACAATGCAAAGGACGCACACGGAGCAGCGATGCCGATGCCTTTAAGGAGGGCTGTCGCATACAGGGCCATCTGGAAGTGAATCGCATGGCCGGCAGCTTTCATTTTGCGCCCGGAAAGAGCTTCTCCATACGCCAATTTCACATACACGACTTTCAGTTCACCAGTGTCAAGCTATCCCACACCATAAACCATTTGTCATTTGGCGAAAAGATTGAATTCGCCAAGACGCATCCTCTGGATGGCCTGCGCGTGGATGTGGCGGGTAAGTGATTTGGGTTGTAACAACTCTATTTGTCATAACTTAGCATAATTTGAACAGCAATCGAAAAATCTTAGTAATAAGTTGTAAGGGGAGGAGGGGGTGCGCATCAGCAGTGACTCCCCATACGCCTTCTTAGATGGAGCTCGAACTCAGCAGCGTATGCCTGTGCCTATGGCCATGAAGGTGCCAAATGTGCCGCCACCTTGGATCATGACCTTCCCCACATTGTTGATCAGTTCGCGGCCACGCAGGCCGTATCTGAAAGAGAGTTTCCAGTTGTGAGACTTTAGCCGGCTTCGCTACAATTACATAACCTTGCAGCGCCGGTGGGCCGCCACCCTTAGCCGCTTGGCGTTGCAGGTCACCGGTAGGCCTGTACTCACCGGAGGGCTGAGAATCCACCAAACAGTGCACCACTGGCCATGCCCACACAGAAGCCAATGGTGAAGCCAGTCTTCATCTTATCAAAACATGTGGGACCCTGCTGCGAGAATGAACCACTGGGCAAAGGCATCTTCCTCTGTTGTTAGTGAATGCTCCAGTGTATGCTAATGTGTTACGTGATAGTGGAAGACTTTGTTTTGCAAACTCGCTTTTGTTTACACTTTAAATAAGGCCTAAAAGTCTGTTGAGTAATTTTATGATTTTACTTCGTTCAGGCACAACACGCAACTAAAAAAGTTTGTTTAGGAGTTGCCAGATTGCGTTGTGACAGCCAGCTGGTAGTTTGACATGTTAGCAAAGGCTTGCCAAACTGTAGCAAGAATGTAAAGTGGCAGCACAAGGCTGGCTCATAGTAGTAAAATTTGAATATTTGACATCATTATACCATTCACAAAATCGTATATGTATTTCATCAGGAAGTTTGCAACGCGTAGTAGGAAGCGTCTCTATATGAAGTATATATATACTTGATCAGCACGACCAGATGAGTCGATATAGCCATGTCCGTCCGTCCGTCTGTTTTAACCCCAAGATTTCAGAAGTCTTAAGAGCTACAGCAGAGCTGAAGTTTGTACCAGATAGTTCTTTTGTTTGCACGCTCGAGTTCGAGATTCATCCAGATCGGTCAACTACATCATTTAGCTCCCATATAGCCGATTGTTCCGGAAAGAACACTTGGAGCCAATCAATAAATCTACAAAGTTCTTTCATTATTTCTTTATTTACAGAATCCAAAAGTGAAATGTTCAATTACTATTTAAAAATAGTGCCCACGGTCTATATGCGTGAAAGCGATGGCCAACCCATCTATACGAATCAGTTTTCCGTTACCCGCTACCGCAAGGATCTCAGTGATCGCGAACGCGGCATGCCTGGCATATTCTTTAGCTATGAATTGTCGCCACTAATGGTTAAATACGAAGAGAAGAGCAAGTAAGTCTTGATTTACATTGATCCACCAGTGAGGATCATGCTAAAATCTCTTAATTTTATCTAAATTCTTTAGCTCCTTTGGCCACTTTGCCACAAATTGCTGTTCCATCATTGGCGGTGTCTTTACAGTAGCGGGCATATTGGCTGTCCTGTTGAATAACTCTTGGGAGGCTCTTCAACGCAAACTGGAGGTGGGCAAGCTGAGTTAGCCAGTCAAGGCCAGGAAGCAAACCAGTAGCATTTCTGCCAGCTTTATGTGTTGTCATTCCAAATTTTTTACGCAATCTCAGACGAATCTTTACAAATAAAATATGCGCTTAATTTTATATTAATAAGAGATATTTGAAATTTAACCTAATATCCGTCTAGGTGGTTCTCTTGCCCACCGAAAGAAAGCCAGAGGTATTGGAGAAGTACTTGGCCTCCGTGTGCGAACGCTCGGCGGCCTGGGGATTGACAATTTCCAGGCCCTGCAACGGGGTGAAAGCCACACTGGAGGCTGTGCCGGAGATTTGACGCTTGACTGTGGTATTGCCGCCATAGACCTGTTGCTTCTGCAGGTTCTTCTGCAAAGTCTTGCTAATTCTCACTTTGGTCTTCTCATCCACCTGGGGCAGGCGGATGCGGCCTGTGCCTGTCTTTCCTATGGTGCCACGAGAGTAGCCCAAATCGCCTTGATACGCATCCTCTTCGATCTGCAATGGAAGGAAACGTATTAGCAGCATTAGGAACATCTCTGGAAGCTTCACTTACATCTCCAAAGTTCATGCGATTGGCCTGCTTGCGGAACTCAGTCAATGCGTAACGCTCCTTCATTTTCCTCACGCGTTTGCCACCGCGCTTCTTCTTGCTGCCTTCGATAGGCTTCGGCAGCGGTTTGATGAACTTCACCGGCGGCGGCTCCTGCAGTTTGTCCAGCTTCTTTTCTATGTCCTCCTTAAATCGCAGGCCTATCTCGCCGTGTACACTCTCATGGCAGGCATCGACGCGGGCCGCCAGCACGGACTTTGCTGCCACCAGGCGGGCGGCTTTGCGGCGCAAATCTGGCGCCGTATCCTGAACTATCTGGCAGTAGTAAACATAGCCAGTATGCGGCAACATTTGCGTCTGTGAGAAGCCAGAGAGTGTCTTCTTCTGGCTACCCAGCACTTGGACATTGCAGGACGGCATCTTCGACAGCTTGGAGAGACCGCCAGCTATGCCCAGAAGCTTGGCCGCTGTAGAGGCTCCCACAATCATTGAAAGATTAGGGGCTATAAAGGTCATGCGACTCTCCACATATTCATAGATTTTGGATTTGAAATTGTTCAGCTCTATGGCCATTTCGCAGGCCTCATCTATCTTGGACTTCTCCGCTGGAGTCAGCATGGTGCTGGAAATATGCAGCTTTCGATAAATCCTAAATCTAAATCTCAATAAAATCTAACAACTCACCCTTGTGTGGTCGAGGCCGTTACTGACACAATCATAATGGTGGCCTGCGTTAATATGGCCTGCAATTTCTCATTACTCTTCACCTGATCCAAATCATTGCCCAACTCCTTGACGGCCAGCAAATACTCAATCTCGCCCACAATTAGTGAATCCAACTCTGGGAAACGCTTCTGATACTTCTCCTTGGCGAACTTATGTATAATCGATATTTCATTGTCTATATCCACAGCAATGGCATTGGCATCCACAATGAGACAGTACTCGGGATCCGACTCGACGCTGCCCAACATTTCGGCGGCGCTCCGCTGCCGGCTGGCATAGTGTTCGATCTGCTGGAGCGTATACTGCAAACGCTCGGAATCTCGCAGCTTGCACAGTTCACGCACAGACTGCACTGTGACATCCACTTCCATTAGATTGGGAGCCGGCTTGAGTAGTTTCTCTGCCAATTCCTTTTCTGCCTTTTCGGCATCTTCACCTTCGGCCATTTCAGCATCTTCCAAGTCATTATCATTGTCTTCCTCTAGGTCAGCTAGTAGCTCGTCAGCCAAAGACATGTTTTCAGAGGTTTGTGAACTATTATTTTTTAGAAAAAAAATTAAACAAAACGTTTACGGTTCTTTGCAAGCAATTGGTGTATGATAACAGCTGATTTCTCTGTAGCAGCCGAATTAGCTAAGTTAACACAAGTAACATATATCGATTGCTGTTACAACGATATATTTGCTTCTGCTATACTTGCAAACATAAATCTGTTATTGAGAGTCGCAGTCACAATATAGCAAGCAAAAAGTCGCAGTCCATAATGTTTATAAATTTTGATAAAGGAATATGTCCATTCAAGGGCATAGCCATCTTTGTCCGAAGGGACTATGGCAGATATTAGATTTATATAGAGTTCTTCTATATTTTTTCAATTAATAGCAGTTCTTCATCTTCATTGAAGGCCACGTCAGCCACAACTCTATTACATATACCCTTAAAGCAGCATCAGTCACTGAAATGTTAATAGAACGACAATTCCACTACAAAACGAGGTAACAGTATCCATAGCTCATCTCTAATGTTAACGCTGCTCAATAGTATTTGCTCGTATCGATAACAGCTTAGCACCCAAATATCGTTCGCTTATATCGATTTCGCCGGTATCGATTTGGCCCACTCGCGGTTTTTGGCGCATCATTTTAGCGTCTCACTTCTTTTTGGCACACCTTTTTATGTACTCAAAATAATGTCCAAGAAGTTGAATAATAGTGGCAGCGGCACACCTGGGCGTGCGAATACGCTGTTTAATTATTTCACAAAATCGCCTGCTCTGGACAAAAAGAAGCTCACACCTAGCCAGGCGCCGGTAAAGGTTGAGGTCGAAATCAAACAGGAAACCGAAAAGGAGAATCTGGTAAATGGGCAGGCTGGTACTGGTAATTCCAAGCCTGTCGCCAAGCGTAAGCTGCCTATTTCAGATGAAGAGGGCGAACACGAGGTTGGTCAGCGTAAAAAGAAGCGCATTGTGTTGCCCCAATCTGAGAGTGAGGAAGAGGAGGTGATGACAGAATCCGAGGAAGACTTCTCCGAAGATGGCTCTGACTATGAACCAGATGCAAAAGAAGAGGCGGTCAGTGAGGAGAGTGAGAGTGGCGAAGAGGAAGTGGAGTCTAATGGAGATGAATCTGAAGTGGATCCGAAAACGCCGACACCCAAAAAAACCCGCAAGAAGAGCAACAAGAACAATAACAACTATGAACCTGATGTCAAGAAGGTCAAACTGGAGGCCCCTGTATTGGCCACGGGTGGCTCATTTCTTGAAAAGTTGCAGCAGCTGAAGAGCAATGTAAAGGAGGACTCTGCCTATGAAGATATTGTGACCAGCACTTCTAATCTGGATGAGCCTATGGTGTGGCCGCATCATAAACTGAAGTTCTTGCAGCCCGAAGAGATTAAGGACAAGGCAGGTAGACGGCCAGATCATGAGGATTATGATAAGAGCACGCTATATGTGCCGCCAGCATTTCTCAACAGCCTGTCGCCGGGAGTAAGGCAGTGGTGGGTGCTTAAGTCGGATCATTTCGACTGCGTTCTGTTCTTCAAGGTGGGCAAGTTCTATGAGCTGTACCATATGGATGCGGATGTGGGCGTGAATGAGCTGGGCTTCACTTACATGAGGGGCGAGTTTGCGCATTCGGGTTTTCCTGAAATCAGCTTCGACAAGATGTCCGCAGTCCTTATAGATCGCGGATACAAGGTGAGGGTGGACATGATGGCTTTGCTTAACAAATTTATACAAAGATTATGTGAACAGGTGGCGCGCGTGGAGCAGACGGAGACGCCGGATATGATGACCGAACGCTGCAAGCGCATCAAATCCACAAAGTTTGACAAAGTTGTGGCCCGTGAGATTTGCCAGATTACGGACAAGGGCACCCAGGTGTTTGGCTCCCAGTGCGCCATTGGACCTCATCACCAGCCCAACTATATGTTGGCGTTGGTGGAGCACAATGAGGGTACCTGGAGCCGTTATGGCATCTGTTTCATTGATACCTCCATTGGAGATTTTCATTTAGGACAGTTTGATGATGACAAAAGCTGCTCCCGCCTTTTGACTTTGGTGTCCCATCACATGCCCGTGCTGGTAAGTGCGGTTTAGGGGTTTCTCTTTAAGCTGAAGTAAGTTTCCTTTAAACCTTTGCAGCTGTTAAACGAGAAATCCTCCCTAAGCAGCCGCACACAGGAGATCCTGCGCACTGTCCTGGCGGGCCTGCTGCGGGAACAATTGCCTGCCACGGGCCCTCAACTGTGCACGGCGGAGAAAACATTGAAGCTGCTGGCGGAGCGGCATTATGCCGAGAACGACTCCTGGCCCTTGGTTTTGCGCACAATGCAGTCGGAAACGGATCATCTGGGCCTCACCCCAGCCGATGACTACAAGCTGGCCCTGAAGGCTTTGGGTCAATGTATTTCCTACATAGCCAAGTGTAAGCTGGAGCCAAAAATCTTGCCCATGGCACGCTATCAGCTTTACAGGCCGCCAGATGAGCTGGAGCAGGATGTGAAACTTGATATGCCAATGCCAACTGCCATTAGGCGTTCTCATATGGTCCTAGATGCCACCACCTTGTCCAATTTAAGAATCATAGGAGAGGAGTATTCGCTACTCTCCACTTTGGACAACTGCTGCACCAAATTTGCCAAGCGATTGCTACACCATTGGCTGTGCGCGCCCAGTTGCGATCGACTGGTAATTGAGGAGAGGCAACAGGCCATAGGAGAGCTGTTGGAAATGCCCGAGGAGCTGCAGGAAATGAGAGCCTTGCTGGCGCCCATGCCTGATTTTGAGCGCCATTTGGCGCAGATCCATTTATTTGGCAGCAAACATATTAAGGATACAGCACATCCTGATTCCAGGGCCATCCTGTTCGAGGAGAAGATTTATAACAAAAATAAGCTGGTGAGCTTTATCAACATACTCAAGGGATTCCAGCAGCTGATGAAGCTACCAGATATGTTCAAGGAGAGCAAGAGTTCTCTACTCCGCCGCCTCACTCAACTCAACAGCTCAGGTGGCACCTTCCCTGATCTCTCGCAGGAGCTGGCATTCTTTGAGCACGCCTTCGACCATGCGGCGGCAGCCAAAAGTGGCGTCATTGCCCCTCAACCAGGCATGGATGCGGACTATGATGAAGTCCTGGATCGCATAGGCGAGATTGAGAAGCGTCTCAAGACCTATCTGGCAGAGCAGGAGCAACATTTTGGCTGTCGCATTGTCTATTTTGGATCCGACAAGAAACGCTATCAGCTGGAAGTGCCCGAAGCTCATGCCCACAAGGCCAACAAGTCCTATTCCCTGGAGGGTCAGGTCAAGGGCAAGAAACCCGCCAGACGCTACACTACCGCCGAAACCAAAGCCCTGCTCAAGGACATGCAGCAGGCCGAGGAAGCACGCAATGCGGTGCTTATGGACTTGGCTCGTCGTATTTTCGAGAAATTCTCCAAACACTATGAGAAATGGAAGCAGTGCATCGATTGTGTGGCCATGCTGGATGTGCTGGGTGCCTTAGCTGAATATGCCCGCCAGCAGGTGGTCATCTGTGTGCCAGAGCTGGTCTCTGGCGATCAGCAGCAGCAGCAGCCTTTCATTGAACTGGAAGAGGGCTATCATCCTTGCGCCAATGCCTCCACTTATATACCCAATGGCCTGGAACTAGGGACAGCCAAGGAGGCGGCCCTATCTTTGCTCACCGGACCCAATATGGGTGGTAAGAGCACGCTGATGCGACAAGTGGGTCTGCTGGTTGTCATGGCACAGATTGTGAGTAATTTTTGGAACTTTTTATACTCAGAACAAAAAATATTCCTCAAATTTAGAAATAATGATCTAGTTGACTATTTTTGGCTTCGCCAGGCAAAACCTCCCTTGCTACTGCAATACTCACTCAACTACTCACACCATTGTTTACTCACACAATGGCAGTTCTCTTTTAATCATGGACTTATATTTAGGAACGTTTTCCATGACGCCTGAAATAGTTCGTTTTATCTAAAATTTGAGATAATTGCTAATTTGCTAATTTTCGCTAATTCCATTTCCTATCTCTTGCATATCTTTCCAGGGCGCTCACATACCCGCCGTCAAGTGTCGCCTCAGCATTGTGGATCGCATCTTCACCCGCCTGGGCGCCCAAGATGACATCTTAGCTGGCCATAGTACTTTCCTGGTGGAGCTGAATGAAACCTCGCTCATACTCAAGCATGCCACTGCTCATTCGCTGGTTTTGCTGGATGAACTGGGTCGCGGCACGGCCACCTATGATGGCACTGCCATAGCTGCCTCCGTGGTGAATTTTCTGGCCAATCTCAAGTGTCGCACGCTGTTCTCCACTCACTATCACAATCTCATTGATTTCTTTCACAATGATAAGAGGATTACCTTGGGTCATATGGCCTGCATGGTAGAGAATGAGGACAACGAAGATCCCACCCAAGAGACGGTGACATTTTTGTACAAGTATAGTTCGGGTGCCTGCCCCAAGTCCTATGGCTTCAATGCGGCCAAGCTGGCGGGCATGCCTCGCGGCATAATCAAAAGAGCCTATGAGGTGAGTTTTTTTGTGGAAAATGTTTTCAATCAAAATTGGGCTAATTTTGAAATTTTCATACTCAGCTCTCCAAGAAAGTGGAGGCCATTGCCCTGCAGCGCAAGATCATATCGAAAGTTGTGACGGCCTCTGAGGGAAATGCCGACAAAAGGCAGGATAAACTGCAGGGTCTAAAGGACTTGCTGCAACAGCTTCGCATGTGTCAAGTTTAAGAGGCTTCTTTCGTTTTTGATCCCTAAAATATATTCTGAACAGGTTTGAGTTTTTTTTTAATATTTACTTAAGAAGTTGCGAATGCTTTTGTTTTGTTTGAATAAGTTTAAAGTTAAATAAGTTAAGCCCTGGTTTTTCTTTTGAACACCACAAAAAGAAATCCCAAAAGAAATCCGTAAGATATAGAAAGTATATGTTCTATTGTTATTCATTGAAAACAGTTTTTGTCATATTTTTTATGTTTCTTAAATATTATTGATTAATTCGAGTTTGTTATAAGCCAAAAAAAAATATACTCAGTAATTTGCAAAATTCAAGAACGACTCAAAATAGCTTGAATCAAAGCCATATTTGCGACACCCGTTCTGTAACATTGTTGATCAACTAATTCAAAAGTTCAAAGTGATTCAAAAACATTGATTGTTTTCGTCAGTATACGTTGGATTTGAATTGAATGTCTTAAGTGTCTAATGCTCGATATAAAATGATAAGTAAAAATATTAAAAGTAATCTTGAAAATTGTCTATTTCTATCTTAAATACTCACAAAAATCAAAATAAATTTTTTTTTATAAAGAAAAAAGCTTTCTCTGGTTACACAGTTTTCTTTCTTTAATTGAAAATTATTCGCAAAATTTGTTAAAGGGGTTCGTTGTGCCGACTTAACTTTGTTAAAACTTAAACTGAATATCAAACTTGCGACGAAAATTTGTGACAGCCGTGCAAGAGTCTATTACAGGATTGCAGGGATTAAAATCAATCTCGTTTAAGACCTTTTTAACACAGTAGAATATGGCTGGTCTTTCTCGTTTCCACATCTCTCATTTAACCATAGCACGCGTGCTAAGCTGATCACATTTGGTTAATGATATAATCTTGAAATATATGTAACAGGGCATAAAGAATATATATCAGCAACAGTCGAGTCGATCTAACCATGTCCGTCTCTGTGAACACCTAAATCTGGGATACTATAAAAGCTAGAATGACCAAATTTGGTATATAGACTTCCTTAATGTTTCGTCAGATTTCATAATTTCGTCATAATTTTTGACAGATTTTCCTAAAACTCGGTTTATATATGCAGACCCTTCCAAATCTCATTAAGATCGGATAACAACTTTAAACAAAGTCGCTAAAAACGTTTCCATTAAATGTATTTATAAATATATGCAATCCAACATATATATAGAACAGAGATATACACACATGTTAATATAACAAGCATATCGTGATTACACGCCGTATCATTATCATTGCCATGTGAGAGAGAGACAGCATTCTGCTGGGCTCTAAACATGTGTTCACAGTTGTCATAGAGAATGTTACCAAAACATTCCATTGATATATTAATTCTGGGATCCAAATTGTTTTGTAAAATGTTGCAGGATGCTTACAAACATGTTGCAAGATGCTACAAGCAACTTTTAGTTACATTATGTAGTTAATGGAATTGTATTAACAGCTCATTTGATTTGTCTTTCAAAAATTCGGAGTTGTCCACAAAAAGTGGTCTGAGTTACAGGGTCTTATAGTCGGAACTCGACTATTGTTTTTGTTTTTCATATGGTTGTGGTGCGCCAAATTCAAAATTGTCAATGCAAGTGAAAAGGGCAGTGACAGGTGCGTTTATTTTGTAAGTTGAAATGAAAGGAAGGAAAGGAAGATTGTTCTATTGTGGCACTTTAAATATAAAAAGGTTAGATGAGCTTCACTTTAAGAAAAGGCCTAAATTGAGCATGTGAAAATAAAACT
Organism: Hirtodrosophila duncani; assembly: GCA_037043425.1. Taxonomy (NCBI): domain Eukaryota; kingdom Metazoa; phylum Arthropoda; class Insecta; order Diptera; family Drosophilidae; genus Hirtodrosophila; species Hirtodrosophila duncani. The sequence goes on from JBAMBM010000194.1 coordinate 4,114,324, forward strand.
GTCTTTGACTTCTTGAAGTGGAAGTCAGCTCTAACAAGAAGATGTGAAAACGTGCCTAAGTGGGAGCACTTGTGATTTGCCACATTCATTAAGAAGCTTATCATATTTTAGCAAAGAACTTATTCTTGTACGATCGCAATTTATATAGATTATTGTAAACCATTTATATGGGAATTAATGTTTCTAACAAATTTTAAAGTAAAGTGAAGAAGCTGTAATACTTTCATATTTACTGTAAATCAAAGGAATTTGTAATTGTAACTTCACATAAATTTGAGAAATGTTTAAATTTTGAATTAACAAATAATTTTGAATTTTTTTTGATTTATTTTTGTAACTTACCCAACTTACCAACTGCTGACTTATGCCCAAAATTCTCCACAGGAGCCTTAATAAAAGAACAAACCCTTTAATATTATTAAATATCTTTAGCATTTGTTTATTTCATTTTGTATTTTGTTTATCACAGTAAAAATTAAAAATTAAACAAATTCACAATCAAAAATTTACGCACACACATATGACACCGATATATAAAACCATATATATATATATATATTATAAAGCGATATTATACTAAAATTACTTACAAATTAAACATTTATAAAAATGTACAAAACACACGCAAAAGTACACAACTAAAAGGAAAATGTAACAGTTATAATAATTTATACATTAATTAAGATATCGTGACAAAAATAGGAATGTTTTGTTTGTGTTTCTTTTGTAGATTTGTATGTGTTGGTTTTGCTTAAAATTAGAAGAACAAGCAAAGCAGAACTTTATATTTAACTGTAAAAATCTTTGAAATTCGAAAATGAATAATTGCGAAATTGTTAAAAACTATTTGGCTTACAAAAATCTTGCTTACAAAAGAATGTTTACAAAGCTACATATATATAGCTAGACTATACTATGTATGACTTATGACTTACTACTAAACATTTACTTTGGACTTGCTCGCATACAATTAAGTTTAAATATCTGTATAAATATATATGTATATATAACACTTGTGCTCATTTCTGGAATTATTGTTGTGTTAGAAAATTCAGGGAATATCAGATTGAAAGCAAAACAGATCACACATAATGTGGAAAAGTTACCTTTGGTCGCTAGAAGAGGTCTGCATGAATGCATTCAAAAGGGAAAATTATTTATACAGTTTGGAAAACATGTACGAGGTGTGCTTAAAAAGTCTCTTTCGCGGGTAATGTACTGTTTGATTATCGTTTTTTGTTGGTGCAAATGTCCCGAACATACGTTCACTGTTTCAAGAACATAGCATACTTAGTTTGTTTTTGACAGATATAAAGGTTAGACGTATTTTTTTGTGCTCGGCGATTTTCTATTATAATAAATAATGGAACAAATAATTTGCATCAACATTTTAAGTGAGAGAGTCTGCTCTAGGTAAACAAACTGTTTACAAGTGGTACGAAGAAGATGTTCGAAGATGTCCGAGATAAGGCCAACGACGAACATCGTTCTGGATACCACAGCACCTCAACAGCAGAAGATATCGTCGAAGCGAAAGAGAAGTTGCTGAGGATGAGGAGAGTTGTAAGAGAATTTGCTGAGGATGAGGATACAAGTCGGCTCGTGTCATGCTATTTTTCGGATGTTTTGGGCATGACACACGTGCGTCAGCGAAGTTTGTTCCAGGAGGCCAAAAACAACACGCCAAACGTTGGCACAAGTGCATTGTATCTGAGGGGGATTACCTTGAAGGTGACAATATAAATGTTTAACACACCTCGTTATTTTACTGTACCCTTTCTTTTTTGAATGGGAATCTATAATGTATTCTGTGGCTGCATTGACAACCAGTGAACCCATTCACCCAGATACTGTACAGTATATTGCGTGTAATTTGGTGAAAATCTGACCTAATTATACATAATTTTTGTATAATTATTTGTAATTATAGTTTGTTATATTATATTGTTTAGCAGTTATACATTTGCAAACCAAGTTTTACGCATCGTTTGACAAATTGTATGAGAATATGTTTCCCATATAACTTCCCAAACCATTCAGTAATTTTGCTCTGTGCCGCTACTCGTCTTTGAATAGTCTCGCGAGGAACTTGGCTTACGAAAGAGAGCGAAACAGCTCAGACATCGGCATGCTTCGGGTCTCATTCGGCTTTTTAGAATCTGTTGTTATGTGTGACAAACGCTGCTTCAGAGTAAATGGAAACGTTTGAAAAAGCACCAAAATGTTTCTGACTACTTGATCATTTGCCGCAACTAATAGTGAGATAGCATAATTACTCTATTTGCCAAATTGTGATACATTAATGAAACAGAAGCTCCCTCGCTTGGGTTTCTCTATTTAGCGAATCTATTATCCACGTTTTGCTCACTACCAGTGTGATCGGAAGTTAGGCATCGAAATGATGAAGAAGAAAGAATATCGCATGATAGATCTCAAGATCGCGTTTTCTCCAAGTTCTGTAAACTATTGTAGCTATTCTCTCTTATTTCATTAAAACTATTCTCCAAATTTTAAGTGGTGTTAGAAACCACACAGATGTCATTGACAGAAAGTGTGTACACCAATAATTTGTACTGTCTCTGTTTGGGTTTTACGATGTACAGCAGGAGAAGAGTACACTAAATTTGAGTATACCATATCACTGTACACCACTGTACTATTAGAATGAAATGAATGAAATCATTCAGATCTCCATTGCTCAGTGCTAAGTGATTTTTGGCCTGAATCTAATATTCACTGTCAAGCTGAATGAATAGCCCAAAATTGAGAACGTGTACGTATATATATATATATATATTATTTTGTATGTTAGCTTTATAACTAACTCTAAGTACTAAATTTAAGTTATTAGTATTGTTATATGTTACATTAGATCCCTAGTTATGAGATCCTTTTAGTCTATAGTCTAGTTTCTATAAGCTTTGTCTGACATCGCATCTTCCAGCTATTCCCTCGCTTAGTTCTAAACACTTGCATTACCTTTATCTACTTGTCCAACAGAAACAAACAACAAAATTATGGCCTAACTCTTTTTGATTATGTTATATCTGCAGTTCTACAATTTGCACATCTACTCAATCATCGCTAATGACATCTTTGCGCGCCTTGAAGTTTCGCCAGGAACCTGTCGTGCACACGCCCACACCGCGCCACCAATCATTGAGATCTGGATACCAGCGTGGCTTCCTCAGCTGCTCCTCATTGTGCAAACTGGCGCAGACCCGACACCAATAGTACGTGTTGATAAACTCACCCGTACCCTTCCACTTGAAATACGAATTATACAACTCATCGTCGTGATCCAATATGTGCAGATATTCCGCCAACTCTTTGGGTGACGCAAACTCATCCACATGAATGTAGGAACGACGCGGCGCACTCACTTCATAGTCCTCCGGCCGTGCGCCCATAACAATGGGCAAGACTTTGCGATTCAGAGCGTTGACAAAAAACTTCTCCGTTATGTAATCTTTGCAATTGGAGTTCTCAAAGGCCAAATAGAATTTGTAATCATTGTCCAGAATTTCAAAACATTTATCAGCAGTGCTGCGGGAACATTTAAAGTTGCCACAGGCTCCGTAGATGTCCACCTGGCGCAGAAAGGAACGGTAAGATAATGCATATATACTTGCGATTAATGAAATAGTTTGGAAGGGAATATCAATTAGAATATAATATAGATGATGAAAGAATCGAAGTTTTGATTCCAAACAGTAGGAAAAATCCAAATCATTATATAGATAGCGCAACTAAAAGACCATGACGATTGCTATTTTCGATAATATATAACCTACATTATATATCGATCTGCAGGCGGACATATACAAAAGTGTATAAGCTTTGACGTGATGAAAATAGATTTCCTTCATGATTTCTTGATGATAACAAAATTTCATTCTTGAAATTTTCTTATACACATCTTTTGAAATGTGATGAAAAGATTCTTCCTATAACTATAGTACTTAGAAAATTTTAGTAAAAACTATTCCTAGTTTGAACATTTTATATATTTGTAAGTTTGTAAGAATGAAAATTCAAAATTCTCAGTAAAATCCTATATAAGCTACTGTCTAGATCGAACTACTATAGAATAAGGCTGCCCCACCAGCGATTGATACAAATTGCTTTCTCTTATTGAAAATTTGACTTATTTTTGGAATTAACTTTTTAGTCATCTACAGTATATGTGTATATAATACACACACACACATACAATTACATATTTGCGAGAGAATGTGTTTCGATTTTTCACTACTTATTTCATTCCTATCTTACAAGAACCTGCTGTGCTGGCCCCACATAAACAATTTTACTCGCTCAGCAGGCAATCGTCCCCTCAACAAATGCTCATAAGCAATTAAGCCATAAACCCAAACTATATGCCCCAATCTATTAAATCGATGCTTAATGATTTCGTGTCTATGTTGAATGACCCCCTTGGTGCTACACTTGACCTACCTCAATGTGCTTCTGGAGCTCATGTGCGTACTGCAAACGTCCATTGCGTGCTCCACAATTGGAGACAAACCAGGCCACCTTTTTTGTCTTGTTGAGGGCATAATTTTGATCTTGTTCCTGCTGTTGGACTTTTGTATCGTAGTATTGCCATTTCTCATAGGGGGCCACAATGGTGCTGTCGCGCCTGTGAAGGGGAATGGAGAGAACATTATTGGAAATATCAATATATATATATAAAGCTCTTTGTCCTTGCTGACTGAATGACTGACTGACGGACTTAGTATCAACGCACAACGGCAGACGGAAACGGAAATTGGCAGAATGTTGAAATTTTCACACAAGCTATGGTTCATGGCCTAGGCGAGCATTAAGAAGCCATTTTGCCATAGTCCAACTGCAAGTGGGTGAAAATGCAGTTCACAAGTTATATGGAGGCAAGCGAAGCACTGTTTTTCTCTTGGCGCCTAAACTATTGGTCAGATCGGCATGAAATTTTTACCAGGGGAAGGGGCCAGGGGAAGATCAAGGGCTATATATCGATAAAGAAAAACCGATATATAGATAACATATATCCGTGCAGAAACGGCATATCGAAACTCATAATATATAGATTATATGCACAATCCGATTTATCGATATTTATCGATTGCAACTCGATAATTTATTTGGAATCCTTTTTACTATATATTAATACCGGCTAGGGAAAGACCAAGGACCGATATATGCGCAATCCGATAGATCGATAGTTATCGATAGGAACTCGAATTCATCGATAATTTACTTGGAATCCTTTTAACTATATTAATATCGGCTAGGGGAAGATCAAGGACCGCATATCGGTATATATTAAAACCGATATATCGACAATTATCGATTCGGATAATTAATTCGGATAAAAACAAAAAAAAATCCGGTATACTAAGAGTTCATTCCGAATCTTTCGGTTATATGGGACCCATATGATATAGTGGTCCGATCCGGAGCAACCTTGGTCAGCAGACGTTGAGGCTTCTAAAACTGACATTAACCATTTGGTTCAATTTAAATAAAAACAACCAATTTGGCTGTACTACGACTTCATTCCGAATCGGTCGGTTATATGATAGCTATATGATTTCTTTCAGCTTACAGCAGATAAAGTAAAGTCTTTGAACAAAATTTCAACTCGATAGCTCTAAAACTGAGAGACCAGTTCGCATAGAAACAGACTGCTAAACAGACATGGCTATATTGACTGGGCTTGTCATGCTGATAAGGAATACATAGATTTTATTTGGTCGGAGATGCTTCTTTTTATACCCTCTGCAAGGGTATAAGAACTGAAAACTTGCTGTCATGTTGATGTGATACTAATTGGCTCTATTGAAGCGAATAAAAAACAATTATTTATTAACACTTTGTGTCTACTGACCCTAAAATTTGATACGTTTTATATTTTGTTAGCTTTTTAGCATTGAAATTCCAAATTTCAATCTATACTTAGAGTTTTATATGGCTCTTAAAACTCGAACCTATGAAGAGCATTTATCCTAAACATAAAAACAAAGCGCAAGCGCTGATATGAAGACGAAGCTGAAAATGACAATCTTTGCAGAAGCAAACTTATGAAATTGCTCGAAGAAATACAGGAAAGGCGTAGGTGAATACTGAGAAACTGTTTCAAAGAATTCGAGGTCAAAGCTTGTATGGAAACCCATTTGCTTGCGGCAAAGTTTGTATACAGGCAGTGATTTTAAACCTTTATAAACTGTGAAGTTTGTATTAAATACAAAGATCTAGGTGTGCTTTTATTATAATGTGATGCTTTGATTTATCTAAACTTGGCCAAGGCTAAGCTTTACTTTGGAGGTAGCAGAAATATATCTCGAGCCACGCCAAATGAAAGCAAGTCGAACTGCTGCCTTAGAATAGATTAAATCACACAAATCTTCTATATAGAAGAGTATAAGACTCTCTAGAAGACTCAACATAAGAACGCAGATTGTGAACTATAACCATCAGCCTATCCAACTGCCAAACATTATCGCAACCCTCAAACTCACCTATAGGTGGCTGTCCAGTTCAAGGCATCTGGCACCTTAACATTCTGTGTATGATATGGACATTCCAGATAGTACAACATGCTGACTTGCTTAGGATTGCTTGGCCTACGTATGCCCGTCGGTATATAATGGTCTTTATATAGGATCATATCAGCCACACTGGTCAGATCTCGATTAGCAGTCAGTTCGCAGGTGTCCACGGGACATTTTGCTTTCAAGAACACCTCCCTGCCCTTTTTGACATTCCAAGGACCCAGGCCGTTGTAGAGGAGTATAGTTTTCAGCTTGCCACTGGCCTTGATCTGGTCATAATTGTGTGGCACATACATCAGTTGATTGACAATGCGATCGCTGTGTGGATCCTGATGGGGAAGCAGCTTTGGGGCGTGCCTCTTGCGGGCCTTGCGATTGCTATAAGTGGCCACTGGCTTGGGATAGTGTTCGCCGTTGTGAAAGAACCAGGCTTTGGCTGGATTGGAAGACGGTTCCGAGTGTCTGTCTGGTTCGGCCTCAACTTCTTCAAGTGCCAGGGCGGCGACTGTGGAGGCTGCTGCGGGTGCTACAGCCACACTCGCTGTTGTGGCTCCTTCTCCTGCCGTATCTGAAGCTTCCTCCTCTTCGGGTGGCTGCTGCTGCTGCTGATGTTGCTGCTGCTGCTGCTGCTGCTGTTGTTGTATTTGCTGGGCAGTGGTTGAAGCGATTCGTGTATTTTTCGTCTTCCATATTTCATATTCCCTGTTAAGAGAGAAAGTCATGCTTTAATATCAGCTTACAAAATCCATTAGTTCTACTCACTTCAGATTGAAACCGAATATCAACAACAAGGCGCAGATTAGAGTAAAATAAAAATATTTTTTAAGTGAAATTTTTGGCCGACGCATTGTTTATAAAGAGATAATTTTATTGAAGATCCAGCTTCCACTTTTTTTTGGGGGGAATCTCTGTTCAGTCGCTCAAAGTTTCTCTCTCCCTCTCAGCTCTCTCAGCTAGCTTTGGGCATTTTTGTTGCTAATTTGCGGCTGTAAAATAATTAACAAAATATTTATATTATTTATATGGCACAGAAGAGTATATGTACTTGTGCTTAAACACAATAAAACCAGATCATTGATTTATATCGTGTTTATTTAAAATTACCGCACTAATTACCAAAATGTTAATGATATCTCTGTGCCTGTAATTTTCGGTCGGCTTGTGCTGTTGCTCGCTTGAGTTCGTTTTCAAAACTGAACCGTTGAATATCGAAAACACAACGTTGAGGTCGACGACGTCTGCTCATAGCAATGGGCAATGCCCTACAACTATTTCTATAGGGCTTACCTTTTATCGCTGAACTTTCGAAAGCAAAAATATGCATAAGTTCTTATCCTGCTCTTACAATATTCCAGCGAGAAAGTGTCAAATGTATATGCAATGGTTTGTCACATGTTCAAACCGAATCTCATCTACAGGTTCCACTTCAAAAATTTGAAAATTTGCACTTTGTGTCAGGGTTTTTTCGCTGGTTGAACTAGATTTTGTAGTCATTTTGTACACAGGAAATTACAGTTTTACTCAAATAAAATATATCGCAATAAGTTTAGCATACACTGCAAGAAAACTGATTGTTTTGGTGAGTGGGTATATGTTTTGCTCTTACTATTTACAAACATACTTATGTTTGCAAATCACAATTTTTCATTGCCTTGTGAGCTTGAAACAGAATCGTAGTTGAAGCAATGCTCTGAAAAAGCGAATGTCACTTCGAAACCGAAGTCACTTCGTATACACTTCGTATGTAGCTCCCCACCCTATTCCTACGCACAAAAGATTGAAGCTTGTCGGCCACTGACTGCTCTGATATCTGATCTGCATTGTTATAGTTATATTTCTTTATATTTCTTATTTGTTTTCTCTCTTATACTAAGCGTGTATTTTTGTCCTTTTGAAAAAAAAACATTTAAAATACTTAAAATTTCGAAATATCAAAAACTGCTTTGGCCTCGAAATACAACATTGGGCTCTCCTGTTTATGGAATTTTATAATCTTTTGAATTTTAAGTTACGCATATTCTTTTATTTATAAGCAAATGTAAAATAAACAAAAAAGACGAAGATATTTCATACTTCTGTGAGTTATTCAATTCTTACTGCAATTAAGTGCTGACTATAGAAATATTATAGTCGTAGTCTTATAGTAGTAGTTTTCACTTGTTTTAATTTGTTTTGTTTTTTACTGGAAAGCCAGAGCGAAAATATAAAAAAGAAACCTTTAGATTCACAGAAAGTTTTATAAGCTAACAAGTCGGAATTCAACTCACAGCCCAAACTATAGGAGTTTTTAAGGTTGAAAGTTTCACGCGAGTTAGGTTTTTATCACATAGGTAAGCACTAAGCAGTCGTTTTGGATAATTCGAACAGTTAGGAAGCCAAAGTCGTTGTCATAGTTTATGTAGAAATGCTGCTCAAATTTGATCAGATCGGTAAAGTTATGATCCCTTTGAGAAGTGGATATATCGTAAAGCAGAGCATTGAAATTTGGTATTTTTGAGCATTGAACCGGAGTCCCTTATAATAAAAGGACATTCCTCTGGAAAAGTACCAAAAAGACAAGCAACATTTCTAGCAAAACACTTGAAATTTGTCCTAGTTTGTCCTATAAATAATTTTCTGTTGATTATCTTTGCTTTAAGTGGTTTCTGTTATGGGCTCGTCATTCACCCACACTGATCGACAAAGAAGTAGATGAATGCAGAATATGCTTAGTCAACCAACTGAGCACTGAGCACTCACCACTGCTATCAGTTCACTTTACAGGGGGCGTGGAATGTTGCGATAAACAAGAATTATTGCATTTTATATGTGGTACGGTAAGAGGCAAAAGACATTGGTGCAATTTGTAGTGGAAAGATAAAAACAAAAATTTTTAAATATAATTGAACGAAGCACGTTTACAAGTATGATATAGTCTATGGGAAATGTTAATGTTGTGACTTTTGAGTATCGTATAACTGGTCGTATATATATACCTATATCTATATATATCTCTTTGTATCAACGCCCAGGTCAAACTGAAATAGATGGAATGCTGAAATCTGTACACAAGGTAAGCGCTAAGGAGCTGTTTTGCTATAGTCAAACTGCAAGTGGATCAAAATGGAGGGCAAAAGTTGTATGGAGGGAGGCAAGCGAAGCTTTGTTCTTCTCTTGGCGTCTAAACTATTGATCAGATCGGCATGAAATTCTTACAGTATACCAGGGGAAGATCAAGGGCAATATGTCGATAACAAAACCTGATTTATCGATAACTATCGATATATATCGATGTTCATCGATGTTCAAAAATAATTAAAATATACTAAAATTGAATTTCTGAATGGGAAAGGAGTGAGCCATGTCGATATGTCTTTCTCAAGTGGGGATATATCATTTCCGCTCTCAGATATGTCGTTTGGAATTTTAGTGGGGGCTTATTTTGGTTGATTTTGGTTGATTGGTTGATATTGGTTATTGGGCAAATAAAAGTCCTTGAAATAAGAGCAAAATGATTTTGAAATGAGCAAAAACGTTCTTGAATTCATACCAAATAAATTATTCCCCAATAAAACAGAATTTTTTCATCCAAGTCAAACCAAATTTGGTTTGTATTTATTTCAGTATTCCTCACGTTTGTTGACCAAATTTTATTCAAATCGGGGCAAGTATATATAGAACCGAGGTGCCAAGTCAGTGCTCTGCAGTATTAGTATGTCGCAGCTTATTAGTTACAGGGTATTTTGCTGTCGAGTATGCTCGACTTTAGCCATCTTACTTGTTCATTTTTGCTGGAGTTAATAGACATTCTCTAGGAAAAACATTGCAAAAATTTAATTTCTATTCATAGAATTTTGAATAATCACTCAAAAGTGAATTGACATGTGTAGGAAATGTGCAATACAAAAGTATTTTAGCTTTAGCTTTGAAATTGAGAAATAAGGCAAAATTTCCATTTTATGACTGCATTAAATTTGTGAAATTGCTATATGTGCCGAAGGGAATGTCCGATGTAGATGTGGCACTTCTCTAAAGTCAATCAAGGAGAGCGTAAGTTAAATCTACTTGTAGGATGGTAAATTATGGTTTTAAGATTACAGAAAGTACTTTTGATGCTCTGATTTATATTAACATAAGATGCTTAATATAAAGTATGAAGAATAGTATGAGAATAGAGATATGTCTTATATGAAAACTAGTGTTTAGAAGCGAAGTCTCACATGACCAAATCACTGTTTCATTTACTGCTTGGCAGATCTTATATATCTTATCTTGAGTGCAAATTAACAGTGGGCAAATTTTACTTATTCACTTGATATAACTAATATAAGAAGCTATAAAACTGTGAAGTCCAAAGAAAGTGGATAAAATACAACGCCAGCAGCAATTGTTATTCTGTATAAATGGGTTTTTTTTGCTCGTGTTCCGCACGTCATACTGTTTTCCCCAATTTGAAGGGGTTTTAAATGCTTCCGTAGTCCCCAATGACAATGACTATTATGATCCGAAAATAGCTTTCATTTGAGTTCAGTGTGAGTTGTGTTTCAATATAGCTCAGGAGGCAGCTGATTGCGAAGCAGCACATGCAGACGTATTCAACTAATTTAGCTACGTTTCCCTTACAATTTTTTGGAATAATTTCTATAACCTTGCGAAAAATATTCAGCAAAGTTTAAAATTTATGTTTTAAATGGTTAATAATTCTTATTTTATTCTGATTTTATGATAATTTTACGTAAACATATGGGTTTTATGAGGGCAACAGGAAGAATCTATATTTATTTATTTCAATTTTATGCAGCTTTGCTTCTCACAAAGACCCTGAAATACCTTGTATATCCTAATGTAAGTAGACGAAAAGAATACCAAAATCTTCGGGATCGTGTCTTTAATGGTCATTTATGCTGTACGGCTTGGACTGTACCTACTTTATAACATAGGAATGCGCCACGACGCCACATTCCTAAATCGAATACAGTTTTAATGAAATATCAAGTTTTTGCTATCTTTATATATTATAAATCTTCATAAATTGACTTTACACACTCTTCCGCAAACCTCTTACTCACGCCCGCCTTTCATTAGTTTTTTTTTTCAAAAATTTCCTTCAAATAGAAAGCAATAATCATTAAAATTCTTCAAATGACCTAAACAAAAATTGAAGCTTTCAAAAATGTATTCCAGCTTAAGTAGAATTCTCGATACTTACACGATCATATAGAAATCACCCACAAATGTACATATATATTTATGTACACTTTGTACTGTTGAAACAGATGTATTTCTGAACTATTTTGTTGTTGTACTTTTCGCCTCAAGCATTGTGCCAAATAAAAACAACGGGGCGTATGCGTACTCGCCATGAAAACAAGAGCTACAAGTACGATAGATATAAACAAAAACAACGAAAACAAGAAAAAAAAAATGTACTAAAAGCTTTTCATAAGCTGCTCTGTATCTAGCCCAAAGGGCATCTAATTACAGTCTCCAGTCTGTGGCAGAAGCTTAGCTAGTAGCTTCATTAGATAGACTCATGCACATAGTGGATTTTAAGAGTGGGGGTTGTGCATTCATCCAGGCCAGACCATCTATCACATGTCATTTTATGGCAACTATTTTACATTCCTTGCGGTTATGAGTGAGTAGTATTAAGGAGGAGCAGGGGGTGGACCAGGGCTTGGCTACTTTGGCAATAACTAGCTGAGGGGTTTGAGCGCGCGCTCAAGTTGCCTTTTAGTCGTTCCCTACTTTCATTTTGACGTTGTTGATAGACAGCACAGACAGAAAGGCAGAAAGACAGACGGACAGGAATGATGCAAGCCCTACCAAGCCAACCCAAGCAAACGCCATTCTCTACTGGCTTGAATTATGGATGGCATAGCCATCCATTCATGTGGCAAAAAGTAGGACTTCAATTCAGCAAAAGACAACTTCCATCACATTATGTAGGGTTTTAGTGTGCCGCTTTTGTTAAGGATATTCCCTAAACATGTTCCATGTTGATAGTTTTGTTAGTTGCTTTTTATGTAGAATATATTGATTTCTATGGATATCAAATTTAAACCCTTGTATATATTTAGATAACTCTATATAGATTTTGATAGTTCTATATGGCGCTTCATAAAACCAGGTCTCTCTCTATCTCACACACAATTTTATATAGTTGCCCGATCTGGATGAAATTTGATCAGCAAATAAAGTGAGCGAGTGAGTCCGCGTTTTTTTCCGTCTTCGCGATTCGTGTCGCTCATTATGCGGCTGCGCCCCTCGGCCTGTTGGACGGAAGGTGGGAGCTTCTAGCCTGGACTAGCCTGGCTTGGTATCGTCACTTGAACGTGCAGCGCATTGTACGTCAACGTCCCGATCAAATCTGGAGGCTTCTACACCTGGCATATGTGTGATCTATATGATAGATAGTGGCTATCAGCTCCTCTAGTCATGTGATCAAGAATATATATACTTGGAAAAGCTTCTGTGAGTTGCAAACTTCATGATAAAGAAATATACCTTCATTATGTTTTGTGAATGATATCAAAATTACCATTCTAATCTTTGTAAAACATTTCAACCCTATGGAACCCTAACGAACATTTATTTAACACTAAAAACTCAGCTTATAGTTTTCGTGAACATGCAATAACTCAGACTGATTATATATATAAAAGGCTTTATCTAATGTTTTGTCATTTACAATTTTTCAACTATGGCTGCAAGCTACAAGAAACATGCTTAGAGCTGAAGTTTCTACTAGAAGATACTCATACTCAGCATTTATTTGTGGGATCTGTGGGATCGAGCTGTACTTTCATACAAAATGATCATCGCGATTTTGCCTCAATTATTATCCCATCGGTAGGAACTTGTGTCTTAATAAAATTGGTATAATATCTTCTATTATATCTGAGATCTAGGTGATCGTACAGACAGACGGACAGACAGATGGAGAGACAGTCAGACGTACATGGCTGCCTAGATCGACTCGACTCAAGAATATTTACAAGGTGTGTTCAAAAAGTAAGGTGACTTTTCAAGTTTCGCGGGGAATGTACAACCGATTTTTGTTGTTGTTTTGCTGTTACACATGTCCCAAACATATGTTCACAGTTCAAGTACATAGCATACTTAGTTTGTTTTTGACAGATAAAAAGGTTAGACGTTTTTTTTGGTTGGCTCTTCTGGTTGCTTCCATTCGTATGATTGGGCTTTGGTTTCGACGTCATAACCATATACCCATGATTCGTCATGATAGAATGGAATAGAGCAATAGAAAAACGAATAAAGAGAAGCATCTCATAAAGCAAATGGGTAGGAGAGCATTGTTGTTGTTGACATTGGGCGCTTATATCATTGAAAGAGAGAGAGAGAGAGAGCGCTCGTAATAGTGTTAGTTAGCTTTGAATGCCGCCATTTCCATACGAATTTTGACCTCGATCTTGACCCACTTGAATCATCAACTCTAACGCTTACGTTATAAACTGTAACTTGTGTGAAAATGGCAGTTTCCTAGCTATATTCATTTGACCTGTGCGTTTCTAGCAAATCAGTTAGGGAAAACGTTGTTTTTTTAAATTTAAAATGAAATGGAGTGTAAGGGCAAATATTGCTTAATTAAAAAAGATGATTACTTGAGTAAACTCTCTTAGTAAACTCTTATACAGGAGGGTATCACGGAAAACTCTAGAGATTTGGAGAAATTAATATGTAGACACTTGAATTTATAGGTTCTTTTGTTTACTTAAGAACTAAGATAAAACAAATTAAACGGCTATTAGATTCATTTCCTCTTAGGTGTTTTGTGTTTAGGTGTTTTGAGGGTTCAACAAAAGCGCCTCCTGAGTGCTTCGAGATTTGAAACCAATGAAATTTTAACATTTGCTGCACCCCAAATCTAGTAGGTCATAATATTTTCCTGTACCCTTTTAAAAGTATGTCCAATGATGCTATAAATTGAGGTGTTTAGATATGAAAATATCAAAATCTCTAGAGTTTTCAGTGTCACGCCCCGATAATTATTATTGTTTGTTCCTTTGCATTTATAAATAGAAAATAATTGTCTTTTCATTTCTAATACATAAAAGTTCAACTGTACTTTGCTTAAGTACGAAGAGAAATGCACGTGTTTCAAGCCTAAAGAACTCATTGTATTAGAACAACCTCCTCAACCTTCAATTAGGACTGCCACTCACAGTTTTATTCCTAGAAAGCATATGAAAATGTCTGCATGGAAGTAGAAGAGGATTTAGAGAATGAACATCAGGAAGTGGAAAAAGAAAATAGTAAAAAGGGCAGAGAACAATTAGATAAGACCAAGGGGAAAAATGGCAGGTAATAAGAGACCAGTAATGAGCTGATTTACCTAACCTGGGATAATCCTATTGTGGATCGAAATTGAATACTGTTCCAAGACACGTGGACCAATCCGATCGGAACAACAAAGTTTACCAAACTATAAATTTCTATACACAATTAAAAAGTTTTATACTTTTTCATTCCCCATTCATTTTCATTCAGCATTGTTTACCACTTCCTTAACCCCAGTTTTAATTGATGTTGTTTATATTTAGTTGATGCACGATTCCACTAGCCTATTGTCACCCGCACTTGATCTCTATGTGTGAATTGTGTCAATATGCCTATGCATACTATCTTAAGGCACTCTTTGGTTCTCTCTATAGCATGCATTGTTTTCATAAATATTCTATAGAGGACGCCTGCGATTTGCCATGGAAGGTGGGGAGGGGGAGGTCTAAACAAAATATGTTGCTGTTGTTGTTGTTGTTGTCTCCACTTTGCCACGTTCGCCACACTTGACTTCTTGGTCTGGGCGCTTGAGTGTGAGTGTAGGTAAGGGCTTAGCAATGGTGCGAGGAGGCAGAGGCTCTCAGTTCTAGTAACAGCCTAAAGGCCTGTTAGTTTTCCATAATAAAATGTTAATATTTTTAGCTGACACACACATGGCTTTGCCTAACCCATGTGCTTGATAGTACATGTTTTCCAACCCCCCCGACCCCTAAAACACACGCACGCCAAGGCCTGGCAATGCCTTCGACCACCCCCTCCATGCCTGCCTGTGTCAGTGCCTGGCTGTCTGCCTAGCTCTAGCTTTGGGTTTCCTGTGTCTTAATCAATAAAATATTGTTGTCCAGTCGATTTGTAAGGTTTATAGGGTTAAATTTACTGCTTAGCCCCTTAAGTTAGGCTATAGACACCGTGATTCTTACACTTACACAAAATTTCTGTAGGCGTTTTGATTTTGTTTGTGGAACTTTTAGTTAACAGTTGCGATATGCCTCTACCGCTGTTGCCATACATTTGCATAACATTGCACTTTTTGACATTTTAGTATAAAATTAATAGTTTTTCACATAGGCAGCCACAGACACACTTTTGCACGTTCATCAAGAACCCGTAGCCCGTCACCGAATCCGTTTTGGTGTCCTTTCTTTTCACGTAACTTTTGCAACTAGCGCTGCCTTCGCCTCGCGCTGCCAAAAGTTGTAAATGTTACAGCGGCAGCGACGTCAGCAGCAGCAGCGGCTCTAGACAGCTGGGCAGCGGCTGCAAAAGATGTGAGAGCGCACCGGAGGACGCCGATTGGTAAACTTTTGAGCGGCTTAAGCGTTGCCAAAGAAGGCCTTTTAGTTGTTTATGTATTTTATATTAATTAATTTAAAATTGTATTTCTTAAGGCAACGCCTAAAAGCTGCTTTAATTTATAATATTTGTGTATTTTTTTGTTATTGCATTTTCTGCGCAAACGCCAGAGCCAGAGCCGGAGAGTGCGCTCTCGTCTCTCTATACAAACAAAACAAAATAACATCAAATGCTATTGCGACGTCGACTGCAACGGCGACAGCTGTCTTATCAGCATTCGACAGCGAAAGGGCGGTTTTTTGTGTTGCCTTTTGCCACCCCATTTTCTTTGATAGCAGCAGAGGATACTTTGAAGACTTTGGTTTGTGTCATGGCTAAATCACAGACTTGAAGTTCCCTAAACAAAGAATTTTTATATTTGCTTTTTTTAATAATAAATCATAGTTTTTAATCTTTTAGAGAAAGAAAATGGTTTTTATTTATATAATTTATTCATCTATAACAAAATACATTACAAATTTTTTCTTGCTAATGCTAATGCTAATGAATTTGGTTGTAGTCGCCATTAGGTGACACTCAAATTGTTCATGTGTCTCTCCATCGAGTTCAATGACTTATATCTTAAACGAGTAATGTATATACACATTAATCTAAAGAGGTTGCCCGCTACTCAAATTACTCCAAGGAGGCTGCCCGCAACTCAAGTTACTCTGCCTTGTCTTAGCTCAGTATAATGTTTTATACACAAATTCGGTTTAATATAAGTAATCGCATGTGTATTTGATATCCAAGCAGACTGTCAATCCTAAAAAAACGAATGTTTCTTAAAGAAAACTTTTCGACATTCCACCTCCACTTCGAATTGGTGTTCGCGATTCTGCATGATAATGGTTTGTTTGAAGTTGTGTTCGAATTGCATATAATCGTGCTGTGATGACAGTTAAGAAAACAACAACAACACGAACAAAGGGGTTAAATTTTTATAAAAATAAATAAATAAATTAAAACTCTTCAGAATGAATTCGAAGTAGACATAAAAAAAAGTACACGCAATAATGAAGAAACACTTCTGAATTTCTTCTAATTCCGTCAGATGTAAGGCAGATCTTTTGAAACCGCTTTTCTTAGTGGAAAGAGACCTAATCTGAACCGCATAATTTGAGTTGAAACTGAAAAGTCTAGTTTCAGTAAGAGTTTACTCCGTTATGACATAGTTGCCCTAATGAATCCAACTTACACACAACGTGCAGACATAGGAAGCACCTGGGTAGCTTTTAAGGCTTTCTATTGTATTTATATATGTGAAAATACTAAAATCTCTAGACTCCCCCATTGTCAGAAAATCTTCCTTACGCCACAGCATTTTCAAACTATGTTCAAATCTCTGAACTACCCCATTGTCAGAACACCTTCCTCACACACAGCATTTTCAAACTGTGATTAAGTATACTATCCATCGCAGCCAAAAGGACAGCAATCGATTTGCAAGAACATATCTTACCTTAATCGAAAACCAACCAAATCGATAAGAATTTTCTGAATTACATATCTTGGAACAAAGGCCTTTGACAAACTATTAGTAGACCCTCAACTTTTTTTCTTATATGAATGCTCTTCGACATTCAGTGGGCACTTTGCCTCTCTTTAGATGTTTGACATCGAACATTTGAGACAGCACCATTGCTCCTTCAATGAGTGTGAAGAAACGGAAAGGAATTTAACATTTTAGCAAGTCTACGCGAAGGCAACCCAATATAAATTTCAAATGCGGTTAAGATCCTCAGAAGGGTATACCCTGCCATCTGTACTTTTGGTTTCAAGTCAATAATGCAACTACTTTTGATTGTTTCGAAATAAATTATGCATTCATCCATTTATTTAATTTGTATAAAGGTTTTGCACAATGTTTGGACCTCCTCAGTTTGTATCCCAATTCAATATACGAACATTTCGTTTAAATTCTTGCCTTTCTCCTTACACGTACATATTTGCGATTAAGAGCTTAAGAGCTAGACAATTACAGTTTAGGTTAGAAATAGACATATAAAAGAATGTTCATTAGATAGTTATAAAATATATCTCATGTATTATATATATATATATGTCCATAATATACACATTAATACACAATGTAAGCTCTAAGCTTAAACTAAGGACTATACTGTCATAATGTTGTGAATATTTTAACCGGAACTAAACGTCTCATAGACATTGGCGCCCAATGTCTTGGTCTTGTCGGCGACAACGTAGAAGGTGAGCAGCTGTGTGGGCAGATTGTGTGGACGTGAGGCACTGTCATACCCCTTTGAAGTGAGGCCACTTATGATGGGTATCAACTTGGCTAGGGCCAGCAGAACCGTATTGATATTGAAGAGATTGTTGTTGTTACCGGGACTTGGATTTGGATTGGAATTGCTGTTGGCATTGAATTTCATCGTTGGCTGCTGTTGCACTTCGCCAGGCGCCAAATGCTGCAAGGTCTCACCCATGGACTCTGCAATGGCATCACAGGCCAGCACAAAGCCACGACTCACATTGTGAGAGCAGACGCCTATGGCATCTTCACTTTCCAGCAGATCCAGCGTTTCATTGTACATCTGCTGGAGCAGCGGTTGATTCAGCTGGTGTTCACTCAAGCTGGGCAACAGGTATTTGCTCATCTTGGAGTTGGGATCTTGACGGGCATCGCCGTTTATAGCCATTTGCAGGGACCAGAAGATTTGCTCCGCGTCTGCCAGGGTCAACTGCTGGTTGAGCGGCATGGGCTTGACCACCGCAATTACCTGACTGCGTATATACCGGGCCAAATCACGTATGCCTTCATCTGTTATGAAATGCCTTATCAATGATAAATACTGCTGCTTTACCTCATCCGTAATCAGCTGCTTCTCTGTCATGATATCTCTGTAGATATAGCCGCCGAGGACATTCAATTGCACTCGCAGGGCAATGGCCAGCATGGAAGAGGCGTAGACAAAAGTGGCCAGACGGGTGAAGGCCACAATTTTCATATCCTCCCACAATTCCAATTTGTTTTTGGGATTCTCACGTAATTGCTCCAGCAGATCGTCTGTGCTGCACTCTTTTAAGACAGCCTGACACATTTCCTCACCCATGCCGAGTATAACCTGATTGCAGGTCTTCTCCGTGGACTCGAAATGATGCATGCGGCGCGTGCGCTCAAAGAATTCCTTGGCCTGGCGCTCCTGGAACTCGATTAGCTTGCGTTGGGCATACCGGGCCGCAAATATAGTGCCACCCACCACGACACCGGTAACTATAAACTTGCGTCGATGGCGTGACAAAAAGTCTTGCAGGCGTGATAACATGATGAGGCGGTTTCAAAGTAGCAGCCCTTAGTTAAAAGTTCTAAAGGCCAGTTCCAGACCTGCGTGTGTGTGTGAGAAAACCGCCAAATGGTCTCCGCGTCCCTTATTCCCCCGTCGCCGCTGGCCCGCCTGCAATGGTGAATACATTTTTGATGAGCCCAAAGTTCGCTTTTTAGCAGCCACTGACGTTGGCGTCGACGCTTGCTACGCTGCTGGGACTTAGCCGCCACCGCCAACGCCAGATTAGATTAGCCGAAAAAAAAAATTACTTACAAGAATTTTAACAATATCTATTGCCTTCTCCTAGGCTTTCACTATTGTTTCGCATGCAGGCCTCCTGCATTTGTTATTGGAATGTTGTAGTGTTGCACTTGTTATTCCTATGGCTTTATTGTATCAGTGTTTCTGGGTTTTTCTTCGTTTTGTTGTTTTTAAGGCAGCATACTGCGTTTATTTCGTTTGTACGATAAATTCTTTCGATATCGATAACTTGTTTTTGTAGAAGTATTTTTGTCACAGCGAAGTGAAGACATCTTCGGCGTATAAAATACTAAAAAAAAATACTTCAAATATAGTCACAGTGATTAGTAAGAAATGCAATGGCGCAATTTTGGTTTCTTCAAATGAAGGAGGTATTTTGCATTTGTGACCTCGAATGAGATTTGTGCTAACGCTTTGAAAGAAGATAGGTCAACGACACCATAAACTATAAGTGCTATCGAAAAAGGTCAAAGGCAAAAGTTATAGATCATACAGTTATCTACAAATAATGATATAATAGTTTTTTTTTGTTCATTCGAGCCACGACTACTACTATATGAGAGACTAGTTGGCATAGAAACACACAGACTGACGGACATGGCTATATCAACTCAGCTTGTCATGCTGATCAAGAATATATATACTTTATGGGGTCGGAGATGTTTCCTTCTATGCGTTACAAATATCGTGACAAAATTACAATAGCCCCTGCAAGGTTATAACAAGTGAGAAGGCAGCTCTTCCTAGGTTGCCCGTCAGACTTCTAATTCATATTACCTTTACCTCAAAGAACAATCCTCATTAGAGACCTCAAGCTTGCAAAAATTAAAACACATATTTATTAAGTTTAATAAAAATGTATCAAAATAAGCGTTTAGTTTACATTTCTTGTGTAAATTGTAAGTCGAAATTTATAAAATTGTAAGTACACAAACATAAATGTAATGATAAGATTAATAAAATATCCCAGATGGGACTTAAGGCACCAATTAAGTAAATGTTGTTACAATTTATGTAATGACAACACTGTGTGACCTACATGATGAGGAATAATCTTACATAACCTATTATACTCTAAATATTTGGTTAAGCGCCTACAGATTCTGCTCTAAAAGGAAATCCACAGCGTCATATACCCGATGAGTCATCGTTTTCCATTAGTAATTCGCTGGTTAGCTTAGATAGTTCATCAGGATAGTTTTGCCTTCTTTTGCTAGAGTTCTCCCGATGCTGTTTTTTCTTGTTTAGCATAATTGCATGCCTCAGTGTCGCCTCGGGATCTTTCTTGACTGAGAAGCTCATAATCGCATCTGCAAATAATTATTTAACAATAAGAAGATAAAAAATGTATATTAATATGAAATATTCTTACCAATTAAAGCAGCATAAAACTTTTTAAAGCTCTTCAGGCCCTTCTTGCCATGAGTTCCGTCTACATTGTACAACATGATGATTTTGTCGCCCAAAACGGAGCTTAGATTTTTACTTGTGTTATTTCGCAGCAGTCCTTTTATTGTAGAAACCTATTAATACGGAGGAAAGGTGTGAATACAGGTGAGCTATTTCCTATATATTAGTGCGGACTTACATAGATAGTACGATTGTCCTCGCTTATAAGACTTTCAAGCTTCTCGAGCATTTCTTCTGAAGCAATGGGGAAATCGATATCTAATGGGGTAACTGTTGATCTTTGACGAAGTATATTGGACGTCACGGCCTTAAGCTCAGCTAGTACTGTCATTATAGCTTGATTCTGTTTGACATTCTTGGCTTTTAATAAAAAATATTCATTAAATATGTAAAATTGAATTTTAAAAATATTTCTATATATTTACCTTCCATTACCATAATTGCCTGATTCATCTTGTTACAGTTTTCTATAAAAATATATACAGTCTTTTGATTGCACATATATAATATCAAATTTACCTTGTATAGCATCAATTTTCATTTCAAGAACTCTACAATTTTCACATTTCCAGTTATCGTTATCTAAAAAATTAAAAAAATAAATAGTAAAATTTGAAATATATTAATTTTGACCTGAAATGAATACTAACCCGTTTCACTCGGTCCACATTGATTTAAGTTTTTAATTTCGGTCATCTTTGAGCTTTTTGAACTACAAAAAATTATATATAAAATATAAATTTTAATATATAAATTAATAAAATATATGGAATTACAAACTATCTTACAATTAACATACATTTGTCTTCGTTTATCTATCTTTTATCATTAGCAATACAAAAAAATAAAGTAAACATAAGTATGACGTATTGTGTTTACTTTCATGTTTGAGCTACTGTTGAACTGTGTTCATCGTCGTTCGATCACAAGTGAGATAATAGATTGAGAGATAATTAAAATCGCATTCACAGCCAACATATTTTTATTTATTAGTTTGAATCGTTTTCCAACTCACCCAGGTCAAACACTTTTGCTACCAGAATAATGTAAGATTGATTTCAACTAGTTGTAAGGCTATTTTTAACCTAGCTCTTTCTCTGCAAGAGAGAGAAAATGAGTAGTATTTCAACCATGACCAAAATGAATGGAGTTACGCCATAGCTAGAGATGTGTAAATATTTGTAACGATGAATACTTTCTGGCGACCGGCCACACACACAGAATTTTGTGTTAACAATCACGAAATATATTTGTATATGTACATCTATTTTGCTTAAATTTATTAACTCCTTCAGACAATTTTTATCTGAAGCCTATGTTTATTTTAAATTTCGATAAGTCAATATCACTTGCTATCATTCTAATGTGCATAAATATCATTCATACTGAGGTATCGATATAATAACAGCAATCACAATGCGAATGTTTACCATGTCAAAGGGTTGTTGTCGCACTTTGTAAGCCGTTCTTGGATAACACAGAAATTGCCAGTTGGGGCTGCATAACTGTTAATAGACTTCTTTCAGCATGAACTTGTCAAATATCTAGTAACAGTGGAATATTTAGCTGTTGATCTTAATGCAGCCGGCAAATTGTCTCTGAAATAGAAATAGTTAAGGGATGTCCATCTTTGACTTACAAGAAGTATTGTTTAACTACCAGCAGTTTTTTTATGTGCCTCAATACCATTACATTAGCTATTACAAATATTTAATGCCAGTTCCTAGAATTATTAACTCAGCCCTATTTGTGGTATCAATATGTGGCCACCGTCTTTTTGGTATCGATAGACGGAATGTTAATTAACAGAGACAACTTTTACAGTCCAACTGCTTAATGTTTTGGCGCTTATATGCGTACATTTAAGTGTATTATTCCTACAAAATTGCTTGAAATAATGAAATGTACGTAATGAAATTTCACCCAGTGTCCTGAATACCACACAAGGAACCTTTAATAAATCATACATTGTGTTGTTCTTTTGGTGCTTTGTGCCATGTATGTGAAATTTAAATTTGATAAGAGTGAGCCAAAAATGAGTAAATTCAAGATGCTCTAAAACTTAGCAGAGGTGCTATGTTATGCTATGTTATGACCGGCATAGTATATTTTTAGTATGTTTTCGGTTATTTGGTATTTTTTGCACTGTCGAACACTAAAATAGTGCGTTAAAACGCCACATTCTTTTTGGTCAAAGTCACCGTGTGAATAGTTTGTGCTTTGGTAAGTGTGCTAATGAAAAAATGCAAAAATAATAAATTTAAGAAGCCATCCGAGTAATACTTGCATTTGGAACAGCCCAACTGACCAAGCTCTACACATTAGTAATGATGAACCTTGATATTTTGCAGTTCTTAAATTCTTTTAACGAGTCCCTAATACAGCTACAATATGGTTAGGGAGAACAAGGCAGCGTGGAAGGCTCAATACTTCATCAAGGTCGTGGTAAGTACAAAAATTGTACTTTTTGTGCAGAAGAATTAGCATCTGAATGCGCCTTGCTATTTACTTTGCATAGGAACTGTTCGATGAGTACCCAAAGTGCTTCATCGTGGGTGCCGACAATGTTGGTTCCAAGCAGATGCAGAACATTCGTACCAGTCTGCGTGGCCTGGCCGTCGTTCTCATGGGCAAGAACACCATGATGCGTAAGGCAATTCGTGGTCATTTGGAGAACAACCCTCAGCTGGAGAAGATTCTGCCTTATATCAAGGGCAATGTCGGCTTTGTCTTCACCAAGGGTGATTTGGCTGAAGTGCGCGACAAGCTGCTGGAGTCGAAGGTGCGCGCCCCGGCTCGTCCAGGTGCCATTGCCCCACTGCCGGTCATTATCCCGGCCCAAAACACTGGTCTGGGTCCCGAGAAGACCAGTTTCTTCCAGGCTCTGTCCATCCCGACCAAGATTTCCAAGGGTACAATTGAAATCATCAACGATGT
This sequence comes from Hirtodrosophila duncani, assembly GCA_037043425.1. Taxonomy (NCBI): domain Eukaryota; kingdom Metazoa; phylum Arthropoda; class Insecta; order Diptera; family Drosophilidae; genus Hirtodrosophila; species Hirtodrosophila duncani. Next base: position 4,138,367 of record JBAMBM010000194.1, read on the forward strand.
GCCCATCCTGAAGCCCGGCGACAAAGTGGGCGCCTCCGAGGCCACTTTGCTCAACATGTTGAACATCTCGCCCTTCTCGTACGGTCTGCTGGTTAGCCAGGTGTACGACTCTGGCTCCATCTTCTCTCCCGAGATCTTGGACATCAAGCCCGAGGATTTGCGCGCCAAGTTCCAACAGGGCGTGGCCAACCTGGCTGCTGTCTGTTTGTCTGTGGGCTACCCAACCATCGCTTCGGCTCCCCACAGCATTGCCAATGGTTTCAAGAATCTGTTGGCCATTGCCGCCACCACCGAGGTGGAGTTCAAAGAGGCTACCACCATCAAGGAGTACATCAAGGATCCCAGCAAGTTTGCGGCTGCTGCTGCCAGCGCAGCTCCAGCTGCTGCCGGCGGTGCCGTTGCCGAGAAGAAAGAGGAAGCCAAGAAGGCCGAGTCCGAATCCGAGGAGGAGGACGATGACATGGGCTTCGGTCTTTTCGACTAAGTGCACGCAGAATGCCCCCAGCATCTGCATCAGCATTGTCAACATTACAATTGTTTGGCCGCTGCAAATTATTGTCCGGGTTTGACAAGCCCAATGACAAGTTGCAATCACGCCAACTTGATTATCAATAAACAACTGTAAATGTGAAATTCGTATTTGTTTTATAATTCCCAACATAACTCGACTTTGATGCCGCATCGCTGGCAACATTGTGGTTCAACTTTATGTTTCCACACTCTTTGGATTCTTCTTGTTATCATCATCGTTAAAACTTTATAATTTGGTCAAAATTGCAAACAAAAGCATATGGGCGACAACACACAGCAACAACAACAAAGTGTGTGCTCAAACTTTATACACGGCATACACTTGCCACGATGGAAAGTTATATCGACTATGTGATGAAACTGGTTTTGCTTGTGGGATAAAAAGGATTTCTATGTAAGTTATAACTTTTTTATATTTGCGAAACGGTAAACGAATTCAGGAGAAATTTTCGGTTCAAATCGAAAATACATTTTTTATGTGGGAGTGATCGATTTAAGGCAGCAACATGATATATTTTCGGTTAAATATAGTTTTAGATATCCGAAAAGTTCTCTTGTTTCATGCAATATTTTCCATTGAAATGCTAGTTGATTAACTATATAAAAGTTGGTCTATAAAGATCTGAGTAAGACAATCTCTGATGTGGGATATATTGTACTCATGAAGTTTTATATAGTTTGTATGGGAATCACAGTTTTGTACAATATGCAAGGTGATATATTTAAGAGGTACAAAGAACGGTATAAGCCAGTTCATAGTTTATTTAGATATTCAATATCATATTAGCATAATGGGAAACTGTCGAGAGATAGAATTTAAATTCTTCAGAACTGGAAGTCTATGTGGGCTAGTTTCATACACTCTCGTATTCGAACTTTTTAAAAGAGCTGCGAGTGCGTAAGATTAGTGCACGTGGTGTGGTGAAGACGAAGCTTAAGACTAAAGCTTCTGTACGAACTCCATGTGTTTTTTAGGATTTGCCTACATTCGCGGGAGAGCTTTTCGTCTTCAACCGCAAGGCATTTCTCATACAAAACAACGTATAGGCATACAAACGGATATGATCAAAAATCATATATATATACAGTTGGATATACTGTCCAACGCTATACAAATATCGAGATAACATTATAAAAAGAACATAAAGAAAAGAACACCATAAATGTGGTCAATTCAATACATGAATGCCATCAAATCAACCCATATAGTCAAATAAGCCCAATTGTACAAATATTTGATGATTGAAAAGGATATTATATTGTCGTCTTTTGTAAATTTGAAATATTTTCTTGTTGCTTTTGAAAGTCTTTAAGTTTTTATGCGTCCTGGGCACAGCCGTTTTATTGCCCTCTTCAAATGGCCAAAAGGCAGAGGCAGAGGCAGAGGCAAACTCCAAACTGCATTCCAAGTCCACGTAGGAGCGGAGCAGAAGCTAGCAGCGGTTCGTTTCGTTTCTACAGCTGCGTCGTCTGCTGCATTTTGTCTGCCACCCCATATATTTACAAAGTAATTACTTGTGATAAAATGAATTTCACAAGATGAGAAAAGTTTAAAGTTTTGCTGCTGCTGCTGCTGCTTCTCCTGCCGCTGCTTGCCTTTGCTGTTTCTTTCGGCTGTCGCTGTCGCCTTTTGCGATTTCTTTCGCGCAAAGACGACGACGATGCCGCTCATAAAAATTCAATTTGTCTTGACAAAATACGCAAGAAATTAAGAATGTGCCAAGTGGCACAGCAAAACAGCAAAAGAAACTTTATTTCCTTCGCCTTGGATTTTTTTTTTTTGGTGTGTTGCCTTTGCCTTGCACTTTTCTCGTTCGTTTTTGAAAATGAGTTACGCGGCTGGCGCGTGAAAATGAAAATGCCACGCCCACGCCCCCTCCCATGCGAACCCGGACCCTGTCGTCCCCTTCTTAACTTCAGCAAACCAAAAGGGCCTTGGGGCAAGTTAAACACTGCATAAATAGCTGAGGTGCCCCCAAAATGGGTAGAGAATCCAGCAGAAGCCCATTTTATTAGTTTAGGGATGGCTACAGGTCGTGAGGAAAAGGATAGTTAGGCCTTAGGGAGCTGGTGAGAAGCTTCACCGAAAACTCTGGAGTCTTTGGCATTTTTAGATTCACTTGTATGGCGTTTTTCGAGGATACAAGAACGAATTGCATAAGTCACTTGATTTGAGGCTTTACATATGCAGAAATATCGACGACAAGTAAGGAAAGCTACATATAGCATTCTCATTTAAAAGATATGACAAAGGAAAGGAAAGGTCTAGTTTGTTAGCGGGCTCCTGCATCAGATTCCGCGGCACGATATGTACGACTCATTCAGTGGGGTGAAGTGTTCTACAACTACTCTTTTCTGTGCACAAGCTTCTCGTTTTTGTTCCTCGGCACAATATCGCAAGTTCCTTCAACGCTAGCATTGGTTTCTAGCATGAAGATCGCGTTGGTCCTATGGTAATCTAGATATTGCATGCGTTTCTTATATAATTTTGCTCTGTAGCTCTTAAGACTTCTGAAATCTTCCGAGACCCCTTCTATTTACTCTGTATACCAAATTATGTGTTCATACACATGGATCCACTCGGCTTTCGATCCTTAATACGTATAGCTAGACTTTATGGAATCGGAATAAAAACGAAAGAGAAGACAAATAGGTGTATGAATCAAAACCCAGATAAAAAAACTCTCCCTCTCTCTTTCTCTCCTTCATTCGAATTTGTTCGGCGTCGTTTACTTTGAAAATTTGTGCTAGATTGAGTACATCTGGCACTCAGGAAGCGAGTTTTGAAGATAAACTTTATAAAATGTGACCTAACTACTAAAATTCTGATACATTTTTTATCACGTGACCATCTCTAGAATGCGATTCCATTTGGTTTTTGGGTAAATTAATAAAGGCATTGCATAATTTCAGTTGCCGCTGGGCAGCAAATATACAAAAATTAACATAAACTGTGGGGGCGGCTCTTTCAATCGAACCCCCCCACTTCTGCCACTACCATCTCCGTGTCACAATCGTCGTCGTACTCAATCAGCAACTGACATTCGAAATCAAAATGCGATTGGCAAAATGATTTGCTTCAATTTTTGTGATGCGCATAACAAATGAAGTTTGGACATTGGGACAATTGATTGGACAGCATGGACAGATGTACGTACGGACCAGAATGGAATGAAACAGGAACAGGAAGGGATGTCATGGTTGAGCCAAAGTCACAGATCACACGACTCATATAGAGTCATTAGAGCCAGCTAGCCAACTGGGTTATATCTCACACAAAAGCAGTCATCTTTGGGCCTTATACTAAGTATAACTTCATATTTTTCGATAACTTGAATCCGAACATGAATCCATTACAATCGTTGATTCGAAAACCTTAATGGGTTGACTTTTCCACATTTATGAGTTAACTTTATACATTTAAGAGAAATTTCTTACTATATAATATTTTATAATCAAACTAAAACATCATCAAAAATGCAGTTTAAGTCATTCTACATCTATGGACTCTTATTCAGATATATTGCGAATCCTCGTTATTGTTCTTAGAAATAATACCAGGAAAAAATTAAATTAGTTTATTAAAAAAAAATCTTGAAAAATCTGGAGAAGTCTGAAAAATCACTAGTGTCCTTCTCTCTCCCTTTCTTTTATCTTAACTTTTTAGACATTTTATTTCCAAATTTGTTTCAATAACAGTTATAATATTGGTCTAACAGATATGAATCGCAGATTTGAATAACTCCCTCAAATAACAGTTTTTCTCATCACTGTTGACCAAATATACAAATCATACAAGTACACACCACACACACACATACACATGCACATACACAAATCGCAGTATTTGCCATGAACAACAAAATGTAGAGCAGTCGTGAGATTTGAAATTGGAGTTCCAACAGTTCAAGTCCAAGTCCCCGTCTCCGGACTCGACTCGACTCGGACTCGGACTCGATTTGAATCAGTTTTGGCTATCAATGCTCTCACATATTCCGTAGATGGATGTGGATTTTGGATTTGTGTGCATATTTTTGCTTTGGCATTTCGTTTGTGTGCTAAACATGTGAATGCCAACGATATAACAACGATGATGCTGCATAACACAGCACTTGCTTGCCCCCCGGTACCATTCAGCTCAGCTGTGATTTGTTTAGACAAAAGATTGGAACATTTGCTAGGGAAATAGACTTTAACATTTAAGTCCCTACCATTGCTTGGAAATTCATGGAAATATTCAAGATATGAGTAAACTAACAACTTGGTGTAATTATTGTCAGTGAGAGAAGTCTCTGGACGCTTAAGAATTCGATAAATGTAGTTGCATTTCGTTGATTTAGCGCTTAATTTCTTAGTTCAAGAAGTGAATGATAGAAGGCTTATCTATATCAGTTGTTCTTAACTAAGCCGTCGCATTTTTATCGAAAATTTGATTTCAGATCAAACACAGCACCAAACAGTGACAAGGTGTGAAGGCATTTGCTACTCAAATATAGCTAGTCGAGTGTTTCATCCATAAATGATGACGATGCCATCAAGATGCAAATTATCCTTAATAATTTAGTTGACTTTTAGCAAGCTGTAGCTTGAGCTAAGCTACCCAATGTCAGTCTGATATTATTGCTTATGTGTCGAAACTCTCTGTGTTCACTCTTTACCCCTTACTCTCTCTGGCTTTCTGAAGAACGAACTCGCCCTACATAATCTCTCTTTTCCTTCTTCCTTCTGAAACTGCTCTTTTGCCTTCTCGTTCTCTTCTTTCACAGTTTTTCCAGTTATATCCTGTATTTTGTTCTTCCACATTATTTCTGTTAATAACACGTTGCTCTGCTGTTTGTAATAACCATTTGAACCCTTTGTTGTTTGTCGGCTTTATATGGAATCACTTATCAAGCTGCTGACGCTCCTGAGGTCGTCTGTCTTGGGGCATTGTTTTGAAGAAAAAATTGTAGGTTATTTGAACTCACAAGTAAATAAAACCTAAATAATCTTGAGATAAAGTTGACTTTATTCACTGACATGCTCAAAAAGAACTCCCCTGAACGATATTTCTATGCTGTACAATAGCTTAGTCACCTTTAAAAGACAAGTACGCAGTCAGTGGACATATGTATATATAGAATGCAGTGTATGCATATATTGGAATGACAACATCACCTACGAATTTCATTAATATTAAGGCAATATTAATACAAAAATTCCTTGACATATTACAATTCGCAACACGCTCCGCTCCGTTCTCAACACACCCACACATCCGCCCATCCAACTTTCAGAAAACATTTTAGACAGATATGAAAAATATACATAAAACTTGCATTTTGCCTAACACAAAAGTGTATCTGCTACTGCATTCCGGGGGTCGATGGGTTGAGTTTGTGTTGGAACTTTCGTTAGCATCTGTTTGGCTGCTGAATTCGTTTGATAACTGTGAAATCTATTTTCTAACTGACTGACGTGCAATATATTTGAATTTCAAACGAGCGAGGAAAAGAAAACAATGCGAAGGGTTAACGTGAATGCCGCCTTCCCCATACGTGTCCGAAACACCTCGGCACGCCTCCACACCAAAATACAAAACACCAACACAACCACATGCCCAATTTAGTTACGTCAAAATCAAAATGTTTGCTCTCTGTGTGTTGGTTAGTTGTTGTTGTTGCTGATGCTGATGCTGCTGCTGCTGCTTGTCAACATTTTGGAGGCTTTGGTGGGCGCTTACCGCGTATAATTTATCTATGCATATGTTTCAAGTTGCCAACAGCAGTCTCACACACACAGACACGCACACACACACACACACACACAATAATAAATCACAACTCACATTGCCACACCCACACACAAGCTCACTTAGGTCCTTAGACCAGAGACACCCCTATATATTGCGCTTCACCTTCTTTCACACACCCCTTTCGTGTCACAGCAGCAGTTTTCGGCCTCAAAATCTAAAAAGCAATTGCTTGAATGGGCTGTGTTTAGATTCTTCCAGATGATGCTTGCTTTGCTTGTGCATATATACACAAACATAGATCAATGACTCTTAAATGTGTTAGAAAAGAAAGCTACATTTACACGTGTATAAGAAATTCAATCAATTGAGAGATCTCAAAATGCACTGCTGTAGTACACCTGAGTAGAAGAAAGTATAAGATATTTGAGACCAAAAGTGTTGTCATGTTTTATAAGGCTCATTTATAGAGAGTGTCACCGAATTAGGATATACTTGCAAATATACTCTTTAATAATCCCAAGTTATATCATTCAGTACACCCTTGCTGCAATCATATTTACAGTTGCTCCCTAAGTGGAAGAGTTACAAATTTTCATTCAGCTTGTAGGGCAATGTGTTGGAACTGCGTTCGACTGTGTCGCTACAAAGGAGAAATGGGGCATTAAAGTGATCAAAGCGGAACAGGTTCCCCTGAAAGTATCCGTGGACACTATACAGCAGGGTTAAATGGAAGTTGATGACACTAGAGCTGCGCCTCCCGATACAGTCACAGGGTGCTAAGGCTATTGTAGTGCGTTGTTCCCCAATCTATCAGTCAGTCTGGATAAAGAGTTTTATATATAGATATGTCTTTTACTTGAATTTGCGATGGCAAAACTCGAGGTTAGAGTCATAGAAGGAATCCATGAAATAACTTTTATTTTGATTAGTCGAGTTGAAGCTATCGAGCTAAAATGCAAATTGCGGATCAAATTATATCTAGAGGATCCCTTACAGTGTGCTCTTCCGATGATAGCGAATGAATTCCGCGAAGTCCTCTCTTTACATCATGACTATCAGTGGGTTTTCTCTAAGTCTTGCAACTAGCTTTGTGAACATAAAATAAGACACTGTAACTAAACAAGCTTTGTTAGTTTTCATGGGACCATGACTTCTTTCAAGTTGGTGAATATAATTTATCTCATTAAAATACGACCAGCTCGCCTTGAACTTATAGGTAAAATTGTTATAGTTTTACTTAAAATATTTTTTTTTAATTTTTCCGGTGCATGGCAAAATTTTAATTTCGCAGTTCGTCAGACTCCTTTTGCTAATCCCATTAAAAATAGCATCTTTAATTAAAGGCAAAGCTTTCACATTCTGTATATGGAACGTACATGTTTTCTTAGGTGTACATCGTGAGTGAGTGAGTGAGAGAGAAAACTTAACGGTTTAACGATTAACAGGAACGTTAACAATAAACGACAACAGCTACGAGGACCTTCGATGATGGGTAAAAACGGCAAACGAGCAATTAAAAAGCCCGCGTATGCCAGCTGCCGAGGGAGGGGAGATCCTAAATCCCATACCAACGTGATCCAAGGTTGTGCCAAGGTAGTAACCCGTAACCCGTGGCTCGTTGCTTGTAACCCCACACGTACGAAGCCATAACCAACACACGCACCCACACACACACACACACACACACACACACACACACACATTAACCAGTTGGCAGCTGTATTCTCTGTTGTATCCTTGAGGCATTTTTACAGCATTTCTTTTTTCGTAGCTGAGCGAGAATTTTACGTTGGTTATTTGAAATATGCACGTTATATTGCAAAATTTTAAGCGTATATCTTTGCATAATTAACTGAGAAAATACTTAGCACAGGCACACACAGACACACCCACACATACACACAAAGACAGAACGAGGTCCTTGCCTCGCAGGCATTTTCACCGCAGCAGGGAACTCGCAAATCGCATGCAAGCTGAAAAACAAGAACCAGAACAAGCGAAAAACGAGAGAGAATGAAACTTTGCAATGATACTTTTGGCATCAACCTTCCAACACAGTGGTTCAAAATGTGTTGAAAATGTGATCTATATATTAATAAGAAAGGCATTTGCCTGGATGAAGGATATGTAGCATAACAGAAATGTGAACTTTACCTATAATTCTTTTATAATTGCTTCAATGAAGAGGTCGTATACTCATTACGTTATTAACTGTTGATGAACAGATGCTTAATCTTTGCAATGGAGAATGCGGGAGAGCTTTCTAGATTTGTTTTGATTCATGTTCTTCTATCCTTTATCAATGCATATTTACTTAGTTGAGGTTGGGATTGAAACTTGCTGGAAACCAATCACATTTTCGCAGTGCGTTTGTGTTCGAAGAAACTGACTTTAAATTAACGCCTTGAAAAGCGAAAGTTTCTCGTATATGAATATACGAAAAGCTTCTCGAATATGTATAGCTGTCGAACCCTATCCTATGCACAAAAGGACCCTGTCGATGACTGTTGCATATAAATGTCTTTGTCTTAACTAACCAACTGTCAATCCAAGCCTTAACAGCTGTAAGTCTGAAATGTTCACTAAAGTTATCCAAACTACAGGCGTAGGTGGACACTAAGGCCCTCTTTCGGAAAATTCAACTGCAAGAGAGTCAAAATCGGGATCAAAGTTTATATTCATATACATTTAAGTGATGATTCTGAAAGTATGCCACATATATATAAAATATATAATAGTTATAATAAAATTGTTTATTTTGAAAGAACTCTAGACCTCTAGGTTCTAAAACCCTAAAATTCCATTAAAATTTGTTCTAACAAACCACTTTGACAACTTTGCTTAGCCTTTCAAACCACTGTCACATCCCCTTTGCCGGCCTTTGTCGCTCGCTCAGGTTGTGTGGAATTTTTAATCTGCCAACCAAGCAACCACTGGAGCAGCATTCCTTGCCTTCTTTTACCTCCTGCCTTCTGGCTGCCGGGCTGGGGCCATGTATCTTTCTTTACTGCAGGGGCTTTGCATCTTTACGCTTTGCCTTAAAATATTTTAATTTTTATTGGTTGAAGTTTGCCAACAACTGTCGCCCGGGCTTCGCACTTAGGCAGCCATTTGATAAAGCCGATAAACCTGTTAAAAATGTATTTATTTTTGGTGCTTAGGCTTAGGCTGCTGGTGGCTGTAGCTGTGGCTATGCCAGATAAAGACTGATAGCTTGATAACTGATAGAGCTGGTTGCGTTACATCTTCTTGGAGTTGGCTTAACTTATGATATAGAAAGTTGGAAATATATATAAGTTATGATTTTAATCAAAAATCTAACCACTTCATAACATAAGTGTCATTTATCCTTATGTATACTCACTCAACATTCCAACAGCTTGCTTATATGCTTTTCTTAAACCACCTTTAACCCACTTGACCACAAAACGACGACAAAACAAGGGCAATAACAACAACGACCGCAACGACAACGTTGAGGCAAATTGCCGGCTATAAAATTCAACCTGGGCTAAGCCCAACTAACTCGCAGTAATAGCCATAATCATAAGCCATAATGACTGTTACCTAGACCATAGCTCACCTCCAGCTTCAGCTTACATTGCAGGCCAAAGCAGCAGACAACGGTTGGCTGGCAACACAGTGCGTATGCTTAATATGCAGCCAAAAGGCGAAAACTTTGCGAATGAGACATCGAGAGGTGGTTTGAGGTTGAGGTTGAAAGATGGTAGACGATTGGTGTTGGAGTCAGCCTTCTCTATGTCATTTACATAAAAGTAAAGTTTTTCACCCACTTCCACACACACACACACCCACACACACACTTATACTCACTCATATATGGAAAATTTGAATGCAACCTGCGAAACTTTTGGCCGAAAATTTTAAATTATAAATAAGCTGAGACTGTGACTCGGGTTGGGGGTGGAAGACTAAAAACAAAACCTCATATGCATCGAAACGTAACGGCAAAAAGGATTTTAAGTGAAGTTGAAGTTGACTACACGACCACATTGTACAGACCGCCCCTCCCCGCCGCCTGCTGCCACTCCACCAAGCTCTTCCCTAGAGACCACTTACATACTGCAGCTGGAAAGTTTCGTCTTACCCTCCCGAAAAACTAACATTGGGAGGGGGGTAGGAATAAGCACAAAGTGAAAACTGCACACGCGCAAATTCCGCCTCACCAGACAAAGTGCAAAGCGTTGTGCGTGTCTTTTGGTGGTTGCTCGAGTAACCACCAGACAACCACCCAAAACGAACCACAAGCGGCAGAGACTGAGCCAGAGGAGTGCTTGGTGTTCCTTCTTCGTTTCAAAAGCGTCGGAACCACAGCGCAAGTTTAAATGTCATGTAAAATTGTTTCCACTTACACAAATTAATGTGTAAAATTTAATTTTGTCACAGCAATAAGACAAGACAAACAAAACACCAACATTTTGGGAAGGGTCCCAACCCCCATTTGGAACGCCCTGCCCTAATCCTTTTTGCTGGCCATAACTATCAGGCAACAAGGATAAGTGCATGTAGAGTTTGAGTGGGGGTGTCTGTGTGTGTGTGTGTGTGTAGGAAAGTTGGTTCTTAGTTAGGTCTGGAGGATACGCTCAGAACGCTACGATTTTGTAATAGTTCTAACAAATAAATTGGAAAGGGCGACAATAATGTCATTTATATCCTGGAAATTATAGCGGCATCTCTGTTATTAATTGTATAGAAATTTTCTTAACCGATTTATCAGTGTGAATTTGTATCAGGCGGGATGGAACTCAGAGGTTCTTTGCGGTCTTTCCCAGTCTTAGCAATCACATTAGCTGCAACACATTTGCTGAGTGTGAAGTGAAGACAGAAGAGTTTTCTTTCGAGTTTTCGTTCATTAATGGATCGAGCTAGTAAACGATCATGCATTTGTAAGCAAATATGAGAGATTGTCATTTAAAGAAGGTCTTACATATGCCCAGTAGTAATTCAAACTATGCCTTGGCTCGAAATGAGCTTTGTAACCATCTGAAACGAAAGTGGCAAGGTTACTTGTGGATGTCAAGGGAATTTAACTTATTTTTAAGGAAACCTGTGTTTCCTATACAAGGGAAATTTATCAATGGAAATTTATCAGTGTCTCCAGTTACCTATTTCAGCACATCCCAAGATTAATTCTTATATGTATATACATTATACTGTTTACACATTTCCTCTGTCCTACGAATGAAATATTTTCACTCATGTATCTACCCATTGAATAGAGAACCTCGAATATTCCAACGAAGTATGCATGCAGTAATAAAGTACCAACAACAACCTTAAAATACACATACCACTTCCACCCCCACACACACACACACACACCCACACATGTGTATATAGGGACAAATAGAGACCGACATAGATTAGAACTGATATTCATCACTTTAGACAGCAGCTTCAGTTTCAGAGTTTTCCCCCCCACCTTTCCCTCTTGCAACCTTCTTAACCCATCCAATGCGTTTGCATTTCCTACAAATTTTTGGCTAAATGAAGCGTTTCCTTTTTTGTCTACTAAAATGGTTTGCTAGAGTGCGGGAGTTCGGGAGGGGAGTGTGTCTAAAGGGGTCTCATGTGTGAATACGCTTGAGCGACTTTTAGCTTTATTGCTTGATTTGTGTAAATGTCTTTGCTGTGTTTGGTTTATGGTTTGTTCTAGGGGGCCATGGGGGTGGATTCTTAACTTGTCTAAAAATCTCGCAAATGAAAAGTTTTTCTTTCACATTGCATTTGTTGATGATGGCTGCTCATAGATACAAAAGTTATTTGCCCAAGCTAAAACCAACTAAGAGCATTACCAAATTCCCCCACAATCCGCCTCCGCACTCGCACCCGCCTCACTTAGTCACTGTCTCACTTGCACACTCTCTGAATGTCAACATATGCATATAATAATAAAAACAAATATGGCCAAATCTCTGACAGCTTGGCTCAGCACATTCAGTGAGATGCTGCCTGGTGCTCTAGCTTTAGATACATTTGTATCTGTATCTGTATCTGCTTTGTGTGCCTGCCGCCTTGCATAATATATAAATAGCTCAAATTAATTAATTGCCTTGCCAAGTAATAACATGATTAACATGATATGGAATCTACTGCCACTCCAACTCCCTCCATTCCTCTAACCCAGACCCAGACCCATGTCTGCCTGCTTGGATTCAAGCAATTAACCCTTGAAATGGAAACTCATGCATAAGTTGTGCTTATTGGGCAAAAAGTATCTGCAAGTTTCTGGCAAACTGTTTATTTTGCTGTTAGCTTTGATGAAAGGGCATAATTGGCTTAACATGAACTTTGACTGGCTCTCAAAATAGAATTATAAAAGAGCTTCTATTGACATAACGTATGCTTAAGAGCATCTAGCCGTTTTCTCGGCTTGCTAATTCATTTGATTTGAGTTCAATGTAATTGATTTTGAATGTGTGTAGAGGGTTTAGTGAGGTGACCTAAACATAATTAGGAACATTTTCACATCTTCTTGGTAAAAGCAAGCTGTCAATCGCAATTTCATTTCCACACTAGCTGAAGGTAAACATATGTGATCCTCAGGGACTTTGTAGTGGCGACGAGTGCAGACCTTCGCGAATTGTTCCCAGACCAGCTCTGTTCTAAGATTACGAAGTTAGACTTCTCTCAAAACTTGTTCGTTTGTTTGAATTCAGAGGAAATTGTTTTAAGTATATCCTTATGATATTATCATATAGTAGATATCACCTCAACTGCGTTCATATTGTACTCACATATTTCTGCAAGGAAGCATAAGGTTCAGTTTTCCCAATTAACTCTTTCTATCTTGTTTTTGTCTCTTAATTATGTTTTTCTGAATTAGACTTTATAAAAGATCTCATTTAGCACACAAATATCCTCATTTTTAATAACATCCTTTTTTTTTTGAGCATCCATAAATTTATTCAACGTCTGCGCTTGTTTGTTTCTGCACGCTCTGCAGTTCATAAGTATTTTTCACAAGCAAATTACAAACGCAGCAATAGCAAGATAAGCTTGGTGAGACAGACAAGGCAGGGGGATGGCGGTGTGTCTAGATCTGCGAAGCGCTTACCGAAACTTGTAACAAATACAAAAGTCAATGGCGCTGCAAAAGAAGTTTTTAGCTGGCTCCCTGGCACACGGTAAATCTTTGCCAGCTAAAACTTTCGACTGGCTTAAATAAACTCAATGCACGCACACACACAGTCACATACAACATGAACACACATACTCATCTAGTTAGATACAGATATTCCTAGAATTAGAAGGCTGAGACGAAGGCAATCTGAGTGTAAGCTGCTTTTACCACATGCACATGACTCCGCACTCTGGATTCTGATTCTGATGCTGATTCTCAATGTTTCCGATTGCCGTCTGAGAGCGCGCCTTTTGGCAAATTTGTTTACGTTGCACAGTGGAACAATGATTGATAATTGCAAGATATAGGTGAGTGTTACTTTAGGAACATAGAATAAATTCCATTTTAATATATATTTCTATAGTCAGTGAGAACTTTCATAGGACATTCAAAGTCATATGATGTAATTATATAAATTGCTGTAGTTCAAGCTAGTCCATATGAATTTGTCAGATCGGAAGAGAAAGCACGCTTGTACATATATAATGCTCTCATTTTGTATTCTTGTTCGAACGTTCCCTAATAGAGACACTTGTCCGCCTGTCCTTTGCCCTTCGTTCACAATATAAATATGCATTGTTATGCCACGGTATATTTGGACTGCTTAGCTTGGTCTTTCTCCCCATCCGCCTTGAACCATGTTTGTTTCCGCCTTGCAACCAACAACGACCTTGCCCACAACAGCAACCACAGTAACAACAAGAACAGCAATGGCAAATAACTAGCCGAAGCCAAAAGCTCAGATATCTTGCATGCTCAGCATTTCGAACATTTGAAGTTGGCAATTCAGAGTGAAGTTCGAGTTTCGCTTCCGTCGTTCGAGGATATTTGTCTGCTGAATTAATTGGAATTAGTCGCGACATGCTTATCCCGAAAGTCTAGAATAAACAATAAAATGGATACCTATTCAAATAAGGAGAGCCCCAAACAGCACAGCCATACTATATAGGGCGAGAACTGCGGGGCTACGCGATAGAAAGTCAGCTCGTCACGCAAGAGGTGGTCGTTTGGGAAGAAAACAATGCAAAGTTTTAATGAATTTTGGTTTAAGTTTTCAGCGAGTTGGTTTTGGCTGAAGCCCGAGCCGAAGCCCAAGTTGAAGCTGAAGCTGAAGCCGAAGCCTTTCGCCCCTCTGCGATTTCCTGTAAAATGTATTTTAAACGAGTAACGGAAATTGCATTATTTCAATTACAAATTCGTTAGGCCAGGGCGATGCGAGCAACAAGAAGGGTTCCTGTTCCCTGCTCCTTTTCAGACAGCGACTGAGATTCAAGCAGACAGCAAACGCCGCAGGCAATTAGTCGTGTCAAAGCTTTCCTTATTGTTTTGTCATATTTGCTTTGTAAGTGTGTGTTTGTGTAAGCGTGAATACGCTGGGCTCGTGTCATCTTCACTCTAAAGTCTTAATTAATGTATAAATATACGCATACATACATATAGATGTATATATGTATATGAAAACAAAATAGATTTTATATTTAATTAGTGCTGGCTGTGCAAAACTTTCCTTGACACGACAACGTCGCCAATTGTTGTGGCAACAAAGGCAAATAAATGAATTGGAAGTTTTTTGGTAAGGGAAAATAACCAGCAACAAAATATGAAGAGATATTGAGACCAAATGCGGCTGAATGAGACTGAATGTATACACTTTCATATGAAGGATTAGGGTAGCCATATCATTCGCGTTTCGGATGTTCTATTACAAATATGATACAGTTTAATAGTTGATCAAACTAAGGGCAAAACTGTGTCAAAACTGAATGGTCTCTCGGTAAACACTCGGCATGTGTGACAAACAAGATACATCCATGGCAAAAGAGTTTATTTTTATCGTTGAGTGTGGTCTATATATGAGAGAAGGCATTGTTAAAGAAAATTCAAACCAATTCCATTTATTACAGCCATTCCGAAAAGTCTTTCTTTTATTTTACATGTCGTATTTCATAAGCTCTCATAAATCATCCTGAAATTTAATCGAAAATCTCGTGGATTCTGTTCACTTCAAATGCGGAAGTTTTACTATAGACATAGCCATTGAGCTAAAACTGAGCCTTAATCACAATCGACCGTGAAATGAACCTAGCGCATGACAACATAACCGAACTGAACAATTTCAGCAATTCCGTAATTGTATGAGTAGTCACGATAGAATGTCAAACTCAAGTGTGTACAAACGACAATCAGGTTACCAGAGATCCCACTAATTTATAACAGTTTCCTTGCTAACTACCTTATAACATCAGTAGTATCCAATCTGCAAGAGTACAAAAGCAGCAGCAGCAGCTGTGCCCAAAAACCGCGGGGAGTCAAAAAAGCGCCTCAAGGCAGCCATCAAGGGACGTTTGGCAAAGTGGAACTGAGACTCAACTCAGTCCAGTAGCCTTCTGCTGCTGCTGTTGCTGCTGCTTATAGAAAGTGAACTGAGCTGAACTGAACTGAAATGCTTGGAGAAGTGCAAAAAGTTTGACAGTTGAAACCTGAAATGCCCCGAAGGGCCGTTGGAAAAGTGTTGCATGCACTTTCCGATTGTCCAATGGATATTGTTTTGGAATAATGCCATAAGGCTCAAATATCTGGGCAGCTCTTAATGAAATGCAATGAACTGAGATTGTTTCGTTTGCTTGTTGGTGAAACTTTGCTTCTTGCTTATTGTTAGTTAAATGGAGTTAATGCCCCCAAGGCAAATCGTCAAGTGCTACAAATGGTGACAGAATGTTAAGAATGTCAAACTGAAATGCAGGGGGTATTTGAAGGTCTTTATTTTAGTATATTGGCTTTAAATTAAAAGGATCTATTGAGATGGAAAACCCTTTTCTTTTATATAAAAATGAGTTGATATTCCAGTAACTTTTCTTTAGCCAAATATTTCATAGAGTTGTCATAGAAATTAATGACTGAAATCATTCCAAATCTCATCCATAACAATGACAGAGCATCTTTCTGAGTTATTACCATTATCTTGGGGTCCTTTTTTTTGCTAAAAACACCTCTGATACCTGCGCTGCTGCCATTCTGTTTGATTTCGCCTGATAAACTCATTTGGCCAATCTTATGCAAGGGCATGTTGGCTTTGACATCCTTTGTTGTTTTATGCATTCAGTCTTTGCCCACCGCAGTTGACCTTTATGCCCTTTAATCTCTTTCAATATTTGCTCAACTTTTTCCAACACATTTCATTTGTTTTGATAGCAAAGTGCCCAATATACAAATACATATAAATTAATATATCGCGTTTTTTGTTTTATTATTTTGGTTTTTTTTTTTCAATATGCATATGCATACCAGATTTTTTCTGTTCATTTTAATGGCCTGTTGTTATTGTCATTGTTGTTGTTTTCGCTATTGGAGATGGCCACGCTGCCAACATTATCATTGTTCAATTAAACTTTTCAACTGAAAATCGGCTTTTGTTTTATCGCCCGGCGTCCTGTCGATGGCAGAAAAACTGAATATAGTCAATTGTCCTCGTTTTTCCCCCTGTTACGTAGCTTTTCGTTTTTTTTTCATTCTGTGATTTTTAATCGCCATATCGCCAGATTCACGCTTGCCCGATCTACATACTAGATGAGTAAAATTGGGCAAAAATGGGTAAAATGGGGGTAAATTGCATTTACCAAAGCTCGAACAACAATAACAATTAGTGGACGGTGTTGCTGTTGCTGTTGCTGTTGTACGCACAATTGTGCAAATGTGACATCATCATTTTCATGTTTATGTCGGAACACAGTCATTTACACACACGCACACACACATATATACACAATGCACCACTGTATAATGAATGTTCTCGATTCGTTAGGAATTCTGCTGCTGACTGGCCTGAAAATGCTGCTGCTTAATGAAGCAAGCGAGAAGCAAGCCAAAGCAAAGCCTATCATTATATACATACTTACATGCTATATGAATGTATGTAAAGCCCACTAAATGCACTGACTTCCATGATTTAGTTTGTGACTGACTTTCCCTTCACCCAGTACCCCTCTCTCTCTCTCTCTCTCTCTCTCTGCGTAGCCATTCCGCCAATGTGTGGACATCAGCATCATCATCGTCATCGTCAGCGTCATCGTCATCGTCATCATAGGCTCTAATTAGTATTAAGTGGAAATTATTTCTTCGACTACATTGAATTTCTTTTATTTTCCTATTATAGGCCAATTGTAAGCGAGTGTTGAGTAAATGAGTAAATGAATGAATGAATGAATGTACGCATGTTGTGTGTGCAATTGTTGAATTGTTAACTGTGGGAAAAGTTTTGCTGAAATTAACTGTAATTAGGCTGCCCCAAAACTAAAACTGTGAGGCGGTAGAATCTCGATTTGCTGCTGAAAGTGAGTGGAAGACGACAGCATTTAATGAAGGTTGACAGGAAATAAAACGTTATCGTTTAATTATTGCCACACAATTTATGGAAATGCATTAACATAATGCTCCTAAGTAGCGTTCAATGAAGTGTAGACATTTCAAATGCACGCTGGCAATTATTATTCAGAATTATTGATAATTGTTATGTGGGTGCGTTTATTGCAAATATATAAAACAAATTGTGGCAATTAAGCAGGCTTCTCAACATAAGTTAGATGTGAAAACTTAAGATGATATATTCCAGAAGGGATAAAGAGTTAGGAGTCAACATCACTCAAGGTAGATCAAGCAAAAACAAGTAAAGATTGAACTTCAAAAAATCGATTCTCAAACATTTTTAAAGCTAAATTGTGTTAAGTTCGATCATCATTTTGTTGGCGAAGAAATGCGGCATTCATTCGTAACGAGCGGTCTCACTGTCCATTCATTACTAAATGAACTGTCTACACTATCACTCATAGGCGTTCCCATTGTAGTGAGCACTTCAGACGTTGACATGATGCCGTTGCTGGTGAGAAAGTGAGAGTGAGCGGTGGCAAGAGATCGCACTACTGGGATTTTTTGAGAATAATATAGATGGAAAACAGGAAAACAGGAACAGGAAGATTAATAACCTTGTCGTTTTTTTCTATCTCATACGATTACATGGACATATTCAACATTCAATTATTATAATTATTATTATATCATGTACTTATCTGTCTAAAGTATGTAAGTTATAGGTACTATACGATTCAAGTTGATGTATCACAAAAATCTAAGAAAACTAACAGATATTTTGAAAAGAAATCGAAAAGTCAACAAATAATCTGTAAGATTAACTTAAGAATTTTCTTTATTTTGATCTTAATCATCGGAAAAATTAGCGTCATCTTCTTTATCATCATCAACATTCTGTTCGCTGTTATTCTTCCTAGTGGCCATCCAGTTGTTGTGGCAGATTCTGAGCCTTATGCACAGTTTGGTTTGAACCTGGACAGACTTCTCTGCCGCTGTTGACTGAGCCGCGTTCATCCTATAATGATTTTCACCGCCAGCATCCAGAATTACCTTAGTCTGGTTCTCTTTCAGGGTATTCGAAATGTCCTGGTTCAATTCAGACAGCTTTGTCTATCAGTCATTCTCGGAAACATTCTCTTTATTTGTAGTGGTCCTGTCTAATGACTGTTTGGCGACCATGCAGACCTCTAACTAACGCTGACTTGAAACTCTTTCGAAAAAGTATATTGCCAACCATAGCCCCACTGGGTCTTATGCAATAGGCTTTACATACGGCTTCAAGACGAAAGCATATCTAAATGAGGTTAACTCAGGAGAGAGAGAGAGAGAGAGAGAGCGCTAACTGTTCCGAAGCACTGAACGAAATACCGTGTTTTCATTTCTGCAAGCAAATTTACAAAGGCTCAAGAATTCCACTCAATTTATTCTTTATGAAATAAAATTTTAATTTACTAAGAATAGTTAATGCCTAATTTCCTTGTATTTTCGCACTGTTTCAACAAAGAACCACACCAATACACTGACAGTTTTCGGCACTCTCATCTTGGAAATCGAAATCCCCTCATCTTAAAAGTATTCTGCAATAGTTCTCAGCTTCCAAATGTTGCATATATGGAGATTAACTTTGTTTTTACTGCCTGGTTTTCCCTACTTAATCATAAGCTTCTTAAGTTTTTGTCATTTTCCAATACAACAAAGTTAGCTTTTATGGTTTGTTTTTCCCACTTGGGCTTTACAGCTCTACCTTTATGCCTAGCTTCACTTCAGAAATCTTTGCCAGCCATAAAACTGCAGCTGTCCATTTTGTTCATAGTCATAAAAGCAAATATTAAAATTGCAACTGTCCCCAAGAACTTTGCAATTACAAAAACTGAAGCGAGAGACCGAAAGTAAGCAAAAAATGTTCCCGACCATTAAACAATTTATGTTTGTGCCGCCTCACAATTGTTGCAATTGCCACAAAACTTGCACAGAGTGAAAGAGATGGGGGATGGGTGGGTGACCCGAGCAAACGGGATGGCAGGCAGGATTCACGTTTGCAGTTATTGTTTTTACGATGTCCCCCCTTTTTGCATGGCTAATTGAAAAATACTTTGTTGTTGAGTTTTATTGCCATCCACACAGTCATCAAAGCAGGAGGATCTGCCGTCCAGCAGGATTCGTTGGATGTCGTTGTCCCAGTTTTTGAGGCCAGCTTCAAATTCACTTTCCATACAAATTGCCTTCCTAATGAAAATTAACATAAAATGCTGCTGACAGCAGCCAATCGAGCGAGGAGCCAATTCCACATCCACCTCCATACTCCTGTCTGCGGAGCCTTTTTTTTGTCCTTGTGCCGAAAATTGCAGTCAGTGAAGATGCACCAACTGATTTTAATGCGATTCAACAGCTCGGCACGCGATGCCGGCGCGATGTGAGTGAGAGAATGAGAACGAAAACGAAAACGAGCCCAGGAACCCCGAAAAACGTTTTGATAGTTTTCAACTCTTCCATTTTGTGTCCTGCCTTTCGGCTAGAACTGAGCTCAGGCGCCAGGCGCCATGCATTTCGATGATGTGGGTTTAGAGATGAGCTAGTGATACGGAATATATGCTTGGTGTGTGAAATTTGTACCTGTGTTTGGGTAGGATTTCTATATGATTATTATATTATCGTCAATATAATGTCGTTTCATCTGAATAAATAAATTATTATTAGAGAAGATTTGATTTAAATCATGTTTTGTCGATAAAATAATGGCTTCGATTCTGAACAAAAGTCTAAGGGATACGTCATTATTCTGTTGATATTTAATTTTCACTTTGGCAAAACTGAGGCTCAACAAAACTTACACGACAAATTGGCATATAATTTGATGACTATCATTAGAATCACATGACCATCTCTAATTTGAATTGGTGTCTGTCTAGCCTTGCTCTACTCCGGACGTTCGTCCCCATCCCGACTTGGAGCCATTGTTAAGTTTAACCAAGGTAATCTCTGTGCTTCCATCGCCTATCGTGACAAACTGACATAAATGCCCAACGGCAGCGACGGCGGCGATGGCGATGGCTATGTCGGTGGCGTCAGGCACTGGAGCCGGAGTCAGAGTCCAATCAACGCCCCTCAGAGCTCAGCTACTTGCTGCAAAATGGCTTCAGTTTAGGGTTTAGGTAAATGCTGCATTCCGCCCCCTCCCTGCCTCACATTACTGTGCTGTGTGCTGCGGTTTGTCCTGCTAACTATTATTATAGTAGTTTCAAATTTTTCAGTTTTCAGCTTCGCTTGGGCGCTGCTGCCGCTCTTGCTCCTGTCGGTGTTGTTATTGTAGCTGCCTCCATTTTAGCAGCCATTTTAGGAGCTCTCAACTGAACTGCAATTGACGGAAGTTCATTGGTTAGCAAATGGCAGTTCTTGTACTCTCATTAGCATTATTTGTCAGTTTCTGTGGCTTTTGGGGTTTTCGAGTTAAGTGAGTTAAGTCGAGTGGTTGGCATTTGATGATTACGGACCATAGTTGATATGTGTTAGTCAGTTTGAATTGATATGGGTTAAGGCAATCGCAAACGCAACATTGTTCGCTGACAATTAAACTTAGCCCGATGCGGAATCATTATTGGGTAACCCTAATACGGAAATTAAGAGGGGATGAATCTGAGAAACATTTTAATGAGGCTTAAGAAGGTAAATGATTAAGTAAAGTATAGTTTTCAGATGTTAAAGATAGTAAAAAAGATAGTTAAAAACGTATTTATTCGGTTCTTGTTGTCCAAAGTCCTTCTCTAGTTTTCAGATAATCTTCAGATGATATTCATTTATTTCACGTGAGACTTGAAGAGCCACATAGAGTGGGATTTATTATTTTAACTTCACTTTTATCAAATCATGTATTTTAAAGGCAGGTTTCCCCAACCGATTGAGCTGAAATTTTGCACACAAGTTAACTTTGAATGAAATCCAATATGGCGGGTTATCAAAGAGTGCGTACTAGTTAGTTTTGTACACCCTCATGATCTGGATATCAATTAGGAAGACTTGCTGAGAAGGGTATGAAAAATTGCCTTGCTAAATTCGTTTAACTAGTTGGAATTAAGTGGGATTTCTTCTTCTAACCAGTAAGAGCATGAATACAAGAAACCCTAAAACATTCACAGATTCGGTCTAAACATAGCAGTGCTTTCCATCGTTCTTT
Organism: Hirtodrosophila duncani; assembly: GCA_037043425.1. Lineage (NCBI taxonomy): Eukaryota > Metazoa > Arthropoda > Insecta > Diptera > Drosophilidae > Hirtodrosophila > Hirtodrosophila duncani. The sequence continues at coordinate 4,160,312 of JBAMBM010000194.1, forward strand.
CTATGGTGTACCCAGATATAATTATAGGAAACATTAGAAGTACACAATTTAAATAGAATGAATGTTCTCATTTGCAATAATGTTATATTCTATACTCATTTACCACTCATCTACATACATATTAAAAACTGATTAATATATATATATAAATATGTTTCATTTACTTTAATAAACCAATCCATTAACAAACACTTCATTGAATAATAATGCTTCAACTCTTAATAGCTTCTTCATACTTTTCATCATTCCACTTCCACTTCTCGAAACCCACACACGCAACTCTTTTTTCCCACCTGCTTTTTCACTCTCGTAAATTACAAAAGTCTTCACCTTAAGTCTTCCATCGTCACCATCATCATCATCATCATCATCATTTTCATTATCACCATCGTCATCATTATTGGTTATGACAACTTTTGTTACTTGCTTGACGGCTTTTGCCAAATGAGTTATTGATTTTTAATTTGCCACACACGACATTTCCAGAGATTCTTTATTTTTTTTTCTAAGGAAGCAACTTTTCATTACTCTCATCAGTTGCAACCAAACAAAATGCAAGACACGACTGTCCGTCTGTGTGACTGTTTGACAGACTGCCTTACTGTCTGTCTGTCTAGCTATCTATCTATCTACTCGTATCTATCCAACTGACAGTCGCTCATTTTCGCATTAAATCTCGAAAAACTTTCATCATTTTTCAATATGCCGTTGCAAAAGTTGCAACTTTTGCCCGGCACATAACTCTCAGCAACAGCAAGCAAGCAAGTCAAACTCAAACACACTTGCCTCTCTTTTCGCTCCCTCCTACACCAATGAGCAACTCATTAATAAAACACACACCAACATACATACACACACACACACAAACACACACATACACACGTATACACAAACCCACAGCGAGTGTAACGGGTAACGTGTAATTGCATTTCTTTGGAGCTCGCAGGTTTCTTCACATCACATGTCATACGAAATAAGGTAACCGTAACGAGCGTCAACGACTTTTGCTTACGCCCCAAAAACTATGCTATGCGAAATGCAATGCAAGGCAGCGTCAGCCCGACCACAAAAGCTAACCAATACCCATACAAGCATTCAACTACAAAAGGGAGCAACTATGCCATACAAGCGCTGACTCTGAGTTGTCGGGGGAGACGACGACGACCAAGTCACAGTGATTCATAGTGATTTCAGTTGTTCAAAGCGAAGTGGAAAGATTTTACAACTGTTTGTGAAGAAATGCTTGCAACATTCAAATCATAACAGAGAAATTGATAGTGGAATATAAAATGTATAACAGCTATCGAAATTTCAATATTAATTATGAGTAGTTTGTAGTAAAAGTTGACAAACTTTGGAGTTTAATATTTGTGTTGATTATAAGACTTTCAAACTTTGCTTATAATTTTTGTCAATACTAAAGATTTTATCTATAGACATACTAGAAAAGCCTGCATGTCCTAATAAGGAGAGTTTCCTTAAAGTTCTACTGTCTTTTAGAATATTTTTTAAAGATCTACAAGCTTTCAAAATCTTCTGTAAACTTTCAGAAAACAAATCTCTGAAAGTTGAAGCTTATCTGACCTTACAGATTGTTTCAAGATCTGCCTGAGTCTATTATCATCTTATGTTAGGCTACCTAATAATTTCAAAACTTCCAATTGTGAAACAATTGTTTTCCTTTTTTTGATCTTGGCTCCTCTCGTCCCTTCAATTTGGAATGAAATGGGCTTAGAATCTTAAAATGTAACACTTTTCCACTCAAGCATAATGTGAATACCCAATTAATTAACTCCATAAGATGATCACATTGTGACGGTTGTTGCAGTGTCCCTGTGCTAAGCTACACTATTCAACACTATTCTACTTCTACTCTACACACTGTCGAGCTCTTTACCAATTACGTGCGCTTCATTGCTCTCAGAGCCATTAGTGTGATTACGTTTCATTGTCTGTCCCGGTCTCCTGGCCTGGGCATGCCTAGCGAGGGGTGGGAACGTATAGATGAATGAGGGAGGCTAAAGGGCGTGTGTGTGTGTAGTGTGCGTGTGTCCTGAGCGCCTTTCAATTGTGTGTCAAAATGTAGTCGTGACGAGACTTGACAGTCGAGTGCAAGCAAGACGGAGCTAGAAAGAGATAGTGGATCAGACGCCCAGCCACGTACATAATTGTATCTTAGTTACTTACGATTGCACAAATTTGAATTCAATTATGTTTTACTTATGTATTTCGCCTGGGCTCTCGAGTTCTTCAAGCTCTCGTAGCTCGTTTCTCGTTTCTTCTTTCTCCATTGTGGGCCAACAGCAGAAAATTGCATACATTTTCGTCTGGAATTGAATTATGCACCAAGTGTCTTTCTTATTCTTCTTCTGCTTAGAGAAGAAAACATGGAGCTTGAAACGACATTCCCTTTGCCCATCTATCGGTGGCGTTGCAGTTTATTGGCAGCCATTTAATTTGCAATTTTGTAATTTAAAAGGAAATTTTTCACTTCGATAACTCGAATGATGCCACAGACCCATGGCTGATTGAACTAAACTTTCGTCTCACTGGCGGTTTTCGATGCAAATTTATTGACAGACCGCAGAGGAAAAAAAAGAGCGAACAGATGGAGCTGCAGTTTGTAGAAGTTTACACACTCTTCCAGGAAATATTTTCAGGTTATACAGAAATACATATTGAAATTCATTTATATTACCATTAGCCATCAAATTCAACCAATTCAAATCATTGGCTAAAGATAAATATGCTATAGTCGCCATGATGCTTTATCATATCAACTGCAAACCTAGAGCAATTGTCAGTGTAGTTTAAATCTCGAAAGTAATTGATAAACGAGTCAGCTTGGCATTTGGGCTTTGCCTGGTGAAACTCAGATAAGAGGAAGATAAGTCTGTCCTCTGCTGTTCAGTTGTAATACATTTAAGTAAATTTTTAAATAAATATAACAAAGTAACTTGATAGATACTTGTTCTATGGTGCTCAACGTTATACTTGGCGACATCTTGCTCACAAATATTTTCCTTCTACCATTAAGTTTTACGTTACAAGCTCAGTGCACGTGGAATCCCGCGATCTTCTGAGACAAAAAAACCTACGAAGTTCCCGGTGGCTTAAGCTAATGTATCCATGACCTCTGTATATAGACTCATTATTTTGAATGCGTCTAGATCAGAGTAAGAGTGCGAAAGTCTTGAAAATTTGACGTTGTCTTCACATATATCGCCTTTCTGCATTGTAAGCACCCCTCTTCATGCTTTTTCCATACTTAGGCTAGTTACTGAAACATTTGAATATGAAGTTTCGGCTCCTCGTCTTCTTCTTGTAAGCTTTGATTTGTGCTTTCTCCGCATTGGTCAAAGTTTTTCCTGAACCTATTTTACTTTTATACCATTCTTAGAATGCAATGCTTAGAAGGAAGCATGATCAGCATGAAAAGCGGAATCGATATAACCATCTCCATCTGTCCGTCCATTTTTTCAAACACAAAGATCTCAGAAGTCTTAAAAGCTCCAGATGTACGTTCTCTGCAGTTTGAGTTTCATCCAGATTGGACAACTATATCATATAGCTCCCATATAACGGATTGTTATATGTTATACATTTAGCAGCATAATTTTTCTGTTTTTCATCCAAATCAAAACAATTTCATCATGTATCCCTTGTATCCTCTGTAGCCCCACGAATGTGAATGATATAGAAGTTTCGACAAGCTTGTGATAATATCATAGGGAAAACTTCGACAACTAACAAAATCATTTGAAATTTGTTTAGCTGCATAGCAAAATGAATGTACTCTTCTATATAATTTTGTGCATGATAGTTAAAAAAAAAATCGCGACTGCGGCTTTTTATTTTCAATTGCATTTTGTGTGTTTGTAATTAAAGCAAGCGCCAGATTATTTATTTATTTATTAGAAACGCACAACTGATTTTTGCCGTTGATTATTATATTGCCTGGCTGCAACCCGCTACCCGCTGCCCTCTATCCTCTATTCCATTAAATATTTACCATAATTGAAGTGACAAGCGCAAATGCCGCTACATGCAAAATGGTTTGGATTGCTCTCCACAGCCACATCCCCAGCGACCATACGAACTCCCCATCATTGCCTGCCACTGACGGCAGCAGCTGCTAATTGTGTGCAAGCTCATTAACATAACCGCAGGCCAGGCCCAGACCCTGATCCAGATCCAAATCCAGCCCCATATCCCGATACACCCTGGCCAATTGCATTCATGCCTCCAACAGTTGGTGGCCAGCGAGAAGGGCAACAAAGTTTGTTAAGATTTCACATGACAGATGTGACAGATTGCGACAGAGTTTCCTTTTTTTTTTGCTGTTGTTGTTCGCTTGACATTTAATTTCAATGGAAGACTTTCTTTATCAATTCCAGTTTATGCATATTTACCTGCGGAATTGAATTTAAATATAATTTTTTAATGCTTTAAAAGAGCTATAAAAGCTCAGCTCATGTTTTGACTTTAAATTTATGCATGCTTTTAATCTATTAAGAGATTTAATATATAAGATTCTTATAAGGCTTTTTTAGAGTAGTTGAAAAAAACTAACTTTCAAACTTATAACTAAGTGTTTCAGTTAAGTTTTAGTTTAGTTATATTTAAAAGCAGTTAAAAAGTAAAATAAAGTGTTAAAATATTGTGTTTATAGAAGTTATTTGAAGAACTTTTCTTGCAAATTTAGTTTCGATTACCATAATTTGACGAATCAAGTTGAGACTATCATTATTAAGCTAAGCTATGCTTAAGCTCCCTTTCGATTGGTGGGTCCAATCCGACCAGGTTTTGCTAAAGCATCCCATATTTAAGTTGAGGAAGTTATCGAACCCAAACATAATATCATCAAAAAAAAAGAAATATTTCTTTTAAGACAAAAGATGGGCAGAATTCAAAAATCCTTTCCCGCTGGGAATAGATGTGTACCTTTGTATTGTGCTCGTAATTAAAATTTGGCTGTGGCCTTCATGCAGGTTCGGTTTAGCAAAGCAATCATTCTAAACTCAGCAGCCGTCTCTGTCTACGCACACATATGCAGCGTTGAGTTTTTGCGATAGTATGAGTGTGTGTGTGTACCCATTCCTGCTTTAGACTCTATAACTTTAATTTATTCTTGTGCCGTAGCTATGCATAGATAGAGCATAAGGTTAAGAAATTGTGACAATTAAGGAATGAAATTTGTGGTGTTCACTTAGAGTAGATTGCAGAGATAACATTTCAGTATATTTTAGTAAGATTTAGTTACAAATGGGGACAGATATATAAACAGCTGTTATTAATGTACATGAGTTAACTCCAGAATCACCTTTATCCTGGTCTGGGCGACATACATCTGCAAGTGTCATAACATTAGAACACGCAACACACAAAATTATATACGCTTTGAATGACATTTAAATGGCTCGTAATTTTCTTCAAAGCAATCAAAATGAAAATAAAGAAATCAAGCAGTATTGTGCTGGAAAAGTGTTGTGAAATGATGATTCTGCATGCCTGTCTACATATCGTGAATACCTCTGCCTGAGTCAGAACCCAGTAAACACACTAACTATTTATCTTTGTGCAGATTTCCTTTATTTGCACATGTCATTCAGTTCACACAAAACCATTGAAAGTTCAGAAATTTCAATTTCATTACGAAATATATTCAGTTTCATTTAAATTCAATTTCAATTCCATTTCAATATGCAAAGATCTCTTGACTCTGATCGCTGCTTAGCCAAGTTGGATATCTCTATGCTGACCTCACATGCATGTCTTCACTTAATCCTCTCCCACAAGCTCCCCCCCATCCATTTGACAAACGGCGTGGTCATATCTGAATGCTCCACTCAGAGTAAGCGCATCAGCGTAACCGAACAAATGAATTATGGCCGCTAAATTGTAAAATATATGCCAAAATCCAATAAATCAAATCACGCATTCGCTCATACAATTTCCAAATGAGTTTTGGTGAGAAGAGAACATAAAAATACATACGATACTAGTATATATATATATATATTAGTATGCATATACATATACATACATATGCAACATAAATACCCCAAGCATATTTATGTATAAATCATGTTGGGAAGTTTTTATGCCTTTTGCTGTTGCTGAAAGACTTTCTATTAGCAACGGCGCGGCTGTCAAGCGAAGATTTTTACTAGTACAAGTAGGCTACCCCAATACGTATGCGGCGGCGGGGGCGGGGTTGGGGCTGTGGCTTCCCTCGAAGTGCATGAATATTTATGACGCAACATTTGGCATAAGTGGCCCTCATTTTCAATAATCATCTTAAGCAGATTAAGTTAAATGTCAACCATTAGTCATAATGGCCAAGCAGCTTTTGTATGTGGAAACTGGAACTGGAACTCTGTTCTCGTGTGTCCCTGCGTCCCTGTGTCCCTCCTTTAGGCCATGATCCTGGTGGTCTCTCTCGCAGATGCCAAGCAACTTGCTTACATTTCGCATTTCGTATTCGCATTTCGCATTTTATTGCCAAGTACACACAATGCCATATTACATAGCTCCAGCAAACGCATAAAATCGCAGCTTCGGTCCGTCTTGGCCATTTATTATATGAATTGTCGAGGTTTGGAGCCTGCTAAAGGCACTTGAGTTAAATATTTTCCTTCGCTTTGCTCTCTTTTCATGGTTGCGTGTGCCATTGGATTAGCCGTAGAGCATCGTAATGCTGCTGGAAATGTTACGTTTTTATTATTGGAGAGCGCCTAAGGAATGCGTATAAAAAGTTGAAGTGGATGCGGATGTGGATGCGGAGCTCTGATGCGAGCTTGAAGAGTGGCCAGGTGAAAAGTGGCTGGCTATTAATTTGAACGCTGTGCGAAATGACATTAGGCATGTTAAGCATTCTGTTGAATCACTTGAACGCTAACGAGGTGCCATTTGAATAGCTTAAGCGAGAGCAGAGCAAAAGCTCAGCTGGGACACGAATAAGAATATATATACATATATCTACATAAGTATTCCTATCTCAGCAAAGAGTGGCTATGAATAATTGTTTCTATGTACAAACAGTTGTTCACTTTAAGAGCAAGTTTGACATTAAAAAATAATGTCTTTACCTTAAGCAACGTTATTCATGTGCACTCTAAGCCAAGCCAAGTTTAATTTAATTATATTCTTCATATTAAATCTGTCTGTCATTTTTTATTTTACTGACAAACATTTAACATCTTCGAGATAAAGCTAGCTGCTACTTAATCTATAGGTTTGTTCTTGTATAAACTTAACGAAAGGTTTATCCACTCGTAAATCTTTCATTTACTTTCACATCTGGCAATGCCGTTCAAAATGTATAAAGAGAAGAGCAGCTGTTTAACATACGCTGAAATTCGAAACACGTAATTGAACAATATGAATAGTCGGGCACACGGGCGTAGTTAGCTATGCCCAATGGGGAGACGGACTGGTCTTAATCTGCCTTGTCTAAGGGCGGAAGAGCAATATCAATGTCATTGATACTGATATTGGTAACATTTATAGTGAAATTCGAGTTGTAGGGCAGAGAATGGCCCCAGCTCACCCTGGCTAACCCCTTGGGCGCACGTTCTATCACAGGTAACATGACGGAGGCACCATCATCAAATATATATCCCTTAGTGCCTTATAGTGGCAATGAGTGCCTGTTCTGACAGCAAGTTTGTCTGCCAGATGTACCCAAACCTACTCCCTGAGTCAGAGTTCTAGTTCTGAATAACGTCCTCTTAGATCCGGAAGAATCATTCTTGTTTAATTTTCGATTTTTCTCCACTTCAATTGTTGTTTTCAAAATTTCGTGCACAAATTTACACAAAGTTAGCTTTTTTTGTTACCAGTGTGACCAGTTTCATTCACCGATACCAACCAATCTGAGGAGCATTGCAACGCTGAGTGTTGCCGCATTTTCACTAAATGTTTGTGATAATTGGTTTTCTAGCTACCTTTCTATTTCGAGGTGAAGTGAGTAAGGACCGCCGTCGGGCAATTAAATTTGAAACGCTTCTCACCATGTAGCAGCAACAAAATGTTTTTATCAGACACTAGGCTTGGCTGTTCAGAGAGATAGAGAGAGAGAGAGATATAGTGCTTTGCTTCTGGGTTAAAACAAGAGTTACTAAGAAGATAAGAAAACGAAACAAAACGAATCTTATCTACCCGAACACCTTGTTCTCCCGACAATTAAACCATACTTTATCGAGAAAAGATCTTACTGTATCTCAAAGTTATATCCAACTTAAGCCAACTATGAGCTTCTCTAAGTCTATTGGTTTATCGTTAGCCTAATGGCAATCCTTCCTCAAGCTATCTTAAACATAAACTTATCGTCCTTACATTTCATGGCTTTTCCATCGTTCGTCATCAATCTTTTCATATTATTTGCATATCTAATAGTTTGCCACAACGTTTCGCTACAAAAACACAAACATGTTTTTCTCCAAGCTTTCCACCGCATAGAACAAATAACCAATATCTTTTCTAAGCCTTTTATCAACTCCTCTCCTGCTCAATATGCAACTCTTTGCTTGACTTTTGCCCCTCGGCGGCAATGGCAGAAACTGTGGCAGTGTCTGTGGCACAGTAGCGGTAACGTCTTCCCTGTGGTTGCAAACTCTCGGCTGCAGTCTCAGCTTTTGCTTCTGCCTCTGACTGGGACTTCTATCTGCTCGCCTGCCTGGCAGCTACGCATCAATTCATTGCCTAATCTATTTGCTTCTGACTTACCTGGCAACTCAGCACAGGATTGGGACTAGGACGAAATGGGGAATGATGTGGAGCGGGTGGAAAAGCTTTTTCTTGGCTTTCTCTGGCAACTTTTTGTGAATGTAATTTAAGACCCTCAGATGCTGACAGCCAGCAGCTGGGTGAAACGCGTCTGTGCGTGCCGGCTTATCGGAACCCCCCCTCTATAGTTGGTATTTTCCTCCGCTGGGACTGCAATTGGAATGCATATATTGGCATAGGCAAGAGGGCAGGTTACACGCATAGACATCAATCAGCAGGAGAAGCAACCAGCCATTCGGGTGGGTGGGATTTCAGACTTTTGTCCTGCTTGACTATGCAAACCACAACGCTGACCGGCTGACCCAACAAATTACTCAATTTCATTGTGCTTGCATATACCATATCTATTCTCATTCGCATGACCATTCCCATTCCCATCCTCACCCTCGCCCTGGAGCCAGTCATCAACAATCAACTTGATGACGAGCACAATAAAAATGAAAACCGAAACCGCCAAGGACTTGAGGCCATCTCTTAGGTATGTAGGAGTATATCCCAGCCAGCCATCTGAGTCTTGGGCTTGCCATTCTCCTCCACTTTCAAGTTATTTGCTAACTTTTATTAATGTCGAAACGTACGGCAACGATTTACAACGACAATAAAACGCGCGTCCTGCTATCATATCTCGCACAATGTCGCTCATAGTCATAGTCATGGCACTCTTTTTCCCTCTGCATTGCTATCTAACCAAGCCAAGCCAAGGAAAATCAGCAGCAGCAGCAGCAAGAGCAGGACAAGGAGGACAACTCAAGGCAAAGCAAGCCAAGGCATCCTTTTGGTAGCTCTCCGTATCCTGACAATGCCAAAGAAGGTGCGGATTTCGATTTATGTGCACTGCACGCATCCCCAACACCAACAGCAGCAGCAGCAGCAGCGGCAGAAAAAGAACCCATAGAATTTATGCTGAAATTGAGGGAATTCGTCTTCAATGATACCCTGTAGAGATCACACCAATTGAGGAGTCTAAAGTTAAAGACTTCTTCAGATTTAAGTAGGTGCAAATAAGACAGAGGTGAATGATCTTTTGATGCTGTTCAACTCTTGCATGACTGATTCTCTGATTGATGGTGGATCAAGGCACAGAGCAAATCTCAATTGCTAGCTGACGTAAAACTAAGCACTAAGTAGCTATGTTGGAAAAGTTGATCTGGAAGTGGGTCCAAATTAGGGCCAATATATAATGCACCATAATGCCAACAACAGTAATAAGGAATCGTATACGTTCTGAAAAACATACAGATAAATTTTATAAAGTTTGCCTAAGTGAGAGTCTCTGTTCCGATTTCCTTTGCTGTTTCCTCGGACCCATTTGTGTTAAACGCTGCTGTCCCATACATTAGTGAAGCCCATCTCGCTCATTCTATGCGTAGCTAAACAACAATAGATTGGTCTATCTCCCTCTTTCACTTTTATATAAATTGATTTGCCTTGATTAGTTAGTAATTAAAACCTAGATATGTTTACCAGATCTCTTCAATGAGTGCATTCACTGTCATGCAAATGATCAAATGATCTGACAAATGACGTTGGAATCCTACAGTATTCCTTCGAAATAATTCGTTTTTCCTTTTATTCCTCTTATACTTGTTTACTACACTTACGATCTGCACATTGTACGACAACTAGTTATTGTAGTGAAGTCCATAACAGTCATAGTTAGAGAGTGAGATTGAGTGTTGACAAGAGTGTATATGATCTTTCCATATCAGGCCAACAAATAAGTATGCTTTGTCTTTCTATATAAGACGTTTAAGTGGACTCGGGCTTCGAAGGAGATTTTCAAATTTCCTAACATTCTATAATTGTTTACCACATTTATATTGCCATCGATGTAGTTGTGTAAATATATTGCAGATGCAGTCATAGCGACCTGATGATTGATTTCTTCTAATGATCAATTCCTTCGCAATTTCATTGCATGGCTCCAAAGTTTACTCTCAGCTTGCCGTTGAAAATATCAAACATGTTTGCTAGGAGAATTAAACATCCTAAAAACTTTGCCCGACGGACTTCTACTACATAGTAGGTTACCCAGAAAACAATCGATCCCTCAAAAAAGTATCTGATTTTTTCCTAATATTCATTCTTGTATCTATTATCTACAAGATTTAACCACTCCTTAGTATACAATTTATAATTTATTACGTTAATCCTTAACCCAGTCAACCTCTTCTACTGGCAATTCTGAAAGGGTATCCTTGGCAGTAAAAATGACTCGGCTGTGTCCGTCTCAGCTGTCTGTGGCACATTCACACACACAGACACACACAATGCATGGAATGTGAAAATCTTAAAGACTTTTGAATTGCCAACCATAAATGCGCATATATTTCTAAGCTCAAGTTACAGGAAAGTAGAAGGGAGCTTAGTGTTGGTAGCAGCAGTTGGAGCAGACTTGGAGTTCGGGTTTTTCGGAGTCGGCAGGCTGCGTCACTTTGTCTCATTTTTGTGCTTCGCTGACAAATGCAGCCGTGCATATGCTGCTGCTTCAGTTCCAGCTCTGGTTCCATATCGTCATACTCATACCAAACCCCAAAGTCCGCCATGCCAATGCCACACCACCCACACACGGCATCGGAATCGGCAACCTCTTTACCCTCATCGTCCTTCTCTTCTATAGCATTGAATTATATGCTTCTGTGTGGAGCTCTGCTGGCATATTGGTAGCTAAGTTATCGCATTTGCGACAACAATGCATGCCAGAGTGTGGAGTATGTGGAAGAGACTAGAGATGGGTGCGTGTAGTGACACGAGAGAGTGTTTATAACTGTTGTCCTTGTAAGTGTCGAGTTCTGGTATGTACTTCTCCCTATAGGCTCAATCAATTTTCCCTATAAATGGTGATTTTCAATCACTAGCAAAGCCCTCATGGTATGGGAATTCCAGCTTCCTAAGTCTAACCGTTTGGGCTGTACATTGTCCATTAGTATGTTTCTAAGATGATAATGAATTTCTTTCCATACCAACTTTAAGCCTAATTCTCACCCAGATTCAGGTCTGCAAATGTAAATTTTAGCCTGCTATGTCTTACCGTTTGGACTGTGCTAGATTTCTTCCAATTTATATTCCTGTATATCTGGTATATAACATATGTTCATTCCTTGACTACACTACACGCTTTCATCTCTATTTTGGCCTCAGTGCAGTTTGGAGTTTGGAAGTTGCCTCCGCAGTCGTCATTTTGCAGTCGTTTCGCAGGCATCTCTTACACTTGCTTGCATATTTTTGCCATTTGAATTTGTAAAATCAACATCCATTAATCTGGGCTCCCAGCTACCAGCTTTCAGCTTTCTCCATCTCTGACTGCATCTTCGTCGCCTCGCTTTGCATGCTCGGTTTCATTTTGGAGCTGAGCAAATTTTTCGGTAGTTGTCGGTGGGTCGACAGCCAGCAGCAACAGCAACAGCAGCCAGAAAATATGAAAAATCTTCTAGTTATACCCAGGCTAAAAAAAACCCTGGCAGTCACTGAGGCTGCCAGTTGCCATCGGGTATCGCCAACGCCATCGTCGTCGTCGTCATCGCCCCAGTCGCGATAGTCTGTCCTAGTCCTGGCCTGGGCCACGTCGTTGCATTATTTGCATTTTACGAGTTGCCTTTCGGTAGGTTGGAAGGTTGCCACGCTGCGTGGACTACCGCCGCCTGCCATGTGGAACACTGAGGGCATCCACATTCACAATCCAAGGGAAAAACGCACCCATGGCGGGCTCGAAGCCAATGTGATGAAAGTATGTTAGCGCCGAAACTTCAATACTCTGCCTGAGTCGACAGCCGAATGAGCTATACGTATTCGGGGAATGTAAAGTTAGAGCTGAACTGCTTATAAAGCTATATAGATAAAAGAAAGAGAGACAGAGAGAAAAACAGGGATTGTCAAGACTTTCTCTGGCAGCAAGGCTACAAGTCTTCAAGGAATGGAAGTGTCTAAGAAATAAAGAAGATTGGAAAGTTACTTCCGGAAAAATTAATTAGGAGTCAGAGTTAGTAAATCAAGTCTGAGATAAGCATGTCATCTTCAGCAATGGTAATGGAGTTAGGAGACACTTTCTAGGAGCCAAGAAAACGTTTCTTTTGCGAAGATTACGAAATTATTTTCTAGAAACAAAAGGAGGACATAGGAAGAATGTTCTTTAACATATCTTCTGGAAGCTGGAAAAAGAGAAATATATATTTAAAATAATGAAATAGAAAACCTTTCCTCTGGGGGCTAGAAAATTGAACCCTTGGCTGAGAAGACCGAATGTATCTCTTCTAGGAAATTGAAAAAAAATGTCTCCTCGAACGTTAGACCTAAATTCAATATTTAGAGCATGGCAAGTACATTTTCTGGGCATGAAAAAATTACTGATTGTAAAGGTTAATTCTAAGAACAAAAAACACATAAAAGAAAACGAATGCAAAAACCATATTGACCTTACCCTAAGATCCAGTCTTTTTCAATCACATTCTTGAAAATATTTATTCACCTCAAGCTGCAACTAACAACCTGTACTTACCATTTAACATGCCTCAATTATCATTTAGAGCTGCAGAGGTTGCCTCGCCACTTGGTGTTTTGCCTTGGTCTCCATCTCCATTTTCATTTATAACAGCCCATCATCTCCACTGGTGCTACTGCTGCTACTGCTGCTACTGCTGCTGCTGCTACTGCTGTTGCCTCCCTGTCTGCCACTGGCATCGCCGCGCGTTGTCAACATCGACGGAAGTGCATGTGTTTTTCCGTTGGAATAACTCCATTGTGTGCGTTTTCAGCTCGCAAACGAGGGCAGCCAAAGATACGTATACGCAACGTAACCCAAAAGCGCCCCGCTAACGTAACGTAACGATGCCGGAGCCATGATAAAGATGACGCTCTGACAGGCAAATGCCTGCACATGTGCCTGGCATGTGAATGCGATTTGCATGTGTGTTGGCTGTGGGCAATAAGGCAGGCAATGAGCAGGAGGAGTGGGAGGGTGCTGTAGAAAGAAAGCTGCGTGGCTGGCATGCCACGTCAATTTTCGCTAGACATTTTTAACAGCGATTTGCGTAAGGGGGGGTATTCCGTCGTCTTAAAGCGCAGGCCAACCTGAAGCTGGAGCTGGAAGCAGCTGGCAGTGGCAGTCGGCAGCCTTAAAGCTTACTCTTTTGACAAACTGTTGCCACTTGTTTTTATGCCAGCGATGAATTATTGGGTTCGAGGCAAACCAGAGAAGCGAAAACAAGTTAAGCCATGGCATTTGGTTACAAAGGCTCAACCATTTGATACCTGTTATCAAGTGTTGTAGATGACTAGATGTGGGTAACGGTTTTCACATGCGGTTGGCAGGTGAGGCTCAGTTGGGTTTCAGAAGCTAAGGCAAATGGGAAACTATCCCAATTGAATGAATTAATGAACTAGTAAATCTTCATATTTAAGAATATTTTGATTATACCAGGAAATATTTAATTGAATATTGTATTTTATACCATTCACAAAGAGTGGGAATGTATATTAATTTTGTCATCAAGTTCGCAATGCACAGAAGAAAGCATTTCCAACTATGACGAGGGGATTCGACATAGCTATATCTTCTAGACTTCGAGATCTCAGAAGTCTTAAGAGCTACAGAGCTGAACATTTTTACCAGATAATCGTTATATCTGCATGTTGATTGAGTTTAAAAATCATTCGGATTCGATTGGATTGGATAAGCATCTCAATTAGCTTGCAGAAAAGGAATTTTTCACAAGTGAAAAAAACACTCCATGAAAAAAACTATTTTTTTCAAACAGATTAACAACATTTTTGAAAAATTACGAAAAACATAAAGAAATTGAAAACCAAATGTAAACATTTTAGACCATTCATGATTCTTTTACAACCGGGACTACTATAGCCAACCCATGAACAACGCGATCTTAATGTAAAGTAAAGTAATCGCAAAATACTGCTGACCACTTTGAATAACGAATAAAACCTTCATATGGTGGTGTGGAACGGGAATGCGTGTGCAAGAAGTAAAGAAGTAAATTGCAAAACAGCCCTAAATATGGGGTGTATCTGTTGCTTCGTGAAGATATGAAAGAAATGAGTGCAAGACTTGTTAAGTTTAATTACACCGCTGTTATATATCTACAATGTGAATGGTATATAATATTCGGCAATCTTCTTTGCTTGTATTTTTTTGTATAAGTCACCAAACCTACTTTTCTGGTAGACATAGGCCTCCTCACAAAGTTTGAATGTGAATTTGACCCACCTGTAGGTAAAATTTTACAAAACGGCTTCATAGTAGTCACCTAGCTTCATAAAACCAAAATTTATTTCAAAATTCTTCTCTTTATATAAAATTTTTTCCTTAGATCTAGTGTTATAACGTTAGAGGGAACTGGAAAATCACAGATTATTCTTAAGTTTATTCGTTTATTCGACATCAACAACATGCAATTATCCGGAACGTAGATTTAGAGATACCGAAGAATCTTCTCTTAGAAAAGAGCTAAGCTAAGTCAGCAGCAGACAGTTGCCGATTCTGCATTGTCCAACGCTGAATTAAGCTGGACGCGTGGGAAAAGATCGGAGAGGCGAAGGGACATTGAGTAAGTATAGCTTATGTACTTGTTCACTGAACATATATACTCTCTCTCGTCTTTGCCAACTAATATCTCCCTTGATACCCTGTACAATGTACTTATATGCTTATGCCAAGTGTAAAAACAATTCCTAAGCATAAATCATTGCAAAAGTTGCAAGTTGAGACATAAATACAATATAACCAACGAGAAGGAAAAATATAATTGTAAATAGCCAAAGAACGACAGCAACGAAGGGCAACGGCAAAAAAAGGAACGCTCCATTCTCTTCCCCGGCAAAACAAAGAAGAAAAAAAAACCAAAACCACCAAGTCCAAGTCCTTAGCTCTGTTGTTATTATTATGATTGTGGGCCCATTTTCAAGTGTCAGGCGGTGGTCGGCCTCTATTGGGCAAAGGCAAAGGTGTGGAGCGATGGGGTACAGTACTCCAGGGGGAGGGTGCGCGACAGTCGCATGCCAACATAAATTGCTGAAAAGTGTGAAGAGAACATAATTGTAACATTCCTTGTTGGCCTAAAGCAATGCAACACAACGGCTACCAAAACACATGGCATGGCCCATGATACAGAATTCAGGATTCAGGATGTTAGACGGCAGTCATTGTTGCTCTTGCCGTTCGTTGTTACTTTTATTGTTGTTGTTGTCGGCCTGCCAGCCTGGCTGCCAGAGTGCCAGGCGGCTGCCTTGCCTTGCTTGGCCTGCCTTTTTCAAGCATTCAATTATGTATGTCTGGGTCCTGGGCCTGACACACACACACACACACACACACACACACACACAGGCAAGCTCACATACATACATGTACAGACAAAAACATGGCAAAAGTTTTGTAATGCCCGCCAAAAAGGGCACGAAAGGTGTGAAGGGTGTTTACCAGTACCAGTGACTATTTGTGCCTCTTAAACATTTAGTTAGGGTATAATGAGTTTGTTGTGAACTTTGACATCAAAAAGAGAGGGATAATACTTATTTGATGAATAGATTATCAATGCTTTATTGATCAGTTACATAAAACTCAAAATTATCGATCTATCTCTATCTCCCGATGGGTGAATCTAAAAGAAATATTTAAATTTAGGAAAGTTAATTGTTTCGTTAATCAATGACGTTCTCTAAGCCTAAGTGGATCAAGAAGCATTCGTCTGCTCTACTAGGATGAAAAAACTCAGGTTTGGATTCCAATTCAGACCGCAGACAGTCTCAATTTTACAGATTCAAGCTGATCCTTATATATATTGCACTATATATATTCATTATCTTCATGATATCCTAATATATTTGCAGTTCATATGTGGGCGATGCTGGGTTATTTTGTTGTTCCTCTGTTACAACATTCCAGAAAGTTTCACAGGTGCTGATGTGACACCATTCACTCGGTCACATAATCGTTTGATGCCTTCCTCTTCCAGAACCCTGAAGCCTCGCTATCGTCAATCTATCGGTTGTTTGAGATGTTGAAGATGATTTTGTATGGGGCATCCAGTGCTTCTTTGATCGCTTGGAAAGTTTCTGCAATTGAATATAAGAAATAATTTCTTTATTGAACCTAATTGCTATTTGATATATTGAATTCTCTCATCCCTAAGCAAACCGTGTAGTTTTTTCCGTCTTCAGACCTCTATTTATGAGTTTACGGGATAATAAGCTAGGTGGGTGAGCAAGATGGCGTTGATGGGACTCACTTAAAAATGGAATTTGTCCTGTTTTTGTGTGGTGATTCTATATGAAATCTCCTATTCTCCTATCTCCTTTTCACATTGATTACTTTCGATGCAGTTGCACTTTGCAAGTGATCTTTTGTTTGACAATGGAACATCTTCCTGCCCTTCCGTAAGAGTATATCGACGTCGTAGTCAATTAGAATAATTCTTGGTACTTTTTCTTTTAGATTATGCCGTTTGTTTTTGTTATTGTCGCCTGCCTTGCCATAATGTAAATGTAGCACAAACCTTTTTATAATACACATACAAACACAAATACCGACACACACACAAACGCAATCACAGACACAGACACACACACATGCCATAAGGACGAGGACGAGGAAGAGTTATGTATGTGCAAGCTTTCGCTTTTTTCCCAACTCTCGTCGTCGCTTGGCACATAAAAAATAACAACGCAACAAACACAGCGAAAAACTGGACCAAAACTTGAATGTGCTGCTGAGGCAGTTGAAAAGGGGTAAAGTGGTAAAGAGGCAGCAACGCCAGCTGCTTGGCCCTTTCGCTGGCCTAGCCAAAAACAAAAAAAAAAAACAAAAAATAGTAACAGTCGAGGAAAATATGCGTTATTTTGGCAGTATGTTGTGTTGTTGTCAGTGCGTATGTGTGTGTGTGTGTGTTTGGAAAACTTTGCTATTTAATTCGAAAGTCAGCTTTCGAGCAGCACTTCAACTGTGAAATCAGCCAACAAAACACAAACAACTCAAATTTGCTCACACACACACATATTTATATATATTTAGCCATTGTGAGGACGGTCAAAGCTTATGCAAAGGAGTACAAAATGTTTGCTTACAATATGGCAAATCCTGTAAAAATGATTTCATAGTTTCACATTGCAAAATCACAGAAATTGAGGCCATCCCATAAACACCTCTTGAGGCCTGGCCTGGCCTGGCTTGGCCTTTCCATTCATTCATTCTCATTCTCATTCTCAATCCAAATCCAAAATAGTTGCAATGAATCGAAATTGAAATTGAGTTTGCGACACATTTAGTTTTGCGGTTGGCATTGCTTTAACTTTGGTCTCGTGATTTATGGATATTTGAATTGCTCCATACATAAATATTGTAGCTGACAAATGGCATTAGGCATTATTTTGGTATTCTATGGTTCCTATGGGCTGGGTTTGGGTTGGGGTTACGCCTGTCAAGATGCTTTATTAGGGGGGCAGCTGGGTGTGGGAGAGTGGGGTATAATTGTGGCCAGGGGATTTGGGCTCAGCAGTTGTTGGCATTTTGTTAGAAAGTAAAACTGGGTCGATGGTAAGGGAAAGTTTTTTGAAATATTTATTAATAAACTAATTCTAACTAGGTGGAATTGGCTGTCGACTAATGAAACTTAAAGTGTCAGAATAGATGTGTAAGTGTAACTTTTTCTTCCATTTAGTTAGAAAATATATCAAATAATATTTCTAAGTAGCTCTTTATCATTAATGTCTAACCAACCGAATGGGAAACAACGCACAGACCAAACTACAATTGCTTATGTGGTACAAATTTCCCCTGCCTGGTCGACCAGGATTAGAAATGCTGTTTGCTTGCTGAAAATTAAGTGTTTGCCTTTGAAAATGTATGTAGAAATGCAGGAAAAGTATAATGAAAAGTTATTTAGAATAGGATTATCGGAAACCCATATCAATTAGGCTTAATGTTGACCGCTAAGAGATCAACAAACCTCTTTAACTTTTGGCCAACATTAGGACTTCCAAACTCTTCGAGTTGAAATATGGCTTTCGCCCTCCAAAAAGGTATTGCAATATCGCTTCAAAGTATATTGCTTGTTGTAACACAAAAGGGAAAAACACACCAGAGCACTGAAACCGCAGCTCTTGAAAGCCCTCAAAAAGATATGCAACGGAAACCGGAACTTCCAGCGAAAGATGTCAACCCTGGATTGAGAGTGGAAAAAACCCTCATCACACAAAACGTTAGCAACTGTGACCCTTTCAGAAAAAAATAAACAAAAAAAAACGATACGAAACGAAACGGCCAGCATTTCATCTAATAACTACGCAAAAAATCGAAAACGAGTCAGCGGCAATTTCGCTTACAAAATTGCCAAACCAAAAAGAACTTTGAATTCCAATTCCGATTGCACACAACTGAGGCTGTGAGAGAAAAGAGCTCGTCAGCCTCGCAAACTCAACCGCAAAACATGCACAGAGAGACGCGCCGCCCGCCACGCCCACAAAAATGCCAGCCCGGCCACCCAACATAAATCATAGACAAGGAAAAAAGTGCGCACAACAAAAAACCCTCCCAATATCAGCAATGCAAATTTCCAAGCGGTACGCGGAGTGGTGGAAGGGTGCACGGTGGCTGGGCAGAGAAGGAGCCAAAGGCTGTCCTGATGACGCAACGCCCCTAAGGCGAATGCGACCATTGAAATCTATGCAGTGCCAGGAGTCGGGAGCCATCAACTATGAGTCAATAAGGTCAGCCCTTCAGAACTCAGTCCTCAGTTGGATGGGTGATGGCCACAGTGGGCACAATAAGTTCATAACTAAATTTACTATAATTTTTAGGTAATACTAAATGAAATCCAAGACCCTAGAGGAGGCTAACTTCATGTACATGACTCTTGCAGAACTGTAAAAGGCAAGGAAAACTAAGTAAGCCTGATTCTTACATCACTTCCTCTTCTAAAACGTATTTCCTTCAGCAATAGCAAAGGGCAGAAGCATTTTCTTTGTAATTTCTTAAGGTTTTACTTAACTCCAATGCGAGAAAGAACTCTCTGACTGTCTAAATCAATAAGCAGCAAACCAATTAGAAGTAACGATAATTACAGTTTATGGCATATATAATTAAAAGCTTTTTAATATTTAATATCAAAATCCACATCGATCCACTGTTCCACTGTTCCGCTGATCAAGGCTGTAGTTGAGTCCACATTTCGCCTCGGCGCGTCGACTGCAGCGGTTGAAAAGCTTTATGCAAACGTCTTTTGCATTGATGAGAATGCAAAAAGGGCTTTTGTCGAAAGTAATTAAAAATGCTGCAGTTGATGCTTAACTAGTTTTTAATAAGTTTTTAATTAAAAATAAATATGCATTTGTGTGTTAAAAATGATGAGCGGCGCAAACGATGAGCAACAACCAGCACGTGACGACAGGCGTGGCACGTGGCAATACAAACAGGCAGGGGTAGGGCTTCCGTTTGAGGAGTGTATATACATATAGCAATATATACATCGTCATCATCATAGCCATCATCTTGCTTGCACACTGTTTGTGCTTCTCATTACATGGCGCGCAGACAAGACAAACACAATTGAATTAGCATGGCGAGCGCAAAAAATCACGCATACGCCACCACCTAGAGACGCCTTTGGCAATTCCCCCAACTACCCAATACTCCAGTGAATGGCTCTCCCCCTCTATGGCTCTATGGCTTAAACATTGTCTGTTGTCCTACAATTGCCCTTAACAATATGAAATGAGATAAGAGTAATGGCGACAATTTATAAAATAATGAATTCGACATACACTCTCTCTCTTGAATGGCAACGTTCTGCTTGTTTCAGGTCCACTTGGTATATAGTTGGTAAAGTGCTTATGAAAATAATATATGCATATATAAAAATGTAAAAGTTTGTCAGGTGTAAAGGGGATTGTCTACGTAGCGCTTTCACCTAATGTCACATCAAATAGGTAGATAGATTAAGAAAGCAATAATATTATATTGCAAAATTTAGAATTTTTCATACCAAAGCAATGTGAGCATTCCCACTTGAATACTTTTCCCCCCGTAGTAAATTTCATTGTTCTACATTAAAAAAGAAAGACAATTTAGCTTCAGCTTGCCGAAGCTTATATAGATTTATATAGCCGATCTAGATAAAATCTGGATGGAGTGGATACAAGGGATACAAGACGAATCTGTTTTAATTTGGATGAAGATATGTGATATAATTGTCAGATCTTGATCAGATCAGGCCAGTGGACGTGGGGTTTATTCAAAATGATGCAAGCCGAGTTTTGTTTGATTTGGAAGAAGAACAGAAAAGTTATGCTTCTCCAGAATAATCGGTTATGTGGTAGCTATATTATATAGTTGTCCAGATAAAGAAAGTATCTGATCAAAATTTCAGCTTTTGTAGCTTTTAAGTCTTCTGAGATCTTTGTATTGTAATAGACGGCCCGACAGACGGACTGTTGGACATGACCATATCGATTCCCCTTGGTATGCTGCTCAAGAATATATATACTTTATAAAGTCGGAAATGCTTCCTTCTATGCGTAGCATAATTCCTGACAAAATTAAGATACCATTTTATGATATAAAAACCCTTAAGTTATTGTTAATTTCTTCCTTTTTCTTATACCAAGCTGCCCGCTTTTCCAAGCTTCCTAGCTATTATGGCTAGGACTGTGTATATATAGATTGTGCTTAATGTTCTGTCCTCTGATGATTGTTTCCTACTTAGTGTGAAGCATCGACTATCTCCTGAAGATTGGAGAGGGAAAGCCGAGTAGTAGTAGAGGAGTAGTCCTCTAATATAATAGTTATACTTATACATGGCTGAGAAATATCGTATCGGAGTGGGAATATATAGCAACAGATATACTAATATATAATAGTTTTAGTCCAAGAACTGATTCCAACAGTCAGATTTTGCTCATAATTTTTAAATCTAATTTACCAAATTTATTGTCAACATCGCTCGTCTCACATCTTCCTCCAAAATATCCTATATCTATATTAATTATGTGTTAAATATCAAGAAAAATGCATAATACCTTTATTGTCTTGAAGAGTAATAAATATGGTTAGTGCCGGCACCTCTAGGCACTGAGCTGTGCTGGACTGGGGAATGGGAATGGGACTAGGACTGAGTCTAGGGGCGAAATCCCATTGCCCAGATCTGTGCCTCTATTTGCTTTCACTAACGAATGCAGGATAGAGGCTCGAGGTTTTTGCGGATCTTGAGGTCCTTGGGGGTGTTCCGTTCCTCTTTGGGTCGTCTCGGGAGGTTGGTAAACTTCGCACGGCCCACAGCTGAATTCAAGCGCAAAATTATGTAGCCACACTTACACACAAACATTTATACATAACTCCCCCCTAGCAAGTGTGTGTGTGTTTGTGGGACAATCAAGCAATGAAATTTCATGCGTTTGCACATGCGTTTACCCTCCGACACCGCTGCGCGCTCTTAGTACCCCCCGCTGTCCGACATACGCTTCATAAACAAGTAACACATTTTCGCTTCCTTTGAACCTGTTAGGAATTTTAAAATTTTTCGTAGATTATCCGCTTTTTAGCCTGCCACACCCCCTACAAATACACACATATACGCCTCAATGCCACACAATGCACAAAAGGCACGTACCAAACCAAAGAGGCAGGGGGGCAGGGCAGGTGGGTGGAGTGTGGGAACAACAGCCCACAGTTTTTGATGCCGGAGTTTTTGGTCCGTTGTGTGCAAAAATATTACTTGACTGACATTTAAATTAACACAATCACAGTTATTGGAGCATTTGGAGCCTGGCCAGAAGCACAAAGGGACTATGGAAGGACACACGTACAGCATTCGCTGTGTCAGGCTCAAAAGCCACTGCGCAAATAAGCAATGAAAAATTTGTTAGATAGCCTAAAAATCAACAAAAAGAAAAAAAAAAAAGAAAAAAAGAGGCAGCAAACACAACATTCTACAGAAAACAGAAAACTATGAAAAAGAAAGGAAAATCGCAAAAAATTATAATGAAAAACTTGATGAATCTTTCGCTTTTTTGTTAGTCAGCTCAACATTTGGGTGATGCTTATAGGTTAAATAAGGAAAGGGTATTTATTGCTTGAGGCGTATATATAAATTTTGTAGACGCCTAAATGATGTTTGGAACCAGAATCAGATAAACGTCATATTTCAGGGAGAGAAAACGCTTTGAGTTTAAGTTTCCAATATGATAAATATATATTTCTCTTGTATAATTTTATGTATATAATAAAATAAATGCCGAAAGCTAAGTCTACATCTACTGTTAAATGTATAATTAAATGAATTTAATGAAACTTAAAGTTTCCTCCGGGTAAGCAACGCCCAGTTCAAAAGTTACCTGAATATTTACATTCTCATACCCTACCCTTGCAAGGGGTAGTATAACATGACGAAGAAGCAGTACATGCTTGCGAGAGTAGTAAAATATGTAAATATATACTCTCGACGTGCATGAATGCATGTGCTTATACAAGCAAATACTATTTGTACATAACTATTAAAGAAATTTTAGAGATGTTGTTAAGTTCTTAGTTCGAGGATCTAAATAGCTTGCAAATAGTCTAAAGAGTTAAAAAAAAACTTTTTAATAAAGCAAACGTCTTCTTATGTAGCTCTAAAATAAAATGTTACTTTCATAAGTTTAAGGTAGACTTTGCTCATTCAAAAACGCGTAGATCTGTTCATCTAATCGGTGAATATCTCATCTACCCGCTAAAGCTTTTTACATCTGGCATTGCACTTCAGTTTTTTTTTTTAATTTATATATAAATAACTAATTGTACAATATAAATAGTCGGTCATTTTATGTACAGCCTCTTGAAGACTTTATGGATGAGGCAACACGATAGACCTGAGCCTCCTTGTCCCTCTTATTTACCATGGAATTTTCCTTATAAGTATTGAAAACATAAACTTTACGGCTCTTTGGAATCGATGATATTCAGGTCTGGCAGATATATGCCACTTGATCTCAGACCTACACTATATGCTCTTAGGTTACACATCTTATTCTCAAGAATGTGCTTCTGTTAAGCAACAAGATCCACTAGAGACATCTCGTTCTCCATTGTTCAACTTTTGAATACAAAAATCACATAAAGTTAATACATAAAGTAATAGCAGTGGGACCAATTTCAGAAGCAGTATGACCAGGTTCAGCATGCCGCAAAGCTTTGCCATAAATTCACAAAATGTTAAAGTAATGTTAGCGAGAAGAAGAAGGCAATCTTATCCTCTTGGCTTCTAAGCTTTCATTGAACAAAAAGATGAGAAACCGAGGCCTCAGTTTGCGTAAAAATTATGACAAGTTAAGCTTAAATTTATCTTTCCAAAACTTTGGTTGATGCCGAGATTTACGAAATCCTAGGCTGGGGAAATGGTATATAGTATATAGTATAGTATATAGTCGCATGATTCCCTCCTACTCGTATAAGTATTATAAGGCCAATATATAGTGGAATGATTTCCTCCTACTCGTACAAGTATTATAAAGCCAATTTGTAGTTAGTGATCCCCCTTCATTATGATGTCTATCTTTTTCAATCGGCTGCTATGTGAATAACTTTCAAATTTTATGTTTTATAAGAAAACAGTTTCTGTATAACCCACTGCTTTTGATCTTACTGCGCCTACAATTTGAAAGCTAGGAAGATAACATTAGCAGAATAGCAGCCGCTCTAAGTCATATCTTACATAACTGCAGATCTGAACTTTATGAGATTTTCATATAAATTACCAGGAAAAACTTCTGCTATCCTAAGTTACATTCAAGTTATAGTTAGGGTATAAATGCTTCGGCAAAGTCAAACAATTTTTCTAATGCGGTTCGGTTTTGTTGCAATTTTGCTTTGTGGCTTTTTTGTGCAGCCTAACCCTGTGCGACATTTTTGGCCCATACATTTGACTCTGCTTTGGTAAACGTGTAGGAGATGTGGGTAGTTGGACAGCCTTTCCCATCTCTATTTCGCTCTCCCCCTCTCTTTCGCACTCTATCTCTTTTTATCGGGCAACGTTGGTTGTGCGGGACTTAGGCGGGGCGGGGGCGTTTTTTAATCAAAATGTAACAAGCCAAAAGCAAACAAGGACCAGAACCGAAACGAAACGCCTTTTTCCTCCGATCCTGTACCCCCCCTTTGTATGCATAGCCGAACGGACTGCGGACGGCGGACATAGGACGAAGGATAAAGCTCATGGCCTGGATTAGTAGAGCAAAAGAAAGCAGAAACAACAACAAAACAGATAGTAGTAGTAGTAGCAGCTATAGAAAGATAGTTGTAGCCGCTCTTTTTTATTGGACTTTATGCGCTTTTGTAGTGAAGAAAATAAAGGCAAAAAGGGCGAAAAAGGTAGCTGCTGAATCATATAAAAAGCCATAGCCAGCGGCTACAGCAACTCAATAAGCGAAAGAAAGAGCTGCTGTCCAATCCGAAAGGGAAGTCCTACTAATTTGTAGGGCACTGAAGCACTCTGAACTTGATTAAATATGAGGCAATCGCAATCGAAATCGCCATCGACATCGATTGCATATTTGTAGTGGACTCTGCCTGGCAGGCACAATTTCGCCATTCAATTGCGGATTTCAGTTTGTTTTGAGCACTCGAGCCTGAAATTGCGAATGACTGAGGCCGTAGACCGAAACCATAGCTAATTTGTAACTAAATTTACAAACAAAAGGCCAAAGATGAGGCCCAGGCGCAAGCCTGAAGCCTAGGCTAAGCGCATGTAAGCACTTGTCCGTTGGTCAATCCTTTGTTGAGGCCAGTCC
Organism: Hirtodrosophila duncani; assembly: GCA_037043425.1. Lineage (NCBI taxonomy): Eukaryota > Metazoa > Arthropoda > Insecta > Diptera > Drosophilidae > Hirtodrosophila > Hirtodrosophila duncani. The sequence continues at coordinate 4,185,863 of JBAMBM010000194.1, forward strand.
AGAAATTAATTAACCAGCACTATACAGCAGGACAGTACGGGGTGAGAGCTAGAGCTTCACTTCAATAGCTGGCAGCTTCCATAGAGCAGTAACCATACAATAAAACAATAACAGAGGCTGCAGCCTGCCCACCCGATGCCATTTCCGAGCCAGATGAACGCATTACAAGCCACTCAATGAGCTGCCACCGACGGCGCCTAAAGTGCCAAACACACATCGGTTGCCCATTCAAGATGATGACCATGTTGTCGATGATGATAATGAAGCAATGAACTTAGAGATGGCTGCGTGATACGCAATGAAGACACAACCTAAGGTTAGCTTCTAAAATAAGAATACGATAGTTGAGAAGTCCCGATATTTGGTACTAGGTGTTTGCCACGAACCCTCCACGGAAATGGTCCTTTTTTATTTTATGTTCTCCTTGCCTCTGCTCAATCGTTTCTCTCTACTTTCTTCTTCTCTCGTTGCTCATATTTCGTCTCGCTGACGAATGTCCTACTTTTCGCTGTATTCATTCGTTTTTTTCTGTCCTCTCCTTTATAAATTCCTTGCTTCTCTTTTCTTTCTATCCTCTATCCTCTATCCTCTCTCCGTTTTCCTCTTCTTCCTGTCGCCAGAGAAAACAATTCTCTGTGCTTTCTCTGCAAAAGGCGATTTCCCTGCTCTGAACCGCGTATTGTTCTTTCCAAGATCACGTTGCTCTGCAGATTGCTCAATAAGCGCTTTAACTATTGTCTTTATTGTTTCTAGAGTGCGTCGGTTTGATATTGTCGCACTGCTAACTTTCTTTTTTCTTCTTACGAAAAAATTACATTACTAATCTATCACAGAATCTACACCACATCTATGAAAACTTACAGAAAACATGTAATTATTGGCGATACTTTTCATATTCTGTTAAGTGATTCTTATTTGTTCAACACGTTGTCATCTCTAGTTCTAACTGTAATTTGCTGCGTAACTGGCATCTTCTCCTTTTCCTACTTGACTGAGAAGGCGCAAGTGAGGCCTCCCTGAGGATGGACCTTTTGTTCTCTGCACTCTGGGGCTGTGGGCTCTGGCCTCGTTGACTAACAGGCTCTAACAATGGTGGCTTGTTGAGGCTCTCTGTCGCCCAAAATGCCTTTCTATTGAAGCATTGGTGCGTGTGGCTAAGATTTTTGTGCTGGTCATGATGCTGCTTGGACAGCAAGCACACTTAGGATAAGGTGGGAAGCCTATTGGGCGAGGGCTGATTGTCAAGTGTGAGCATCTTTATGGTATTTAATAGAGGCTTGATAAACGCTTACCATTTGTAGGGGTTATTTAAGAAGTAAGATGTTAAGAATCTAAGTGATTATAATATTTGGCTAGGAGGATTTGAGTCAGGCTTTAAAATGTTCAAAAATATTTAAAGGATATTTACTGATTCTAAAGTAACGGATAAACAGTGTAGATTTAGGTATCCTAAACAAGGGGAAAACATGCTAAAAAAGTACCCGAATTCGTTACACAAATCAAATTTTCGTTTACAATAGAACGGTAGCTCGGTTTTTTTTTTTTCTAATAGCATGAACGATGCTCTCAATTTCTTATTTCTGGAACGTTTTGGGATTATTATAGCAACGTTCTGAGATAACATCAACACCGATTTGGGCTCATTTCATAAAAGGTTTTCATATCAGCGTTCTTTCGAACCACAGCCTTATGAAATGCTGGTCTCATATTCAGAACCGTTTGGACTTATTGTGAGAATCAGTAACTACTCCTAAGCTACGGCTCATAAAAAAAGTCTCTTCGAATTCTGGCAATTTCAAACTCCAGCTGGAAGTGCGGAAGCCTAATGATAAGCCTAATCTAATGTATAGAACACAATTTTGATAAAAGAATTTTCATACGAATCCCCTACAGAGCTTATTAGATATGAAATATGAATATATAAAGTGATTTATATTCTAAGCAACACACAAATTACTATACTTTCACTACCTTGACCTAGAGCCAGCTAGCCAACATTGCAACAAAATCACTTTTAATCTTTATTCAATAAACCACCCACGTATCTTCACATGGATGTTTGTAATCAACTGCCTTTATGCCTAACGATGTGTCTACGTTCTATGTGACGTCCTTTGTCCTCTCGTGTGGATGTGTTCGTATGTGTGAGCGAGTGTGTACATGTGTGTGTATATTGGTATTAAAAACAAAAGACCCATAAAGATTATGTCAAAAACAAACTATTCAATTAAGTAAGTAACTAAACTAACTGACGTTAGCAAAAAAGTAAGAGCAATGGAATAGAGAACTTCATCTTCTCCTATTACCATATCTTTTACTACTTCCCACATGCCAACTGTCCGAAACTTTTGTTCCCTGTCAGGACGATTACAGTTGCCTCTTCTTTTGTGCCATGCATGTTCTATTTGCATACACACACACACACACACACACACACAGACACAGAAAACAAATGAAAGAAGTTTATATATTTTCACTACGTCGAAAGATGTTTCTAAATTTTGTTTTGCTTTTTGTTTTTTTGATAAAGGAAGTTAACAAAACATTGTTAATATACATAGTTGATGGGATTTGCGTTATAGGATTGATGGGGTCAATATATATGCACATAAATATGGTTACAGTAGAGCATGCTTAAGTTGAACACAAGTTTGATTATGCTGGTCTGGTATTAAAGTAGCCTATGAAAAATATTTTGAAAAATTGAAGTCTCAACAGTTGTTGTTCTCGTTGTGAAACCCTTTTCTTATTTAAGAATAGTTCTCAGCTCAGAGACCCGCAACTTGCAATTGCAATTGCAAACGCATCAATTATATGGCTTTGCATTTCATCAATGTATGTGACTGCGTATCCGAAGTGTAAGCATTTTCTGGAAACGTCTGTCAAAATGCCTAACGCAAAGCTGGCACATACCCAGACACACATATATACAAACATACAAGCAGGCAACTGCTAGGCAGTCGCTGCCCAACATCTCAAAGAAGAAGAAGTCCTCTTAACTTACCGCCGGCTCTTCCACGCGATCATCCTAATTGAGAATTTGGACTACACGAAATCGTGTCTGTCTTCGTATGCTGTGAGCTTTGAAGAAAACGACGTCGCCCTCTTCTCATAAAACTAAGGGTTCGCTGAACATATGCTGCCTGAAATTTTACTTTCTTAACTGAAGAATAACTTTGACTCGTCTTATTGTGCGCTCTTAAGGAATGCCTCTTTGCCACCCAACCATGATGCTCTACTGTATTCAAACACAGAATGTTCAATATTTGAAGCTTGTTATTGGCATTATTAGCAAAGGCTTATTTCAGGTCCTTGGCGCGTGTCAGCGTAGAGCCTTTCGGCGTAGTACACTTTCATACTTTTTCTGTTCTGTGTGTCGTCTCTTCCCCCCTGCCACGTGTCATAAAATAAACAATAATCCTGGTGCGCCTGCCATTCCACATAGCTGCACAATAAATTGTATCTAATAATGCGAATGTGAAGTTGAGTTAGAGTTTTTCTATATCCTGTAGACCCTTGCAATTGTGCAAACAATCAATCAATAGACAATATTTTTTCATGCCGTTGCCTTTTCTGTTTTTAGCCCGCGTTTTATACCAATTCCGATTGCCTTAAAACAAAAGCACAAGGAACTTTAGAGAGAGAGAAAAAAAAGATAAATATTTATACCCAGAGCGCAGTGCAAGCGACGCTCGACTTGTTTTTTCAGCTTCGTTGAGCGTATAGAGACTGAGGCAGAGACAGAAACAGAAACAGAGATAGATAGAGAAGCATTTGTAGATAATAAAAAACAAGTAGGTAAATACAATATAAATGCTGGTAGCTAGCTGCTGCTGCTACTGCTGCTAAAGTAGCTGTGTATCTTACAGATACAATTCGGTTGCAGCAGCCAACCAGCCCGGCCCAGCCCGGCCAGACCAGCCAGCACTTTTATTACATGCGACTTTTCTACAATTTGCGAACCTTTCCATTGTCTTTCTGTAGCTAACGGGCAAAGTGTTTGAATTTACTAGCAAGCGGAAAAGCAAAGAGAACGAAATGAACTACGACCCATTGCCGGTTCAGGTTCAGATACTTGGTTTCTAGCTCCTTGTTTCGCCATCGTGGGGTTGCCATTTTTATTTACCAGCCGCGCCAAAGCAAAAGCAAACTGCTTAGAACCACCTTAAGACGACGTGGCACAGACATTCTACGGATTCCTTATCCTTATGTACATGCCTCGGGGTATAATAACTTGCTGATGGGGTTGGCAATAAATATCAATTGGGCAAGGTGGCCACGCGCATAGCCTTGAGCACGAACCGATCAATAAAAATGAATCTGTACATCCTGTCATTCGTATGTTCCATTGTTATTGTTATTCTGTTATGATAGTCTTTGAAATCTGTGAGTTACGTTTCGAAAGTTGATATAGTAGGAGTAGGAGTAAAAGTAGAATTTTTATGTAAAGTCCCTACCACGATTCAAGCCACACACGATGATTGATACAAGCATTAAAGCTCGTCTATGACCCAAAACAAAACGCCATATATAATAAAAACATCAGATGAAATCGATGCTCAAATTGTCTTTATCTCTGATACAAAGTTTGCAGCTTATAGAGCTTTGACGATACTCCCGTTTTTATATAAACTTTGCAGAAATGTATTTCCATACTAACTTTGACTTTGATTTTGTAAGACGACTTCTGAGTGCGTAACTAAGTCAAAAGTTGAACTTTTTTGTAACATTTTCTGGTTTGTTTTCTTCTTTTCCTGTTTCTGACCTAAGTTTCACAACGTTGTTCGCTAGCAGGCTCAGGGTCGTACCTGATTGTGCGAATGGATTGTTTTCTGGCTGTCAGAACATTGGACTCGAAAAATTGCAACTTCTCAATATATCTAACCACTACAAAAATGGAACCCGATAATTGGCTAGCTTGACAGACTGTTTCCACATCAGATAAATCTCATTATGAGAATCCTTTGCTGAGGAACCTTATATTATGTCTACATATAACCATTTGTGAAATCTAAAGCGTTGAAGCCAGTTATCAAACATCGCTGATAGCTTGCTCTAGCAGGCTGCTCTGCTGAAAGAGTATCTAAAGTTCCTCAACACTTTACACCTCATTCTTTAGTTTTGGTATTCGTTTTTGTTTTGTCTTAATTCCATTTTTATTTTTATTTGTTGCTATTTTGTAGTTTCATGGAGCTTTAAGTGCAGATGTGAATCGCCTGCGCTTTTGTTCAACGTTGCAGAAAAAGTACTACAAGTGAAACAAGAATCAGTAGGAAGATGTTCAGATACTTAGTTGGAAAGAGATGGCGAGTATTGGCTTGGCGTTGGCCATTTCGACTGCTAAGTAGTGGGCAATTATTTTTACGACATCTAGTTAAGGGTGCGACGATGTGGATGTGAATGTGTGGATGTGGATGTGGTGGATGTGTGGACTGCTTGCCTCTAATTGCGAATTCTTGCTTAAGACAACGAAACCCAAATTTATAACATTCAACAACAGAAAACAACAATAATAAGGAAAACAAAGCGAGGAGTCGCCCCTCGGATATGAAGTTGAAATCGCCTTAAAGACAGTTTATTTGAAACAAATACAATGTGGGTTGAGCACAAAACTTTCTGTTGCTTAAAAAGTTGCCAAAGATAATGAGTTTTTAAGATAGATACGTCTGCGGGTCCTGGGCCAGGAGATCAAACCCCGAATGCCACACATAATACATAACCCAACTGTTTAGTTGTTTTATGGCTCGAACTTCGAGCTGGACTTCGGACTTTTCACTGTTTGTTGCCTGACTTTGACTCTGATAATGATAACAGCTCAACACAGCAACAGCAGCAGCAGCAACAGCAACACAAAGCGATGAAATAAAGCAAGCAAAAGTGGGGTAAAATAATATTCTAGCTTGCAGCCAAGGGCTTTCAATTGTGGTTGTCCCGAAGTGTCTGCAAGTCAAGAATCTGCTAAAGACATCTCTTAAGGGTGCAAGGCATTTGGCATCTTTGTTGAGAATGTGAATGTGAATGAGTGAGTGTTTGGTGGAGATAACTTTTTTGTGAATGCTGAACTAAATAGAAACAATCAAAGTTCAACAATTGGGTTTGAAAATATTTATGGAATGGCTGTGTAGTGGTATCTATGTAGCTTAAACGATTAAGATTTTAGCTTTTGGGTCAAGAAAACGATTAACTATGCTGCAGTAGAGAGATATGTGAACATTTTGTATTTGACAACCTTCTCTTTGAACTAAGTAAGATTTAGTTATTTTAGAGAACTTAATGAGGAGTTAAGAGTAGGCGTGACAAGAAAGGAGTTACAACTAACAAACAACAAGAAGTTGGTAGAGATTTGAAATGCTATTTGTAGTTCTTATTCATTATGCAAATTATTTGCAAATATATTGTATTTTGGGTGAGGCCAATAATGATCTTTTGATTTATGCTAAAATTACATCTTTGGCTTTGGTTCGAAAATCTCAGAATATTTTCTTGATTTGAGCTTTAGTTCGGCTTACTTTTCTACCAATTAATAGTGAATGAAACCCAGCATACCCAGCATAGCTGACTGTGAATCGTGGCACATATGTGCGCCTAATGCGGGTCAAAAGGTTTACTTTGGATTCGTTGTATTAAGCTTCTACTGCGGGATTTCCCATAGCTCTCAAAGGCTTCCCATAGCTGGACTTAGGTTTTTTAAAACCGATTTCAAGGTGGATTTCCTTAGACATCTTGAGCTTTGAGTGCTTACCAATAGTCCACAGAATGGCTGGGGTTTAGCTGCTTCCTTTTGGCCTTTATATGGAAACTTCAGGCCAGCCTTTCGCGCATCGTAACGCATCGTCATGTGTTGATACAATCCATGTGTACAGGTAATTTCCTCTCTTTAGGGTAATGGTGGGGTGGACTTTCTTAGGGTTCACTGCTGTGTTCCACCTTTACATCCAATGAACCACCGTTTGCCGTTGCCTTTGGTGAGCATTTACGGCATCCTTTGAATGATATTGACAAACCAATTTTCTTTATATGCATTTTGCAGCCAATTAACAATTAGCTTCATAATCAAATATGTATGCTGGTCTATTGGTCAATGCTATTTGAAATGTTTTATGACATTGTCATTGACGGTTTTTAGGCTTTTATCAAATTTATTTATCACCATATTGCTGTCATTTGTATACCCTATAGATATGGTAGAAAGGCATATACAAGCTAGTGCAATGTAAGCGCATAACACAGGACAGGAGACGTATTAGACTTAAAGTTTATACTTTATGTGCATGTTTATAAACAGCAACTACTCTTAAATTAGCCATTTTCGATCCCCATCTATAATATACAGCAGCCATTGAAATGCCTCTTTCGGAATGAATTACTATTATTATTAATGAATTATTCTTATAAGTTAATTTATGTTGATTTCGGAAAGAATTTGATAAGTCAAATAAATGTTGCCGTTTTTCATAGAAAAAATAGAAACTTTGTCCTTCTCTCGCTTCAAAAATGTAACTCTATAAGCCTCCATCCAGATCCTTTGTTAAAATTATAAACAAAATCTTCTTAAGCTAATTTCCATTGACTTGTAAATGCTAATGAAATCTATGCAAATCTCTATTCAATGACCCTATAAGTATATGATATTGTTCATTTATATGCTGTTAGGTTCATTTTCATTAAAAATGAGCAAATAACCCGCGTGTTTGTTCTTCGTTGCCGCGTTTCCTATAGCAGGTTATGTGACAGCGCCTCTCAACCGTTTGGGAAGAGGGCGAATGCTGGGCATTGTACATAGACTCTCAACTCATAATAGCAACCGTATTGTTACAGGGTGTTTTTGCTGTCTAACAATCTCACCTGTAGCGTTTTTATGTATGTAGGAGAATTCCATTGTTTTGGCTCTGTTGTAGAGTGACATTTTCTCCTATTATCAATTTTCAGTTGGTTAAATTTTATTAGTTGTCATAAAAGTAGTCTACCGCCCGCTGAAATGTTCGCCGCAAAATTATCTCCCACAGGTGGTGTCAAAATTTTACATACATACATTCATACATACATATATACAATATGATGCTTGAAAAGCAACTTGTTTTGCAGCAATATTTGTTGTTTTTGGTTTTTTTTCACTATTCCGGCTAGAAATGGTTCTTTGTTTTCATTTTGCGGCCAGAACTTGCAATGTTTTAATTGAAACTAAATGCTACCCTTGTGTAAAGTGAAAAAAGCTAACAACAAGTTGGCTAAAATCACCAACAATGGCAATAATAACTACATCGAACACAGTTCACAATACAGCACACCCCACCCCAAACATGATATACAAATTCCGGAAATCCGCTTTGCTACCCATTCACGTGCAGTTTAATACGAAAAGCATGGCACAATCATTGACGGGCGTGCGAGGAGGTTACACGAGTGTATGGGGAAATGGGGGTTACAGGGTGGTAGGGGGTTCATGCTAGTACAAAAAGTACAAAAAGGTCAGCTTGTTATTATTTGTCTGCCTTTTTGAGTAAAGACAAGCGAACTGTTCCATCTCTACGGGCTAACACAATTCAGCCGCCAGTGCAATGGGCATTGAAAATGGTTTTTGTTTTACTCTATAATCAGATTGAGACAGAGTTCCAATTCTTTCCAATGGCTTAAGTGAATCAAATTGTATTCAAACTGTGAATTTTCCCACATTTCTCGGCTTTGATACTGTGTAGCATCGTGAGTGTTTTGCTGCTTCTAGGCTGGTATTTGCTTTTACAAATTTTGACACCAATTTTCGACCCAGTTATAAATCGAATTTCCCAAATCGCACCAAATTTTTCAAATTGCAATATTTCTTAAAGGAAACTATAGATAGTGCTAGGATAGCTAACAAAGCCAAACCATCGTCAGAAGGCTTCCCTTGTGCGCCTTCTGTTGGAAATCCAACAAACTGTTGTTGAATTATTCTAACTACAATCTGAAAGAGTAACTCCTAGTCGGCTAATCACAAATTGATTGTCACAAATAATAACCAAATTATTTGTATTGATCCTGTTTTTGCTTTAGCCTTTTGTTAATTCCCAAAATACACAGACACCCCGAAAAGGTAATGGAAAAGCCAACAATAAAAAATATTAAATAAATATTATTATAAAACGTGAATGAAAAATGAAAATTAATTTATTAAAGGTAAAAGCCAGCCGGTGTAATTAAGAAGCAGCCAGAGGGAATATTAAGTGTCCTGTAAAAATGTTTTATAATTAAAATTCTTTTCAAAAATCTGTAAAAATTCGGCAACTTCGGAAGGAGCTTTAAAAATACCGAATGTTTTTCATACTAAATGTATTAGATATAGTCTATATGATATAGTAGCCTGATCATGATTAAATTTGGTCAACAGATAGATAGAAAGATGGACAGACGAGCTTATCAACTCCTCTTGTTCTGCTGTTCAAAGATTAGCGGTGTTTGCTTCAAGGCGTTGCAAATATTGTGACAAAATTTTAGTAGCCTCTGCTGAGGCATTATCACTATTTTGTTTCCTCACTATTTTGGAATTTGTTCTCAGCAATTCAAGTTGCAAATGAAGGCACATATTGAATAAATAAACACTCAGTTTTGCTTTAGCGTTCGAGTCATACCTGGACAGCAAATATTTCTCAATATCATTCAACTACAAGCTTACAAAGAATATTATAGAAACATCTTCTGCTATTAATGTTCCTTGATAAAATTGTATACATTTGAGGAACCTTTTATTTTCTAAGTAATTTTTTAAGCTGGATATAAATGATTGTCTTCAATTTTTCCAAATATTTTTCAAACTTCTGAAGAGTTTATTGGATCAAAAATATTAGAAGATGTATTTTAATCAAGACTTTGACATAGAACCGATTAAGCAACAACCAAATCAATTCCAATTTCTTTAAGTCACTAGAGATTTCGTTAAATCTTTAGGATTCAGGAAAATTTGGAAAAATTTGGTAATGCTTGGTAGGTTTGGTTTCTTTCTGGACGATAATTAATAATCCTAACTTAACTCTAAATATATTATGTATTTATACAAATTTTCATCCATTTTGTATATCATCTATATATATCTATATATTCTATATATTCACTAACAAAATTTCGCATAGCCTAATTTACAGTGCATTTTTGTTCACAATTTTAGCAAAAGCAAAGGCTTAACAATTAGTTTTTTTTTGTTTTTGTAACCGATAAACAAATTTAATTGTGCGATTGGCTTTTTGCGCCCTTTTTTCTATTACATTTATTTGCACCTTTTTTTTAGAATTGCTAAAAAAACGTTTAAAAGGCCAAAGGCTTAAGCTTAAAAGCTGGCCGCAATGGGCAAAAAATAAATATGGGCTCAGCTCACAGAACGACACTGCCTGCCTGCATGCCTGCCAACCCGTCTGGTTGGACCAAAAAAAGCAGCAACAGTGTCCTTTGGCTTGGCCACATAAAAATGCATTAAATACAATTTGTCATATAAATCTTGCAATGCAGTCCGAGAAATGTAATTTACAGACCAAAAGCTTTTGGTTTCGTGTTACATATTTTATTTTTGCTGAGACTGAGAGAGTTGTCCGTATAACTCATTAAGGGACGCTTGTCGCAGGTGCTAATTCGTTAAAATGGAAATCAGAATTTTCCAATTAAACTGGATAATAAATTGGCCAACCAACACATACTACATTGAGGCAACTTTTTTTGGGGGTTGGCCAGCAGCTGCTGGCAGAAAAGGAAATAAATTATAAATACGCCCGGAAGTTCCAAGTCAGCATGAAAGGGCAGAAAATACACACACAGAAATATATATCTATATAGAGAGAAAAATATAGCATTTTCTTACAAATTGCGAAATTTTTGTTTGTCAATGAGGTTGCCTTGATTTAGTCAAATGTTGTATTAATGAAGGCTAATGAACCACAAAATCTAGTATTTTGTCCAAGATTGCATAAAACATAGTGTTAGCCCGGGCAGAGGCTTATTAAACTGTCTGAATTAGTGAACCCAAAGTCCGGGCGATCAAATTTACCTAAGGACCAACTTTCTTTGTTCTAGGCTAAGAAAGCATCATCATCTTTAGCAATGGATATGGGAATATGTTTCCCAAATCTTCTTTACATTTATATACTAATTTAAATCTTGATTTCAACCCACTTGCAGATGGAATTTTGCGAGTCAGCTTTTTAGTATTCATCTACGCCAACTGGCTATTATAGTTAAGCAGGAAAGTTTTAAGCTTTATTAAAGAAAAATTTCCTTATTTTATTCAATTTTCATGTCACTCGTCTCCTCTCTTTCAGTAGAATCATGCGAGTACTAACTTCTTCTCTTCGATTCCATACAATGTCTGATCTTTATAGACAACGATAGTATATAGTAGAATAGTATATAATGTATAGGTTTGCGATGAATGATCACATTGATATGATAGATATGCTTATTAAGATTACTTATATCCGACGACTATAGCAATTACTAAAAGGTTACTGTAGCATATTTTTAGATACATGCAAAAGTGCAGCATTCCCTGGTTCTGGTTTCTATTTGAATTTTGATGTAGCATACTTGTAGAATCTTCAAATGTAAATGCATTTCCATGCAAACTTTGACCATGATTTTGAACCTCTTGCAGTTGGAATTTTCCAAAACATCTTCTTAGTGCTTACCTAAGATATTAAATCGAACTTGCACCTTACATTTTGCACATTGTTTGCCTTTACTCTGGCACAACAGTGCAGCAACAATCGTTACATTTATTTTTTCCGGTGCACACATGCTGAGCATCCTTCACTCTCCATCCACACCCACAGGTTGGCCTTGCGTTGGCTCAGCTAATTTGTAAAAAGCTGTTGACCAACACAGCTGAGACTCACACAAACCGACAAGCAAAAGCAGAAGCAAAAGCAGAAGCAGAAGCAGGCCAGCAGCAGGCCGGCAAGCAAGCAACAAGAAGATAAACTATGCATCGTATATAAGCAGATACTTTATCTGTAAGGACAGACGATGTGTGGAAATTTAGAGAACACACATATGGGTGCGGGTGTGTGACTGGCGGGGGCGGGGGCTGGTCGGGTGTTAACTGAGCAGAGCAATTAGATAAAACAAACGCAACGCTGACAAAGGCAATGCAATTTTTGGTTCTAGCAGCAGGGTTGCCAACCACAGCAAAAGTTTCGCGTCAGTTGGAGAAAATATCTACGAAATGGAGTTGAGTTGAGCTGAGTTGTGAGTGTGGGAGTGGGAGGAAGAGCAGTAGTGAAAATTGCAGCCGCAACTTCAAGTATGCGTAACGGGCCAGAGGGAACGGGAAAGGAAGCAGCTGCTGCGAGAGCAGCTCAACAATTCAATTTAAGATTCGTGCGCAATTTGCGCAATGCAAGGAGCCAAGGGGAATGGGCAGGGGCAGAGCAAAGAAGGCGTGGCGTGTGTGCGTTTGACTGTGTGTTAATTCATACACCAGACAGCTTGCTTTTGCTGTTGCGTTTGCCTTGAGCAACTTTTTCCCTTCCCGCCATACGCTGTCCTCTTTGAATTTGTATAGCATATCTTTAGGAGTGCGGGCAGGAGCAGGGTGAGTTGATGCATCCGGGCATATGTATGTACACACATGCAAGTCCATACGAAAGTGTGTGTGCAAATGTAGTGAAAGCAGCGACAGCATTTGTCACAAAAGTGTTGATTATTGTTTTTTTTTTTTACGCAAAACTGAAAGTGAATTTTTTTTTTTTGCGAGCAGATGTTCGAGGAGAGTTCGGGCTACCTAGAATGGAGTAAATGGATTGGATTAATTGAAGAACTAATCGATTTGGTTTTTTGACGGTACTCGTAATTCAAGCCTTCTGGTGCATTAGCTGTGTTATCTTTACAGTTGTTTATACCCTTCCAGAAAGTATTATCATTTTGTCGTGATATTTGTGAAGCTTAGGAGCAAGTTTCTTTGAGCGGTGTGACAAGCCGAGCCTATAGAGCCATGTTTATCTGTGAGTTTACTTTTATCCGAATTATAGATTCAGTTTTAAACTATTGAGCTGAAATTTTCCATAGGCTCTTTTCTGCAGCAAGCCAAAGTTGGCCAGATCAGACCACTATATCATGCCAAACAACAATCAACTTATTCAGAGTGAACACTTGGTATGGAAAACTGGTAATGTTTTCTGATGGAACTGAATAAAAATTTCAGATGATCCGATTTCAACCAAATCTGTTAGAGTATGTAAGCTTCGGTTTCCCGAAGTTAGCCTTCCTTTCTTATCTAATGGAAAAATGTTTATTCCATTAGGTTTATGCAAGGGAATGTAAGATTAACTTTTCTCTATTGGTTTGTTTTGAGTTTTTCAATTTCTTAGATATTTCTGAATGTTTTTGATCAAACACGAAAATCATTGTTTATATATATATCATTGTTTTTATAAACTTTATAACAAACAACTAATCGTTTAAGACTTTTATAATTCTTCTTCTTTGCCATTCGCTATACTATAATGCGTTCAGATTTCTTTATTTTTCTCATTGTTAGTTTAAACTTGCTTATAATAATAAGTTATATAATAATTCTGTACGAGTGCGAGTTTATCACAGCGAGACCGACCATATTCTGATGCAAGTGAGAAATCATGACAGGTTAATTGTGTATTAGCAACTGATTTAATGTTTTGAGCCGCGGCACAGCCACTCTCAGTTTCAAAGAAACAACAAAGCAAACGAGCTGTAATGTGCATAGCAAAGCCAAGTCGGATAGTCGCATGTAGAGACTTGTACATATAGTGAAATAGTCAAAATCTCACAACACGTAAACAGCGAAACGGCAAAACACCAAACCAACACAAAATCTTTAGAGTTTGTGTGACATCCCTATCGCTTTTGACTTCTTAGATGTTGAGATTGAAACTGACGAACAGGCTGGCATGACTAAGAATATCGACTCTCTTCGTCGTATGTATATCTTATATATATCTTCATGACGAATTCATACACCATATTTTGAATGGTATAAAATTATGTCGGAATTCAAAACTATAAACTTAGTAGGCATTGGAATGACAGTTGATAGGCAGAACTAAGTTCAAACAAAGTAGGCTTTGATTTGCCATTTCGAAATATTTTCTGATGTCTTTCAGCCAGTCATATTATGTCATTCTATTTTCAGCTCTCATAGAGAGCAGTAGTTAACATTATAGCTTATTCTGATTTATTTATATTTTTATTGATTTCCGTTTTTATACTTAATTTTGTCGGATTCCATACGCCGCGCCCATTTTTACGACTGTTTTGGATTTCTGTTCTTATGCTTCACTCCTTTAGGCTAATTCAGAAGTCAATGTCCAGAATACAAACTGATCCATTTTCAGCTCTTATAGCGAGCAGAAGTTAACATTAGAGCTTATTCTGATTTGTATTTTTATTGATTTCTTAAACGTTTTTATTTTTGATTTCCTTTTTTTTTTACTTCAATTTGTCGGATTCCATTTGGACGACCATTCTGGATGTCTGTTCTTATGTTGCACTACTATATGTACTATATATTCACTCCTTTAGGCTAATTCAGCTGTCAATGTCCAGAATACATACTAATCCATTTTCAGCTCTCGTAGAGAGCAATAGGTAATATTAGATCTTATTTTGATTTATTCTTATTTGGGTTTCTATATATTCTTATGTTTTACTACTATATACGTATTGAATACGTATTGATTATTTTCGCTTTGATTCTATTATAATTCCTTAAGAGAGATCTGGTGAAAAAGTTTTTTGGCATTGCTGGTTATATAAAAGCTCACAATAATGTTCTAATTTATTATGAAAAAATACATATTCTGAGCAAATTACAAAATATTTTAAGAAGATATAAAATGTGCTAGAATCTCTTTTTTAAAATTAAACGTAAATGTCAGTTTATACTCGTACCCTTTTAAGGTCCCTATAGATACATTTTTTTCTGTAGAAGATTAAGAATTAATAAAAAAAAATTATATATAAATGGAAATAATATTTAAGAGTCGGGAACTGAGCAGCACATAAGCTGGCTTAAACATTCTTGATTTCAATTCTTAACGAGAATTTATCAAAATGCTAAAATCCTTGCTAGTTTCTAAGATCTGTTAATTTCTTGTAAAGTTGTTTTACTTAAATTTCTATCATTTTCAAATATTTCTTCCAAACTCCTCGTCACCTCTTTGGCGGCATGCAAATTCGTAAATGTATATTTACTTCGCTTATCAACGTTTGTTACTTGCTGGTGCGTCCAGTGGATGTGGCTCCAATTCAATTGAATTCTCGTATTCTATTCTCGTTACTGTATTGCTGTATCTCGCCAGAGCCAACAACTCCACAACAAGCAAGAGTTATTTGGCTTTCCAATGGTTTAATTAAAACATTGTTACTTCATTGTGAGAATGCGCAAAGTGTAATTATATAAAATTTGTACACACATTCAGACAGAAAGCCACACAGAGGGACACACACAAACATAGACATGAACAGTGTTTCCACGGCACATTGCATTGCATTGCTAACAAACAAATAGAACAGCCAGACAGAATGTTGTCCATACATATGTTGGCAGAAATACTTACCCAGACAACTAAAGAAGCGGAGAGGATTCGTGTTTCGGGTGCGAGGCGGAGGAGGTGGAACAGCAATGAAGCCGCTTTGAGCTGCAGTGCTTTTACAGATTTCTGCGTGAGTGTGTTTGTGGTTCTGTGTGAGTGTGCAAAACGCTTGGCTTTAACCAGTTTACGCACATACACAAATACATACACGCACACACACACATAGACGCCAAATGAAATTATAACCAGACAGCCCCCAAAAGCACGCTACAATATTTGCACGCCATGCTCTGAGCCGTTATGAAAGAAGGCGGCAGGCACGCTCCCTGAAAGGGGGGCAAAAGGAAACTTCTCATTATTTCAACGCCAGTTTAATATCTTAATTGAGGTTGCCGCTTTAAAGATCCATGTTATCTTTTGGGTTAAGGGTTATATTATTTTATTTGCAGAGAGGCAAAACGCCAACAAACTCAAGCTCAAGCCAAACATAAACAAGCAAACAAACAAGGCTCAAAAGGCTTGCAAGCGCTTGAAATAAATTAACTTTTTGTCTGATTTTATGTAAATCATAAAGCCAAAAAGCAACATCACCATTTCGGGCAGTCAGAGCGGAGAGCAACGACCGACCAGCCGACCGACCGACCCACTTATATTTGTTTAATGATGTGACCCAAATTCATTTCTCCATGTGGAGTGTTTAATTAGACCGGGCGACAGTTGGTGGCTTTTACGACTCAGTTGCGTCTAGTGAGAAGTTAAGCTAAAGATGCGTCTACATGTGCCATTTTATGTCGTGACACGCAAACATGGAAAATTAAGGAAGGGCGTTACGAAATGTGATTTGCAATGCAGTTCACTTCAGGTTTTTCATAGGAAATATTCGAATGAAAACAGATCTAAATTCAGTTTTTTCAAAAGGCTGGATAGTTGATTATTGAAACTTTTATATGAAACTCCAAGCAAACTTACTAGATCTTCTAGAAATGAAGAGTTTCAGTAACTAAGCGCAATATTCTCGATGCAGTATAAAAGAAGAGCATACTCAGCATGGTTAAAAAAGCAGCAATCTTACTTTCAGATACTTTAGTTTGATTTTGGTAAATGTATGCTATTAGTGTTAAATGAAGACATTCAGCTTTTTTAAGGATAAAACAAAAGCAGGATTTATCTTTCGTAGCTTGGGGGAGGCCGAACGCTGACCATACCGATTCAGACCCGATCACACGCCGAAGTCACTACTGTGTAGCTCGTAATGTGAGAGATTTCCAAAGTTAAAGAATCATTTAGATAGTTTAAGCACTTATAATATTTTCAAGCAGTGCACGCAAGAGAGAAGCACTCCCATCCGCAGCTAGATTTCTGCCATCTCTTCATGGCAATTCCTATATAAGTTGAAGCACTTTTGGAATCCAAATTTGATAGTTTAATAGTTTTCTATATTTCAAGAAACTCACGCACATCCACAGCCATCTCTAGCACCCTCTCCTACTTAAAGGCTATGCGTGTTTTGGTTAAGCGGATGCCCTTAATGCCTATGCCTATGCCTTCCACTCCAAGGTCAAATGATATGCGCATATAAATTACTGTTGCCTTTTTCGGAGCGTTCCTGCTTATCTTGGAGGCGGCTTGTGCCAAAAATTTACGTACTGTTAAGTAAAGGATTTGTGGTTAATGACGGTACTTCGTCCTGCGTTCTAGTGTTGTTGCTGCTTCTGCTGATTCCACACACACACATAGATGCATATGTGTTGGCTAGGCTTTCAACTGAAACAGTTTTCAGTTTTCCGTCTGCGGTATTTTCGGTCAGGGTGTGTGTATTTTCGATGTGGGTAATAAATTTGAATTGTAATCAAATTTATATTAAAGTTATGGGATTGGTTGGGGTTCATTTTGGGCTTAGTTTCATGCATATTGTATAAGTGTGCGTGTGTGGGTGTGTGTGTGTGTGTGTCCGGGGGAAACTTAAAATAAGTTAAATGAGGTTTCAAGCATATGAATATGATTTCAAGACAAGACAAACACTTCTGGGTTTAATTGTCTATTTTGTAATTAATAAGAACAATTTTCAATAACTAGCAGAATGTAGAGCAATCATTGGAAATGAATTGTCTATGAATATGATATGTGAAGCTTACGTGGTGAGAAAAATATGTGGAAGTACTTATTGGAATACTTTCTTTGAAATCTCTTTAATGGCTTCGTTAGGGTTGTTCTCACGGTATCATTATATGAAAGAAATGGTCCCACTGGTGTTTATCTTATGTGCGAGATCTAAAAATATCAATGGAAGTGAATCCTAAATTTATATAATTGAGAAGGCAATGATTCTAAAAGAACTAGCTTCCGACCAGAAACTAATTCTTAAGAGGCCGAAGACTAACGCCGTAACCTGATTGCAGAAAGAACAGGTTTGGGAAAAGGTGAAAATACAATTTACCAGAAAAGACAATCATCGGCACTATACAAACCAATAAGAAAGAGATCAGCTGTGCATAAAAAGAACAACAAATTCCTTGTATTCGTTTTAATGCTCTTTTTACTGCTTCCTGAGCTTTACAATTCACAAGTGGTTCCAGCCTTGAAGTTGAAGTCCTTTAAATGGCAATGAGCATTGCAGTAGATTGAGTAGAAAAACGCCTTTGAAGATGGGTTTGTGGCTGATCCCGAAACAGACCGCCAGGCTTCAGTTCTCTGGTTTTAGTTACTTTTGCAGATATTATATTGTGAGTTTTAGTTCTAATTATGTTTTAATCCTAATTCTAGTTCAATTATAAGCAGCCGAGTTGATTGTACAAACTGCAGGGCGTTGCCAAATGACAAAAAAATATTTTATCCAGTAGATGAATCCCTCTACAAGTTTATACATGTGCCGAAGCCTACTTTAACCTTCTGAAAAATACATTGCGTTTGACAGCTTAAGTATAATTTAGCTTTATCGTGAAGCTATGAAAACTAGACAAGAAAATTACTATAGATATTGCAATGGCCTTAATATTCCCCCGTCAAATGACATGTCAATGACACTTTGCTTGTGCTCAAAGCTTCTTCGATAAAATACATCCAACATCCGCATATCCGCCTATGATATTTTACTTATATTATCCATTGAGAAGTTGGAATGATTTAAAAGCTTTGTCAAAAACAAATCTACCTTGATTTTCTTATTATTTTATACTTATAAGCAAAATGCAAATGAGAAAAGCACAAAGGATATTTGAATTGTATATACATATATATATACATATATATATCTTTTGTTTTGCGGATTACTGGCAAATGACAAATGCCAAAAGATACCTTCTGCACAAAAAAAAGTAGACAGAATGTAATGTTTGCAAAGATAAGACCGAGCAGATATGAAAGTGTGACAAATCTTCCCCTCAGCCTCAGATGGCATTCAAAGCAATCGCCCTTGGGTTAAGAAACGCCCGAGTTAAGCCCCGGCTTAGATGTGTTAGATGTGTTCAACAGCTGCGTTACTTCACTCTCTCTGTCACTCTCTCGCCCTTCATCTCCGCTTTTTATGCATATAACAAGCATGACAACTTTCAATTTTCATGGTTTAGAGTCGCCATTGCCGTTGCCGTTGCCGTTGCCGCCTCCCTCATTGCCAATTTCAATTTCCATGTCCACGCACGCCCACAAGCTTAAGGCTTTAGTCGGGGAGGGGAGGGCAGAAAAAAACATTCTAATCCCATCGACAGGCATTTATCAGCGTAACCGATCACAGGGCATAACAACAGAAACAACTACACAGTTTGAGAGTTATGCATCAAAGTCAAAAGATGAGCAGGCAAAGATAGTCAACCGACGGGGCGCCCTCGTCAACAATTACCCCCTTTCGCAATATCACTTACATACAAATACATAGATGAATTTTGATGAACATTTTTTGGCTCATGTAAATTCTGCACTAAATCAAAACAACGCCCCGCACATGCCAGCAATTTGAAGCTGCATTGGGCAAAGTTGACAAAAGTCAAACGAAACGTAACGAAACGTATAGAAAGCAAAACCCTTGCTAAAATATCATAAAGCAAGTAAAGAAAGCGATACAGTTGAGATTGATCGAATATTAAATGCCCTTTTAAAGGTAAATTGCCATATGATATAGTTGCCAGATCTTAAGCAAACTTGTCAGAGACTCTTAATTATATTTCGATATTTAACAAATAGCTTTCCGGTAGCATTGACAACTCCACTGGGTCTCTGCCCGATGTAAGAATTGCTTTCACGCACTTCTGCTTTGTGCGCGTCTCCTCCAATTGGTAACACCAAGTGATGTCAGGGCTTCAGTCACTTGGTTCTTCTAACTTATCTGGGGTCTTTCTCCTTCTCCGTTGTCCGTTAACTACTGCATTGAGTACTTTCCGAGCTGGAGTTCCTTCATCCATGAGCTAGCCAGCGAAGTCTTCTAGTGTTCATTCACCTGTCGCCGTACAGCTCATACAGCTCATCGTTCCATCTCAAAGGATAAGTATCGACGACGCAAAAAGGACTGAAGATCTTACGAAGAAGTTTTCTCTCGAACACCCTTATTTCTTACACTGTATTTTACTTATGCTAGCTAAGAGAGTAGTCTCCTCCTATATTAACAAAAAATGTGGCTATATGTTTCTGCATCTTTCCATCTCGCCAACCAATTTGAGCCATATTGTCTTTTCAGTTATTGTTTGACAATCCATTGAATGAGTCAATCTCATTGCCCTATCCAAAACGGAAAATCATGGAAAAATACTTCGTTTGTGTAGAATAATACATCTTCACAAATAAAAACTAATTTGGAAGCTGTATTTGGAGTCTCTTTAGCATAATCTGTTATCATGAACCTTTGAGAAGTTTCCAAAAAAAGGCAGCTACTAATGAAAACATCTCTAAAAATTTACAAAACGGGTGCCTCAGTCACCTATGAAATAAAGTGAGAGATGGCAGACGTAATGATTGCATGCAAGAAAGTTTTTATTTCATATTGAACCAAGGAATTTTGGGCACCATAAAGCTCTCAACTATTTGATTGCCGCGTTTGCCTTGAGTGAACCAAAAAGACTTTTAAAGAACTGTCAATAGTGCTTAGACACAATTTGAGTTTTGGCGATGACTTTTTCTTAATGAAACACGGACTCGTAATTCTCCCTAATACTTCAGAAACAAAACCCAATGGAAGCAGTAGACTACGAAGGGGAAACCGGATTCGTCTGGCAAATCGTGATTTTTTTTTCATGGAGTTACTTTCATTACCTTTACTTTTGGACGACTTTATCATGGGACAGGAGTTTATTGCAAAAATGAAACCATTTTGTCTGAAAATCATATTACATTGTCCCAAGCCTCTGCGGTTTCCTTGGCAAAAATCCACGAATGTCGCTTTGAACTGGTTATTCGCCCGCCGCAAACTAATTGTTTCCCAAAGCACAAAATTAAGCTTGGAGGACAGCATTTGTTCATGAAGTGAGGAGGCCATAACCTTTTTACAAAGCCAAATCTTTTCCGAAGTAGCGCTTTCATAATAGAAAATAGTCTTGCTTGCTACATAATCTACAATAACTTTCCTAAGATTTCTTTTTCCAGATTCTTTTCCAGACAGATTTATGAGAATTGGCAAAGATATTTTAGATTTAACTAGAACGGCTGCCTTCGGTTAACAGATGGTAAGGAATCCTTCCAGAAACGTAGGCATAGGCCAAATCATGTCTTAGAAAGGTGAAACTTTCCCACAACTGTGAGCTTATGACTTGGGTGCGTACTAAGGCAGCTATTTAGAAATTTGGAAATCCAGGTCAATGTTTGGCATGAGAAGACTTTTGCGAGGCAGCAAGCAGGCCGCAAAATTCTCACAAAAAGACAAGAGACAAAGAAAAGCAGAGAGAAGCGAAGGGAGAAAAACTGCTTCCGAATAGGAACTGAACTGTCTGGAATATAACGATTATATACTATTTTGCCTGAAATTTGTGCAAGCTATGCTCTCAGTAAGATATCCAATGCTTTTTTGTACTTGACCTGGTCCGCTTGGAGGAACTGTTTTTGTAGTTCCAATACCAAAAGTTCTACTTAACATATATTTGGTTGGCTTTCTCACAAATATTTCATACATTTTGCACATTCTGGATACCCTCTGTTTGCTTATGTTTTACATTACGGAGTATAAAAGTATATCATGCAATCTCTAACAATTTTGCCGTAATGGCCGCACATAAAAAATACGGAACAAAAATAATTTTTCACTTGCGTAACCAATCGATTCCCATTGCCCATACTCGACATGCTCCCATTTGTGATTCCCATGGTTTATGTTGGCTTCATCGAGTCCTCTGTCTTCGTCGCTTCCCTGTCTACTGTCTATCGTGCGAGTGTCAAAGATGAGGCCACCGCTGATAAAATCCAATCACTATGAATTTACGCTCCTTTACAGGAAATGAAGCGGAAGAAATGTGCAAAATGTATTGACGACGCCCCCACATTTCCAGCGAGTTGGTTGTATTCAAAGGGAGGTCAAAATCTCTACTTCTCTGTCTGTGTGACTGTGTGTGTGTGTGCGTGTGCGGGGGGACAACTCCAAGTTATTGGCATTGCAATTCATAAAACAAATTGATATTGCCTGCTATTACACACGTCACAAATGCCAAAACGCCCTCGGGTGTACCAAAACAACCGCAAAAGTCAGTCTGTTAACCTGCCCTCCCCCTGCCCCAGCGATCCCCCTCTAAATTAAATTAAATATTTACTCGCATTTGCTTGCGATTTTTATTCCTGTAGTCATAGCAATTTGCCTGCGACATGTTTCTGCTTTGATTAGCGTTTTGCTCTTGCCTCTGATTTTTGTTTTTTGCTTTACATTTTTTTTCTCTGTTTTTTTTTTTGATTTTTCTGTTTCCATCTGGGGGTAATTTGTGTCACAGTCAAACGTGAACGCCTCTGCCTGTCAACTCTGAGGACTTCAGTCAATTTCCCTCGTCACTCTAATTATATGCAACAGGCTAATAGAGGGGCAATCGGAGGGTACAGCAGTTATAAAATAATTTCATTTGAAATTAATAAATTGAAGCCTGTTGGCTGGACAGGAAATGAAGGCTTTCACAAACTGGGCCAGGCCAGGCCAGGCCAAGTCAGGCTCAGGCTCAGCCAAAGGTGCCATGCAAAATGGCCTTCAACTATATTTCAAATATTTATATCAGTGGCGTTGCTTTAAAGGGTTAAATTCCAATCATTTTTGTACTAGCAACAAATTTAAAGGAAATTTGGGAATAAATCTCTTTGACAGCATCGATTTAACTATCTATAATATGTAGAGCTTTTTGAATATAGATTGAAGCTTTACATATAGATGTGGATATACCAGTTCCTCTGGAAACAAGTTTCAATTTCAGTACTAAAGGAATATAAGCTTATGATTATAACCAATCGCAGTTGTCCCAAAATGTTCCTGCTTGGATATAATATATGATTTTCAGAAGCTTTTGGGATTCTCTTAGTATTCTATATCGTTAAAGTACATGCTGATATATGAAATATAAATGAAATCTATGAAAATACCAGTTAAATTTTTAAACTAGCTATGAAGTTTCTCACACAAGTCATATGCAGGTGAAACAAAGAAAAAGCATCTGCAAGTAAGTCAAAAATTGGGGTCAAAGTTTGTATGGCAATGAATTACCTTGCTGCAAAGTTCATATACAAGCTGGCAGTTCTTTAAAAAACTTTATAGCCAGCAAAGTTTGTATAAACTATAAAGATAATTTGCGCATTTATCAGCATGAATTTTGCACTTTGCTTTGGATCGTGGATGGGCTTCTCTAAGCTTCAATAGTAGCAACGATCTGGATGTGACATTTTGGCTTGTGTCAAAATAGTGCTTAATTGCTATGAATTTGTTAATAATGTATTGAAGTTGCCAATGAAGTAGCAGAAGAGAATGAGTCTGTGGCTTAGGAATTACCAGGAAAGTGTTTTCCAATCTATTTTATAAAAGTATCAAAAATATATTGGTGGTAGTTTTCTCTATGAAACTTCTCTGCAATTGTTTAAAAGAGAGACCGTGCCACACTAGATGAAAATGCAAATTTTTATATACAAATATATCATGCTTTTCAGTACCTTTATGGTTTATCGATCTACCTTCTGGTTTCAAAATATTGCCTAATCTAGTCTCTGTCTAAAATCGTAAAGTAGACCCAGTATCTCGAAAGAAATTTTGAAGAAAAAGTATACTATCGAATAGGCGCTTCCTGATTCCTTAAAAGACCGGGTGATTAAATAAACTCAGTTTGAAGTAGTTTTTGGAGAAATTGAAAGGCTGCCCAGTAGGCTCACATGCATGTATAATTCGAAAAGAGAGATAGAAAATCCCATCACATACTTTGGGGTCTTTCTTTTCTATTCTATTTTCAATTGTAAACATTAAAGAATTGATTCGAATTCTTAAAACATCCGTTTGATACCAAACTTTCAAGCACCTAACTACATTATTTCATACATATGTATTTCGAAAATCTATCCACACCATTAGCATTAGATTACACAAAATATATGACTATATATATAGTATAATAAAAATAGACAATATTTATTATTGAGCGATGAGGCTAACTTTTGCTTTAGTTACTTTGTTAATGAGAGAAATCTTATTTTCGTAAGCCTCTACAGTTCCTGCTTTGGTAAAGTTCATAGGCATCGTCAATGGCATCGATACTAATCCATTTTGATAATACGATTCCCCAAAAATAGTTCGTCTGAATATCAAGCCGATCATCACTTCTGATGTATAAACTCAAAATCTTCTCCTTTATACAGAAATCTGAGAGATTACAACCTAAAGTTATCTCATTTGTGTAATATTTTATTATATTTCATGTGAAATACATTCATAAGGCACTTGATTCTTGTTCTCACTTCAATGACAAATTATTCGCTTTAGCTTCTAATGATGTCACAATAGCACAATTTTCCCACATTATAGATAGCAAAACTCGAATTTTGTATCGCTCCACCAAAAACTTCGTATCTAATTTTTTGTAGGATCAACAACACGAATTGTGAATCGAATTCATTTTGGACTCTGGCTTTGGCAATTGTAACGGGGCAAGGGCTAGTGAGTCAGTTCCTTTCTACCAATTCAACTGTCATTCATTAACAATCGATTAGTCAAAGACTTTCCGCTTTATGCGTACCATTAATTATCATGTGGCATGCAGAAATCAACCCCTCTGTGTCTGTGTGGCACCCCTCTTACAATTTGAGCTGCGCCACTGTTTCTGTTTGAGGTAGCAGCAGCAGCGTCAGCATTGCGTTGTCGCAATGTCGCAGTTTCTGTGTTATGTGTTTTTTTTTTTTTTGAATGCACATTGGCAAAGCCCTCCGACACAAGTGAGAGGCAAAGGCAGATACACACTCTGGTTGAGCACCGGGTTCCTGGGGTCTGGTCTCTAATAACACATTGCCAACCCCTAATTTACCCTAATTTCTTAACCAATTTCGACCATTACGACGGGTGTGCAATAAAAATTAAAATCCCAGGCCCATAACTCGTTCGTTGGTTCCTTTGGACTTGCTCTTGCCTCTGTCTCTGTCTCTGTCTCTATAGCTGAGCTGAGTGCGAGTCCAAGTCCCGAGCTGACTCAAGCTGAGTGTTGTGTCGTGTCTGCTGCCATAATAAATGCTGTCGCCTGCGTCAAGGATGAGGAGCGAAAAAGAAGCAATGCCAGTCAGAGAAGGCAAAGTGCAATGGGCACTGGGCAATGGGCAGCAAGTGTCCGTCTGGGACAACGGCAACTGAAGGGCAGCAGCAGCAGCAGCAGCAGCAGCTGGGCGCATGATTGGCCACACAAACACGCAACTACTGTCAATTATTTGACTGTCATTGACGCAACTGGCTGACTGACAAACTGACACAGCACCAGGACACACATACACCAAGATGGAGTTGCACTTGTAGGCAGGGAACGAGAAGTCAGTTTACGGCCAATTCTCTTGATATTCGCCAGTGTTGCTTGGCTGTGTTGTGCCATGTTCGCCTCTGTCTCTCTGCCTATCTCTATCTGCTAGCTTGTTTGAATGTCTCTATGTACGTTTGTTCAAGTGTCTCCTGCGCTGACCTGCCTGCCAGTCTGGCTGACTGGCCATCAAGTAGCTAACCGCTGCCATTGTTGTTCCCCAACCTCATACTCTATATCCTGCACAGGTATTCCATATATTGACGCAACTGCGACAAATTTAAATGCGGTTTCATACAATGCTATCGTCAACTTTCTTCCGCTACCCTATAGATAGGAAGTATATTAGCTTAACCAAGGCGAAGGACAATAGTTTGGCTTTGTCTTTTCATACAGTATATACTTTGGTGTGAAATGAAATTCGAGAGAGATGTTTTCAGAGTAATTAGTTAGGATATGTCTTACAAATGATCTGGTGTAAAAAAAGCATTTTTATACCAAATATCCTTGTCTTAAATGTTGCCATATGATAAAGTTTCTACAGCAGAAATGTATGCTTATGACAACAGCACTAAATCCTGTATTTCAAATGCGTATTGAGCAAACATTAGAGCAACGTGCAGGCAAAGGAATAATCGGTTACAAGCATGGCCATCGATTTCAGCTGCTTCCACTGACTCATAGAGAAAAACACAGAGAAGATAAAAAGAAAACAGGAAGAAGACGAAGAAAGGGAGCGCGAGAGCAGTCAGAATGAAGTCTAAAGAAAGAGTACGAGATGAAGAGGGCGCATTGAGTAGAAGATGTCAGTGACAAGCTGGAGAGACGAAATAGAAGCATAAAAAAGTAGAGAAGAAGGAGGCAAAAGGAGACAGACAGTCGAGACTGTAAGCAGATAAAAGTGCACTTCCGAAGATGAACTGTTTCTTACACTTCAAGAGCTTTATACAGCATACCATTCCATATCACTAATTTTATTTTACAGGGTATTGAATAGTCTAAATGCTTAATTGAAAGCAGATATAATACCTGTACATGTCCAGTTGTTTGTCCTTTCTGCGTTTGTCGCACGCTGCAGCAATCATCATTAAAACTTATTCAATGGCGCGTTCGCCAAGCGCGCCTTCAACTCCTTCGTCCTTTTTGGTTGTGTTGTTCTGTTTTGTTCTGTTGTGTTCTTGCCTTTATGGTAATTTCTCTCTGCTTTGCTTTTGTGCACATACATAATAATTTTTAATAAATTAAATTAAATTTGTACACGTCAAACATGTGTCGCAAACAATGCGACTTTAAATTGTGAGTCGAGTCTCAGAGTCAATAAAAAATGGAGGCCACCTCCTCACTTCTGCTGCCGCTGCTGCTGCTGCTCCATGGCCAAAAACGGAGCAACGACAACAAAAGTGACCCAAATATTCAGCAAGGACAATGCACTTGCAAACACACAGACATACAATGCAGAACCGGGGCGAGACCAGAACCGAATACAACATACCACAGAGGGTCGGAGTGTGGCGGGCGGGACAGCAGAGAAACAGAGACCCAAACAGAAACGGGAGGCGGCGAACAACGTCGGTCAAGTAAATAAACAAAAGTAATTGCATAAATTTATATAAATTAATGGAAACGCATGATGGAAATGGAAAATGCTGCAAATGAAATTAAAGTGCAAAAGTTATGCAAGCTTATTTTTATTCATTGAGTGAATAAATGGCAAATAATTAACAAAATTTTATAATGAGGAAATGGCTAGTGGATAATTGAAGCAATTGAAGTTGAGATTGGAGAATTGATTTTGCTGGAAAATGTCCATACGAATTGCGGAACCGATAATAATAACCAATAAATTGGTTTTCAGACGTTATGGCACTTATTTTGCCATCGATCGTTTTGTGATAGTTGACTTAGGTAACCAACACCAACCAACATCTCTTTGTTTCCGAAGACCCACTTAGATGATCTGGAACTCTTTACGTATATTTGCTTGATCGTGCGTGATGTTCGGTCCTTAACTTGCGATTAAACAATCCAAGTGGTCCCTCCAAACATGCACAAAAAGCCCATTGTTAAACATGATCAAATTTAGGCAACATTTTTGCACTTCAACAAATGAAATATTAATTAAATTGTCAACATTTTATAACAAGACAGAGTAAATTTTATATAACGAGATCTAGTTTTAGCTTTGGTAAGCCATAAAGAAGCTATTATGAATGTTATAGATAATTACCCCACGACCAAAAGATTCCCTATATGCAGAGTTTATATAAAGCAGCGATGGGCAGCAAATTTTCAGCAGGGAGCACTACAACAACATCTACAACAAAAACTACCGTCGATTTCGCACACTAATCTGAATGTGCGAGCGCAGCAAAAAAAATTTTAAATTTAATTAAAAAAAAATTATTGACTAATTTATTGGCATTCATATATTAATTTTTAAGAAGTAAATAAATTGATGTTAAGAAGGTTTTTGGGAGTTTCTCTATATAAAACCAATCTTTCTAGCTCCGATATTATGAAAGCCCTCAAATTGAAATAATTTTAACGATTTTTGGCTTTATTAACCTAAGAAATAAGTTTATTAAATATGAAAAAATTTGAAGATGAACTTTTCCTATTTATATGGAGTTTATACCCAGTTATTTAATATATTCACTGATCACAATAGAAACGATATTTAGACTGATCCCTTTTACTGATTAATAGCTTATCTATATATAGCATAGCCTGGGTTTGCGTGTCGTGCGGGTCCACTTGAACGTGTTGCGCATTGTACTTGAACGTCCCGACATGATTACAAACAAAGTCGCTGCCCGCTTCTGTCTATCAATCTATACTATACTTCGATCTTTTAAACTACGGCTTTCAATATAATTCAGATAATTTCTTCCGGTTAGCTTATAAACCCAATGTTTCGTAAGAAAGTCGAATTTGGGGCGGTTTCATTACTCACATAGACTACATTTTATGAGATTGAGCACTTTATGAAACGTCTTCGTATGCTTTGCCTTGTATTATTTACTATACGACATAGATATACGAATGAGCCAAGCATTGAGCACTGTCAGATGGTGAAGTAAGTTCATATAGCCATGACCGCAAGTCCGTCCGTCTCACAGCTTATGAAATATATAGTGTTACTAGCTATCCGCCTCGGATCTGCTTATATAAGTACAATGATTAAAGCTCTATTTTCATGAGACAATACAGACATAAGTATTTTGTTTAGGGGTTACGTTCGAAGGTGCCACTTCTAGTTGTCAATGTGAAAAGCACTAAATTGTCAAATCTTAGCCTGCTACATTGAATCTGTGACTTAGAACTTGAACCTGTGACAAGAAGCCAGCTTTACCTGAAATTGCAGGCGCCTAATTTTCTATCGGTAACAATGATGAAAAGTGTTTGGGGAATACGATTAATATACGTCCCCCTTTCCAAAATCCCTATGGAATTATTGGAATTTGAAATTAATGGTTTAATTTATGAGTATTGCGTTGGGCCTTGGGGATTTTATATTGGTATGTTGGGATTACCAAGAAGTATTATTATATTTAAATATATTTCATCTTAACATTGTTGCTAAGTCTACTCAGAATTTCTTTATGAATTGAGATAATCTTCTTCGCTTTAAAAATCCAAACTAAAGTTTATTCTTAATGAGATATTTCGATTACTCAAACATAAGCTTCACACCTCCATCTTGTCTCAAATATCATTTATTTATCACAAAAAAAGGTTTTAATAAATAAATAGATAATCATCTTGTTAATAAATAAATCCCTTGAAATCGCATCCCGTATTTTTTTTACGAAATCAAGATCTAAAGCCAATTGAATTAAGTGTCTGCGACACTAAAACGATACTTATATCTAAAATGACAGATCACAAGTCACAAATGAACCCCAAGTAACTCAATACTTCTTTCTGATCCAAGCACACACCAGAGTTCAATTGCCTTACCCCACTCCCTTTATACATATATGAGGGTAGGCAGCACTTCAAGTTTCATTCTTGCTTTCAATCGCGACAAGGTCAGAACAGAGAGAGACCGCCCCTATCCAGTTTCTTTCGCCGCCAGGCAAGACTCAACAAGTGAGGTCTCTTTGGAATGGCTTCGCACTAATTTTACGCTCTACCTGTTTCCTCTACAGATCGCAGATCGCACCAATCAGCAACGAGTTCCAACAGGCTGCTGAGTCATTTAGATGGCATGCGAAGATCAGGTGTAAGGCGCTTTAAAATGCCATTGGCGGATCTAGAAATGGGATGAGCTGAAAAGGAATGAAATATTGTATATGTTATAGACCCAGAAATATAACAATTAATGGTGAGTCAACAAAAAACTCTTTAATAATGTTTATATATAAAACAGTTATTCTCATACAAGTTTTAAGTCGAGGATGTAGAAGTAAAATGATAATGTTTATATGACAACATAAGGTAAATATGTGTTAGGTTTAGATCTACAAAGATATGTTAATGGGATCAGGAAAGATCTTTCTTAGAGTATAACAACGATAGTTGATATTTAGCTACATAAGAACGAGTCCTATTATGGGAAAGTTACTCTAGAAGTACATAAAAACGAACAACTCGTATAAATATGGAATATATAATGGATACTCTTGCATACGTGCGATAATCATGACTGATGGAAGATGTTTGTTATACATTTTGTATGGTTTCTTGTCAAATATTAGGAAAAGTTCTTATCTATAAGCAGAAATTCAGGAGATTGTTTGATAGTCATAGAAACGTGCTAACTGATTGATTGGGGAACAAGGCAGAGTCCAAATTATAAGACCTACGAGTCTAAAGTTTTCATACAGGTTACATTTTAAGGCGTTGGTGCGCACTAAGGAGCCAGTGACGACAATTTGACCAGGAAATTATGATTTTATATTAGAAAAAACAATAGATAGTTTGATTATGGATTAAGAATATCTCCGTAAACAAAGCTCATTTGCCAAGTCAAACTGAATCAGCAATCGGAAGACCCAAATAATTGAAATTATTATCTGCTTATAACTTTCAATGTTTATTTAAAAATATCCACTTTCATCACCCAATTAACATTAACTTTCATTCATAATTCTCATTCATGAAACCAATTAAAGCTAGCAAAGGCTGTCAGTAACACACAAAATAATAATAATAAACACTGTCAGCTAATTAAAAATGTACTGAAAAATGTTAAACATACACAAAACTAATCAATACAAGAAACAAAAAAACTGAAACTGAAAATAAAAAAAGAAAACGGAAATTAATTATTAATTTAAACGCTCATCACATAAATAAATGAAGAAGAATTGAAATCAAAATAAAACGTCTGCCAGCATTTAAATAAATAATAAATAATTTTAAATATACACAATTTAGTTAATATAAAACCCAATTATCCGTACAACAACCAGAACAACAACAAGGACAAGGACATGGGCATTTAACAGCATCGTTGGGACTGAAAAAAAAACACAAACCCACAAGAATGAGAAGTCGCCTCCTTCCTTCCAAAGGCCATTTAAAAACCCATTGAACAAGCCGAAAGTCGAGAGCCGACAACGTAAGCAGAATGTCAGGGATTTTCCCGTTAGTCGTCCTCCGTCCGTATTCGCATTCCGTGCGCTGTTGTTGGTCGCAGGCGGAGCGATCCCATGAATGGTTGAATGTATGAATGTCATGAAGTCAACTAGGACAAAGCATATAACACTCATTTATTAATGTACAATTTCAACAAAAACAACAACATTGGCAGTGTCTCACATGCCCACCCACCCCCTAGGTGGAGCCGACAACTTCGGCCCAACTGTAAAGAGAGCGAAAGAAACTATTACGAGAGCTAAAGTATTGTATGTTTGTTTGGCATGTAAAACGTTTTGAACTCTGTAATAAATTGCTTTGCTCGGTATGAAAATGCATTTTACATGGCCCTCTCATTTTCCCACGCTCTCGCTCTCTTCTCTTTCGGCATCTCTTGCGCTCTCTGCCGCTAATAATGACATTGAAAACCGTTGTCGTCTGTCTGTCAACAGAATTGGTGCCAAATGTATGGTCTTGTCTGGGGGATTCGTTAACATCCAGATGTTAAATATTTCGGATGCTGCAGAGAGTCAGAGAAACTGCGTAAGAGAAAAACACAAACCATAGGGGAGTAAGGCAGACCGGTTTTGAGTAAATATTCCATATGACTGTACTCCCATTGAACCGGTTCTCAACAGAGCTCTGTTAGGAGTACTCTGTTAATTAGCCGGTCTGCTGTTAAATGTGTTGCATCTTCTTCAATTGAAACTGGAACTGGTTTGAGTCTGCAGAATTGAAAGGTTGCCCGTTTGTAGATTGTGCTAACGCTGATGGAATGTTGGCCAGAGGAATCAACATTATTGAGGCTTCAGCTGCCTGCACGTATCCATAGCAAGGGCTAAATATGGCCTGAAAGTAAGAGTTCAGTTTTAAGTGCTGCTCAGCGATGTGAATGGAGAAGGCTGAGGCTAACTGTCGTCGTCTGTCCGTTTATGGGATTAGTTACAGATTTACCTTTTGCTTGGGTTGTATTTAAGGCTTCTGTTTGAATGGGATGCTCATATTTGGTTAGAACTACTGTAACCAGGGCAGAGAAAGATCTTAGAGTTTTAGTTGAACTTCTTCAAATTTGAATGATAGATTTAGTGATAGATTTTCCTTAAATCAACTTTAAATATACTTCGATAGCTTCGAAACTGCAGTGAGGCATATCTTATATTCGATCATCAAAGAAATATATGAAATTCTATGGAGAGGTAAAATTTGCACTTCAAATGCATATTTTGCAAGTCTTTAAATATTGAAAATATAATAGCACAAAATATGTACATACTTTCGAGTAATGAAAAGCCACACAATCTATTAATTTTGTTCCTCAGTTCATAACCTTTAAGTCTCTGGACTGTTATCTGATAGCTCACGTTGGACAAATCATTTGGCTAAGGCTAACATTAGCTTTGTTTACATGTTAAGTGTGCCTATGCCCCTTCCAATTTAACCAATTAACAGCGCTCTGTTACTAGCAGTCGGCACCCAAGTGGGGGCCATCAATTTAAATGTTAATGGACCGTTTTGGCGCTCTGTAAATGGCAACGTCAGACAAATGGCTCGTTTCGCGTTCAACGCTGCTATGAATTTGAAATGTTAATGAGTCGTTGGGAGCATGTCTTAACAGAGAAACAGACTGTTAAACGCCAAGGCATGCAGTTTATGACCTCTCAGCATGTTAACAGTGCTTCTGTGGGGGAATCTCGTCGAAATTTTATGTCAAATCAAATCTGCGACTAGGTATGGTTGGATATTATTACGATGGAATATTTAATGGAAGTTTCAATAAATAAAGATACATAAAAATTTCATTGACCGCTAAATTACTACTTAAATAAAAAAAGCTTTCTTTCATAGATTTTATTAGAATTACATTTAAAAATTAAGTATGCACATAATGACAATTTCTCATTTCCTGAATAGTTTCCACGTTTGGCATTTGAATAAGTAAAATATGCCCCGAAATGTGCTTAACAAATATTTGCGGACACGAGTTGAATTTCTTCTAGACAAAATTGTCTTCTGTTTTAATATCATTTGCATTATTTCCTCACAAAATTTGTTTACATTGTCATAATTAGCCTACGTGCACTGCATACGACAGCAGCTATTGTCACTTAACAGAGCTGTTAAGCGGCCCATTTGATGTTTGCACCTGCTATGACATATCAGCCTAACAGCGGCCACCGTAGTTAACATGCTGCCTCTCTTGCCCTTACCAGGGCAATTGTTTAACTCAACAGAAAATTGAATTAGGTAAACAATATGCGTAATTTTAAGAGCTGCTGTTGGCTGCCTCTGACTCTGTTAACTTGTGAGCATGCGCGCCAGTCCATGTGCTCAACGTGCATACCGCTTGTCGATGTTAAGCGATGTAAACAACAGTTCAATTGGTTGAGAGAGACTTCTTTCTCTGCCTCTCTCGCTTGGCCGTTCTCTGTTGTCGAGTGGCGTGTAACCAGGTGGCCCGCTGAAAGCGAATCGAGTTTTCCTAGCGAGCGGTCGACGCGGCGGAAGAAATTTGTTCAATATCAGAAATTGCAAAAGCGACAGCAGTCGAAAAAATTCGAGCAAAGTCAACGACGAAGACTTGAGACAAAGAATAGTGCATATGAAATGTATAAATATAAATTAAAACACAGATTATAGCAATACATTTATTGGTCCATGTGAAATGTGTAAAAGCAAGGAAAACAGCAAAAATACACAAAAAGCTAAACAATTATTATTATAACAATCATTGCGGTTTCAAAAGCGCCTGACAGTGCACAACGCATTCATATGCAAATCCGGCACAGCGGGCGCCACAACAACAACAACAACAAAAACAACTAAACTCTGAATTCTAAAACTAAACGCAGCTGTCCAAAAATAATAACCAAAATAAAAATCAAAATACGCGCTTCAAATAGTAAATAGAGAACGGGTTGGGAAGGATACCGATACCGTGTTGGTCCTACTTTTGCCGGTTGTAGGTTAACTTTCTGGGCAACATTTTGGCTAGATTAGCGGTGGCTCGTACTCTACGCGCGCTTGGCTGCCCATTTACGTTAACGTTACGCGACGACGTGTTCCGTTACGCTTACAGTTACGCTTTGTGTGCGAGAGTTTGTCTGTTTGTCTGTGGTCGCGCGCGTGTGATTGTGTGCTTTTTGGCCAAATATTATGCCGCCCACGTAATGTGTGACAAAATTTAAAGCCAACCCTTATGCAAATACAATTGCAGAAATCAGCAGGAAAATCAGATCGGAGTTATAAATACATACATATACCTATATATGCATAGCCGAGAGAGTCCTGGATTATCACAAAACATAAACAAAAGGATTAGAGGAAGCAAAGGCAAAATAAGCACAAAAGCATTTTTGGGATTACAAAAGACAGGCGGCGGCAGAGACTTCTTTTGGGCGATATCACAAGGTGAGCTGGTTTAGTGTTTGTTTGTACGAGTACCATCTAAGCCCTTCCGCCATCCCCTCTCTCCCTGTAAATGATGTATTACCTGAGGCTCCAGCTGGGAGTTTTGCGGTTACTGTGTGTGGCATGTTAAGTGCAATCCATTATAGAGATACATAACCATATGTGCATATGTATGTGCCTTGGCATTGCATTGCCTCTACCATGTGCATTCACTGCAGGTGCAGGTAAAAGGATTGGACGTGCAACTTCTTCTTCTTCTATCTTTACTGCTTGTGTTTTCGTTTACCGCACAACTTTGCCACAATCACACAGACACACGAACGCACACATTCATAAACACTGTATGTCAATTATCTGGTTATGCAAAAAAAAGTGAAGATGAAACTAAAAAGCAGAAAAATCTTTTCACGCAAATGCATCCATCAATTTCAATGGCATGCCATTCAATCAGTTTTTGCCGTTTCCATAAAATAGATATGCAAATAATTAAGAAAAAGAGATAAAAATATAGTAGACGACGAAGAAGGTAAAAAGAGCAGGAGAAAATGCTGCTGCAGGTGACACAAGGGATGCAAAAGTTTTCAAGCATAAATTTATGCAATATGCAGAATGATAATAAAGTTTAACTTTTTGGTTCGAGCGCCAAAACATTTCTTAAGGCTAGCATGGAAAGTCTAATTGAACCATTTTTGAAATCCATATATATAAAGATATATATATATATATTTATACATAGTAGAGCAACCCAGTTTTTCACTTTTCGTGCGCCTGTGAAGCCACAAGTTTCAGTTCGAACATAAAGGAAAAAGTTGAGCAAGTGTGTGTGTGTGTGCAAAAAACGAACATGATAGTTTAATTGGAAATTCGTTGAATGGAAAACATATTTAAATAGAAAATTCAGGAAAATTTTAATTAAAAGTTTAAGCATGAAAGTTTGAATAATGTAGATATATTAAGTGTAATTACATATATTATTATTCATACAATAAAATATTGGTTATAAGAGTATATTTGATACGGCTAGGTAGATTTATTGTTGAATGTATGGGAAAATTCCGTAATTGTGTATATAAAAGCGTCGACATTTCCTTCTCTTATTTACTGAAGAATTTACTGAAGATCAAGCAAAATCAATTAGATTAATATCTCCAATTCGGTTTTGACATATTAGTCAAAGATATTTGGGATTTGGGTGTGTTCCCGGTGTGAAACGAATATAAATGTTCCTAAAATTAGAGCACAGAAGAGATAGAGAATTCTCTAGCTAGTTGCAATATCTAAATTTTTAAGTCGATGCATAAGAAGTCAATAAATTGATACACTTTTATCATATAGATAAGATCTTAAGACTGCTAAGAACAAAAACTGCTATAAATCACGTTCACCGTTGAGCGCCTTCTTTTTGTGGCACTTCTCCAAGCATTGTCAATGTACTTCCGTCCTTCTTAAGTTGGGTCAAGCACTATGATATGATGAAACTCCTTACATTCCCATATAAACTTTGACTCATATTTAATCACCTCAAACTTCAGTTGTACCAAAGGGCATTTGCAAAATTCAAAAACCTAGGCTTAATGGTTTGGGCATTGATTTGTTACCCAGTAAGCCAGTCGTTCATTACGGTCATTGTTTAATCAAATTGAAGGAAAAATACTCATAATAGTTATAGTAACTCTGCTTTATATTATATAATCAAGAAGAATCAAAGTGTCTGAAAAGATGTTATAACTAGTGCCCTATACTCTGGAAGGGCATTTCATATGCCACAAATCGATTTATAATTCAAAGAATCAATTACTTAAATATGTACTTTATTGCTTGAATATATTTAAGAAAAATTCTATTTAAGTTCTTTATTTTTCCCTATGTCGTACCTCTCCTATTATATCTTGCAAACTTCTCTTCATAATTCTAAAAAAAACTCATAACATTTCCCCTGTCTTAAGCCTTTGTTATTATATTTTAAAACCATCTTTCCATATCATATTTATAAACAAGTCATTCCCCCATTTATTGCATTTTCATTCATTCAGTCACTGAGAGATTGTCATATTACGACTGCATATCTTTGAGATCAACCCACATGTGATTTCAATTTGAAGTTCTGTTATTGTTGAAGTGTCACAATGATTGATTTAGGTTCTCTTAATGAATATCAATGTAACCGGCTTATGGCAATGATTGGCTTAGAATTTGATCAGGCCAACTGCCGCAGTTTTCATTTAAAGAGTTCAAGCCTATTCAATGCCCTCTGAATGTTTTCATTTTTACCCAGATGCATCTATATATGTTCTACAAGGTTAACAATATCCACCCATTGCAAACTTTTTTAATTACTCGCACATATAATTTTTGTTTTTCTGTTTTTTGCTTTTGTTTTTTTCTTTTTGGGTATGTGCAAATATTGAAATATCGTTCTATATGGCTACCGCTTCTCGGTACCGCTTGTCATAAATATTTTAGCAGCATCGGAGTGGCAAGGGGGGTGAGGGCTTGCATGAGGTAGCGTGGCAAAATAATCAAAAATAACAGCGCCACATAAAATTGGCAACTGAACGAACGAAAACTGTGTGTAATGGGGAGGTCCAGGCTCAGGCAAAAATCCTTTTTCATTGCCCTGCCCTACCCCAACTAACCAGCAAAATAAAAATAAACACGCACACACACATACACACACAGAAAACTACCACCATCACAGACAGTAAACAAAAACGCATTTTCAAAAATATTTACACAAAACGAGGAGCAACAAGAACGGCGGAGGCCCGCCAGAAGATATGAAAAAAAAGAAAGAATATCTAACTTTGGTCAAGTGGTGCTTGAATGCTCTTAAAAAATATTAAAATAAAATTGACGATATATTTTGTATTGTTTGTGTTTTGACAAGGAAAAGAGGCGGCAGATATAGAAATGAGGTTTTTGTAAATGTGGAAATAATATAAAATATGAATTTTGACAGAGACAGATTTGCCATCATAAAGAACTCCGTCGGGGCTGAAATTTATTGTGAGGTTGTTACGGTTGTTACTCGCTTGACCTTGAGCCAACTGGCCAAGAAGACTACAAAATAATATTATACATCTCAATAGACAATAAGAAGAGTTCCTTTAATTAGAACAATAAATAAATATTCAACTATTTTAGGGTTATCAGGCTCAAGATTGCCAATGAGCAGAATGTTTTTCAAATGTTTTTCATAGCCTCTGACAATTTATTAGGATTTCATCGGACTCCATGATTTTCATAGATTAGAAATGTTTAAGAGGTTTAAGCTAAGTGATGAAATTGAAATCGTCATGTTTCTATATTTACATAAATTCATATCTCCTAAAGTCATCTAAGTTCCTTCTTGTTTCCTTCTAAAATCCTCTCATATTAGTTGCAAATTTAAACCGAAAATTATGCTACTCTTTCTGTTTTAATAAAGTGTATTAAAAAGCACGCGAGCTGCTAGAAAAAAAAATCGAATAAAATATGAAGCAGCAGCCATTTTATTTTTCGGCTACAATTTTTGTCGCCATCGTCCTGTGAATGTGAATGTGACTGTGTGTGTGTGGTGGCTCTGTAAAACGTGTAACTGTGTGAGTTGCAGTAAATAAATATACGCGTATCTGATGGGGATTTATGGCAACAACCGCGGCGCGTTGGTCCATCGCCATGTACATCTCCTCCAGCTTCTGCACCTCCGCCACAGTGTACTACTGTTGCTGTTGCCATTCCTGTTCCTGTTGTATCTTTTGCGGGCGGCCTAGGACTTAAATAAATGATAGATTGAAATTTATATAGCCCATACATCTACACACCAGCCCAACATTTTTAGGCAGGGTCTGAGGTCCTAAAAATGTATTTTGATTTGTTTTTGCTCTTCGGCGCAGAGAGATTTTGTGCAATTGTTGGCATATAAATTGACTAGGTAACAAAATATATATATGATATATATAAGAAATATGTAAGGACATGCAAAATATATAAATTGCAGCTGTATTTGTAAATGTTAAAGTTTAGGCAATATTTTTTTATAGTTTGTTTATTAGCAAGTTGAAATATTGATGTTCTTGTGTAACAATTTCTATGCGAAATGTTTTGTTTGAATCTGAGAGTGGAATCAGTGTAGCAGATGGAAAGGGTGAATGCTTTGAAAACAGGACAGGATTTTGCGAACAAACCCATCAATCAGTCCAATATATTGCTTTAGTAATTGTAGTTCATAATTTTGCTGGTTCTCATTTACTAAATATTGTGAATTCCATAAAGGCAGCTTGCATTACAAATGTGTAATATTTTGTTGGCATTCCAGAAATCACTCTTAACCCAATGAAAACTTTAAGCATTCTCCGTCGGAGCAGGAGCCCACCTGGTTGCTTCGCCGTCGCCATAACTCAATCAAATCCTTCCTTACTTCATTTATTACTTTGCAGCAGTAAACTTAAATCTGAAATTTCATAGAAAGAAATTTTATGGTAATTTTAAACTCCTGACTTAGGAATTTAGGAATTTGAATTTTAATTATTCACCTAAATTACTATAGTTAATCGGTTCCTTTAAGACTTAAGAATTACTCTACTTTGTACGGATTAGATTCTCCGACGGACTTCTAATACATTGCCGTCGCTGCTACCTTTAGCCTGCTGAAAGGGAATATGCCTACTTTATAATTTGATCAGCTCAAAAGAGTCTTTTATCGTGTTTTCTCTCATAATTCCCACCTGGTTTTAGAATACTAGAAAATTTATAGGCTTGGCTAGCCTTGACGAATCTATCCAAAATATTTGCACTAATGAATGTTACTAACTTTTCTTATAATACCTATGTGATCTGTTATGAATTCTAAGTATGAAATTCATACATTTGTCAGCTGGAATGAATTCAAGTATAAATCTTCTTTATTTCAGAGTCTTGAGAACTGAATGTAACCTTAAAATGGTTTTTTAAGTAAAAAGAAAATGGAGCTTGACATAAGATCTTTATAGTCTAAAGTTCGTTATAATTTTATGTATTAAAGCTAGAATTGATTTCAGTCCAACTCATAGTTTATATGGTTACAAAATACAAGTTCTCTTTATTTAAGAAATTTATGCTTGCATCAAGCGTGGGCGTTCCTGCTTGGCCTTAGTAGAGTTATCCTTGCTTCCAGAACCGAATTCCTAATGCATTTCCCCGAGTGCACCATCTTTCGCTGTAAGCAATAATTCCCAATTGATTTTTAAATGGCTCCAAATTAAATTTAGTATTCATTATGACCTTTAATCAGCTTTCATTTTACATTCGTGCGAGTTCGAAGCTCATATATGTATGTGTATATTTTACACAGCATTTTCTATTTTTTGCGTTTCCATATTAATTGTGTGCATAATTTGCATATTTGAAAATCACTTTAAATGCCTGTGCATATTTGAATAACACCTGCGTTGCCCACTCTCTCACCTTTACTCATATACAATTTGATTTGATATTTACACAATTTCTAACAATGTTTAATAATTAATTTTTGTGCTTTGCTTTTTCCGCAAGCCCTCAAACAATGCAAAATGCAATAACAAAAGTTCAATATGAAAAAAAATGTTTACAGGAATAAATGTTTATTTTCTAATAATAAAATTTTGCCAGCGGCGCTGCCAAAACCCCAAAAATTGCAATGCAATTTATATATATATATATCTGCCTGGTAAAATTGGCAAAAATTTGCAAAAACCCAAAATGCATTTCTGCACAAATTGTTTGTGCCTGGGAATTGGCAATTTAGATGAAACTCACAAAGGTGAAATTAATATTTATTTTGATGAACAAATCAGAGAGTACAAAAACAATGTTAATATGTAATGCCATGGTACGGAAAGGTTCATAAACGAGCAATTGGTATTTATGGCAAATGGGCTGAGATCTTAATTGGCAAAAATAGCCAACAAGTCCAGGATTTATGCACTTCAAATGGCATGAAAAGAGTTTTGGCCTAGTTTTGAGAAAGCTGAAAGAGATTTGGGCAACTGGTTAATACCACTGAGTTTTGGAGTTTAATATGGTGATTCCTCTAAACTTACATAAAACTTGTTTCCCATCTTCCCTATCAAGCAGCGTCTATTAGTCGAGAAGATACATTTTCGTTTTCTCATCTTCTCATTAGCTTTATTTTAATATGTTTGTCAAACTGATCTTAATATGTTCACTCTGGTACTAAAAGCAACTATTTTTGAGGTAAGGACATAAAGCAATCGGCTATCAATCATAGATAATATCGTTCGGATCCCACTTGGCAATCAAGCATCCTTTCCAGGCTATCCTTTAGTCGTCCATCTAAAATGAACTCATTCCATTATAGTCCAAACTTTTCCTGCACTTGCAACAGCAACATGTCTGCTGACTGTGAAATTCATTTAATATGGAAAATGACTAGGAAAATGCAAGCAATGAGAGCATATCTCCAAAACACAAAACACAAACCAGAAAACACAAACACAAAGAATACCCAAGCACGCACACACACACACAACTAGTATCTGGCTCACAGATAAACCAGGCTAAAATACCAAAATGCTAAATAAAATACTTCACATATCTCCCCATATCTGTATCAATAAATATGTGAGCACCAAGTTGGCTGTGCTGGCCAAGCGCACCTCCAACCCCTACCCCTACCCCTACCCGTACCCCTACTCCGAAGAGAGGATTCCGGCTGAGAGTTATGTGAGCCTCTTTTAATTTTGGTAGCGCACTCAAATGTTAATTTAATTTCCCGTTTTCCCTCACTCACGTTTGCCTTTTGTCTGCAATTTCTCGTTGCTTTAAATAAAAAAAAGTGATATTCGTATTTAATTTCAATTTCAAAGGATTTTCCATGTATTTATTCAAGGACTTTATCTTAAGCATAAATTACGGGCCAACGAACGGGTGCGGGTACCACTTTTTGCTGTTGCTCGCTCTTGCTGTCCTATGCCTCTTCCACACTTGCTTCCCCCCCTCCTGTCTCTGGCTGTCTCTCTTGCTCTTTGGTCGTGTGTCGCCTGTCTGCGTCTGTCTCTGCTTTTCACCTACTTTCTCTAGGAGAGATGTGCTACCTTTTGGTACAAGGATTGTGGTGTTGGTTATGTTACCACATCACCACAACGTGACACGAGATTTAAAGTTGTATAAATGCAAGTTTTTATTCTGATTTGAGAGCAAAGCATAGCTTAAATCATAAGAGCTAAAATAATATAATATAAATATATATATATTGTTTAGTCTTTAAGTTTCTTAGTACATCATCGAATTAGAGTAAAAAAACTCAGCATAACACAACATTACAACTGCATAGACACAAATTAGTTAGATCTTACTTAAGATTACAGTTTTGCTCCTTTTGCATTTGAACTAAATATATAAAATTATGATCAAGTTTTATCATCTGAGCATTCTTCTAAAGCTTCTGCTTTAAAACTCTCAACTAACTTCCCTATTTGCACAATTATATAATTGTTTATATCACGCCCCATCATGGTCTACAATCCTTGATCGTGTCTGCATTCCCACACCCTCTCATCTCTAGAAAGGTCTGCGCTCCCTGCTCAATCTTCAAATATTGTCTGGAAGCTTCATGCTGTGTGTTTGCCAAACTGTGGCTGCTGCCTTGTCAGGTTATCTACGACGACTTCTACTTCAGCCGCACCTGGCGCTGCTGCTCCCTGCTGCCGTTCCTGCTCCTGCTATGGCTCTACTCTGACGGTTCTACTTGTGCTGTGGTTCTGTGCGTTGTCGTCGTTCGTTGTCTGCGTGTGCATTTGGTTTTCATTTACATATGAAGCTCCTTAATAATCCTTTTGTGCAGGCTAGCTCCGCCTGGCTGACTGTCTCTGGGCTGCGGCTGTCTGGCTGAAGGCTCCACCAGCACGTGCATATATTTCGTTCGTTCTCCGTTCTATGCGTAGTATACGGAAATGTTTAAAATGTATGCAAATCCAGTTAAGTGTAATCATTTAGCGCAAAAAATTGCCACACACACAACAGTTCTACCATTTCCTAAGTTCGTACCAAAGTTGTGAATGCCTTTGGCCTGGCAATTGCGCAAATTACAATTTGAATGCAATCCTAATACAAAGGCAAACAACAACAGGAGCAGCAGCAGTAGCAGCAGCAGCAGCAGCAGCAGCAGCAGCAAAGTCAAATAAGGAATCCCAGTAAATGTGGAAATTAAGTTATAATTTTATTCTATTTTATGGAATTCATATGCAAAAATATATTTTTACATTTGCGGTTTCAACATTTAAAAGGCATTAAAATGCCACTGCCTACTTTTACAGCGATGCATTAGGGTGTGTCAATGTGTGTTGAAAGGAATTTTCAGGAAAGATATAAATATATAAAGATAGTTCGAATACTTGATTATGATTTCAGTACAACATAAGGGACAAGTCATCATCCTGATCACTTCAAATCAATACAAAATTTCACTATTGAACTTAAAGTAGTAAGACCTTTTCTTAGAATCAACTGATATATCTAACATATATATAAATCTTAAACATATTCTCATCTTCATTAACTTTATCTACGCTCTTTGATATTTTCATCATAACTATTAAAGAACTCGTTGTTCATCTTGAAGGGAACACCCCTACTATGTGCAAATATGAAATGGCTAAGGAAACTCTTCAGACACCCTTCACACGCACACCTACACCTACATCACCACATCCACACACATTCAAATAATTCATATACGCATCGCATTACCCGGGAGTGTAAATAATAAAAATTGCGAAATGAAAAATCCATTAACGCTTTGTGGCATTGCATTTAAGCCGCATCCACCTCCGTCCTCGTCTGCGTTCCATCCTCATCTTTATATGTGCTCCTATGCTCCTTCTGAGTTGGCATCCGCCATTCGTGTCCGGAGCAAACGACGATGATGTCGACTACCGACTAACGAGCGGCGTTAGTTTAATTTCTAGAGCAAAAAACGTAACGCACCCCATACATAATGAATGCAAATGCTTTTGCGCTCATAATTTCATCATCGCCATCAGCATCGTGATGATGACGATGATCATCATACTTATGTTCGGGCATGTGGCTGCCGGGCTGGCTTGTGGACCCTCCTAAACATCATCATAATCATCCACTGAATCTGTCTGTGGTGGTGGCCTCTCGGCTGCGGTTTTCGGTCCAGGACGTTTCGTGTGTCTGCAACGGATATGAGAAGGCATCACAAACAGGCCAAGCCGGAGGGACAAACCAGGGTGCGAGGACGATTGTGACGATG
Source organism: Hirtodrosophila duncani (assembly GCA_037043425.1). Lineage (NCBI taxonomy): Eukaryota > Metazoa > Arthropoda > Insecta > Diptera > Drosophilidae > Hirtodrosophila > Hirtodrosophila duncani. The sequence continues at coordinate 4,229,542 of JBAMBM010000194.1, forward strand.
TTGACGGCGACGACGACGGCGACGGCGAGGACGACGATGCCAACGACTACGACGGTTGCCTATTTTCAAAAACATGGCATAAGGATAACAACCTCTTAACCTAGTTTGGCTGCAACTGCAGGCGTGTCATGTTCGCAGCTCCCTAGTCCTAGTCCCAGGCATGTCTCCTGTCTCTGCGTCCCTGGCTCGGGTTCTGGTACCATTTTAAATTGAACTGTGTGCATTTAAGCGTAAACTGACAGCTTGGAAAATCGAAAGCAAAATAAATTGTCTAGTGAACTTGGGTAGGCAGCCGGCAAGTTCCGTGGTCCAAAGGACAACAGCTGAGCTGATTGTAGCCTCTGGGCTTAGTGTCATACTAGGCAGAACGAAGGGAGTGACTTGGCACTGGGGGCGTGTGGTAGTTAGGTGGGCCAGCTAGCCAGGAAGTGGCTCTCAGCTCAAACTGTAGATGTAGATGTGGATGTGGATGTAGCTGTGTGAGTGTGGCTATTAATTGAAATTCGTTGTGCTGTTGTGCTGCTTGGCTTAAAGTCCTGGCCGGCAAAAGTTTTAAAAGCTCCCCGACTCCAACTGGAGCGGCTGCCTGAGTGTGTCATACGCAGCAGTAGGCCTTAAAGGACATTAGAAACAGGCGGCGAAACTTGTCGCCCAGTCCACTAAATGTATGTGTGTGTGTGGCTGTGTGTAGTGTGCGTTTTGAAGCCTTGGCTACTGCTGAAGCAACTTATGGCACCTCCTCCCCCTTTAAAAAAATCTCCAACTCCTCCTATAACCGCTCATTCTGACTCTCTGACATTTGCATATATATCATCTGGTATGTCCCTTATACAGTTTTCAGTTCAGTTTTCAACAAAGGACGGTCACGCTGTGTCTGTGCGTGTGCATGTGTGTGTGTGTGTCAAAAGTTTTACCCTTACCTTACTCTTACCCTTACCGTAACCCCACATTTGCATATGTATAAACTAGGCCTACATAGTCGTATATCAGTCCGAATGTAACCCAAAAAACTAACAAAGATAACCGGTTTTATTCTTGGCTGTTGTTTGGTTTTGTCAAAAGGGTTGAGGCGGCGCACCTCATCTAATCGCAAAGCAATGAAGATTGTTAACCAGTTTCCGAAAATCGTGTTTGAATATAATGAATAGATAAGGATTCTGTGATATTGCAAATAGATTTTTAATTAAAAAACACTTGAAATTGACTTAATGAGGTAGAAAAGGGGCTTGGGGATTATTACTGTGATAACAGGAATAGAGAGAGAGAGAGAGAGAGAGAGTAAGTTCACATATGGAAATGTGATTAACACGAGCATGGCATTACAATGTAAAAGAGGAGATGGCTTTTGACTTATTATTAATATTTAATCCATTTTATCTTAAGAGTTGAACTACATTTCAATTCTTACACTAATCAATCGAGTTTATATCTATTATCTATCTATATATGAGAATTTATAATCTATGTGGTAGATCAAAGGATATTTCTTTAGACATCTTGCCTTATCTAAATGATTTGAAGCTTCTTGATTTTCATTGAACTGAAGAGCAGCCCTAACAATGTATCCTACAGTAAAATATTGGTATCTACTAAGAGTTTTCATGTGCTAACTGTACCATACAGTTGCAAGGCATACATCCATTACATGCTTAAGATCTGCTTAGTATGACCAGATCTAGATATTCCAAGCTGAGTTGTGATCTCTGTCTTATGAGGATATTTTGTTACCTTCTTGATAGTTTGAGGTTTGATAGCCTTGGCTCTCACATTGATTGTTGAGTTTTTAACATCTTCAATTTAACATTATTTTAACACTTTGGAATATTTCCAATGTTAAGTAGCAAAAAGCTGTTACGCAGGCAATCAGGCTAATCTACTCATACTGATTGAAAACAAAAGATTTTCATATTATCGTTGTAAAAAATCTAAATAAAAGATCGCATTGATGATCTTAGCAGCGGGTACGCTTTTGTTGATATTGGTTAAGTATTTGTAATATTTTTCTAATAAATAATAATTATAATAAAATCTCAAAAGAGGGAATAAAATTTATTTGTGATAACAAATATGGCTGTTAACGCCGAAAACTGACCTTAGAAGTTTACATACATTCAGCCTTAATATGTCAACCATCTCTTAATATATAAACTATCTAAACTACTCTTCCTAATGAATTTGCTTTCTTTTTATACTATTTCTTTTAGGTAAGTCTATCGTCCAAGTGAACACCAAGTTAATTCAAGGAATTTTCTCGGAAAAACTACCAACCATTTCCGTAGTGGTTCAATAACAACAGGAGGACATATTTGGCATCTCAGGGTAAATATTACTTAAACACATTACAATCACATATTCAACTGATTCGCAATCGATCCAAACTACTCTACAATATGATCTTCGAAGTAAAGATGTGAGTCGCTAGTTGAAAAGTCCTAAGGTGTCGTCGGCATAACGACGGCAAACCTTCCCATTATTCGTGATTGGAAGATCCGCTCTGAAATTTCATATAGCATACAACCAAGTACAGTTAATGTGCTCAACTCTGAGGACTTATAAGTTTGTTGGACATAAAACTTAGGTGTGTTAAGATACGACCCGAGTATAATCTGCATATATTTTATGGAATAGATGAGTTATTTGATTATATAAACTGTTAGCCTAAACCTACAGAAATTTCAATACAGAAAAGATATTTTAAACACTTAATTCTACCTCTTCCCACAATCTTAAACATTTTCTCCTTCGTTTTTCAAACATTTCCCAACATTCAAGTTATGTATTAATTTTTGAACTATTATAACCTTACGCTTGCTTAACCTTGGATCAATTGCTTCAACCATTTTTATTTCAAAAACATTTGTACTCTTGCACATGGAGCTTTCTCAGATAGCTACTTAGCTATATATATCAGCAATGAAATCGAAAAGTTGCCTTCAGACCTGAGCACCTGCTGTAGCGAAAGCTTCAGCCTCAGTGGCTGCTTCAGCTGGGCTTCCACTTTTGAAGGGGTTTTACGGCTAGTTTTGTGAAACTTTTGCACAGTGGGGGGTGACCACCCCACCTCACCTAGCCTTGGCAAGTTGTGTGCTCTGGCAAACTTTTCCACTATATACCTTTTACATATTGAGATACTCGTAGTTCGACTATAGCCGCTACTTTTGCTACTTAAAGTTTGCATTTTGTCTTTAGGAAAACCAGCAACAAAAAAAACAACAAGATGGAGCAAAAAAAAGCTGACGAGTATCCAAATTGTGCGCAAATTAATTGAATGCAAAGAACGCAGAAGGCAAACACAGAGAGCTGGCTACGAGTACCTGTCCTGTCGCTATCATCCTGGCTCCTAGCTGACCAAATGCTTGCTTGCTTCAATTTAAAACGCTTCTCCGACTGGCTTATCCATAGGGAAAAACGAAGAGAAGAGGAAGCAGAGAGGAATAGTAGCGAAGACAAAAAGTGCAGAGAAAAACTCCAAGTTTTTTTTGCCACTCATTTTTTACACGCAGTCCTTGGGCTTCTGCGTCTTCCTCCCAGTCGCAGTCTCTTGGCTGGTCGGTCTGCTAATCCAGGACAATAAGTGTTTGTCGTTGGGATTTAGACAATTATTCACGTTAAGTTGACGTCTGAGACGGGGACCCTGGCAACTGACAGTTGCGATTCTCCTCCGCACAGTTTTGTACTCGTAATTTCTGCCACCGCCACATCTCCGCCGCCTTTGGAAACGTTTCAATTTGTCCCGGTCCTGGGTCTGGCCCTGCCAGGCGCAGGCCAGGCCACATTTTGTATTTCTGTATTATAAGCGCATTAGGTTTTAAGGTGTCAGCGGCGATTGCCATTGCGATGGCAAGACTCTCGACATGCGAAATGTAACTCAGAGCTCACAGCTCACAACTCAGACACAGACCCCGAGTTGAGACTTTTGAGACTGAGGCTCAAGCGAGCGTTGATATGTCATCTGGAAGTAATTTTTATTTATTCGCTCGCTAAGTCGTCTGGCAATTTTTATGATGACATTTTCGCTTTCGAAGGATTTTCGCCAAAACATTCGCATATAAATTTTAATATAAAAGCTCCTCGAAGCGCTTTATTTGATTTCGTCGCCACAGTAAAAAAAAAAGACAAAAAATACTAAAGTTCTGAAAGAAAATATAAACACAACTAAGTAGAAGTTTGAATGCCCTTAAATAATTACGAGGCGAACAGAATTTCATAGAGAATATACAAAGCTTCTCGGCTAATCAAATTTAGGTGCCTTCTGATTTCTTGTTGGAGATAACTTGTTCTCTATCTCGCATTCAAATTCAAATTCAAAGTTATTGCCACACAGATATGGAAACGTAATTTATATATCCGATAACTAGACCCTGTCTTGTAGAGAAGATAAGGAAACAAAACGTTTGAATTAGAAAATGCATTAAAATAAAACGTGTTAGAGTTTTCTTGTCTTTGTTGTTCAGATCTTTCTCTCTCTGACTCTCTAACTCTCCCTATCTCTGCCTAGCTCACTTCAGCTTATTTTGTTAAAACTGAAGAGAATCGTAATGGTTCTAAGGTTTACACAATTTCCTATCCAAAATCAATAGCAAAATCATCCCAGAGTTTCTTAGACAAGCTTTCTTTGGAAGTACACAAACATGATCATCATCACAGTTATACCCCAAAACAGCAAGTGTATCAAAGGGTGGTGCAACATTTTACGCACTTTGTCAAGGCCCCCTCACATACACTCCCCACTCTTCCCCCCCAAAAATACTATCAACTCACATGTGCCGCAGTCAGTCCAGTTGTTCCTGGTCACGTTCGAAACATAAAAGTATTTACAAATAATATTTCCATATGGTAAGACGTGACAAAGACTCAAATTAGCGTGGACCGTTTATCTTCCCCGTTGGCGGTGAAGGAACCGGAACCGGAGCTACAGGACCAGCAGCAGCAGCAACAGCAGCAACAGCAGCAGGTCACCCTATAAAAGTCCGGCCATAAACAAACAGGCAAAAGAATTATATATCGTAAACATCAATTTTTATATATATATATATATATATATATCGGAAGAAAGCTCGTGCACAATTTTAATGCTTTATGATTGGAACCTTTTTGCGAAAGCGTCAGCCCCACATCCAAAGCAAAACAACAACTTTGCTCCCCCAAAAGTAAAAATGAAATGGGAGATGAATCGCCGGTATTCGGAGCTTGGGACTCTTTGGGCCATTAATTTAATTCCATGTTTGATTTTTTGTTTTTTTTTTATGTGTTATTTTTCTTCGTTTTTTACTTTTTTAATAGTTGATTGTTTCGCGGTGAACGTTGCTCAGGCGGGGCAGGCTTTGTTTTTGTTTCAGTTTTATATATATACTTTTTTGTTGTTGTTTTCTTTGCCATTACCATTGAAATTGTTTGTTGGCAGATTTAATGGCTGCATTTTGGCGGCAAAGTTTTTGATGTTTAATGACTCAAATTGATGTGCATTTAGTTTTATATAGCCAAGGCAGATACTCGAGGAGCCAGGACGTCATAAGACCTGGAGAGCTTTGTGTGTGGGTAATGTTCTGGTCGGTGCATAAAGATGGAGAGAGGTCAGGACTTAAGTTTGATTTGGAGATGTCTTGCGGCTTGTGAAAAATTCTACAGAATTAGTTTTTGGAGTAGAGCGGATGTTAGGGAATCAGAGATGATTTCTGAAAGTAAGTGAGAAAAAGTTGATCAAATCAAGTCATGAATGTGGTGGAATCAAGCGAAAACTTAGATCAATCCACATGAATTGATTTAACCACATGTATGGTTAAATTTGATCATATTTTTGGGTACATTTCACCATATTGATGGATTGATGTGAGCATAAACTCTTTAGCTTTCCTAAAATTCCTCTACAATATTGAAAGAAATTACTGAAAACCTTTAAGATTTCAATTCAGTTCTATTGGCATTCACTTTAGCTGCTCTTCTCCTTCTCCTACTTCTCCAGCTTCTCCCTTGCCTTAACATAACATACAGCATAACAACCGCAAATCCAATCAAACTTCTTCAACCCCAACACACTAATTGTAATGCCCCTGGATTGACTTTAGCAGATAAACCTCTTCAAGCTCCAACCCCAAGCTGAGTAGTAAACCCAGAACCCTTCCTTTTTCTACCTTTTTGCCAACCTGTCGTTGTAGTGGGAGTTGTTGAGGTGAGGTTTTTGTAATGCAAATCTTTTGCTTTCATCTGCTTGTTATATATATCGCAAAGCTATTAACCGAAAAGAAAAAGGAGCACAGCTGTGTGGCAGCAAAACCTTTGGCATTTCTATGCCGACTTACCCCCCCTTGTTTTTTTTGGCATGTGTGTGCGTGTGTGTGTGCTTTGTGTATTTGCATTTGAATTATTCGTTTGTGTGAAATCAGATTAAGTCGCATAATCGAATCTTATGCCATATATAAACGATGACAAAGACTCAACTGATGCAAGCCAGTCAACCCAACCAACGCAAGCCGAAAGCAGCCAGCCAACAAAATGAATGAAAGAAATTATGTATTGTATAAAATCAATAGCAAGGTATTGAAAATCCTATGCACATAAACCCAAGCACGTACAAAACGTTCTCTGTGTGTGCCGTCAGAAAAAAAGTAAAAACACACCAAACCACCCACCCACACCCACACCCGCAGCCACAAAAGCGCCAGAAGTTACACATGAGTCAGAAATTCGAGTACTTTTTTTTTTTATTTTAAATTTTGTAGTCTCTGAAAGGGGTTGCATGCGGCGACAGGCATCCTGTTGAACATGCAAACAAATCTCTCACTTAGTTTTATATTTTTCTTTTGTCTCAGCTGATCAGCAAAATGCTGGTGGCAAAAGACGATAGAGAAACCCGTAAGCAGCTGCTTGTTGGAGAAAATTCAAATTAACTCGATCATAAAAGCCAAGTCGAACCCTTTTTTTCCATTGACTCTCTCCCCATTTGTTTGCTCACACTTATCGCTACATTTTAACTTCAAATTAAGTTTTGTGTGCACGTAGCGAATAAACAACAACAACAACAACAGCAAAAGCAAACAATGTGAAAGGATGAGGCTCAAAGAAGAGATACCCTATAAATTTGAAAAGAATTTGTGAATGCGAAGATTAATTCAAGTTTGTTTCAACTAGTTATATATTATATAGGAGATATTGTTATGGAACATCTAAAGTGATATTATATGTCCGATTGATCTATGTTAAAGTAGACTTTTTTAGCATAGCAACTTAGGAGAGTCGGCTAAGAGTATGCCTTATCTTATCTAGAGCAAACTTTATTCTAGATTCACATCTTCATGCAGGACATAGGTCAACCATGGCATGATCAACAGCTGGCATATGTTTTGTCTTCCCTATGATACGTTGTCCTTTCTCTGTTATCAATTTGCTATACTTTCTCTTTCTTTCTACTCGCTTCTTAACCTATTCCTAGCCTATCTTCATCAGTATAATATCAAACTTCACGCAGAAATGGCATTCAAGATCAAAAATATTTCATAGTTTCTGCAATTTGGTGCCAAACAGAACTTCCTTACAAATTTTAAGTGAAATCAGTTGATCTTCCTTGATTCTTACCAAAACTCCTTAACTATTCAACATCCTATGAATATCCCTTGGAATTTGAATACCTTTACTCCTCTTGTGATCCACCATATATGTGATTTGCCCCAACTTAGTATGCCCCTTCTTGCGTTTTGCTTGCTGCGCATAAAAACAGCAAGCGAAAATTGGGTAAAACCTTTTGCCTTTGCCACTCTGCCACTGCCTTTGATTTCAGCTTCAGCTTTTCTTCATTTTTGTTGCCTTTGCCTTTGCCTGCCTGCCAGCCTTGCACTTCTTGAGGCTGTGAAAATAGTTCGTTAGCCTTTCGAAACGAAAAATAAAAAAAAACCGTAGAAGAAAACTAAATTGTATTTTCGCTGCCGGCAGCAGCAACACACTCGAGGTCCAAAACACCAAAAAAGGGCAACCAAATAGACCTTCTCTTTGCTTGGGCTCACTTGGTGTGTGGGTGATTGCTTTGCTTTGGTTTGGTTTGGTTTGTCGAAACCAAATTATTGGCATTTATTTCTCGTTTTGACTTTGTCCCAAAAACGTCACAACTGAAGCATCTAATGCGCTTTGCCAGCCAGTCAGCTTGCAATTGGTATTGGTATCGAAAGAGGAATGGGGTATTGGCAAGTGGGGATTGGGGTTTGGGGTAGAACGAGTACTTTCCTGCTTTTAATGCTGCCTAATTAGCAGCTTGAATGCGCTAAGACTACAAAAGCAGCAGGCCGGCGGCAGGGATGCAAGGCGAGCAAGGAGACCAGGAGACCAAAGGCAAAGCCAAAACAGCAGCCGTGTGGCAAACTCTCGGGAGACGAGAAAACTTTTGGCAAATTGAAAATGCGCAAAATGACTTTGACCAAGTCCCCAGTGCCAATTGGCAGCTAACAATAAGACAAAGGACGAAGGGAAATCTTCAAAAAAAAAGTGCCTGTGCAAGCAAAATGTGGAAGATTAAATGCTCACCAACTATTGATGGATCTCATAGAAAATAAAGAGTTGCAAGTCGAAATTGGGATACATTTTATAGATATACTCAGGTTTATTGGTTAGCCGGCTCGAGGTTAGAGTAATATCAACATTAATTTATTTTCTGTGATTTTGTTAGGAATTTATTTGGATTTTCTTTGGAATTTGTCATGAGGGATTTCATCAAATGGCAATTGTGCTGCTGCTGCTTCCAGGACCTCGAGCCGACCTCATTTAAATACTGCAACTTGAAATGAAACTGCAATGGCAAAAGTATAAAACATTACGAAATTCCCCGGCATTAGTTTTTTTTAAGAATTCATAAGAACAAAATTTGAGTCCTTCAGGCCTATTTGTAAGAGGTCCCACAATTTATTGAACTAGCAAGTCATTAATCCATTCCAATATGGTAGACTACCCATAATATTATTATAACAATTAGCTTCTGTAAATAATCCACCCTCTCTCTCAGTTTTCTCTTAAATTCCATGTATACACATATAGCACCATTTTATCGCAGCTGCTCTGCTCTATAAGTATGTATCTCAATCAGCAACATGAAAGGATTATCTTGATCCCATACAAAAATAACCGAAAAAAGACCAATTTTGGGAAATAGGGATATTCATATTGCCAATTAAAATGCATTGTTACCATTTTTGATTTGCAGTTTTCCACGCTTCGTTGGCTATGAAAATAATGAAACCAAGTGGAAAGTGGGAAAGGTGGCAAGGTTCTTTCATATGCCCTGTCAAACCCCATGTCAAAGGGATTATACCCGGCTGTAAACATGAGAGAGAGAGGAGAGCATTTGCAGCCAAAACTAAACCCAAAGTGGCAAACCAATTCAATTCAATTCAATTCAATTGAATTCAACAGCAGCAGCTAAAGCAACATTCATCGCACTCACAATCAGCACATCAGCATATTTCCTTTTTTTGTTTCAAATGACACTTGCGCCTTTACGATAAGACTTCGGGGCTTCCGACTCAACTCAAACCTGAGCCGCAGCATCACAATCATGACCCAGGTCCATCCCCTGAGAACATTCCTTTTACTTTGCCACTGCCCTCCCTCCTACTCCTCCAGCTCTGCCATTTCTCACACACACGCTGCCGCTGTGTGATCCTCAGCTGTTATTGTAGTTTTTTCAATTTGAATGATTTAACATAAAGCAAGAAGGTAAAGACACAACAGCCTAAGCCATGGTTAGGTGTTAGGGATGAGCACGTGATAGGTACCATATAAAGGACCAGTCTGTTGAAGCAGGGGGTAAATATATTTATGTGTATCTACACACATGGAAAGTGATATTTAGGGTGTTTACGATGTCTAGCACTTGTGCAAGAGGGCATCACCATGCACAACTAGAATTGCCTTTGACGCTAAGCTTGAAATTATATACAATTGTGTCCAAAAATTTATCAAAATAACTTTCAGATTTCCTCTTGTTCTTCTACATTTATTTCTCGGTCTCTAAAATCGAGCTTATATTATTTGTCTTAACAAAAAAAAACTACTTTACTTATTGATTTTGTGAATTGATGCAAGTCCAATAGACTGACAATGTCTGTCATAGATTTGGAGCTAAAATAAACCAAAAGATACTAAAATGTTATGGTATCCTCTTAGTATTTTCTTGCCGCCTTTGCTAGTCAACGTTTTAGGCTCCATAATCATATATTTATGAATTTTGTCCAAGATTTTCAATAGGAATGTGGAATTGGAATACTTGCACAGATGCTAGATTTTGTGAACACGCCCAATTCCTTGTTCCAGGTCTAAAATGAAAACTATTCTGGAACAAACAAAGTTTCTTTACTTACCAAACCGTTTTGCAATAACTTAAGGTCATTCAGATTAGATGCGTTGTCATTTCATATTAGACACGCTCTCATCTCTATCATATATGAGCATCCCCTTATCTTCAAGTAACGTGTCGCTTGTCTTGGGCTGTTTTTCGCATAATTCGAGGCATTGTTGTCAGTGCTTTTGTTGTTATTGTTGTTGTTGTTGCTGTTGCTGGTACAGACAAGCAGGCAGGCCTTATAAGTGCGACGAGGCCGCAAAACATGCGCAAAACTTTTTGAACAACGAACCAACACCGCGCAAATAATTTCAATCGTCGTGAATCATGAATAATTCAAAATCATCATTACCAACACCTTTTGAGCCTTCTCTATAGCACCACCACCACCACCGATACCACCAACAACAACAACAGCAACAACAATCACCTGAGGAGAGTGTTGCCCAAAATGTTCACACTTACCAGCAACAGCAACAGCAACGGCAGCAGCGGCAACAATGCGGCAGCAACTGGCAACAACTTTTGCTCAATCTGCAACCGCCGCGCGTTGAAGTTGGCGGGGGCAGCGGTAGATGGGTGTGCGCCAGCAGCAGCAGGAACAACAATAACAACAATGAGCTTTACACAAACAAATCCAAATCCGAATCCATGCCGAGACCTTATAGTTTAAGTCGGAGGAAGTGGCGGACGCCGCTCAAGTGCTAAAGTGAGGCGGATTACCAGCAAAAGCAAAAAAGCAAACCAAACCACCACCAAAGGCAGCACTCAGCCTCAGCCTCAGCCTCAGCGCTCAGCATTCAGCATCAGCGGCAAACACCTCCGCCCCCTGTTGGCACGCCTTAGTTTCTCAGCTGTGGGTCCCCCGTCCGACCGTCCGTCCGTTGTCTCCTCTATTGTTCCATCTCGTCGAAATATGAGGCACGACTCTGGCATTAAACTTCAAAAAACGTTGCAAAATGCCAAAATGCAAGAGCCCGCTCTGTCCAGGATTGGACTGGGCATTTCTGGTGTTGGCCAAGCAAGAACAATATAAAAGATAAGCAGACGAACAACGAGCGGCGAAGACGCCGCCGATGCTGATGCTGACGCTGATGCTCCGAGCCACTTCAGAGCCGAGTTGAAGCTGAAGCTGGGAGCTTGAGATGAACTGAGCTGAGGCTGAGGCTGAGGTTGGTTGAGTGTTGTGCAGCCTGGGCAGTCTCAGTATCTGCTCCTTGGCTAGTTGCAACGAAACAATAACTAGGGAAAGATATACTTAGCCATACGAAGCCTTAACACTCTAACAAGAAGGCCACTGAAGCAAGTGTGAGCCTCATCAGTAGACCATCATTAGTAATATATTTGGGGAAATGTGTAAATATAGTTGAAATTTGTCAAAAAATGAATGATCGAAATATCATTGTAGGTGTTACGTTATCGATGAATTTGCCCTCAATCACTGATATGTCATCACTCTACATTGAAATTTAATTTGGAATTTAAATTTTGAATGAGGAATATCTGGAATTCGTGTTCACTTCAGCAACCAAAATACCCTCCTGAAAATCGTTTCACTCTGCAAGTGTTTGGCCAAGGAATAAAAGTTGCTGACCTTAGCTACGTCTCAAGACTGCGACTGAGAGGCCTGGATGGACTCTGTCTATGCACAACAAAAAGCAAAGTTTTCCTTCATCTTCGTTTTATTTTCTTTTTTTAAGGATATGAAGCAAATACAAAGTAGTTGTAGTTGGCTGCACTGCTTCAGGGGAGTCGAAGTGGCGGCAGTGGAAGTGGGCAAAATGCAGACAAAGTCTTAGTCTTTGCAGTGGCAGCTGTTTAATAAGTTCAAGCAATTAAAAGTGTTTTTAAAGGTTGGCCGAGAGTTGAGAGTTGCGCTGGGAGCTATATAACAAGAAGCAGAAGAAGTTCTGCAGACCTAAGACATTGATAGCCGCATAAAAAGTGGCTTAATGGTTGAATGTGGTTATGGGGGGGTGGGAGCAAGGAAGGCTGTATTTTAACGATGTGAGGATCATAAACGTTGGTCTAAGGGCCCATAAGAGGTGTATATGCTGATGAGGATCTTGGAATTGCAGTTGCTGTTGCTGTTGAAGGTAAAATGGCAAGTGGGTAGGTGGGCAGTTGTTGTAGGAACTACTCTAGAAGGATAGCAATGATGAAGTGATCATAAAAAGTTAATTTGAAAATAGAAAATATAATCGGATAGAATTGGTTTTTGCAAATAAGAAAACAAGTCTGTAACCCTTCGTTAAGAATAATATTGTTTATAGTTTAAAGTGAAGCGAAAATGTTAAGCAGTATTATGATGCTTTATTCTTTTGGTTCTTCTCCAGGCATAATCTGGTTCTTTTGGTTCTTCTCCAGGCATAATCAAGGAATATCTACGTTCATATAACGAAGACGAATGTATCTTAATATCAACTTTTATAGTTCTACGTTAAGAAAGCACTGAGTAATGATGAATTTCCTTATTCAAAAGAACACAGATTAGAGGCCAAATAGTCCTCTTTTGTCCTCTTTACCAATAGATCATACTTTTCCTTACCCCATGAACATGTTTACCAAATTTGAAAGCTGAATTCAAAATAGAATCGAAAACATAAGGAATTTTCTAACATTTCCATATAAGCTTTGACCGCGATTCTGAACCATTTTCTAAGAGAACTTCACTAGACAGCTCCTTAGTGTTATTCCATGTCATAAAATCTAACTTCTGTGAACATTTTGGCAACTTAACTATTATGACTTCTCTTGAATTGTGTTCTCCAAGCAGGACATAAAAATCATTTAATATACTCACTTAAAAGTAAACTCATCCTATCAATCCTATCCTAATCACAGCTTATATCTCTGACTCATCATTTCCAATGCTGTTTTGTAAGCAATCTTTTCATTATACACTCACATGCATATGTAATATGTGCTCGTACTACCATAATTATCTGGCATTACATTGCACTTGCCGTCAACACCTTCCCACACAACTGCTCTAGTATAATTTGATTTGCGCAATCACAACACAATGCAGTACAATAACACAACAACATACTATATATGTATGTACAATCCAGAGATCAGACATGAAGTTTCTTGTTATGCACGAGGTCTTCCCACAAATTATCACAAATTAGACGCAGTTCGAAGAGCTGGCAATGGTGCCCACATGCATGATGCATCATCGGCTTCAAATTAAATTCGAACTTTGGCCGCTCTGGCTAGTGTCTGATCCATGATGCCCCGCATGGCCATGTCCCTGTACCCTGTTCATTGTTACCTATTCCTTGATTCCAGATTCAAGCCAGCTGCATATTTGATGGCACATAATTTTCGCGCATTGCATGACGCTCAAGATGATGATGATGATGATGATGATGGTGGCTGAATTGGAGTCGGAGTCTGAGTCTGAGCCTGAACTCAATGCCTTCCTCATAACCAACACGTACGAACAATTCAAAGAGGCAACAAAAACACTTCACAGAGGTGCTAATGCTGATCAGTAGAAACTGATAGCGAACAATCCTCAGTCCTGAGTCGCACAAATATAATGCAAAGAAGCAACAACACAATGCAAAAATGGCAACTTTTGCTATAGTTTTGAGAGCTGCCTCTTTTTGCCTTTTGTTTCTTTTTTTTTTGGTATACAAAATTAAGTCGAACTCTTCGGCAGTCGGTCGGTCCAGGTCCAGGTCCAGATTCAGCCAAAGAAGCCCAAACAATGCAGAACCAACAATGGTTCAACCCGACCGGTCGCAACGCCCGCTGGACGTGTATCTGATGCGGCCTCAACTTGGACTTCACAGAGGCAGGAGCGTAGTGCGGGCAGATGAAAATGTATACTTGTAATGTACAACAATACAGTTGAGAATGCAGTCCCAGGAGTACAGAAATTAAGAAAATTATAATATACAAAGTTTTGTAGGAGTTCCTTTCCTGCCTAACTGATTAGTGAAAAGGCAAAGGCAAAACCATTTTAGCTAAAAGGCTGAAATTCGCACACAACTGAGACTTTAAAGAGAATGTGATCACTAAGACAGTGACACCAAGATTTCCACAGCATAGGGGCCTTAATCGGGGTCAAAGTTTGTATGGGAATGGAAGGAAATTAATCATATCTTTTCATCATCTATGTGATAAAAGCAATACTTTTCTCAATACGTTTCTCATACAGGTAAACATCTAGTTTTTATACGAAAGCTCCCACATTTGCCATTCTCTGTCCCCCATTTTGGTAGTCCACTCCTGTACAGAGACTCCACAGCCACACAAATCATCTTCCAGCGCTCACGAAAATGTTGCGCAAACTAAAAAGTCAGACAAAAAGACCAAAACGAAAAAAATCAGAGTAAAAAGCCAAAGCGTGAGGCTGGCCTGGCTTTGAAAACAAAAGGAGGCGTTGGTGTTGTTGTTCTTGTTGTTGGTGGTGGTGTTACCCAATTGTTGTTGTTGTTATTGTTACCTGTATGGCACACCGGAATCTGGGCTCTGGACTCTGGCTCTGAGAGCTGTGAGCTGTGAGCTGTTAGCCGCCTGCAGTATGTGTGAACTCGCAAAACGTGACACATTTATATCACTTCGTTTGAATCGCAAAATAATAATAAATATAATAGCAACGTCGACTCGAAAACAGCCAACTGGAGTTTGGAATCTCTCAGGCTCAGGCTCAGTCGCAAGCGCAGACGCAGACGCAGACTCATGCCCCCAACTCCGACTGTGTCTTTGCCGTGCCCATGTGCTGGGTAAAAAACAAAAAAAAAATCATGAAACAAAAAAATAATAAAAAGTTTGACCTGCTGCAGCAGCAGCAGCAACAGTGGGAAGTTGGCAATATCGACATTTTCTGCTGCTGGCGGTGACGGGTACAAAAATTTCAACTAGCCATATAGATGCCAAAGAATGTTTCAGTTGAGATTGCAAACGGATGATGTGGAATACCCCTTAGCAATGGCTGAAGACAGACAAACATATTTGCATAATCAAGATAAGCAATGTCTATAGATACGCCACCTAGCGGTGTTAATTTACTGAATGCGGTTCTCTTTAATGTGCATAGAAAACCCAAAAACCCGATCTAGTGGAGGCTGAAACAAATCTCAGACATTTGTGGATAAAACTTAGCTAAAAATGGGATCAGTTGGCCTTAGTTCTTCTTAGGGTAATTTCACATTTTTGAAGGAGTGAAATGACATCAAGTTACTTGTAATGCACGAGGTCCTTCCACAAATTATCACAAATTAGACGCAGTTCGCAAAAGCTGGAAATGACTCTAATCAAATGCTTTGCATAGTCGAGAATGGGTGTTCGTTTAAGTGTGAATAATTCAGAACTCTATTGAAAAACTTCCACAAAATTTAAGCTTAGAATCTTGATCATAAAATTATGAAAAGAGCGCAGACAATGCCTTGAATGTGGATGATTGATTGTAGTTGGGCATGCTGATGCACCTACAACATCGTGAACACCACAAATAAGAACAAATAGGTTAAACCTGGAATGGACTTAATGACATAGGCAAGCATGGCTGACATGGCTCAGATGTAACAGATTCTGGAAGCACAATTTTTGACCAATTCTCCCAATTCTGTGCTTTGTAAAAATACGAACTTTTGAATTTGCTATCCGTTGTCAAATATGAACAGTTATCAAATTTCTCTTGTGAAGGAAATTTGTGGCTTCCCAAAAACATAGCGCTCTGTGTGACCAGTCAAGCTTTAACGTCTACGAAAAATTCTAATAAATATAAAAATTATCCTAAAGCTTTTTCTCGCAAGACTTCGATTGTTATTTTAAAGAAAAAGGCGTGTTTGGTCAATAAAGCACACCAATCATTCAGTTTTTGACAATATAATGATAACTCGCAGATCTCTAGTGGATTTTCTTCCCTCCGAATGCGCAGGTTATGGCTAATTGGCATGTCCAGTGAGCCAGGCAGGGTAACATTCTAGATTTGAACCATGAAGAAGTCTTGATCCGGCATAAGCCGAATAATCATAAGAGACACAAAATACGTGGAATAGAGCGATAAACAAAGAACAAGTATTACGATTCCTAGCTACGATTCATAGCTTAAAGTTTTCTAATAGTATTTCAATTTTTTCGAGTTTTAATGCAAGAAGGTTGAATCAACTTAGCAGCCAATCTTATATATCCACTTGTTTGTATATCCACTTGTTTGTGTCGCACTTGCCTGACCATGCCACATCAACAGGGCATTATAAGTAGCATTGGCCAAGTGTTTTGATGACTCGTTGGTCCAAAGGGTAAGAGAGAGGTTTTTTTTTTTGGCATGCTTTAGCTGCTTGCCCCATTTGACAATATACGAAATATTGCACCCCTGGGCAATGGGCCCGCTTCGAAGCGTTGCGACAACGCTCCATCCTGACTAGAGTTGTCAACGAGCAACGACGAGACGTCGGATGTATTTGTGGCGTATAATGTTACATCTGCTTAGCGGAAAGATAAATCAACGGACGCGGCAAGGCGACCACCACCGCACCTCTGCACTGTTGCACCATGAGACATAGCAGGCAGCATCAACATCAGCATCATGAGCAGCAGCAGCAGCAGCATCAGCATCAGCAGGAGCAGCAGCAGCGCCAACGTCGCACTCAAGTTGACAATGATAAATAGTGAAAAAGTGAGCGCCAGCCAGTGAGGCAAGCAAGAGGCCCAGACAGCAAAGACCGACAGACATACAGAGGAGGACAGCTGAGCTTTGGGCTTCCAGCTGTACACAGCTCAGACACACATAGCCAGCGAGCGAGATCCATGAGGCCAGGCGACAAAAACTCGGTCCTCGTCCCGGTTGGCAAGCGGTGAAAGTTTTACTTCTCCCCTCGACAGACCCTCACCGGCCGTCTCTGCTGTGTCTGTCTCTTGTATAGCGGGCGTTGATTGAAGTAAAACATTTCGATTAAAGTTTATGAAATAGCCAGCGTTCCTCTTTCTTTTTTTTTGGTAGTTCGTAGTGCAAATAACAATGAGACCCGACGACATTGTTGGCCATAAAGTGGCTACATAGAAATTATTATTATATATGGCTGGAACAACTCAACTAAAACTCAAAGGACCCAACGATCCAACGAGCTATGAGCTGTGAGCTGAGCAGCAGTTGATTAAAAGTTTGCCCACCAAACTTATCCAACGGAGGTGGGTGGATGGTGGATGATGAGTGATATCGACTGGGGAGGGGGGTGGCAAAGCTCACAGAGTTGTTGCACTTTGGCCATGGGCATCAGGAACAGCATCAGCAACCCGTGTATTCATACTGCGTCTGGGTGTTCATCTTGGTATCAGGTGCTCCTGTTGACAATCAGTTTTCTTTCTCCTTTTTATATTTTTGGTGGGGTTGGGTTGGGTTTGGGTTGGGTTTGGGTTGGGTTGTCGTCGCCATCGTCGCAACTTATCTTGCCTAGCAGGGCATATTTCTTGGCCGCAAAACCGAAAAACTTTCCAGCACAAAATGTAGAAAATAAGTTAAGCCCGAGGCATGGGTGGAGGAGGATGCTGCTGCTGCTGCTGGGAGGGAGGGTAAGCTAAATACTCTTTGAGGTACAAATTTAAATATAAATAAAGTGCCAAACAAAGTCGCAAGGAAGTGGAAGTAAGCAAAAAAAAAAAGAAGAGAATATACATATATATAAGAGGAGAGAATAAAAGTGTAGGGAAGTCGTTGACGTTGCAGTAAGCAGCTGCCCAGGGACGGAGGGAGAAGCGGGGCATAGGTAACTCCTAAAGGACGCAACACTAAAATAAATAAATAAAAATGCTACAAAATGACATTAAAGGTAAAGCTGAAAGGAGAAGATGCCTGGCAAGATGAAAGAGGAAGCTGAGACTGAGACTGGTGTTGGGTTACATCTAGGGTTGCTGTAGGAGCGCAGCCGAGCAGTGAGCAATGTTGATGGGACGCAAGGGTGACAGCCAGCGCTAGTACATAGTTTTGGGGTAACTAAAGAACACTTCTAGGTAACAGCACCAGCCGCAGCAGCAGCAGCAGCAGCAGGAACTGCAACAACGTTTGTATAGAGGTTTTGCATGCAAATAACGCGGTGGGTAGCGAGCGTTTGGGTAACTCAACTGGCAGAGGGGATGAATTTCTGAGGTTAGGCAGGAGGAGGGCAGAGTAAATGAGCAGGGTAACCGGCATAGTTAATGGAAAGGTGTAAGGGCAACCAAGTGAAACAAACCAGCGAACTGGACATGATGCGAACAGTTTCAGAGAAACGACAATTCGAGTTATAATTGGTTGGGGTTGAAGAGAGAGAGAGAAGACAGATATGCAGAGAAAGAGTGGAAGCGAGGGAGATAGATGAATGCGGCTTGTTGCATACTTTTGTTCTTAACTAGATACGAAAATGAATGAGTTAAATTAAAAATCGAAAAAAAACTAAAAGAAAACCAACTACAAAACGCTGCGACTGAATGAAAATAATGTTTTGCCTCTGATCTAAGGCTAAAAACTGAGAGACACGAAGCTACTACTGCCAGCCTTGCGTGTCAGAAAGAGAGTGGAATCTGCATTGGTAAACCAAAGATCAGAAGGTCTGTCTCTCTCTTACTTACAAACAGATTTCTTCGAATGCGAATGTGTTGTATGTACATGAATATGAATCTTGGTGTGTTAGCAAATCAGCATGGAATCAGAATTAGGAGCCTTCACTTCCGTTGACGAAATATTATAAGGATAGGACTACTTAGTTTTCCAACCTTCTCATAGTTCCGCAAAGTTATATAATGTTAGCCTTCATCTCTTATTAGTCTCATTACTTTAAGCTTTAAGCCAAGCGACCCTAGCGGGCAGTGTCCAAGCCCATCAAGGACTTCCAACTGCTATAGTTGGACGGTCTGAAGAGGTTGCACCCAAGAGTAAGGTCAACAAAACGGAGGTTACTTCACCAGCTGACACTCCAGGGTAGTTGCTATTGGTTTGTCAAGAGTCTGTAGCAGTTGGTGGGCTCTCGCGTTCGCCCAGTAGGATAGTTCTAGTGTCAAGGGTTATAGTCCTCCCCCAGGTCCTAGATGATGTATATATATATATAGAAAGAGGGGGTATGGAGGCCGGGTTGTTGCTTCTAAGCAGACATGGCTGTGTGTACATTGGGGTGCCATAAAGCAAAGTATAGCCCCCAATATAAAATGCCAACAGGGTTCCTCATACTAAACACATAAGCAAAAAAATAAAGAAAGCACAGCCAGAGAACAGTTAAGGTTGCACATCCATAGAGTGCTCCATATATGTTTTTATTTACACGATTCGTTATGAAAGAGATAGACTAACTGTTAGAATCTGTGTGTGTGTGTGTGCGTGTGGTTGACATGATAGTAAAAGGGAAGAAGGGGGGCAAAAGAAAGCCGTTGATGTTGAGACCGAGGAAGCATTGAAAATTTTTGAACTAGTTTAAGTGCCCCATCATGAAGTCCCAAGTTTCTCGTTTTCACCAGGATTGTTTTACTTTATAAAACACACATACAGTCAGACGCAGACTCACACACTGATAGACTCACACACACACACAGACAGGCAAACTATCGCTGCATGGTTATGCAAAGTAATTTGCTTGTGTTTGTGTATGGAAAATGGAGGCAAGCACATAACGAGCAAGGAGCAAGTTGAAGTAGCAGCCGCCAGCAGCCCCGGCAAGGACAACACACATAAAGCATGGCTGGGAGA
This sequence comes from Hirtodrosophila duncani, assembly GCA_037043425.1. Taxonomy (NCBI): domain Eukaryota; kingdom Metazoa; phylum Arthropoda; class Insecta; order Diptera; family Drosophilidae; genus Hirtodrosophila; species Hirtodrosophila duncani. The sequence goes on from JBAMBM010000194.1 coordinate 4,249,536, forward strand.
GAGCTCTGACTAGAGAGCTCTGACTAGAGCCTGGCGGAGGCTGCACAGTTTACTTTTTTCGTCGACGGGGGCAACGGTTTCGGGGTTCGGGCTTGTGGGTTTTAGGTGCCGCCGGACTGTGTAAACAGCGTGGAGCATCAAAAGCGTGCTGCAGCCGAGCTTTGAGCTCCAAGCGTGGCTACTTTATTTTTTATTGCCCTACACAAATTGGCAATGTGCGTGCGCTTCTATTTTTTGGCGGCGTGGTGGCCTGGCATGGTGTGGAGGAAATGGAAGAACGCCATGAACGGAATGGTTCCAGCAGCTCATGACCTGACCCTCTTTTCCCAGCAGCTAAACAGCTGCACAACAAAATGCAGCAGCAGCAGCAGCATCAGTAGCTTCTAAAACCCTACATCAGCCCGACACCTTATACTCCCCTCCCCTATACTCATTCCCTCCCTCCCTACAAAGCTCAGATAATTTCATTTGAAGTATGGCAAAATAAAAATTGTGCTGGGCTAAAGTTTTTGTTGCTCTCTCACCCGTCGAGTAATTTGTAGTCAAGCTGGAAGCTTCGAATCGAGTCGAGTCGAGTCCTTGCCCCCCTTTTTTTGGGGTTGGCTCAACTTGCAGCAACAGCAGCTCATTTCCTTTCGGCTAATGATGTGGGTCAATTATGGCAGCCAGTTTCAGTTCAGTTCGGTTCGCAACTCAACTCAACTCAACTCAACACAGTTTTCAGCTTTTCCCAGCTTGCAAACGTTTTTCGGTTCGGTTTGGGTCTATTCAGATTTTGTCTACTGGAATTAATGGCATTAGTTTTGTGCATTTAGTTTTGATTAGTATACGGGGGGCTTCAGCTGTATTCTCGGGCAGGGGCTTCCACTGGCATTGGCCATTTGCATTTTTACGGTGTGTGTGTGAGCGGGGGAACACTGCTTTGCATTTTGAATTTTCCACTGATAGTTTTTGTTCATTGAAATCGCTCTGATGCAGATGTTTTTCTTTTCAAACATAATGGAATTTTATTTTTTATGTCAAACTACAGATTCCCAATAAAGGCAAATTATTGCGAAAGCTTTTGAACTGATTATACAATTTAAGGGTATGTTGGGGTTTTGAGTTGCTTCAAGAACCCAATTTGAAGAGTATAATGGTAATATCTTTGGAATACATTTAGAGGGGGCTTCAGTTGCTTCAATTGCTTCAGCTTCTTGGGTTTGATATGGGAGAGGAAGCAATATTGCTTCACTTTCTTGGGTTTGTAATGGGACAGGAAGTAATATTGGGTATTGTAAGTGTGCTTTAAGGGGGAAGGATGAAGTGATTGTTGAAAATATATAATATATTTTCTTGAGGAGTATTGTAATACTTGTTCAAACTCGAAAAATGGTTTCCTTAACGATCCAATAGCCCCCATAAATGAGATATAATCAACCCTTTGGTTTGGTTTTAGCAACTCACAAGTGTGTGGTGAAACCAAAACGAAGTTGGCTTTGCATACAAAGATAATGGTCTAGAAATACTTAAGGGTAGATAAACTCATAAATGTGATAAAACATATGAAATCTAAAATATATGTTGATCTCACCTCATTTGTGGATTGATTTGACCATATTTATGGCCTTGTGGCAGGTATCAAATACAATCATATGCTTATGAATGAATATATCAACATGGCTCACTATAGAAAATTGAATATGGATTCATTGTTTAAAGTTAAATACGATTTACATACCATAATTCTTGTCTGAACCGACTGTTTCCAAGGCAGCTAAAGGAACGATTTTGAAATTTTAGGTTCCTACAAGTAAATATTGGAATATATAGCTCATAATCTTAACTAATTTTTCTCACTTCCACTTTGGTTTAAACCGATCATTACCTGCCATATAGTATCGATATTCGATCTAAGCGTTTTACATAATAACCAATCATATGACTATGAAAAATATAACAAAATTTGGCTCACTAAAGAAAACTTTAGAAATTTTGTAAAATACTACAAAAATATCTTATTCTTATATTTTCACCTCAAATAATGTATACAATTTATGCTCTGTATACATCACACTGATGTACTTGATATCATTATAAATATTCATTAGAAAAATATAAAAAATACTAATCTAATATTAACAGAAAGCGTGCCAGCTGTTGTGACCCTCAAAGCGCTCTACTTCAAGTCCCTGAAATATCGATTTATAACCAGATTTAACCAGATTTGCTTTTCCATCACTTTGTACACCCAGTTGGCTCTCAGCAAATTCAATTGAATGAAATCTTTGAACGAACATCTTTTGAATCTCCAGCGGATGCACTTGTTATCCCCAAACATTACCTTCAACAAATATTTCTGTGCCAGCTCAGCCAAAAAAAGTAAGAGGAGAAGAAGAAACCGCATGCACGTTCCATTATTGTCTGCAATGGCAGCCAAATCTTCCCCAGTGCTCCTCCCTCTCCCACTTTGGCAGCTTTAAACGTGCATAAAAATCAAATCTCTGTGTTTGTTATTTGTAATTCGTTGTCGGTTATTCTGTGTTTTTTTTTATACCTCTCTTTTTTATATGTCAACGGTTGGCAGAGGTGCGCGCCCTTTTGTTGCGCCAGGCTGGCATTTTTTATTTCATTTTTTATTTTTTTTTTATTTTGGCCTCCCTGTTTCCCCCTGACCCCGCTGTTATATTAATGCAGCTTCAATTGTGCGCTGATTGGCAATCGAGAATGTGACTTGCATGCGGCTCTCGAGCTCCAAAAAGCCCCCGTAAAAAGTGGAAGGGGAGGAGGGGGGCGGCAACAAACATGTTGAGGGTGAAGGTATTTGAATAGCGCGGGCGTATCCACCACTTATTAAATTAAAAACACATACACTATATACATACTTACACATACATATATGCATATACATACAAGTATCGTTGGTATACATTTTCGTAGTATTTTTTATATTTTTTTACTATTTAACGTGCATGCTTCGGCAATTTGATTGTGGCCGAGCAGGCGTATGAAAATCAATTTCACGCTGAAACGCACCAAAAACTTTAATAATATTTGCGTGGCGGCACTTAACAGACAGACGGATGGATAGACAGGAAAGTGCGACAGATACTACCTACCACCCCTGGGGTATAGAGAGACATTCAGTGGAAGAGGTAGAAGGAAGGAAGGAGAAGTAGAAGTAGAACTGCATTCATCGATTTATAGGGCGTTGCGTCTCGAAGCGAAAATTAAAATTCAATAAATGGCACTTGGAGAACTGGTCGAGCGGCGGCAGCCTACGCGCTATGCATCCATCCACAAGGCATCCAGTTGATCAATTGATGCTTTTTATGGGTTAGGGTATTATATGGAGGAAACCAAGGAGTTGGTTAATATTTGCATAGAGTTGAAACTCAAAAAGCAGATTGATATATGGGAAACTATGTCGAATAGATCAAATTTAGAAGCTACTTAAATGATCAGCTGGAAACTAAAATTCCAAGTTTGTATTTTGGAATTTCTTAAATAAAGTTGATATTAATGGCCTTGGACAACTAAAGAAGAACTAACGATCATATTAATATAACATTAGAGTTTTACTTCTCCTATCTGATCTCTCTATCTATCCCTCACTATACTAAGTAGGTAGACAATGCCTTTCTTTCTTGTTGAAACAGCTTGATATTTCTTTTTCGATATTTTTTACTTATGTTGCGTCTTAATCAATTATGTCTTCAGTTTCGAACTGAACCATTTGCTTCTTCTACAAAAACCCCTTTGTATTGTTGTTCCGTAGATCTTTATAGCTATATCTACTTTTCAAGGTGGACAGTAGCCCGCCTTGGTGATGTTGGCAAAGGCACACACACACACACACACACACCCAGTTGTAAATCATTTCCTTTACAATTCGTTGCCTTTTGTGCTGACTTTATATCTTCTTTGCCCAAAATTCATTGTTGGAAAATCTTTTGAATTCAATTCTTGGCTTCTTCATTATGTAACATCATTTTTTGAAAAAAAAACCTTTGCCTTCTGTCTTGCTGTGGCCTTGTGAGGGTATAAGGCTTTCGGTATTCAGTCTTTGTCTACCTGCTCTGACATGCACTAGGAATTTATCACCTGGACTTGGCTTGGACTCTCAGCCCAGAGTCAGAAGACACTTGGCATAGTTTGTGGTGCGCTGGGACTTGTTCCTTGGCCCTTTCTCGTCGTCTACTTCTACTTTTACATCTCCGGCTGCCTCTCCTATAGCAGTCTCTCTCTCTCTCTCTCTCTCTGTGTGTTGAATCCTACACGTAGCCCTAACTTTTGCTTCGAACATAAAGTGCGCGCAAAGAATTTACCGCATAAATTTTAACAAGTAGCAAAAGGCAAAGGCTCTAGCCAAAGCTGCAGGTAGCTAGCAAGCGGAATATGAGGAATATGCTGGGCAAGACGTTGACGAGGACGAGTACGAGGTAGTTAGGTGTAAAAACTTGCAAACCGCACTTTGGCACAAAACTCACAAGACACTCATAACTTTTTATGTTGGTTCGTTGCACAACCCAGACGAGAAACGACCCAACGTGTAGACCCAGACCTGACGACGACTGCCGCTGGTTGACCAGGCCAAAGGGACCACCCCATGGATGCAGCTGCTACCTCCAAGCACGAGTTTCAAGCAAGTGCAGCACTTGCCCAAATCCCTCCGCTAAAGCTTGGGTAAAACTCTTTTTGCTTTTCCTCTGCTCTGCTCTGGGCTGGGCCATCGTTTTTATGTGTTTTGCTCTCTGCTCATGTGTTTACAAAGTAATTACGCTGCTGAAATTAAATTCATAAGAAGAGGCGGCGTTTAAAAAACGGTTTTGGCATAGTTTTTTTTTCTCCCCCAGTTGCCGCCTCGCTAAAAGGTTTTCTGTGCCAAGAAAACGAAGCCAGCAGAAACTGAAGCAGAAGCAAAAGCAAAAGTAGAAGAAGTTGAAGTCGAAGTCGAAGTAAAGGCAGAAGCGCGAGGTCAGGCTATGCAGATTAGTGAAAATGAAGGCGAGGTATTTAAACGCGGCTTAGGCAACAGGAGCAACATCAGTAGCAACCGGCGACCAACTGAGAAACACGCCTACAACTTGGGTGGCAACTTGTGAACAAGCCGACTTAGCCGGTGCAACGGGCCAAGTTTTAATTGAAACGGGCAGGGAAAGGGGAACTGCGCACAGGAGGATAAGACGTCGACGATGATGTGGATGATGAAGAAGTTGAGGGTTTTTTTTTTGTTTTTGTGTGGTATTAAGTGGCATCAATAGCTGTAGTTGTTGCTGTCATTTTTGTGGTTGTTTTTGCACGAAATTTAAGCTGGGTGCAGCGAGAATTTATCAATGTGGAAATTCAAGGGTAACCTGATTCGATCTACGAAGCTGTAGAAGATTATTTGTGAAGTGATTGTAAAATGATAGTTTTCGTAATGTCTTGATGAATTTGAACTCAGGTGAAACGCATAAGATCAGATTTTTAGCAGAAGTTAATTTTTAAAAGGGACTGAAGTGAGATTTTGCTCTGAAGAATGAAAAGAGAGGGGATATTCATACTTATTTGAATTTTATAAGGGAGGGAAGTTATTGATACTAAGTAGCTTCAATTTCAATGTTTTCAAGGGATGGGTTAGATTGAGCAAGGAACACTCATATCATCTCTCTTCTCTCCCCATTCTAGTTCATGTGTTTTCCCTTACTTTTCTCCTCAAAAATGGAATTCTTAAGACACTTTTGCTTTCTAAATATTTTAAATATTTATGTTTTTTATTATACGTCTTATGACAACTCTAATCCCTATGGGAACATTTCCTTTTCTTGGCTGCCAAGCTTATTCCAAGAATCTGAAACTTAAGTTACTTAAGATGCCCTTCATCTCTTCATCTAAGAAGACAAGAAGTACCTCCAATGCTCCCCACCAAACAGCAAACTGTTTCCACTTCATATTTCCACTTCCTCTAAAGATAAATGGCCCGATATCGTATAACTTTGCGCAATGCCAGAAACTCACTCTATTATACATTATGTCTCATTCAGGTCGCTTTTTTTTATAAGGCCCGGGCGGGCTTTTATAAATAGATCATCATAAACGTCAAAATTTAATGTCTTTGACAGAGCTATTCATATGCTGATTTTCACTACCGTCATGCTTCCATGGGATAAGCAGCTGTAATATATCAAAAGGGAGCCCCTATATTTTCCCTGAAACTATTGCCCCACACACACGCACACGCACACAAATCTCCTCCAGCTGCGTCACTAAAACTATTAACTAAAGAGCTGCCATAATTAAAAGGCGTGCGGTGGAACGCTACCAAATAAAAAACAAACCAGACCCCTCCCTCACCCCCCTGGAAGAGAAAAACTGCTCTCGTTTCATCATACTTATGATGACGACTCGATTTCGATTTCCCCAAAGATGGCTCCATAAATAAAAATCAGTTTATGTGTTCGGCGCTCTAAAAAACTTTTCTTTATGCGCTTTTCATAAAAATAAACCACACACACACACAAACACACACTCGGGGTAAGGAAAACGCTTCAGCTTCAGCGAACGTGATATTAAGTTTCGGACATAAATCAAGCTCACGCCCCCGAAAATTTGGAGAAAGGGAATGGCAATTGGAATGGGAATGGGAATGGGAAGAGAGCAACGAATTGAGGGCCCAAACCGCAGCTAAGTTTTCGACCAAGTCGCACACTAAAAACAACTAATTTATGACAATGGCGATGTTGGACGAGTGCATAGTAAATATTTTTATTAAATATTTTATGGTTTTCATTACACATCGCCACCAATATTAAAGCTCCCAAACACATGACGCATAAATAAGATGAGAAGTGCGAAACGTGAGGTGGACATTGGTTGGGTGTAGGAGGGGGAGGAGTTGAGAATAGTAGAAGAAATTTCACTTTTGCCGTCAAGTCAGCACAAATCCCGAGACGATATGGTTGGGATGCAAAAGATGTGAATGGGAAAGGCATGCGAAAAGAGTTTCGAAGATCGAGTACGACTAATAAATACCCTGGACAGGCAAGGCAATGAAAGGTTTAAGAACTTTGCACTGCTTGAAGAGAACAGCTTGATGACAAAGAGAGAAAAAGAGAAAAAGACAAAGAGACAAAGAGAGATGAAGCTCTACGGCTTAAGCTAACAATAAACTTATGCCAGGACCTGCTTTTAAGGATAAAAGTAGGTGAATATCAGCCGCCTAACGTTGCCGAAATTTGCGAGGCCAACAGAGAGAAAGCTAGCAGAGCTTGATAATAGAAGAACTCCTCTATTAACCTAACTATTTTTGTGAAATTTCAAAGCAGAAAGAAGATTTTGCAATATCTTAAAAACTAAAACCAATCTTTATCAAGATTAGAGTCTTCCGGACCTTCTCATATTCCACATGTCTATCAATAAGAATCCCTAAGGTGTCCTTCTTATTACCATTGCCAACTCTCGTTCTAGTATACCCTCCGATATACCCTTCTTAACCCTATGTAAAATTCTTCTAAAAACGTCTCTGCAAAAAAAAAAGGGAAGATGTGCGAAATGCTTTTGACAATTTCATTCAATTTCCAACTTATTTCAACAAATTGTTTGGCTGTCAACGAGGCAACCTAAAGGCAGAGGCAAGGCACAAAAAAACATTCACGAGTCTCCGCGAGCTCCCAAACCGTATCCAGCACAGCTGGCAAGGAAGTTTCCATTTCCATTTCGCGATTTGTCACCGCAGCAGCCAAAGCAGATCACATGTGAGTCTGTCTCTGTTTGCACAAGGAGCAACAACAATAACAACAATAACAATAACAAAAACAACAACAACAACAACAACAACAAAACACAAACACAAACACACACACAACACTCAATTGTCTAATTTTAGAATCTTTAAGATACACTCAAAAAGATATGCCCAGACAGAGTGAAGGCCTTGTCATCGTATTAGGTGTAATATAAAAGTCATTTAATGACATTGACTGACATTTTGATGTTTCATAAAAAGCAACTCAAGCAGACGACAAAACACACACACACACACACACAGACACATTCTGGGGCAGAAGGAGAAACGGATAGAAATAAGAGAGACAGCAATACACACACGCTCACACGCACCCATACAATAGTTTGACAATAGCAATAAAAAGGCCTACCAGAGTCGTCAGGCGTCGGCACTGCTGCTGCCTTTCCTGACAGCCAACCAGCCGCCCTACGAGCACCCACACTCACACACTAACACACACACATATATACAGGCTTTTCTGAATGGGTAGCAGCAGTAGCAGTAGCAGTAGCATCAGCAGCAGTAGAATAAGTCTACTTCATCTGTCTGCCTTTCCATTCCTGATTGCTCCTTGACGTACTTGTCGTATCGTCAAGGCATCTTCATTGTTGTGGCCCCATTCCCTCCCTCCCCTCCCCATCAGTGTACAGCTGCCATTATTGCTGGCATTTCCTGGGCAACATATCCGAAGCGCGCGAGATTTTCCACATATTCAAAATTAATACGTTCCGCCATATACATACATATCCTAGACACATTTGTTCGCCGAAATATATACACGCATATGATGGGTCTGTGGGCTAGAGAGCTTTTCTTTTCTTTTCCTTTCTTTTCTTAGGCCCAGCACGTGCTTTCTTTTGGGTTAGTCCCTCAGCGACTTTCTACACCAGATACAAAAAGTATCTTTATACTCGCTTATGTGCGTATGTGTGAGTGTGTGTACTGGGAAATGTATATGGAAATCTGTGCTGCTGCCTTTAAAAGAAAAAAAAGTTTACATTTTAAAGCTCATAAAATGCCAAAGCGCAACGGAGCGATGAAAAAATTTTGATGTATGCGCTTTTGATAGGCCAAGGAATGAAGCCAAGGATGAAAACTCAGCGGGGGTTGGATGCCGTTGAATGCAGGACTGAGTTATCTTCGGCGTAGGTTTATACTTTTGGGAAGTTGTTTTCCTTTTTTAAAGAAAATACTGCTTACAGTTTTCTGAGAAGCTTCTATTTTGTTAAGCGAGAAAGAAATCAAGGAGTTTTAATTTCTAGAAGTGAAGAAAACCACTTGCTCTGCCTCCCCTTTTGATCTTCTTCTCATTCTACAATCGACGTCTCATTGAATGTTCTCTCCTCACACGAAAGAAGTGTCCTCTCCTTTCTCTTCTGTCAATCTTGTTTCGGTTCTCTCCCTCATTGCCTTTTCAATGTCTTATTTCCTTCTTCGCCTCACTTTCTCTATATATCTCCTGTTCTTTCTTACATAACAGTATTCTGCTGTTTGCTCAACACTCAGTTTTACTGGTTCTTGTATGTATTGTTGCCGATCTGCTTCAGAATTACATTTCGTACTGCTAACGTGCCATGAGATCTTTGACTTGGGTATAGACTCCATTGTTTTGATGAAAACCGTGTCCGGGTCCGGGAATGACTTTTACGGTATGAAAAGTGTACCACGGACAGCCTGTCATCCTATAGATATTATACAGAAATCTATTTTTCTATACCTTCTGTTGGAAAGTTTACTTTTGGTTCTTTCAGAAATCTTAAATTATTCGAGTCATATCAAAATAGGATATTTCTCTTATGCTTTCGCATTCTACGTTTGCAAAAGGCAATAAAATGTATTTTCTGCTACTTTTCTGAGTATTTTTTTGCGCTACTTTGAAATACTTTTTATGGTTAGATATTTTCTTCTTCCTTTTTATTTTTTTTTTTGTCTTTGCTTGATTTCTTTTAATGAAAAATTTGTTACAGCGTTTTATATAACAAAATGCAGGCAGGCAAACAGCAGCAGCAGCAGCAGCAACAACAATAGTAACAACATTGTTAAACAAAGCTAGGGCTGCAGTACTTTCCCGTTTGCCCCCCCACCTGCATTGACTGCTCCTCATGGACTCTTCAATTCCCATTCCTCTGGCTCTGACTTTCATTTGCTTTTGGCTTGGTTTGGTTTGACTTGGCTGATTATTTTTAACTGGCAAACAGCTAATTAAGTATGAAGTAGCAGTTATTGTTGTTGTTGTTGCTGTTGCTGATGTTGTTGCTGTTCATTTTGTTAAAAACGTCTGGCAGAGTACGCCTTTTGTTGCTGCATCCAAGCGAGAGCCAGCGCCAGCCCAATGGGGCAACGGCAACTGGCGAAGGTGCAACTAAGTGAAGTGCGTTCTACACTCAGGCAAAAGGTAACAACAGCATAACCAACAACAACTACAACAACAACAACAACAATGTTGTGCCATAAATGACGTAAAATGTATAAAAAAAATAAACAAGGCAAAGAAGGATGTCGTTGAATGTTTTGTTGTTGTTGCCGTTGTTCGTGGCGATGTTGGGGTAACTCAGTTTGTCGTAGTTATGTCGTTTATAATAAAAATCTGGGCAACTTGAAGCGACTTTAATGGCTGTTGGATGTTGTATGTTTTGCTGTTGTTGTGGTTGCTGTTGCTGTTGCCTCTGCATGCCTGCATCTTTTCAAATCAAATGAGTATAAAGCCAGGCCAAGCAACAGCAGCAGTGTAAGCAACAACAACAACAACATCAGAAACAACAAGGAAAACTTGAGTTGGACATAACGAGACTTAAATACTCTTAAATATGTGTTGTACAAGATGTGCAGCATAGCAGATGTTGCAGGCATGTTTGCCAATTAATTGCTATATAGATAATGTTCTTCATTAACTGGCAAATTTTGTTCAACGATGTTTAACATATCCTGTAAAGCTGTTTACAGCCCTTACTCTGGACCTGGACATCTTGATTAATGAAACTTTTCAAAAAACCATTCAGCTGTGTCTTTTGATATAAGTCATAAGTATATAGTCTTCTATATAATCCATATATTCTGACAAAGTTCAACTACCTGGCCTCAGCAAGAGCATAACAAATAAAACGCCAAGCAGTCTGCTTTGGCGTTGCTGTGCCTTCGCTGTTTCCTCCAACTTGCCGCGCTCTTCTATCATGCCACATCAACTTTGGCTTTGCTTTTGCTTTCTTTTCTCAGCCTTGCCTTGCTTTCTTTCTTTCCTTCATTCATTCTGCGGTTCTCAGCCTGCATGTAAGTGGCCCAGACCCAAACTCAGACTAAGTCTCCGGCCTGCATCCGGGCCCCCCAATTGCAACTCCTGCTGCTGCTGTTGCTGTTGTTCTTGCTCTTGTTTCTGTTTTTGTTGTTCTTGTGTATGGCATATAACTACATTTAGCATTATATCGACATCTGTTCGGCAAAAAGTCATCAAAAGTACTAAAAAGCAAAACAAAGTTGTTGCTACCAAAGCAGCATCAGCAGCAGCAGCAGCATCAGAAGAAGAAAACTTTAGCCAAACTTAAAAATAAGGCAAAAATAAAGCCAAAGCCGAAGCCGAAACTGAAGCTGAAGCTGAAGCAGTGTAAGGCAGCTCTAACATTTTCGAGTACAGCAAGTGCATCCAATTCTCTTACTCTTACATACCGTTCTCTATCCCTCTTTACTTTTCTTTTCCTCTCTTTCCCAATTGCATTCGGCGGCTGCGTTTTATGTTCGTAAAAAATATAAATATATATATATATATATATGTATATGTTTTTATATACAAAGTAAGCTGCTTTAGTTGAGCCAAGAGATGTTTGTACTAAATAATGAGGTAAATTTATTTGGATTAAGTCGAAAGGAAAGAGAGTAAATAAAAGAGAAAAAATTGCTGTATATAAACAATATATGTTTTAATGAAGCAGTATGGTTTTAGTTTTAGTTGAAGATTGTTTTGTTACAAGAAAATTTAGCTGAGATTCTTGAAGCTGAATTAATTGGCAAGTCATAAGGCAGAGTTATTATTTTTAGTCAGGATAATCTCCAATTTAAGGACAAGAACTAAAATTTGTGGTGGTGCATTGATAGCAGAAGTTGATTCCATTATTGTCTGTAGCTCAGAAGTTTGATTTAGCAAGGTATAACTCGAGATCAGGAAGAAAAGTTCCCTGAAACTTCCTACTAATTCAGTGTGTTCCCCTTTTTAACACTATCAAAGACAGCAGGCCCTTTGGTTGATGGGCAAAGCCTTCCAGTATATAGTTCCTAAGCTCCTTATGTGCGGTCATATGCCCTGTCATCATCATCATCATAACTGTCACTCTCTACTAAATATAGCTACAACTTGTCAATGAAATTCTCATGTACTTCTTCTCCCTTTAACCTCTTAAATCTCTTTAAGGTAAAACATTAGTTTCTGAAAATGTTTTATTTCACTGAAAATGTTGAAAATGATTTTCATAAACACACAATTATATATGCTATTTATAAGCAATGTTAACATATCTCGAAATAGATTTCAAGTGCTTTGACATTTTGACATCTCCATATAGAGGTCTAATGTACTCGTGCGTGTGTGTTTATATTTGATTTCTTTAGCCCATCATTTACGTACGCTTGTACATTTCCCAAACATAATATCCATTTCCATTTTGGCAGCTGCATTTGAATTTTCCCAAGTGATGCTCCCTCGACAACACATAGATTTCTATTTTTATGTTTGATATTTCATTTAGAGAGTATTACGTTGTTTTCACTGCGCCGCTCCTTCCGATTCTCCTTCCGAGCACTCCAACTTTAGCAATTCCGCTTCGGCTTAGTCTAACGAAATGAACAGGAAAATGTGAGCACAAATTGTAACTGCAAGTTTTGTTGTGTCTTGTTGACATTTCAGCCTCTTAGCTGTTTCACTTTGTGCGCCTCTCAGGCAATGGCAATCGCAATCTCGCAATCCCGTCTGATACCCAAGTAATGAGCTAGGCAAGAAGACACACGAACGTGGGTTCACACACACACACACACACACACACACACACACACACACCCGCAACCGCTCACACAGACAGCAGATAAACAAAAGTAGAGTAAAGTAAACTAGCCAAATGCATTTGAACTCGCACTCATTGTAGTGCGAGTAGTTTCCCTCGTTTCTCCCTCTTACACTCTTGAGTAGTATCTGCTTTGGCGAATTGAAACATATTTATATGCATGTACATATATGCACATACATATGTATTTATGCAACTCCAGGGCAACACAATGGCAAATGGAAATGGCAATGATGCTGATGATTATGACAATATTTGCTCTCACAGCTTGTGTGCATATTTTTACAGCCGGATGGACAGACTGAAAGACAGACGGAAGTTGACTTTATGCATTTGCAAATGTTGACACACTATTCAAAAATTATTGCACAGCTTTTTGCCATCATCATCATCATCATCATCATCATCATTGTCATCATAATCATCATCATCATCAACAGCAGCAGCAGCAGCACCATAGTTATTGTTGTAGTTGGTCTTATTTTGATATGTTTTGTTGCTGTCGATGTTTATTTAAGCGCTCGTTTACGAACAATGTACCTAATAGAAATCGCTTTTCCCTCTGCTCCCTCCCAATGATGTTCTCTCTATGTGTAAATAAAAATATAACAACTATTCTATAGCTGCTATAACATTTTTTTAACCAATTTTATATTTCATTACAGGTAGGTTTTTGTGCGCACGTTTACGTTGATTTAATTAAAGGCCAACTCGTGTGAAAAGGCAACAAAAAGTGCACAAACATTGAAATGTAAGTTTTTAATTGGGATTTTCAATTTCTGCAAACTAAAATGGGAAATATATTAATTAGTAGTAGAACAGCAGATTAATATAGTCTGGTGAAAACAATTATCAGATTATTAATTATTAATTAATACATAAAATTGCAATAGGTTAACGAAATAATCAAAGAAAAGATCCAAACAATATAACTACAAAATATTTCTCTGTAAATGTCAAAAAAATCACGAATGAAGAAGATTTTATATCCCGAAATTCTATTTTCAATTAAAAGTAAAAGCAATTTTTAACAACTTTTCGATGCTAATTGATTTGTTAGATTCGTATATATTTCTAAAGCTGAGAGTTGGAATTGAGTGAAAAACGTTGATTTTGTTGCTGTTGATTATAAGTTGCATTTAATGTATTATAAGTCCGTGGAACTGGTTGGTTTCGCTGCATCTGAACTCCCAGAAATTGAGGCTTAATAGATTTTATAAACTGTTTCGGTCGCAATCTCTCACCAGAAGTCTTTTCTCGCTCTAAAACTCAACTGAAATATGAAATTTCATAATAAATAAAATATAGAATAATCGTTTTTAGTAGTAGTAGTAGTAGTAGTAGTCTGTGGCATTAACAACCCTACTAAGTCTCTGCCTGATGCATCTCTGCAACTTTCATTGAAGTGATGCTTATTAATTTGGATGGATCTCAAATCCTATGCCAAAACCTAGCTTAGAGATCTGGGGAACCTGCCAAGCGCTTCAGTTTGCCACCCAACAGGTGTCAAGTGACAATCCAGAAGGAACCACGAGGAGGTAGTGCGTCTTATTGGAGAGAGTATAGACAAGGATCGTGCTGGCCTTCGACAAGTTGAATTCAATCAGTCAGTTTGCCTTGTATACCCAATCCTATCCCCCCAGTTGTCGTCCTAAGTTCCCTTTCTTATAGTGAAACTTCATTTATCAAAGTGAAACTTCAGCATAAATATTCAATTTTCTGCTGTCTGACGATTTCAAAGTGTATTTTAAAATTTCGCTTCTAGTATCAAGGCTTTTTAGACTTTAGAACTTCTACGTGAATACACAACTATTCCAGTTTTACATTCCTCGTAGACTGCTATCTGCTACATATATGTCAAATCTAATGAGGTTGTCTCTAGCTAGCACTTTTAAGCCCAGAATCCAACTATCATATAGAGTTAAGCAGAAACTAACTGAGATTCAGCAGGGCACAGGACAGTCATTATTGTAAAGCATATAAGCTTCGGCTACCTTATGTCCCTTGGAGAGGTACTACAACTGAACCCTCTACAAGTCCAATTAAAGGATCCTAAAGAAGCATATGTCTAAAGAAGCATGTATATTTTGTGGTTTCTGTCCATTCAAAATGATTTGCTATGTCAAGCCATTATTGCCCTCAAAGCTCATCTATATAAATTAAAAAAAAAAAAAAAAATTTTAAAATTTCCACAAATCCTATAAAGAACGGTGACATCCTTTCTTTGTTAAATCTATGTTACCCTAAACATTTCCAACACATTTACCTAAAACAAACCACAACTCATCTTCTAACCTTTTCCTACATTTTGAAATTCCTACCTGAAAAAATTTAAAAAATTATGACAGCTTCTCTGCTTAAAACAATTTGTGTCTCATTTTATCTCAGCGAAAATATCTATTTCTTTTTGTGGCATTTCCCAAAACCATTTGCTACCAATTTGACCCATTCTCAAAGGGCTATTCATTAATATTCCATCAGAAATATCAGCTTGCTTTTTATCAGCAAGATGACTCAGCTCAGAGTTAAACGTTCTGTTGAAATGCAGTCAAAGTGGAATGCACTTAGAAGTGTGAGAGAACTAAAACTCAAGACCAAGACCAAGACCAAGACGAATATATATTCCATGCGGTTTCCCTTATTCCTTGGCTAATGACTAGCCTTTAGCAGGTTTATTGTAGCACTTTTGCTTATCTGAACTTTACAGAACTTTTACGCTGGCCATTAAGCAAAGGTTTTCATCGTCGTCTCGCCTTGTGCCTGACTCTCTGTGTGTGTGTGTGTGTGTGGTTTTAATTTGTAGATCAACTTTTCGTGTGGCCATATAACTTCAATAAAAAAAAAACTCTTAACAACCAGGGACTAAATCAAGAGAGATCTCAAGAAATTGTTTAATAGACCTTTTAGGCTTTATAGACATTTTTCATGGATTTTTTTCATTTTCAACATTTTCTAGACTTTGTTTTTTTTCTTCGTCTTTTTCATATTATGCGCCAATTTTTATGCACATCACATTTGTGGGGAAAGTGGAGGAGGCCCAAAGTGGCGGAGCTCAAAAACAACCGAAATTGTCAAATAAAACTAAAGGCTCTAAAATAGCTTTTAAAGTCATAAAATTACATGACTTTTAAGCCATAAAAATTAACGATGGGTGCGTGGCAAAAACTCAGAGGCGACGGCAAAAGAGAATGGGAGGCAACTAGCCACGTTTGTATTCATTGTTTTGTTTGTTGTTCTCCTTCTCGGTCTGTGGCCCTTTTTAATAGAATTTCGCTTAATTTGAGTACTATAGAAAAAAAAATATATATATAACGTTCACTAGACAACATCGAGGAAATAAAAAGTTTTTTTCCAACTCTTTTAATTAAATGGTTATTGGTGGGTGGCAAAGGGGAGGAAATGTCAATAGGGAAAGGCCAAATGAGGGACAGTAGCAAAGCGTAAAGCGTATTAATGATGAATATTTATGTGCGGCCAGAACGGAAGCGGCCTCCGATAAAGAAAGAGATGAAAAATGTAGCATAAATTAGGCTAAAGTGCGGTGCGGTGCGGTGTGGTCAGCGATACAAAAAGGGGCCTGGGAGAGCAGGAGAAGCAGAAAAATACGAAGGGCAGGAGTTGAATGACAGTCTGGCTGATAGCGATAGAAATACGCAGAGAAAGCGAATCGAGTAGACCAACTGACACACCAACACATCCATATACAGGAGGGGATGGTCTAATTATGCAATAGTGCGTAGTCGAAATGGTTAAGTGGTTGATATGGAAATGGAAATGGAAATAGAAATGGTCTAAGTGGAAGGTAATAAATTCAAAGGGTAGTCATGGGAAGTGGTAGAAGGCGGCATGGAATCGTACTTAAGTTTAACAATGCATTCTTAATAGTTATAGAATTAGTTGATTAATGCTTAGTAATTGATTTGACAATAGGTTGACCACTTCATAGTGATTAGTTTTGAGAAAAGGGAGTTGATTTGATTAATAGCAAAAAGGAGTCAATAAACATAGCTATTAGCTATAATATGATCCATTTGAATCTTTCAATATATATCAAATTCTATAGAAAAACATGCCTAAAGATATTTCTATGATTTAACCTATCAAACACTGCATATTGATTAATCATATAGATCATATAGAGCATCCTTTCCACCTGAGTTGAGTTGAGACATAATTTTCCTCTGCAAATGTCACATTTTACACAAAGCTGATGGTGGGGGAACCTTTCACATAGCTGCCTGCCCTCAAACTTATGACAGATTTGCAACCGCACAATTTTGAACTAATGATGTCTGTGTAGGAACTTCTTCTGCCTTCCATCCATGGCCAGCCCCCATCGTAGTATTTCCTCATCCCAACTAAACCTGCGTAGATTCCGTTAGCCACACGTTGCACGTCAAACAAATGATCGCACGCATCACACATTTCCCCACAATCTCCCCTTACCACCCCATTTATATGGCCTGCGATTTATTTCCGTTGTGCCATTCTTCTCCAGCTCCTTCCTGGTGGACTGCCCCAACACAATAATCCTGCAACTCAGCTGAATGTCGCTGGCAATCGAAGGAAAAAAGCATTGGCATAAGAAATGCTCCACGTAAGCATGCTCCCCGTCCTCATGGAGCAGCTGCTGCTGTCGCTCCTCTTCAATGGAGAGCAGAGAGTCTTGTACTCCCTCCTTCCTACCAGTCAGCGGCACTCCCTACTTTGTGTGCGTGTGTGTCGCCAAAGTTCTTTTCTAACCATTGAGGAAAGAAAAATTCAAGTAAATTGATTTTTCTTATGCTTGGCTTCGCTGCTGAAGCTGAAGCTGAAACTGACGCTGCTGAGCTGCCCTGGCTCTGCCCTGGCTGAGCTGTCAGTTTCAAAACGCGTCCGTCGCCTTCATCGACGACGTTCTTGCGCAGCGTATTGTAGCTGTCCTGGGTCCCCACTCGATTGCTCATCCCCCCCATAGCCATGACCATACTGATTTTCGTTCCATTTCTGGCTCTCCATGCAATTTTGCTTTTGGCGCGTAATCGACTTCATGCTTTTGCTTTTAATGGTATTTTTCCTGTGGTTCAAACTAATATCCATAATGCATAAATATTGAAGCCTGGCCTGGCCTCGCCTCGCCTGCCCTGGCCTGGCCTGGCCCTACGACCTAACCTCCCCAGCTCAAGTCTAACCCTAACCCAACCCTAAGCTCTTATGAGTTGCCTTGGCATTTTTTTCGCCTGCCATCTCGAGTCAAAGACATCGGCCGTTGTCGTCGTTTGCCATTTTTATAGTATATATATGTATATATATATATACATAGGATTTCATTCCTCCTTCTATATATTTTGTTATCATTCGTGAGCTGTTTTTATACAATTTATGCGAAAAAATCCTTGCTACGTCTGCAATTTATTGCATTTTTTCGTTAAGGCCGAACCGAACCATTGGAAAATGCTTTAGGCAATACAACCAGCAGCAGCAACATCGACAACAAATTTTTGCTGATTTTAATGTTTTGTCAAACACACCGGCTCACAATGTTGTTATTGTTATTGTTATGCTGCCCTTGTCGTTGTTGTTGATATTGCTGTTGATTTGTTAATAAACAATTTTATGCCCCGAAGTCTCGGCTCAGCATAAAAAGTCACAGGACCAAAATCAAAAAAAAAAAAAACAAGCACAGAAAGAAACAATTTTTATGGCTATGAGAAGAGGCTTATTGTTTTTAGATACCCTGGATAAAATTCCTTGTTGGTTGTATTGATAATATAGTGATAAGAGAAAATGTTTGATAAGAATCGAGGTCAAACTTTGTATGGAAATTTGCTTGCTGCTAAGTTGAAGTGGCATGGTACGGGGCAGAGTTTGTATCAAAGACAAAGACTAATTGAGCATAATTTTGTGTGTACTTTTATTTTATGTGGCATTTTGGTTTGGATTGTGGGTGGTCTATTACTGCTAATAGGTTTGTAATGCAATGATTGCAACTGTTGCTGTAAAACTGTTGCAAATTTATCCACGGAGTTGCAGATGAGTCTGTAGTAGACGAAGTCGAGTTCTTCTTGGGTTCAAATATCTGCTTCTATCAGGAAAATATTTGCGTTTAAATTTATTATAATTATTAAGCTTAAGAATATTAAAATTGCCCTTAGTTTGGGCATTTAAAACTAACCTAAAATGTGACTTCACCTGAAGCGAGGCGAAATCGGAAATCTTAACAAATTTCTATATGCTCTATCTCAGCAAATTTTTTTTGTTGGTTTTAAGAGAACAACAGCTGTCACTGTTGGTTTCTTTGTCAGTGTTGTTGTTATTGTTGTTGTTGTTGTTATGTGCCACCTTGAGACGACACGAAGCTGGAAGAGTCTGAGTCTGAGTCTTCCTTCTTTAACTGGCATCCATATATCTTCACACGCTGGCTGGGCTGAATGGCTGGGCTGGCAAATATCTAGTCATTTCTTATACTAGTCACAGTTCTATAATTTCACGATTTATTTTGCTGCCAGGCAAATGTCCTGAATATCCTGACTGCCGCCTGCCTGCCACAGACAATCCAAACATTATTCAAAGTCAAACTTCATTCGCACTCACACATGCGAGCTCGCTCACAAGCAAAGAGGGCAGGCTAAAATTTTAACCACATTATTTATTTACTGTTTGTTTTTTGGCCCACGTGTACTTTTCCCCTACCTTCAGCTCCATTCTCCTTCCCCTCTGGTTGGTTTTGCATTTATATCAGCCACAATTTATCAGCGGGCCCATAACAAAAGGCGTCGCCAACTTGGCTGCCAAAAGCCGCAAAAAAAAAAACAAAAAAAAAACGAGCCGAAACCTAAAATTGCGCTCTTGTTCGACTGTCAACTCTTCTGTTTCTGCCACATTTTCTAACGGCAAATAATAATTTTTTGCCTTGGCATAAAAAATATATAAATTTCATGCTCTGTATATTGCGAAAACGAAAATAATAACAAATATGGCGACAAAAAGAAAACAAAATGAATATGATTAGCAATAAACAAGTGACACAGCAAAAACAAACAAAAACAGAGGCTGGGAAAATGAAAAGCAAAAATATGTTAGATAGATTGTTAGACAGATGCTCTTAAATGAAGAATATGTTGGAGATTTTTTTAAATTTATTTTTTAAAATGATAAAGAAAGAGACTAGTTGGGTGATATGGCGCCCACAATGATCATGTTAGATGAATAAAATTTAATTTTTTGTTGATTGAATGAACTTCTGATTCGAAAACAAAGCGCAGCCCTAATCATAAAAGATATGTGGCAAAAATTTCTACCTGAGTTACATGATAAAATGTAAAACGTGAGCACTAATAATTCGTTTTGTCAAATTCCAACTGAAAATGTGTCTAAATCGTGGTCAAAGTTTGGATTGAAATGCATTTATTTGATTTTCAAAGGATGTTATGTGATATTTCAGGACTAATGCTATGACTGCTTAATAATTCCTGTAATATACATCCAGATAGATGAAATATGATAATATTAAGACACCCATTTGAGTCAAAATCTTGGTCAAAGTTTATAATGGATTCTAGGGATTTATATCTTTAAGAAAGAAGAAAGTCTTATTCTTAAGTAGAACAATCAATGTATGTCTAGTTATACCATTTCGTGAGGAAGCTTGCAAAGCAGAGAAGGAAGCATTTTCTACCATATAAAGTATATATATTCTTGATCAGCATGAAAAGGTGAATCTATATAGCCATGTCAGTCTCTCTGTTCGTCCGTCTGCTTCAATACAAAGATCTCAGAAGATTTACAGAGCTGGAATTTTTTCCAGATGCTTCGTTTGTCTACACCTTGGTTAAGTTCGAGTTCTATCCAGATCGGTCAACTATATCATATAGCACCCATATAACCGATTCTTGCGGAATGAACACTTATTAGCATAACTTTTCTGTTGTTTGTATTCATTTGAGGAGACCCCACGTCCGCCAGATTGATCTGATCAAGATCGGAGAACTATATCATGTAACTTTCCATTCTTGTTTCATATAATTTCATTCAAGTCAAGATAGATACTGATATAAAACAGTCATAGTTATAAATTAAGACAATCTCAATCAACTATGAAATCTATGAAAATATTCTCAAATTTAAAAATTCGCTCTCCCCGTTCTTACGCCAATTGAATGTAATTTTCAATATACCCCCAATTCGGAATACTCTTTCAATAAAAATCTGTAATTTTGTGTGCACTAGCTTATTGGCTTGGCCCATTGTTGTTGTTGATTTTGGTATATTTTATGCATGTTTATCATTTTATACGCTTTTTTGAACCGCACAGGGAGTAAAGAACCAAAGTCTATAAATTAAATAAATTGTAAAATATATAACTCGAAGGGTTGTGTGTGGTGTATGTGTAAGTAAGCTTGTATGCATGTGTGATAGAGGGGGTATGATGGAGTTGCCAAGCTTTTATTAAATTAAATATTTCAACTGCAATAAAGATTATCATCAGGCAAGGGCAAATGATAAAAAGCAACTTCTAGACAAAATGGACAGACCAGACAAGACAGTCGGAAGACTCAAATAGACAAAGCGATTCACTGAAGTTGGCATGGCAATGGGAGTGGGGGGGGGGGAATGACTGGTGAGGGGGAGGGGGTCGAGTAAAGTATGCCGGGGCGGGAGTATGAAGCGTCACATACATGAGCGTTAACATTGTAAGCAGACCATATAAATGTAAATGAACTCTCGTCCTGATGCCGTTTCCGCTCATAGTCCTTGCTATACAGCATTTCCTGCCAACACACTCGCACACTCACACACACACTCACACACACACACACACACACATACGCACACATTTACAGTTAGGCAGCCATTTTTTGGTGATGCCACTTGCATGAGAATGCTGAATCCAGCTTCTATTTTGCATGTCTCTTCCATGTGTCCCCGTTTTTATTTGCTCAAACAATATTCGACATAGTAATTTTATGCTTCGACTGCGGAACACATAAAATTATCTTTTGAATAAATAAAGATAAGAGTCACATAGAGAAATGTTTCCCCAGAACACACACAAACACACTCACACACACACAAACACTCACACACACATTTTAATGTTTTATTCAAAAGGAAAACGAAGTCGAGAGATGCAAATTAAAATATCATTCAATGTTGGCAATTTAATATATTATTTTTGATAAATGAATACGAGACATACACAAGCTTATACACATCATAGTCAAGAGTGTGTACGTTTGTGAATGTGTTTGTGTGTGTGTGTTTGTGTGTGATACATGAAAATAAAATATAATTGAATGGCATACAAATATAAATCTTATGTTTTATGCTTGGCCTACTCGAAGAACAGCAATGACATACATTTTGGCCATTTTTGTGTCTAGTTTTGTTAGCTAAAAATATATACATATATATATACATATATATATGCATTTTTATGAATCTCCACAAAAAAACAAAGAACAATAGATATCTGCTTTCGACTATAAACTGCTTTGATTTTTATATTTACGAGTTAAACTCGTACTTGTTAGATATGTAGCTTAACGGTTTGAGTTTAAGACATTGAAATTGTAAGCAGATTGGAAATGGTGTCACAAAATGATCAATTTGTGGGCAATTGAAATTTATTTCTTAAACTTTTATTTAGTAGAACACTTTGACCGTCTTTTTCTTAAATAAAATAAATTACAAATAAATAAAAGGAAAACAAGTAAGTCGATATTCCGACTATACGCCACTCTTTCTCAGCATTTATTTCACATTCGACACACTGAAAAGTATGCAACTCTTTTTGATTTTTGTTTTTTACAATTTTGTCTACAATTATTATCCGATCATATTGAAATTTGTCAAAAATTGTGGAAGATATAAGGTTTTTTTTTTATCGATTTTTGGGAGAAGGCGTTAAAAATTCTTATACAACTTGATCTGCTGCTTAACTAGGACGGTCTACATACCAAATTTGGTGATTCTAGCTTTTATAGTCTAAGAGATTTAGTTGTTCATACGTAGGGACATGGCTAGATCTGCTCGACTGTTGATGATGATCAAGAATATATATACTTAATATGATAATGTTTTGCCTGTTAACAAGTTTCAAATCATTAGAGGGTGTTCGTTTCATATATAGTTGTCATAGCTCTCTCTCTCTCTTGTATTTACATTTTGCTTGCTAAAAACTGTCAATTTTGTAGTTGCGCACACTCAAACATGTGTAGCTTTAGAGCATCTTAATGTAAATATTGAAACTTTTTCATTCATAGTGATTTTGGATCGATATTGAGATAGAGAGAAAGAGACAGAGAAAGCGAAAGAGGGCAGAGAACATCCTCATTGGCTGTGAATTAGAATTGAACGGCCATTTCAGAGAACTGCATCGATCAGTCGCAGCTACTATGCAACTACTAGTATATGCGGTGTTTGTGGCGGTGTTTGAGTGAACGATGGTGTGAGTTCTTGCATGAATAGTTCGGTAGTTTTACCCATAAAAGCAAGGTTGGCTCTGTTTCTGCCAGAGGTATCTGATCGCCATTCAAACCCACAACAACACGAAACAACGCTGTTCCACTTACCACGCTTATCATAGTTCACTCAGCTTGCTAAGGCACCAGCGAGAGAACGTTATCTAACTCAGCACTAGTTGACTGAGCTGAGTAGCTGCATATGTAATAGTGGGAGTCGCCACCACAGCTAGTTCGAGTTACTAAACCCATGAAATTAGGCTTTCTTGTAGAACTTTGGTCTCTTTAACTTAATAACATTTGATTTCTATGGAAAAAGTAAGAAGAATGACTTTACCTTAGCTGCAATTTAAATATTTGAATGGAAACTTTTAAACCATGTACTTGCTGCTTTGATTCTTCTTTACACATACTAGTGCTCGCCAGCAATTATTGTACTATCAGTGTGTGTTTGCTACTGTCTAACCCAATTATGCGGCTAATCGATGTAAGCGGAGCTCGTATTCCAACAGAATAGCCAATCAACTGGCATACGGCATTTCCATACATGCCCAAACAGTTGAGTTCAGTTCAGTTCCGTTCAGGTCAGTTCGATTCAGTTTTGCGGCAGCTATTTTTTGTGCCTGTTTTGAATTTCAAACATTCCAAAGGAGCATGGGAATGAGGGGTTCGATGCGGACCTGGCATCTAATATTCAATAGCCAACAAAGGCTTTACATAATTTGTGGAATTTAAGGTCTGAAATATTCATAATAAATTGAAAACAATCTGAATGCGCACGTACTTAGTATATCATATGGGGGTGGATAAAAATCATTTATATAAATTTATATATTTATATAAATTATGTTTTCAGCGAAGACTGATTGTAATAATATAATTATGATAATAAATAGTGCATATGTGTGTGTGTATCTGTGTGCATCAAAAACTCAGTGAGCAAAGCCACATTAATTAATTAAAAATAAAAATCGAAAACAAAAACAAAAACAAACGCAAATACGAGCCTCGCCATGAAAAGCCTGAGACTAAAACCAAATAAATTTCCATTAAGCATAAAAGAGTGGAGAAGAAAACTGAGGGAAAGGCTTAATATGGGGTAAACTTTATGCACAATATTATATTTATTATTTAAAAGGCTTTGAGCGTGTGTGTGTGTGTGTATGTGCGAGAGCGAAAATTGAATAAATTTCGTTAATTGTTGTCGCGCACCTGTGCGGTGAGTCCCTGAGCCCCTACCTTCCTCTCTTCCGAAACCTTGTCCTGACTGCCTGCCTGCCATATGGCCAGTGACGCGTCCTCTGATCGTGCGGTCGATTTGTGGCATATAAAAAAATATTAAGTGCCCCATCCCCTTTGGCCTCCCCTTTGGGGGCCCCGCAAGTCTGTCGTGCTGTCCGTTGTCTGGCCTTTGACATGCAATATATAATTTGCCATGTTGTTGGCGTGGCGGGGCATGGACACGGGTATGGGGATGGTCCTGAAACTCATCCTCGCTGGCGCTGGCCTTTTAGCTGCTGGCAATTTGCTTTTTTGTACGCCAAGCGAGTTTAATTAATTTACATGGAATTTACAACAACAAATACAACAACAACAACAACAACTGCACCAACTACGGCAACTTGTACAACCACAAACAACGCGACACGTGGAAGCTTAAACGAAAGGTGAAAAATGAAAAATAATCGAATTGGACGAACCAAACACGCTCCGCTCCTGTTGGCTATTTGGACACTGTCCATCGATAGCCTAACGGCCTAACGGTCATCCCAGCTTGGTCTCCGATGTGACATATCCGCCATTTCGGGCATGGCATTTTTCACTATAGCAATTGGGCAGAGAAGCTGTGCTGCATAAAATTTTAATTAATGTCACAACAAAATATTGTAGTTGCTACTTTTTCAACCCAACGTCAACACCCAAATGGAAACTAGCTCTGGCATGGGGCATACACGATTTATTTGTTAACTTGGTTTACAAAGCGCAAATTGCGAATTTCAATCTAGCTTCATTAAATATGAAAGGAGAACATAGGCAAAGAGTGGGTAAGGCAGGGCATAACAAGTGGAAAGTTGAAAACATATGCAAAATAGTATTTTCGAATTTCATTTCTATATTCCATCTAAACTTTCAGTTGGGATATTTGAATATGGCACTGAATTATGTATGTTAGACAGACTGTGGATAGTTTTCACCTTATAAAGTCTATGAATAAACGATGAAGAACTTAAGAATTTATTCATCAACATTCCTGTAGAGTATCTTCATGGTCTGCTTAGTTGCAATTTGCACGAATACATCTGCTTGTGGGCCAGCATCTGTCTATTTGGCCCAATTAACTCAATATAAGCTACTGGAATTCGTTTTCGTATATGTATACGAGCGAGTATTCAATATTATAGCCGTAAAACGAATCAATATCGTAGCGCCATTTTTCGCTCGATTGGCACGAACGTCAATTGCATGTTGATTGCCAAAATATAGCCCACGTCCCCCCGTCCCAACCCAGAGACTAAAACAAATAAGAATGTGGAAATTTAAAGAGTTTGACTAAGAGACACTCTATAAGGAATATGAGCTTAGCAAATGAAGTTGAAATTTGTATCAAATTTAAAATTGTTGTTATTTTTCTAGTTCGCAAATAAAAACGATCCGTTGATGAAACTGTAGCGCACTAGAAATGAGCATTTGCTTGAGATCAAGCGCTCACGTAATCCAAGCCTTATTTAAACCCTCAAACATTCCGCATTCTGAAGGTTTAGAAATCCAGTTCAGATCGAAACTCAAAATCAAATTCAATCAGAAATCATGCATCTTGAAGTATAAGCATATTCCACAGATACTCAAAAATGTATCAAAGATATGGCATTTGTCCGATTCTATGGCTTTTATTTTATAGGACCATGACTGCTTAGAGATTTCCTTCGAAAATTTGCCAAGATGTTATTTAACTAAAGTCTATCGAGTTTCCAAAGCTGTGCTTGTAAGCGACTACAACTTTTCTTGCCTTTCTATTTCAATATCGTATACATCGGCTCAGATTCACCTATGCCTGATCGGAATTCACAGTAAACTGTCATATTACTAGGTCCCAAGCTGAGATTGTAGTCTTGATATAAGCAACGTTATAACGTCTTCAAATTTTTGATCAAAATTTAAGTAAATTTTTGTATTTTTAAGATCATTAACGGACACTTAGCATATATAACATATATCTCAATTCATACCTACCAGCTTGGCCTAGAGAACCCGTTGGAGTCCAAAGCAGTTGCAACAACACGACAACTGGTCAGTTTTTTGGTCATTCATCCGTTTTTTGTGGGCAGCGCTTTTTATTGATTAAAAATGTGCAAACATTTTCGCAGCAATTTCGTTTTTAAAACCACTTTCGTTTGAACGCAGTCCTTTCCGTTTGGCTCCAGTTCCGCTCCGAGTCCTGCTCTGTCGGGTTTTAAGTTTGTTTTTTGCATGGACATCACGTATTCAATCAATTGCAACGACCAAGAGCTGCGCTTATTTCGGTTGACCCATTTCGCAATTGGCCAAAATGTCGGCGAGAACCTCCTCGTCAGCTACAAATCTCATGTGCTGCTCCTCCACCCCCCAAAACTGTTTTGAGATCGACAAAGCTGTGCAAAAATTAAGATACGAAAACTGCCTGGAACCGAGAACTGCAGCTGATTGCAGACTAGAGATTGGCTTAGACACTGTGACAGTGGCAGAGGCACAGACAGCTGCAGCAGCATCAGCAGCAGCCGGAGCAGCAGCAACAGGAACAGGAGTAACATTTGGTCATGCTTTGGTCTTTCTGGTTAGGCTTTGGCTGCTGGTTTGTTGGTTCCTGGGTGTTGACATTTATGTCCAATGCAGATTTTTGCAGGTCCCCAGTCAACCGGACAGTCAGCCCCCCCCTTTCAACCAAACAGCCGACCAACAACAACAACAACAACAACAACTAGAGTAAAAATTGCCATTGTGACAGGCATTGTGGAAGGAGAAGAGTCATGCAAAGTCTATGCAGTAACATGTTCGTCCTGTTGTTGTTATTAGTGCTGTTGTTGTTGTTGTTGTTGTTGGTCTTGATGCACATTGTAAACCGTAACATGTTGTTACAAAAGTTGTTATAATTTTATACCCTATGGCAAAAACAAGCTGGTGTAATACGAAGGTATATTGGATGTGAGATGAGCATGAAGTGTCTAAAATATGAACTGCTTCAATTCTTTCTAACAAAAATATATCCCAAATAATGCTGGATGGCTTGTTCCAGTTGATACCTTTTATAGGACTTCCTCTGCCTTTGAATATTTCCTGGAAAATCATACAAATTCGTGACACTTTCACAGGGTATCAATTGGTCTGCCTCTAAACAGCTTATCAGCTTTGTATGTTCGTTCTTCTAGTAAGCAACTTGTTTTCCGTATTTCCTCGCTCCCCGGAAAAAAATCATTGCATACTGCGGGGCGCTTTTGAGCTGAGCTGAGCGCAAAATTTATTGAGCAAAGTTGCTGAGCTGATGTATTGCTAGGATGCAGGCAGGGAGAGGAGCAGAAGGTGTGTGTGTGTGTGTGTGTGTGTGTGTGTGTGTGTGTGTGTGTGTGTGTGTGTGGCGTGGCCTAGGCCAGGACTCTGCTGTGCTTGGCTCTGCTCTGACAGTTGGCATACTTTATCATCGGTAGAGCGACGAGCGACGACGCTGAGGGATGACCAAAAGCAAGTCCAAGAGCAGCAGTGGAAAAAGGATGCAGGATCAAACCACAAAATCCAAACTGATGCACACAAATAAAAAACGAGGCAGGCTGGCAAACAGAGACTGGCTGCACACAAAGTACAACTCCACCGCCCCCCTGCTCCCCTCTCTGTCATGCACATGTGTGCATTAAACGGAAGTTGCCGCTTCGCTATGCGTTTTTGTTGTTGTTGTTGTTATTCTGGCTGCTGCTGTTGCTGTTGCTGTTGGCATTGTTATTTTTGTTGCTGTGTTTAAAAAGTTTTATGCTCGTCACGAGAGAAATTTATTGCACTCCGGTGTTCAAAGCTTTTATCCTTTTTATCATTTTTGTAAACCCCACCGCCCCTCTGCCCAATCCTGCCCAAATCCAAGCCCTCAACTCTGGACTCTGGCAAAAGCGAGCCTGAAAAAGCGGATGTGATTTATTTGGTAATGCTAATGATGTTTTTGCTACTGCCCTGAAAAGTCGTCGTTGCTGTTGTTGTTGTCGTCCGCTCACCCCTCCACACGGATCCTTCCAAATTTTTTCAGTTTATTTGAGCTTTTGCTGTAACAATTTTTATCGCATGTGGGGAAAAGCAAAGGCAAAAAACCTGCCGAAAACTTTTCGTCACGGAAAATGCTTACTCGTACATTTTGCATTGGTGAAAAACGCCCGAACGAAATAACAACGAAAATACAAAACAACTTGGCCAATGCGATCGACTATGAGTTACCGTGGAATTTGCATTGAAATAGCAGCTTGAAACTTGTTTTGTGTTAGAGAAGAAAACGCTGCTGAAAATTTGGCATAATGAATTTAACGAGGTCTTACTTTCAGGGTGTAGATATAAAGAGTGGGGATGATCGTATATGATAAGGTGGCATGATCACTATAACTATTGCAATAGCTTTGAAATAGGTTGAGAAAAACCAGTGCATTTTATCATAACAAGAATCTCTTTGACCTTTATGACACCGAGCTCTCTCTAAAAGCTCATTCAGGACCTTCAAAACGCCACACTTGAGACTAACAATAACAAATCTCCCTTTTAAAACACACTAAATCTTATACCAACGTTCACAAACTGAATGTACTTCATTTTCTACTCTTCATCCACAGTATATAAAATTGTATAAAAAAAGAGCGAACGAAGGAAATTGTAAACATTTTGCCATTTATCTTGCGTAGCCAATAAATCGTTTTGTGTTCGCTTTTCCATTCCGTAAGGTACTCGTAGTTAATTTTTTTAAATGAGCTGAAGCTTCCAACATTTATACATATATATATATATATATATGTACGAGTACAATAGCAACACATATCGCACTACATGTTTACTCCATATTGTAGGCTATATTTATGTGTGGCTATTCAATATCTTGTCACTGCCTTGAGTCTCTGCCAATGACAGCCCCCATGTAGGGACTTTGGAATTTCGGGCTTGGGGCTTTAATTGTGCAGCTTAAGGTTTTTGGTTTATTACCAAGACTTAGCAGAATTGAGCTTTATTAATTGTTTTCCCAGAGTTACTTTGCTAAATTGTTGTGATGCCTCTCTGGCTGGATAAAAATTGACTTGCCAGCAAGTTGGAACAACTTGAACAAGGTTACACGGAAGGTCAAATAGGAGGAATGGGGAAAAACGGAAGAAAACTTCATCAAAGTCAGTTGCAAAGTTGTAGCTATAAGAAGGTTAAGCCTTATGATGACAAACGGATGAAAAACAATGTTAAATTATGAGGGGGAAAACACATTTCCCAGTCAAAAGGGATATCGCCATGAATATAATACAAAAGTAAGCAAAATTGAAGGAAATTTTCAAGAAAAGCAAAAACGTTTATAAAATGTTTAAAGAAAATCAAACTTAAATTTTGTGTGGTCTAAGAACTTTTCATGTCATGTTAGAGAATAGAAAACTGAACCAATTTTCATGATTATTCCAATTCAATATCGTTTACCCCGTTGATTGGCCTTAATTCGTCTTTGATTTCCACCCACCCATCAGCGTCTATCTAATTGCCCTTCTCGTATCCACACTCAAGATTTGAGGCCAAACAATTGTCTTATTATTGCAGTTTCACCCAACCCCCTACTGTGCCGTCTTGTCCAAATCTAAACCCTTTCAACAAGTGACTTGCTCTTCATCAGGACATCCCCGGAACATCTCCCCTGGTGTTGGCTTAGTTTTTGAACCCTCGGGCGTAATGTCTTGTCATATGCTAAGCCCAACTTTAACGCCCCGCCAAAGCCACACTTTTCAGCTACATTTGGCTCTGGAGAAACCGCACTTGGAATACGTTCACAAGTATAAGTATGGCGTGAGGAAGCATGACGAGCATAGAGCACAACAGCTGCTGCCATGTGGGTTGGATGGCGATGGATTGAAGTACTCCCCGTCCCCCCCGTCAGCAACACCACCTCGCGCACAATTGAAACCATAAACCGAAGTTGTAATAATACAAAATGTTTACGCTTGAATGGCTGCTTTGTTGCCACCTCCTCCTTCACTGCTCCATCCACCGCCACCGCCACCGCCACCTTCCCGCAGAAAACTTCTCTTGTGCATTGTCATTGAGGGTATCCCCCATTGTATTTGGCTGTTCATCTTGTTGTGCCGCTTTGGAAAATTAATAATTTATTTGTTTTGTCATTCAGGATGGTAAATAATGAGAGAGATTTTCAATAATCTTCTTTGTTAATATTGAAATTAATTTGTTTACTGTTATGCTACTTAATTAAACAAAACGCACGAAGCCCACAGACACTCAGCTGAACAGAACAGAACAGAACAGAACACAGAGCCGGAGTCTTCCCACCGCACAGCCACATCTCCCTCTCCGGCCAGCTCTTCTGGCTTACCGCAAGCTCATAAATAACAGCAGTGGGAGCTGTTGCTCCTGGCCAGGGGTTGATAGGTAGGTAGGTAGGTTCAGGGATCCCTGAACCAATCTATATGTAAATAGTTTGTATTTACATTGCCATTGCCGAGCCGCCTGCCGCCTGCCGCCTGCTGGCTGCAATTTTAAAGCCCTGCCGAGAGAGGATTTTGTCCTGTTCAATTATGCAATAAATTTATCACTGATTCCAATGCACAGACATTCCGTCCGTCTCTCCAACTACTGCGCTTTGCACAGTTTGAAACAAATGAAATATTTATTAGCCATGTCTTAAGTATCTCTCAGATACACCACAATTAATTAATTTTAGGCACAAAGGCCCACTTCAAACACTTGCCTAATCGTCTGCGTGCCTTCAAATTATCATAAAAAGCTAAAAAATTTAATTGCATGAAATTTGTTTTCCCCCGATCAACATAACAAATTAAGTGAGAAACATAAAAATTGTGTCGCAGCCCACAATAAACAATCAACAATCAACAAGAGACAGCCAGAGCCATGGTCACACTTCTCTAGAACGCAGTTTCCCAGTATGTCGCATGTTTGGATCTCGTGTGTGTGTGTGTGTGTGTGTGTGTGTGTGTGCTCGTATGTTATGTTGTAGCTATCTATTCATCTATCTTTAAGTATGCCCCATACCATAAGAAAAATTAGAACAACTTGGCGACAGTGGAGGGGGCAGCAAAACAGAAGAAAAGGAAAAAAAACTGAAAAAGCCAACAACGCAACACGCCGCCTGTCATCATTTATTTTGTCAGACTTAGTCTAAAAACAATTCAAAACTTATGGCTACAAACAAGGCATTCCCGGATGAAGCTTATACTTAGATACAAATGAGATAATATGTGGGCTGATAACGATGCATCGAACTTTAGATACTCTAGGAGAAGACGGATTACTTGACTGTGTTGAAGTTCAAAGAGCTCAGCTCACAAGGTCTGTGAACGTAGTTTGCATGTGAGAAAAGACTTTTTTTAAAGAATATCCTCTTTTAAGCCTCTTTATACGGCATTTAAATATTTATACCAATTTTAATGAAACGAATTCCAAATGGAAATGAATTTTCTACCCACAAAAACTTGAAAGGAGAGATGGTATATACAAAACTCTTTGTCCGAAATAACTAAATGATTAGGAAACAATGCACAGTCTACACTATTAGAGCTGAATGGCACAAAAAATTAACAAAAATTCGAGTTTCTCAACACTAAGAAGGAATTTTGGAAAATAGTAACTGCAAAAGGAATCAAAATCCTATGAAATTGTTTAAGGAAACAACACATTTTTGTTATAGACATACATAGATAAAGAATATAATTCCTTATAAGGTGATTACATCGTTTGAAATATCTTATAAAATCTTACCTTTTATCTTCATTTAAAAATTGTGGAAATTTGTTTCAGAAATCTATAAAATTTATACAATATTTACACTAATTTATCGCTTCCTTAGTGGCATTACTGCTATTGCATTTAGAGCAAGGAAGTAAACTCTCCCCTTCAAGTTTTCTGTTTGCTACAGCTTCTATACTGTTAAGGTCTCTATAATCCATTACAACCTCAAAAATATTTGGTGTCATCGTGAGTATGATAAATGCCACGCCCTGAGGGAAGCATTGAACGTACATAAAAACGATGACAGCATAATCTCAGTTAAATATATATATATAAAAGTCGGATCTGTAATGAAATTTGAACATTTTTAGATGTGAAGGACTCCAATTCAATTAAGACAAAGTATCTCTGTAAGTGCTAAAATAATGTCTTCAACAACCAGATCCAATCGTAGAGACTTCCAAAGATTTTCATAGACAGCAAACAGACAAATGACAAATCCTATGAAACCCATGTGATCAAATCTATCCATAAATATGATGAAATTAAATATACATTTGTAGATAAATTTGCAAAATTTGTTTAAATCTAATATTGATTTATATCAAAAACATTTGCAAATTTAAATAGGTTTTTCAAATTAAGTTTTCAAGATCTTAAAAACATTTTTTATGTTAATTCACAGCATTTGCAGTAGATTTCACAATCGTGGACATTCGAGTTTGCAGGTTTGTTAACAAATTTGTTGATCTACTGCATGTTTGTTTGCCCAAAACTTCACTCCACACTTGCTGGCAATCCTCATAACAAAGTCATTAGTTGTTAGTGTATAAAAGCCCTGGAATGGTATTCTTTTGGAGGAGGTATTTGGATGATTTCCCAGCTACCCTGCTGTCTCTTAATGATGTGTTGCTGCACAGATTTCTTTGTATACATCTACATATCCACAAACGCACAATCACACTCATACATTCATATAAATATATGTGAAAGACCCATAGAGAGACAGAGAGAGAGAGAGAGAGCCCAGCGTCAGCGTGTACCGCCCTGGCACCTACACACAAGTCATTAAGTGTTAATTTAATGGCCAAGAGATCTTTGTCGCAGATAACAAATGCACAGAAAATCCAAAAGACAGATCCAAGAACAAGAGTTTCAGAGGAGAGGCGTAATATTTTTTTCATCTTGTCGTTTTGGCTTTTTTTTTTTTTGTTGTTGGCCCTACTATCAGCATTGAGGCATCTTTTTACAAGTTTGTGGAAAACATTTTGTGCTCAGCAGGTGATATATGTGGTGTCTGCTTATGGAAACGGCAACAACAACAACAACAGCAGCAACAACAACAACAATAACATCAGCCAACATCTCCTTGTTGTTGGTCATATGATATTTGTGCTGCGTTGTGTTGTGCTTGTGTTGTCGGGTTGTTTGCTCGGTTTGTTAACGCTGACAGACAATTAAGTGTTTGCTTTATGTTTATTGGAATGGACTTCCAAGTCTCGGCCCAACACAAATTGATTGATGACAGACCCCAGAGGAAAGCTTTAGAGTGATGCTGGAGCCGTGCCGAAAGAGAGTTGTCTTGAATTTCCACCATTCGGCGGCTACCTGACAATTAAACAGCGTTCTCCGTTTTTGCTGGCGTTCGGCTACTTTAAGCAATAAAAGTGCCAAAAATGTAAGCCCCAACATACTAGAGTAGACCTGGATGAGTTCCGTGTGTTCCGTTTTGTTATTGGGCCTAGAAGATGGCAATGTAATGGAAACTTTTTAATTAAAATTCGAAAAATTAATTAAATATTTTTCGCTGTGACGTCGTTGTTGACGAGATGACGACTTTGAGATTAAATTTCCTACCTACCTAAAGACAGGGAGGCAGAGACACAGGCAGACAGAAAGAGAGTGTTGAAAAGTTTGGCACAAAAAAACAATTTTGGGGGAAGTCCAGGCAGACAGTAGCAGAAGAAGGCAGCAAGGCAACAATATCAAGTGCAAAATGAGAAAATTCACTTGCTGTTGTGTAGCACAGAAAATCAACAACAACAATAACAACAACAACAAATTTTGAGAAAAACAACTACGAAGAGGCAGCTGTAAAAAGGGGTCTCGACTTTAGCATTAGAGAGGAAAAACAAAAGAAAGTCTTAGTCTTTTTCTGCCGCTGCAGAAAAGTGAATGGAAACAACTGCAAAAAATGAAAAGAAACGAAAAGAAATGAAATGAAAGATGAGCAGCAAACGAGCCCGAAGCATGAGAAAAGCCAAATTTTATGAGGCGCAGCTGATAAGCCAAAAAGATGACACACAGAATAGCAGCAGCAGCAAAGGCAATGAAGAAGTGAAGTGAACACAGGGGGAATTGGAGTCATGGCTTTAGCTTTCTCTATCTATTCATGTGTATCTATTCCAAGCGAGCAAACTACTACTAAGTACATGACACAGATAGGCAAAGGCCAAATATAGCAGGTGAGAGAGACAGTCAGAGAGAGAGAGAGAGGGGGATTTTCCACTATAGAGACTACGGGTCTATGCAAATTTTCCAAATGGCGTTCTTATCTAGATGGTGTTGGGCAATAAGTAGGAGCAGTAGTTCGAGTAGTGCATAAAGTATGATGGATAAATGTTAAACGGCTGGCCAAACATTAATATCTTGAGATTTTGCAATTTGTGGGTGGTTGTTTGTAGATAAATTTATTAATCTACATTTGAATAGATAATGTTAGGGTAATTTTAATTGAGCTTATGGATAAGCTAAGCTCAAGGAGCTAATTTGAATGCTGATTTTTTAATTAGGGAAAACCTTTTCTTGGAGGAATTACATGTAAATAGTATAATAAATATCAACAATAGCACTTGAAAGCATTTGTATAGAAATCGATTCATTTCTAAGTCACTTACTGCCTTCATCGTGTGAAAATATAATAATGCCTTCTTTAAGGTCTTCAAACGCTTAAACTCGTAGGCGGGCCATCCTTTCAGCCCCCAAACACTGTATCA
The DNA here is from genome assembly GCA_037043425.1 of Hirtodrosophila duncani. Lineage (NCBI taxonomy): Eukaryota > Metazoa > Arthropoda > Insecta > Diptera > Drosophilidae > Hirtodrosophila > Hirtodrosophila duncani. The sequence goes on from JBAMBM010000194.1 coordinate 4,284,712, forward strand.
ATTGTTGTAGCAATCAATCATTGACTCACTTGATAGATACAAATTACTACTAAGAGCAAACATTTGGACAACATTTTGTTAGGACAGAGCAGGTCAGTTAAGCTAAAGGTTATGTGTTGTCAATAATTTGATAACTTTAAAGCAATTTTGCCCGGGTTATCTCATTGGCATCAGGGCCGTATCTGGTTTTCAACAAAGATTAAAGGAGTGAATATATAGTTCATATAGTAGTGCAACATAAGAACATACATCCAAAATGGTCGTAAAAATGAACAAACAACAATGAACGACAAAATGAAGTAAAAAAAGGAAATCAGAATAAGCTCTAATGTTAACTTCTGCTCTCTATGAGAGCTGAAAATGGATCAGTATGTATTCTGGACATTGACTTCTGAACTAGCCTAAAGGAGTGAAGCATAAGAACAGAAATCCAAAACAGTCGTGAAAACAGGAGCAGATGAAATTAAAAATAAAAACGTTTAAGAAATCAATAAAAATATAAATAAATCAGAATAAGCTATAATGTTAACTACTGCTCTCTATGAGAGCTGAAAATAGAATGACAAAATATGACTGGCTGAAAGATACAAGAAAATATTTCGAAATGGCAAATCAAAGCCTACTTTGCTTGAACTTAGCTTATGAACTGTCATTTTAATGCCTACTAAGTTTATAGTTTTGAATTCCGACATAATTTTATACCATTCAAAATATGGTGTATAAATTCATCATGAAGATATATACAAGATATACATAACCAACACGACGAAGAGAGTCGATATTCTTAGTCAATGCCAGCCTGTTCGTCAGTTTCAATTTCAACATCTAAGAAGTCAAAAGCGATAGGGATGTCACACAAACTCTAAAGATTTTGTGTTGTTTTGGTGTTTTGCCGATTCGCCGTTGACTATTTCCCTATATGCACTAGTCTCTACATGTGACAATCCGACTTGGCGTTGCTTTGCACATTATAGCTCGTTTGCTTTGTTATTTCTTTGAAACTGAGAGTGGCTGTGCCGCGGCTCATAACAATAAATCCGTTGACAACACACAATCAACCTGACATAATTTCTTACTTGCATCAGCATAGGTCATTCAAGCTGTGATAAACACACGCTCCTACAAAACGTATTAGCATCTTTCCGTCACGTTCCACAAATTTCAATAATTATTCATGAAAATGTAAGCTTTCACACAATTATTTGCAAATATCACCCGTCCGCTTTTGAAGTGAACTTTTCGCTTATCCCAAACTCTCCTTGTTTTATGTTTCCTTCAAAATCTTGTATTTGCCTTCATTAAAACTCTCAAATATCCACAGCTTTGTGAAACTTTCTATTCTATGCAATTGCGCCCAGCAATAAGTTTTCTATAAATCCGTAACTATGCCGGCAACCCCAATTATGCTCGAGTAAATACATAGTCAATCTCTCACTTTCCAGCCAGCTTCAACATGGGATCCTCCGTTTTGTGATTCTCAGCCAAAAAATGTGAAAAACTTAAACAACGCTGACATATTTCCCCAGATGCCTTCAAACTTTTATGCCAACTCCAACTTTCGGCCAAAAAAAGTCTTTTGAGCAAAAGCCATACAAAAATGTTATGTCAACGCAGCAGCATCGTGTTGTACGAGTGAGTACCCGGCCTGCTTGTCGCCCCTTTTGCCTGCGCGCCCCTCAAAAAAGGCATTTTCATTTCGTGTTTAATGAAAAATGTCAAATAAAAGTGCCCAGAACAGAACAGAAGAAGAAACTCGGCAAATTGCAAAGCTTTGTGCAATAGTTTTCAGCAAAAAGCAGAAAGCAGGTAGAAAATGAGTAGCTCCTGGCCCAGCCCTGCGTTTGCAAGTGGCTGCCACCTCAGCCTCAGTACACTGTGTGTCGTTACCTTTCTCAGCATGCCAATAAAAACGGCAAACAAAGCAAAATGAAAGGTTGGTAGCCACTTTAGACAGAAACGGGCACACTAATTACTATTTATTTCAAACGAAAATTGCTAACGAGCAAAAGATATTACCATGACTATAATAATCAACAGTAAAGGGTGAGCAGGGACCATTCGTCGTCCATCCAGCGCCACACCTCCCCCCGCCCGTTAGAAGAAATTATTATTTTTTATGATTATTTAAATTACGCGCCAGGCAAAAGCCAAGGCAAAGGAATGCTGGCTGCAATTTACAAAAGACAGGCCACTTGGCAGCTCTTGCAGCTCTTTGGAACTCTTGGAGCACTGGCTGCTGCCTGCCTGCCTGCCTTCTCTAATAGTTTTCATCAGAGTCTGTGGAGTGGCCTGAAGCTTTTAGTGCAATTGGCTGCCAGCTTGTTTAATGATCATTAAATACGGTGCAAGACGACACACACATACATGCACACACACACACACACAGACACATGCGAGGCGAAACGGCAAAGGCAGAGCTGCAGCTACTTTGGTTCTGTATAGCTATACAGTTTTGATTCAAACCGCTCTTGACCAGGCCTTAATAAATGAGCACAGGTAGCACCAGCAGCAGCGGTAGGGACTGCAGTCAGTCCTCTGACTCCCAGACTCGTTTTTATAGCCACAACGCTTGTGCCTCGAAGGCAAGTAGCCAGGCCAAGTGCTTCGACTCACTCTAATTAGTCAATTTTTTATACTCTTTCAAAGCCAAAGCATCTTCTGCAGCTTAAATAAAGTTTAGTTAAGTTTGATATCAGCTTTATGTAAGTCGTGCAAAGCCAACAAGAAATCTGGCAAAAGAACCAAACGATTAGAGAAGAGCTTAAGTATGAAAATATGAGAAATGCTTCGTTTGCAAATGAGCCGAGTTATAGGGGAAAAATATATGGGGCGCCCGAGCAGGGTCTTAACAATAACAAACTTCATCCAAGGTCAGACGGGTCGAGTAGGGACTTAATCGAACAAACTTAAAATAAGGTTAATTGCTAGCAATATCTGACGCCCGAGCAGGGACTCATCTTACCAGGTTTAAATTATGGTAAAAGCCTTGTACAATTGCAAGAAATGTCTGGCCCTTGAGTAAGGGACTCAATCTAATAAGCTTCAGCTAAAGTCAGAAACAGTCGACCCGTGTGCATAATTGCAGAAAATATTTGGCGCCCGAGCAGGGACTCAATCTTAAATCCCTATACAAAAAAATGTATAAAAATTTTACATCAATTAAAAATTGACGAAAATTCTACAGCAATCGTAGATCATAGAATCATGGTCTTAAATTAAAAACTTTTAGTTAAACTAACAAAATTTTCAATAAAATTTCATCATTTAATTGCAAAAAACTGCATTGACAAGGTAATGTCAATGCATTCTCTTCATACAAGTCTGTTTCCAGTCTAAGGCTCCACTAGGGTATTGAAAATTCGACTGTCCAATTTGGGCTGTTCATTCTGGTTTTTTACTCAATTAAATCAGCTGCTGGGTGAAGGGGTGGCAATGAAGGGAGAAACTGAAGAGCAGCCAGGGCACTCGAGTAAGCAAATGATGTGCAGTAATTAGTGGATCCCATATATATATATATAATTTGCCTTCAGCTTTGGGGACTTCAACTCGACTCCACTCCACTCCACTCCACCTCACTCGACTCGACGCTCCTCCTCAGTGCCGAGATAAATAATAATTTTTTTTGTAGCCCGGCCTGGGCAATTTTTTATGCGCCACGACAGCCGCAAGAAGGATGACAGGTGCAGTGACAACCACACACACACACACACGCACACACATGCACAGAAACAACACACACATGTAAAGACACACACTTGCTTATTGCAAATACAAGTTGCATACATGTCATACACGTTTCTCGGTGCACATTTATAATCAAGGCAGCAACCGCAGAGCAACAACAGCAACAACAACAACAGCAACAACAACATCAGCTACAAATACGCATTACATTGTGTGGATGGATGATGAAGCATCTTCAAGTGCGCATCGATGATGGCGCTGGATGGCAATGGAAATGGGTGGAAGGCCAATGATGCGAGGCAAAGCGATGCAATGCCCGGTAGCCTGTAGAGTGTGGTAGTTGATGTTGGACGTTGGATGCTGGATGCTGGATGCTGTTGCTGGGAGCAGCTTGTAGCTGCTAAATGAAAACATACATTGCGGTCGGTTTGCGATCTTGAATCTGTGGTAAGCGGCTAAGCGAAAAGAAATTGTGTCATGCATAGTGGTCTGAACTATACAAAAACTGACTGAATGGCAGCCAATGTGCTTGAATTGATTTAGAAAAATTAATTAATAAATTCAAATCAATTAAATACACTATATCTTCTGCTTCGAATGAATAATGATTATTCATACTTTTCTAATCATTTCGCATGCAGAATGTGAAAGCTAATTAGGTGAAGGGAAGTATTCTCGTTCTACAAATTAAACCATTGTGAATGAAAAGGTAAATATGAAAGAACGGCTTGAACAGAATGAAGCTAAATTGAATTGGGAATACATAGGCGCACATCTGTTACCGCATGTTAGGTAGAATGAACAAATGCTAATTAATGGTTTTAACACACACACAACACAACAGAACACAACACAACACAATTTGTAATTAGCTAGATGAGTTGGCCAAAATGATGATGTGATGACTTTGCTAATCCTTTCACTTTAGTTTTTATTTCTGAAAAGTCATTGCATTTCGTAATTGAAATTGAAACGAACAGCCAGCTGTCTGCCCCCTCCCACACACACACACACACACACACACACACAGCACCAGCACGGAAATTACATTTTCGGCAAGGAAATATGTATATATAAATTATCTTTAGATCTCTAAAGCCTTTTACCTGAGTGTAAAATTGTTGGTAAGAAGCGTAATTAGCTTAATGAATATTTTTCTGAGGTATTTTTGCAGAGGAAATGAGTTACGTTAAAAGCTTTTAGGGGCAAATATTTTTACACAATTAGTAATTGTTACAGTTTCAAAGACAGCTGGCTTTAATTTAAAAGCAGGGCTCGTCAGCTCAGAACCGAATCGGCTTTTTACATACATGAGAGCCGAAGGCACGCCGAAGTCTGAGCTGAGATAACTGTCATTCGCCAGGCAACTGTGCTGAGAAGGAATACGGTTTACGCTGCGAAGTTTTCTGTGAGGATTTTGCGAAATTGCTGAATGATTTGCGAAAATATATATGGAAGACCTAGTTAAACCATATAAAGCTATAAAACACATATTACTTGTATGCATTTTCGTTCAGTCTCTGCAAAAGACAAACTCACCAATGAGATCTGTTTTAAAACCACATAGCTTCTTCTATGTTCACCTTCAATCTTCCCAGTTTTCCTTCTCTAAAAACATTTTCACACCTATTACACTTTTCTTCTAATCTTTAACTTTTAATCTCTGAAGCAAATCCCCATTAATAGATCTCTCGCTTAGGTTTTCTCACTTCTTGGAAAACACTTTTCCTAACCGATTACTTTGAATTTTGTAACAATCTTGTTCCACTGTTGCCTATGAAGAAAAAAAGAGGCATCCTCATCAATGTCGTAGTGGTTGTGTCTTTGGCATAGCCAGCAGACAGAGCCAGAATCTAACCAGTCGCAATCCCATTCTCAGACCAGCTTCTTTCTATACACCCTTCTCCCATGCCACTCTCCTCTTCAATCTACGAATCATGCAATGATGAAAACCATGGACAAAGTCTTTGACTTGTATTCACTTTTTGTAGCTGCCGTCGCTTCTCTTATCTTTCTTGTTGCGTTTTTTTTTTCCTTTGCTTTTCTTTTTTTCTGCTGCTGCTGTGCCGCTTGGTGCTTGGCGCTTGGAACGCTGCCTTTATGCCCATTCACCAGCAGCACCAGCAGCAGCAGCAGTGCATCTTTTTGCTTCCTCCAATGTTCAATGTCCAATGTTTCCGTCCTTGCCGTCTGCTTTTGTGTAAAAGCGACTAATGTGTCTACGGAAGCCATTTCGTGCCTTTTAGCACTGCTCTTCAGTGAGGCTGAGGCTGAGGCTGAGTCTGAATCAGAGTCGGACACAGAGGCCAATTCCAGTTCAGCAGGTCCAGGCCCATCTTTAAGTATGTTTTCCTTGAGACAAAAAAAAAAGGAGCACAAAAAGTTTAGTTAATATGCCAAGTAATAATATTATACGAGTACGAAGACGAATGCCAAGCTCGCTGTTGTAGTACTTATGAATGTCGTTTATGTAACATGCTGTGCATGGGCATAGAGATGACAACGGTGTGCTGATGTGACACGAATGTACATAATTGACGAAACACACGATCACAAAGGCTCTTTCCATGTGATTACACTTTGAAATGTATATAGAAAACCCGAAGAATCATCCACAAAACAACTCAATTAAGAAACATTAAGCGTAACTCATCGCATAATTCCATCTGTCAATGCTTTTTAAATTCGATTTCAAAATCAAATAAACACGTGGGCATCTCCAATCTTGAAGCTGAAAGCAGGGGAACCTGCCGGACCTGCCCTCGAAAGCTAAAATTGGCTTGAATTTTACGGCTGCTGCTGCTGTTACTGACAACAACAACAATAACAACAACAACAGCAGCAATGATGATGACGATTGGCCTCGGTCTGTATTTAAGCGACATCATTCATCTGGCCGCCCATCAACAGCAGAAGCAGCTGAAGCAGCGGCAACAAAATCAACAACACAAGAATAAGCTGGAGAACCTTGGACACTCCTGGCTGCTGCACAATGCCAATGACGACGATGACGATGACGATGACGAAGACGAAGACGATGAAGATGACGACCGACGCCTGACAATGATGAAGTTGATGACGATGATGATGACGACAGCAATAATAATAACAAACAACAATAACAAGAACAGCAACAACCGACAATAAGGGGCAGGCTGGCAGCGGCCATCAGACAAGGAAGCAAGGGCCCTTTGGTCTGGTCTGCCTCTGCCTGTGGCTCAGGCCTGGTCTGGTCTGGTCTGGTCTGGCCGGGTCTGGATGTACTACAAAGTACAAGTCCACATAATTATAATCAACGTCATTTAACGTTGCCGGCCGTCACTCAGCGCCATCTACAACATCTCCAACAGCAACAACTTGTAAAGCTACCCATCAAGCTGATTGTTGTTGGTGTTGTGTATCTTTCGAATACATTTTTGATAACAGAATAAAAAGGCATAAGGCATAATAACTTTGTCATTTGGTTGGCAATGGGCCTAAATGGAAGGAAGCAACCATCAAAATGTATACATAAAAGCTTACCAGATGTGGCAAATAAAAGGCAAAGAATATATATCTCAATCTTGAAATGGTCCTTAATGTTTCTTGAAGTTTTGGAAAAAACTTCAGTTGGTGTTTTAGTTTTAGAAAATATTTGTAATTTCTTTGATACAAAAAGTTTAGTTTTAGAATTACCCAAGAGCTTAAGAACACAATTAGAAATATTTCTAATATTTTCTTAATTCGGGAAAGTCTACATTTTCTTCATTCAAATCGAAATGAAAAAGTCTAAAGCTTTTCTCTTTGCAAAGGGCATTTCGACTTCGATTTTGGATTAACTAATTATTGTTGTTGCCTCTTCTCTAGTTTCTTGTTTCGTTGTTTCGTTTGCCTTACGTTTGTTGACCTTTATCAACTTCAACACGCGACTAAGCGCTTAAAATTGGCGCAAATACAAAAAGTGTATATAGTCTGAGGTATTCTCAAAATTGTATCTTTCCCTCTCGCTCACACACACGTACGTTTTTTGAAGTGAGTGTGAGTGTATCTACGAGTTGTATAACACCGGAAGTGCGCTATTTATAACAAATTGCCGCCCGTTTGACATTTAACAAAAAACGCCAACAACGACAACACATTAAAGATTTAAGCCGGGGCGGTACAGAGCTCTGGAGGCGTTGCCCAGACGTCACTCACTGCGCACTTTCGGCTTGTAATCAAATGTAACCGCACACCAAATATGCACAGACAGTTTTGGCGGATCCAGCAAAAGGAAGCAGTCCAGCAGCAGGACCCTCCTCAGTAAACGGCTAAGCCATGGCCATTTAATACAATAAATCCCCAGTTTTGGCGTATCCAAAGTGAGTGAATGATTTGACTCTCGTCTGAGTTGGAGTCGGGGTCGGGGTCGCGGTCGGGTTCACTTTACGCGACCTTCTTCATTAAAATTATGACAAGCTGTAATTATCTTCGATTTGCTTTGACCAAACGCACTAATTGCGTGTGAGAGACAACAGAGAGCGATATTTGAGACAGATGGGCGATAGATAACACAGCCAAACCGAACTGGACTGGACTGAAACTGAACTGAAGTGAAACCACAAAACAATGAGTTACTGCGAGCCCTAAATTAGTCAGCAATGGCAACGTGACGAACCCAGTTTAGTCATCCGGACAGAATGAAGACTTTTCTGAGTCAGAATGTGTTAAATGCTGCTTCGAAATCCAAGAAATATATGTATATAATATAACTATTTTTCATTCATATTAATGGTCTGTGAGGAAGGCTTTGTTTGCCTAAAGAATATTGCTAATTGCCAAGCTATTAGTCAACATTTAAAGTATTTGCCCGGGGAGCGGAAATCGGATTTGGTTTTCAAGAAGAAGATCGACATTCTTAATAGCATATATTTATCTATTGTATGGCTAGATATGTATTTGTTTCTGTGTTGTAGCTAAATAGTAATCTTCTAGTTTAATAAGCAAATATATCAACTGTAATTTCCACAAATATGTAAAACTGACATAAACAAAATATAATTGCTTTTCCTATTATAATAAAACCCCATTTCCATTTTCAAACTGTTTCTGCTCATTGCCTATTTAAACTTTAAACACAGTTTTGCTCATTTGATTATAATATTTCTTTTTTAAATCCGCCTCTTCTTTATCACAAGTCTGAGCATTCTCATTCACTGTTCTGTTACACTATATCTACCGTAGTCCCTTCGTCGCCAGACAACATCTTCTTGAGAAACTGCGTGACGAGGCTAATTAACGCTACTGAAAGAAATTGTTGACGAACTCGACAGAAATTGAACTACAAGTAACTTGAGAAGGCAACCTACTATATGTTTGTATCTCATAGATACCGGTTCATAATTTATGTAATTATATGCGTTTAAACATTGCAGCACGAAAGTCAAGCGGAGTAGGAAGAAAACCCCAAAGAAGTTGCGTCTTTTTTAGCTATTATAGTCCGACATCAAATTATGGCAATTATATAATTCTTCCTTTCCTTTACTTTACTTTACTTGCAGGCAGCAGGCAGCAGGCACATCCGCTACGGCCAGTAACAGCATCAAGGGAGCTGAAGTTGAAGTCAAGCTTAGCTTGGTTGCTTTGTTTGTGTGACAAGCGCAACTAATGAGCAACAAGAGCCGCAGCAGCAACAGCAGCAGCAACAGCAGCAACAACAGCAACAACAGCAAAAGTAACAGCAACAGCAACAACAAATCGGAAACAGGAAGCAGTGAATGAAAGTAAAACTGCTTTGGCCTGGCCATTATTATCATTAGTAAATAATCGTAACTGTGATAGCACCCAAAGAAGAAACACAGATACAAAAATCTAAACAGTTGCTGTTGTGCGTAATTACATTTTTGTTCTAGTTCTCCAGTTCAGATTTCGTTGTTGTTATAATTTTTGCTGTGCTCCAAGTTAATAAATGTGGAGACGAAACATTTGCTAAAGCCAAGCAGCCAAGTAAACTCGCACAAAATGGCCAACAAAATGAGACAGCCAACATCGCCAGCAACATCAGCATCAGCAACAGCAACACACACGACGACAGCAACAGCAGCAGGAGCAGCAGCAGCAGCGGCATCAACAGCCACAGCAGCAACACAAATCGTCACGCATTCAAGTTCAAGGCGGTCATCGTTAATCACATGTTTTATATCCTGCCACACGTTAAGCTTGCCCCCGCTGTTGTTGTTGCTGCTGGGTTTATTGCTGGCCAGCCTCGGCCATGTGCAGGCAACCAGCAAGCTGACCAATCGCAGCAGCAACAGCAGTAACAACTCAACAGGCGCCGCTACAGCAGCAGCAGCAGCGAATACACCCGTTTGGGATCATGCCATCGATTTGAATGAGGATTTTCGCATACAATGGCAAATCATTAATCAGGATATAACATTTGAAATACAAGCACGTACATTAGGTTATGTCGGCTTTGGATTCTCGCCCGATGGCAATCTGGCTGGCTCCGATATGGCCATCGGTTGGGTGGACAAGGGTCAAACCTATTTTCAGGTGAGTGAAGAAGAGCCTAGCGGGGAAAATGGTATAAGGGAAACAAAAGCGAAGCAGCAACGATTTTTCATTCCACTGGCTTTTACATTTTCATTTTCCAATGCGTGCGACGGCGGCCGGAAATTAAGGCCAAGCGACTACTAGATTAAATGAAAAGTTGTCGCCCTAATATCAGGCAATTTATTTTGCACGTCCCCGCCGTAACCCCTCCGCCCCCTGCCCTGTCTTCAATGCAAACATTTTGATAAATATTAAAAGAATGTTCTACACATAAAAAAGAAACACAAGCAAGAAAATACATTTTGCCACTCAACTTCTCTAGTAATTAATTTGTACAGCAGGACAAAAACGAAGGAACTGAATAAGCGAAGGCCATCAGGGGGAAAGGAAAGGAAAATGTGTGTGTGTGTGTGTGTGTAGAGTCTCGCCTCTTTACTGGGAGTACACGGCGTATGAATAATGACAGAGTCATTTGTAGAAAATGCTGGCAGGTTTCTGTTTGTTTTTTTTTTATTTGAATTGAAGTTAACTTGAAGGTTTTTTTCACTCTACTTTGCTGATGATGAGTTAGCCAACGTAAATGGACACTACAGAAGTTTGTAACTTGAAATGTCATTAAGAAGAAAACTTCTAGAATCGAGTTAGAAGATTTCTAGTTAATTTAAGAGACACCTTTTGTGTTCAAGATATAAGGAAGCTTCTTCGACACCATGAAGTTCATATAGCTGAGGATGAAAGTACTTCTATTATCTAAATGTCAATCAAATGTATAACTATCATTGGATAGATCAATTGAGAAAGCGTTTGAAAAGTGGAATTTTGCAATTTTGAAACGAATTGTCTCTTCAAGAATCTTTTATTCTAAGGAGCAAGTTAAGGACTATTGTTCTTACAAGGAGCAGAGATCGTAGTTAAGTTCTGTAAAGGAAGAAGTGATTCTTTCATTATGATTTTGGTTAGATCCTTATTATATATATACAACATTTTGTGTCGTGACTAACTGCTCGATTGTCTGACAAATCGACATTAGCTTGCAGTCCAAACCATAAGAGGTAGAAGGCTGAAATTGTCATACAAATTCATTCATTATGCTCATAGCTCTTATAAGGAACAGAGATCGTAGTTCATTTCTGTAGATGAAGAAGAGCTTGTCTCATCATTTTGGTTACATCGTAACTCTATATATACAAAATTTTGTGTTCTAACTAACTGATTGACTGACTGACGATTGGAGAACAACTTACAGTGCAAACCATCAGTGGTAAGTGGCTGAAATTGTCATAAAACTCTATTCACTATGCTACAGGAGAGCACTGGGAAACCGATTCCGATTGGTTCAAAGTCAGTGTGAAAGTTTGTATGTAAATAAATTTATTTGATTCCAATAGTATGATAGAAGAATTTGAAAAGTCTGCAATTGCTGCAATCACTACGACAACTAAGTTAGGTATCTAGATACCTTATAGCAGACGCCTTTATAGAAAAAAGGAATTTGTTGCGGGTCCAAATAAACACCAAAAAGATAACATTTTTCCACACAGGTTGCAAATGATAGCCCCATATATATATGACAGTTAGGTATCTATTTCAAAGCCCTTTTGATCAGCCTTCACAACGATTCGTAAGTGGAAACCCTAGTTAACCCAGTTCCAAGGAACTCTCTTCCTAAATATAAATTTCATACGACCTGCGCTGTATTTCTTTTCACATTATCATGCTGAATTTCTTACAAATTTGTATACAAATTCCCTTCTGAACTGGTCGCCCACAGCATAACTAGTTGAGGTATGAATGTCACCGTCTTTGCGAGTTTTATATTTTTGGCAACGCCTTCACGAAACGACGTCATTTGGCTAGAGTCCTTGTGGGCTGCGAGTGCGTGGGGTATCAAGTGAGTTGCCGCCGCCTTGCTGGAAATAAATAGGAGTCGTCAGTGCAAAGTGTCTAATGAAATGCGAGTATTGCGTGCTGTGGTTGCGTAGCTCTTCTTTTTTCCCTTGGTTTTCCTGTTCCTGCCGGGATATGCCAGCGAGCCGGAATGGGGGGCCAATTGTGTACGTTGGGGGCCTGACACAAACAGAAGCTTGGTGGTTTTTTTTCCTTGCCTGCGTTTTGTTATTGTTGTTGTCGGGACGTGTGATTTAATGATTTTCGAGGCAGCAATGTCACCCACACTCACACACACACACACACACACACACGCACACAGACACAAAGGCGTGTATACAAATGTTATTGTTGTTGAATGTTAAATACCAGATACATTAATATGTCTGAATGTCTGACTGTCTGTCTGAATGTCTGGCTGTTTATTTGTTTGTGTGACGGTGTTAATTTCACATCTTGACGTGTCGTTGGTAATTGCGAGTCTCGTTGACTTGCGTTCAAATTGTACACCATCACCATATCCACCGTATCCACATAATGACTCGTGACTGTGTTGCCCCAAACCTCCCGCCGACCACCCGCCTGTGGGTCTGTCTTTTTGTGGGACTGTGGGACGTTCAACTAAAACCACTTCCAGCTCGCACTCGCACTCGCACATCACAATCACTTCACAACCTCACCTCAGGCTTTTGTCTGTGGCGCTGATTTGTCAAAAGGCTCCACACCCACACACCCACCACTCATGCCAAATATGTCAAAGGTTAATTAGAATTGAAATAGATATGCCTATTAATACATTAATTAAGTGTTGAAGTGTAAGTAAAAGTCAAAGCCAAAGCCAAGACCAAAGTGAATATCAATTGTCCATTGTTTTGTTTATTCAAGCCTCGGGGACGACTCTTTTGTATGTGCTTGTATGTGTGTGTATGCGTTAGTGTGTGTGGATTAATTTCATAGAAATTTCTTAATTATCTAATGGTTTAATGGTCATAATTGTACAATTTATGCAATTACCTTTTGCATTATTCAATATTTATGTATTGGTCGCTTGTGCTCGCTAATTGGCTAATTTTTGAAATGCTTTTGGCCAAAAAAAAAAAAAATTTGCGGGTCGGGGTTTGGCCGGCAGCAAAATATTATGATCTGGCTTTATTTTATGGCCTCTGGCATTTATGGAATTTTCATTTAAATTCAAGACACAAGACACAAAACATGAAACCCAAAACATTTGCCAAGCACTCACACAAGAAATATTCTCCATAAAAAAAGTTGAGTAATTGTTGAATTGACTTTAAGAGGGGCCAACACAAAGAGAGACGTCTTCCTCTTCTTGTTCGACCATGATAGCCTGAGCCTGTCAAGAGTTTTATCTAAAGTGTCAGCCCAAGGGCGAAATGTATATAAGCATCTAGAGAGAGAGAGAGAGAGAGAGTGTGTGTAAGCCGGGGAGGGAGAGAGAATCCAGTTTGGCATTTTGGCAGTCGCCCGAATAAGAAAAAGACATTGACATAGTTCTCATTAGATTCGAACAATGTGTGGGAATTTTGCATTTTGGATAACATTTTGTCGCTTGGCGTGGCTTAAATTCTTGGCATGTGAGCAGTTTTTTGTAGAGCGATTGAATAAAGAACATTCAATTTGAGTAATAGTCAAGAATTATATTGAAAACGATTGGAAGTTTTAAATCAAAGCTAAGCTTCCCACTCAAGCTCCCTATATCAATTACCAAACCAAATTTACCAATTAAACTTTGGTTTCTCCCACTTTCACACCGGTTTTCTCTTGCACCTCAACAACATTAACATTTGACTAAAGTTGACATTTAAAACATTCCCAGCAACGCCCTCAAAAGTGTGTGTGTGTGTGTGTGTGTGTAACTCAATAACTCAAAACCTCTTAGCACTGACCTAACAGTTCTAGGCATTCCACTAGTCGAAATTTACTTTCACCCACTAAAGACAGGCAGCTACAGCTAAGCGCCCGTTTTCAAAGCTGACATAATAGTCAAGCGGTGAGGAGGAGGAGAAGGAGGATAAGCGACAGTTGAGGTAAACGGCTGGGGTTTGGCCTATTAGTCGGTCATTATTTGTAGATACTTTTGTGATAAGCAGTCCAAAAGAGCCGCTAACGATGACGATGCCAACAAACACAACAACACCGACAACAACAACAAGGCCACACCTAAGACAACGACAGCAAAACAACAAATTTCATGTAATTTATTTTCAACTTTTATTACCAACACAAGGCCGCGGCTAGAAAAGGGGGTAAGGAGCGCTTATCAAAATTTTAATTAATACGCATCTGAGAAAACTTTTTGAACGCTTTTCAGCCCTAAAGCAGAGCTCAGAGCTGAGAGCTCGCTGCTCTGACGTTAATTAGTGCCAACCAAAGTGGCGACTTTGTTGCACTTGCCATCACTGAATCCCCCGGCGGCTAAGAGAATAACAACAAGCCACAACAAGCCATTAGCTACAAGAGGCGATTAGTATCTTAAAAGTACTTAAAAGGTCATTACACTGGGCCCCCGATAAAGCTCGAGCTAAGCGCAAAAGCGAGAGCTGAAAACTGAAAACTGAAAAAAACTTAGCCGAGCGACTAATTATTTAATTTCAAGTTTTAAGTATGCTGCGAAGCAAACCAAAACTCTAACTCTAGCTGTCTGCTGTCGGACCTAAGGCTATTTAACCATAGTCCAGTCGCATATGCCAGACTGAGTGATACTCTCTACTGGCATTGTTTAAACACAAACACAGTCAAACATTTGCACAAACGTCATAGACTCTCCTAGCCTTTGGCATAGCCATGGCAGTATATTAAAGAGCTTGGGGCTGTCCATAAAAACCTTAACCCATTAAGCGCAGAGATAACAGATCCATTATAGAAGAATTACGAGTACGCAACATCAACGCAGCGCCACATCAACCACACACATCTCCTCTGCAAGTTCCCCAACACCCCAACATTGCCATCAACATCAACATCGCCGTTCACCATCGTCGTCATCTTTCGCTAATGACCATCGATGTCGAATGTTTTGTGGCTTGACGCTTCGCATAGTACATCACTCAACTCAACTCAACTCGAACTCAGGCACAACTGCGGTGAGGTATGGCAGATAGATATAGAGATGGAGTTGAAGATGCGGTTAGGGATGGGGATGGGGATGGGGATGGGTATGAGAAGATGCCATATCTATTCACTATCCAGCTGGTTTGACTCATTTTCAAGTGGTTACGCTGCACAAAAACAACTAAAAATTACAAAGCAAAGCAGGGAGGAAATAAAAACAATACTTGACGAAGCAACGAAGCGAAAAATACTCTTGAAGAGTTACAGCTAGCTGGAATGAGCTTGAAAGGAACTTTATTAAATTTGTTAGCTATATTTTTCTTTAGCAATTTTTGTATAAAATTAGTTGAATTTAAACTTGTTTATTAGTGACAAAAGCAGTCTCATAAGCATAACTATTCTTAGTCGCTTCGACAGCTTAGAATACTCAAATGATTCCAAATTGAATGTTGAGCAAAAGGAAAAAGATTGAAAGATTGCAGCTGATATATAAACAGTCTGGGATTATGTATGGGATTTTTATTAATCACAGATTGAGCAACATAAATCCGACGGACTACTAATACATTATGAGCTAGCAAAGCAAATCAAAGTTTCTCCCTGACGACCTTGAGCTATATACATGATCTTTGTACTCAGAGAGCGAGTGTATGTGAGACTTTGGATAGCAAATTCTATTCCGTATAAAGAATTTTCCCCGTTGAAAAGTTGTAGTTTTTCATATTTGTCTTTCTTGTTCAATTAAATTGTGTTATATGATTTGTTCTATAATAATCAAAGAAACCTAATCGAAGAGGCGAAAAAACGGTAACGACTTCTTGAAAAAGTAATAACATAATATTGACCTTCATTTAGTGTTCAGTTGATTTTGATATATCTGTTATTTTGCCGTATTCCATTTCCCGTATTTCCTACCTGTCTAAAAAGTCAAACAAAGCCAATGAAATCCTCATTAATTTATCAAAGAAGCAGAAAAACTAACCTCAAAGTTAGCTAGCGCAACAGGACCCAATCAGGATGCTTCCTTTCACACGGCTTTCTTCAACTTTATGAGCTATCATCGCATTAGATGCATAAATGAAGAGATCTTTAGGTTTCCCAGAGATCTGCAAAATTTTCAATCATCCTCAACAGCATCGCCACATGCTCTTAATGAGTTTTCCGAACTAAACTTATATGTTTTTTTTTCTGCCAACGTCATCACAAACTCATTATACCCTCCAAAGCACACACACACTCTCTCACAAAGTTATCGACAATGAAAAAGCAGCATTTTGGCAACCTTTTGAACTTTCCTGTGGCCTGTCCGGCATGACGTGCGCGTTTTTTTGTACGCACTTTTTTTTTTGGTTCCGCATTCGTGTACTTGTGTCTAGCAGATAAATTGTAGCCGTAACATTAGCACGTTGTTCTATTTGGACGCACTGCGCTGTTAATTATAAGCGAATGATTAATTATGGCAGTAAGAGCAAACCGACCCCCTAATATCCCTAACCAAATCCATCGCCAGCTTCAGCTGCTCATCTGGGGTCAGTTTTGTAAGCGGTGTTCGGTTTGGTTTGGCTTTCAGAGTTCTCCCTTGATTGGCATATGAGTAATGAGCTTTTTGTTTCTTGTTTTTTATGATGTCCATGACATGCGAACATTGAAATATCGGAACTTTGGGATCTATATCTGTGTATTCGTCTGTCTCTCTGTCTGTCTTGTCTGCATTGAGTACATTTGTGTGAAATTGTTTTGTTGTTGTTTCATTTCATTTACAACCCACACACACACATTTTATACCACATGGATGAAGCACTCCCTACGCAGCTAAACGGCTTGCATGTCATCACTTGAGACGAGGTTTTTTCTTTCCAATTCGCTGTGGGGTTTTTATTCTTTTTTTTTTTTTGTTACTTTCTTATACTTTCTTCATTCGGTTCTCACAGCTGTTGGCGTGCTGCTCTGCGCAGCGCTTAGAATTCAATTAGTTTTTATAGACATTATCCAATTTGCTATTGTTGGGTGCGTGTTTCACAAATGTATCTCTAACTGTCGACGAAACGATTCGCGTGCTGAGCTCACAGCTCTGAAGAGGTTTTCTTGCTCGCATTCCTTCTCCAATCCCCCTGCTCCTCCTACTCCTCCTACTCATCTTTCTATAGCTACAATGGCCATCATCCATTTTATTCCATTGTTCCTCTAAGCACTATTTGTAGTTGTAGACAGCGGAAAAGTGGATTGGGAGCGGGAGCTTGAGCGGGGCGAGCCACCTACACTTCATAAATCATAAATACATGCCGGCAAATTATATAAAATGCGTTAGCCAACCCTCCTCCCTCTCATTCGCAATGCTCAGGCAAGCGTATAAATAATAGTTAAATTTTTCTCTATATTTTTTTCCTAGACGCATAAATATTTTGTTATTCAATTTTATGCTGTTTATTTGAGCTGCCTCTGGGCTTCTGTGCCATTATATGAGTGCGAGAAAAGCAAATTGCGTCAATTGTGCGAGAGCTAGCCAGCCTGTTATGAAGTCGATGGCTTAGTTTAAGATAATATTGTATAAGTGTTTGTCCCCTCTCTCCCCCTACCACTCCCCATCCACATTTCATACATATTGAGGCGCAATGCGCAGTGGATGATAATATTTAAGTAGGCGACATGAGCATTGAAGTGGATCTGTATGAATATTTATGGCAGAGCGTTTTATACCACTTACGACTTACGACATTGAATGGCATCCCAGATAAATAGCTGCTACTACTACAGTTTGTTTATCATATAAATATTAAATTCTTGATTCAATCCAAAGTACAGACTTCAGCACTATTAGAGAAATGTTCAGTTTAACATGCAAGCTTCACCTAATGATTTGTAATTCCTATTTCAACATTAAATAACCATTATACTGACATAAGCATGGCCTTAATCAACTTTATATTTAGCATTCTCTTTCATTATCAGCACATATTTCAGAGGCTTTAACCTGCCTCGCCCTCAAATGTCAACCTCTTTCCTCTAAGCGACTTAATGCCAAATGCACGCACACACACACACAGCCACTCATATTAATACACCCCACCATATAAGCCTCAAAGCTGGAACTGCACTTGTCTTGGTTTTGGCTTCAGTCTTGGGCTGCACTTAATGGGACTCAGCCTCATTCCCGAGTCCAAAGTCTCCTCCCTGTCACATTTTTAAATGCTCGCAACGCAGGCCAGCCCAACCCACGGCACTTTAACACCTACCTAAAACTCCCCAGTTGGACTCCCTGGCCGACAATCATTTTTCATGCTAAGCTCCAACGTCAACCATTTGGTTTATGGCCTTAATCCTTTTCTACATAAATGAAACGCTGCCCGAACTGAACCGACCAGCCTCAGCCTCAGCCTCAGTTTCT
Organism: Hirtodrosophila duncani; assembly: GCA_037043425.1. Classification (NCBI taxonomy): domain Eukaryota; kingdom Metazoa; phylum Arthropoda; class Insecta; order Diptera; family Drosophilidae; genus Hirtodrosophila; species Hirtodrosophila duncani. Next base: position 4,303,253 of record JBAMBM010000194.1, read on the forward strand.
GCCTCAGCCTCGAACCAGCCCAATGAAATGCGAGGCATTTCATCATTAGTCAGCGGCCGTTAATGCCCAGCCACACAGCTACTGGGTAAAGAGATTTTGAAGGAACGAGGCAGATGAAGATGCTTAGCATCAGTGCGGGGTGGGGAGGTGCTGAACGGGAAGCGGAGGCCTCTCATATTGATGCGTGTGCAACAGCAGCAGCAGCAGCAGCAGCAGCCGGAGAGCAACCTACACGTTTGTAAATAACTATAAATAAATACACAGGAAGAAAATATATATACTATGGAATAGGGCAGGTTATGATTTGATAGATGCGAGAAAAATACTTCTACTATATTTGCTGATTAGGTAGGAATATGTAGTTAAAGGTTTATAGAAAAAGTGGGGCCTGGCAACTCTGAAAGCTATTTCGAGATCTGCTATTCCAATCCCAGAGACCTTTTAGCTCAACCCACTGCAGCTTTCATTGGCATCTTTGATCATTGACTACTTTTACGTAATGAAACAACAAGAACTGCTAAGTGCCGTCTATTTTGTCTTAAATTTTATAGGTTTCTTTGTGACTTTTCTATGTCTAAATAAGATCTGTATAAGAAGTCTGATGAACTTCTGATGAAACTGAAATGTTAACCTCAAAATAATTACAACCTCATACGACATTTCGTTTGTGTTGCAATCTGAGTATTTTTTCGTTAACTGTATGTTTATTATATATTAATATTCCCCCCCTGCCTTAATCAAAAGAGTCCCATTCGCGTTGACTAAGTACTCAGGAAATGCCAAGGTTGTTGCACTCCATTCCCCCCACTCCAGGCGAGTTCATTCCACACTCGCAGCGTCCAGTGGCTTTTAATTAACACACAGCCCAGGCAGGGGGGATCATCATATTCACCATTACCATTACCACCATCATCATCGACATCGTCATAATCGCCATCCTCATCTCATCTCCTAGCAGCTCTCTCCCCTCGCAGCTCTATTCGGTTCTGTTCTTGTTCTTCTTTTGCTATTTTCAAATCAATTCCATGCAGTTTTTAATATACATGCCATGGGTCTATGACTATTGCCCATATCCACACAACTTTTGCCTATTTCCCTTTCCAATCTCCCGAGAATGATGTCATGCAGCGTTCATTTCACCCTGGCCCCCCCAACCCCTGGTGGCCGGCAGGCATAAATGCCACAGCGGGCGGCTGTTTAGCGCTTAATTAATGATGAATATAAAAATTGCCGCCATGTACTCGTATGAATGTGTAAGTAAGAGACTTCATAATACATATCCAAGTAATGGGAAATTGTAATAGCAAAACACAACTCCGACAACACAGCTCGAAGAGATGCAACACACGCACTTGCCTAGCGGAGGAACAGGAACTGGTGAAGGCGCAAAGATTAACTGCGATAGATAAAGATAGAGAGTTGTGCTGCTGCTGCTGCTGCTGCTGCCGCTGATGCTGAGGCTATGTTGTTTGTGGTTGGGCTCGGGCTCGGGCTCGTTTCGCCAATTCCACGATGTCATTTAACATTTTTGGCCAGCCAGGCCTTTCAAATATGAAAATCTATACATAAATATGCTTTCACGCAGAGCAAGCGTAAAAGGAGAAATGAAAGATATACCAGATACCGTTAGGGGGGCTGAGAGTTGAAATTTGTATGTGTGTGTATGGTGTGTGCGAGTGTGTCTCGTATCAGATGCAGATTCAGATACAACATTCATGGCATACATATTCTGCTTTTTCGCTGTTTTTGCTTGTTAAAGGTAGAGCTGGGGTATGTGATCGATGACACTATCGATATTAACGGTGGATTTATAGTGTGAAATATTTGAGATGTTTTGGACTTCAATGCTTCTTGAAAAGGGTTACAGAATTTGGTTAAATAGGAATGATATTGTGGAACAATTCATACTATACTTGTAGGTAGAATTTGAACACTTCATTTAGGGTCTAGCAGTTCTAGGATATTTGCAATTTGTGTTAATATTTCCATTGTCACAGTGCAAAAGAGTGACCTGAGATGAAAGCACACAAATGGAATCATTCATGGCTTAGTATAGAAGTTCATAGAATTGAAATTAACAACTTCAGACTAAAGATTCATTCATTCATATATTAATACAAAACTGATTCGAATTACAGAGCTTTTATATAATTACAACATGGAAATTTATGAATATCTTATGAGACCTTTCAGTGAGCAGTCACACTCATCCTATACAACATTCATGCAGGACTCTCACAGTGAATTCTCAACTTCACATATAAAAGAAATCATGTCAAAGTGTCAAAGCAAGTCGAGATTGGCTTATCCATCTTAAGGACATAAATTGAGATGATTTTATCTTATCCTCCACATTAAAGTTAATCACAGGAATTAAGAAAAACATGAATCGCTATTTCTAATGAATAAATGACTTCCAACTTTTCTTTCCTTTATCTTAACACACCCCAAAGTTCACATTTGCATATGATTGCATAGTCTCTGAACTCCTTATCCAATCCTGTATATACGTTTATTACCTACCTTATGCGTATCTTAAACTATTTAAATCACATCATACATAAATATTATCTTTATCTTTTATTTGGCTGGTCATGGCTATCTGTGCGGTCATTTCCATATCAACAAACTCAATTTATCTGCTTTGGCATAGAAATTTGCATCGTTGGCTTTGCATAGATATCACTTGTTTGTGTTTCTTTTCGGGCTGCCTGTTTCTTGTGCTGTTCCTCTCTTTTTTTGGCTTGTCTTATAATCAAAATGTGATTAGCCTGGCACCCAAAGCCACAACAGACGGTATGCGCTGCATTGGCCTGGGAAGATATGCGCAAAAAAACAAAGCAGCAGAAGAACATAAAGAGGAGCAGTAGGAGGGGGAGGAGGAGGAGGAGGCAAGGCTAACATACAAACACACTTAACGTGTAAACATGGCTAAAAGAGCGTTGACCATATTGGGTGCAGCTGTTTTTGTTGCTGTTTGATGCTGCTGATGCTGATGTTGTTGTTGTTGTTGTTGTTGTTGTTGTCGTACGCAGCTGAAAGACTCTCGACAACAGGTACTACAAACGACAACAGCAAACGGTACACGCTAATATGACTAGCGTAATGTTCGGGACCTGAGAGCTGAATCTGAGACACTGCTGGGTAAAGAAGATGCTACAAACCGGTTGGGACTGAGACTGGTCTCTGGACTCTACACATCCGAGTACCAATGTCTTTTGCTTATTCTCAACTCTGTGCACCGACACTATCAACATAATCAACAGGCAGGAACGTCACCAGGCAACAGCAAACCACATCACCAATTTCCAGTTCCCCCCGCGCCTTGTACCCAATAGCCCTCCCCATCTAGAGCTTGAGTTCAAGTCCTCTTCTAAGCCTTTTCAACGCTCATAAATTGTTGAACAGCATAAAATTTTTTGCAAACGCAATGCGAAAGGCATTGGAAAATGTTCGAGGCATGCAAGAGGCTAAGAAAATTATTGCTGTAGAGCTTTTCGAGTATGTTGGCCAACACAAAGAACACAAAAAAATAATAATAAAAACGAAGAAGTAGTGTTGCTTGCCATGTGGAGAGCTGAAGCTATAATACTCTTGCACCATATTTTATATTAACATATGCTGAATTATAAGAAAAAATTATATGAAACGTTAGTTTAATACTTGACATTTCAAGGGTTTTCCTTAATCTATTGATTACTGATTCCTTATTTTCTATATCATATAGTATATGAGGTGCCTTATGCCTTCTGATTTTGTGTTTTCAAATATCCCCTGACTGGTCTTAATTTCCATTATTTACCCCTGATTCTGAGCTGATTCAACTCATATAATCTATGCTTGGCTCACCTTATAATCGAACCCATCTACCCATCCCTGCAAGTGTATAAAAACGCCAAGAAGAATCTCTCGCATATAGCATACATATATAGCGGTACTTTAAGCAATTATCGTTGGTTACGTCGTTGAGAAGAATGAAGAAGACGAAGACGAAGACGAAGAAGATGCTAAAGCAAATATGCGCATTGTCCCGGGCAGAAGACAACGCACTAATAGCCCCACACAACCTCAGCCTGTGCTCAGTCGACTGCTGCTGGCTGGCCTCCTTTGGGGCAGGGCATTGGATGTGTGGCCAAGTCTGGCGGTTTCTGGCGGCTGTTTTGCGGCTTTGAGGTTTGCGTTATGTTATGGCCATGGCTATGGCCATGGCCATGGCGATGTGTAATAGATTATCCAAAATGCTGCTTAGGCCCATGACCAAGACGAAGACCAAAAGACACGACCAAGCAGGCAAACAACGGTTTATGTCACATGAATGTAATGAAATTAAATTTCTCTCCTTTACACACACACACAAGCACATGCACGCACATGTACACAAACACACACACACCCAAACGCTGGCAAAGATTATTAAATCTTGTCGACAGTTGAGAGCTCCATGCAATTTTGATATGTGTGCGATAATTTTAAAAGTCAACGCTGCCAGAAAGGCCAAGCCAAGCCATCCAAGCACCAAGCAGTCAAGCACATTCTCCCCTCTACCTCCAGCTCTTCTCTCCTCCACTCCACTTCTCTCCTCGCTCGTTCTCATCTCATCTGAAAATCTACGCAAGATTGTGCATCCAGTGTGCATATTTACTTCCTGTAATTGAGCATTTATGGCTTTTATGGCCTAACGGATTTGTCTGCAAGTCATCTTCTTAAGTCTCCCTCATCCATGCCATAATTGTTTTGGCTTTGGCTTTAAATTCTCTCTCTGCAATCTGTCACTGGCCTGCCCTGGCCTGAGCCAGAGCCTGAGCCTGTGACTGGTCCTGGTCCTGGGCCAAGTGCATTCTCAGCCAGCCAAGTCATGCATTTAAGTCTATTGATTATAAAGTTTATGCATAAATTGTAAATTGATTTAGGCAGTTAATTGATTTGCGACTGAAGCGGCTGTCAAAACTTTAAACTCACAAATGATGAATAATGGCATTGAGTCAAAACTGATTTTACGAAAGTTAACATAAATATCTAAGCGATATCGTCTTAGGCTGACAAAGTTTAGTTTAGTTTCTGCATAGTTTAGCCCATTTGCTTCCATTGAATGTGTCAACTCGAAAGGAGGGAAAATTGAGTTTGAAATTGTGTGTGTGTGTGTGTGCTCATATGTGTGGATTTCAATGAAGGAATTAGTAAATGTTTGTGCCGGATTGAAGAGGATAAGTTTAACTAGAGGAAAATTATATTCATATTTTGTATTAGAATTTGTCACATGAATTATCATTATTAAATTAGCCGACTGAAAAGCTTTGAAATCATTTTACAAATGAACTACAACGAGAGAAATATCATTCTTCATAAGGGTCCTACTATTTCTCCCTCGTATGAACTTTCCCCTAAGCTAAAATTAGTACTCCATGATATCATTGATTTCCCTTTTCACATTTATATACATTTGTCGTATCAAATATTAATATATGTATACTTATCATGGGTATTATGTTTCATTACTTTGAACTTTGATCAAATACTAGCCAAAGGACATGCTCTAAATCCATTTTACAAGTGCTACGACTCATACTTTTCCCAACTTATGTTTGACTTGGGCATTCAAGCGTCAGAAATCATTTCTAAAAAACTTGCTAATACATTTTGTCCACTTGTCCATTTGCTGGCCACCAAAATCACACAACTTTTTCTGTAAACTTTTGCCTCAAGCCACTTAAAAGGCGACCCAAGGAAAAGGAATGGGATTCATTCGCTACGAACTGAAAGCCAAACAAAGCTTGACCAGAAAGCGAAACCGAAGCGGCTGGCTTAGACAATGGGACCCAAAGGCGCACTTATGGCGGTCACAAATGCACACAAATCAAACTTTTTCCAAGAGCCACAGCAAATAGCCAGCCGGCTGAAGAACAATCAGATATCTTTGGTACTCGCTTAGTGGCTTATTCCCTTTTTTTTTTTTTGTATTTTTTTTTTTTTTTTTTAATAAAAAACCGTAACTAATGATGCCTAAATTCGCAATAAAAATGATGCTGTCCAAAAAATTTCCAGGCACAATATGGTCCATTAGTGTGTTTTTGTTGGGCTATTAGAAAAGCAGCAATGGGCCGCCGCCAACCGTCGCAATTTGAAACAATTTTAATAAAAAAGGCAAACATTGTGGAATGTATTTCTTTCTTTTTTTCTTCTTCTTAGCTTTATTGTGACAAATTTTAAGTAATTTCATTTTTATTTTTTTCCAAAAGTCAAAGAAAAAGAGGACTGAGCGACTGAGAGACTGAGAGAGGAATAATGTTGGCTTTCAAAGCTGCTTTGCTATGTATTTTTCATTTTGTTTTGAAGCGTAAAAAGTTGCTTCCGTCTCATTAAAGGCAGAAAAAATCTTTTTTAGCTTGACGAATTCCCAAAGCATTTATTTACACCTTCATTTTTTTTTTTTTTAGGGAAAGAATGAAATTCCTTTACCTCCTCCTGCCCCTCGTCCAAGCAACTTCCTAGCCGTTTGTTTTGCATTTGATAAAAGCCAAATCTGAAAGCCACATGGCTTTAGGCCCCGTCAAAGAAGGCAAAACGGAAAATACACCAATCAGTGTAAAAAACAGAAACAAAAACGAAAATAAGACAAAAACAAAGGGGCCAGGATAAGCAAGGTAGGGTAAAGGGAAAGGGAAAGGCGAAAAAATAATCAGAAAAGTAAAATCTGTGGGCGCCATATGCCATACGGACACACCCACAGAAACACACACACAGAAGCAGATAGACAGAAAACACATAAACACTGAAAAGGCTACAAAGAAATATATATCGTTTTAATACTCCGTAAGGCAAAGCCTACCGAGGAGTATACGAAATTTTTGAGACGGTTTAGCTATTTGTCTATAGCTAGGGCAAATATACCACTTAGAAAGCTAATGGAGCTGCTACTGGAAAGGGAATAATGAATGAATAAGAAAGCATTCCACTTGGCCGCTCATGTGCCATTTGAATTGATAAGTAATGTCATGGGGGTGCATAGAAACTAGTCCGCAATATTTGATTTGGAATAGCCGCTCCAAACCAAAAGTATATGCAAGATTACAGCTCAATCGGTAGGGGATAACTACTTAAAGATCCTTTTGCAAGCTCTTAAGAATCCTCAACTCCCTCTATCACATTCTATTATATGCGAAATGAATTTCAAAAGATTATAACAACAAGAAGATTATCTAGCTTATATTCCCTCATTTACTTATATCACATTCTATACATTGATCATGAATCTTTCCTCTAAAATATTATATATCTAAACCCCCTCACTGTAGAGTATTTCCCTGTCGCATACATTGCCCCACTTGAATTCTTACTCGTTACCTTTCGCAACCACTGAAATTATTATTGTTTTCAGTGTAGGCAAGGAACACAATAGCAATTCGAATTCGAATACGTATAACGAATAGGAAATCCAAACCAAACCTATGGCCATGGCAGCAATTGTGCTGAGCTTGGAAACTCCTTGAAAACCTATTGAAGCTATAAATCCTTTGTGTTTTCAATTTTTATTTTATTGCTCTCCATAGAGAGGCGGCGGGCAGCACAGGGGAGCCCCACCACATCAAGGTGAGCTGGCTGGGCAGAGCATTTTTGGGGCGTGACTCAGTCGAAAGAAAACAAGTATAACAGGCAGTCAACAGCAAGCGAAATGCACAAAAGTAAAATTTAAAAAGATACACAGCACACACAAAACACTTGAGTGGCGCTTTTGGGCCAGCAGAAAAGGAAGACAAGGGATGTCATGGCATGGGGATGTGGGGTGTGTCTACTGTTATTTTGGGGGTGCATCAACACTGGCACAATGTGAGAGTGTGTTCGCTACACTTGCCACAGTTCAAGGCAATTGAGTTAATCTAGCAATGAGTTTGTTTGGCAGGTGAAACCAATTGGTGCGAAACTACGTGAAAATTGAACCCCCAAAAAAGGGAATAATGGAATGGAAACGTCTCTCTGGAGTATAACTAAGCAGATGGCAGATGGGAGCACTTTAATTCCACATACCAATACATAATAATCGTGATGCTAAATAAATGGGAAATATATAGGAAGATATCGTTTTTAAAGTAAATATTCTCTTTTACAGCGTGTCAAATTTAAGTAGAGTTTACTTACGATCCCTGCTTTTCGAGTGTGAGACGTGTGGATCTGCCTTAAGCAGAATAATGAACTTTTCTGTGACTTCCGAAGCTCAGCATTTCTGTACCAAGACAAAGGCTATCATAAGTTTGATTTGTGAAAATTACTATATGAACACTTATCGGGGAATGAGAAAGCAATTTGAAACTCTTCTTCATGCATTTGAGAGTTTTGAGAATGACATTGTTGGGAAAAGTTCGACTGTATTGGGGTTTAATACTCTTTGACACAATCAATTATTATTGAATTCCAACAAACCTTGCTTCACACCAGTTAGATCATCTGGCAAATATGAACACTAGAAACCACTTTAGAACATTATAACCGCAAGTGAGACGACGAAATGGGGACCAAAATTTGGTATGATATTGATACGATCGGGAAAAGTATAATCCATTATGTTACCGCGCCCCTTCTTAATGAAAATGCTCTTTATCACAGGGTTTTCTGAAAGTGAAATAATAAAAGTTGGTACTCAAATAATTTGGGCAAGACCCCATTATAATAAAAAAGCTAGATCGTTACGTTTTTCTTTGAAACACAAGAAAATCTAGATGCAAATGCACGTAGTCTATAAAAGCCTCTATCTTTATCAAGTTTATCTCTATGACTATTCTTTATTTCTCTTTATCTCTAACTAAGATTTTGTATCTTCTTTTGCCATCAATCTGATGGGAACTTGTTTGCTTTTCTCCTCAACATATCAATCTTTGTTTATGTTTGATCTACTTATAATAAACTGCATTAATCTCAGACCCGCATTCCTCATGATGCAGAGAGCATTGCAAAATCCACCTATACTTCCCCGTTTACAGCATCACATTCGCTTTTGGCTCTGTTGTTGTTGCTGATTGTTGCTATTTTTTTCAGCTCTCTGCTGTTGTTGTCCCAATTGTTTTTGTTATTGTTGTGCTATGTGTGTGTGTGTGCGCCTTTTCTTAACAGTTGTTGCTTCTGCCATTTAAACGTAAAAATAAATGACTTCTTAGCTTTTTTTGGAAAGTTTATTTTAACCTCAATGAAGGGAAGAGAGAAGGAGTCAGAGAGAGAGAGAGACAGAGAGAGAGAGAAAGAGCGACCCTCAAGAGGCAAAAGTGCAGGAGCCATAATCGAATTTGAGTGAATTAAGATTGGGGGAATTGTTCTGAACAATAGAATGACTGCCTTTATGTGCATGTGTGCGTGAGTGTTCATGTGTGTGGCTGGAAAATTATCCGAAAAGCAAACAGAGAAGAGAGAAGGAGCTCACAAATATGGGCGCGTGTGTGCGGCTAAGGATTTTCATTCGGTTCGCTTCTGTAGTGTTTTGTTCCATTTTTATTTGTTTACCGATAACACTTGGCACTAAAAAAGGGAGATGGCTGGCAGCTGACAGCCTGAATATCCTGGCTGTCCTGACAGTAATCAGGCGCTCTACAAATAGCAACAAGCCACTCTCCACATCTCTTCATTCGTCGTCACTCTCGTTCTCTCCTCCTCTGTGTTTGTATTTGTATTTGTATTTTCATCAAATAAAATTGACACACACAAGTGTTAGCCGCTTTTTGGCTGACAGCCTCTATTTGGGGACCTCTAAAGGGACCTACAAACACTTTTCTTGGAGATGGACTCTTTATCCACACGCTGACTTTAAGCGCTTGGTTAACTTTCTGATCGTGGGCGTGTGTGTGTGTGTGTGTGTGTGTGTGCTTTGGATGGGGACTTTGATTTGACAGTTTAGTTAAATTACATTTAAGCAATAAAAATTGAAGGCAAAACGAACTCAATTAGGTTTAATAGATAGTAAACTATATATAAGAGGAATACTGTGGAAGTAAATTTGAATTACTTATTTGAATTACTAATTTTATAGAGTTCTAAAATGAGAATAAGAAGCTTGTGATGCCCAACGCTGTACATAGGTTCGATCACCCCGATCCGAGGCTTTGCCACGTAGATTGCTACCAAAATTTGTATAAAATGATGAAAGTTTGCAGATCAACAAAAGGTCTACTAGACTCTCAAGCCAGATGGCAAGCGAATGACTCGCTCAAATGGTAAACAGCCTAGACGACGGCATGCTTCGGGCCACCATTACCATGACTGGGTGAGACCAGTTGTAAAACCAGCTGTGGCTCAGAATTGAATTGCAATTTAAAACTGCAATCAATGCAATTAGGCGAAGTTACATTTTGGTTCTTATTAATACTCAACTTAAACAATAAATAATTCTTATAATTACATGAAAAACAATTGCTAAACATACATCAAGCCTATGTACGATTCAACATAATATCCATCCACTCTAAATTTTCGGCTGCCCCGCTTTACCAGCGCCCCCCCGGGGTTGTTTTCTCAAAAATTGCCTTTACCCTACATCAAAAACGTCTTATATTGCAATCTAGTTATATCCTAATCGCCCACTCAGACACACATATACACACACACGCATACACACAACCCTGTTAAAGTTCAAAAGCGTTTGGGGCCATAACATCTCTGGGAATGGGAAGGGGAAGGTGAAAATGATGGGGCTGGGTCGCTTTTGGGTGCGTCAATTGAAGTTTTAACATACAAATGTAATTAAAACGTTTTTCGTAGACGCCGAAAGGCACAAACAACAACAGCAGCAACAACAGCAACAACGAGTAACAGTTAAATTGTGTGTGTTTGTATGGGAGTTTAGGAAACGGAATTGTCCAAGGGGGAAGTGTTTTGCAGCTCTCGTATAACAAACAACAACAAGGTCGTCACTCGAAATTGTTGCCGGCGGATGCAATAAGTTGGCGATAAGGTGTTCATTCCCCAAGGGCAGATTTCTGAAGGGGGGTCGGGGTCGGTGGAGTGTGTTGGCGCAGCTGGGGCTATAAGGGGTGCGGTGCTTGTAACCTTTTGCAAAGTTGTCAAAAATCACAAAGAGAGAACTGTACAGAAAAAAGCGAAACGTGTTCAAGTCTGGGCTCAAATGGGGAGGATTGCAAACAATGGCACTCATGTTGTTGTTGTTGTTGTTGTTGTTAACCTTTTTATACCTAGTTTACCCCAATAGCGTGGAGGAGTATATCAAGTTGAAACAAGCCTATGTATATCAAAGTATGCCTTAAATGTTTACAGGGAATCCCTGTGTTAGGCATTCACTTGCTCAGGATGAAAACTTCCTCTCTCATTTTGTTGTTTTCAATGCGTCATTCGCCTTTTGGCCGAGTTTAAAACATCTTTCTATGATATTTACATTTTTTTATCTGCCTGTGCAGTGTTTTATACTTCTTCATTTTCTCTTTTTTTTCCGCTTGCCTGTAAAAATTTGCCTTGAAATTGGAAATTTGCCGTTGGGCTTTCGGCACGTTTGGGCATTTATAAAAACGAAATAAATGCTAGAGACCTCATATCAAAGCGATCATGGATTTATGGCCTTAATAATAGACAAAGGAAGGACATGAGTTGGGGGGGCCGGGAACTGTGATACGGACATTGGCACAGAAAAGGAAACGGGAAATGAAATGAATTTTGTCGAACGAAGCCCGAGCAGACATGTAATTAGGCAAAGGATTTGTGTGCATGCTGGCGAAATGCGAAGCATTTTTTATGTTGCTGTTGCCCAGAAAAGTATGCTATAAAAAGTGAACGCTTGGCTCCAGCCAGGCGACAAAAGTGTCATTAACGATTTGTAGTACATAGATAAGCAGGAAAAACTTAAAATTATATCAAAATAATTTAAAATTTTTTAAGATTTGTACACCTAATTATGATTACAAAGAAAGGCAATCCCTTATGATTGATTCCATTTCGTTTTTGTTCAACTTGTGAGGTGCACAACACGCACACGCACACATTACGAATACTCACATGTCCCTTTGCCTTTTGTGAGCAACAATGGCAAGGATCCGGAATGGCCCCCAGGGCTGACAGTTTATCAAATTGTGCTAAACAAAGTCAGTAAAAGGAGCAGCATGCCCAAAAAATGCGGGCGACCGTCGGAAGTGTCTTCGCCCCCCCCCCGAACTGCTCATTAAAATAATTTTGCACAAACATTAATGGCAAATAATTTTCAAAAATACAGACATCGTTCATGCCAAAAGCCTCTGCATATGACATTGAGTGGGTCGATGGCAGATGGGGGCGGACAAGTCAAGGGAGTAACTTCAACTCGAGATAACGTGGCTGTCGGTGGCGTCAAAAACGCTTAATAAACGTCAATGTCAGGATATGCAGAGCCAAACAAAAATTTAACAAAACACTTTCCTCATCATTCCATCATCTCGCATCTAAATGCCAAAAACTGTCAGCTGGTCGGGATTGAAACCAAAAAATCAACGCAATTGAATTCGCAGCGCGTAGTGTCAGTGGTAGAGAAACCAGTAGGAATGGAATATCTGAAAACCAATCGCAATACCATTGCCAATCCCAATCCCAGTCCTCTGCCCACTCTTATTTCATTTCGTTTCATTCGCTCGTCGTTCATTCGCTTGACAAATGGAGTGTCATAAATGCAGCCCTTAAGGGCGCACAGCAGCCATTCCCGCTGCCGCTGCCCACCTCCACCCCTTTCCATCTACCACTTCAGTTTCCTCTATGCTAAACGACACCCACAACAGGATTGAGGACTCTGAAGCCGAGGCCTGACTCTGACTCTGACTCAGGATTGCCTGCCAGCCTTGCCTGATGCTAAAAATGCACAAGGGGATTTTAAATTTATTTGAATTTGCTTTTAGTTTGGGTCGCTCGTTCTGTCAGTGTGCCAGTCTGTATCTGTGTCCTCTCTGCATCTGTGTGTGTGTGTGTGTGTGTGTGTGTGTGTGTGCATGTGATACATTCAACAGATTTCGATGGCAGCCGTTACACATCGCATTTAAAAAGTGGTTGCCATAATACAAACAACCCCAGACATATAGAAACAGACACTGGAAAAACCAAGAGCATCCGCAGCAGCAAATATCTGTCAAAAAGCTGTGATACGCTTGAGAAGTGATCAACTGTAAGATACTCTGCAATTGATGGTGATCTGATTCCACATAAATGACATTCAGTTATATCCTCTGGTATTAGATAAGAGAGCATTTTATACTGAGGTGGATGCTCATGGTATTTCCAAGAATCATTCAAGCATCTTTTCGTGTCAAACAAATGTTAAAATTCAGTTAAATAGAAGATGTGAAAATCGAAAGTAGCTTGATCTGCCCGACAAACTTAGGCTCTCGACAACAAAACTCTACTTTATCGAGAAGATCAGAGCTAGACAAGTCAATTTTGTAGATATTCTTTATGATCAATATACCCTTTACACTTCTACTGATCACAGAGTATTAGAACACCCACAGCAGCAAATATCTTTCCCAAAAAAAAAGAACTGACAGCCATCAGCTTAACAATATGACAAATACAATTTTTCGTCTCTTTATAATTTCATTTTACTATAAAAACGCATTATTATATAATGCGTTGGGCGGACAGCCGCATCATCATCATCATCAACATCCGAGCGAGGCGTGGCCAGCCAGTGAGGCCGCCGCCAGCCACCAGCAGCACGTTATATTTTTTTTGTCTCGGACAATTGAAAGTGATATAAAAATAGTCTCTCTTGCATTTCAGTGTTTTTTTTTTTTTTTGTCATAATTCTTTTTGTGGTATTTGTCATCAGGGTTGCCTTGACTCTTAAGGGAGACGGTTTGGAGGTGGAGGTGGAGTTGGAGGTGGAGTTGGAATTGTAGTTCAGTAAAAGCACTGCTGCCTCAACACCCAGAGAGTTAATTTTGAGTGACGTGCAAAGTTTGTTAATTGAATTTGCCTTTTTTGATATGTATGTCACATTGGTGCAAAGCCGCACAGCCATGCACAGTGGGAACTGGCTAAGTGGGTTGTGTACATGACATTAATTGGGGTTGAACTAGTTTAAAAAGGGTTGCTCTCTTTTAATGCCCTCTCCAGGCCAGAAATTGTTAATGCAAATGGGTAAACGAAGCATCTACTCCCCTGGGGCTAAATGACAGAGATTGCAGAATAAACAGCAACATATAACGGGGGGAAGATAGTTAAATCTCAGTAACAAAGTTGACTTTAGACACTATGAAAATTCCCCAAAATGGAAGCGAAACTGTGTGGCAGATAGTTTGGGAAAGAAAACCTAAGCGAAGAGTGGCTCAAAGTGACTAGATTGAGACTGTTAGACTGGGGTTTGTAGTTCGAAAAGTTTTTATATGAAGTTAATATTGATATTTCCTTACTTAATTTTGAACATATATTAATTTGTAAATTCCTCAGCTATTCTTTATGCTAAAAGTAGTCAAAAATAATCCATAGGAAAATAATTGTTTTTGCGACGTTCAAAAATCAAAAATTTTCATTATGAAACGTCTATGAAATTGTCCACTTTAGTATTTCTTTGTTGGCTTTACTACAAAATGCTTATCATACTACAAAAATAGTAGCTTACCTGTTCAATTGATTATCCCTACTATAATATCCTTTTTACAGTTACTATAGTATCCCTATTGCAGTTCATAACCTTAAAAATCATATGAAAATCACACAAATCTCTTTTAAATCTCTTCAGAAATTTCTTTCTTTTTACATAAAATCTCACCACACATTGAATCATTATTCGCTCTCTATATGTCTTCACTGTGCATCTGCATTAATCCGAATGCCATTGTGCAATTGTTTTTTGCTAATATGAATCACTTTGATTGTTTGCCGCTGAAAATCATTCAGAAATGCATATTCCATATATTTTTAATCATTTTAATAGGCCGCTTTTTTTGCCGCTTAATGCACCAATGCATTTCATAGTTGCAACGTACACAGCAACACATCATGGTAAGGGGGCTTGGAAGAGGGTCATATACATTTCAGAGAAATGGACATATTGCTGGCTAATTTATAGATTTTTAATGCCCATCATCGTGGCCTGCCTGTATCCTGTAAATGTGTATAACATTTTGCCATTCAACCAACTCATTTCAATTCAATTGCTGTCATTTTCATTGTAATACAATTTCCATACAGAGGCAGACAATAAATCTGAAAGAGTTAGAGCTGGTTATATAGACAAAGTGATTGATATTTAATCTATAAACTAAAAGTCCGACGGGCAGTTTCAATTTTAATAAAATGCTTTTATGTGAGGAGAGATAGAGAGAGACAGAGAGAGAGAGAGAGAGAGAGAAAGGAGGGGGATGTGCAAACCCAATCGGCCTGATTTGTTGATGAAAGGAGAGCTAAGTCAACTTGCAATGGATTGATTGCACAATTTGTTGCTGTTTGCTTTTATAAAATATTAACTAACAATTTACAAGGTCTGCCTGTGTGCATTCAAACATATATATATATATATCTATTATCGTACATATATAGTACAAACATACACATACATCTAGCTAAGTGCATCTACGGCACAGGCAAACACCAGCTTTTGAGCAGACAATTTGAAAGTAACTGAAAAACAATTTAATTCTATCGAAAATCTTACACTGAGCGAAAGTCAGTTAAAAAGAAAAGATCGAAGTCAACTTGCACATATAAAATATTATGAAAATTTATATAGTTATTTCATATACCTTATTGGCAGTCACATTCTACCATAGGTAGGAACTCATGTCCTTTCTGTGAATTATAGTCCATAATATCTGGAATATCTTCCATCTATACCAGCAACATAAAAAGACTAACTCAAATTGTGAATAACATCGACCCGCCTTATTCCCTGCCTTTCTGTTCTCTTTCTTTGAATCGGGAGAATATAAAATAGATAGTTGAACATATTTTTTTTGTCAGTGTATATCAAATGCTATAAACTTCAGGCAGAAGTGAGCTTCTTAGTCCATTTCCCAACCACTTTAGTTATATTAATTGATATAGTTGCCTCCAGCGATAATTTGCGCAAACTGAAAATCGCCTGCCAATGCCAATATCAGGCAGACAAGGATTTTGAATTGGCATTTGGGTTGGGTGTGTGGGCTTTTGGGCTTCTGTGTCTAGCTTGATGACTTCGGCCGCTGGGAGCGCTCTTTTTGGCTCCTATTGCTGGCAAATGGGCAGGCAACATAGCGTATACGTAATCAAATGTACATAAGGCATCAAGCGATGACGATGACGACGTCGACGATGCCATCAATTCCTAAGCCAAACAAGCGTAGGTGGAGACGGAATCAGGAGGCAGGCGACAGCATGGGAAGCTGGAGAAACAGACAGCGCCTTTAACATACATCAAGTGCAGGCTGGCAGGCAGGCCAAGCCAACAGCCAAGCAAATGGAGCCTTCAGACAGACAGACAGACATATAGACTGACACACAGACAGACACGACAGCCCAGTGCACAGGAAAACAATTTACAATGCCACCAAGTTGATGCCGCTGCGGGGCTCTGTAGAGGTGAAGGCGCAGAACTTGCACACAAATTTTGGCACTGGCAAATGGCAATAGATAGCTGAGATACAGATAGTTGTACAAGAAGCAGAGAAATAGACAGACATTTGGAGAGAGCGAGTGAGAGTGGCATAAGAGGGAGGTATCATAAGTATAGATTTCCCAATCAATTAGCAAATTAAATATTATCCATACATTTTCTTGCTCTTCAATGGTGATAAGTTAAACCTTTTTCTTTGAACAAAGTTTTAAATGAAAATTAATGTAAGAAGTAGATATAAAAGCATTCTAAGGCAATCCTTGATTATCTATTAAAAGGCAATGATCATTCAATCATCTCTCATTCTTAACACTCGACTCTCGATTGACAAACGTTTTTATTTTTTGCTGACTATTCTCTCTGATGGCTTCCTTTCCTTTTTTGGCTCATTTCCTCTCCTTGAACTCCCTTGAGCTCACTTCATCTAAATCAAAGCTAAGTGTCTGACAGCATCTTCGATACCTTTCTCAAAATGGCAAGAACTTTGTGGCCAACCCCCTCTTAAGATGTGCATACAAATGAACATATATATATATATATATATAGATAGGATAGCTAACATTTTGATATATCTGTGATATATATATATATACGTTTGTATCATGGAGTGTGCGGCATAACAACTAGAGAAGCAGCCAAGCAAGCAACCAACCCTTTTGCTGTATGCTTATAAAGCAAAATCTGCACACGAGTCTAACTGAAATGGGCATTAGTGTCTGTAGAGCGAAGAAGATTGTGCGGGGGTGTAATGGGAAGGTGGACGTAGCGGGCGTAGCGGGCGGAGTAATAAGTTTAATGTGTGCTGCGAGCATATTTTAAGGCTTTACGCTCGAGAACTGCTCTAGTAGCCAGCTGTCAGTTGTTGGCGCTGCTGTTCCTGATGAAGGAAGGCTTGATGATGGCTGATGAGTTGATGGTTTGCCTTTTGCAAGGCTTTGCAAGACGAGAACTCTAGAGGTTGACATGGACACAAGTCGTGACACGTGCATGTGCATTGTGCGTGTTTTCTACAGCTGGACGGCACTATTAAATACCTAAATAATTGAGAATTTTATTGATCTATATTGTAGTACAGCTCTCGATGGATCACAAGCCTGAAACACCTCACACTCTTCACACACTTTTCTATGAAATTGCTTGTTTTCTAACATGTAGATGGCGTACTAATGAACATCCTTTAGCAAATACTCTCCCCACCTTCTTAAAGTCTGCAGTCTGTATGAAGACTTTCATAAAATTTGAACCTATACGAAGAGTTTATATGATTCTGTGACCCTTTTCTATATACCATGTTCATGTTAATGATGATCTGTATAAAAATATCCTTTAAACACGATCCCATCTCTATATAGAGTCTGCAATCTGTGTACTCTCTATGTACTCGCACTTCACTGAACTGTCCCAGCTGACGTAGAATTATCATAAATTGCCAAAGTTTGCTTTTCGGCGCAACAAAACTTGGCCCCGGCCCCACTTGATGATGGGCTGTTTGTTGTTCTGCTCGGTTCTGGTTCTGATTCTGCTCTTCTTAGCTGTGCTCTGTTCTGTTCTGTTCTGTTGTGTGGCAAAAGTTTTCATCAAGCGAAAATCAGCACAATTAGGCGCATGTTATAAATGGCAAAAGGGTTCTTCTTACATGGTCGCTGGCATCTGCTGATGGCATGGCATGGGATGCGATGGGATGATGTGTAGGTGGAAAAGTCTCTTAAGTGCAGTGACAGGCTTTGCATAAGTTTGTGCTTCCATGTTGCATAATCCTATTAAAATCACGTTGCGGATTGAATTTTCGAAAAGCAAAAAGGCGGCGACTCCAAAAGGTGCTTAATTTATGCGCTGCTTTTATTGATTTCCCCCCCAATTCATCCCAACACATCCATCCTCAGCAGCAGCCAGCCAGCCACCGCGGCTATATAACCACCGATTTCTCGCCCACATATTAGAGCGGGATGGAGGAGAGGCAGCTAAAAGGCATTAAAGTCTTGACAAGGCTATTAAATGCTTAAGAGGCACCGACGTTAATGACAACAACAGCAACAACAACAACAACAACAACCAGAAGAGCAGCAATAGCAATAGCAACACGAACAAGAAGAACAGGAGCAGCAAGGGCATTAAGGGCATTCGCTCAAGCAAAAGTAGAGTCGCCTGGAACTTCGTGCAAGGATTACAATTTACGAGTCCTGCGAACCATGAAGGTGTGATAAAATTTCAGCAATTAAAAAAACGTGTGCGTTGACAACGACGAGAAGAAGTAGACGGAGAAGTCGACGATGAGGCATGCAACTTAAAATGAAAAGAAACTTGCCACCAGCACACAAACGAAGTTGAAATACCCTATTAGGCAAATAATTAATATAAACCCGATTAAATGTCAACTTTAAATGGAAAAGTTTGGACTCAAAAGTTTTATATGGGAAATATATAATTTGATTTTCACAATGAAAATGCTGTTGGGACTTGCGTGTTTATTTTATGATTACAAATTTGTACTTTTCAATGAGAATGAAAGTTTTTCTGTATATTTGCGAAGTTGTTCATTTGAGCAAACAGGAGAGCAACATGCTGCAACAAGAGAAGAATCAAGAAGAGAAAAATACAGACAGGAGAAGATGGGATAGAAGAATGAAACCATAGAAACTTACAGAATAATCCTTAGTTTGATATCACTTTAGTATAACATTGGTATGAAGGAGATCCTGCTAAAGAAAACAAGAAATTGGATATCCTTCAGTTTCGTTTGAAGAATAAATTTTCTAGAAATTGCAAGATAATTTTCTAAATCACTCACACATCTTTTTCAAGCACTCTCATATCACAAACAGTGCTTAAACTACTTGAGAAAATCTAACAATTACAAGTATGCGCAGCAGCTCATTTATGTTGAAAATCTCAAGGTTGAATTTGTGCAAACCTAATGAGCAGCCAAGTAGTCCCATCTCTAGTCAAAGGACACTCAAGACGCCATTTTTTGCTGCTGGTGCTGCTGCTGCTGCTTCTGCACACATAAAAAGTTGTCGAGCCGTTTAAACATGGTTGGCATTTGAGAAAAGGGCACAGCACAGCTCGAGAATATTGCAAATTTATGCGCCTTCCTTTTGCATAATTACCCCCTAACAACACCCCCCTTGACGTGCCGTGCCAACCTCAGTCCATGCCACACGCCTACGCACACGCAGATTTTGATAACATTCGTTGGCTGCTTGCAACATTGCAGCGCGTATTTTTAATTTCCGTCAGTTCTTCATACAGTTTGGTGCTTCTTCCAAACCCCATCCCCCCCTCTCTCAGTGTCACCCCCTAGCGATAAGCATGAATGTGTCAAGGTATGCGTGAATGAGTGTGAGTGTGTGTGTGTGTGTGAGATAATGTAAAATTAAAAGGGAAACTGGTGCAAAACGGCAACGGAACTTGCGATCTTGAATTATGCGTTTGTAGATTGCAAAATAAACAGACAGAAGGACAGGCAGGCAGGCAGGCAGAGAGACAGTGAGACAGTTGGTGAGGCTGCACAGATGCAGAGACTGACTGGAAATTGTTGCCCCAAAAAGCATACATATCTCATATCACTCTCAGATACAGTTGTATGCATAGAAAATTGTAAATGTTTTGTGCAGAAAACTTTTAATTAGCTGGCTAAAATGGCAAATGGCGCAGCGTGTGATATGATTAATGAAATGTTGGCATGTAATTTGTGGGCAATTTGGTGGCGGTGGGTATGTGGCAGCGGCAGCGGCAGCCAGGGAGAGTGAACAAGATGATATAAATTAAAGCAAATTAATTGCAGCAGCCTCAGGTGTGCGTGTATGTGTGTAATTAGATGATGGAAAGCTTGCCTGTTCAAGCAGGGAAAAGTTTTTCCTATAATGTTGGCAATGTATCAGTTAGATGGAGAGCCTGGGAAACAGAGCAGCAGCATCAGAATGCTATGGGTCGGAGGAGAGTATACGGTTTAAATAGAATAAAATACGGCAAAACATTAACTAAAATAAATCAAAATGTTGACCAGCAGCTGGTTTCGTGTTGCCTACAATGATGGAGCAGGCGAATTAATGAATGAATGCCATATAATATTTTCCAAAGACATTTTAGGTAAGCTTATGTGAAAGGAATAGAAAGCTAATTTATTAGAAAGCAGTGAGCAGATGCTGAGGACTATCATTACGCTCAAGAAATTTTAAGACCAGAGCCAGAAGTCTGGGATTCTTATGCCAGACTTTTCAGAAGATTCCCCTGATGAAACAACAAAATTTCATATCAAAATTCATCTTATTCAAAAATATATTTCTCTAAACTTCAAGAGAATTTTTCAAATATTTATTAGTCAACATTCTTACTGACTCTCTCAAAGCAGCCTCATTGACTTTTGCAGTTAATTAATTAATTTGTTCTATGCTCGAAATTCAACTACTTCAAACTTTAACAATTCACTTATGAGCAATCAGTGGAAAGCTAATAAACCTATAAGTACGTATACAAAGTTGAAACAAAATCAATTGAATTTCTCACATAAAGTGAATGAAACCCACAAGTTGAACCAACTATTCACAAAATGCCAATACATTTGATTACCGAGCACCCTTAAAAGCTTGCCGAAAACTGCATTTGAGCCGGAAAACCCTTACGGAATGCAGTCAATCAATTCAGTTTTTCGGCAACAGGCTAAGAGTACGACAGCGACCACGAAGCAAAGTCAACGACAGCAAATATAATTAAATCAATAAAATTTTGAAATATCTACATAGAAAACTACTCAAAAATTCCATCAGCATCAATTACGGTCGAGGCAGGGGGTTGGGTTCCAGCAAGAACGAGACTCTCTTGACTTTTGCAACATCATCAAAATTTTTCCCAAACAACAACAGCAAGGAGAGCTAGCCAACAAGGATGCCAAACATAACGCCCATTTGCAGTCAGCTGCCAATATGTGAGATGCAAAGGCAGCCCTGAAAGCCTGCCAACAACAGCAATCCCGAATACTTACTTTCGGCAAAGGGGGTGGGGTTCAGGGGCATGGTTATTGTGTTATGTGTATAAGAATTTACATGCACCCACTCTAACGCACACCCTCAAACACACACACACACACACACACAGATTGCTGGCCAACATATGCCCAAGAATCGAAAAGCAAAAGAAAAGCAAAGCCAAAAAGAACTTTTGTGTTTTTAAACCAAAAAGGCTTTTCTTTTGTCAGGGCTCGGGTGTTGCAGTGTTGCGGCTGGGGCTGCGGGGCTGCGGGGCTGGCAATAAAAACTAGTCAACTTTTAACTTGGTAACTCTGTCAAAACAGTGAGAGAGAGACAGAAAGCCAGTTGAGCCAGGGCCTCTAACTTTTTTGAAAAAATTTAAATTATTTTACGAAAAAAAAAAATTCAGAAAAATATGCTGAAGGGTAAGAGTAAAGGAGACATACATAGTTTCAATGGAGATGCAACTTTTAGTACACTGGATAACTGTGGGTGATGGAGGATATGTAAAACATTCGATTTGGGAAGTTAAGAAAGGTTAACCAATTTTGTTTCGGAATATATATGTGCATTCATCGACTATGGTAATAGAGGATATATATGGAATTCCATTTCCGCCAACAAACACAAAAATACAACAAATTTCCTTACATTTTCATATTCACTTTAGCCTAGATGTTGACCCTACAGCGGTTTGAATTTTCTAAAATGTATCCTTAACTCGCACTTAAGCAATAAAATCGAACTTTGGTGAAATTAGCTCTTACCGTTTGGGCTGTGCATTGCCTCCCCATCAGTAAATCAGGACAACGATTACGAGATATATACATTAGCCAGTTTTCAAGTCGTTGCATGGGTTACTTTTGTTACTTCTCAGGGCACACTATAAAAGAAGAGTGGCACAGACCATTTTTGCAAAGGATCGTACTTGGACCTATGTACCTTTATACCAACTTTCGAATCCAAATGCATGTGTGTACACAGAAATATGTTAGCTGCTGCTGCTAATAAGCCATACACATACAAATTTCTACTTCGATTTTGACCCGCTTGAAGTGGGAGCTTCGCTGCATAAACTGTAACTTTGTCTACAAATTTCATCATCCTTGCTGTTGTCATTTGTTCCCTTTCGATGTTCATCAGTCAGGACACTGACTATATACTCAAATGGAAAACTAGCTACTTCCGATATTGTCTGTTACAGACTTCACCAGCGAGCTGTAATTCCCTTTCTGCACTCAAAGAACTACTTGCACACATGCTGTGCCTCGCCGTTTCTGAGTTTCTGAGTAAAGTTATGCAAAAGAGTTGAGAGTCAGCTAGCAAAGTGCCTGTGGTTGAGGGCCAGGGCCAGGGCCAGAAGAACAACAACAGCAAGAACTTTGCAACTCTTTTTTAATGACACGAAAATATGCCTCACAGCGTACGCTACTCAAGTGAAACGTACGCACATCTACCATGTACATGCGCCCAAAAGTATGCTGCAAATTAAATATTTTCGCTCATATTTCATATAGAATTAATTAATATGTAAATAAAATTCATACATGTACTTAATTTTTTTTTTGTTTCGCATTTTCTTACCTTCTTGCAGGATCGGCATGTCACACGCAATGGCGATGCTGAGCCCGTGGTGGATCCCTCGCAGGATTATATGCTGATGCTGGGCTATGAGAATGCCACTCATACGGTTCTGCGCTTCCGTCGCAAGTTGGACACTTGCGATGGCAGCCACGACATTGCCATAACGGTAAGTAAGGCCACCGTTCTGGGGCCACCTCTCCCGCCCCCTGTCAACATTTTAATAGATATATTGGCCAAAGTTTGTGCCAAGTGAAATTTATGCACTCCTCGAACTAGTGAAGAGTCATAAGTGACTGAGTTCTGGAATGTGTGCGAGTGCGTGTGTGTGTGTGTGTGTGCGTGTCTCATAATTTATGTTAATAAAAAGTTTCTTATGTCTTGGTCTGGATGTGAGTCTGCTTCTTGGTCGTGGAGTTTGAGCCTGATGATATAAGCGATGCCATCAAAAGAACTAAAGTGATTGCTTAAGGGGAAGGCACGTACTATCCCCACGCAGCCACTCTGCACCCAATCTTCGTCCAGATTGGGTGTAAGTATGACACCAAACTAGAATGAGTTTGTACAAGAAGTTTGGCGCAATAACCTTAAACAAATATCAACACAAAATGTGACGCTGAGCATACGCAATGAGCCAGGGGCGCGTACGCCAAGCCAAAAAGGGGAAGTGATTAAAGCATTGGATAAGGATGTGGATGTGGATGTGGATATGGATATGGATATGGATATGGATATGGATATGGATATGGATATGGATGGAATGGGGAAAGCGGAAATTATTGGTAACTAGTTTGCTTACGAAATTGGCGCTGCAAGGAGGGCGAATTGCAAAACTTTACACATTTTGGATTATGGTGAATATTGGTGATATTCCAGAGCAACGCAATCATATGATACTTTGGCTATGCCGTCCTTAGGTATATGTTTAGTGTTAACCCCTTTTGTTACAATTACCGATAACGAACCATATGCTTTTCATTTGGTTAACCACATATTCAACCCCTTGAGGTTTGACATCCAACTGATGTATGCCCTGCGCATTGCTCTGAACACTCTGTGAAAAACCACAAACACAGACTTCTCGACATTGGCGGCATCAGCACAACCAAAAGCGGCATCCGAAAAGAAAAAGTCATAGTGATAAAAGTTTTATCACGTAAAACTTAAGCGTAAATCTTAAAGAAAACTTTCCGGTTAACTTAAACAAACATTCACACACACACACACACACACGCGCACAGCACAACACAACACAAATACAGCAGGGCACAAACATGGCGACAAAGACTCAAGACTAGACAAACTCCCTCTCTCTTTCTCTCTCTCTGCCTTTCCACATACTTAGCCTAAAGCCACAACACGACATATACACACACACACACACACACACACACACACACATCCATGCATGTATTGTACATATATTGAGATATAACTTTGGCTGCCCCTAAAAGCTGGCAAAGCAAAAGGAAAAAATTATGCACAGTCGCGCGTATGTGTTTATTTTGTGTGTGTGTGTGTGTGTGTGTGTGTTGTGTAGACATATTTGGTTATTGCTTTATCTAAACGGTTCTTCCTTGAATTCAGTTTGCGTTTGAGTTTTGGCCAAAGTATTTTATTTGTCTGGCGTATTAATTGGATTTTGTCGCGTCATCGGGGAGAGTCGGCCGACTGGTCGCATTTGTTTGGTATTGGAGTGAAAGCCAAATCTTTGTCGCAATATCGCCTAGACAAATTAGTTGGCCATCAGTTGGTTGGGCAAAGATGTTTTGTTTTCCTGGGTTAATTTTGTAATACAAAGCAAAGTTTTAATGAATTTTTCGTAAGCCACCTACCCGTTGCCGTTGCCTTTTCTGCCTCCTCCGTTCATCTCAGTTGTTTGTTCAAGTTTCAGTTTGCATTTGCAATTTTCTCATTTCGTTACTTTCCCCTTAGCTGAGCGTTTTCTTTGCCGATTTTCGTTTTTGCGCAACTTTCCAGCCAAGGTACGAGTATTTGCATCTTTTAACATTTTGCGCTTTAAAGAAACAAAACAAAACGAACCGGAAAACTACCCAAACAACAACTTGCAGTTCGTCCAGTGCAAATAGGGAAAGGGCAAAGCCATTTGGCAAATTAAGCGCCATTTGTTGTGCCTTGGCTGAAGGGTAGCGGGGAGGGTGCAGGGGCTGTCAGCCAGTTTTCTTAGGGGTTGGTTAAATTAATAATGTATTGTGTGCATAGCATTTGCAGGTGAGCACGCAAGATGCAGGGGGTTAGGAGGGAGTAATTTGCAAAACTGCACTTAAAAATTTATTAATTGTTTGCATTTTTCTCTCCCACCCCCCCTGATTCCGTGACTCAGCCGCCTGTGTTTAATGAGCGTCAATTGCACAATTAAAGCAAATAGGGAAATAGTTGACTGATTCAAAATTGTGGTGGGTAGTTTGAAGTAAGGGGAAACTTTATATATATATATCCATGCCAAGGCAAAGAAATTCAACTGCCCAGAGGAGAAAAGCTCAGAACAGAAATAGTTACTTCCTATCTATGAAATTACACGCAAATATATTCACATTCTCATTATCATTCTTATTTTAAGAAAATCTATTTAATAAAAATATATGTCTATATATATTATTGCACTCACACAAGCAAAACTTTCCAGAAATAACATTTTCGGCTTTAAAAAAGACATAATGATGGCAAACCATTAGAGAGAATTTGAAATTGAGCAAACTTGACCAACACAAAAGCGACTCTCAAATATTTTCCTTTTCCTTTGGCCCAAAAACTTGCAACTGCCATCCTGAATTTAATTTTCTTATGCAAAGTGCGTTTTCCCCTCCCCGCTCTGGACTGTGACGGACGCGGTGGCCGCAAAATCAAAACGCAAAACGCAAAAATCAAATTGAAATGACGCACTTAATGGCATTTATGGTTTATGCGCATTTTATTATTATTATGGTGCTCAATGTTATTTTTGGCCATTCTTTTTCATGTTTTCCACTTGTATATTATGCACTTTGTATACCCTGCAATCGGAAAAGGTTCGAAAAGCTGTGAGTTTCATCTGTTTAATTAGATAAAGAGAGAGAGAATTTGAAATTGATGGGTCTTCAGAGACCCACAACTAAATGAGCTCGATTCACAATCTAACACATTCTCGACAGGTTTTGTTTAGCCTCGTCTTGGCTTATGTTGCCTGGGCTGGCTGTAGTATTTCATTTTTATCGTAGCCTATACAAAATGTCAGGTAATTTCACTTAGTCAAAACCGAGGCCTGGAGAAAGGCTCTGGCTTAGGTTTAGGTTCAGTTCGGTGACTGAAACTGAGGATGAGCATGGGGGCAAATATCAAAGCAGCCAAGAGGTATGCCTCAAAATGCCTCCCTCATGCTCAGACTTGGGTTCACTTGCAGTTCGACGTCTCCTAAAGTTTACCTATGCCATAACATCTAGCTGTTGTTGAAATTCCAGCACCATAGCTATTGTGGTGTGACCTGTACATTGCTTCTTAATCAGTTATTAAAGATTAATCGGTTTATATATACAAAATTCAAACAATTGCCCTCACTTTAAAATTATTTTTTCTTAGATTATATAAAGTAGATCATATATAAATTGGTAAGCTACATTTTAATACCCTGAAGCGATCTGTAGAGTATCTGACAGTCTTCTCTCTCTCTCTCTCTCTCTCTCTCTCTTCAACTCCACCTCTATATAATTCAGACAATTTTTCCTTGTGGTCCAATAGGGTGGACCAAATGACGCCAGTCTTTGTCCCCTTTTCCCTGCCGTCTGCTGCTCTGGTCTGGTCTGGTTCTGGTCTGACTCGAGTTGAGTCTTTTGGCCAATTGGTAATTTCGTTATTAGTCACGCTCTTTGCGCTTCATTAATGTTCATTACACACAAATGAACCCACATCGATTGATATTTTTCGGCGTCGCATCGCGTCGCGTCGCGTCGCATCGGTTTTTAGTGAGTGTAATTTTTCGTATTGTGGTTGACGTTTTTGCGGTTTTGCTGACTTTTTTTATACACAAACTTCCCCACTTTTTCTTTTTTTTTTTGTATTTATTTATAGAGCAGCACTGGAAAGGGTTGATTGCATGACATTTTATGGGTCTGATACATTTAATTATAAAAATAAACTCATGTGAGCTATATATACTTTATAACGTACATAGTAAACTTTGAACTTTTTCCTAATGCCACGCATATGCTGCAGGCCGTGTCTGCGGGGGTTGGCAAAGGGGAATAACGGAGAAAAAACGAAGGAAAATAAAATAAAATAAAATTTATTGACGCAGCTCTGTGCACGCTTAATTGAACATTGGCAACTTGAAAGGCTGATTGACTGACTGAGCGAATGACTCACCGAGTTCCCCTTTAAACCGAATTTTTATAACCTTTCCGAAATAAAGTTTGAAGCCTTCAATATGAGTTCGATGAAATGTTGCTTCTGGCTAACCTTTTCAGGTTATTTAAATAGGATTCGATGATGAGCTTAAACAGCTGGAAATTTTCAGTTGCTTGTTTTTATATTAAAAATGCAGGCGCTTACATCTACTTTGCTTTTTATTTGTGGGTTAATTTGGTAACCTAATGTAAAATGGGCCAACCCAAGGGGTTTGTCAGTGGAGTGGAGTGTAGTCGAGGGGTTGATTATGCCACTTGAGCAGCTTAGATTAAAACCATATGCTTGGCTTCAGTGCGCTTTGAAGTGGCAGTAAAAATTTGATAAGGATTTTGGAAAGTGGTTTAAAAAACTTTTCATACGAAATATTTATGTATGCCTTGGATTAGATTAGACAGAAAAAGAAACTGAGAATGGGGGAGGGGGAGGGAAGTAAGGGTTGATGAACATAGTGAAGTGATGCATAAATTTCTAAAACATCTAGCAAGAATAATAAATAACAAAGCAAAAATCACAAAAGCAACTATATGCCATTATTTTGGAATACTATGAAAAAGAGCTGAATAATAATTCTTTTTAATAATCTTTTTTAAGGTTAATTATGATATATATATATATATATAACCCACAACTACTCCAACTTCGACAGAACATCCATAAGCTTCTTACATTTTAATACTCAGATGAAAAATTATTAGAAATTTTATATTTTGAAAACGAAGAAAAAGGAATTTTTGATCTGTTTATTCTGCACTGAAGGATGAGATGCTGAGAATTTTCAGGCCAGTTTTGGTCCTTACCTTGTGAAGAAACAATTGTTCTCCCACAAACAGGCAATTTTCACTGGCACTGATGAATCAAATAAACAATAAATAAAATCCTTAAAAATTAATCTATATTTTTTAACTTCTGAATTCAATTGCCAGAAAGCTAGCAAAGCAATGTTTTATATATGAAACAAGTAAGAACGCTGTAGTCAATATTCCGACTATAAGATACTCGTACTCAGCATTTATTTTATATTCGACACACTCAAAAGTATGCAACACCTTTTGGGGTGGTATGTACTCATACAAAATGGGTTTTTACGCAAAATGCAAAACTATGCAAAATTTTAAAAGAAAAAGGGAGTCTACATACCAAATTTGATGACTCTAGCTCTTATAGTCTCCGAGATCTTCATACGGACAGACAGACGGACAGGTTGTCAAACGAACAAACGGACCTGGCTAGATCAACTCGGCTGTTGATGCTGAACAATAAAATATATACTTTATGGGGTCTTAGACGCTTCTTTCTGCCTGCTACATAGTTTAGCACGAATACAATATACTCGTTTACTATACTAGAGTACGAGTATAAGAAGTCGAAAGAGCATGGCTCTAAACACTGCGAGATTTATCTACAATTTTGGGTTTCTGTTTTAAGAATGTTTTGTTTGTTAATCGTTCAAAAAATCCCTTAATTCTTTATACCATACATTAGACTTATTTTTCCTAATTGGTCCTAACTCCAAATTATGAGGTAATCGATGAACAGTCGATGATGATACCTTAGTTTCTCAACTCACAACTAGTAAATTTGTGAATGTTTGATCACTTTAAAAGAGATTTTTGGCATGGAAATAGAAATCTCCAACAATTTGTGCAATGGAGATGGTGATTTTTGCAAAGAAATTGGGTCCAAATGTAAGCTTTCTACTAAAGGAAAGGATGATACCAATGAATCAACAGTTGGACATAATTGCATATTGCATGAACGCCATTGTGTTTTTCAATACAGGCTTCAGTTCGAACTGAGTGAAACTACATTTTTGCTTTAAATCTTTTCTCAAGCTATAAAACTCAAAATAAAGAGCTTGAAATTCTGGGTAAGATGCTGTTTGAAAGTAAATTCATAGCAAAACTCTTTCGGAAAGTCGGACATCAAGGACCATTTCAGTTGGTTTCATTACATCTGTAGACATTGGTTGTAAAATCATCTGTCCTAAATCATTACTACATCTAGGACTAAGTGAAATAATAGTTGAATCATCCTTATTTACAAGAATCTGTACTAGCAGCATCTAATTGGGTGGGATAAGTGTGAATAGGTCAGATTTACCGCTTCCATTATAAAGTTTGGCTACTTTGAAATTGGTCTTGAATTCTCGGAAAGAATTTGCATATTATTTGCGTACAAATTTCATTACAATACAATTTCTCAATCACTGCTTTAATTTTAAATTTATCTTCAAGCTTTGGCAATTCCCCAAGGATAGGCTCATTAATTCAACTATAGTCGCACAATAATCTGACCAAATTAATGTATTTCAATTTACATTTGTCAAACAATATAGACAATGGCTTGTGCCTTAATTAAATCTCCAGTATATCCAACTCTTAATTGCCCGATGCCACCCAGCCTCAGCCACCCATCCTGGCCAATCATTAAAATCTTTATAGCCTGCCAGAGTTTTCATGAATTAGCCGAAACTCATAAATTACATTCCGTCAAACTTGATGATCAACACAAAATTGCCATTAAGTAGGCTTTGGCACCGCTTCGGCCACATTTTTCATTGGATTGATTCATCAAAAAGTTTCCCACTGCCATTTTGGAAGAAGTGAATGTCTTTTCCAAACATTTAAATTAACGTTTCGGCAACAAATCCAACAACAACAACAAAAAAAGAGAAGAAGAAAACTTTGATTTTGATTTATGCATAATAATTGCGTAATTATAATTTATAATTGGGACAACTGTGCGTTTCAATGGCTTTCGTGTTATGATTTGCTTAGGCTAAACTCAAATTTAAATTATAAAACAACAAAATAGGAGAAAAACAAAAACAAAAACAAAACCAACAAACAACAAAAAAAAACCTCATTTCGAATGCAAATTTTCTCTAAGCATGGCAAATTACAAGAATAGCAACAACAACAACAACAAGAACAACAACAACAAATAGCAACATTCCAGCCTGAAAGTGACAATTAACACTAATTGTCATTATAATAATTTTATATTGTGTTCAGCAATTGTTGCTGCTGTTGTTGCTGCTGTTGTTGCTGTTGTTGCTGTTGTTGTTGCTGCTGCTGCTGTTGTTGCTGCGGTAATTGTTTAAACTTGCCACGGCATTTTGCTGTCTGGCAATTTAAAATGCAAAAATGTTCTGAAAAAAAAAATCAGGAAAAAAACTTGTTTGCCGTGTGAAGTGAAGTTTTTGAAGCCAACTTTGGCGAAAATATTGTTTTTCATATAATTTATGGGTGGCTCTGCTGTAATGGAATTATGTCCGCTCCCCTCACCAGTGCCAGCCTGTCCACCATACATGACTCTACAATTCCTGCTATGTGTTTATTATTTTAACACGAAACTTGCCATACGAGAGTGCAGATGGAATTGGAGATGGAGACATTTGCTCTGCCCCCCCCTTATCCGGGCCCAGGCCCAGGCCCGGGACAGCTCTCCTCTCTGTTCAGTTCTCCACTTGTAAACAGTAATTTTGCCCATTAATGGGCTTTGGGGTCCTTTGGGCTCTGGGAGTCATAATAAGTTTCGCTGCACACACACACACACACACATGCATATGTGTGTGTGTGCACATGTAGTGTAATTGTTGTTATTGCTGTAACTGTTCATGTTTTAGTTGGCATTGCCGCTGCCGCGTTGTGGAGTAAAACAAAAAGGCAACAAGTCAAGTCAACAGTAATTTTCAACACTTACAAGAGGGTAGCCTTTCATATACCCCCAACCCAGTGTCCCTGTGTCCTTTAGCAATGGCCATTGCAGTTCTTACATGTGTGGAATCAGCAGCAAGTTGTTCTTCAGATCATTTTCAACTGAAAACGGGTAAATTTTTTAATGTTTAATAACTTGAAAATAGATTTTTGGTATGGAAAACAATTTGTGAAACCTTGATTTTGCAAAGAATTTAGGCTCTAATGTAAACTTTTTTTCTAATTTCTTTTACATCATTCATTTCTCATTTGAGAGTTAACCTAATGAGAGTGGCTTAACATAATGAGAGCAGCTTAACAGAACAAACAACATGCCGCAATTAGACCATCAGACTGCTGTTAACATTTCACTGTTATGGCTGTTTGCTAACATTGTGAAATTTTAAATTTAGATTTTAACATAATTCAACAACTTCCCAGGGTCCCCACAAACAGATCTACATAGGAACCCCTACAAAAAACTCCTATAAAATACCGAATAGCTCCATTAATATCTTTGACAAATCAGGAATATATAGCTTAAACGAATACGTTTAAGGGAACGTTCAAATATACTATTCTTTTGGACGATGACTTGTGCAAAATTGTGCCATAAACATGAACACCAAAAACACACTCACACATTTTTCCCCTCCAATTGCAGCTCCCCCACATCTTTGTGCCTTCTTATGGGTCACATATGTGTGCAGTTTGTCACGACATAAGCTCGAAATTGTACAGCTTGTTGAGTTGGTGGACTGGTAAAGGGGGGGGAACGACTTTGAGGCGGTACAAGCTTTGGATTCGCGTCACAACAGCAAAACGCAAAAACCAAACCCAAGCACTGACTTTTATAATGAATTATTAGTGGTAAGACCAGAGAGGCGGCGGTGGGGTACGACAGTATGAGTACGAGTATGGAGCCAAGTGGAACAAAGAATGAAGGAGCTTTGGTGGTTGCTTGTGTGGTGTTTGCGGCTCTTGCGGTTTCAGCTTGGCACTTAAAAATTTAATAGTGGTGCAACAAATAAAAAAAAAACCAACGCAAAAAAGTATGCAACGAAATTTTAAATTGATTTAATTTGGAGTTCTTGTTTAAAACTCAGTTTTCAGTGCATTTTGTAAGTGAAAAATCCAAATACATTCAACATTTTTCGTGGAAAATCACAAGAGCATAACGAGAAGCGCTAAATAAATGCCATTTAGGAAACGAGAGCCAAGTGGAAATGTGGCAAGGACTCGACCAGATTTGAGCTGTGGGCCATATGAGAGGTTGCTCGTCGACTGGCAATGTTTTACATGGTTTTACAGTCCTTAACCCCCTTCAAGACTAAAAGCTAACCCATTAACACTGTAGAATGCGTTGCTGCCATTTTGAATGCTCCCAAGGATAACAACAATAAAGTGGAGCTCACTTGGGGGCGGTTGGTGGAAAGCCATTTTTCAAGTGTTGCATAATGGTTTTGAGTTAAAATAAACTTTACCAGCGCCCTAAAATGTAGGCTATGATCTTTGAGCAAATACTTTACACAAAATATCAGACAAGGATTATGGAAACACAAACAAAATTCATTGATAATGGCAAAGCTGCTTTCATTAATTAACATTCAAGCTGTTTTTTCAAACTGTATCGCTAGAGTTTTATCTATATCACTGCCAACTACCGAATTTCTTCTCCTCTCAAATCCATATTCACAGCCTTGCTGTTTTTTCTCTGCTCTTATCTGAAATCTGCTGCTAATTGCCAAACATATCTTCTTTTTAGCTCCTGGCTTTCATCCTTTTGCCATTGATATGTTTTTTTTTTTTTTGAAAAACCGCTTGGCAAACCGTTTTATGTTGATTGCTTTGAAGCCGTCGCCGAGCAAAAACCAAACAAAAAATAGAAGTGTGCTTTGATATGTTTATTTGCAAACTGCTTAAAAGGCTTCTCTTCCCACGCCCACTCATATATACTCATGCAGCCAAACAAAAATGCGCATAATTCCCGCTAAAAGTTTTCAGACCTTACCCCTTTCCCCACCCCGTTGCCAGGACTAAACGTTCCACTCCGAAACATTGCCAGCATCATCGTATGCTCGTATATTTGTCAAGCAAATGGAATAACCGTTGCAATTGCAACAACGACGTCAAAGCCAAACAAAAATGTTATTTGCCCCTTTGCCCAAAAATCATGTACACAACCAGCCAAATATCAGCAACAGCAACAGCAACAGAAACACGGCGACGATGTTGGATGTCGGCTGATGGTGGGACCCAAAAAGTGGTCGCAATTCGGATACTGGCGGGTATCCTCCACATATGATGCGATGTGGGGAATGTTTGAGTTGTTGCCTGCCTGACTGCCTGGCTGCTCCGCATAGTCGCTTTATTAAAGTTAGAATCCAGCATTGTCCCTTTTGGAGCACGGAATTGCGAAATGGAATATGACAGGGAGCGGGGCGGGGGCGAAAAGGTGGGGAGTCCCAAGTGAAGTCCACTTGTAAGCGCTTCAAAAACGGTAACGGGGCAATCGAAATAACCAGAGTATAAAATGCTCTACAGGAAAAACGGCTATGTTGTGAGCTTTGTAAAGAGCTTATAATAGGAGCAAAATTGTGATTTAAAAATATTTAATCATTTTTAAAGAATTTAAGAAAGAGTTGCTTCGATTCATATTTATCTATACAACTTTAAAAGGTAATTTTAGATTAACCTTAACAATCTAAACGACCTAAATGATATGGAAATGGGTTTTTAATTAAAATAAGTTAATTCTAATGTATCTAGCTTACATTTATCTCTATGAAACTGAGCCATATTGAGCCTTGGTGGCCTTGTTCATGCCTTTGCTTTGAGAGAAACAGGATATTAACCCTTTTTCTATAGTTTGAACAGCTTGGAACAGCTTTGGAGCCACTTAAAAGTGTCAGATCAAATTCAGACGATCCATCTATAATGCAGATATTGTTAAACAGAGATCATATTTGGCAACAAGAAGCTAACTATGGTGTACTTCTAGGTCTAAATTGGGCCTTTGAAGCGGAATTGATAGATTAAGGGCCGTTTTCACATCTTCACTGTGAATGTGGCACATGGATTACGTTTCGTCTTCACATCTTTCACATCTTCACATCTTTTCACCATGTTTTAACATTTTAATTGCTGCCTGACAAAAGCTGGCTGTTCTGTCACAAGTATTGATCTGGTCACACTTGGTAAATACCAAAAGATATTTATATAGAAGTTGCGTTTTCACATTGTTGCTGGTGCGTTAAATCAAAATTATTAATGGAAGTAAAACAGGCATTGCCAGATGTGTTTATCAGTTTAAATAAACCAAAGGCTAATCTCAGATGCGGAAAGGTTCTATCGTGTCCGTTCAAATGTAGAACGTTTAGATGACGTTTAAGAAAAGTCTTAAAGTGAAAGTGTGAAAAAGAAATTGCATTTGAAGTTTCAAATGAAGTAGAAGTTTGTGCTAACAGTCTAAGCTGTTTACAAATTCTATTCTCTAAAAAATGGATGCAAATTTTGTTTATAACAATAAAGTTTTCTTTAAATCTTCTATACAACAAAGCCAATTTCATTTTCATTCGCATGGAGCTATTATTCAACATTCCCTCTACTCCTTCATATTCCATCAATTGACTTGCACAAGAGTATTTCTAGTTTCGCCTAACACTTAGCTGCCTCCAATTTTTCGGGCAGTGATTTTCGTGTTTTCGCTCTCAGAGTTTGATATTTGTGTTGTTGTTGTTTTCATGTTGTTGATGTGTTGGAGTTGCTGTTACTGTTGTTGCTGTTGTTGCTGTTGTTGTTGGCGTGGCAGTAGAAGTGCATGTGAAAAAGCCAAAAACGAAACTCAACTGAATGCAACGCAACGCAACGAGAACGTTTGTTTTAATGCCCAAAAGCGACAAATATTGGCAGAGCAGCAGCACCAGAAAGAATACCTACAAAAGCTTGGAGCTCAACGCGAACGCTAGGCTATATAGAAGCAGTAGTTGTAATGGTAAAGGTAAAGGCTTTCATAGTGTACTCCAGCTGCAATACTAAACTCTGCTCTGGATTTAACAGCCAAAGTAATGCAACGAACCACTGAAGGGAGTAAAAGTAGAGTTTTTGGTTTAGGGATTGCCACTGCGATTGCGTTTCCACTTTGAGAGGGGCTTTTCGGCTCGCTAACTATTTTTGGCCATTTTGCAGTTGAGTTTAGCTCAGGTTCAGTTTTTCGTAGCTTTGGCAGCGCTTTTTTTTGTAGGGGGGGGGGGGGGGGGGGCACATAAATAAAGAGCCCCGTTACGAGTTGAGTTGAGTTGCCTTTCTGTGTTTTCGCCCCCCCGTTAACGGTTGTCAAATGCATGGCCGAAGAAAAACTGCACAGTTTTCTAAATCTGCAGTCTTTAGAGGCAAAGTAATTAAAGTAGCAAGCGTTGACAGGACACCGCGCTCACGCCACAGCGGGGCGCCACCCCAACCGCAAAAACTGCATGCATACGTGGAAAATTCAGCGTTGTTCTTTTTCTGGTAGTTTTATTTTTTTGTTTCTTTGCCTCTAAACCAATTTGTTTATACAAAATATTAGACCACACTCGGGACTGGGACTGCACTGCTGGATGCCATAAAGTATGCAATAGTTTTCCGACCTGTAGTTATTTTTATTATATTATTTATGGTCAAATGGTGCAACAGACGAGACCGGCGACTGCCTGCATACATATATATATTTGTATACAGACGAGTAAACCCTTTTTTTGTTGTTGTTGTTGTAGTAGCCACGAGCAAAACTCGGTTAGTAAATTCATTTCGAGTCGAGTGGAGTTTTTAGCTTTTTTCCATTTTTAATTTTTTTTTTTTTGCCTTTTTATTGTATTTTCAACGCCCTGTCTCTAAGCAAAATGGCGATCCAGTGACCAAACCAACCGCAAAGCTGAACCAACTAAGACACACATACTCACACATCCTCAAACACACTCACACTCTCACACACTCGCAGACATGCGTCCGTCCATTCATATACAAAGTAGCCGCAAAAAAGTGGTCAGTTGGCCAAAAACTAAACGAAATGTAATAAAGCAACGGATATGCCATTTTGCTTCAGCTCAAAGGGGGAGCAAAGTACGAAGGCGCAGGATATAGCATGCAGATAGATAGGATAACTAGTTTTGAAAGGCAACTGCAAGCCAACAACAAACACAACAACAGCAACACAATAAATGAATATGAATTAGACAACAAGGAAAATGCCAGCAAAAAGGTGAAATTGCAAAAGAAAATTGTACAGAGAAAGAGGAGGAGGAAAACGAGCAAAACTGTTGAATAACTGCAAAATGTGTCTTGATATGCAGAAATGTAAAACAGTTTTTGAGCACCTTAATGAAATAAGCGATTATATAACTGGCAGACATGCTGAGAATTTTGCAAATCCGAGAAAATGTCATAAAACTTTTAGACAGTAATTGAAATACAAAATAAAGCTGGAATTGAAATTTCTCAAATCACGTTAAATGAGTTAATGTTGAGTTGATGTGGTTTATGCTAGTGTAATGGCAATTTCTTATTACTTTCATATTAAATGTTGAAGAAAGATTATTAGAAATATGCAAAATTGAGCAAACAGCAGAGCAATTAAATGGAGGAATAAGTTTTTCAGGTTCATTGACTTGGACAGAAATAGTGTAGAGGCCGAAGAGTAAGCAAAGACTGATAACGAAGCGAGAAGAAGCGAGGGTATACAAAAGAAAGTGAGACAAGAAAAAGGAGAGGACAAAGACTTAAGTTTCAGAAGAGGGAAAATTTGGCAAGATAAGGTGAAAGTGAATAGAATCCAAAGGTATTAAGAAAAGAGGAAGATAAGTTAAAGATGAAATTGAGAAAGATAAAGAAGCGGATAGAAGAATACGATAGAGAGAAGATATAGAATCCAAAGGTATTAAGAAAAGAGGAAGATAAGTTAAAGATGAAATAGAGAAGGAGATAGAAGTGGATAGAAGAATAAGATGGAGAGAAGAGATACACAAAAGTGAGCAGAGGGAAGACGAAGAGAAGTGATAGAACCTTAACTTCCGATGAGGAATTGCTTTTTTCTACTCGAGAAGTTCTAGTTAAATAATGAAATAAAAATTAAGCTAAATTGAAAATGAATTTTACTCCCGATTACGTAATTACTTGCTAGTTTAACGCATTTAAAAATGCAAATTCAATATTTTTATATATCAAAAACTTATACGAAATGCATTTGTATTACTTTCATTATCATTTAATTTGAATTGAATAAAATTAACACTTAATAAAAATCACATATTTCTTCATTTTCTTCCAATCAATATTACCTTAATCTGCTTTCCATTTACCATTTCCATTTGATTTCAAATTCAGCAGCCTGAATAATTTATTTAGTATTTTCGCACATTTACCACTTCTTCGACTTCATCATAATTTCCCTCACACACACATTGCTCACACAGCTTGAACTGGACGTGTGACTTACATACTAAGTCCCAAAAGGTCAGTGGCCAGTGGCCAATCACACCTGGAGTCCAGAGAAACCTCATTTATATTGTTAATTTAAATGCAATTGCCAAAAGCACTTGCATCTGAGGCTATAAATAAATCAAATTAATGTCAATTCTAACACACAACACTCCGACTCAGAGCGAACACAGCAGACACAGCAGACACAGCAAATAAACACAGCAGACATTAGTTAAAATGACTCAATTTAATGAAACAAAAATCATTAAGCCACTTAAGGCTCACACACACACACAAAGAGAAAGAGAAAGAGAGTGAGAGAACTGACCAAACTATTAGTCAGCTGCAATTGCGATTGCCAGACGATGGAGAATTTAGTTCAAATCTCTACCTGGATGAGATGGCTGATGCCACACTGCGGCAGCCAGCAGCCAGCATCCAGGCTGTGTGTTTGTGTGAATTTGCATCTGTGTGTGCTTGCAGTGGATGCATATGAATAGCCTGTCAACAAAGCGACAGCTTCCTCCCGGCCGAAAGGATTCCTGTATTTCTGGCAATCAGAGAACCTGACACGGCAATTAGAGCACAACAAAAAGTCAGCCAGAGAGCAACCGAAGTCGATCTGCCCACTTTTGCATATTAGTTATTGAAATCAGCTGTCAGAAAGTCTCTGCCACACATTGGCATACCGAAAAGTCCCAAAGCACCCCCACACCACCGCTCCCCCAATCCCTCTCTCTCACTCTCTCTGCCTCCATTGATGATTGGATTTTCGATTTGGAATGCCCCATAGAGGAATTCAACGAACAGTTAAGACAGACAGACAGCCGGACGGATGGCAAGCCCGAAATGGGCGACGTGACCATGGAAACCTGCTCCTGCTGATGGTACTAGTGGTACTAGTGGCAATGCTGCTGGTGCTTCTGATGCAACTGCTGCTTATGGCCTACACGAGCCCCTTAAAGCGATGCTTTGTGCACTGAAACCACAGAGTAAAATTCTAAATTCTATATCTAAGCAAACTTATTTGTGGACAAAGTATAAATTTATGTGAAAATGTAGTCGAACCTGGTATATTTTGTTGCTATTCAAATGAAGACCAGTGTCATAAGTAGCTTAATTTATAATTTGCCACAAATTTGTTATAATTTCATAAGTGAGCTTCTTAGGTAAAATATGAAATGTAAGCACATAAATTATTTAAGCCAAATATGATGGTAATTGGCCAAGTTGATGCCAGCCCACAGATTGGGAGAGACAACAAACTCATAACCGCCTTTCAGTGCAGTTGTTTACTAGCTTTAAGATTTCAGTATCCTCATATGGTTCTAGGCGGAGATATAAGAAGATTCTCAGCTTGTCTCATATGAAAAGTTTCAATATTTGAGATTTCTCGTATTTTTGCTATTATTTGTATCAGCAAGAAGCCACTCGAATCACATAGTCAGATTTCCTTCCTATATATATATTATGGGCAGCCGAAAAACACTCAATGTTTTTCTCTCACTCGAAAGAAGTAAACATCCTCTAAATAGAGAATTCAATTTATATAAAAAAAACCTGAATAATTTTTTTCCCCGTGTGGTGGTCTCCTGTTCAGAGACCAACACAGATGCAATAAAACGTACACAGACGAACACCTCTTGAAGTTGGTGTTCCTGGGGAACGGTTGATTTGATTGCGATTGCAACTTTGCTGCAAGAACAGAAGACGGCAGAGAGGGGTAGAAAGAGAGTGAGAGATTCAAGAGCTTAGCTGCTGTTGAAAGTTTAACAAAGCTACCGTTGCTTTTATTGTTGTATATAACACAAGTGTGAATTTATGTAAATGCTCGGTATATGTGTATGTAGTTGTTCGTGTGTGCGTGTGTGTGTGCTGTGTGTCTTTTGTGCTGCGCTGCATTTGTTTGTTCTATTTATAATTCAATTGTAAATGCATTTCAATTACGTGCACATTAAACAAGCCAAGCCCAAGCCCAAGCCAAGCCAAGCCAGGGCAGACCATGCCAAAGCCAGACCAAGTTTTTGGCCCCAAAGCCAAAAAGTGTTCAACGTATGGCCATCTAGGACTTGACCACTTGGCCATTAGCAACAAGCACGACCATTAAATAGAGAGAGAGAGAGAGAGGCGAACAAGGAACAGGATCATGGGTGTATATGTCTGTGTGTGTGGGCCAAGTTTGTGCACACTTTTCGCCGTTTGGAACAATTGGCCCATTATTAAAACGCGTTGAAATGGCAAAATGCGAAGTGGAGCAAAGTTTGTAAGCATCAGGAGTCAAATGACAATGGACATAAGGCAAAGTCACAACAGCTGTTATTGTTTTTTTTTAAACTAAACCAAGGTGAAAGAACCTAATCGTTGCTGTATTCCACAGTCTACAGACTGACGCTAAGACATAGCGAGTACAACATGACCAAACCAAGAACACACACTCACCTTTATATGCTTATGAAAACACAAACTAATGAATTGCTTTGGCACAGTCGATATATTGTTGGTGTAAATCAATTTAAAGTTCCAGCATCCACACCAAAAATAAAGAAGCTCTTAAAATTATTTCCTCTATTGTTATGCAACCTTCTTTTGGCTTTTCTGCCTCTTCATCATCATCTTGGATTCTTTTTCTTCTTTCTTGCCATAATTGCGTTCTAAAATACGCCAAATTTTTGCAGCACTCATTTCAGTAAAATTCTCCATAATAATAAGATCATTATTCATAGACTGCCACAGAAATTCCTTAGCCCGTCGTTCCTAAAGATTAGTTCGCAGTGAATCACAATCCATAACAGATTCACATTTTGGGACACTCACCTGAGCCATGGTACTCTGCACATAGATGCGAGTACGTGAGGCCACAAAAATATTGGATGTCATTCCCTGTGGCTGGGGAACCCGCTCGGGCGATGACAGCACAGTGTTCCATAGTTTGTTAACGCGCATTTGAAATTCCATTTTGCGACTCCATTCTTTGTAATTATCACTGCCCCTGAGCCGTGGAACTGCCTGATCCGGATCCATTTTTCAACTGCTAACGCTTGAAATTTGTATGATAGAGAGTTTTCAGTATGACGTTTTAGTTAAGATGACAAGTATGAATTGTTTATTTGACAAGCCGTGCTGGAAAATACAAAAACAGTAAGCAGTATGTCAGTGTTTGAAGTCCTTTGGATAGAGTGTTATACATGTTAGTTCATTGATTCAGTATAGTATGAATTGTATGCACCAGTCGAAGGCACCCAATGCATGGCATTAATTTTGCTCAAACTATTAGTTCATTATTTCACTCGTTAGTTCATTGGTTCATTCGCTGATCGTGCGTTCAGTCGTGCGTTCAGTCGCTCGTTTTTCAATGTGGAAGAACGAGTAGTTCTGGAGAAACATCGATGTTTGTAGACCTCGGTTTTTCGATGTTTTTGGGTTCTGAACATCGATAGTATCGATACATCGGCGAGTTTTTCAAATTTATAAAGAATGTTTAAAAAGTAAAAAGGAAACGGTCGAAAATTCCAATTTATAAAATGAATAAGTCTCTTATTCATTTCTTTCTTATAAAATAAACAAACTATAAATACCAATTAACAAAAGAAATTCTGCTCCATTCAAATAATCGTATATGTACTATCTTATAGAAGTAGTTAGCCGGCTCAAGGTCATTTCCACGCACTGTCAACACCAATATCCTTCTAAAAAGTCAATATATTTTCTAATATTAAAGATTTTCTCCATTTTATCTTACCTTATGCACTTTTATTTCCCGCTTTTTAGTCTTTCAGTAATGCTAAATCATCTGATAATATAAAACATTGGGAAACTCAAATCGATCTTTGAAAAAACTTGAGTAACATCGATGTTTTCTTCAGCACTATCCTCAAGCTCTCCTTCATCAGTAACCCTTATCACATATGAAAATATTACATTACTTTACATTTACTATCAAAGATGTAATCTTGAGGGAGCAGAACTCCTAGCCAGCTTGATCGAAGGGGAAAAAGGCACTTCGTAGTTATTGTATTAGTTAAATTTATAGTAAATTTCGAGTAATAGCTGCCTCCTCCTAAGGTTATGTGTTATTTTCTGTATTCTTGCAACGCCGTGTTAAACATTCCCAAATGTATGAAATGCATATTTATATATAAGTATGTGAATATATACATATATTTCAACTGAATTGAGCATTGCCACCTGACGCCAAGTCACTTTGACCTTTGAAGTGCACTTAACCAGTCACAGTTCCAGTCACAGTCGAGCTGTTTGTTCCGTTCAGCCAAGCGTTCAGTTATCCTGCTGTGTAGATGTGTGTGTGTGTGTGTGTATGTGTATGGAGGGAGGAGGCGTCTGCAACCCTCGCCAACTTTTTTTTGGGCCGTAACCAACGCTCTAATGAGTACAAGTAGTACGTTTCCCAGTCCAAAATCGAGTCCGGACTCCGTAGTCCAAGTCCTTGTCCAACCGCATTTACAATTAGCCTCTGAGTGCAGTCCGGCAGTCACTAAAGTGTAACAACCTGTACATACTCTCGTATCAGCCTTGACCACCATCATCATCATCAAACCAAAACCGTGCGCTATAGTTGAGCACAGTTGAGCCGATCCATCCGCCTACACCAACTCCAACTGCTGCTCTGCCATCGTCTTCGGCAATTAAGCCTTGGCCGACCGTTGACCACGCCAAATGACCGCAGCCAGTTTGCTTTCATTAATTTTTGGTTGTAATCCTTGCTGAAGCTTTTCATTTCATTTTAGTTTGTGCCTCGCAGTTGTTGTAGTTTTTGTTGCTGCTGCTGCTGCTGCTGCTGTACTGTATGCGCCTCTTGTTTCTCGGCCTGTCATGTGTTGTGCGTGTTTGTGCACGCTTTTTCACACTTTGTTTCTACGTTTTCTGATGTCTCATAGACTCCAACATAAGGCGTTCATTAGGGTATATAAGACTGGTGGTTTGATATGTGGGACGTTAGGAAAGTGCACACATTGTATATATAAAAGTCCTATATATAAAAGTCCTGAATGATTGAATACCTCACACTGTAGGTGCTAGGTATCTGAAATTCTTACAAGTGTGTCAAAATAGGGGCTTAAGTTTGTATGGAAATACCTTTTGCTATCCCCAAAGAGGGACAAGCAACTCCTTCACTGTTGTCGAACCCGTTTCCATGCACATTCATCTACATTTATATGACTCTTTATAATTAAGAAACTATAAGAGCTACAGGGCTGTCACACAAATGCAATCTTATACTATAGATGAGCATTAAGGCAGCGTTTCTAAGAATCCAACCTACAACTGGGTCAAATTTAAAGTCAAAGCTTATATGGAAATGTCATGAAATTCGTCATAATTTGGTATGCCTATGGATAGAATCGGGAAGTATTATCCATTATCATATATGTATCCAATCCTTGCCATTTAGAGGTCATTCCCAAGTCGATCAAATTCAACTTCCGAGTTGGTTTTTTTTGCCCTGAATGACTGACTGGTTGCAGTTTTTTCCACAGTGGTCATGTTTTTACATGTAGCCGTGTCCGTTGCCCACGTTAATGACTTTTGTGCTGTGCCTGTCGCACGGCAAATGTTTTAAAACCGACCAACTGTTGTTGTTGTTGTTGTTGTTACTGGCGATTGCCGGCCGGTTAGCGCGTTTGCTTTCAACCGCCACCGCCCGCAGTGTTTGCCAGGACGGCGGCTCTCCGGGCAACCGACTCATTTGTACAGGTTACGTTTTTTGTTCAGTATCGGCTTGCGTGTGTATGTGTGTGTGTGTGTGTGTGTGTGTGTGTGGGGAGAGGAAAGGGAATTGTTAATTAAAGTATTGTCTCCTCGTTCACTGGCAAAATGAACAAGTCGACAAGGACTCGTCCTCTTTCTCGTCCTGCTCCTGGTCGTGGTCCTGTTACTGGTCGTGGTCCTCGGCCCGTCAATTGTCGAACATGGTACTCTACAGTTCCACTTAACAGCTACAATGGGCACTTTGCCACAATGAATTCAAATGGATGCCCTGCCGTCGGGTCGGTTCTCTTTTTTCGCAACCTCCTCCCAAGTGCTAGACATGTTGTTCTTGTTGTTCTTGTTGTTATTGTTGTTTCGCACATACACACGTGCAGATGACATGCACACATTGACAGCTGACTGTTGGCTTCCCAAAAAAGCCCCCGAGGCGTACAGTCAAGTACAAACAGACACAGACACAGACACCGACACAGAGCGAGAATGAGACAGAAGATAGACAGATAGAGAATCTAGCTGTCGTTTTTGGTATCTCCCTGGCGGGCACATTTTGGCCAACGCTTTCCGTCCTTCGTGTTGTGATTCTTTAATGAAAGCTTTAATTTGGGTTTACCAATTAAAACTACGTGGCAAATGAAAAATACATACAAGCCACATGAAGCCCCACATGCATTATACAAAAGAAGTGGCCTCTGCTTGGCACTGCCTGGCTAGGGATTGCCCACAAAAGCAACAAAACAACAACAAAAAAAGTCCAAAAACAGAAAAACAAAAACTTGCTGTTAAGCTAGACGGATGTTTGTTGCACTTGAAGTGTAAATTTGGGAGGGAGGGTGCCTTTGGGGGGAAATTAAAAATACGAGTGTAATTTTCTTAAATAGCAAAAGTACAGTTTGCCACAAAGCATACGAAGTTGGGCAACATTGCTTGCAATCGCTTCAATATTGGTTGCAATCAAGATAAGTGCTTGGGAATTAGTTAGCTAAAAATAGGAAATAGTCTAAACGTTTGTAAGCCTGAATGTGCAATATATGTGTGTGTGTGTGTGTATTAGAGAGGTCCTAGATTGAAGTTTTGCGATAAGAGATAATTTGGCAATGCATAGAAAGTCTTATTTTGTATGTAAATATTGATCAAATATTCAAGCAAGAGGAATTTCTTAATTTCTATGAGAGTTAACAATGGAATTTGGCAAGGGAAAGAAAGAATACACTCAAAATTTGCCTTCAAGTATATGATCTTCTATATGTAGCATTAATTTTCTGTATATTTTCGAGCACTTAAGATCGTTTTTCTCACAGAGAATACTCGATGTTGTTTCTGTAAAGCTAAAACGAAATGCTCTATAGACCAATGATCTCAATATGTCTAGCTTAAGGATCAATATATCGAGCTGATGTTTCACTTTTTTGCCATTCCTTTGACTTCAAAGATCACATAAATTGTTTAGCATCGCTCCTTATCACTATCATTGGG
This sequence comes from Hirtodrosophila duncani, assembly GCA_037043425.1. Lineage (NCBI taxonomy): Eukaryota > Metazoa > Arthropoda > Insecta > Diptera > Drosophilidae > Hirtodrosophila > Hirtodrosophila duncani. The sequence goes on from JBAMBM010000194.1 coordinate 4,348,093, forward strand.
ACGATTCCAACAGGACAATTCCTTGCAAACATTACTTATAAGTTATTATTTCTCATGCAATTATAAGTCGAAATCTGATTCCGCCCCCTTTATCAACATCAGAGTTCTCAAGTGTTTTCTTAATTATCGAAGCAACCTCTTGCTCATTTACTGTTAACTTCAAGTGAAATGTGGCAACGTGGCAGCGTTGGCTCAACTTGTCTCGGACCATTACACGCCCACTTACAAGACTGAACATGAACGCGCACGAAAGTTCAACTGCAGCTGACCAAACATCACCTGGGCCAGGTCCTGGCCCCCTTGTCAGTATCTGGCCTGTGTATTCCCAATCCTGAATCCTGGTTGCCCACAGGGCAACTTCCTTCCGCCTTCCGTTGCTCACACACACACATGCACTCGCGCGCTCGCCTTTTTACTTAATTTAGCAAGCGACGGACCCCCCAACAATCAGGACCCAACCAGAACCAGACAGTCCATCCGTGTACACGTCAGCAGCGACATTATTGCTGTTCCTTGTTGTTGCTGTTGTTGTTGTTGTTTTGGTAGCAACGTTGCCATTATAACACCATTTTGCGCTGCACACCACCTTTGGCAACTAATTTTTTACACATTTTTCAACTCTCCATTATCCCTGCTCTCCACTCATCCTGCTTCTTTTTTTTCGCTGTTTCTTGCAGAACGACACGATGCGCCTGCTGTACATGTACCACGCACAGGATCCGCCTCATGGTTCCGTGCGTCCCGGCACACTGCCCGATCCGGCGCGCGCTTTTCGCCCTTATCGACCCATGGTGCTGATGCAGCGGCCCCAGCTGCAATTGCCATCGCCGCATGACGAGCGTGTTCGAGTCCTGGAGCTGCGCAACGAGGATGTTGAGCTGCCTGGAGGCGATTCCCCTCTTTTTTGGTGCAAAATGTTCAAGCTGGAGGATATCAATCGCAAGCATCATCTCATTCGGGTAAGCTATGCAATTGCAGATGAAAGCGTGTCGTGACACGAGCCAGCACAGTCCGATGCATTGGAGAATGTCCTTCACGCAGCCATCTCAAGATGTGTGCTCCACATGACCGCCGCCTCAGCCATTGACTAAACGTTATTAAATACAATGCATAATTAAGGCCGCAACTGCATTCTCTTTTGTGTCTGTGCCAGTATCTGTGTCCGTATCCTGTGCCTCAGCTTGAGCGCGAGCCTGTGCTTGTGCTTGTGCCCGGCCTTGGCATAACCAAATTGAAATATTAAATATTTATCCCCCATCTCTCCCTCTGTCTCTGACTCTGGAAACTGTCTCTGACTGTGTGTCTGCTCTGTTCTGTTCATTTTCTTTTCATGGTTACAACAGTACGAGCCGATTTATGATTCATCGTCCAGTGTGCACTACTTGCAGCACATAACGCTGCACGAGTGCCAGGGTTCTTACACGGAGCTGGAGGAGATGGCCCGCGAACAGGGCAGGCAATGCATGGGCGCCAGATCCATACCGCTGGCATGCAATGCCATTGTTGCTTCATGGTCCCGCGGCAGCGAGGTAAGCATCATTCCAACTCAGACTGAGGTCGAAATTTCTCCTACAGCTACCCCCCACCACCGTTGCTTTTACTCCCCACCACCGTTGGCAACGGCCATCTCATGCCACTACTACACTCAGCCCATCGTCATAACCATAACCATGCAATATTAATTTAACCTTCGCAAATGCTTCCTTTCAACACGAGAAAAATTGCATTAAGGGCACAAAGCTGAGTCGAAGAATGAAATACCTTATTGAAGGATATACAAATTACTTTATGAAAAGCAAGGCATTCTATTGGAAGACTTTGGAAGTTAGCAATATAAAGGTGTTATACGATTTCAATATCTATATCAGTTGTGAATCAAAGTTGTGAATCAAAGTAAGAAATAAAGTAAGAAAATCAAATCAAAAGTCACAGCCAGGACAAGCATATTAAGAAACAAAAATATATCTAAACGAAGTGCAATTTCGAAGAGAAAGGATAGGACAGAATGAGAAGTATAAGAATAGAGGCAGAGAATCAAAAGAAGGACAGAAAAGATAAACTAAATATCAGGGATTAAAGAATCGAATGTACCAAATAATTTCCTAAATTTCGGAAACTGTAGAAGAAGCAGTTAATTGAAAGGTAAACTGTTTCGTTGAAACCACAGCTCGAAGGATGACCTACAATTCCAACTACCTAGAGTAAGTCTCATTCTGATTAAGAGAGAAAAGCAATAAGCGCTGAAATAGTTAAAAGTACATAGAAAGAATTCATCCCGTCAAAGGAAACGAAATGGTTAATGGATTACATACTTCACTGACAAATTGGAGCATATTCTTTCGTCTAGATAACACCGGAACATTCATTTAGCTCCCTAGCCGTAGAGTTCATATATAAAGATGGAAAAATTATAAGATTGCAATTATTATAAATAACTTTCTTTAGCTCAAAAATGATTATAAAACCTTTTAGTATAAGGAAAGACAAGGTTAAATTTACAACTTCACAAACAAACTTCATATATTTACTTACATAAATTCCCATTTCATAAAATCTCCGTATTCTCCCCGCTTTATAGGGTATCTCAAAAAGACGAAATGGCTTGGCCTTCTGCTCTCCCCTGACCCTATTACATATATATATATACATATACATATATATTTTTTTGGTCATGCTTTTCATAATTTCATCACTGGCGCGCCATAATGCAGTGCCTTGTTGCTGGTTTTTGGCCGCCAGGGGGCGTTGCTGTTGTTGTGCAATGCGAATTGAATGCCTTTGCTGATGCTGCTGGATGCTGCTGGATGCTGTGCATTTAAATTGCACATGGCCATGGCATCCACTTCCGTCCTCCATCCGCCAAACACACAAAAACAAACAACACTCGACAGTTTTTTTCCTCCAATGGGGAGAAGATGCTTTTGTTTTGTTTTTGTTTTATATCCTTTATCTATACATATACATTTATGCATACTACATATCGTATCGTATCGTATCTGGTGTGTGTGTTTTTTGCAGGGCTTTACATATCCACATGAAGCTGGCTATCCGATTGAGTCGCGTCAGGCCAAATATTATTTAATGGAGACCCATTATAGCAATTTGAAGCCGGACTTTGCACAATTGCATGCCAGACAAATGGCGGATAATTCGGGTTTGAAAATCTACTTTACGCACGTGCTGCGACCAAATGACGCTGGCATATTGTCAATCGGTAAGTAGACATAGATACATATATACATACTTACATATATACATATAGATGCACATAGATATATATGTCTAAGGGTGTTGTGTGGAGACTGCAGCCACAGCTACAGATGCTACTGCTGGATGCGTGTGTATATTTTATGCGATGGGTCTTGCCATATATGCAACTCATGTCAGGCAATTTATGAGATTGCCGAGACCAAAGCGACAGTAGGGAGTAGTTTGAGTTGGCAAGGCAGCAGGATCTGGCCATACCCATTCCCATATGGTCCGTCTAGTAAAACAAAAGCTTATGGGTTTTGCCAGCTTGTCTATGTGGTTGGTAGGTTGGCTTACGTTTCGTTAGTATCTGTCCCAGGCTGAACAAAGAGTGAACTCATATTTCCAATTCCTGGTGGCAGTTTAACTACCTTTTATATATATATATATATATATATATATATCAGAAAATCCAGAAATTCCGTACGTTTTCAAATGTTGTTGTAAATCAAAACATCTCCTGCATGTTGCAGGTCCTCAGTCGGTCCGACAAATTACTTTAGAATAGATTTTAATTTTAATTTCTAGTCAAAATTGTTGGCATGTGTCTGAAACTTTGTTTTTTGTTGCTCACTCTTCCACTAAATAATTCATTTGGCTTACTACGAGTACTCCAGGATTTCATTGCTCAATGGTGGCCGCAGAGGTTTGGGAGGTGGGGAGGGGGGTATGGAGTACAGACAATGGGTGGCTGGGGTTAGTTTTAAAGTGGCTTTTAGTTTGCTAGCTTGTTAGTTGGCAAAGCGAGGGTTGTGAAAAGAATCAACGTTTCTGATCTAAATCGGTAAAGACGAAAGCTTAGCAAATATTGACATTCCTGGGAGATTGTGTCGATGCAGAAAGTATAATGATATTACTTTTCGAAAGATTATTTAGCGACACTTTAAAATTGGTAATTCGATTTGTATTTCAAGATTAGATTATAAATTTGGAAGAGGGTTTCATATGGAAAATTTTGTGAATAGAATTTAGAAATTCTTATTTGAAGTGGAGAAATGTAATAACAATTTAACAGCTGAGGTAAAGACGGGTACTATCCACTAATCAAAAGTACAAGAGGCCTGATATCGTGACCTGAAAGCACAAGGAACAGGTCTGGAAGCAAGTTGGAAACACATTTTCTAAAAAGACAAACAGGCTACTATAATATTATAAAGCAACTATAAAGGTCGAATTTTAAATGCTCAAAATGAAATCTAGGAGAAGAATCTCGCTGAAGAAGGATCATTCCTATTTGTGGTGACTCGCTCAAAAGGTCTTTAGATATATATGTATATCGACTATTCAACCATAGCTTGATGAAGTAGAAGTTAGCTCTATCCTAATATTTAATCGGTAGACTTTTATTATTATTATTATTATTATTTTCTAACCTGATAAACGCTTAGCGTTATTGACATTTTCCATTTGGGAATTTATATAAGAATTTACTTAGAGAAGAATTTACTTCATAGTCATATTTCATAGGCAACTTCAGCAAAATCCATTTACTGTATAATATATATTTATTTAATATATAAAATTTTATTTGTACAATTAGAAATTCGAAAATCTTTCAAACTTTCTTAAACGTTTCTTAAGTTCTTCCCTAACCCATATAATATAGTATATATGGCTTTGTATTTCACTTAGGCAGTTTTCTTTCAAGACTTCACACTGGAAAACAAATTTCCCCACACCTTTAACCACAAAATGCTCACCTTAGCAATTCATATTCTGAATTACCTGTCAAGTATTTTCCCCCAAAAATAACAACAAGAAAAACCAAACAAATTGTTTCCACCACTGACTCATCAAGCAACTCTCGTTGAGTGGCCCAAAAAAAAACAACAACAACAACAATAATAACAACAACAGCAATTTTGGTGTGCTTGCTCGTTTAAGCGCTTTTGGAGTTTTATACCCCTCAAGCCCATATCCACCTACCCTTCTCTCCAGCAACTGCCCCCGCACTCATAAAACAAAGCACCTGCCTACACAGAAGAGGCAGTAAGAATTTTTCAAGTTTCCCTATTCTATGCAGGATAACTAAAATACTAATTTCACTTTACAATTTATTTTCATTTTTTGTTGGCCTTCGTTTCTTTGGTTTTGGTGTTTGCTTTTTGGTTGGTTTCAGTTGGTGGCCACCATTCACCGGGAGGGAGTTGGAGCTTGGAGTTGGAGCAGCAGTGGCATCACCTTCATTCTACTTTCGACTTGCTATGCCACGATATACTCCTTGTAATTGTTATTTCACTTTTGTTCAGAGTCACGCAAACCAATATAACTTTGTTACAACCGCACAGAGACATGAAAATGAGGGAGGAATCATGAAATAGATGGCAAACTTCTCTTTCATTCCATTTGATTCGATGCGATTCCATTCTTTTGCAACGCCGCTGTGCTTTTGCTTCGTTCGTCCTTTGTCTCTGTGGTAGAGCGGGGGGTGGGTTTTTTGAGTAGGTGTTGCCAAAACTTCCGGAGTATTACCAGAAAAGTAGATTAATACATTTTGATACGGCGCGCTAGCGGAAGAGCTACAGTAAAGAATCGAAGCTGAATTTTTGTATTTCATGGTCGCAATCCAATTTGGGTGGAAATGCAATACATTTTCATTGGGTGGGCTTATGGTTTCTCTTATTCCCCAACCGTCTACATCTTTCTCTTTCCAAGTGACGCAATTGGCATTGCTATTGAAATATTTAATTGGAATTTAACGCATACCACAAACCAGTCAATAAATAAAAAAAAGGAAAAGTAGAAGGAAACATATATATATAAATGTATGTACAAGTATATATGTATACATACATACATATATATATGTATATATGTATAAATAAAATATAAAATGTTTGCTACAATTTCTCGGGCTCCGCTATAAATTGAATTACGTTTTGGCAGCACGAAGCCGGGGGATGGCTGGAAAGCGAAAGCTCCTCCTGGACTTCAGCCCACCCAACACGCATAAGTAGCTGCGAAATTGCTATGCTTCCCTCTGTCTCCCTTTCCCTCTTTCTCCCCCTTCCCGTCGCCGTGGCCGCGCTGTCTCACTCTGTGTGGCGAAATTTAATTTCAATTTAATTGGTTATTGATATAGCGCCCTGGTGTATGCAACAGAGCTTTGATTAATGTTGCGGCTTGTCGAATTTTTATGGCACCTTTGAGATACACAAACGGAAAACGGGGAAATCCAAGAGGGGGGTGAAAGAAGTCGCGTGGATTATCGGACTGAATTAAGCCCTCTATACTTTTGCCAGAGAAATTTCAATCTAGCTGTTCTATTTTGAATTGAAAATTTGTCGTTTTTAAAATAATGTTTAAATATTCTTTAAGATTATATATTTAAGTGATAATAATAAAACTAAACATATTCTTCTATAGTGTTTTCTATTTGAAAGTCAACAGTCCAAGTGAAGATGTATTGAAGCATTTCAAAGTTTGTTTTAGAATATGAAATTTAATATTCCTAAATCAAAGATATCTTTTGTATTCCCAATACCGGTGAATACCTACCGATGTCTTTTTAGTTGTAAAAGTTGTACTTTGCTAAAGAAGAAGACATTTTCATTTATAAACATTTACCAAAAACCCTAAAATAGTCGCGTCGTTTCCCACTTTCCATTAGATGATAATCTTTCCGAAGCCCTTAAAATATACACCGAATTATTACTGACGATATGATATCTTCATATAAATGTGTATCCTGATTTGATCCACCTGCTTACTTACTGTTCGCCATGTAGCTGATAACTGAATAGCTGAATTCCCAAAACAAACTCTGAACCCAATGGACGGGCCACTTGAAAATCTGAAAAACAGCTTCGTAGTGCTCACCTACATCATAAAATATAAACGTCGCTAAATGCAAATCCCATTTCCATTTCAATAGATTGACCCAGTTTCTGTCAAGTGAAATGAAATTCCAAAACAAATATTCACCCAAAATCGAAAGCCAAAATGTCTCGTCAACTGTCATATGTGGTGTGACCGAAATATAGTCCCAGCCTAAATATGAATGTTATGAAACGCTAATGAAATATCGAATCAAAGCGAAGAAAAAGTGAATGAAGTAGAGCAAGAAAGCTTGTGACACAAATTGCCATTTAAAATAATTAGAAAAGTTGCAGTTTGGCCGCCATTTCTGCAATTGCTGTCTGCCAGTCAAAATGGTGTGCGAATGCAACTGTCAAAGCATTTATACCCCCTCACCCAAACTCGCCATAACTCCTTACCATGCAAATGCATAGGCAGAGTTAAATATCGATTTGGAAAAATATGCAGTTATGAATGGCGAGTTGTGCACAGCTCGGTTCGGTTCTTTCAGTGCGTTTTGGCGTTGTCATTTAGGCCAAATCAAATAGAAATTCGTAGATTCCCCTCAGCACCCACCCACAGCCGCAAGCCCACCATTCGATTTATCGTCTCGTCGCTGTATTTCGCATGGCCAATATTGAATTTGATTTAATGAATGGAAATTGGCAAAAAAGCCATGGATGGAGAGAAATAGATATATATATCAATGTATATAAATATGGTTTGCGTAGACCAAAACTTGAAATCGCTTTCGCTCTGAATTCAACTCATTCTCCAAAATGGAGATTTTCTTCCTTAGATGCGGCTTGAAAAGTTGAGAAAGGTGAAAAGCGATAATAAAGAGAAGAAATGTTAGAATTCCTTTATGTGGAATATCGTTGAGAAACTGCTTATTTTGCGGGTGATGCCAGAAAGGGTAAAAGAAATTACGTCTGGGTATAAAACAAGATTTTCCCTAAGGCTTTATTTTAGCAACACTGGAGATAATTTGCTTGACAATCCAAGTCAGTGTTCTGATTCATGCCATAGAAGTCACCTTTGCGAAACTTTCAAGGAAATTTCCACAAGTTTTCGTAAAAAAGGAAGAGGAAATATTTTATGATAGGGCTCTTTAGGTAGGGTAAAGTGCAATTTTATAGCTTATGCAAATCTAAAATTCTAAAAGTCTGATATAGAAGACATACATATTATGTTGCAAGTCAAAACTTATTCATACTTTTCGAAATTGTAGAGAAAACGCTTTACAGAAAACGAATCCACCAAATGGCCAAATTGGAACAGATCACAAGCTTTTTGCGCTTTAATTTGAACAAAAATTTGATAAACGCACATGAATTGTAATTTGGAATTAAATTGATGATTCCGGCCATCGCGTGCACATTCGCCATATTTGATAGATATTTTTTGTCCCTCCCCCACCCCCTCCGGCGAAAGAACGTTGATTGATTTTGTTCGCGTGACATTTTATAAAATGACCAACAAAATGCTATCGAGCTTATGTTGGCAAAGTTTTAAAGCTAACATTGGCATAGTTAAAATTCGTAATTGAAAATTGATTTCATCAGCATGATGGTGTAAAAATCACCTCTCCATATATATATATATATATTTTGTGGGTGTGCGTGTGTGTGTGTAGTTGCTATGAAAATTAATAGAAATAATATCAATGGCAAATATGCAATGCAAATGGGTTTGAAAATGCTAAAAAGTTTCGTTGTCTAATGCCTCGCGGCCAGCACAAAATGTTCATGTTCATTCAGTGCCTTTTTTCAGTTTCAAACTGATATGGGCCAAATATTTAAAATTGATATTTTATGCAAAAGGCTTTAAAAATTGATATTTGTTATTGAGTTGAGGGGATTAAGCCTGCTTTTGTAGTGGCAAGAATTTCCATGAGCCGGATAAATAAATACATGCGATGCGCATTTTCAGGCAACAGAGAAATTGAAAAATAGATAAGAGTCAGGCGAAACTAAGGCCAATAAAAATAAGGGGATAAACAAAAAGCCACGTGTGTAGGTGCACATCTGCATTATTATTATTATTATTATTATTATTACTATTATATAAAAGAGGCTTACCACGTTAGATACTTTGATGAAGTATGAAAGTTGACAATTCTACAACTTTTACCAGCTTTGTCCCAATTTCATAAGTATCTCAATCAATTTTTCAACTCCAGCATAAAGAATTTCCAGTCATTTACTATACGTTCAATCGATTCTATTTACATATGTCATTGCCAAATGCCATAAATAGCCTCAAGCTCAATTGTTTTATTTTTTTGTTTTTTTTCTGCAGACAATAAAAAAAGCCTTGTTTAAAATGTGCCAGAGCCGCGATTTGCAATACAACAAATAAATAAAAAAAATCAATTTCCACTTGAATTCAGAGCAATGCCAAGTATTTCCCGCGAGTATTTTGATTGGCATACCCTTCCACCCTTCCACCGTCCTCCCTCCACCCGCCACACCCACGCACAATACACAATATAGTAGCACAATTGAAATGCCAAACACCAGAAGGAAAATGTAGCACATGAATTTCAAATATTTTTCCAGCATGGCAGGCGACACGCGGCCCTAATTGCCTTATGTCAAGAGGGGGAGGGGGATGGGAGCACATGCTATATAACTGCTGGTTACCATAAATAAATATGCATGAGAAACATTTAACTAATTGAGCGTACATCCAAGAAGAGTGCCCCAAAAATTAAGTTATCAGCTACAGCCACTCAGGCCATCCAAAATTCCAACTTGCAAATGGCCAAAAAAATACTTAATTGATGTAAGAGGTGGGTGGCGGTGAAGTGCTGGTGGTGGGGTAATGGTAAGATGTGTTCGCCTGACAAAATTGTTGTCAACATCAAAAGCAGCAATTAAAATGTAATTACACGTTTTTGCGACAAATCGAATTAAAAAATCAGCGTTCAAAGTTAAATAGAATGCTGAACAAGTCAAATAGCAGACAGGCACCATGGAGGACCACCCATATGTGGAAGGAACGTCTATGGGCATGTCATTCGGTATCTGCCACCGTTAACCGCCAAAGCTTTTAGCAAACGCTCTCTATCAATCTGTCTATCTATCTATCTCTTTCGCTCAGTACTCAACCGTTAATTAAAAGCGTTCAACGTTTAACTCACGCTCCTTTGCCACGATTTCCATTTTACAGGCATGGATCCCAATTGGCGCCACATCATACCGCCTGGACAGAAGCGTGTGATATCCGAGGGCCAATGCATTGAGGATTGCACTGGGTATGCCTTCCCGCAGCAAGGTATCAACATTTTTGCGGTCATGATGCGCACACATCAAATCGGCAAGGAGGTTAAGCTGCGTCAGGTGAGCATTTACTGAGTCGGAGGAGTCTCCTGCCCTTTATTTACAATATATATGTATGTACATGTGTATGTGTGTGTGTGTGCACATGTGTATGTTTGCATGAATCCAAATGCTAATGAGCAAACTTGCCAACTTGGCAAACTCTCCATCTATTTGCATACACAGATACGACAAACCGAGGAGCTTCCACCGATTGCATATGACAGCAATATAGATGTTGCCTATCAGGATTTTCGACGTCTACCACAATCGGTGCATTCCATGCCGGGCGATAGACTCATCGCCGAATGCATTTATGACAGTTCGTCACGAAAGGCAATTACACTGGGTAAGTTCTATACTTTAGCTTATAGCATTTAACCATTCCTTGGCGTCCCTCCAACCCCACTGCACACCTCTTTGCCACTGGCAGTAAATAAAAATTGCAACAGTCATAGAAGCCATTGTCGTGCTCACAAGTTTCTATAGCAAAATAAACAAGGAAAAGGACAATGTGAGCGATTCCTGTTAACCACATATGAAATACCCTTCTAGAATAGCGAATCTTATACACAGATACACAGATCCATGCGAAGCTTAGAGAAGCCCAGCCCTGCCCAAAACCAAAACTCAGCATATAATGAAGGCTCACTCAGAATGATGGGCAAATGGTCAAATATTGACAAACCTACAGGTGGAATTTTGCTAACTGCTTCTTAGGGTTCGCCTGCTCAATAACACTAGATTTCATATGAGTAAGAGCTATATAATATGATGAGCCGCACAGAATACAGCTCCAATCATATCATTGCAAAAAGAAAAGTAAGCGGGCGACTGCAATAGCGGTGGCATGGCATGGCAACGCTGAGCAATTGTCGTTATGACACATTTAAATCAGCCAAACGATATGCGACAGCCAGGAGCAGAACCAGCACAAGGACCAGGCATCATTCTGCCTGCTGCACTTGGCACTGGCGCTGGCACTGCCAAACACAAAAAGCATAAAACGTGCAACGGCAAGGTGCACACGAAAGGCAAGCCCCAGCTCAAGACAAAGGCAACGGCAACGGCAAAGGCATTGCCAATGGCTGGCAACGTCATTGCAAAATACATAAACCAAGACATTGAAACATTTCACTTAGCACACGGTTGGCAGGTGTTAAGAGCGGGTGAGAAGGTGCAGAAAAAAGGATTTCTGATAATGGTCTGATTGTAAAATGCAGGGAGAGTTCCTCTGTGACAGCAGCACTCAGTGTTTCCAATGAAGTGGACAATGCGCTGCCATGAGGTGTGCATAGAGAGCAGTTCATTTAGGAAGAAAGCTATATATATGGCAAGAATGTTATAACAATCTGAAGTGATAGTATATACTGGGAAAGTTAGGATTCAAAATTTAGCGACGTGTACGCTCTGACGAAACTGAACAAGAAGCTGAAGAAAATTTGTCTGATTTCAAGAATCATTTTTCTAAAAAGTAGAAAGTCAAAGCATAAAACGAAAATTCAGGAAAAGAAGTTATACATATTATTAATGACGGAAACTCCTTAAAAGGATATATGAACAGATCCGTGACCATGGCTAGATTAACTGTTTATCATTATGAAGAAAGGAAAGACATACTTTTGAGGTGTAGTAAAAGAGCTTGTCTCTGGTATATAAAACCAAAATATATACAAAACAGTATTTCCTTTGCCTATGTTTATATGCATTGCCTACTGGAATGCTCAACTTCTTATTCACCAGGTTTAAGGCCATGTGAATACAAAGACACTGGGCAATAGTGATCAATGAAACCTGCCAACTTGCCGCGCAATTAATGTGTTTGCCAGACATTGAGATATCGCTCCTTAGATCATTATTTTAGATGTCTACATAAAGCTTTCTCAGGAATTCATAGCATATACACACACAGTTAGTCTTTTGCCAAGCAGTCAGCCAGTGCAACCTCTACCCCTGCTGGCACCCCGGCACCACCCTCACATTGTATTTTATCTAGCATTCTGGCAAGGTAAATTTGACTTTCTTGCTTGCTTGCACAAATTCAAATGCAATCTACACATTTCACTAAGTGAATGAACATAGCTCAGTGCAGCGAAGGCAACAATTCAGTGCAACTCCCTGAGGAGACAAATATAGGAAGACGGAATCGTTCCGTTCCGTTCCGTCCATTCTGAACCGAACTGAACCGAACCGTAGACAGTAAACCAGGCAGCCAGGCATATACTTTGAAAATGTAAAGCTACCAACGCAAATAAAGTAACAGGCAAGATGCAAGAGGTGTGTATCGAGGAAGGGGTGGGGGGGGGAGTGTTTGGTGAGATGTAGCTTGGAAGATAGAAGACAGGACGATGCAGTTACTTGTGTTCCATGGCCATCAAAGTCGTCGCCTTGTGGAATATTATTATGATGGCGCCTGCTGTTCTACTGCCAACTGCATCGGCCGCTTAATTTAGTCTTTTGTTCACAGCCAGTCGGCCAAAAGGGGAGGATTGGACGGAGTGGAGGGTGGGGTAGCTTACCTGGCCAGCCAGCCAGGAAATTGTCGTCAACGCTCGGCATTTTTGCATTTTGTGTGTTGTCAGCTGTGCGATATTTTCTCGTTCCTTTTTTTTTTTTTGTCTTTTCTTTCTGTTCATTTCTTTTGTTTTCCCGTTGCATTTCTTATGGATTTCGTTTGCTCACTCGTTTCCCTCTCTCTCTCTTCTCCCTCTTTCCAGGTGGCCTCACAATGAAGGAAGAAAGCTGCACAGTGCTGACACTTTACTATCCACGCCAAAAGAAACTGACAACGTGTCACTCACTTCCCAGCCTGCCCACAGTGTTGCATTCGCTTGGCATCGAACAACTTGCAACGTAAGTTTCAGTCTTTCCATTCTTTCCATCCTGCCCACCCCCCACACTCACCACAGCCATGCAGACGGCACTTCAGTTATTCCATTTGTATTATAAAAATTGTATACTCAGATGTATATACTATATATATATATATATATAAATTGTATGGTATTAAACCTCAATACCGACCCCGTCCCCACCCTCAAGGCTTCACTAACCAGCAACAATGGGCGAGGAAAATCGAATAAACTATGTAAATGAAAATTGACATATTCAGAATGAGCACTAACAGATCATGAAATCCATGAATATACTTTTGCAGTTGTTGTCAACTTTTCTGTCAGTTAGGGAAATACAAGAATATCTTATAGAGGATTTGTAATTATTGGAAATATCTTTAGAAAATGAGTTCATAAGTAGTTTTGTCATGTTGCTAGAAATGGCTAACTTCTACATAAATTTACTTTTACCTGATTTGACGAATTGGAGAAGCTTAGAATATTTGAATATAAAATTTCAAAAATTATAGCAATTTAAAGGCTTCACAGCCTTCAAAGTGTTTCTATCTCTAACAATCTCTTCATCAGAAGCCTTCTTGCTCAAAATTACTATCACATATCGGGCTCGCAATGGTACTAGTTTCCTGTAAAAAGATATAACAATCCCCTTTCAATGAAATCATTTTCAGAATAGTTTTGATGCTTTACCTTATGTTAATCACAAATCACAAATCCCCTAAGTTATCAACGCAGATATATTTCCATTCCAAATTCTTCCATTTGCTCTCAAACATAATCTATTTTCAATTGGAATATGCAAATTTCTACCATGGTGCACACTTGACATTGCCGTCTTCTGTATAAGGAAATTTGGTTTATTTCTCTGTTGACTAAAGTAATTGGTGATTTAATGATGTTGTTGCATAACCAAATCACCTAACGAACTGCCACTGAAGAGTCCTGCAGCAACCAAGGCGGCCCAGGCACAGGCACAGGCACAGAGGTCTCTGTTGGTTGCGCTCGGTCTGAAGTACTATTTGCCCAACAAACAATTGGAAAATGAACTCCTGTGCACTGTTCACAGTGTGTTCTAATTGTGAATGTGGAAAAATAAATTACGACACAAGCACACTGAGTGCAAAGAGTCAGTGTCGGAGTCAGAGTCACAGCCAGAGCCAGAGCCAGAGCCAGAGCCAGAGGCAGACCCACAGTTAAAGGCAAAGGCCATAGAGGGAGGATCCGTTTTATTTAGAAAATATTGATTTCTATTAACGTCAAGTGCTAAACAAACAGAGGAGCATCTATAGAATGACTTTTCCGACTTTTCCCTCCAATCCGCCTGCCTATTTTCAAGCATTCCGAATGCTCCCCCGTCTAACTCTTGACTCTTGAATAGCTTAGCTGGCTTCCCATTCAAATCCGAATGGTTGGTCGGATGTATAATCACTTTGGGGTTGTGGCAGCATAAATATTGTATTAAAGCGTTCGCTGAAAATTAGTCGAAATTAAACATGAATGCCAGGGCACAGAATTCACTTAGTAATGGGGGAGTCTGCCGGGGATTAGGAATGTAAGGCAAGCACGCTCTATTAATCACTTCCTATTGACACAACGAACGTTGGTCAGGTCAAATCAAAGATAATTTTCTATAGAGGTTTTCGCAGCGCACAAATCAAAGTAAACGGGCATAAATAGATTAAGATGACTGGGGGAAAAAGGTAAAGAACGGAAGCATGGCCACATAAATGAGTTAGCATTCGAGGGAGAGGCATCAAGAGAGGGCCGGAGTGGTGGTAACCAGCAGAAAATTGTGTTGTTAAAAGTGTTGGTTGGGAATTTGCGGCTTGATTGGTTTTGTGTGGGGCAACAAAAAAAAACGAGGTGATGGAATACGATTAGGAGGAATTTTAATGTTTAATAGTTTTGTCAGGGTGAAAATTCTTAGAGCATTGCTTCAATGTGAGATTTAACTTGAAATATTTAGTACCCGATTGTGCAAATTGAACAGAAGTATAAATTGGTAGGACAGTTCATCAAAAAAGCTGAAAACGGCTGCAAAAGTTCATATAGAATAGCTTTAAATGACTACAGATCTGGGTTTGTCTTCAAGGAACTAAGGCACATAGTGTGAAAATGAAAAAGTAAGAAAACTATACAAGTTAGTAATCAGTAAATGAGATTCGATAATGAAAAGGTGACCTTTAACTATTCTCGAAATATATTCATTCCTCGAAGCACTTCTGATGTTATAGCCTTAAGCTCTGCCAATGGTTCTGTCTTTAGCCACAAATATAAAGTTGATGTTGTAGTCGGCTTATGGTTAAGCCATGAATAATTTTAAGACAATGCCTTTAGCATTTTCTTCTTGACTTAACATTAAGGTATTATTCCTTATTGACCGTATTATCCTCTGAATTCTAAGAACTCACAATACACCAATTCATTGTAAACGAGGAAAAGAATAAGCAAATTCTTCACAGTTGTAAGAACTTGGCGAGCATTTTTAAATATTTTGATTCTTGTATCCGCTCTCATTAGATGATTGGTTTCGTCACCACAAAATGTAAGACGCCTCGAAACACCTTCAACTTCCAAATATGAAGAATTCTAATCATGGCAACATGAAATCCATGAACAATCATTTGCTACACAAAAGTCGAAAATTCCATGTACTCACCTCGTATACTTAATATTTCATTAATTTGAATTCAATATCCAATCCATTTCAAACAATCCATCCTCCACACCTTTGAATTTGCCACTGCACATCATTTTATTATTGTTATTGTTCTCAAATAACTCCAACTAACAAATAAAACCACTAAAAATCATCATAGCCGATATTTATCTCTAGAGTCTAGACCATTTTGCCAGCCAAAATCAAATATAAACCAATTGTCTGCTGATTTTTCTGTTGTTGTTGTTGTTGTTGGTTATGGCAGCCGTTGTTGTCATTGTTTGTTTCTTTGTTGCTGTTGTTGTTGTTGTTGTTGTTGTTGTTGTTGCTATTGCTGTTGTCGTTGTCGTTGTAAGTGATTGTGAGGCCCTGCCATACATTGGCTTTTTGTCCTCCACTTCATAGAGTGAAAGCACACATACAAACACAAACACTACTCACCTCGCACACACTCACACGCACTCACGCACACACACACACACACACACACATGTATACATTGGCAAAGTTGAACTGCGTGTACCGAAAATCGACATGAATTGATAAAGTCATTTGCAATTGTCTGTCGTTATGGGGCTCGGAACGAACGCGTTCGTTCGAACGGTCTGGGCAAGGACCACGACCAGGACCAGGACCAGGCCCCACATCAATGCTGTAGTTCTTGTTGTTGTTATTGTTTCACGCGCTTGTTGTTGTTTGCTTAATACAATGGCATGAACGCCCTGCATTGTTGTTGTTATTGTTGTTGTTGTTGGTCAGTTATTATGGCTACTGCAATTTTGTAGCGCTTAATGTGCGGAGGTCCTGCGTCCTGGATACAGGGCCCGAGCCGAGAGTGCGAATGCGATATGAGGATTAAAATTCATAATGAAAACCCAACGACAATAACTGAAAAGGGCAAGAAATGTTCATGGCTGCAACGTTGCAACCGCTGCACAGCACGGACGAGGACGAAAATCTGAATTGGCAATGATGTAAGAGGGGGGGTGTGTGGGGGAAAGTTTGCGTCTGGTCAATCAGTTAGTTAGTTCTGGTTTAGAACGTCCACAAAAGCCGCTTGTTGTGCGCTTCAGGTTTAATTAAACAATGACAAAAACTCCAGACGAAAACAATGGCCAAGTCGAAAGTTAATGGATTGGAAACGTTGCCTCTGAAAAACTGGTTGGTTGGTTGGTTAAATGAACTATGCAAACCAACGTATATCATCAATATTTGATGACAGTTTAGAAGTACAGCAAAGAGTTTTTATTAGTTCGAAACTATTAGCAGCCTTTCTCGAAATTTACCTTGTAAACTTTTCATATGCATCCTCTATATTATACTGGATTACTGAAGCCACATTGCAAATTCTAAGATATTGACAAAATTAATGTGAAATTGAATCAAAACTGAAATCCCCATCTTCAATCTTCATCTCTGTTGTGCCCTACAGTGCAAATAGTTTCACCCTCATTTGCCAAACCTTTTGATGAATGTTAAGCTAATGATGCACTGGCAGCCAAATGAGGTCCGACTAATGTAATTATAAGCCCCTTTTGCCATGGCAACCTCAAAGGTTGCTGAAACTGTGAACTCCTACCAAAGTGCTTATTGTGGTCGAAATTCAATTTAATTTGATATGGCACAGATTTTCGACAAGTGTAGCAGCGTGGGGTTTCAGGATTGTTTGCAGTTCAACTGTGGCTCAATTGACCAGTCCAGCCAACACATTCGCACACGCACACTCACATACACAATAACGAGCGGGCGATAGGGAGGGTTAAGGGAAAAGGGTTTAAGAGTTATGGGCGCCATCAGCAGGCTGGCAACGTTTGTCGTCGCTTCGTCCTCATCAACATCATCATCATCTTCATCATCGTCGGAGTTGTTGTCGTCGTCATGCAAAACTCATTGAAGTCGTTAGCGTGTGCGTTCACAGAAGGCGGCCCAAGGATATGAACATAAAGCTCAATGCAGGCACAATGTGAGGAAACTCTGACATAGAGATGGGCGTGTGCATTGTAAATTCTCATAACAATAACAATTCAATATTGCAATATTTTCTTAGGTTATTTTCGTTTTCATATATTGCAAGTGATGGTGCTGAATGGGCGATGTATATTTTCTCAAAATATTAACAAGTTTCAATATTCAAATGGAAAATCTTCCACAAAATATATAAAAGTTAAATTATGGATTATGTTCTCAAAGTAGTCGGAACGGTAGATAAGTATTCCGAGAGTCATTCATCAATAAAGAATATACACAGAACGCAGAATAGAATTACCCGGTTCTATGATGAGGCTCATCTGATTTGTTCGAAACAATCTAATAACGAAACACTACCTCTATGTAGTAGCTATCCTTATGGGGAACTTATTGTCAAGGATCGTACTCTGCAAATGCTTTCGATGCAGTCCTATCGATTGGCTCAATATAGCTCAACTCTACGTTTCACTTAAGTGTGCTATAGCCTATTCCTTCTGATTTTAAATTATGGCGTCAAGAACGTAATTTCATCCATTGTTAATCAACCAATCTGAGTTACATTGCCACCT
This sequence comes from Hirtodrosophila duncani, assembly GCA_037043425.1. Classification (NCBI taxonomy): domain Eukaryota; kingdom Metazoa; phylum Arthropoda; class Insecta; order Diptera; family Drosophilidae; genus Hirtodrosophila; species Hirtodrosophila duncani. Next base: position 4,366,511 of record JBAMBM010000194.1, read on the forward strand.
AGAGTTGGCACATTTCAAAAAGTGTTAACGAAATTTTGATCAAGGGAAATGTTAATTGTCTTCCCTACAACCCTGCCCTCTATCCCCTACCGGAGACGTGAAAACAGACCTAAAACTCTGAGAATATCATTCAGGTGTAGAAACGATCATTACCTTCGCTTCACAACACGCACCCATCGCTGACATGGAAATACCATTCCCTTTAGCCTCTAATAAGGCGCTGGGCTCCGATTGCTGAGTTTCATTGATCAGCCAATGGTCGTCGGCCAACCCAAACCACATGCCAAATCCCGCCCCCACAATACCGAAACCTGGAATCCCTGAAACCTGGAAGCCCGATGCTCCGTTATTGGCTTAATTTACGTTTCTGGTTTTGTTGCTGATTTTGTGCAATGACCATGGAGAATGGTATGCTTGTGCTCCTGCTGCTGCTGCTGCCCCAAAAAAATAATGTGATAGTGGTTTTTACAATTTACGCACTTGCCACGGACACTGAAATTAATTTTAATTGTATGTGTGTGTGTGTGAGAGAGTTTTCTGTAAAAAAAAAAGAGAATTAAAATCAAAGTAATTATTCAAGTTGTGTGCTTTTCTCTCTCGCATTTCGCATTTTCTGTTGTGTTCTGTTTGTTCGGCTGCGCAAATTGGCTTCATTTTATGGAAGAATGTTGCCTTTGTTAATTGTTTAAGGCCCTCATCCCCCCTCCAGCACCCCGAAAATTGATAGAGATATCTCTTTTATGCTTTTGCTCCTCGTACTCCTCGTCTCATTAACGGACTTGATATCCTTTATTACGAGTACTTTATGACATTATGGTTTACATTTTCTTTCATTTTATCGATTGGATGGGCCGTCTTTGGTGAATGTTTAAGCATATCCGATGCATGAGAATTTTTAACCTGCCTCCCCTTCCTCTTTGATTGGAGATACTGTGGGAAGGCAGTAACTGGTGAAACTTTAAGGCTTACATGTTGATAGTCCATAAGGATTTATGATAGTTTTTATGATGAATTCCTTTGGTCATTGTAATGGGAAAAGTTGCAGAAAGCTGATGAGCTGATTGCAAATGTTATTGGCTTTTATGATAGACTAAGTGAACCTATAAGTAATCGGTCAACATAAACAAGACTTAGGCTTAACTAAATTTATGAAAATCAATAGAAGGGTTAGATAGGGCATATCCAATAAGCCCTGAAACTATTTTCACCAGCTAGCCTTAGGTTGATTGAGTAAAACACGTAATGTCTTTTGCAGCCTAAGAATTCATTTAGATCTCTCTCAGACTTGGATATTTGAGGCATTTTCTCAAGAAATAACATAAGCAAAATATAGCAAGAAACTGTACAGCTATGTTTCTCTCTCTCATCAGAGGCCTATGAGAACAAAACCAGCCATTGCCAACAATTTCCATGCTTCACTAGGTGGAATACTTTGCAAATTTTAAGTTCTTAATGGGGTAAAAAAGGGCGAATTGAGAGACTAATATGTTTCTTTCAATCATTTTGTTGGTGTTGTATATCGTGAGACTAGTAGAGAGAGAGGGAGAGCATACTCTTAGAGAAAAGATCTATGTTGGCGAAGCTGATGGACAAAGTCCGCTTAATCATCGACAATAAGAAATCACGTTTATCAAAGATCATTAAACATTTTTATGAGATGTTAATTAAGCTGCCAAAACAACAGCACACACAAATCCCTCTAAGTTATACTTCTTCAGTAATTAAACTATCCATTTAAGTATCATGATATTTCCATTCCCATACGATGACGTTTGCCCAGCTAATACTCAGCGGTTTGAAGTGCATTTAACAACCAGTTGCCTATTTTTTCATTTGTCATCAGCATTGAAGATGATTTGCCCCGATTTGGCCGTTTTGCCAATTGCAATTCAGAGTTCAAAATTGAATTTCTCCCATACATGTGTATGTGAGTATGTATGTATGTATGTATGTACGTTTAGAGACCACAAATGTGCTGCTGCTGCTGTTCGGTTCGGTTTGGTTCTGCTACTTCAAAATCGGCGCTGTCATAACGCTACATAAATAAACCCATTGCAGAACGCATTGCAGTTGCAGTTGCAGTCAGTGTCTCGGCTACCCATTTGGCATTGCCATTCCCATTGCGCCATGCCATGCCATGCCATGCCCAATGGCCGATGCCCGATGTCCGATGTCCGATGTCCAATTCCCATTCCCATTCCGTTTTGTCTATGCCCTGCGGGCTCTCTGCACTTGCACATTCGAAATGTGTGGGTAGGATTTTCGGGGTAACCGCTCTGCATTGCTATTGGATTTTATAATCAACAATGGCAAAGCAGTGCCAAGCAGTGAGAGGAGCCTTTGTACTGGCTGCTGGATCATAATTTTAATTATACTGAGTGCCAATGAAGTCAACGGCGATAAGACTAAAACGGCAGCGATTTTGATGGGAGGCTTTCGGAGAGGACACTACACATACGACTGTGCAAGGACATACATCATGCATGCAGACACAGACCCAGCTTTTTACATTAAGTACCAACATCTGTGTGAGTTTCCCAGTGCATTTATATTTATTAGGGGAGGCACACGGAGGAGGTTACGGTTACGGTCATGGTTCCGGATATAATAGCAACGGTCTCTGCCTCGCTGGCTTGATGGCTCGCTCAATAAAACCGCAAAGTGAGGGGCGGGCCGGGGATTGGACGATTCATGTCCATATTGTAGATATGCAATCCGGCAACCCTCACGCGACAGATGAACCATATGGGATGGCAAATGCAATATTTTATTTTATATTATTATTATTATGGACATGGACCACACACAGACACGCACACACACACACACACAGGGCGGTAGAGGCAGAACGGAGAATAACTGATAGGGGGAGGATTCATACAAGTGGCCATCACCTTGTGAAGTGAGGTGTGATGAGGTGTTCGGTGCGGGTGCGGGTGCAGGCACGGTAACGGAAGGGGGGGTTGGCAATCAATCCGCAGACATTAATATTTTTCGTGTTTTCAACCGCAAATTGTTGCGGCTCTCTGGTCGATGCAACCCTGGACATGAGCAGAGCCAGCGAGAGACCTTCGCAAAACCCATCTCCCCCTGCTGCTCCTGTGCGATGCGGATTGAGTGGAATCATAAATTAATTAAAAGAGATTTGTTTGCGGCTTCCAAAGGATTCAACCACACACATACACAGTTACACAGATACACAGCAGGGCAGCGAGAGAGCCACAAAGAAAATGTGCGTTGGCTGATTTCGTTGCCTTTTGTATACGTGTGTTGGTGTCTGCCTGGCTGTGTCTGTGTCTGTGTGTGTGTGTGTGTGTGTGTGTGGGTGAGTGCTAGGAAATTAAAGCAACATTTTTCGTAATGCCAGCCAAAGAACAAAATTAATTAGCCTAATTGTAAGGGCGGACCAGAGAGACGATTCGCGCCAGAGAGGGGGGAAACCCCCATAGAGTGAGCTAACGAAACGAAACGAAGCGAGATGAATGAATAGAGGGAACAAATGAATGAAATGAATATATAAAGAATTTTTATTGCGCCAACAAAATTTTTCAGTGGCTCTGTTTTTGGAGAATTTGTAAAGGACCCACGAGGAGATATTCAAGTTACTTTTAGTAAACTCAATGAGTGACTGTGATAGCTAGGGAAGGAATATTGAAGGAAGAAATCAACGTTTAGACGACACTGAGCTTTACTATAAGCGAGTCAGTGATATTTAGAGAGTCTGAAGGAAGAAATCAACGTTAAGACGACACTGAGCTTTATTATAAGCGAGTCAGTTAGTAAGAATCAACGATTAGTCGACAGCGAGTAGAAGTCAATAATAAGTCAAAGCGAATCGAAGTCAGCAATTTGTCGCCAGCAAATAGAAGCCAAAAACTTGATCTGACAAAGCTCTAGGGGAGTCTACATATCAAATTTAGTGAATCTGGCCTTTATAGTCTCCGAGATGTAGGTGTGCATGCGGATTGACAGACGGACAGACTGTCAGACGAACAGATGGACCTGGCTAGATCGACTCTACAGTTGATCTTGATCAACGAGCAGACTCGCTTGAGCGAATTTAAATGCAACGAGTGTTTGCACCATTTATATAGCTCTTATAATAATAAGTTTATTCCTAAAAAGATGTCTTCCAGCAAAGAAACCAATTACTATTTTCTGTTAGATATAGTCTAAGGAAATTAAAACAAATGCAAGGTAAATGAAAACTAAACTTCATACAGCTTGACTTGCCAGAATCAGGCAATTGTATCTTCTGCATGTGAAGTGTTGGATTATAACCAAAAGGTTGACATAAACCTAATCGAACTACCAACCAAGGCACAACCAACAACTCATAGCAGAAAAATGACTTCTCTAAGCCATCTCATTAGTCAACAGTCGTTGGCAATCATCTCTAAGCCAAATCCCTTGTCAAATTCTATCCTCCCTTGTACGCCACTGATTGCCCCAGCTGACACCAAAAAAAAAAAAGGAAAAGAAAAGAAAATACTGTGCTGAGGTTTTACACTTTTGGCCCATTTGTTGAGTTGAGTTCGTAGCCGGGCTAGCTTTTTGTCTCTTGCGCCCTGTTTTCTTCTGCATTCGTGTGCGGTTTTTATTTCGCCGTCTCGTTTGGTCTCGTCTGTCTCTCCGTCTGTCTGTCGCAGGCATACCAAAAAGTAACGTATTTGACGCATCACAAATGAAAATCTAAAAGATTAATTAGCTCAAGTTTTTGTTGCGCGCCTCCCTCTAAATCCCAGCGCAAATCTGCACTGACTTACCAAAAGGGACCGGGACCAACCCTCGGCAGCAGCAGCAGCAGGGGTGGAGGGAAGAGAAATCTTGAAAATATGCTGGCAAAGCGTCCTTTTGCGAGGGTGAAGGGGGGGTGGCCCTGTAATAAATTTTAAGTCCTAATCAAAGTTGACAATAATAATAAAGTTAATAATGTTATTTTGGGCGACTTTCTCTCTGTCTTTTACAGCGATTCAAATCCCGTGCTGATATCATCACCGCCCGAATTGGCTGGCATGACACTGGAGGCACGTCTGATATCCTACGATTGGGAAAATCAATTTGGCGAATTTCAAGAGGCCACACGCAAAGGAAGCTTTAAGCCCATCTGTTGGGGGGCCAAAAATCATGTGGTGCCGGTGAGTGAAACGTTCGATTTATATTCTTAGATAAAGTCACTCGCCCTCTGTCTATCTCAGAGTGAAAGTCAAAGAAACTAGTTGGAGAAATAACGAACAGTTGAATGCTCTAACATTTTTGTGTGAAGTCAAGAAACGATGAGAAGAGGCTAAGGGAAGAGACATATTCATCAAGAAATTCATAGCTCCGATTGATTTCAATCAAACACATTAGAAGAAAACAACTTTTCATATGTTTAGGATCTCATATCTTAGAAACTCCTAGAAATATTTTATAGGTCTTTTATCTATATATATATATAACTCGTTGTCCTGTCTGACTGATTGGGAAACAAGCCACAGTCTAAACCACAAGTCCTACGAGGCTGAACATTTCATACAAGCTAGATTTTATGGTACAGGTGAGCCTTTTGGAAGTATGTTACAATTGGGGTTAAAGTTTGTATGGGAATGTTGGTCAATAACTGGAAGATGCCTGTCTAACTATGAAGTAACTTCCGGACATTTCTTCGTGATAAAGAGAAGAGCCCGGACAACCCTTACAGGGTCTGCTAGCCATCTATATCATCGAAATATAAGATCGCCAACACGTTCTGCATATCACATTTACCTTACCCTTTTTAAGCTAACTGAACTCTTCAGCTTTAAGGAGTCCCGAGAGAGAGCTTTTACTTTTCTCCCTGGCCAGATTCATCACATAGTCACCATACCCTTATGTGAAGTGTATCAAAAAGGGATGTCCGTTCAAGCTGCAAGCTGCTGTCACAGTTGAAATCACATTAACCCCTTTTTTGTTGGTGTCATCTATATCTAACGTATCTTTTGGTCTCTAATCGCTGGCAACATTTCGCCTGAGTTTCTGCTTTCTGCCGTTTTACATCCATCAGCTTAATCAGCTAAATTGCTAGACAATATCTGGGATAATTTTTCTTGCTGCCATTTGGTTGAAACAGCCACCCACAGACATAGACCCAGACAAGTGCTCATTTATTCATCGTGGGGCCAGGACGAAAAGACATTAGAGCGACCCCGCACTTTCCCCCGTCCAGCCCTTTGCATCTTCCAACTAGAGCGAAATGCGGGATAATGTGGCTAGCTGGCTGGTTGAATGGTTGGATGGTTGGATGGTTGGCTAGGATGGCTGGCTAGATGGCTGCAGAGTAGAGCAAAAGGCGGGTAATGTCTACCGGAAACCGCACGTTATAAAGTGCAATCAATTGCATTGCGGCCATGGCCAACAACGTACCGAGTTTGTTAGCGCCACTTTACAGCTGGAGACCAGAAGAGACTGCTCTGCAGACCCAACGGGGTCACATATATCAGGCGGCACACGTACAACTTCGACAACGATCATTCTAATGGGTCACACACACCAAACCAAGAGCAAGTCCAACTGTTGGCTGCCTCTCTAATTCACGTTCGATGGGTTTTAATACATTCCTTCAGCGGAGGACTAGAGATGGACAAGCTCGTGTGGATTACAAAGGTGTTACCAGACTAACTTAGGTAGGATTCAAAAGTGTGTTGAATCATTGACTTGGAGGGAAAGTGTACAACTTTTCTTTTAGTAGAAGAATTCACTGGGAAATTCGGATTATGCAATCTTTATGAAAAGTGCGACATGGACACCAGCCAGTGCGCCTATGATATGGTTGGATATGATGTGATAATAAACTAAGATAGTTAGTTCGCAGATGATTCAGATGTATCTGTCGGATGCCAATAAATTTCAGATCTTTCGTCCTTCGAATCTATAACAAAAATGAAAGTATTTGCAGATGAAAACCATTGAGGAATTACAATTCCAAATTATCTTCGTGGCAACACGATATTTCGGATATCCCAACACGACCCTAAGTCCAACTCTAATACTAATATCAGAGCCAAGTGAACCAGCCAAGAGTTGGAGATGGTTGCAAAACCATTGCCATTGACTGAATACTCCCATATGAGCATGATTCTCTCATTCTCTGTGGCTCTGTGGAAATTGTAGGAAATTGCTTAAGTTGGAAATTGTTTCCATTTTTATGCCACTGCCTTTGGCTGCTGGAGTGAAATTATCAACGCTTGAATTGTCATCGATTTTCCGTGCTATTGCGTTAAATGCTGTTGGCCATTTCTTCTTCATCGTTTGTGTTTTTTTCCCACTCTGTTCTAGTCAATAATTCATTGGTGGCAGGCATCGCATCGCCTCCGGCTTCCACTGTGTGACAGGCCCATTGAATTTATAAAGCCTTGCAGCACCAGCAGCAGCATTAGCGGCACGGTCCAAATTAGCAGCGAAACGACAAAAAGAAAAGAACAGCACGAAAAACTTTAGCCGGCAAAATAGTTGTAGACTAGGGAAATGATGAGCAAACATTGCGTGAGTGGACCGACCAGTGCAAGAGGGGAAAGGTGAAATGGCGTTCAATGTAGTGTAAAATATACAATGGGTCAAAAAAGTTGGCCCATTTAGCTAAGGTGGCAAAAGAAAAAACACAACAACAAGAGTGCAAAAAAAATGGGAAGGAATACTTACAAAAGAAGCTGTTGATTAGTTTTCAAAGGGCTTTCAAATGTTCGTTGAATTGGAAGGCCTAGTTTTTTAGCTAAAGAACAAAAAAGATTTAAGTGATGATAAAAAAAAATAAAGCTGGACTTTCAAAAGATTCACTTAAGCATGATATAATAGGGTGAATCCTGGTTAAAAAGGAAGTTAAATTTAACTGTAAGGATATCATTTTAAAAGAAGGTTTGGACCATGTGAAGGAGAAGGCTCTAAGCAAATTTTAGGAAAAAATGTTCAAATCAGCAAGGACCAGCTATAGTTCTGAACGGTAGAGGGGGGTTTTGGGGGCGTGTAATCAAATTTGAAAGAAGTTTGTGCACTGCGAGAATATGAATGGAATATGGGACTGACTCCAGAATTACAATACATTCTTAGAAACCTACAAAGCTGTATGAAAAACGGTTGTAGAAAGTTCTCTCTAATAGAAGGTACAAAGGTCTTTCATTGGGTTAAATCATAGAAAATCTGTATCAATCCCATTAATTAAACGAATACTATTAGAGTTCTAACTTTAAACATTGGCTATAGTTTAGCCAATTTGGTGTTATTATTCATATCGATTGGCGTTTTCATAGTCATCACAAACCAACATATAAAAGAGATATTTTGGGCAGGCTTGCCACACCTGTCCAACTCTTATCATATTTAGTTGAAATAAAACTAAAATTAAACACATTCAAAATTAAGAACATCTAAAACCCTTCAACCCATATCTGTCATTATTAATCTCACTAAGAGGGCAGCCCATAGTTACCTGATTTAACCCATCTCAATCACAATCTCTCCCCGAAAGTTTTCCTTTTTTTATTGTTTTAGGTCACTAATTAGCAATATATAAATTATGTAACATACGCTTTAGAACTAACCACATATCAAAGTTGTTAAATCCTTAAAAAAAACTAAAAAAAATATATATACAACAACATGAACGAAACAAACCACTATCTAATTAGCATGTCAATCTCTAACAGCAAACAGGGCAAAAACCAACCAACAAAATCTATAGCATAGTTTTGAGGGCAGTCAGCAATATTTAAAGCCAGGCCAAATAGCAATTAAAGCTTTTTAAATTTATGCACACACCAACTGCACATTTCATATTATAGCCACGAAGGTGGGCCAAAGCAACAACAATAACAACAACAGCAATAACAACACCAACACAAGCATACATTCCTTTTCAATTAAAATGTCTGTCAGTGGCAACAACAGGCAACTCTCAGGCTCAACCAACACACACACACACACACACAATCTCATACACAGCTTACCCTTCTGCAAAACATAAACTGTCCAAACACACACCTGCAAACGTCTGTCAAGCTGTATGAGTGTGAGAGATCCATAGATTTGGCACAAAACGATTCACAAAATGCCTTTTGAAAAATTCAACAAGCAACAACAAACAAGCTTTTGGATTTCTGGCTTTCCCGGCTTTCGCATCGTAGCGCGATTTGCATAATATTATTAGTAAACACTCGTTATGAAGTCGCTCACCACGCCCTTCCCCCACCGCAGCACCGCACAGCCCACCGTACACAAGCAGCGCACCAGCCCCCCACCAGCTCCCCCAGCCATTGCAGACATTCGTTAGATTTAGATTTTCCACGTTGGCCGCCAAATATTTGACCGCATTGCAAGTCCGTAGACAGGACCTCCCCAAAGTGCCTCCCTTTTCTCTGCCCTCGATGATATTTGCCTATTTATAAACACAAATTTATTCAGCGTAATTAAAACACAAAATTTTGTCGAGCTTTGTTGAATGAATTCGTGGGCGAGATAGAGATGGCGAGAAACAGATTGAGAAGGGCAGAGAGAGAGAGAGACAGAATGCGAGAAAACCCGCGCATTAAGTTTGCACAAGGGCTTCATGGTGTGTTTTGTTATTGCAATAGGACTTTATATACATGTGTACGTAAGTAGGTGTGGGGGTTGTACATACACTTGCCGTGAAGGGTACAATAATTACTCCATAAAACTAGTGCAGATAGATAAGCTTAGATAAGCTTTCTTCAAATAGTTTTGTCAGATATCTGAGAGACATCCTTAGCTTGGAAGCCGACCACTAATGATCAGATTGTAAAGGACACAAATACTTATAATTTCCAATTAAAATCATTTAGTGCATTTGTGATTCGTTGTGGCCGCCGTTGAGATTTTGTATTTCTTCTAGTTAAGGTCGTTTTTGCCACATAAATAAGCTTTTCAATTTCCTCTGTCTGAGAGAGAGAGAGAGAGAAACCAACGCAAAAGTGGCGCAAAAAAATTTAATTAATGTTGTAATTTATTATATGCAGACCAACGAAGAACGACCAACGTCTACGAGCAACTGCGAATACCCACAATGCTAATGTTTATCATTTCCTTTCTTGCTTTTCAGGGCTCCGAATTTCTCGAAGGCTACAGCATAAATGTGACCAAAACGTATAAGAAGCACAAGCGTTGCAAACCGAAACGCCTGTACGCTCCCATCACGGAGCGCACCTCGCCGGCGGCGGATCTCAGCGAGCTGCCCGTGCTCCATGAGCTGGACAACAACAATATAATCGAGGGGGCGGCGCGAAGTAGCCGCAGCTCGGCCACTGATGGACACGGGCTGAGTCGGGGCAATTGTCGTGGATATGTCAGCTGTATCATGTGGCTGGGCGCCTCGTCCTGGTGGCTATTGCTTATGCTTAGGACGTGAGTGGCAGGCCAAGGATTTGAATATAGATATGGTTATGGCAGAGCAAGGCAGTAAGCAGTGAGCAGCACACACACACACACACACACACACACACACACACACTTAAACACACACAGGCACCACCGTCTTTAACTAAACTACAAAGAAACCAAGAGAGGAAAACAAGAGAAGAATCATAACTCAACTGAGCTACTACATCTTTCTAACTACAAATGGCGTCTCTTAATCCTACACACAAACAAAACAAAAAGGACACTACCGCATAAAACAGTTTGAAACGGAAAAGAAACGTACAGTACGATTAATTATTCATAAGTTAAGCAGCGTAAAAACAAAAAAACAAAGTGAATATGAATCCCCTCCTGCTGTTTTAACCTGTTTATTTAAGCTACCAAATCTGTCAACCATTTTTGTTGTTTTTGTTCTAGCATTTAGTAAATTATTAATCATTTTTCTAAAGTAGAGTTTAAGCAAAACAAAAGCAAGCAAAAAGCATACAAAAAATATGAATAATAATAGCGTGTGGCATTTTAAAACCGAAAAGCAATAATTAGTTGTTGTTGTCGTTATATTGATAAAAAAAAACAAAAAAAACAAAAACAAAAAAGTAAGAAATCATGCAAATATTACTACATATAGGTGGTACATATGCATAAGTATGTATTTACTATATAGTACAGTCATTCCTTCTACCATTACATATATACATATATATATATATATATACATACATACATACATGCATACTACACATACATATATTCTATATATAAGTATTTAGGGTCTGACTTGATGTAAAGCTTGAACGTCTGATGATTTTTGTTGGGCATTGCAAGATACAATCGTATAGAGCGGAAACCACTTGAGCAAGATTTGAACAAAGGATGAAATGAGGAAAGGAAGACATAAGTTAGGATATTATATAGTGCGAGTAGATCGGCGCTTGCCAGTTAAGTTTAGTCACTTCTAGTGCGATCAACTAAAGAACTAAGTTCGAAGGGCAAGCATTAAGCATAATAAAGCATACACACACATGCATACATAAATACATTAATCATACATACATATTTATAAAATTATACGTCCAGATAAACAAAGAGAAAGAGGAGGAGCAGAAAGACAAGAAAGGAATGGAAAGGAAAGGAAAGGAGAGATTTAGTTTAACACGATGTTTAGAAAGACTTGTAAACTTTACTTTGTTGGTGCAAAAGACTAAGAAAATAACAAACAAACAAAAGAATATAACATAGGGTGTGATGAACACAAATTGTATCTATATATATATGATTTTTTCCTTGAGCATTCAGTTAACATAATTATGAAGAAAAGGCTTCATTGAAACTCCCAAAACATTTTGATAACGAATGCTATATGGGAACTATGCCAAAACTATAAAGATTTCATATTCAAACTTAGCTTACCTTTTTTTATACTGAGCTGGGGAGGTAAAGTGTATGGTAGGAACACAATTCGTAAGAGTATGACTTCCATATTTATCTATCTACCACATCAGGAGTCTTAGAAAAGGTTTCCTTATCTTCTCAACCTTGGAGGCTCCATAGTTTATTACTCGTAGAACTTCAAACTTCATTCAAATCACTATATATTGGTAAGGCTTAAAGAAACAGATAGAGTACCAGTCTACCTATTCGTCAGTTGTCTTATATATATATTGTTCTTATTGTTATGATCCTGCTTTGCACAAATAAATAAAATACTAAAGTTTTCTAAAAAGGCAACCATTATCTTTAAAGGAAGACTACAAAATATATCCCTAATAGTAGCCGAGTATCAAGCCTAAGAATTCCTATTTCAAATCAAACTTTTCAACCACTCTAAGATAGCCCCAACTGCCACTTTGTTGATAAATTCGAAGCCTTATCAAGGCAACAATCAAAGCAAGTCACGCTAACAACATCGCATATTCATGATTTAAACCAAAACGCCGCAGGCACACCTATGCAAAATTAAGACTTGGAGAAGCCAGCCTTGCTGTAAGCCAATTTTTGCATCATATTGGCTTGATTTTCCCAAAACGGCTTGTTAGTGTTCACCTAGAATGTGAAATCCACTTTGTGTAGAAAGTGTAGCAGCCTAGCTTTAATGGCTTGGACTGTGCGTTGTTCCACAATCCGTTAGTAAAAAGACAACAAGTTTTATAGAGAGATTTTTACTAGTTAGTGTGAAAACTTCACCCACTTAGTTCTTATGGCTTGAACTGTGCATTGTTTCTGAATCTGTAAGACAAGGGACAACAATTTTTTCATATAGAGATTTGAAATGATATCAGATTTCTTTTTAAAGTAATTTGATATCATCGAAATCTTGTCCACTCTCGAGATTAGCACAGATATTTGCGTGATATTTGTGAAATTAATATTCGTTTCGATAATGGCGAAGTAGTACAATCTAAAAGGAAACTTCGTGGTACATTCGATTCTTCTTCCATTTCAAGATATTTTCAATCAATTCTTTCTCTAATCAAAACATACCAACAATATTTTTGTAACTTTACAACACTTTGACCAACACCCAGCTCAATCTGTATATTTATTTGTTGACTTTATTGTGGCTATAAATACTCGCATCTGAATGCAAAACCTCATTCTAATTTAGATTGTATATGTACTATTACTATTTTGTATTTGAGTTACTATTCGAATTACCTGCGCTTTCGACCACAAAATACTCGTGTACTCCGCACTTCAAGTGCGGACACCCCCCACACAGGTACTCACACTCTCCATCTCTCTCTGTTGTTCTATATAGATTGTCCCGTGTATGGGACTACTTTGACCTTAGGCTATCACATTTTTGTCTAGATTTAAGTTGTAAATATCTTCTACTACGATAAAGAAAACTGGAAACTGACGCGGAATTGTTAGAATTGCAGAAGAAATTGTTGCGTGTAAGCAATATAAGCATTATACAGGGTGTGTGATTAGGTATTGGGAAGAAAGGTAACGGCTCTATAGACACTAGATTCGATGTCTCACATAGGTAATGTCTAGAACTAGATGACACTTAGAAATGCGTACACATTGATGACGGGAACGATGAGTTAGAGGCCGCCAAGTTCTGCTCGAAGTAGTTAAAATATACCATATACATACGATATATATATATATATACATACATACGATATAACTATATAATTATAAAGTCTATATATACATACAATAAATCTATAAGTAGTTACGTGGTTCGTAGTTGTAAATGTGAATGTGAGTATTTTATACATAATAAAAAACCGAAAAAGATTAAAAAAAACAAAAAAAAAAACAAATAAAGCAAAGCATGAAAAGCAAGAAAATGCAGAAAAACAAAACCAAAAGCAAACATTTTTATACCAAGATATGGCAAAACGTAAAACAAATTGATCACAACCCGATCGATGGCTATATATATCTACATATATATACATACATATATATACAATACAAATCACATATATATATATACATATATATATATATTTTTAGGCATTAACTATGATTAGTGTGCAAAGTTGAAAACAATCAAAATAACACTTAAAAAAAATATGAAAACAATTTGCGCAAAACTATTAAAAGTTTGCCTCTAAATGATATGAAACAAAATTTCCGCAAACTATTAAAAGTTAGCCTCCAAAAACACACACACACTCACACACACACACACACACATACTCAAAAGCTTACTTCTGTTAGAAAAAAATACATACACGCAAAAGTGAAACTTTGTTGTGTTGTGCAGCAGGCGGAGAGGGGGTTCGGATTAGAGGCGTGGCCTCTAAATATGGGCCATCATGTTTGAGGTTTTCCCACTTGATGTCTAACTTTTAAATTGAGCCTTTGACTGAGGCACTTTTCCACCTTTCCAAGTGAATGCCGCCGACATCGCCCTTTGACCCAGTGCGAAGCAAAAAAATGCCACGAGTTGGCAGCACCGACAACTCGGTCTAATTAGGAAACCAACCAAAAGGCGGCAGGCGGGCGGCTTGCCAAAGCAAGAACGGGACAGCAGAGCAAACATCGTTTTCATAGTTTTGGTTTTGCTTTGCAACTGTTTTCCTCCTGTTTTTCACATTTTCTCGGGCCTTGTGTCATAGCAACGTAGTAAATTTTTGTTTTTTTACCTTTTGTTTAGCACATTAATTAAACTTTTGGCCCTCTATTGAAAGGAGCAGGAGAAGAGGGGAGAGAGAGAGAGAACAACAACAAAACCCCAAAGCACATAATTACAACTGGACGCCAAAAAGCTCAAAAAGCAGTTACTTTTCCCAACCGAAATGGGAAAACGAGAAAAACATTCTTTGGCGCACCAATTGAAAATTAGTTTCGGAGCAAACAAAGCAAAGCAAAGCAAAGCGAACGAACGAACCAACAACATCAACCAACACACACACACAGAACTCCACAGACACACATACACACACCGACACACAAGAAAACTATTCATATAATTTAATTAAATGCAAACAAAAACGGTTTTGGAAAAAGTACTTGCGATATAGCTACGACAAAAAGTCAGAAAATAGTTTAAAAAACTACAAAAGAGATAAAAAATACATACCAAAAGAGAAAGAGAGAGAGAGAGAGAGATCGAGAGAGAAAACTAAACACAAACTAAACATAAATATGTAAATCACTCTAAAACACAAACTAAACGGAAATAAAATGCAAAACAAACTCAAAACACAGACACACACACACATATTCACACTCGTATGAGACAGAAATATAATTAGAAAGCAAATATAATCATACATCACATATAAGGATGAACAATTGGGAATCTGAGTTGATGCATTGAGTGGAAGGTGAAGAGAAATGGATATAGCTAGAGGACTAGAGACTTTCCATTAAGTTCTGCTGTAGAATGACTAATTTTCAACATATTCTGAATGAGCCAACCATTTGGAATTAGGAAAAACACAAAATATTATCCTTAATGCAGATGAAATAGATGGATATAAGGCCAAACTATGCTACTTATATTCCCCTTTGAATTCCCCTTTAAGAAGGATGCTCGCAGAGTATACTGATACAAAGACAACTTCAAAAAAGATTCTGACTCACATAACCCCCAGCGATCAATCTTCCGACTCTTACATGCCATTAGGAATGCAGATTAGATCATGCCGATGAGTGAGAGCTGAAACTCAATGCAGCATAATCTATCTGACAATGTTGTTGAACTCTGTTCATTCTAAAAACTTCTATCAAACAAATGATTAAGAGTCTGAAGCACGCTGGATGCATGAATTCATGAATGTACATTTGTAATACTCTATCGATTGGCTTAGTAATCATAAAACAATCATTCGAAATGTATGATCTCATTTACCATTCATTACAAAATTCTATGGCTCTCACATAATATTCAAAGTGTATCTCAGTCATCTTTAGAGGTTTCCGGGACTAAAGCGTTGCGGCAACACGAGCAATGTCTATTCCTTATCCCGCCCAGTAAGATATATAGAAGAGTTTTTTCTATGTTCAGCTTCTGAATCATACTTTACCTATACTTTTTCAAACAATCTGCATTTTCTATTAACTCAACTTTTAGATTGACCTTTTGTCAAGTTGAAAAATCTCTTGGATTGTCTTTGATATAGAGCATCACCATATCCAGCCTGAATAATTGCTACCCGTTTCCTTGTCTTTTTGAATCTTAGTAAAAAAACTTCATAATTAAAAAACTCTGAAACTCTTTTGATAGCAACTTTCTCACACTGTTTGCTATTCATTTACATGGATTTTTTTTTATATTTTTAAAATCCTCAAGAAAATTGTGATACAAATTTCACAACTTTTAGCAAGGTTCTTAGTTTTCCACTTTCATTACTTTGCCATTGATATCTTGAAGCCTTTTGTCTTTGTATTGCTGGTCTTCTCGCTCTACCACATGTGCCGACTTTTTGTCTATCTTTTGCCCATTTTTTCATGCACCTTTCTTTCTTGCGCTTGCTTCAATTCTCCTTTGAGCTGTACAAGAACTTAATAAGTTTTTATAAAAGTGACCCAATTAGCTCGTTTACTCTATCACCTTCTCCAGCCGGCTCAGAAGCCTTTTGTCTCAAGCTGAAAGCATCTTAAAGAAATGAATTTCTAATAGGTACAGTCTGTCAAAGTAGCAGTGTGCAAACAAGAAACACACCCACACAAACACAGAGACACACCCCACTCAAACAATGTAGCCATGTATGTGTCATTAAAGCCCTCTATTGAGTTTTTATTTTTTTAAAAATGCATGGAAAATGAAAAGCAAAAGCCTATAAAACATAGCAAAACAAAAAAAAACACAACCTACCTAAGAACGAGAAAATAACAAAAGCAACCTAACTATTTTTAGTGTGTACCTTGATTTTTTTCGAAAAAAAAGAAACGTAACGAGAACCTTGAGTAAGCGCAAAAACTCCCCGATGAAAAGAAACATAAACACAAAGCCTATATATTAAAGAAGTACACATATATACATACATATATGAACAAACATAAACGTAAAAGTAAAAGCAATAAAAAGCAAACGCGTAGCTATCAATATAAATATATAAATATAAAAAGAGAAATAGGTTAAACAAATACTCTAGCAAATAGTTGAGCGATTCGAAAGCGAAAAGTGTAGCATACTTTTTTGGGCAGCCTATTGGCTGGGCATAGAAATTGGAGCGGAGCGGACAATGACGAATTGCAATTGGAGAGGCAGTGGAAGTGGAAGTGGAAGAGCAGTGGCAGTGTGTTGTCAAAATAGCATATGATTAAAATATAAACAACCAAAACAAAAACTATTTTAAAGTAGAGCAGTTGCAAATATTTAAGTGTGTCTTTTAGTAGACGAATACAAATACATACATATATAAATAAAAACTCCGAAAAAAATACCTAGTAGTAGCTTTGTCGTTAGTGAAGATATGTAGAAAAGAAAAACAGACGAATACGAAGGAGAACACGGACACACATACTACATACATCAATCAAACAGATAGTTAAAACGCAGACTAACAGAAACATACATCTAATCATCAGTGTTTGTGTATTACTCTTGCATAAGATACATAAGTACATACAGCATGCATATACAACATAAAAGACATATGCTTATACATCAACATACATATATCTATATATATATATAGAGAAAGCATACATACATATATATATATATATATAAATAGAAACCTCCACAGCCCCCAATATAACAAAAGAAGAGATCTCCCGGCAGAAAAATGCAAGCCCAAAAATAGCAACACCAAACAAAGCTAAGCCCCCAACAGCCACATAAAGTAACTACAAGTAAAGCGTAAAGGTAATAAATAAATTGTAATAGTTAATATCAAATAAGGAACACTCGATTATAAGATAGAACAGAACATCCTCGCTGAATTACTTTGAATTTTTGACTGTGTGGCCACAAAGGTGGTTGTGCTCGATAAGTGAAGATTGAAAATTGTCTATGAATGAATTTATAATGAGTAAAACCTCTAATTCTTTTAATTTACATATAAATCATTATAATTTGTAAGCTATTTTGGCTGCGTGGCCAAGTGGAGTCTCTTAAATTGAAACCTTTCAAACTTTAAAGAAACTTAGAATTTAAGCAATTTCTTTCTTTCTTAAATTCTGTCCACCATCTTAAACTCGATCAAGTTCAATCTTATTTCAAATTGAAAACTAATTTTACATCAAATCCGATTTGAGGTGAACATCTGAATATCCAGATATGGAACTTCTATCCACCGTGAATCGAACAATAGACAGATCTAGACTTCATTGAACATTTACCTACAAATTTGCTATTAAAAAAAAAGACCCATTCAGGCTGCAAGCCCTAATCCAGATTTCAGCAAGGTTGAATCAAGCGGTGAAATTCAGATCCGAAGTATTCGAAAAAGAAGTTTAGTGCTTGCATTGTTGGCACCCAACCATAACCTTAAAACCTTCAATTTTACTTTGCGGAATTTTGCTGAGACAGGTGCAGTTGGTAGCGGAGAGCGGATCTCGAAACAAACTGCTAGATCTTTCTGCAACCTTCTTTGATGCCATGTTTTGTGAGCAAGTGTTCCATAAATTGTGTCCATTTTTGCTGTGGTTATTCAGTGAGATGCTGCCTTAATTACGAAATCCGATGGACTACTAATATATTCTGCACAGGAAGCATTAACACTCACTTGGATCTCGATCCTGCTAAGCAATAAACTACGAATGCATTCAAAAACTTTTCTACAACAAAACTTTACCAATATCCAACTCAACAAATGCGAAATTCTTTAACAACAAAAAATGAACCCCAGCATAGCTCAATCTAACCTCAACTGATAAAATAAACTGAGTGCCGCCGCCTTTGCCGCACACAGTCAAGTTTTGAACAATTCAGCGCCATAAAGAACAACTAAAACAGTTTAGAGTCAGGCATTTTTGATACCGAAATACAAAAGGCGCAAATGCAGATACAGATGCAAATACAGAGACGGCATACCGCATTTTGAAGCTAACTTCTACATACGTATATAACATATATACCTACATATATTGTACATTGTGAACAGCATTGTTTGATTGTGAGCCAAGTTCCAAAAAACACTCTCTAAATGTTTTAAGTTAATAACTAAATCATTTTGTAATATACTAAAAAACACAAAAGCAAAACGAAACAAAAGCGAAAACCAACCAAACGCAAGCTAAGCTAACTTTTTACTAATACAATATAAATACAAGGCATACATACATACATATGTATATTATCATATACGTAAGTATGTATATGTTCATTCTGTATATTTTATGTCAGTCCATCATGTGTAGTTAAGTTCAATTGTAATGAAATATCTGTTAAGTGCGATATTAAGTTGCTGCTACTTGGTTTTCATGAGTTTTTACTTTGATTGTTATTGCAATGAATTATGTATGTACTTTAATTAGTTTTTGCCACGAGAACTACCTATAGCTATAGTGCCACGGCCGGCTAACTGTTTAAAATTCTTGCGTATTTATTTATGCAAATTTAGTTAAATGCAAATTAATTACATAACTGCCTATAAAAGCCGAAAACTGTTAGCAAAAGCCACGCGCTCAATATGAAAATGTTTACCAAAATACATGCAGACATACATACAGACATGCATATGCATATGTAGTACGAATGTGCAACAATCGAGGGGTAGCATACAAACAAACAAACAAAACAAACAGCCAAACACACAGACCAACCCAGGCGAGTGAGAAGCGCGGAAGCCTCGAAGCAAAAATTATTTTTGCATCATTAATTTACATTTATATTCAATTAAAGCGCAAACACATTTTTGGTGCACGCGTCTGCGTCTGTGTATGTGCATGTGTGTGTGAGACGCAAAGGAAAACGCGTGCCGCCGTTGGGCGTGTGCCATTGTGGTGGGTGTGGCTCATGGTATAACGCCTCAATATGTGGCGCAAGTTTCCATTCAAGCAAACAATTAAGAATGCAACTAAAATGGAATGAGAAGTAGAGAAATCGGTTGTCACCAGAAATGTGAATGGATTGTGATGGAGGATTGTGATTAGGACAGTCATAAAACACCGCAGCTTGGTTTAGAAAATGTTAGATGGAAATGGACTTGGAAAATTTCTTTCAGGTACTTCAGGTTCAAAGCTTTACTAACGTTCCAGAAGGCCAAAACTTGAGACAAATTCTACATTGACAGAATTGACCACCTTAAGGACATCACCGTAAAGCCAAGGCAATTGAGGGTAGGTATCTGGGCTTCTTCTTCTATATCTCAAGCTACTGAATGCGCTGGGACAACCTATTATAGTCGAAGGCCACTTTTGCATCTTCCCTTTAGCACTAAACTTCACTTTCCCTTCCATTTCAAAATTTACTTTGACAGATGAAACGAAGGCAAATAGAAGTTTAGCGCTTATAGAGAAAGAGTGAAAACGGTCTTAAGTCAACTAGGAGTATTTTAAGAAATAAGGTTGTAATGTGATAGGGGAACTCGCTGGGCGATTTAAACCTTTGTTCAAAAACGCAATTGGTAGTTCAGATATACCAAAGAAGACTTCCGGCACTAGAATATATCTAACTATTCATAGGTAACATAAGCAGCCCACGAATGACTGAAACTAAATATGAACTCTTTTCTGATCGTAACAATAAACCTTACAAAACAGTTTCCTATATAAAAGTATAGCCAGATTCAAACATCAAAGATCTATTTGAGGTATGCCAAGCAATATAGAAAAGTACCATGATTAAGCAATGAATGCCTAAGCCTATACAAAAACTCTATATGGATCTTAATAATAGTCCTAATAGAACGGTAAAGAGTACACGAAATTTGGTAAATGATGTGTTCTATAAGCCCAGTAAAGGCTGCTAAAGCACCCTCACAGAGCTAAGAACTACAATGGCTTGCATAACCTATAGAACAGTCTGGCAACTAGCAGATGTTTGTATCCTCTGTATACCTGACTGACCACAACCTCTACACCACAGGAATGAAAACTCTTTCATCATTCAGAAGACCTCATAATGCGTCTAAGAAGTTGCATTACAAAGTTTAAGCTCAACAGGTTGTTCAAAATTTGAAGGAGTCCTCATTCACATAGCGATCGCTCAGAATGAGCACATCAATGATTTGTACTCACTCTCCTCGGTCACTAAATTTGAGTACAGCATTGTACTGTACAGTACAGTGGAGTTCGAAATAAATGCATGTCATAAAGAGCTCTAGTTCAAATGAAGATTCAATTGATTTGGTAATGTTATGTCACAAAGTGACAGAATCTTATATGTTCTATCGTTAGATTTGGGTAGTCTGAATTCGCAAAACACAATTCAGTAATTTTCTTCTACAACTGCAATGTTGACACATTTATAGCTGTGTCCTTGATAGGCGGCTTTGTAAGTTAAGGGGGGGCCATATATATGTTGAATCCCTTTTAGACTCGCTATCTTCGGACTATTGTTGGAGACGCAGATGAGCCTTAATAATGTAGGGTAGTCTGAGATTGCGGATAAATGAAAACTGCCCAAGATTTTCTATATTATCTCCACCCAACTGCCAAGAATTCTGTATTTGCAAAATTTCCATTTACGCATCTCTATTAATTAACCACTTAAATGCATTATCCCGTTTCCCTTGACCACTTCAACTATATCAACATTTAAAATGTATATGTGTGCGCATATATAACACCACATGAAAGAGAGTTTGTCAACTTTTCGCGGAATAAATAAATTCAAGTGTCGAGTTCTTTGTTGGTCTCCGTGTTTGATTGTTTATTTGTGTGTTTGTTTATTTGCCTCAAACAGTTTTAATGCTGCGGTTGTTTATGGCATTGGTTTTAAAATCAGTTGAAGGTTTTCCCAGTTTCCAGTTATTAAAATTGCTTCGCAACGCAACTGACGCAGCCATAATGATTTGCATATTAAATGAATTTAAATGGTAGAACAATGATTTTTACAACAACAACAGCAACAACAAAAACAGCAATAACAGCCAGAAAGAAACACACACAAACACACAACAAATGCAACAACAACAACAACAACAACAGAAGTATATATATATAAATTACAAGAGCAGAAATCTCTCAAACAAAATGTGAAAACCAAGCAAAGATGAAAACAAAATGAGCAAAAAAATTTGCAAAAATAAAAAGCATACAAAAAATTATTATAAAAAATACATTAATATTAAAAAGCGTTTAATTTGCCAACATTTTAAGTGCTGGCAGGGACGTGTCGATGCTGGAAGGAAGGGAGGGTTGGGCTATGCTATGCCATAATGTGATATATATCGCTATTCCAGGCGTCATGCAGACGCTGCACTTTTCACAATTTCACAATTGTCCAAATGGCATGAGTCTGTGTGATATGATCATTAAGCAATTTTTAATTTTTTGTATTATTTCGCTGCTTTTTAAATGGCATTCAATTCCACAAAAATGTTTAAATGAAATTATATGCTGCGGCGAAAAGCAGCGGGGAGGGCAGAGGGCCGCTGGCAGAGCTTTCAATGAGAAATGTGAATGGCAATTTGCCAGCGCTGCGTATGCTTAATGAGCTGAGCCGAACAATGCAATCGGGAAATTAAAGGAAGTGCATTTGAATAGAAGGAGACGATATGATACATGTGTCCCATTGTAGCAGAAATAAAGATATGCAAATTATGATGTACTTAACATTATTGTCAGCTGAAAATCCAATTAAAGGAGGTAAGCTGTGGAACATGCTTTGATCAAGCTAAAGCAATTATGTAAAGGAATGCAAATGATGGGAACTGATGCCACTGAAATATGTATATTCGTAGGATACTTATTGTTTTACAATTGTTTATTTCATTTTGCATCATTTGTTAATGGTTGTGTTTCAGCGGTTGGCCAATTGAACATTGATTGAGCTTGAAAACTCAGCTGTTTCATAATTATTATAGCTTTGAGGTGCAAAACAATACTTCTACATATAACTAAAGATCATGAACTGAACCGTAATGAATTCTATCGTTTATGGACTATCAAAGAGCAACTTAAACACTCAGCAATATGCGTGACCAATTGAATCCCCACCATTAAGGAAAGAAACTGCTTTTAAAGAATTGATAAGAAGGCCCCCCAAATGACACAAGCATCAGCTCCATGATGTTACACGTACTAAAAAAGGTACGTATGTGGGCGTAAAGAGTCTAATTCTGTATAAATGGGGATAAGACAGATCCACCAGATCCTTTTCCCTAAAAAGTACAACATACTGCAACTCCCCAAAGGTAGGTGATACTCAGCTAGATGTGCAACCACATACTCAATTTCTATGTGCACTTTTGGACAGCAACTTGGACTTGAATACCCAATGTTAAGAACAGTGCAGAGCAGCTCTTCGGGCCACCCACCAACTTCTATGCACTATATATACATCCTCGGGGGCGCAACCAATTCTACTCTATGAAATCTGGTGGTGGCCAACAACGCAAAGAAATTGAAAAGGCGGCAGGATCCGTCATGTTGTCGGCAACTGCTACAAAGGCACTCAATTGACTCTCTGGATGTCCAACTCAATAGGATGCACAAGACATAGCCGCAACTGGCAGTCTGGTGCTTCAACCCAAAGGCAAGAGATCAATCTTTAGGAAAACTATCAGATCCTTACCTATATCATCCCACGGTCTGTCTTAATCAACGGCTAACACAGCGCCAGATAACTTGTGGGTTTGCACCAGAACGAACACCTCAAGATCAATAAAGTTGTGGGAACAGCTATTTACTGAGAGGTTTCTGAAATAAGAACGTAACATAAGCTGCCACATCATTTCAGCCATTAAAAAGCTGCAAAGGTCATCAAAACACTTGGTATATTCGTTGACCTCCACGATGCCTGCTATGGTGCACATTTCGTCTTCAGCAATGAAGTAGAGAGCTTGTATGGTTTCGATATATATGTATATATATATGCACTTGAAAACAATCAACAGATAGCTCTATAGATCTCTGTCAATTATGGGGCAGGAATATATTTTGCAGGCTAATTGGCAGCTACGTCACATGGCAGTATGATACCCTAAACAATGTGTTGGACAATGGGCACTAGAAGACGGCGAAAGAGCAGTTACCATTCAAGATTTTTGGCTGGGTAATGACTTCTAGTTACTCCAACCATTGTTATCCTTACACATAAACCAAAATGCAGAAACCTTCTTACCTGGAAAGACTAATAACCCAATGTAATCCTAATGGTTCTCCTAATAGACAGAATTCATACAATTTTAATCAAGAATATGTTAATCAGAAGACACATACATACATTTAGTAGAATTTTGTTTAAAACAAGTTAATATCACTCAATTATTTTCAAATCTATTGGCCAACATACTTTTCTCCATATACAGTCCATTCAAAATATGGAAGGAATTTCACATTTCAATCCATCCTGAAAACCCTTTTCTTCATCACATTCCAAACCATGTCACATCTCATTTAACTAACTGAAATGTCAGCATGTTCATAGTGTCAGCCGCAATGTGCGTTTGCGTGTGTGTGTGAGTGTGTGTGTGCGTTTGAATATCCAATTCAACACTTGGACACTTGAAACTCACTCAAACACTTGGCATAATTCGAGCCTAAAAGCATGCTACATTATTTTTTATACGCACTTTATTTGAAAACTAATACAAACACAGGGGCGAAGAGGAAATAGAGGAAATAGAAAAAAGAAAAAAGACGTGAAAAGGGAAAATTATGCAATACAATAAAAATAAAATGCTGTCACATCAAATTCGAGTGGCAATTTCATCAAAAAACCAGGGCTATTAATTTTCAGCACCCATCGCATGAACAAAAAAAAGCCAACGCTTCCTGAACCCACCTTAGCCGCAAGCCAAACAAACACCTAAAGGAATTTCAATAATTTCCAACCCTCCGTTGGCTTCTGGAAAGCTAATGCCTGCTGACAAGTTTCGCATTTCTATGGCCATTAACCCTTTTATGGCCCTGTGTATACCTGTGCTGGAGTGGCAGAATTTTAGCATATTTCCACAGTTTATAACAGAAATAATGCTGAATTGTGCATTTGTAATAGGCGAAAGCCAAAGCCCAGCCAATTTCCAGCCACTTACTGG
Source organism: Hirtodrosophila duncani (assembly GCA_037043425.1). Lineage (NCBI taxonomy): Eukaryota > Metazoa > Arthropoda > Insecta > Diptera > Drosophilidae > Hirtodrosophila > Hirtodrosophila duncani. The sequence continues at coordinate 4,391,458 of JBAMBM010000194.1, forward strand.
CATTGCCGTTGCCATTGCCTCTGACTACCTTTCAAGTCGTAAAAATCTAAATTTCAAAGCAGCCTGCCAAACATCACATGGATGGCAGGCGGCCCATTCAATCCACCTATGGGAGAGAGAGAAACGCTTGCAAACACTTTGAATGACAGAAATTTTCGGCACAAGACATGTGCGGCATTCAACTGCTGCAGCAGCAGGACGCAGGACGCAGGACACTCGGCAGGGATGACAGCCAAGGCATGCAAAAATCTAAGCCTGATGAGCCATACCCAAGGCAAAAACATTTTGTGTGGTTTGATACCACCTTCGCCTGACAATCACCTGGAACTTGCAATGAAACTTCAACTCGAAGCGAACGGAAAGGAAAGGATGCAGGGAAGCAGTGCAAGGGTGACTAGTGTGGATTTTTGGGGGCAGCTGCTGGTCGTAAAGTGCAATAATGCTGGAATTTATGCAACTTGAGTGTAATAAAAATATGCATAATTCTGCAATAAATGATTTTAAGTAACATACACTCACACAGGCTTACACATACACACACGCATGCAGCTTATTACAGACAAAGTTGCACAGGCGACAAATATTTGAGGAAAGATTTGATTAAGGTAAAGATAAGGACTTTATCAATATGTTCAATAGGTCCATAGCTAATCTGATAGTATAGTTTATAGCTCCTGTGCTGATCCTTTTCACAAATTGTTAGAAACAAAGCAAACGTGGATCTGATTCTTGCTTGCTGATTCTTCCTCCCCATTCTCTATACTCACTCTCATCAATGTCTTCTATCTGTCGTCTTCTCCTTCTAACTCTGGATTCGCTGCCTTATCCTCTCTCTGTATCCATCCCCTTTCTCTATTATCCCTTCTTACATCCAGTTCATGTTTGAATATCGCCTCAGGTGATCATATATGTACTCCAAATCGCTTTCATTTTTCTTGCTGGGTTCGCCGCGTATCCTCTATGTTGCCTAAGTGTTATGCACTTACGACACACACACACACACAGTTAAAACACTTCCAAGCACTCACACACACATAAGGGTGAAATCTTTTGGATTACAACGTCAGGGCAAATATGCAGCTATAACTATCTCAGTCTAAGGTCTGGTGAAACGGATAGATGTAAGATGGGATGGGTCTTCTAGCTTGGCCCATAACTGCTATAGCTTTGGCCAACACTTAAGCAGTGCGCAGGTGTTGCAGCGAAATTGCAGTTTATCCAGCCGAGATAGGTATCTTTTTTGTGGATTGAAGCAAGGAGTGGCAGCGGTTCTTTAAGGGTGCGAAAACTTAATGATCTGTGGCACATGTTGCTGGTCATGGACACGGACTTGAAGGTGGGGTCTGCGTCTCTGCGCTGGTCTGCTCTGCTCTGCTCTGGTTCCGGAGAACAGGAAATTAAGTTTTGTGCTGTTGTTGAGCTGCGTAAATGGCTTTTTAGTTCGGAAGTGAATTGCATAAATTTTTGGAACAAAAAAGCGCGTGTAAAAGCCATGAAATCGAATTGGAAACTAGAAACACGAAAATGATTGACGAAAATGGCAAAGGAAGCAGTAACTGAAAAGGAATTGTAACCGAACTGGAGCATTGCATAAATCTTCATTGAATTTTGCCAGCCAAAAAAGACGTCGAGTCATGGCTGAGGGCAGCCAGGCCAACCTTTCCTTCCCTTCCCTGCCGGCCACCTCGTTTTGTGGTGTGCAACGAAACGAACTCGAGACATGAGCTTTGGGTATTGCTGGGGGTGCAGGCACATTTGCCCGCTTCCGTTGAGGCGTAGAACAAAGGATCCAGGCCATTATTTACAGGTGCTGCTCATCCAAAAGTGCCAAAACAAAGCAGACGCACTCACTCACACTCACAGGATACACACGCACACAGGCGCAGACACATTGATTAATGAATTAATGAGGTAAACTTTGCACCTCAATGACAGAAAAGGCAACGTAGGTGGTATCAGCTTATGCTTCTCCTGCTGATCCTGCTCCTGTCCCCATTCCAGCATATGCTACTGTTGTGGCTCCCCCTTTATGTTACACGTTACATTATTTTGTCCTCACTCTGTTCGTGATTCTGATTTTGGTTTGCTAATGTATTGGTTCAAGAGGTCAGTCAGCAGCTGACAGAAACAGAAAACTTTCTACCACACAAAAGTAGGCAATGGAAGCCTGTGCCCATCACTGATGGCATTTGCCAAAATGGGGATGAAAACGTGTGCGTGAGTATTGAAAACTGTGAGATTTCCATAAAAAGCGCACATAAGATTGTAAAATACATAGATTTATTTTAATTTCTTAGTGAATTTTAGAGAGAAAGCTATAAGAATGTTCCGATTATTGCAGAATTTAAAGTGAAGAAAGTTAAGTGATCGATGATTCCGCAGAACGTCCCCTTGTTCCAGGGTTATTTAAAATCAACTCGATGTAGAGCATTCAACAATAAAGTAGCTAAACAGTAGAGCAAACAGTAGAGCCATGTGCGGCTAGATTAAAGATGGCTGAGACAGAAGGGACGTTGAGAATTCAGAGCGAAAACAAAAAGGAGAAGAAAAAAGATAATGAGGGCAGAAAAAAGAGTGAGAGAAGAAAAAGGAGAGTACCAAAAAAGAATGTTGCCATGAGTTGGACTAGAATTGACGAGAAGACAATATAAGCCAGAGAGAAAAGAGAAATCGAATGTAGAAGAAGAAGAAAGGAGACAAGAAAGTGGGCATAGTGAAGGGGAGACAGAAGTAAGGGAAGCGGGTCTGTTGTTAGTTCCCATCAGTCGGTAGAAAAGCTACTAAAATTTCCTAGATCAGGTCAAACCCGAATTGGAAGTATTTAGCGGATTGAAACCGACTGACTGATGAAATCGACAATATTTACATAGAAAATGAACATCTTATATATGGATTTGAAGCTGTTAAGATTCGGACTCAAAACGGAGTGAATTCCATATGTTTCCTCTTCTTCTTCGCAAAGAAATATATGGAATTAGTTCTGCTTCAGTTTCCTCGTTAAGTGTTCGCTTCGCTGTTATCCTCACTTTATCCTCTTTTTAAATCTTTAAATATCGTTGACATACCCAAGGTTTCAGCTTCAGAAAACATTCAAGACTGCTAAATATTAATTTAAAAGTTCAAAAACCTTAACAAAATCAACACCTACAAGTGATCCCCTTCAACACTTGTGAAATTCAAACGAAATCACGCTCACCATGAACTGTGATTCGGCATAACAAATTCTTTTGTCACGTGGTCATCTTTAAGGTAAAATAAGGGGGAATGCGATAAAAGGGGCGTGCCTGAACCTGAAGAGAACGAGAACTCAAAGTCAATGCTGTTGTTGACACGTGATAAAACGCTGCCATTGCCAACGCTGCTGCCACTGCTGCTGTTGCTGCTTTTCATGTGAATGTGGATGTGAATGTGGCTGGGGTCCAGGTACATACGTTGTAGGTGCACAGGGCACACGGCATTAACATTTACATGACACACAGTCACACATCCACACACACACACACACAGAGATAGAGAAACAACAACTTCACATACACTCGTACGGCCAAAAACTTGGGCAATTCTTTTGTCGAGCCATGAAGGTATCCCACCTCGTACACATGTGGTCCAGCGGTACGTTGAGAAGTTTGAAATGCCTCAAGGCGAGCGGAAACTCTGTAACTGACGCCCCCGGATTCCCCAAACGTCCCCCCGGGGAGAAAAGAGGGCTAACGAAGAGTGTGCCGGGGTCGACGTTGCCATTAACGTTTCTATTGTGAGCTTTTGGCCTTAGCGAAATAAATAAAATTCGACAGCCGGGATGGACACCTAGACCCACACCCACATACACATTCACAAACGCACACCTCCTGAACAGCTCGCCCAGAGCACAGCAGACAGTTTGCGGTTTTCAAAATTTCACACAGACAGGCTTTGGCAGACCCAGGCCAACACCTATAGCCACCACTGCACTGTGGAAGGCAGCCTGAAATTTATTTAGAAATTAATTAAAGCAATCTCAGAAGGAAACTAAACTATATCAATTATAATAATTTAACTCAGGAGAGTGTTACACTTTTTAAGTAAGGATGATTTCACAGCATATATTGGAAGGTAATTGGGAGTTGGTGTTATACGGCTTAAGTAGATATAAACATAAATTCAATCAGATGTAGTTGAAATCAAGAAGTTCGTCGGCTGCTGAAAAACAATTCATCGTTTTTCGACCTTCTAAAGCATTTAGGTTTTTATGTCATATTACTTTATATTTTTCTATTACCTTTTCATCAAAGAGTTAAAGTAAAGGGTGAGTGTGTGAGGATCATGTAGGGGTAGACAGACGTAGATAACGAAAAGTAGAGATAAGTAAAAGATGAAAAAGACAGAGTAAAGAGAAAATAATAAACAGTAAGTTTGGGTATCAAAGAGTAAGGGAAAACTAATACCGAAGAGAAATTCTTTCCCACCATCCAATTATTTTCCCACTTCAGAAGCGAGCTGGTTGAAACACCCAGCTGTAACTGCAAATTGAACATTCTGATCCCACTGTACAAGCAGTATATACATATATAGTACTGGTAGGGCGTCAGTAATGCTGCTGCTGCCGCTACTGCTCAGCGTATTTATCTATTCATGCTCACAAAAAGCAATTCGAACGGGGGGTGCTGAAAGTGAGGGAGGCCAAAGCAAACTTCAATGCAGCTAACGATGTAGGGACAACAAAAACAACAACAACAACAACAATAGCAAGAGCTGAAGCTGAAGCTGAAGCTGAAGCCGGAGCCGGAGCTAGTTGTGGAACTGCAAGCCAAAAGCTGGGAATGGACTACAGTGGGAAGTTGATTCCGTGATTTTTGGGTAAAGTTTTGTGAGCTGCTGCTGTTTTTCGGAGGTCGCCCTAGGTCCTGGCTGCATTTTGAGCTTTTATTATGGTTTTTTTAGTTGTGAGGTTGTGGGTGTAGGGTGAGAGGTTCGTGTTCAGTTCAAAGTTGAAGTTGCAGCAAAAGTTGGGGGAAAAAATAACGAAGTGTAGACTTTTTAGTGTTTTACACAAAAGCGCCGACATAGACATGAATGGGTCCTGGACGAATGGTTAGACGCTTGGCTGGCTACAAACAAATAGACAGACAGTCGAACAAAGACGGAGACAGAAATAGAGTCAGATGCAGAGACAGGGACGGCGAATCGTTTGCAACATGCATTAGATTGGCAGTTGGGGATTTACTTGTAAATTGCAAAAGCAATGAATGTACAATTTAGAAATTTTTACACCAAAATACTAGACTCAATAGACGAGTTGTAACTAGGGGAAGTGTCGGTGTCGGAGGCAAGACTACGAAACAACTGTTTGAGGTTATGTGCAAACGGGTGGGCTGGCAGATTGGATGGGGGCAGGCAACGTCTGCTGTGGGGTTCATTTGAAATTCAAGTCGTTGTTTTGTCTGAATGACTCGTAATCTATGCTAATGAAATTGTTTTCGGTTTTTAAATCAAATTTTAAGCCGGCAAACAACAACACTTCTCGGTGCAAAAGGGTGCAACAACAAATAAATAAATAAAACAACGAACACATGCAATATTTCCGAGAGCTGCTTGCTTGCCCACAAATTGAAAACAGAATGTCGAGCATGCACTCGAAGATAATGTATCATCGATGTTTGTTTGCCACCATGTCAAAGTTCTGGGCTCTCCTCTTTGCTGGGTGAGAGTGTGTGTGTAAATGAAAAACACAGTTGTGTTACAAGTTGGAAATGTTTCACTTCCATTTACTGATTTTCATCAAATTTGCCAAATTCATTTAAATAGAGCTTCTTTCTATGCTTCTCTTCAACAAAGCGTACATTCATTTTGTCGTACAGCTTGCAAAGCGCAGGAGGAAACCATTCTAAGCTTAGAAAACTATATATTCTTGGTTCTTGATTTACATCGAACAACTATATCATATAGCTGACACAGAGCCAGAAACAACTTTATTTCCCATCCGAATAAAACCTATTTTGGCACATATCTATAGGTTTTTCAACTGAAAGTTTCTGCAGAGTGAATTTAATATGGGAAATTTTTTGGTTTTTTATTGAAATGGATTGTAATGCCTTATGCATTTTAGACATCTTTAGGTCAGCTATGAGCTCATAACTAGCTGGCTGTATGTATGTCAAAGACCTGCAACTTGCGATTGCAAACGCATCAGCGCTCAAATTGTGTATGCCCCTGCATTCAAGTAATGTTAAGTGCCTGTGTCTACATATCCGAAGTGTTTGTCATTTTAACGAAGTTGGCTCCGTACAGCTTGCGCTTTTGTAAAACGTCTGTCGTGAAAATGCTGAAGGAGAAATGTATAATCAAACGTAATTATCTGATATACAAAGCTGGCACCAAACAGACACGCATACATGCAAACACACAGGCAAGTAACTGAAGAAACAAAGTGAAGAAACTGTTCGCTTTGCTTACCCCATGCCTCTCCCACGCGTTCACTGGCTTCCTTCCTCTGGTCTCCTTTCCTCACTGATCGAATTTTAAGCAATGACAAAAGGAAATGCAAAACGTTGGATCTAATAGTGTGTCACGCCGTACTGTATATATTTAAAAAATGTTAAGTGGAAGATGTGAAAACGAAACATCAGCCAGCTTACTAAACGTCACACTATTAAGGAAATGTGAAGCCGGCTGGTAACTAGTATCTGGTTTTGTAGCTGGCTATGTAAAGTAGTAATGATCATATTGTTGCTATTTTACAAGCGATCCAAAGCCACCGCATGCATGTATCATATAACAGCTCCATACTCATTAATATTATATTCCGAATCGATATCGAAGCTAAACGCATTTTGTGGTATGTATTCCCAAAGTAACCACAAGTCTACTTTTTGAGCATGCACGAGTATGCACGAGTATTTTCATTGCCGTTATTGCAACTATGGCCAAATGGTAGGACTTTTATGGCAACCGCAACAGGAAAGTTTACATGCCATTCAAAATTCAGGACGGCTGTCCCAGCTGTAAGATTACTCAGAGCTGCTGCAGCCACGAAAGCGACGTCGATGTGCATATCCATGTACACTGCACTTGTACATATTGAAGGCATTCATCAAAATCACCAGAGCAACTGCAGCTGCGAAAATTCATCAGGAGGCCGCTGTAGCCACAGCTACGGATATTTGGGCAAAACTTGTTACAACTACACCTACAATGGGGGGGATTAGAGGGGAACGCAGAGAGTTGCTTGAATTTGGAGGAGTTCGAGGTATGCAGCTTAACCCTTGAGTGGTGTACCAGGCACTTTGCCTGCCTGGCTGTCTGCCTGGCTGCCTGTCTATGTCCTGCCTTCGAGCTCCTCCAGTTGCTTGGCATGTGGTGTTGTTGATTACATTGTAGTGGTTGTTGTTGTTGTTGTTGTTGTTGTTGTTGTTGTCGACAGTGGTTGGTTGTGTTGTCTGCGGCATTCCAGCATCCTGTTGTAGTTGCTATTATTACAGTTGTTATTGTCGATGCTGGCGGTGCTGCTGATGGTGCCTTCCAGCCGCCTGCTGCTGCTCCACCGCAATATAAAGAATTTGTAAAAGTTTCGTTATATTTTTTTTAACAATTTCTCCACTTGACGGCGGACGACTTCCGTTGCAATGTGTCTGGTGTTGATGCTTTTATTTATATGCCTCTGCTGCTGATGCTGATGCTGCTGCTGGTTGTGATCCTGATTCTGATTCTGCCATTGGCATCTCCATGCCCAACTCTTCTATAACTTTGGCCCTGCGCTCTTCACTCAAGCGTCAATAGTTATTTTTACAACGGATGCGAAATACACGAATTCCTTGCCTGCCGCCGACGCCTTTCAACTTACTCTATTGCGCCCCAGGGGGCTGGCCTGGGACTGGGCTGAGCTGAGCTGAGCTGTGCTCTGATGATGTTTGGAGAAGCCGCCGCCAGGAAAGTTCTTCGTCTGCCTGTCGCATCGTAACATTACAGTGATTACGTTTTGTAAGCACTTGCGTTTACCATTTTATTGTAAGCTGCTCCTGATGCTGATGCTGCTGCTGCTGCTGGCTGTGGATGTGCATGTGCATGTGGATGTAGAAGTTGATGTCAGGCAAAGGCTAAAGCAAAGAAAAACTCCATCCTTGCAGTCGAAGTTTTGCTGAAAAAACTTGCCTGCAAAGTTCAAAATGCGCAGCGGGACAACAACAACAATGGCACCAAGAGCAACTACAGAAATAGCAACAACAATGCTAACTACCCACACCTGCATTACCAAATCAAGCAGGGCACGTAATGAATCAGTCACAGCGATTAACTTTTGCAAGAGCTGCAGCAGCCCAGCAGCCAGTGGCTTACAGATTGCGAAAAGAATCCTTCAAGGGCTCCACATGTGGCTAATTGTGTGAGGCGACCAGTTGTGGTGTTGTTTAACAATGACCAATGTGAGACCTTCATTTAAATTCAAAGATCCAGCAGTACGGCGATTATTGAAACTGATATAATCTGCTACTGTTGAGAAGATATTACAGATCCTTGTTACCGAATAGAGAAAGGAGATGAGGCGTAAATTCAAAGGCCCAAAAGGCAGAAATTCTGATTTCGCTCAGGAAGCTCTGTCAAACGTTCCGTTTGCATGATAAAACCCAAAACCATCCCAAAGACTCCACAATTTCAATACTCATCGCAGCCTCAAGCCGGTACAAGAAAAACAAGAGAGGAAGGCTAGCTTCGGCTAGCAAAATATATAGCCGATTTTAGTTACACAAATTGTTGTCCGATCTGAATCAAATTCGGGCTTAGTGGGGCCTTCTTACATGGTTACAAACCCAAAAAAACTAAGAAGTCACACTAGAGCTTCCACTACACAACACATTCCCCTTGTCATGCTGATCAAGAACATAAATACTTAATATAGTCGAAAACATTTCCTTCTGTGCGTTGCAAACTTCCTGTCACCATATTTTGTGTATGGTATACAATGCTGTGCATTTTCATAGCGCTTGCTGAATCATTGGCTCAGTGAACTTAAATATGTTTGAGTATAAAAAGTGATGTTATGCAATTGATATAAACTTCCAAACAATTGATTTGTACATATTTTTGCCATCATACGATTGCAAACCAAGTGTTGGGCATGGCTTGCTAAAATCTGACAATGTCTACTCGTGAATAACAAATCGTAAATGAAATATTCATTATCACCCAATATTGGGAATAAAAGAAACATATTCATGGTTTTTATGTAAAAATATCGAATGTGATAAAATAAAATTAAAAGAAAAAAAACATACTAAAAGCCACATTTCGGTCAATCTTTTTATATATTACTTACCTCTAACAGGAGATCCAGGTTCTGAAGAAGAAACCACGTTAAACGGTAGCGCACATTTAGCTTTGATTTGTTTCGGTGTTTTGGTTTTTTAAATGCGAAAGCTTGATCACTGCACTGAATTTCAACTAAGCAACTAAAAGCAAGCTCATTTCACGCACCACAATAGTCGATAACAAAAACTTAAAAATAAAGAAAACCAAAAAATGACTCGGACCAAATCGACTCATAATTTCTTCACAAAAAACTCAATTGAAAAACTCAATAGCGGCTCAAGTAATTAAGTTTCAACCCAAAAATACTGAATGAAATGTGAAGAAGGGAAATCATGAGATGTTCTGCCCTTCTCCAGTGATTTCCAGGCTATGAACCTGCACTTCTTTTGGACACACCGACCTCATCTTGATCGACAAAAAGGAAACTGGCTGAACAGCCCCAGCTCAAAATACATTTGACATCACTGCACGCGTTCTAGAAAATTACACACACATATATTTTAGTCCGACCGTCTCTGAGTAAGCTCAAGTCGCTCTCTGCTGTACTTATGCTGTTAATTGCTGTGCAAATGAGAGGAGAGTATGCATTGCATTGAGTGTCTGATCTGTTATCTATTAAGCAACACAAAAGCTTACCTCCATAATGAGCTCTCCCGCTCTCTCTCTTCAATCGTGTAAGCGTAATAAATCCACATTTGAAATTTTGTTAAATATTTTTAATTTTTATTTGTAAAAATATGTTTATTTTTACGTGTATAATTTTAAGTATGTATATGTATAACTTTTGTATTTTCTTATTTTTCCATTTTTGTATATTTATAATTAACAAATATTGCAGCAAAAATTCATCTATTAAATTACTAATTAGCTTTTCGCATTTCTTACGTATGTTTCATACAAGTATTTGACGACATTGGCGCTTCTTCGTTGTGTGTGTATCTTTTGGCCTTACAAATTGGTAACAAATAAAGATGCTCAACAACAATTACAACTGACACCACAAAAAATTACAAAAATGTACAAATGATATATTGCGATTACGTACTTGCACTGAGTATGTATGTAATGAATACGATTTACATAACTTTTACATAAGTTGACAGCCCTCGCGGCCGCGATGCTGCAGTTGCTGCTGCTGTGGCGTGGCTGCGCTGGTGGCAGCGGAGGAGGCGCCCAGGAGATGCGCCTGACCAGCATTGCCGTTGGCTTCGAGACGCTGATCCCCCGTGGTTGTCCATTGGTTGCCATTGGCTTGCAGTTGCGATTTTGGCACAAAGTTGTTGGATTTCGTTTTGCAGCCATCGAGTGCATCGTTTTCCAACCCTGAATTGACATTTTCATTCAAGTCGCCATCACATTCATGCGGCGAACTGGGGACTTCCCCCAGCGAATGTATGTATTGCTCCAGTAAATAGATATGTGGCTGGAGGGTCATCACAAATCCCCGATAGAGACTTCCACCATTCTCAAAGGTGGCCTGGCTGAGTTGCTTCAACGCGGATTCAATTCGCCGACACGCTCCAAAGGATTCACTGCGTATGATGACATTTACTATACGGGATATGGAGGCTGCGTCCTTGAGCAAGATGGACAAGACCAGCGCGTAATCTGTGCAGTTGGCCTCGATAAAGAGCTGGAGCAGGTACCTCAGTTTGATGGCCAGTTTTTTAGGCAGCAGATCGCTGACCCCGGACTCATCGTCCGAGGCGGGTAGCGAATAGAGGCGTCTATAGCGAAAGTTGTCAAAGGAAAGCTGTGAACTGGAACGCATCTTCATCACAGGCAACGAACTATGCTGGGCTTCGGCCTCCTCCGCCTCGCCAGCCGCCTCCTCCTTGATGCTGGGCTGCAGCTGGGGCGATTGAGTGGCACAGCCATTGGGCGTGGTCGTGGTCAGACTAAAGTATCCGGATTCGGAAGTCTGTGAGGATCCTCCTCGATGCAGGCCACGCAATTGGGCAAAGTCATCTTTCCCCGCTGGCGGAAAGGGGCAGGGCAGCTGAAGCTCTTCGTGGAGTGCTTTCAGAACCGCAGCAAAATCATCCAGCTTGGCTGTACGTTCAGCTTCTTGAGACAGCCAGGTGACCAAATGGAAGTCCAAATAGGCGCACATATAGCCCAGGTCTAATAGCTTGTGATGTTGAAGCAACTGACGGGCATGCCGCTGTAGGATTAGGTCTATGCAGAACGTTTCCCGCTGTTTGGTCGACTTGCGACGCATGACCGACGGGGCACCCGCACTACCACTTCCTGCTCCACTTGCCACGCCGCCTCCGACGGTCTCTCTGTCTGTGGGAGATGTAGTCAATCCTCCTCCACCACCTCCACCTAGCTTATCCTTGGGCAAGTTGCTAGTCACTGTAGTGGAATAGCTACGCTCCCGGCCAATGGGTCCCAAGACCAGATTGAAGGCGTCTGCATTCTGATTAACCTGCTGCTGGCTGTTTACCTGCTGCGGCGGAGCAATCTTCACGTTCACCACCATCGAGGAGCGCGGCGAATCAATCTCATTGGGATCTATGGCCTTGAGGAAGCGTATCAGATCCTTGGCCAACTCCCATTTTCGCTGTTGTAAGGCAATGTCCATAAGCATTGTGGCGTACTGCTTGCTAACCACCGAAGGCTCCAGATTTTGCAGTATAATCAAGTAACTGGCGGCCGTATCCAGTTGCTCGGATTGCAGGCACAGCTGAAACAGATCCTTCGGCTTGCCTGCCATGGAGAAGAGATATGGCCACAGGGCAATCTCCGTTTTCCTCGCACACTGCACGATCGTCTGCAGATAGACGGGAAATTCTCGGATAAAGTCCAATATGCTGGGTAATTGTGCATCAGGAATGGGCTGTTTGCTGGTAGCCTCCTCCTCAAGCACTTCGTGCAGGAGCAACTCCAGGGCATGCGGGAAATAGGGCAGTTCACGACAGGATTGAGCTATCTCCCAGGCAGAGTATCCCAGATTTCGTTTGATCAGCTGACGCAGCACTCTGTGCAGATATACCTGTGACTTCCTCTCCAACAGAGCGAATGGTAGTGAGAAATGTGAGGCAGACTCATTCGTATACAGGGTGCTCTCGTTTTCCACACCCAGGACAATCACGTTGTCGAACAGTATAACCAGGGGATAAAGTTTCAAGGGGAATCCCAGCATAATTCGCTTGGACATGAAGGAATGCAATCGCTGGCCCCCACCACCGGGCTCCAGGCGCTCTTGGGCCGGCGGCAGAATGGGCAGCCAGACCCGCATGCCATGGGCACCCGAGTACAGCCACAGGCAATCTCGCATGGCGCACTTCTCCAGCGAGTGCGAGAGCCAGAAGCACTCCACGCAGCTGGCGAGGCAGGTGGCCAGCAAAGTATTTGGTACACTCTCCGCCGCATCCCGCTGTATCATAAGTATCCTGCCGCAGACATTCACAATGATCGTCTCTGCCTGATCCTGGTGCGGCGTCGATGGCTTCATTTCGTTCTTGAGATTGGTCACCGTGAGGCTGACTATGCAGGCCGGGTGTATGCATATGCTCTTCACATCCAGCTCATAGGCACACTCAATGTCCAGGGCATAAGCCGATCTCTTGACCATATCGAAGAGGCTAACAATGCCGTCGGCGGTGAGCACGATCAGCTGGTGGCGGAACACATTCAGGCTGATAACTGGAGCCCTCACCTGCAGCTTGTGCCCGAACTGATTGTCCAACTTACAATCCGCCGGATAGCAGCGCAGTTCATCCGTCCGATCTAGCAGGGAATAGCAGCCCATTACAATGAAGCCGTGCCACCAGAGCAAACCGCCAGAAACCACAAAATCCTTTTCCTGCGATTCATTGCCGAAGAGTTTCCATTTCTTGGTAAGCATGGAATAATGAGCCAAGCCTGTGCGTCCAGCCACAGCCAAATGAAAGCCCTCCGAGTCAATGGCCGCATAGCGGATGGGCCAATTGGTGGCTGCATAGTTCAATGGCAACTGGAGGAGGGACCAATATTTGCTTTCGGTTAAAATGCTGCCCATATCTAGGGAATGCTTCAGTTCCACGCAATCCTCGTCCTGTTGCTGATCCCCACCACTGGTGGGGAATGTACTTTTGGATCCGCCATATGTCTGTTCCAGATTGTTGCCTTGGTTAATGTACAAGCAATCATCACCCTGGAGTAGAATATGAGAATTGGCCGTCTGGCAGGGATTCATGCTTAAGGCGCTCTTCACAAACTGCAGCTGAAGCACATTGCTGGCTATCGTCTCCTCCTCCTTCCTTATCATAAACAGCTGATAACCCTCAGTCGACCATTCCAAGCGGCGTAGCTGTAGAGGATTCTGTTTCAATAGGTCCACGTTCACTCCAAAATCCCAGCTCAGGGTGGACATAAGCAAGGCTCCAAAGGTGCTCCATAACGAAAGACCGCCATTTTTCCAGCAAACAGCAAGAACACAACCATCCGGACTCCATTTGAGTTCATTGACAGCACCCAAGCTTCCAGGCAAAACGTTCTCAGTAAGCATAAGACGATGCGAAAACTCCAACCCTCCAGTGGCATCATCTATGGCATATACAGCCACTGCTGAGCTCTCCTGGCCGTAGGCTAACAGTCGAAACTTGTGATTCACACTGCAGACACTGGCATCCTCCACATCCGGCACCCAGCAGCCGTGCATATGCGAGGTCTCAAATCTCAGGTGATTGGCCAGCAGAAAGGCAGCCCGCTTATCGCTGAAGACGGCCGCACAGCCGCCAATAAACGGTGAGTATTCCAGGCTGGCCACATATGCATCCCGGCCAATAGAGGGCAAATGCTTGCCTGGCGCCAGCTGCTGTTGCTGAACATAGAAGGGAATCTCCCTCAGCTTGATGAACGCCAGGGCAGGCAGCTCCATTTCCCCCGAGTGGCTGTTGGTGGCGGCCATTTCCAGTTGTGTCCATTGCAGACGCAGTAATTCGCATGTCTGCGTTGCCAGAAGCAGCTCACTCAGGCTAATGCAGCACACAGTGGAGATTACGGTGCCCAAAGTGACGCTGCAAATCTCGCGCAGGCTCAGCCTGGGGATATTCTCCTTAATGAACAGCTCGGCGGAATCTCTTTTCAAACTGGCAGCCGGAGGATCAACCTGCATCAGTATGCCACTGCCATTTGCATCGAAGTCCAGCTGATACAGTAACAGCGCTCCCTTGCTGGTCAGCAGCGCCAGCTGCCTGGAATCGGGCTTCCAAATTATTAATACATTTGGCCCATACTGCTGCAGTGATTCCTGACTTCGGCGATAATAGGCAATGGGTATAAGGGGATTGGCATACCAAATGCCTAAGAAATCATCGCCCACGGCAGCCACGAGTATTTTGACGGCATCACAGCAAATGTGACGAATGTTTCCAGTTTCGCCTGGCAGGGCCAAGCTGATGCGCTTTGGCCAGCCCACTGGAAAGTACATCTCCTTATATTACTGTCGTCATTTCAAATTTGATTCCATGTAAAGAGAAAACACAATTAGCTAAATTTGGATTAAAAAGGTAAACAACACACAATCCAACCAGAATTTCCAAAAACAGTAGCGAAGGAAGAGGAAGAGAGTTCATACAAAACACAAACACATTTGCACAACCTATACAGTTTTTTGCATATATTTATATTAATTTCACACACCTTTGTTTCTTACTCTGTTGTTAACATATTCCTTTAACTAATCAGCACTTTTATATAGCATTTTCATTTCAAATGCCACACATTTTCCCCACATAAACAATAAAACAAAACAAAAATAAATTTTTAGCAGAGCTGAATTACGAAAAATGTTAAGACTTCGTGAAGCGCATTTTCGATAAGTTGTTCATATCGAAAGGGCTGTTAATCATCTGTGACTGGAAATGTTATAAGTAGCAGTGACTGTGGCAGTGGCTGCCCGCTGCAAGTGACATTTTTAAAAGTAGCAGCCTACCGAACATTAATGTCTTTGCTTGATTCAATACTATATAAGTAAATGGCAAATATCAGTAATATCAAATTAATCTTCAAACTTTGTATGTCCATTTATGTATTAAATAATCAACTGAGTTTGATTAGTTCATTAGTTGCTGCCTCTTTTATTTTCGTCTGAACAGTTAATCGTTACTCTTGAGTACTTGTAAAAAGTAACAGGTACATAAATATCACTCATCTCTCAAAATTACTAAGCAAAAGCAAAACGGTGCCGGCATAAATAAATAAACACAAAATGACTGCGTTTGAAGGCAAGTTTAACACACTTAATTTATTTAATAGTTTATTTATTTAATAGTTTGATATATTTTCCAGAATTTGGTGTGCTGCCAGAGCTAGGCCAGGCAACTGATGAACTCGACTGGACGTAAGAAATTTGTGCATTTATGTTTCCTATATAATTATTTACTTTGTTTTTAAACCACCTCGCAGGCTTCCCACAGATGTCCAGGCGGAGGCCATACCACTGATATTGGGTGGCGGTGATGTTCTTATGGCTGCCGAGACGGGCTCTGGCAAGACGGGAGCCTTTTGTCTGCCCATTTTGCAGATAGTTTGGGAAACACTGCGAGATCTAGAGGAGGGCAAGTCAACCAAAGGTGGTGGGCCAGCTGGCGCCGTGGCCCCCTGGACCATGTCATTCTTCGATCGTGGCAATGCTTTAGCAGTGACTCCCGACGGCTTGCGCTGCCAATCCCGCGAATTCAAGGAATGGCATGGATGTCGAGCAACCACTGGAGTCCGCGGCAGAGGCCAATTCTACTTTGAGGCCATTGTCACAGATGAGGGACTGTGCCGTGTGGGCTGGTCCTCCCAGCAGGCCAATCTGGATCTAGGGACATGTCGCCATGGCTTTGGCTTTGGAGGCACTGGCAAGAAGTCCAACAATCGTCAATTTGATGACTATGGGGAGGCCTTTGGCAAGGCAGATGTGATTGGCTGTCTGCTGGATATGCAACGCCTTGAGGTGAGCTTCACAAAGAATGGCCAGGATTTGGGTGTGGCCTTCCGCATACCCGAAAATCAGCGCAATGAGACCTTCTACCCGGCTGTGGTGCTCAAGAATGCTGAGATGCTGTTCAATTTCGGCAAGACTGAATTTAAGTATGCTCCACCTAAGGGATTTGTGGGTGTCTGCCAGGCTGGGGCGGATCACATCAAAGCCAATCCCTTGGCCAGTCCGTCAACAAGTGCAGGCACTGCCAAACCGGCTCCAAATGCACCACAGGCCATCATCATCGAGCCAAGTCGCGAGCTGGCTGAGCAAACCTACAAGCAGATTGAGAAGTGCAAAGTTCATCTTAGTAATCCTGAAGTGCGTTCCCTTTTGCTCATTGGCGGTGTCCGCTTGGAGGAACAGAAAGCCCAACTCCAGCAAGGCATTCACATTGTGGTGGGCACACCCGGTCGCCTGGAGGAGCTGATCAATAGTGGCTTTGTGCAGCTCACGCATTGCCGCTTCTTTGTCTTGGACGAGGCGGACGCTTTGCTTAAGCAGGGCTACACCGATCTCATCGATCGCCTGCACAAGCAAATTCCCAAGATTACTTCGGATGGTAGACGTCTTCAGATGATCGTCTGCTCAGCCACCTTACATGCCTTTGAGGTAAAGAAGATGGCCGAACGTCTAATGCACTTTCCCACCTGGGTGGATCTCAAAGGCGAGGATGCCGTTCCCGAGACTGTTCATCATGTGGTCTGCATGGTCGATCCACAGGCAGACTCCAGTTGGCAGAACCTACGCCAGGCCATACGCACTGACGGCGTTCACGATCGCGACAATGTCCATCCCTCAAACGCTTCCCAGGAGACCTTCTCCCAGGCCGTCAAGCTGCTCAAGGGCGAATATTGTCTACGCGCCATCGATCAACATAAAATGGATCGCGCCATTATCTTCTGCCGGACCAAGCAGGACTGCGATAATCTTGAGCTGCATTTTCGCCAACGTGGTGGGCAGCGGTACTCCTGCGTCTGTCTCCATGGCGATCGCAAGCCCCAGGAAAGGAAAGAGAATTTGGAAATGTTTAAACGGCAACAGGTGAAATTTCTCATATGCACAGATGTGGCGGCTCGAGGACTCGATATCACAGGATTGCCATTCAGTAAGTAAAAGGGAGACTCATCAGTTCCAATCTTACTGATTTCTTTTCTTCCCTTTCAGTGATCAATGTCACTCTGCCTGATGACAAAAGCAACTACGTCCATCGCATTGGACGTGTTGGTCGAGCGGAGCGAATGGGTTTAGCCATAAGTCTGGTGTCCACAGTGCCGGAGAAGGTCTGGTACCATGGTGAATGGTGCAAGTCACGTGGTCGCAACTGCAACAACACCAATCTGACCGACGTGCGCGGCTGTTGCATTTGGTACAATGAGCCCAATCTGTTGGCCGAAGTGGAGGATCATCTGAATATCACCATTCAGCAGGTGGATAAATCCATCGATGTTCCTGTCAATGAATTCGACGGCAAGGTCGTGTATGGCCAGAAGAGCCTAAAGATTGGCAGTGGCTATCAGGATCATGTGGAACAGCTGGTGCCCACAGTGCGAAAGTTAACCGATTTGGAACTGCAATCACAATCTTTATTCTTGAAACGCCTAAAAGTCTAGGATTTTGTGGAACTTTGCCTGAAATGGATTTAGGAGTTCGATGCGGAAATACTTCAACGGCACTACACAATACGCTACTACGCATACACATAAATTGGAGTATAAGAGTTGGAGGCGTCTTACGTGGGGTCTCTTAGCATCACCCCCATTTTTTTTTCAAATTTGTATAATTGTTTTACAATTTCTAATTGGTTTCCCTGTAGTATAAGACTCTTAACAGAACTATTTTAAACAGCTCTTATACGGAGTCTTATATTATAATTACATTGATTATTCGACTAAGAATTTGGAATAAGAAGACCCTTGTAAGACCTAATTGGAGCCCAACTCGTCAAGTACATAAAATACAATATTACAATAATATTTAAATAAACTAATATTTAAAAGAGTCTACAGCCTCGGTTTAAACCTTAAGGTTGTGTTGTTCCTCCTCTCCTGGATATCATCTACGTGCCCTCCTCGTCCTCATCTTCCTCCTCTTCGTCTTCTTCATGGAATTCTGTGCGCATTTGCTGCAACTGTCGCAACTGCTTGCAGAGCTGATTTCCAAATGATTCCACATAACGTGGACTAATCTTATCTAGCAGTGCATATGGTGTCTCAAATATCTCTTCATCCTCCTCCGCCTCGCCATTCTCTACCAGCTTGGCCTTTATAGCCTTATCCTCGTCTATGGTGTCGTACAGGGAGGAGACTATCTTGAATCCCCGGCTCGTCACCTGTACACAGCATGTTGCGCTCTCTATGGTACGTATGTTCAGGTAAATCTGCTTTGAATCGCTAACTAGCTTGGAGGAGATGCAAATTTCGGCTACATGTGCCTTAACATCGTTTATGATGGCATTTGCCTCGTCAATGCAGTTGAACACTTGCTCATCTCCATCATCCACGTTGGCCTTGGTATCCACATCGCCCATCTTTGGTGGTCAGTTGTTTTCTTCATGCAACGCAGAGGAACATTTACAGTTTGCAGCCAGAAGAGCGGCGAAGTCTCTGTTAAATAACATTTGGGGTAAATGTTAGAAATGCTCCACCTACATATTCAGAACATGTTAATCATAGAATTCTACTTACTTTTCTGAGGCCTGCAAATGCTTTTCAACGCGTCTTTAATTGAATTTTCTTTAATTTTCCACAATTTTACAAACGCAACATGTTTTTTCTCTGGCTAAACAGCTGTCCGCCGATAATTGCTGGCACTCGTTAAAAAATCGATAATTACTCGTGACTGTATGTATTATGGGGAAACCGGTAATTTAACTTTAAATTTTATGTACTATATTTCTATTCATGTATAACAAAAACTCTCAACTAGTTTTAAATCATATACAATTTTATATGCCTAAGCAAAAACACATATATGTTAACGACAGCTTCTTCATTCTAACAATTGCCATTCGCAGATCACGTGAACGTGACGTGTCAACCAGCGTTCAGCATAAAAATAATTTTTAGTACTTGAAACTTTTAATTAACATAATATATTGCTTAACAAATATAATATATTCCGTTGAAAATTATATTATTATTCAGCTGTTTTTATATATATATATTTTTTAAACTTGAAAATCTTTTGCTGAATGCAGCCAGCTAATACCGGCACGGTTGCCAGCCAGCCTTGTAGAGTTGCCATCCTTGCAACTTTGTTATAGAGATTTTTTTAGTGTTATTAGTGTTAGTAGTGCGTCCGCCATTTAAGTTTTTGTCGCGTCTGAAAAATCGTATTCCTTAAACCTTGAAAATTGGGCTAATAGGTAAATATTTTTGCTCCAAAATATTGCGCATCGGTGGCTATTGAAATATTCAACATTTGTCGATAAGAATTCAAGCGTTAGGAATGCTTCTTGCATGAGTTTTACCTGTGAGTGTTCCCATGAGTGTGCAAAAATGGCAAAACGAAATGCTAAACAAAGCAGCGAAATAGCGATTACATGTTCTAGTTAATAGTGAGGGTTACATATTTAACTGAAACCAAAGTGTAATTGCAAACAAATCTGTGCATTCTGCTTTTTGAACTGCTGCCCAGCCAGAGCCAGCGATATTTCATCTGTCTAACAGCGAGCCACACCAGAATCGAGAGAATGGCCTCGCCCTCGCCGGCGAATAGTCCCATGCCACCTCCGCAGGCACCCAGCCCCATGGCACCACCCTCTCAAAGTCCAGCTCCATCGCCACATAGTCCTTATCCCCATCAGCAGCCAGGGCCACCACAGGGACCGCCGCCTGGTGCACCGCCTCACATGCAGGGACCGCCTCCACCCGGTCATCCACATCCTGCTGCTTACGGTCATCCTATGCAGCATGGCCCACCCGGCCAAGGTCCGCCCGGCCATCATATGCCGCCCCATCATCAGGGCATGGGTATGTAAACGAAATGCTTTCTATTTTTCAACTTTATTCACAGCTAATCTCTGTTAATTGTAATAGCTCCCCACATGGGTATGCAGATGCCACCAGCTGGACCAAATATGTCACCAATTGGCTACCAAACGCACGGAATGCCGCCCAACGTAAGTGCTATCCTTATCCGGCAAATCATAAACTAAGTGAATGTGTAGTCGTTTATCTGATCAGCTTGCTTGATCAATTGAATCACTTCCTGGGCCAGAGACTCCGTCGAAGCGGCCACAGCATTTGGCCTCATTATGTTAAATGCACTACCATTGCTATTGTATATAACTCCGCCAGCCTCGCGCACCAGTAGAGCTCCAGCTGCCATATCCCAGGGTTTCAAGTCGTCAATATGATAGGCATCAAGCTGTCCTTGGGCCAAGCTTGCCAGTGACCAGGCGGCACTGGCAAAGCAGCGTATGCTGCAAGCGAAACAAATTTTAATAATCACAAAGAAATTGTTGGATGTTAAAAGCGTACCCAGCAGCTACGGAACCCATTTTATACATCCGCTTAATATTCTTATCACGGAAGGAGGGCACATTAATCAAAGTTATCTCGTGAGCCACCACAGCGCTTCTTATCTGAAATCTGAAATTTAACTTCCGTCTGATTCAATGCAACTTTGACTAACCGCATTCACACTGGACACATTGACCGGCTGGCCATTCAGGAAGGCTCCATGACCCTTTCGGGCCGATATCAATTCATTTGTCACCGGATTATAGACAATTCCCACCACGAGCTCTTTATCGATGGCCAAAGCCACTGAGATGCCACAGTGTGGAATACGGTGTACATAATTTGTGGTGCCATCAATGGGATCTATGAGCCACGTGGGCGCATTGGTCAGCTCTGGCAAGTGCTTGACTCCAGCCAACCCCTCTTCTCCGATAATTAATGATTCTGGAAAAGCCTCCAGCAGACCCCTAGAAAGTGTCTCCTCGATTTGTCGATCGTATTGGGTGACGAGGTCATAAAAGCCATCCTTAATCATTATATCCTTTGTAGTCTTATTGTAGCCCTCCAGGAAGATCGGTCCACATTTTGTAACCAACTCCAAGGCCACATCGTAGTATTCCTTCAACTGCGATTCACTTATTGCTATCTGGCTGCTCATCTTAATCACATTTAAGCAGATATATAGAAATATGTACAAATTATACTCTGTTCTCTGCCAAAGCATGCCAGTCACTGCAAGCCGGCTGACGCTGAATACTAAAAAGCCAGTTGATCATGAAAGCTGTAATAACTTTTTCCCAGAAAGCTTGATGAGGGGCAAAGTTAGACGGCAACTGATTTGTGAAGCTCTCGCGAGTGCTTTATTTCATGGTTCCATTCATTTGTCACAAGCTCAATATGTTTTTGCAACTTGCTCAGCCGCACCCCCACCCCCGACAGAATGCTCCAGGTCAGCCTTACGCAGCAATCCCTCAATTTCTTTGCGCAATTTCTCGGTGCCGGCACAAATTAAATCTGGTTTCATAATTTCAAAGGGTCCGCCAAATGGATGAGTAACCACTCCTCCCGCCTCACGCACCAACAAAGAGCCGGCGGCGCAATCCCATGGATACATGTCCTCAATATAAAAAGCATCCAAATTGCCGGCGGCCACCATACACAGCTCATCAACCACGCAGGAATAGGCCAGTAAGCTGGATTGATTATGGAATTAGAGGTGGAGTTATTGGTATGATGAAGATTACTTACCGCCTGGAATGTAGTCCCACATGATAGATGCGTTTGATATGCTTGTTGGCCACGCCTTGGACATGCAGCAAGGATACCTCATAGGCCACATTGGCATCACTGAGCCGCTCACAGTTGCTCACTTGGATGGGCTTCCCGTTGCAGTAGGCGCCTTGACCCAACTTGGCCGTATAGAGCTTTTGTTGGGCAGGATTATTCACTATACCCACCACAATTTGCTTATTTATCGCAAGTCCAATGGAAACACAAACATGCGGAATTTGCTTGATAAAATTGGAGGTGCCATCAATGGGATCAATGATCCAAGTGGGTGCATCTGTTAGCTCCTTGGAGACATTGTCATTCTTGGCCGTATCCTCCTCGCCAATGAACTTGTGTTGGGGATAAGTGGCGAGTATATTCTCCATGAGAAAGTCCTCGATCTTGCTGTCATAGTCTGTCACCACGTCGTAGAAGGCGCCCTTGATGGACACATTCTTGCCAGCCTGCTCATAGCCCTCGAGCAGTATCTCCCCAGCTCGTTTGGCCAAGGGATAAATGAAGTTATACAACTCCTCGATTGTAGCTTGCCCTGGTGCCGCTGGTTTCGCCATTCTAATTTCCACAAGTTTAATTAAGAATCCGCTGGCAATGATGTCGTTGTTTCGTCGCTCACTCCCCGCTGCCAACTAATCAGAGATCGCTCTCACACTTGCTCGTCGGCCGTATCTACATTGTCTGAGCTTTGCTTGCATTCGGTAGTTCAATTCTCATTTGACGCAGCTTATGGCTGCTTGTTTATGCTCGTATTCAGTTTTAATTTATAGAGATTGGAGTGGAGGGCTCCGCCAGACAGCGTCAGCATTTGCCTGCCCTGCCTACTCTCGTTTTATCTCAATTCTGTGTGATGATTGCATACGCAAATAGACCACGGCATATACATGCTCTTATCTTTACAGCCATGCTTGTGCCAAAACCAGGGTAGTCAAATAGCCATAAACGAGTTTATTTCGTCAAGAATGAACTAGGATACAATTTATTGAATTCTATTAGAATCTCCACAAGCAAGCCAAAGTTTCCTTCTGGAGAATTCCTCAAGTTATCTATAATTTACTTTTTATAGCCTAGCAGAGGGTATTATAATTTCGTTACGATATTTGTAACCCATCTTCGACTATATAAAGTATATATAAATTCTTGATTAGCATAACAAACAGTCGAACGTGTCTCTCAGTTTTAAAGCTATCGAATTTAATTCACCATTTGCTTATTTCTAGCGTAAGCTGCTTTTATGTTAAAATCATTAAAATCACCACTATATCATATAGCTCCCATATAGTCGACCGATTCAGAATGAACTCTTTGAAGCCTCCACTTTTGCTGACCAAATTTGATCTGGATCAGATAGCTACACATATAGTTGCCATAGAAATGCCTTGAGAACAGCACAAATAGTATTGAGTTTGCTTGCGCTGTTTTCGAGAGACAGAGAGGAAACGATCCTTGGCCTTCGTTCAGAATTAAAGCAGCAGAATGCTGTCTGATAATATTATGTTATCCTTCCGTATTAAAGTACAAATTTCTGCAATTGAACGTAAGCTTCGCTTACCCGCAGTCCCCCATTTGAAATCCTTCAAATTGAAAACTAGTTTTTAAGAATAACACTCCACCTCTTTGGATATTTATTTATACATTTTGATTCCCATTAATAACCATATTTACTTGAATGTGTATTCCGTAATTTGATTGGCCTCCTCAATAAGACCAATCACATTCTGTGCCAACTCAGCTGTGGAGGCGCATACACAATCCGGTTTCATTACATCAAATTTCCCACCATTGGTATGACAAATAGTTCCACCCGCTTCGGTTAATATAATGGCACCAGCTGCTATATCCCAAGGCTTTAGATCCTCAACATGATAGGCATCGCATTGCCCAGTGGCGACATAGCACAATGTTAAGGCAGCACTGCCAAAGCAGCGGGTTCTAGAAATAGGGAAGCAGCGGGAATGGGTTTTATACGTAAGTTAGAGATTTTCTTGGATTGCCTACCCAGTGGCATTTGAGGCCAGTTTATAAAGACGCTTCACATTCTTATCTCTAACGCCAGCGGCATGGATCAATGATATTTCGTAGGCGACCACAGCTTGGTTGATCTGAAAATAGGCAAATGTTTTAAATAAACATAAAACAGTTTAAATGTAATAAGATATCAAGTGTGTCATTCACAGAGAGAGGGCGTGCATCTAAGCGAGCGTTTAATAGATTGCTATCGATCGACACGCGATCACTCAACAATAATTGCGAAACGCAACCCCTCAAACTGACAACGTATTCATGGCTCAATGAGCCATATTAACTTTTCTAAGTTCCTATATTCAACATTCTAACTCAAACTATGTGGCAGCGCCTCTCGGCCGGTTGAGCGGGAGACTGTTGTTTTTAGTCAGGACTTGGTATAGTGGCGGGGCCAACGTACTGCGCATTATAGTTCAACGTCCCATTAAAAAAAAAAGTGCATGGTTATTTTCGACTCGGCTTATCATCATGATCAAGAATATATATAATTTATTGGATCGGCGATGCTTCCTTCTATAATACCCCCTGCAAGTGGTCTTTGCTTCAAACTTTTAACAATAATTACAAATTTTAAATTAAACCTCCGCTAAATTCCCTAATTGGGTTTTAATTGTTATTAAGATATAACTTCAACAAGTTGAAGAGGGAGCCACACAAGCTTATACAAATGTAGATTTGATGATTGTTTGCTCGCACTCAGAATTCGCAGAAAAAGCTTATTCGCTTACGCTAAACGAGTTCGTAATCGGTATACATACTAAATTGCAGTGAAGACAACAGTTATCTCAGTAGAACTTTTCTTCTTTTTTTTTGCTAACCAATTATATAAGTTGCAGACTTGATCTTACCGTAGTTACTTTCGAGGTGCTTATGGGTTGGCCATTTAAGTAAGCACCATGACCTTTCCATGCCGAGAACAATTCATTTGCCGGCGGATTGTAAATAATGCCCACCACTAGCTCCTTGTTAATAGCCAGACCCACTGAGATGCAGCAATGTGGAATGCGATGAATGAAATTGGTGGTGCCATCGATCGGATCTATTATCCAGGTGGGCGCATCTGTTAGCTCTGCCTGACGTTGCGATGCCGCTGACTCTTCCTCGCCAATAATGAGAGATTCGGGAAAAGCGGCTTGCAAGCCCTCCGTTAGTATGTCTTCGATCTGTTTGTCATAGACGGTGACCAAATCGTAGAAGTCCGCCTTCACCTTGTAGTCGGTTTTGGCCTTCTGGAAGCCCTCCTGCATCAGCGGTCCACATTTCCGTACCAAGCTGAGCGCCACATCGTAGTACTCCTTCAGTTTTGATTCGTTTGGTTGGTTGCTCATGTCTGAGAGTGCCGCTGATGACTGAAATTTTCTCTACTCGCGAGCCAGCTGATTGATTCGACTATGAATGTTAAAAAAAAGCTTTCTCATAGAGCTTTCACTTAATATGCATGCGTCTACTACATATACAGAACTTTGTAAGTTTGCCAATTAAAGAGTTGGACATAACGGCGATGAAAGTCCATTTACAGATAAGAATATCTTAGCATTGCACAGGCTAACATTTATTGCAGCAGATGATGTTATTTTAACAGTTCCCCAAAATGTACAGTTCAACTTCACTTGAATCCTCATGGCTCCTCGCCACCAACATTCTTCTCAAGATCTGCCTTGCGTATGAGCAGCTCAATCTCCTTTCTCAGCGATTCTGTGCCGGCGCAAATTAAATCCGGCTTCATGATATCAAATGCCCCACCATATGGATGGGTAACCACACCGCCAGCCTCACGTACAAGCAAATATCCAGCAGCACAGTCCCATGGAAACATGTCCTCAATGTGAAAGGCATCTAGATTGCCAGCGGCCACCATGCAGAGTGAATCCACCACAGCCGCATAGCCCAACAGTCTGAAAAATATGTGAGGTTAAGATAGAATTTTTGAACGTCGATTTTTTCGTTACCCACCGCCTGGCATTTGATCCCACATGGTAGATGCGTTTGATATGCTTGTTCCTTATCTTGGAAGAGTGCAGCAGACAAACCTCATAGGCCACATTGGCATCATTGAGCCGCTCACAGTTGCTCACTTTGATGGGCTTCCCATTGCAGTAGGCGCCCTGACCCAACTTGGCCGTATAGAGCTTTTGCTGGGCAGGATTATTCACAATACCCAACACAATATGCTTGTTTATGGCGAGTCCAATCGAAACTGAGACATGTGGTATTTGCTTAATAAAATTCGAGGTCCCATCAATGGGATCAATGATCCAGGTGGGCGCATCTGTTAGTTGCTTCGTGACATTATCATTCTTATATGTATCTTCCTCGGCAATGAACTTGTGATCGGGATACGTGGCCAGAATCTGAGCCATGAGAAAGTCTTCGATTTGATTGTCATAGTCGGTAACGACATTGTAGAACTCTCCATCTTTGAGAGAAACGTCCTTGCCAGCCTTCTGGTAGCCCTCGAGCAGAATCTCACCGGCTCTTATCGCCAGCGGATAGATGAAGTTATACAGCTCCTCAATTTTTATGTTGTCTGCCATGTGATGTGCCTTATCTAGCCTAGTTTGTGCGAATGGAGATTTCGAAATGCGTGCGTGCTTGAGGCTTCTCGTGGAGGGGCGTCTGTTGCACTGAGCAGTTAAACCGGTTTCGCTTTGTGCAATGCCAGTTGGTGGTCCACTGGCTTACTAACTGAATTCTGTGCTGAAAATGAGCTTGAGCTTTTGTAATTTTAAATTATTTAATGGAATTTAATACTGCCATGCTCAGCTGGCTAAAGCGGACAGTGGGACGAATATCTGCGAAAATTAATCAATTTGGTTTCCTAAATTTCGAGTTATCTATGTATCATCAGCGAATGCCGACATTTTGCATGAGCTCTCGCGTAGTTTTTCAGCGAATGCGTAGGAGGAGCATTGTTTCTCTAGCAGTTTAAAGCATACGAACCCAGCCATGATTTCGTGTCGTCGAAATGGTCATGATCGCATGGGTGAGCCGTTTCTCTGTGTTTGTATGTGTCAGGGGATGTACCAGCTTTGTATGTCAGATAATCGCGTACTCAATCGCGTTAGATTTAACTGTTTACTTATCTAGCGGGGATCTACATCTCGGCTTCAGCTCACTCATTGATATATTATTACGTTTGATATATTATTACACAAATGCTGCATGGAAGTTTAAAGTAATATCGAAATTCGAGTTTTGGGAGGGGGCAACGGAACCCCAAACCCCCTGACTATGCCCTTGCATATATGTACAATTTATCTACCAATGTGAACCGAATGTGTTATCTTATCATTCCATTTATTGTTTGTACCTGGGATGTAAATGATATATGCATGACTGTTTCATTTTTCTTTCAGGCGCCGCCACAGCCCGGCCAGGTGCCACCTGGTGGTCCACCGGGTGGTCCTCCACCCGAGCGGTCCGGCCAGGAGAACCTGCACGCTCTGCAACGGGCTATTGACTCGATGGAGGAGAAAGGGTTGCAGGAAGATCCGCGATACTCTCAGTTGCTGGCCATGCGGGCCACTTCAAAGCATCAGCATCTCAATGGCAATCAGGTGAATCTGTTGCGCACACAGATCACCGCCTACCGGCTGCTGGCAAGGAACAAGCCAATCTCCATGCAGATGCAGCAGGCGTTGCAGGTTGCTCAGCAGCAACAGCAGCAGCAACAACCTCCGCCTCCAATTGGTCCACCAGGTATGCCGGGAGGACCGCCACCAGGTCCAGGTGGCCAGCATGCGGGGCAGCCTCCAGTGCAGTCACAACAGCCACCGCCGTCGACGGGTACGCCGCCGCAGTGTCCTACACCGCCAGCTAGTCCATATGGACAACCAGTGCCTGGCCAGAAGATGCAACCAACACCGCCGCCACAGCATATGCAGCAGGGACAACCGCTGCCCCCACAACCACCAGTGGTGGGAGCTCCACCTCCTCAGCAACCACCACAACAACAGCAGCAACCGCCGCCGCCTGAACAACTGCAGCATCAGCTGCCTAATGGCGGCAAACCGTTGACCATGGGTTCGGCTGGGGGCCAGCCATTGATTCCAGCCGCGCCCATGGCGGCGCAAGGCGTTCGGCCAGCTGCGCCTGGGTTACCACCTGGCAGTCAACAGTTGCCACAGCCGGTAGGCCCACCACGTCCCGGAGCTCCGCCTGGCCAACAGCAGCCTATGCCCAAGCCAAACCGCGTCACCACCGTGGCCAAGCCGGTCGGGCTCGATCCCATAACGCTGCTGCAGGAGCGTGAGAACCGTATTGCCGCCCGAATTTCGCTGAGGATGCAAGAGCTTCAGCGTTTGCCGGCCACCATGCCTGAGGACCTGCGCCTGCAGGCAACCATCGAGCTGAGGGCGTTGAGGGTGCTCAATTTCCAGCGTCAGCTTCGAATGGAGTTTGTTCAGTGCACACGAAGAGACACCACCCTGGAGACGGCCCTCAACATGAAATTCTACAAGCGCACAAAACGCCAGGGTCTGCGGGAGGCACGCGCCACTGAGAAACTGGAGAAGCAGCAGAAACTGGAGGCGGAACGGAAGAGGCGACAGAAGCACTTGGAGTTCCTGGCTGCCGTGTTGCAGCATGGCAAGGACCTGAGGGAGTATCATCGCAATAACAAGGTGAGTCAGTGCTAATCTCGGCTTCGTGATCCTCACTTCCATATCCTTTTTTTAGGCCCAACTGGCGCGCATGAACAAGGCGGTGATGAATTATCATGCAAATGCGGAGAGGGAACAGAAGAAGGAACAGGAACGCATCGAGAAGGAGCGTATGCGCCGCCTGATGGCAGAGGATGAGGAAGGCTATCGCAAGCTCATCGATCAGAAGAAGGACAAACGCCTGGCCTTCCTGCTGTCGCAGACAGATGAGTATATTAGCAACCTGACCCAGATGGTTAAGCAGCACAAGGACGATCAGATGAAGAAGAAGGAGGAGGAGGGCAAACGGCTGCAGCAGTACAAGAAGGAGTTGCTCATGAGCGGCGAGTACATTGGCATCGATGAAGGCAGCATTGCGGCCGACATGCGCGTCCCTGTGATGGAGCAATGCAGCGGCAAGAAGCTAACTGGCGATGATGCGCCCATGCTGAAGCATTTGCATCGCTGGCTAAACATGCACCCAGGCTGGGATTGGATCGATGACGAAGACGAGGGCGATGAGAAGCCAGCCAAGCAGTTAAAACAGGAGGAGGAAGAGGAGCCGATGGCCGAACGCAATCAGGATATCACGGATAAGGCTCAGCAAGAGGGCATCGATGAGGATGCCAAGGATCTGATGACCCAGGCAAAGGTTGAGGACGATGAATACCGAACCGAGGAGCAAACCTACTACAGCATTGCCCACACCATCCACGAGAAGGTAACGGAACAGGCCAGCATCATGGTCAATGGCCAGCTGAAGGAGTACCAGCTGAAGGGTCTCGAGTGGCTCGTCTCGCTCTACAACAACAATCTGAATGGCATCCTAGCCGACGAGATGGGTCTGGGCAAGACGATCCAAACCATCTCTCTGGTCACGTATCTCATGGATCGCAAGAAAGTGATGGGTCCCTACCTGATTATTGTGCCGCTCTCCACGCTGCCCAATTGGGTGCTCGAGTTTGAAAAGTGGGCTCCGGCCGTCGGCGTGGTCAGCTACAAGGGCAGTCCGCAGGGGCGTCGCCTGCTCCAAAATCAGATGCGAGCCACCAAGTTCAACGTGCTGCTCACCACCTACGAGTACGTTATCAAGGACAAGGCGGTGCTGGCCAAAATCCAGTGGAAGTATATGATCATAGACGAGGGCCACCGCATGAAGAATCACCATTGCAAGCTGACGCAGGTGCTAAACACCCACTATATTGCCCCGTATCGTCTGCTCCTGACTGGAACTCCTCTTCAAAACAAGCTACCCGAGCTGTGGGCGCTACTGAATTTCCTGCTGCCCTCCATCTTCAAGTCATGCTCCACCTTTGAACAGTGGTTCAATGCCCCATTCGCCACCACCGGTGAGAAGGTCGAGCTGAATGAAGAAGAGACCATTTTGATTATTCGACGCCTGCACAAGGTGCTGCGTCCGTTCCTGCTGCGTCGCCTTAAGAAGGAGGTGGAGCACCAGCTGCCCGACAAAGTCGAGTACATCATCAAGTGTGACATGTCCGCCCTGCAGCGAGTCCTCTATAAGCACATGCAGAGCAAGGGCGTCCTCCTTACTGACGGCTCCGAGAAGGGCAAGCATGGCAAAGGCGGAGCGAAGGCCCTCATGAACACCATCGTCCAGCTGCGAAAGTTGTGCAATCATCCGTTCATGTTCCAGCACATCGAGGAGAAATACTGCGATCACACTGGCGGACATGGCGTCGTTTCGGGTAAGTTGGTCATCGTACGTGATATCTGCTGCTCTGGAGACTGGTTAATCATCCCTGTTCCTCCATTTCCATGTCAGGTCCCGATCTGTATCGTGTCTCCGGCAAATTCGAGCTACTGGATCGCATCTTGCCCAAGTTAAAGGCCACAAACCATCGCGTGTTGCTCTTCTGTCAGATGACCCAGTGTATGACCATTATCGAGGATTATCTGAGCTGGCGCCAGTTTGGTTACCTGCGTCTGGACGGTACCACAAAGGCGGAGGATCGTGGCGAACTGTTGCGCAAGTTTAATGCCAAGGATTCGGACTACTTTGTTTTCTTGCTTTCCACTCGTGCTGGCGGCTTGGGTCTGAATTTGCAAACAGCCGACACCGTAGTGATCTTCGACTCGGATTGGAATCCGCATCAGGATCTGCAGGCGCAGGATCGTGCCCATCGTATTGGCCAGCGGAATGAGGTGCGAGTGTTGCGTCTGATGACGGTCAACTCGGTGGAGGAGCGAATTTTGGCCGCAGCCCGCTACAAGCTCAACATGGATGAGAAGGTCATCCAGGCGGGCATGTTCGATCAGAAGTCAACGGGCAGCGAGCGTCAACAGTTTCTACAAACTATCCTGCACCAGGACGACAACGAAGAGGAGGAGGAGAACGAGGTGCCCGACGATGAGATGATCAATATGATGATTGCACGTAGCGAGGAGGAGATTGAGATCTTCAAGCGCATGGATGTGGAGCGAAAGAAGGAGGACGAGGAGATTCATCCGGGCAGGGAGCGTTTAATTGATGAATCCGAACTTCCGGACTGGCTGACCAAGGATGATGATGAAGTTGAACGTTTCCACTACCAATACGATGAGGATACTATACTAGGTGAGTCATTGGATCTCTTTTGCCACCAATCGAACGAGCGGGTCCGCTTTATTTTTACGACTTGGCGTTTGTCGGCTGTTTCAACAAGCCCCGTGGCTCGGAGTCGTTGCGGGGCCACCTAAGTAATAATATATATCTTTATCCTTTATAGGACGAGGCTCCCGCCAGCGCAAGGAGGTGGACTACACCGATAGCCTAACTGAAAAGGAATGGCTCAAGGCCATTGACGATGGCGCCGAATTCGATGAGGAGGAGGAAGAGGAGGACTCCAAGCGCAAACGTCGCAAACGCAAAAATCGCAAGGACGAGTCCGATGATGATTCCCTGGTCCTTAAACGCCGCCGCCGCCAAAACATTGACAAACGCTCCAAAAAGCAAATGCACAAAATCATGAGCGCCGTCATAAAGCACACCCAAGACGGACGCACCCTGTCCGAGCCGTTCATGAAGTTGCCCTCGCGCCAACGTCTGCCCGACTACTATGACATCATCAAGCGGCCAGTGGACATCAAGAAGATCCTGCAGCGAATCGAAGACTGCAAGTATGCGGATCTCAATGAGCTGGAGAAGGATTTCATGCAGCTCTGTCAGAACGCCCAGATCTACAATGAGGAGGCCTCGCTCATCTACCTCGATTCCATGGCATTGCAGAAGGTCTTTGTGGGGGCCAGGCAACGAATTACAGCAGCAGCGGATGCAGCAGCCATGGCGGCTGGCGACAATACGGGCGAGGCTCAGGGCAATGGTAACGGCGGATCTGATAATTCTGACAACGATGATGAGGACGGCGGCGAGGATGGCTCCGATGATGAGGAGATTGCCACCACATCGGCTGCCGCTGTCAAAATGAAACTGAAGCTAAATAAATCCCTGGCTAGTGCTCCGGCTACGCCCACTCATGCCCCATCCTCGGCTGTGGCCAGTGGAGCTGCAACCACATCCAAAAAGCAGACCCGTCGCAAGCGCTCCCAAAAGAAGTACACCATATCGGACGATGACGACGATGATATGGACTAGCTACCGCTGGGCATGATCTTCAAGCGCAACAGCATCTCCTCGGACTGTCAAAACGATGAGGACGATGATGGCGCTTGCGCAGGATATAAATAACATATGTAGGCTTTCTTTTTATTTAGGTTAACCGCCCTCCCTACCTCTATCCCGATCCGATCCCCAAGCAATACCAATCTCTGCAATACCAAAACTTGGCAACTCTTTGTCTTCTCTCTCATGCAAATTAACACGTACACACACACACACATGTACTCTTTTTAAAAAATCAATTATACATATATTTACACATAAATATTTATGTTTAAAAGTACATACATATATACGATTAAATAAATGCATCCCTATATTTAACATACAAAATGATCGTTTACAACAAATAATGAAAGTATTCATCGCAGAGTTCATGAACGGAGGTGGCGCACTCCTCGTCGCCGCTGTCAGTCCGGCGCACTGTTATTTTATGCGCATTTGCATACAAATCGTAATCTTCATCATCGGTGATCGCATCGTCAGATTCTATAAATAGCGATATTATAAATATACAACAATTGGATTGGGAGCAGCATATATCGTTCCAAAGAACGACTATCACCTCTTATATATGTACTTATTCTCAAGTGAGATAGCGATAAGGATAATGAATTGATGACGAACCGGATGTGAGAACACAAGCATACGAGGAAACAAGAAAGGAAGGCTATCTTCGGGTAACCGAAGCTTACATACCCTTGTAGATTCGGTTGAAATTAGGTCAGCATACATGGAGGCTTCTGACACGTTCCAAATTTGGTTTAATTCGGATAAAGAACAAAAAATCAATCCGGTATAAAAGAGTTTATTTCGAATTGGTCCATTATATGGGAGCTATATGATATAGTGATCCGATCTGGATAAACTTTGGTCAGCAGACGTAGAGGCTTCTAAAACTGACATTTACCAAATTTGTTTCAATTTGAACAAATCAACCAATTTTGCTGCACTAAGAGCTCATTACGAATCGGTCGGTTATATGGAAGCTCTATGATATATTTATCCGATCTGTCAGATTTGTACATATGAGCAGCTTACAGCGGAAGTCTATGGTAAAATCTCGAAAGCTCTAAAACTGAGAGAAGCATACGAACAGACAGACGGGCATCGCTATATCGACTCCGCTTGGCATGCTGATCAAGAATATGTATACTTTATGGGGTCGGAGATTTTCCTTCTATGCGTTACAAATATCGTGACAAAATTATAATACCCTCTGCAAGGGCATGCAGAAATTAACCTTTTCTATTCTCGTACAAATGAACCTATAAATTGACTCGTTTACACATCTGTTTTCTACAAACTTCAAGCCACTGCGGTGACACATCCCAGATGCCTTTTTCTGAATGAATTTGCACATGCGTGTGTCTGTGCAATGATAATAAAAAATTGGAAGTGCACGTACACACACTCAGATGGGTCAGGGTCACAAAGGCAAATCAATAATGACATAATCCACCTTCTTGGAAATTATAAATTAAATCTACACAATGGGGCGCTGTATATATTATAGTGTGGTGTCGTATATATTATAGTGTGGTGTCTGCGAACGTTTTTATATATTTGTCTGATTTTCTGTGATTCTGGAAATGGAAGCTCGTGTGATATACGAGGGTAGTTTGATAAGACCGTGACTTTTTGTATTCCCCGACAACACTGCCCTTTTAAACTACCATCTGTTAATGGACTACTGTTTAAGCAAGCTGCGTCATTTAGTTTGTGTTTGACAGAAAGTGAATCTAGCAAATTTCCACAAATATGAAAGGAAGTGAATTTCGTGTGATGACTAAATGTTATTTGGTGCGTAAAAAAGAGGAAAAGGCTTGATAAGTATTATGGAGACACTGCATCATTCATTTCAATGGTTAAGAAGAGGTTTACTGCCTTATATTGTGGCCTATTTTAAGGGCCTTGAATAGAATATTCAGTATATTCAAAATTGGAAGGACGCTAGACTAAGTGCATCGAGCTAAAATGGGACTACATTGCGAAATAAAATGTTTATTTAGCGAAATTAATTCCCTTATGCAAAAAGTCTAGGACTTATCAAACAGCCCTCGTATAAATACTTTCAATGTGAATGATAGTATAACCCAAGTAAGAACCGAATTAGGTGAAGCTAGCATGATTTGTTAGATCCCCTTAAACACCTCAGTCCTCCTGAACTCCTTCGGCACGATATGTATGACCACCTCGATACCAATCCGGATCTAAAAGACGCCCATATATCTACATACTCCAAATCATTAAAAAGAGTTCTGCCACAATGTGACAGAAATAACACAAACAATTCATATTTATTTTATTGAAAAACTATGTAGAATTAAAGGCTCCCAACATCATCACTATTAACATTGTCATTATGATGATTTTGGATGAGTAATAACTTCATACGCAGCGGCTTTGTTTTGTTTTATTTCAACTAAGACTGAGGCGAATGCCAAATTTACATTTTGACAATTTCCAGCTGTCGAAGTGTTGCTTCCCAGCCCGTTCCTCACCCACGGGGTAAGGGTTGCATATATTCGCATTCTGCGTTATTTCTGGCATATAATATTTGATATTATAATATTTAGAATATATAAGAAAGCAATCAGATTACCTGTATTATAAATACCCTAACAAAGGGTATTAATACAAATGCACCATGAACATAATGTGTCAATATAGATCAGAGAACTGCATCTTGCGATTACGAACGCATCAACACGCGCTCACTCAACGATCACTGTACACTCAGGGAAAAATTTTGATTGAAGTCCGAAAATCTTAAATAAAGAGTTTTTAATCCGATAATGCTTATATTAAGAATGTTTTTTACTAACTCGAGTACGCTTCGGAGTTAAATCATGTACGGAAAATTCCTAAATTCAAAAATATCCGTTAATTGTTTCGAAACACAACGAGAGAGATCCCTCCCGAATAAGAAGAAACTGTCCTCTTCGTTGAAGAAAAGAGAATACAAATTGTCGGCGTGCGCTGAACTCATGAGTAAACTGTGATTTTGCAGTTCTCTTGTGTAAATGTTTCCAATATGATTTGTTAGCCAAAATGTGGTCCGTTACTGATATGTGATAAGCGGATATATATATATCAAGGGTTAAGGCCAAGTATTATGTACCTGTCATACAATACTGTGCACACTCATAGGTGCAGTTTTTTAGATAACACATGCTGATAACATAAGCTTAAAGTATTCATAAGCATTAGAACACAAGGATGATGATTAAATCCGCACAATGAATTTCTCAATATCCAGCTGCTTACCCTTATATTTTTGTTTTCTACCCCGCCGCGATTTGTAGCTGGACAATACCGCCTCATCACCAAGATCTAGTTCAAGCTCGTGAGAAATTCGGGAATACCGCACTGGCGGAGCCAGAAACCAATACGATTGCAGTATTGTTTTCAGTCCGGGCATTTTTCGTAGCTCCTCCAGCTGTTGCGGCAACTTAGACAGCGCTTGGAATGACCTCAATTGTAGCGTC
This sequence comes from Hirtodrosophila duncani, assembly GCA_037043425.1. NCBI lineage: Eukaryota > Metazoa > Arthropoda > Insecta > Diptera > Drosophilidae > Hirtodrosophila > Hirtodrosophila duncani. The sequence continues at coordinate 4,427,220 of JBAMBM010000194.1, forward strand.
ACTGGCTGAGATGTGGAGTTAATCAGTCTTATCGCAGACCTGGCAGCTGTTGAACACACCATGGGATATATTTTAATATCCGGATCTGTGGGTATATTTGTATAGGCCACGCCTAATGCCCGTCGATTCAAATAGAACTCCAGGTGGCCGCGTTCTCGATCCAAGTAGACACCCACCAAGCAGCCCTGGGAGAACTTCTGGCCATAGGGCAACTGCTCGCCACAATGCTGGATTTTTCCATTGTAAGAGTAGCCCCATGATTGGGCATTAGTTCCGAGTGCGGAGACAAAATGAAATTTGAATTGCTCCAGATTCACGCTGTCCGTTCCTATACCAAACATCTAAAAATGCATTGGAAACAATTAAATGTATTTAATGACAGATTCGTTCAATGTGAGGATGATAGGTAGCGTTATCTATCATCGGGTTAGGAGCATTGCTTATCAACTAGTTGGGCAGAGATTTCCTCATGCCTACAGGCAGACAGGCAGTGTCAGTGCGTCCCTTGAGGTCTTATCTTATCTCGGTTTGCAGTCCGCAAACTGAAGTGGAAATTATGTGTAAACACGAACAGGTTGGTGGACAGGGGCAGGGGGCACTCGAATATATGTAAATGTAATGGATGACTTTAGTTGAGAACAACAGCAGCACAATTAAAACAGTTGGTGTGCTATTTGTGGATGGGCTTATCGGGGCACTTAGCGATGCATATAAATCTGGAGGACTTCGGCTGACATTTATATTCATCAACTGAAGCAATAGTCGGGTTATCACGCAGACTTACCACATCAGTGCCGGCCAATGCTGTAAGGATGCGCATTTCCCAGAAGTGCACCCTTCCCGCCTGCAGCGCCCGCTCTCCGCGCACAATGGCAGTGCCCTGGCTGTAAGTTGGATGAAATACGATGTCCCTGCCGTAGAGTTGGGCATCGGATCCGTCAACAGACTGCCATTGCCAGAGGAGTTTGCCGCTGCCGTCTTCCTCTCCGCACCGACACTTAACCAAATCGGGTATATGGCCCTTATAATTGGTCATATCAATGCTACTTGGAAACGGACAGTCACAAAAGCCGGGACAGCGCAATTCCTGATCCTTATACGAGTACAGACTATACATGATATGTATGGTTGTGTTTGTGTGCCAGCGCTCTAAAGTTTTACTATATCATTCATGCATTACACGTATGCGTATGCAAAGTGGGCTTCTGATTGAGTTTTGACCGCGTTTTCAAATTGCACTTGACTTTGACTTTTTATATATTCATTTGTTAGCGTAGGCTGTCAGCGACAGATTATTTTCCAGTTAAACGGGCTCCGGCTTTTATACACTTGCATGCACACATCTTCTTCTTACTTTTAACTATAATCAAAACAGAAGCCACAATATACAACATTAGTGTGACCGAACTTAATAATTTGGGAAATACTAGCTGCTTGCCACCCAACTAAATATTTAGTATGTACTGAGTTCGCGATATGCTATTGAGACCACGTTGATTTTAGCAGGGTTTCAAACCGAACATTTTTCGGTTCCGGTTTTAATAAATTGGTAATCTGATAAAAATTACATTAAGTTCAAAATTAAATTTTTACGCTTTACTTTAGTCAATCAATTATAAGGGGATTCATATTTTATACACAAAAGTAATTAATGTCGCGTGATCACAATAAACTTCAGCGAAAAGATCGAATTTGTGGTGTGATACGATAGAACTGAAAATCAGATGCAAGTGTTCCCCTAATATATAGTAATCAAAATATATTCTTTTAGTAGTTTCTTGCAGCTATAGAAAAAGGTCACACTGTGGGGAGGAAAAACAGCGGCGATTTGTGAATTGATGTATTTATGCGAGAAAGTATTAAATAATAATAAAATAGATTGAATTGTTCTCCAGAAATTAAAGAAGTCCACTAAGCAAAGATGGCTGATGCCGCTGCACGTCAGTTGCAGTACGAATACAAGGCGGTAAGTGTCCAAAATACGCAGTGAAAATCAGTCGCTGGCATGTGGTGTCGGTAAACGTTTGGCAAAGTGAAAATTCTGCATACACATACATATAAACGACCCATGTCTTCTTTCAGAACTCCAACCTTGTGCTGCAAGCCGATGTACGTCTCATTGAACGTCCGCGGCGTGATGAAGCCACCGGCGAGGTGTGCTCATTGGTGGGTAAATTAGATGGAACTCGGATGGGCGATCGCTATCAGCGGACAAAGCCGGAGAAAACAGAGGAACGCAAGGTAAAGCGTCAGAAGCGTGATGAGGCGCAATACGACTTTGAACGCATGAAGGGAGCCACACTGCTGTCGGAGGGCATCGACGAGATGGTGGGCATTGTTTATCGCCCCAAGACTCAAGAAACGCGGCAGACCTACGAGGTACTTCTTAGTTTCATACAGGAAGCCCTTGGAGATCAGCCACGCGATATACTCTGCGGAGCTGCGGATGAGATATTAGCTGTGCTGAAGAACGACAGGCTCAAGGACCGAGAGCGCAAAAGGGATGTGGATAGCCTACTGGGATCGGTGACCGATGAACGGTTCGCGTTGCTCGTCAATCTGGGCAAGAAGATCACAGATTTTGGCAGCGATGCTGTTAGTGCACTGTCTGCAGCGCCTAATAATGAGGAGCAAATTGATGAGACCTACGGTATCAATGTGCAGTTCGAAGAGTCCGAAGAGGAGAGCGATAACGACATGTATGGCGAAATACGCGACGATGAAGGTCAAGATGAGGGCGAGGAGGCGCGTATCGATCATACGCTCCATGCTGAAAATGTAAGTAGATAATCTCAATCCAAATGTAGGCTTCGAGTTTTCTAATGTTTCCAATGTTTTACCTACAGCTTGCCAACGAAGAAGCAGCCAGCAATGTGAAGAAGGATAAATTGCTCCATCCACTGGACATAGATGCCTACTGGCTGCAGCGCTGTCTTAGCAAGTACTACAAGGATGCAATGGTCTCGCAGAGCAAGGCGGCCGATGTCCTCAAGATATTAAAGGATGCAGCCGATGAGCGTGACTGCGAGAATCAGCTGGTCCTGCTCCTGGGCTACGATTGCTTTGACTTCATAAAGCAGTTGAAGCTCAATCGTCAAATGATCCTCTACTGCACTATGCTGGCCTCGGCACAAACGGACAGCGAACGTCAGCGCATTCGCGAAAAAATGAGGGCTAACTCTGATTTGGCCAAGATACTGCGTCAGCTGGACACTGGTAAGGCTGACGAACTGGAAGAAGCGGATGCACGGGCCAACAAACGCGGCAAAGGCGATGCTGAGGATGGTGGAGCTGCTGCAGCCGGTCTGGTGGCCGGTGTGCGTCAGCTTCTTGAGTTGGATGAGTTGGCCTTCACTCAGGGTTCCCATTTCATGGCCAACAAGCGGTGCCAGCTACCAGATGGTTCGTACAGGAAGCAGAGAAAGGGCTACGAGGAGGTCCATGTTCCGGCACTCAAACCCGTGCCATTTGATGCCCATGAGGAACTGCAGCCCATTGACAAGCTGCCCAAGTATGTCCAGCCGGTCTTCGAGGGCTTCAAGACCTTAAATCGCATCCAGAGCCGACTCTACAAGGCAGCCCTGGACAGCGATGAGAATATGCTGCTGTGTGCACCCACTGGAGCTGGCAAGACCAATGTGGCTCTGCTGACAATGATGCGGGAGATCGGCAAACACATCAATGACGATGGCACCATCAATGCCCAGGACTTTAAGATCATCTATGTGGCTCCCATGAAATCCTTGGTACAGGAGATGGTGGGCAACTTTGGGCGTCGGCTTGCCTGCTACAATCTCACCGTATCCGAGTTGACGGGCGATCATCAGCTCACCCGAGAGCAAATCGCCGCAACCCAGGTGATTGTATGCACCCCCGAGAAGTGGGACATCATCACGCGAAAGGGTGGTGAACGAACCTTCGTGAGTCTTGTCCGGCTAGTCATTATCGATGAGATTCATTTGCTGCACGATGAACGTGGTCCAGTTCTAGAGGCTTTGGTGGCACGTACCATACGGAACATTGAGACCTCCCAGGAGGATGTGCGTCTGGTGGGATTGTCGGCCACTCTGCCAAATTACCAGGATGTGGCCACGTTTTTACGCGTTAAACCCGACAAGGGACTTTTCTATTTCGATAATAGCTATCGACCCGTGGCCTTGGAGCAGCAGTATATTGGAGTGACCGAGAAGAAGGCCCTGAAGCGTTTCCAGGTGATGAACGAGATTGTGTATGAAAAGACCATGGAGCATGCAGGCCGTAATCAGGTGTTGGTCTTTGTCCACTCCCGCAAGGAGACGGGCAAGACGGCCAGAGCAGTGAGGGATATGTGCCTGGAGCAGGATACATTGGGCAGCTTCTTGCGCGAGGGATCGGCAAGCATGGAAGTTCTGCGCACAGAGGCGGAGCAAGTAAAGAATACGGAACTGAAAGAACTCCTGCCCTATGGCTTTGCCATACATCATGCGGGCATGACGCGTGTGGATCGTACTTTGGTGGAAGATCTGTTTGCGGATCGTCATATCCAGGTGTTGGTATCCACGGCCACCCTGGCGTGGGGTGTGAATTTGCCCGCCCACACGGTCATTATCAAGGGAACCCAGGTCTATAATCCTGAGAAGGGTCGCTGGGTAGAGCTGAGTGCTTTGGATGTACTCCAGATGCTGGGTCGAGCCGGTCGTCCCCAGTATGATACAAAAGGTGAGGGCATCCTCATCACCAACCACAGCGAACTGCAGTTCTATCTGTCGCTACTCAACCAGCAGCTACCCATCGAATCCCAGTTCATCTCCAAGCTGCCCGACATGCTCAACGCCGAGATTGTACTCGGCACTGTCCAGCATCTGCAGGATGCAGTCAACTGGCTGGGTTACACCTACTTGTACATCCGTATGCTGAGGAATCCCACCTTGTATGGCGTATCACATGATGCCATCGAGGCGGACCCACTGCTGGAGCTGCACAGGGCAGATCTGCTGCACACTGCAGCTTGTGCTCTGGAGCGGAGTGGCCTGATCAAGTACGAGCGCAAGACTGGACACTTTCAGGTCACTGATTTGGGACGCATTGCCTCGCATTATTATCTGACCCATGAGACCATGTTGACGTACAATCAGCTGCTGAAACAGACCCTCAGCGAGATCGAGCTGTTCAGGGTGTTCTCGCTCTCCTCGGAGTTCCGTCACATCTCGGTCAGGGAGGAGGAAAAACTGGAGCTACAGAAGCTGATGGAGCGCGTTCCCATACCCATTAAGGAATCAATTGAAGAGCACAGCGCAAAAGTGAATGTGCTGCTTCAGGCGTACATTTCCCAACTAAAGCTGGAGGGCTTCGCGCTAATGTCGGATATGGTTTTTATTACCCAATCTGCGGCACGTCTTATGCGAGCTATCTTCGAGATCGTCCTGACCCGCGGCTGGGCCCAATTGGCAGATAAGACGTTGACTCTCTGCAAAATGATCGATCGGCGTATGTGGCAATCGATGACTCCGTTGAGGCAGTTCAAGAAAATGCCCGACGAGATTGCCAAAAAGCTGGAAAAGAAGCACTTCCCTTGGGCGCGTCTCTATGATCTGGAGCCGCATGAGCTGGGCGAGCTGATTCGTGTGCCCAAGCTGGGTAAGACCATACACAAGTTTGTACATCAATTCCCCAAGTTGGAGCTCTCTACGCATATTCAACCCATTACCAGAGCCACTCTGAGAGTGGAATTGACAATTACCCCGGATTTCCAATGGGATGAGAAGGTTCATGGACAATCGGAGGGCTTTTGGGTGTTGATCGAAGATGTCGACTCGGAGCTCATACTACACCATGAGTTCTTCTTGCTGAAACAGAAGTACGCCCAGGATGAGCATCAGCTGAAATTCTTCGTGCCTGTGTTTGAGCCGCTGCCGCCTCAATATTTCCTGCGTATCGTTTCCGATCGCTGGATAGGAGCCGAGACTCAATTGCCCGTCTCCTTTAGGCATTTGATTCTGCCGGAGAAGAATATGCCGCCCACAGAGCTGCTCGATCTTCAGCCGCTCCCTATCAGCGCCTTGCGTCAGCCCAAATTTGAGGCCTTCTACTCGCAGCGTTTCCCCCAGTTCAATCCCATCCAGACGCAAGTCTTCAATGCCGTTTACAACAGCGATGAGAATGTCTTTGTCGGTGCTCCCACTGGCTCGGGCAAGATGACCATTGCGGAGTTCGCCATCATGCGTCTATTCACCCAATGCCAATCGGTCTCCGAGGCTCGCTGTGTCTACCTGGTCTCGCAGGAGGCTCTGGCAGACCTGGTCTTTGCGGATTGGCACTCCAAATTTGGTGCCTTGGACATCAAGGTGGTCAAGTTGACAGGTGAAACGGGCACAGATCTTAAGCTAATTGCCAAAGGTCAGCTGGTGATCACGACGGCAGACAAATGGGATGTGCTCTCGCGGCGGTGGAAGCAGCGCAAGAATGTGCAGCTCGTCAATCTGTTCATTGTCGATGAACTGCAGCTGGTGGGCGGGGAAGATGGACCTGTACTGGAAATCGTGTGCTCCCGGATGCGATACATCAGCTCGCAGATTGAGAAACAGATACGAATTGTGGCCCTGTCCGCCTCCTTGACGGATGCCAGGGATGTGGCCCAATGGCTGGGCTGCAATCCAAATGCCACGTTTAACTTCCATCCGAGTGTGAGGCCCATTCCCCTGGAGCTGCACATCCAGGGATTCAATGTCACGCATAATGCTACGAGGATAGCTACCATGTCGAAGCCGGTGTACAATGCCATCCTCAAGTATAGCGCCCACAAGCCCGTCATCGTTTTCGTCTCGTCCAGAAAGCAGGCACGCCTCACAGCCATCGATATACTGACTTATGCCGCCTCGGAATTGCAACCGAATCGCTTCTTCCATGCAGAGGAGGAGGATATACAACCATTTTTGGAGCGCATGTCAGACAAAACTCTGAAGGAAACCCTTGCCCAGGGCGTGGCCTATCTACACGAGGGATTATCGGCTTCCGATCATCGGCTGGTAGAGCAACTCTTCGACTCGGGCGCTGTGCAGCTGGCCGTCGTCTCGCGTGACCTCTGCTGGGGTATGAGTATCTCGGCCCACTTGGTTATCATCATGGACACGCAGTTCTATAATGGTAAAAACCATTCGTACGAGGATTATCCCATTACGGATGTGCTGCAGATGATTGGTCGCGCCAATCGACCCAATGAGGATGCGGATGCCAAGTGTGTGCTTATGTGTCAGAGTTCAAAAAAGGATTTCTTCAAGAAGTTTATCAACGAACCGCTGCCCATTGAGAGCCATCTGGATCATCGCATGCATGATCATTTCAATGCCGAGGTGGTCACCAAAACCATTGAGAATAAACAGGATGCCGTCGACTACCTCACCTGGACGTTCCTCTACAGGAGGCTAACACAGAATCCCAACTACTACAATCTGCAGGGTGTGACGCATCGCCATTTATCGGATCATCTATCCGAGTTGGTGGAGAATACGCTCAGTGATCTCGAGCAATCCAAGTGTATCAGCGTTGAAGATGAAATGGACACTCTGCCACTCAATCTGGGCATGATTGCCGCCTATTACTATATCAACTACACGACTATTGGTGAGTAGCAATGTCTGTGTGTGTATTTTTGCGTATGGAAAATCTAGCAGCATGAATTTGAGGAAAGTTATCCCCAGCCGATTGAGCTAGAAACAGTGTTAATAGTTGGTTATAATAGCGATACGAGATTTGTGTTCAACGCAATGTAAGTTCAGATTCAGGCTAGAAATGGTATAAGTAAACAGAATATGCTTTTGCCGTGGCCTTTATATGGTTCCTTTATACAAAATAGCGCAAGAAGAAATACAAATTATGAGAGTCCAAATACGTACAAATAGATATGAAGTGTGATAACTAAATTCAACACGAAACCTATATATAAACCTATATATACCTTTTCTGATTCGAATGAAATATATGATCTGGACGATTTTTACATATGAGCAGCTCACAGCATATAAAGAAGTCTATGGTAAACATTTTAACTAGATAGCTCTAAAGCTGACTAGTTCGTATAGAAACAGACAGACAGACAGGCAGACGGACATGGCTATATAGACTCGGCTTGTCAAGCTGATCAAGAATCTATATATATATACTTTATGGGGTCAGAGATGTTTCCTTCTATGCGTTATAAATATCTTCACAAAATTAGAATACCCTCTGCATGGGTATAAAAAGTCGGGTTTTATCAGAAGAATGCAAAAATATGCTTAGCTAACTGACAACATCCTTAAATTCGAAATGGCGTACTTTGTATATTTTATGGGGTTTTCTGAAAAAGAAAACGAAAATATATTATACACCAGTTTACTATAAAATTTTTTCCTATAAAAATGGTTATTTAATCAATTTACACTTCAATCATCCTCACAGAGCTCTTCAGCTTGTCCCTTAATAGTAAGACGAAAGTACGTGGTCTATTGGAAATTATCTCCTCGGCGGCGGAGTACGAAGATGTTGTGGTCAGGCATCATGAGGAGCAGGTTCTACGCACCCTATCCCAACGTTTGCCCAATAAGCTGACGGGTCCAAATGATTCAGCCCCTAAGTAAGTTCAGCTTTCCTTCGAAAGTTTTCCCTGAAAGCTAATGTTCATTGCCATTCCCACATAGGTTCAATGACCCCCACATTAAAACCAACCTGCTCCTGCAAGCTCATCTGTCGCGCCTGCAATTGGGACCCGAACTGCAAGGCGATACTGAACAGATTCTCAGCAAGGCCATACGACTCATTCAGGCTTGTGTGGATGTGCTGAGTTCCAATGGTTGGCTTTCGCCCGCTGTGGCTGCCATGGAGCTGGCCCAGATGGTTACGCAGGCCATGTGGACCAAGGATTCGTATTTGCGACAGCTACCGCATTTCAATGCGGAAATCATCAAGCGCTGTACGGAGAAGGTAAGATAAAATCCTAGCAAACTTTCGAATTCGTCTGATCAGCCATTTTCGTGCTACATTTTAGAAAATCGAGACAGTCTTCGACATCATGGAACTGGAGGATGAGGATCGCTCCCGTCTCCTGCAGCTGTCCGATTCACAAATGGCCGATGTGGCTCGCTTCTGCAATCGGTATCCTAATATTGAGCTCAACTACGAAGTGGTCGACAAGGATCGCATCAATTCTGGCTCTACGGTTAACGTTGTCGTTCAATTGGAGCGCGAGGACGAGGTAACCGGGCCGGTCATCGCGCCGTTCTTCCCACAGAAACGTGAAGAGGGCTGGTGGGTGGTAATCGGTGATCCCAAAAGCAATTCGCTGCTCTCAATTAAACGCCTCACCCTGCAGCAGAAGGCCAAGGTCAAGCTGGACTTTGTGGCCCCCAGTCCAGGCAAGCATGATTATACGCTTTACTATATGAGCGATTCCTATTTGGGCTGCGATCAGGAATACTCCTTCTCCATTGAAGTGGGCGATTTTCAATCTGAGAGTGAAAGTGAGTCGGATTAAGGTGGGGAAAGGCAGAAGGACAAAAATATCTAATAAAAATAAAAATCAACCATTTATTAAATTAAAGGATTTGTGTATTTTCTTTTTGTGTGGGGAAAGTCACTATCATTTAATTGATCTGATCTATAACAAGACCGATATTGATATTGATATGATAGGACAACCGTCCTATCTGAATGAAACTCGAACTTAACCAGCGTGCAATCGAAAAAGCATCTGGTAAAATTTGAGCCTGTTGCTTTTGCAACAAACTGACGGACAGGCAGACATGGTTATAACGATTCCCCTCGTTATGCTGGTCAAGAATATATAGACTTTCCTTCTGTACGTTGCAAACTTCCTGCCAAAATGAATATACCATTTTGTGAATACTATAAAAACTGTACACAGATTGGAGCATCCTTGCGAGCTTTCTCCAACTATATTCAAACTGAAAAATCTTTTAATTAATTCAAATATAAATATTTACTTAGATATTTATTAATTGAGGTTTATGTAGTTTAGTTTTCTTAAAAGTTTAACCCGAACAAGTTCCATAAAATATATTTTTAATAATTTCTTCAGAAGAGCGAACTATATACACAGCCCCAAAATAAAGGAGGTAAGGTTAAAGGCAAAATGTTATATTAATATGATTTCAAGTTGGTTAAAAATCGAAAAGAAATTATCTTTGTGTTTCAGAATTTGTCGTTGAACAGGTTAAGACTTGCCACTGTGAATATAAATATCGCACCAACTAGCTTTAACCACTCACAGAGACAGCTCCACCACGGCTGTTGGCCTGGTTGCCACCATTATTAGCAAAACTGTTGGTTGAACTAAAGTTGATGGTTTGTCCATTGGGCAAGTGGTAGACTTGACTTAACGAGGCTCCAGCAGCGTTGTTTAAGCCAAAGGGATTCGAATTCTGGGACTGTGTGGCAGTGCTTGCCGAGGAGGCACCAAATGAACCATTGGTGCTCTGCGACTGAAAGCCCTGCGCCTGCGCATTGGCTGCCGAGGAACCAGACCCAAAGCCGTTGTTGTAGTTGCTGTTAGCCGCTCCATTGGAAGCAGTCTGTTCCTGCCTGTAGCCTTGGGGACCAAGTGGACCCAATGGATTTAGTTGCACATTGGCGTCGGCAGTTCCACCGTTTGGTCCAGCGCCCACATTCACGCCAGATTGGGTGCTTCCAGCGCCAGCAGTGGTGCCGACTTCAGTGTTACCGCCGCCCTGCCTTCTGCCAAACTGACGTTTAACGCGCTTGTGGGCCGCAAAGATTTCCCTTTCATAGTCATCCATGATGGAACGCACACGTCGCACTGGTTGACGTGCCTTTGGCTTGATATATAGGGGCGTTTCGACAATAACTTCCTCAATAGTGGCGCCCTTATAAGCTGAGAGATTAACACACTTGAATAGACCATTCATTGTGTCATTGCTGGATACTTACGCAATTCATCCTCGCCACCCTGAACCTGCTTCTCGTTACGCTGTCGCAGTTGAGAAGCTAGAGCCGGAGCCGCTGTTGTTCGCCCTGCCAGGCATAAGGCTGCCAAAATTAACATGAAAATTGTCAAATGTAAATTCATGATGTTTTATGTTTTTCGAATTCTTCTAGCGAAACACGAGCTCTATATCTATGCCTGCCTTTGGGCACGTCTGGCAGCTACGCAACACGACAAGCGACTGCTGGAAATGTGCGTTGCTGCGTTAGTTGCTGCCGGTATAATCCAATCCACTAACTCTCACTCTCGCTTTCAATCCTCCAGCGCTAATTGCCTTTGTATGTAAATTTTAAACTGTTTCAACAAGTTGTTGTTGTTTGATCACCGATTTGTGGCATATGTAACAGACAAAAAGCCCCGATATATATACATATATATACATGTGCATATATGTTTAAACAATCTATATATTATTTTTATTTGATGGCAAAAACAAAACAAGTCCTACAAAAGTTGAAAACCGGTTTGAAGCTAAATTTTAAAGCTCGTGTTGGAAACTAGTTTGGATTTCTTAGTTGTTTGGGCTTTTGTTGTTTTTCATACCCTTTCCAAAAATGTATTAAGACTTTGTCATTAAGCTTTGTCAAAAGACAGAAGAAACCTTCAAAATCATATATATTATGAGAAGAATCAGTTCTGTGTAATCTTTGCCCATAGAATCCGACATACGAGCAAGACATTGGTAAAGATAAAGTGGTGTAGTCCAAAGGCATTCTCAGCTTTTCCAATGGAAGGATTAGCTCGTTGTCACATTTTTAACATCACAGAATAGAAGTAAAGATATGTGTATACATTTTGGAATGTGCAGTCTCACTATCGGCAGTATTGAGTTTCGCACTAAATATTTACAAAGAGTATAACAACTTCGGTACGATGCTTATTTTTATACCCGTACTAGTAGAGTAAGAGGTTCATTGTTTCTTATAGATGTGTTTAATACGAAAAAGGAAGCGTTTCCATTCTCATAAAGTATATATGTTATGTATAAGCAATTCATATACCGATTTGTCGAACGATCTTAATAATAATAATAATGTATAGGTAGAATATATTGAATTATTTGGGTGGTGTTGAATTTTTAATTGAAATAAATGCTGAGTGCGGATATCTTATAGCCGGTATAACATCTATAAAGCTCGTACTTGATTGTTTTTCAATTTTTTTCCTTTGTGATATTTTTATACTCGTACCCTATATAGAGTAAACGTAGTGTATTCTATTCGTGCAAATGTATGTAACAGGCAAAAGGAAACTTTCCAACCCCACAAAGTATTTATATTTTTGATCAGCATCAACAGCCATATCCGTCTGTAACCACCCACAAATAAATGAAGAAGTGTTGCATACCATTCAGAGTGTGTCCAATATAAAATAAATTATGAGTACGAGTATCTTATAGGCGGAATTTTGACTATAGCATTCATACTTGTTTTTAAGTTTCCTTTTCTGGGACAGATGTTGAACAGAACTTTCCGTACATTCACATACGTACATATATGTCGATCAGTACATATAAGAGTGGGTGTTTTATAATGCTGTTTCTTGTCTTTTAAGATCATATTCGGAGGGTTTATTGCTGGTTCAGTGTAGTGTAAATAAGCATCCCAGACTGATAATTGAACCCGAAAAGTGCGATCGGATTTTGTTTACTCCAAACAATATATTAAAAGCATCTTATATTTATAATAGCAATGAATCTGTAATTTCATGCGATCTAATCGGATTTCCTTTCAAACAGTCTTAGGTCGAAATCTATCAAATCCGTATAGTGAAGTTCATTCTGCCATGACAGTGACAGTGTCTCTCTCTGTCCGTTTGTTTAAGATGAATCCAGGGAATTTAAACCGTACGAAGAAAGGGTTGTCGATAGCGATGCTTTAAGGCGTCGGGGATGCTTGTTTCTATGCCTTACAAATATCTTGACAAAATCATAATAGCTTCAGCAAGGGTATAAAGACATGAACTTCAGGCTTCCCTCACAGTCTTAATAAAGCTGTTTGGTTTCGCCTACGCACACAATTTAAATGAATAATTTTTTTTATTATAATTCTTATTTACCATTTTCTTTAAACTACAAAATCAGAATTGGACAATCGATTTTTAATAATAAACACAAAAAATGTATTTAAAAGACACGCATAATTTTTTACCGACCGAATGGTGAATTAATTGAATAATAACAAAGGATTTTTTGCTGAGATCGCTTAAATACAAAAATATATATGTGTGTAAATGTGTATAAAGGAATATGTATAATTATAATGTAATGATGTATTATGTACTAAAATATAGAAACAAAATTTAAAACAATTTTTCATTATTTGCTTTGATACAACTTCAACGTTGTCATGAGGCGCTGAATGGTTTTTGAGTTTTTTTGCGATTTGCGAGTTTTCTGGACTTAACGCTATGATTATTAATTAGATCTGATCGATTTTAATGCTTAAGGCTTACGCATTATGTTAAGGAAACAACAAAAATCTGAGCACTGTTTAAATATACATTTCTATGTAGTTGTTGTTGTCATTGTAGTTGGCTAAACTAAGTAGTTGAACTGAAGCAGCTGCTCGGCTCCTGTGTTGATGGTTTATTCAATGCCATGCGCAAAGATCATCACCAGTCCTGGCTCGACCATAACGTCTTCGGTCATGTGGACATTGTCACAGCTGAGGACAAGCACCGCCTGTTTGCCTGGAATGCGGCGACACACATAGTTATCATAGATTCTGCGATTGTTCTGGCGCGTCTCCAAGGAACTTAAGCCGCGCGGCCAACGACGCTCATGACAGTTCTCCATTAGACTGTCTAGAATGTGTGGAGGGCAGCCGGACTCCGAAAGAGCTCGCTTGATCATGAGCTGTGAACGGAAATTGTTTGTAAAGGACGAGGGTTGGTTTGTTGCCATGACCCACCTGTAGGGCATCGTCGGGAGTGGAGATCATTCCACCCCAGCGAGTGACACGCGCCCGGGCTAGAGCGCTGCTCCAGCGTATCACTTCGTCACGTTCCATTTGGTCAGCTATGGCTCGCATAGCTGGATTCGAGACGCGCATGGCACGCATAAAATCCTTGAATAGCTGCAACTCTCGTTTGAGCTCATTAATGGTTAGCTGCTGATCGGTCAGCTCGGACTTTAGCTGGCCCATTTTCTCTGTTTGCTTGACAATCAACGTTCGCAGTTCTCTTACGCAATTGTGATCCTTGAGCTCGTCCTTGGGTATGTCGAAGCCGCAGCCCTTCTCGCAAGGAAACGGTCGCTTCGGATTATGTATGCACTCCTCCAGGTGGGAGTTATAGGCATCTAGTTTAAGTACAGCTGTACATCCGTAAGGTGCATTGTCACAAGTTATTGATAGCCTATGTGGGATCAGATTTCAGTGGAGATTATCAACCGTAGGAGGCTTGGTCTTCGACTCACCTGGACAACAAGTTGCGCAATATCCGCGGCACAGCACGCAAATTGGCTGTCGTCAGAGCATTTCGATCCACAGGGCAAGTTGGCTGCCGTGTTAACCATTCGTTAATGCAGCCGCGACAAAAGGCATGCTCACACATGACCGCCTGAAAAAAAGAAGAAATGGTCAATCTCTATTCCCCTTGTCAGTCCCAATGAAGCACAAGAAACCTGTAGCGGGTCTTCCAGCACTCCTGAACAAATGGGACATGTTAGCTCCTCATCAACTTCGCCCTGAAAGCGATTTACATCATAGCCCATTGCTCTGTTTTATTTGGCGAATTACATTTGCATTGAAATTTTTCTTCTTTCTATCAATATTGCAGTTTACTCTTCTATGTCTTTAAGTGTTGTGTAATGTGACCATACGGCTAGTGCTGTCAAGTGTTAGTATTTTGGTATTTCTTTTGCACAGTCAAAGTCACACTTCATTAATTGACGCACTCACACACTTGTAATGCAGAGTGTAAATAAAGTGTAAATAAATATAAATTACATTTTCAGCATATTTCCATTTATGGCGTTGTCCAACACTTCGACATCGAAAGCAGCTGAGCAAGCGATAATTTTTTATGTATCCTATTTTGGATTTTGAAACAGAAACTCTGGTTTTATAAGGCAATTGGCTAAATATCACTGCCAGTAACTAGCTGTTCAACGTGAAATATTGGCGCTTTTGCTGTCCGCACTCGTTTGTTGTTTCGCGGCATCATTTTTGACAATGCCCAGCTTCAATAACCTTTGTCGCATCTGTATGGCCAGCTCCGTCACATTGGTGGACATATTCTCCGCACACGGTAACGAACAGGAGCCAAGTCTTTCGTATATATTGAATGATTTTCTGCAAAATGAATATAAGATCATTCGAGGGGACGAGCTTCCCCAGAAATTGTGCCTGAACTGCGTTCTGGATGCCCAAAATGCTTTTAGGTTCAAGCGAAAGCTCGAGCAGAGCCATTTGCACTTCTGTCATATGCTCACAGGATATTTTCCCATTCCTGCACCGAATGTAAAGCCAGTGGAACTAGAAATGCCAGCAACAGATGAAGAAACGGTTTGCAAGATGCTTGACCAGGACAACTGGGAGCTACGCGTCGTGTCTTTTAAGGCGGAGCAGGACAAGCTTATGGAAACGAACAAGCAACAGAAGCTGCCATCAAAGACTGGCAAGCAATATAGCGAATTTCCTGCGAAAAAGTAAGTGTGCATAACGTATATACGTTTGTAGAATGTTTTATTTACATTTGCATTCTTTTCGCAGGTCCGCCACTTCGTTGAAACGCAGCCATAGCAAGTCCACCAGCACATGTGAAGTTGAACTGGCATATAAATGCACTCATTGCCCGAAAGCCTTTAAGCAAAATGCCGAACTACTTGTACATCTTCGCGTTCATACCGGCGAACGGCCCTACACTTGTCCTAGTTGCCCCAAGGCTTTTAAGCAGAATGGTCATCTCCAGATCCACCTACGTATTCACACTGGCGAACGGCCGTTCGATTGCCCGCATCCCCAATGCTTGAAGGCATTTAAACAAAAGGGACACCTCCAAAAGCACCTTCTCAAGCATCACGATCACGGTAACGATGGCAAACGAGCCTACAAGTGCCCACATTGCTCGGTCTCCTATGCCCTGGAAAAGAGTTACCAAAAGCATCTTCGTGAGGCTCACGGACTATAATTTCAGATTCATTAGATTCCCCGCATTTACACTGGCCAAGCATAGTATATCCAATATGAACTGAAAAAGAATGAATGAAACTGAATATCAAATATATTGTACTCTATTCGAACATGATATGAATAGATGTAATTGGATTGTTATTTTAAGTTTATAATAGATACTTGTATATTAATAGAACTTAAGGCACTTGATAATTTTTGTTATTAAATACACTTTAAATAGTTAAAGAATGTATATAGAACACAGTTTTATTTTGCGCTAAAAAAAACAAAGATAATAACAAATTTTCGTTAAAATTGTCACAACAGTTGCATGCCAAAAGTGATATATTTCGAGATTTATAAGATGTGTTACTGATAGTTTTAACGTGCTACTAATTGCAACAGCTCTGCCATGTTGTTTTAACTTTTAAAACGATTTCCTTTACAGATTTGATAGGGCAATAAAATAGCTCTACTCAGCGGAAGTCAAATCACAACTCATCTTTTAGTTTAAAAGTTTTCAAATCACAATATTTAAATCATATATTATTCATAGAATTTATTATAATAATAGGTTTTACTGAAAGCAATCAAATAATGCTGTGTGCTTCAATATACCATTTAAAATTTTGGCTTCAGCTGAAATTATCGATATATTGCAGGCAATTCAATGCTCATTTTCCAACACTTATCGATGCGATATTAAAATCGACAACCCTCAACTCGCTTTTGCCTACTTGTTTCTGTAAAATGGAGCAATCAAAAATGTTTATTACCTTAACGCCAAACATGGACCTTGTTTGCCGCGTTTGCATGGGTAGTGGCAGCTCCTCTACACTAGTGGACATATTCAGTGACCACCAAAAGGCGGAGAGCAACGACAAGGAAACGAGTCGTCTTTCGGAAATGCTGAATGAAATCACTGCGAGTGACTGCCAGTACAAAAGCGCCGATGGACTGCCCCAGCAAATATGCTTGAGCTGTGTGTTGGATGCCCAGAATGCATTTAAATTTAAGCGAAAGTGCGAGCAAAGTAATCGGCGTTTTTACCAAATGCTAACGGAAGCACCCGCAGATTCCATTGAAAAGAAAGACGAGGAGGTGGAGGATGACAGCGATGTTGCCAGCGAAATAGCTATGGATGACTTTGAGGCTGGTTTTGAAGGGATTGACGCAGAGGATCGTCTCTCGGAGAGTGGCAATGAAAGTCAAAGTGACAATGCCAGCTACAAAGTCAAGGAAAGCTCCAGCGTCAAAGCAGAGCCGAACACAGAACACCAGAGCTATGAATTCGTAGAGGGTAAGAATAGATGGTTCCAAATAATTACACATCTACACATATTGGACGGTAATCAAGGTCGTTGTTACAGTACTACTCTGTCCTGATAGCCCAGCGGGGATGCAGCTGCAGCCAAAAGGCGAAAGCAATGAAGATCCAATGACAAAAACCAAGGTGGGCAGGCCGCGACGCCAGAGAAAGGCCAAAGCCGCTGACACGGAAAAAGCTGCATCCATTCCTACTAAGGAGGAGGGGGAGGACGAGAGTCCAGACAGTGCCAATGCCATTCCATTGCTGTGCTCCGATTGTGGGCGCACCTTTAGAACGGAACGCTTGCTGTCAATGCATATGAAGCGGCACCAGAAAAGGAAAGGAGAGAACCAGAGTGACGAGGCTGAGCAGCATCCAACACACCTGTGTGAGACATGCGGCAGAGGCTTTAGACGCAGAGATGCCCTGAGCAAACACCGACGTGACCACATTTGCGGAAAGACGCACAAATGCCCCAACTGCGAGGAGATATTCAGCGATTACTACGATTTCAAGAATCACGTGCGGGCACACACTGCCCAGCGGCGGTTCCAGTGCCCCCACTGCCAATTGGCCTTCAAATTGCCCCACAACCTGAAGATGCACATACGCTTGCACACGGGCGAGCGGCCCTTCAAGTGCCCAGACTGTCCGCAGGCATTTGCTCAGAAGCAGCATCTCATTGCGCATTCTTATCACCATAACGGCGATCGGCCCCACAAGTGTACCCAGTGCAATAAGGCGTTTGCCTTTTACACGAATCTAAAGCTGCATCTGCGCACGCACACGGGCGAGAAGCCCTTCAAGTGCCCCCAATGCGCACAAGCTTTCGCTCACAACCACCACCTGAAAGTCCACTTGCGCATCCACACTGGTGAACGTCCTTATAAATGCACACGATGCGAGAAGTCCTTTGCCATAAACCAAACTCTCCAGAAGCACATTCAGTGGCATGACAATCAGATAGAGCGGCCATTCAAATGCACCGAGTGCGACAAATCCTTTGCCATCAACAAGTCACTCAAGAAGCATCTCCGCGAGCATGCAGAGGCCAAAGATAAGAGCCATCAGTGTACCCACTGTCCAAAGGCCTTTACCCAGAAGCAACATCTCACAAGGCATATGCGCACGCACACTGGCGAACGTCCCCACAAATGTCCCCACTGTCCGAAGGACTATTCCCTTAAGGAGCACCTGAAGCGGCACATTCGCGTGCATAATGATAAAACGGAGAATGTCAAGATTGAAAAGGAAGAAGCATCGCCATCTCTACATATGCATATGTAGGTTGATATTTATCCATATTCACATAAGTGTGCTTAAATAAATAAATCTATGCTTATAAGTCTCAACGAACAATGTCTGCGTGGTTCAAGATGTAACATAGAAAGGCGACACTACTTTTTCGCTATGCTTGGCCCCATGCAATTCCTTAATGCTGATCTAGCAAATCATGCAATAAATATTTGCATCAGATTGTAGCAGAGTTTATCAGCAAAAGCCAAGGCACATAGTCAGCGTTTTTCAGAAGACTGTTAGTTGAATGGGAATGAGTCGGCAAACCATCTGTCACTTCCCCAAACCCCAGTCCTAGAAAGCGCCAAATATTTAAAACAACAAATTTGGAGAATACTTTGCATTGTCAAAAAAGGAATCATAGCCCGCTGGTCGCTTCGCACTCGTTTTAGGCAAAGTATATATAACTCTTACTCATCTAATCAACCAGTACCTTTCCCTTTTAGACAGCTACGATATATTAATTATAAATGTATCTAGCTAGCCCGGCGTGCGTAGCTACGCCTCTTCCCGTTGATCTATGTTTGTTGTTGTGCTATGATATCTTTTTATATCTTTATGTAGATAGAAAGATACCGATATACATTTATCAATAAGTCAAGATATTGGATATCTCAATATATCGATACACATATGTCGATATCACTACATATCGGTATTCATTTATAGATAGTTAAACATTTCGATAGCTTAGTATATCAATATTCCCAACCAATATATTGCCGACCTTCCCCTGAACAATGTAGTCTACTTTTAATGCAATCGGTTTAATAGGTGCAAAGATATGACTAGCTTTCAGTATCGCTTACATTATGAGCCTTACCACGCCCACTTTGTAGAGCTATATATAGCCCTTGCCACCCTAGTCGATATCCCTATACTGAACAAATATAATTGAGATTGGTCCTTTGGGTGCAAAGATTTCAAATTCAAATAGTGAAAGACTGACACCCCTGCATCTATCGATTTTGATAATTTAAATATATCGTTTGTCACATCGATAACTAATAATTTAAGTGCTGTGCAACGACCGCTGGTGCGGCTAATGAAACAAAAACAAAACGAAAAGATAAAGAAAGATCTGCCCTGTTGAGTTTGAGAGACGTAGACGTTGCAGTTGTTTTTAAATATGACAACAATTGCTGGTGGACATGGCGAAGCAAATCCCAATAGCACTTGGCTAAGTGCCCGTGGATTTTGGCTTGCGTACTTCCTGGGAGTACTGTCTCTGCATTTAGTCCTGTTATCACTTATCACAATTCCATGGGCCTGGACACTAACCAATCTGCTACACAATGCAGTAGGTAGACGTGTAATTGTCTTGACACTTTAACCAATAGCTGACCATATTCCAGGCGCATCTTTACTTTTTGCACATCATTAAGGGGGCCCCTTGGATAAGCGTTGATAACGATACCGGTCGCTGGACGCATTGGGAACAAATTGACGATGGGGTGCAGATGACAACCACACGAAAGTTTTTAACTGTCGTTCCCATTGTGCTGTAAGTGTTTGAGCTTGTTCTGAAGATCTAATGTTTTGTATTAACCCCTTGGATTTTATGAAGGTTTCTGCTGACCTGCCTCTACACGCGCAACAACACGGAACACTTTATAGCCAACTTTATATCGCTGGTTGTGGTCACGTTACCCAAGCTGCCGCAATTCCATGGCGTGCGTTTGTTTAACATTAACAAATATTAAATTTTGGGAACAACACAGGAAAGGATCTTTGAATTTAGAAATTTCGGATCAGTTTAACTGATTTTAGTTTTTTTTTTTTTAAATATGGAACGAATTTGATGTATTATTTGTACATATACTCATCTGTTATATAAAAATCCACATAAAATGGTGTAAATATGTTAAATGGTGATGTACTTATCATAGAGATTAAGAAAATATCGGTTTAACTGATAACATTACTTGTTGGATAAGGTTCGATTAAGCTACACACACGTCAATTAATAGTAGCTATTTGATAATGAATCATTTTGAGATATTAGTTTTAAAGAAGAACATTTGAGCGTTAGGTAATTCAAAATCTTTCCAACTGGCTTCACCTCTGGTTTGAGCCTCCTCTGCATCTCTTAAGCTACGCGCTAGCGAATCAAATGTTGTTGATGTCGACGTTGAAGTTATAGGCAATTACAAAAATGAATGCGTTCACTGGCACATATAATATTTTATCCATGTTAACAGCGTGACAAGATACTGAAACAAATTTCATCTGTTGATCACTAGGAAATTCTTGATACCTAATTCAGTGACCAGCGTTATAAATCTCGAGCTTCTGGGTGCTCGTTTAATAAAAATAAGTCGTCCTTGTTTTTAGTGTACCAAACAAGCAATGCCCAACATAGAAACTATTTCTCTTAGTCGTAGGCTGTCAAACAAACATAAATATTTTATTCAGACAGAATCCTATAGCAATTATTTACATTAGTACAGAGCTCTGCTCAGCTGGAAGGAAGGCTTCATTATGGCTAGGCAAAGCACCAAGATCGAACCGCGCATTGAGAAGGATACCCTAGGGCCCATGGAGGTGCCAGGGGATCGATATTATGGGGCACAGACAATGCGTTGCTCTATCAATTTTCCCATTGGCGGCGAGGAGGAACGTATGCCAGTAGGTGATCAGTAAAAGCTCCATTTTTGTTTTGGTCTAGTTTGTCACCATCTTCACAGAAACCCGTTGTTCAGGCCATGGGTATCCTAAAGAAAGCAGCAGCTGAGGTTAATCAGGAGTTCGGCCTGGATGCAAGAATTAGCTCCGCCATAAGTAGCGCCGCAGATGAAGTCATCTCAGGCAAGCTATATGACGAGGGTCACTTTCCGCTCCCTATTTGGCAGACGGGCTCGGGCACACAGACGAACATGAATGTCAACGAGGTGATTAGTAATCGTGCTATCGAAATTTTGGGCGGCAAACTGGGATCCAAGGATCCGGTGCATCCCAACGATCATGTGAACAAGTCGCAGAGTTCTAATGACACATTTCCTTCGGCCATACATATTTCGGTTGGCCTGGAACTGGTACTGCGTCTCAAGCCGGCGTTGATCATGTTGCGGGATGCGCTACACAACAAGTCCGTTGAGTGGAAGGACATTATCAAAATTGGTCGCACCCATACACAGGATGCAGTGCCGTTGACTCTTGGCCAGGAGTTCAGCGGTTATACCCAACAGTTAACCAACGGATTGGAACGTTTGGATGCAGTCATGCCGCATGTCTTCCAGTTGGCTCTGGGCGGTACTGCTGTTGGTACAGGTCTGAATACGCGCAAGGGATTCGCTGAGAAATGCGCCAAACGCATTGCCCAACTTACCTCGCTGCCCTTCGTAACTGCGCCGAACTTCTTTGAAGCCTTGGGCTCTCGTGATGCCATGGTCGAGGTGCATGGTGCACTAAACACTATTGCTGTTAGCGTTATGAAAGTTGCCAATGATATTCGCTTCCTTGGTTCCGGTCCACGTTGCGGTCTCGGGGAGCTCAGTCTTCCCGAGAACGAACCAGGCAGTTCAATCATGCCCGGTAAGGTGAATCCCACGCAATGCGAGGCTATGACCATGATTTGCGCGCAGGTAATGGGCAATCATGTGGCCGTTACTGTGGGCGGCGCCAATGGACACTTTGAGTTGAATGTTTTCAAGCCGCTGATCGTGTCTAATGTGCTGCGTTCCATTCGCCTACTGAGTAAGTGCAACTATAAGCAGATCTCGTCATTTCCTAGACTCCAACATTTTACAGCCGATGGATGCACAACCTTTACCAACAACTGTGTCAAGGGCATCAAAGCGAATAAGGACAAGATTGCCAAGATAATGAACGAGTCTCTGATGCTAGTTACAGCTCTGAATCCACACATTGGTTACGACAAGGCCGCCCAGATAGCCAAAACAGCTCATAAGAATGGGACAACACTTAAGGAGGAAGCTATCAATGCTGGCATTTCCGAGAAGGACTTCAACGACTGGGTGCGACCCGAAAAGATGTTAGGTCCTAGCTAATTATGTGAAGTCCATTTCTCATTAATAAAATTAGATTTGAATCAATTATGTAAAACAATTAAAATTAATACTCGGTATATTCTCCACTAACTCTGCAGAGAACTGCAAAATCACCATTTGTTCACGAGTCCAATATTTTCCATTCATTTCGGCATTGCCTAAAACTTCAATGTCGACATCAACTACATTCAATTAGCCAGAGCGTAGTTTGAGATAGAGAGGATTACTCGCTTTTCTCTTGACTCAAACCAGATGTAACCCGTTACATTCCGCATTGCCGAACACTCGTTGAAGATGCTGGGGGACAGCTTCTCCTCCTTTACTCCCTCTCTCTCTCTTTCTCTCTCTGTGTTCTCGGGCAGCAACTGCCTTGCAATAAATTGTATGTATGTTTCTATGTGCACACAGAAAACAAATTCGAAAATAGTCAAAACGTGGTGATTATATCCTCGATTAGTTGAATACGCAAATAACATTGGTTCAACACAGTGTCTAACTGTCTAATTTTTCTTGACCTCGAGCCAGCTAAAACATCATTATCGTCCATAGTTTTCTTGTCTCTCAGCTAGCTTTGGCATATCTAGCATTTTATTTTATCCATTGTTATTAGCCTTTGAAATTTTCGTTTCGGTTTTTGATTTCGTAAATTTTTTGGTTTTATATTTTTGGCCCAAATTTTGATATTCAAAAAAACTTACCAGCAGACAGGATGGTGCGCGTAGTAGAGGATATGTTTGGCATAGCCGTTAATCCTATGACACAGAAAACGGATCGAGTGCGCCGTTTCACCATGACCACGGAGCGTGGTATGTCAGCTTCTGTGCTCACTCTGGGAGCCATCATACAGAGCATCAAAGTGCCAGACTTCAACGGTAAGCTGGAGGATGTGTGCCTCGGCTTTGACGATGTGGCTGGCTATTATCGAAACCAGCGATTCTATTTTGGAGCTACTCTCGGACGTGTGGCAAACCGTGTGGCCCGCGGGCGCTTTAAACTTTGCGGCAAAGATGTGAGCTTGAGTCGCAACTTCAGGGACATACACCATTTGCATGGAGGCTTTGTGGGTTTCGATAGTGTTATCTGGGACGTTGTGGGCATTCACAAGGACGGCGTTACCATTCAGGTAATTGCAATTGCCTTTTACCCATCCACCATTTAGCTGAAATCTTGCGGAATTTTTTACTTGCAGCATGTTTCGCCGGATGGACATGAGGGCTACCCCGGTGAGGTGACTACAAACATTAATTTCTCGTTGAACGAAACTGGCTGTTTTGGCATGAGGATCGAAGCTCGCGCCAAGGCCACCACCTGCATCGATATAAGCAATCACGCTTACTTCAATTTAGCCGGCCATGGTGCCGGCAAGGATGGGCTGTTCCAGCATATGCTCATGATAAAGGGGCAGCAGATTGTGGACACAGATCTGGATCAAATACCAACTGGCAAGCTGATGCGTATACGCAACACACCCTACGACTTCACCACCTTGACCAATTTGGGCAAGCGCATTAATCAGGTCACAAACTGTCCTCTTAGTGGCTTCGATAACAGCTATTGCACGGATGTGCCCTCGAACCGTGTGCAGCTGGTGGCTCGCGCTGTACATCCTTGCACAGGGCGCTACATGGAGATACACACCAATCAGCCGGGTCTGAATCTTTACACGGCTAATTGCTTACCCGACGATTACCATGACGCTCCGCCTATGCCTGGCAAAGGCGGCGCCAACTACGTGAAACATGGCGCTTTCTGTCTGCAGACCCAAAAATATCCAGACTCAATGAATAATTCCATGTTCCCAACTATTATGGTTCAGCCAGGTCAATTATATGATCATCAGGTGGTTTATAGGTTCGGTGCATGTCCCAAGCGTATTTAGACAGCTTGGAATTTACAAATCGCTTTTGCATACAGAATTTGCATGATTAATAAAGAAACGAGAAGGAACTAAGAAAAACTATTGATATTGCATTGCACTTAACCGCGTCTTGAAGTTATTTTTCCTCTATTCTTATTTATTATCGTTTTTGCGCGCTTTTCAACTTTAGAGAATGACATAATGTTACCATATTGGGAACAAGCTAAATACATCGAGCTGCTGTATAAAATACCGAAAAGAAAATAAATACATTTTTATTCACAAAACAGTAGATCACTCATTCACCTCATCATGAATTATCAATTGCAAGTGATCGGAGAACGAGAACTTCTAATTTTTCCGGATTTGCTCAAAGATAACTGGCCAGTGATCATTGATGAGTGCCTTGTGAATGTGCTGATCAGTGATCATACTAATCATGATCAGTTGAAAGTTATCGGAAAAATTATCTAATCACGTGAAAGTGATTATATGAATTATACTAATATTCAAATAATATGCTTAAAAACGGTTCTGGCATTGGCCAAACTCTTTATAGTCAACTAAAAGTCAGAATGACTAATTGATATATACATAATTTTCGCCAAAGTTATTTTCAGCCGCCAAAAAGTGTATGAAATATGGATATTTCTAGAGCATTTATTAGCTCATTTATCAGTTGTTCATCACAAAATGAATACAGTCCCTTCACAATGTACTGATCGGTTTTTGTGATCAATGGTTACTGATTATGGATCAAATGTGTTTTGTGAATAAGCCCGTCACTAAAAAATAGCCGCAGGTGCAGCTGAACATGTTCAACTGAACGAGTAGCATTTACCCAGCACTATTAAATACATTGAAGTTTAGACTTATTGAATAGTATATTTTGTGAACGAAAGTAGTATATTCATTATTTAAAGCTTTGGTCACACTGAAAAGTTTTTTTTTCTTGTTTTTGCTAGACTTTTCGCATTTATTATCTCCTTTTGTGTATGATTGTGTTTTTGATTGTCAACCATTTTACTTCTTTATTCTGTTCTATGCAAAGGAGTGCGTATCCATTTGTTTGTAAAAAGTGCGCCAAATATTAATTTTGCTTACATTGTAAGTTTCCTATTTTGAAAGCTTGTCAAGTAAATAACAATTAAACTACTGTGCCAAATGGAAAAGACCGGGAATCACAGCTCCTTGGACAACTCAAAATTGGAGGACAGTTCAGTAAGTGAAGTGAAGACACATGCATTTGCATTCCTACATAATTATTTGTTTACAGACTTGCAACGACTTCGTACATTTGTCAGCTCAATGGGCCGGCGATGGAGCTGCAAATGACCACAAAACAGTGCAGCTGCTACTGCAAAGCGCTGCAGAAACAAAGAAGGAAATCCAAACTTTGAATCATACTATAACATGTAAAGACTCTCACATCAAGGAGATGCAAGCAAAGATGACGGAAATGGAAACTAAACTGTCTGTATTTATTGAAAAGGAATATCAGTTACACGACAAAATCAAAGACAAGGAAAATTTAATAGCGGCCCTGCATATGTCAATAGATGTTTACAAAAACATGTGTGGCCTGCAAAAGGGTAATGGTGATCTACTTGAACTGTTTAACACTGAGGCTGTGGCAATCAATAACAAAATGGATGAGATTGTAGCGGCAATTGCATCAATTCCCTCTCGCAGCATGTCGGATCATAATGAAACACCTACTTTATTGATGAAGATTTCCGAACTTGAAGCCAGAAACAATCAGCAATTTGCAGATCTTCAGGAGATGGCCAAAAATCACAAGATCAAAGATGAGAAAATACTCAAATACGAAAAGGAATTACAAACGCATTCAACCTGTCTTAGTAAAATAGCGAACTATGAAAATACCATTCAACAATTGCAGATCGCAAAGTCAAAAACGGATAAAATATTACGATCAAAAATTGCAAGCTATGAAAACACCATCAAACAGATCAAAAGCAAAAATGTACAGCCACTGTCGGATCTTCAAGCACCCAGCAATCAAATAACAATGTCTCCTTTGTTTGTTAAGCTACAAAAAGAAAATAGTGATCTTATAGCGAGCAACCAAGAGAAGGATAAACAATTAAAGAAAAACCATGTGCTAATTAGCGATTATACAAATGTAATAAAACAGCTGAAAGAGAATATACAAGGTTTGCGTGTAAGACTCGATTCATCTAAAGCCAAGGAGCATTTGGAATGCGAAACAAAAATTTCATATTTTGAAAAAAACATCAAGCAGCTAAGACAGTGCCTTTCCGATAAAAATAAAATGTTGGCCGATTTGCAATCTAATATCGAGTTGGAGAAGGCCACACTTCTAGAGAAGGATGCTATGATAAAAGACCTTAAAAAAACCATCAGCGAATTACAGGAAGTAAAGAAGTATGAGGATGTCCGTAGTATTATCAATATGCCCTTTGATAAGATTGACCATGATTGGCTATTGATCCAGTGTCGCATTGATGGAACTGTGGACTTTAACCGATTCTGGAATGATTACCGCAATGGATTTGGTAATTCGGGCGGAGAATTTTGGATTGGCTTAGAGAAGCTGCATATGATGACAACTGCTGAGCCATATGAGCTCTATTTTCATTTTGTCGATTTTTATAATCAGTCCCGATACGCTCATTATGACCATTTTGTCATTGGCAGTGAAGCCGAAAGTTACATCCTTAAATGCTTGGGTGCATTTGATGGCAACGCTGGCGATGTGATGTCCAGTCAAAAGGGATTGCGATTTACAGTACACGATTACTGTGGTGGCTGGTGGAGCGATCATAAACAAGATTGGTGAGTGTAAAATTGCTACAAGTTGCAATGTGAAGTATGATGATGATCTTTTGTAATTCCAGTCATTTGAACGGCAAATATTGGAAAGATAAAGACAAACAAGGAGTTTCCTTGGGACTCTGGTACTTTGGCAACGACATTCCTCTGAATTCGGTGAAGATGTTCATTAGGCCAAAGAAGCATGCCGATAATAACTAGTCTGTGTTAACCTTACACAATTCCTTAACACTATCTTATGTAATGAAGCCTTAAGTTTTGTATTTGTAAACTTTAAATCTGTTTACGCGTGCCTGTATCTGTATAAATGATAATAGTTATGTAGATTTCATATCGCATAGGAACTCATAATAAATAAAACAAAAACACACTCAAAAGTATGCAACACTTTGTGATCATTGCTTGAACAGGTAGAAAGAAATCCTTTTTGTCTCTAAAATTTTGGGATTTTCCTTTGATTTTGTTCGTTGACTGAGTCAAAAGCAAATACTCAGCAAGCAAAGGGACGGCATAAATTTCTTATAACAACACGTGTGAAGAAATGTACATATTTTGTTTTTGCAGAACGTATTTATCATAAATAGTAACAATAATAAGAACAGTAACACAGCTTTGTATTTAATTAATTGAATTTCACTAACTCATATCAAAACAATGTACTCGCAGCGGCTGCTTATATCCCCCTTAAACCTCTTAAGCTACAAGCAAGTTCAGAGCATCCATTTAAGCAGCAGTAAGCATATGTGCTAGTAGGAGGGGACAGAAACATTCTTATTCAAGCTGGCTGACGTAAATTATAAAGCTGAAGTAAAATGCTAATGCTGACTTTGTTTCTTAACCGATTTTAACAAATTTGGTTACTTCATAGAAATTAGTTACAGTTAAGGAGAGTCTACATACTTTTCAAATCTCCCGCACAGTTAACAAGGGCTGCATTTTTGTAATAGTGCTCCCAGACTGCCGGCTAGCACACAGTCTGGCAGCCTCATGACATATCGACACAAAATAAATCGATAACGATAAGATTAAAAGAAAGAGTGCAGTCTTTAAGTAAAAGTAAAATTGATTTCAATTGTTTATAAAAAGCGATTGCCACGTCGGAGAACATTTAAGCAACAGCATTCAAACTGTTTAATCTACCGCAAGTCTATAAGCATACCACGGCGGACTCAAGTCGTCCGAGCAGTAGCAGCAATAGAATGACCGTAAGTCCGTCCATCATCTATCTAAAAGAAGAATCAGACGAATTACCAATAGTAATTGTTTGCATTTATGTCCTTTTTTGGCAGGTGCACGAATTTAAGGTTGAAATGACATGTGGGGGTTGTGCCAGTTCCGTGGACCGAGTTTTGCGCAAACTTGGAGGTATGTATATATGTATGATTGGGTGGGTGGCATTTTATTTACAATGCTCATGTATGCCTTATCAGCTTTTTTGTGTCATCGTCGGATACCAACTAAAGTTGCTTTGCCATTTTACAGATAAGGTCGAGAAAGTCAACATCAATGTGGAGGGAAAGACGGTAAGCATTGCGTCCAACTTATCGTCAGACGAACTTTTGGAGCAACTGCGCAAGACCGGCATGCCGGTCTCCTATGTTGGTGTGAAGAAATGAGATGAGTTTTTAAGCAAGTTTCAGAAATACGGCAAACTGAAACTTGAAGTCTAATAAAAACACAAGGGAAGCCCCCAGTACTGGGGAGTTACATCATTAGTGCCGTGGATGTTGCTGATGTCATTCAAATTCAATTAGTAATGTTATACATTCATATACATTGACATACATATGCATGTATGTACATGCACGCATACATGCATATGTAAGTATCAATATTTAAACAAATCAAGAAGAAGAAGACCTTATCTACAAATTTGCATTAGTATTTGCTCTTGCCCAAATTTTTAAGTAGTATAATTGTTAATTATCAGCTGCTGATAGATATTTAATCAAATTGTTATTGATAGCTATATACATATATACACATAAACATAAATGCAGAATTTAAAATTCAAATTTCAAGATGATATTAAAATAGATTTTTCTTTTTCCTTAAAATATCCATTATTATAAAATATTCAAAATATTTCCAATGATAAATTATACAATGCCCTTACGATATACATATATACATCTATTAAATATATACAAATATATGCCAATTAACTTCTTATGACTAATAATTACAAATAAAACAAATTTTAACATTTTGCAATATGTTTAAAATATATACGATTAAAGCTTACAAACAATTAATGCCTTCGTCTAATACAATCTTCTTATGTACTCTTGGCATACAAATTTTCTTATGTTGTAATGGAAATACAGCTCACGAATTAAAAGCTTTTGACGGGCAAGGACTAAAATAGGCTAATTTTTTATAAAGTTTTTTTTTTGTGACGCTACATTGTTGATAATAGAGGAATAGATATCAAAATACTACTCGAATACAGGAATAACACTGCTTTGAGGGTTCTCATTCAAGTATCTGCAAATGCACTGCAATGGCAGCGCCATCACTGGACCCAAAACACGTTGATTAAAAATATAATTATAACAATATTAAGATAAGATTTAAGGCGGTGGATATACCCTGCTTGAGGGATTTTTTATAGGGGGCTAAAGTAGTCGGTTGAAAGATTCTCCATATGTTTTGCTGTTGTTCGGCCAAGCCTATATTAAGATTTGTGGGAATGTCTAATAAAAAGTTAGGAATCGTAGGGGTCTGAGGCTCTTTTAGCAACTGGTTTAATGCTCTGAGGCGGCGTTGCGATGCAGTTATAAAGCAGATATGTTTACCAACAACACGAAGCGGATTCTTTGTTTGTACCCTCTGTATTATAACTTCGTCACGATATTTGTAACGCATAGAAGGAAACATCTCCGACCCAAAAAAGTATATATATAGATTCTTGATCAGCATGACATGCCGAGTCGAAATAGCCATGTCCGTCTGTTTCCATGCGAACTAGTCACTCAGTTTTAGAGATGTCGAGTTGTCAAACGCTCATATGTCAAATTCGTCTTGATCGGGCCACTATATTATATAGCTCCCATATAATGACCGATTCGGAGTGAACTTTTAGTGCAGCCAAATTGGTTGTATTTGATCCAAATTGAACTAAATTTGGTAAATGTCAGTTTTAGAAGCCAGGCTGAACTCGTTTCCTGGGCGCTATGGTATCAGGTCAATGAGCTATTACATCCACTTGTATATCTATTGAGCTATATGTTTCCTTTGAAAGAATATCTCCTCTAAAATCATACCTATGTCGACAATCTCGCGTAAAATGGCAAAGTTACACGGCTGTTGGGCAAAATAAAAGCAGACAAGCAGTGGAAGTACAGTGGAAGACTGCTCTATATTGCATTTTGAAGCTTCAGAAAGCACGGAAAAGACAGTGAGAGGAACAAATATAAATAGAATAGGAGAAAGAGTAGGAGTAAAGACAAAGGCGGGAAGAAAATAGAGAACAAAACCAATAGTGAGAGAAGGATAGAGGGAGATTATTAGAAGAAGCTTGTGGGTGATACCATATTTTGAGTTCCAACCATATTTGTCGATATAGTAAACGGTTCGGCTAGCGCGACCTAATTATTTTTATTTCGAATAAATGAACATCGCAATGTTGATCTTCTGAACGTTGAACCCTGATATGTATATAAGTAAGGGGACCCCCAATCATATTCAAATAATGCGGGCCACTTAGTCATCATGGCCAGCGGTTTTCCCAATGAAGCGTGTTTACCATTTATAACAATAGACACATATCCCCATACTCATCCGTCTATCCATAATATGTCATAAATCTCGGGAATGGGAACGCGCAGCTTCAGTTATCAAAGCGTAAATTTTTTGAGCACGTTCGAGGCGTAACGAAATTATCAATCAAATGCCACATTGGCATGCAAGGAATGCAACATAAACACACGAACACACACGCACACACATAAAGACTGCACTAATTGAATTTAGAGACGGAGGCGGAGGTGAAGCAGACACAAAGAGAGAGACGAAACGTTCCGTTTGTTTTGTGAGGCTTTGGAATTTAATGTCGCAGTTGCCATCGCAGTCGCCCTGTCAAGTGTTGCTACCTGCGTTTGTACCTTTTTTGCTTTGCTTTTGTAGCTGATGTTGCGGTTGCGTTTTACGGCCCCTTGTTGATTTATGCCCCAAACAACGGGCCTCATCAACAAAGAAACCTGGCACTGGCAAGAGCAGGAGGTCGAGTACGAGTACGAGGACCCCGGAGAGACTGTCACAACAAAACATCACAGTGTCAGGTCACGTCCTTGCTCAATGATTTTTCAAGTGTTGCCAAAGATTTTCGGATTACCTCAATATCTTTCGAGTAGGTAGAAGCACATAATTACCGTTAATGTCGTTTAAATGGCCGCAGTTAGCGCAACAGCAACAGCTGGCCCGAGGACACTGTAAGAGCCAGCCGTAAAATGCCAACATTGTGGCCAATTGTGCCAGCAGCAACAATGTTGCTCAACAGCCTGGAGAGAACAATCGGACAAGAAATGCGCTTATGATTGGAAACCTTCTTTAATCGAAAACGAATTTATAAGTATTTCATAGCTAATTAAAAATTTCGTCATCATCGTGGTAGTGTTTTTAATTGCTCTACAATGTATATAGAATTATCTCGGAGTTTCGTTATTCGGAGCATTTCTTAATCAACTGACCTAGAGGTCATGCAAAACTAAGGCAATATCACTAAGCAGATGAAGGATAAGTTTCCTCTATTTGAGGATTGCGAATGCTAATTTGTTATAGAAGCATTGGTTGTTGATGAGAGAGCTATGGCGATCCTGGCCTTTGAGTCACGGACTAAAGCGCCTTTGCTTGAAAGAGTTGTGTTTCCAGAATGCATCTCATACGAGTCATTATAATGGCACGAAATCCTCTTCCTAATTAAAACAATTTTCACATTTAAATAATGCAATCTCAGTATTTTTTCGATCTCAAATTAATCACCGAAGAAAACACCCCATTTCCTTAAAATTTCAAATCTGTGAAGAGAATATACAATGAGAAATTTATAACTTACCACACCATTTAGAGTTATCAAAAGGTTTCATAATATTTAATGGGTAATAAATTATATTCCAAAGCTTAGTTGAAATGTTTATTTCATTCCGAAGAGATTTTTCAACGCATTGTAAAAATATTTAAGAAATTTGGTTCGTAAAAAATATATATAAACTCCTGCAACCATTTTCATAAATAATTAGTATATGATTAGTCTGCCAGAATGAAAAGAAAGAACCACTCCAATGCTTAGTATAATTACCAGAACTCCTCCTTCCTCTTCCTCCTCTTCACCGTTCATTTCCTCCAAAAAAAAAGAAAGAAAATGAAAGAAACTGTTGCTCTACCAGCAGTTGGCCAGCCGTCATTCTTTTGTTTTTGTTTGGCTTTTTTTGAACACTTGGTCATTGAAGACATTCCGAAAATCGTTGGCTAAATTCTTTGGCGCATGCTTTTGAGTAACTCTCAACCAGTTGCTGCTGTTGTTGTTATTGTTGGGATGGTTGGTCGGCCTGGCCAGGCCTGGACAAGTGGCTATCTGGCTGGCGCATTGGCAGGACGCGGCTGCGACTGGTTTCAACTTGGCAGCGGTTGGCGTTGGCTTTAAAGCAAAAAGAGCCGTGCCGCGGCGCACAGTTGCCGCTCTTTATTGTCATGGGATGTGAAAGAACCGACGACGCAGCGGCCAGAACAATGGCACACTAAACTAAACCAAAAACTAAGCTTTACGATGGGTAATAAATTCCAAAATAAGTTGTGTGACGGCGGGTAGGCTGGCAGGCAGGCAGGCAGGCAGGCACAGTAGCTGAAGAACGTTTTCAACTCCTGGAAGCTCTTATGCACACATGACAAGGTCGTTACCATTTTAACAACTGTGACTAATTGGTGTCCAAAGATTTGGTCTTGCCATATTGCAGTTTTGTCTTGGTTCATTGAACTATCGACTCCTACACTTTGAACATTTGGCCACTGGCCAAAGGAACAGCGAGAGCCACAGTCAAAGCAAAGTCAAACAGTAGCTAACGATTTTTACGCCAAATGTGCAAATTGCAGTGGTCTTGGAAGAGTTGGAGAAACTTGTCGCCACCATAAAAATTTCTAGCCAACGGATTTTAGATTGCCTTCGGTTTTCAGATTCGGATTAAGTTTGAGCGTGTGCCAAGCCCACGACAAAAGCAGCCATTACACTGTTGTAACAACAACAACAACATCGGCAAACATCGTTGCCTGGTCATAACAAGAGCAAAAATGCTAAGCGTAAATAACTCATAGATAATAATGCCCATGCATTTTAAGCAACGCAATGCAAACAAAACAAAAGACTTAGGACACGAACTTGCCAAGGAGCACCCAGTCATGTAACAGCAGCGACGCCAACAGCGGCAGCATCGACAACAGCATCGACAGCGCAACTCTAAAAAACAAGATCAACTGGTTTCAGTTTGGAACAAACAACAGAAAAGGAAAAAAAACTCACTCAAAACTTGAGCTCAAGACCTGTTGAGACAGACCACAGATCCAAGAGCCAAGATCCAAGAGCCAAAGACCATTGTTGCTGCTTGCTTTGGTGGTTTGGTCTATTGCGCGTGCCGACATCGTCGCCTGTAAAAATACTTTTCCCCCAAAGAAGTTTCAGTTGTGTTTTTGACTTTTCGTCGTGCAGAACGATTCTCTACGGGCTGTCCCTGCTTTTCCGCTCCCACTCGCGTCAACTGCCACTGCCACTGCCGCGGGCAAAGTGATGTGTCTGTGTGCGCATCTGTGCGCTTGTATTCGTGTGTAATATGCGCGAAAAGTGGCTTTTGGTTTAGGTATACATAAAGTCAATTTTCCTGTTAACAAAACCTGCCAAAACTGCAGCAACAACAACAACAACAACAAATATCTGCAGAGATATGCATGCAAAATAAATATTTTTGGTGTCGAGTGCTGCAATGTGTATGCGTGTGTGTGTGTGTGTGTGTGTATTTGTATGTTTGTATATTTGTGTATTTAGTGATCTGTTAAATGTCTGGCTATCAAAGTAAATACGCAAAGGCTACATAAATATTAAAATGTTTCTTTGCCCACAACTCTAAGCAGTGAAAGTAAAGCAATTTGTTTAATTAATTGCACGCAAGCAATTTTCTCAAGCGAGCCATCAGATTAAGTGTGCCAAATTTAAGGAAAGTCTTAAATATTAACTAAAAAATTGAAGAAATTTAATAAATAATAACTAGGACATTTCATGGGATTATAAACATACATATGTATAACTCAAAGGCCACGTATTTGAAGTCTAAAAACCTTTGGATTATTGGAGAGGCTCGCGTTGGATTTCTAAATTGGAATACAAATCCATATCATTTGAACTGTTAAAGGTAGGTCTTAGGATGTCGAGTATACACTGACGTATATGTTGTATATATGTATTTCAAACAAACTTTGGATACAAAAGGATTTGACTATGATAGAGAGAGATGGAGATGTGGATAGAATATTGAAATTTAATGAAAATTTAATATCATCAGTCGCTTCTGCTATTTGGAGAGTGTATGGAAATCTGTCTGAAGGCACTTAGGAACTTCAACTTGAAATCAGTTTATAAACATGAGAGGAAAGCTAACTTTAGGTAACCAGAACGTACATACAGTTGTAGAAATATGTGCGAGGACTATAACAAGAAAGGAAAACTTCTTAGCCAAGCCTGTATCAAATGTGTACTGGGTTGAATCAATGTAAATATTATTAACTTATTTCAACATCACTTTAAAAAGTTGAAGCTTTAAACAGTGTCTGTAAAATTGTAATTTTATTATGAAACTTGCCAGAAAGTGTTTGATCAAGAATTTGGCGATTTCCGCATAGAATTTTTTGACGCCTTCAAAGATAGAGACTTCACTTGGCCTACATGTTGTTTGTATGTATTTTGGTTCAGCTGGATTGAAACACCTATAAATATAGATACTTTTTAGAATGAATATTACGAAATCTGGTTCTGTGTTTGTTCTTGAATGAAGAATGTCTAGGAAGTATTTCCGTTGCTTCTCCGACTTTGTTGCCAACAATTACCAAATGATTCCAGAGCAGGAAGTACGATTCCAACGGATTCTATAGTCTGTGGCTTATATCCGCAGTTTTGATATCGTTTGATACGTCTCTAAGACGGTTGAATTATCTGTTTTGAATGACGTAGGCAAGCTTTCAGATGGAGCTGGAAACTGATGGATTACAAAGAATATCTAGTTGGTAGAAAACAATTATTTTAGCATATTGTTATTAATAAGAGGATTTATGAAGTACAGGCCGTAATACTTAGAAATATGCGCTCCAATATCCACTGCGTTCAAATGAATTTTAAAAGAATATTTGTAAAGGGATATCTGCACTCCTACTGCAAAAGGTCATACTGATATCATTTTGATGTTTTGAAAAACATTTAGTATTCAAAGAACTTTAAAAGGTTGATCAAATTTCGTGGAATTATATGAGATATAATGCTATAGATAAACTAATTTTATAATGATATCTCAGGGTGTGTTTACTTATTAAAAAAAAACTTTAACAAATTAGGATGCAATTAAGCTACCCAAAAATATACATTCAAAAGTTATGGTTATGTGCCAAACCCTCGCCTTTGTGTTGGCTTGAATGATCCCAAGTGAAGTAGCAAATTGGTTTCCACACCCAGAAACCCCATATCGAATGAATTGATTATTCAATTTTTTGCTAATCAGCCGAAATTATGAATATATATTTACTGATAGATGGGCTGTGTGGGTCAAACCTGAATAGCTTTATGTAAATTAATGAAACCTACAACGGTGCATATCATAACATATTTGAAGAAACACATATAGAACACAATTTCTATGTCGCAACCCAAATTCAAATTCCCAATCACTTGGCCTGGTCAACATTCCCTTGACAAACATTGAGACAAAAGTTTCGAATATAATTTTGTGTGTCATGTTGTTTGCTTTTGTGGGGGAGGGAAGGGAGGGGTGGTGTTGTTGGGATACCTTTTGACAAAACGTTGGAGCCGCCTTTTCGCCAAAAAACAAAATGTGTCGTGTATCTTATGGCTTGAATAAATACCATTTGTGGAGGTAAAGGGAGGTCTAGTGATGTCAGCAACATTTTTGCGAGGGTTTTTCTTTGCTGAATTTTGTTAGATTTTTCAGCTGCTAAGTTTTGATTTGTTTCTTTCGTTTAAATTTGAAGTCTAAAAATTATGGTTTCAAAAGGAAGGTATGTAGATCTTGAGTCTGCTTGTAGGTGAATTTTGTGAGATGGAGAACCATATAATTTTTATAGGCATACGTTTAAAGTCTAGATAAGAAGAAATTTTAGATAAAAGCAAATTTGGCAGGATGCTCACAAGCATACTTATCCGTTAGGATTTGAGAAAGGCAACTTTCAAACTGTTTAGCTTAAGTGAAAACTATTCCAAAATCTGGTTCTTCATGGAACTATCCACATTATAATCCTTCGTTGGGATGGACTATAATATATATGAATAACTATTTGGAAAAGAATAGTTGAACTAATTCTAGTAGAATATTATGCTAATTCGCAACATGCCAATTGATGTTTTCTTATATAGGCTATGTATAGGTTATCATACGTCCCTCGTATTTTGCATATCTGTGAATATCAACTGCTGTACTTAGATACAGGTCTGGCTTTCGTCACAAGGGAGAACTACCATTCTCCATCATATATTTGCTGTTTCGCTGTTCTCTTTTAAAGTGGTCAACCAACAAGCTCGTAAATAGTCATCTACATACTCACGTATACTAATACTCATACATACATAATACAATACATATGTACATACTCCGTATATATAATGGATAAGCTATTTTTATTGATCTTAGCTTGGACTTTTGACACCTTTACGCTTTTGTTTATGATCTTAAGCATGGAGAGCGAAAGAGATATAGACAGAGATAACAAATCGTTAAGTATAGTCATGTAAAATAATTTATAAGCAGGAACAAGAAAATGTTAATAGACATATGGAAGCTAGAATACACTTTATGAAGTATCTATTTTGATAACAGATCCCTAGATATATAAGTCTCTGATTGATTGGGGCACAATACACAGCCAGGGACTGAAGAGCTAAGAGGCAAAGTCGGAAATTAAACCAGCAAGTGGGTCCATTTCGGTATATATGCTTATGAAATCAGGGATAAATATCTAATGGAAATGTGGACAGGCCCCTTTAGTTATATCTTGATCATATGTTTATAGTAATTTCTAAACATAGAAGTATGCAAGTTGCTATTTCGGTACATTGGACCGGTCGAGACTTTGGAAAATCATCATCTGCTACAATTTGTAACACATCGAAGTTCCAGCTTCTTTTAATATACAATAATATCGATATCTCTCAAACTCTATGTAAACTAGTCCAGTGCATTTTCCTTATGAAAAAGTATATATATTTTATTACACACATAAATCAGCGAGGCGACATCAACAACAGGCTTATACGTAGCCAACCAGACCCAGATGTCACATGTCATTGTGGTTTGTGGTCGTTGTAGGCAGCGTACGAGGCGTAGAAGGCGGTAAGGTAGGATAGGGTGACCGGGGGTAAACCACTCGTGCGGACACACCTGATAGACAGTCCAAGCA
Source organism: Hirtodrosophila duncani (assembly GCA_037043425.1). Classification (NCBI taxonomy): domain Eukaryota; kingdom Metazoa; phylum Arthropoda; class Insecta; order Diptera; family Drosophilidae; genus Hirtodrosophila; species Hirtodrosophila duncani. The sequence goes on from JBAMBM010000194.1 coordinate 4,465,264, forward strand.
AGTCAAAAGCCACCAGATCGAATGGCTGCCATTATTATAACATTGTAAGGCCACTTTTATGAGTTCGGGTCGCTATCAGAGCGAAAGGTAACCAGAGTTAAGCCGCTGGTGATTTCAACAAAGATCGAGCTTTGTTTTAATTACCAGACAGAGTGTCATTTGTTGGTGTTACGAGTGTTGTTGTTGTTGTTGCTGTTGGTTTGCTTAATAGGCGCATAATCGGGACACCGTTATACTTTATCTATTGAGAAGCTCTGGGACGGTGATGTAGGTAGGCAGTGGGGGTGTGGGGTTAGCTTAAGACCCATTATCCATTAAGTGCAGGCCAACTCGGTGTCTGCTTTCGAATTGCATAAGTTTGAGTCAGGCAAATATGTTCAGGTATGTATGTATGAGGACACACTTATATCTCACTGTCAGTTTTGAAGAAGTTATTTTATACTCGGTACATAATTCTCTGTATGTAGAGCTTTGGGAAGTATACTTTGTTTGTGCAAATGTTTGATAAGATGGTTTATGGAAGAACATATCTTTTCCAATGTTAATGTGTTGATTGTTATCCATTTTACTTTGATAATTTCATCTTTGCTTGTGTGGCGCTTCACTCTTTTGAGAGACAAATATCACCGGAAACTGAGTCCTTCTAAATTCAAATGACGTTTCTGTTGATATAATTGGAATACGTGGAATCAGATACTGATCAAATAGTGAAGGATTCTATATGGTCACAAACACGCACATAAAGATTCAGAATCATCAAAAATTGTTTTATAAAAATATCTATTCCATCATTTGAATCGAATTTGTGGAGGGAATTCCCATTAATCTAATCGGAAGTCTTCATAAAGCCCTCTGCTTATATTTTTAGAATGCTTCATAATATTTATATTTAAAGCTCACAATTTATGACGTAATACGTAAATTCGAGCTTAAATAAACATTTCTTATGATGAGATCGTGGCTGATTTTGACAAAACATGTTGAGCTTGCCGCCCTGATATATTGGATTTGTGCTATTTTTGCTCTCTCATTATATATTTATTTGGTAATTTGTGCACAATATTAAGTGATCTTTTGGTAGTTGTCGATTGCTAAATACACAGTATCCCATATTCAAGCATTTTCTGGTTGCACGCGTGTAGATATATATTTTTGGCCCTTGCCGATATCACGTGACATCGTAGAGCATTAAAAAAATGTTGCCTCAGTGGCATTTCTTGTCGTAAATGGAAATGCCTAAAAAGAAATAATTTAAATGTCAATGAGCGAAAGAGCAGCCAAATCACTAACCAGCTGGGCTTCAGGTCCATGACAAGACCCCCAAGTGACCCAATTTTGAGCATGAACAGACACAGATGCAGACGCTGACACTGCCACTGCAACTCGAGCTTCAGCTTGCCACTACAGCCAACAGCCAACAGCCAACAGTCAAGCTCCAAAAACATAAACACTTTCTCTTCGCTGGTTGAGTTCTGTAAGCCGGCTCTGCCTTACTCCCGCTTCCCTCTTCCAGCCCACTCAACATCGACTGCTGGCAATTAAGAGAAAATTTAATTTTGAATTTATTAAGGAAAAATAAAAATATATGAGTATGAGAGTATGAGTGTATGAGTATGGGCCAGAGCAGTCAAAAATTGTTCGTGTCGTTCGTTTTTTCATTTTGACATAAATCAAAAATTTGGTCCACACATACAGACAAACCTTGCTTTTATACTAATTTATGTGTATACAACAACAAGAGCAGGAAGAACGTACGATAATTATGGCACGCAACAGAAGGAATATCTACGATGAGGGATCGTTATTGTCTGCATACACCAGATCAAGATCAACAGGTGATTTAGCATTACAAAATGTTGATAAAGGGCATATCTATATGTATTCTATAATTAATTGTTTAAATTTAGTGAAATATTTTCCAACAGATTGATATCGCTAGACCACATCAAGTTTTCCATAGAGCTCTTGGTCTTTCAAACTTTCATAAGGCATTGTATTTTATAATAAAATATATATCTAAGAAAGAAGTACTAGCAAATACTAGAAAGATATATTTAGCTTTTTCAAAAGATAAAAAGTTAGCTCAGCAAATTGATGAAGTAAAGAAGGCAGACTTTCATAAGACTTTGAATTAATCCGAAACTCACTTGATTTCAAGATTTTAGTTCAAGAATTTTTGAACTTTATTGACTGCGCTCTAATCTGTTGTGACTTCCTCGTCTCTGTCAATTGTTGTTGTAAATACTCATCCCAAAATATCCACTTCCTGGCAACTGCTACGGTTTAATGTCTGGAGTACTCCCTTTGTGTACTCGCGTTCTCCTGTTTAAAAGAATGCAAACTACTTCTAAGGGGCGCCAGTGCAAAGCATCAATTTCATAGATATTGTATGAAACCAACATTCATTCTAAATACATATTGTATGCGAAGAATGACGTTTCATATACATTCCTGAGATTAAGTTGTACACTCATGAATGGTTGAGAATGAATGTATTCATGCAGGGCTTCCATATATATTATATATGATAAATAATAATATTTCTTTAAGCCTTAATTTAATCCTTTAAGCCCTATATATTACCTATGTAAGAAATCAGTTCAATTTTATTATATCAATCTATATATCGATCGTATTTGAATCAATAGAGCATAATTCGCCAAGGCATTAATCACATTTAAGAATTTAGCTCAAGTGGCAACAAAAGATTATTGAAATGGTTACAAATTCCAGATCCAGTTGAAGAACCCCTTTCCATTTTGTTTTGGTCTAGTGTTTGCATTCTACTTGAGATCAAGAGACTCAGCATGAAAACGAAAAGAAACCCTTGGTGGAGTATCAGTTACAAAACGTTTCAATTTTTGCTGCCTCACTGCTTTTCTGTCTTCTACAGATCGAGATCGGTTGAAGTGAGTAAAGGGACGCGGACTATTGGAAAAATCATTTTGTATGGATCGGTTATCGTTTTTTGTTTTTTTTTTTTTTGTTTTGGTTAATTTTAACACGCGCTTGCGCCCCCGGCCATAAATGAGCAGAAAGAGAGGGACGAAGAGAGCCATAAAATCTTTCAAACAAAGACAAAGCCAACAGCTTGGAAAGAAACAATGCTTAAGAAATCAGATACTTTTTGGCACATAGTTTTGGCTGAGAAGAATGCCAACCAAATTGGTTATAAATACATCGATACAAATGCTTAGATAACAAGCGCATTCATTTCTTTCATTTATTAATGTAGAGCTTTGTGTCGGCTATTCTAAATGGTTTTAAATTAGCAGCTTTTACTTTTGTCTTACTCGCATTCGATGTTAAATTGTCCAGCTAAATAGATGTGTATGAGCAGGGGCGGATCCATTTTCGGGTAATCTTGAAATATTTTAGCAGCTGAAATATTTGCTATGAAGGTTTGCTAAGTAAAATCAATGTGGGAAGAGTTAAAGATCCTGATGAATAGAAATTTTCTGCACCTGTCTATGAATTATTATCAAAGCGCTTGTTTAGATCAAGTTGTCATGATAAAGTTAAGGTCTAATTTAATAAATCATCTTAAGACAGACTTTTTTATTAATATTGTCAATATAAATGTCACTCACAATATGAAAACCTGTCTAAGACAATCCCACTTCGGCAGAATGAAGCCACAATCACTCTCGAGTGAGAGTGCAGCCCATGAATCCACCACTGTATCTGTATCTGTATCTCACAGATGCCGATGTCGCTGTCGCTGCCAATGCCTATAAATGGCTAATGACAGTGAATTAGCATAAGCTACGTAATTAATCTTTGTAATAAGTGGAAACCGAACCAAAACTAAAACAAAATCGACACCGCAACCGCAACGAAAAGACAAACACAAATCGGTCGCAAGAAGCTTGCGGCTTTGGAAATTATATGATATTTTCAACGTAAATCTTGTGCATGATTAATGGTAGCAGCACACGATTGGATCTAAAAATCTAGCTGAATCTTGAACCTCTGCCAGCTTATCTTAGGTAAACCCAGAGCCAATGACTCTCTTGTTATTATGTAAATTAGTTAGTTGTTAAGGGCGTAAAAGGCCGCATCTATTAGTGTCACGACGTCTCCAGAATAGAAACCGAAACAGAAACCGAAACCCATTGCCGATAAGACCAACACCAACACCAACACCAACGCCAGACCAGAACCAGAACCTGGGTCCACCACATCCATGTTCGTCGTAGGTCCCTTTGCTGTCTCGCATTGTTGCATATTAATGGGGCATGCCAGCTTCAAACAGTTAGTTGTGTGTAAAGGTGTGTGTGTGTGCGTGTCAGCGTCCGTGTGAGAAGGTCTCTGTATGTATGTGCCTGTGCGGCATATTAATTATGAAATTTCTTTGGTGAGAAATGAATATTGTGTCGGCGTATCTTTTTTCCACTCTTCTGGCCATCAGGCTGCCCTTTCACTTTGGAATGCGGTAGCCGCAAAATACAAAATTAAAATACATAATAAAAAAACCAAACAGCTCATAAAGCACAAGAAATAAGCCGGCCTGTTGGGATGCCATTGAACAATATCATTAAGGAATATTTTTTACATTATTCACTGGCTATATATGGCCAGGAGAGCGATAGCTTTGGAATGGGAACAATCGATTTCGATCGAATTCGTACAGAAAATGGAAGCAGCATGGCGGTCATATTTGAGAATATTTAAAAAACATCTTTACAAAAAGTTTTGGGGATGTCGGAGGAGCTGCTGTTGTTTACTTACTTAGGGGCTTCTTAAAGCTCGATATTCCGTTTAATATGAATATATATGGAAAGCTTGTTAGTTACGAGGCTGAAGGTCGAAATTGGTGAACATTTTAATTGTTATCGGCTGCAGGCAAAGTCCATTGGACTTCATAATTAGGGCAGCAATTGCTTACAGTAATGGCAAGAAATAGAACTGGGAAACAAAATGCCATGATCTCTCATCAGAGACCTATGCTAACAACCACAGTTTCTCTATCCTTAAAAACTTGAATCTGTTGCGATGCAACTGCTATGAGTTTTTTATAGTTCTGTTTTCCTTTTTCTATTTTTTTGGCCTACTTTTACAATTTCGTTTAACAATCGAAACCATACATTTATGGTACTGTGCAAATGATACTGTGTAAATAAAGGGCATTTATATTTTATATTTTACCAAAAAAATGTGTATTTTTGTTGTGATTTTTTTAACTCGCTGAATTTCAAAACGTGTTGTTTGCAGAATGAGTCTAATTCATGTTGCTCACCAACAAATTAAGATGACATGAACAATCAAACTTGGACAACATTTTTCTCCTACCATTAGGCAAAACTGTGTTACAAGATTAGTATTTTTAATGTTAATGCAATATGCTGAAAGATCAGGCATTAAGTTTAGGATCTAAATAGTTTACATTTGCAAATCAAAGTCAAAGTCAAAATTTCAGCGATTCTCCAATTGAAGTGATCACGATTCATCAGCAGTGAAAGTACAAATTTGTCGATCACTTAAATGTGAGTATGATCTCATCAGCTGTTGGCATGAATAAAAGAAAAAAAAAAAGGTAACAGTGTGCTGCATTTGCTGACCAAAATGTTGTTTACTCACATCCGCCATGTAGTTTGTTTACCATTTGACAAGGGCTGGCATAAATTTTATACTATGTACAGCTGCGTAATTAGGTCACAAGGAAGAATATTCAATTGAGCAATAACAAAATGCATAGCCATGGTGTGGGATTTCGTCGCGCTGACAGATTCTAACGGTACTTTTTGTTGTAGATGTTGTTATAGTGATTCCGATTGAAAATTTGCTGAACATTGCTACTTTAGAGTCTCATTTATCAGCTGATCATTAAGAATAAGAAAATTAGTGATCATTGAAGAGGATTAAAGAGTGCCTGGTGAATATGTCTATTATCCCTACGAATGATATCCTCCAAAATATTAAGTTGCACAGAAATCTACAACCGAATTTATCTTAATATAGACTAATAATTTTTGAAACAACGTAGAATGTCTGAGCAAGGTCACGACTTTTACATCTTATCTTACATCATATCTTCGCTTCTAAGCCAAATCTCAGTTTTGTTGCTCTGTGTATTATCCCACTAAGACCAACATCGAGAACTCCTACTATTGACGCCGTGCCTCAACTTCGAGTATAACTACCGCAATGCTCATAGAGTGGCAAAGTGGTCCGCCATGAGGAAAACTGTTCGTTGCAATATCGTCTGCCTACACAGAACTTCTAAGGAGTCCAATAAAATATAATTGTACAAGTAATAAGGAAAACAATTCAAAGATCACTAATGACTGGAATGGCGCTTCCTCTGCTGGCTAAGAAAATGCCACAGAGCGATAAACTCTGAAAAATGATATCATTTACTACTTCTTTTGCTCAGAATCACAGAATCACAAGATGCTGACTATGAGTTCTCAGCGCTTTCTCGACCGGTGCCATAAATCTGTCATCTGCCTTCTAGTTTCAACAGAATCAGCATTACACTATCAACATTAGCATTAGCATCAGGCAAGGAGGAGGAGGAAAGACGCCGACTAATGCTAATGCCATTCAAAATGAGGCAGTTTAGCTGCTATTTATATGGGTATCAATCGGTGTGGCGTTCTTTCGATTATTGACTGTCGTCTAGCAGCGCAGTTTAATTAATGCGCTGCGAGAAAAGAAGACATAAAATATAAAATAAAAAAGAAAAAAACAGTAAAATAGAAATCTTGGAAAAAGCCACGATTTGAGATTTTAGAGATGACCTCTTTTACGTTTGAAAATTGATAAGAGGCCAAATGGAAGGAAGCGCTGAGCAAATAATTAAGTCGAGCCACGAACGATTTGGTCATGTGAGATTTATGTGAACTTCAGAGAGTACTTCAGCTAACAGCCCGCACACTTGAAATACCATAATGAATACTGCTGATATATGAAATTGTTTGTACATCATAGATATATAGCACATGTGGCCAGAAGGTCAAACTGATGTTGAGAGGTTGAGCTCAAAGTCATTCATCATATGAATATGAAAACGGCGGGGTGCCAGCACAAGCAGTTAAGATTATATGGGATATACTTTGAAACTGGGTGTTGGTGTTATTGCTGTTATTAAATTTAATAAGAAATCATTGAGCTGTGCGATTATATATTTACAATAAACGATATTATTTAAATAATATTCTGAAAATGATTTGAGGTTGCTACGTAACTTAGTTAACTCTGGGAAAAGTTTTCTGGCAACAGATTTCGATTAAAATTCTCTTGGCTGTTTATGATATTTAGCATGTTTACAAGGATTACAATGCAGAAATATTCATATCCTACAATTTACTGAAAATCTTTGCACAAAATTCATTCAGAAACGCTCTAACAGGGAGCTTATTTGGATTGTACGTCTATGCTAAAATCTTATTGAAGTAAGAAGTTTATATAATAAAGAAACAAAGATATAAATCAGCAAAGGGTGGTGTGGAAAACTGCTGACTCTTCTATCTGTACATATTCTTTCTTTCCATTTCTACTTGTATTCTATTCTTTTTCTTCTAGTATTCTATTCTTTGCTTTCTTTATGTTATATCCAGGAAAAGTGCAGCAAAGTGTTCATTCATTTTAGCTTTGTAGATCTGAAGACTTCTGAGATCTCGAGGGTGACTCACACTCACGGACAGACAGACGGACAGACATAGCTATGTCCACTCCCCTTGTCATGCTGTTAAGAATATATATACTTTATATGTTCGGAAATGCTTCCTGCTGTACGTTGTTGGTATAGTAATTTTGTCATGAAGCAAAATTACTATACCATTTTGTGACTTATATAAAGAGGAAGGGATGAGCATTTCCTTACAAAAATATCCTAACTCTATTCGATTTATAATAATGTGTTCTGACCACCCTATTTACTGGCTGTTGAGGGCATGGTCATGTAATAACACTGCATGTCATCATCATCATCTCAGTCTCTGATCATCAGCTATACACATAAACAGTTTTGCCTTCCATCTCCATCTAGCCCTGGGCACTTCCGATAAAATCGCATCAATAGAAATTCAAACTCAGCCCACAAGAGCTTCAGCACCAGAAGCAGCATCATCTTCAGCTCCCCATTTGCCTGGTCTTGGCCATTTTCCGGGGAAGCGCGATGATAACAAAACTGGCTACAAAAACATTTTAGAGCAGAAATGTCTGACATTATGCCGGCAACGACAACGACAGCGGCAATGGCAACAATTTCCAGCGAAATGAAATCGAACGGCATTGATTGCATGCCAATGTGGCTCCAAAGTTCTTGAACAACACCGACACCTGCGAGTCGCACTAGAGCAGACCAAGACGCAGACTCAGGCCAAGACGCTGGCCCGAGCCCAAACCAGTGTCCATTTATAGAGTAGCAAGACGATCAACAGACGATCAACTTGGTTACTTTCAAGGCAATGACGCAAAACACGCAATGTTGTGCTCCAACTTGGACTCCAAGTCCAAGTATAAGTCTGATCTTCTGTCTCCGTCTCCTACTTTGTTGGCTTTCTCTGGCTACGTTGCGTTAATTATTATGAGCAGAGGAAGTGGAGACGACGAAGCTGGCACTGGCAGCGACTAATTGCACTCGGGGTGCTGCCGGTGCCTGCTTAATTTGTAGAACCTGCTGTCAGCTAGACATAGCACTTGATACGTATTGTGTTCTTTTCCTCCGCGTCCCCCTTCCTCCACCTTTTCATTGTCAATGCGTTTAACTCAAATGTTTTATTTTCGCTTTTTTTTGCAGAGAAATGCAGCAGCTGGAATTCGAACTCTGAGCCATCGATCGGAAAACTCTCAATTACAATAAAATGCACACTCGCCACAATTGGGATACGGAAAGGGTTGGCGTGGCGCATCTAGCTGGGGCGTTGAGTCCACTTTGCATAACCGATGCCAATCATGAGATTCTGCGACCCAAGCCAAGAAGGTAAGCATTAAATTTACAATGTTGTCAATTGCACTTGTTTCTGGCTTTAAAGAAAGTAACTTGAGTCATGGTGATATTCGTATGTTCTGTCTTATATCTGAAAAATCTTAATATTAATCTAAAAAATCTATAATCTAAAAAATTTAAAATATTAAAAATTAAAATGGGATAAATTTTGTGATTAAATGCAAATATTAAAATACTTGTTAAAAAGTTAAAAAGCGGTGATACAAGCTGGAGTTAAACGAAATCCTCAAAAGTATGCTATGATATTTTGTAAGCTTGGATATTGCTCGAAGCGCCATCTATTGATTCTCAAGTTAAGTTGTGTGGTTTGCTTACCATCTTAGTTCCACAAACAACCGCAATGAGCGCTAACATTGCGAAATAATAGAAATGCTTGAGGATAAATAAAATTAACATTTATTTGATACTTTTTATTGTCTGAGTCGAATTTCTCATTTAAACCATTTGGAAGTGTATTTATCATAGTTCTTATATAATATGGTCTTCTTTTTTGGTATATCAAAATAATATTCTTTCTGCCAAGATCTTACGAACTTTAGAAACAAAATCTACAAATGAAGAGTCTTCGGCTCTTCTGACCGGATGATCGGTCTTTGGTTGGGAAGGTGTCTCTTGAGCGCTTCGTTGATTGGTTGTCTCTTGAGGGGTTATCAGCATTCCCTCTTTTGATGCCATTCTTAGCTCAGATTTCAATTAGAATTTCTTGGCTTCACAGAGATCACCCCTTTCTGACGCTGACCTCTGATATTTAGGGCTGCCTAGTATTGAGCTTTAGCCCTCCTAAGAAGCTCAGTTTTGTATACATACATATATAAGAAAGCGATTATTTTTCGGAAAAGCTTAAGAGCTGCTTACATCTCCATTAGAAATCCGGGAAAACTAACTATGCAAGTAGGCATTATCACAAATATTGCACCTGGCTGTGGCTTTCTAACTAACAATTGAAATGTTTGCAGTCAGATCACTTAACCCCTAGCATAACAATGGTAGCACAACGGTTTTATTTTGGTCTTGGTCATCACTTGCATGCATAATTGTGCACAAAAGCGTGAAAAGAGAAGAAGATGAAGTCCAATAGCAAACGGACAATCAACTTTTGTTTCTTCTGTTGGTTCTGAGCCAGAGACGTCGGCCAACTTCTTTTCGGAAGTACAGACAGAGACACGTGTATAAAAAGAGAATAGCGGATGCCAGACGATTTTAGGAAATAATACATTGTGTTGTTTGTTTGCTTGTTAAATCTCGGACCAGATGGAATGGGCACGAAGCGTCTAGGTTAGTGTTTTCGCATTGTGAAGCCGGTCAAGGTTGTTTTTGGAAATATTAATGTCAGACGATGTCAGAGAGTCTTGTTGCCTGAGAAGCTTAGTCCGGATGTGTCTATGTATGTGCTTTACGACTGCGGTAGATCATGATCATTATACTTGTAGTCATAAAGTAAGTAAAGCCGAATATTAAATGGGGGCCAAGAGACCAAGCAGTCAGACAAGACTAATTCAATTAAAACTAGAGCTTAAGTTTTGGCAGCAGATGGAGGTTTCATTTCGGTTGCCCCTCATTCAGGCAGAGTTCAGGCTCGATTTCTCAATCAAACAATGCGCCATAACAATTGCAAGATTGTAATCTATGCCGCCCCAGGAAACCGAAATATGACTGGCATTTTGGAAACTTTTTGCATTTTGGACAAACAATTAAGGCAACTTTGAAATGCGAATAACAAATAACAAACAACAAACAAATAAATAACAACAGCAACAATAACGAATGACAGTTAAAATTCACACAAACGAAAGTGAAAATGGCAAAATGTGAATAATTAGCTGAAAGCAGCAACATCATCTACAACAACAATAGAAATAATAATAATAGATGCATACACTGCAAACGAACTGAAATAGGAAAAATTTACGAAAAATTCGCCACAATTGCAAACGAAAACAATAACAACAACAGCAGCAGCAGCAGCAGCAGGTTGCAGACAACAATTTGTTGGTGTTGTTGTTGTTTCTTGTAGCGGCCAATGACAATGGCCATGGACAATCTGATGGGAGCGCAGGGGGAGTGAGCAATATGTATCTGAGCAGGTCGGTCTGAGGGCAATAAACCCAACTAAAATAAAAAAAATAAGCTAAGCCCATCATCGCAGTCGCACTCGTTACATTTTTCCCCTATAGCATCTTCAGAGCTGTAATTTTTGAACGCAGCAGCAGCAGCAGCAGCATTAAAAATGCGACGACGTGCGGCAAAAGGCAAGTGAAAATGTTGTTACCTTTTTACCTTGCCCGTGCCCGTGCAAGCCTCGACTTTCTATCACACAATCATACACCAACAACAACAACAAAAACAATAACAACAGCAGCGTTATAAAAGCCAAACCAGACATGCTACACATAAACACAAGCATCTGTACTTACATAGCCACCAAATATATCTGTGAGATACTTTTTAGGGTTTGTCAAAATACTCTACTCGCATTTATTCGTACACTTACACTTAAGAAGAATTGCTTGGCATAAAAAAAAACAACAAAGAAAATCTATTTATAGCCAGTCGAAGCATATATACTCTTGCATGCCACGATGTGAATGGAGAGTCGAACAAAAAATCTTTTGTTGCGGTTAGATTCTTGTCTCCCAGACGGCTATTCAGTCCATGGCAAATCTTCTAATATTAAGTTTGTGACGAAAGGAACAATAAGCAACACTTTGCGATCTCCTTATAAGAATCTGAATCTGCTTTTCTTTTATGTATCAAAGCTGCAAATAAAGTTAAGTATGTCAATATCATCGTTGAAATGCATCATGAAATGAGATGTGAGATACAGAATATATTAAGTAACACATAGTATTTGCTCTTACTCAGATGATTTGGTTTGATTTGATTACAATTTGGCTCACTTAAGAGCCCCTTTTACAAGTCTGTCAAAATCATGGTGAAACCCATGCAAAGTTTCCTGCATTAACTTGGCGATTCTTAAAGAATCCTTCATAATAGATTCAGAAAATTAAATATCAGACTACAGTTTTGATGGTTTCATTCTCTAAGTATCCCACATAATACACCAAGTTACATGCCAGACTAAGAGTGTGTTACAATTTTGATCCCTAAAAAGCATCTTTGGAAACGTCAACTATAAATGTGTCAAAATCTTGGCAAAATTTGTATGTAAAGTTTGTATATATTGAGGTATAATTGAGGAAAGAGCTTAAAATTTGTATACATATGTACCTCATAATTAAAGTGGGGGAGACGTAGGGTCAATTTTTAAAGCAAATATAAATCAATGAAACTTTATCAAGTCAGCTAAACATTCATGAGCTAAGTATTTTTGTCGTCTTTAGCTTTGCAATTCGTTGTTGTTCTGCAGATATGCCTTCTTTTGATATTGATAATTATTATACCCTCTGCTAGGGTATAGATATAATAGCAAATACAAGGCGTGAAAGTGTGGGAGAGCAGCTACCACAGATATCTGTCAGCTGTTGCCCATTAGTCGTTGCCGCTGCCGCTGCCCAAGGGACATGCTGTTGATAGATCTGGATAGGCAGCCGTCGCTCGCCTCGACTAATTAAGTCGTTGAATCTCACATCAACATCAAGCAAGCATCGTGCCTGAGCTTCAGTTTGAGCGAAGTGTTTGGCCCAGCGGAAGCAAAGACAGACTCCCAGTCAGTCACCCATTCGGCTCCATTCAACGTATGGCGCTGGAGATGCGATGCGGCTTTATGTTAATGGCCAAAATGCGGAAATCTCGTTGACGCCTCATAGTCGCAGCATATTAATCGTTATGTGCATATCTGAGACTTATTCAAGTGGCATGAGATATCATGACAAGTTGGAAATTTGTACAAATTCATATTTCATAACATTCAGGTGATAAAAAGGGTAATGCTGGGGCATAATGGAGGCTCCTTGTTGGTACAAATGCAAAAGCTTATTGAATAGAGAAAATATATGAATGGAGTAAAACTCATATATGGTATGTACTAGAAACTTATGCGGTAATTGCATTTCTTTGCTTACACAAATCATTAACATTTTCGAAATCTAGAGATTTTATCTAAAGTTTTTTTGCCTTCCCAAGATGGAAAACATATGACTCAGCTGAATACATTTCGACTTAAGCAATTGATGTCAATCAAATGCTGAAGCATTTTTCCTTCAGAAAAAGCTTACTTATATACACTATCATTAAGCCAAAGAAAATGCGGAATTTGTCATGTGTAATTCGTATATAGTCTGACAGAGGGTATTATAATTTAGACATGATATTTGTAAAGCATAGCATTTCCGAGTGTATATACATATATGTACCTTATATAAAGCGGAGTTTAAATATCTTTACTATATATATGTAAATTAAACAACCTGTGCATCTGAAAAGGTTCAACCTGAAGCGCATAGCAATTTCTCTCAAGAGAGTATCCCTAGGAAACTATAATAAAGACAGCAAAAGTATTCTAGATCATATTTTGAATGTAACACAACATACACATTCTATATGGATAGATGGCACCATGCTACCACCACAAATAGTTCCATTAATGGCATTCGACCTGTTTTCAATTCTACCCATGCATTCCCATGATTTTGATCTTCCTTTGTTTTGAAAGTATGGCAAATACTGTGGGTTAGTACGTTTCTATTATGTATTTGCTATTTCTACTTTAATTTCCCTTTCCAATCATATTTTAACGATGCTTTGCCAAACACACAAATTAATAGCCCGAACATTCAAAATAACACAAAGCATTGATTCTAATGATCTAATCTAATGATCTACAAACTCAAGCCAAGACCGAAAACAATTTCCTGTCTAACTGTCAAGACAAGAAAAACGAAAGTTCCTATTGAGTTAATGCTGCTGCTGCACAAGCTCATTAGTTGCTCAACTGAAGTCACAAAGCAACAGAGACATAAAACACAAATAATATATATACGTACATATATATATATATACAAACATACTTATATGAATTGCTTAGATATTAGTGCAGCGAAAAGGGCCGGGCAAAGCTATTAGCTTTATGTTTCGCTTCTTCTGCAGTTGCCGCAGTTGCCGCAGTTGACCAGTTTTTTTCCACATTTTTGGCCGAGTTGTTTTATAAACACGCAAATATTACATTAGACTCTTTAACCATACCTTTGCGTTTTGTTTTTGTTTTTTGTTTTTTTTTTTTTTTTTGGTTGTCTTATTTTTAGGTCTGTTTTGTGCATTTTGAAGTCTAATGGGTGTAAGCATATTTATAGCCAGTCATTACTTTTCCGTAAATTAAACTTTATAATGCGAAAATTGTTTCGAGTATAATTTTTTTTTATTATTTTCGTTAATAATTAAGTAAGTTAAATAGCTCAGAAACCCAGTAATGAAGAAAGTCATTGTATAATCGGAAAGAAAGAAAAGGTGGATAAATACATGAAAATGCAGCTGTTAGCTTTTCCGCATTACGTAGGCGGCTTATTTCTTTTTCTGACTTTGCAGCCTCTGACTGGCAGTTCAGTTCAATGAAATGGCCCCATCCCAACCCCAACCCTTGGTTTGGTCAGAAAATGTGGCTTTCTAATTGCGTTCGCTTCGTTTGTGGTTTGTGGCTAGGATATGAGTTTTGGGCTCCATTCTTCATTAAACAATAGAAGCTTCTGCCCGAAATCAAGAAACATATGTACTTATAGAAGAAGTCGACAAACCTAATCCTAACCTCAAGAAACCGTTACATCAACACAAGCTCTTATTAATCATTAGAAGCAGGTTACGCTTAACAATTTATGTGCTCCATACATGAAATGTATACCTACACACATACACACATATTTATGCATGTACCTACGAGTTTGTACGTGTGTATCTCACAGATGTATCTGAGAAGCCTACGCGTGCCTGCGCATGCTCAGAACACAACACATGCGGTCGTCTTGGGCCCTAAGCCTGGGTCTTGATATTGAGCCAAGGCGCGGAAGGAAGCTAGCAAAACGATCTGATAAGTGTCAAGATTGTATAACCTTCGCAGTACTCTGGCTTTGGCTCTGGCTCGGTCCCTCAACCTGTTGTACATATAATTAAAATCGCAGCAAATACGCCAGCTAGAGATGCGACAGCTTCTCGTTGAGTCACGATATGTTAGATGGTAATGATGAATATGGTTTGGATAGGGAGCTTGGAATAGAATAGAAGAAAAGTTAAGAGTTTAGAGTTTAGTTTAGAGTTTAGAAAGAGTTGGAAAATCTGATGTAAAGACATTATATAACATGTGAGATAATCATGAATATTATATTATAGCTTTTTTTTGATCACTTCTTAAAATCACGACTTGTGAGTGCAACAGCACGGTTTACCAAGTAAACCGTAAAAACCTGCTCACTCACAGTATGGTCCAACTCTAAGTGACTTTTCCGGCTGCCCTGGAGATGGAGAGTAGTGAGTACATCCAAACCTGCCGCTGTCGGTGGATGCCTATTGCTTACAGCCTACGGGCTGATGTCTCTGCTCGCTTCTCGCCGCTGGTTGCTGGCTGTTACAATTGTTGGGCCATTGTTTTGGTCACACAGCCACAGCTGAGAAACTTGGGAGCTCGAGCTCAAGTCTGGCAGCAGAATTTGAAACAGAAATTACCCAAGCCAAAGACCTGCCAGTGTGTATGTGAGTGTATGCAAGGTGGCTCAAAGGCCCAAAACTCGCTGTGAAAATGAGGAAAAACCGCGTAGACAATGACTCGGCAAAGGCAAAGGCAAAGGCAGTAGTATCACCGCATCGCACCGGCTGCGACGTCGACTGAGGCAGCAGCGGTGGCTTAGCGGTGACTTTGAACCGCCGACTGGCGGTTGGCAAGCTTCAGTCGAGCTTGATGTGCGAGCGCGAGCGGTAATAGAGACTCCGATTCCGATTACGAGTTATACATACCGGGACACGGATTCGTCCCCAGCTTTGGTCACGCTTCAGTGCGCCCGAGAGAAGCGACAGCAATGAAAATTTATAATTTGCATAATTGTTGTTATTATTTGTGGTTTTAAATTGTGTGTACGAGTATTAAAAAATTAAAAACGAGTCGCAATTTCTGCGCAAAGTGAAATGAAACCAAAACCAAAGTCGAGCGGCGGCATCGAGATCAAGAACCGATCATAACTATAATTAAGCCCACAGCTTTAGCTATGTACTGCACCAAAGATTGCTCCTGCAGCCTATGCCGCGAGCTCCGCGCCTACAAGCTGAGCGCCAAGAAATCGAAATCTTCTGCCCCTCCCAGCAAGCCAATTTCGACTCCACCCAGTTCCCTGCTGGGTCGGATGCTCAATGACAATTTCATATTGCGCCGCCGCGGCATTTCGCTGAAGAACTTTCAGCCGCAATCGCTGCGGAACAGTGAAATGTGTCAACAGTTGCCAGTGCCACGCCCACCACAGACGCCTTCGCCCACACCCATCGAGGAGCTGCCGGATTGGGCAACCACACAGGGCAGGCGCGAAAAAGATAGGGACGGTCGTGACAGAGAGAAGGAGAAGGCGGCTAAGCCCAATCACAAGGTGGTCATCTATTTCGGGGACTCGATGAGCCGAACTCAGGCCCAGCTCCAGCCACTGCCACTGCCTCAACAGCAAAGTGATCTGCACTCGCAGCTGCTGCAAGAGATGTCCCAGAAACTAAAAGCCAATGATAAAGTTGGCCAGCAGGTGGAGGTGGTGGAGGCGGTGGGTGCGGTGCAGGCGGAACCGGAGGCTAAGGCTGACGCTGATGATGATGATGATGAACTGCCGCCCTACATTGAGAGCGTGCAGAATGGCGTAATTAATATCAAAATTGAAGGCAATTACCGGCAGGCCAAAGCTCTAGTGGAAACGGTGGCGAAGCCAACTTTAGCAGTTGTTGGACCAGCGAAACCCGATGCTGCTCCCACTGCTGCTATCGCAGCTGCAAATGGTAATAATGATGATGACGACGATGACGATGATGAGAGCGACCCTGGCCACGACGCAGAGACGGAGACTGCCAGCCAATCGGATTCGTGCGATTGGAGCTACGTTCAGGAGTGGCGGCGAGCAGCTAGACGGTAGTGAAAACATATTTCAAATGATTCGCCACTTTGTTTTTTTCTTCCTCGACTTTTTCTATTTTTGCATCAATTGTTGAGGGCAGGCCCTCATTCTAGAGATTTGAGAAAGTTGAGGCAGGAATTGGAATTTGAATTGTGGCAAATGAAGAGAAAAATTGGTTTATTCAGATCCCTTTCATTTCGACAAAGTCAGATGGGATTGCAGTAAATATGATCTCATTTTAATTATAGATTGGACTTGGGAATTGGACTTGATGTTATGTAAACAGTACGTAATCAGAATGGGAACCTAATTAGGTATCTTCTGACATGTTTATATACTCTGCTTTCAAAGGGCAACATGAGCATGTAGATATATGATTTAGCTTAGTTTTTGATTGAAAAATTTTGAAATTTTGAAACTTGATCTGCATTTTACCAAATCTTTATACTAAATATGCTGACTCTAGATCTTATATATAGTCTGATGTTTAGGTCTTCAAGCGGACAGACAGATGGGGATGGTTTGAGCGATTTGGTTGCTGATTCTGATCAAGTATGTGTATACTTTATAGGGTGGGAAACGCCTTTTTGCCCTGTTATATACATATAACTAGACGCATCCCGCATCATAGACAGCGTATCTCCCTATCCAGCATTTAGAGAACACTTCTAATATAAATTTGTAGATTAAGATTAACCAGACCATAAAAATAGCAATAATTACTTTGATTTCTATCTACATTATACCCTTACAGAGGGTTATATAATTTTGTCAAAATATTTGCTACTCATAGAAGAAAGCATGTCAAACCAATGCATATCAGCTTTTCTGGTTTTCGAGCATTCTATTTTAACCTTGTTATATGGCAATTTCGTCAAGATTGGTCCACTATTTCATATAGCTATTTTATAACCGACCCATTCAGATTGGACACTTGTTTTCAGGGTCTGCACGATATTTTCGACGATTTCTTGCCAAGATTAACAACTCACTAAGGTTTGGTAGAGCAGCATTCTCGATCTATTCCGATTCTCGGCTCGCCTGAGCGAACCTCTGGTTTTCCTCTTGCTGTAGTAAACGTTTCTGCAAGGGTATGTTGGCGTTCGGCTACTCGAACTTAGCCATCCTTTTTATTGTTTTATATATGGCATTTGTTTTAATTCCAAAACTAGCTAGTCAGCTCATTATGTTAATGATCATTTTTAAGCAGAGATTATATAGATTTACTTCGATATATCGATAACATTTACGAGTATTTATTTTATGGGATGCTTGCCAACAATGTGCAACTTGGCTTCTCATACATTTATCAGTTGTATAAAATTTGAAAAACCATACAAAGCATTTTCATCCATATCGAAACCTCACTCAACATCGAGTTTACAAGGTTCTTTTACAAAAACTCTGTAATTTGTGCTTAGGTTTTGTGGATGAGTCTCTGTGATGAGTAAAATTTTCAAAGTACATTTAAGTATAATATTTCTATAGCAATCCAAAACAAATTGACAAGATTTTCACTTACTTGCCAGTTGCCTTATCTATTTTGAGAAAATTTGACAAAACAAAACAAGACAAATATATTGCAAAATTTGTGCATTTGTCTATTATATTTATCCTTTACGAAGGGTTCTGAAATCAATGCGTTCTTCCTTGTTTTCAATTATATTGGCATGACAATAAGCACACCAAGAAATTCTTTTATTATTTTCATGTAATTAAAATGAAAGCGAAAACAAAATACAAATTGAAAACACCGTTATGTTGTACATATTCAACATTTTTGTGATCAAATATTATAAAAAGATAATTATATTAATAATTATTTATGCTATATGAATTGGGCTACAATTACCCTCATGTAAACTCAGTGGCAAGCTTAGAAAGTAAAAAGTTTCTCCAGTTTTCGTAGGCATAACTAAAATACTTTATTGTCATTGGGAACATCATCATACCGTTGTAATTTCAAAGCTAAGAAATTGCGTGTGAGCACGAAGACCTTGAAGAACCTAAACCACAGCATTTTATTTATTTAATTCATTTCAAATATATTTCACATATTTAAGACAAGAGGGCAGTGGTCGAAAACTAAAGGCCATTTAATGAGAGCATCAACAATCATCAAACAAAGGCGAAACTTAGAGACACAAAATGTTATTTAGCATTTCACATTGTTTACCACATTATATTGTCCACTTGTTTCCCCAAACTGAACAATGACTGTTCCTAAATAAAACTTTACAATAATCTGGGTCAAATGAAAAGCTAAAGAACGGTCCACACTTTATGTCACATCTTGGACTTTGCATAAAATCATAAACATAATTAAATCAAGAGTCTGAACTCAGTTCTTTGCGGCATGCGAATGAGGAGAAGTAACTGCCACTTAATATTTGTTTGGCCAAGCCCAGTTAGATGATGATAATGATGATGTTGGCGGCGACGACAGCTTAAATGTTGGTTACAACGAAGCAACTCAGCTAACCCGCTTTCATAAACAAAAGGAAATGCAAATTTGCCATATCGAATATTATGTACTCTTACGTCATATGTGTAAATAGCCTATAGCCTATATAGATAAGGCTTTAGAGACTTGTTTGGGAAATACATATAGTTAGTTCAGTCAAGAAAACAAACAAGAAAATGTTTGATATAAATTCAAAGTTTTGCAATCATTTTACTATTTTAAAGATGGATATCAAACCTTCAGATGACAGTTTTCATTTATGAATAGAGTCAAGGGCGTAGCCAGCTTTGTCCAAATTTATAGAGAATTTATACTGAAAGTCGTGTTGTAGGGGGTGGGCCAGGAGTGGGGCCAAACACCCCCGCTGGCTACACCCTTGGAAAACATGAAAGGAAGGCTTGCTTTGACTTTGCTAGTATATAGCTTATATGTATAAAATATAGAAGCCAAATTGAAATCAAATTCGGATAAATACTTTTGCCAAATGTATTTCGAGAACAAAGAAAAGTGTTTTTCGTACGGCGTGTTCATTAAGAAAATTTCAGTTTTACGGTTCATAAAAAATACACAAGAATGTGCTAAAATCAAAATCAAATAAAATCTGTACGCTAATAAAAAATTATTTAAAAAATCCGGAATTAAGTTCAAAATCAGGCATATTCATTAACAGAAGCACTAGAAGCTGGATTTTCCTTAAATCGTGAACTGGTTTGTTTGACAAATGTTTGGGATCATTTTGGATTATTTTGGTTTAATGCATTTAAATATTTTGCGTATATGAAAGCCATATGGTTTGATATAAAAGATACCAGCTCTAGCTCTTTAGACATCTGAGATCTCAAGTCTAACATCCACAGTGGACATAAAGATATATATATATACAAATGTATATTCTTTATATAGTTGACAGTCCTTCCCCCTACTCTCTGCACTTTGCCAACTTCATGTCAAACTTAATGTACATCTTTCTGAGTGGTATCAAAATCGTACCCCTATTGTAAAATGAACACCTAGACTTGGCGACGTCGACTACGACTACATCGTTGGATCGTGCCTCTTCTTTTAATTAGGTAGCTCTGGCCCTGCCCAAGCTTGGCTTCAACTCCCAGAAGAAGATTGGCAAGACTGTGTGAAAGATTAGCGGTAATATGACAAATGTCGCAGCAGCATCAGCAGCCGCCGCTGTTGCTGTTGACCGTTAGGCGGAGCTTTGTTTGTTTTTTTGGGTGACATTTTTAAAGTGTCGGTGAATAAGTTGCATAATTTATGGGCCAGCGGTTAGAATATAGGACAGCTTTTGGCAGAAATCTGAATCTTTTATTGAAATAATACAAGGCCAAAACTTTTGAAACTTGTTTTTGTGTCATAAGAAAGATCGAATTATTTTTTCTCCCAATCGTTTTTAAGCAAAAACAACATCGATAATTAGGTTGAAATTTCATGTTGAATAATTTATCAGTGGTTGACCTCAGCTTAAAAGAATTGAACGAAAACTTACGAGATATTTCAAATATCTTGAGGTAATTGAAAATAAGTTTGAAGTCGAAATAGGATCGACTGCGTAAATTTCTTTTACAATTTTTGTGGTTTTGGCCAAAGAAAATTCTATATTGAATGCAATTATTATGTGAGTTTTCTTTTTGGAATATCATTGGGATGTGAGGCTCCCCTTCTAATCTGATATGAAAGCTTATCAAAGAATTAGTACACAGGTTGCCCGACCCAGAATCTTTACTGTGAAAAGCCGTGCACATAAGGTCCCTAGATAAGGCTCTACACCTAACAAAATGTGCTCAACATTTTGTCTGATTTCCGACCACAACTTACCCAAACGATTCCTTTCTCTTTGACTATACACAGGCCCACGGGTAACTTACCGCCAAACTTTGGAGGACAACAACCACCCACACAGATGACGGGCCTGCCACCGGTTCCGCCACAACTACAGCCACAAGGACAGCAAAGTCTACAGCCTGGAGGTGGAGCAGGACATGGAGGTGTTGGTAACGGACTAGCCGTAGCCATGGCCATAGCAACACCGGCCCCTCGCATATTTAAGGAGTTGGCCCAGATACCCAACAAGGGAGTTGCCGGCTGCAAGCCAACCGCCAATGCATTGACCAGTCCAGGTTTGTCGCAGTCATCGGCGTCCAAGGCTCTTGTACCGCAGAGAGCGGTCGCCGGACCCGCCCGATTAACAGTCCAGAGCACTCCGGTGAAGTCGCAGACACCGCAGCTGAGTGGCAGTTTGAGTCAAAGCTCACCCAATAGTCGCCCACCCACGCTGGGCATTCCAACAAGCTCATCGACATCCTGTCAAGGACAGGCGCCTCCGCGAACGCATCAGCACGATCAATTTAGAGCGCTGCAGCGGGTTCAGGAGTGTCACAGTTCATCGGACGAAAACCGAAGTTCAGGGCATGCCAGCATGTCGGATACCGGTGGGCACAGCTCCTCGCCAGCGGGCGGAATGACGCTGGGACCTTTGCCGGAAGATCGTCTAGCTGCCGGTGTGACTAATCGAAGTACTCGCTCCAGACGCCATCGCGGTATAATGCCCGCCGGCAAGGCACCCTGGTCTGGCACAGGACTGGAGGACATCAAGTTGGCCATGCTTACCCTCCGCTCCCAGACGAGCAGCAGCACCTACAGCAGCCTGAGTGCTGGTTCAGAGAGCTCGGAGCCAGCGAGACGTCTGGGACGCTACTCTTCCTTGGAGACTGTTATCACCAGCACCAGTGCGGATGAGTTTGTGTGGGTGGACTCGCATAACCGGCTGGTGGAGTTGCAGCATCCGCCTTGGAGCCAGCAGTGCATCATGCGCGTGCTCCGCTACGGACGCTGCAAGCAGCAGGATCAACTGGCCGTGGAGGTCATCTCCCGACTGGGCTATCTCCTTCAGCGAGCGCTGGTGAGAATTGCCCGCGAAATTCAGAGATTTTCAGCCGGTCTAGGTCTCTGCTCCAAGCACGAAGTGGCCGGCGCCTTTAAGGTGGTTTTGTGCTCCACCTTGGCTGACTCCTGCACCAAGGCTTGCCTCCGTGCGGCTGCCATGTTCGCTGTTCCTGGAGAGAGTGCACTGAAGCAGAGCAAGTCTGCTCGTGCCGGACTCCAGCTATCCGTCGGCCGCTTCTATCGCTGGATGACGGATGCTCGGCTGGGCAAGTTTATTCACGAATATGCTGCCGTTTACTTGTGTGCCGGCATAGAAAATCTGCTCGAAGAGATCATGCTGCAGTGCAACAATGGTAATGGTACCTCAGCAGCCGCCTTGGACCAGAGTATAGCCAGCTCGGGCGACGTTTGGGGACTTTTGCAGCCTTTTGCCCACCTGAATGCAGGTCGTGTTGCATCGGGGGCTTTGACCATGCCTAGATGGGCCAGTGCTTCATCGATGGCAACATGCGTGGGTAGCATTCGGGAACTCAAGGAGAAGGCTCTTCGTGCTCAGCAGGAATTTCAGCTGGCCGCCACATTGTCGAATGCAGCTCTGACAGCACTCTTTTACTTCATGCGCTGCTCCCAGCTGGAGCACACGGAGCTGCTGGCTGCTCAGACCACGGGTTCTGCTTCAGCCCAAAGCTCGTCGGCAGGCCATGTCCCAGCAGCGCCCAACAACGCCACACATAACGTACAGGAACTGTGCTATGAGCGTGCTTATGTGGTGCTGCCTCCGCTGTCTGAGTGGCTGCGGGTGGCAGCGGCCCATGCCGAGCACCGTTCGGCTTGGATGATTGACAAGGATGATGTGATGCAGGCCGCCCGTCTCCTTCTGCCGGGCGTCGACTGCCCCATTCGTCCGGTGGCCCATGACGAGGAGCTGCCGACGAAGAAGATGCATTTCAACACGTCCAGCGGCAATTCGGGCACCGGAACGGGAAGTAGCTCTCCAGCAGTGAGCAGTATTGGCATTGGCGAGGACACCTCGGAGCTGGGCAGACGCGCCACCATTGGTGTGGCCTTTAAGGTAAGATAGAAACGGGTACAAAAGACGTTTGAAATTAAATTTCCTAGCCTTCCAGCTTTTGCTTACGGGTCGCGCCGAGCTGTTGGCCCAAGCCGCTCAGCTCTTGCCTCCGACCACGCGATATGACACCCAGAATAGCGCTGGTCTGACAGCCCTGATGATAGCTAGCATTCGAAATGATGAGGTGGCTTTGCACGCTCTGCTTGATGCAGGCTGCGATCCGAATGTGGAGGTGCCGCCTGCTGCGAGTTCTGGCTATCCAGCCATACAGCCGGATACACAGCACTGGACAGCGCTGAGTTTTGCCGCCAGCCGAGCCAACTATGTAGCCCTGCGGATTCTTCTGGAGCGTGGTGGGAAAGTGGAAGGCGGAGCTCGCACCAGCGAGGAGAAATGTACCCTAACGCCACTGCAGCTGGCCGCTGGAACGGGCAATGTGGAAATCGTTGCCCTGCTGCTGGCACATGGGGCCAATGCCTTCCTTTCCACACAACAGAAGGATTCGTTGTGCTTTGCGGGCTCTGCGCAGAAGGGTTGCTTCTGTGCCATATCCGTGGCCGCTGCGCATGGCCATCGTTCGTGTCTACGTAAGCTGTTAACCCATCCCGTATCACCAGGAACACGGGATGTACTCTCGCTGGAGGAGATGCTAGCCGAAGGCGATATGGGTGGCATGCGTGGAGGTGGAGCGGGAGCAGGTCCTGCCAATGGAGCTGTTGAAGATTTGCTGCCACTATTGAATAAGACACAAATCAAGCGACTGCAAGAGGCCATGTACCACAGTGCCGAGAACAATCATCTGGGTAAGTGTGTTCACTGAAAGAGAATGGTGGATTATTCCTTATTCTTGAACCTCTTCTCTCGGTCAGACATTACCATTGAGCTGCGTAAGCTTGGGGTTCCCTGGACGCTGCATTGCTGGATGCATGCCCTGTCGGCGGCTCATGACCTGCGACTGGATGCTGTCATTGATCAGCTGCTGCAGGATTTTCTGCAGGTGTGTCCCGATGACTACAGTGCCCAGTTTGTCAGCGAGTGTCTGCCGCTGCTGTTCAACATCTTCCGCAACAAAAATGAGGGCACCACTCTACTCTTGGCGGACATCTTTGCCACCTGCTTCGGCTGGGAGGCTCTGCAGCCACTGAAGGAGCAGCCGCAAGTTCAGCCCGTCCAAGGCTCTCGCATCGATCCAAAGTTTGTGAACAATCCGGAGCTGAGCGACGTTACTTTTCGGTAAAATTTGTGGCTTCCTTTTCCAACTTCTGTAATAAACATTGATTTATTCATTGCTCCGCCAGCGTCGAGGGCAAAATCTTCTATGGCCACAAAATCGTCTTGGTCACTGCCTCACCCCGCTTCCAAAGCATGCTTAGCTCCAAGCTGAGCGATGCCAACACCACTCCCACTGTTCAGATCAACGATATACGCTATCATATCTTCCAGCTGGTCATGCAATATCTGTACAGCGGTGGATGCAGCTCCTTGGATATCACCGTATCGCATGGCGATGTCCTGGAACTGATGGCTGCAGCCAGTTTCTTTCAGCTAGAGGGCCTGTTGCGATACACAGAGGCTCGCTGCTCCGAAATGGTGGACGTCGATAATGTGGTGGCCATGTATATACATGCCAAGGTGAGTAAGGACAACCAATTCACTCGCCAGTTTGTTCATCTTTGCTCTTGAACAGGTTTACAATGCCAACCACTTGCTGGAGTACTGCCAATGCTTCCTGCTGCAAAATATGGTCGCTCTGCTCACCTACGATGATTCCGTGAAGCGTCTGTTGTTCGCCAAGAAGATACCAAATCATGATGTCCTCGCTGGCTTGCTCCACACATTGCAGCAGCGTCTCAAGACCCGCAAACCCAATTCCGGTGCCGGAGGCATGGTCAACTCCTTCCGCTCGCCGCCGGCTACGGCTGTCAAGAAGTAGATGTAGATTCACCATTCACCTTCCTCCGACTTGAGTTGGTGTCGTATTTATTGCATTGTTTTTTTCTTAATTGTTTGAATGTATGTATTATAACGCCTTCCCCCTAGACTGTGTAATACCCCCCGTCCTATCCCCCTCCCCTATGCCTACAATTACCAAATTCCTGACTATTATAGATTTATTTGTATTTTCAAATTGTTCAGCGCACTGTTAACTTATACGAAAACGAGGATCGATGACATCCTTTAGCTATTATCTTGTAGTTGAAATTGTTTCTGCATTAAATGAAGAAAAACAAAGCGTAATTCTGCTTCCTGGGGGGGATTGTGATGGCATTCATTTGCCGTGAAGGCAGATAAGAGTAAGCCTAAACTGGATCCTTTGGATAATTATTCAATATTGGATAATTGTCAATGGCAGACTTTACTTTAATTACTTTAACAAAGTATTTTGTAAATGTATAATCCTATCGACATCGCCATGTATATCCTGATGTATAAAAAAGCGATTTTAGACGTTCCTTCATAGATCTGGTATTCGGTATTCCATTATTTTGATTTTTAACTAAACTCATGGAGTTCTTAATACGAATTCCGCTAATTCCCTAAAATCTAAAAAATCTATAGGAGGCGCCTTTTGTTTAATAAACTATTTGGCTTCATGTGAACATGATTTTAAGCAAAGGAGTTTGCTTACAAACGTGCTAAGGATTGCCTCTACAACTCCTGGTCGTACAACATATTAAATCTAGACCTAATCGAACTCGCCAGCTCAGTTAGTTCTAAATCGATCGGTTGCTCAGCAGAGACGACAACAGTATATCGCAGAGGCCTTTACATTGAGAAATCAAATACATCAAGGGATCAATTAGGAACAATTCGACCGACTTCGCATGGTGTTCCAGAATTCCCCGGGTTCCTCTAATACCAACGGATTTGCCATTCCAATTTAAGCACCTACCGGTAAACCTGTCTGTTGCAATAACTATTAATAACTCACAACAAACATGCCAAGTTGCAGCTGACGCGGGTCGCTGGCAATACTATATATTCCGTAAGCTATGGTCCAGAAGTCCACGTTCTATAAGAACTCGTTTCACCGTGAGCATGTTCGGGGCAGTGCTTTAAGTTTGACACACTCGTAGATATATCTAGTCAGAGTTTGCAATGAAAACGCTCAAACTTCTACGAATCATTGATTATTTATATTTTCTGTAAATTTTATATGCATGTTTTATACCCATAAAACATTTGGAAGAATTCATTTGATTGATAGTAAAAAACCGCACAAAAATCCGTTGCATAGGGACCGATAGACAGGTGTGGGAAGCGACTTTGTTTTCTACTATATATACATTTTTTTTAACAATATGTAAGACATATATAAGATCCTATCTAAAGTACATTCAAAAATACTTTAGAAATTCCCTCAATTAGGTTAGAAATCAGACTGTGAAACTAAAGGCGATCCAACATTTAAACATTCATGACACGTCAGAAAATATGTTATCTGGCGTAGTATCTTTTGTTCAGAATCATTCAATTAAATAGTAACAATTGATTTCAACCGGTCGGACGAGTGACAAATGCAAAATTTAAATTGAATTGCTCATAAATTAGGAGATTTATATTGCAAACGTGGTTTGATGAAATCATATTGATAAAAGAGGAAGACATACTTACTCGCACTCGTAACACTACTTCAGATGCTTTTGTGCTTAGAAAGTAACCCAATTTCACAGCGTAACCAAATGTTAAAGACAAACTCCATACATTTATAGTACTTAGTTTTCATAGTTGTTTATTAATTCTTTGGCGGCTTGATGTAATCCGTTTCAGGAGTGGCCACCTGTTCACTAGCCAATTTGGCTGACTGCGATATTTGTGGCAAAATATTGCCACCCTCTGGCACAAAACCATGATCGTCAGCCTTATATGTGACCACCACCTCCTTGCCATCGGCATCGTAGTAGGAATAGGAGCCGCTTATCTCCAGATGTTCGTTTTCAGTACCAGGGTCGATCACCACAGCGCTCTCCTGGCGATAAGTGCCATCCTCGCCCTGATAGTGGAATTCGTAAGAGCCATCCTGATGTTTTTCATTGCTCGATTCGACAATGGCCACAGGCGGTGTGTGTGTTGACGTACTGTGATCCACGGGCACGGCTAATATGCCGCCCACGAGGCACAAGGCAAATAGACTGAGAATCTGTTGAAATAATATGAGATGTGGATGTTGTGCCTGTGCCTGTGACTGTGTTGGTGTTGGTGATGGTGTTATTACTTACGAGCTTGAACATGTTGCTGTTGGGACGTCTGTTGATCTCGCTTTAAATTGGTTCAGTCCAGGGACAGCTTTTATATGCGTGACCGAAATCATTGCCAAAATAATTTTTGCCGGCTGCTGCTTACCGGTTATTGTGTATTTGTGTGTTTGTGTGTATGGGCGGGTACATGTCAACTTGGATATTCACTTGAAACCCGTTCTAAGAATTCATTAAATAACAATTTAAAAGTTCCATCTCTACCGCCAGCTTCAATTTGCAGCTGCAGCTGTAATTTGGTGATTGTTAATTTATGCAAAGTTTGGCCAACATTTGCCTCCATTTCCTTTTCCAATTCGAGCGCATTCCTTGCCATCGTTTTGTTTATTTGAACGCTTAAGTGGCGGTTCGGGACCACGTCCATATCCACCTCCATGCCATGCCATGATTATGAAGATGTTGATGTTGCGGTTAGCCCGCATTGCCGCTTCCAGGCCAAGCGATGCATTATGCATTATTATTTTTGCTCCCCGATCATCTTTTGTTCTGGCTGAATTTGAATTCGTATTGACCATGTCATGTGCTGGTTGCTCTGAATACTCGAACATTTCTAAACACACATCACACACACACACACACACACACAGGCTTATAGAATCAAACATATACCAATCGATTTTTCTCGAATATGCTGCTACTTTTCCAATTTTCCAATTTCTCATCTGCAATTGTTTACACGTAAAACTAAAAACAAAAGCCATATCCCGCCCGTCTCTCCACTTTGCCTCATGCGTAGCGGGCGGCGGCTCACCCTCGGTGCTTTTATTTTTGGCACTAGGCACGGGCATAAATTCTCCAGATTCAAACACACAACTACAACAACATGAGAGCTCGTCCCACATATGTAGTATAGCCGGAACAGCAAACAGCAGCATCCAAAGATGAAGATGTTGCCAGCAACAAAACTGCAGGGGCCAGGGCGAGGGCCAAAAAACAATATACCTAAAGGTGCCAGATGCGTTTTGGCTTTGCTTCGCTATGCTCTGTTGAATTCCTAACAACATCGCATCGATATGGTAATGGTTTCTGGGCATTTTTTTGAACAATAAATGTTTGCAAGCTGCTTCAAAAAGTTCTTTTTAACATCAAATTTTGAATGTGCAAATACATCTTGGATACAATCTAAATATTCCCCACTATATAAACATAAATATCTATAGGTGTTCACCAGTTTGAGAACTGGAAAGCAGCAAAATATACTTATTTACATGCACATTCATAAATATGCATACATGCATATGATATAATGCCAAATCAATTGTTTATATGTATGTAACTAAGCAAATAATATTTTTGGTAGCTGTTTTGAGTATAGGAAAGTGAATATAGGGTTACTACATCTCTCTTTTTATACCCTGGCAGAGGGTATTGTAATTTTGTCACGATATTGTGTGTCAACTTTTATGAGGAAAGATATGATATGATATTAGAAAAGGTATATTTCCCTTTTAAAAACACTCTTGTATGATTTTTGATAGACCAACAAAGAAAAAATTAGCTATATATATTACAATGTCTTTACGATGAAGGCGAATATCCAAGCAAGGCTGAAATTGTGATCGCGGTTTATTATCCCGATACTGTCTCGGCTGATAATGCGCAATTTTGGTTTCGAAGGTTTCGTTTTGAAAATTTCTACGTTAAAGCAGCACCTAGCACCGGTAGATCGTGGAGATTACTGATGCAGAACGACATGTCAGCAGCCGCAGCATCGCCCAAGAGCTTATCATTGATCACAGAACAATTTAAAGATATTTACAAAAAGCTGCAATCCTTGGCCAAACGAAATAAAATCGACCTATTTCTGAAACGGATTGTGACTGGTGATGAAAAATGGGTAACATATGACCATGTTGTGAGAAACGATCCTGGTCAAAGCACGGTGAATCACCTCAAACGGTATCCCAGCCAGGACTAACATCCATGAAGGCTATGCTGTGCGTTTGGTGGGATTGGAAGGGAATTATCTACCATGACCTACTTCCATATCGGCAAACACTCAACTCGGACCTCTATTGTCAACATTTATTGCATTTGAAGATTGTAATAGACCAGAAGCGATCCAAATTGGCCATCAGGACAACGCTACACCACACACATCAATAACGACGCGCACCAGCAGTAGGAAGTTTTAAATCATCCACCAAAAAAATCGTTGATGAAGATCGGATCACTGTAACATATAGCTGTCATATAAAAGACTGAATGAAAATGGCGCTAACAAATTTTTTTCTTTTTGCAGGCGAAGTGGAGTTGCTCCTACGCTAGCCCCTTGGGTCAGAAAGTCAGAGAGAGTTAGAGAGGCTCAAGTCTGCATAGGTGGTCATACTCGCAGAATACTCTGTCTTCTTCACCCACAAATAGATCCCAATGAAAGCTTGCGTGTTTGTATGTCAGAATGTATTTATGTATGCATAAAGTATTTGAAGGAAAGAAATAAAGAAAGAAGATGCTTTGCTGCCTATTGCTATTGCAATAGGAAATACGTTTACATAAGTTTACATAAGTTTATAAGAATCGGACTACTTAATTTTCCCTGCTTTTTACAATTCTGCAAGGGTATATAAAGTGCGGATACCCGAAGTTAGCCTTGCTCTCTTGTATTTCACTGTTTTTGTTGTGTTTATTGTTTGGCCTTTGTTCTATTTTTGACTGTGAAATAATTAATATTGAATTGCAATGCGCAAATGAATTAATCTGGAAGTGTGTTTAGCTTGTTTTTGGAAATTATATATGCTTGGATTTGTACCTAGGTGCAATACATTTATTCACATTATGCATATAGAGTTCCATGGCTTCAGAAGTAAATGTTAGGATTCCAGAATGTGTGGATTATATCATCTAAAGGAAGTGAAGTTTACTAGATTTCTGTGATGCCCGCAAAAGCCTTTTCATGTACTTTATGCTGCCGAATTCAGATCAGTGAAAACAGTTCAACAAGAAGAACAGCCCTCGGGGTTCATTCCATTTGTAACTATATAGAACTTCAGAGGAGATGAGAATATGTGGTTATTAGATATGCAAGATACTATAGAGCTCATAGGAAGGAGAAGTAATTTTTGAGACTATCTTCTATGACCAAAACGGTAACTCCAGTTAGCATTTACAATCGAAGTTGTCCAACATTAATTTTTTAAGAGATTTTAATTATAATTAATATAGTTAGAAATGCGAAATTAAAAAATATTTGTATTGTGAGTTTTCTACAGAAGATGAAACAAAAAGGGGAAAAAAGTATATGTGTAAAGATATGATATCCATTTCAATACTCGTACTTATAGAGCAAGAGGCAATAAGAAGTGTTTCCGACTTTTTAGAGTAAATAAATTGTTGGTTCTGGATCGATATCCGTGTCGATTTAGCCTTCCCCGTCCGTCCGTTAAATTCCAAATTTGGTTAAATTTCAATAAAAACAAAAAATGTTTCTTATGCTAAAGGTTAATTCTGAAATAGTTGATTATGTTGGTCCCATCTAGTCAATTTTGATATATGTATATATCAACTGATCAGAAATATATGTATGTATACAAATATCGGCACACCAGCAAAGATATATAAATTGTCTTCTTATTACAATAATATGAATGGCTTTTATCAATTCGATCAATTTGCAATTTATTGTACCTTTTTCTAAGCGAACAACCTTATAAATGCATTACCAAACTCATCTATGAAAACTTTTTCCCATGTTAGATATTAAGGCACACATTCATTCATGGAAATTGTGTTAAAATGTTTATAAATGAGGCGTTAAATTAGTATGCATGCATCGTTTAAATTGCGGCCTTTGATTTGGAAGATAAAACATCTTCTTATGTGGACAAGAATAAGATGTATGAATGGGTGCATGGATGGAACATGTGTTTGTGTGTGTGTGTGTGTGTGTGTGTGTGTGTGTGTGTTTACAGTGAACAATGCAAACATATGGATTACTCACCTCATGGTATTTTTCCTCGTTTGACAAAAGTAAACTAAATTTTAGATAAACACATTGAAATTGTAGATGAAATTCATAGTAAATAGGCCTTTTTCCCTTTCCTGTCGTTGCTAAATAAAACGCCAGTAAGCGGAAAAAGACAAATCGACTAGAATTCTTGATATGCAGATGTACTTTATATATGTATATACTTATATATTGGATATGTTTGTATTAGATGTTATAGCTAAAACACATGCCGCTTGCGGGAAGATGTTGTTTGTTTTTGGAATTGGCGTTGATTTCTCATTTGAAAATTGAATTAATTTAATTTGGTCCGATTCATTTATGGGACGAGTGTCTGGAAAACTGAGCCAAGAGAGGGGCCGTTACTGCTGGCTGCTGCTGGTTCTTTTCATTGCAAACTGTTGGAAGGAACGCCAATGGTATTGGGGTATAAGTAGTATGAATGGTCTAATTTCTGATGATCGTGATCGTTTCATCTGTACACATGTCATACAAAAATAGTTTTCAATTTTTTTATAACTGTGTGCTGGTTTGGTTTTTGCTTTTTTTATGGACTTCCCCCACAAACGCAGAGATTGACACAGCTGTCTTCCCATTTGACGTATGTATATACATTTATCTCTATATAGATATATATGTAGAATGTATATATTATATAGATATAGGTGTGTGCGGCTAAGGAAGTTGTAAGCTGCAGAGGACTGCAAACCTATTAAATTGTGATTTGTTTCATTGGCCTGGCAATTAATTGCAGACAGGCAGCGGCTTCCAAAGACAAAGGCCGCGAAAATGTGGGAAAATGTGAAAAATTGTATCCAACAGGGGGGCGATGGCGATGACAGTGGCAGTGGGGTGGGGGTGGGCGGCGGTAAACACAAATGACGACATGCCAAGTGTACGAAAATGAGCAACGGAAAGGAAAACGCAAAAAAATCCAAGAGCGAAAAATATGACTTATAAGCGATAAATAAAGTAGAAATGAAAATTATGAAAAACAGGCGGCAGGCAGCCGCGCAGTCAGCCAGGCCAGGCAGCAGCAGGCGGATACGAGTGGATTTTTGGATTTTTTCAACGTTTTTAACGGAAAATATTTTTAGCCAAAGCATATTTTGCCAGTCGAGTGAGATATTGGAAAGCACACAAAACGTCCATTTGCCTCTGTGTGGGTGCTCTCATGTGTGGGGAGGGGAAACAGGATGGGGATGTGCATATGGCTATGGACTTGGCAACTAGAGACACACACAACGCCCACTTCCGCACACATAAATATCCTGGCTCGTAGGTGGGGCAGGCACCACGCCCATAAACTTTCGAATCCGTTTTTCAAAACTTTTGATACTATATATTTATTTCTGTCTTTTTTCTTATAACTGAACTAAGGCCGAGTGGTTTCGTAAGAAAATACTGTTCCGTACACGCTGACGCTTCGCGACGCACTGCACCTACGCTCCAAAATTTCGAAAACTCAAAGGCCAGGCAGAAAATTGTTGAAAAATTCTATTCACGAGACGAACTGAAATGTTTAGAGACGATCTGCAGGCAGAGCGAGTAGGATGGAGATAGATTATGGCCAGAGAATGCTCTCGGAACAGCTCAAGTGTAGAGTGGCAGTACCAGCATCAGCATGATCGCAACGAGCCCGGCAATTTATGTATGTTCGCTCAGCAGCTGGGCATCCCCATACCCATACCTCCCCTTCTACCCCACAGCCAATCCATCCTGTCCTCTCCCACCCCCTCTCAACACCCACATACACACACATTTCCGTTTGCCTTTCGTTGTTAGGTGTTCACATTCGCTGGTTTTCCCCCGCGCTCTGGCAACGAAATCGTTTCTAAAAACGGACAAAATAGCTTATTAGAGAGGGGTGGGCTGTGCTAGTTTAGCGCAGCAGTAGTAGGAGGATCAATCCGAATGAAGGAACTGAGTTGGGGGCCATCGACAGCACTGACTGCAGCAACAGCAGCGGCAGCTCACGTCAAAGTTCAAGCGGCTGCCACTCGAATGATTAGGAAGTAAAAAGGAAATTCTTTTGCCGTTGTTTAGTCTAAACATGCCTCCGGTCTATGTATGGGCCACACCCAGCAGCAACACGAGTATCTAGCATAGAGCCAGTGTATCTGTCAGTAGCGAACAAAAAATAAACAATAAAACAAAGAGAAGCCAACATTAAGATTGATCCGAAAATTGCATACACTTTGCTGATGATCGATGATGATCAAGATCATTGTATATCTTCATTGATAAATTTTAACTCTCATACGGTTTAAACCCTTTTTTATGTTAGAAGTAACCTTATAGCACTTATCTACATGGGGGAAAAATAATGGTTTTGAAAGTGAAAGAAATAATGCAGACAGGAGCGAGTCATAAATGGGATATAAGATGAACATCAATAGGAATCTGAGAAGGGCATAAGATGTTGGTACAATGTTAGTGCATAGTTAGAATAATCAATTCAGATTTGTTATCCATAAGCTCCATATCAATAGCATATCGTTTTTAAACACTTTGACATCTTCTTAACTTGCAATGAAGGAGCATACTAGCAAGTTTTCATTACGCATTCAAATGGGGACGAGTATTTAGTTTGTAAATTTTTTATATTTAAGTCAATCTATGCATTTTCATTGAAATTCAACTATGAAGTATGATCCATTAGAAAAGAAGTTGATGTCACGCACTTTTTATAGGAATTTATCATATCATATAGATAGTATATCCGTCTGGCGTCCTCAAATACGTACACATTTGGTGCTTCATCTTTTCTCACGAGCAACTTTCATGACATAGTCATATATACACATACCTAAGGTATTCTTTTGATATGCATTTTTATACTCGTACTCTAGTAGAGTAAGCGAGTATATTGTAGTCGTGCAAATGTATGTAGCAGGCAGAAGGAAGCGTCTAAGGTATATATATTCTTGATCAGCATCAACAGCCGAGAAGATCTAGCCATGTCTGTCTGTCCATCCGTATGAACACCTAGATATCGGAGACTGTAAGAGCTAGAGAGACCCAATTTGGTATGTAGACTTCCCTTGTGGGGCGTCAGAACGCCCCGCAAAACTGTATATCTTCCACAAATTTTAACGCGTTTAGTTGAAACTGGGTTTGTATATGTATAAGCACATAGTCTGCCGATTTGCCGCGTTTTGTTAAAATCGGATAATAATTGTAGAAAAAATCGTAAGAAACATTTTGTATAAATGCTGACTACGAGTATCTTATGGTCGGAATATCGACTATAGCGTTCTTACTTTTCTCTAAATATTACGAATGTGTGTGTGTGTGTTTATGTTACGGGGTGGACGCGACTCATTATGATGTGGCCTCCGCCATTGCCAGTTCCAGACCGTTGCTATGGCTGTAGCACCCTGGGCTAAGTGTTGCACTGATTTGGAAAATTTGAAAACGCTTGTTACTCGCTGCTGCAGCAGCCCCTGCCCCTCTAGCCGCGTGTTGCCATATAACTTTCTCTCACATTGTAAACATTTCACTTGACGCTTTGCTAAATTTAACATTCTGCCTTCAAAAAAACAGGCAAATAAATTACGGAAATAAACAGAAAGCAAACGAAACAACAACAAAAGGAATATTAAAGTTACCTGCGCTTTGGAGCTGCGGTTTCTTTTATCGCTGGGAATTCGACAGAAGAAAAATGTGCTGGCGTCGAAAGGGCAACAAATGAAATTACAATCAGACATATGTACATATACAGTAGTACAATTTACATATGAATTTATAGAAAAGAAAATGCAGATAATAGATGTTAACATAGTCAAGGGTTCAGCAACGGATGATTTGGAGTCATTGAGTGTTAAGTGGAAGCAAAAGTTCAAGAAGAAAGTAAATAAAAACAACAAAGAAAGGCTATCTGCTGCTTACTGAAGTTCAAAAACCATATATATGGCAAATATATGCCTGATTATGAACCGAATTCGTTTAATTCGGATAAAAAATAAAAGATTTCCAATATAGTTGCGCGATCAGGATAAAAACAATATACTAACAGAAGCATGTGCTAAACATTTTAGTTGTGTAACTCTTAAGGCTTCAGGGACTTTGAGATTGACACCCTCAGAACGTATGGATACAGCTCAAGAAAGAAAGACTGTGAATATAGTGTAAACAGGGGTACGAAAGTTCATCTGTTCTACGAATCGTCATTGCCAGCTAAGGATCATGTGTATGCAGGCAAATGAGTATATCTTGCATCTCAGTCGTACGCACTGTCATTGTCTATCCTCATTATTATACATTGCTCTATCTTCAGAGTTTGCTTCATGGATTAATCCATGTAGACTCCTTTGTCATGTTGATCAAGTACATACCTGTATATAGAATCGTTTCCTTCTGTGCCATACAATTTACATGACAAATTGAATAAGCCAATTTCTGAATTTTACAAAAGTCGAAGTAAGAAATTTATGATTTGACATTAGATCGTTGTTGTGCGAAAGACAAGACGTGGCTGTGCATAGATGTCGATCGTTCACATATTTTGGTCTCCTGCAACTGTGAAATATTTTAGCATAACTTGCATAAAACTCATAATTCTTTTAGTGTTATGTTTACTGTTCCGGAATCACCAAAACATAGTTAATTACATTGGGGGAACTCCCTACTTCCTGTATACACCCAATTTTATTCAATATACACACACATTCCCTTTTATGTATTTTTAGTCGAGTGTAAAGAACTTCCTAAATTTCAAACTTGTCCTTAGGATCCAACTGCTCTATTGGGAACATAGAAGAGCACATGTGTTGGGCAAAGTTACCCTTGTCGAATTTGTAGATGACATACTTTTCGGGGAATTTAGTGCCCGGCTCATGGTTGTAGACCAGGATTACAGGGTCACCTTCTTTAGCAATTTTGCGGGCGGCAAGATAGGCCAGGCCAAATATGGCTTTGCGGAATGTATTTCGCCGATGAGAGATGAAAACTGTGGTGCGGAAGGACAGCATGGTTACATTGTGGTACATCGACGCATAATCCTCAGCGGAGCGCATATGGCTAACAAATATGATGGGGGCGAGTGGCCTAAAGTGGGAGATCTTCTGCACCATTCGTGTGGTCACACCACACACCAGAATGGCGACGGCATGAGCCTCAAAGGAGGCCGTCACAATGGCCCTTGCCAGGCCATCAGCACCCGTGTGCGACATATCGCAGTAGGGCATCTTGGACAGGGCCACCGGCGCTATCTGTTCAAAAATGGCATTCTGCAGGAAGCTAAAGTAGAAGCCCTGTCGCGACATGTGACACTTCACCACGTACTTGTCCGGATAGTAGAAGGCGTAGTAGTAGTCTGCAGGATCGATACGCAATATCTGCTCGTTGATGAAATGCGGATCGAGAATGATGGGCTTTTTGGAAGTATAGGCCAGCTGCATAAAGCATTCGGCATCGGGGCAGAGGTGCATGATGTCCGGCACTATGGCAGGTTCTGCTAACTCCACAAGAAAGCCGTCATAGCGTTGCGTCACCCAGTTGAGTTCGCCATTGCAGCCCTGTATTTCGTTGAGCACTACTCGAGCGTAAAGACGGAGATGACCGCACTGCAGGATGCTCATAATGTTCTCGAGGTCATCCACATACTTTATAGTGCCTGCAATATTGGACACCACCACATTGATGCCTACTTCGCGAGCGAATGTCAGATCCTCCAATTCTTCGTAGGAGACGTGAAATTTACGGCAGCGTGCCGGAAACAAAACGGGCATATAGGAGGTCAGAATCCCGCTGCGAGCCACACAGCAATCCAGATAGTCACGATGGGCACTGCGCACCATCAGCTGTATGTCTTCGCCTATCAGAATGAAATCAAACTGCCTGACATCGCAGAATAGAAAACGCGCATTAACGTAGATCACCCGTGAGGTGCAGCCAATTGAATACTCGCGGTCTGCTGTCAAAATCACTTTGTAGCCCTTTCTTAGCTCAATGCTGTCGATGTTGTTCTTAAGGATCTCCTGGCTCAAATAGCCAGTGTATTGATAGCGTGGAGAGAGTTTCGCAAATATGCTAGAGACAACCGGGAAGCCATACTCTCTGGATAAACTGAATTCCGCTTCGCGCAATTTGACGATCAGCTCTTGATTGTCTCGCAGTGTACCCGCAAAGAGATCCAGCAGAAAGCAGCGAATACCGGAGCCTGGGAAATAAGAAATATAAAGTTGAATATAGACAAAATCGTATCGTTTCTGTATGCAGCCTCACTTCTATTAAGCTAACTTTCTATTGCAGTTGCCAATTGTCAAATACCAACAGTTGTCATATGTGCTAAAAGTCACTGATGCAGGGAGTATGTGGCTACCCACAAACAAAGCTCCGTCTGCCCAGCCAAGCCTAATGTCGTAAGAAACGTCTCAAAATTTGGTTGTCCGTCGGACTTCAAATTAAAAATGCGCTTAACGTATAAACACTGAGACCAAATAAAGTCTGCACTTAGCTTTAACTTTTTCAAATCATTCTCAGATCCTTTACACTTACGTAAATAGGTCTTCAAATCCTGATCACATGGAAACAGCATTGTCTTGGTCGTAAGTTCAATGCATTTGCGATTCTCATTGGGATCTATGCCCACTGGTGCGGTTAGGATCTGGAAGCCCGTAAAATAATTATTCCAACGATCCTCTTCAAAGGGTATAAGACAGAGGTCCTCGCTTAGCTCCTCGCCTACGTTCTCGCTACCTTCCATAATGTCTTCATCCAAGTCATGGTGCATGTGTATGCGGTTAAGTGAGCCCTTTGATGGCAGCAGCAACATTTCGCTCTTCTCATTGATTAAACTAGCATCATCATCCCGTCCAAGTAAATGTGTAAACATCCGCTGACGCTGCAGACTAGAAAGCAATTCCTTGGCCCTCTGCATCTTTTCCACATCGACAGCAATAACCTTGAGGCGATTGCAAATGTTCGAGATGACTTCGCCCATTGTCTCATCGTTCGTATCGCGAAAAACGTCACCATTATCCTCGTTGTCGTACATGATTGATTATTCGAATACAAAAGTTGTACCAAAAATATATAGAAATAAAAACAAATGACAATTGTTTTCGAGCAAAATTTCAAATACAAATAGCTAAATAAAACTCATTGTCCTGACTGAGCAACATCGCACAGGTCAAAAGGCAATAGCTCGGAAGCTGCAACTTTCATAGCACACTAAGAAGTGATTTGCAGTAGTCCACCTGCAAGTGGGTTAACTGGCTTAAGTCTAATAATAGGGCAGTAACAGCAATTCACACGTTGGTGGCTGTCTTTGCCTTAAAGTTTTTAGAGCAATTTGAGTAGTTAAGCATGGCTGGTGTTAGCCTCCGAACGCACGATCATATACCGACATGAACAAAATTGCAAGTATTCTTTTCGGTTTATATAATATAATTATTTTGTTAAATATTTAATGGGAATGTTAGTGTGTTGAGCCTTCGCTATTTCGAGTACATCAATACATACTCTGACTACGTTATATGAAACAAATATAAATACATATACATACATACACATACAGAAGCGATCACGTCAGATCACCAACTCGAAAACTGTACACAATGATCATAATAACATACCTAAGCCTATGAGGACATTTGCACAAGTTTAACCCTATTAAGGTCTATATATAAATACACATGCACATACTCGTACACATACATATGTGTTAGTATGTAAATGAGCATTACATTGATCGTTGCATAAAAAGCCATAACAATAACAAATCGGGAGAAACAGAAACTCTGTACAGCTGGCATCGGCTTCCCATTTGATTCAGTCCACCTCAGGACAACTTTTGGAGGGCCTTCATTGTGACATGCTCATAGGCCGCCTTCAGTGTGGTATAGCAATAGCCGGCCATTCCATTCATTTCGGCCTGGTAATTTGGTCCACCAGTCAGGTCATCCAGCAGCGCCAGCTCAGCCCCCAAATGGGGCACGGCGGCCCGCAGCATACTCAGCATTGTAAGGGGAATCATATTATCAGCATTGAGCTGGGCCGAATTAGCTGGAAGTAATGTGAGGTAATCATTCCGTAATGCTCTCTCAAATTCCAGTTCAAAACTTACCTGCCATGGCATGCTCATAAGCCTGCGTCAGCAATTCCATGCTGCGCTGTATCACAGTCAACATATCCTGGGGACTGAACTTCTCCTGCAGTTGCTTAAGTGTTTGTACGGCCGCGTCGAAATGAGTGTCCAACATCACATTTTGGAGGAAACTAGGAAAAGCGAAATGGTATAAAATTGAAGCCAAATTCTCGTTATATAGTTTCATCATGATATTTCTAAAGCACAGAAAGACTAGTTCACATAGAAACAGACGGAAAGTTAGCCTTGCTCTCTTGTTTTCAAGTCACTTACTTTTCGTGTCTGAGCAACTCAACAAGCTCATCGTTTCGCAGCTTCTCGGCACAGTTCAGGTTTTGCCTGTACATCTCATCCTTGCGGCTATACTTGTTGGCGTACAACACAAACAGCGTGGAATAAATGCCCTCAGAGAGTACTAGCGGATAAAGCAAGGTTATGTGGGAGATCACCTCCCTAGTGCCTTCCATGTGCACATAGTCCTCGGGTAGAGCGGGAAACATTTTGCGGACAAAGCGATAAATCCGACGCGAGATTGACTCCCATTCGCGCATCGCCTGCTTGGCAAGTATAGGCGTGGGTTTGACCTTCCAGTAGCCATACGAGTAATGGAAACAATTGGCAATACGTTCGTTTAGTGCATAGAGTGGGTGATAGCGATCCTTAAAGGCCTGTTCCAGATAGCAGCGTATGGAACTCACGTCCTGCTCACTGAGAGACGTGGCCATGCCAAAGCTGGGCACAACGTCTAGCATGGTCGATGCTGTCGATGTGATGGAACTGTTGCTGTTGTTGTTATGCTTCGAAAGGTCATTGTTGTTAAGGGCTATGCTGCCCAGGCTATCGTTTAGATTGTCCGCCTCGTGCTCTCCATTTAAACTTTTATTGAGCAGAGTGTGATCAAACTGAAAGCTGGCCAAGCTACTAGTATCCAGATCTGCCGTCGAGTTATGGGCCATGGAGAGCAAGCTATCCGACCGCTGAAGGCTATCCTGCTTATTGTACAGCGTCTCCTGCGAATGAATGCGACGCGGCGTCGAACTGAGCAAGTCCAGCGTGGATATTGAATGCGGCTTGGCCGCCGTTGAGCCGGCTACGGGCACTGGTGATGGCGACGTTGACTTTTGTGGCAATGGCAGGCTGAGCAGTATGTTGTTGAAGTAGTTGCCCGGCTTGGAACCATCGCGTGCCCGCTGCTTGCTCATGTAGACTGCTATGCAGTTCCACAACTGAGCCGTACTCAGCGACGGTTTCACGGACTTTTTTAACGATCCAGTCAGAATATTGCTGCTGCTACTGTTAGTCGAGGCCGTGCAGGCAATCAAGTCCGCCTCGAAGTTGTTGAACAGAGATCGCCACTTGCGATTATGATCCACCACCTGTCTTCCAAGGGAGCTACAAAAAGGAATAAATGTGTTGTAAAAATCAGTCTTCAGACCTTAATATCTGCTTTGATATATAACAGAAATCTGCACGACTGCCGAAGCCCACTCATTCGAGATGCGGTTTCGG
Source organism: Hirtodrosophila duncani (assembly GCA_037043425.1). Lineage (NCBI taxonomy): Eukaryota > Metazoa > Arthropoda > Insecta > Diptera > Drosophilidae > Hirtodrosophila > Hirtodrosophila duncani. Next base: position 4,506,478 of record JBAMBM010000194.1, read on the forward strand.
TGGCTTCGGTTACCGTGCAGGTAGCTGTGCATTGGAGTTGGAAAGCGGTCGCCTCAACGATGATATCCGTTCTGGTTGGAAGTTTTGAGCTTACCTGGGATACTTTGGAAATCGTCGATTCATCACAAGTTCACCCGTCTGTATTCGCACTGTCTCCCAAGTACCGCCAAGATGCCCAAAGATCTTGTTTCCAATAAGCTCGTAGCACTCATCGCTATCTTCGGTGGTGGTCACAAGGTTGTTCGCATCGCCGCCGGGCATATAGTACTCGCCACGTCCATTGGGTCCGCTGAGCGTCAGCTCGCCCTCGTAATAGTAATCATTCTCAAAGACGGCCATACCGGTGCCAGTCATATCGTCGGACGCAAAGATGCCCTCGAAGTAGTCGCCCTTGTTGGTGATGCAGCATCCGATTCCGGCGCGCTTGTTGTCCGCAAACATGCCCATGTACTTCTCGCCACTGATTAGATCCTCCATGACTCCGTAGCCGTTGCGCGTGTTGGATATATACTCGCCCACATAGATGTATCGATTGTTGCGCATCATGCCGTGACCGTGAAAGAGTCCCTCGCAAAAGTTACCCTCGTAGACCTCGCTGTCGTGGCCTTTGCCATGGATTTCATAGACGCCATGTCCATGGAAGCGGCCGCCTTTGAAGTTGCCCACGTAGAGGCCCGTCGAGGGCATGACCATTTTGCCATACCCTGCGGAATGAATGGGATGGGAATCATCTTCATTTAGTCTGGTTCTAGTGACAAATGTGGAGCGTACTCACCCTCGATAATGCCCTTGTTTACCTCGCCGCAGTAGACTGTTCCATCGGGGTACTCTAGATAGCAATTGCCGTGGAGGACACCCTTGCGCCATGTGCCACAGGCCTTGACTTTGGCAAACTTCGGATGATCACGACTAAATTCATAGCCGGTGGATCGAACGCTGGGCACGGGGCTGCCCAAGGATCTGCCCAAGGCGGCCACAATGCTCGTCTGTAACTGATCCAACCAAACTTTGCGCATCTCCTGCGATCGGGTGATTACAACGAAAGACTTCTCCGGAGTGGTTAAACGTAGTCCCATGTCGCTGTCAGACCAGACCCATAGCGTTGACAGAGGATAAGTATGCACGGTGGTGCCGACTACCTGGCAGAGGAAGTCGGAAAAGAGTATGAAACTGGTGCTGGACATGCTCAGAACCGGGGAGACCAGTTTTAGTGGCACTAAAGCAGATGTCAGTATTACACGACGGTGACGAAGTCGGAACTGTGAAATCCGCGGATTTCGCTCATTAGTACTCCAGAAATCCTTGGTATTTACAGCCAACTCCTGGCTGATGCAGCTTTGCCGCGCAAACTCCGCCCAGGCCACACGATGCTCATTATACTCCGGTTGCGTCTTTACCAGCAGCTCCATGAACTGGATGAAAAGTTGGTAAATGCTAAATGGCTGCTGGAACAGCCTGGTCAAATAGGTCTCCTCGTTCAGTTCAGCCAAGGGGCTGCTCAAGGTTCCAATAGCAGCCACCGCGTCGGCAAGACCATTCACTGAGTAAATGTCGCAATAAGCTTTGGTGTAGCCATCGAACAGCTCAATGTACTCCCGATAATGACAAATGAAGAGCAGATCCACCGGTTGCCTAAAGTCGCCGCGATAGAATCCTTCCAGCGAGTGCAGCGTGGCAACCAGCAGACAAAGCATGCGCTCCCAGTTGAGCAAAAGTGCACCCAAAGCGGACAGATATTCTAACGAAGATTGGCGCTGCCAAATCTGCAACTGCTGCACGGCTTGGCGATGCTTGAGCAGCAGTTGCAGCTGCGACTGCAAATGGCTTAGGTAGTAATGGTACTGCCTCTGGAATTGGCGGCGATTCTGCAATGTGTAGGCTCCGGCGCAGTGCAGGAGGCGCAGCTGTCGTGGCCAGGCGGCGCCTAGTTGCAGCTGGAGTAAGGTTTGCGCATAGGTGCTCAACTGCGGCTGTTGCCTGGCCGGTAACGGTGACTGCCATGATTGCACCTGACCGGCTGCATTTAAGAGCAGTGTACGATAGTCACCGCAGGTAGCTTCCAATGCCGAGTGCTGCTCTGGTGGCAGTTGAGCCATCTGCTCGGATACAGTGATTTCCGTGGGAGAACTAAGGTCCTCGCCCAGCTGCTGGTGGCTGTTTACGCCCCAATGATAGAGCCGGCCGTCCAAGGTGCGGGCCACGGTGTGCTCTAAGCCAGCCGCTATGCTACATATGCCCATGCTTTCCAGTTTCTGAAGGCGAGAGACATTCGCTCGCTTGATGTGATCCCCAGTTCCAAGCAGACCGTTGTTGGATGCCGCAAAAGTAAATAGCTGCGTGTGCAGCAGAGCATAGCCTTGATGCAGAATATGTCGAGTGTTAGCCTCTGAGTTGCCGCTGCTCATCGATTTGACGGAGGCTGCATCGTCCGGTGGTTCCTCTTTCCTGCTCAACTGCAGCACATCGTCGGCCATATTATAGGGTGCCACAAGCATCACAAAGTGTTCATTTCCCGCTGCCAGATCGAGCAGCTCCTTGCCTTCCTCGTAGAGGCGCATATGGCGAGGCTGCAGCTCGGAGCTGAATACCTCGCCACAGCTACCCATTACGTAGGTCTCTCCGCTGGCGCTGACAAAAACCACGCCCTGGGCCGAGCAACACACACGCCGGATGCGGATGGCCTCCTCCTGAATCTCCAGTGGATCAAAGCTGAGCGTTTGCCAAGCACTTGGCCGATAGCTACCCGTGATGAGCTGCCGCTGCACACTGCCATTGGCTAGCACCACAAAGAGCTCCTGCCTGCCGCTACAAAAGTCGACATCTACTATGTCCGTGCGCAGCAATTCTAATTCCAATGCCGTCTTTTTAGGCAGTAGCTGGGCAGAGTACAGGGAATGGTCTGCCGTGAGCAAGAGAACACTTTCCTTGTTTGCAGTCCAACTGCAGAGTCGCAATGCGGGCGTGCGGGTCAGCGGAGGCACGCCCTTCCAATGCAGCTGCAATGCTTGGCCGCCGAGGTAGATAGCGAAGACTTCACCTTCGACCTCGTCATCACCAGAGATAGCCATCGCGCTGCTGTTACTGTTGTTATCATCAACTGCTCGGCCACCTGCAACCGCTCCCTGACGTAAACTGTCATTGCCACGGGACATAATACTTGTTGTTGTTTTGCGTTTTCCAGGCCCAGGGTCGCAGTTGGACAATTTTGTAAAACGACGCAATTGCACTAAATTAATTAAAGCTATTGCTGCTGCTATTTACATGCCCCAATCACATTGAGCGCAGTGTTAATGGCTCAAACCATGGCTAGACAAACATTCAACGATTTCCAAAACCGCGCACACAGATTCCGAAGCGATTATTCAACAATTAACAACTTTCAGTTGTAACTTGTGTGAATTTCTAATACGTTTTCATTATTTGTGATGGTTTTGTACCAGAGTGTGACCGTACCCGCGAAAGACACGTAATACCAATGTTGTGTTAACTGGTATGAAGAGAGGCCATCCGAGAGCATAATAAGTGCTTACTTCAAGTGATTGAAATGTAACTAGCAATTGTATCTTGTTCTCTTTGCAGAGAGCCGCTGAGCGTTGGTTTTGCAAACACTGCTAGAAAATACATACAAGTTATAAATGCTAACTCATACCATACACTATTATTATAATATTGGTATGATTTTTTAGCTTCGCAAATTTTTTTGCGATCTTATAATGATATACTAATTATACAATTATTGGCTTCCACATAACTTAATTCTCAATACCTCTCCGGCAAGTCCAATGTTGCAAAAAAAAATATTTTATTGGAGTACCCCTACTATCACGGTGCTAGTATTTATATATGGCGCAGTATGCATGGTCACACTGCGTCTACAGAGGAAACCAGCTGTTCGTTAGGAAAATTTGTTGTAATTTTGTTTATTTATTTCGCTGAATATCAAAATGTAGCTTATTCGTTGTTGTTTGTGTTTACAATTATTCAATATTTTATTAAGAGCAAGTCTTAGTCAATTGTGGCTTTCCCTGGAGCAAATTAATTGAACAGGTGAGCAAAGCAAACGCCCACAAACCAGTTTTGGCCATGAACATGCATATATTTTATAGGGCTAAAAATATGGATTTGGAGGAGACTGAAGGTGAAGGCGCTTCTGCTCTGGCAGATGACTCTGGTCAGTTCAGTTGCACCAGCGATGAAGCCATAAATACATCATGGGATCAAGAACAGAGACAGCCGCAAGAACAGCAATCGCTGTTCCTGGTCATGCAAGATTTGAGAAAGTCACGCAGTGAGGTGGAGCGCCTTAGCAAATCGGAACAGTGGTATAAACAAGAACTCAAGTCACAAAAGCACAATCGTCTAGTGACGCTGGAGCGCCTTTATGCCCAGGAGCGTAAGTATATGACGGAGAACCAGAGATTGCAGCAAGAGTCAATGCGTCTGTATGCCAAATGTGCCACGCTGGAAAGTCAGGTGGCGGCCAAGCCTTTGCCAACAATTCCAATAGCTTTGGAAATAGAAAGCCAAAGAGATGTGAATTCGTTTGAGGAACAACAGCAGGAGGCACGTCTCATGGATCAGCGCCAGCTAATTGAAGTGCTCCGCAAGCAGAAGAAGCTGTTATTGGCTGATATTCAGCGTCTAAGCATGGAGCATGATGAGAAAATGTTGGAATTGCAAAAGGCGCTGGCCGGTATGGAGTTGGAGAATAAACATATGACTGGCAAATGCAAAAAGCTGCTGGATGAGAAAAGCTCCCTGGAGCATAATTTGGAACTGAAGAATGCCACCTTGCGCAGCATCACAGCCGAACGAGAGCAGCTGCGTCAGGTCATTTCGGAACTAAATGAAACACTGCAGACTCAAGAAAAACTTTTGGCTTTAAAGGAGCAGGAATTCCTGGATCTAAAACAGCACTATCAGCAAAAGTTAGCCAAGGAGTGCAGCGCAGATGCCATACACAGCTATAGCCTGAAATTTCATGAAGAGATAAATGCCAAGACGAGCGAAATTGCAGCACTTAAGAATTCTCTGCATGAGCTGGAATCTGAGCTAATGGTCATGTCTGACCTGGAAGCCCACAACGAGGAGCAACAGCGCCAACTAGAACAACTCAATTTTGCTCTGCAAGAGCAGGAGCTGGAACAGGAGAATCTCAGGCAAAGCGATGCCCTTAAGGATAAACAGTTGGAGCAGGTGAAGGTGGCAATGGCATCACTGCAACTGGAAAAAGATGGACTTGCTGGCCAGCTACGAGAAGCACAGGAAAGTCTACACGAAATGGAACAGCAATTGATTTGTCTGCACAAACAATATGCGGACATGTGCTCCAGGAGTGAAAGCACAAGATTACAAATGGAGCTACAGAAAATCGATCACGAAAAGGTAGAACAGCTCCGTGGTCAGCTTAGGCATTATATGTCACAGTGCAGTGAGTTGAGCGAGGCCATGGCACAAGTAGAGAAAAAATTAGACAAGGAAACCAAGAAAGCGGCCACCTGGAAGCAGCAACTACTGGATATGGAAATGCAGCGGACAGAAAAGCCAAGTCTATGCATTGCCACACAAACGCAAGCAGAAGTGGCAACAGACAGTAGGGATAGGGATGACTCTGCTTTGATGAGGCGCATTGAGACCTTGGAACAGCAGCTGCAAGATGTGAATGCGCAAAGACTACAAACGGTGGCCCTTCTCCAGAAGTTGCTACAACAGCAGGATGCCAAAATCAAGAGTACGGCCGAGATGGAGGCGGACTGGGAGCAGTTGTTGCAAACCCTGCAGGCCACGCAACAATTGGAGCAGGAGATGCGAATGCAACTCCAACAGAAAAACGATGAACTGGAGAGTCTCAATGAGCTCTTCGCTGGACAAAATGAGGAGTTGAAGAACCTGCAAAAACTGAGCATGGCCAGGGACTTGGAGCACCATCTGGAGCTTGAACAATTGAAGCGAACATTTCACGAAAATTTGGTCAGCCAGTCTGTGGATGCATCCAGTCTTAAGCAACTGCAGAGTCAAGTGAGTGCGCTGCTCTTGGATCGTGAGGAAAGCAATCGTCGAGAGGTCAAGGCTGCGGAGTCTCTTAGGATGTTGGTCCAAATTCTTGAAATAGAAACGGGTCGCAAGCTACAGAATATCAAGAGTTGGCCACAACTGGGTAAGGTTTTACGTAGGGAATTGCGTGCGGGAAAGGCGTCAAGCAAAAGGGAATTGAAAGCTTTACGAGTAAAGCTAAGCGAGATGAGTGAAAGGCATGAGCAAGCGTTGGCCAGAATCAAGGTGAGATGGTACCAAGATTCAGATGAGTGTGTCCTATATAACTTTCATATTTGGCTATAGATCTTGGAGCAGAGCTTTGATGAATCCCGCGCCTGCTTCAAGCCTTCAGATTTGGACAAATCAACTGACAGCACAGTTCTCCTGGAACCAGCTCATGAAGTGGCCAATTTAATTGATGACTATAAAAAGGTGGGTTTTGCAAATCAAGCAGCTCTTGTAGGTGAAAACCATTTCCAATCAATTTCATGTCCCTCGCAGCTCATTCAACAGACGGCCAAGGAGACTGGCCGCCCACGCAATAGCTACATTCTGGATCTGATCGAGAGGAGCCAGCGTTGCCAACCAAATTTGTGCCAATTAAGCGAGGGCATGGCCGCTTGTCGCTCGGATATGTTGCAATTGAACAAACTACTGGCCGGACTGGAGCTGGAGTCAAGTTCAGCCCGTCGCGGCAATGTGCCATCATTGATGGAGGAGTTGTGCGCAGTGGTCGAACAAGCTTAGGCAACAGGCATCCACCAGGCAATGTCCTCCATTAACCCATAGCCAATTAGCATAGCATAGCTTAGCTTTAGATTTTATTCAGTCTTCAATCGTATTATGTAATGTACTTAATAGATGCCGAGGGCCATTTTTCGTGTTATAGCTATACACTCTCCAAATAGAGGTATATTGAATGTATCGTTTGATTAACAAATCAAACTAACCCTTCCAAGCTAGTCTCACATTTCAATGTTGTAAATTTTGTTTGACAATTTATTTCTAAAAGTGTGTGTTTAATGTAATTCAAAGTAATTTATTTACATTAGAATATTTTGTAACCAATGTGCAAATATATAGTATTTTTAATAGCCCAATTATTCTTCAATTAATAGCAACAATAGTAGTATGTTTTCCATTGGGCGAGCTTGAGGTCTTTAGTGGGAGAAGAGCTTTGATTGATCGTCGAAGTTCTAGACGTCAGACAACAGACAATATAGGAAGAGCCGCTTTTCCTGGATATTTTTTGGCAACATATTCGGCAACATTGTGTTTTTGGAGAGCGCCCAAGGGACTCATCTTTAAATACCTTCAGCTACGCCGAAAGAAACGGCGCAAGTGCATAGCCGAACAAAAAGCTGTTCGAATTTGTATTCTTATTATTGTTCACTTTTGCCTTAAGTTTGGTATACGCTTAAGACTTTTGGATATTTTTTCTTTTAATTAAAAAGGTTACAATAATAATTATCTACTTTAATAATATACATGTCTACAGAATAACCCAGAGCAAACTATTATTCGTTCTAGTTGAGTATTTTGCAGAAAATACAATGGCACCTTGAAATTGTATTTGTATGCATAGAAACAGATAGAATGCGCATTGCTGAAACCCCACTAAAAGATTCTCGTGTATACCTGTTGCTATGCACAAAATATATGGCCGTGCTGACCACTGCTCTGCACCGCTGCTTGTCCTCGATTGCAATCTCTTGCGAGCAGAAAAGGTCTCAGAAGTCGTAGTGTAGGTGTAGGTAATTGCATAGCCGGGAAACTGCCAAAGTTCAGGTATTCTTCGTTTCTTTTTTTCTTAGAAAGTTATCCAATAGTATCAGATACTGCCAGTCACCATCAGGGTCCTATTTCATATCATTGCAATCATGCTGGATTGTAGTACATATCTTTTAGAAGACATCTTATACATTTAGGGGATTGCAAATAAATTTATATATAGATAATAATCCACAAACATACAAATTGGTAAACTTGGAACTCAACTTGGTACTTTTCCCTAGCTTGAAGACATGGCTGGATTTGTTAAAATCATGAATTATTATTTGAACTGAAAGCTGGTTCACTAACTGCCACCTGCAGACACAACTTGCCATTTTATTAAAAGCCCATTGGAATCCCTCTTGAAAAAGGCTTAAGATTGTCACTCGGCGCCTTTGACTTTTAAGTAACCGAGAAGAAGATCAGCGCTTGTAGCCTTTGCTGATGAAAATCATATGAGAAGTGTAGATCATTAGATATAGCTTAAACTCCCGTCCTTTTATTCATCCTCATACTCGAAAATTATTTTATCACTGGTAAATGTTCTCTATGACATCTTGTTTGCTAGCATCCTTATCAGCGTTATGACCCTACTTCGTGCTGTCCCCATGAACTCGATTAGGGCAGGGCTGAAAATTTTGACTGACGCTGGTCACTGCCCTGTGCAATAAGCAACGAACACGATATTCCATTAATTCCTGACCTATGGCCTCTTTAAGAGTGACAGAAGACTGACAAGTGAACATTTTGAGACAACTTAAATATAAAAATGTTGGGAACAAGATGTTTATTTCTGACCACAGAATATTCGTACATTCTCAATTCATAATGCATATCTATATATGTATAAACTTATCTTCCTTTTCTAGATGGCTGTACATATTTATTATTTCAATTACGCCATGGGACATGTCCGGAGCGTGGAACCTAAAGCTGCTGCAACCTGATTTCCTCGCCCACTCGGTGTTGCTGTCTCTTCGTGCGTCACAAATGTGCGCTTGCTTTTGTCGCGTATATTCGATTTAAAGGCGCCATTCTTAAACACTTCCACAATGTGGTTGATTGATTTTTTTGACCTGACCCTGTCCAGAAACTTCCTTTCACACAACGGCTTTTTATTTCGATCCAAACAAATGTCTGTTCGGTGAACAGGGCCTTTCTTCGCGGATGTCTTTATAACCTTACAGGAATCGGTTTTAGCAATGGGACACAACACCTTGTCACAGTGCCATTTTTCTGAAAGATTAAGGGAAAACTAAGATAACTATATCATTTTTAAATGGGAATGGAAAAGACTAGCAATAATACGTAATTCATAGATAAAACGTTGATGTACAACAGGATATACAACTCATACAACATAGGTACATGCCGAGATTTTTATCTCTGTCTTTCTCGGCAGTTATTTGCAACACATAGAGCGAAGCATATATCACACATTAAGTATACATATATAGCTTTGATCAGCATGACAAACCACTTCCATATAGCCATGTCCGTCCGTTTGTTGCGTTTCGAACTTTATACTCCCTCAGTTGTAAAACTTTAAAGGCTTCTTTCTGCTGTATAAAAATATTAAAAATCCGAATACTAAATGCTATATGATCTGTCATATGAAAAACACTGATTTACTAATTTGGAATTAACTTTTTGGACCAGTAAGCAGAACATAGATGTAAACAGCACGTTGGGAATCGATGTACGCTATATGGTGCTAGTGAATTATTACCTAGTGAACGTTGTTCCCTGCTAATTAAAAGCTTTCTGCAAGGGTATGTACGCTTCGGGCTTCTGAAGTTAGCCTTCCTGTCTTTGTTTTTAAGGGAGATTAACATTTAAAAGCTTCCTAGTTCGTCGTATTTGGTCAGGATTGACAATACAATTTGCCTTTCATGCTATAGCGTACAAGCACTTGTGCATATTTCTGCAAGGATGTGTCACCTTCGGCTGCCCGAATTTAGATTGGGCTAATATTAGCAAATTTCACTTTAGAAGCATCTTAATCACAATCAATTCACAATAATTACCTGGCGTGCGACTTATTGAAATATCACCGAATTTGGCTTTAATCAATCCATTATTGTCGCTGTCAACACCATTGCTTTTTGTTGGTTTGGGTCGTGGTCGAGGTCGGGGTCGCCGTGTAATTGGTCGTTTTGTAATTTTTCCCTCCTTTGGCGTTGTTGTATGGCTGGCATATATTATTGGCAATGTGATGGATGGTAATTCGATAAGGTATTTTTTTAAATCTGCCTTTTTCATATTTATATTTCGCGAAATTATTGGATTTTCAATGTCGGACGTGTCTTCTTCGGATGAGACTTTGTTCTTCGTTTTACTAGTTTTCTTTGGCTTCTTCTTCTTCTTCTTCTTCTTCTTCTTGTGACTTTTTTTGGTGTTTTGCTTTTTCTCTTCCAGCTGTTTTTTTGTGGATACCTTTAGTGGATTAGATGTAGTCTTCGCTTTATGTTTCCTTGATGGTTTCGCATTGGGTTTCCTTGTTTTGCCATTTGGTTTGGACTCGTTGGGGTGTTTCGTAGTACTTGTTGCTACCGTTGAATTTACTATGCTGGAGCTAGACTGAATGCTTGGAACTGGAGTTGTCGAGTTTTGTGTTAAAGCACCTTCTGGTGCTACCGTTGTATTTATGCTTAGAAGTTCAGGTTCGATGCTGGCGATTTGCAACGGCAGGATCAGCCACAGGGCCAATCCAAGGCTGATAAATTGCAATTGACCCATATAACTGGGATCGGCTAAGATTGGCTAAGGATTTTATGATCTTGTTCTAATGTCAATATAGTTCCAAATAAAGAAAATCTTGGAATCGATAACGCAATCAGATCTGACACCGCCAAGGTGAATTAAGCGCATCCAATCAATTTATCTCGAGTTACAATTGCATCACATAACTATAAGAAATAATGGTTCCGTTTGATATATTTCAATAGTTATCATTCAATAGTTATTCATTTTAGTGAGACATAATAGCAGACAGCTGGTGTTGGGCGGTTGAGTTTTCCTTAAGATTATAGAATTCGAATGGGAGTTGAATCAGATGGAGCAAGTTGGAATTCTTGTTGAGTGGAATTGAAAGGGAGACAGAAATATTGCCACTGCTGGTATAAACAATAAAGCCGAAGGACAGTGAGCACAATCTACCTATTTACTCTAAAAGTACGGAATAAAATGGCCCCTCGTATGCTTTCAGATTGTTCAGGAAAAGTTCATAGGACACCTTTTTATTGCACGAAAGTAAAGACAATCTGAGCTCTTGGTGGAATTAAGCTTATTAAAATGATTCCATATTGATGCTTTTCCTTTACTTTTTATGGTAATATTGTTTAAATTTTGATATCAATGTTGGAACGTTAGCCTAATTTTAGATAAGGATGCCTTGCTAATAACCCAACCTAAGCCGACAAGCTCACTGATCGTCAGCAGCGCGATAAGTAATTGAGGAAGAACGAATATCTATCCAGACACTTTTTAGGGTCTTGCGGAGAATAAGGCTTATCGCATTGCCTTTCATTTGGACAGTTAGCTAGATAAGCAATGAATTGGCCGAGGGATCACTAGATCACTGAAGGATTGCTCCGAAGTATTTTCAGTTACTTCGACATCAATTTGAATCATGCCAACAGGAAATTTAGCAAGTTCGCATCTTGTATAAGAAAATGGTTACCAACCAAGGAAGGGAGGGGTAGGAGGCACATACGTTTATTTATACATGGATCTGGATCTGGTGATGTAGGCCATGTCAAATGCATTCAGTGACGATTGGCTATGGCTATGGAGAGGCAAAGCTAATGGCGGCGGCTTCAATTTATACATGAAAGAGCACTTGGCATTGTCAACGACTGGCGTGGGCACTGAGGCCGGCTAGTTTCTGGCTTAGGTTCTCGGGCTGCGGCAGCCTCTTAGGGATGCGGCCATAACCACTTGGGTATTGATAAATGCGTTGAAAACTAAGCGACCGCCCAGTAGATTTGGCTTTGGCCCCTGCTCCCTGGTTTTGTACATCGACTGCATTGCCACAATCGTTGGCCAAATTCAATTGGCGCAATTTTTCACTCGTTTTCTCGGTGTGCCTTTGCCTTAAAGGGTCCCGCCGGATCCTTGACTGCCGCTGCCGCTGCCGCCACCGCCACCGCCGCCGCAGTTGTCTATTGTTGCTGATGCTGCTCTTGGTTTGGTGTGCTCTTGTCTGGCAATTGTTCTCGGCTGCGGCTCAAGGTTGTTTATTTTGAAAAATCACCATCAGCATCAGGCAAAAAGGCAAAGGCAACATCGTGGCCTGTGCCGGCCTGGGATTTAATTCTATGCTGGACATTTATAAATTGCATTCAATTTATACACAACACGAAAGCGTGATTTTTACATTTTTACAATCTGGCGAATAATAGATCAGCGTCGTATTATTGCCGACTGCTTGTTATGCCCTATTGCTGACAAGTGGAGTCGCACGTCCCATCATTGTGCCATGAAGTCTCTTAGACACACACAGATTGAAAGTAAATGGAAGTAAATATAATTCTTTGCTTTTATTTGCATATTATTGGCACATCTGCATATCGAAAACTGAATTACGAATTTACATATTTCACAGATCCACCATCTTTCACTATTTGCAAATTAGCAAACTCTTTTCAGTAGTTTTATGGCCCGTTTTCACACTTTGTTGATAGACTTCTACTTTATCTAACCACCAAAACCAATTTCGTTTCGTTGCCTTGTAAAAATTGATCTACTCGCTAAAATTTTAATGTTCCCATTAAAGCATTTTCACATCTGCGAGAAAAATGTTGATAGCAAAACAGCAGCTACTTTTGATATAAAATATATTAAATATAGATTTGATTTTAACAAATGCTGGCAACAACAGTTCGACATGAACTTTGAAGTATAATACAAATTGCTGGACAGTCAAGACTTAAGACTTGTAGTCTTCATGCAGATAGTTTTCTTAAAAAACAACAACTATATTTGTATAGAATATATTATGATCAACTTTTCAGACCTACATTTTGTTCCTGAGTTCAGGTCATATTTTGGGAAGAAGATGATGAACTCTGCTTCTACCATCAATGTCAAGTCACAAAACTATTAGGGTTTAAATAAAATGAATTTATTATTAGTTTATATTTTGTTCCAAGATTTTATTATAATTATATATAAGAATCAAAGGTCCAGATCTGTTGGTCGAAGCCTTAAAATCTTAAAAACGACGGCATTCATTAGCACGTCCAAATCAGACATTTTATAATTCTAGGATTATGAAAGCATAACTCATCTGTGGCCTTAAGCCTCTCTCACATATACAACGTTTTGTTTTTGTATTTTTCACAGAATCACCTTTATTTAACTTTGTATCAAATTCAATCCGAATGTATATATATATATATATATATATATGTCTCCTCTTCACATTTTTCAGGCCTTGAATCTATCCAGGCACCTCTGAGTTGCCTGGGTCTGGGCATCATTCAAGGGTATCATTTGCTTCGATGAGAGTGCTTTTTGTTGTAGTTACTTGCTCTTGGCCACCTCGGCTTTGGCTCTCGAGTTTGGCTTGTAGGTTTTGGTATTGAGCAGGTCGCTCATTAAAAAGATTCTGGCCAAACAAAAGCCATAAACATTTAATTCTCGCCAAAGCGATTGATGCGGTCGCTGTGGATGTGGATGTCGATGTCGATGTCGATGGGTCGTCGCTGCTTGCTGTTGTTGGGGCCCCCTCTCGTCTGTGCTGCGGTAGTCCTAGTCCCCATTCCCATTCCCATTCCCAAATTGCAAATGCAACTTGTTAACCTTGAAACTAAGCAGACAAACGGACAGATGGACTGACAGATAGCCAAGTGCCTGGCAGGAGCAGCAGCCACAGCAGCAGCCTCAGCCCCAAAAGACCCTAGCACAGTATGAGGCATTTAGCCAGACGTCGTCGTCATAGTCTTTGCTGCGGCTGTTGTTGTTCTTGTAGTTTTTGTTGTCCGTCTGCGTCTGCCGATCACTCGTTTGTCTAGCTGCGGCAGTCCTCCAACCAATCCTCCATCCTCATCCCCCATTCCTGTTCCTCTCCTTGCTGGTAGTATATTGAATAATGCGTTTATGGGCAGATGAATGACACTTCATACATGAGCCTGTCTGGGACAGGCTTCCTCAGCTAGTGCTAAGCTCGTGGTGGCCAAATGGCTTGGGCTGCATTTTTCATGCGTAAACTTCGGCCCCAGGGCGGCGGCTGCTGCGTCTTCGGCTGCAGTTCAGACCGAGACTGGGCTTGCGGCTGTTGGTGCTGCTGCTGCGGCGGCGGCGGCGGCAGAGGAGCCACAACTATTCGTCATATGTGCCGAGGCCATGTCAGAGCTGTGTTCGAAAGAAATTCGTTTAAATTGTCAATTGTCTGGGATTGAGATCTGCGATCTGTGTCTTCTGTGCCCTGGAACTGGTTTCCTGCCACTCCTAATGAGGCACATCAAAAAATACATACAAAAAAAGGAATAGTAAAGGAAAGGAAGAGGCTCAAACCCAAACCCTTTAGCATTCAACTGTGATGGTGGCCACAGTGGCTTTGGTGGCACTGGCTCTGGTGGCTCTGGTGGCTCTGGGTTGGTGGGATGGTGGCTGCTGTGCGTTTGCATTTAGCAAGCAAACTACATTAAACCCAACTTACCCACACACATATAAACTGCATCTTTAGTGCCCAGTGCTTAGTGTCTGATTCTCGTTCCCCATTCCCCATTCAAAATCTCATTCTCATTCCAATTCCAATTCTGATTCTGATTCTGAGTCTGTTCTGGGATTCTTTGATACTTGATTCTCATCCTGGGCATCTCGTACTGGGTGTTGCAGTGTCATTCGTTGCATTTTATGCACTTTTTGCACTTTACTGCCACAACCAGAACGTCATGAACTTGGCGCTGCCCATAAATAAACTTGTATCTTTAAGATAGAAACAGTCGTAAAAAATCAGCAAATAACCCCAAAGCCCGAACCTATACCAAAAGCCCGTTGTCAGTTGCCCTCATGCGCTTTTAGCGTGCGCCCATTAGGCCAGGCCATCAAACCAGGCCAGTCTAAGGCCAAGCTACAACCTTTTTGGCCATCTTCGATTTACACACATATATACATACATACATACATACATACATACATATGTACTTACATATATAGGCAGCAATATTAAATTTTATATTTAGAACACGTTTTCAGACTTTTACATACATAATGAGAAGCAGCATGTAATCGTATTTGCAATAGTAAGCATTGGGATTAAAGATCTCAAGAAGATGATTTGAAGATGCCAAAACGAAATCGTGATTGAAGCTTAAAATGAAAAGCAGCAGAGCGAGAGAGAGAGAGAGAGAGAAAGAAAGGGTTAGAAAAGTTTCAAACATAAAATCCTGCACTAAAAATAAAGTTCGATATTTTCTGCACAATGAGACAATAACATTCTGGAAAAATTGCCCTTAAAATAGTACTAAAAACACCTCGCTAAGATTCGTATGATCATAACACTGGGCATTGTTATGTTGTTTTTATTGTATCAGCATCAGTTTTTGAAATATATTTAAAGTTTATTAAAGTATATTTAAAGTTTTACTAGCTGCTTTACCCCAGGAACAATTTTAGAGTACAGACAACAGTTGGTCTTTCCTCTTTTCTCTTCTCATCCGATCACTCTCCGATCCGATCCTTTTCGCAGTGCTGTCTCCTCGTCTTTGCTCAGTATTTCATGATTCTCCTTTTTAGAAAAATGGACAAATTCATCACATGGCGAATTATACGTAGATTAGCACATATCAATCTTGATATTCTCATTAGTCCATTTCTTTGAATTTGAAGTTTTCACCAACATTCAAATGACATGTTCGTTTAATTTAACACAGTTTCCTTCATTCTTTATACAATTTAAATTACAAGAATATGTATGCTTATAATAATAGTCTCCCATTAACTTCACTTCAAATGATAATTAACGTCGTCCAATCATTCTGTGTATAGACTATTCGCTTCTTTCTCTAGCCTATTCTTTGCAACAACTTAATTTTTGAAATGGAAACAATACTAAACAAATTGAAGTTCCAGCAACACAATGAACTTGAATTTTGTTCTTTGAAATTGAAATAGTTAACATTACATGTAAGCACATTTGAATCTCTGAAAGCTGCTGAAACACTTTGACCCAAATTCAATTCCAACAACAACAATTTCAAGCATTTAGAGATCAGCTTAAAAGGCAACCCAAATTAAAGGCTCATACACAATGAGCTACAGAAGAAAGCGACGGGGCAAAGATGGGACGGTAGTCATTTTACTGGATCTCATAAAAAATAATTAAGAAGTTGCCACTTTGGTTATTGTGGTTGCTTCGTTTTGTGGTAATACTCTTTTGGTTAAGACATGTTACTCGGGTAATGATGCCGAACAATTTGTAATTATCTTTATCTGTATGTACAGAATAGATTGTCTGTCTGACTTATTGGGGAACAACGCATAGATGAGAACAAAAGTTCTAAGTGGCTAAAAATTTCACACAAGTTACGTTTTATGGAATAGAAATGGATTTCTTTGTTTTAAAGTTTGCAAGCGGGCAATGCGTTCAATTGCAAAATTTATATAAAAAATATATTGTGAAGCTGATTGATTTATACCTTGGTTCTAAATGGGATTTCAAAGCTCAAAATATGTAATTACTTTGAATCCTGCTACTTTATTGTGTCGAAGTCGTTATTGAAGGTGCGGTTTAGGGTTTGGCCGTTGATTCTAACATCGAATACAACCGGGAAACTACTATTTATACACATATTTTATAGGTATTTGTTGCAATATATTAACTATTTGTCCATAACACTTTCCTATTTGGAAGGATAACCCATGCAATGCCTGGTGAAGTAGATATTACAGATATCAATTCAAAATTCACTGTGCCAGCTAGTTTACCTAGCCTAGAGTACTTTTCTCTTCCAAAATTTATACTTTATAATTGTTCAATTCTCATTTTGAGAGTGTATTCCGCTGTTCGACATGTTTGTTCAGTCTATTTCTGACCCAATCTCAACTCTTTTCGTATTTTTTTCGGTGCTGGCTGGCTGTTGGTTATTTAATCAATGGAATTGTACATAAAAGGGCATGAGATACAATTGAAGATGCTTGAGCATCATAGATACGGGCAGCAAACACACGTAAGTATTTGTACATATCATAGGTACATTGATCTCACGAGCCTTATAGAAAACAAAATATACCGTTAAGATCCAAAGATAGCACAGAATTCAATGACCCAAACATTGAGGTTGCCCACATTGCGTTGATTACGTCAAAGCAAGAGTCTGATTTAAATGGGCCGAGGCAGCGATCTGGGCGGCTTTTGGAGCTCTCGGGTATGTAACTAATGCATTAACATTGCTCACAACCACGGCGACAATGTCAATGGCTAGAAAATCTCGTTACCTGGCTCAAATGTTCAGATGACTTTGTGGCCATCGCAACGCAATCGCCAACGTCACCGGTCGCGTCACCGTCTGGCTGCGCATGCAAATGCCGAAGGGGCCTCATGGCCATGCAATTTAGTCAAAGGCCCTAACGGCATCTGCGCCAAATGCGTTTACGTTTACGCATCCGCTATAAACTCGTATGCCGGGTTGGGTTTGGGTTGACGTTGCCGGTTCTAAGCTTAGGTGTTGCTTGCCTGGTGTTGCTGCCTTAGCTGTTGTTGTTGCTGTTGCTGCTGCTGCTGCTGCTGCTGCTGCTTGGTCGGTCTGTCGGTCGCCAGAACCAGTTATACTTATAGCACATATGTATAAGCAGGAGCATGCGACAAATGCCGTTCAAGTCACAGTGACTTTGACTTCCTTCAGGACGCACACTGGAGCGATCCTATGCAAGTATGGGAAATATGGTATATGGAAAGCAACTTTGTTACTATCAAATGATTTGAAATTGTAAGTCCAGAATTGCATGTTTGAGTCAAGAAAGAATCAAGCTAAGAATCAATCGAGTTCACTAGTCTTAAACTAAGATTATATACCAATCTCAGATTTACAAAACGGTATTATCATTTGTCTATTAATGTAATTATATGGAATAGTTGTTCCAACGCTAGCCGAGCTTTCTCAAAGTCTACTGTGTTGCGGCGGCTTCATTGTGCTGTGCCTAGAACCGATTGGGAATTGAAAGTAAAAGCAATCACAA
This sequence comes from Hirtodrosophila duncani, assembly GCA_037043425.1. Lineage (NCBI taxonomy): Eukaryota > Metazoa > Arthropoda > Insecta > Diptera > Drosophilidae > Hirtodrosophila > Hirtodrosophila duncani. Next base: position 4,524,472 of record JBAMBM010000194.1, read on the forward strand.
AGACATTTTCAGATTTTCATTCTTATTTTAGCATGACTGATTAACTAATTAATTGATTCTCATAGCAATTTATATCCATTATATCTAAGTATTACAATTCTAAATTTGTTTTATAGTGCAAAACATTCAAGAATAGAAACATCAGAACTTAATGCAGTGCTATCAAATATTAAATATAAGAATAAATGTTATTTCCAATCACATATATACCACATTTATGTATTAGAATCACTTTCCCGTTTGTGTTGATCAGTGTGGTCAGCATCACAGGGACAGTGTTTGCGGCAGGCACGACGACACGTAGTTAGAGACGTCTGTCGCCCTGTCTTTGCCTACCCAGAGACTGTTAATTGGAGTTACACCGGACACGCCTGTCCCTGCATCTACCTCTCTGTCCCGCTCTTCCTCAATCCAGCTGTGTAAGTGTATGTGCGTGGCGCACTTAAACGAGGTTAACTGTACTCGGAGCATCGGCTTGGGCTTTACACAAATTTAATTTCAACTTACGTCAACAGCGCTCCAGGGCCGGCTGATGCGGTCAATGCACGCATTACCCGTTCTCTGGGCAGAATCAGAGAGCTTATCACCAGCGATCGCCAGCCACCGAGCCAGGCAGCTCCAGCTCCATCTCCAGCTCCATTTCCAGCTGCGGCTTCAGCTCCATCACCATCGCCGTCTAGTCGCAAGCCCATCAAATCAGCAACGTGACGCTGCCCTTAGGGCCCATAACAGTCTTCCTACTCAGCCGCATACTATATAGCGCGACCATAACATTTGCACCACACTAATGGTAGTAATAGTAACTGGTGCGGCCCCTCAGTCTGCGCCGGTCTGCCTCCTCATCCTCCTGCCGTTCCTTCGCTGCCCTCCATTCACCTCCTGCTGCAGTCAGCCATTCGCATTCATTCAAGGATAATGTTACGGTTAATGGAGCGGCTGCGGCCAGGCAAGTAATTTAATTTACCAAAGTGCCCGCAACAAAAACAACGCGAATTATTATGAGCTTACCAAAAAAAACAACAAAAACCAGCAGAAACGAAATAAACAACAGAAACGAAGACAAACATCCAGACAGATACGAGTATCTGCTGCACAGCGAAAGATAGATTTAGATTCCTTGGGCACTCTACGATTCGGACGTCACTTGGTCATGGTTTTTGTGTATGACCAGGTGGGTATTAGAGATGTGTTTGATACTAGAGAGGAATTCAATCTTTAATAGAAATGAGATGGAGAAGTCGGCCTCTATATTTAAGGAAGTATCAATATTATACAGACCCAAACTATTATCGACGATAGAAATGAATATCGTGATCAAGGCTGTAAGTCCAGCTCGCTTACTTCAGATATAACTGATCCTTCATATGTTTGGGTTTGCAGAATGATTTTGATATATCCCAAACATTACCGTATAAGATTATATGTTACTTTGAGCGATATATATAGTATGAGAGATCGGAGCACTAAATCCAAACTTAAGAGTTAACCATTTTTGGTGTACATTCCGATACTTCCATATGTTCCACATTCCCATCTCTAGACCATTTCGACTGCTGTTCTCCTTCACTTCTCTTCTGCACTCTGCCACATTCGAAGCTTGATCGTGTTTCCGTCTTTGCCATAAAGCGTTACCAAACCCCATTTGCACGTAAAATAACACGCCTCTGGGGGGCGCGTCTCGATTGACTGTCCAAAAACTGCAAGCATTATCGATATTGTTGTCGATGATGATGATGACGATAATGATGAAGGGGCTGCAGAGCAGGGCAGCTCAGGGCAGCGCAGGGCAGAGCACAGGATGAAATGAAATTGTTGGCTTCGATTTTGGCTAATTGCAGAGTCCATTGAAATGCCTACTTAGGGCTAATTGGTCCCCTCGGAAGCGCCGCCAAGACAGAGACATGTACGTGTACAAACATTTCACGCTGGGCTGTCATAGATGTTGTAATTGATGCTGCCGCCGTCTCGCTGTGCCATGTCAGAGATGTCAACCAGCCAGCGGCGACAGGGACAGAGTCAGAGACAGACCCAGACCCAGAAACAGAGGCTGCGACTGCGGCTGCGGCTGTGGCTGTGGCTGAGATGGATCCTGGCAAAAGAACTGGAAATCTAACAACTTTGATTGACTTGTGATTTGAAGGCGCGCCTAATTGAAGCGAGGCGGCTAGCCAGTCAGCGAATGGGCTGCAGTTTCAGGCTGACACTGAGGGACTTCTGGACCTCGACTTGAGAGTGGACCTCGTCTTTTGTGTTCAAGTCCGTCTCCATCTTCTGCTTGTGCCGGTAGCTCTGGCGAAATGTTCGTGAGAAATGTCATTAATACGAACGACGTGCTGCATCTGGCTAGAGTTGAAGCTAGGGCTAGAGCTGAGGCTGGAGCTGGAGCTGGAGCTGGATACGAAGGCGATCTCCGCACCGCATTGTTGCACTTAATTAATGCGAGGCCCATGCCCAAGTCCAGGCAAAGACTTCACTCCTTTGCCGCCTCCTGACACGCCCACGGCATGCATTTGTATGCCATATAGGGTCAAGTGATAGGCGTCTCGTAATAAAATTGGTGTAGAGCCACTTGCACGGGATCTCTTGGATCTCTTGGATCTCTTGGATCTCTGTGGCCTGTGGTCGATAATAGCTTCAACGTTTATCTACCTATTCGATCAACTGGCACCCAATCTGCAATCTATGAAAAGCGTTAAGAAATTATTTGAAACATGCAGCGCCGCGTCGGCATTCAATACTCGTAATATGTAGTATTCCTCCATTCCCATAACCATTCCACATTCGCACCATCAACACCATCTCCATCTCCAACTCCAGCTCCAACCACTTGCGAGAGGCGAGAGGCGAGAGAGTCTTATCTGGTTTGAAGGCGTTAATAGGCGCTGCAATGCCAATAATTTGCAATTATACTTAATTGTAATTGTAATTGTAATCGTCATTTGTTACAATTGCTTATGTTATTCCTGTATGTGTTCTCTGCCTGTGCTCCCCTGTCTGTGTGGTAATTGAGTGCGGCATGGTTATTGTTGTGACTGACTGTGATTGTTGTTGCCGTTGTTATTTCTGCCATGAGAATGCGTTTTGATCTTTCTCTTTTCGTATGAGATTTCATTTATAAATGGTTTTTATTGAGAGTGTTTTCTGTGCTTGGAAGCTTCATGCATTATGTACATACAATATCATTTTGTGTTGCCTTAAATAGTCATTTATAGTTTCGTTAAACAAATTATTATATTATTACTTAATGGTAAGTGATAAGTGTGGTAGAGTGAATTTTATTGGGGGGAATAGTTTTCTCACAGATCTGATTTAACAGACCAGAAATTATTCCGATTAGAAATATGGAACTTACTTAATCGTAGTTCAGTTTGAGATACAACAACATACACACTAAATGCTTAATTTTATGAACTATAGGTATAAAATGACACTACTCGTGTCTTGGATAAAAACAGGTGACATTTTGCAATTTCAATTGGTTAGGTGGCCCATCCTTAGAATTTCTTGATTGGGCAGATTCTCACTGATTGATAATAGCAAATATATAAAAATATCAAACAAAGAGCGATAAGCATTGTAGTCTCTTTCGAGCTATGCCAAGACATCAGAATCCGAAACGTTAGATTGTACCATTGGGCTGCCCTCCTACTCACTTTAACACTAGAATTTGTTGTGAATTCTAAAATGTTATGTCTTATGCATGCTTTATGCTCTTATATTGAAATTTTAGATGAACAAGGCATTTGTGGTTATCTGAGTTCTGGTTTTCTGTTTGAGTTCAGGTTTTTCGATCATTTTCTTAGGTGCCCAATGGCTCACTTCCTAACCGAAGTAAATCTAGAAGGCATTTAAAATCCTGCAAATTATTTTATAAGAACAAGTTTTATCATGATTTAGTTTCGAGCTACGATCGACCCGTTTCTCACAGACAAAGTTTTAAGTTCACTCAATAGCAGATTGAAGGGGTTATCCTCCTCGCATATTATTGTCTTAGCTAAGCCAACAGTTTCGATCAGAGATTCCCACTGTCTTTATCCAAGGTTCGAGTAATGTATTTATGCTTCGTAAGCCTAAGCTAATTTTAAATAAATATTGGTTATTCAAAAGATATCAAAATTTATTATCCTTCTTTGTAATAACCAAAATCTACCTTGAGTAATATTTGCTAAAACTCTTATTTACTCTAACACTCTCTTTATAAAGTACGATTCGTAATAAACTATGAAGCACATGCATGTATGTTTATGATTATCCATATATATATATATATATATATATATGTGTAGATATCGTTTATAGTTTAAGCTTAGGAATTATGACAAAAAACTTTTACACTACATATTCCATATCTCATTCGTTCACTTATTGCTGCTCCTTGGGAGCCGTATTGGGGGAAGTTGCGGTTTCAGAGAGCGCTATGTGCTGCTGCTTAATATTAAGAAGAATACTCAGTTCCAGTGTTCTCGATAGCTATCGATGTTCTCATCTACTCAGTATTTCAGTACAATATGCCCGGATGTACGGCACCACTGCGCTGAAAATAGACATTCGGATTGCTGCTCAATGTAGGTTCCAGCGTCGTATATAGATTCGTCTCGTCGGGTCGTATAAACATGCCTGTAATAATTGATTATACAAGACGAGAAAGCATATCAAGGCATGCAGAAAATACTTAAAGTTATATCTGTCGGTTATATTAGCTACATATGTACAAGAAAAGTCCTGTTCTTGATATCAAAAATCGAAAATTAAACGATTTCAACTGCGTATGTTTACATTGTAATAGAATTGGCTTCCTTTTTCGTATCTCACATATAGACTAACTTGAACATATTTACCCCTACTTCACTAGAAATTTGGAACAAGCAGAGACTTAGCTTTCCTAATGTAACACAGCGAAACATCCCTTGCATTTACACCAAAGTTTATTATTCTTTAGGCATCTAACATTTACAGGTTTCCAAGACGATATCATTGAACCTAAAATTGGATTCGGCACCGCCTTTACATTTTGTTGCATAATGGTGTGGCTCAGATTTCGTTTTACAAATCCATCGGCAGAGTAACATCCAACGGCAGAGTAACAATTTTAAGTTAAGTAAAGTAAATTGTCGGACTTTGACTTGGATCATTCTTCTAGTTTAGATGTCAGAATCATCTGGTAAAAAGGGTCAGTTAGTGTAGTTTCATATCTTTTAAGATTTCGAAGTTGAAACAGAGGGATCAAGTCCTATTAAGCTAAGTCAGCCTGGTTATTTCGGCTTCCCTTGTTGTGCAGACTAAGAATGGCTTATTTTTTTTGGCACGTCTAAGAAATATATTTGTTGTTTTAAAGGGCCTCGTTTCATATACCTTAATATATACTAACTTCGTTGTGCTACGTTAAAATATTCTTAAGACTTTCAATAAATAAAAGAGGTATGACACTATCCATTATTTGAACGACTAAAAACTCAAACCAAATTAGAGCCCTGAGCATCAACTAAATGCAAAGATATGTTGAATTTCCTTATATTCCCATATAAACTTTGATTCCGATGTTAACCCATTTGCAGGTGACCCATTTATTAAAACGATTTCTTAGTGTACACCTAAGCATATATATATATATATATATATATATACTCTTGTGATTGGCATACAAAGGACACGCCTATTACTGCGAGTTTGCATCATATTTTTCCTGCCATCGATTTCTATACTTACACTGTGGGAATCCTCTAACCCTTATTGTTTAAGCCAACTAACTATAGAGTGCAGTTAGGTGCATGTGCTTAATATCTTATATATGTATGTGTGTCTAAGAATATGTATTATGCTTAAGATTAATTAGAATTTTGATATGGAATGGTAATTACTTCGTATGCATTACCTGGCGCATAGCGCAATGTTTTTGCCAATTGCGCCGCTTGTGTCATGGAGGTTAACGAGTTGCCCAACTGTTTGAGGGTCAACGGCGTTGCTAGTGTGGGCGGTGCTGCTTGCGGCGGTGGTGGCGGTGGTGGTGCGGGTGGATAGTAACAAAACGGGTGCGCGCTCAAATGTGCTGGAAAATAGTGATACATACGTGTATAGCTCGGCGGTGCGGCGGTGACCAAAGCGACTCGATCTGTGGTTGCGGTGGTGTGCAGGAATTGTTGTTGGTGGTGGTGGTGGTATTGGTGGTGGTATTGGTGTTGTGTGTGTGTGCGTAAGTATTTTTGTAAATCCAACAACATTGCCGTGCATTCGTATGTGTGTAAACGTAATACGTATACCAAACCAATAAACAAGCCCAGCCGTGACACACACACGCACAGTATATGTATATACATATGTAGGATATAGATATATATATGTACAGTAATTATTATTTGGTGTGGCACACACATACAAATAATGTTTTCAATGTAAATTTAAATTTTTTCAACAAATTAAAGAACAAACCGGAAACAAAACCAAATAAACGTACACAGAAAAATTCCAAATGATTGATGAATATAATAATCATAAGAGGTTATGTAATGAAATGTGTGTGTATGTATATGCATATGAATGTGTAGGTGTGTGTGCGTGTGTGTGTGTCATGAGCGTGTCCAGAATTTTGTTTATGTATGGAAAGATTTGATGATATTCGAAGTTTTGTGTTGGAGACGTTGCAATGATGATGATAAGGTTGTTTTATTTTGGTTTGTTTTGTGACGATGTTGATGATGGTGATTGTGATTGGGATTGTTGTCGTTGGACGGTGATGATGATGACGATGATGAACGATGATGTTGTTGTTGTTGTTTGATGAGATGACAAAATAAATAAATAAATGTATAAATAACAAGGGAATGAAAATACGCATTTATATTTATATTTATTTTGTGTGAACTTGGTTGAGTTTTCAAAACCAGCTTAAAACTTAAGGCTAACCCTCAGAAGATGTCACAATTTCAGCAATGGGCACAAACAGCGACCCTGACGGCTGACCGCTAATTAGCCTGACCCAACTGAGGCTTTGACAACCCAAAACTCGAAAGAAATACAAAATACAAAATTACCCTGCCATATTTCACACTTTTGCCTGCTATTTATGAGCGAGCCCTAATGATTATAGCACGGTAAAACATTTCGTGTCAATGGGCCAACTTCACATAACACCCTCAGGCGATAGAGAAAGCTGAAGATTATAGTTTTTACTCCACTTAATGCTCATTTCGTATTGTGCAAAAACCTTAAGTGATGTTCATTGGAATTTTGTTATTTTTGTGTTAGACTTGAGATTATAGTGAATTATGCAAGGTCATTGCTTTTACAGCTAAAGAAAGATTGTCATCAATATGTGACAAATTAAATCGAGTATGATAATATCAGATAATTTAGCTTATAATATGGGAAACATTTATGTAGTCTTAAAGGCAAGAAAGAGGCCATGCTAAAGAGTTCAGGTAGAATTTAATATTATTGCCACCTTTTCGCGCCTGAAACCAAAGCTAAGTATGTAGACCTAAATTTGTATAAATTTCTTTCATTGATTCCTCATATAAAAGAAAAGAGGAAACAACTATAAAATTGCTTAGAATGTTTCTGTTTTGTTTCTTGGTAAACAGCCAAACTCTTATTATAAACAAGCTGAACTATAATGCTATTCTGAAACTAATCTGAAACTATGGTAATCACTTATTGAGCACATCAGCAAAAGTCAATGTCCAAATGATGCAAATTTATTAAGGACGGTAATATGATACGATTGCAACAAAGAAGATTGAGAACATTAAAAAGAGATACTCAAATCGCCTCGAAAACAACGAGAAAATTTGGTGGTCAGCATACTGGATTATAGACTGAACACACAACTTACCCTTTAGACCGAATTAATTCACCTAAAATATTCTTTAAGATATTCTTCAAATAGATATTGTCCAAAAGTATAATGAACCTGAATTCGTAGCTTTCGATCTGATTCAATGAAGTAAAATAGTGCTCAAACTGAAATGCTCCTCATTAATCTAATTTACCCATCTTCATACGGCATTATGAAATTCGTAGTTTGTTTCGCAGTCAACAGTAATGGAACCTAATATACATCCATTCCTTTAAATCTTAGTTAAACTCAAGCATCAAGCCCAACGTGTCGAATTCCCGATTGGTCGCCAAATAACGATTTCATCATTTGAATAAATTTGCTAAAAACTATTAAAGTATATATTTTTTTTTAATTTTGTTTATTACTTTACAAAAATATATAGCTTACTGTTACTAATTTTAACAACTTATACTATAGGATATTTAATTTTCAACAACATGTATATATGTATATACTTAAACCTAGATGATAGGGTAACTGGATGGCAAAAGGGGAAGATTAAAGGGTTCTGTGGGACAGGTCGGTTGGGTGGACTCTCTTGAGCCTCCTTCTCATTCTTGCTCCGTGTATACGTCTGCTTCTTAGGAGCCTTTGCGCCAGCTGGTTAGGGTGATGTGCTAGTTTGTCTAGATATGCAGAAGCTTGGCGATTGATTACATCTCCGATCCTCGGTACATGGAGTTCTTTATGGATATCGCTGTTGCGTATGTACCATGCCGCACCAGAAATTCTGCGCAAGAATTGGGACTGCACAACACGTATTTTATTAAGGTTCGACTTAGCCGCTATGCCGTAAACCTGAATACCATATCTCCAAATGGGTGCCAGAATGACTTTGTAAATGAGCGTCTTGTTGGTTAATGACAGTTTATTCCTGGCATTAAGAAGCCAAGCCAAACTGCTCGCCTTTGTCTTCAGACGCTTAACTACATCATTTATATGGCGCTGGAAGTTTAGTCGCTTGTCCAGAGTGACTCCAAGATATTTGTGAGCTTCCTTCTGCTCTAACAGTTGACCATGTAAAAATACCCCAGGAGAGGTTTGCGCTCTGAGAGTGTATGTGACTTGTACACACTTATCAGTGTTTATGGCAATATTCCATCTGCAGGCCCAGTTCTCGAATTTTTTTAAATAGATCTGGATGAGATCTGTAGCGGTGAAGACGCAACTGTCTCTGGCCAGTACCGCAGTGTCATCAGCAAAGGTGGCGACAAGCAGATTGCTCTGGTCCGAGATCGGCATGTTGTCAGCTGAAGGCATATCGTGCGTATATAGGCTGTAAAGGGTTGGCCCTAACACGCTACCCTGAGGTACACCAGCTCTGACCGTCTTTGCATGAGAGGACACCCCGTCCTGAACAACTTTAAAAGATCGTTCGTGAAGAAAGCTTTTAACAATAAGATAGAGCTGTGGATTAAGTAGATCTTTAAGTTTATGCAAGAGTCCTGCATGCCACACTCTATCAAATGCCTGCTGGATATCCAGATACGCTCCGACAACATACTCCTTTCCGTGGAATCCCTCCAGAATAAAGTTTACAACTCGGTGTAGTTGCTCGGGCGTGCCGTGCCTGAGCCTAAAGCCGAACTGAAATTTTGGCATTGCCTTTTTGACCGCGCTGGTTTCAAGAATCCTTCTTAAAATGCACCTCTCCAATATTTTGCCAAATGCTGGCAGTAGGCTTATTGGACGGTACGAATCCAGCTCATCTGCTGGCTTCCCACTTTTGTGTAGCATGATAATGTTGGCCTTCTTCCAGGCGCCTGGGAAGTGTCCGAGTCGAAGAGCGGAGTTGAGAATCAATACGAGGAATAGCAAAGCTCTGCGAGGGAGCAGCTTGATAGAGCGATTATCAAACTGGTCCTCGCCTGGAGCCTTGTTGTTGCGAAGCTTTTTGATTTCCTTTTCCACTTCAGTAAGGGTGATAGATTTTTTTTTTTAATGATTTGCAACTTATGAAGTTTTTTTCTGATCTTAATTCTTTTATTTACAATTAGCTTCAATTGTCATAATCAGTTCAACCTAACAAGTTTGTCGCTTAAGTCATTTGTTTGACCACTCGGCTTAAGTTCTATTTCTCGACCAAAGTGGAGCTTATCATTAGCAGCTCAAGCCAAGCCAAGCCGAGGCATGCAAAGCCAAACAAATGTGAGCCAATCAACCGAATGCCGGCAGCCAGCCTTAGCCTGCCTGCATATATGCATACCAATCTGGTCTTGGTCTGCTTCAGCTGCCCGATTTTTTCCAGAGACATGCTTATAAATTATGATTATTATATTTTCAACAGCTTTGTAGGAAAAAAAAAGAAAACGACACACACTCATACGTAATTTAGCTACAGCAAACTGTGTTAATGACATAAAAAACTAAAAAAAAAACCACCAGATGAATAGGGAGAGAGAGAGAGAGAGAGGGAGAGATAGAGAAAAACTAAAATTAAGTTAAAGGGGAGCTGGGAGCCATACTGAGGGGCAACAGTGGCTGAGCTGAGTTGAGCTTCAGTCTGAACTCTTGACAGTGTTAAATGCAGCAGTTATACACATGCGCCATCTATCTCTCTTTTCACTATCCCTATATATGTATGCTACATACACCCATCTCCTGCTCCTCCAGCTACTCCTAGTCTTAGTTCGCGGTCTTGGTTTTCTAATTAACTTAGAACAAATACTGCAATTAAGCTCGCTTGTTTCTGGCTGCTGGCAGCTCACGAGCTTCGAATGTGGAATTATGTGTCAGAAAATGAAAACACACACACACACACACACACTCACATACATGCACTTCTCTTTCATGTGTGTGTGTGTGTGTAGCGTTTGCATTTACAAACTAGTTTGCTGCCGTTTGCTGCTTGCCATCAGCTGAAGCGGCAAATTTGGCTTAATTCTATTCCTTCTAGCTGCCTGATTCCACGATTCCATTTGCCAGCCATCGTATGGATTTCTATTGCAGCTTCTGCTTCTGCTTCTGCGGCTTCTGCTACTCGTCTGAGTATGAGTACATATTTGCTTCTGCTTTTCCCTAAAGTGTCTGTCAGCTCATTTAGTTATTATAAATTATGCTTGCTGGCATAAAATATGCCACTTTAGCTGCTGCCATCTGCCAACTTGTCTCTTAGCCAAGATAAGAAACGGACAAAAAAGCAACAGCAAATGAAAACCGAAAAAAAACCCGCTAATTAAGTGCAAATATGTATGACCAGCTTTGGGTTGGGGGTTCGCCTTTAAGTTCGTGGCCTGTGCGTGTCCCAATGTGCAGTTGTGTTGGTGCATTTATGCTTGCATGTGTGGGGGCGGTTGTACACACAGTGTGGTGGCAGCGTTTGCTAGAGATGGGGAATGTGTATGTAGTGGGTGATTATTAAAATTACTCATTTTTGGCCACATCTTCAACTCTTCTCGTTAAAGTGGGTTTTAGTTAATAGGAGGATAAAGTCGACGTTTTAGTTAATGTGAGGATAAAGTGAGAATAAGTTTGACAACATAAAATGGAAGCAGAAGGAGCAGTTCTAGGCACATAAATGTTCTATCAGAGCAGGCAAACCTCTCCAGTAATTTCTATGACAATGATGGAATTTGAAAGAGCAGCTTTGCGCTCTGCTTTATCCATAAGGTCTGGTTAAGACTTTAAATCAAATATCAAACTATTCATTTTGTGCAGCCCATTGCTTTATGACTTTGTTTACAAAATGTGAAGGACGTGGCCAGATGAACTTCTGAAAAGGAAGTTAGCTCTGAATTACTTGAACTTCTGCAAGGAAATTCCGTCTGACTGCTAGAAAAATAAGAAGTAAGCACTAACAAGAAGATGTCAAGGGTCTCTTCAAGGGTTACTTTGAGACTTTCCTAAAAATAACTTTGAATCTTGTTAAAAATCTCTGTTGTTAAGTTGTAATCTAAGATTTCATTTCTTGAGTTAAGACTAAAAGTATTTAGGAAGCATAAAATTTGATAATGCTGAAAGAAAAGTGTAAGCTGCTCATCTCTAATGAAGTCGACACTGCAGCCACGTTTTGCATTTTGCAGTTTGTCGGGAAGTTCTGGGATCTGTCTTCCTCTATTCCAACACAGCTTACTGCGCCCCCTTCAGCCCCCTTCAGCCCTCTATATACTCTTATACGTATCTGTATCTTGCTGGCAACAAGTTAACGTTAAACCAACTGCCGCACGTTGACTGATTGCTACGTGCAGATTGTCATTGTCCGCTTTTGTTGTTGTTGTTGCTGCTGCTGCTGCTGTTGCTGTTGCTGTGGTTGTTGTTTTTGCTGTTCTAGCCACAGCAATGTATTCTTTTTTTGTTGTTGTTGTTGTTGTTGTTGCTACATACTTTGCAGACTTGAGTAATTTCTTTGGCGAGCGTCGACTTTTTCCTTATTGGCTCTAGCTTCGACTTTAACTCCAAGCGCAGCTACGTCTTGGACTCTAACTCTCGTTCTGGGCTCTGGGGTCTGAGGTATGTTGTCTGGGGTCTGGAGTCTTGGGTACTTCGGTACGTCGGTTCTATGTCTATGTGTGCGCCTCGAGAGTGAGTTGCCAGATGTTGTGATATCACGAAGCAGCATTATAACTAATTGGCCACGTTCGTTCGTTCGCTGGGCCTCTCCGAGTGTGGATGTTGAAAGTTCATTGTCATGAACATGGCTGAGGTTCTGCCATTGTCTCTGTCTCCGCTGCATGCTGGCTTTTCCTTTGAGCTGGCCTAGGCGGAAGAAAAGTATTTTTCACATGCCCGCAACGGTTAGCAATTTGCATATTTCGGCTAAGGGCGTATGACCTTCAAATTGCTACAATTCAATTTGTTGTTAACCGCAGCCCGCGATCAGACTCAGGCATAGACCTAGGCTCAATCGCAGTCTCAGTCTCAGTCTCAGCCTCAGTTACCGTACGAGAAGCCCAACTCTTGGCCAATTTAGTGTAATAATTTAGCTTTAACGTATGCAGTTGGCACGGCTCATTGGCTGCTGTGGTTGCTACGGCCGCGGCTGTGGTTGTGGCTGCTCCAGTCGCTTGCCTGAATTGGCCTGGCCAGGCTGGGCTGGCCTGGGCTAGGCTAGGCTTTTCCGCTTTCGGTTTCATTGCTGCAATTCGGAACTGGTTATCGATTACGTTTCATCGTCGTCGTTGTCGGCGTCGCCGCCATCGTCCGTTGGATGCTGTGGCTGCCACTTCTAGTTAAAACTTAAATATCATCCAGCTCCAGCATCGAGTTCGGTTGCTGTTATTGCAAACCGCTATAATTTTGTGGTAATATACAACGACGCCCGTTCCAAGCACGTGCTGCAGCGTTTACCCGACTCATATATTAAAGCCGTACACAAACACACATAGCCACACTCCGCAAACTGAAGTTGGATACTCAGGCACACGTACTTCACAGATTTGTACATTACGCCATCGTCATTATCATCTTCATCGTCATCCTCATCGTCATCGTCATTCTCATAGTCAAGTTTTCAGTTCAATTGTTTTATTTTGTTTTTTTTCATCTTCATTTTTACTTTATTCATATTTTTTTCAATTTCAAGTTCGTTGCCTAAGTCTATGGTTTCTGTGTGCTTTTGAAGAGGGCTTAGAACAATTGAGGCTAATCGAATTTTTGGTTACGTTTTAAACCATTTCATACAGATGCTGGTCAATAAGAATACTTGAGGCAGCAAAGCTGTCATTTTACCGGTTTTATCGACGAAACTTGACTGACTTTAATACGGCGATTGTAAAGGGAAGCGAGCATTTCATGTTTAAGCAATGTTCGTTTAGTTTAGAATTAGGAAAGTTATAGGAAGTAAAACGATCAAAATAATAAGGCAAGAAGGTTCAAATTTTCGGCGACTATATGAATTTAGATGCTAATAAATACGAATTCAAACTGAGAACAAAATTTAAGCTGGCGAGCAGAGCGACAAGGAGGGGGCTTGGGTGTCTCTTTAAGCCAAATCATCTTGGAAGAATTTTCATAAGGATCAGCTCAACTATGAATGACTTGAATGTTTTTCTCATTACTTGCGAAGAGGGTATCTCCATGTCGAGTCCCCCCAACTACTGTAGACTGTGGTTTTGTGGTATTGGTAGATGAGATCTTTAAAAGACAAAAAATGTACCGCGGTATGACTTGCAAAATACAAAGCTTATTAAATATTGAATAATACCCAGATAATCATGCGTATAAAACCTTATGAAATATTTATAATTGAACTTGTGTTAAATATTGTAAATATTTTTCCAATTGCTCTTTCCTAGGACAGTTAGTTGCATTTAACAGAAGTTTTGGCTTTACAATTCTTATAGACGATCAACCACCAACCACTTTGGACTTTCACAAGCAAAATAACGCACATCATCACTGATGAAGAATAGTTTTTATATATGTATGTTACTCTATATAAGATGTTATCTTATGCTAACTTTCCACTTTTAGAAGTAGCTAAACAATTTCATTTGACAATATGCAAAATATGAGAACAAAACTAAGAATTTAGGTTAGCCAAAAACACTTTACTCCATTATAATAGATGTGAAAGAAATACGGGTTTGAATAGATCTTTCATGGAAAAGAAAACTTATAAATTTGAAAGCTGGTTAGCTATTAGCCTAATAGCTAAAAAAAATCTTTTATTGAGCATAGAAATGGTGAATGTATCCAGATATTGTTTCCCAGTCTGCAGCGCAGCCATATGCCAATTGAAAGCTTAAACGCTAATTGTGTTCTTTTAAAAAATTTAAAAAATTACAAAAAATATTTTATGATATTTTAAAAAATTTTTTAAAATTATTTACATTAGAAGTTGTTTGTTTTTTACCACATTTTTACTTTTTACAAATATATTTAACAATAAAAAAAAAGCAAAATTTCAAAAAATCCATCAATAACCATAAAATATAGAAAAATAAACCTCAATACTCAAGTGCTAGCTAGCTCGCTAGCTCGAGCTATGAACAGTTAAATGGATATGGCGACCATTGTGGCGGTCTCCCCTGGCGGCGGCTTATTGACAAATCCCATCGATAAACAATCGAGAAAGACAAAAACTTCCGCACAATTCGAGAGCCAGAGTTTAGCTAGCTCAACGTTTCAAGGTATGAAGCCGAGTTGACAACAACACAACACAGCAATACACAGTGCTAGTGAATTAGCATTGTTGTTGTTGTTGTTGTTATTGTTGTGTATGGCATTGTAGCTGCTGTTGTTGTTGTTGTTGTGTATTGTAGGAGACTTGCTCCATTGCCACGAATGATTGATTTTATGTATGTAGCTGCCTGGCATAAAGTCACTCAATAAAATTACGAAAAAATGCGCCGTCGCATAGAACAAAGGCCAATGGCAGTTGCACATCTCCATCGCCATCGCCATGCCCATCGTCATCGCCATCGCCATCGCCATCACATGCGTCTTACTGACCAACTGGCCCTGGCCAGTTCAAGTGGCTGCCAACGATATAACGACAGCGACAACGATGAGGACGCATCGTTGGGGCAACTAAAAAATGATTTCATCATGCACTGCCGGCGGAAGTACCTATAAGCGTACAGGCGTACATCCATACATGTATGTATCTATTTTTGTGACTACGCCTGTCATCGCCATCGCTAAGGTTCAGCAGCTGTGTGCTCTGCATTCCCCCTGGGCTCGGCTGTCGTCATCGTCATCGTCGGCATCGTACTCCTTGAGAGCTGTTACAACAATGTGCCTTCAATTAAAGCGAGCAACCTTGAACTCTTTTCAAGCGGTTTACGCGCGTTCAATCAGCAACGACAACCGCTGCTCATATCGTCATCGGGCCAGCCCATATCGCGATCCTTCGAACAACAACAAGCAGACGGACAAGAAAACAGCTCTGCCAAAGCTGAGGCTGTCAATCTGCGTTCCTACAGCATTGCTTTTGCCTTTTACCTACACCTTGCCCCTAAAACTTCACCTCTCTGACTCCGACTCTGACTTTGCTGGTGATTCCGCTTCCATGGCTCTCTGGCTGGAGTTCTACCACCGACTCCAACTCCTCATTCTTTGGCGTCAACGCCGTTAGCTGTCGTTTAGTTTATTGTTGCAAATTGCTCAGTGAATTATGTGCCGAACTGCTTACTGAGAACGACCACACACATAAACACACACACACACACATACACGAAAAAAAGCTTATGTGCTGAATCAGGGCTTGGCAGGAAATTCGATATCGCAGTGTTATTAGAAATAATTTTATTCACTCGGTTTCGATTTACGAATAAACATACGTTCGTAATGCTGAACATATGTATAAGAGTATGTCTAAGAAAACAAGCAATAATAAATCAATTATTTAAATTTCAATTCCAAATGAAAATATTAAAAATGTTGAAACTTGATTTCCAAAGAACTTTGACCAAATATATTCATGCCACTTGTTGGAATTTTACAATATGGTTGCTTAGTGATCATCTATATTATAAAGTCTATAATCCTAAAGTCTATATCAATCCAGCCAGTCAGGACAATAAGTTTTATATATACAAATTCCTATGAAAGCATTGCCGAAGCTTATACATCATTCCCATTGTTTGTGTCATCTATGACATCAAATATTTTATATTCTGCAAATTTTAAATATTGTAATTTGTAAAAACAATTGGTCGTTCATTCTGCATTGGTGATGATATGTGAAAATCAAGTTCGTTTCCAACGACTTCTGTTATTCAACAACAGCAAAGAGCGAAACTTTTGCTTTTTGCTTTATAGCCAGCCTTATGTAAATTTTTCAGCCCACATGCAGCTCCAGTTTGATATATTTTTTTTCGCCCTTAATCAAGCAAAACCCTCTCTGCCTACTCTCCACACCTCGCAGCCCTTTTACCTCACTTCAGTCTACTTCACTCAACTTGAAACTTAAACTCACAAATACAACCCACACATGCCGGGGACAGGGTTTGTGTTTGGGTCTGATAATGCCAGCTATCCCAGTTCATGTGGCTCTGTTTGCTTGTTAAGCTCTGTGCCAACTTTGATTTTGTGCTCTGTGTCTCCAGGTATTTGTCTCCGGGGTTTCGCTCTTGTTGTCGTTGTGTCGCTGTGTCGTTGTTTTGTTGTTGTTTGTGTTACCCTCAAATGCACTTTCAATTGCAGACAGTTTGACGTATATATGTAGCCAAGTAAAGCACTATATCTTTCATTTATCTATCTCTATGTATGTGTGTATATGTACCTACCTATATTTTGTCCCTCTGTCGAATGTCTATCTATCTGTTTTTTGTCTCCTTGTCTGTCTGTCTGTCTGTCTTTGACTGAAGGGAAGTGAGGAATCGAAGACGCAGTTGAAACGAAGACTGAGGCTGCCCACAGGCACTTGGCGTTGAGAGACGAAGCGTTTTAGTTGTGGGCCGTGGCGTCAGCTGTACAATTTCTGCTCCAGCTCCAGCTCCAGCTCTGCCTGTTGTATTTGCTTTCATGCGTGGCAGAGCTCCAATCGCACACAAACACATACATGTGTGCACACTCACAGAGAGTCGTCGTCAAGTAGTTGCCATGGAAAATGCTTCCTACTTAGGCCCAGCGGCGTATTGTTATAATTTTGTAAATGATTGCTACTTTTATACCCTACCCAGAGGGCAATGTTATATTTGCTGCGAATTGGACTCGAAGTATATAAATTAGTTGGAAGTACGGTGAAGAATGCTAGCTGAAGGTGTTTGCTTTTGACAATAAATGTTTAAAAGAGAATAAATTTAGAATAATGTGTAGAAAGGATCTAGTCTTTCAGCAAAGAGAGCAATACAAATTAGTACTAAGCTATTTTAGAGCAAGAAAATCATAGTCCAATCCCTTAAAGAAAGAAGAGGTAACAAAACGATAGTCCGTACAATGCCCGATATAATTGCTAATTCAAACAATTTCTTTAAAATTGTTCAGTTCATATGTAACAACTCATCGCTAGAGCATTTTCATTTCGTTTTTCCACACAGTGCTTTATGGCTCTGCCTTGCAGTAAATGTTTGTTCGTTGATTGCTTCATGTAATCATAAATTTTATGTATTTTCTTTAATTAAATTACGTAAAGTGTAAAATGTATTACATGCTTTAAACACGCACAGCCCATGCTGAATCGCCTCTGCACCCTTTCTTTTTCAGTCATTGCTTCAGCTTTTGCTTTCATTAGAAAGCAGCGTTCAGCGTTTAAAAGTCATGCAACGATTATTGTTTAGAAAAGACCAAAAAAAAAACAATAAACAAAAGATCCCCAAGAAAAATATTTTGGTTTAACCAGTTCATAAATTGCAATATTGCTAACAGTCCAATTGTTGTTGACTTTTTTGTTCATATTTTTGTTGACATTTTTCTCGCCTCTTGTGTTTTTTTTCTTCATTTCACTTGCTCTTTGGCAATGTGCTAATCATTTGGGGCTGGGGTCGCGACCATTTTCACAAAGTTGACAATGTGACAATGACATTTAACACCTGCTAATGGGCAAATGTGAAATCTGGCTAACAAATATGTGGCTATGTTGATGGCTTCATTTGCAAATCAACAAAGCGCTTATCAACAATTATTAAGAAAGTCCAAAAAGCCGGCAACAACAGCAGGAACAGCAGTAGCAGCAGCAGCAGCAGCAGCAGTTAAATCAAAAGACTTAAGCAACGAACTTGCGACGTTCTCACAATGAAAATGAAAGCAGCCAGACAAGCACATAGCCAGTCAAACGAACATAGAGACAACCAGATGGATAGATAGATATGCAGACACACTCAATGGGCGGACGGACGGCTGGTAAGCTGGCTCCATCCCAATGTGTGCTCTTTTTACACTTGGCTTACACGATGGCGTCGAGAAAATTAATATGCCAAACAATTACACGGCATGGTAAAACAATTTTAAGCCCAGTTAATGTCGTTGCACAGTGGTAAGAAATTATTATGTATGCACAAATATGAATTTTTAAGGATTTCGAATGTTTTGCTAGCTATCAGATTTTCTATAATTGTAAGAAATTCAAATATTTATATTTCTTTTAAATGGAAACTTAAGAGCTGAACAAATTTTGTAAAATCTCGAATGCATCTTTACTCTCATTGTGGAGTATTTTAAGATATTTATATAATTAAATCTGATTTACATTCGTATATCTATTGTTGTTTTAGGATTTCCCCCAACTTATTAGATTTCCAATCTCACAAAAAATATCACACTAAAACAAGATCACAAATGCTGATATTTGCTGCCAACCAGATAAATATGATTAACAAGATAAACATGATAATCAAAATGATTTGTTAATTTAAACTATTTTAGCATCCTCTCAAGCAGTTGCTGCAGCTTCACTGTGCGTTGTGCACTTCGCTACCGTTCGTCTATGCGTTTGTCTATGAAAGTTAAGACTTTTGCTTTTTCTTCGTTTTTGTTTTTAGAAAGAGCAAACTTACGGATAAACAAAAGTTCAAAAGGTTGGCCTCCCCATCCTCAACCCCCCCGCTGTGCAGGCATATGAGGCAAGAAAAGAAAGTTATTACAAAATGAACAGAAACTGACAGCCGGCAGTCGGGAGGAGAGCCTGAATTGGATTTGGATTCGTTTTGGGTTGGGTCTTTAGTGCGGTTGGGTTGGGTTGGGCTCGCTTTTGGGTCGTCTAGCAGAAATTGTGACAAATTCGCTGACTGAGGTATATATGTTCAATTAATTTATGAGTGTGCTTTTGTTATTTTCCAGTAAACAATCGGTCGAAACTTACCTCCACCATTGTTGGCACTGGAACAGTGTTTGGCGCTGATGCCCTGGCCCGTATTTGAGGCTGAGTTGGGTAGTCCGCAGCCGCTCATTACCCCATACTTGATGGGTTTGAAGTGGAAAAAGGAGGGTGAGTAGCCTGATCCGGCCCGACTCAGCGAACTGAACTGTTCCTCGCGATCCTCGACGTAAAGGCCCTCCTTGCCCATGGCCGCCAGCTGCCTGCCCTTCGGCATGAACATGACGAGAAAGACGGTGGCCGATGTGGCTACCAGTCCAAAGGCAATGCAGGCATCCTTGTGCCTCTCGGCCACCGCCAGGCCGCACAGCATCCAACCCAGCCAAATGGGAATGGCGCCTCCAATGGCCAAGCCAATGTAGGTCGCCTCTCGATAGTTGTCGCGAATTCCGCGCGATTTAATGGCCAGAACGGCAATGAAAACGATAAGGAACACAATATAGATCAGCGAGAAGAGCAGCTCTGAGAACTGCGTCTTGCATAACGGGATGAGCACGGTGCTCACGGCGGCAATTCTCGTATAGATCTCCGGCGTGCCATCCACCGTTGTATACGATGTGGGGTAAAACAGAGCCGAATAATTAGTTTGCGATGCAACCGTCGATGATAAAAATCCGCTTCCCAACACCGGAACACTCGTGGTGTAAATCTCCGGCGGTTGTGTGAGCAGCCACTGACCTCCAATAGCCACCTGGATGAGTAGCGCAAAGAGCAGCAACAGACCTTGATACGGCGCAGGCAGATAGACACCACCATTCAGGCTTATGAGGAACACGCACTTCACCAGCAACGCGGCAAAGACCAGGGCGTACGCCACGCCCACACCAAAACGTATCGCCCCGCAGCTAAGCAGGGAGGGCTGTGCCGTAATAATGGCACCCAAGCTGGCACAAGCAAACAACCCTAGGAGTAGCATCTGGCCCAAAAACAGGTGACGACGCGAGGGTGACGTGCGCCAGGCCTTGAACAGGACAAAGATCTCGAAGGCACCCATCATCAACATGGTTAGAGTGGCCAGCACCAGAACCGGCACCACCCAAGGCTCCTTGCGCAGCCCTGGAAATGGTTGCGTGGTTGAGATAATGCTGGGAGGGGTTCCAATTCCATGACCGCTGCTGCTGTTGGCCTGACTGGATCTTGGCGTGCTCTGGCTATGGGCTGCTCTAGCTCTGGCCCCCTGACTACGGGTGGGCGTGGCTGCTGTAGTGCTGCTGGTGGTGCTGGCCGTTAGCGTGGGCACCACAAAGAACTCTGTGGACATTTCTAAGCGTGCAGCACTTGAAATGTTGCTGCTGCCTTCCTGCTGAAAATCCAGCTGCTTGCCAGTGCGACGAGCAGGCGAAGCAGGAGGAGGAGGAGGTCCAGGCTCTGGAGCTGGAGTCGTTGTAGTGGTGCTCGTGGTGCTTGTAGTGCTCGTAGTGGTGGTGGTACTGCTCGCCTTAAGCAGCTGATAGGCATTGCGATCGCGCTCTTGGCTTGCACTGGCGCTGGTCACCAGACGCACTCGTCGCCAAATGTTGTTATTGTTGTTGCTGTTGCCACTGGAACTGCGAGCCGCTGGCGAGACAGCGATCAGCTGCAGGATCAGTAGGAGCAGCAGCATTGGGCGGGTGCGGTCCTGGTTGGCCATTGGATCACGCGTTCAAATGCTGCACATCTCACACGAATATCTCACACCCGACATTAACACGCACGCCCCACGACGATTCGCGATATTGTTTCGTTTTTCTTGTCGTTTTCGATTCGATTTACCGATTTACCGATTAGCCGATCTTCGCTCTTTCGCTTTTCTTCTCTTCGCTTATCGCGCTCCAACGTCCGCTCGCTTCGCCCAAACAACATCGACTGTGTTGGCCGCTCTGCAAGTAAGACTTTGGTTTACTTTGGCCTTCGTGCTCCACGCGTTTGAGACAAGTTTGAAGCGGTAGTCGAACCGGGCTTCCAACTCAAACCAAAGCCCCAACTCAAGCTCAGACTCCAAGCCAAGTTAAGACCTGGCCACGGCCACGGGCGACTGCGAATGCGAATGCGAATTGGAGCTGAGTTCCACTTGGCTTTGGCTGCGGCCGCTTGTTATGGAGAACACTTTCATTCGTTCTGCATATGTACGGGTATGAGAGCATGTGAATTGGTTTGGTTTTGGTATTGCAGGAAAATGCTATTAGCCAGCATTCAGCAGCTCTGATCTGCGTCTGCGGCTTGCCAAAATGGCTCAAGGAAAAAAGGCCACAAGAGAGTGAACAAAAGGCGATTGTAAATCAAAAGCCCCCTAATGATATATCGATATATGTGCATTGTATGCGGTGTTAAGGCAACCGGTAAGCACTCTGATCTAAAATGTATTATTGTTTCGACGCGCGCGCTCTACAAATCACAGTTAGAATTAAGCCCCATACACACTAGTCGATCAAATATTGAGTGCTTTGAAGCGATATATAAATGGATATTATATATATAATGGTTACTGCTGAAGTTCTCAACTTTTCTGTAATCTTTTGGATTATTATTATAAACAAACATAGGCCAAGTTTTTATACTATTATTTGTTAATATTACCAATTTTAGGTCACTTTATGAGATCTTTACAAAAATGATCTAATTTCTATAAAGTTTATACAATCGGTTGATGAAACCTATAAGGAATATTCTTTAAAAATAAAATAGTCCTTTTAATATGCAATCGAACATTTTATTATTGTCGAGTGTGTTCAGGGCTTAAGTGGACTGACTCATTGTCCATTGGCTGTCCATCTTCCTCCATATTTGGCACAGAGCGCACAGCTAAGCCATTAGCCACAGCGAATGTTATGTAGATCGTGTCGAGCTGGTCGCCGTTTCTGTCTCCATCTCCGTCTTGGGTCTCTCGCCCCGTGGCCATTCTCCTCCCTGCATATACGGTATCGTTAGTAAAGATCAGTCTGAATGCGAACACTGAAAGGCCGGCCGGTAATTCGCGTTATTCTACAAATACTATTGACATAAAGGCGGGTAAATAACCTTTCGCCATAACATGTTTGTGTGGCGTCATATAAATACATACATACATTCATACATACATACATGGCTAGGTACATATGTAGTCAAAATTTGTGCGTTGCGAAGCCATGAGACATGACTGATTGCTTGATTGGGCAATCAGAAAGAGTTAGCTTTTAAAATTAAATCAATTCTGAGTTCATTTTAAGCCATTTTCTTGGAAATTCTTCAATGTTTGCATTGGTATCTTATTCATTTACATACGGGACAAAGATTTATATGCGAATCTGATAAGCAATTTGGGTTACGACGGCATAACTGATACATCCAATGCAATCGTATACTAAGAAGCTGCCATCTAGACCTGCAAGGGGATCAAAATTGGGATATAAAACTGCATGTAAATATATCTGAAAGCTGCAAAGTTTAGATGGAAGCAAGGAATGCTTGACTAATGTGGCTAACCCGATCTATTGCTTACAAACAAAATGTTAGCTGAAAAACTCTTTCTTTCTAATTATATATGGCAAAATTAGAAACTCTGATCTTAAGCCAAGGATTTTAAAATTCTAATTTTCTAAAACATCTTTCTCGAGACTATCTATGCTTAAATCATTCCAAAAGCTCTTTCCAACATTCAGGTATCACTGCTTAAGCCTCTCCTTGCATTTTGTTAATTACATTCTTATCAAATCATGCAACTGTCTGAGAAGCATACTCGTATGTCCGCTTGTAACTGAGATTTTCTGGCTAAAGCCTTGAATGCCTTGCAGCATTTCATCTCCTAGTTAATCCAATCTAAAGCTGACTCAAGGCACAGTCTTATGTAAGTCTCTCTCTCTAATTAAAACTGTCGCTTTGCTAGAATGGCCTTGCCAGAAGTTCACAACTCGCAAAACGGCAAGTCGTTATCTCTAGGCTTAAGTCAATCCCAACAAATGGGGTATATTTTTTGTTTCGCCCAAGCCGCTTGCCGATCGAATTACAAGTCCCAAGCTGCTGCATTGACAAACTCGAGACACATTGCATTAATAACTGATGAATAAGCACGGATCGGGCTAGGGCATCGGCTGGATGGTCGATGGTCTGTGGTCTGTGGTGGCTCGTGCTTAGGCAAAAAGTCAATTAGGCAGAGCTCACATTTCATGGGTCGTGGCTCAACTTTCTTTCAGCCGCAGAATATTCAGATTTTGTTGCTAGAAGTCTAGAAGATTTTCACGAATCTACCAGGGCGCAGACAGTGACCCCATGCCCATCTCAAATTGGCCAACATAGCTACATTGCTGGACAGAATCGAGCGGCGGCGCCTGTTCAGAACCAAAAAGCACATTGATTGATTTCAGACGATTTTAATGTCTGACCATAAAAGTGCCGCCAGTTCTAAGCCAGCAGTGGCCAGTTGGCAGGACCAGGGCTTCGGCTTGGGCCACGGCTAGAAATATGTCAGAGCTGTTATGGCTCGACCACTCGTTGCCTGCCTGCCTGTGGCTCATCGTGAACGCCTTAATTTATTTGCTACAAGACGCGCCGGCGCCGGGGTCAAAAGTTAGCCATGGACGTAATCTGAAATGTTTTGAATGTTCCTGTTCCACTTCCCAAGATTTGTCCCTCTTGCCACCTCCGCGTCTTTGATATTAATTTTGGCCAATTCGAACGCAGTGGGCAGGCGAAAGATGCCACTCATAAATCTTCGAAAATGCATTTTCAAATTTAAATTTAAACCAGTTGCCGGTGGGACAAGTGCATTGAACTTGCTCCGAAACGCACACGAATTATGAACGAAACATACTGATTGCCTTTGCCAAAGACAAAAGCCCTTGGCGAACTTATTTATTTATCAATATGTGGTGCGTACGTCGTTGGAATCGGGCTCGGGCTCGGGCTCGGGTTCGGGCCTGCCTTTGGGTCTGGGTTCATTGTCATCATCCGGTTCAAAAGTGAATTCTGATTTATAAGCACGCCTCACAGCTGCCCTGCATCCCCCAGCTCACCGGGTCTGTGTTTTAATCACGTGCGTGCAATGCGCACATGATGCACCCCAATCCAATCCCCCCCGATCCCCTATACCATGTTGAGATGCCGGTCTGTTAGTGTTGCAAATGCTGCCTGGCCAAACACCCAGCGAACATAGCGAGACAGCAAGCCCCCTTTCGGTTTACTACAGTGCGGGTTATGCGATCAGAAACCGCGAAATTCTAGCTAATGTCTTATCGTTTGTATTAAAGAAGGAGAATTCTGAAAACTTGATAGTGAAGTATATGATGACGCGAGTTTTGCCAGAATATATATTTTCCCTTCTCGCTTATTCACTTGGGAACGCTGTCTAGGAAGACGAAGTACCTCCATGGATTGTTTATAATATAATCAGCTTCCTGTGATTAATTTTTTATGGAAGCAAAAACTCGATAATTCTTCTATCCTAGGAGGGTAAAATGATATTGCATTTCTTATAAGAAGTCATTTGAAATTTTGAGTTTTAAAAATTTCACAGTTTTGCGAAACCGAAAACAAAACTGTAACTTGATCTGTTCTTAGAGTTTTACTTTAGCCATAGATTACAGTTATGTACCATTATATGCATAAGATATATGTACATATATATGCATATGCATATAATAAGTTATGATCACTTACATTAAGCTTCTATCTTCATGATTTGGTGATGTTTCTGCATGGGATTGGAATTTGTAATATTGGTTCCACTTCGTTGACCAGCATTGTGCTTACATATAGAAATATGTTTCCATTATGCAGCGGTGTTATATGCGTGTGTTGTTGTTGTTGTTATATTTGTTGTGTGTGGTGTGTGTGTGTGTGCGCGAGCATGCGTGAAGCGTCCGTTTTAATCGTTGCCTGGCCATCGAATATTTCTTAGCCACGACGTCGTCGGCCTGGCTCGTAAATCCGCCGTATAAAAAGCGCTTTGCTCGCTCCATTGGTCAGGCGGCCATTGTTGTGTCTGCCGTTGACTCTGACTCTGACTCTAACTGAGAACGCGAATAAGAATGGGCATGGGTATGGGTATGGGTATGGGCCTGGGCTTGGGTTTGGGCCTGAGCTTGAGCCATCGTCTGCCTACCAAAGGCTGATTTACTATGATCCGCTTGAGTTTTATGTGCAGAAAGATAAAATTTTTAAGATATTGACACCTTGTTAGGCATTTGAGAAAACCGAGTGAAACGAGAGGCCGCTGTAAGTGTAGAACTTTGGCCTCGCTTGGTCTAAGACAAGGACCAGGCATAGCCAAACGCTTGCCATAGCTCCAGCCCTAAAGCCCCTATGCTTCTGCCTTCCTGCTGCCCTGCTGCCCTTCCCGTTTTTATGTACGTACTCGCATACATTATGGTATGTTGCCTTACCACTTGCGTGGCTAATTGTTGTTAAAATTAAATGCAGTCCCGTCGTCAAATGCATAAACTCTGCAAGATTATCAAGCGGCGGCATTCGGCGATGCAAAGGCAGCTGGAAAGAAAAGCCAGCCAGCCCATTGCCAATTCTACCTCACCACGTACGTCCCTTATAAGCCTTAAACACATGTGGGTGTCGCACCGACAACTATTTGAGTCAGACCTAGTGAGGATCGCCTCGGTTTAGCTAAATTTATGGAATAATACATATCTTTATGGCTTCATTAGCGAAAAGCCGCTCAGCAACCAAAACGTCTGCCCCTCTGACTGCCGTCTCTAGCCGTCCGTCTCCAAAGAAACCGCTTATACTCCTACCATTCGACACGCTGTCTGCATCAGAGCCAAAAGGATCAACATCGACGCAGTCATCGCTAGCAACGTCGCGGTCGCCGTTGTCTATCTGTCACTATAGTCGATTCAAGCCAGCATCCATTCCTCAGGGCCAAAAGCACTTGAGACTTTGTATGCACACTTCAAAGAGGTTCGTTGTTCTTAATGTCCATAACTTAAGAGTGAGTTACAAATGTAAAATGGTTTGTTGGCTCTGTGCCAGGTTATGTAACGAATGTAGAATGGATGATGGTATATATCTTATATACCCACAATGTTATCCTAAACGTAGGATAAGCTTTATGGTTCAATGTTCTCAAACACATTCCTAGATAAACATACTTCTTATTCTTATACTTTGCAGCTTCCTTTCTGCAATCACTTTAAAGAGAAATTATAGATGGCTGCTTCGTTCCGTTCCATTCTTAATCTGGTCACACTGAAAACTAAAGAAAATCTGACTTGGTGCTTATTTCAGGTGTTCAGAAATCAAAATATATAAACTATAATGAAAAAACAATTACAAAATGTGTGACGTAGGAAGAGATTGTTGAGGACCAAAAGTTCATTCTTGAGAAGAATGAAGCAAGTGGAAGAAAAATAGTTTGATTTAAGTAGCAATACAACTTTTAACAAATTTTCCACATTTCCCAACCATTAAGGGGTAGTGTATACCTTAGTCATCCATCATTCCGAGTAAGTTTGTGAAATATTTGATACTTTTTTCGGTTTTGTTCTTCGCGCACAGATTGATTGAGCCTTTTATCAAAGCGCACGTACAGCGTATTAAATAAATTGTTAGTTACGTTTGCGGCTCGAGCCCGGAACCAGCCCGGCCCAAGTCTGTAAGCTGCAGTTTCTAGATCCTAGCCCTTCATCAGCTTCGCTTCAGCGCTGTGTTTGGTGTCGTATGGCAGACGGCATACAACGCCCCCGAGGTGTTGTGTAAGAAAATCTCTGTGGCAAGAACAACAAAAGCCGCTCAGCTCCAGCTCCAGCTCCAGCTCCAGCTGCAGGTCCAGGTTAAGGCTTAGACTAATGCGACGACTCACGCTCTGCAGACTGGGCATCTTAGGCTATGTTCCTTTTCTTTTTTGTTTTCGTTTTTTTGATTTTTTACAACGTCATATTCTGACCTAAGAGCCTATGTCGAAGTGGATGGAAGTGGTGGGATGTGTATGCAGTTTTTCTTTATGGTCCAACCACGTATCTATTATGTGCCAAAGTGCTAATGGCTGTTGACGGCTCAGACGCAGACATAAGGCGAGGGAAATTGTGGGTGTTGCCACGGGCCGAAATATTCTCAGGGTGAAAAGAAATCTATTTGGAATTTTCGCAGACATTAAACATGGTAAGGTTTAGGTATATATGTGCCTGGGATGCGCTGATTTAAAAGTGAAAACTTGTTTTAATTGATCGCAGATCGCGTGCAGATCAACCCAGGCGTCGGTCTGCGCCTGAGCTTGCCTTTCAACGAACGATTCAATTATGACACAAATCCATTGCACGCCAAAATCAAAACAAATGCAGAAAATGAAAATAGCCAAAAATCAACGGAGCGCAAATGTGGCTCGGTCTAAGGCGCTGCTATGGAGTTACCCGTTATGCCCATCTGCATCCAATTAGGTGGATGCTTTCTTTGGTATTCTTCTCGACCTCATCCAAATCCAGATCCTTAGCTCGAGCCAGAGCCAGAGCCAGAGCTGCAGCCTGAGCCCATTCCATTGGCCTTTTTTGGGCCAATGCGCTGGTATCTTATACGCTTGTCGTTCACAGCGCATGATTAATGACCAACAAGGGCCGGGGGGATGTGCAGAGGGGCCAAACCGAAGTCGAGCCCAAGTGGGACTGCACAAAACAAAAATAATAAAAAAAAAAAGGAAGCCCAACCCAGACTATGTTCCAGCCAGTCCAAGCCATTTGAAGTCAACTGGCAATTGGCGCAGTCTAAGTCTAGCCCAGCAGCAGCCACTGGAAAATGATATTTGAGTCGATCCAGCTATGAGCTACTGCAGTGGCTGACTCCGAGATGGAGATGGCCAGATTGTGGTTGATTCGATGAGGCTGTGCTATGTGCTGGCCTGCCAACAGGTTTTTGTAGGCGGTGTTCATATGATCCATGCCAGAATGCTAAATTTAAGAGATTTCACATTTGGATGCGCACATTCCCATATGCAAAATCAAGATTTTCGGCAATTGCTGCTGAATTTCTCTGCTCTATTAGATAAGCCGGAAAGCCTCAATTACATGGTGTAGAGTACAAACAAGTAAATCGTTGCACTATATGTAAGTATGTAAGTTTCACACCTGAATGTAATCGAATTTTTATCATTTTACCTCCGCATTGCATTGTTGCCAAGCAGCCTGGCGAGGCAGAGACAGACACAAAGACAGAGACCAGAGGCCCAAGACCAGACCCAGGCTCCGAGCCAGCCAGCAAATTGAAATTTATTGCCATTGAGCCACTGGAAATGTTGCCGCCTTCGTCGCCGGATTCGGATTGCTAGATTTGGGGCGGGGGCCAGGGTAGGGCCGCGCAATGCAAAATTTGGCCAGCCAACTGGTCGCGTATGTGGGTCGCATTTATTAGACGCTGCTGCAGAGACTTGGGGAACAGGCTGGCTCTGGCTTATAGTTAGATAAGAAGTGTGACACTAGCCCATTAGAGACCGCAGACGATCGAGGATCGCAAATCGAGGATCGCGATTCGAGAATCCGAATCTCCAACTGAATTGATTGTCAGTCAGTCTCCTACTTAGTCAGTAGGCATCAAGTGGCAATGGCAATGGTAGTGGCAGGGCAAAGGCAAAGGCAACGCGACAGCGACAGCGAAGCCAACGCCCGCACGATCTCTGGACGCGTAGTTGGAGCTGAGTTTGACTAGCTGGAAGCTGGGACTTGCCACCGCCATCGAAGATTTATGGCTTAGATAAGCGCGAAAAGTTACAGATGCTTATGCAGCGGCAGCCACCGAATGGGGCAGCGAGGACCGTCTCAAGTTCAGCTTCAGATTCTATTTATGGACGAGGGTTGTTCATATATATATATATATATATATATATATGAGAATTGATACATCTCTAATCTTAATTTAGTTAATTACCAAGAAAGCTCGATAATCCTATCAATCCTATGAAGATTGATCGATCAATTGACTCCAATTTTCAATGCCTTTCAGTTTTCAAAATTGAAATTTCTTCTTATTTCTCAATGTTTTCATAACAATTAATACAAAGAATACAAATTTCTAAGCTAACCCTCGCATGTAATGCCTGCAGCGCGCTGACGTCGTCGTCATCGTCTCGTTAGCGAGTCGCGATTGCTGGCCGCGATTGGAATTGAGAATGGCAACGGCAGCCAGTCAACGTCTTTGGCCTAGGCTTAAGGGTCGCTGTTGCTTGATAAGCATCGCCAGGCTCTCAGGCTCAGGTTCAGGCTGAGGACGGTCTCCGTCTCCTTATTGGTCTAGGCTAAACGTGAACCTGATTCTAGTCCTAAACCTGGACCTCAAGCTGGACCTGGACCTGGACCTGGGCTAAATTAGTGGATGCCGCGTTTTAATTCCTATCGTCTTATCGCAGCAGCCCCATCTTAAATGAGGTCAATTATCAATGGGCTGTGTGCTCCAAAAGTGCAAGTTGTTGCCAAAGCCAGATCCAGTCCATGAATAGGATGACGGCTTCGGATGTTGATGTTGATGACGATGGCTATGGCGATGGCGATGGCAATGGCTTGGCTGTCTATCTGCAGTGAGTGTACCTGCGCCAGTATCGGTGCCTTTGCCAGCCCAGTTCATAAAGTTGAGTTTCACTTTCAATTGCACAGCGGCGAGAGTAATAGAAACTGCACATTAAACGCAACACGTGCCACGCTTCATGGGAGCAGGCACAGCCATAGTCATAGCCATAGCCATAGGCATGGCCAGAGACAGAGCCAGTGCAGCATTACACTTTGCAATCAATCACAAAAGCCTAGCTCTAGCTTACTGTAATTAGCGCAGGGAAAAAGAAACAACAACAACAGCCATATCAACCAACAACAACAACAAGTCAGCAACTCTGAAACACTAACAATGCATATTGAAAGAAAAAAACACAACACTGTGCATAAAAACAAAGAAAGCATGACGAAGTCAGAGTCACAGAGCAGTAGGAAAATTTTGCTAGCGCCACGCTGCAGAAGTCCGCAGAATAGACTGCAATTTGTGCAAGCAATGGAGCAGCAACTCGGCCAGCTCCAGCTCCAGCTCCGTACAAAATATTTTGGTTGAATAACAATAGTAATAATGCGAATATTAAGTGCAGCCGCAACCACAACCACAGCCGAGTCCAACCAAAACTATAGCAACGGCATTAACAACAGCAGCAGCAGAAAAGTGAAATTGCACCTGATGATGATGCCTACTCAGCTTTTTAGCTTTTCAGCTGGAATAGCGTCAATCACCATGGAAATTTTGCTTTTGTATAAATTGCAAATGAGATGATGAGGAGATGAGCGTGACAGGGTCTCAAAGCCAATGGCAATGCCAATGCTGATGTGAAATTGACAGTGTCTGCCATCTAGGCAAAAGTCACAAATCGGAAGAGCTTCCTGCCCCGATGATCAGCTCGAATCATTTTCTTGGAAGTTGTTTACATGCGAACAGGGAAGCATATTAATTGTTTTAATTGTCCAGGCAGGAGTGTATCTATAATTATAATAAGGTCTTAACTTACTAAATAATATATTGGAGGAAAGCAGTGAGCGAGCGAGCATACTGCTTGTGATAACAATGCAGATGCATTTTCAAGTCACTTGTCAACTTTATAATAAAACTAGATATTCTAACTTATATGTTTGGCATAAGATTTCGAAATTCGAAAGTTTCGCTTGATTTCCTCTAGTGTTTCCTCGATCTGATTGTTTTAACACCAGACAACATTTCACATATGTATCTCATCTTAAGAATGGAGAGACGTCACCAAGGTCAAAGGCGAACTCCTATGGCGAATTTATGAGGATTTAATGGCCCAAATGTGTCTGGTTTTTGTAATTTATGGAGACAACCTGACCTACTTATGCTTGCCTACTTACCAACACTTCCTTAGGCCAGGCCAGCAAGCTTCAACCCCTGCAAACACCAAGGCCATAAGATATTTTTATATAGTTTTAGAATGCTGAGTTGATGAGCCTACTTTTACGCGAATATTTCGCTTACGAAAGATTGTTCGACAGTTAATATTTTATCGCCAATAAGGAGGATTTTATCCAGCATCCTGCTGAGCAAAATTGTTTAATTTTTGTGCTTCAAAGCAGCCGTGAGCTGGGAATTCCAATTAAGTAGTTTTCTGATGGTTTAAAAATTATGAATCCATCAAACTTTGAACAATCTATTTATTCTATTTGTGTTCTTCTTCAAAAACATTTGAACGAGAGCTAACTTTCAGACATAGCCAAAGCTAAAGAACTGGCTTCCTGTATCTGGCATCCCATTGCATCGCATCCATTGACAACTTGCACAAATGTTGACCTTTAATTACGACAACGGGAGAACGAAGGAGCGAACAGCAGCCGCAACAACTTGTTTCTTACCGGCCACTGTTTGCATAACTACGCACATAACATCGGGCTGTAAGAAGCTGGCTAGCTGGAAATATTATAAAGGGGCCAAAGGATGGCGATGGCAACGACAACCACCACAACGACGACGACAACTGCAATTTGTCCAGCTGCACGACGATGAGACAAACGGCTGGCAGAGAACAGTAGGCGTACGACGAGGGGCAGAAACAGAGACAGAAACTAAAACATATGCATGCAGATGCAGTTACACATGCAGATGGGTTGGAGCGGCAAGAGGCTGGCTCCAGGCTGGGTGACAAGTGCTTAGTGTCAGCACCTCGGTTAGCATGCGGAGCAGAGGCCCAGCTCGAGCTCCAGCCACAGCCCCAGCCCCAGCGCCAACCTCATACTCAGCTCTGACTGTTGACAATTTTGTGGAGCCAGGATGCTGCACAGGAGGGAGAAGAGTTCAGTTTACACATTAATTATCACTTTGGTCT
Source organism: Hirtodrosophila duncani (assembly GCA_037043425.1). Lineage (NCBI taxonomy): Eukaryota > Metazoa > Arthropoda > Insecta > Diptera > Drosophilidae > Hirtodrosophila > Hirtodrosophila duncani. The sequence goes on from JBAMBM010000194.1 coordinate 4,556,758, forward strand.
GGATCGGAATACACGAAGCGGGCAAGATGACGAAGAAGACGACGATGACGATGACGACGACGACGACGACAACATTAGACGACAGCCGCACTTAGTTGGGCGCTTAAGTCTTTTGTTGTGTTTTCCATTTTTCACTATTCACTGATCACTGTTTGCCATTGCCATTTGCCAAGTGATAAATGAGCTGCTGAAAGATGCAGGATTGAGCAGTAGGAGGAGCAGCACTAGGGCGTACTGATTTATGGTTGCCAGGCTCGAAAATAGTCGATAATAATCGATAGGAACACCCACTTGATAGCCAGCCTGGGCTTGGCTCTGGCTCTGGCTTGGGTTTTGGCTACGGCTTCGGCTTTGGCCTGGTCCCACCAGGAGTTCATATGAAAATTAAATTATAAAATGCTTTACAAGTGGGTCGGCCCATGGATCCTTCTTTGCTCTTGGCCAGCCTCCCTGACCGTCTCTGCAATAAAATTGCATACACAGACGAGGGTGGACATACCATTTCCTTGACATTTATGCAATGCAACTCCAACTCTGCCCAGTTGCAGAAGCAAACTCAGACGCAGAGGGCGGCCAAAGATGTCTACCCGTGTGCATGTGGTGTGTATATATGTGCCACGCCCTACTCATGTACCAGATGCAGCCAGCGAAGGTGACCAGGACCAGGACCAGAATCCAGCCTCAGTTGTAAAGCAAAAGCCAAAGCAAATAGCCTTCGGCCAGATTTTGTCTTTGCGCACAGAGCAACACGTATCAATTATAGGATGGTACCCGTGTACATATCTATACAAACTTATCCGTACCTTATATGTATGTACTGGTGGTAACAACAACACTATGAACAACGACACAAAAATTGAAGTATTGGGGCTGAGGCATACTACGCCAGCCATTTGAATAGAAACAGTTTGCTGATTTGTAGAGGTAAGTTAAAGTCAAAGTAATTGTTAAGGTATATCTAAGAGGCTGTTTTAAACAGCTAATTTTAATTGGAACTTCAATTTAGCTGCTTAGTTTTATAAGCCAAATTAATAGTTTTTCGAATGGATAAAACTTTTCCCTATACCATCAACATATGTTAGATATTTGAGCCTCAATAGAAAATACTTTGATAGAGCTTGCATTGATGTCCTTAGCACGTCATGTTGACTCTAGACATGCTATGCAGATATCGTCCCTCTAGACCAGCTAAGGACCCACACCCATGTATTTGCGGCAACCGGATAATCATTTCACCTACATTGGAAATCACCCATTGCCCAAATAGCGATAGCCGAGTCCCAAAAGTAATTGAGCCTAGTTCAGCCAAACGTAATACACTGGAACCTCGAACCTCAAACCTACAAAATAAGAAGACTTGAAGTCACTGGACCGACAATATGATAAATGAGGGCATGTCAACAACAAGGACTATGTTATACCTTTGCTTTTATAATAAAATTATAGTCACTTTCTCGCTTTGAATGTCATCAGAGGCTAAATTCGACTCAAGGGAAACCTCAAAATAATCTTCAGAATGATACATAATGCCTTTTTTGGCTAAGTGATTTCTTCAAATTTCACTCTGAATATCTGGAGTTGATGGAGACGTGACTAACTAATATTATTATTATATATGTTCAATCAAAAATGCATCCCTTTATGTTATCCTATTCTATTACTTATATCATATTACTTAATCATTATTCGTTTGTGCCAAATTGTGTTTAAGGCACCAATATGTACTTAGCATTAGACGATCTGGCCTGTTTTTGTTGTTGTTGTTGTTGTTGTATTTTCTATTTTTTTTTTTGTTAAGATCCAATCCAGGCAAAAGTCAAAAATTCAAAGCGACTTTAAGTGCCAAAGCCAAAGCCAAAGCAGTTCGCCCAGCCGATGCCCAGGCAGAACTGTATGGCCATAGCTTTTAGCTGCGTTTTTGAACCTAATGGGCAGCAGGCCCGACCAGAATTGGCCAGACCGAACTTGGTTGGTCTAGAGTCTCGGCCAGTCCTGCATAAAAAATGATTAATTCCTGGTCTGGTAATTTATGTAGACACATAATTCACAGCGGGACATATTTTGCTAGCGAGAGGTAGAGAGTTCAGGCCGCGGTCGCCACTTAAATGCAGCTCTAAAAATAGCACACACATACACATATATATAAATGGGGAACTCATCTATGTATGTGTGTGTGAATGTGTGTATGTGTGTGAGTGTGTCGGTCATACTTTTATGCTAAGAATAAACGGCAAGACCTTATATCGGCGACGACGGCATCGGTGCGCACATTTGATTTAAATTGAAGCTAAAGCTAAAGCCAAAGCCAAAGCTAAAGCCAATGCCAAGATCAAGGCTTGGCGTCAGCTATGGAGTCGAGCCTGACAATATCATTAAATATTTATGACGCGGCAGTTGAGCACAAACTGAGCTTAAGCCATAATCAAAACTGGCCGTTGCTGTTTAGCTAGAAATATGTCAAGTTCGTTGCCTAAGTCTTTTGTTGTTGTTTTCCACACAAACACTGGCAGATTTGCCACTATGTATGAATGTGCATTATAAATTTGTATCATAAATTATGACGATACTTAGATATAGATGTTATAACATAGTATATTTTGGGAAACCTATCTCCTACCTGTCGCAATGACGTTATTATATCTTTTCAAATTGCATAGGATATCACAAAAGTGAACTGCAACTTCAAAAGGATTGTCGGAGTAATGGAAACTTTGTTGATGGCTTTTAATTTCGGAAATTTCTTTGCAACATTTCATTTTAAAAGAGTAATTAAATATATATTCGAAATTAACCTTTTTGTGATGCAAAGCTCAATGAGACGAAGATGTATGTTTGAGAAGCTGCAAAACATGTAAGTAAATTTGTTACTAACTAGCAATTTCGCCCGCCGTTATGTTTTCCTTTTTCGTGTTTCTATCCAAATATTCTCAACGAAATAGAAGAAAACGATAAATGCTATAAAGGCGAAGATGAAATGTGTGTTTGCGCAGCATTGTTGTTGCCTTGAAGTTATAGCGACGACTGCTGTTCGTCGTCCATAAAAATTAAGTTCTTGAAAGTATGCCACAGCAGTAGTTGCTTAGCTGTTATTTTAGCAGGCATAGAAATAAGTACTTATATTAAAATTTTGGCATATTTTGCTTAAAAAGTCGCATAAGTATGAATATTTTAGCACTCAAGACTTAGGGATGGCTTGTGCTTTGCATGTAAATCAGTTATTTAGAACAGACAGTCAGACAGTTGTCGATAAATATATAGATAATGCCAAAGCAATATCATTTTCCAAACGTTATATCTGCAATCCCCATAAGTTTTACAAGCATCTTTGTGAGTATTTAATATTTGTTATAGTTGTAAAATATGCCATTGAAAGCTAAACAGTTGTCAGGTGTCCAATGGCTCCAAAGTTGCTTAAATGTAATTATATAAATTGTTTTATAGTACAAATTTCACTAGCAAAGAAAACAAGCAATGCTTATGCAATATGCTATATATTTTTATGATTAAAACATATAACTTTATGTTAACTAACAGGATCAGTCAGCTGGCAGCATTGGCTCATTTTCCTAGCCTCTGGAAGTCTATGGCTAGCTTTGAGGATAGCCATAAGAACTAATAAAGTTTCATTGCCTGCAAATGTATATTTCCCTTGCCAAGGGCTGTCTTATACTGGTGTTGACCAATTTAAAAGTTCCATAGGCGTGACTGATATTCTCTGCAATCCCAGTCCTCTGCCCGGCCTGCTTTCGATCAATCAAACCGAGCACAAATGCCCTCAGGTGGTTGAAATGTTCGTTGTTATTTTGTTGTTGACCAATTAAGTAGCCGTCTGAGTGAGATTTTACATGACTCTGGCCTCACGGGAGATTCAACAATGCAATCAAATCGCCGCAGCAGGTTTCCCCAATGTCAACAACAGGATACAAGTTTCCAAAAAGAAGCTTCTATATATTAATTATGCATCCAAATTTGACAGTAGTTTCTGCCAATTTGCAACTAAGCTGCAATTGCTTGTATGGACATTTAACTACATACATAAATCTTTGGGCATGAATTTTCGACAAGACCCATCCACTTCATCTGGCCCCCATGTCCAGGGACCAGGGGTCGTTCAACTCACCTGACCATGCGCATGCACTTAGAAGGCAAAGTCAGAGTCAAAGCCCAAGTCAAAAGTCATAAAAGATATGCAAGCATACACAATCTGACTGGAGCTTAAGATGATGCTAAAGCTGGGACTATGTGCGTCTTCTGGTAATCCTTGGCAATGGCTGCCCTTAACAGCAACAACAATTACAAATGAACGACTTCTTTGTTCTGTCAGCAGCAATACCTCGCCAGGTCCGAGTTCCAGTTGCGGTAGCAGCCAAAAGAGGGGGCGTCGTCGCCGTCTCCCATCTCCATCTGCGTGGCCAGCAGCTGCTACGCATAACGCATACATACATACATATGTTTTGTGGATGCTACGAATGCAGCTCTTTGGGGCGTTGTTGCTCGCCCAAAACAAATACGAGAGTTTCTGTGTCTGAGGCTGAAATGTGCAACGTTATCATAACTAAGTGCTTGGGATGCGTGAGCTCCAGCTCAGCTGCAGCTCCCCCGAAACAGTCTGCATATGCATAATTCATGCTATTGAACCTTGTGCGGTTATGACTGGACATGGACATGGAGCTGGAGTGGCCGGCCTAGGACAGGATAGGCCAGCCAAGCCAACCCAGGCCTGACCAGGCCAGGCAACTAGAAAAATTATAATTTCACAAGTCATAATAGGATTTGCAATTCAAATGCGAACGCAGACACAGAACCAAGTCCAACTATCGAGTTGAGTCTGCACAAATTTCTGTGGAAGAAGCAGGCAGGCAGGCAGGCAGGCAGGCTGAGGCAGAAAGCCAACAAATGACGACAACAATAAGAGGCTGAAGCTCAGGCTGAGGCTTCTCGTACATACATGTGCCCAGGTAGATCTCTTTGGCTAGCCATTGTTGGCCGGCACACAGCCAATATGTCAAAAATATTAAGAGACATGGCCCTGGGCTCGGGCTCAGACTCAGCCCAGAAACTGTGACTTGGGCCCAGACTCCGACTCCACCCACTCCGACTCCGACTTAGATCCAGGCCCATGCGCAGACCATCCATACCATAAATATGCAAACGATAAGCGCTCTCCTCTATAAAGTTGTAAAATTGACAAGCGTTGCCATGCCAAAGTCTCAAATAAAGCAATAAAATGCGCTAAAACATCGCCATCGACATGACCATTGCCATTGCTATTGAAGATCGGTAGCCAGCCGTGTTCCAAATGCAAAAATTAGAAATGAAAGCCAGCGGGTTGCCTCCTCCCCTTCCCCCTAGGCCCTCTCTGCTCCTGCTTTTGTATAGAATTTATGCCAGTTGGCTTTGAATTCGGGTTTGGCACAAGTTACGACAGTCGCCACTGACTCAATCAGTGGAGGATGAGGATGAGCATGACGATGAGCACGGAAGCGCCGTATGACACACAAGCATAGAAACCCTTTGGCCACATCGAAGTTCGATTCATGAGAGTCTGTTGAGTTGTGTTAAGGAGGAAGTGCACCTCAAGTGGCAGTAGGCAGCCCCCATAAAGTAAACTAATGGCTTTGCCATCGAGTTCATCGTAATAATGTCAACTGCATGCGCCCAAGACAACCTTCCCCTTCTTGAGGGGAGCGCATAAGGAACTCAGAGTGAACAGGGCGGCCATTTGTAAACATGAGCAGGCAAAGAAGGCAAGAATTAAGCAAAAGTTCATATTAATTAGAAAATGTTGTTGTAATCAGTTTAAAGTTGTAGACAATGAAGAGCTTACAAATGAGAATGGAGAAAGACTTTTATATCTAAATAATAAAACAATCATGTTCAGGAATCCAATACTTTTAAAGCTATATAAGCTGAAAATGTTGTGTCAAATCTAACTAGAGCTGGACCCTGGGTAGGCTACTTGAAGCTTCAATGCCATCATCTGACTGCGAGTTGCGTTTTGGTTTGGATACTGGGCGGACTTTTAAAAGGGTCAAAGTTCATTGCTGTGTATTTGGAAAAGGTGTTAGTGTTTCGGATTTTTCTATAGCGGCAGATGAGGCTTTTATCTAGAAACCTTTTTTTTTGGCTCAGCATATTTTGGCAGTACCTAATATATAACTTTTGATACGGAACAATCATATATAATTCATGATTTTAATAGTTTTAAGCAGATCTAATCCTGAAATGTTCTCAGGCTTCGAGATATAATGCAACACGGTATTATATTGCAAGATTTGGAAGGCAGAAAGAGGGTAACCCCACCTCACATTGGCATAGCAAAACATCGATACATCGATGCATACAACGACAAGTTCCCAATATGCCCAAGGCATCCATTGAACCTAATCCAACTTACCAAACATTGCGTGGGCAATATCTGAATTGATTTGAGAGATTAAAAAAATTGCTAAATCATAGGATTTCTTTTTCATGCTCTAGAAAATATCCAATTTCGCAGGCTTGCTCAATTTGAAGTTCAGCTTCTAAGAAATCAGCCCAAGCCTAATAAGTTAAATTTCTGACTGGACGACTTACTTGACTTCGCCGCCGCCGCAGCCGCCGCACTCCTAACACAAATCACATAGTACAATTAGATGTCAGTCAACGAACGATCCAAATGCCCAACATTGTTGCCTCCGTGCTGAAGAGACCCCGAGACCCTGGACATGGCCCTGGCTCTGGCCCTGTCCTCTGGGTCCAGGCCCGGGTCCGGCAAGCCAACAGCAATTTCAGCTATGACATTACCTCAATGTCAGCGCAAATTTGCAAATTAGCAGCAGACAACAAAAGAATTATATATGCATTATATAATGCCAAACGAGCAACGTCAAATGGCTTGACTTGGCTTGCAAAACGAAAAACGAACCAAAGCCAAATCAATTTGCTGCACTCTAACGAGAACGAGAGTCGGACTGAGAGCGGCAATAGGCACCGGAACGGGAACGGGGCTTGGGACTGGGAGCCGTTCTGCAGGCTTCTTCATTTCCAGTGCGCATTTTTCCCATCATTAACATTGTCCAGTCGGAATCTACATGCAGATGAAGGCAAGTCCAGACCAAGAAACATGCGTACTTACAGGGAACTTGTGTCTGCAACTATTTGTTTCACGAATTCGCAGAGCATTTGACTGGCAAAAAAATACAGAAGATGAAGAAAATAATTCTTAGAGGAATGGAATTTATATACCCTTGCGAAAAGATTTTAGAATATTTTGTTAATAATAAGGTAAATATGTGGAAACTAAAAAAATTGTGCTACTAAAATGCAATCTATAAGGGAGAGATTATGAAAATCATGCAGTGTATAAAATTTCAGAAAACAGTAAACAAAAATGTTCGAAAACTGTTCCATAGCAAAGTGATCTACAGAAACGACATCATGTGATATGACGGACCTTACACTATTTCCTATCATTATGGTTATCCAACATAGAAAACTATAACTTCAACTCATCAAAGACACCATTTATATTAATTACTTTTGATCTTGAATACAATTTGAAATCATTTGTGAATCTACACCCGTATTTGGTCTACTGCATTGAGTTATTTGATATACCCTTAGCGGAAAGCATATCAGTGGCAGTGTATATAAGCGGTGGCACTCTGTCCAGATCCAAACAAGGCAAAAGGCATGTCCATCCTCCTTCCTATTCCTATCGCAACAAGAGCAATTTGTTCTAATGCGCCGTGGCAGCGGCAGATGCAGCCAGTGCTAGACTGGAGGTAGGCCCAAGTGTGCTGTGGCAAGTCAAGATCAAGAGTTACATTGCAAAAAGGGCAGCCACTGAGCACGCAATGGCCAGAACAAATGTAGACATTAAGCTGCTGCTGCTGCCGCTGTTACTGCTAGTCTGGCCACAGACACGACGGAAACGTGCTGCAGATGTAGAAGGAGGCATTGGAGTTGCATCTTAACATCAAGTGACACGCAATGGCCAGACCAAAACCTAAACGCCAACGCCACCATCCCAGCACAAGCACCAGCAATGGCCAGCCATAAGCTCTCATTTATGCATGTTCTTCATCTGTATATGTATGTATGGCTATCTATGTACGTACATACATACATATGTAAGCTTATGCATAGTTATTTGATATAAATATAAAATTTGCCATATATCTCGCGCTCAAGTTTTTCCAACTGACATTTACAGCCGCTTCAATAAATTCGCAGTGGAAATTTCATTAATTGCCATTCCGTTCCGGCTCCCCAGAGCCTTGGGCGGGCAGGTGGAACACCACCAGCACCACCGCCATCGGCATCTGTGGTATCGTATTTGTTGCCATAAAAATATTTGCCGCCTTAATGTGAGTGGCTTATAAATTTGCACAAACCCGACCATATATAGCCAGGAAAGCAGAAGCACCAGCTCCAGCAGCATTATGGGACGATGGCGCTGGCGATGTTGATGCTGATGATGATCACTGGTGGTAGCCATGGCCCACGGCGCAGTTGTACATAACTGTTTATGTGGTTTCTACGCTGGACAATTGATTGCGGTTACCTCTGCGGCTGGGTGTGTACACATTGTTTCCACTGTGGCAGTGGCCCACCCGGGCATGATCTTACCTTGTCTCAAATGCATATATACATATATGGTAGTACATACGTGTACAGAGTATGTACATATACTTCCCTCCACGACGCCCATGTTGTAAGCCACACCATCATACCAACTCAGAACAGATCTGAGAACACATAAGTGTACATTTCTCCCTTCATGTGTATAATTAATCTACGGTGACAACAAGTACAAATTTGGAATCTGAAAGACAAATCTCGCATCTAATCCGCCGATGGCACTCTACATACCAACTCTTTGAAATACGAGGTCATCAAGAAAAGGTAACTCTTATAGAGTTTTGCTGTGATTGCTTTAGTTGGTTTAGAGAGAGACCAAAAGTTATCGAAGTTCGCACAGGATCTTCGCTCGACGGTTTGGATTGCCCAGAGTTCTACTTTTTACCTTTCCTTAGGACCTTTATTTAACGATGTTTATGCGCTGGCAGGTTAAAGGTCAAAAAAGTAACAACAAGAAGAGGAACCACAGGATCTCAGAAGTCTTAAAAGCTACACAGCTGAAATATTTAGCAGATGCTCCTTATATCTGCACGCTGCAAGGGTATAACACTTTCAGTAAGGTAAGAAAAGTAAGTAAGAAACAGTTTTTCAATTGCCACGCAAGATAAAGGCATTTGAAAACAACATATGTCGGAGATTGGTAACAATAATTCAGGGCGTTGTACTGTCGTTTGTTGATGCAGCTGGGCTGTGATGAAAAACCCTAGAATCAGAGAGATGGTCATATGAAGAGAAGCAAGAAAGAAATCAATTGAGTGAACGATATTGACTGACAGTGGGGTCGCAGTTCGCCATTGCATAGCAATGAAAGTTCATTTAATTTCAAACTATTTATTTATTACATTTTGCCTAAAGATCTGTTATTAACTTTCTTGTACAATTTTCATTTATATTTCACAATTACAGTAGAAAAAAACATATTATAAAACTAAGATTACAGATATAATGGATATGACAAATGAATTATTGTGAGCAAATGAATTTAATTAAAGAATATATAAAGTATTTATGTAAGAATGGCCACATCGAATTGAATGAAGCTTAAGCTATAAATTTAAGCACTAAACACGTCTACGGCAAGATGATGTAAGCATATTAATCTTTTAATGGATTATATATGGTGCAACTAAGCAGAACATATGATCTTTTGGTAACAGTTAACTAAGGAGTAACTAAAACGTAATTCTCACTGCTAAGCGATGGAAATCTTTGGGTTAAATCATTTGGTTGGTTTTTGCGTTAGGTAACTTTGGGATTAGGATGAACTTAATTAAATGGCAAGAACTAATTCTAACACACGTATTTTTCTTTATGGCACAATTGCTCCTCTGGTTGAATGGGACTCCGTTCTACTTCTGCTTCATATACACGCTGGCGATCTTTTCGAGTATCGTGTCGATTGACAGCAGCTCCTCCCTGAACTTCTGCATGGCAGGCGGCGGCACAATCCAGTTGAGAAACTCATCCACATTCAAGCGGAGCCTGGCAAGCGGCGTTAAATTGGCATCATTGTGTGTCGTACGTTTGGCCAACTTCAGGGAGGCTATGACGACGTTATCAATGAGACGCTTTTCATAGCCCAGCTGGCGTAGCTTTTGTGCCGGACTAATCTTCTTCAGCACCACGGCCATATTGAAGCGAATGTTTGATAGAGCATAATCATCCACTGACTGGGAACTCGAGACCTGTTCCTCTGAACACTTGGCGCATTTTTCGGCATGCGCTTGCAGCTCCACCTTGATTTTGAAGAACTCATTGCAGCCAGGGCACATGTAGGGCTTATGTTGCTTGTGTATCTTCTTCATGTGATTCTTGAGATGGGCCAGCTGGGAGAATGCCACCGCATCCGTGCAGAGCTGGCAGGGGAACGGTTTCTCTCCAGTGTGCTTGCGAATGTGCAGCTTGAGGACACTTGAATGGGCAAACGTTTGATGGCAAATCTGCAAACAGCAATTGCAATGAATCAGAAATTCATTTCGTAGTGGTTCACGTTTACTTACCCCACACTGATATGGCCTCTCTCCGGTGTGCATCCGCATGTGGACATTGTATTGCGACTTCTGAGTGAAGTATGAATTGCAGACCGCACAGACATGCGTCTTCACTGCTGCATGCTTCTGCATATGCGTGGCCAGATCCTCATTCCTCTCTATAGTTTTGTGGCAAATCTCGCAATCCAATTGGCTCAACTTATGGTGCTCCTGATTAATATGCGTGCGTAGCGCCAGTTCATTCGCAAACTGATTCTCGCATATGCTGCATCTGTGCTCCATGCCCTGCTCATGTCGTTCCATATGCACCCGAAGATTTGCATTGGTTGAGAAGCTGGCCGAGCATTTGGTGCAATTGAATTGCTGAATGCTTGTCTTGTGATGCGATACTACATGCTGCTGGAGCTGCAAAATGGAGATCAAAACGGGTTGGCAATTCTTATTTGAACTCTCAATTGATATTAATTACTCACCTGTCCGCCTCTGGCGAAGCGCTTTTCACACAGTGCACAAGGATAAGGCTTCTCGCCGGAATGAATGCGCATGTGCAGCCGCAGACGCTCCTTGAGGGCGAATGATTTGGGACACTGGGCGCAGGCAAACTGCTTCTTGTGTTCGTGGGCGGTGGTGATGTGATTTTTGAGATTTACCGCCTGGCGATAGCATTTCCCGCACTTGGCACATTTGTGGGGCCGCTCATCGGAGTGGATGAGAATGTGCCGCTGCAGATCTGTTTTACCGCCAAATTTCTTAGAACAGTGGCTGCATACATGTTGTTTTCGAAGATTCGTTTGCGTTTTTCGGGTCGATTTTTTTGGGGATGGCTGGACGTAGTCTGCATCTGTTGAGTCCTGCTCGACATCCTCTACATCAGCGTCAGCCTCGGGATCGGGAAAGGTGTAGTCGGCTTGCAAACTTTTGAGACTGCTCTTGCGTCGCTTCGTGGGCGTGGGTGAGGCTTCCGATTCGGATTCGCGTGTGGCCGCCGACAGCGGCGATGAAAGCGAGATGCCGCTATCGGTAAGCAGAGAGACGGCATCTTCTTTGGAAATGCTGCGACGACTGCGTACCATATTGAAGTTAGTTATTGCTTAATTTGCTGATTACACAGGCTGTTGAACCGGCACCAGCTGCTTATTTACTTGGGGAGTTAATGTTTCTACAATAGTTTTTGGTTTTGGTTTCAGACTACTTTAGGGAGGTTCCCAAACACCTTGGATTGTTATAGCGATTTAAAGTTTAGTTTTTGCGCTGCAAGAAAAAGTTGAGATCTATTATTGCTTTCTTTTAATGCCACGTTCCGTCCCGAGCAATAGCAACAGAAACACACAAATTTAACAGAAAGAACGAAACGAGCGAAAAACAGAAAGAACTTTCAGCTGTGTCCACACAGCCCCAACTGAACTTTACTCAAAAAAAAGTGACGATAAGAGCGGGTTTCGTTGGTTGAGTGCTCAGTTCGTTTATATCACTTTATCAGCTAGAATTTCCAGGTAGTAGAACACATGTACACATGAATACAATAAAAATTGCAGAAGAGTTTTAGTTTGTTTTCTCAATCTTTTGTTTGTCAAATGCCTGAAGAGAACGCTAGGTTTTGATAAGCGACTCGCAATGAAGACAATAACTGATAAGAAGTGAATGTATAAAGTCTGATAAATAAAAGTACATACACATATGCGTATATGTATTTATGTTTATATGTTTGTATATATATACAAGCTGACAGCAACTGGACTTGTCGCTGTTTGCCTCGAAACAGCAGTTCTAATGAAAATGCATACGGAGAGAAAGAAGTGAAAACATAGCTGAACAAAGTAAAACACGGAACGAAATACAAACGATGGCCATGGAGCACTTAACGCGAAATCAACATCTGGCAGCCAGATTGCCCGCAAGCGATGATAGGGTACAGACATGGGGACCTCCAAAACCCAGACCTCTGTTAGTAACGGCAATGCCTCATTGAAGCCGCACCCAGGAACACAAGGGACTCAAGAGCACGCTCTACATATGTACATAACGTTTTACGTATGAGTATGCACATAAAACTCACTTGGAACTTTATGAACTCGAACTCGTCAATGGGGCTAGCAATGAAGCATGATGTCCAAGTGCAGCTACAGGGACAGGGACAGTTTTCACAGCTGCACGTTACGCAAATGAAGCGTTAAACAAAAGCACAACAATAACAAACTGTTGAAAAGCGAATTAAAGCGCGAATTGGAGAACCCAAACACACCTTTACTCTGGCTCTGGGGTTACGCTTGTAATCTGGTCTATAAACCGCGCGGCACGGTAGCCAGCGTTTCATTAAATTGGAAATTGAAAGAGAACGTTGAAAAAGCACGAACGACAGCAAAAAAAAAAAACACTAAAAATACAGTTTGAAGAAGCTCAAAGCTGAAGAATATACAACAGCAGTTTCAGTTTTGTAATGCTAAATAGGCAAATGCTCGATAAAGGCCGATTGGAGGGGGGCAGAACTGCAGGGCACCGTGGGGGTCAGCGTTGAAGTCTTTTGTATTGGTGTATAGGGGTGGGCAGCTAAAAAAGACATACGGCACAGCACAGCAATTAATATGATTTTTTGTTAGTAATCCAGCACCTTGAACAATTACAATAGTTATGCACATTATACTTTCACCATTACCATCTAAGTACATATTTGATTTAACAGAATGGACCACAAACACACCACAGGCAAATTAAATGGAACCTCTTTGACTTACCCTTATCTGTGGTACTGATGGCAATTGGATAGCCACTGCAACTTAAACTCAATCAAAACGTGTCCTCACACACGTCTGCTTGAGATCGCCTGCCATAATACACACGCACATGTTTATAACTATGAGTACACATATCTGGCTAAAAAATTGTTTATAAAAATAAACGAAACCATAAACAAACACGCCCTTAGGCGGGCATACTTTGCACAGCACATATTTCTTACCTTGAGTTAGAGCCCCAAACTCGTGGCCATCCTGACTCGGCACCAATCAATGCATGACTCCAATACCGTTGCGAATTGGTTGAAGGAGTAATTAATATTAAATTAATATTTGCTAAGTTTCGCTTAGTGGTAGTTTGCTATTGGCTGCAGTAGTCTTGCAGCACTGAAAAATCACTCAGCTTCGGTTTTTTGCAACACTTTAGTTGTCTATATCGATATTTTCGACATATCGCCAATAGATGGCGACATGTTCCCCATTCATGCGATGTCATGACGATATATTTATTGGACACATTTTTATTCAAAAAGTCGGTATGTAAAGAAAGGTTTTAATTTCATTAGTAGATATTTCATTAATTTCATTAACAGATTATACTACAAGTGATTATTGTACAAATAATCATGCAATATAATATTGCTCCCTATCCAGGAGTGTCGAGCACCCGCTGGTGTCTGTTTTAGAGCGCCGCAAAAGTCCAAAGAATGTATCAAAAAATATGTAGATAGCACCGAGCAATTTTCAACAACTCTTAACAGACTCGCCGCCAACATCGCAAAGTGGTTGATGATTTTTCGAACTTTTATTACAACTGCCGTCATCGCTCCACAGTGACACTTAAATATATGTATGTTACACATGTTAAATATATTTCAAAATGCTAACCGCTTCATTAGCAAATATATGTGCTGGTCCACCTCGAAGCCATGCAAATTATTGGCATCGCCCTGCAGTCGCATCAAGAGACCTCCAAACGAAACATATGCTGATAACCGGGAGGCTTCGTTGTGCGCCTCGTCGCCCTCGATGCGGTAGATTTTGCCATACATGACATACTCGAAGCTGTCCGCACGTGTACCTTCGTGCTCCATGGGATTGTATTCACCACTATCTGGACAGCCATCCTCGCGCAGCGTTGTGGCCAGCACTAGTCGAAATTTGTCGCCCAACTCCATGGGATACATCCACGAGTTGATGTCCAGTATGAGGTCCATTTTGAATGATTCGGATTCGCAGTGCAGGCGGGAAACACGGTCAAATTTTTTGCCCTCCGGGTCCATATCTTTTACATTGAAGATATCTTCAAATAGCACTCCCGCCATTTTAGCTGTAAATATATGCGGCTGTGATTACACATAGAATTAACAAGCCGGCGCTGCCGCTTACCTTGTCTTTGGCGTGTGGAAAATGTTTATGTTAAATATATAGCTACAAATGCTCCCACTTCTCTTGGCTGCCTTCTACCGACGGTCACAGACCTACTTGTTTAACTATAAATTCTTAGTTTGTGTATAAAGATAGCATTTATTAACAAATTCTTGCAATGTAAATATTTTGCTTGCGCGTGCTACAGCCACATCGACTTATCGATACCGATACTGGCAACATGCTTGTTCTCAAATACGATAGTATCGCATACACCTGCCAGAGATATCACATCGATAGCGATACACCGCGCAAGGTTGCCACATCATAACGTAGCTAATTAAAGCTGCCACACTATTTATTAAAATAAGCGCGAAAAAGGCAGTATGAACAGTGTCGATATTATTTATTTACATTATTTTTACATTTGATTTGATCATTTACCAATTCTGCAACTTGTCAGAAAAGCCAATGATTCGCCCTCCTGATACAATGGGTCTGCGTATAGCCGGCGTCAACTGCGCAAGCGCTGCTGGCTTATTTGAGGTAATTCTAGCTGGTGCTGCCGCTGCGGGTTTCCTTTTCAATGGAGCGCCGACAATTAAGCGAGCTGGATTGGGTCGAAATGGAATGCGGCGATCTGTGAAGGGCAGTGTAAATTGGGTAGCAGGAAACACTGTGTTAGCATTGACTCCGTTGATAATTTTCGCTGGTTTTGGGCGGGCCGTCAATTTGGCTGGCTTCCGTTGGGGCTGAGTAGGAACCGCAGGCCGGAGCGGCCGGAATGCGGCGAGACGGTTCAACAACGGCAAAACAAATTGGGCTTGTGGAGGCAGAGGTAAGTCGGCGAGATTGAAGAATGCTTGACTCTGTGGTATGGCAGTTGGCGCATTGTTTGCATTATCATCTGGTGGTAAATACGTTTGATCTGGTGGTCCGTATGTTTGATCTGGTGGTCCGTATGTTTCAGCAGGTGCATCCTCAGGCGGACCGTACGTATCAGCTGGAGGCCCATAAACAAGCTCTGGTTGCTCTTCGGGTGGTCCATATGTCAAATTAGGCTCAGGAAATTCGGCTGCCTCCTCTGTGGGAAGCTCAAATGGAGGATCTGGGGTTAGTCCGGCTGGTGGATATGGTGCCAATGCCGCCTCCTGTCTTTCAAATGCTCGAATGTTCGCTGGTCCCGGAAAACTAAGGCGAGCAGCCTTAGTTACATCCAGGCTGATCACCAACACTACACAAATTGGAATTGTCACCAATGAACTAAAAGAACCAATCATTTTGCGGCCAAAACTTGAACTGCTGTCCCAGACACCAACTGGCAGCTATAAGTACTCAAAACGATGACCTTCGTGGGACTGCCCAAATGCCCAAGAGCCCAAATACCGACGAGGCCAATACTGCGTTGACTTATACGGCGATTCCAAATGTTGCGTGCCCAACTACGATGACTAAATCATGGTGTAAGCCAATCGTTAGCATTACGTGGCGGTTAATGGTTTTAAATAGTTTTGATATATTTTTATTGATGAATATTTTAGGCTAAATAATTTGATTGCAAGAATTTTGCTTGACTGTGTGCTCTCCTTATTTACAAATTCACCAATTACGACGCAGGACTAGACGCTGAGGCACAGGCTGTTCACGTCGGCGACTTTGGGGGAAGCGTTGATATAGTCTAGCTGGTTGGCTGGGCTGCGGTTGATCCACGGTGTTGGAGACAGCAATTACAGTGCCATCTTCAGCCACTGTCACCAGGACTTGGTCATCTCCATCCGCAGCTGGAGCAGCCGGCTGTTGTTTGGCATCACCAATTTCCTCATCCTCGGCAGGTGGTAGGTCATCAGTATCAATGCCAGCCTCCTCTTCAGGTTGCTGTTCTGCCTGATCTACTGGCACCTCGTCCGCACTATCCGGTGGACCGTATGTATTATCCGGCGGTCCATATGTGTTATCTGGTGGCAGATAGTTCACATTCGGATTCGCTGTCGAACTGGGTAGCTCAAAAGGCACCTCGGGTGTAACGCCTGCCTCTGGATAGCCCGTTGGAGATGGGCCTGGTGGCTGTGGGGCTGGAGCCTGTTCCTGACGCGCCAATCCACGACGCGGTGCAAATCTCTGGCGCAATGGCTCTGCCCCAGCCAACACGGCAAGGCCTACCAGGAGTATTGCAGAGGCTGAGAATGCTTTGATCATTTTGGTGCTTAGTTGATGTGTGTTCTGACTTCTCACCTGGTCTGCTTATTTATAGCCGCTTCCCCGGCAGATTTCTGTCTTAATTTATGCTCGTCAGTATCGTTTGTAGGCCTCTCGATTGCCTCTTCCCGGCTTCACTTTGATTATGTTGTGCTTGCCGATCGCCACAACTTTTGATTTCTGCTTTAATGCTAACTACGTGACCCTTTTCCCAATTGTCACATCCAATGCTATAAGTGTCCGCGCACCGTCTCTCTGGGCTTCATTAACACTCTGTTGGGCTTTGGATCGTAATATGAAGTGTCTGCCAATGGGTTTACATTAGTTGTTGGCATTTTTGTTGTTTTTTCAGGGGGGGTTCTTAGTTATTCATAATTTTATTTGATGTATTTTGAATTCATTAACATTAGGCCATGGGCGAAACGTGTCTAAGGGGAATGCACATTATCTACCGTTCTCCAATTCATAAATACTCATTGAAGTACATGTAGACCATTTCAATGCCTTTGATAGCATGTATTTAAATTTAATGGTTATAAATTTAAATATTAAATATTTAAGTGCGAGTATTATTCTTGAGAAGTCTTTGAATTTTGAAGCAATGTCAATTAAATGACCTTTTAAAGGCAATTTGATTTATTGAAATTAAACACGAAATATTCTCATATTTAAGTAAAAAGTTATGTTTAAAATAATTAATTATATTCTAATAGGCATTTACATGCTTTTACATTTTATGGGAGATATGATTCTTCAATAGGCGACTAGGATTTATTTATTTACACTTTTAACATCTGTTCTATGAATGTCACTTGAAATTTCAATATAAAACTGCTGTAAATGCATTACCTTCTCATTATTCTATTTCCTTTTTGTACCATTTACAAAATGGCATGTTACTTTTTCCATGAACTATGGAACCCACAGAAGGAATCGGTGTCGACTATAAAAGTACATATATGTATATTGTCTGTATCAGCATGAAGAGGAGAGTGGATATAGTCCGTTCGTCCATCTATCCGTCTGTGTGTGTCAACCTAGAGATCCCAAAAGTCTTCAGAGCTACAGGGCTCACTTTATCATACAACTGCCATGAGAACCTACTTCTTCACACTTAGTATAGCAATTTGTTTCTCAACTGAATTGCAGTTGCATATTTTAAAAGATCACGTCCAGATTTCTTTTCTCGATATTGGTCTTCAAGTAGTCTCTGTTGCTTACAGTCCTCCCAATTGATACGTAGTGCCCGACGTTGTCGGCTCAACATTTAAGAGTAATCTCACTTTAGTTTTCCCAGGCCAACGTAGCTAATTACCAATTTTCAATGTTCTAAGCTGAAAAGGTTCAATGTTTACTTGGCTGTAAGGGTTGAATTTATAATTAAGTCTTAGTGCATTCCAATTACTCCCGCTATATAGATGCCACCTTCTAGGTGAATAACATCTTGTACAAAGAAAATATTGAATAGATGCAGATAGATACAGAAACTAAACAACAATTTAATTTTCAACAAATATTTCGTTATGTATTTATTAACAAATTAGTTTCGTATTTAATACTTCGTAACAATGTCAACAACATCCTTGCTGTGAAGGCGCTCAGTCAAGCATTTAGATGGTGTATACCAAGACTGGTTTGGAACGTATAATTTGAGCAGCACGCAGTTTCTCCGGCACGGGGCGACGATTGACACTGCGCAGGCGTCCATTGCGTGGCTGAATCAGACTTGCTGGAATCGGCTCGGCAGCTGAGCCATCGTCTACTGGCGCCTGATCCTGGACCTGGTCAACCGCTGCATCAGCTGGAGGGCCATAAGTGTTGTCCGGCTCAGCGGGTGGACCATAGGTGTTGTCTGGTTCGGCTGGCGGTCCATAAGTGTTGTCAGGTGGGCCATACGTCAGATCTGGCTGAGCCTCTGTCTCAGTAGGCAAATCAAATGGTATCTCCGGGGTAACACCAGCGGGTGGGTAGGGCGCCGAGGCGGGCGTGGGTGCAATGTCCTGGGCTAGATCATCGACAGGCGCTGGCGGGGCCGCCTCCTGGCGAGCGAGCTGAAAACGAGATGAACGATTACGTAGTCGCGCTGGTTCCGCCAAAGCCATGGCAGCGACTGCAGCCAGGATGAGCAGAGAGCTGGTGAACTTGTGGGCCATGTTGAGCTATTGTCGAATAGTCTTAGAATGTTGCTTTCATTCGACAACTCGCTGGCTTTTATACACAAATTTTGGCTAGCCATAAGTGGCACTATGAGGGACACCCTTTCGATGGTAGCTACGTGACAATATTTAGTCAAGGGCTCATGTATATCCCATAACCATTGTCCATTAAGTCTAACCAGACGCAGACACTTAACTCTGAACTTCGTCACAGAGACACATAAACGAAGAGGCACATTGGAGCAGAGTGCGTTTACAAGTGATTCGATCGACAGTTTTCTCTACTATCAAAGTCATTGAAGCTCAAACCATAAATGAAAATATCAATTTAGTGACCACTGTGCGTTGCCCGCTTGACATGCATATCCGATGGCAATTGTGTGGGGCTATCAAATTATTGCCTGATTTATATGCATGGCGTTACGGGTTGGTCTAGAATCGCCCCGACGGGGCCACGGGCCCAACTATAAAAGTTAAAGCGCCATATACGATAGACAACAAAGCGCCACCACAACTCGCACGATCATGGCACACTATCAGCTCATAGTCTCACTTTTACTTCTCACCATCGTGCTGGTCAGCTGTGGGGCGGAGGCGCCCCCACGGCGACTGAGATTGCAGCGAGTGCGTCAAGGCTCGTTTGCTAGACAGGAGGCTCTGCCCACACCCTATCCTTCGGCTGCTGAACTGAAACCCGAAGAGCCAGCACTTATCTATGGCCCACCGCAGGATGATGTTGCTGATGAGCTGCCATCTGACCAACCCCCTTTGGATAGCTTTGATCCCACACCCGAAGCGGAAGCCGAAGCCGAAGTATTAGAAACAGAGGACAATTCGCTAGAGGCAACTACGCCAGCTGCACAGCCAGCTCGCCTGCGCAGCAGTCGCCAGAGATTGGCCAAACTCCAGCAGCCCAAGCGTCACCGCCAACGTACCGCCCGTCTGGAGGAACTGCCGGTTGAAAATCCAGTTGCTGCGACAGCAGTGATTCCAGCCGCCGCATCAGCTGTGCCTGTCCCTCAGTACTACTATGTTGGAGCTCAGCAGCCGTATATCCTTGCCTACAACACAGCTCCTCAGCAGTTGGCTTGGTAATCCAGACCAGGGATTGATTGTTATTGATTGTACTTATTCTGTAAATTGCTTTCAATGCCAGATAATACATATATCTAAGTCTAGTTTCCCATCCATTGTGAATAATGTATTTGAGCTAAGTCCTTCTCTCTGCACCAGCGTTGACACTTTTCCTGCTGGCGGCGTCTTATTGCAAATCATTTGCCATGAACAATAGCTCAAGACCCATAGCCATCGCCATCACCATCACCACAAGTCCTTTGCCATTGCATTGTTTGCTTCCTCCGCCATTTGGCCATTGAAGTTTTTCCAGCTTGTTGTGCATTGACTACGATATTATGGCCCCGTTAGTCGCTCAGCCCCATCCCTCCCGATGGCCACAGCTTACATATATCCATTATTGCCAGTGCTTTTATATTCCTTCTTTTGTTCTACTTTCGGTGTTCAATGCATTTTTAATGCTTTGAACTTGCTTTTAGCTTTGCATTTCTCGCGAACATTTAAGGAGTTGCTTACAGTTTCAGGGTTCAGTGCTCCTCATACGGTTGCTTAACAGTATTTGCTATAGCTAACTTTTTGAACCCAAAATATAGTATTCTGTTGTGGGATTTGGGAAATGCTCACTGAGTCTGAGGTTCTTCTAATACATTCTGGCCAGTCGAAAAACATTCAATGTTTTTCACTGTTTTTGACATTGCGATTGCTAAGTCATGTTACTATTTATCATATTTAGCTTGAGAAGTCATTAGGTTTGTCGGCCAGCTGTTACTTTCTGTGAATCTACATCAATTGTAAAAATGAATATGTATAATCATGACAAACACCTTTCGCATATTACTATGCACACCTATAACTCACGCTCTCCCCTTTTGAACAGATTTCAATAAATATATTATAGTAAATATATAATTTATTCGCTTGCTAGAGGCACTCACTCTTTCAGTAATGAATACTGCTAATTAAAATCCCCAGCTTCATCTCATAAGAAACTTTTAAGGGGCTTATTTCATTTGCGTAATTGACTTTGAATTGTACAATAAATTCAGATTCAGATTCAGAGACGTCAAAGGTTATCTTCAAACCGCATGAAAAGGCACAATTAATATATCAACTTTTTTGTATTTCCACACATTTTGTGGTTGGTTTTTTTATGATGAATAAATAAATAAATCATTAGACACACACATAATATACACAATGAACACGCTTATAGACTACAAACACAGATTCTTAGAATCGTTCATCAAGCTTTAGCGACCAAAGAAGGATCCCCGCGTCTGCAAGGCATTCACATTCGGTCGGGTGCTGTTCCTCAATGCCTCGATGGCCTGATAATTGAGGAACCAGAATGGCTGATTATCCTGTGGTAGCTGGTTCAGGTGGTTCACAAACTCCTGATCACCATGAGCATCAATGGGCAAAGCATTACTGCTGATGCTGGGTATGGAAGCAATGCCATTGGCAGGGCTAGGGGCAGCTGCAGGGACAGGTACGATTGCAGGGGCAGCCGCAGTAGCAATGGTAGGGGAGGTGTTGCTTGCATCCGACCCACCAAAGCGGTTGGCCACATCTGGAGTTGTAGAAGCAGTTGGCTGCGCTGGCGCCGAAGCCGATGCGGGTACAAAGCTGTTCGTTGGCAACACAAGAGGAACTCCAATTGGCGGCCTTTGGGGTGCGCCATAGGCCAAGTTGATTGTCTGCGGCTTCTGTGCAACTGAATCTTCGCCAAAGCGCGTGGCAATATCCACTCCAGTTATATTCTCCACGGCCGTATTTTGTGTGGCATGGTATTTATCTTTCTGGCTGAGTCCTCCAGGCGGTCGTACGCCAGCAAACGAGGGTCGCTGTCCCAATGACATATCCACAAACGTAACGATAACCAATATGTATAAACTCTTGAACATTATGCAAATTTCACTGTTTCCGTCGATGATCACGAACGCGAATTGTTTTAGTTGTTGCCTTGTCTCGTTGGCACTGCTGACTGTGAGTCGAAATCGTTGAAGATGACTTAAATAAGCCGCTAACAGCTCTCGAACAAGCATTGAACTGACTCAACAGAGAGCCAGACACAACCAAAGCAGCAGCAGCCAAGCGATCAAGAAAGCTGCGTCTTATCAATCGATTTGCCCCCAAACGTAACCCGTTTCGATTATCTTCGGCTTGGGAAACTCTCGCATGAAATCAACGTTTGTTTGTTTGACTTGCAAATTTCCAGTTATGCCCGCTAAGGTGGCCACTCCCCAACTGCAGTTCCATTGTCATTATCACTTGCTAACTTCTCTGCTCCGATATACACTTACCAATGCGGTATGGGTATTGCCGCTAGATACTTAGAAGACTCCGATAAGGTGGATTTACTTATATATTTTAGTATGTATTATGGAACACTGATGTGATCAGATCAGTGATCCATAAAGAGTGCTCCTAAAGAGCTTTGGGAAGTTAGTTGCAAGCATCAACATTAGCTTGTTCTCATAGATTCTTGAATTTATGAAACCCATCCAAAATAGAGCGTGGTGATCTAAAGTGCAAGTGGATCTTCTTCTAAAGATTACGTTCATTCAAAAAGTACTGATCGGTTTTTCCACTGACACAGTGTTCCAGGAAAATCAAACGTTTGTTTATTAATTGTGCGACAGCCGATGAACTTTACAATTATCACGATATAAAAGAAACACCCTTTCTTATGCCTCCCTATCTATCTCTTGCTGTTATGTATATTGTTGCCGAAACACTGGGGGCCGGACCCCTTTCCGAAATTGACACTTCAAAGACCATTTCTATAAAATGATCAGTTCATGATCAGTTTCCTTGCACCCCATATAGCTTATAGAGCATATTGCATTCGAAGTGTTTCCCCAATTTTGAGTTGAATGTTTTGGTTTTCGCGGTTATGGAAATCCCCAAGCTACTGCAATCTTGCTCCAGAGGTTCGTCATCAGCATATTGCTTTATGACGCGTGCGTCCTGAAACCGGTTCTCCATTTTGCGATCGGAGAGCCATGACCAAGCGAGTTTCGAGTTGCGTCTAGCAAACACACGCCGTTATAGCTCCAAACTCGAGCCATAAATGATTCATGTGTGATCAGACGGAATGTCTGAAAGCAGACAGAACTTTTCGTGTGATCGCCAAAAGCTTTTATTTATTCATGAATTTTTCGCTTACAATCGAAAGTTCTTGTTTTTATGCTGTGTGGAGTGTGATTTTGCTTGTGAGTGTGTGTGTGTGAGTCAGTGTACATATGTGTGTGTAAATGCCGTCTTCAATCGTCATGGGTTTCGGGTAAGTACCTGGTAGCGGTAGCATCTGGACAATTGACTGCCCTAACTGCGGCAGCTCGTATTGAAATCAGAAGCTGAAACTGCGATCGGATCTAGAATCGTCTGACGATCGAGCGAGCAGCGCTCAGCTTGGCCGGACGTGCCGCTGCGGAGACAATGCGACGATAGGCCACGGGCTGGCCTGCACGGCGATAGTTGGCTGCACGTCTGGCAGCCACAAGGCGAGCTTGTTGCTCTGATGGTATGTCGGCGGTGGGAAGATCATTGCCAGTGACATCGGGAGGGCCGTAAACCTCATCGGGCACATTATTGGGGGCAGCATCAGGTGGTCCGTAGACAGCATCCGGTGTGGGCTCCGCAGCAGCAGGGCCGGCTACTTCGTCGAATGGAACTTCCGGTTTCAGCTCGTCAGCGGACGGGTATGGAGTAACGGCGGCAGCATCTGCATCCCCATCGGCTGGTGCCAGCTCCTGGCGGGCAAAGTAGCGCGATCGGCCGCGAGTCAGCCGCTGTGGCTGTGGGCTGCGTTGACGTTGTGCCTCGCTGACAACCAGCAGGCCTAGGGCAATCACTAGAAGAACCGCTTGGAACTTAGCCATGGCGACGATATGCTGAGGAGTGGTAGTGTGTGCTTGTGTCTGGGAAGGCTGAACCAGCGACTGTTGAATTTGGCAGCTATGCTGGGCGCTTTTATACCTAGGACAGCTCTTGGCACTAATGGCAGTGGGGCTGGAACCTCGACTAGAATGATTGCCGGGAGCTGTTTAGTGTGCGAGAGGCATGTGCATCCTTTTTTGGGCGTACGCTCTGACGTCGTCATCGGCACTATTGTGAGTTGTGCCCGGCGCGCTTTATGTGCTAGGGACGTGACAAGAAAAACGTAACAGAAGCAGAGTCTTCGCCGCCAGAGCTGGAAGTTGACTTGAGGAATTTATAGTTCCGCCATTAATCAATCCAAAATCAGAGCGAATGGGACATACATAGCTTCTCCTTCTTGAGGGCGGGAATAATCAAGCAACTATAAATTTATGTGCTCTAGTTTCAGCAATACAGATCAGCGTTTAAATATTTATGAATAAGAAGAATCGGAAAGCATTTGGTGTGAATTAAGACTATTGGTCACATATATGTCTCTAAATCTCTGACAAACCACAAAATCGTCTGAATAAAGCCGCCCAAAAGGTGCTGTGGAAGTCGAGGTCCACATTTGAATGTTACTAATGACGCAGATTCGTTGTATTTATAAGATATAGAATGCAATCTTGAAATAAGTTATATATGTCCATAATTTTCACAATATCTTGTTAGCTTCTAATGATGACTCTCATCTTCATTTTGGGATTACCAAGGGTACTACGACAGCAACACCAATCATCTACAACTAAAAGCAATCTCGAGCTGCTTCTATTTCTGGCATTTCTAAGTGACAGAAATTAAGTTCAAGATTCCTTCAATGGGTATTTAGATCATAGCTAATACCATAACGAGAGGGATTATCAATCATAATCATCTACTCAAAAGCATAATCTTAATATTTCCAATATCCTCTGGTTAAATATATAGCGCTTGAGTATACTATATACGCTCAAGACGTGAGTGAACACCATAGTTTTAGTATCGCTTAGTTAATCACCCGTGTCTCTGCCCTTGGTAGTCGCCTCATCCAGTCGTTGATCGCATAAATATCGATTATAAGTGTTTAATACAAACAAATTCTAACACTCAAACTGATAATCGGACATGTACAATTGTCAACAACAAGTTAACGTGAACATTTTCGATTTCGCTTTCAATTGAGGTGGATGTAGATGTGGATGTGGATGTGGTCAAGTCGTCAATGGGTTTGTCAATGTTTTTCGATTGCGGCTCACGTACGAAACGCATTTAATTTTCATAGAACATGGCGACGATTCGGACGTGGACACCAGAAACAAATAAATACAAATAAATCATTAAATGTGATAACCGTGCGCCTAATGATGTTCCATGTCTATATTTCCCGGGCCTGGAATGACTCTCGTTTTCGTTGGCTGACTCTGAGACTGCCTTAGAGACGCTGGTGTCTGAGAACTGTTGAAGTATAAAAATGGCAGTCCCATCCTGAGCCCCATTCAGTTGATTTAAATCGGGCGAGATCGACATACAAAATGCAGTGGTTACTTTGCCTTAGCCTTTGTCTAAGCCTATGGCTGGCTGGAATCTCGGAGACAGCGGCTCGTCAAATACGCATCAACCGATATGCGGCCAGTGTGCAGGAGGATGATGTAATTCAGGCATCAGTTAGGCAGGTGGAAGACTCACCCACTCCATATCCACCATCCGGCTATCGTCCAGAGGGCCGGTCTTTCTGGCTGCCTGGCGAAGTGGGGGTGACTGTAAATGTGGAGGGTTCAGGGTCCAGTGCCAACTCCGATCCAGCTACAACTACAACCGAATTGCCTGTGGATGATGCCACAACAACCACTACAGAGTCTTCACTTGATCTGAGCACAACGACAACATGGGACTCATTGGATACTACGACCTCAGCACCAGCAGCTTCACCAACTTCTTCCTTTGACTTCAGAGCGGGACGGTCCTATGTAAAAGGGAAAGCACCTTATCCAGCAGCTGGTTATCGTCCCAGTCGCGCCTTTCTGCTGCCCACAGAGCAGCTACAAGAGGATACATTGGCTGCCAATAACGCTACGGACAACAGCACAGCCGATGACAGCAATGCCAATCATCCCATATGTGGTGTCAGCACAAATCCATTGAAGCCCACGCCAGAACCTGGCTCCAAGGATGAGCCCGATGCGGAGAGTGTGGTAATCACAGCCAATTTGGACCCAGCTGCTCCAGTTCTGGTGGCCAGAGTACCAGCTTCTGCCAGAATTCCTGTGGCCATTCCCCTACGCTCTCAGCCCTTAGTGGCAGCACCAAGACGTGGATTTGTCTACTCAACGCATGTGGAGCAGCGTTGGTGATGCAATTAAGAGAAGATGAAGAAGTTGAGTGTATTTTTATTGTTAACAGCTCAGTATTTGTAGTATTTGTATTTGTGCGTTTTTATTCCAATTAAAATATAAACATTTTTATTGTTATTTCTTTTCTTAAAATTTTAAATGTGTTTGCTTTATTTGTTTATATAATATTGATATTCAAATGATATTAGCAGAAGAGAAAGTTAATAGTTCCAAATGAAAAATATTTATAAATTATTTAAAAGATTTTGTTTTAAAGGAATAATATTAAGATTTTAGTTGAGTCTTGTCTAGATTCTTATACTGGCATAAATTTATATATTTCTATGCTTCGCGAATGACTGCTAAGCAAACACTGTAGTCTACTTTTAAATGCCATCTAAGCATATCTGGATAAATAACACTAAGAACCCGGCCAACGCCAGGCGAAGTTGCTAGTATACTTATACCTATGTATCTATCTATCTATCTATCTCTATGTCTACTGTAACCTGTTGCGTATAGCGGAAGTTTTTGAGAATTCTAATATGATTAACTAACGGCATTGAAAGTGTTATTGTTGTTGTTGTTTTTTCTTGGCAATGGAACCCAAAATATACCCCAACCTGGTCTGGCCCAGTTGTGGGGAGTTCTATTTCCAAGCCATCCTATTCAATTTGGCTAGCGGATGTGGCAAGTTCCAATGCGTTGAACGTGCGTGGAATGCATTAAGAGCTACTCGGCTTGGACTTGAGTACTGAGTGCTCTCTTACCCTCGGGCGTATTCAAATTGAATTACGAGTTGGCGAAAACTTGCCAGAGCTTTTTAGGTAAATATAAATAAAATTTGTTTTCGGAAGAACATTGAACTTTGCCTTAAACTTTGCACTTATCGGTGTTATTTTTTGAACAGAGCTCAGTGTTAAATGAAAAATTGATATTCTATAACAAGTCTATTGCAGAGATCTAGAATCTTAAATTACAAATCCGAAATATTTATAATTTTTCAAACTTTTTATTGTATTTATACCTTAAATGCTACAAGTATATCGATTCGTTTGGTATTCATTCAGGTATTCAAAGAGCAACAACAGAAAACAAACTTTAACTCAACCGAAGGACATCGTCCCCTGTGGCTTCCATCTGCCATGGCAGCTTGTGCTTTATCGCAAATTGTGCACATAATTGACAATCAAGGGATCATCGAAACTGGTGGGCACGATTTCCACAGAATGCACCACAGGCTGCAAATGCTCGGCGCTGTCAATGTGCGTGAAGCTGCCCAGCTGCAGTTCATCATGAGCCAATCCCAGTTCCAGGCTGCCGTCGACAAGCACGTACTCCGCCTCGGGCTCAACAAGGGCCAGCTCAATGGCCACATTGTTGTCGGCCGCTTCCTGCGGCTGTTCAGCAATCGAAATCGTGGTAGCATTGTCTGTGGCCACGGCAACAGCCACGTTGGGCTGGGGGGAATCCTTCGACGAGACTGTCGCATTGATGGCAAATAATTTTGTTATCTTGGGGTCGCTGCTTTCAGTCGCTGTGGTTGGACTATCCGTGCTTAGGGGGGTGGTGACCTCATCTGCACTGGTCTGGGTGGTCGTTGAGTCGCTGCTTGCGGTTGCCTCACCCTCATCCTCCTCCTCCAACTGCTGCTCAATTTCAATGGGTCGCTTTGGGGGCGTGCTTAGCAGCAGCAACTTGGCGGACTTTTCTTGTTTGCCTGGACTGGATGCGGTTCTTTCTGCTGAGATCAGGTTCACACTCAAGTCTCCTTCAATGGTGCCCGGTGCAGGATCAAGGCTGGCCACTCCAATTTGTATGCTCGCCTCCTCATCACGGCTTAATGCAACACTTGGCTGAGTGGTGGCGCTCGACTCCTCTGTGGTAACTGGTTCCGTCTCCAAAGTCCCCACCGTGGTTGTCTCTGGTTGCGGTTGCTGTTCTGGCCTAATGACCGCCGGCAGGACACTCACAATGCAGGAAAACATGGCCAGTGCCATACAATAGTCTGCTAATCCTTTCATTATGTTCGCTCTGTTCTGGTTGCTTGCTATTTGACTGTGGTGATGTTTTCCAGTCGACGCGTATTTATAGCTACCTTCCAATCCAAATCTCCCTAGTTTCCCAAAACCCCCAGGCAGGTAGCTAGCTGTCATAATTTTAACCCTGAGCGTCCAAATCGAAGCGCTGCTTCCGCATGCCGCCCAAAGCCGGAAATGTAATTGTCCATGCTGATGGGTGTCTGTGTGTGTGTGTGTGTGTGGGTGGTTGCTTTGGTCCCATTCCCACTTGATAGTGGCTGTGACTCTGGCTGTGTCATTGGAGGAGGCCAAAAAGGCGGGCATAGTTCGTTACACCTTAAACCTGCCCGTTGACCGCAATGATGGTCAAAAGTGCCAGCCAGACAGCCGGTCAGTCCCAAAGTTGCTTTACATTTTCAACATTACTCGTCACCTGCTGTACTTAGTTCTTCTTGTTGTTGTTTTTGTTTTTGTTGTTACTATTGTAGGTATTATTGTTGTTGCCATTTGTTGGCAGGCGGCTTAGCTTTGTGCGATGAGCAAAGTTAGTGGCTGACCGTGCCAGATGTTGGCCATGCAGGTCACGTAGTCCGGTGACTTTGTTTGCGTCTTAAATGGGGAAATGATAAAATTGAAATAAATACTTACATAGACATAGCAATACTAACATATATGTGTTATATATGTGTGCACGCTTACATAGAGTATTGTATATGAATGTGTATGTACGGGATTACCAGCTGGAATTGGTTGACCCAAAGAAATTTCATAATATACGCCCTATAAATTGTAAACATTAAAGGGAGTCAGTTCCCTTGATTTGCTCAAGTCTAAGCTAGCTTAGCTATTTTTGCTCGATTTTGAACGCTTACAAGGAAAAGCTAAATATCAAAGATTTAGGTGCTTCCAAAAGATGGAGAGTTATCTATTTGAAGGCATTTAAGTCTACTCAGGGAGACGTGCATCTTTATGACACAACTAGCTCAAATTTCCAGGAATATGTTATAATGAAAACCATAAATTTTGGAAATAGTAATAGACTGAACAGAAATAGGTTCCAATTATTTAGGGAGTTGCCTTTGATTTCAGTGACACAATCGAATAAAAGTTGTTTTGAAAAGTATTTTTAAACAGCCAATTTTAATGAAGGTTCTAACTTTATAGCTTTGGCAATCTTGTGAACTAGGAGAACATACTTAAGGGTCTGTGAACAATTATCAGAGCATATTGAGGGCAAATCTGAGCTGGAACTCTTGAACTTTAAAAATTTCCACAGATGAATACCGAAATAATCTTCTATTTGTCAATCATAGCAATAATCCTAGAGTTATTTCTATGTCTGACAAATAGATTATTTTGCCTATAGATATTTTAGTCAACATTATTTTAAACTGTTACCTATGCGTTTAATCCTTTCAATTAGACAGTGGATATTGGTTTTCGTTTACCCTTTCATACATGATGGAACATACTTACGCTTAGGAACAATCCAATATATTTAAAATCAGTTCAAAGCGAAGCCATTCTACACTGCAAACCGAAGCAATTGTAGCTGAAACTGAAAACACTTTCAGTTGGTTTCAATTTATTTTTGAATAACATGCAAATGAGAGTAAATTGGGTAAAAGAATTATCTAAATCTGGCTTCGAACGCTGAACCAAAGTTCGTAGGTAAAACTAGGTTCAAATCTGTAACCCAGAGTCTCTAAACATTATGGAAACCCAACATGAAAAGAAGTAGTTTTTATGCTTCCCATTTGATTGTGAATTCCAGCATTTTGAAACAACTGATCTGCATATATTGTAGGAGAATCTAGGACATGACCATCTAGGATTTTGTTCGTGATCAATATATTTATGTTATCTAAAACAATTTCTTTTGAATACACTATATCCCTTACAAGTGCAGAGTGTAATAACCAGAGAGGAAGTCAAATTACTGGTGGCTTCTAGGGGTTGTGGCAATACTGTGATCCTGTGACCATAAATATACATTTTTCTCATGCAGATTGAACGTATATATATATCAGTAAGAGTAGGCAAATACATGAAAATTTATCATATAAATGTTATAATGGAAATTGAAACTTTCTTCTATAATAAAGGTAGTTTTCCATAATACGATACCATTTGTTCATATAGTTGACCGTAAAATGAATTATTAAATTTCAACTAGAAAAAAAACAATGCATTGTGATGAAATCCCAAATTCTTGCTGATTTTTTTCAAACAAATAAAACAAATCAATTTGGGATATGGATTTCATCGTATTGAATGAGTTCTTGTGTCTGGTTAGCGAAATATGGACTCATTCTATTATTCAAAAAATGCCTCAGAGAATGAATGGGCGGTCGAGGTAGACGAACTGTGCTTGCAAAGAAATGTTCAAATTCACATATTATATTTCAGAAAAGGAAAATCGGTCTCTTTCTCTCAAAAATCTTTGCAAACGTAGACCTAGCTATGCCGCCTAAATGAGGAATATTATATATGAAATGTAATTAATTTATTTAAAATAGAAATTAAAAATATATTGTAAATGATATATAGACTTGCTCAAAGTAAATAGCTCCCATTTAAAAGTCAATTGTGGTGTTTGATTTATATTTTATATTAGTTTATTATCGAAGGTTCAACACTACTTATGTTAAAAATATTGTATGTCTTATGTTTGCTAAGTTTTCATTTTCTTATTTGTTTATTTTCTTTATTTGTTTGTTTTTGTTATTTATAACGAAATTTCTAATTCCATAATATGAATATGTATGTGTGGCGTTTATATGTAAGTACTCGTATAAATGTATTATAATAATTGCATATGATCGATCG
Source organism: Hirtodrosophila duncani (assembly GCA_037043425.1). Classification (NCBI taxonomy): domain Eukaryota; kingdom Metazoa; phylum Arthropoda; class Insecta; order Diptera; family Drosophilidae; genus Hirtodrosophila; species Hirtodrosophila duncani. The sequence goes on from JBAMBM010000194.1 coordinate 4,587,980, forward strand.
CTTGTACATGAAGACTTGGGGGGAGCTGCTAAATGGTTTGGTATATACCTATGTATGTATGTATGTATGTATGTATTTATATATATGTTTGCTTTCAATTTTTTGGGGGGGTTATCAGGACCGATATCGATGTAAAGATATGTGTGCTTCGTTTAGTTAAGTACAATTATGATAATTATTGTTCAACGTGTATATGTATGCTTGTTTGTATGATTCATTCATAGATTCAAATTTCGATTTTAGATTTTGGATTCGTAGATTAGTATCCGGCGTATAAAATGAATTAAGTCTACTTACAATATAAAAAGTGATTTGGTTTGTGCTTGTCGGTATCCCCTTTTTTCATTCACATTTTATTTGTTTGGAAAAATCCGCCTCGTTTTCTGTCCATTCGGGAAGCACATGATGCTCACTCGCCCTACAACTATCTACCTGCCGATTGTGCATTCAATTTGTAGTTCATATATTTATATGGAATTTTGATATATCATAAACAGTTTCATTTTGGGCAACAAATGTTTGATGGTGTCGATAGGAAAATGCTCTCAGAGTTACATAACATCCAATTTGTAAACACCCTTTGTCCAGCTGTATATAATTTACAAGCCCTTCGAAATGTAAATAAAAGAACAAAATAATTATACTAATTTAAATAATACGAAAACTTAACAAAATTATATTTAAGAATTGCCAAATAGATCCGTTTCTATGACGCCCAAAATATCACCCCTTATAATATCCATTCACTTGTCCAACCATTCCAACTAATGCTCATCCTAAGCAATATTATGCACTTTGGCGGAGAGGCAATTGTGTACCACAAACACAACTGGCTTTGGGCAGCATTCCATATCCAGTTCCTGTAAAACAAGAAGGAGTTTCTTATGAAGTTTCATTTTCTCCCGGGAATCACTTACGATCTCGCCATCATCGCCAAAGTCCAAATACAACATGCGCGCTCCATCGTCTGCTGAGCCCTTCAGCTTGTCAAAGGGAAACTGCCAGAGCTGCGTTTTGGTGGCCGCCGATGCTGCCGTTGGAGTTGACGAGGCAAATCCGCCGCAATCGTACAAAAAGAAGCCACGACTGAGGTGCACAACCAATTGACACTGCCGACCCTGGTACAGGCAGCGGAAGGAGAATTCCCTCTGATAGCTAACCGCCTGATGGGAGCCCTGAACCAAGGCCCGAGCCCAGGCGGCCATGTCGCGATGTGTCTCTGACCGCAACCAGAATACAAGAACACCCCGGGCGGTGCCACAACGCACACAGAACACCGTCGTCTGCTGACCCTAGAGAGATAGAACAAAATTAAGCGAAGGATTAGTTGAATTAGCATTCGATTTGTTCTATCGGCAACCCACATTCAGCGAGGAATTATTGCCAGCTCCAGCCAAGCGTGTGGTGGCCAAGGCATAGACTTCTAGCGGCCGACTCCAGGCTTCCAGAGACCAAGGCGCACTCTCGTATATCCGAAACTCGCGTTCCGTAACCACAACAAAAATTGGCAGCCATTTGTCACTCTCATCGGAACTCTCCGAGCTGGAGCGTCCGCTTGGCTGCAATGTGGATAGAAGAAATTGAGCTTGGTATAACTATTATATAATATCAAAGATGGATTAAGCTTAAATCCAATATTATCCTGAATGCTTTAAAGTTCTAAATTAAAGGGTAGCGGGTTTACTTACACTTACCACCTCACCGGCGACGCCCCCACTGTTGGATGTGCCGCTACCACCACTGGCGGCTCCACTGCCACCACCACCGGCACTGCCAGAGCTGCCGCCTCCGTTTAGACGCTTGCTCAGCCACCCAATGTGCTTGAGCTCACCGATGATATTCGTTAACGCACGATTGGCCTCGACCAGGGACCGCTGTGTGCTGCTACACATGGCCGAGTGGAGCGCATTGAACCAGACCAGGGCTTCGGCGGAATCAGCCGCACGCAGAATGCACGAGTGCACTCCATCCGGAGAGTGCAACTCAAAGCAGCGATTCTCTGTGGATGCAAGTTGGTTAGTCATTAGCGGGCTACACAACTGCGGCTGTGTGGGTGGCCAAAACTTACCCGGATCGATGTATTTGAGGTTGCGAGCCAAGTGCGTTAGCTGCAGCGGAATGTAGCGCGTATCGGCTCGCGGCGTTGTTTTAGGCGCTGGCGGAGATGTCGGCACCCCCGGACCCAGTGGACAGAGGAAGGCCCGTTGCAGTTCCCAGCCCACCTCCGAAATGATGCTCGCCTTACGAAAGTAGGGCGTTACTTCGCGTAGGAATTTAACTGTAAATACACACAGAGACCACAGAGAGGAACCATATAAGAACTCATGAATATACAATTCAGAGGATGTGGTGAACAAGACAGGATGCGGATGTGGTGTCATCTGGCACACAGCAGCATTCAATCAGTCCTCCTCGGTCGTCCCAGTCGTAGTTGTCAGAGTCAAACACAAACGTTGCGGCATAAATTCATTAGAGTTTCCGCTCCATTTTTATTCGATTTGCACAAGCGCCCACGAAAACGACCACCCATTACGCACAGTGGTATGAAATTGATTCCATCAAGGCAAGAATTTATGCAAGGCAAGAAAATATTTAGGCATAAAGTGAGATATGCATGGAGTTAATGCGGTTGTAACTCAAGTTCCCGGCTTAAAAATGTATTTTGATGCTGATTCTACTTCTTTCTTCTTCTTTCTTTTTGAAGCTTCATCAGCAGCTTCAGAAAGGACAGAAAGAATAGTAAACGATGAGATTACCATGGAAAGAGGAGTGTAGGTAGATGATGAGAAGAATATACAGGATAGAGAGGACGAAAAGTATATGGAAAATTGTTGGAGCGGCCTACAAGAACACAGAGAAGAAAGAGAAACGAAAGAAGAGCAAATTCTACCTTCTAACTTTCAGATTGAGTCTTTCAACATAAACAAATGTGATATGCGGAAAAAGATTCAGAGCATTCCATAAAATACGTTTACCTTTTCCCACATACATATTAACCAGCCGAAGGCCCAATGTGCAAGATTTATGCAAATAACTAACAGGAATGCCAGGTGCTTTTGCCTTCCACTGGGTGGACCCATACTATTCGTCTATCTGACTCTTAAGCCCACATAGAGAATTCCGCCCACAACATTTGCACATTTCCGTAGCTGTAGCTATTCCCATTACCGTTTCGTTGTCGTCGTTGCCGTCGCTCGAGTGATTTGGAAATTCAATTTTCACACTTAATGCCACCGGCCGGCAGCCGACAGTTGGAATTGATGGCGGTTTCGGTGGACGGGCGGGCGTCTGTAGCTGCAGACCAGTGCAACTCAATTCTTATGTTTAGCTCAACTAATTAGAACAGACAGCCCCTGGTGGTGCCCCCACCAAACTCTGGCGCTTACTAATTGCTTGGCATTTTACGTACACTAAAGGGTTAAGAGTGTGGAGAAGCCGCCGCAGCCAACGTCTCCCGCATAAGCTGTTTCGGAGCTGAGCAAACATTTACATTCGCAAATATGCAACCGACGACAAACAAACAAGCAAAAAATTGTTGCATAGCGGCAGGCGCAAAGTCTGAAATCTGGGGTTTTAGATTCTGGGACTGGGGAGGGTCTGAGAAGTGGACGTGGACTCGAAAGCAAACACAAATGCAACGCAAAAGTTTAGGAACAACAAAAACAACAGTAATAAGTTGTGTACATTTTTGCATTTAAGTGTAAATAAAGTTGCAGTGCTCTAAAAAAAAAAAACACTTCTAGAATATAAACAAGTTATGAAAAGTTAGAATTGTCAAGAGGCGGTGAATGTGAAGAGCTCTACCATTAAAATATATAGTAGAATGTGAATGTGAAACAGAATGTGAGCATCATCTTTTAGTCACGTCTGTGAACCGTACGATGGTTGCATTGTCAAACTCATTAGAAAGTACATTAATTGGTTGAACTAGATTACTAGATTATCTCTATTGCATCGAAGAGACCCAGGACCTAACATTTCACATTCGCCTAAGCATTGCTTAATGATTATTGGATTGTTGAGAATGGAATTCTTACACCAGTTTTCACATCTTTCTGTTGGCGACAAAACGTAATCCATCTGCCAGCGGCGAGTCTTATTCAGCAGCTCACTAAACGCCACACATTCAAAAGGACTTCCATAGCGGCCCATAGATGTATGTAAGTGTACAGCGCGATATACCATAAAGTGAACACCCAAATGCCCGCTTTCACATCTTCTAAATATAAAGTAGACTTAGTTCTCGAGACGGATAAATTGCGTTTCATTTTCGAATAGCAAACTTGTTTGGCAATGCTTCTCAGGATGGTTGGCAACACTTTCTGCATCTGGTCACACTGGTAAGAATACACCTTACACATGTATAGTCTGCATGCAACGTTAGCTAATTACCTGAAGCAATGTATTAAGTTACATCTCATAATCTGTCCTTGCCAATTATCAAATCCGTGATTCTCAATCTATTCACTTCATGAATTCAACAGAATAGACGGAAACTGGTAATGACTTTTTCTCCCACATTTGTTTCGAACGCAGCAAAAGTCATGCCAACTTTTTTACACCTTTGCTGAAAAGCCTCAAAAACCAGAAACCCCACAAATCTACCACATAAATCACATGGCAAGTAGCGAGTGGGCGAGTGGGCGAATGGGCGTGGCAAGGGGAGTTAGCTCCGAATATGATATCAACAGCAGGCGGTGTTCGCAAATCGTGCGTTAAAACTTTGCGCAAAGTTTTTAGAGTAAAATCTCACGCGCTTCGTGAACAGGAAGGGAGATTTGGGAGGGATGAATGTGGAAGTGGGAGCCGGCAGAAAGTGTGCCAGGCTGTGAAAACCATTGCTAATGGACTTTTGGTAGGCAGGCGAGTTGAGCCAATGGTTGCCGCCTTTGCCTTGGCGACGAAATCTGTCGCTGACATTTGGCAGTTGGAGCTGGATTCCGTGTAACTGGACGGCAAAAGTTGGCTCCCAGAACCCAGTTTACAGCCCTGCAGCTTATTTAAATTACAATGGTTCGGAAATACTTTTAGCCTAGTTGAAAGGCGGACGCCGTAGCTTGGCAAACAACTTGGCCGAGTTGTAAATTGAAGTTTCAATGAAGAGATGAAGATGGCGCCACACTCAGAGCCAGAGTCAGAGTCAGAGCCAAAGAGCCGGAGTCAGCCTCGCAGCCGGATCCCAAGCTCTGAAGCGATGAGCTGTTAAACATGTCGTCGCCCATTCATGGCTAAAAGCCTTTTGGGATTGTGAGTGTATTGTGATTGTGATTGTGATTGCTCCTTGTGCCAGTTTACGTGCTTATAGATCTGGGCCACTTTAATTTAATGAACACAGGCCGTTGAAATTATGAAAATAGCCAAAAAGACGTCCAAGAAATCAACAGCAATCAGGCTGAAAATAAAACCAAAATATTTGCATAGACTTGCTGGAAACTCGAGGTACTTTAACTAAGTCAAGAGGCTTAAAATCATGAGATCTTTCAACCAAATGCTAAATGGAGTATAAACTCAATGATGATTTTTATATAAGTGGCCGTGGAACCGGCCATTCTCTGATGTAGATAGATAGATTTCCTATATATCCTAACTTATAGTCGACGTAGCTGAACTTTTTCATTCAGATGTTCTCGTTGGGAATCGAATTACCTGAACGAGATAAATTGAACGAACTGATCGACCACGTTTGCTTAAGAACTTTGAAAGAATTACAAGCTCTGCTGGAATTGCATTTATCCTCACAAGTTGCCTATAAAGCCAGAGTATCCGAATTTCGATATATATCGAAGGCACACTTATACTTTTACGCTTTCAATTTATTTGTGGGCCAAAGAAGCGGCAGCGAAATGGATCACCATTGGCATGTGCGATGTCGATGTCGATGTGGATGTCGGTGTCAGTGTCCAAATTAAATTCGAGGCGGCTGTGGTCTCTGCGTCAGCTGCGTTTCATGCGAAGCACGTTGACAACGATGACGTGAGTTGATGGCGCTGAGACTGAGACTGAGACTGGACTGGAGCTGGAAATGGGCGGGTGGGTTCGGTATGCGATATTTAATCACAATCATCCATAGTTGCCAGTTGCGATTCATACGAGCATTAAAGCGGCATTAACATTGAGCTTGATGGCTGCTTTTGATGGGCTTCAATGAGTTTTTAAATGTGCAAATATTGCGAGTTGTCGTCGCATTCCCACTTCAAGTTTGCATTGACTCGGCAAGAGTTATCGTTATCATAGCCGAAAATAACTGAAGTTAACCTTGCGACCGTTACTGAATTCTGATGTAGAATCAAAAGTCAGTCAAAGGCTGAATCCGAAATTGCCTATAAAAGCAAAGGCACCCACAGCAGCCAGCACACACCGTTAACATTCGGCAATAGGCGAACAACAGCACCAGCAACATGAAGAGCATGCTCAGATCCAGCCTAATCCTGGCCCTTTTGGCAGTCAGCGCCATCTCGGCCATGCCGCAGCGTCGCCAGCTGAAGAGCCAACGGCAAGTGGAGTATGCCAGCACGCCTTACCCAGCTGCCGGCTTCCGGCCCAAAATTCCCTTCGATCTGCCTCTGCCCAGCGAACGGCAGCCCAAGTTGGAGACCGAGCCCGAACCTCTGACCACAACCACAGCGCCCAGTGCTGATGCAGTGGAAGATTTCGGGCTGACGGAAGCTCCAAGTACCACCGAGGTGCAGGTGGAGCAAGAAGTGGAGATAAGTGCACGCACGCCAGCCAACACTTATGGCGCTCCTGAGCAACAGCAACCCAGTAGTGTGGAGGATACCGTCGAGGTGGTGGCCCAGGCTCCGGCCAAGGACTTTCAGCCACCCGTACGGGAGGCTGTGGAAGATTTTGCCGCTGCTCCCGTTGATGGCCCTGCTGATGAGCAGCAGCCTGTTGCTGATGTGCCTGCCATTGACCAGGACCAAAGCGAAAACGACAATGAGAATGAGAATGAGTCGTCGCTGATACCCAGTGAAGTGCAAGTGGAGGCTAAGGCGGTCACACCCGCCAACACATATGGTGCACCCACCAATACTCCGGCCACTACATATGGTGCGCCCGAGCTGGATGAGACCGAGAATGAGCTGGATTTAGAGGAATCGCAAGTGGAGCTGGTCGAAGAGGTGGACGATTCTTCATTAACAAATGAACTGGCCAGCGGTCGTTTGATTTTGCTGCCATTGGGTGCAAGTGGTGCCCAGTTCGGACGCCTTATTCTGGCCGTGGAGCAGCCCCGTCAGTTCCGACAGCCGTCGGGACGTCAACGCATACGCAGCGATCGTCTGCGAAGGATCTAAAATGGTTAGCAATTCAAGCTAGTAGAGGAATAAAATATTTGAATCCAACGCTTAAGACCGTATTTGTTTTCCTCCGCCTCTGTTGGCAATGGCCGCAGCTGCACAGGAAATGTGTTTCCAAGCCAGCGCATGTCAAGGAAATGGAATTGGCTCTGTCAGAGTTGCCTCTGTGTGGGTGCATGTGTGTGTGTGTGTGTGTATGTGGGCAGAAGGAAGTTGTTTCAGCAAAATTGTCGTGCATGGTTCATTGCATTGTTTATGCCAAATGGGTTAGATTGGCCTCAGACCAAGCCCACTCGATACAGTCCCGCCCCGGTACGCCCCCCCCCCATGCAAGGCCTAATTGGCGCTTACTACTGTTTACCGCACTTACACAAACACAACACGGAGTATTTCTGAATTTGCCAAAATGTTTGCTTACGGATGATAAGCAGATTTTGTGAAAGCAATTTTAACATTTCCAGAAATGAAATTATTTTTATGCCATTGAAAGAAGTTTGAAGTTTGCATGAGAGATGAAATTTGAACCAGGTGCTTCTTTTGTCTACACGCTGGTTAAGTTCGAGTTTCATCCAGATCGGACATATAGCTGCCATATAACCGATTGTTCTGTTCTGTTTCCGGTTTTCATCCAAATGAAACCAAATTCGGCTTATCATAGAATCCGGTTTATTCCTCGTCGAAGTATTTATTGTTAATCTGAACCTGTGTGAACCTTACAAGATGCAAATATTGAGATATCACCCGACTCTGTCTACTTTTTCATTTATTAATGCTCGTCTGTAAGTCCCGCTCTTGGTAAAGTCCACTTCTGCCCTGCGATGCAAGACGGATACATTGTAGTTTCCGTGTATTTGTGGTGTATTCCTTGCCGAGTGCTATCCACTCGAAACTGATGAAATTGTAGTGCGTAACCGTCTGCATGCTTTTTCCTACATTCCCAGTCGTATTTCACCCGCGTACTAACCTGACCCCGCCCGCCCCGTTGCTACACAGTACCGAGTAGCAACTATGTATTTTGGGCCATTTGATCAAATGGAAAGAAAACTTTTCTCATTACTCATTGCCAAGCGAAGCCAAGGCAAGGCAAACAACCCAACCAACAAACCATCGCAACTAACGGCAGTCAACAGCTAAGAGTCAACATGAGAGGATGAGGATGCAGCAGCAGCAGCAGCAGCAGAGGGATTCGTATCGTCGGTCGGGGTAGGTGGCCTAGGTGGGGATTTAAAGAGTGCACAGCTGCAGTAGCATCAGCAGCCGGCAGTAACTCGCATGTTCTGCTGAGTAATCCCACGTATGTATTTGCACTAACCCCATACGCTACACACAATGGGATAGGAGCTTTAGATTATGGACAACATACAGGAGGACAGCTAAAGCCAACATTTTTGATAAGCTCAAATGGTAATATCTTCTGGCTAAAGCTTAGCGTAGGAAGATGAAATGAAAAGGATTTTATAGAGTTCGAAACAGGTGAGGATATTCGCCAACATGAGGCTACCTTGCCTTGACCTGTTTCTTTCATAAAATGTAGCAAATTATCACAAGCTTAAGAGAGTCAAAGCCATTAACTTGTCTAAACTTGATTTTTTATACAAGTGGTGAAAGGTTTATGAAGGTTGTGATTTTGAAAAGCATTGAGAAAGGGTTTTGGCTAAACGACTATTATCTGAAGGCTTTTTCAAGAACTAGCCTTAGTATAGCCATAGTCATCATCTATCTAATCATCATAATCTGCTACGTTTATGGTCTGCTCATCTTGTTTTTTATATAAAGTCTAGGTAAGGTAAACATTTTTGAATAAAATATTGTCCTCGAATCCCACTGTGCCCCCCCTGCAAATAGTTTACTTGTTAGTTTGTCTCGCTCAATGGCACTTTTTAAGCTTTCGCCTCATCCTCCCCCCACTTGCGCTTGCTAACTCTTTGGTCTGGTCCATGCATAAATGTTCTAAACAAATAACAATGTCAGCTTTTGACATTTTGTTGTGTTGCGGAGGCAGAAGGAGAGAAATAGATAGACAGAATAGTGTAGAGGACCTACCTTCCAGATCCACAACACGGCCAGAGCGTTTCAGTGCACGTACAGCCTCATCATGGGTGGCGTCGCGTAGCTCCTCGCCGTTGACGGTCAGTATGGCATCGCCCACATAGAGACCCTTAGCCTGATCGGCGGCCATGCCGCGAAAGATCTTTGATATGAGTATGGGCATGCGATTCTCGCGGCCACCTTTTATGGAGATGCCCAGGCCGTTATTGTCCGACTTGATGATGCGCACGTGGCGCTTCTGGTTGGCCACGTGATCAGGTACGTCGCACATGTCCATGCCACCGGCATCGGCATTGTTGTTGTTGTTCAGGCAGAGATCGCGATCCCCATTATCGTTGTTAATGTTGATATTGATGGTGGAACCATCCAGTTCAGTGTCCTGCACAGGCATGCCCTGCAATGAGGCAGAGTTGGGCAGTGTTCCATTTTGGACACCACCTCCACCACTGCCGCCGCCGCCTCCTCCAGCTCCACTGCCTGCAATTCCACCTCCACCACTGTGATTGCTTCTACAAAAAAAGGTCAGACTATTTATATGTTCACTGTGTACTTGTCGCTGGGCATTATCACTCACCCGAGTGTTCCATTCAGAGTGGTAGATTGTCCATCATTCGATTGATGTCCGGCATCGCACGACTCATCTAGACTGACGGCCAGAAAGTCTGTCTCCAGCGTGACAAGGACACGGTACCAGGAGCCGCGCACCCGCGTCTCCATATTCCCGCAACGCATGCCTGATGGCGAAGGCGAATGTTGCGGCGGCTGCGGCTGTTGCTGCGGTATGGGTTGCTGAGCCGCAGGCGGGGCACGCCCCAGACTTGACGATTCCACCATGTCACTGCCTACGTGTGGATCCTTCTAATAAGACTCTACATTGCACTAGCTGCAAAAAAAAAACAAAAAAAGGAAAAAGTTAATAGAGGTTCAGTATTATTTTTACGTTCTATAGCAAACCTGAGGCCTGACCTGGCCAGCAAATGATGTATCTAAATTCCGTACTGAATTCATGAACAATAAATCATGTACGCTTGAGACTGGAATCTACTCAGATACATCGCAGCACTATAATATATAGCTGTTGTAGAATCAGAGCTAATGAAAAGATCGAACTTAATTGTAAAGCCACACAAATATAGAGAGAGCTTTTCATATATTGCCTTTAGTTGTACAAGACAATGAAGTCGGAGAACTACTATATTTTATAAGTCGAGTTCTGGGAGACTATCTAAGCTAAATATACGACTCAATCATAAGCTCGAATATGCCAATAAGCGAATTCATTCAAGACCAAAATAGTGAGAGATACATAGATGAGAGTGAAATAGAAAATTTAAGAGCAACTCGCGATAGCTAGACCAAAGTAAGCCAGCCCCAAGCAGTTGATATAATGTATAAATGTATATATTATAGCTCATTTTTCATTTAAATTCACAAAGAGGAGAAATTAGACGCCTCTTGCTTAATCTCAGTCTCTGTGCATATCTCCTTTATCATTCATTGCCTTTGTTTTAAGCAAATAAACGAAATTGGTTCAAGAGCTTTGCCGTCCATGACATCTTTGGCATACAATCGTACATATACAAAACTCGTGTCATTCTAACTATCAATATCATCGTATTTGCACAGGCAGTTGACAGAAGTGGAAATCATGGGAATGGAGCGGATATCAAATGAAATGGCCGCATGGCATTGCCAGGCCACATCTCTTGGCGACAACCCAAAGCCCAACCACACACAACATTTGTCATTGTTTTGCTGTCCAAGATTTATTGCATTCCAAGGAGAAGAATAGCAGAATAGCAGCAGCAGAGGCAGCAAATATGGCGACAACAACGACACCAATAGACGAATGCAAACAAATGCAGCAGCATTCCGTGTATCCTTCGCATCCTTCGATGCAGCAACAGTCAGCGGAGTCAACAGTCGGTAGCAGTTGCAATTACGCATCTTGTCGCCGCCGCGGGAGTTTTTGTCTGATTTTGTTTTTGACAAGTGAGTGTATGCTCCAGCCCCTTCCCCCTCCTCTCTATCACTCTCTCTCTCTCTCTCTGCCACACAATGCACAATTCCACACTCACACATATACATACAAGTAGACATATCCTGTGTGAGCCATTTGTATGTACATTTCCGCTTACGCTTGAGCAGGAAGTAATTTTGCCGACGCTTCACAGTTGCCTCCGACTCGGAGTCCTGTCCTGTTACTGCTTCTGCTTCTGCTTCTGCCAGCTTCATCGTCGACGCGAGCATCAGCATCGGCAAGTCTGTTTACTTTGCAATTTATTGTGCAACATTTGTAATTATTATTGCTGTGCTGCTGCATACTCCTTGCCACTGCTCAAGGCTCCCCCAGGCTCAGGCTGGCAAGGGCTGGCAAAAACTTTCGAAAAGCCCCAAGTGTGTGAACGCTTGAGACAGACCAGAGACACGAGGTGGAGATGGTGGCACTGATGGCGACGAAGACGTTGCATGCGACAAGGATGATGACAACACACTCATAATTGTAAGTAAACACAAACAAATAGTTACAAACACATTCACACCGACACTCATACAGTGAAGGGCGCCCATTCACATGACACGGGTGGTGCGATAAGTCTGCGTAAGTCAGCCTTACGAAAATGACAATGATGATGAAGGATAAAATCAAGAAAATTAGTTGAGCAATTAAATAAAGTATGAAGTTAAGCGGTTTTGTAAAATTTCATATTCTCTATAATGATCACAATTTTATTCCCTACGGTTATCAGTATCTTTCTTACTATGAAGCTGAGCTTTGTCAGATACAGCGGAACTCGTTCGACTTTTTAGACACATGAGACTAGAAGCACACCGAGGGCAGAGCTCTTTCCCTCTTTAGAGTTTTCATTTGCAAGGTAAAGATATTGTACTTGGTAGATTCTCAAGGTGGAGAGGATGATTTTATCAAAACAACCTAGCATGCTTCTGACCTCCCCACACCAATTGGCTTCCTGCTAGTTTATTTATGCATTTATAATTTCACTAAAAATTCAATCTAAAGATCAACAAAGAAATATAAATAAACCCAAGAAAATAGTAAGCTTCTTATTCTTTTTAGATTTTTAGATTTTCCTTTTTAAATTCCAATAACCACCCATGCTCTTTTTTTTTGGTTTTCCCTCTTGACAGCTAGTTTGTAAAAGTTATTCATACCAAGGCGGCTAGCTATCGCTCCTTGGTAATGGTTGCTATTCATACACACACACATACAACACTACAGCCAAGGCGGGCAGCCGTTGTGACTAATTAGAAGAACTTTTGTGGCACAACGAAAATCAAACCAAAATATAAGTATCCCCGGGGTTTAAACTGTTTGGCTTTGCATGGATGTGTGTCAACTATGCCACGCCTCCCGCACGACGCGACGCCCATCCTATTGCAGTGGCTTTCTTTCAGTCCCTCTTGTGCCCCTTAGCCTTTGCCTAATAAGAGTCAGACGGTGGATGCCGGACGTCGCTAGTCGCCATTGCCATTTTTCATGCTACGCTTTGGCTAATTTAATGCTAGGCGGCCATAAATTATGCGCCCCAAAAGTAGGCAGCAAAAAAAACCTCGACTGGGAAATGGCAGCAGCTGCTGAAACACACACAGGCACACACACACACATATACTCACGTGCATGGAAGTTGCATTCAGCTCGAAATTTTTATGCGCGCTTTTCTGTAATAACTTTTTTTGGCGCCGCTTTAAGCCCCCTTCTGCTGTTGTCGTAGTTGTTGGAGTTGTTGTTGCTGCGCTTTGTTTTTGTGCCAATTTTTTAATGCGAAATGTGTGAAGAATGTGTATGTGTGAATATACGTATGCCGGTGTGTGTGTGTTTGGGTTTTGTATCGATATAAAAAAGCTGGGATGCGAAACGGCTATAAATACGTAAAGCGTTTGCCCCTAACAGACGCCTCTGCTTATTCTCATGCCGTGCTTATGTATGTGTGTGTGTGTGTGTACGGAAATATATAGCTTGTTTGTGTGCGTAAGTGTGTGTGTGTGGAATGAAGTATGCGGGTTGGGGATTTGTGGCCGCACCATCAAAAAGTCATAAAATCATAATTTGTAAACGAGAATTTATTTCGAAAAAATATTTATGGTTGCTTTTCTTTTGGCTGCCAGCCGCCAGCTCTCGCGGAATTTACACAGCGTTTGTACATACATACATACATACGTAAATATGCATCTATATATATGTCTCAGTGTGTGTGTGTATGTAGGCGACGCTTCATTAAAGCCTGAGTCTCAATGTAGCCACCACAGGACCGCCTGCATGCCTTCCTGACAGTTTCCCACATTAATTTAAAGCCAAGCTTGCCAATAGATCTTACAGCAGCGCTCAACCTTTGGTCGTTTATACTCTATCTTGATAAGGCGCGATTTATGGAGTTTCATTTAACCAACAGCAGATGACATGATTGATTTCATATTATAAAGATCAATATCGCAAATTGCAAACGAAAAATTCTTCGCCGGAGTCTGTTGAGTTTATTGAAAACTACAGCATACTTTTAGGATACTTTCAGAAATTAAGTATTCGCCGACTAAAATATATATTGTAAAAGGCCAAAGGAAAAGTTTCAGTCCTACTTATCCTACTAATCTAGTCTTAGTCTCTCTGTATATGGTCTGTCCGTCTGTATTATCACTTTGATCTAGGAAGACGGAAGACTCTTCTACTATGGCATTATATTCAAGTATGTTTCAAAGCCGCTTCTATATCTATATATATACATACAGCAGAATGACTATCTTTGAAGCACTTGGTGCACCCTAATGTATGTGCAATTTGTAACCACTCAAAGTGTCTTTTAGTCAAGTAATTCAAAAGTCTGTATTTTGCTTATATAGTCCCTGAGTTTGGGTTCCAAACCCAGGCCAACCTTACCAAACACTTACATGCATACCTCATATGTATTTGTACACAATACTTATATATAAACACATGTCTTGACGCTGTGGCCTTGACACCACCACAACGAGCGGCATCAGCACCGTTACCATCTCGCATGCTTCCCGCAAACCCAATCACTGCCTTCCTGACAGCCTGCCTGCCTGCCTTCTGCCTCGTTCAACCGCTGCGGTGAGCCTCTTAATCATTCTTAACAATGCCGCGTTGGCATCGACGATGTCGACAGCGTTGGCGTTAAGCTCTGGAGTCCATGCTCAACTGGTGGAAATCGATATACATATTATACATATAAATTGCACACTAATGATCTTTAAATACACATAATGCGGAAAATATACTCCACACTTAGGCACACACACGCACACCGCACACTCTAGGGCCGAGGGGAAGAAAATCTCATAGTTGGGTCATAATGATTTAGTCATTTAGTTGCCTAGACTAATGTTATTTTCGTAATGCGAGAACCCAACTGGAAGTCAAATGGGCAACTTGCTCTAATGAAGCTACGATTACACTAGATGAGGATGATGAAATGTGATGTTATAAATAGTTAAAACAAGACACTCTCCTAATGTGACTCGAGAGACTTTTAAACTTAGGGTTGCCTCTAACAGCATTTGAGTGAAATGTAAATGACAAACAAATTTATTCGTTCCTTTGTACATGTACACGTTGTTCACCTGCAGTACATCGTTCGTATGATGGTTTTGTATAATGATATTCGCTTACAACAATAAGTAAATAGCAATTTTATCTGATGTTGCCATATCACAGACAATGTACTTCGCTAAATTCTCAACCTTGAGAGCAACTCCTTAAATGTTAAATATACTTTTTATGTAACATTCGTGGACACATTGCTGATCTTTCGCACTCATTGGACGTTCAATGCTGCTGCTGCTAAAGCCAAAGTTAAGAGTGGGGTGCTTACGAATGATCCAACATAACAGAGAAATAACAGGGCACAGATTTTACTCAAAATTGGTTCTCTTGTTGATTCTTTTACACAGACGGAATTCGTTTCTATATCAATATACCTAAATCCCAATATTCATTGTACTAGGTTAAGAAAGCATTAAAATACGACAAAATCACATTTTCTTTGTTTTCTTTTGTCCAAGATAACAACTTTTAGTGTTATATGTTAAAAAATTAACGATAATAAGAACATTTTGTTTCTTTTTCCTATAAAACAGGCCCATTTTGTTAATGGATCACAGTTTTTTCGATGCCATTAACATATATACCAAAATTGAATCCTTTATCTCAAACAAAAGTAAAGAGATAGATGAATTCTAAACGCCACAATTTTTCATGCATCTGAAATTATGATACAGTTATTGTTGGAGAAGTCGTGGTATAAAAGTACATAAATCGTAATTGTAGCATACTTTTAATATATGTAGCATACTTCTAGAATCATGAAATAAATGCACCTCCATGATAACTTTGATGCAAACTTTGACTCGTCGTTATGAAGTCTTACACTATGCCTATTATTCCACTATTATTTCAGATTCGATTGGAAGCTTATGAATGTTTATGTTGAAAATTTTAAATTACCCTCATTTCGAAATACAACTCTACTATTGGTCGCCTTGAAATGTCTCAGATTTCTCAGATTTTATTTATATATAAAAGCTTCATACAACTATATCATAAAACTGCAATAGAATTCTATCAAATTGGGTTCTTCTGCGCTTCAGAATTCTATCCGGGTCGGACTACTATACCATAGCTACATGCCGGCATAGAATTCCGTTCATACTATTTGTCAATGTGAGTTGTATAGCTGCTTTCTTTCTTTGTTTGTTATATAATTTCAATCGATCTCATTGAGCTGCTAATGAAAACACATAGAACGCAGCAATCAGCAGACACACAGACACACAGATACAGACAACCACTTTGGTTATGAATTCGAACGAGCCACGTGCCGTGTTGATTTCATCTACATGGATGCGAATGCTCGCTGGCATGACATGTGGTTACCACAAAAGCCGCCACAGCGAGCGACTAATGAAAGCCAAAATAAACCTCTGAGATTTGCTTATTAGCACACCCGTATCTACATTCACATGCACATGTCCTCCCCTGACCAAAGCCTGGCTCTTTCTGACAAATTATTCAGCATTGATTAATTATGAAAATGCGTTTATATTGATTGCCGTGTGTGTGCCGCTGATGGGGATGGGAGTGGGACGCGGGAGGCGGGACGCGGGAGCAATATTTGTTTGTGTGGCAGAGCCACAGTTTGGGTGCTGTGTGCTATGTTGTATTGGTGTTTACCTAATTTCGATGCCAATCCGAGTCCCAGAGTCCCGCCTTGCGTGTCTGTTTATGTATATTAAGTCCGCCTTTCATGGCGGCCATAACAATTACGAAGTGCAGGTTGTCCTGTGTGCCAGATCCTTTGGCTATGTAGGGATTATTATGTATTGCCGTTGGCAAACACTCAACGCCCTCAATGCGAGAATGCAAATAAGGCATGAACGGAGGGGGCGTGAGAAGCGGCATTCAGGTGGCAAGACTAAGACCAAAAAGGCGACTGTGTCGTCGTTGCCTTCCCCACTTATTAATTGCCTGTGTCTTGGCATAATTTCCACTCATTTGTCTGTTGAATGCAAGTGGATGGCCGACTGGCTAGCCTATTGTTCCATAAAAGTCAAGAGTCTGCTCACGTACTGCCAACTAAGACTGCGGCTGTGGCTTCGGCTGGGAATGGAAATGAAGCTGAACTGGAAGATGAAAATGAAGATGGAGCTGGAGCTGGAGTGGGTTGAATGAAATGCAAAATGTGATGATGCAGCTTCATTAAGTGCAATTTAAGTGCGATATTCTCCTGCCATACTTTGCTCCGTTGAGCTGCTGAAAGGCATGAGATGATGATGATGACAAAAGGTAAGGACAAAGAGAAAGAAGAAGAAAAGCTCTTCTAATGCAAGTAATTGCACGTCGTCCTCTGATTAAGTTAGCGCAATTTGGGTTTTGTCTTTTACTTGTCCTTCTTGCAGCAAAGACAGAATGCTAAGCTAAAAAGCGGATTACATTTTCCAAAAAGTAATTTACACTCTGAATTTAAAAGCGACCCTAGAAATTAGATAGATGAAATGGCAAACATTTGAAATTATGGCAGCGAGGTTTAGATAAGAAGATCCCAGAGGAGTACTTAGATTCTAGAAACGATTTCAGTGAATTTAATATTAACTTAATTACATCCGACTTGTAAAATACGCTGCAACTTTATTTTAACTAACTAAATAAGTAACTCGCATTTACATACAAAACAGAAAAGAATGCGAGTTTTTGAACACAGATGTCAGCCCTGATATTGTGGAGAGCTTGGATACTTTGAAGAAGTCTATCAATAATATAAGGGGAGACTATATCCATGCCGTTCTGTTTCAACCTAGTGCTTCAAGCTTAAAAAGCTACAACAAGGCTGAAATTTTTATCAGATGCTTCTTATATATGTGCGCTGTTTGTATTCATTTAGATCGAACAATTATATCATATAGCTGTCACATAAGCGATTGTTTCGGAATTAATCCTTAATATGGGAAACATTATTTGGGAATGAATACTAAGTTTGGGAAAGTTCCCTAAGTAAACGTTTGTGCTGCTGACCAAATTTGGTGCTATAAGACCAAGTAGAAGGCCAAGTATATATCATATTTCCATAAGGTTCCTCAAGTTTCACATAACATTTCCTTCTTTATTTTCACATCCAGCACAAAAACAAATCCAATATGCTTTTGAAATTTTGAAAATTTTCGTTATAATATCTCTGTTGAATAAGTTCACAATGAGAGCTCTTGTTGAAATCCCTTAGACTACAACTCCTATCAACCATGTATTCGCATCTCAATACAAAATGCTTATGATGATTATGTTCTTCTTTCAGTTCCACTTGCATTATAAAATCCCTTAGCTGCATCAAATGCCAAAAAAAAAAGGAGATGAGCTCAGCTCGGGTGAAAAGAAATGATAGTTATCTGTCAACACATATCGTCGAATGCATGTCAATTATTACTTAAGTGCTTAACATGAAAAGCCGGCAAAGACAACGGGGCTTGGTAAAGGACGCAAAGGACAGCAGCAGGTTGCGGATAGTCGGGGTGAGGGGGAGGCGCTGCGGTGGCATTGGCAAGTGGCAAACGCCGACGCCACTGATGATGTTGATGAATGCCGATAGTAAACGGTATTAACTTTCACGCAACATTTCGACGTCGACAGCAACGCCGGCGGCGGCTGCAACAACTTGAATGAAAGAAAAAGCTTACGCTAATGGCTAACGTCGTGGCAGAGCACAACTGGAAAAGCTTTTCAACCAGCGCGCGTAGTAAATGTGCGGGTGCTAATGGTTGATGGTGATGGAGACGGGTGTGGAGCCAGTGGGCGGACTGGTTCGGGTTCGTTTGACTTGTTTTGTGAGTGGCTTGCTTCGCTTGCTTAGCTTCGGCGGCAAGAGCACTGTTCCCACTTTTCCCAAAGCATGGCTCGCAAATGTTTTTAAATTAATAAAGAAACAACGTGAGCCCACCTACCGTCTATGTGCCGTTTTCAATTTCAAATTCTTTTTGTCGTCTCTAGCTCTCACAATTACGAAAAGCAATTAATGCAAAAACTCGGCAGCGGCTACAATGAAGGCGCATGCGCTAGGTTCAAAACCCGCTGCATTGAAACATTTCTATACACACAAACACACACGCGCACTTACACATGCATGTACACCAACACCAAATACAACTCCGGTTAAGTATGTGTGTACTAAGGAATCTTTTTTTTTTGCTTTAAATTTATTTTGATTTTATTTCACTTTTTGATTGTTTTCTAATGCTAAACCGTAAAGCTTTTATTTCGGATTGATATGCAAACACGTTAACAGTAGCAACAATTTAAACAACAACAATGACAGCCAATTAGCATTAGCAATTATTGTTATTTTGTCTGGCGCTGTTCGTTTTATTATTATTGTTTGTATAGACGGCGACAGCGGCGCAGAAACTTGCCGAACAGCGCGAACGAAAACCCGTTACCGCCAGAGCTTGACAGCTTTTGTAACATCCAAAATAACAGTATCTGAGCTCTTGTGCTCGCGCGTGTACTCAATGTTGCTGAAACATGCTAGCGAAAGCAGTGAATGTTGCTAAATATGCTAGAGCTAAGATTTATTGATCGATATTTAAGACAACACAAACAACGCCTAATCGATATTTCGACATGGATACATCTGCTTTTAAAATAGATTGACTTTGCTAAAAGGAACGCACTTTAATTCAGAAAATGGAAGTTTATTTATAGATATTTTCTTAATCTATCATGTAACATGGGCAAATTTGGTAGTTGATATACCATTGACATATATTGAGCACTACATTGATATATATACCAATCGCAAAAACTTTCATTCAATTCGCTTAATACCCCAAATATTGGGTAGATCGTAAATAACGAAAATATACGAAATATATATATATTAAAAATTCAATATATTTTTGCAGTACATATAAGTTATTCACTGACTCTTTTAAAATAAATCGTCTACCACACTGATAGGTAGTTACTATAACAGTGGATTAAATATTCTTAGATCTAAAAAAAATGTTTAGCTTTTCCAGGTTATCTCGTGTGTAACAGAATGCTTAGAAGTAAACATTAAAACTAAGAATTGCAGAGTATTCGTGTTTCCCACTGTTAAGCAAAACATTTAAACATGAATTTATTTTAAATTTGTTTCCATTTTGAATGAATGATTTGGTATATACATAATTTTGAAAAGA
Organism: Hirtodrosophila duncani; assembly: GCA_037043425.1. Classification (NCBI taxonomy): domain Eukaryota; kingdom Metazoa; phylum Arthropoda; class Insecta; order Diptera; family Drosophilidae; genus Hirtodrosophila; species Hirtodrosophila duncani. Next base: position 4,608,028 of record JBAMBM010000194.1, read on the forward strand.
ACTAGTAGTATTTTTATTTTAAGCAAAACTGTATTTTCGAACCTCCCGGATTTGGTCACACATATATAGTTTGTTTGCATTTGATCTAACAAATAATTTGTTGATTCACTACTTTAAATAAGGAGCTATGTGTAAATCAATGCCAATATTAGACACGACTATAGCGTGTTTCAGTTAGCTGCCCAAATTATTGTAGCAGCCACCGTATCCTGTCCAAGTCGTTGCAGCACCCACCGTAAATAAATAAGCGCACATAAAAGCCGCTTGGATTTGGAACAGGAACGCAGTGTAAGTACAAATACATATATTATATAGTGTCGACACATTTGACCTTATACTTTAATTCAGATCACGGTACCGTTACTAAGAGTGAAATGGAGTTGGACACTACACCGATTAAGATAGAACACGAAGAAGACAGGGAAAACATGCCGCTCGATTGTAATCTTGTTTTGGAAACAGATTTTGAAGTAGGCAATATTAAAATTGAACACACTCAAGTCTCATCATTCAAGTGCCACAAATGCCAAACATACCTACCCACGAAGGACACATTGCAGATTCACATGCGGAAGCACAGTGGCGAACGCACACTATTTGCACAAAAACACGCAGTGGTATTGCCTGCACCTGCACTACAACCACAGCAAAAATTAAAACATTTTGAAACGTATACCTTCTGGGACAGCATACTTAAGGATATGTCAACGGCGGACGTAATGGAAGTCAGATTCGAAGCGACTGCTCTATTACAGAAAATTGTGACAAAATATGCCAATAAATAAAAATATTAAATATGTGCTCTGTTTTATTGTGTGAAAAGCTCCCACAAAAATGCTGCAATGGTCAGGCCATTGTACACATATATGTACTTAAATATTGAAAACAACAATGTACTTTAATATTTTATATAATCTTGAATATTTGTCTGCGTCTGCCAATTTCAGTTGAGACTTTCAAAATTAAGTTTAGTATTTAGAGAAAATACTGAAAAAAATTTGATGAACTATAAGAGCCAAATTATTGAACGAACGAACTCAAAAAGAATAGTTTCATCGAACTAGTTCGGCTCTATTTGACCCATAATATTATTATTTATTAAATTGAGTTTTGCATTTTGTAAATATGAAATGTGCCGTGCACAATTGTACAAATACAAAGGCGGATGCATCAAGCAGACAGAAACTATGCTTCTTCAGCTTTCCCACGAATGAGAGTTTGTCAAAACAATGGGTAGCGTTCTGTCACAACAACAATGTAAACATAAAAACCGATGCAATTTGCATTGAGCACTTTCGAGATGAGGACATACAGACGATTCTAAATTTTGAGACGGGTTTGTGCCTTCAAGTCCTAAACACTCTTAACCTAAACATATTTATGCATGCTTCGTAATCAACCTGCAGGACTCTGCTCAAAAAGAACCCTGAAACCTGGTGCTGTGCCGTGCATTAATGGGAATTCAACTGCGCCGTTGCATGAAATTGATCCTCTGCCGGAGATCGCAACTCTAGAAATTCACAAATGCCGTACTTGCTATCAACCCTTTGAAGTCGTTGGCAATTCCCATCCCAGAGATCTGTATGATAGTCATAACATGATTTTTGTATACCAAATAGAAATGATTACTGGAGTCTGGGTGAGCAGAATAACCACTTCATTTAGATGCGGACAAGATTGGCAGATTCTTAAATTGCAGATAAAACGGCAAATGGGACTTCCACAGCATATGTGCCCGACGTGTGTGTCCGACTTAAGCCGAGCCATTGAGTTTCGAGAGAACTGCATCAGAACGGAACTACAACTCGCCCGGGCTGGTCCAAGGAATCGTAGGCCTTCAAGTGATATCGAAGACTTCGAGTCCCAAATGGTTCAGAATGAAACTCCTAAGAAGTCCACAAAAGAGATAATTCCACAGCTCGATATTCACAACAGTTCAGATTTCAATCACGTTTCAGAAGAAGAAGAAACGGAGGAAGGGGACAACAACAGCACACCTGATCCATTGGCCTTGGGCGTAAAGATTTACAAGGATCTGCTAAATGAATATAAAGGAGTGAACATTAAAGTAGCAAAACCCTCGGACCTGAGCCCAAAGGCACATAAGCGAAAAAGTCGAGAAGCACAGCAGCCTAACGAACGCCCTCTGAACCGCTCCAAAGAAGAAAAGAATCGACTCGAACGGGAGAGAAGGCGAACCCTGCCCCTTAATCATGTGTGCGATGAGTGCGGCAAGGCTTTCCGCTTGAAGTCCAATCTAACTATCCACATGCTGCGACATAGTCAGACAAAAAATGTACAGTGCCCGGAATGTCCAAAGAAGTTCTACGATGTCTACACGCGGAACATACACCAGCGGGTACGGCACAGGGGCGAAGCGCCGTTCTCCTGTAATTACTGCAGTGAGAATTTCAAATATATGTATGCTCGCCAGAAACACGAAAGGTGGGTAACATTCATGAAAGAAAGACCAAAATAGCGCAAAAAAGATCAAACGATCATGCGTGTGTAAGCTGTAACGGCTTGACAAAATGCACATGCGCTATCTCTGGCCTTTCCTTGATGGCTAACATTAACAGATAGAGCAGCTGCAGATCAATGAGATTTGGGTACTATGATCTGAGCCTAAACTTACACTTCGCAGAGATATCCACGGAGCTGGTCCCCGCATGGTTGTGAACAGAAACAGCGTGGAGCCGAGGGTCATCAAGGATACGGAGATGGAGTACTATTGCAGCATTTGCAACAAGAACTTGGCAAATCAGTATACCCTCAAATTCCATTTGAATCAGCACACTGGCGCCTTACCCTACAAGTGCAAGCTTTGCGAAAAGAGCTACCCCTCTCCAGCTCAGGCCAAGAGGCATGAGATGACCCATCATAAGAGACCTTATCAATGCGATGTTTGCCAAAAGGGCTTCTATGTGCGCAGTAGGCTAACGGAACACAAGACGATACACACGGGTGAACGTCCTTATAGGTGAGTTTTAAATTCTGGTTATATACCATTACTATATGTATTATTTTCTCAATCTAAGGTGCGATATTTGTGATATTAATGTTCGATACAAGTACAACATCAGTGTGCATAACTTGAGCAAAATGCACAAGGACAATTTACTTAAGGCTGAACAACGGACACTTGCAGAACAACAGGAGGAGTAATAATAGCATAATCTCAGTATTGTGAATTAATTTGGAAATCTTACGTTGCGTATATGTATTAAGCAAATGCCAATCATGACAATGAAATAATATGTGTATGTTGTATATATTAAAAGAAATGTGTGTTTGTTTTTTGGAACCTAAGACTCGAAAAATCTTAAGCTTTTTTTTCTTTAATAAAAAAGGGTAATCGCAGCTGATTCAGTATTTTCTTATCACATTGCAGTGCGAACGGAATCATTAAACGAAAAGAACTGTTATCGAACTAAAAGAACTAGAATCAAAGTGAACCTCTTTGACCTAGCTAAAACTATTTGTGTTTGTTTAATTAGTTTTTGACTAGTGCAAACAATGGTCCTTAAAAATTCCTTTAAAAGGTGGCACTGCTCATAATCCAGCCAGCACCAAGTGGGTAAACCTGAGATCTCTGTCACAACCAATAATCAATTGCTGGTGCTTATTCCACAGCTGATTTCAGACATGGACGCTTCTCATATAAAAGTTGAGCAGGTTGACGACTTTGTAGACATACTCGGAACGTCTATGGAGGATCCCGACGCCGACGATATCGACAACGAGCTTCACACAGACATCGAAGTGGGCTGTATTAAAATAGAAGGTGTGGATGAAACAGATGAAAAAGAGAACGACATTGCCACGGCCAAGTCCCCGACGTCCAGTTGCATAAATGCACTCACATGTGACGAATGCGGACATGTGTTCCAAAAGAAGAGCAAATTCATTGTCCACATGCGAACACACACTGGGGAAAAGCCATTCAAGTGCCCGCATTGCCCTAAAGCTTATGGTACAAGGGACAGACTGGGGGTTCATGTACGCATTCATAATGGCGTCCATCCATACAGTTGTCCATACTGCACCAAGCAGTTCACCTACGACTACAATCTCAAGCGCCATCTTCACACCCATACGGGGGAGAAGCCTTTCAAGTGTGACCAGTGCCCGAAAGCCTTTGCCGACGCCTCCACTCTGAAAAAGCACATTCGCTCTCATACTGGTGAGCGGCCGCACAAATGTCCTTACTGCCCTAGGGCCTATGCCGATGTCAAAGGACTTAGGCGTCACACTCGCTCGCATGCTGGCAAACATTCCAAGTGATCAAAGCCAAAGGGTCACACCAGCTAAGTGCCTTTACTGCTCAAATGACGTAACGATTGTCAGCAAGCTGATAAGGAGAGTAACATAGCGTGTCCTAGATTGATATACGAATTTGAACTAACTTTTGATATGCAATAGGAATATAATGCAAATGCTTTAAATTTGAATCATAGAATCTACATGAATCTACAAACGAAAACAAGAAAGGAAGGCTATCTTCTGGTAGCCGAAGCTTACCCTTGCAGATTCGGTTGAAATTCGGCCAGCATACGTGGATGGTTCTAAAACAGACATTTAGCAAACTTGGTTCAATTTGGATTGAAAACAACCAATTTTGCTGTACCAAGAGTTCATCCCGAATCGGTCGGTTATATGGGAGCTATACGATGTAGTGCTCCGATCTAGACGATTTTGACATATGAGCAGAAAGAAGTCTGTGATAACAATTTCAACTAGATAGATACAGACGGACAGACGAACTCGGCTTGTAATGCTGATCAAGAATATATATACTGTATGGGGTCGGAGATGCTACCATTTATGCGTTACAAGTATCGTGACAAAAGTATAATACCCTCTGAATTTTGTAACTCCATATGATTATATAAGTTGCTTATCTCATCTAAGCAAAAATTTTAGTTTGAAAATCTCTATCGATTGTAAATATAATTTATGTGTATTCCCATGGAAAACATAAATGAATTAGAATGAACTAAATTGTATATATAGTTAAACTAGAATAAAACTTTGATACTCTTTAGTTAAATAAATAATAAATAGTAATATTTGCTGAAATAAAGTTTGCTTTTCTGTTAGAATATCACTCCGTTGTCGATTGCAAAATTTAGCCTGGATCAGGGTACTATAGCAAATACACAGCAAGTACACAGACATAAAGGTTGGAACTGTTTTGCGTTTTGGGTATTTGCTCTTCGGGACGCTTCTATTCGCTATGATTGGGGCTTGGTGTCGCCGTTGGTGTTAGCTATGGCCTTTTTCGTTCCGTTAATGCTCATGCTCGAATTCGAACTCGTGTTCGCGTTTTCGCCTGAAAGTTCGAGATTCATCGGACGACTATATCATATAACTGCCATTAACTGAACATTAAGTAGGAAAACTCTTTTGTTTATTATCTGATTTGAACCGAATTTGGTATCCGAATTTAGTAGCCCCACGCTTACACAATGTTATTCAGATTGTACGCCTAGTATATCATAGAGCTGTAATAGAATCTTCTGATTCAAAATGAAGACTTAGTATAGAAAACTTTTTATTCCCTATCCGAATTGAACCAAATTTGGTGAGTTCCATTTTAGCAGCTTACAAATTTGATTCAGAAAAAGCACAATGGATATTTGTTGATTAATGAACTAATAAGTAAAATAGAACTTATTAAAAATATATTATCTTATAAAATATAATTAGACACTTCAGAATTTCATTTACAAAAATCAATATGCCTTCATAGGGGTTCACAAAAATGTTATCCAGTTCGAGCTAACTATATCCTATAGGAATTTTTTTGGTACAGGGTATTTAAATGTGGAGCAAGTTTGACTTTATCATTCTTACTTCTTTTAGATAATATGCATTACTTTGCTTCTAACATATAAATAGTGCAAATAAAAAATTCGTTAATTACTTTAATTGGTTGCTTAGTTAAACTTTGCAATTGTCCGCGGGTGTGAAAGAGCTTAGTGATTTCATCAGCATTGCAAGTGCGAACATTGTGATTGGAGCGATATTATAGGAAGAGACATACTGCTTCTCTATCTCTCTTTCTCGCCCCGTGTCTCTGCAGACTAAATTTGAATTTTTCGTCAGCCACCAGATTTTTGGGTGGAAATGCCGCTGCAAAGATTTCCACGCATCCAACGCATTTTTCACTGCATGCAGTATCGGTCGGTGATCATCAACAGAAAGTCGTGTTATGTAGTTGTTGGTGGTGGTGGTGGTGGTGGCGATGGTGCTGGTGCTGGTGCTGGTGGTTATAGGTGTGTCTAGCTGCTTGCCAGCCTGGGCTAGCATGGCCTGGCTTGGCCAATTATGTGCCGCGCGCCAAATGGTGAAATCGATGAAGATGCACAAAATGCAAACGCACTCGACTCGAGCTAATGGTCAATATGGTGATGGTGATTGTGATGGGGTCGGGTCTCTCTTATGCACGATGTACCATATGTTGCCCGTACAATTATGGCCAAACAGGCACATACAGCTATATACATGCAGCTACAGGTGGGTTGTGGCCAGGCGGAGGCTTCAGTTTCGCCTAACGAGCTGCGAACGTGATTATAACTGCCAGGCCGACATATGAAAATTATGTTCAAAATGCAATTTGGCCGAAAAAACAATGGCCAAACGACCAGAAGCTGGATTCAGATTAGGCAATAAGCATCCCAAGCACCACAACCAGAAGTCCACAACTACAGCAACAGCCACAACAAAATCCATAAGGATGGAGTGAAAATATTTGCTTGGCAATGATCTGTTGTTGCCGCATTGTTTGTTAATGCTTTGCCTATGCCCGGCCATGGTCAGGGGCAATAAAATATGAATTTGTCTGAGGTTTCTGCTGTGTTTGTTGTTGTTGTTGTTGCATGTTGCTTTAAGAAGTGGCTGCTGCATAATCTAACGGCAAATGATAAGCCAGAAACAGGTGGGATCATGGGGGTCAAGAAAGAGGTGTGTTATTGTTGGTATTTATATGTTGAGCTGTTACGATTGTCAATTTAGATATATTAGTATATATATATATATGTAAAAGATACTATACGACTAAGGATCAATAAGCGGGTGGAATAAAAATGTAACATAGATGATTGTAGAACGATTCATCCCACTGGGAATGGGCTTCCTAATTTTAAATAAATCATGTTTATATAGATGGTTGCACAATTTGTAGGGTTAGCAAGGGAAGAAAGAGGTCTCTCTCAATATATGGGGTGCAGATATACAATTCCGCCCTTGCAATGCGTTGCACCACTCTGATCTCTTGGATGTGTAAATGTGCAGCCATGTCGTAGGTTTGGTTTGCGAATTTCCCTACCGGAGCCAAGACTACTCCTTTCCAGCGACGACTCCTTTCTGCAAATTTAGTATTCAATTCATGGGTCTGACCTTGGCCATTAGACTGCTCGGTTAAGATGGATGGTCAAATATTTATCGGTCATCTTATTGCTGAGCATCTCTCCCTACAGGTAGGTGTACCTCCTGAGACTCCAAGGCACGAAAATCATAGCTAATGATTCTAGTTTGATGTTCTTCAGATAACATTTTGACTAGAGATGCTTGCTGGTCCTCTTGGATTTGCTCCCAATCAAAGCACTAATATTCCATGGTATACAGAGTAAGTAGACAAAGGCCATGGCCAATATGTTTAAGTCGAGTGTCCCCCTCCATCACAATGCCCATGTGACTTGTCAATGCTTTCAACAGCATCAGCAGAAGCAGCACGAATATCGTCTCCTGCTCAAGATTTGCAACCACTTCACAGCTTCCAAGCACATTCAAAGGCACAGATCAAAGCGAATTTGCCGCAGTTGGTGGGAATCAGTTGCAGTTTTGGTTGCCAGTCGGGTAAAGGAGGCGCTAAACGCCGGCCACCAAACAGCGGAAATTTTCATTGCACATACGCCCCATTGCCTGCCCCAGCCCGTGCCCAGACCAGACGACGATCAATCTATTGCTGTGGAGCAGCTTCGTTGCCGTCGCGTCGCGTCGCAACTTCGTATCGCCGCATTGCTGGCTCACTTGCTAAGCGCCTTGGAGCGTTTTGTAAGAACATAAATCCTTCAGCTGTTAGTGGCGCGGCTCCCGCTGCCGATGGACGGCATTTGAATGTACGAGTACCTTATACTTGCCTCTTTGCTGGACTTTTTTTTATTTGCCATAAGTGGCAGGTAATTATGTCGCTTGCCTGATAAATTACATTGTTGACAACGTCAGACGAAATGCAACTTGGCTTCAGGGAGCAATTTTTGGCTATGTGAAAACATATTTGACGTCATCAAAATTTCTTTTTTATAAGAACTTGATTGGCGTTTATATTTATTGGAAGATTTCCGCGACTTCATGATATTTTACCATATGTTGAGGACATTTTTATATAAATACTTTTAAATAGAGGTTTGAGTATCTTTTAAGGCTTTGGAGGTTAATATGTAAAGTAGTTACTCGAGGTAAACTGAAGATATAAGTTATTTCAACACCAACATATTGATCTTAATTTACGAGCTTAGTAGAACTGGTGCATATGCCACTTAGACAGGGCCCTCTTGGAAGTTAATTACATATTTCAGTTTTTCACAGATTCTAGAGATTTCATAATGTCAATCGTTAGCGGAGCGGTAAGGAAAGGAACAACCTACAACCAGTTCCCCTGCCAAATTCTACATCCATCATTTATGAGCACTCACCTGTCCCTAGCTCACCGCTTCAACTTAGGGGGTAAGAAGTTAAAGAGGACAGCAAAAAGCAACTAAATAAAGCCCAAAAATATACACAGACATATTTAATTTTCCTTTATAACTGAATATTTCTTTCAAGTTGCAGACTATTTCCGCCGTCCATATATTCAAAGCCGGTGTTCCTCAGGGCAGCAGGGTTGGTTCAAAGTTTTTACTTTCTGTCTACTGTCAACTGGGCACACAACCTGATGACACAGCGATCCTCAGTCGATCCAAAAGGTATCTCCAAGCAACTGCACAGCTTAAAAGTCATTTGGGGGTCGTGGAGAATTGGTTATAGAAATGAAATTGTAAGCAAATACATTTCAATTCCCTTTATATCCTTATAATAGATATATAGTTCTTAGCAGCTTATCTCAGGGGCATCTTGGTACATGTAGATCCAAAATATTTTCAAAATCTTGGTGGCAAACATATTCAATGCCAATTCAAAAATCCAATAAGATTAAAACGATATTTGAAAATGTAGATATTTTCTTAACAGTAAAAATTGAAGTTTACTCTAGCTCTCCCTAATAATTTTTGACATTTTTTAAATATTTTAATCTGCCTTATTTCTTAGTTAATATTTTAAGTGAAATTTCGAAAAATCGGTTTCTAAATGTTTTATTTAGCAGGCTTGAGGTCAAAGAGTGATTGAAAAAGGTTTTGCTTTTCGATTAGGCTCATATTTATTAGAAGTCACAACGAACAAAGAATCAGGCCTCTTCCCGTTTCCACTGCAGTTTGAGAAGCTTTGAAAAGCTGTTCGCAATTCCACATGAGTTTGGGTTTTTCGAACTTATGTCAGAATCGTGCTCTGACGCCAGAACGATGAACATCTTGTTGAAGTGGATTCAATCCACTCGCATTGTTTTCTCTATGCACGCTAAAAATCATAAAAATAGATCTCAAATCATTTAAATTAAAGCCTTCAATTGTATTTAAGATCTTACCTTAAAATGTATTACAACTCTCATCTTAGGCGTCGGCAATTCTCTAACATTGCTATGAACTCAGGTCAGATCAGTTTTAGTGAGCTGCCTGCAATTTGGCACAAATATTTGGCATTATCCTCTAAGCAACGGCCTGGGATCTTTTTTATGCTGCTGTGGCGGTGGCGGTGGAAACGGCTGCTTTAGAGGTTGACAAAATCGTGTTTAGTAGCCAGAGCCATAGTCCCATATCGCGGCGGCTGAGAGAGTTCCGCATTCGATTGCTGCTGCAATGATTGCTCTTGGTCTTAGTCGGCGGGGCAGCGGCCCAACTGTGCACGAGTGTACGCGTACTCGTATGTGTGTGTAGATGCCAAGGCGCATCTTTGGAATCCAAAAGCAGAGACCGACCGACCAAGTGCGATGCTGGACAAATGTGCAAAAACATTTTAATGAATTAAAACGCTCAAATGGCAGAATACGTACTGCTATACATATTTTCGTTTTATTAATAGTGATTAAATCAATGAGACGGTCTGCCAGGCTCAACTATGTACGTTCAAGGCATGGGAGTACAATTTTAATAGGCTAATTGTGATTAATTCTGTAGGCAATTTATGGGTTCCGACAACGCAAATTAATTGCAAGCAATAGCCCAAGCCTTGTCAATCAATTTCAAATATATGCGGATCAGTTTATGCAGCAATTCATTGGCAATTTCATTGGGTATGAAATAATCCTTGGAAGAGTGTTTATATAGTATCTTTTATTTACCTTTGCTCGTCGATAACTTGGCCATTTGGCTAATTTGCCAATTATGATGTAGCAATAAATGCAAATCCTTTAGCTAAAAGCCCCATCTGGACAGCAATCAAATGTCAATACACGCACATAAAGTCCCAGGCAGATGGAACAAAATAAAACCATTTATTACTCCTAATATGCAACTCAAATCGGACTAATCCCCCACAGCTGCCACAGCGACGACGACCGTTCAGATAACATATTTGGTGCCATTGGATGGCACAACATGAACAAAGCCACATCGTAAACTGACTGCCAACTCCGACTTCGACTCCAGATCCATGTCCATGTCCACGTCCACGTCCACTTCCAGTTCAACGCATTGAAATGGAGATGCGTAATGCTGCTGATCCAGCCAGGTACAGAGGGACAGAGGCAGGAGGGGACAACGTTTTTTGCATAGTGCGAAGAGCAATGCAAGGGATTCGAAAAATTCCCAGGCGTATGCTGCACCGCCGAGATGGCCATCTAATAAATTCAACTAATTAATGGCGAGTATGAGAGCATGAGATTGAGCCACGGATGGCGCGGTGCAGTGTGAACGCGAACCGCACATTAGCAAAATCTACATGATATTGAGATGCCACAACGTGGACGAAGAGGTTCCCCTGGTTCGCTTGCTTCAGTTCGATCGGACGACGGTCAAGCGCACACCTGAATTCTTGGCGAAAAAGATCTCTCTGCTCATTACAGCGAGGATGAGGAGAACGTGTCGGCGGCGGCGGCGGCCTTAGATACAGATTTCTTATCATTAATTAAACTTAAGCATGTTAGCTACCGTGTTCAAAGATACGACTAGTATGAGGCGCACTTGGCACTCAACCTACTATAGCCACAGTCTCTCTCTTACTGAGGCTCAAACTACTTGATCGCAGAGCTTTCAACTGGCCGCAGCAGAAGGGTGAGCAGCAGAAGCACAACCAGGACTGCGACGGCACACGCCTTATCGCAGACACGCAATCATTGTGCTCTTTGGATTCCCATTCCCCCTGTCCTGCAGTTAAAAGGTGTCAGGTCAGCAAGGAAAATATCCAGTGATCATTCTAGAAGAAGCAAATGTTAAGTCTGAGTATGAATAGATGCTCCATAAGCAGATTTGGGTCCTTTGTAACATAAAATTGCATGTCTGAACAACACTAAAGGGATTCAAAGAGGGCATCAAATATGATTCAATTTGATTGGATATCTAGGATTAAATACTCCCAAGTCTCCCAAAGCAAAGCATACAAAATCCACCATTTTGTATGACCAGAGATTATACTATACATACTGTCAAATGCATAAACATCAAGATGATGACTTTGTCTTTGATAAATTGCTTCCATATTCGAACATAGTTCATTAGCGTATTCGAAATCGAGTCAAAATTCATCATAGACACCTGAACGTTTGGCAATTATCCGAAAGAAGGCATAAATCAAAGAGCTAATAAGCCACCATTGTTGATGACGACGACGGATAGATGGATGAATGGTTGGTAGGATGGTTGGTTGGATGGTTGGTTGGTTTGGCAAACCTGTTTGCCAGTGCATTGGACACTGACCATGATCAGCATACGGATTCCATATCCGACTTAGTATTAACTGCAGCTCACCTACAATGCAGATTCAGAGCTCTCATACAATGTATGTGCAAATGGCACTTCATCAGTTGGCAGATGATTAGCAATTTGGAAGACCGAACCCAAGCCCAAAACAAAACCCGGAGCAGCATCAGCATCAGCATCAGCAGCAGCAGAAGCAACAGCAGAAGCAGGCGTACACAGACGCATACAGTCGAGATTGGGTTGGCAGTCCTCCTGGTAATGATGCCAAAGCGGTTTCACTTTTGAGCATCTATGCATTTTTGCTGGGCGGATTGGATGGGGGTTTTGGGGCCCAACCTCTGCCGCCGCAGACTATTTAACAATTTTTACTACTACTAAAAATTCCAACAAAAAGTTGGTTTGCAGTCAGAGTCGTCTCTGTTATTTGTAATGCGGGCGTTGCAAAGAATCGCGAGTTGTAAAATCTGGCTAATGGCAAGTTTGTTGCAAAGCGTTAATTAAAATACGCGCCAGTCGACCAAAACAACAACAACAGCAACAACAACAAACTAAAACCCCAACTCCAACTCATAACAATTTGAAAAGTGCATTAACTTTGTTGCCAACTTGTGACTTTGACATTATGCATATGGATAAACGGATAGCGCTAGACCTCATTGTTACACTAATTTGGCTTGTCTTGCCAGCCTCCTCCGGCCTCCATCTCTGGCCCCAGCTCCGACGGCTGCCAGCGCCAGCCTCTTCGCCGATTGACAGTTTAGTCTATCAGCGTCTGGTAATCATGGCCAATTGTGCCCCATTATGGTAGAACATGAATAATAATCCTTAATATGGAGCACAAAAGCGATTGCTACAATTCTCATAAATGGTTCGCCATATTGACATTTAATTCCAAAATGTTGGAAAAAACTTTTTAGCGGTCATGATCATGAGAATTGTGCATGAGAAAACAACACATGGGGATAATCGATTAGCTATTAGTTAGTTGTGAATAGAATTGTTTGCAGAGGTTGATTGAAATACATATATATCTTTTACAATGCGGATTAAATGAAATTTGTTTACTATATTCAAGTTGATCAGAAAATAATAAAGAGGAGAAGAGGAGGAGTCTTAATTTCAACCAGTTTGCAGATATCTGTTAGCTCTGTTTATCCTTCAGCTCTGCAGCTCTTGAGACTTCTGAAGTCTCTGGGCTTAAACGGAAAGACGGAGGGAAAGACTTCATGGCAGAATTCATGGTATATAAGTCTTAGAAGTTTGGTGGATCTAGCTTTTAAAGTCGCCGACAGAAAGACAGACATTTGCACATTTGCACGAAAACAATATAGTCCTCCACTCTACAGTGTAAGAGTATAAATGTTAGGTTAAATAAAACACCGAGAGAATAGAAATACAAATATTGCTATATTTAAGACTCAGAGCCCAATCTTTTAGTGTTCCATCGATGCAGTGTTCCACCTAAACATCTTCATGCCCGTTTCATATAGCGAAAGTCCTGAGTAGGTTCATTTTGTAAAATGTCTCACGTTCTGATTTTAAATCTTGACCAGACAATTGCTACCTTTCTAATGCACAGTTTTATTGGTCACCTTTCGAGTAGTCGTCGCCGCGATGCGATGATGGCACCTGGAGCGTTTACAGATGCCTGCACCGATGTTGCTGTTGCTGTTGCAGTTCAGCTGCTGCTGCTGCTGCTGCTGCTGCCTGGCGTGTCAATGCCAGCATAATTTGCTTGCAACTTCCAAGTACAATACACGAAGCGCAGCCATGAAACCTCTGCAGTCGTTCCCTATTCACCATGTCTCCACAGTGTCTCTGCTTTCCACCGTATGCGATTTTCTGTGCTAATTTTGTTTGTGCAACACAGTATATTGCCGGCCCGCATTTAATTTGCGCTCATTTGGACGGCCAGGGCAGGCTGCGGGGACTTCGAGCTGCTGCTGGCAAATGCAAAACTCATGTTCCACATTGTGCAAATGCACGCACTTTAGAGTCTACAGGTTGACCACAACCCGGGCCACCGGACAAAGCATTAGCGGCTTGTTTACATTACCCACCAGTAGCAAAAGCAATTCCAATTTGGATTCTCGTTACGACTACCCCAGCCGGCAGTTTTGTTTGGATGATGAAAAGCCGACTTAGCTTTGCTGTAAATGTAGCTATTGATATTGTATACACGGTCTAAATTGTATAGTCTTATATATACATAGGTATATACTATAAGTGGTGCAATTAAAGATATGTCTTACTGTTCGGAATATGGCGATAAGCTCGAGTTTCTCGACAATAAGATACTTTAGGCTAGGTGACTGTGTCTCTTATAGTCTCCCAGATCTAGGTGATCACACAGACGGACAGACGGAGATTTGTATTAGAGTTTATTGTGCCAGAAATCATTGATAATGCCCTTAAAGTTAAGGCAATATTGAAGGATCGAAACCTGCTTCAGATATATACATTACATACATTAGATAGTGCATGATCAAGAGTCCGTCAAGTAGGTTTAGGAAAGAGAAATGTACAAAATGTAAGTCAAATTCAATACAAGTTACTCCAGGGCAAAGCATTTCGAAGACAATAATAGGAGCCCCAAGACCAATATCATCAATACAATCAGTCAAATTAATGGGTAATTGCAGATTTTAAGAGGAAGGGGGAACGGCAATGGCTAAGCCCCTGAAGGCGGGTCATCGTAAAACACGATAATGCCATCTTCTCCAGATAGCCCACGGAAGTCACTTTTTGAGGAAAAAATTATAGGATTATTCATAATGAAATATGTACTTTACTTACAAATATCACAACAAATACTTTAAAAAGTTTTGCCATCTAATCATAAGTCCTGCATATGAGTATATGTTTGTTCTTCAACTGATTCCAATTCCCACAATGTCAATTCTTCAGCCGAACCCAAAGAAAAAGAGAATCCTCAGTGGCTGCGAGAGAGAAAACTAAAACGAAAAGCAAGAGGAATAGAGAGATACAGAGAGAAGAACTCGTATCAATAGTGCCTAAAAGGCAGCCACTATTGTCATTGAGTGGCCATTCAAATGTCACAAATTGTTTGCCAAATCGCGCATTGGACATGAAATAGTTTCGACAGTTTAATTTGCCTCCAAACCGGCAAACGGCGATGGCGACAAACGGCACAATTGTTGGTGGTTTTGCTTAGTCGGTTAGCTTTAGTGGATATGGGTGGAGGGGAGCTGGGTGGTTGGGTGGTAAGGAGAGGCTAGATTGGCTACTATGGAAACACCTACCGAACGGCTGGTCATTGATCGGCAGAGGCATGCAAATGCCAGGACAGGCTTTTGGGGTTCAGATACATCCGATAGATATGAGCGCAGCGATAACGTTGACATTCCACCTAAATTTATAATTTTTCGCCGAGTTTTTCCCTTGTGCGCAAAAAGCTTTTAATTTTTGCCGCCATGTGTGAGGCTGGTTAGAGAAGTGCTCTCCGGCACAACCAGGGCTCTGTCTCTGTCCACATTTGTCTTTGGCCAGGCTTAGGCTCCCAGGCGGATTTGTCATTCGATGTTGCCGTCGCGGCCGTTGCCGTATGACAAGTGGCCAGACCATGTCTATGTCGAAGTCCAATGGGGCTGCATTTGTGTATTTGTATTTCGTATTCAAAATCAGCCATGATCATTACCATAACTGATCTTGTTTTGCCATGGCGCCCCCCTCGTGTAGCTTCTGTTTATATGTTTTGTTGCTATTGCTGTTGCTGTTGCTGTTGCTCGCCTGCAGATGATTTTCTGCGGTTCATTTGAGTCACGACTGCTCGAAATGCCTCCGACTTCATCTCCGACTCGGACTTGAACTCAGACTCAGACTGAGACTGAGACTGAGACTGAGACTGAAACTTTACTGGCGTGTTCTTTTGTCCGTGATTTCATTTTGATTTGCGCCACAAAACTTTGCACACGACAAAAGAGCAACAGCTACAGACACCGCCACCGCCGCCCCCTAACCAAGCCACCCCGAGTGGAGGAAGATCAGCAAATTCTGTCATTGAATTTTAATTTAATTCAATGCAGTGGAAAAAACAAACATCTGGCTCTATTACAATGCCAAGACGAGATCTTTTTGAGATAATAAAAAGCTGGGAAAATTTTAGTTGCCTTCTGTGCTCTGCTCTGATTCCCATTATTGGCCATCCCATGATGTCCATGATGTCGATATTGGTTTTCCTTCTTTCGCTTAGCCGAAAAAATGTCTTCATTTATGCTATGCTTATGCTAATGGATCAGAGATGTGACTGTGACTGAATCTAGATGGGCTTGCATGGCTTAATGTTTGCTGAACTGCACTTTGCCAGATGGTATTAAGGTCAAGATTGCCGCTGCAAACGTAAAAGTATAATGAAATGAGATTTGATCTTAGAGGTGAATTCAATTGAAAACTGCAGGAAATAAAGGATATAGAAAGATACCCATCAAATGCGTTCGCTTGAGGAACCAAATAAATATGTAGTAAGAAAATAAGTTATGTTTTTGATACAAATTTATCTAGTTCGGTTAATAGCCTATCTATGGTATTATCGAGCGCAGAATTATAGGAAAGGCATTGCCTTAAGTGAAAGTTCTTCTACCGTATTAGAATTTCACGTTCCAATTAGAGTTCTATACATCTGACAGTGTAATACATCATCAGCTTTGGATATATTCCACAATGTTAAAATAATGTTAAGTGAATGATGTGAAAAGGAACATAAGTCTATCTGCTAGTCAGCCTTATTCGCCAGATAAGTAAACGTAACCTTATCAAGAAGATGTGAAACAGCTTTATCATCCACTCACTTGGGTTCTAGCTTCACTGAATCTTCACAGATCTTCATAGAATCTTCATAGATCATCAATATTACCAAGTAGATGAAATATTTATTAACTATTTTAACCTCATCACAAGTTTATACATGATCAAAGCCTACAATCAACCTGTGAACACGCAATTGTGTTTGACTGCTTCAGTCAGATGTACAGAAAACATGAACAAAACAGGCCTAAGATATACATATAAAATGAATCATGCAACATACTCCTAACATAAGTTCACATATTACATGTGGGTCTGTCTATGTTTGCTAAGTTGGCCTGCAGGCCAAATCAATTGAAGTCCCCTTAAAATACTATTTGTAGCCACACAGAGGGAAACGAAAACCCACTCTCGGGCGTATGTAAGCCACACGCAAGACATTTTAATAATAAAAATTTAATTTGTGGCGAACAAATTAATTTCCAAGCGCATTTACACCTCCTAATCTCAATCACTAAATTGTCGAATGGAGAATGGAGCAAGGCAAAGCCACAGAGACAGCGCCAATGCAATCGCAATTGCCAAAGAAGTAGGCGGTACCTGGGCAAAATCCAGGCACCAGACCCAAACTCCAAGCATAAACACTCACACCCATTAGCCCAACCTAAGCGGCAACATTAGTGTGGCAAGGAGATGGAGATGGCAATGCCAATGCCAATTTTCCCAGACTCCAGTCGAAGTCTGGATGTGGATATAGAGACCCTGCAATTACTGCTCCAAGCGCAACGCCGGCTATCACTCGCGCCAACAATATCAATATTTATGCAGACGATAACACCTTCTGATTTACGCCAGCCTTGCATGCAAATGTAGCTGCACTAGGCAGCAGCAGCAGAGCTCCAGCTTCAGCTTCAGTTTCAGCTACGGATCGGTTTGGATCTTCTGGCGGCGCGGCGATTCGTTTTTTCTATTAAGAGCTCAACACTTGCGCTACTGCAACTGCAACAGCAGAGTCAGGCAATCAGATTCCGAGCCAACCGGCAATTTTCAAGTTAACGCCCCGCATTGGCCAAAAAAAAAAAAAACTATAACATGTTCGACATAATGGATATTAGCATAAATTTTGCGCACCGGCAACACAAAATGTTGCTGCAGCAGTTGATTGCCCATTGCCATTGCCAGAATATGTTGCCTGCAACAAATCGCAATTCGAGCGAAATGGTCGCACCTTGGGTTGAAGCGTTTCGCAAATAATAATTTTGATTTGGATGTGCGAGGTATCAGGGATGCACACGAAACCTTTTTTTCGGGAACTCTGGGTTACAGGTTCAAATCGAAATTTGCTTGCTGTTGTTTGCTCTCTTTTCTACTTATTTTTTATATAGGAAAACTAAGAATATATTTAGTTATTGTAAGTGGAAAGAGAAGGAATTTTATAGGCACTAAAAGTAATCTCCTAATGATAGATTCAGAGCGTCTTTTAGTGGAAATACTCAAGGACAGGTGGTTAGGGTGGTCATACAGTTGTGTGGAATATTGATTAGCCTGCATATCTTTTCGTTGACCCAGAGGATTTAGAGCTGGCTCTTGTCTAGTATATGACATCACGGTTTGGCTTCAAGTTGTCACCAAGAAGCCTAAACATACGATTGTAACTAGACGAGGTGGCACTAAAACAAACAAAACAGGAAGAAAAAGCAAGAACAACGAAGAACCACAATAACATCACACGTTTTTTACTATTCTAGATCAAGAGGCCAAAGTCATATTTCTATATATGTGAATAGTAAAAGCAAATGTCCAAAACTTTACTTACGATGTCAAAAATTATGGGAAACAAAATTTCCCTGATGCCAAATATGTTTCATTTAGTAGTCCGATATATATATGTTCAGGCAGGCAGACATATATAGATCGAGAAGATCGAAATAAAGGTCGTAAGTAGAGATAGAAAATGTGATTATAAGATAAGAATAAGATAAGATTTTATAAGACAAAGTTGGTGCTTTGTTCTTATATTTAAAATGTCGTGCTGATTTCATGAGCTATTTCAGCCACTTGATCTTATGTTCGGGACCCAGAAGTAACGTATCTTGGGAATCCCCATGTCTACAACATTTCTAGTTTAAATTGACAGAGAGATAGGCTTCGCAAATTCTCCCTTTTTTCTGTTAAACAGAAAAGCATAAAAAAATCAGTTAAATATATTTTGTTTCTTTACATTCAGTTGAAATTTTATTTATTTTTAGGACAATTAATTATGTTCTATTAGATTTTAAGTACTCATAGTTAAGTGATTTTTAAACCACTGTCTGAGCTCTGAGATTGCACTAGTGGGAACAAAAACGAGGTCTACTTGGCTCTGGGGCTGATGCTGCTGCTGCCGATGCTGCTGATGATGATGATGCTCTTGCTGTGGGAAGAAAAAAGAAAAGAGAAAAAAAACTACAAATTTTGCTCCGGCGCAAATAAGGCGCAAAAAGTAAATATAAATAAAGATGCGCATGTTTATTATTGTTGGCTTTGGCTACGGCGAATGTTGCTTTTATTATTTATTGAGTTGTTATTAGTGCAAACTACGCTTGTTGCAATTGCGCAGCTTGTTGTTTATCTGATTTCGATGGCTGTGCAGTTTGCATGTTCAGGTAGCAGCAACATTGAAACCAAATGCAATGCATTCTCCGCAGCCAGTGCATCGGCTGCATGTTGACAGTGAATGCGAATGCGAATGTGAATGTGAATGTGGATGCGGCGGGTGCTTGTAGCTAAGGTGTACTCAGGTAGCAAACATTTTGAATTATTGCCAAAGCCAAGAGGCAACTTAATTAATACAACTTCATGCAACTGCAACGCTTATCGCCAGCCTATAAGTTCAACAACAATTACGACAAACACCCATCAAAGCGCAATAACAGACACATACCAGAGTCGAGCTACATATTCACAACGAAATTGGAACCGACAACGACAACCACGACGACAATGACAAGAGCAACCCAGTCGAGGAAAGCAATGGTTAAACAGTAACAACAACTGAGGTGGCAAAAAGTGCTGCTTATCGGGCAGCATTGGCCACTCCATATTGTATCCCAAGTGCGCGGCCATTACTATTTTGAGTTGAAAATTACTTTATACTCGCGTAGCGTTGGTGCGCATAAATTGATGTAATCGTTTGTTACCATTTCTGCAAACTGAACTGAAAACACGGTCCGCTCGGCAGTGCTTTTGTCTTTGCCACTTCCACCAGCAGCCACACAATGACAACAAATGTCGTCATGTGGCCGCTACTTGGCCAGCAAAACAGTTCCAGTTGAAGTTGAAGTTGCAGTTGCAGTTAAAAGTTGCATTGCCCGTCGCACACACTCTTATCGCACATTTGCGCATGCGCTTCACACTTTTTCCAATGCGCTGTGGCATTCATGCTATGTTTGGTATGCCTACGCTCCTACACTCCTGCTCCTGGTACAGGCATGGCCAGGAAATTCCCCTACACAGTCTGAGCTTATATGTTATAACAAAATCAGAACGTATAAACTAACTTTCTGCGAAATTGTTATCTCTACTAAACGGGTATGCGAAATTTCAACTCAATCGGCTGGGGATAACTTTTTCAAAAGTCGCAAGATTGCAAGATTTGACCTAAATAAACATACATACATATAAGTCTGCTTACTATATCATATAGTGGATCGATTTATATTCACATTACTGAAGATAAAGTCTTTGAGACTGAGTGATAATTGACATGGAAACAAATGGGTAAACGAGTCTGACACACAGTCTGACACATGAACAGACTTACAAACAGTCGCACAGTCGCAACATGGCTCGGATAGATAAGATAAAAAGACCATCGTCATGATAGTTCAACACTGTCCAATGTTTATAGCTCTGGGTTTGCCATTTAACTTAGCTGGGCGGACCATTTTTACAATCGCCAATTGCATAATTAATGATGCTTCAACAAACATTGATCGCATCCATTAACGCGGCGGTTAGTTATAAAATCATTGGGATTATAGCACATTTTACAACCTTGTTCAATGGCTCGTGAATTGAGCAAACTAGCAACACCTACCGATTTCGAACGCTTTTCCCCTCATCGAGATCAGAAGTACTTCAGTTGGTTCACACTCACACTCTGGGTGCAGCTGCCGCTGCTGATGTCGCCCCGCCCGCTCCATTGACTTTGAAGTTGTCACAACAAGGAGGGCGATAAAATGAGCACAAGAGCAAAACGAAATCGGAAAATAGAAGCATTGAGCCACATGCCATTATCTTGAAAAAATCGTGTCCTTTGTTTGGCGCAATGTTTACAATGTTTACCCCGGGCCTAGGGGTTGGCCATGCGGTGTGTTGCCGCTGGCAGCCAAGCAAATTTATTGATTAATGCCTCTTTGGTTGAATCAAAAGATTGGCGGCATTGCTATTGCCAATCACAAAAGGGCAGAACAATGACAACCGACCTTCTGTTAACTAGTGAAAAGTAAACCCATAAATAATGTGCGAATGCGATCTATACGATTGAATGCAATTTCCAACGAGGATCTCGACGATCGCAATATGCTGACTTTGTTTCATTTTGGCTGTCAGCACAGTTTTCATTATGAACAGCATTTGCTACGCATAACTCATACAAAACAATATAAAGTTCATTATTTAGCAATATATTTGTTATGACAGCCGATATGCTCAGTCTCAGTCACACCATCGATTCGTAACGCTCTTTTGTACGATTCCAATCTTATGTTTGAATGAAGGTAAGCATGTGATCATTTACGAATAGTTTTACTTTGCTTGATCATTTGGCATTTGTAAATGATATTTTAAATGAGCATTCAATGGAGTTGGCATGGTGGAATAATAAGTTAAATGTATTAGTGGACAGTTTTTATAGCTCTACTGATATTTGCCATTTTGGTCATTTCAAAATCAAGACTTACTTATCAAAGCTTAGCTCTACATCACTGTAAGTTAATTTTATCCCTTTATATCTTCCTTTTTGCTCAGTATTTCTTCTATTTATCCTTGACATAGTTTTCAGTCACCCATATCTTTGTGAAGCCATCGGCATTCCATATGCTTACTATTCTTGGAATTGTCAGAAATGCCGTTGCTTGCCATATCCGTAGTCACGCATATATCATCACACTGCATTCTATTTTGCTTTCCATTTCTAATACCATCTCTCCTTTCCTTAGCTTTCATCTTGAAAGCCATCTTAAGATTACAAAAACAACCGAAGAATATACTTCCGTTGGTTTCCATTGAATAATAAGTGTGATTAACTAAATCCTATCTACTCGACTGTCACTCTTAATTCCTAGTATTTTATATTCCTCACTTTAATCCAACAATTAGTCAACAATAAACACCTTTCACACCTTGCAAACGCATCGGCATTGCTTCGAATGGAACCGCATCCACAGCAGACACAGAAACAGAAACCTGAGAGTCATCGAATGCTGATGCTGATGCTATTGCCTGGCAATGTCATTCGCATCCATTCAATATCATTCGGTCCGAATCACAATCACAGCAAGTGAACTTGGTGGCATTTAATGGCAACGAGAATCCGTCTAAAACAGAGGCACCACAGCCTGAACCACTTGAACAAGAGCCAACAACAATAAAAACAACAACAGCAGCAGTAGCAGCGGGGGGATGTGAAGAGGATGAGTAGGCAATGGCAATGCCAAAAGCGCAGCTGGAAAACAGTCAACAAAACAAAGATTTGAGTTCAGATCAAAGTCAAATTGCCGACACTTGCTGTTAACTTGATGGCGCTCCAAAGTACACGAGCTTGGGGATGGATAGCCGGCCGGACTTGTGTCTAGGCCTAGCTGGTAGCTACGACTGCATATCTCCACCACCTCGTCCTCCCTAGCCTATCCAGATGGATTTTAGCCGTTTGCTTCGCTTTTAAAGTGTGCAAATGTTCGCGTCAGGCAATTTGCTGACGCGTTTGTTGTAATTAAATCGATGGAGAGATGGAGAGCTGGAGCTTCGATTTGATCGGCAGGCAGTCAGCCAAGTGGGCAGGCAGGCAGAAGCAGTCAGGCAGGCGGGCAGTCATTGTGCTTGGCTCATTCGGCGGTCCTGGGTCTGGGGGTCTGCTGCTAATCTGCTGGGACGCGCTGCTCGATCGCTTGGATCTGCTGGCTGTGGCTTGTTACTCTTGCATACAAATGACACAGCCGTATGGCCGTCCGTCTTCTTCGTTTTTGTATCGCATTGTATGTATTTCTAATGCCGTCATTGGCGATCAGATTCGTGGCCACATATCCAGGTATCAACATCAGCGCAGCCTCCAAGTCTCCAGGCCGCGATGGCGCGTTTGATTTCACCTCGACGCTAATGGCGACAAACTGCCGTGGAGCGCAAAATTGTTGCCTGCCTGCCACAGGAGATGGTGAGGAGTCATGGAACCATGGAGACCAAGACCCGGGAATACATATATCTAGCATGTGTCTTTAATTTGGTCGCCTCGCTGATGCACAGTGGCCAAAATGTCCACATTTTGTTATCGAATTCAAAATGTGTGTGAATCCATATTATGTTAGGAACAGTTCACAGTCCAAACCATAATAGATAAGTGGCTGAAATTTTCATAAGAGCTGGATTTAATGGTGAAACGAAACACCAAAAGAAATGTTTTGAGAATTTCTACCTTCAAATCCGCGAATTGAAGTCAAAGTTTGCATGGGAACGTAAGAAAATACGTACTAAGGGCTTAAATTTGATTGGAAGTTGGTATTTAGGTACATTGGAGGGTTAACAGTATGAACCATTGTAGAGGCGAGTGATGACGCGCCCCTTTAATCGAAGTATCGTAAAGAGAACCGGTACAACACCGAGAGAAATTTTTGATCCTATACAATTTCGGACCGTCAATACAAAATGTAAAACACGTTAAAAATGTAACCAAAATCACCTATATTTCACTCCATAGTTCTCTGCCGATCACTCCTGTTGAACTTTTTGCAAAAACAATTTATCTACGAGTATTTGTTTATGTCAGGCCTTGTTCAATGGACAGCAGTGATTATGCTGCCAGGCTGCCGCCATCAGCGTCACATACATATATATGTGCTTAAATGTTTTGATGATCACATGACGATGATCTACATGCTAATCATATCACATCGCTGAGCCAACCAATTACTCAGAACAACACCTTTTCGAGCGCAGCAGCAACGGCGGTAGCAGGCATAACAAATGACTAGGCGACAAACTCGGCTCCAAT
Source organism: Hirtodrosophila duncani (assembly GCA_037043425.1). NCBI lineage: Eukaryota > Metazoa > Arthropoda > Insecta > Diptera > Drosophilidae > Hirtodrosophila > Hirtodrosophila duncani. The sequence continues at coordinate 4,632,052 of JBAMBM010000194.1, forward strand.
CCATATCCACATCCACATCCACAGTCGCAGTCAACTGATTACCCCACAGATGTGTAAAGTGTGGATAAGTAATGGTCTGCATGTTGGTCATTTGTCTTCATTGGAGTGAAGAGAAGCTGCCGCTGCCGACGTGGGGCTTGTTCAGCGCTACAAGCACACTAACACACACACACATGTACTCTGACACTCTGTGGGGCAATTTTCTGGAGTTTTGTTGTGATTGGTTAATCATTCGATACAGATAGAGTTGCTACTGGGAATGTATACTTATCGATTAGAGAATCCACATAAAATGGTTGTTCGAATTGTAATATTTTAAGAAAAAACAAATTTATAGGACTTCAAGGACTTATCAATAGGAAGACTTCATCATTTGAAGTTGACATAGGCAGAGCTTTGTTTTCGGCGTTGATGAAGCTGAAGTGTAATGAAGAATCACAGCGTAGTTTGTTCATATATTCATATATCCTCATATACATATACAAGACAATCCCAGAAGGATATTTAGAGCAAACTCAGAACATGCTGTCTTGTAGCCTAGCTAAACTTTTTGTTCGAAAAATAGTTCCCAAGGCAGCTATACTTATGATACAGTAAGTTAAGTTCATATTTGGTAAAATGGTACAAAAACTATCATTCAATTTCGAACAGATTTCAAATATCTAAATCTAATAAATATTTCTAGAATTGGAAGGTTTTCTAATTCAAATTGAAAGTTTATTTTCATTTAGTACTCAGCTCGTTGGCATGCAGAGAGATTGTCTTTCAAATCTGACTACAACTAGGCTGAGCCCTGAGCTGCAGCGTGCTGCCCCCGTGACACATTCACATTGCACATGCTGCGCCAGGCATTGCATAGAGCTTTCGTTTCGTTTCGCCTCCCTCCCGCCTTGCCTCCTTGCCAGCTGTGGCTGTCAGGTGAGTGAGAATTGTGTCACATAGTCATGCGCTGACACTCGGTGTGTGCCTGCTGCAGTGCCTGGGACTGAGACTGAAGATGGAGCCTGCCTGGATCCTAAGCCTAAGCTTAAGCCAATGCCAAAAACCTTAGCCAGTGTCTCGTATTCGTAGCGGTATATTTGCCTGGCCAAAGTTTTTCCTGGAAACAATCGCGGGGTGAACAGCATTCTGACTGCCAATGTTGCAGTTGCGGTTGCTGTTGGTGCCTCCACTCCATAAATCTCACCACACAATGACAAAATATTTGCAAATCGCAAGGCGCGCTTCAGAGAAGCCGCCGCCCGATACAAATCTATTTTCGTTCCTTCGTTCGGTTCACTTTGGTTTGGTTTGGTTTGGTTCATTCCGTTTCGTTTCTTTTCGTTCACTTTGGCATTATTATATTGTTTACTGTGTCTAGCCTCGAATCCAAGATGCACTCTCAGCCATAGCCAGCGTCCGATTGTGAGTCTGAAGTCTAGAGTATGGAGTCTAGAGTGCGAGCGCCTGCTTCACCTTCTTTGCCTTCAACTTGTTATGCGGCACAAACAATTGTCTATTCTTTTTCAAATGCAACCGCCTGGTAGCCAACAACAGCTAAGACGACAACGTGGCTGACTCCAACTCACAAGCCCCTGGGGGCGTCTCGAGTCTCGAGTCTGGAGCTGGCCTGTCGATTGCCTTGGAGGCTCCGGCTCCGCTTGGGGGCAGCCTGGGTTTTGGTTTGGTGGGCGCGTTTAACATACAAATTGTTACACTTACCAGGTGAAATTTATTATTGCTCACGCAATGCATATAACTTGTTCTTCTTTCCAACAGACATAACTCATCGCGGGATTACCATTATCTGGCTAAGCTCCGATATTGTTAACCCATTCAGTGTTAATATTTGCACAGAACTTTCGATTTATATGGCTTACTTTTACATTGTCTTTGCATTACTTACTCAGTTTTCCTTATATTTCCCAACCTTGCGTCGCTTTTCTTAGTGGCATTTTGCACAGTTGTCACATGTTTATGGCCGAGTCCACCTACTCGACAGTAAATCATGCCTTAATTTATGTGTCTGCTCAATAACGAAACACTTCCAGACCCAATATGGTGACGCGGTGCCATAATTTCACAGCCATAAACTGTTTAAATATGGTACGACGAAGTGCGGGACAGTTTCGAGTTTCTAATATGAAATAAGTACATACGGTAAGTACGTAATTGGTAAGGAGCGCAAGGCAAACAATTCTAAATGATGGCAAGAGTAAGTAGAACTCTACCCCCTGGGGCAGTTGTGAGTTGTGGGCACTCTCTCTAAGATCTAACAAAGATTTATTTAATTAAACAAGAATTTTCTGCAAAATTATTTTATAAATACGCAGGCTTAGCCTTAGCTGGCCTGTCCTTTGCCAAGGCTGGGATAGTCCAAGACAGATTCGAATCAAAATATGTTTCAATGCCATAAATTAGGGTTGAAAATGACTAGACAAAAATATCTAGAAATGGATTGAATATATATTGCTATCCGTTTGCAACGAGTTTGTTAGAACTTTAGTTCGCTCTTATGCTAAACATGAAATAGATTATTGTCCTCAAATCTAAACTTGAACCCATATTTTGTAGATCAGTAAGGATAGCGAATTCGAGCACAGACCTATACAGACATATTATTATTTCATAGACATATTGCATGTACAGGCAAAATATATTTGATAAGAAAAATGAGCAAAATTGAAGGTTCTACTCCAACACTCTTCCAGCAATATAAAAGAAAGATATCAGCTTAGGTTTACAATACTCTTATTATACATATGAGTACGACTTCTCCTGTTTTCAATTCCTTTAAGGTTTATTGGCAAATTGTGAAAAATTCCATTGCAAAGTCAGCACTTTGTTTGCAGGACAAGGGCAGCCCGCCAATACATTATGGATTTCGGTGTGCGTTTACACGTCGCATTTGTTGCGTTGTTGCCAAATGCATTTGTCAATGTCGCCAGGTTGTGGTCGTGTGGCTGTGTCGCTTTGGCGCTGAATGAAAGTCCAAGTCGAGGCGGACTCGGAGTCCTCCTCACTGGCACACAAAACTTTCGCCTGCCATCCGCTTGGGTTCACTTCCATTGTTGCTTGCGCTTCGGGGCACAGCCAGAGTCAATGTTGGGGTCAGAGGAGGAGACACAGGGGGGGACAGGGATAGGAAGAAGGTATACGTAGTCCATTTCCTGTTCGTAGTTGAACTGAAAATGCGTGACTTGGTTTGGGCTGCCCTATTCAAAATATGTAACACCAATTTGCAACATTTCTCACAGAGCGCACGTTCATGGCCTAAACAATAAATACCTTTTTAGGCAGCCGTTTACTGGCCAATGAGTTATGACTGTTTGGCACTTGGGCCCGACACATTAACAAAGTTTGACGAATGCGAACGGCACACAGAGTGCAACAAAAGTGACGATCACCAAGTGATCACGATGCCAGAGCAGCAAGCACCAGGAACATATAGGAACAGATATCTGGCTTAAAGTCTCAAGAGCAGTTTTGGTTAAGCCAGCCAGGACTTCAGTTTGAGCTCTTAACCAGACCAGAGCAGACATGTGTATTGCCATTTCTTTTTGGGTTTGGCATCATCTTGAGCTCCTCTGCAATTATACCCATACTCATAAATAGTTGGCCTGTTCATCATGTGTGCATTACGCACTTGTCGCTCTAAGCTGATCCAGCTTTGCCATGCCTGATTGCCGACGCTACTGCTGCTCCAACACCAACTCCCAACTCCAATTCCGACTGCGACTTCGACTTCGACTTCGACTCGACTGTGTTCCACCGTAATTAAAATGAAATCAGCATACGGCTTAATTTCGTCTACAGACTTGGATTTGGAGACGGACTTGGTTTTGGACTCGTCCAACTGCTTGTTGTTTATCTAATGCGTAACATCGTTTGCCTTTTGCCGTTCGCTTTGCTGCTTAGCTGCTCTCCTCCGTCCACTGCATGCTCCAAATCTGTCCGTTCTCATAAATCTGGTTGGCATTTTGCATGCCAGTCATCAGCTGAGGCGTCAGCTGCTAACTTGGTGAGGATTAATTTACATTTTTTTTTCCTTTCTCGTCTTCTCTTATACATTTTTAGTTATTCATCTGAAACTGGGAAACATCTTGGCTGTCTAGCATTGCGAATGAAATTGGCTTATCCCCAAGGAAACCGTTATCCCTAATCTGATTCTTTAAGAGAGTTGGCAATATTGATTAGGCATTTCAATAGAACTTTAGGATGAAGGCTTTCAATTTGAATCAGTTGAACTTTCAAGTATTCAAAGATGCTATATATATTCCAACAATTCACCTAACCCTTATATAGAATTCTCAAAAACTACATCATTATTCGATTCAATAAGATCTCATATCTTGGCTCTTTAATGATGCAACCTATTAATCACATTTGCTGCAACATATTCGACTTGTAAGGTGTTCCTTATTGTGTTGACTGACAGTTTTGTAATTGATAACATGAACTAAACTGTCATAAACGATGTTGTAAACGGTGTCCCAGCCAAAGCCAAAGCGATCTTGATCTAGATCGTGTCCAATACAGACGTCACATAGAGCAAGTAATTTACCAAAAATGCCGCCACCGTTTGCCACCATTGCAATGAACTTGTTGTTTGGAATCGATCTCTGGATATCTCTTTGCTGTGTCGGTGAGAGAGCACCCAGATTGGTGCTGCTAACCAAAATATGGTAGCCGAAGCCCCCTAGGCACTAGATGGCGATTGAATTCGAATCCATTTCAAAAGGCAGGCCGGCAGGCGACCTGGGTATCATCGATCATCGATCACTGATCATCTGGCGTGCTCTCTAAAAATGGCTTCCAGCTGCGTAGGAAAACACCATCGCATGACCAAATCGCACTCTCCTCCGTACATTGGATGGATGTGGATGTGTACTTTCTTTAGCAGCTCCAGCGGCTCCAGCAGCTACTGCTCGAGTTGTGATTGGGATGGTTGCGATTGCGACAAGTTTTTGCAGGCCAGCCGAGAGTCCAGTCCATGGGGCTGCTTGTCTTAGTTTGGCACATTTATTATTAAATATCAACGTCGTTTGTCGTTAGCAATTTTTGTTATTTATGAGCTCAAGTTATGCCTTTTGGGTGTTTTGAGAATTTAGGCATGACACACACACACACACACACACATGCACTGAATAGACCCATACACATATAAGCAATGCCAATTAATGACCAAATTAGTGAGCCAACTCATAGACAAACACTTGACCGCTTATGGCTTTTTGGATTTTCTACTGATTTGGTTCGAATTTGTGATTTATTTCTGCAGGTTGAGGCTGGCTTTGATTTCTTTGTTAGTTGTCGCTGGCGAAAGTCGGCGCAAGCCAGCAGAACAAAGTGAAATGCTCTCCTGGACTGTTATAGTCTTCGGTTGATATCAGAAGTTGAAGGAGAAGGAGGCAGCGAATCTAATGCCCGGCGACCTGACGCACAACATCAAAGAGCAGCCTTTCATTTCACTTCGCTCCAAAGGACACCAAATCAAGCTATCCCACATCTCTCAGTCGCCGCGGCACGTAGTAAAAGCTATAACACCATAAAAGGGCTGTGAAATATGATGTGAAGTGGTTAACTAACTAAGTGAAATAAAAGGTAATTAGCTCTGCCATCCGCTAGACCAAATCAAGCACCTGCAATATAATTTGCTTAGAGAGTTAATGACATTTTCCTAGTCTTAAGGCGATCATCACCTTCTGCACCTTTTACTTCAGTATATACGAGCATTTATATGTCCGTTTAGCGGTTTGTTTTCTAAGCAACTTACAAATTGTAGAAACAAATTACTGTCATAAATGTCAACATTACAACATGACAACAATCAATACTCGTACATCAACTGGTTGGCTGGCTCTTGTCAACGCACAAAACAAAAACGCTAACCACCACACAATAAATTATGACAGTTTTCACTGCTCACAAAAAAACAAAACCAAACCGATCCGATCCGAGCCGATCCGCTCCAATACCAACCGACCCGACTTGTAGTCACTGTCTTCCTGGCTGCGTCGTCTCCAATGCCCTGTCAAACAATTATAAACCATCATCAACTGGCGTCAGCTTCATCTGAGCTCAGCTGAGGCTTGGACAACACATCTCAACAATGTGGAAATGACAAAAAGCGCAGCCCAGTCAGCAAAATTCTCTGAAAGCCAGCGAATCCATTTAATGAAATCAAAACCAAGATCAAGCAATCGAGCATTGATAGAGCAGAGATAGAGAGAGAGAGCAAAAAGTGCAACTACAACTAAATGATTACAAAAATCTAAATTGAATTTTGCCATAAATTGAATCAATGGCTGCCTGGGCTTTGTAATCCACTCGCAGCTAATCCAAACATGAAAAATGCGCCCCAGAGTCAGAGCCGCCAGAGGCTAGTGTATAAATTCTAAGGTAAACGCATAAAGTGTAAAAGCAAAAACCATCAAATAAAGTTAGTGAGCCAGCGAGTAAGCGAGCAACTCTAGTAGCTGAACCATAGGCGACCATAATAATGCTCTAAATAAAGCTTTGATATATTTAGATAGATATTTATATACTAGCTGATTAACCAGGGTCTGATCGGCCTAGATTTTGAGTTTGGAGGGAGGTATGGGAGTTTAGAAATCAGTTATTCTTTGGAAGTAGTGTTCCATAGTTGATGCTCAGGCTCTTGTTTTTCTCCGTCTTTTCCACATCTCTCTGATCCTTTATTTCGCCACTCTGCCTTGTTATTTCGACCTCTTCTTTTATTTCTACTCATATTTCTAACCTAATTCTAACCTTATCACTCTTTTTTCCGCGCTGTCTTCTTTTTCTGCCTCTCACTGTCTTGTCTTCATATCTATGTGCTTCCGTCCTATTTCAGTAAATGAAGCTGCTATAACATGATCGCCCTACTTGCTGCGCGTTTGCCCACTTAGACAAATGTAGCTTGACACGCCTTAAAGTGTGTTTTGGGGTCAGTTCCGAACCCATCTTCAGAAGCTTTTGCCTAACGTAGTGCGTCGCCCATTGGACAGTATTGGAAACGTCTTCTTTGACAGAAAATATTCTTCTCAGCTTTGTTCCACAGCTTTATTATGATCAAGACTACATAATAGGCATATGTAGATGCATCAATCATGCCAATTGTTTTTGGAAAAACATTCCTTTATAGTCATATTTAGTCGTATTTATGCAAATAGACCATATAGATATGCTATAATCTATTCTCGAGCAAAGATCGAGGAAAGTATACTTAAGTTAGTCAGTAGTTGAATTTTAGTAGATATTTTTCATTAAATGTTGCTATTCGAACACCCTTAGTAGTTAGATTCTGCCCTAACCAATATACCCCCTTAACCCATTTTCTTGATTTAGGGCATAGAAAAACGTTGGGTGCTGTTGTAACGGTGCGCCATCGGGATTATCTAAGAGACAAAGGCTAAGACTGATGTGAGACCTAAGCGAGCGGCTGGGACTGGGACTGGGACCTCTGCTTTGCAGCGTGGCAATCAATAACTTAAATTACAAAGTAATTGCCAAGGCATTCACAGCACGCTGTATGCAGCTTGGATGGGGATCAACAACAGGAGCCAAACAGCAGCAGCAGCAGCAGCAGCAGCAGCGCCTTCATAGTCATCGTCATCGTCATCGTCATCACCATCAGTATCAGCATCAGCATCAGCATCAGCTTCAGCACCTGAATATCTGAGCTTCTGACTGCATCTCTGTCTGTCGTCTGCTCGCCTCTGCCTGTCGTCACAAATGTTACACTTGATGGTAATGATGATGGACAGATTGGTACCAAAGTCACTCAAAAGCATTGCCGTTGCCAACTCTGATTCTGAGCTTGAGCCAGAGCCAGAGTCAGAGCCCGAGCTGCTGATGCTGACGCTGACGCTGATACTGAGGTCGAGCCAATCCGGTAGCCGGTCTGTCAGTAAGTTGAAAATTGTTTTAAAATTGCTGTTACATGTCTGAATGCAAGCAGATTGAATTACAAGCTCGCCGCGCAGTTGCTCAGTCGTTCGCCGGCTGTTTACCCGAGAGCAAATTTTTTTCATCTGCCAACTGGCCACTGGCAAACTGGCATCGACCCAGTCCCAGTCAGAGTCTAAAATTAAATATTGTGAATGTGCAACAGCACCCCATGGTAAAATTAGTCAGAGCAAATATGGTATAATCTAATTTTAAGTGTTGATCGATTCGAGAGCGAGTTGAAAAAGACGAAATGAACACAAGTAGGAATGCTGCCTGAAATGGAGATAATCTATTTTTTTATTGATAAATCATATTTGCGATTTTATGTTTTAACTTATATTATTAATGGAAGGAATGGGACCCCTAGCACCTTACTTAATCTATATCAAGCCCTTGACTGAACAAACATTTCAGAGCAATGTCAATTTGATTACACTTTTGAACTTCCTTAAGGCTCCTTTTCTCACGCTTCACTTTCTATCCACTTCTTTTGTCTTATCTCACTTTCGTTACTGTCTTATCTGCATTTTCCGCCTCCCCTTGTCTTCTTTTCTATGGTTTTCGAATATTCTTCTTGCTGCACATTGCTCTACTGTTTTCTTTCATGCAGTTGAACTAATGCATGTTTGTTGGTTTCATTTCCTAGACATCATTGATTTAGGTCTAACATTCTGTGGCATTGTCTGGATTAAACAGTGTCAACACAATTTCCCACTATATTAATTCACCTCCCTACAACACAAATGCACAATTAAAGCTTCAACTTCAGTAAGGTTCCATTGTAATCTAAAGGTACCTAACCACTACCACAACTTACTTGAGTTGTAGTTTATTTAATTAGGCTTACAAAACTCCAATAGAAGGACACAATCATTACCATAAACCAATACCACTAAGACGGCCCTCTCTCTGACTGCTTGTGTCGGTGCGCGTGACATTCTCGGCTTTTGTAGCTTATCTTTTATTTAACATGTTCGCTCTGTATAAATATGGAAAAGTGGAAGCTCCAGTTGCCGGGAATAGCATAATTTGTGCCATAGACGTCGTCGCGCTGCAGTTGCCATTCCTGCACTTCATTAATTATGCGGGCAACTCTTGCTCTCCGGGCTTAGCTTCTAAGCAGAATGGATGTCCACATGCCTGAGCTGGCCATGGCGAAAGCAATGAAATGGGATGGCATGGGATGGAATGGGTTGGGATGGCGATGGCGATGGCAACGTTCCAATCATCGTCATGGCCATCGTTTGCGGCATGATAAAGTTGTAATTTGTTGGCAGTTAAAGGTGTTGCTTATAGAGCAACTAATTGACATAATAAACTAAACTATGCGTGGCTAAACGAGATCTGTTATGTGTCGCAAATGATGATGATGCCCAAGCGGTGGAATAGCAAAGAGCCAACTCTTAACTGGGAGGAGATGATATAGCTAACCAATTGAAAAGTGAAGTTTCGTAAGAAAGAAATCAAAGCTGCAGCGAGTTAAAAGGAAAAAAAACTATGGAAGTTTGAAATAAGAGAGACAAGCTTGGAGTGGTCTGTGTTTTAATGAAGCCTTTATTAGCTCTTCCACTTTTCCATGGATTGCTGAAGTGTGTCCATATAGCAGCCAGCCCTGAAGTGTGCCTATTATGCAAGTGTTTATATAGTAACCCGATAAATATAAATTTGGTAGGTATGACATGTTGTAGGGATAGTTCAAGATATGTATTTCTAAGCGGGGTTTGACTTAGAGGATAAGGAATGAATAGAATACTCAGTCTTAAGGAGAAGAGTACCAACACCACTCAGAGGTTAAAGTTTGCAACTTATACTTTAACAATGTCGGGCACGCGAAAATTTCAATGCTGTAAATCCCCATATAGGGTGTGAGATAGAAAAAGAAAGCAATCATCCCTCTCGTTCTTTGACTATCCCTGTCACGCTCAGAATACTTCTTATGAAGATCTCATTCTGTTCTCACGCTCTCCCGCAAGCTCCCCATAGTTTGTTCATAGGAAAAAGGTCGGTATCTACACATATTAGACAATGCACATTCGCCTCTTCAGTGCAATGCATTAGCTTCGTGTCTGTTTCTACGCACTCAAACGCAATGCTAAAGTGTGATTGTATTTTGTGCCAACCCCAGCACAGTATTGTTTGAATGTGCTTTGAATTGTTCCCGGATTTATCCAGAATTGCAACCCCTTACCTTTTTCTGTGAGTTAGATGTCTTCAGATTACAAAGTAAAAGATCGAATGGTTGTTATAATAGTTGGTTATAAAAAGAAATCGTAAGAAATCTTGTGTATGCACACATGGTTAATAAATGATTGGTCGATTATGAATGCATCTATACAGTGCTCCCAGGTTTTTAATGTATCCCGTTTGGCTAAGCCTTAAAAGAGCTTGAAAGTTTAGATAAGAATAGATACGCCAGGCCTATTTACAAGAAAACGAGCTCTACTTCAAACATTGATCAAAGCTACGATATCTACTTATACAGTAATTGGCAAAGAAATCTGTCAAAATGTATACAAATTACTAAGACTATATATGTTTACTTCTTAAACTAGCTTTTTAAACTTATCTAAGCACAACCGTTTACTTCTTATAGCCACAGGGCTTTCTTTCAGAAACACTCAGGCATCTGAGTGCAGTGCAGAAAATATTTGGCGAAAACAATTTTTCGCAAATCGGACAACATGTAAAATGTAAAAGTATCTAACCAACACTTTTGCAAACAAAGACAAGAAATCTGATCGAAGAAGCTACTTAAGTAACCCGCATCGGCTGCAAAGCCAAAGCCAAAGCCAGGCCAAGCCAATGCATGCCTTGTCCGGAAGGGCGTATGTAAATAGAATTGGTGTCAATGCGCAAAGAAAAAGAAAACGTAAAAGAACCGCTAAAGTGAAAACCCGACGAGACAAAGCAACAAGCAGAACCAAAAGGTAAATAGCGGCAACAAGTGTACAAGTGGATGCCCATTTGCCGTCGGCCTCCACATTGGCCACGGCCTCGTCGGACAGTCTATGCCGATGCTTATGCCGACATCGTCATCTCCATCTGCGTCCCCATAGCCTCTCGTTCGTATGCATGCCAGCCATATAATGCAGCTCATCAACAACAGCAGACGGAGCAGGAGGCAAATGCAACATGTGCTCCATGGCCACCACATCCACATCCACATCTACATCTACATCGACGACGACCTGGCCATAAACAAATATGAGTAGCTGTGCAGCCTGCTAGTGCATGCAGTTTGCCTCCTTCTGCAGCCGCAAGAGTGTGGGAAAATTTTCGGAATTTCTTTTACTCGTTGGCCTCCTTCTCCTCCTGCCCGCCAGCGGCTGGAGACAGGTTTCGGGGTTTTTTTTTTTTTTTTTTGGCAGCCAGACAACGATGACGGGGCGTGGTGGGGCTAGTTTTCATCTCGTTCCTCGTTTCTTATTCCTAGGCTCAGGTTAGGCATGCCAAATAGTGAAATTCTTTTTGATAATTTAATTTAAGAAATATTGTAAATAGACTTTCCAAGATCCCGGCGCGACCCCTTAACCATGAGAAGCCAAAAGAATCAAGCGCATCGAATCTTTGTCTGGGTCGCGTCTGAAATCTTGAAATCTTTGCTTTTCCCCCGGTTTTCTACTCGACTTTGAGCCAAGAATGTAATGGCATAAAGTTTTGTAAAAGTTTCAGAATGAATATTTGATTTTGTCACGGTTGATTGTAAAAGTCTGTGTGATCTCGTATTTGCTCTTTGCAAGATCGATATTGCTGTTGTTATTTAGTGATCTATTGCCTCCAATAAAGGAACACTGAGTGGCATTGTGGAAGTACAGACAACCATGATGTCTTTTACATTGTTATGTGAAGACCTCAAACTCACAGGAAAGGACAAAGGGTTGCAATTCTGGAAAAATCTGGCAACAATCCAAAGCCCATTCAAACAAGGCCACTAAGAATGCTCTTAACGAAATTCCAACTAAATTTTCAACCTAATACATATGTACTTTGTCAAAGAATGTGAGAGATATAGGGATGTATTGAGTATAGCTCTTAGTATCCTAATTACGAATATAGTTGCTGTTCGTCTATAGAACACGCTATCACATACCCTAAAGATAAGTATCAGCGAAACGCTCTTTAGAATAGTGGAAAATTTGTCCCTGAGAGCCTTATAGTAGCGCGTTGATTCCTCCTGTTTTTTGGGCCTAACATTTTTCTGCCACTTGTTCGTAGATGAGATCCTTCTGCTTCCAGGCTTCGAAGTCAGGTGTTTAGGAATATGTTTCTGTCCAGCAACAAGTTTTATACCTTCCTCCGTTGTATAATTTTTGCTATTTCTCTTAAGCTCAAATGACAATGTTAACATTTGCACACAAAATAGACAACAAGTCCTTTTTTAAAAATTTTCTGGGCTGCCTCGAAAATGAAACCGTACTCAATCGGGAATATATAAGGACAGATTTAGTTTAAGACAACTTAGCTTACTACAAAACAGGAAGACGTAAGTATTGTCAAGCCATAAAGAAAACATTCAAACCGATATCTATTGCTCTGTCGATTTCACCTATTTTTTCAATAAATTTGTTGCCTTTTTCATGGCCGATAAAAGCTGAAAAAAAGATTAACCCATAGAAAGAAAGTAATTCAATCCATTCGCATTGATTATCTTTGCGAAGTGAAGTGTTACCCATGTTTGGTGGCCTAATCTTAAGCTCAAGTTCGTGCCTAGAATAAAATGTTATGGAATTATTTGATACTCTTGCTTTCTTCAATATGAGAGCACTCGGGCCTCATGTCGCGAGTCCGCCTGGCCCGGTCTTCTGGCTGCCCCAAAGCACTTTTTGTTTGCCGCACGACAAATTGCTTTGCTTTTGGCATCTGTGCCTCAGGCTCAGCCATGGCCATATATGGAGCTACCGTAGACACTTTGCGTGTCTATGTATCTGTATCTGTAGTCCGTATCTTTGTGTGCGTCTGCACTAAACAAATTGTTAAATTTATTGCCACTCGTAAAGAATGGTTGCGGCTCGTGAAGTTGCCGAACAGAGCAACTAAAATATATATGTATATATATTTATATATGTATTTGTTTAAGAAATTCTTTGTGTAATAAACTGGACTGCAATGTTGGGAGCAATCGCTGTAGGTGTTCGTGTTGGTAAATGAAAAGCTATCAAAACCTTCAGCCAACCTTCATCAGGTTGACCATATTTGCCTCTTGATATTAAATGACAACTTTGGCATTTACGTTTAATTAATTAGCGAACGAACGTGAACTAGCCATGAGACGAATGCACTTGGCTCTCATTGGCGCCGTTGTCAATCACTCAATCAATCCATCAATCAACAGCAAGGCATTCCTCCGGCCATGCGGAGTGAAAAATTACCACAGAGTATGCACAATAGAATGTTCAATGATTGTAATATGATGACAATTTTCAATCAGTCCTCAAAAAGCAGCATCAGTGCAATATCCAGATAATTGCGCGATGTGATAGTGATAAATACTTAAAACTTTCTCAACTATTGAGAAATCCTAGAAGCCATGATCATACGAACTGTTAGGGATACTTTTTAGAAAGTTGCTAATTTTATATGAAGATACAAGTTTATCGTTTAATAAAGATCTGATAGCTTAATTGCTTGAATATTGTGGAAAATAATATTCAAGATCAAAGCTTTATATTGGATTTGTACAGAAAGTATGTAGAGATCACTCTAATTCGGTTTCTTTTATAATAATCAGATTATACCCAGCTTATACCATTCTCTTGTAGGGTCTAAAACAGTTCTTCTTTGAAACTCCTTCCTTTTTTTTTGCTACTCTTCTTGATGCTCACACTCTTGTCTTTCTACTCTCTTCACCCTTTTACCACCTAAGTCTCTCCTTACATATATTTGCCTCTTCGAAGTCTCACTCTTTTCTTGTCGTCCTTTCTCTTTATATATTCTCTTCTTACTCTTTGTTTCTCTCACTCTTCTTTCTGTCCTTTCGCTTCCTGCTATTCCTATCATTCTGTTCGCATGTGAAGCTGGACAATGCATAATATTTCTATCAGCACGTTGCTCTTCTGTTTGCTCAAGCCACATTTGAGTCATTCCTTTGTCTTTTTTGCCTCAGGTTGATTTTCAACTACTTTTCATTCTGCTGGACCTCTGTGGAATAGTCTTCTGCGGGCATTGTTTTAATGAAAAAGTTATTGGAAAACATATGTTGTAAGACGTAATTTCAAAGGTTAATAAATATATTTCAGCTTTCACATAAGAACCTAAGAAATGTTTATGAAAAATTCTCTATTCAATTGTATTCAATTGTATTCCTTGGAGGTGACACTCTTTGTCATCCATTGTATGCTTGCACATGATCCTAATTTAAAGGGTATCCCACCTACATGCCACATATATGGCCATACGAGTATATCCGACATTTATGGTCTATTAAGTATGGCTTAGGCTTCATCACGTGACAGATTTGCCTGTACATAAATACAGCTTCAATTCCATTTGGTAACAGAAAAATGTAACAAATTTCAGTGCAACCTTCATAAATACCTTTATCCAGATCTTGACCAACATTGGGTAGGTAGGTAGCTCTCGTGGATGCCAGAAATTGCCATGAATCGAATTGTCTCCCCGCGCAAAGCAAATTAGGAAGCTAGGCTAATGAAGAATTTACATTGTTTGCCAAAACGAATTATTATTAAGCGGGCAGACTGGCGCAAGGCAATATGGATAAGCTTCGGGATGCGCAGATCTGCGGTCAAACGAAACAACGACCAATTATATCGCCGAGCTTTGATCTTGCGACTCTGGCCGACGCCGACGACTGGCTGCTACCAACTTCGACTGCGACTCAGACTCAGGGCCTTGGCATATCTTCTAGCCGTAGCGTTGGTTTGCTTTTGGTCTAGACTATTAAGCATACCGAAAGAAAGTAGCAAATGCAGTCACAGCCACAGTCACAGCCGCAGCAATGTGAAGCAATTGTTTTGGCATTTCGGTGGGACTTTGTTCTAAAGCCGCGCTTGGGCTCCGATCAGTGGCAGGGCGGGGCCGCGCGCAGCCACCAATTCCCACCGAGAGTTCGAGTTGGCCAACTGCGATTAAAAACTGAACTACGCTAATTTCGTTTTGCACTAAACTGTCTTGGCAATTTTGTAAAAAAGATTACGAGCTGCAAATAAATCAAATGGAGCGTGTGCTGAGCCAGCGAAACTTCCCCAAATCTTCCTTGGAACGCATTCAATTAATGTCGGTCTCAAAAAAAAAAAAACAAAACAAAACCAAGCCAACAGCCAAAGATTTATAGGGTAAGCTACATACATATTTCTGCACCGAAATGAAATCCACTTAAATTTGCCTCTTCTTCTTCTTCTTTATGGAGCTGGCCAAGCCCTAAAGTCTCGCTCTGGATCTCGCTCCACATGTGTCGACATTACTTACACCCAGAGTCAAGTTTAAAGCGCTCCAATTTGTCACTCTTGCTTAGGCCTACACTGGCAAATGCAAAGAGGCTTTGCAGCAGCTTTAAGCAAGGCGAGTCTCTTGACTTTAGCATACAGTTCAACTAACAGTATAAGTTATAAACTGTAAGGATATATAGAAAGAACAAGAATTTGAGATAATCTGAAAGATCGAAAGAAGTTTCTGACAATTCAACTGCTTCTACTCTTACGTGTTTGAAGACTCTGCTGGTGGCCCAATTCACAATTTGGACACCTTAATAGCAGTAGCTACCTTAACAATAAGAACTGCATATAGAGGAACAGACGGAATACTAACTCACTAAGTGGAAAAAACCAAATTTATTTGCCAGGCCGCTTTATTCACCAGCCAACTAAGGGCCACATTATGAAGAAGATGAGCAAACGGCACTAAATATAAGAAACTAACTGATTTAGTTAATAAAACCGTAAGAAGCACATTATAGTGTAAACTATATGACTTCTTATCTTAAAAGTGATAGCAGAATTGTGGTAGAAGTGGCTTTACTTCGTTCCGAATCAAGATGAAGAAGTGAGGGAAAAACAATTTCGCCTATGGGCAGAATTCCAAGTACATCTTTCGTGATAACGTGAATTTTTGTTTCCTAAGTTGTTGTGTCTATCGGGTTAAGAAACATATATTTAGCAACTAATCTTAAAATACATAAAATCACGATACAGAAAATCACACATTGCTCTGCATGAATATATCTTTTCTGTCTTTCGAGTACTTTTCCATAAGGATGCAAAATGTTAAGAGCGCTAAATATCTAAAACTTTTCAATGTAATATTAAAGTGAATTGCTTGAAGAAAGCTAATGTGTGTCCAAACTGTATATTTACACTGTTAAATAAAGAAGAACTGAAATCAACGCAATGGAACTAAGTTCAATGGAGCTTGAGCTCTATTTATTTTATACAACATTTTGAGCATATGAAATTCATCACACATTTCATGAAAAAACTCTATTTAGACCAGATTATTATGCCATCATCAATCAACCATCAATCTAAATAAAATTCCACAGACATCCTTGTATAAAATCACTCAACCTGAGAAATTTTGTGCTACAAATGTTTGGATATTTGTGAAAATTTAAATCTATTAAGGCTTGCTCGCATTTTCGATGCTTATCAAATCACGGAATCATTTTTGTTGATTATTTTCAATTCCAAACAAACAAATCAAAGGTTGTGGAAGCAAATGTAAAGCTTCTACTTATCAACTAAGAATAATTCTTCAAGCTTTTCTTCAAACTAGTGCATTTGAACTTCGTATTCTAGGGTCTACTCTCGTTATCTCTGAAGAAGAGCTGTGGAAATCATCCACAGCAACATCATCAAGCACACCAGCAACAACGGCAAACCAGATCGCACAATTGTTATTAGGCTCTTTTGAGCAAAAGCCGCCGACAGAGGCGAAACTGAAGCACGCGCTCTTAACAAATTGGGCTACGAATTTATACGACTCGCTGGAGAAATGCGTTTGCGGTGCGATGACATCACAGGCAAAAAATGTGCCCCAAAGGCGCGGCGCATCGCATCGTAGCGCAGATGTGTGTCGCAGATGAGTTCACACTGGCAAATGGCGACCTATGGCAAGCGATCTGGCAAAAGTGGATCGAGCCAGAGGCCAGAGCCAAGGCCAGACTGTGCATTGTTGACACTCGTTCATCAAAGGATGCAAAAATATTTATCACATCCAGACAAGGGCAAGAGGTATCCCATGCCAAGATCATGCAAACTAGTTCTCCTTTTATTTTTTTTTGGGCAGAACTAATTTCAAGAGTCCAAAAGCCAGCTCCTAAGTTATGCAAATTCTCAACAGGCTCTTCAGTGTCTCTGATTTATGTGCATTCGAGATCAGGATCATCATCGCCGCATCGGGATCGGGAATGTCAGTTTGTGCTTGTGCATAAAACTGAAGCAAATTAAATTAACAACAGTCTAGTAAGCTAGGGTCCTGCCCCTGCCCCTGCCACATCCACATCTACATCCACATCCACATCCTTGGGCGTCGACACCTTTATGAAGTGTCAAAGTCAAGAGCAGCAGCCGCCAAGCTGAGAGAGTTCATTAATTTGACATGAGCCGTGCTCTTGAAACGGAAATGCCAAAATCTCGTATGGGATACAAGTATATGGGTTTCCTCCACCATATGATATTTATGCACATAATTGTTGCATAATAAACTCATTAATCAATTTGTGAATGGGAAAGGGATTTGGAATGGCCAACTTTGCTAATGGTTCAAGATGATGTTTTGATGCATTCGGTTTTTTGAATGTAGTTTTTTTCCATTCCATTCTGTTCTTTTAGCATCTGCTGTCATTTGTAAATAGAATTTGTTTGCGTGTGTCAAGTTTTGTATTCAGGTTATCGCACAAGACATTTAGTATTTAGGAGACAAAGGGATCAGTTTGAGCAGATTTGAATGTGTATTTTCCATATTTTGAAAGCGTTTAGTGCGAACTTAAGGGAGAAGAATTTAGTGCAATTATTTTCTTATTTCTCATTGTAAAATTGATATGATATCATCTTTTTTGTGTTTAACTAATCACAGGCCTGCTCGTAGTCTATTCCTTTAGCTTCGTTTCGTTCAAATGTTAATAGAAACACATTGTCCAGACCAATGGATTGGAGAACAGGGCACTAAGAAGCCCTTTTGGGATAATTCCAACTGTAAGTGGGTCAAAATCGGGTTTGATTTTGCCTTTATTAGACAATATCAGATCCGCCATATACATCTGCAGTATAATTTAAGTCATTATCATGGCATATACATATATGATTGGCATCGGGATCTGTAGTATGCATTGGGAATGTGAGACCTGTAACAAGCCGCTCTTAAATGGAAAATAACATTTGTCATATCTTAGTGGCTTTCTAAAGATATATTTCACCTAGGAAGAAAGATATGTTGCAACAGTGGGAATATGAAGATGCTTTTTACTAATTTTTGAGCATGTTCTTAAGATATATTGAAAAGTTTTTTAAACAACTCTAACCGGAAATATATACTGGTACAGATTTATAATTAAAGTCCAAAATTTCACTACAAAAGTGATATACTTCCTGAAACTTTTAAACCAGTCTCAAACCACATTCGCAATTAAACTTTAAGGAAATTTAATAAACAAAAGAACCAAAAAATTGTATCTGATATGAAAAGTGATAACAGGCAGATAAAGAATTCGAGAGTGGTTGAGAGACTGCCATTTTTCACTTCACTTTATAAATCAAGGATCAAGAATTTCAAAAAACACTCCTCCAAACCAGGCTAGACAATCCAAGCACATGAGTCAAACATTCACTTTTCGATGTCATCTTATTTTTTTTTAACACATTTCTCACCTCTTTCACCGAAAGATCTTCTGAACCATGTTAACGATATGCTGATAAAAACATACCTAAAACTAGATTTCAGAGTCAAAAAATGTCCTTTACATTGAATTTCATTTGCTTCAAATCGCAATTCTATGTTAACAAAGCAACTGAGACAAAAGTTAAGGCCCTTTGTATACTGATTAGAGTGACTGCATTTTAGGAAATGCAACTTTAGCAATCTTTGCTAAGTTTGCCCAGTAACTCTGTATCGAATGTTGCTCCCAAACTCTTTGTCACAGTAGAAAAGTCGAAAAAAAATATCCTTAATATTTGATAGAGTTCCATTCTCTAAGATAAACCAATAAATCGGTCTATTGTTTATTGAACTTCTGTTTGTACTTCTATGCTTTTCTGAGGGCTCTTTAAAATATTTATGTATCAGTATGAGACGGCGGCGGTGGTCATCTTCATCATCTTCAACTTAATCATTATCATTCTTGTTGTTGCCTGCACTGGCACCAACAACAACAGCAACAACCTCTAGTGACTAAAATATGTTCATGTACTATGTATCTCTCTAGCTCCTTATCGCACTCTCTTTCTCTATATATTTCAACGTTTATCTATCTTTCTCTAGCCGCCCATTGCGAGAGTGCAATGTTCAATGCAATTGCAATTGCAAAATTGAATTATTCATGGCGATTGTACGACAATCAATTGAAATTGAAATAAAATGCTGCTGCCAAGTAAACGTTGTTGTTGTTGCTGTTGTTGTTGCTGTTGCTGCTGTTGTTGTTGTTTTTGCTGTTTTTGCTACCGCCTTTGACATGTGCGCACAGCTTCGTTTTGTTTTTCCTTGAGTTTTTACGTCAACGTTTTGGTTTTGGCTTGCGTTCAATTGAAATTGTGATTTAAAGTATCTGTATCTGGATCGATTTGGCATCGATCGAATGTCGCCATGTCTTCATGTCGCCGCGTCTCTGTGTCTTTATGTCCCAAGTCCGCTTGGCATGCAAGACTCCAACTGTCCAGCACAAGCAAAGATTTGTCGCCTATTTTGTTGGCTTCTTGCTCTTTTTGGCAATTGACAATTTGTATTTGGAAATGTAGCCAAATAGATCAAGCAATGTTTAAGTCTTTCATCATCATCTACTTGGGCATTACTGAGTTTTAGTCATGCTATATGTGAAGATTAACATATGAGACCTGAATTTGATACTTTCTATTGTGAAAGAATGCTTTTGGAAAAGCTTGTGGAATAATAAAAGAAATATAAATGTAACTGATCGGAATATAAATATGAAATTATTTCCAAGTATTCAATATGAATACTCGTAGGATTTTTATTGTAAAGTTTCATCATTGATGAACATTTGACCCTCGGAGATGAAAATATAAGACTGAAAAGGAAATCATAGAATAAACATATATAGATATAGATCACTTCGATCATTAAAGCAGCTATCTAATTTACATTCGTATCAAAATGGCATACAATTTCAGGAAACATTACAAAACAAATAAGTTAACAGGTGGATTATGCTCTATCTCTGCACTGGTCGGTCGTCGACTATAATCTGTAGTAGATTGCGCTCTAATAAATATGAGCAGACATCAAAGCTAATGCCCCAACTCATCACCATGAGCACGCGAGCTTCGAGTTCCAGTTGGTAGTACATACATACTCTCTCATACATCCAATCAAAATTCACAGATGTGTGCAGTTGGGCAAAGCCTTGGCGTAAACTTAATTAAAATTAAAACGCTTCCAGATGCAGGAGATTTGCCTACAAGGAGAAATGTTAATATGACGACAAAAACCTCAACGGCGATGAGTCTGAATGCGACTGCCATGCTGCTGCTTATGACGACAACGATGCTGACAGCCGAGTCTGAGAAAAACTAACCACATGCCAGGTCTCGGTCTCTGGTCCGGACAGCCACAGCCACAACCAGGCCCAGGCCCAGTTCATGGCTAAATGCTGCTCGTGCTGTGATAAATTACACGTCATTTTAGAGTGTTGCGCTTCCTTGTTACTCCGTCAACTGGTGTTGACACGGCTGCAGCGAATGCAGGGTATTAAACGATCTGACTGCGGTTGCTGGTGCAAGTTGCGAGTGCTGTTATTAAAATGAAATCATCATCATCATGAAGTGACAGAAAGTGGGGCCTGCATGCCTGAGGATCAGCTCAATGCACTCTAAGCAACTCCACTGATCTGGCTTATGACAAGAGAATTCAATTAGACACAGAAATATGCTTTGATAGAAGTGCTATAAAAATAGTTTCATGGTTGAGATGAAAATAGTTAGATAGTTTTACTGTTTTAAATACGAAAACTAGGTAAAGCTTTTGGTTAAATTATTGATATTATTAAATTATTAAGTACATTCCCAATTCATATTGACTTATTGAGATTTCTTCCAGGATATGAATCCAATTTCTAAAAAAAAAATCTAGAAAATCACCAACTGAGATATACACATCCAAATTTATAGACTATTTTGTTACCAAATGACAACAATCCAAGTCATTTAACCTAAACCAAATTTAATCCCAATAGTATATACATATATATTGTATACGAAAGACTTGGGCAACAAACTCGTTTTCACCATTTTGTTAAACAAGCTACTAATTTCATTTGAAATTTTGTTTCTCTTATGTTTATTTACACAGCTCGGCGAGCATTAAGTGCCCACCTCTTTGGCACATTAGCCGTCATCCAATACGAATACAAATGGATGCACATTTACAATAAATACTCAACGCGCTGATACACACACAGGCAACTCATAACAGTACAATGTGTAAAGTCAAACGAACAGCCAACCGTATTCAATGAACGTTTAAGATCGTGTCGGCGCCAACAGCCAACCACAGATCAGCAGCAAGAAGAGAAGTTGCAAACAACCCCAACAGCGAGCAGCAGCAACGAACATGTATGAAGCCAATGACGGGTTAACAGAGCACACTTGAAAATTTAAGCATTGAGTTTTGCTAACGCTACAAATTTATATGTAAAACGCAAAAACTCAAACGTTTTTTCGCTTTTTCAAGACTTTGAGCCCGCTAACACAAACAGTTATATTTTTAAACTCTAAAATTCCATCAAAACATTTTATAACTTAGTTTTAAATTGTTTACTTAAAACTGTATATACATAAATGCAAAAATTTGTGTCTCAGTGTTTAAATCACTTAACAGAAGCTGCGGCTGTAAAACTTTAAAGCGCTCAACAGCTCACCAGCAGAAGTAGCAGCTGTTCAAAAACAGGAATTCCTGTCGCTGGCTGCCGTTGATTAACAGTTAAGTTTGCCTTGCCCTGCCACTGTTACCCACACATACACACATACACAGACGGCATCAAGACGCGTGCGCGCGTTTTGCTGTTGTTGTTTCTGCAGTATTGTTGACTGGTTTCTGCGGCTGCGCTATCGGTGCTGCTGCTGCTGCTGCTGCTGTTGATGATCTTTGAGGCCAGGGCTAGAGTTAGCCCAGTCAGAACGGATGAGTCTCGGATGGACGCTACGCTGCAAAGCATCGCTAAATACGAACGAAAGGAATTATTCGCGAAGTCGTTCGCGTTATGTTCGTTGCCGCCACGTGACTTGGTCTCGCGAGTGATGCAAAGCCGTCGCTATTTATAAATATTAAATGGAATCAAAATAATGATATTATATATGATCTAATCAGCAATTGATTGATTCAAATGAGCAAAAATATTCAAAAGTGTGTGTTTAGTGAAAAGAGAAACCCAAAACTAAATCATAAGGTGCATTGCAAAGGAAAGTGATTTATGTGCAGGCTGTTTTTGATAAATATTTCATGAAAGGTAAGGACTGAGATTTGTGTAGTTTTCTAATAGACATATTACAAATAATTAAAAGCTAAAACAGAACTTTGATATCTTCAGTGTTTTGGATGTCGTGCGTATGAATTAGAATTACTTCTCTCGCACATTCAACTATAAATCTCAATAAGTATATTATTCCCCCAATTGTTATAAATCTTGTTATCGTGGAAATGATTTTATAATTTTTAGATTTCTTAATATGTAGCTTCGACTCATCAATTGCAATCTTTATTTCGTGGAATATGTATATAGTGTAATATCTAGTTTCCTTCTAAACATATGTTCATACACAATATTTAAAAAATGTTTTCAACATTTTGTCTACCAAATATTTTGTAAGCTTTCGTGACAAAAAAAAATTGTTAAAATTATTCAAAATCAAAAGCGAAGCTTGAAAATTAGGTCTGCTTTAGTTTTCTTCTTCACATAAGTTTATATGCAAGAGCATAACTTGAAATCCTTTAAATAGAGCAACAAATCATTGACCAACTATTCCCATAACTGTTGTACAATATCATAACTATCGACCATAAAATTGACAATCCAAATATTTAAAATTTTTCACTCATGCACGGTCCTAATTTTATATAAAACTTGTTACTTCATATAAAAGGCTCAGAAATTTACTACTAAATCAAAGGTCAAAGCCACAGACAAGGAGAAATATTCGTGCTTTTATATTAGTAACTATGGAATTTCAAAGGTCATAGAAAGAAGAACCGAGATGATCCCTTCGTAAGACCCGAATAGTAAAATAAACGATGTTAAGGAAGGTCACGATTAAATAAAACCTTTGAAAACATTGCGCTAGGGACATCTTTTAAGGAATCTTTTCTATGCAGATATAGTTAAATGTCACCTCAATAAGTAGCAAGTAGCAAGCCGGCTCAAGGTCAAGAAAAACATTCTTTTTAAATTGTTTCCAATATATAATGATCTCCTCCGGAAATCGTCATCAGAGGCTGCAACACATAAATACCAAAACGCCAAGCCCATTAAAATGTGAAAATTTGAGTTACTCTGGAATTCGCTTGGAAAATGAATATCGAGTTTATAGCACGTCAACTTAATGGAGTAAATCGCATAGCTATTTCTTAAGATATTCCTAATCTGTATGTCCTCATTTTAAAGAAACTGATTTCCCAATTTAGCTACAAATTACATAAACATATGAATGAATGTTGGCCGTTCTTTCTGACCTTCTTCATTCTTATGAGCTTCCAAACTACTTAACCAGAAGAAGTTCTGTTCGACCACTTCTGCGGTGGCCTAAAACTGAGTAGAGTATTTTGTGTCAAATTAGGTTTTTATATGAAAGTTCTGCAAGTGTTCAAATAAGTTAGAATTTCCATAGTACTTCAAACATTTTTTTATAACATCAACGATATCACTTAGTCAACATCAAAATCAAGGAACAATAAAAACATAAAAGGTTAAAATACCTGTTGGGCAAGCAGCAGAGCAACGTGCTGCTAGAAAGAAAAAAAGAACAAAGCGAGTTAACGAGCACAACGGACACAGAAAAGCGAAGACAAGAGAAAAGAACAAGACAGAACAAAAGAGAATAGAAGAGAACAGAAGAAAAGAAAGTCTTCTCTGAAAAGAAGACATTAAGTATAAAAACAAGATAGAAGTTCAATAAGTGGGCGTATACAAGGGGGGCACGACTAGAGCAGAATCAGCCGGATTGAAAAAATAGGGAAAGAGGTAAAACAAGGAGTAGTGGGAGAACGACTGAGTTTATAAATAAAAACTGCATTCGAAATGTGTTCTCTCCTCTTTTTTTGTATTCCCATCTAGAAGCTACATCTATAGCCCACTTGCTACTATTCTTTGCTCTTACTTCAAAATCCAAAGGATTGTGTACTGTTAGACAAAGGGCGCTCATTGACATGCTCATTAATAATGTTATTGCCTTTTGTGCGATAAGTGTCAAGAAATTATTACAATAGGGCTGCCGAGCAGCAGCCGCGGCAGCAGGAGCTGATGATGGCGGTAGAAAAGTTGAAGATATTCAAACATTTAATTGTCGTCTGACTGCCGCTGCTCCTGCCCCTTCCCCCTGCTGCTGTTGTCTGTTGGCAATGGCAATCAAGCAGAAAAGGGCCAAAGGATGGAAACGGGAGGTGAACAATTCAAACTAGAGCGTGTGACTCTGCTGAGTGGATTTGCATACTATGGCAAAGTCGTCTTGGTGGCAGAGGAAGGCTAATAATAAAGCATATTACGGGCAATTGTTTGTATTCAAAAGGGGTTGTGTATCAGCGCTGCTCAAGATCGTTTTGGAGGATGGATGCTGATGCCGATGCTGATGCTGCTGCTGCAGCAGTTGCTGTTCTTGTTATATTTTGTATCTGCTTCAAAATATTTTTAACAATCGTGGTTTGCTTGTTTGAACACCTTTATAAAGCCTCTCTCTTTCTAACTTTTTATCTGATTTGTATTGTGCTTGGATCATTTTGTTTGCTTTAAAGGACACATTTTGTTTATTATCCTTGGCTGTGCTTATTGCGGAAAATCCCTTTTGTCGGCGCGGTCTGTCAACAGCGACTTGATGAGCTTGTTCAAACTTCAGCTACAACATTTAGATTCCACTGATCTTGTTCTTATTGTTGCCGAAATGAATGGAGGAGCTAGTACATGATGCCGTCTGTCCTCGTTCCCCACCCCTCCCTCATTGGCATGGATAGAAACTAGTATTCGAATCGAGTTGGTGCCTAAGCAGTTCACAAACTAGACGACTGCAATTGACTGTGTAACTTTATAGATGATCTTCTTAGATCAATTTACACTAATTAAAAGCTAACAATTGAACATGTGTCTTGTAGAAAATGGAACGCTTTCGTTTTATTTAAAGGTTGTTTATAAGTTCGAGTAATATTTATGAATGCTTTGTGCTGTAGTTGCTATCAAGTGTAAGGATTGCTTTCTAACCAGTTAATTTATTCCCTGGTCGGCTGGTTATATCAAAGAGGTTGTTCAGAAAAGATTCCCGAAACATTAGTATTATTTTTACTGAGTGCTGGACACACACCTCCTCCTCTTAGCAATTACTGTGTTGAGTGTCTAGCCGCTAGGTAGGACTGAGATGGTTCTCTGAGAAGTTGAGTTGAAGGATGGCCTTCGCCCATGACCAAGTGAGCTCGGAAGTCGATCCACCATGCTTGCCGAATAGTTGGGTCTCTAAATATGAAGAATAACAATTGATGTTAAAAGAAAATATAGAATATTAATGAGCTAATCAGCAACAGATAACTTGACACCGGATATAGATATAAATTATAAACATATGGAACTGCTGATGTTATATATGTGTGATGATGATGATTGTGATACATAGCTCGATTCCTGTGCAAGGAAGAAAAGATTATTGAAATCTTAGAGCAAGTGTGAACGTGCATCTTTCCTCCGCAGCTCTTTGGTAATGAGGTCAAAGCCTAAAGACGGAACTATACTCATTCTTTTGTGGCTTGCTGCAGGCCTTGGACTTCTTTTTGGGGCAGAGTCTGTGATCTGCACAGCTGGAGCTCTTTCCGTTCTCCACTCCCAAAGAAGACGCAATCATGTTCATTCTAAAGACTCATCGTGTCGCCATCTATGAGGGCGTTATTGTGGCGAAAAAGGATTTCCACGCCCAGAAGCACCCCGAGCTGCAGTCAATTCACAATTTGCATGTGATCAAGGCCTAGCAGTCGCTGCACTCACGCGGTCTCGTCAAAGAGTAGTTCACCTTGCGCCACTGGTATCTGACCAATGAGGAGGTGCGCAGCCACATGCGCTTGCCCCCAGAGATTGTGCCCTCGACCCTGAAGCGCCCAGCTCGCTCCGAGACTGTGCATGCACGGTCTTTAGCTGGCGGAACACGCGGTCAATGCGATGCCTCCAAGATCGTTCCTCCTACAGATGCGCCTGGCGGCAGTAGTGTCGACAAGAAGAGTGATGACGGCGATGGCGCCGGGGAAGTGAAGTTCCGTGGTGGTTTCGGACGCTTAAAATCAAGGCCTACCTGGAAACCTAGGCATATGTTAAAAACACAAGGATATAGAGGAGAACGACTTGCCAAAGCTCCCTTAGATGTGCCTCCAACTATTAGTCATCGAGGAGAATTTTAAGCTGCTCCTTAGTATGATTGCTTCTGCTGCTATATGATAGTAGACTAATCTTAGCAGAGTAATATTTTCTCAAAAAAATAGATTTCTAAACAAGGACTAAAAGCTATCAGGCGGTCGCGATGGAATAACAAAATACGATAGCTCTGATCATCGCATTGAAATTGAGCTTCACCATCAGAGCATTTGCATTCCACGGAGGCTATGGACTGCCTTAAAATCTGGTTTATATTCATAAGGTGAATGGTATATAAGTTTCACCAAAACGTAACTTGTTTTTTCTTTCTTGTTATTGTCACAGGAATATCGAACTTGATTCCTTGCGAAGACACCAAATGCTGAAATGAACCAATTTAATACTACACGCTGAGACGATCTGCATTTTAGATCTTATCTCTTGAGAGTAAAATGATCAAGATACGCAAACCTGGTCGACTGATTGTACTTGGGAATTAAAAGTGGCAGCACCAACAAAATACGAAATACGAACAGTAGCAACGCCAATAAAGACATAAACTGGAACGCAAACTCGTTTTGGGGTATTATCTCTATTCCCCATGCTAAGCTGCTCATAAAAATGTATTCCCTGCGGACTAAAAAGCAGTTAGATTTGCTGTTTCTATTACTAACATTATGATGGCTAATTGATATCGTTGTTACGTATTTAGAAACAGTTCATGTAGATAAAAGTTTGGCTTACAACGAAAACCAAAAACTAGCAGCGGCTTGGTGAAAGCTTTTACAACATTCGCATTGTAAATATGTACGCGGTTCTATTATGTTATATATGTTGACATGTTTTATTATACATTTTGTGTTCTCAAAAAGCCAAAATTATAAATATGATAAGAAAGAAGTAAGACCGCCAAAGTTGCTGACGAACTCAGCCGAGTCGATCTAAGCCTTTTCCTTTACAAACCTTTGCACGATTACAATATGCTCGTTTACTCTATAGAGTACCTGTATTAAAACGTCAAATAATCTTATTTATTATTATCTATTCATTCAATGACTTTAGCATCCTAATTGTTGAACCAAATACCATTTAATTTTGCTCCCCATGTGACCCAATAAACTCTTAGTGCAGAAATCTAGCTGGTTTTATGTGTAACAAGAGGGGCAACCACAACAGCTTAAGCATCTCCTGCGAGTACGTTTAAAAGTACGAGTACATATATGTCCATATCTTGACAGTGGCTGCCCAGGCCCATGGCAGGGAGCTGCTATTTCTTGGCAGTTGCGGCGACTGCTCAGCAGGTGGTGCGCCTGCACCGGCGTGATGTTGCTCCGTTGATAATAACAAACACGCCAACCTCAGTTCCAGCTTCAGCTCCAGCTTTAGCTCCAGCTCCAGCTCCAGCTTCAGCCTGCCACTTTGCATATAAACGCGCGCTAATGGACACCAAAGGTGACAAGGAGCGTTGCTAAATTGGCAAACATTAAATTTGCACCTTCACAGCGGCAGCGGCGGCCGCAAAAACCGTGACAATTTTAGGCACAGCGGTGCGCTTTTCCAGAAAAATAAAGCTTCAACTGCAATGTGGAAAACCAGACAAAGTGCCACTAAAATGCTTGAGGAGATGGCCTAAAATTGAAGCGCTAACTGCCAACTGATAATCTTGATTGTTCAAGAAGCTCGCAGCGAAGCCCAGATTTCTGTAACATATTTATATGTGGGAGACCCAAGACAATGCAAATATACATATGTTTGTATGTGTGAAAACGTGAAAATATTGAGCAAAGTTGGTAGTAAATATCTGCATTAACAGCATTTTAAATAAAGTAAATACTTAGAAGTGCTTAGAATTATACATAATTAGCACTTCAGGCTTTTCCAATATTCTTATTAATATCAATCATAATCTTAAGGATGACAAATGATTATGTTCCTCTACATGGAACTACTATAAGGTGGATAAGGTGTCATTGGGCGAGCCCTTGGTGGAGTCTTCTAATAAGTCGCATATCAAAGCTGTTGTCAACTTACTTATAAGGTCTTACGGATTCAATACGGATGATATGTTCTCTTTTTCACCTTTTCATTTCTCTTTAGACAGTTGGGAAGTTTGTTGTAACTCGTGTAAACCTTCTTTGTTAATTTGGCTATTATCTTTACATGATTTTC
Organism: Hirtodrosophila duncani; assembly: GCA_037043425.1. Lineage (NCBI taxonomy): Eukaryota > Metazoa > Arthropoda > Insecta > Diptera > Drosophilidae > Hirtodrosophila > Hirtodrosophila duncani. The sequence goes on from JBAMBM010000194.1 coordinate 4,660,868, forward strand.
ATCTTGATATTGTATGCCTTCGATCTTTGTTGATAATAAGCTTATATGTCAGACTTGATTTGGAAATTTCTTTAGAAATTTTGCGAAGCAGACGGTGCTTTGTCAAAATGCCACGAATAGAGCTGGTCGATTGGAATGCATTGAGCCAGTCTGGCGCCGAAAAGAGTAGGATTCTTCTCCACTGTTCTGGGCCTCTCGTATTCAGCATTACCTGTGAGAGCACTCGGCTTGCTGCAGACGCTGCTACTTTTCATATTCCAAATGGCGAACATTGAATTTTTTATAATATTACAGTAGGTTGGACTGAGGTGAAATTTCTGCACACATTAACAATAACTTGGCAATATGTTTATATATTTTTCAATCAATTTCATTCTTACCGATGTTATAGCTATCGTTTGGCAATGTATGGAATCAGTTGTTATCAATGGTTTCGCTATTTACATATCGGGCCATCATAAATACATCAAAGCACCTAAATAAGCGTGTAAATATCATATAGAAGACCATGAACCTTGCATATCAAAATTAAGAACATTTTATAAAAACATAGAGAAAAGATAATTGCTGGAAGAATTCTTTAGCTCACAATCGATGCTGCAGAAATCAAATTGAAATTCTATAACATTTCTATACATGCACAGTTTCGACAGCGAATTTTCAATTTCTGGGTTTTCTAAATGTCTTATAGCTTCAATCCTTTTCCTTTTCAGGTCATACCAATGCACGCTAATCAAATATTTAATGCAAGAAATTTTCATAATTCTTTCTGTTTTGTCGATGTTTGTTTGACCTTAGCTTTATGATCACGCAAAACAAGTAACTACATGCATTAGATGTGTGAACGCGACCCATCCTATAAAAGAGAGACAGAGAGAGAGGGAGAGAGAGAATGTGCTGCGTACTGTGACGAGGTGGATGGACGGTGTGGAAAGAACCGCCGTCGAGGCTGATCCTAGCCCAAACCGGTCGTTGCATACCTCAATTTCTAACCACGACCTGCAAAGAAACAAAAAGAAAAAATCGTAAAGAGAAACGCAGTGGGTCATCGGTTATGCTTTTTGTTGTTATTATTATTCGTATTGTTGCCGCCTGCCAGTTTGTATAAATTGCCTCACCAGCTAAATTGTTAAAGCTACATATAAGCTTTTCATTCCAAAAATTGTGACACTTATGAAAGAAAATCCAATTAGTTGCAGCATTGCAGATATAGACATTATCCTTAACACTCGTTTCGGGAAAATTTGGCATTGATCACTAAATATCTATCCAAATTCTCAAAATTAGACTTTAATTATAATAGATCCCTCCCTTCCCATATACGAGGAAGCTCAGACACATCCATACGAACGGAGAGGAGACCATGGTTATATCGACTCTTCCGTCGAAATGCTGATCGACGTTAAGGATATCGTGATAAAGTATAAAATCCATCATGTCTACGACTTCTCAACGATATAGTTATGTTGGCAGACCGAGAATAAGCGGATGATATATGTGTCCGAATTTGTCTACATATATTTCTGTTCATATTTCTCAGACAGATTTTCTCTGCAAGCGACACAATGATCTTGTCTTTCATACATATTTTTCCTTACTATGCAATCACTCTGCTATAGTTGCTATAGTTCTAGTTTTTACTCTGCAGTTTCTTATGCATTTTTGGAACGTTTTTCAAAATCCTTGAATCATAGGGGCTATCTTATTGAACGACTTCTAATGCAAATTTGTAATGAAGTTATTTTCACATTTAAACTGTTGTATCGATATCATATGTAAGAAACTACTTTATGAGAAATAGATTACATAATGGCTTAGATCCCTGAACTGAACCAAGCGTTTTAAAATGATTTTCTTAGCTTATGTAACGATCTTCGCCATCTTATTATCAATGCTGTTTTGGTTTATCATTCTCATATTTATTACAAACTTTCATTGATATCTTTCAGATGAACCAGCTGTGCAAAGTATGCGGCGAACCGGCGGCTGGTTTTCATTTTGGAGCGTTTACTTGTGAGGGATGTAAGGTAAGATCTATGAACTATGAGAGACATAAAGCCAATATAAGCGATTTTAGAAATCAGCAGGAATTCATATATATTTACAAGAAATTCATTATCTAATTACTACATGAAATACTTCCTTGAAATTCGACAAATTTTGGAAACTACGATTATTATTTTATAAAGGTACAAAGTCATTCTTGCAGTCTATTTTAAACTCCTCTCCAAATAGGAAGACATTTGTTCACAGTGTATACGAGTGTACATGGTATAATCATATAGCCACACAACAAATCTTTTTGTGATTTCTATCACTCTCCTCGGCATCTTCACAAAATGTGCGAAAAATAGTCTTGATCTTGGCTTTTACTTTTCAAAGAGCAAACTTTATTGCTATAATTAAAATTCAATTCGGTAGATTAATCGATTTTTAATTGACTTTAAGTAGATACGTGTGCGCATGAACAAACAATGGGGCAACCGCAACCTTCAAATAGCACCATGGGAAAATCTCTGCAAAATTTAGAGCAACGCCAGACGAGAAGATAGATAGCTTTGCTCCGTCTCTGCCAGCACTGTCAGTGGCGGCAGTGGCGGCAGTGGAGGCAGTGGCTCTGCTCTGAACTCAAGGCGAGCACAATTGTAAACTGCAGTCAATCAAATAAAAATTACATGCATATTAGATGAGTCAGCGAAATATATTCTTTTACAAAAATATCAAACAGGCCCAAAGTTCAACATGGCGCTCAATGAACTTCAAGTACAAAATCAAAGCAGGAAAGTTGGTGGTTGCGGGGAATCAACATTGGCCCGAGTCTAAGTTGGAGTTGGAGCATCATGAGTTGGCTTAAAACAAACAACAACAAAAGTATTCAATATAGTACAATATGTGGTTCACGAATCTTTTGATTCAATATAATAATTGTGCCGCGAGCACAAGTACAAGTAGTTGGCAAATTAGGAACGCACATTTTGTAATTGAAGCCTTCATGGGAGGGAGAAATTATGCCACTTGGATCATGCTCCAGTGTTAATGACAGGTGCACAAAGTCGATGGGAGAACAAAGATTCGGTGTATTCTATATGTAGTCAATCAGTAATCAGTTGCTAAACTTGCAGCTTTCTAAAAGGATCAATAGTTAGGATTAGTTAAAAGACATATTTCATCTGCTGTGGATTGTTAGTTACTTTCATGAAATTAAGAATTAAATTCTATTTCTGGACAAATATTAAACAAATTCATAGAAATAAGTCCATATAAGTACACATATACACATCTCTCTAAACTCTGTTTCTTATCATTCCCCCTTTTCAGTCCTTCTTCGGCCGCACCTACAACAATATAGCCGCTATCGCTGGTTGCAAGCATAACGGTGATTGTGTCATAAACAAGAAGAATCGCACGGCTTGCAAGGCGTGCCGCCTGCGCAAGTGCCTCCTGGTCGGCATGTCGAAGAGCGGATCACGTTATGGACGTCGCTCCAATTGGTTCAAGATACACTGTCTGCTGCAGGAGCAGCAAGGCACAGCAGCGAGCCCTGGCAGCAGTAGTCTCAATAACAATGCAAGTCTTGATCAACTGGCGCGTCTACAGCAAGCGAGCAATCAGGCGCGCCAAACCTACCAGGATAAGACAAATCCTTGCATTAAATCGGCTACAACGGGTGGAGCTTCGCCTTCATCATTGGCCATGCCAGCTATGGCTCTGCAGGCGGCAACGGCGGCCACGGCCACATCGCCCAGTGCTTCATCGGCAAGCCTGCCTGGCTTCCTGCAGGCTGCCAAGTATCTAAACGATCAGCAGCACCGACAATTTAAACTTGAATCCCGCCTTAGCAATACACCTAGCGACTCGGGTGCCTCCTCCGCCGGTGATCCCATAGATGATGGGACAAGCACGAGTGTTTTGAGCTCCGCCACCACGACGGTGCGTAAGGCTCTGCGGCAAGGCGGCTCCACTTTTCCTGGCAGCTCTGAGCCAGACCTGGCATTGGCCGAACAGCAGCAGCGACGACACAAGGAGCTCCTGGAAATCTTTCGCAGTCACTCGGAGCCGCTGTATAGCTCTTTCTCGCCATTCACCCTGCCACCAGCTTTGCTGGCAGCAGGAGTTCCACCCCTGCCTATCTTCAAGGAGCAATTCAAAGCGGAGCTTCTATTTCCTGTCTCCGCCAGTCCCGTGGCGGACGAGCCCATTGATCTATCGCTAAGATCGCGAACTGATCAGGCGAGCCCATTGGCCACCAATAGGTCAAACAGTCCCAGTCTAAGTGAATCTGCTGCCAGCCTGTCCGCCTCCGGCCATTGTAATGGTGAATCCTCAACATTCGTACGGAAATCCACGCCCCTCGATCTTACGCTAGTACGATCGCAAACCCTCACAGGTTGATCGCTTAAAATAATGATAATGATATCCGTTAAATTGAATTTTGATCGTGATTGTCTGAGAATTCGACAGAGTGCCAAACAATTTCGACTAGCCGTATTGTAGAATAAGCTATCCAAAAATCTCTATGTTTGGTAGATCAGTAGATCCAAAGAACTATATACTTGTTGAACAGAAATGGGTTTAATTTCACAAAGAACAGCTACAGATATGAAAATGTGCTGAAGGAATGAACAAGTTTTGTTACGGGGCCACTTTCTTTCTTAGTTTTAGATTCAGCTTTCAAGACACAAAGAGCATCAGTTCTTTATCACTGATATTATTGGTCTACCATTTCGAAATTTATTAGGAAAATTGAAAATAGAGATTTGACATTGGTGCCAGTGAAAGTATGTACAAATATGATAAATTTAGCTAAATTAATGACCGTAGAAATATCAAATAATGTAATAATACATATAAAACTATATATTATTTAGCCAAATTTACAAAATACGACTGTCAATTGTGCATGTAGAAACACTTATGGTTTTATCTTTGCATATAAGTCTTATAGTATATTTACTTTAAGTTTATCATTTGCTGTTGTTTGCTAATTAACTAAATGTTTTGTTTTTTACTTTTAAATAATTTATTTTACTTAGAATCAAGATAAGCGCAAATTGTAAAAGAACATAAGAAAATAAAAAGAAAACTTCAAAAAGCTAAAACAGATTTATTATTTAGAGATAACACAAGACACAGCAGCGCTTGTTGAAACCATGATCCTAAATAACAACTACAATTGCATCTAAATGAGATTTGGGATAGTTAGTAAATGGTTGACTGTTTGCCAGGAAGACCAGGAATAAGCTTTTGCTTCTTTGACTATGTTCAGCTAATTCGTAGAAAGCTAAACGTTGGCTATCAACTGCAATCACTATGTAATAGCAATTTTACATATTAGTGAATTGAGATCCTAAATGCTAATGCAAGGATTTGGACCGATAAACTGTGAATACATGGCCAATTTTCCTACCCAGACACTAATTTGAAGAAACGTAGGCATGTATATCAAATTGAATTACTTCATTAAACCTAACAAACAGATAATATTATTCCTTTTCGAAAGTGAGAGAGCAACTTTGCGTTTTTATGTTCCATTTTCGCGTTAATCCAAAGCAGCCCAGACCGATTGACAAGCCCTTTTCAACTTGACGCATTACGCATAGTACATCAACATTACATTATGGCTAGTTTCTATATGGTAAAACAATCTTAAAACTAAAGACTACATTGCTTAAAAACAGATGAACCAATAGATGGTTTCGGCTTCTCATGTAAATTAAGAAATTATATAACTTAAGTAAACAATGCTTTCTTCTTTGCCTTACAAATGCTAGTCAAAAATTATAATAATCTTTCGAAGCTTATAAAAAAGAAAACCCGTTAGTTAACCTTTAAATAATAAGTCAAATGTGTCTATTGTGTCCTAGGAATGGTCACTTATTCAACTTAACCTATAAAATGCCTTTAAAATTCGCATATATATCGTTCGGATGACATAAAAAGCTTCATTGCACTGACACATGACCAAGCTTAACATGACCATCTACAGCAAATTGTTCAATATACATTCAATTCAACTGTCAGAGCGACTGTGTTTACGTGTATATCCATCACACAATCCTTGAAAGACAAGGGGACGGGACTATGGCAATGCCTTATTCATTACATAAGTCCGCTTGACATATTTCTAAATGTCAGCTACATAGATATTGACTGCATAAATGTAATTATGACAGCCCCAGGACAGATGATACCAGGCAACAGGTTTTCAACTTTCAACCAATCTTAACAACAAAATTCAAACAAATGACTTAGGCAACAAACTTGAATGGAGAAATGAGAGAAAATAAATATGTATGTATACAAATTGTAATACAAGTATTTGGCTTTCCATGAAAGGTGAATTTTAAATGTCTATTAACTTCTAAGTAGAACGTTGAGGAGCGAAAAATTGGTCCTCGAAGGTGGTAGATATACGAGAATATATCAAAAAAGGAAAACAGGAAATGCTTAGGGGTTTGCTTGAGTTACTAAACGAACTTTCTCTAAAATCTGAGCGAATAATCATTGTCTTTTATAATACAAAATTGGTTTATCCTAATTATATAGTAGGCTTTAGGTCAGGTAATTAAAAAGTATTTATTTTTTCCCCCAGTAGACAATATTTTATTGAGTGCCAAAAAGTGGGAACTTTAAATAGTTGTAGTGAGCCGTACACATGTCCGAATACATATTCTTCAATGGAACACTATTTTATGAAATGTCAAGTTCAATCGCTTATTTGCTAAACCTAGTGAATGTCAAGTGAAGTAAATTCAATCGCTTGTTAAGCACATATGCAATTCCACACTTGGGGGACCCTTTGCCTTCGGCATCTAGCGGATTAATTCGATGCTTACATCGATCCTCTCAGGTTGGCTTATACACATTGCGAGTAGTCACCTATACGTGACCCACATTTTACACAGGATATATAACTCCAATGATGCTTAAAATTTTAAATATCTATGATAGGCTTAAATCTTATTACATACTCGTATATAGACAGTAGAAAATTGAAAATGATAATCTGGTTTAAAATTTTCCGTTTCTTTTCTGGTAAGAAAGATACTTGGATACTTGTGGGAAATTCCTTTATATAGATTTCCCTTATATTACACTCTAATCGGTGTAAGCATTTTCAACAAAAAGCCCTGACCAAATATATACAATTCTTATTCATATAGCATTGCTTCCTCACATTTAGCACCCTTAATATATTTCATGGACCAAAACTATTGGCTGTTTGTAAAATTCTATTGATAATTCTGACTTGTTGTAGTTACCAAAAAAAAAACAAAAATCAGAGGGTACCATATAAAACTGTCCTGAATTATATGTTATTCAGTAGATAACTTCTTTATGTTACCCGGCGTCTTAGATAGAAGCGTCATTGCTGAGCCCTTTATTGTGTTGGTTATATTTCGAAATAGGTTTTATTATTGAGAAATAATCTTGCTTCAATTTCAGTATGATTATAGTTTTCTCCCCAAAATCACAAAAGTGACTAAATTTCGCGATCTCTTCATTCATAGAAGTTTTATCAGAGCAAAAGCTACTTAACCATCGCGTTAGAATACTCAATAGCTTCTTGTGTCGAAGTGGGTTGAATAGAAGCCAAGCGGTGCAGTTGTTGAGAAAAAAACCTGTTATAAAGGATTCGTGGCTAATTTTGAAACAGTCTTGTCAGCTCCTTTCTGTAACTCATTGAGATAATACCCCAGTTACAAAGTTCAAATGCCGTCTTATACATTGTGGGCAGCCGAAAACAATTAACCTTTTCACTCTCCTCGATCTTGAGCCTGCTAATTAACAAATAACATATAGAAAGTTATAAGTCAAATATTAAGTATATTTTGAGTCCAGCTCTTAAATGTATATATGAGTATATATATATACTTTTCTCAATTTTATAATTATTAGTTTTCTAAAATAATAACACAAATGGTGCCCTCAAGTTAATAATGTTGTTAGCCACCTAACCGAAAGTGAAATCATCACAAGTCTTGTATAAATTATATAGTAAATTATATAGCAAAATAAATAATGCCTTTCTATTGGCTCAGCTTCGAGTGAAAACTTCAGTCGTCAATACTGTACTCACACATGCACACACATATTAATTTATTCACTAAACATGTATGTGTCTTTGAAACACGCCCCCAGAGAGTAACAAATAAAGTGAGACACCAAAAAGCTAAATAAATCCACGACACACGCACAATTAGCCGCGCCAACGGTAGCACCAACAATTGGCTACGTATTCGAGTAGCGAACATAAGGCCTTAAACAAATAAATACAGGTACAACTACAGGTACATGCAACTGCAACAGCTAGCATAGAGTAGAGACTGCAGACGCCGACATGATCGAGCCTTCAGCTGATGCTCGCGCGCGCTTTTGCCTTTAAAATGCATTTATGCACATTGCATTTACACGGCAAACAGCTTGAGCTTGAGCTGGGCTTGGGCCTGGGCTTGGAACAGCCATCGTTGCATCGCCGATGCTTGTTGAAGATACTTTCGCAATGATTTTATTGGTGTCGCCGATAAAGATCAGCCGACCGAAGCAGAACAAGATCTAATCCAATCGCAACAATTGTTTAAGCAAATCAAAGAGAGTCTGAACGCAAGCACAGATGATTATCATAAATTAGCTTGAACTTGATTGAAATATATTTTGAACTTTATGAAGGACGATTTAGATAAGTTGTTCAGACAATAAAGAAAGACAGAAGAAGTATTTGTGAGGGAAGAGATCTCACAGGCTTATGACAAACGTGATAAGCTTTAGGTCATATTTTGTGGGCAAATGTTTACCCAATTTGGGGTCTCGCATGGGCCATGCGTTCAAGAGTTTTTCATGATCTTTTTTGCCCCACTGGAAGCAACTTCCAAAGATGCTATAACAGGCCTTCCAAGCTATCTTATTCCCGCTTGTGGAAGAGCCGGCCAATTGCAAATGCGATATTCCAAGGATACGATTTCCCCGGATGCTGCAGCTGAGAGTTCTAGCGTTGCTAGAGTTCAAGTTGCTATTGCCTTGGCTCTCTTTATGCACATTATCTTCTATATATTGCATATTGTTCTCTATATAAATATCTGAGACGGAGAGAGATGAAGAGAGAAGGAGATGCACCTTCTCTCTCATATCCCTGTCAGCCACTATAAATTTGTGCATATTCAATTTTAATAAATTTAACAATTTCCAAACCCCATCATAAAATTATATTTCCATTTCATTTTCTTCTTCTCTAATGTAGTCTCCCAATTGTCTTATATCTAAACTGCTTGTAATCAGAACAAATGTAGACCATATAAATATTAAGGCGCTTTCGTGCTCATGACCCAATGTCAACAGGCAATAGGCATTTCAAGCCTTATCCAGCCAATCCCTTTCCAAGCTTGCTACTTGCACTGACAGCCGACAGCTTCACATAATCCACCCCACTTTTTTTTTTTTTTGCTACAGCAAGCCCAAAAGCAACAACTTTTTGAGGCCAATTCCCTCTTATACTGGTATGAGTCAGTCAGTCAGTCTCCGTCGACGTCTCTCTGTTTGTGACCATCTTATGCGCGTGCGCGACAGACAATATGAGATGGATTGCCGTCGGCAAGACTGTTGAAGACAGTGAGCCAAAGCAGTCGTCTGATCGTCAGTTTCTAGTTTCAGATCCGAAGGAAGCAGCAGCAGCAGCAGCAAAGATTTCTGTGCAAGCCGGGACGTACTTAAAATTCAATTGAATCTTGAATTATTGCATTGAATTTCATTGTTTGTAAATGCTCGCCACCCTGCCTGCCCGCCCGCCTGCTGTTATTGTAAACTGATTTCTTTTTGGAGCCACAGATTTATATATTTTGTTCATGTTATGGAATGCTCCAAGTTCAACAGTCGTAAATCGTCACAGAAATACATTTGTATTGTATTACATAAGTTGAGCTGTGGGTGGCCCAATTTGATGTCTACTCATAATATATTTGGAGCAGTTGTGATGGGATTGAAATACATACAGATATTTTGTTGAGGTCGTAAAATTTCATAATGTACAATTCGAACACGTTGAAAATCTTATAGTAGCATCATCATCCACAACACATTGGAAGTGAAATCGCTAAAAGATCAACAAAACGTTGTAACAAGAGTTCAGAGTTGTCAATAAAAATTAATTGCAATTTTATTGCTACTAAAGTCAGCTCCTGCATACAAAGTACGCAACGCGCTGAGACGAAATTTCCGCACCTCCTAATACTCTATTCGAGTCAAGGGATGCCTGACTTTGCTATGATATTTGTAATTTACTGATAAAGTCCCGAATGAGACAATAAGGGTATTTACAATGTCTACCATACTCCTTCACTTGAATTGTTAACATTTTTAAGACACATTAGCATACTCACCCAAGCATTTGAGAGCTCAAGTAAAGGGTCTACATAAGTTGTCATACGAAAGGCACTCAGATCAGTTATTGGTGCATCCAGGAGATCAAGAGAAAGACTCAAATGACCCAGTTTCAGCTCGTGGCAGAGACAGAAAAACAAAATCAAAATTAATTCAATTTCAGCGACAACACCAACTGAGCAATATCGTCTCCAATTGCCATACACAATAAGTACGAGTATTACCTTATATACAGCATTAACAGTTAATGGAAAAAAAATGTTAAAAAAAAGAGAGGTAGTCCATTGTTAAGATCTGCCATATTGAGTATATGTAGTTACGATCATATGTACTGTTAGTGTAATCACGGGTCAACTAAAGGCCTACTCTGGCCGACTTAGCCTATACTATTGAAAGAATGCAAAGGGCTGTCCCATTAATGTTACGATTTTGCGGAGAATATTGCTGATGCGAAACCAAACAGGAAGATGTTCCATTGCTATTAAAGAAATCAATAAATTCATCAATATAAACTAGATATAATAATTCTCATATACGATATAATAATTCTCATATACGAGAACACAAATCGAGTTCCGCCCAATATTTCGCAAACGGACTTAAAACGGTTCGACCTGCCTGCGCGCCACTTCAGCATTTCTAATGGTTAAAAATTGAAAATTTAAAACTATCGATATTGCAGAGCTGTCATCGATGTCGACACGATAGTGTCCATTCATCGATATGACATCATTAGACCACCTCTAATTAACAGCAATAGCATTAGCAAACAAAAAAAATTGCCGGCAATGAAAGATGTATCCAGTTAGCTCACAAAAGAGATCCTGGACTTTTGCCAGTGAAGCCCAGCTGCAGGAATTCCGCATCGAGCAGAATAAAAAGTATATAAAACAACATGAAGCCGAGGCCTTTGAACGCAATCTCGACCCTGATGATTACTTTCTGACGCCGGCCGAGGAGCGCCTGTTGCTAAAGCAGTATGAAATCTATCTGGCGGACTTTTGCCGACGCTTCGATCCGTCTATGCCAAAATGTGTGGTTGGCACGGCATTTCATTACTTCAAGCGCTTCTATTTGAACAACACGCCCATGGACTATCATCCCAAGGAGATATTGTAAGAGGAAAGTGGCAGCAACTAATAAAAAAATGCTATAGCGTGTTTTTTTTTTTGTTGAATTCGCAGAGCCACATGTGTGTTTGTTGCCTGCAAAGTTGAAGAATTCAATGTTTCAATCAATCAATTTGTCAACAACATCAAGGGAGACCGCAACAAGGCCACCGACATCGTGCTGTCCAATGAGCTGCTGTTGATTGGACAATTAAACTACTACCTCACAATACACAATCCGTTCCGGCCCATCGAGGGATTCCTAATAGATATTAAGGCAAGTCCAGGCAGAAAATGTGTTCAGTAAGATCCCGACTTAATGTTATATTTTGTGTCATTAGACTCGCAGCCATATGCTGAATCCGGAGCGTTTGCGTCCACACATTGATAGCTTCATAGATTCCCATTTTTATACAGACGCCTGCCTTTTGCATACGCCCTCGCAAATTGGCTTGGCCGCTGTCCTGCATGCGGCCAGCAAGGAACAGGAGAATCTCGACAGCTACGTGACGGATTTGCTATTTGTATCGGCACGCGAGAAGCTGCCGTCCCTCATTGATGCTGTGCGCAGTGAGTACAAGTGTAAGGAGGAGAGTGCCAAATGTGGTATAACTGCCCAATTTTTCAGAAATTCGTATTATGGTTAAACAGTATCAGCAGCCGGAACGGGAAAAGGTTAAGGCCATTGAAAAGAAATTGGATAAGTGCCGCAATCAGGCCAACAATCCTGATAGTGAACTGTGAGTCATGTGAAGATGCTGTTGCTGTTTCATAACTTTTATTGATTTCTTATAAATTTTAAATTATTTTATCTTATAGCTATAAGGAACGCCTACGTCGGCTTTATACCGACGAGGATGATTTACCCGCCGATGATGCCTCGTTTCATATAGCCGACGTCAGTTCAGATACATCTGCCATGAATATAAGCCAATAAAATTGAATTTATACTTTCTTAAACACGTTCATATTAATCAAACTGCTTAGCTATCTATATCCACATAAGGATGTTACAACCATGTTAATAAAATCAGCATAGCTTGCTTTTGAGCTTATTTAAATTAAGCATTTTGCCTCTTCGTGAGCACGGTCACACTAGGAGTTTACATACAAAAAATAATAAACAAAACTCAATGGAGGAAATATTTTCATCGCTCGATAACGTATTTTTTGGTCTATCCGGCTCTTATTTGGTCGCCTGGTCCACATTGCTGCTCAGCGTTTTAATAGCCTTTTACTTTGCCGACTTTTTCAAGGACAATGCCGTAAGTAACCAAATCGCTCAACTCCCCATTTCCATAATCGACCTGTACGTTCCCAACTGTAGGAACATAACGAGGATGAAGGCCTTGGCGCTGACGAAGCTCATGCAGAGCACAATGTCAGGGATGAGCACTCCCAACTGCAAGCCGAAATCCATGATGATGAGGCTTCCGAGGAACGATTGAATGAGAGCGATACCGAATATGCTTCAGCGGCGCCAGTAAATGCGACGCAAAATCATGAACATCTGGTGGGCAAATTCAAGGCCAAGCATTTACATTCAAAGCTAGAGCAGGCCTTAACGCCCAACCAGATGAAGGAGGAGAAACGCATTGAGCGCGAACAATTGACGGCTATATTTGAACTGCTGCGCAAGCAGGAGGCAGAGTTGAATCTCAAGGATCGCATCAGTGACAGCGAGCTCAAGGAGCAAGTGCGATTATATCGCTAAGTTGTCAAAATGAACATTTTTCTTCAACTTACCTGAATTGCAACTAAATGTGTGATGGTCGAGCTGCTTCCAATAGTTAAACTGTGTGTTAGTTATGATGTTCTCCACATCCCTTATTCCTGATCTCACAACGAATTAATTCCGGCGATGCTTGCTTGCTTTACCAGAGCTGGTTTGTTCAACTGCTTAGAGCAGAAGAGAGGGCTCAAAACTGAGTGGAGTTGGTGCCTTCATTTTCTATCACAATGCCAGTGAGATCATACTGTAAGATTTCATTTATTTAGTCCAAGCAAGTATATATATTTTTAGCTGAAATCAGGACAAGAACGAACATGTAGAATAGTGCTGTATAATATTTGTATTCCATTGATTGTAACTAACCCATAAAATGTACGACTTTCGATTAGGAAATGTCGACATATATATGTATTGCGATGTTCCCATAGAAATTATTTTGGTATTAGCATTTCGTTATTTTATAAATATCTTTAATTCGAGCTAGTTTTTTTTTTTAGTTTATCATGTGTTACCATATCAGAAGTTAATGGATCACAAAGATGAGAGATTATGCTTTCAAAACTGTTACTTAATTTGAACCCATTTAAGTGGGCTTATGTTGAGGTCTCATTTTATGTTGACTCTTAAAATCTATTAACACCGATTAGAACCAGGAATATGGTACATGGACATAGACAAGTTTTTAGCTTAGGGCTTACTAGAGATATATGTATTTATGTAATAGCATTTTAAGTCCCCTAGCAAATTGAGTTTCTCATTGTTATGAAAAGTATCTATAAGATGCTGTAATTCCCCACCCCATTGCCAAATATGTTAATAAAATATTTTAGAAAGCTTTAAATGGAGTCTAATGTGTACAAAATTTTACTTAGTGAGTCTGCGATTTTGTTTCCCCTTTCCGAGTTTCTTGTCGCACATTATACGACTGCGTATTTCTACCGATAATACGATAGGCGAGTTCTTTGACCCCGGGTTTCTGTGCCATGGGGTAGGGCAAACTTATAATGAATTTATACTGAAAACCGAGTTGACCCACTGGCTACGCCCTTGCGACTACAGATATAATTTCGGAATCACACTGCAAAAGTGAAACAGGCGCCACGTTTGTGAAACCCACCCCAGCCTACACAATCAGAATCAACAAATCTATTTTGTTGAATCTATCCAGATCCTAGCAACCGTTGCTTGCTATGACAACCCATGTACATATTTACTTATGCCATCTGTATTGTGTAACTCATTCTCGCTTCGCCATTGAAACCAGTCGGGTGTTCCGATCCCCGAAATTAAAAATTTTAAAAAGTTTCTCCCCATCCACAAGCATACACATATTTTATAATGGTGAACTTTGTGTATCCGGAGGAGCTATACTTTTTCGTTGAGAGCATTCGCGGCTTTGAGGTGCGCGAAGTGGGCAGCAGCAAATGGCTGGAGGTCCACGAGATGGTCATCAAACTGAGCCAACAGGCGGCTCTCGAGGCCGCTGAGCATCGTGAGGAGCAAGTCAAGGAGTTTCTCATCTCACGCGACAAGCTGCACCTGCTCATACACGAGGCGTACTGCGTGAATTTGTGGAAGACACGTGTGCTGCCACATTTGCTGGAGATCGATCCGAACCCACAGGCCACCTTCCTTATCTATACGGTGCTGTACCACGAGGCGGCTACAGTGGCACTGCTCGATATGTGCCTCTACCATCCGACTGGCTGTGAATCTCTGCAGGATTCGGTAATGGATCTTATAGATTATTGCGCCCAGGCTGTGGCCCAGGTCATTGGACTGGTCAGCATGGGCTATCACGAGAATGAGTCCAAGTTGGATGTCGACGAGGCTGTTCTAACTGAATTGGAGCGCCAGAAGCGCGATCTTCTCTATAAAATTGGCGTACGCTGCATTTCCATACTCAGCTATTTGGCAGACAACGTATCGTTGTTCCCTTTGAGCGCTGCTCGTCGCATGCTAGTCACCCATGACGTGCCATGGCTCATGGTGGACGTGCTCACATTTCGTCCTTGGCAGCGCAAAACCAGCAAGGGTTTACAAAAGTTCATCGACGAGAAATGGACAGCTGTGGAAGCTGGCGACATGACAAAGATTGTCAAACCAGAGGCGCAGGCTTGGTTCTGTGTGCGCCAGTTGCTTCTTGATCCTCTGAACATGGAGAAGTATACACTTAATGAGGCACGATGCAAGCAATTGTCCAAGGTGAGTGTGAGTTATTCTTGTGGCAGAAGATCCTGAAAACGGTTTCCCTTCACAGCTTTTGGGCCTTATGCATGAGACTCTACTGGACCAGCTACCAGTGCTCGTCGAGCTAAAGCAATTCCTCAGCTGTCTAACGCTGAGTGGAAATACTGGCGACAAGTCTCAAAATCTATTACTCGAGGATTTGCCACAAATACAGGAGTCATTGATCAAGGAGGTGGAACGTGATGGAGGCTTCTATCAGATAGCCCAGGTCCAAGACCCGATATTTCTCAGCAGCAACAAGGAAGAGATTTGCGCACTGGCCACCAAACTAAGCAGCGCCTACAGCACCGATTTACTTTGCGAACTCGAGCAGAACATGGCTGACTCAAAAATAGACGAGGGAGCCTCAGGAGGGGCTAAAACCACACCCGATCAAGATGGCGGAGCATGCGGCGATGGCGCCAAGTGCGCTACTTGCCAGTCCATGGCCAAGAAGAAATGTGCCAATTGCAAGCAGGTCCACTATTGCTCGCGGTAAGTTGATCCATCATATCTTCTAAAAGACTGATTTATGAGCCGATCCTTTACAGCGAGTGCCAATTGAAGGACTGGCCGCGTCACAAGACCACCTGCCTGGACACGGTTTAGTTTCCATTACATATTGCATTCATATTATTAATTATTATTAAAGAGCATTCCAAAAATGTAATTTCGTACGCTTTTATTTTTCAATTTATTTTATCAAAAAAGCAAAAGTGTTCACGTGTAGTCTCTCATTCAGCAGACAGAAAGCGGTCAGCGCGTTTAGCTGTTCTGTCTGAGATGGTCCTTGACCACATCCAATGCGGGGGTTTCCTCACCGTAATCCTTGATGACAACCACGGAGCAGCCGCACACCTTGCGGGGCTTGCCCTCCTTGTCGATCTTGCACAGGCCAGACCATTCGCCCAACTTCTTGTGCGAGTCGACGCGGATCAATGGAATCTGGTGCTCGTTGCACAGGGCAGTGACCAGCTTCTTGTAGTTGGGCTCATCGAAGGATTCGGCCAAAATGCACAGCACAGCCTGGCGCCTGTGGAAAGTTAAAAAAATAAATTAAAATCATGCTGGTCCACAAAATATTCAATTGAACTGTCGCTTGTGTGCTCAGTAATTGGAGGTTTTATAATCAATGTAAAATTCATAAACACGGACCAATTAATTTCATCATAGGCAGCGGAACGCCACGCCATGCCATGTGGGTCTCTCTTTTAACTTACTTGTCCAAAGCCTTGCAGGCCTGGTGAATGCCATGTACGAGTCCATCGGCAATCAGGGACTTCTTCAGCACTTCCTGGAGGGCAGTGTTAATGTCCATGGCGCCACCAAGGACGGGTGCTGCGGAGGGCACATCTCTGCAAAGACAAACACATGGAAATTAACGACGCTTCCTTCCATGCGGTTTCACAAAATAGCCGCCACACATATTTCTGACATTTTCATTCAGTAATTGGAAGATTTATAATCAACGTAAATTCATAAACACGGACCAATTAATTTCATCATTTGAATCAACAATTATGCGGCATTTTTCATACATATTTATGATATCAATTCTTTGCAACTTACACATCAACGTCGGCCATTTTAAGGTTATGACTGCTCTGAAATAAAATAAATAAATAGTAAGACAATTTCAAAGACGCACATATTTATATATTAAATCGGTGCACAGTTAAAACTTACGCGTTACAATTGGTAGCAAATTAGAATTAAATTTTAATAAAATAGCACAAAACCACGTTTCACGTGCACCCGCAATGCGCGACGAAAAGAAAAGGAAAAGGCATGGTTAGAGTGACCAGATCTTGATAGCAGAGTTGGAAAAACATCGATAACGTGTGCGTTCGATGTTTTTCGAACTAACGATAGTGTTTGTGGTAATTATTATAAGCTGACACAACGAATGCCAAAAATGTTACAAGTGAATTTCGTTTTCGCGCAATTTTGCTTACTATTGTAATTAAAAAGGCAATTTTTCTAAAATTGTAATACAAATATTGAAAATTTAATAAAAATACTTATCGATAGTAGTCAAACCGTCGAATGTAAGCCATTGAGTTAAAACAGTGACCGTGACCGCCTTATCGATTGTTATCATTATGCTGGTTAACAGACCTGTCACTGGTTATATCGTTATCGCTTGTATTAAATAAATACTAAATTAATTATAGCTCGGAAATGAAGAAAAGAAATACATTAATGGAAACTTTATTAATATCTTAAAGGAAATAAATTAAAAAAATTAATCAAAATAGTATTATTTGAATTTTCTACAAAGCTATAAATGTTATGACATTTAACTCATTCATTCATTCTGAGATAATATATTTTTCAAATCAGCTGGTTTTTACCGCGGTATATCGATACAAATTTGTATATCGGTGACCAACTGTGGCCAGTAAAAAACGAAACCGCAAAAATAAGCTAAAATATAGTTGTGTAAAGCTTAATTTACATATTTACATATTTATATTAAGCCGAATAGTCAATATAAGCTACAACTTAAAAGTGCAAAAACAACGTGTTTATGTTTACATAAGAAGCAATCAACCATAAACACAACAGCAACAATGACGGGCAATGGCAAACTACAGTAAGTTGTGTGTTGGAGAATTGAGGGGCTGTTACGTTCCGTAAAGTTGATTAAAAAAGCACCATGTGCTCTTGTATAGTACAATACATACAAACGTACCTATAAATATACGAGCATACATACATATATCTAATTGCCGAAACTTTACAGGCGCATGTGAAAATCGTGTGCCGTGTCTGAGGCTGTGACTGCCTGTTTTGTGTTTGTGGAAGCGTTATCTATGGAAATGTTGACCCATATGACATCGGCCCATTAATGAATTGGCGGAATTGGTGCGCGCTTAGTGTACATTTGGCTTTTGTATTTAAATATGCATAGCCATATCAGAAATATGCCGCTGATAAGGCCGCATTCTTGCCAACACAGATGCAAATCCATGCGCACGCGGCATAAACAAGCTGCCACTTCTTGATTTTCCTACAGTGGCGGCCAACCTTTTTGTACAGTGTCACACTTTGCCTGACAGCAGTGTAATAGCTTGGGTTATCAGTGGGGTTCATCGACAGCTGATTTTGGGTTAAGCACAAGCAATCTTTGTAGTTGCCTCGCTGAGCTTGTGGTGACGGTGGCGGAATTCAATTAGCGACAAGCCCTCGAGTGAGAAAGATCATCATGAGCGTGAGGTTTGAGCGCCGAGCAGATCTGGTTTATTTACAAACCTTGTTATTGAACTGGCTCTGTCCCGTTTCTCTACCATTGCAGAGAAGGCATTCTGGTTGGCTGCGGAAATCCGCTGTTGGATATTTCGGCCATTGTGCCGCTGGACTTTCTCGAAAAGTATAACATGAAAGAGGATGATGCCATCTTGGCTGAGGATCGACATATGCCCATTTATCGGGAGCTGGTCGATGGATTTAAGGCTGAATTTTTGGCAGGCGGCTCAGTGCAGAATTCGCTGCGCATTGCCCAATGGATCATTGGGCAGCCGAAGGTAGCTGTCTTCTTTGGTTGCGTGGGCGAAGATGACTATGCACAAATATTGAGGGAAAAGGCGACGGCCGCTGGACTGGATGTGCACTATCAGGTGAGCAAGGAGGTGCCCACCGGCACATGTGCAGTTCTTATCACGGGCACGCATCGTTCGCTGTGCGCCAACCTAGCGGCGGCCAACAAATTCACCATTGAGCACCTGGAGATACCTGCTAACAATGCGCTGGTAGAGAACGCCCTGTACTACTATATATCGGTGCGTATGACAGGGTAATTCCTACACTCGATTGTCAATTCGTCAAGCAATCATCAATATTAATTTGCTCATCTTCCAATTTAGGGCTTCTTTCTAACCGTAAGTCCGCCCAGCATAATGCGAGTGGCTGCCACCGCCCATGCCAAGCAGCGACCGTTCCTAATGAACCTCAGCGCACCATTCATATCGCAATTCTACACGCAACCGCTCCTGGCCGTCATGCCCTATGTCGATATCATATTCGGCAACGAAGCGGAGGCCCATGCCTTTGCCACCTCCCAAGGTTGGCCGGACGATGCCGATCTGCGCGAGATTGGCAAGCGGTTGGTGAAGCTGGATAAGTTGAATCCAGCTCGACCCCGCATTGCCATACTCACGCAGGGCTGTGATCCAGTTCTGCTCATCCAGGGCGATACAGTCCAAGAGTTTCCGGTCACGCGATTGGCGGTGCATGAGATTGTAGATACCAATGGCGCTGGGGATGCATTCGTTGGAGGTTTTCTGTCGCAGTTTGTGCAGGGCAAGTCGCTGGACGTATGCATTCGCTGTGGCAACTATGCGGCCGGACACATCATTAAGAATCCCGGCTGCACCTATTCGGGAGCGCCACAGTTTGTGGAATAGCCAGCTGGCGGAATTGAAGTGCGCGCACACACACACACAGCAAACATACACATCGACAGAAAGACACTAAGTAAACGCAGAGGCAAACCACACAGCAGCATTGCAAGTGTTGTAATTAAGGGAATAATGCTATTTAGAGAGTGACTAAGACATTTTGTTAACACTAAAACTTGTTTGTACATACATATATATATATATCCTACACACACACATGCACACATTCACCAGCACCACACACATACTTGACAATGTATTTTCTACAAAAATCACATAGATAGAGCAATATTCGAATTTAAATTGATAAAAATAATAAAAAAAGGCACAACCACACATACATATCAAAGATTATTCTTGAGCTCGAATTGAAAATAAACACGCTGCAAAGGTTATCGGCTATAAAACTAAACAAGAAGGGAAGGCTATCTTCGGCTTGCCGAAGCTTAGATACCATTCACATTGAAAATATATATTGAATCTAGAACAAATCTGGTCGGCGGGAGTGGGGCTACAGGGGATACGAACCGAATTTGGTTAAATTTGGATGAAACACAGAAAAGTTATGCTCTTAAGTGTTCATTCCGAAACAATCAGTTATATGGTAGCTATATGATATAGTGGTTCGATCTGGATGAATCTCGAACTTAACCAGCGTACAGACAAAAAAACCATCTAGTAAAAAAGTTCAGCTCTGTAGCTCTTAAGACTTCTGAGATGTGATGAAGCAGACGGAGGGACAGACAAGGCTATATAGACTCCCTTTGTCGCGCTGATCAAAAATATATATACTTTTTATTATACTTTATATTATATAGCAGTGACCTGTCATCAGATTAGATTACATTGGATTGGAAGGGCCTTATTTATGGCGGATAGTTTTGTGTTTGTGATAGTTTTAGCACTTTAGCCACCAGTAAGAATTTACGGTATAACAAGATCTAGCTCGACAGTTTCATACCCTGTACTTAGCAGACTGTTATATCATATAGCAGACAGATCCAGATAAAAGTTAGCTTATGGACTTAGGGCACCCCAAAATGAATACAAGCCGAGTTTGGTTTTATTTCGATAAAACACAAAGAAGTTTATTTGTTCGTTCTAGAAAAACTCGGTTATATGGGAGCTATACGATCTGGGTTTAAAGTGGATACAATTCTAATTTGGAATGTGTCGGTTTTAATGGATCTTTATGATATAGTGATCCGATTTTGACTTATTATTAACCTACTACAAATGGAAGACTATGAACAAAGATTCACATTGATAGCTCGAATTCAATTTATTTCCACTCTGAGAGAAATACTTGGAATCAACCCTCTGAATATCCACGCTCAAACAACCATGCAATAAGCTGTATAATGCCTAAGGCTACATACAGTTAGAATCTTCATGGACACCCAAGCGGCGATCATACATGCAATCATACACCTTCAGTTCCAGAGACACTACCCACACTAGGCACGACCGGAACAGTGTGTATCTACTGGGTTCCCTCCCAGCAGGTCATCGAATTAAATGAGGTGGCAGATACTGTTGCCAAGGAAATGGGGAAGGCAAGCTCACGTCACAATTGACCGAACAGAGAGAACAGAGCATCTGCCTAAAGTCCAATCGCAGATGGCAGATGATTTTGAATAAAATTGTTGTTCAAAAAAGTACCAAAAAACTTTTTATATGATCTTTCTTTATTTAGCTTTTAACTTTGAGACGAGATATTGACAGTTGACATATATATCTCGGCGACATTAACGTGTTTTTTAAATTTAACCCAGTGCCAGGGTAATGGACATCCTTCATTCTGCCATTTTGTTTTCTGTAATGAAAGAATAGTAATATTCAATTAGCAAATGGCCTGATCTTCTAGCTGCACAGGGCTGCAATCATTAACACTTTCAGCAGTAATTATTTTGCGTTGGATTTGGAACAGTTCTCTTCATGGTTAATCGAAGCGAGCTGGGTAAGTTTGTCATCATAGTGTTAAGTGCAAGGACTTCAAGAATTGTATGTGATTATGTTACACACCTGATTGGGATAGGGGCTGAGCTGGGCTAGCGATCGCAAAGTTCACGGATGATGATGATTCTTCCAAACCTGAAATTCCAAAAAGGGTAAGACGGTCACTTACAATTCTTAATAAGGAAATTTCATATACAAATTTAACAGTCAGTGAGTGGATTATTCATTTATTGCTCAAATGATGGGGAATCCGTAGATAAATCATCATTTCAGTGTTTGACCAAATTAAGTGGGACTAGTTTTTCTGTTTGCCTACCTTTTGTCTCCCTTTCGATGAAATGTCATGTCTTCCAAATCTAGTATATTTTGGACATGTAATCCTCACTGCAAGACAATTTCACAATGAAATAGCATAGCCGCCATTCATGGTCCACCCTGCTGAGTCCCATGATTCTCGACAGCTTTCATTCTTCTATTTTGGTATCTGTAATGAAAGATGAGTAATTTGCAATTAATTAGCGAATGTCTTGATATTGTACACATCTTCACACTGTTGTAATCATCAATACATTCAGCAGTAAATGTTTTGCGTTGGATATGGAACAGTTCTCTTCATGGTTAATCGAAGCGAGCTGGGTAAGTTTGTCATCATAGTGTGAAATACGTGCAAGGAGTTCAAGAATTGTATTGAATTATGCTACACACCTGAATGGGGGAGGGGGCTGAGCAGGGCTAGCGATGCCATGTGATGCCTTCCAAATCACGAAAATTTTTTATATGTCCGCCTCGTTGCAAGATAATTGCACAATTGAATGGCCACTCGTCGTGCCCGCTGCTGCGTCCCAATGCCATGGTACTGGACATCTTTCATTGCCATTTTGTTTTCTGTAATGAAAGAATAGTAATATTTAATTAGCAAATGCCTTGATCTTCTAGCTACACACTGCTGAAATCATTAACACTTTCAGCAGTAATTATTTTGCGTTGGATATGGAACAGTTCTCTTCATGGTTAATCGAAGCGAGCTGGGTAAGTTTGTCATCATAGTGTTTAATTCAAGAATTGCATTGATTGTGCTACACACCTGAATGGGACAGAGGTCTGGCACACTAGCCTAGCGATCGCACAGTTGTGATTACGGGCAACAATGATTCTTCCGAACCTGAAATGTCAAAAAAATGTAAAAAATGTAAGACGTTACTCACAATTCTCACAAGGAAATTTCATATAAAAATGTAAGAGTCAGTGAGTGGATTATTCATTTATTGCTCAAATGATGGGGAATCCGTAAATAAATCATCATTTGAGTGTATGTATATAGTCATGCATGTAAAGTATATAGTTCTGTGTACTAACCTTCGGCTTAATAAATGTGATAGGAGTGGTGGCGTTTCTCCGTCCTTCGCACAAAGTACATCTTCGGCAACAACCTATGAATAGAAGAAAAAGAAAATAACTTCATTTGTGTTGCCAAAGTCTGTCATTTTATCTCGATAAACAGATAATCAGTTCTACTATCTTCGTATTAAACTTCCACATATTTTATGTCAAAATTAATTCAAATCTCATCATACGAATCTTTGTTTGTTTTAATCTCTTGTTGACTTACGTTTGCATCGGCCTCCAAATGACCACGTGTGTGGTTATGCCATGAGCAATTCTGCAATGGTAAATGAAGACAAACACGCATGATTATTTTCGACTCGGAAGGCAACGGCGAGTGTGTCTATATATATGTATCTATATTTATCAGTTGAATTGGTGAGTATTCATCAAGGCATTCAAGAGTAGCAAATAATAAAGAAGTCATCATGTTGTACGTGGAGGACACGTTTACATGTACATACATACATTTGTGTATATACTAATTACAAAGGGCAAATGAAGTTAACTTACCATTTTATCCCGTTTGAAGGGACACGTGCATCAACTGAAAGTAGAAATATAAGTTTGTTAACAAAAAATTAAATTAAAGATATTAAATGTCGGCTGTATATTCTATATTGATTATCAGCTAAATAAATCTTCATCAATAGAATTGGCAGAGACGAAAAATAGGAAACATCATATACATATATGCTAATATAGTCAAAGAGCATGTTCTTAAGTATTTCGTATATCGAGACCTAACCGCAAAAATAATGTAAGCACCAAAAGCAAATTTTGAGTTCTTTTCATTTTGCTTTTAGTGTTGCTGAGTGTATTTAATTGTATTTTAAAACATTTTCTTTTGTGAATAATACCAGCTTGCGTTATTTTTGCGGTTAAGGCTCTATATAACCTCTAATGTAGTACAAAAAAATTCAATATGCCGTGCATACACACATTTGCCTGCCTGCGTAAAAACTATCCATGTAGCTTGTAATAATTTGAATACAAGAGAAATACAAACCTTGTGTTCGGCTTGCGCCATCCGCCAATTACATAGCTATATTTTTTTATGCTAAAATACATTTGTAGATTCTACACTTTTATAACCTCTGAGCACACATGCACCCTGTCACGAGTTTAGAATAGAAAAGAAAAAGGCAGCCATTAGATCTAGGGATGTCCAAAAACATCGATGCATCGGATAACATCGATATTTTTAACATGAAACATCGATGCTGTCCGATGTTTATTGTTCGCGATTTGTCGTTAATGTATCGATGTTTAATCAAACATCGGACACTTTTTTTGATTAACTTGACAATTCCTTTAATAAAATATGTGGCCATGTATTGCGTTCAAAAAAGTAAAAACCCAAAAAAAAGAAAGTTGCCCTCGGCTTGCCGAAACTTACATACCATTCACATTGTAAGTACATGCGTTTCAATGATAGCCTGATCCGGATAAAATTTAATTCAATTTCGATAGAGTTCAGTTTAAGGCAAAATTATCATTATCGGTACTAAATTTCAACAGCAGAAGTGGGTCGGATTAAAAACAAAAAAATGAGTAAAACTTATTCTAATTAGCAATGTTCTATGGCAGCTATATAATAGTTGTGTGCTAAATAAATCTATATTTTATTCAGACCGGACAACTATAGCCCCCATAGAACCGATTTAGTATACTTAGTAGGAAAAAAATTTCACAACTTCAAAAAAGATCGACAAACACAAGCTATAGTACACATTAACCAGATGGATCACTGCTTAGCTTCAGAAGATTATAATAAGTCAGGTAAATACATACTCCACATTAGTCTGGATTCAGTAGAAACGTCTTAATTTATTTTGGCTGTACAAAAAGTCTAATACTTTCTAGATTGTGTTTGGGGGTTTGAACGTAGAGCTAAATGTATTGTTGGCATCCATTTGGGATGACATTGAACCCGGGCTATTCGATGAGGTAGCCCTTGATGAAGGGGAGACCAGTTGGTACTCGTTTCTGATAGCGCAAATAGTCGGATTGAAAGAAATTGAGCAGCGAGTATTCCTCGACGTAGATACGATCGTGAAAGAACAGCCAACTGACCAACGTGTAAATGCAGATGCAAAGCGGATTCATCAGTATAAACTGAGTGCCAATGGACCACCAGAACCAGCCAACATATGATGGATGACGACTATACGCATAAATGCCGTGCGTGATCAGTTTGTGGTCCGACTGTTTCTCATCCTGCACCTGTTAAAATATTATGAAATTATGTCAGTGTAACAGAAAAGTGATGGTAAGGTTTAACCCACCAAATGAGTAAAACTACGTCCGGCCGTCATAATAGCCGTTTTGCGCACCAACTCGCCGGCTGTGCATAGTGCCACGCCCACCAGCCAAATGTAACCGTAACGCTTGAACTCCGGCAGAAAGTAAAGCTCCAGTACAAACTCCAGCCAACTAGCGGCTGCAGCCAAACCATAGTGTACTGAATGATTGAGCATGAAGGAGTCCAGTGCCAAGGTGCGCGGATTGGCCCAGGCAATGACCAAATACTCGGAATAATGAAAGAAGGACATGAAACAGCCATAGACCCCGAATTGCTGCCAAGGTGTGGGCGCAAAGCAAATGACTAGCACACTCACCGCCTCCACGAAGCCCAGGAAAGAGGCACGTATGGCTACCTGGAATACAAAAATGTAAATAAAATTATCAATGTTATCTTAATTATGAATCATTTATACGACAGCACCTGATAGTCACTGTTCCTCAGCACAAAGCGTATTATCATATTGATCAATGCATAGTAAAGTACGGGGCCCCAGAAGACAGCCCCCCACACATTCGGCACAATGCCATAGTAGATCTGTGGCCAGGATGGTATAAGGATTAAGGCACCCGTGGCTAAAAAGCAATACAAACTCAGTCGGCCTTCGTAGCAAAGCGCACAGCCACCGATGGCCGATGTGGATGGGGGGCGTTGATTGTTTGCGCACATTATAACTAAATCACAAGGCTATTTGTGCTCTTTATGACATGGAACACATTAAAAATTTCGATTTTCACAACATTTGCGAAACATAAATAAACCAAACCGGCAAAGACTTTCTCATTAAGCAGGCACGACTTTCGATAGCATCGAGCGATATTTTTAGATGAATTCAATAGTCGCTGTTAAGCAGTTCCAAATATCTGCTATTGTATTATTAAATATTTAAAATACATGCAAATAAATTCCTATAATATGCAGATACTTTGAAAATTATAGAATTTAAATTTATAGAAATTCAAAAAAACTTGCCGCTTTTTAATAACATCTGCCAATATATGAAATGGTCACGATAGGGACATGTCACGTAAGTATCGAAGAGCTCGTTTTTATTGTATTTCGATATATAGACAATCGCGACAAAAGCGATAGTTTTCGTGGGCAGGTTATGTAAAATATATAAAATACATGATAGCATTAGTTAAAATATAAATAATTACCTAGAATTGTTATTACTGCACATAGCTAGGCCTAGTTATGGTGTTTCTGAACATACCCCAGATGGTGCGGGCCCGTGGTCCCGATGAATTCTGGCGTAAACGGCGGATTTTCAAACTGGCTGCTGTAAGTAAAAATATTTTATGATAATTCATAACAATTTTAATCCAATATTATTTTTATATTCGTCTTAGCACTATCGTAGTCGCACCCGCAATGTTTATACCTTCGCCATACGAAGTGTGCATCGCGCTCTGGCATACGCCACCAAAGGGCGCAAGCTAAAGAAACTGGACATGGCGCAGCTGTGGACAACTCGCGTGGAAGCCGGCTGCCAGCAGTACGGAGTTTCTTTAGACACATTCAAAGAGGGCCTTGCCCGTACAGACATATTGCTAAATAAGTGAGTGTATGGATGACTTGCCTAGTTTGACCTTATTTAATCTTTGATATCAACAGAAAAATGTTGTCAGATTTGGCAATTTGGGAGCCACGGTCTTTTGAGGCTTTGGTAAAGATATCGCGGGAACGCGCTGCCGTCGAGGGCCTACCGGACATTAAGCGTCGCTCTGCCTTTAACCAGGTCTATGGCCTGTCCAACTTGAAGCTGGACTAGTTTAAGTTTTATTTAGGGTGCAAATATAAAATAAAATACACATGGTAGTTTTTATATTTTAAACAACTTTTATTTCATGGGATTTTATGCAAATAAAAATATTGCATTAGCATCAGCTTTTCTCTTATTGTGGATGTTTTATGGGGTTACGTACTAATTCAAAACATAGAATTCATAGAATTATGTGTGGTGCGCGCTGCGAGGCCTTTATTCCAGTTTGGCCAGGATATCAGATTCGCGGAACAGGAACAACTCCTTCTTGTCATCGCCGTCCAATTGGACTTTGGTACCTCCGAATTCCGGCAACAAAACACGGTCGCCCTCCTTTACGCCAATGGGAATGTGGCTGCCAGTTGTCTGTAAGCGCATGGAATAATGATTATGATGCCCTTATCGCTTACAATTATGAAATACATACAGCATTGCGTGTGCCGGGTCCAACGGCAAGAACAGTACCTTCCAGAACTTTGCCTACCGACTTCTCGGGCAAGACAATACCGCCTTTCGTTTTGGTTAAAGCTTCGGCGCGCTGAATCAGAATGCGATCCAGCATGGGTATGATTCTCTTAATAGCAGCGGCCTACAAAAATTAAAATCAATTTGTTATAGTTGGGGCCGTAATCGTCTATGCCTGAACGCCCAGCTGTTACACAACCAACCGGCTTGCGGGCGGTGGAAACTTCGCGAAGATCGTTTTAATTCCCTTTTAACTGTGCATATGCATTGCTAGGGAGATCGACATATATTAACAAGACTTCACTCACCATTTCTATGTTATTAAATGCAAAACTGGACAGCAGCGGAGCTGTTTTATGTGACGAGAATCAAGAACTTTATTAATTGCAAGTGCAACTTTCCTACACGTGCGGTCGCTATTGGCTTTAATAATCGATTGTTTTGTTACAGTCGATATTTTCATACGATATAACATTTAGCTAATAAAATATCGACAGCATCGTCGATATTCTGATACAGCCTGAAAACATTTAGAATTTTAAAGTTATTTATTTGTGGGACAACTGATATCACAACATTGAATACATATTTGAAACAAGTTGTATAAACTTATCAAGCAGCGCAACGAACAATAGCTAATGAGCAAAAGTTTAAATTAATGAAAATATAATAAATATGGTGTGAAAAAAGTAGTAGATATTGTGACTGCAACAAAAAAAAAAAATAAGACAATATGACTTATAAATTAAAAAAAAAAAACAGCATTTAAATTATTTAAATTATACAAATTTAAATGCGCTTTAAGTTGCTTTTAAAAGGTACAACTTTGATTGATGATTGATTAAATTTTTAGCAATTTGAGAGAAAGTTCAGAATTTAACGCTATGAAACTGGTAAGGTATGTACTAAAAAAAACCCTGGACAGATTTAACAAAATGCATTGAATAACATTAATCTACGTGTGTACTAGGGGGTCTTGATACCAACTTTTGGTAACCTTAGCTCTTATGGTCTCCGAGATCTAATAGGTGTTAAATATATAGACAGACAAACCTGGCTAGTGTGTCGAATATAGAATAAATGCTGAGTACAAGTATCTTATGGTCGGATAATTATACCTGTTCAAAATCAGAGATAACCGTCAGTGTTTTCAACCTTGGCATTGCAAAGCCCCTACATAGCCGATCTCTTTCGATCTCTGTGCCTATTAAAACAGATAACACCCGAGGGAAGTCTCCCATTTCCCGAATCCGAGCCCCAAATGATTAGCATTCTGTTTCGCAGTTTTAGTTGCTTTGTCGTCGTCGTTACGCGCGGACGCCTTTCCAATTTGTGCCGTGCGAGATCGAGTTCGACGGGCTCTAGCTCTGGAATTGATATTGATACAACGGTTCTGGGCGACTAAATTGAAAAACAAATTAATCAGGAAGCGTTGAGCAGACCCAATTTGCAACATTTTACATACCAGAAACGTGTAGCAGATGAACATGATGTCCAAACGTTTATTAGGTGAGTTGGTATAAAAATACACTGTATAAAAGTGTTGTTTATGATATAGAGAAAGAAACAACAAATGTGTTTGGTAAATATTTTTAGATGTGTTTATATAGGCCAATCGTTTTGAACATCAAGTGATTTTTTCAAATTTTTCTTATATTCATTTTTATTTGACTTCATCAGACCAGTAATTATTATCGGTTCTTATCAACTAATATAAATAATATTTAGAATATTTTGAACTTCTGATAGTCTTAAACTAAATGAAATGTAAAAGGTCTCGGTGAGAGGTCTTGGAAACCATCAATTAATGGTTTCATATTAAGCTGTTTGAATAAATGAAATTAAAATGCTTTAAACACATTACGTTCATAACTTCAGAACGTGATTTTAAAAAGATTCAAATTAATAAGTATATTATGCATAATCTAATCATGTTCCTAGCACGCTTCAGTTCAAGTATGTATGTAAGTATATGAGTACTAAATGATAAGCCCGCTTTCGTAATTTGCCAGACGGTTTCGAGTGTTTGCCGGCTGCGTAATTTGTTTTTCGATAACTAACCACCAGGGGGTATCAAATCCACTTCTTATCTATATAAGGTGAGGCCAATAATCATATAGTGATTGTTTATTTTTAGACAACAATCAGGAGAGCGCGATATACAAACTAGTACAACTTTTGTCAAAATTCATAGAAATTCAGTTTCTTTTTTCCACTAAATATTTCCTTACCAGCAAGTGCATTGAACCTTCCTCAATAAAAAACGTTTACTATTTATATGCTTAGCTATCAGGAAGTTGGTAAAATTGCAATTTGTCTTAAGGTCTGTAACCAGCTCTACCTTATAAATCATGCACTTAGATATAGGAAACTGCGTCTCAGTTGCAAACAATATATTAGGTGTTGCATTTCATTAAAGGAACACACAAGCGCCACACATATGCACTTGTACGGCGAGTCTATGTGTGGTTGATTCCAAGCGACCTCGCACTTGGTTAAATTTGCATTCCAGTCGGAGTGACCGCCGACGCTGACAATTTACATACTATGTCGACTTTTCATTCAGAGGCGAATGAACACATGAAATAAAGTGCATTCTCTCCCATGTGCAATTTTGATTGTATATAGAAAGTCACATGTTCATAAGAGCTTTGGTGATTGCAATCTTGCAATCTTCCATAAAATGTATTAGGCACGGGCCTGACCTACCTTAATAGCAGATGAAAGTATTTGAAATGTTAATAAATATATATTAAACTTATTTTATTTTTATTTTATTCTATTTGGTTGAATTTATTGAACTACAGATACAAAAGGCAACCCTCGTATAGTCAGAATTCTGCTAATGGGATGAAGTATACATTGAAGATTATCTTATCTATGGGAAACTAATTAGGTAGCTTGCTATTATTTATAGATGAATAACAAATATTTTAGATAAAAACAAGTTAGGACGCTATAAGGTACCCCTATTCAGCATTTATTCAAAGTTTGAATTCAACAGCCCCAAGACAAACTAAAATAATATCTGAAGGAAGATATATATAAAATTCATTTGATGAAGAAATATGAAGAAACTTACATCTGAATTTTCACCTCGTCTGACAAATTTGTTGATCTATAATATACCATTATATACCTACCATTTATCATATAATACCATATCCTAAAACTTGAAAGAATTCAAGTAAATATTTCACTAAACATCACAATCTCACGATTTTTCCCTACCCCAATAGTCCAACCGAAATGTCTGCTAGCCCATCTGCGTTGGAGCTCCACTTTGCACTCAAAGGCAGCGGCAGCTCCGGCTGTTATGCCGCTGGCTCAAAACGAGATGCCCGAATGTGCTTACCAGCCAGCTGGTTACAATGGTCCCAGCTATGAGAAGATTTTGGAAACCCGCAAGAATCATCTGACTCCAAATTTATTGGCCCATTTCAAAAAACCTCTGGTCATCCATGAAGGGCATATGCAATGGCTCTACGATCATGAGGGACGCCGCTATCTGGACATGTTTGGTGGCATTGTCACCGTCTCCGTGGGTCATTGCCATCCGTAAGAGGAAGAGTTTATAGCCTGGAACTGCTTTCTAATTTATAGATTTTCTTTTAGGAAAGTCAACCAAGCGCTCAGTGATCAGATATCCAAACTGTGGCACACGACTAACATCTACATGCATCCCAAGATTCACGAATATGCGGAACGTTTGGTGGCCAAGTTCCCGGGAAATCTAAAGGCTGTTTGCTTTGTGAACTCCGGCTCGGAGGCCAATGATCTGGCCATGCTGATGGCTCGTCTTCATACGGGCAATCAAGATATTCTTACCTTTCGAAATGCTTATCATGGGATGTCTCCCTACACTATGGGCCTAACGGCACACTCCACTTGGCGGTACCCTTTGCCTGGAGTGAATAATGGCATTGTACATGTGATGAATCCGGATCCGTACCAGGGCATTTGGGGTGGAGCCGCCTGCCGAGACTCGCCAGTACAGACGGTGCGCAGTTGCGATTGCCAGGGGGGCTGCCAAGCAGGAGATCACTACTACAATGAGCTGGAGCAGACTTTCAAGTACTCCCTGCCCAGGGGAAAGGTGGCCGCCATGTTTGCCGAGTCCATTCAAGGCGTCGGCGGGACTGTCCAGTTTCCCAAAGGCTATCTGAAGCGAGCTGCATCTCTGGTACGGGCCAATGGAGGCCTTTTTGTGGCCGATGAGGTCCAGACCGGCTTTGGACGCACTGGCGAACACTTCTGGGGCTTCGAAGCTCACGATTATACTCCTGATATTGTTACCATGGCCAAGGGAATTGGCAATGGTTTCCCCCTGGCAGCCGTTGTCACAACTCCCGAAATTGCGCAATCCCTAGGTCTGGCTCTGCACTTCAATACCTATGGAGGCAATCCAATGGCCAGTGCCGTTGGCATCGCCGTTCTTGATGTGATCGAAGAAGAGCAACTGCAGCGTAATTCCCTTGAAGTGGGCACCTATTTCCTCAAAAGCCTCGAGGAACTGCAGCAGCGCTACGAAGTGATTGGCGATGTGCGTGGCAAGGGTCTGATGATTGGCGTTGAATTGGTGGCTGATCGCGAAACGCGAACACCACTGGCTGCGCCACATGTGCTGGATATATGGGAGACCTGTAAGGATTTGGGTGTGCTCTTTGGACGTGGCGGTCTTCATGGAAATGTAAGTGAGACTTCTAATGTTATACGGTTTGATAACCGATACAAATTTTTTTTGAATTATTAGACATGAAATAATGATTCGAGGCTTAGGCAACTTTTCGTAATGTCGTTTGAATGCTCTTGCCCTAAGATCAGTTAAATCTGTTGCAAGATCCTTCAACCTGGCTCAGAGAAGGACTCGTGTTTGCTTGAAGTACATATTATATAACTTTATACTTAGGCCTGGTGCCGCTCCGATTCGTTTTGAAAATTAAGAGATTCCATTCCGATCAGACTTCGACTTCGAATGGTATCTCGAAGTTGTGTTCAAATTACAAACAAAAACGATTTCGCGTGATTTGCTTACATATTATAAGTTAACATTCCTCCATATTATTCTCTTAAGATGTTGAAACCAAACAATCCTAAGCCCATCTGAATCGGACAAGCTCATCATTTATAATATCATGTATCTAATCACTCTGTTTATTATTATTTTCAACAGAATCTAAAATTTTTGAAGTCTTCCATGCAAATCCTTAAATCCATATTATATTCTAACCGTCTTAACTGAGCTTAGGCCTAGACTTTTTAATATTTTAAACATTTTGTTGTGTTTTTGGGTGTGTGTGGATTGGTTTGTTCATTTCCTCTCCCTGCATGTAGTTCCAGCACATCAAAACTAACCTGATTTCTCTCTTCTACTCCTCTCTAACTTCATGACTATCCTTATCGATGCATCTCTGTCCATATACTTTTCACAGGTTTTCAGGATCAAGCCGCCCATGTGCATAAACCGAAACGATGTTAAATTTGCCGTGGATGTCTTAAGTCGGGCTATAAAGGACACATTGGCCAAGCAAAAGTAGCACACAAATTTTGATGGAAAGACTATTGTGAAAACCATACTACATATATCCATACTAATAGAATTCAGCATTTAAGTTTTGAAACCAAAGGTCTCACTTGCATTTATCAACAATTTTGAATATTATATATACACAATAAACCAGAAACTTTCGACAATATCACGATCTAATACTAATTCTAAGCACTTATTAATTTTGGCTATTCTTAATTCATGAATTCATTCGCAAGTTCGTTAAGTGTAAGTATGTATGATAGTGTTCCTTCCATTGGCACACATTAGTTTATACATACGTGTGCTTGTTTCTAATAGATATTATTCTTTTTCCTTATCCAGGTCTTGAGCTTTCGCCCGCCCTTGTGCATCAACGATAATGATGTGGAGTACACTTTGAATATACTGGAAACTGTATTTAAGCAACACATGCACAAAAGTCCGCGCAGCTGGAGATATAGTAGACGAGGCTTCTGAAACATATGTTGACCCATAATAGTTGTAGTTTTCCATTTCATTTCATTTCATTTCTCTCACGCATCTCTGCAATCATATTTTCTTGTCACATGCTTGAAGTCGTTGGCGGCCAAGCCGCTGCCTGAGAACACTAAAATCAGTTGTTAAAATATACAGTTTATAGCTGATAAACTCACATCCCCACAAATTTAAACAACATAGATATCTACAATGAATGCATTCCAACTTCCATTTATTATAATATTTATTTCTTTAAAATGTATCTCATGGTTAATTGAACTGGTTGTTTAGAGAGCAACATTTAGACTTTAAGAACGAATTGTGAGCAATTTCCATTAATGACATTTTGAGCTAGGCTTTAACTTATGTGTAAATACTCATATCTTATTATATACATAAATACATATATGTAAATAAATGTTAGGCACAGCATTTTCATTTGAGAGACACAGAGTCAATTATACAATAAACTACCAATAATTTACAATCTAAAACATTTTGTAACAATGGTTTTTCCTTTCTATTCTTTTTGGGGTTTTTGGTATGTTTTGGAAGAACATTTTTATACAATTTCCTATGCATTGCATAAATTAAGTCTTATAAACTTATAGAACGCTTCTTATTCGAATAGATCGCAGTCTTGAGCTTCAATCTGGTTGTGGTTGGGGGAGTTCCGAGTCAGTGAGATCCTCCCCAAGCTGATGCTAGACTTGTATATCGATATGTTTGCCATCGTTGTTGTAATCGGCAGAGAGTAAAGTTTCCGAAAGTTCTTTGCGTGCCTTTTGAATCACCCAAAACATCAGTACAACGCCACAAATAACCTATAAGAGAGTAGAGAGAAGAGAATACAAATTAGTTCAATGTTTTAAAAGGCAAAAGGGAATATCTCCCTGAAATTTCAAATTACTTATACTCTATGTGGTACTTAGATATTTACAAAATGTGTGTTCTAAATAATTGCAAGGAAATCAGAAGGTTGCTTTTAAAAAATATTTGCTTAGTTTTGGAATTTTTGGCATATTAAATTTGCTCAAAAATAGCAATTACTTAATTAGATTATTCCTTTGTTCTGAAGGTCAGTGATGGTCAATCTCACCTTGCTAATTGGCAGTGTTACCATAAATAATGTCTAAGAAATTGTATGTAAATAAACATTTAAGAACAGGAAGAAGGATGTTTCCATTTCTTCATGTTTTTGCAAGGGTGTGTCAGCTTCGGCTATTTGAAGTTATGCCTTCCTTTGTTATTGCACTTGTTATATCAAACCGTAGCATACTTTCAGGCAGGCTCGCTATAATTTGCCTACAATAATGGCCAGCAAAGTACAAGCCAAACGAACTTAGTCAATATATTTGAGCTTTTCTGAAAGGGTTTAGTTTTAAAGTAAGTTCTTTTCAGCTCTTCACACGCAAGTAAACGAAGCTCAAAAGGTCACCCAACCAACTTATAAATATGTACAAAGAGAGTGGCAATGGCGGCAAATGAAAAACTTTAAAGCACGCAACGCTTTGGCTAAAGTTGAAATGAAATCAATAAAAATTTGGTGTACGAAAAAGTAGTCATAGTAATCAAAAAACATATATACTATTTATGAAACTTGTTTGTATGCTTACCTCAAACACAAAGCTAATATAGCCAGTTAATTTGGTATCGTTGTCATTGAGTACTTGGTGCATGGAACGCAGCGTGGAGCCAAGATAAACGTTTATAGTTTGGGCGGGCAACAAGCCCAGAAATGTGGCCAAATGATAATCTCGTGTGTTAATTGAACTGATCTAAGGGAGGTAGGGAAGAGAAACAGAAAGAAGCGTCAATCACACACACACATAAACATATTATAAATGATTATAATTGCTATCTGCTCAACTTACACAATTTTCAACTGAGGATGATAAACCTGTTTAAAGCTTACAATATTTCAAGTGCGTAATATTTTGTTGTACTTTTTGAGTAAGCTTGAGAAATGGAACTGGGCAGGCAAGCGTACAACGTGACTAATATGACAGTTCACTTGTTACTACCATATATAATTATAAAGTGTGACGACTATTTGCTTTAAAATTCTGTATATGAGCACAAGAAATGAACTGATAAGGGTCACAATTGCATAGTAATTGCAAGTTGAAGTTAAATATTCCTCATTATCATACAAAACACGTTAAAAATACTTATTATATATTCATTATGAATGCACAAAACAGGGCAAGCAATCAAGCACAACAAAAGTGCAGTCAGTCAACTTCTAGGAAACATTTTATAAGTCTTAAATCAACAAAACTGAGCAGACAACAAAGGTTTCTACCACCATCTGATCAAATGAGTATGTCTATCTGTATTTGTATATATATATAAATAAAACCATCTGTTTTTGTCTGCTTACACCAAATATCACATTTTGCAATCCAAATGGTATTGGGGTTAGGCGAGTAAATAGTACAACTTTGAATGCCTTTGGTCCAGATATCACACGCAATATGGCTCGTCCAGTCTCATTTTTGATCAATCTGAAAATAGAACAAATATAAATAAGAATTAAACCAATTGGCTATACACAGAGAGAGAGAGAGAGAGAGAGAGAGAGGGAGAGAGAGGGCTGTGAAACAGAGACACACACAAACACAGAGAAAGAAATGTATAAAGAAAAGTTATAGGGGAAATAATTAAATTAAACAGTCGCAAAGTGGGGCAAAGCGACACAGCTCTATTCGCTATAACAGAGACAACTTCTAGGAGGTAAATTACGGGCCCTATCCCTAGACAAAACTCTGGATAAATTAATTAATTTGTAGAAGCAATTACGATTATACAGAAAAAGTTCATATCCAAATGATGGCTGCGATTGCTTTATGAGAAAGTTATTATAGCATTTTCTAGGGTAAAGACTACGGATTTCACTTGAATTTGCAAAAGTCCACATTTGCGGTTTTCTCCCCCTTATTGGTCACGTTCATTTGAATTATTGGATTCTGTTACCACAGCTGTAGTGTTAATGGATATTTCTCCAACAGCAGCGAAAGTCTTCATGTAGACCAGAGATGCATAAGGATACCAGGTGTCCAACCATTGCTTGTTTTTTATATATTAATTAGTTAGTTAGCTTTCATGCATATATCTTCATATAAATATTTAAGCAAGTGTAATTGTAGCACACATTTAATGTCATACACATTTCTTTCCACTCAGCCAATTTATGCGTTTACACGCCCAATCAGAGTTCAATTAAGTTTTGGGGCCAGGTAGTCAACCGGATCTAGATAATAGCCCAGCCCACCTCTCATTGCTAATATGAACGCACTTTGGGCATACGTCGGTCGGGCGGGCTGGTCTTGCCATACATCGTGAGTGTCGTAATGTTTACGACTTGATTAAATTACTCAATGATTGGCTTGGATTTGATGTGTAACTGAGTACATCATTTTGATCGGAGAATAAACAAAGCATACTATATAATCAACTAATGGTTAGTTAACAAAACATTCTAATTTGTAAATTATTTATATATTAGGCACAGGCCAAAACAAGCGACTTCTTCCTTTCTCATTTCCTTTAACAAAATTCAACGAAATTTTTTTTAAAGTGCAAAAACTTGTCGTTTCGCAATTATTGATGGAGAGCAATTGCCTTAACAAGCTGCTCAACTACATTTGCAATAAATGTGTGCAGCTATAAATGTCACTGAGAAGCTGATAAAGAAAAACAATAGAGCCCAAGCCATATGTTTGATGGCCACAAAAAAGTCAAATATGAACTAATTTATTATGATTAGCTGTAAATGAAATTGTGAATATAATAGGCAAATTTAACAATTGAGTGTAAATGAGAGCTTAGATAACGATCAGATGACAATGAGATAGGTGTGAATACAAAACAATAAAGGGAATTTAATTATCGAATGAGCTTAACTGTCATTGGGCGTATTCAGCAGATGCTCTAGATCACTGATCACAAAGATCCGATCTCAATCTGTTAAATGGATTCCATTTTGTGATTAACAGCTGTGAAAATATAGATATTTCATTACATTTTTGACAGTGCTTGAGAAATGTAAACAAACAGCATGGCTGATGGAAATAAATAACGGACAGCGAAGCCAATTCCCCTCATCAGTGACCGTTTCTTTAGCACACATGACAACTGTTCGTATTTGACAATTAACAGCTGCAACTCATTAGCCTCTATTTAGGGAGTTGTGAATTGCAAACGCCTCTTATTTTGAGTAATTAAGATAAAACTGGGATATTTTTGCAACTGTGCGCCTGGTAGTCATTGAGAGTTAATGTACTGTTATGCTTCAAGCCTTCTGTGTTGTGTTTTTTGCCACAGTTTTACTTGTGGTTGCTTTTTGGTTTGTTTGATAAACCTCTTCAGACAAACAGCAGATGCGGAAATATTTTCCGATCACTTACGAGGGATTATGGTCACTTCAATTAGGGATCATGATCAGCAATCATTGCATTCACAACGGTATCATTGATTGCTAAGTAAATTATGCTTCCCCGCACCCTGGAAGTGGGGATTGTGTTGTGAACTGCACCTATATACAAAATCAACCGAAATTTCTGATAATGGCAAAAGTTATAAGGCACAAAGTAATATACATTTAGTGGATTACTTCGCAATTTTTGTTTTCATATCTTTCTGTATGACCTAACCTCCACTTTATCAAGCAGTCAGGTAAACGGAAGCACATCTACCGTTGGCTATTAGATCCTGAAGTCCTATTTCATTATACACATCGACACATCATCACAACGGTCGAACGTTTGCAACCGCCCCAACCTAAACCCCTTCATATAGACACGCGACATGCCTCTTTTATAATACCAGAAGCGGAATCGAATAATGAATCGAATTTTGAACCCAAGTGAAGCTAGCCGTATTACTTAATATAGATTGGGGGTATAGACTCCGCCATATCAGCGTTTCTACTTATCATTTCTGGCATTCGTATATTAAGCGCTTCGACTGCGTATTTCATTTCATTAGGAAATTACCTTGAAATTCTTTATCAATAAATATAGCTATGACAATATGAAAACTTAGCAAAAGCTAAAGTTCACAAAGAGTGTTTAAAGGAAATCAGTACGCGTCATATTGGCGTCCACATAGTCGCAGATTTGGCCCTTTTCTCTGCTCCGTTTTCCGCTGCCCCGTACAGCCTCTATATGGTCCGACTCGCTGGCACAGTCTCTGGTTAGCAAATCCACTTCGAAGTTCTTCTTGATCAAAAGACAATCGGATAGGATACAAAGAACGCCACGAAACTCGGGAAAGGCTTCCTGGCAATCATCAGGTATGGATATGGACATTTGGAGACAGAGCACATTGCCTGGCTTGAACGGATGTCCCAGTAATTTGGAGCCGCTATCTTTGGGATCTATGCCAATATGGTGAACCACAGAGGAGCAGCAGTTAAACTTTCTTGCTGCCTTAAAGATCTCCAACGGTGAGTTGACATTTCTGGGTAAGACCCGCAACTCTCGAAGATAGTTAGCCAGCACAATTAGGTAGGCAGCTTGGAGTTCCATAGGGGTTCGAACCACAGATTTCTTGCCCGCCTGAATCAAATCGCAAAGTTCTCGCCGGACATCCAATAAAATATCGTACAGCACTTTTTGGGGCGGGGTATATCGGCCAGTGGTGGGCCAGGTTCGTGCGAGGCTGCCACAATATCCGGCGTACTGACAACACGCATCCATCAGCCATAATCCTCCATAGCCGCCGGCAATCTTTGGGGCATAAGGCAACATCTGGTGGGCGTGCCGCATTCTGCACTGATAACCAAACAGAGCTGCCAGCTGAGGCCCCTTGTGATCGGCTGAATGATCGGCAATCACTTGGTGCAGCGACTGAGCGGCGATGTAGTTGACCCGTCGAATGGTGTTCAGCTCACGGCGGGTCTTCACAGACCGTGTGTGCTGCATTACAAAGCGGGGACATTGCAAAGGTATCCTAAGCTGCTCTGCTACCTCGGCAACAACTCGACTTAGTTGGCTTTCTGGCTGGATGCTGTGCCAGAGCTCAGCTCCTTTATCCTGCACTTCTTTTAACAGTATTTCTTTCAGCCTGTGCATAGCCAATACTTCATCCACATTGTGACGCCGGCAAGAGAGCTTAGCCAGACTGGGATCTACTGCCTCAACAGGTACAAAAAGTAGAGATCGCATTTGCTTCTTACGATTCCTTATCAACACTAAGACTGCACCCGGATTCAGGCAGTCGCACAGATAAAGGAACTCGGCATTCTGCCTGAAAGGGTACCTAGGAATGGCTTCAGCCCCAGCGACAACCAGAACATGGCTATAGACTTTTCGCTGTTGCTTCTCCGCATTACCAGAAGCCCTTTGTCTCTCAACATTTAAGTCCCTTATGACCATTGAGCGATGCAGATTCGTTTCTTGCGCCACCAAGGCCTCCATGGGATGCGGATCATCTTTCAAATACTCGCCTATTGTTGTAGTGTGCCATTCGTAAAATAGATGCTGACGTATAAAGGGTATCGAGACTGGTTGGACGGCCTTCACGAATTCGGAGGGGGGCTCGGTCGGTAGCGACATATGAAGAGCGGTCAGTTCGGAGGGCACGATTGCTTTGCTTATAGCAGTGCGTTTGATGGGTGAAATTGATCTGGACCATGGCTGAAAACACTTAAAATTTCTATACAGACGGAACATCGTCAATCGAATTAAAACTGAGTCAAGATATTATGAAAAATATTGAAAGTTTTTGCTAAGACGGGTTTAAGTTGAAAACTAAGAAATTGAAGCTTCAAGGTGATTAGATCAATGACATTAGGTTAACCGAATCGGAATCCGAATGCGAACTTTAACTTGTTTTTAAGATCCATCAAATCCACAAAAAAAGAAGAAAAATATATATTCCCAAAGCAGGAGTCTGGACTAAAACAGCGTGCTGTAACACTCCCCCGATAAAACTTTCTCCACTCACCTTTGCACTGGTATCCGATGGCGACAGCTGCGTATAGCTGCATGGGCTATGGCTATGCCCACATTGGCACCCAAGATAACCATAAACCAGCCCCTCCAGCAGCCGAACAAATATCCAGCGGTTATTAAGAGGACAAAATAACCAACCACAACGGGAAAACTAACAAGTGTGAAGAGCGCCAAATAGATAACGAAGATTAGCCAGGAATTCTGAGTCTCTATCCAGAAGAGCAGCTGTTTGGCGTAGTCACGCGTTAAATAGCCAACGATCAGCAGTAAGCCCAATATCGAAAGGGGCACCAGGTAGCTCAAATACCAATTACGGGTGATGAAAGCATGGGTGCGCACCCAACAAGAGTTCCGGCTTTTGCTGCTGTACAATGGTGAACGATTGTTGCGTCGACTGGTATTACTGCTGGTATTGATAAGGAAAGCATCGCATTCGTTACTGTCCTCGTTTACATTCACTGTGGATGGGGTGGTTGGCGCCGATTCCGCGACAGGGACATTGATTTTGGCAGCTTCGACTGCCAGCAGATCAGTATCAACACCGCTCGGTTGCAAGGTATTGGAATCTGCAGTTGGTCCGCCACTGTAGCTGTTGCTCTTGATCAGCTGTGGCGAGCTTGAGGCGGCGGTGGGGGATTGCAAAACTGAATCATCGAGAATGGGTTTCTTCAACTTGTCATATTTCCACGCCTGCGTCGTCGCCTGCATGTTGCTGTTGATGCTGCCAATGCAGTTGTTATTGTTATTGACATATCTGTACGATTTGCTGCTATTGTTGTTGTTGCTGTATTCATTGGCGCTCAGTGCCAGGGTTGTGGAAGTTGAGGCGACGACGGCGCTCATTTTTTCCTAGGCTTACGTTTTGCACATTTACAGTTAGGTTTAGCTGAATATCTTCTTCGTCTGCGTCTTCCCCGCGCTTTCCCTTTCACTTTGGCATATGCCTGCTGTTGTTGTTGTTGCTGCCAGCACTTGAAAATTTCACTTTTTACGCATCCAAAATGCGTGTGGTTGTTTTTATTGTTGCACTTCTGACACAGTTTCTGTTGTTTCCCCTTTTTCTGTCACAAATAGCAAAGCACGCATGGTCTGCGTCCCCACAACAAGTAGACAGTATTTCTTGTTATTGTTTTAATTGAATTAAATTTACGAAAGTTCCGTCATTTTTTTTGTATCCCCGCGCGGAATAACGGTGCTCTGTTTAATAAATACAACATGTTGACTTTTTTAAAAATAATTTGAGCAGCTGGTTTTTATAGTTAACATTGAATGTTAACTGTATGTTAAACGATTGTTCGAATCGTGCCCACAACGGCTTGCTCAATGCTTGGCTCACTCATGCTCGAATACGAACCTGAACTTCGAACTCCAACTCGATACAACCAACTTGATATATGAAAATATATATCTGGGAAACTAAAAGAGATAGAGACTTAAACCAATTTTTTTCGGAATTAACATATTTTTATTTTTCATCCTAAATTTAGTTTGTATTCATTTATTCTGTTGGCCAAATTGATTTGGATTCGTTTGAAATACGGCGCGCGCGAAGCTCGACAACCCAGCTGTTGCGTTAGTGCTGGAAAATATCATTCGACAACATTACTTAACACTTGTTGCAATTTGTAAATAAAAGGAATTGTAATTTGAATACAATTTAATCTGTGTACTTAAGTCATGTTATCTTACAAAATAAGGCGAGTTTTGTGGGTCCTGCCCAACAATTGCATACGTAAAATTGGAAGTCAGCCCAACGCAACCGTTGACAATGAGCTGGCCAAGATTCAACTGCCGGCTTATACAAATGAGCAGCGTGCTAAGATTCTTCAGGCCATTAATGAGAACGACACTGCACAGATGATGAAGTAAGTAATTAAGTACACAAATATGAACATGATAAATTTGTTCAGACAGCTCAATTCTTTGTACTTCCTAGCTACAACATAACCAAGGCGCGGGCTAACAAATTGCACAACTGGAAGGAAAGAAATGGACCTTTCAGGGAACTCAGCGACATACTCTATGTGGAGGGTTTTGGTCTGAAGATAGCCACAAAGTTCTACCAGAGCCTGCTAGAGCCCGTAGTGGAGAAAAAGGAGACTAACAATCACAAGGCAACACGAACAGCCCCCTTCATTACTCCCACATTGGATGATGGACAACGACAGGGCATCAAGTCCAGTGTAGCCGTACGCATTGGTGTGACCAGTGTCAGTTGGTCGCGTCTAGAGTTGGACGTGAATCAGAGCAATCCATCATTGCTGACACATTGGCAGCATCACGAGCTTAACAATAAGAAACTGCATTTGGCAGAGCTGGTCAGACGTTGTCTGTATGCCACACACCAAATACCCCAGGCCGACTGTTATATATTGGAGAATCCACAAATGGCCCAGGCCAGCAGCAATCCGGGCAGTATTGATCAGCAGAATGTTAATATACAAAAGGCTCAGGTGACTGCCATGATAAGCTATGCCTTGATGGCCCGTGCGAAGCCGGACGAGACCAAGACCAATCTTTTCTACTTGCGACGCTTTCTCACCGCCCGATTATTTAATCATTTGGTGGGCACGGAACGTGTCTCATCGGAGGACGCTATTCTGGCCATGATGCGCACCTATTACAACATGGAGGAGAAGCAAAATGAGGAAAAGCCGCCGTCGGATGGCAATTTGGGCCGTCACGCGCAGTTTCCGCCTGAATTGCGGACCATGTTCTCCAATGCTGAGCGTTATCAGCGTGAACTTCTGGGCCAGGCCTTCTTGCTTAATTTGGCCTTTGTGCGTCTTGTGCTGCTGCAAGATCCTTCAAGCATTGCTGCGATCTCACGCAGCTCGAAAAGGCTGCCTACTGATGACGAAATATAGCATATAGGAAAGTGTTAAATAATTACGTTAACTAGTCAGATATTAAAGTTAAACTAGAGAGTTAAGTGTATGAGTGTATGGAGTCAGATATTGTGACAATTATAACACTCTGTAAGGGTATAATAACTGACTATTGTAAGCATTATCCTTATCTTGTTTACAAATCCAAAAGGTTCTCTTATCAATTTTCATAAACTGTTTATATTTCGGGAATAGCAAATAGTAACAAACACTTTTCTTGTATTTCAATATATTGTCATTGGTGATCAATACACTTTTGCGTTCGATCAAACCATTTGTAATAGCAGCTTCTTCATTCCTCTTGTTACACCTCGAAAACATAGTTTTTGAACGCTTTAACTGCTTCGTTGGCGCTTGTAATTCGTTTACATTCTGGACTGTACGGAGGATGTCAATTCGGTGTTTTGAATGCCCAAAAATTCACTGATTGGTTTTAAGAATTTCTCCGAAGACTTCCGGCAAACAAATGGTCGTGTACCAATCAGAATGGACCGTCCTACGTTGAATTGACCCATTCGGCCGAAGAGACAGGCGACCAAACGCTTGCTGAGCTTCTTTCACGAACAACTTTTGTTGGATTTGACTCGTCTCGGAATACCCACATGTGGTCGATTGCTGTTTTGTTTCCGCCTCATACGCATATATCCATGATTCGTCACCTGTTCGAGCAAAATCGAATGCATTAAAGTGGAACTAATGTAAAAAGGATGCCTTTATCTCACGATATAACACATGACGATCTTACATTATCAATTTCAAGCACCGCATCGATGTTCTTCGCACAACCAATTTTGGAAGACCTTCACGGAATTCGTCGGCGACCGAACTGCGACCACGGACATTAATTAGTATTGCCAGTTCCCGAAATATAAATAGTATCCTTTAGTAATTCTGATTTTCACTCCAAGTCAAATAACAAGAACTAAAAGTGATTAGAAACATAACATTTGTTTGGTTGTTGAGAGGTTGTTTGAGAACATATTCAACAAAAGTAAAAACAAAAGATTGATGTAATTACTTCACTTACCAAATATGAATAGATATGTATAAGTATGTGTATTAAGATTAGAATGCGAGGCTAGAGGGGGGGCAA
Source organism: Hirtodrosophila duncani (assembly GCA_037043425.1). Lineage (NCBI taxonomy): Eukaryota > Metazoa > Arthropoda > Insecta > Diptera > Drosophilidae > Hirtodrosophila > Hirtodrosophila duncani. The sequence continues at coordinate 4,705,536 of JBAMBM010000194.1, forward strand.
GGCCACTATCACTTTAATTGCGTCGAGACGATTTGGATCTCGTAGATAGATTAAATTCATCGTCAGAGAGTTCGTAAAGGCGGCGTGAGGTGGCCGGGACATCCCAAGCAGACATTAAGCGCTCGGGCACAGCATTGCGTTTGATGTCCATCGACGGTTGGTATGATGAAGATCTGGACTTAGGCTTGGCCCCACGGCAATTTGGAAACTCATCCAAATTTTCTAAATCCAAATTAAAGGAGGTGTGATCAGAGGGTATAAAACTGCTAGACGCAGAGATGCGGCTGTCGGTTGGAGAGTCGGCCCTGGGGCTATGTTCCTTTTTAGCACCGCTATTCATTGAATAATAGGATGTCGTGTTTGTACTAAGGTTTGGCTCCGGATTATAGTCAGGAGGATTGAAGAGTTGAAGGTCAGAGTCTGTGTTTGCCGGCATATGCTTGCCGCTTATCATCGGAATGGCCAGATCTCCGCACATGTAATCGCAAAATGTGTATGCCCAACGGGTGACCATTGATTGTACACAGTACTTGGCGCAGTCTTGCTGCTCGTGATACTGTTCAGGAGAAAGGGAAATTAGATTCTTCTTTAAATACTGAACTTCATTGCTCATTACTCACTTCACATGCTATGCCTGGCCAGTGTTCATAGGAATCTTTCAGAAAAAATATATCCGTCAGGAAGTTATTGATATCATCAGGGTTTTTGCCTGCTATTTCTGTTACTTCCTTCTTCATAATGAAAAATAGATACTGAATATCATATACTTCGATTTTCAGATCACCATCATTAGCATCGTTTCCGCCAGCCAAATAGCTTAGGCACGATTTTACAATCGGCATCATGTCAGTCATGGTAAATACCACCACCGGCTTCGACTCATCAACCGAATCCTGCCCCTGCTTTTTGCGGCAGTAAATGAAGTATTCCACAATGCTTTTGTACAGTTTATTAAGATTGTTTTCTCCCAAAGCACCTGGTGGCAGGGGCAAACGATGGGTGGTGTTGCTATGCTCCTGGGCAGAGTGAAATTTACCAAATACGTTTTGACCTGGAAGCAACAAAAAACAAGTTTTGTCGGACAACAGCCAAAATAACTGTATCGAACGGAATCATCAACTCACCAGGATTTATAAGAGAGCTGTACACCGAATTCGCGCCAAGTTTTAAAGAAAATTCGGTAGCAGCGAACTCGGCTGGGATGTAGACATCGTCTTCAAAAGCCTTCGTGAAATAGTTGAAGGCAGCGAAAAAGAACGTGGTGCTCTCTAGATCGTAATTTTCCTTCCCTTGGAGCACCATTCGTTCAGTGGTACGTTTCATACGTCGCAGTTTATCAGCGGCCTCCTCTTCCTCGCGCTTAATGACGGACAGCGGTACTCCCAAACAATTTAGGGGCTCCCGCTTTTCTTTTGCTTTAATTGCAATATTTTTAGCTTCCGACAAGTACGGGCCGCGTTGTTGTTGCGACATACCCTGAAATGGTGGACAAATTAAGAATGGTTTCGACATGTTGCATCTACTGCTGTCACCCTTACCCGCCATATTGCGCCGCAGCGGGTTACCGCTTCGGGGGTTGTCATTTTACGTCCCTCGGGGTTTTTCTTGCGCCATTCAGTAACGAAGCACATAAATGCAGAGGCTTTCTTTGGAGCCATTATAGGTGTAGGTCTATAGCAAATCTGAGAATGAAACTAGCATGGCGACAATCAAAAACACAGGTAGAAAACAAGGCATGCGTGCGAGTGAGATAAAAGTACGTCAAGCATTTTGGGCCAATACAAAAACGCAAAATGGTACACACAAGCGCAGGACTTGCTTACATATGCATGTATATGTGTGATGCATATGCAAGCAAGTCCTGCGCTTGTGTGTACCATTTTGCTTACATATGCATGTATATGTGTGTAATGTTTTCAAAAAAATGAAGCACCAACGCGTGTACATGTATATATAAGGGTATGACATGCACATGTATGTATATATGCCAAGTTTCGCTCGTAGTTTTGTTGAGATTTTTAATATAAACATAAAATATATCAAACTGTAGATGTATTAAAATTCTAATGAATTTTCCAACTTTTTGAAGCACATATGGACGTCGTGTATATGCGACACGCACATGTATGTACTAAGCTTAGCACGCCTTTTTAAAAATTCTTATCACTTGTTTTTTTATAAGCCTATTATATGTATATATTTCAAACGCTTACTCTTAGGAATAACAAAAAAAAAAAGCAGCACCAGAAACTGAATAAAACCGAAGCCGGTCGCGGTTGCTAAGAAAGTGCGTCGAAGCAACTCACCAATAAAATACGAAAATGAAAACGAAGACGAGCTATGCACTGTCGGCTCTTTCTTTACGTATACCAACACTTATATATGTATATATGATCGCGGCTTTTAAGCACTTAAACCAAAAATTCAAATTGCAAAATCTAAATGGCGCAAAGGCTTGCATATGAATGCATATGAGACCGCGAGTTTTCAGCTAAAAGAGCTTTTTCTTTACTTAAACCAATGCTTATGTATATGAGCGCGAATTTTTAGCCCTTATGCAAAAACTAAAATTGCAAACGAATTAGAATAAGCACAAAAACAAAAAAAAAATTATTTCCAACATAAACTTACGCAAAAAAAAGGAAGCGGTGATCGATAGTTGAATTAAAATTGAATGAGAAAAATAAAGGCTTGTCGTCAACTTCTTCAATTACACCAATACTTATGTGTGGGTTTTTGAAAGTGCGAGTTTTCACCGCTTAAGCAAATGAATACAGCAAAAATCACACTTATTCAGTTAATATTATTCTCGTCTGACAACAGCTTATGCATATGCACGACTATGACAATAGCTTCTAAACACTAAATTCATTGTATGTCCAGTAGCCCTGGCCGAAGGCTACATCTACACATGCATGAGTGTGTGTATATCAGAGATGGGCAAATTAAAAAAAGTAAGTCCCGCGGGATAGCAAACAAATACACACACTAATGCGTAGCTTCGTGTTGTGTAAATGCAGTTCGGCTCTTGCTTTCATGTGACTTCGGTTAAGCATTATGCAGCAACTTTGAAATTTTGTGATAAATATTTTGACTGCCGTTTTTGTTCTTATAGTATCATTAGTTCGCAGTAATTTGCTCTTGCATATCTATCACTTTTTTATATCTATTGTCTGTCGCACTCCTTTTCTCTGGCCAACGGCGGTTAGATTGGCATATGTAAGAGTGTGTATGTATCTGTTATTTCGGCCGCCATTTTTGTTATTAATTTGATTATTATATATACAATATACATTATTGCTAGGAATTTGCAGGAGTAGCATGTCGTCTGCAAAAGCGGATTCGGATGTGGATGTCGACTGTACGGGAACGTCCGATGACAGTGAAGACAACAAACCCCTTAGATATACACCCGATGTTGTTCATCTACTGCCAGAAGCAGAATATCGCTGCCACAAATTAGGCTGTGACCAGCTGTTTAAGAAACAGTGCCACTTGGACAACCACTTGCTGCGTATTCATAAAATAAATAAAAAGTTGTTCAAGTGGTTCCATTGCCCCATCAATGGATGCGTTCACCATCAGCATGTGGCACCCAGCCACAGCTGCGGTTTTCCAACCATGACGCGACTGCGTCGCCATTATCAGAGCAGTCACATGACAAAGGAGTTCGAGTGTCAGGCTTGCCACGAAAAGTTCCTGGTAGAGTCCTCGCTGGTAAATCACATTTGTCACAGTGGAAGAGAAAACAAGGAAAAGAAAAAGGTCCAGAAGACTTATTCGTGTACGATCTGCTTCAAAGTGTTTGCAAATCAAAATTCCTTACATAATCACGCATGCGCACACAACAAAGAAAACAAGAAAGCGAAAAACAAGAAATACCACAACTGCCCAAAATGCAATAGACGCTTTATTTTCCGCCACAACTGCCAAGAACATAGCTGCTCCCTTTGCGAAAAGGTTTACTATTGCCCGACTGCGTTCAAAAAGCACCTGGCGAGCTTGAATCACAAGTACAAAGTGTCAAAGGCTGCAAAGGCAGCAAATAAGAAGCCTCCCACCGCTGACAAGTTGGATTCGGACCAGGATCAAAACATGGAATTCATCAATGAAATGGAGGAGTTGCTGCGCAACATAGAAGCCAAAATAATAACAGATCCTGAGTTGATCGCAGAGCTTGCAGCTCTGACTCCTGTGATGCTCAAGTTACAAGGATGAGCACCTTAAATGTACAAGACTCACAACTTCAAGCTGTTACGATTATAATACATATACACATTTATATTTTTTTATACATGTATTTGTTAGATTTTTTCATTACCCAACACTGCAGGTGCAGTCGGAGTTGGAGTGCTGCTATCGGTATCAGTATCAGCTACCATTTAGCTGAACATTCACTTGTTCAGTACCATCAAAGATGAGAAAGCTGCAGAAGGGGGGAGACGACTGAGTATCTGAGCAAGAATGCATCGTGAACATGATCAGTTGCTCAGTTCAGTGAGCTCTTTATGAACTGGTATCGTTGTTGATGGATGTATCGGTCTATCGTCTGTCTGCCAACAACATCTGGATCGCGGCATCTACTGAAAGCAAGGATTAGAATTGCATTTTCTATTTTGAAAAAATTTCTCTTGTTAAATCCCAAAAAACCATGTATATTAACGACAATGAGACGATCCGAATCCATGTCGATCGGTCTGTTATTGGTCAGCGTTGGTCAATGAACGAAAGTGCGCCCGCCACCGACAGCGATTTCGACTTGGGTAGCACGGACAAGGATCCAGCGAAAACAAGAAAATTCATCAAAGTCTGGACTGCTGATGCTGATTCAGGCGATGAAAATGAGCCTACCATGCCACTGCCTCAACTATCCGAGCCACAATCGAAGCCCTGGATGAAAGGCTGTGGACGGAATTTTCGGTTTTCTATATTTGCCAAAAATTTGAGTCCAAAACCAAGTCGAGGCTATGGACGGGGTAGCCCTCAAAATACCTGAGAGAAAAATGTGATTTTGCATAATACAAATAAGAAATACAAACTAAAGCTTGCATAGAAATCATGCTTATAATATATATGTCAGGATGTTTTTATTCAAGTAAATGTCGATTTGGCTATACTATTTTTGTTATCTAAATTAAACTAAATTTGTAGCATCCATTTTACAACAATGGAAGAAATCGGGTATGTAATTTCAATGTAAATGATATATAATACTTGAGCAAACTTAAGCTTGTTTTACATTCTTGTTGAAATTTAACAAAATGCAGTATATGTTTACGTCCTTCTCACCAAATTTGATCCTTATCGCGCTACTTCATCAAGTACATATATGTGTTATTAGAAAATAAACTCGCGAGAAAAGCGATTCGGTCTCCGTAACAAAAAAAAGGAACTTCTTAATCGTAAACTAATAGGAAATGTCAATATCACCGTTAACATTGCCGTTCTTTCGCACCCGTTAAAAGGCCAATACTGCTGTCTATGTTCAATGTCAAATACAGTCGAACATTTTAAGAGAAGTGAAGTGCCCACGAATGGGCAAAGAAAAAGAACAGTAAATAGTCTACTAAGATTACAATAGATAAACTAGATATAGATCTAAACTAGGTCCTAATTAATAGAAATTTTTACAATCAACGAGCACCCTTTGTTTGATACCAAACATTTTAAGAGAAGCGAGGTGCCCACTGATTCTAGAAGAGAATATGATTAAAAAGCAGAATTGAGCGTCTACTAAAGTCTTTGAGATTACTTTGTCTATGCAGAAAAGTGAGAAGAGATGGCGAGTACCATGTGAAGTGCTAAGCGTAGACAGACTGAAGTCGACCGCTATGAGGAAAGCATCATAAAAGGTCGCAAAGACACGTGATCAATGTATTACACAATAAGTCTTCGTCATACATATTTCTGCAAGGACTTGTAAGCTTCGGTTATCCGAAGTTAGCCTGCCTCTCTCTTCAATGATACTTATCGAACCCTATACTTCTGCCCTCTGTCTTATTAGTTGTGATTTAACAAATATATCTTTCAGAAATTTTGTATTAACAAAAATCCTTTGCATAATCAAACCTAAATAATATGTGTACATATGTGTTTGTTACACACATTTGCACGATTACAATATTCACGTTTACTCTACTAGAGTACGAGTAGGAATAGCTCTGCTAAATCCGTAGTAAAAATAAAGTAATACTTAACCGTAATCTAGTTATTCTTATGATTTTTTGGATACAGACGATGCCAAGACAAATAAAATTTGGGATGGAAGAACTAAATACCCGATCAATATGCAGCTGGACCGTTGTACTCATTGAATTGAGTATCAAGATATCCAGCATAGCTGCCGTATCGTGGGTAATTCGGGACTTGGATTGGTTAGTGCATCGTTTGTTGGCACAGTTACACTAGGACGTCTATGAAGACGATGCCGTAAATCAGATTCATCTAATTTTTGAGCACGCGACGAGTACAAACGACGCTGCAAATAACTAGGTCTTAATTCATCTAGCGACGGTAATGGATCCCGAACTACATTTGGAAGGGATTGCCCATAGCCCTGATGGCCCATATAAGTCGGATAATACTGTGTGGTGTACATGTTGGTCTCAGCATAATGTGGATGTGGCAACATGCGGTGAGGATGACTAGCATGCGGCAGCATGTGTGGAATGCTATAAGGTGGATGGAGCAATGGCGCTCGGACTAAATTAATCGGTCCACGAGGGGTGGAAATGTTATCGTCATGAACATTTCCAAAGGAGGACCTGACTATGTTTGCCGAAGTTGATCCTTGGGACAGTATTAGAAGGAGATAATGTCCTAGGAGTTAAAACACTGTCTGAAATATCTGAGAGATGGTTGTCCTCTAATTCCTGATCCGTTGAGGTTGACTTCCTGTTGTTGTTAAATGCTGAAAATTCGTTAGGACTTTTAGGAATCCTAAGCGTTCTTATTGTAAGCCATTTGTTTGAGTTTGGAATCGTTGATGTTAGGAGGACCAGTTAGTCGGTTTATGGGCTGATTGTTACTTTGTGTTAAGGCTGTAATGGATTCCTCTTTGGGTGATCTATTTCCTAGTTCTCTGGATGAATAACGATTCGTTCTCTGGGCTGCTTGATGTCTGGGTGAGGGTGATCGCAATCTTTGTTCTCTTCGAGAGCGTGGTTGTTCTATTGGGAAAGATGATTTAAATGATGAACGTCTGGGTGATCGAGTATATCGTTCTCCAGATCGAGATCTTCGCGTGTTCATACCGAAAGGGTATGATTGTTCTGCGGGTGATCGTACTCTGCGTTCTCTGGATGGTGAACGACGTGAGCGTATTCCGAAAGATGTTATTGCTTGACAGCTGGGTGATTGCGGTCTTAGATTTCTGGATCGAGAACGTTGCGAACGCGATCGTGTTCTTCGTTCTCTGGATGGCGAAATTGACTGTCGTCTGTATGATCGCAGACGTCGTTCCTTGGATCGAGAATGTCGCGGGCGTATTTCGAAAGATGTCCGCCCATGTCTATGTCTAGTTGACCATGAGGGACTGCGACTGACTCTGCTTCGATATTCATTTCTATTTCTGTACATGCTACGCGAACGTTGTCGGGATCTCCGACGGGGACTAGTTCTATAACCATGCCACCTTCTAGGTGAACGATTTGTGAATCTGTCACTATCAGAGCTGCGATTTCGTGAACCATGTCTCTTGGGGCTGCAACGCCCGCTGATTTGACGACCATTGTTTGGCAAGTTTCTTGGTGGAGAAATAATATGCCGGTGAAAACTGACACACTCTTTGGATTCACGTGACCTGTCAGATGAATTGCTCCCGCGTCGACTTTTCCCATCACTGGCGTTTGATTTGGGGTTTTCTACAGATTCCTTTCCAACTTGCTCTCCTTCCTGTTGGGTGTCCTGATGTTTGTTGGTCAGATCATCTTTCACCGCTTCTTGAGAGGTTGATGGTGGTGTTAGTTCAACCTCTGATCTAATTTGTTTCCGTCCAGCTTCCTCATCCTCTATTGGCTTGTCTGTTTGCTTCATTGCACGGCACAACTCTACCTCTTGCAAAATACTATCTAGATCCTCCCAAAAATTCCCACTAAAAATGTCATCAATGTCGGCGTCTAGCGTCAATTCAGTCTTAATGTGTTCATCCTTCTGCTCCTCCTCTTCCCTATCCACCATATCTTTTTCATTTTGCGGCTCCAACGAAGGTAGCTTAACCTCGCGATTAATGCGTTCCTCTCCATGCTCCTCAAAAGAATCTAGACTGTCCTCCATAGCTTCCTGTTCCATGCTTATCTTTGGTATTTCTATTTGTTGCTTCTCTTCTGCCTCTGGCTCTTCTAAGGTCGTCACCTGTAGGCAAGATTCCATTGGCATATGACGAGTTGGATGCATTTTTATAGCCAAATCAGGGCAGATGCTGCTGGCAAACATGAATCCCCAGCGGGTGACACAGGATTTGGCACAATATTTGGAAAGATCTCTTTGTTCATGATAGTCGCAGCTGATATGTGGCTCATAATCGTATGGATCACGATCGAACAGCGTATTACTCTCATGTGTGGACGTAGGAGGCGTCAATCCAGCAGCTTCACAGCTGGCCTCCTTTAATATGTACAAGAGATATTCAATAGAATAGATCTTGAGATTGGTGGTGCTAATGTTGCCGCCATTCAAGAACTTCAAGGCGCCTCGGACAATGGGTATGTATTGCTGTAGCGTAAATAGGGGCGGCAACTCATTGACCTGATGCTGATTAGCACGAACAAAGCTTAGCAAATGTGAGAACACCTGATCTAAATCAGCGTCGCCCAAGGCATTTGGTGGGATGGGCAATTGATGTGTGGCGTTGGTATTCAATTGGGTTTTATAAAGGGCCCCATAAACACCGCAGCCTGTAAAAGATAAACATGTCTTTATATTTCTTGATTGTTTACGCATTGCCTTAAGTTACCTGGGTTGACTAGTGTGTGGTATATGCTTTGTACACCCTTTTCCAGTGAAAACCGGCAAGCAGCCAGCTCTGCAGGCGTATATATATCCGAATTCGATACCTCCGTAAAGTAGTTAACCATTATGAAGCAGTAGGATTGCGTCTCCAGTTCGGTCCGCTGGCAGCTATTGCGCACCAGCATCTGGATGCTTCGTTGCATCTGAAGTTGTTCATCTTTAACTGGATCTGCGCTGGGCTGGTGTGGTTGTTCACTGTTGCTCGCTGATGCTTGTTGTTGATACCGCAGGCGATCCTGTTTGCTCATTAGCTAAAATTTTAAAAATTGGTAAGTAAGCATTTTACATCATTTTACATTCCAACATCCTACCGTCCAGATTCGACCTGCCGGTTGCAGGCAGGCCTTCAAATTCTTTGTTGGTGCGTTTTGTTGACGCCAATGCTCGGCAAATATCCTAAAGGCCCTACGCTTCTGCTTTTTGTTGCTAGGATTCATTTTTGTTTACTTAAACGAACGCTCCGGTCAAAATGTATAGGTTTTCGCGAATTAGTGTTGGGAAGCTTATGAGCGAGTGAGCCACAAATAAGCTGCTCATCGAAGTGGCAAGTGAGGAAAACGCTTTTGGACTTTCAGTGCTACGCAGCGTGATAGACAATGCGCGCTCTTTAAATTTAAATGAAATAAACTCGGGACTGTCGTGTTTATTTGATTTATTTATTTATCTGATTTATTTTTGCAATGTTGCTCTTTAACATTATACAGCTCTCTTACAGCTGAAAACATTTGTTCGATTGAGAATATTTTGATGGCGTCGTTCGATAGAGCACATCATAGTTTACTCTGTATGGGTCCTTGGAACAGCTTCCAATAAAGTGAAATGTGCCGCATTCTATCTGTGGATATGGAAAACATTTGAAACCACTGGAGGAGCATAATTGGCTGACCATGATAAATGGTTATGACTTGGCTAAGCTAAAATACTAGGGTACATTTGTCTATCACTTAAACCATTCAGTTTTGAATACTTATAATATACCAAATCCCACCATAAGGCTAACTAAACTTGACCCAGCTTCACTTGGCTCATTTTGGCCAGCTTTCGCTTTAGACCACTTGGCTCAGCTGTACGTTTTAGTTTTTTGAGCACTTCAGTTGAGATGTTCTTCTACTTCTCTTCATTGTTCAAATGTTTCTGATGCTGTCTTTACATTTGTGTGACATTTTAAATGTTAAGCCGCAAAGCAAAGTAACCAAATTAAAAATAAGGCAGTGAGCCCGCGCACCTAAATGAGCTGCATTTACCCAACACTAACGCGAATGTAGTTCGTCCCTGTCTTCTGCACTGGACCAGGGCCGTTAGCTTATTCCACTGTCTTCCTGACCTTTTTGCTGCTGCTAAGCTGTTATAACTGCCTTAAAATAAAGAAAATTATTAAAAATAGTATATTAATGTTTTAGATTTATTTCCACATTGCGTTTGATTACGTCACATTAAGAGAAATTTAAGTCTACCGCTGAACGCGCCTAAGCAAAAAACGAGGTGGCAACTCTGCGGCCGGTAGTCTTAGCAAACACAGTTGTGCGAATGCTTATTTATCATCACTATTTCATGATCAAAATAAAACACCCAAATATACTTGAATATTAATGTTTACGATTAGTATTACTATTACGTACTCGTTTTGATTATATATATATAGTTAATAAAGTGCATGTTTTGACAATAGCAAGAACAGCAGCACTTTACAGTGCTTCAAGCAACAACTGCAACTGCAAATAAGAATGGACAGTGCTAGCAGTCGCAGTCAAATCAGCGAAGCAATCATTATAATAGTTTATTTAATATTAACACATTTTTTAAACATTTCAGTTATAATACTTTAACATTTATTTTAAAAGCACATTTAAAGCTACAGCAGCAGAGCGCGCCTCGTCAAAATGAGAACGTGGTGGCAGCACTGCAGCAGCTAGTCTTCGCCAGCACTGATTGCAGTTGTGTGAGCGCGTATTAATCAACACTAATTCAGATCAGGCAAGAAAACACACGTACACGTCAAAATTTTATATGAATATTATTTTTAAGTGCATTAAATTCGTCTACAGTTGATTAAGCGCCTGTTTTTAATAATTGTATAAGCAGTGCCACATGTAACAGTGGGCCAAGCAACAACAACAGCACCAGCAGCCAAGACAACGTCACAGTCACAGCCACGGCCACGGAAACAATTTTCGATTAGACGCAACAAAAAAGTTATATATACATACATACATACAAAAGTGCAATAGCCCAAAGAGATGTCCAATACAGGTGCAGGACCCACTAAGCAAGAGATCGAATCGGTCTTCAGTAGGCTAAGAGCTCAGCCAGCGAATAAAGTGAGTTTTGCCTTTGGCCTAGTTTCCGTTTCCTGTTGAGGTTGAGTGTTTCCCATGACTAATATTTATATGCCACTGCCCCACCTGCTCAACCACCCAGTCCTGTTTTGACTGCGCAGCCAAGGCACCAACCTGGTCTTCCGTCACCTACGGCATATTCATTTGCATTGACTGCTCGGCCGTCCATAGGAATCTCGGCGTGCACTTGACCTTTGTGCGCAGCACCAACCTAGACACCAACTGGACTTGGTTGCAGTTGCGGCAAATGCAGCTGGGCGGCAATGCCAATGCGGCGCAATTCTTTCGTTCCCACAACTGCAGCAGCACCGATGCCCAGGTCAAGTACAACTCGAGGGCAGCCCAATTGTACAGGGATAAGCTGACAGCGCAGGCCCAGCAGGCGATGAAAGTGCACGGCACCAAGGTGAGTCCCTGATCTGTTCCGCTAACCAGTTGTTTGTTCTTGCTTGGAGTTTTACTTTTCACACTGACTAAAATAAATTTAAAAAAAAAACACATTTGCTGTTCTGGCTTGCGCTTTTTCGATATTCCCAAACCCAACCCCCACAATCGATACTAGCTGCATCTGGAGCAGATTGCCGACAAGATTGAGGGCAATGAAACCGCCAAAGAGGAGGAGGAGGACTTCTTTGCTCAGTGCGACACCGATAATCCCAATTCCACGCTCCACGTGGACTTTAACGCGGAGAACAACAACATCAGCAAGGTAGGAGAGGGAGACACAGACAGAGACACGCCCACGCTGTTTAGAATTGTTGATTTATTAAACCTCTGCATCACATACCCGATCTGATCAAACACAATTTCCATTGCAGCTGGAGCCTAAAGTAGTAGCTCCGGTCATCAATGTGGACGCAAAACTAAGCGCTGCGGGTGCTGCCCCCAGTGTGGATCTGCTCAATTCGGTGGTGCCACCAGCTGCTGTACCTTCATCCATAGGCGTGCGCAAAATTCAGCCCAAAAAGGGAGGCGTAAGTTTTGCTTACGATCTAAACAAAAACTAAAGTTAGTCATGCTTTCGTTTCCCCGTCTCTTGATAGCTGGGTGCCCGCAAAGTGGGCGGCCTGGGTGCCACCAAGGTGAAAACCAATTTTGCTGATATTGAGGCGAGGGCGAATTTGGCAAATGAAATGAAAACGGCTACGGCGGCAGCTGCCACATTAGATAAGCCCCAGACGGCTGAAGAAGAGCTGGAGACAGTGGCCAGTATGAGGTTGGCCTATCAGGAGCTATCGCTGCAGAAGTCACGCGAAGAGGCCAAACTCAAAACTATGGATCCGGCAAAGGCCAAACAAATGGAACGTCTGGGCATGGGTTTCAATTTGCGTGGCTCTGATGTGGCCCACTCAGCCTTGGGGGATATGGACACCATTCAGCAGACGTCTGCCCCCAAGCCAAAGTTGTCCACATTGGAGAATGAGAATTTCTTCAACGATTATTCGTTAAATTTATACAGCAGCAGTAGCGGTGGAAGCGACAAGAGAGAGAGGGACAGGGATGCTGGCAACTCATCCACCTCCAAGATAGACAAATTGGATCTGGATGACTTTTGCTTTGAGAACATTGAGCCCATTGGTGAAAGCCATAGCAATATAACCTCCATGTTTGCGGCTAGCAGCGACTATGACAAACCCAAGCCCAATTCAAAGACTGGCAGTAGTTCAGTCTCCAGCTCCGCCTCCGCGAAGAACAAGAATTCCAATAGCAATGAACCGGTGATGGCTCAGCAAAAGTTTGGTAATGCAAAAGGTTTCGGCTCAGATCAATATTTTGCCAGCGAACAATCCTCGGCAGATGTTAGTGCGAACCTAAATCGTTTCCAAGGATCACGTGCCATATCGTCATCGGATTACTTTGGCGATGGCACATCAGGCATGAATCATCGCGGAGGTAAATAGTGAGATTATCGAATCAGATGTTGAGAGTAACTCATGAGACTTCCTTGTAGGTTATTCTTCATCGGTCAACTTTAATGCCCCCGATTTGGATGTGGATAGTGTCAAAGAGAGTGTGCGCCAAGGTGTCCATAAAGTGGCTGGTCGGCTAAGCAATTTGGCCAATGATGTCATGTCCTCGCTGCAGGATAAATATGGCTACTGATATCCAGAGAGCAATGCCAGCCCAGAAGGCGTCAGTAGTAGTAGCAGCACCAGCAGCAGCAGCACCAGCAGCAGCAACTCCACCAGCAAGGAGGAATAAGATATGATTAATTTTACAAATAATGTTTTAAACAATGGTCGCACCCCTCCACCGCATCGCAACAGAAACAACTTAGCAATTATGCAAAAAATTATTAACAATTCCAAAAGAAACAACAACATCTATAACATACAGTCTTGTGTAAAAATGCAGTCTAGGCAAGCTGTAAAATTCGCGTAGTGTCTTCTGTTTTTTTTAACATTATATATATATATATATATATATATATATATATTTATATGTATGTATTTAAATATAAACGTGTATGTAAATCCTTTAACGAATTGTATTCATTACCACACATATATATATTTGTAGAGAGAGAGAGCATATAGCGGATCACCATTAGATCATAAGTCCAAATTGCTAAGGCATAGCTGAACAATTTTTGATTCCTTTTGTTTTTGTTGTTGTAATGGCATTTACATTGAATTTGCATTTTCAAATGAACTTCTTTATTTTTATACATACATATATCATTGGGTTTTGTTTATACATACAAGAAATTACAACATTCAATAAATAAGTGATGTTTAGCAAGTGATAAATATGTAATATGGAAATGTTGATGAAAATTGATTATGGAACATTTTGGATTTGTAAGCTAGATAAGGAGAATGCTTATAATGGTCAGATTTGGTACCATAGCAGAGTGCATTATAACGCCTAGAGGGAAGCATCTCCGAACCCGTAATGTATATGTTCCTGATCAGGATGACAAGTCGAGTCGTGTGACCGTCTGCTTGTCAGTAGGTTTTGTTTGCAAATTAGTCTCAGTTTGAGAGTTGCAATTTTTACTTTAGTCTTTGTTCTGTTGTTAGCTGCTCACATGTCGAAATCGTCTAGGTCGGACCACTATATCATATAGCTCTTATATAACCGACCGATTCGCAAAATCGGACGTCAATTGACCAAAGTTGATAATATATATAATATTGCTCCCATATAACCAGCCGAATCACATGTTTTTTATCCGAGTTTAAGCAAATCTTGTTCGTGTCAGCCTTAGAAGCCTCCATGCCTGCTGACCGAGCTTCAACTGGAACGGGCAACTCAGCTTTTAGGTTTATTATAGTACTTTAGGTTTATTATAGTATTAAACTTCGGTTACCCGAATATATATATACATATATAGCAACCATATATTTCGAAAATTTCACGTATTTCGTAATGTAACTAAATTCGATACAAAAGCGAGTGTTGCAAAAGAGATGTGTCAGTTCAAATACATAGTTCAAACCCAACCAATATATCTCAGTTGTGGACACATCATATTCAAAGGGAAATTTTAGTATGAAGAGTAGTTTGACCTTGACAACAATTCAAACATGTGAGCTTTGGCTGGTGTGATAGCTATTTCGAGTTTGCCAATACTATTTCCTTACACTTTGCTAGCTTGGTTACACTTACAACGCGGATCTTGTGCTATTTAATTGACTTTGATGCCGACAGAAATATTGAAATATATAAGTAGGCCTTGCCCCGATTATTTTTTAGGGAATTCTTCCAGAGATGCGTAACTCATATGCTTATTTGTACATTGAATTTCCTTGGATTTCCTTATGAACTTTGACTTTTTTGACCTCCTTGCAGTTGGAGTTTGGCAAAATGTAGTCTTAGTGCCCTAAACAAACAAAATACAACACTTACAGATAGATGTAGATCTCTATGTGCATAAAAAACATCTACAAGTGCCAATGTTGTTGAAAATCACAAAGCAAGGAAGGTAAAAACTAAATCCCGACCTTACAGTAAGAATTTGTAATTCCCAATTCTGGCAAAACAGCTGTCATATGTGCCAAAGGTCACTGATGAAGGGGAGTTTGAAACAAAGTGCCCTGTCTGACCAGCCACACCTAACGTCTAAATAATTTCTGTAATATTTGAATTGCTGTTACATAGTGAAAAAGGGCTCGAACAAAAACAACTATCTCAAAAACAACGTCATCATTGTCTTGGGTCCGGGTCCCGGTACCTGCTCATCAGGCCTGTCGTCTACGTCTATGTTTCTAAGCTCCGCTAATGAAAAATAATTAGGGACAAAACAATGAAACGCTCAAGTGAAACACAATCTTTGTCAACAGGCAGGCAAAACCTCCGATGCGTTCTCTGTGTTTCTTCGCAGCGCAATGAATGGCAATGCTGCCCTCTCATAGCCTTAAAAACGTCTTAAAAAAGAGTCATACAACCACTTAAAAAACAGAAATAATTTTATTTAAGTGCGTTTGCAAATGGTTTTGTTATTCTTGTCCTGACAATTTGACTAATCATTACCAAAAGAACATTTTAAATTACGGAATGAACGTAGAATCGATACAGATCGATATAGATACCTCCTGGTGGGGCATCAATAGCAAGAATTTGTTGTTTTTAGGATGCATGGATGAGCTTCAGTCATGGCCTTGGCTTAATGGCGGAACTTGCTGGGATTGGGACGAACACGGGCGCGGGCTGCATCTGGGGAACCGTAGGCAATGGCATGGCTGGTAGCCGAGCCGCCCTCGCCTGTGCTGAAGGAGTTGGCAATGGCGATGGCTCCTCCGTTGGTGCCACCAAAATCAATAGGGAAGAAGGTTCCAGCGGGCAGGGGAGCAGCTGGCTTCTTAGAGGGCTTACCAGCAGCTGGAGCTGCTGCCTTGACAGGTTTCTTGGCCACTGGACGGCGAGCATTGGGCACACGGGCTGGATGCTTGGACACAGGCTTAACTGGTACGGCCAGTTCTTCCTCGTCTTCCTCAACATCATCGGCCACGACATTTTCCGCTCCCTCATCCTCAACGACGGTTACCTCGGGCTCTTCATCCTCCTCGGGCGACTGATCCAGCTCGACGATGACCTTCTTCTTGGCAGGCAGATAACGATTGGCAGGGGCAACGGCAGCCACTGGAGCAATTGGAGCTGGAGAAGGCAGATCAGCTTCTATGGCCACAACAGGCACTTCCTCAGCGGCAGGGGCTGGTTCTCCAGCAGCGGCTGCGAAATTGAAATCGCGTGGCACCTTGGCGGCATCATCGCTCTCCACCTGAGCGTACTCAGGCTCAGCTTCGGGGGCACTGCCGGTATCCGTATCAATGGCTACGTTAACAACGGGGGCTTGCTCCGGATAGGCCTCGGCCACAGAGGAAGCACCATGGGCTCCAGCAGCGCTCAAGGCGTCATCCGACTGAACAGCTCCCTCGGCACTGATGTCATCCACGCTGACAGCCACATCGGACTCTGCGTGATCGCAATCTTTGGTTAGAAATACAATCGGGAGTTTGGGTTAGGTGGGGACTGTTAGTGGCTGGTGGGGACTTTGCGATCTTACCCTTCAGATATGTGCCAGTGGCGACGGTCTCACCAGCCACAAGTGCGCTGGCTGCCTGGGTGGAACGGGCATGAGTGCGTCCTGGCTGCACATACTGCATGTACATAATCCTCTGCTGGGGACCAGCGCCATACCATTCAGCAGCCGCCGGTTGGCGATAGTAAGCTATGGCTGGAACAAAATATTGTCGATCTTCAGTTGTGGTGGGATGTGGTGGGACATGGATATGGGTATGGTTTGGATATGGAACGAGTGATCGAGTGGGTGACATTTAATTGAGCTAAAGTAACTTAAAAACGAATGTTTAAAATTGAAATTGAGATTGATAATTTAACTGAGGATCACCATAATATTTCATTGAGGATCATTATAATTGTGAAGAAAATTCAATGGGAATACCGATCTTCACTGACAATCATTATATTCCACTGAAGGTCTTTGATATATTTAAGTCTGATCTAGGATTGGATATTTAAATATCCTCGAGATTAATACATTATGATTATATGGCACAGTTTGATGTTTTGCACTTGATCAAAACTCACTTTTCCTGGCGGGCAGGGCATCACCGCTGGCCACAAACCCAACGATCACCAGCAAAGCCAACGCAGCACCGAACTTCATATTGCAACTTGGTTAATCCTTTTGTATATTCAAAGTCTTTATATGCTTTATATATAGTTTCGTTTTAGAGATGACGCGCACTGATCACCGCAGGAGCTAAACTTAACACTTAAGTTTCCACCAAAGAAGTGATGTCTGGACAACGCAACGCGTTAGATTTATATACGAAAGCCCAATGTGCAAAAAAGAGCATAATGAGCATAAACAGCGGACAGCAAAAACTCGGATATACCCAGAGTTTCGGAGCTTGCTCCCTGCTTAGTATTCTGTGCGGCTGCTACGCCCTGGAACTGCCCCGCCCGACAACAGCGACGACGCGTCGATTGCTGGATGATAGCGTCAGTTGAATTTGTATTATCGAATTGTGTATACAAAGCAGATGAGCAGAGATTCGATTATGTTCAAAACTGTACGTTCCACGTTTCAGCTGTCAATATGTATGTGAGAGCCACCAATATGGCAATTTTTGGGTGTTGCTTTATGGTCAATTCGAGCAAATGCACGATGGGATGGGATCATGATAGGCCGTTATAAGAGATCATAATGGAGGATCATAATTGTTCATTGTTTCCATGGCAAGTTGAAGTTCTATGAATCTTATCTTATCATAGTGATGGTGTTGCCTCCCATTACGTTCAGCTGTGGCCACATGTTAGCCATAAAAATAAAATTGCAAATTTGAATTTTAAGGTCATTTTGAAGTCTCGCGGAATAATGGCTGGATTAAGTAGGAAACCTACAAACGAGGTTTATGGGTGCGTGTGCGGCTGGCTTATCGTTCGTCCACTTGAAAGTGATCGCCGCCTAGAGAATTACAATATATATAAACTATGTATAAAACATAGGAAGACATGCAATGCATAAGCAATAATAGTCAAAGAGTGCGAGGTAGAGCTCTTCACAGCGGAAGAACAATATCCATGCAGAGAACCTGCTGCTGATTCATCCAGAATTTCTTCGTCTGAATGAAATGCTCAAGAAACAACAGCTCAATATCGACGTCAACGCCTGTGACTCTGTCTTGTTGACTTGCTGTATCGCCAGGGGGCGCCAGCTGTTGCCTTTTAAATGTCAATTATTGCAGTCTCCTTCAACGACGTGCATTCCATTATTAATTGAAACTGAGGCTGTACTTTATGTCTAGAGTCCTCTTACACACACGCGATACTTTTAAGGCAGTTTTTGTGGCTTACAATTTGCAGACGCCTATTAATCATACGCAATGCTGAGCGATACTCTACAGCAGTGAAAGCATATTGATTTGCTAGGTTCTCCCTTCTCTACCTGAATGATTACCTACGCCTACCTACGAATCCATTTCACGGCACAAAACTCTTGACGAGGCGGTTAACAAACTGGATGAAAGACAGATGCTGGTCAAAAGCTGGTGTATAACTATCACCGCGGAGATATCTGCTGCAATGATATATACACTCTGCAAGAAACCATGCAGAACCCAACCATATTAGGCATCACCATCACTCTCAATCGCACTGCTACCTTGGAGTCCACCTTGATAAGAAGTTCACTTAGAATTTCACAGAGATTAGCTTCAAGATAAAGGACAAAATAGAGAAGCTTGGCTGGCTTCTAAACGAGCGGAGCAAAGTGGCTCTAGAAAACAAGGTGGTGATATACAAGCAGGTAGTTGCACCTCTTATTAGATATGGCGATTCTGTTCCAAAACCCAGCTTAGAAGAATACAGGTTCTTCTTCGTCAAGCAACAGTTCTCTTTATAAGGACCTGGGTGTCAAACAAGTGGGAGATTAACTAAACTTAACAGCTACGAAACATTTTGCCAAGCTTGGGGAGCACCCTAATCCTTTTGCTAAGGCTCTTCTAGACCCCTGGAGGAGAAGAAGGCTGAAGAATCGACACCCGAGGGACAATACTGATATGGAATTTAATTGACTTTCATCAATCTTTTCTTGAATATTCATTTTCACCCATAAAGGGAATCAAACGCACATATTCACAGTTTTCTACACAAACAGCTACGATCCCAAAAAAACATGAATGATTTAAAATATCGCTTGATCATTGCTGATTAATATCAAACCTGTAAAAAATAAATATAAATCTAGTATAATATATACATCAGTCTAATATCTTTTAAGTTGTTTCTCCAACTTCGTAGAAAGCATCTAAAATTTTTGTATATCAAACTCATTGTCCTGACTGGCTTAGCATCAACGCACAGATCAAACGAAAATACGTAGGATGCTGAAATTTGTATACAAGGTATTGCTCAAGGGCTAGGCGAGCACTAAGAAGCCATAGTCCAACTGCAAGTTGGTCAAAATGGAGGTCAAAAGTTGTATGGAGGCAACTGTTTCCTTTTGTTGGCGTAAAAGCAGTAGTCGAAATACATAATGCTTCACGGCCGTACCGCAGAGGGACCGCACATCCCCGCTTCATCCAAATATACTTAAAGACATAGCTTATAGTTTTCAATCGTCTAATGTACATAGTCAAACTAGGGATAATAAATGAATTTAAAAAAAACATAATTAAAGAAAATCGCCATTTTTTGGAGTTAAATTTTGGGAAATT
Organism: Hirtodrosophila duncani; assembly: GCA_037043425.1. Classification (NCBI taxonomy): domain Eukaryota; kingdom Metazoa; phylum Arthropoda; class Insecta; order Diptera; family Drosophilidae; genus Hirtodrosophila; species Hirtodrosophila duncani. Next base: position 4,725,568 of record JBAMBM010000194.1, read on the forward strand.
TCTTTTAATATTTGTTAGAAAATTTTATCCATGCAAATATAAAACATGCAAAACTACATTCCAAATTATAAATTGAAGTTTCAAAACAAAATATCTGGAGATATATGTGCATCAGCTGTAGAGTATCCAATAGTCGCTTCAGTTGGGCTTTTTGCTTTGGCCAAAATTGAAATGCCTTTTTGATTAATTCTTTTTTTCTGCGCATTGTATATTGCGTTGATTTTGAATTATGGCGAACGACTTTTGATATGTGCCTATCACATCAAAGTGGCGACATCTGCAGCAACGGAAAATCGAAATTGATTTTCTGCATATTAAGTTGCATTTAAATGCAATGCGGTTTTTATTTACACGACAGAAATGCAAATTGATGTGAATATTGCTGCATGAATGGTGAACAGATTCGGAATTGTGAATATCAAAAATTATAAAAAAATGGGTTATATTTTCACTTATATTATATATATAGTGCGAGTGCTTATTTGAATTCTCTGATGTCATATAACATATGTATGTATAACAGATTTCCCAACTCCTCACGCAGTGTAACTATGTATAATGTAATTATTCATAAAGCGGCTGAAATTCAAATCATGTAGAATATATAATTTCAAATTTGAGTGTTTCTGTTGTGTTGAATAGCCAATGAAAGAATGGTAAAACTGGTGTGCAGATTGGCACGTGTATCTAAAATCTATGACGTCACTTCCTTCAACAAAATTTTGAGACTCCAAGAAGTTTATTATATAAGAAAAGTATATCTTTAAGCCAGCCCACCCACATTTAATAACTATGCCAGATGATTTATCCAAAACACATTCGAAATGATCAACTTTTTATGCAAATGTCTTGCAATGAACAAAAATGAACCAAAATTTGAGTACGAGTATAAAAGGAATTCGTGTGCTTCGCATGATAATGGGCCAGTTAAGTGGGCTCTACGCAATATGTAGTTTGGTCTGGCAACAAAATAAGAAAACAAAAAACAAAAAACAGCATCAATAGAATTTAATATCCTGTTCAACACCTGTTTATTTTTTGTTGCCGCCTTTGGTTAAATTATGCAAATGCAAATATCTTTGGTGGCAAACTTTTCAAAAGTCGTTTTCTTTTTACGTTTCATTTAATTCCTGAATTTGGAACACCCAAGACCATTAAAATAAATGTCCATGGCACTAGATAGACCCAAATACATAGAACAATGTTTTGCAGAAAAACAACAACAAAAAACAACAAAAAACAACAATAACAAAAAAAAAACAAACTTAATGTACGACATTATTGCTGATATGCCAATGGAATTTCAATGGAAATTGCGCGGTGCTTAAAAAGCAATTTGCTTAGACATTGCCAGATTAGAAATTCGAGCACCCGCCTCGAAAGCGAGACAATTTGGGGTTTTTTATTTATTTTATAACTACATATGCTTATAAGAATTCATTAGCATTTCAGTAATATTTATTGTTTAGCTAAAATAAAATGTGAGCTGCATTTCTGCAATTCTACTCTGATACCTTAAAATTTACCGAAGGTTTTCTAGCTTTCATACATTTTCAAGAGCAACTTTAACTTCACCATTGATCAGCTAATGTATAAAGAAGCATAAAACAAGCATAACAGCATGAAGGGTTAATTAAAAGAAGAATTCTTAAAAATGAAAGCAGTTTCGTTTCGTTTGAACACAGACTGAATGCAGTCCTGGTGATTCCTTTAATGAGGGCATCAAAATTGGTCGGGCAAAGGTAATTTAGTTGTATAAGGATCATAGAATATAATTAAGAAGGTACGATGTTTTGAAGCTGCGTACTTTACCATTCAGTACCATTCATTTACCATTCAATAAGATTCAGTTACCATTCAATACCATTGATTTACCATTCAATTACCATTCATTTACCATTCAATACCATTCATTTACCATTCAATTACCATTCATTTACCATTCAATTGCCATTCATTTACCATTCAATTACCATTCATTTACCATTCAATTGCCATTCATTTACCATTCAATTACCATTCATTTACCATTCAATTGCCATTCACTTACCATTCAATTAGCATTCATTTACCATTCAATTACCATTCATTTACCATTCAATACCATTCATTTACTATTCAATTACCATTCATTTACCATTCAATAAGATTCATTTACCATTCAATACCATTCAATAAGATTCATTTACCATTCAATTACCATTCATTTACCATTCACTTACCATTCGTTCACCATTCAATTACCATTCATTTACCATTCAATACCATTCATTTACCATTCAATTACCATTCACTTACCATTCATTTACCATTCAATAAGATTCATTTACCATTCAATTACCATCATTTACCATTCACTTACCATTCGTTCACCATTCAATTACCATTCATTTACCATTCAATATATATTCAATACCATTCGTTTACCATTCATTTACTACCATTCAATACTATTCAATACCATTCAATTACCATTCATTTACCATTCAATACCATTCATTTACCATTCAATACCATTCACTTACCATTCATTTACCATTCAATTGCTATTCATTTACCATTCAGTACTATTCATTTAGCATTCAATTACCATTCATTTACCATTCAATTGCCATTCACTTACCATTCAATTAGCATTCATTTACCATTCAATTACCATTCATTTACCATTCAATACCATTCATTTACTATTCAATTACCATTCATTTACCATTCAATAAGATTCATTTACCATTCAATACCATTCAATAAGATTCATTTACCATTCAATTACCATTCATTTACCATTCACTTACCATTCGTTCACCATTCAATTACCATTCATTTACCATTCAATACCATTCATTTACCATTCAATTACCATTCACTTACCATTCATTTACCATTCAATAAGATTCATTTACCATTCAATTACCATCATTTACCATTCACTTACCATTCGTTCACCATTCAATTACCATTCATTTACCATTCAATATATATTCAATACCATTCGTTTACCATTCATTTACTACCATTCAATACTATTCAATACCATTCAATTACCATTCATTTACCATTCAATACCATTCATTTACCATTCAATACCATTCACTTACCATTCATTTACCATTCAATTGCTATTCATTTACCATTCAGTACTATTCATTTACCATTCAATTACCATTCATTTACCATTCAATTAGCATTCATTTACCATTCAATACCATCATTCATTTAGCATTCAATTACCATTCATTTACCATTCATTTACCATTCAATTACCATTCAATCACCATTCAATTTGCATTGAATTCCTGTTCAATCACATTCAATGCCATTCAATTGCGGTTCAATTGTCTTGGAAAATGGACGTCAAAGAATATCCACATTTCCTCAAGTGGGTTACGAAACATGGTCCTTTGGCTATGGCGTCCAACCAAAACAATGGTTTGGTACATCAAAAGCTCTTCTGAGAGAGTTTTGCTGTCAATAAGCAGTATTAACTTGAAGTTATGTTCGCCCTATTTTTAAATGAGAGATGATATTCCTAGTTATGAAAAATTATTCATTCTTCTTGGTTAGGTCTCCAAGGAGAGCATAATGAAATCCATCTCAACTGCGTCTCATAACATATGACATATAACATATAACGTCAAATAACATAATAAATTAGTAATTCCATAAATTAAGCAACCGTTGTATATTTTGTATATTTAACGATTTCAGTTTCAGTTTCCTTATATGTGTGCAATTTTAATTCATTATTACTTGGATATAACAGATGCAGGCCAAATTGCATTAATACTCTTGACATGCGGTTTGGCCAGAGCAAATGTCTCCAATGTGTGACCCCAACGTCATTTCATTCTGTTCCTGACAATGCAATTAATCAACGTGAATTAAAATTAACTTAATTTTATGCAGCTCTGACATTGTGGCGGTATAAAGGCTGTGGATCAATTTTCTTTATTTAAATCATCTGCGGTTGGGACACTGCACGCTCAGCAAAAAAGCAATGAAGTAATTGTAAGTTAATATTTGTCTATAAGGATGAATGCTCAGTTCAAGAAAATAAGTCTGAACCTAGAAATAGATTAAAATAATTCTGTTCTTCAGTTGCTAATTATATGTACCTTGGTCGCCTCAATTGACTGATAAGAAGTTCTAGATATGTATATTATGGGGCAACAAAAAATATTACGTTTTTACTCATTCAACCTGGAGAGAGTACAGAAACTATCTTCCATAAAGAATTTGTGGATTGAGATTGGGCGATTGGTTGATTTTCTCAAAGCTTTCCCAAGACATGTTGTCGCACTCAAAACTAAAATGACAAGTTATCTGTGAAAGTCGCTACTATATAGAGTTATGTATCTCTGATCCGGATCCGGATTCAAAACTAATGTACACCAAGAAACAAAGAAGTCATTCTGGAAGGTTCAGTTACATGGGAGCTATACGATATTGTGATCCAAGCGGGATTTGGTCGGACGTGTGGAGTATCTGCCCACCCTTATGTATAGCCATAATCTATTGATCTGGCGCAGTATAACGATATATATTGCTTGCTTTCTTTATGAGCAAGTGAGTTTCGCTGTCCGTTGCCATATTTTGAGTCGCACTTTATGTAAAGAATAAATTTGTAGAGAAAAAGTCATCAAATATAATATGAAATAAATATTGAAATTTGTTAAATAAGATATAGTTTTTTAGATGAAATTTCAACTGCAGCAACTGCGGCCATCTTTCATTTCATTCAAATACACTATTCAACACACCCATCCATTGTCTGCATTCAAATTATTTGCACATTATCTAACGGACGAAAAACAAAGCCCGGCTGGCTGCCCTGCCACACGCACACACAGAGGTAGGACGGTGTGCCCCCCTTTGGGGGCACTTCCACACGCAGGCAGACATTGTTATTTTAATAGTTTAAGTAACCATAATATGTTGAGTACTTTTTAATAAACTTGAAACATGAGCAAGTGTTTTGTTTTGTGCGCGTACAAGAACACCAGGGACCCGGGATCCTTGGCCAAGCCAAAGATTTATGCAAACCAAAATGTTGCCAAAAATTACAATTTAATGTAGTTGGAGGAGAGTCTTTTGTGTGCCTTTGTGCGTGTGTGTGTGTGTGGCACATAATGAGCAGCGAGAAACTTCGAATAAACAAAGACAAAACTAGGAACAGGAGAACCAGGATGTGGAAACCAGGACACGCCTCGAATTGTAAGCAAGAGCAACTTCTCTAATTTTGCAGGAAATATGAAGCCATTAAAGTGCAGCAGCAACAGACACGGCGAACATGGCAACATCTTGGCTGCTGCGGCAGGACTGCAGGACACACCCCACTCCACATCCTAGCCATGTGGCGCTCTGCGAAACTTCGTGTTGAGAGTGTGAAAATAAATTCTGAAAAAGTCACAAGAGCAGCTGTGCGGGAATGGGAATGGGTGTAAGTCGACGGGTCGACGGTTTCCAACTCCATATCCGGTGAAACGGTAAAAATGGTAAACAGCTGTTGCATGTTTTTTTTTTTCTTTCCTATTCCAACAATTTATTTCTACAAAAAAAAGGCTTTACATATATTTAATTGCCAACTTTTCCAGTGACAACCAGCGAGAAAAATGACCATTGGTTAGGTCATTCAAAGAGAAGGACTGACTAAGGATGAGGGTGAGGGGAGGGGATTTGTATGCCACATGTCCTCGTAGACGGTAGTTGCACTTAATCACTGCCTCAAACAGCTGCCGTGGAGAGTTTTTGGGAGTTGCGGTTGTAGATGTTCCCTTTGCTTGCAATGGAAGGAAACAGATTTGCATATGGTGAACATTCTTCAACTGCAACTCAATGAGAAAAAATGTATAAAATGAACATATATTAATTAAGCTTAGCTATAAATTATTAAAGGAGTAATCTATATCATCGACTAGAACTAGAATTTGTAACTCTACTTTGATAAATGGACATGAGGATGAATTCACTTTTCCTTAATTTTGAAGTTCTTACTGTGACTATGGAGAGGTTTTATTTCTATGAAAAAAAGACTAAAGATAGATGAGCTATTCAATCCTGATCCATTTCAACTGTAAATTATAACTGTAAACGTATGGACACACGTGTAAAGCAATGGAAATATACTAAAATAGAAAAGCTTATGAGTATATATAACACATGAGCCAATACACATAAAATACAATAGTTAATGACGATTTGAATATCAAATATAATATCTAGGCCCTGAAAACATGCCTGACATAGATAGTTTTAAGATATACAAACCTTAAGGAGCTCACATGATGTTCTATCTAGAGTTTAGGAACCAAGAAATCAGTATTAAAGAAGAAGATTTCAGAATAGATTTCTACACTGAAAAAAGTGTTTTGTCAACTCAAATAGAGGTAGAATTTTTCGTCATCTGCGTCATAAGTCTGCATAATAAGCGATAGCGATCATGCGTGTGTAAGCAACAAGTAAGTCTTATATCTAACAGTTGATTATAGTCATACATTGTCGACGTCACGAGTCTTTTTTTTACTTGGCTTCGATTCAAACATATCATAAACTATCTTATACCATCGTATACTGATACCCATATCATAAGATCCTTAATGAAAATTTTGAAGAAACTAGGTTCTTTATGTGAATGTGATTGGATTTTCCATAGAACTTAAAAACTATGGTCTGCGCCATGCATTTCACTGGACAGAGCCGAGATTTAAGATCAAAATCGCTTCCAGCCAGAGCCAGATCTATTCCATTTTCGAAATTTTGAGCCTTGGCCGGACCCCACTGGCTGATATCTCAATCTAGATTCTCTGGCTTAATAGCCGAACTGGAGAATATTTATTTGCCCTTAGATTTCAAAGTATTATATGCTAAGGACATACAAACTTACCCAACTACAACATAATTTGCATAAGTTTTGATTGACCATTCTTCATGCCAATCACATGACAGCAATCAACTTGTTAGTCGGAAACAATACACATGCAATTATATGTACGCCCATTGTCCTGCATCATCCTGGGCTGGACATACAATTTGAATGCGGACAAAAACACAGTCGGCCGCAAAATCCGTATTGAGGCTCATTAAGAAACTTTTTTGGTGGTCAGAAAAAGTGACCATAAAATAAATTGAAACAAGCAGCCGAAAAACAAATCCAGGTAGACAAAAAATTCAAAAACAACTGCAGCGTGACAAACCGGAATGGAAATGGGCTTTGCGGAATGATACGAGTAGAATGGCCTGTCAATTCCCGCCCCCCAGGGGAGAGGCGATAAGAACGGTCAACGATAGTGTCGCAAAACAAATAAGTTGCCCAGAAACCGCAGCCGACCTGCAGCAGTAGGGACAACAACAGCAAAAAAAGTGACCACTAATGCTAAAGCCACACAGAGAATGGTTGAATTCGAGGTTTGGGTTAAAACAGTGAGAGGTTAAAATGTCGGCCCTATAAAATTGCAATGTCAATTGTATTTTTTGTTGGTAAGAGCAGAGGCTTTACAGTTTTTAAACTGCACTAATAACAATTGGTTAGATGCGCAATATTGTTTATATAATAAAGAAATGCTTGTTCATTGTCAAGCTTACTTTAATGTGGAATGCATAAATAATATGGAAGATAACGTATTTGGTTGAAACTTTTATCACAAATGGGTTATTGCTGTAAGCCAGAGATGGGCACATTTCGAAAATTCTATCCTGCGGGATAGGAAGCTGAAAAACGATGAAAAACGATACGCCCTCCTGGTTGCCATGCTGGCGTCGCATGCGTATGCTATGTCTGACATGAGCTGAGAAGCCATACACTACGCATTAGCCCCTAAAGCTAGGTGGTGCAGCCTATCTGCGAAGGCTTGAGTATTCATGGTTTCGGCTCGATAGCTATTCCAGTGGGAAAGAGTGGGTTGCCGCCTAGCCATGCGCCCGCCAACTGTGCAGAGAATAGCCACGTGGTCACTCGCTCTGTATGCGCTGCTTATCCTCCAGTTTGCTGTTTGTGCAGTCGGCCCGTCCACTGACGAATGTCAGGTCAACTAATGATACAGATCCAGCTCGACTAAACGTGTGCTGGTTGCCTTGGTGTAGGAGAGCCACGTCCAGCACTGAGAATGCCTCGAGTAGGCTCCGGCCAAATAAGGAAACATCTTTAACTTCATAAAATATGTATAGTAAGAGTATATTCTTAGTGAACATGACATGTCAAGTCCAAATAGCAATGTCCGTCTGTCCTTGCAAAGCCCTCTCTCAATTTTGAAGCTATTGAGCAATCGGAGCGACATGATTTTATCTCATAGCTGTCACAGAAACAATCAGTTTCAGTTGGGAAAAGGATGCTAAAACTAAATCAAACTGGCAACTTTGATGCTTTATATAGCTACGCTATTGTAAATCCAAGCTTACGCATAGGTTCATCATGTTTGATCGAAGCTATATATACTTGTTTCCTAATATTAAACAAAAATAATTGTGTTTATAAAGTGCCACGAATCTCACTTATTTTATTTATTAATAACAATTGAATTATTAATATTTATTTAAAAATTTCACTTTAGAACTCTCAAATATATATTGTACTATACCTTGGGATAACCCAATCGTGTCGGCTGGTCTTTAATGCCATTGCCTACTTTGGGTTCGCGCACAGCATTTGAAGTGCTCCGTAAATATTTTCTAATAAATTTTGCTCTCACATTACGGAACGGACTGGCAAAACGTGGCCCTAAGATTTCATTACGCTGCACTCGAGTGGCTCAATGGGCTGCTGGCAAGCTGGCTGGGTGGCTGGCTGACTGCCTGCCTGACAGCCTAACAGCCTGGCTGCCTTCTGCTTCCTTTGTGGGAGTTTCTGTTCCGCCCACATAATGAAAATTCTCGCTTTACGTAATTAGCAATGCAGCCGCCCTCGCAATGGGGTTTCAAGTATTTGAGAGTGTTTTTAATAAGCATCAACAAAAGTGGGCAATGCCGGAAGGGCTTCGAAGGGGGGATTGCCTGGGAGGTGTCGCCGTAGTAGCTTCAATTCACACTTGACATATGCTAATGTGCATTTTGAAATGGTTTTTTTTTCCGAGAGCAAGTGATTCCAACTGCCTGAACTCTTTTATTTTATGGGTCGCCTTGGCCAATTGAAGGCCATCTAAGATGAAAAGAACAAGGCGAAGGTTCTTAAAACAAGGATATGCATTTAAAATGCTCTTAGTTTTCAAGGGTTTATTCTAGTTTTGAGAAATTGTTTTATTTGTAGTAAGAAATGTTTTAGCTACTTCATAAAGTACATAGGCTTAGTCAAGAAAGAGACCTAAACTGGAGCCTGCCAAGAATATATTTAATCTAGAGTTGCCAATGAGAAAATAGAGAAGAAAAGACAACAACAGAATACACAAGTGGTCCGTAAGCATTTATCTAGTGGGCATAGCCGTCGGGAAAGTACACATACCCGGAATGGCTTCGGCAATGCCCATTTGGCTCTTGCTTTTTTAGTGCGAAACGTAAGCTGCCTGCCTGTTTCCAGTAAGCCAAAAGGAGACTGTAATTTGCGACGACCATTGATATATGCTAGAGAAGTGCAGCGATGGATCGAAACTACTAGTCAACTACAAGTTTATGCGGTGTGTGAGTAAGCGCTAGTGGAGTTAGTATTGCTTCTAATAGAGGTATCTCATCGCCATTGACACCATTGTCAAAACGATACAACGCTCTCCCACTCCCGCATATCGCGCTTCTCGCTTATCATAATCATCTTCGCTTACGACGTCAGCTTGCCATTGCTCTAGCAAATCGAGAGAACGGTCTCTAACTCAACACTAGTTGACTTAGTGGGAGTCACCCCATCGCATCTATTGCGAGTGCCATTAAACTAGTAGTGCCAAAATTAGGCACCCTTTCAGTACTCTGATCAGCAGCTAAAAGGCGCATATGTGTGTGAATAGCAAGAGCAAAGCGTTATCCGAAGGCTGAAGCCCATTTCCATATACATATATCTCCGCGAAGTAGATGAAGAAATGTATAGAATTCGGCTTCAGTTTTAGGATTATGCCTGCATTCTGTTTGCAGAGTAAGTGGGATAGGCTTTGCTCTAGCTATTAAGCAAACAAAGGTATTCTTGTAATGTTGAGTTTTGCCAAGAGTTTATCATATTTCGCATGTTCTTCTTCAGTATTAAAATCTTTAATGACCTTGTCTTTTCTTCAGATAACTTGTGTCGCAATTGGAGAGAGCATTAAGTTTTCTGACTGTCTGCCAAGAAGTCTAGATTTTTTTTTTTGGCCAGCCAAATTTCAATTTAGTCAGAAGTCTGCTACTATGAAGGCTATGATGACATTTTTCCAAGTGGCTTGGCTTCAATGACTCCTCCTGGCGGACACAATTGCTAAAGCTGAAACTGATGATGAGAATGAGCAAATGGAGTGACGATGATGATAATGATGATGATGATGATGCCGGGGCCATGAGGAAGCGTTGATGGCGTTGACCAAAAAGGCAATTGAGAAGCAGCTGCAACAGGGCTTTGAATTGATTTCACTTTGAGTGTAGGTTGCTCTCTCTGTGTGTGCCAGGACATTTCTCCACCAGCTCGACGAGCCGGGCGGAAACGGAAGTCATGTTGTGCTGCAATGGCTGCCGCCAACGTTGAGGTAGCAGGCAGCGCTTCTTCCTACATGCATAGTATATATTTTTTGTTGAGGGACTGCACGTCTGCGCAATTTCAAAGCAATTGCGAACATTTACCCGAAAGGCGCACACAAAAGTCAAGTATAAAGTAAAGCGGAAGTGTTTTTTCTTCTCTCTTTCTCTCTCTCCCTCTAGTTTGTTTTTATTTTTTTTTTTTGCAGCGGGTGAAAGTCTTTTTAATTGAAGTGGACACACAGACACATGGAGAAAGCCTTTCTGTTAGTACATTTTCTATTCAATGATGCGTCAAGCGGTCCGGTCAACGCCTTTGACTCCTTGTAAGAAAGTTGGCAAAAAAGAGGCCGAGGCCCAGACCGACCAAACGGAAGCTTCTCGTACTTCCACAGTTGCCGTGTGTCCGAGTATGTCATTAAAATTTACTACAATCTATTTTGCTTGCTAATTGGCACTTGGCAATTGCCAGGACTTTGTGCCAAAGACAGAGACACAAGCAGTCACAAGCAGAGACAGTGAGATAGATCCTGGGCCCATAATCATTACTTGCAATGCCACCATAGCAATTAGGGAGAACCCAAAGACCAAAGAGTTGAGCTCAAATTGGAGTTCTGTGGTGTAAAGTGGTGCCTGCCAGGCGGCAAATGTTGCGTAAGCATTTAAAGCCTTCTAATTATGATGGCAGTGTTGATGATGATACGAGGTTCTAAGTATTTATAAGACCACTTAGCGAATAGGAGAATCATAATACATAGGTGTAGAGTGGAAGCGTTAAGTGTTCGGTTGTTGTAACCATTGTGAGTTCTCTTAACCGGTTTGTGGATAGCGAAGCGGACTTAAATATGGGCGGGCTTACTTTTAATTGCTGAGAACTCGCTCTCTCTCTCTCTCTCTCTCAAATTGGTATTCTAGAACATTCATTCGGAACGATGGTGTTACTTGAAATCCAATACGACGATAGTCTGAGAGTGACTTCCAAATTTGTGACTCCCAAATTCTTAGTTCTATGTCATGAAATCGGTTGAGAGTAGAAGGAGTAAAGTAGGTTGGAGTAGAATTCACCCATGAACTTGAATGGAGAGCAAGGGCAAGTAAACCTAAATTTCCTGACTTGTCTTATAAACTAACTGATGTTTACCCTAAAAAAACAATAAAACGAAGCCATGCTTTGATGCTTATGAGCCCTGAAAACATATGTCTAGTTTTGAGTAAACAACGGCTGTGCGTGCTATCAAGGTTATTACATTTGATATTGCTCTTAGATTTTATACATCTGTCACTCTGTATATAAGGTCTATCTCTAACTGAATCTTCACACTGTCTCACCATGCGCTTCAGTCTAATCTTTGCCTTTGGGCTTCTCAGCTGCTGCCTGTATCATGCCCAGGCACAGACGACAACCCTAGCACCTGGCACCACAACCACGGGCCCGGCCGCCACCACCACACCAAGCAGTGCATCGGGCACAACCACTCCAAGCAGTGCTGCTGCCACCACCACTCCGGCCAGTGCCAGCGCCACCACTACACCTAGCAGTACCTCAAAACCCACTTCCGGCTCAAGCGGCTCAGGTTCAGCTGCTGCTAGGCGCCGCAGGAGGCTGGAGCGTCGCAGGCGCTTGGCACGTCAGGAGGCGCCAACGTTATCTGAGAGAATTGCAACGTCAGCGACGAATTGAACTTCGACTAATCAGAGAGATCAACTCTCTGAGGAGACAACCAACAACTTTGTTCGGCTAAATTCAGTTGGATAAATTATAGAAAGCAAGTTTAAAAAATTTAAAAAAAAAATATAACAGAAGTAAAATAATTAAAAAACTACGAACAATATTTTGTATAGAAGAAATTCTATCCCCAAAAATTGCATGGTATCATCTCCAACTTCATAAAGTTTATATATCCTTGATGAGCATGCCAAGTCGAGTCAATATAGCGATGTCCGACTCTCTGTCTGCTTCTATCCGAACTAGTCTCTCAGTTTTAAGGCTTTCAACCTGAGATTCTGATCAAAAGCTTTCTTCTGCTGTAGGCGGCTCTTATGCAAAAATTGTCTAGATCGGATCATATATCTCATTTAGCCGAGCGATAGATTGAATTCTTAGAAAACATAACTTTTTTCGTTTTATCTGAATTGATAAGCCTACAGATCTGCTGACAGAAGATGCTTCAGATCGGGCCATACTTAGCTCGCATAGCAGTGACCTTGCAAAATGTATACTGAGTATGAACAACTTTTGGTTCCCATTGGAATAGCAAAACTTTCTGAAGGGTAGGTAAGCTTTCAATACCCCAAGCTAGTCTGCCTTTCTTATTTTTTGTTAATAACACTTAGAAAACTATATTCCTGTCTGCTAACTAAGCAATTATAACTGAAAACTATAAACTAAATAAAATATTCTTCAAATTAGTCCTTCATTTTCAAAAATTCAAAGTTCCTAAAAAAGTTCCCCCTACAACTTTTCTTTCAGTATAAATTCACTATAAATTTGCCCAATGGTACTGAATATTACCCTTGGACCTACCGACCTCCTCAAATGGCCAAGTCTGGCTCCACCCTTGCCTGTCTTTTCAAAAAATCTTCCACTTATGCGTTACAAATATCGTGATTTTTATTTTCATAAGCATTTTTTAAATTATTTTCGAGGTTTTTTTTACAATTTTTTAAACTTGCTTTCTATAATTTATCCAACTGAATTTAGCCGAACAAAGTTGTTGGTTGTCTCCTCAGAGAGTTGATCTCTCTGATTAGTCGACGTTCAATTCGTCGCTGACGTTGCAATTCTCTCAGATAACGTTGGCGCCTCCTGCGTGCCAAGCGCCTGCGACGCTCCAGCCTCCTGCGGCGCCTGGCAGCAGCTGAACCTGAGCCGCTTGAGCCGGAAGTGGGTTTTGAGGTACTGCTAGGTGTAGTGGTGGCGCTGGCACTGGCCGGAGTGGTGGTGGCAGCAGCACTGCTTGGAGTGGTTGTGCCCGATGCACTGCTTGGTGTGGTGGTGGCGGCCGGGCCCGTGGTTGTGGTGCCAGGTGCTACTGTTGTTGTCTGTGCCTGGGCATGATACAGGCAGCAGCTGAGAAGCCCAAAGGCAAAGATTAAACTGAAACGCATTGCGATGCGGTACGGTACTGGGAGATATGCTTGCTTTAGGCAGTTCGGCGTGGTATTTATGTGAACTTATGTTGTAATGATAGCGACATCTGGTACTTTGTCTGATTTACATAAGGTCTGAGCAAATATTGGAACAAAACCTTATGAAAACGTAGTCGTTCAATCAAGGCGAAGGTGTCTTTTATTTGAAATATATTAAAACAAAACCCAGGTCAAATAAACTATATAAATAGTAAAGAATAAGATGTAGAAACTCCTCATGCTTTCAAATTTCAGAACTTGCAACCAATTGTAGGAAAGGGCGTTCCTCTCGTGTATCGATAAAGTAGCATTGACAGCTGACTTCTTATACGTCTGATACCTATTTGCCATTAGTACTAATTTATCCGTTGGTATTCTACGGGTATAGAAAAATTGACTTCTTGTTTTGGGCAATAGTTGTTGCGGTGTTTTCCGGTTGGGGGTGGCCATTGGTTTGTCAACATCTTGTCCATTTGTGACTACTGTCGGATCTACTCCAGAGATACCAAAGCAGATTAAAGCTAAGAGAAACAACCAATTGGATGACATTTCCATTCTCGAAGGCAGACTGAGATCAACTATTTGTTATGAAGAATATTCCAAATTTTTAGCTACAAGCTTCTCTTCTCTTTCTCTCGCTCTTCAAAGAGGAACTCTCTATGAAACTGAAACTGAGTTTGGAGTTTTGTATTTGCTTAGGTCGCAGGTGTTTTTCTATTTAAAGAACTTGATAGATTATTTTTATCTGGTTTTGTTAAATACTTACAATTACTTTGTTCTTTAGGCTGGCTTCTTTTTATCGAGTTGATGGAATTGTAATGATAATCCAAATTTTGTTTGATGGAGAAACCAATGAAGCAATGATATAGAATTTGTTATAAAGTAAAGTAAATCGAGGAGTAAATCGAGAACATCAGCAGTTCGGCAATGAATTTATAATGAAAACTGGGCAGAACGGGCAACAATAAAGACAAGGAATGATTCAAATGCCTACTGGGCAAGCAGCAGAGCAACCAGCAGAGCCATGGCAAGCAGAAGGGACACAGACAAGGCACAGAGAAAACATATAGAAAACAGGAATTAGAATAAAGAATGCAGAGTGAAAAGAAAGAAGAGTGATAAAAGGAAATAAGAGCTCAGAAGTGAAATGATAAAAAGAGGAAATATCGAAAAAGAGGTCTGTGGAAGATGAAGGCAATAAGAGCCCAGACAGACGAAATAGGGTAAGAGAGTGAAGTAGAAATGTAGTAAATGGAGTAGAAATGCAGAAGAGAAATAGATAGGCGTTTATTATCTATCCTCCAGGATCACGAGTAAAGCCTGGTGAATCAAAGCCTATGTAAATCATATAGAGAGAATGTCAACCTGGCAACAATCCAAGTTCTAGCATGCCAATAAGGAAGGCACTTCCACATACACATATTAACCCCATCCCCCCCTGCCCCAATATGTGGCAAATCAAATAATTATAAAAGTTGAACAAACCCAAGCCACGCTCCGCCCTCACCTTGGGGCAATGTTTGGCCACAAACTTGAAGCAAACTTTTGCTCAAAAAGAAGCAGGCAGGCCAAAGTTTTGGCAACAAAAAAAAACAACTAACCAAAAATTTCATTTAGGCGCATTTAGGCAGCAGTTAGGTGAAAAGGACTAAGGATACATGACGAATACAGCATTTTTAAAGCTCAGCCTGATGATTTAAGCAACGAAAATCATATTTGGGAACAAATTTTATGCAGCCTCAGCGACGTAAGGGAAAAGTTTTTTTTGCCAACGCTGCAGGCTAAAACTTTCGCCACGGTCGGAGCAGGCAGGAAGCCGGCGCCTGAATGCAGGCCCACCGCCTGCTCTCTATATCCCCTCCCGTCCGTCTACTCAGTCTGTCCCAGCCTTTGTGCCAATTCAAGTTACAGAACTCCAGCGAAGCGTGTGAAATGCTGTGCAGCCTGGTTTCAAGCCGCCGCTTTGATGGATTTGCAGCATGAAATGAAAACGCAGTGAAGGCAGTGATGATGGAGGCCAGTGGGCGGGGCAGGCGCGTTGGATGCCTGGCGAGAAACTTTCCATGGCCTTTGTTAAACATATTTGTAGGGAGCTCAACCAACACATTTTCACTTACCAAATGTTGTCGAATATTTATAAACTGTGCTAATATTTTATGAATTTGAAAAGATTTTCATATTCTTGATCAACATCATCCGTCCGTCTATCCATAGAGCTACCAAATTTGGTAGACGAATTTGTTTTGATTTAAATGAAAAGTTATGATACTAAGTGTTCATTTCAGAAAAGTCGGTTGTATTGGAGCTATATGATATAGTTGTCCGATCTAGATGAACTTCGAATTCAACAAAGAAGCATCTGGTAAAAAGTTCAGCTCTGCTTTTAAGACTTCTGAGACCTTTGTGTTGAACAGATATGGTTATATCGATTCCCCTTGTCATGCTGATCAAGAATATATTTACTTTATGTAGTTGGAAATGCTTTCTTCTGTGCGTTGCAGACTTCCTGATAAAATGAATGTACCATTTTGTGAATGGTACAATTACACTCGACTTTTTGAAATTCTACTCCAATTGCAATGGAATTATCGAATTGAATCTGGAGAGGACTACTATATCTTAGTACTATTATAGGAATTGTCAATCGATTCGTAAATCTGGTATAAAGTAAACTAAAGCCTATCACAATATTTTCGGGGCACGAACCTGAATCAAATGTTAACCCACAGTGAAGATCAGTTCCAGCCTGTGACCCGGAGGACATGTCGAAAAACTTGTTCTGAATAAAAGATAATATAAAAGCTAAGATAAATCTGTCACTATATTTGCAACATATAGAAGGAAGCAGACAATTCTATCATATAATATGAATAATTTATTTTTTTTTTTATCAAAATGGAATCCAAATTCTTGTCGGCTTTTTAAAAAGAGTTTAAATGCTTTCAGCCCGAACTGTTGCGACGACGCCGTTGCTGTCTTTGCCTCCGCTGTCTTTGTCTGCGTTGCTGTTGCCTCCTCCTTGCACGCCTTTGGCGCTGACGAGCCTGACGACGGCGACGACGAGCACGGGCACGCCTGCGCCTTCTTCTGGCAGCCGCACTGCTCGACGATGACGATGACGATGTTGTTGTCGTTGTGGCTGCCGCCGTTGTGGTTGTGACATCCTCATCATCTTCTTCAGTGGTCGCCGGGGCGTTAGGACTGGGTGTCGCACCTGTTGGAGGGGGTGTAGTTGGGCCCGATCCCCCCGCCGCCGGTGTGGTAGGTCCAGGAGCAGCAGCATCAGTGGTTGATTGTCCATCGGAAAGGAGCACGCAGCTGCTTAGCAGCCCCAGAAGTATTACTAACGCGTATCGCATTGTAAGCCGTTATGTCTGAATGGGAAAATAACGGTCGTTTTTATAGCCCTTTGGCCTAAGCGGAAACAATTGTTTCCTTCTTAATTATGAATTATTTACACATTCTCGGGCTTGACACTTTAGCCGCATATGTTGTCTCAGGTTTTTGTGTTCAATCCAATGAATGGATATGCGTAAGCAAAATGTAAAGTGCTTAGCCAAATAGCATGCGCCACTTGTGGAGGTATTCCTACTTTTGAAGTCATGTTGTATGGGTTCTTGGACCAATGATTGTAGGAATTGTGGCATTGCCAGGGATATTATAAGTATAGATCATCCACATCTGCATATCGAAGGGTTTTCATTAGGCCACAAACAATTATTGCAGCCTGGTGGGAAGCTCCTTTATCGCAGCCTTTAGGTGGTTAAGCCATATCAAACTGTGTCGCACAATCATCATGAAATCCATTTAATTTGGATTTGTCTACATTATTTGTGGTTGCTATATATGGAGATGAACGGGCGGACAGTTTTTCCTACTGACACGAGTGAAGCCTTTTTGCTCCTTGCTCTATATTATCTCTTCGTGCAGTGACAGTGCACAGTTGATGAAGCAGAATACTAAGGCTGTGCTGTCATTTCAGAGTTGGGCCTGTTCGAAGGATCTAAATAATATTGATATGGAACTATAAGATTTAGAAGCATATTGATAGCCTTGAGAGACTTCTCTACCCAATCTATATCAAATAGCTCAAGTCAATTGTATAATATGTAAAAGTTATCAGGCTTCTTCGGTTTTCTGATCTCAATGTTATGGGGACTTCGTGACTTTATCTTCTTCAATTCTCTTCCCATATAATTTGGCCAATTTCCATCTAAGTATCATATAATTATGTTACACACCTTAAATATATATTTTTTTGACGTTAATCTATTGTGAATGCCTCTTGGTTTCATACCCTTTTAAATGTTGATGCTGAGTCTAGTCTATAGAGCATTGATGGTCTTGATTGAACCAAATATATCATATAGCTGTTACAGAAACCATCGGTTCAAAAACAGATTTTAGTATGAAAATAAGAATTAAACTGTGCTATAACTGTGCACCAGATTGTTATATTGTTGTCAGCCACAGCTATAGGAAATCAGACCCTACAAATGTATATCAATCTTATAAATTACAACTAACCAGAGCGGATTAAATGCTCATAGAGGCATCATGCTACTGCATATAGCGACTGCCGCAAGGGTATATAAGCTTTGGCTAACTGAAATTCACTTCAAATTCTTGACAAAGATTAAATATTTATTTGCTAAAAATAGATCATTTTAAATTAGAAACAAAAGAGGAAGGTTAACTTCGGCTAACCGGAGCTTATATACCCTTGCAGATAAACTTAGAAACTTAGTTGAAATTCGGTCAGCACAGATGGGGGCGTACCAAATTTGGTTCAATTAGACTAAAAAAATAACCAATTTTGGAGTACTAAGAGTTCATTCCAAATCGGTTGATTATGTCGGTGCTATATGATATTGACAGTTTTGGCATATGAGCAGCTTTCAGAAGGAAACAAGTCTATGGTGTACATTTTCGATAGCTTTAAAACTGAGGGACTAGATCGCATAGAAACAGACTGACAGTCGAACATGGCTATATCGACACGGCTTGTCACACTGATCAAGACTATATATGTATGCTATATATATATATGGTGCTTCTTTCTATGCGTTACAAATATCATGACAAAATGTTAACACGCTCTGCAAGGGCATAACAAGAACACACTTTCGCTCGTTTCTTTCATATTTGTTGGTTCAGGTTTTTTCTTCATATAATGAATTTGGCAAAATATTCTCATGTAAATCTGATCTTAAATGACACGTTTATTTGTAATATAAAGATTATAAAGTGGTAAAAACGTATGTGTAAATATTTTCTTTTCTTAAATATATTTTTTGTTTCACAGTCGCGCGTGTCAAGAAATAATAGAAATAATAGAAGAAATAATTAGAATATGTCCTATGTGTGGACAATCAGTAAATTAACAATTGCAGTACATTAACTTGTGTCAAGTTTATGTGGAGGGGTGATAAGTAGGTGAGGGGTTGAGGGGAGTTCAGCGTCCACGGTGAGGCAGATCCAGCGGGTGGCGCCTATTGAGCCTCTGGATGGTGGTGCTGTTGTCCAACAGATTGATGGCCAGGGGGTTGGCGCGCCTATCGAGACGGGCGATGTGGAATCTGCTGAGACTGGCGATCACCTCATGCACCCATGGTACGCCAAGCTCTTGATGGATTTCGGCATTTGATGTTAGTAAATTCGCGTTCGACAAGACCCTTAGAGCTTTATTTTGGAACCTTTGTATCACGCTGAGGTTAGAGCGGCTGGCAGTACCCCATATGGGGATCCCATAGGTCCACATGGGTTTCATTAGTGCCTTGTAAATGAGCAGTTTCACCCTTAGCCTGAGTTTTGACCTTTTCCCTATGAGCCAAAGATGCTTCTTTAGCCTCGCGTTCATCTGTGCCCTTTTATTGACGAGGTGTTGCTTCCAGGTAAGTTTATTGTCAATAATTATGCCCAAATACTTGGCAGTGTTGCTGTCGGGGATTGTTGAGCCGTCCTCTTCTCAGAGCGAATGTGCAGTGTGTGGATTTGTCCGGATTTACCATGATTTTCCACCTCTTTAGCCAGGTGCCTGTTGTGTCGCGCTGGGACTGCAGTGTGAGAGAGGCGGTCTGTGGGCAGGTGTCGCTGAGAATGAAGGCTGTGTCGTCAGCGTATGTGGCAGCCAGTAGACTCGGGTCCATGATTAGGGGCATGTCGGCGGTGTACAGAGTGTACAGTATTGGGCCCAGTACGCTGCCATGCGGGACTCCAGCTCGAACGTCCATTATAGCCGATCTCTTGAAACCACTTTTCATAAAGAAACTTCTGCGATCGAGATAGGATTTGGGCAGCAGATAGTATGGGGCGGGCAGAGCAGTTTTTAGCTTGTACAGCAGTCCAGCATGCCATACCCTGTCTAAGGCCTGTTTCACGTCTAGGAAGACTAATGAGCAGTACTTCCTCACCTCAAAAGCTTCCAGAATCTTCCCCACAATGCGGTGACACTGCTCCGGTGTGCCATGACATTCCCTGAAGCCAAACTGGTCCAGTATTGGTCTGACTCTACGCACAAGTAGTCTCTCGACTACTTTGGAGAGTACCGCCAATAAGCTGATCGGTCTGTATGAGGCGAGATTGGCCGCAAGTTTCCAAGGTTTCGGGATCAGTATTACTTCGGCGCATTTCCACTGGGTGGGGAAGCATCCTAGCTGGAAGGATTTATTTGTGATGTTTAGGAGGAGCTGGACTCCATTCGGCGGCACGTCAATACCGTCGTAGCCTGAGGATTTGGTCGCTTTTAGCCTTCTAATTTCATCAATTGGCTCGCCTGGCTCGACTGCGGGAATAGGGAGAGGCATCTGGCAGGGCACATTCAGGAAATCGGCTGTCTCGTCTGCCTCTTGTTGCAGCAGGTAAGTTATTGTTAAATATAATTAGAATTAAAGTTTAGTTTGTAGCTTTGTAGATCGGAACGGTGGGTATTAAGCAGCCGTCATTTATACTTCGAATTTGTCCTTCATACTTCGAGTTGTCCTGTATTGCGATCATCGGGATTTGAAGGCGATTAAGCTTTCTAGGATACTGACGATAGACGCATTTGCACCCAAAGGATTTTCATACTATGTATTCATTCTGAATGAGCTAGCCATATAGTAGATATAGTGATATAGTTTTCCACTCGTGATAGCATTTGGTCAGCAGAAGAACGGACTGATACAAACCAAATTTTTGGTTCTTGTTACAAAGTTTTTTCTTAGTAAGTGTGGATCGCTTGTATGGCAGCTAAATGATATATCGATACGATCTGGACGATTATAACATATAGCCTGCTTGCTGCAAAAGAAGCCTATTATGTATATGATGAAGATTTAAGCTCAATATGTAGTTTCAAAACTTCATATAGAAACAGACGCAGATTGATATGGCTCAGTCGACTTGGATTGTCGTGCGGATCAAGAATATGGGTTACTGCTTTAGGAATTGGAGATGATTTCTAATGTAACAAATATACCAAATAAAATTCATATAAAATAAAAATGTATATTTTTTTAAATTTTTTCCATGAATTTTGCTGCAAAAGATGTCAGGCTCAAGTATTTATCGAACCAATCGATAATCTTTTAGATTGGGAATGCACGGCGCTCATTTCGTTCACGGCGGAAATTAGGTTTGAACCACCACGGCCTGCTTCTCTGCCATGGTCCCCTCCTCTCCCTCCGCCTTCTTCGGCGCTCTTCACGTCTCCTGCGTTCACGTTCGCGACGTTCGCGACGACGTTCACGCCTGCGTTCCCTACGACCCTGGCTCCTAGATGTTGTTGAGGCTGACTCTGAAGCTGAAGATGGAGTGGTTGTCGGTGATGTTACGCTTCCTGAGGGTGTGCTGGCTGCATTATCGCTTGACTGGGTTGTTGCTGCCGAGCCTGGTGTAGTGGCGGCATCTGTGGTGGCACCGCCGGCAGAAGGATCGGTGGTATCCTGCGCCTCGCTGTACGACAGCAGGCACATCAGCCCAAGAAGAACTACTAAAGCGAAGCGCATTGTGTTTCGTTATGATTGGCATTAGAAATGACTAAGGCTTTTATAGCAAAAACCTTGACAGCGAAAGTTCTTTTTTTCGAGATGTGAGAGGAAGAATTTGCGGTTTCTTAATTTGTTTCTACAAGGGGCGACGTCAGAGCTGTTAAATAAATGCACACACAAAAAATAATTGTGGATTAAACAAACTAAATTTCACATTCGCAAATAAGTTAAATTAACCCGTACAAATTGTTACTTTCAAGTAAATACTTTAAGGTGTCGATTACAAATTTTTACTATTCGCAACAAATTTGTGATTGTTTTTTAATTTTACCATGAAGTTTTCCTCGCACAGATGAACGCACGTCCTTCCTGTGTGTTTAAACCCAGAGATCTTACAAGTCCTAAGATCGACAAGAGCTTTTTGTATCTGCACGTTGGTTGAGTTTAAGATTCATTTGGATAGGACAACTATATCGTATAGCTGTCATATAACTGAATGTTTAAAGAGGTTCCTTATCAATAACATTGATAATACCCGATGTAGCCTTTGAGAGTTAGACTTATAAGCATCAATTCATAGCCAAGTCGAGGTAATTAGAAATAGCAAACAGTTAATGGGTTAGTTGATATATTTTTCAGTGCACAAAAAGCTCTAAGCTTATGCGAATTTTAAATTTGTTTAACTTCTTATTCTTATTATGACAAAATATGTTCTATTAGTAAATGTTTCATTATTATTAAACAAAAATTCTTTTCTTATTGTTTGCAAGCCGAGCTGTACATATGTTTGTTTGTTCATTTCTCGCTCTCTCTCTCTCTCATCTCCACGAAAATCATAGTGTTGATATTTGAACAGATGCCAGATCACATTTAAGCACAACTATAAATAACATACTCTTGTTGTTATGGTAACACGTGCGGTCGATATAATCCAAGGAATGCAATGCAGAGACCTGCAAAATCGGACTTTTACTTTCGTCACTGCTTTAAATGACGACATCACATTGTGAGACCAAACGGTTCTAAAAACTAGTCCAAGCAGTTCTTAAAATGAGAAGAAACGGTTCTTGAAATGTGACCAAAGGTTCTTAAAATGAAAAGAAACGTTTCTCAAATTGAGATTAATCGGTTCTTCAAATGAGAACATTCATTCATAAAATGAGAACAAGCATTGGTCTCCTTTTGAGAACTGATTGCTCTCATTTTAAGAACCGTTTCTTCTCATTTGGGAACTGCTTGTGCGAAATGAGACTAACATTTCTAAAAATGAGAAGAAAAGGTTCTTGAAATGTGACCAAAGGTTATTAAAATGAAAAGAAACGTTTCTAAAAATGTCAATCGAATCTCGAAATGAGATAGACGGTTCTTAAAATGAGAACAAGCGTTCTCTGAGGTTCGAAAGTGTTTTCGAATTGATAGCAAAACCTTCTTTAAATGAGCCCAAATCGTTATTGATGTGCTCCCAGAACGTTTCCATACTTCGTTCTAGAAATGAGCACAAAAGTCCGTTCCAAAATCGCAAACATTGTCATATATTTTTGACCATGGTTTTATCTTTAATTGAAAAAATTGCTAATAAAATTGAATTGATCTTAAAATAAAATGCTAATTTAAAATCAGATGTATTTTGTCACTGTTTCTATTAAAATACAAAAATATTATAATTTTTTTTAGAAATTTAAAATACTCCTGGAACCGATTGGTACTAAATGGCGCCTCTATAGTATTCTTTTATAAAAGTCATAGAGCTCTCAAATCTTCAGAAAGTTTAGGGTTTATGGCTTAGGTGCTTACTAAGCTGGCCTTTGTGAAACTCCAGCCAATATCGAGGTCAAAGTTTGTAAGTGAATGCATTTGTTTGACAACCGAAAAGTATGCTACAAATGTTATACATTTATATGGACATTTCTATACTTTATCTAACTAAAAACTGTAGCATACTATTAAATCTAACAAGGCAATAAACAATAACGCACGCATACATTTGCGCTGAAAAGAACAAAGTGTTTTCTTTATGCTCGTTTTTATCCATTTTTCTATTACGTTGAACATAGCACAGGCTAGGGTGTATAAGCTTTGGTGTTCATTCCTCTCTATTTTTCTGCTCACTTTTTGCCTTATTCAAATATAAACAATTCTGTGGTCGTTGTTGTCTAGACGAATCTTTGGTATTTCCATTATATGGGAATGTGTTTTTATTTAGCATATTTTTTTAAGAGTTTAATTTTTAGTTGCAATAATATTTACACTCAACCAAAAAGGTACCGATCGACATTAGGAAGCGAATATCAAGCAATCCAACCGTCTCTACTGTTGCTGTTGTATGCGACGCAAGCGCTGCCTCAGCCTCCTGTCCCTTTGCCTCTGGTTCCTCAAACGCTGCTGACGCCTTCTGCGCTGACGCTGTATGCGACGACGTCGACGACGTTCGCGCCTGCGCCTTCTCGCAGCCGCACCCGATGAGGATGGTGAGCTTGTTGGTGATGATCCTGATGATGAAGGAGCAGCAGTGGTTGCTGCAGTGTCTCCTGACGAGGCTGTGGTTTCTGAACCGGAAGAACTTGCAGGGGTTGTAGTGGCACCGCCAGCAGCTGCCGTAGTGGCGTCGGTGGTAGCACCGCCGGCATCAGTGGTAGCAGAAGGATCGGTGGTAGACTGCGCCTCGGTGTACGCCACCAGGCAGAACAGTCCAAGAAGCAATACCAAAGCGAATCGCATATTGGTTCGTTATGTTAGACAATATTTGCAAGCGGGTTTTTATATCCAAATCGTTGCCAACAGAATGTAAGTTACTTGCGGTGTAATGTCAAACTAAGAGATAATTTCTAACAATTTTGTTGTTTCAGGTGTTTCTTTTTTTTTTTGGAAGTTTACCCAAGAGACCTTCAAGTGGGAAAAACCATTTAGATCTTGTTAGTACACATCCACGTTTACAATCTGGTTGACGTTGGTGTTGTGTTGATTTAGCAGCAAAATGTTAGAATGGAATATTTTGTGTGCATAATGTGGACTCTAAAGAGCGAAGTTATAGATATTTCTATTGTACAGGTAGAAATTACATTTCTGCGATGTTATTGAACCTATGATGTATTGTATTCCTTAGGTAGTATGGTAATACGTACATACTTATCCCATACATATTTGCTTTTAAAATATTCTTCTTCTTTACGGTGGTGAAGGACAATTTGTCATTGGAAGTTGATATTCTTCCAATGTTGTATATCATTCAGAGTTGCTTTAATGGTATGTTAATGATTTATTGTAACGGTATGTTGACGTACAATGTGCAGTACGTTTAAGTAATCTCCCAACGACAACAAGTCATGGGAATTGGCCGAGTGGCGCAGCCGCATAACGTGGGGAAATTAAACATGGACTCGCTCGCTCACTTTCAACGAAAGGAAAGATATTTAACATTGTCGGCTTACTTGGGACGTTGGAGAAGATGTTTTATTGGTGTTAAGAGAGTTAATAATAGAAATATAGATAAAGACATTATTATAGTTTAAAATACCGAACACGAAAGGGTTCACGCAAACTTAATTATCATCCCAATATAGCAGCGAGAGTCCTATTGTTTACCTTAAGGAAGAGAATACTGAGCAGACCCTATCTGAGAGGTAAGGCCAGCAGAATAGTATAAGGATTATATGCCTAATGCTTTTGCAATCTCACTATGTATGACATGGCGACCGTGTACAATCAGTTCTCGTACAGTATCACATATTCCTGACAAAACTTCAGTTTTTGGAGGATCTTTACAAAATTCATGCTGCAGACTTAGGTTTGTCAAGCAGTTATCGAACCATTGAATTTTCCCTATACTCATAGATCAGCTTTGAACGAAGATAAGCCACAATATTGACTATAATCCCGATATTGCATTCACTTGATTTGAAGCCCACTTGAATATGAATATCATCATGAATACCATCATCATCTAACTGTTTTATATATGTATTGAAAATATTTTAGAATGTTGCCCCAAGCCAAATATTTATCGTACATATATCGTACATGTGTTACACATATGCTAAGTGGATGCTTTTTTGCCTTGGCTGGGGGACTGTTGCTTTCGTCAACTGCAGCATAATTTATGAGGCTTTCATTAAAAGCGACAAGCGAGACAAACGCCCACACACACACACACATACACACAATCTCAGTCCTGGGTAACAAATGCCCAACGAGAACTCTAGACCGTTAAGGTTCCTCATAGACTTCTCTCTCTGTATGTGTGTGTGTGTGTGTGTTTAAAATTTGTTTTTGCGGCATGGGAACTCGGCCAGACAGTTGTCAGAGAGAGCCAGCACCGGCGACATTTCACCCCAAACGGTGTCAATTTTTTAATGTCAAACGCTTAACTGGCATGCCTTTGCATGGTTCGTGTCCATGTCCGGGTCTGGGTCTGGGTCCTCGTATTGCTCCTGGTGGAGCTGGCGCTAGTGATGGTCGGGGTCCGTCGCGCTTTGACATAATTAAAGGCCATTAATCACGTGTGCTGATTCAACAACGCCCACTCGTGAACTCGTCGAGCCTCAAGCTGACCTCTCATAGGGTTAATAAAGCCACTTGGGGAGGCGCATTTAAATTTTCGAAGCCAAGGCGCCTCCGCCGCCGTTGCCTGCCACAATGTGTGTCCAACTGGACAAATTCTTTTTCCACATGCTTTGCTTTTTTATTTGCCTTTGTTTTCTTACGTTGCTTACGTTTTTTTTTTGTATCTTTTAGGTTGCAGCATTTTGGCGTCAATTAACGTTCTTTGTTGTGGCGTTACATTGGACACTTTTTTGGCGGATCCAACTCTGGAGTCAGAGTCGAAGGGGGCAATATATAGATACGTTGAGCGTAGATTGGATATGTCGCGTTGATGTTGCGCTTCATTGCGCCTGCTGTTTGGGATTCGACTAAAACGACTGCTGAAGTTGCTACATTTTTTAGAAGATATTTAAGTGCAAATTTTATCTTTCCACTATTCGTCTTACTCTTTAAATTTTGCATCTATTCTTTCTTCTTTGAGTCTACTTTCCTTTCTTTTGCTTTCTGTTGTCTGCTTATCCTCTTATGGCCATCTTTCCTTGTCTTCTCTTTGCTCTCTCTGTATACTGCTAAGTGTGATTCCCATTCTCTTAATAGCGCATTCTTCCTTCTAGCTACATATTGCTCTGCTGTTTGCTCAATATGCACTTGTTTTTACCTATCCAGTTAAGTCTTAATGAAAGAGTTATATCAAAATATTCAAGCAAAAGCTTAGAACTAACAACATTCACAGAAGATAGAAGAAGTTAAAAGTCTGAAAGCCAAAAAAAGTTCTTTAAAAAATTTGATTTGAAATCTTTTAAAGGCATTTTGTTCTATGTAAGAATGAGCATAATTGTAATACTCAAAATTTACCAAAGAGCTTTCGTCAGACTTATACAGCCCTCAATTCCAACTGTAGCGCAAAATTTCAGGCCAAAATCCAAAGTGAACAAAAAATGGATTCACTTCGAAACGATATGACAAAACAAAATCCCATATATTCAGGACAGCTCCCAGACATATAGCCACACGCATCCATACACACATGCACACACACACTAACACACAGAACAGTCATAGCTATATGTATGAGGACATGACATGTCACACATACACAACAACACACGTCCAGAGATACCCAAAGATATCGGCTTCATGGTCGTTTGTTGGGTTCTGCGGCTGCGGCTGCCGTGCTTATATAGACTTATAGTCTCACATATTGACCACCGCGACACCTTCGCTGAACCGTCACCTACCACCCCGCTAGCTTTAGGCCCCCCTTGGTTTGGCATTCCATGCTATGGCTGCTGCTGGGCTCTCGAGGGATTGATTTTTAACGAGCGTTCCAGCAGCAGCATTCGATTTGCTATTTTGCTTTTAAATTTTTTGGTATAAAAAATTATGGAAAAACAATTTTTAATGGACTTATATAAATGTGCAGCATTAAAGGGTTTAAATGCCCATGAAAATCGTGAAAATACTTCCGGTCAAATTGTTGCATGGGCTTTTGATTTTCAAATGGAGACCAATTACGGAGACCATTGAATTTGAGTTAAAGATTAAAACGAGTTTTATAAATAAAAGTTGATGGGAATTTAGATGAATTTGGATGGGGAAGTAATATAAGAGGATGAGATAATCCATGGTGAGAAGATATAGGATGCAGAGATTAAAGCTGCATTGAAGGAAATATAAAGGGATTTTTTGTAGATTTTTTAGGGAATGGTAAATTTGTTGTTAAGCTAAAACAAAGAGGAAATTATAATATTTGTACATATATATATATATAGAAATTGTATGAATTTGTGCAAATTTATATCGAAATCAAGTTAGAATAATACATTTTAGAGAAAGAGACTTGCTTTACAATGATAAGTTTAAGGTTAAGGCAACACTTACAGCTAAGAAAGCCCAATCCAAAGACGACAAATCTCTTTAGAAAATGGCCATGGTTCAATTTTATAAGGTAGTGTAAGTCGAACCGATCCATATGAACATGTAAGAGAGAGAGAGAGAGAGAGTGTGTGTGTGTGAGAGAGAGAGAGAGAGAGAGAGAGAGAAAACAAGCTTATTTGCTTTCCATGTTGTTATTGTTATACTCCCACTTGCCTGGCCACTGCGCTGATTCAAAGTCTGTACTCGCACTCTCCTGCTCTCTACTATAAGAACTCTTAATGGTACAGCTTAAATTTAATGTGACCAGCTCGGTAATAGTCTAGTGTGACCATTTATTTCGAATGAATGCTGTATGATCGCTATTTCGCTCGCTAAAGTAATCAAATGTAATGGAGCCCTACAATGACTACACTCATTGTCGGCTAATCATGCCTGCGCCAATTGTTATACTCGTACAAATGATTACGAGGGAAATTGGAAATGTTAGTTCGGAACGATGGGTCTAGTCGGTTAGTCAGTTCGAAATTTTATTCGATTTGTATAAGTTGATTTATCGAATACTACGACTACCTAAATTGCTAGTATTCAATGAGGCGAGAGAGAAAGAGAGAGAAGTGACCCGAAGAGAGTGAATCTGAAGTGAGAGGCCACATTAATGTGCCAGATAGATAGGGATAGCCAGCTTATGTATCTGCCTGATCTCCTGTCTTGTCAGACTGTAGAGAAGCGGCGTGCTCGACGGGAGAGCATGCATGCAAATTAGTTGGCTATCTGGCACTCGAGCCTCGAAGGGAATTGTCAAATGAATTCTCGATTCCACTCGCTAGCAATTGTATCCCTTGCACACCATATCCGAAATGGTATGGTGCAAATTCTGATTAAAGTATGAACGACCATTTGATTTCTGATGAATGATTCCCCTTAAGCGTTTTCAATGCAATCATGCAGAGCTCTAATATCTGTCCTAGTTCAAAGTTGACTCCAAACTATCTTAATCCTTCAACTGATTTCTCTATCATGCCTGGATGTGTTCGAATGAATATGGTGCAATTACTTTTGCCTTAGACTAGTAAAAATGTTCGTTTGTTTTGGAAAGATTCCAGTACAGAACGACCATTTGATTTCTAATGAATGTTTCCTTAAGCGTTTTCAATGCAATCATGCAGGGCTCTAATATGTATAATTAATCGAAGTAGGGAATAAATGTCTCCATGCGGATTCTTCGGCTACAAACATGCACATAATTCAGTAAAAACCATATCGCATTAGCCCCTCGCGACGGGCTTTAAATTTGAGCCTAAAGCATTGAAATCTCTCTCGCACTTTTAACATTTATTTCCCAACTCTCCCTCTTAGTCTCTCTCTCTCTCTCTAATCTCCCTACATTGAGCTTAGGGTATCATTTGGCTTCTGGCATTTATAAATGCTAATCACTGTCCAAAGAGATAAAGAGATAGGCGACATAGACACACGTCCACCCTCGAATTAAAATGTAAATACCTGCTTGAAGTGGTTGAGGAGTGGTGGTGGAGGAGGTCCGGTGGTGCGCAACTGACTGACCAAACAGACCAAGCACGGACACTGGCAAGAGGAACAAGCCCAGAATATACAAGGACCTCTGCCAAAATCAACACAAGCGACTGAGGCCTAAAATCCCAGGGCAAACCAATCAAATCTTAAAATAATAGACAAAACACCACAGACAGCAACAGCAACAGCAACACCAACAGCAACAGCACCAGAAACTGAAACTGAAACAGAAACAGGCGCTGGTAGAGAAGAGCTAAGCCAACAATTTAAATTTTCGTAGACCAAAAAGCTACTTTGTGGCTTTAAGCAACAGCAACGACAACAACGACAACAATGGCTAAGTAGCAAAGTAAACATGGCATAGATGTCGCAGGCAGCCCTTGTGACGGCACAGGGGACACAGGGGCTGTGGATGGTGGCTTTTGGGGTAGCTCCAAAACTTTGACCACATGAAAGGCGAATGGCGAACCGAAACGGCACGAAACTTTATGCAAAATGCTCGCGGGCACATACACATTCACAAGGGGGTAGTGGGGGGTGGGGTGGGGGGAGGGGGCTTAGATTGGTAACTCCTCTCTCTATGTGTTAATTTGGTTCGTAGTATGTAATTGTAGCTTGGCATGCATGCTACTGGGGTCTGGAAAAGTGTTTTAATTGAATTATTTTCATTGTCGCCCCCAAAATGCAGATACTAGCGATGTGTCGCCTTGTTTTACACTCCACCTCTGGATGGCTCCTGGCATTATTAACTTTTCTTGTTGCTAAAATTTATGCAAACTTTCAAAAAAAAAAAGCAAAGAAAAGTCCAACAAAAAGTTAAATGAGTTAAACGAGCAAATTTTATGAGCATGTCGAAAGTTTTTTTTCTACAAAAACGAGGTAAATTGAAGGTAACGAAAGTCAAATACTCTGCGAAGTTTTTAAGGGTATTTGATAGTGACAATATTTTGTTCAGATTCATATATGATATTTCACTATCTCTACACTAAGAAAGAAAGAGCGATGCGAAACGAGTAAGTTGTGTTCTGAAACTGATAACTACCGGTTCTGGTATTAAGGCAAAATTATTCTCAAAATGAGAGCACGATGAACCCAGAACGATCCAAACGATCAGGCCACTGAGGTTGTTAAACTATGCCAACAGTTATTATAATGATCCCTAATCATTCTTGATGTGAATATACTAGGACGATTTCATAATTGAGGACACAACTTTTGAGATAGCAAAATTCCATTCTATTATGCAAGAAAATCTTAGTTTGATACTTTTTGAAAGATATTTTCTTAGGAGGATGTCACGGAAATCTCTAGAGATTTGGATACTAGATTGATTTTCTCTTTGAGGTCTTTTGAGGGGTCAAAAAAAGCGCCTACTGAATGCTGCAAGATTGGAAACCATCGACATTTCAACATTTGCTAAACTAGTTGGCCAAGCATTTATCCTGAGCCTTTTAAAAACACATACATTTCTCGAAATCTCTAGAGATTTCTGTGACCCACCCCTAAGTGAACATTTTTAAAGCTGAATATATTCACAGAAGTGGAGAAATCATTTTCTTATCCACAAATATTTAAGCTAGAACTGGTAGACTCTATATATAGAATATCCCTTGTAAAGACCTCTGCTTACAGGGTATCATCTTGCAGCACCAAAGTATACAATTCTGACCATTTCTATACCAGCCTTGCGGCTACCTTCAGTTCCCCCATTTTATAACAGCTCACTCAATTTGTACGTGAGTTTTAGTTGTCTAATTGTTTGTAAATGCAATTTGTTTAGGGGCGAGTTTGGCAAGAGTTGAATGTGAAATCGATTGATTTGCATGTTGTCTGCCAATTCCATGCTCGATAAACTTTTGGCGAAGGTGTAAAGTTTATGTAAGATGCGATTTTTCAAATGACGATTATAGTAACTATTTGAACATGGGAAATCTTTCATTCGCAGTGTGTTTGTTATGAATTGATGAATGTGGAGGTAAACAGCTAAGAGCTAAATAATTTTGAATGTTGTAAGGGTACAAATTGCGTTGATAATGCCACTAATGCGACTCTTAGTAAGACGCACAATGTCTACATTTGAAGTGAATATCAAAACGCTCAAATGAGTGAATATGAGTGAAAATCCTTGAGCTATAGAGCTATATATGGGAAAACGAAAATTGTTGATGCTATTTCTGCAGTTCTTTGGCTTGCTGGTAATTTTCCACAGCAACCGCTGGTCATTCAAGTAGCAATCCAATGTTTATTACTTGTCGCAGCCAAAGGCATTTACCAACGAGCTCGCCCTCGGTCAACGCAGAGTTAAGAGTCTTATCAAGTATTAGAGAAATGCAATACAGATGAGCAGAATGTTACAGTGTGTACCATATGTAAATGAGAGCACCTAGCAGTGCAGATCAAGTACATCTCACTCATTGGCATACACTGTCTGTATATAGACAATTTGTAGTGAATATCAGGACCCCTAAATGCGTGAAAATGAGCTTTATATTTCAATTCAGATGAATTCTTTATATCACACCTTATAAAATGTGACAATGTTCTTGAACAATGATAATGCTAGTGTTAAGAGTACAAGATTTTACCTTTTCCACTTAGATATTAACAAATTTTGATAGCGATATTGAACAAATAATGTTACTAGTTGGGAAACTTATCAAAAACATATTAAATCTTTAAATTGAAGTGCATTGTGCAAGGCGACTAACATATCTTCAAGCAGTACATATAACATCTATATAGATGATCGACTTAGTCCATAAAAGCTAATCAGATTACATCACACAACTGAGATAATGAATCAGCATTCTAAGGCTTTTCTTCACGCAGCATGCAAGATTAATTTGGTAGCGACAAAATGTCCTTTCACTATGACTATTTAAAACTGATTTCGGATAAAGGGCTAAAGAATTGTTTTAGAGAATACATAATATTAATAATATATAATAAATTCCTTTGATTAGTTCATGCCATTAATATGATGTGGGTCAAAACTTCAGAACAAATATTAACATTTTATCCCATTTTTATCGAATAAGAATTCTTGTTGTTTTCGAATAGGTCAACTCCACTTATGGTTTCTTATATGTAAAAGAACGAAGGAAATATATAATAGCCTCATTATTGGGATATAAAGTAAATAAAATAAAAGTAAATATGAGAGAGAATACATATGTACATTGGCTCTGCCGTATGTGCTCTGCCTTCTCATAATGAATATGAAAGTGAATAATGTAATTGATGTAAACTAAGTGCTCTTCTATAACACTTTCACCTAATAAATCTTATAGCTATTTTGTAGTCGAGGCACAATTTGTCAATCGTTTTTTCCACAAGAAATTTTATTTTAGAATTCCCTAAAATTAAGTTAAACTTCATTCGATTCATAAAGCTGGGAGCTATGGAATTAGCTTAAAACTAATGATTATGTCACAATTAAATCTCTGCCAATTGCCAGCTGAGAAAATAAAAACTAACTAAATGTGTGTGTTAACAAGTATTGTATGAATGTGTGTGTGTGTGGGTGGCCATGGTTAATGTGTGCGATCAATTACAAAAAGCCTGGCTAAGAGAGAGAAAGAGTCCGAAACAGGGCCATGAAATTGCACAACTACAAGCAATAACGAGATGGTATAACCCCTACCAAATGCACATGGGCCTGGGCCTGGGGGGTATTGAATATGGGTGGACTGGTTGAGTGGGTGGATAGATGATTTCTCTGGCCACAATCCTTCATTGTTGTTGCAGCCAGGCAGGCAGGCAGTCAGCCAGCCAACGTTGGGCGATAAAATAAATTTGCATATGAATTGAGAATTAAGAACATTTTGCACATCGTGCAACCTCCGCTTTTTGGGTAATACTTCGCCTCCTGCTTCTCCTTGCTGCAGTGCTCTGCCATTTTTTGATTGGGCTGCCTTGGATGTGGGGTAAGGGCCAGTATATGTGTGTGGGTGTTGGTGTTGGTGTTGGTATGGTGGGCATTGTGCGGCTGCTGTTTGGCCTTTGAATTAGAATCCACACATCCAATGCATACCCGTACATCCCAAAGCCATACCAGAACGTGTGAATGGCTTATTTCCTTGTTGTTGCCTTTTTTTGGACGGCGTTTTAATTTTTTTTTTTTTCGTTTTTTTGAATTCAGAATTTGCATGTGTATGTCTTTTTTTTATGCGCTTTGCTCTTGGCAATAGAAAAATAAAGAAAACAACAACTCGTTAGGCTATTGAAATTGAAAATGTTTTTCGCCTGATGCGATAAGAATGTGCAGGAAGGGATTAGGGATAGTTGTGTGTGTGTGTGTGTGTGTGTTTGCCATAACTTTGTTAGGCAACAATGGGGTGAAAGTTATGGGTCAAATGATTGCCAACTACGACTATATTGGTTTTAATAATTGGATTTTTATGATTGCGACTTTCACTTCTCACAAATGTTGTGTAATGTTTGCTGGCAAACTCGTGTCAGATATGTTAAATTTCATCTTTTGTTTGTTGAAATGTTTGTGTCTTCTTTCAAGGATAAAGCGGTTGAATGTGGTAGAAGCTAACCATAAATATGGTACAATGTATTCTCAGAAAATGACTAACAATTTGGATTGATTTAAGCACACTTATGGGTTGATCTACGTATAAGTTTCTGCATCGATATGTATAGCACTTGATCTTTACCTGGCCTACATAAGTATATACATAACAAAAAGGTTTACAACAGGATATTTCTTTCCCAATTCTGGCTATAATTGTTATAAAATCATTATAAACATTGACAGATCGGTGGACACATACACTACGAGTTCGGTCAGACAAATAATTAGTAATATGTAAATCTGCCTCCAGTTTTATACCTTTAAAATATCGTGATGAAATACATGATGCACAGCAGAAATGATTTAAACTGATCATTGACTTAATTGATTTTTATTTTCATAAACTTTTTTTAAATTATTTTACTTCTGATATATTTTTTTAACATTTTTTAAACTTGCTTTCTATAATTTATCCAACTGAATTTAGCCGAACAAAGTTGTTGGTTGTCTCCTCAGAGAGTTGATCTCTCTGATTAGTCGACGTTCAATTCGTCGCTGACGTTGCAATTCTTTGAGATAACGTTGGCGCCTCCTGCGTGCCAAGCGCCTGCGACGCTCCAGCCTCCTGCGGCGCCTGGCAGCAGCTGAACCTGAGCCGCTTGAGCCGGAAGTGGGTTTTGAGGTACTGCTAGGTGTAGTGGTGGCGCTGGCACTGGCCGGAGTGGTGGTGGCAGCAGCACTGCTTGGAGTGGTTGTGCCCGATGCACTGCTAGGTGTGGTGGTGGCGGCCGGGCCCGTGGTTGTGGTGCCAGGTGCTATAGTTGTCGTCTGTGCCTGGGCATGATACAGGCAGCAGCTGAGAAGCCCAAAGGCAAAGATTAAACTGAAGCGCATGGTGAGACAGTGTGAAGATTCAGGTATAGTTAGGCCTTATATACTATAGGCATAGGTTTACAGTTATCTTAGTCCAAGGTCATATGTAATGGCCAAGGTATGGTGTTGTTTAATCAGCCTTTTCGGGTATTTTCAGGGCAAATAACTGTTTTTGTGTGGTTTTGTGGTTTGACAGCAAAGAATTGTCTCTTTGCATAAAGTAAATAAACGTTTTGTGTGTTTGCATTCCACTTTAAGAAGTCTTGTAGACAAATTGCTTACAAGCCAACAAGCTGAAAATTCCGAATGAGAACGATTTAAGCAAGTTCTCGTGTTGAAGTTGTTTTGGATTTGAAGCAAATATTTCAGAGCACTTCATTGCATACTTTAAGGCTTTTTATCAGCGCATTAAACACATCTCCCAACTTGCCCTCAAAATATCTACATATTCAATCACTCAATCGTACATAAGTATATGTAATGCGAGGCGTATACGAAATCCGCAACTAGACAGACAATTGGCCCCAAACTGCAGCCATGCTCCAAGGACTTGATTATGCCAAGGATTTGGCGCTTAAAAATGCTTTTCTTGTACCCAGGCCAGGAATCAAATCAAATAAAATATTCATTTTGATCTTTGAACTGTGCATAAATATGCAGTCTCAGTCCGCACCCTTCTTATGCGGTTTGGCGACGGCACTTCATCATCATCTTGTCGTCAATATCCTTCCTTCGAAGGCCAACAATAACACACACACACACACACACACACACACAAAATGTGAAGAAGAAGAAACCAGTCAAGGAATATAAAAATTGTTTCCTTCTATTCGTTTTTTCTCCTTTTTTTTATTTTTTTTTTGAAGGAAGAAGGGGATTGAATTGAAAAATTGATATGAATAGCTTAAGCTGTAGCTGAGAGTTGGTCGGGCTTGGGTTTGGGTTTGGCTTGATATCCCTTAGCCCAAAGTTGATTTGAAATTAGGGTTAAGTTATTTGACTTAGGCTTTATATGGTTAACAATATCTGGCCTTTTGTGTCTGTTAATTGCCACAGAGTTTCCATTCCAAGCACATTTTTAGCAACTGCTGTCCCGACCCTTTCCCATCCCCAACATAATTTCGCAGCCTAATTCAATCCACTTACAATGGCTCTTTATCAGATTTGCTTGCTACACAAATTGCATTTGCCAAGAAACTTCAACTGCAGACCAAACCAGACCAGACCAGACCAGAGCTCAGGGTAAAAATGCCCTTAGGTGAGGCCAAGTCAAAATCCTGATTGTTGTCATATTTATTTGCCTGTTGTTGGCCATTTCAGGTTTGCGACTCTTGCAGTCTGCCGTCTAAATACCATTTCCAGTTGCTGTTCCCTCAATTTTTCTACTTGATTGCTCAATAAAGCGGATGGCTCTGTGATGTGACATAAGCTTTTCCAGCCACAAGTTTTTCTTAAGATAAACACAACTTAAGCAGGGGCCTTAACTAATCTGGAGTAAAAGTTGGTCCGCCTATTGGCGTGGCGTGGAAAATTTTAATCCCTAATTGAAAATAAACATGCATCCGGTGAGTAGATGAGATGCAAAGAAAATGCGCAGTTGTGCAACGAGGAGTGGGCAAGGTGCTCATTATGCGTGCAAGATTCTGCTCTAGGACTCTGAAAACTTACCTTTGCTTTTGGTATAATTGTAAAAAGGGAACTTTGCGAAGTATGATAGCAATGACAAATCGTATATGATGTTATTCTTCTTCTCAGCAAAACATTTCTGAAAACTGTTGAATCTGTAATATATGTTTTCTTCTTTGGAAACTTAAAACTGTTATGTTGAAGTACGTTTTTCGCTTAGCAGGTAGCAGCACGCACCCACTTACGCACACACTCACGTAGGCTGAGCTTCCCAGAGCAACTGGAATATGTCGGAGCAAAAGCAGCAGCAACGAGTCGAGCGCTCTCACGTGTAATGCTCAACACGAAAGGCCCAAAACAATGGAGGAGGATCCTGCTGTCCAGCGTGACACGAGCAACAATGCTATATGCGGCTCCAGTCTGGCTAAATGCGCTCCAGTCGACCAGTTATAGTCGCGGCATTTTGGCAACGCACCGTCTGGGATCCATTCGGATCTGCAGCGCCTTCAGGACCGTATCGGACGACGCAGCCCATGTCATAGCCGGCGTTGCGCTCATAGAGGAGATAGTGGCCGAACGAACTACTATACATAGGGGAGAGGCTTCGCCGTCATTTAAAACAGAGACACGAGAGCCAGCGAGAAGACAGACACTGCAGAGATGACAGGAACGGTGGGATAGGTCTACCAAGGGCAGGTGGACACACCGTCTCATCCCCAATATCCAAGCCTGGACTGGTAGAAAGCACGGCCAGGTAAACTACTACCTGACTCAGCTCCTTAGCCTTTTGGACACGAGCTTTCAGAGCAATGTACAAGGTGTTGCCGAGGAGTGGTGGAAGATGCCGAACATGTTATGTTCAAGTGTTCAGTCAGTCAGTGAGTGCGTCAGGACAAAGAGTTTTGTATATAAAGATTATAGGCAGATGTTTATAGGGACATACTTATATTCTTGCACTCTTTTGCCTGCTTAAGTTCCACTCAACCTCAACCTAATGAAATTCCATAAGACAGGTAGGTGGATAGAAACTCAGCAGAAAACTCACAATAAACTTACAGAAAACTGGCAACAACCTCAACCTCAGAAATGCTGTTTCAATTGTTCCTCTTCACCGCAACACGGAATTGGCCTTGTTACAGATTTAAATGAGATTTGAAATGTGTAAAATGACACTGGAAGTGTAAAATACACAAAAGATTTATTGCCTTGTGCATAAAACCGAATTAGAAAAGCCTTCCGTTGTACCGTTTGCCTGGCCCCTCCTGGAAAGCCTGAAAAACTGTCCCCAAACATAATCAACTAATTCAATAAACCAACAACAATTTCATGGGCCTGGGGGAAACTGTGATTTATACCAAGTGAGTGTGAAATACAGCAGAAACATTTCCTGTACATGGTAGGGGAGACGGGTGGGGGGACACTTTAAATATATGGTACATGCACGATTGTCCTGTATTGTCCTTGTAGCAACAACTTAATGCGCAAAAACAAACAACAATGCAATGGCTAAAGAAGAAAAATTGCTCTGACCAGTAAGTAATGCCAAGAGGAAAAAATGTAAGAGGAATGTTTGGTTTTGCTTACGATTTTGTTTTTTCTTTGCAAAAATTGTTTAGCATGTCGTTTGCTATTCAAACAATTTGCATATCCTTTTAGTGCAACGGCCGTACTTAAGAAAGCTTCAGCAGGAAAATATATATGTGTCCTGGCCCTGGTATGCCAAACACGATAGTCAACCGAAATCCAATGTCAGCTCAAGAATTCGCACAAAAAAGAGAAATACTGGAAAAAGAATTGGAATAGAATTTTATTTAACACGTACGAAGCGAGCAGAGAATGCTCGCTCCACTTTAATGCCAGAGGGGGGAGGCACAAAGCTGAGAGGCAACACGACATATCGAAGTGAAAAGTGAATGGAGAATGGTCCTTGTTGCTC
Organism: Hirtodrosophila duncani; assembly: GCA_037043425.1. Taxonomy (NCBI): domain Eukaryota; kingdom Metazoa; phylum Arthropoda; class Insecta; order Diptera; family Drosophilidae; genus Hirtodrosophila; species Hirtodrosophila duncani. Next base: position 4,764,188 of record JBAMBM010000194.1, read on the forward strand.
AGACCAGACCTGCACTGGGCATAAGGTCGTATGGCCAGTTGGCAGCCATAATATTTATGCGCAGACATTGCTCAATAAGCTGCTCAAGGATTTATTAGCCAAATGGACAGATTTGACTGGCTGGCTGGCTGGCTGGGCCATAGAAAGGACTTGGCATATGTGAAGGTTGCGGTCCCCTGAAATGTCTTGCCCTAACAATGCACTGAGGGAAAATGTATATATACAAGATATATAATACAAATCTTGCATTAATTTATATTAATTTTTAGTTTGAAATTTTTACTTAAGGATCGCAATATCGAATAGGTGCCATAGCAGCTATCAATAGTTCTTGTACGTAACAAGAGTTGCCTATGATATTTCGGATAGTTTAAAGGCCATTTTCACATCTTCACTGTAACGTTTAGAGTAAACTGGGTTGCCACATGCATTCAGTTTCGTTTTCACATCTGCGATTTAATGTTATTTTAACAATTCGTGAATATGTGGCAAAGCTGTGTGCTTCGTTAGAATGATGGTAACTCGGAAAGAGGACACAAAAATTATACAGCAGAGGAAGAGGTGGTTCTCGCACGTTATTGAGAACAAGAAGTCTGAAGCTGTCGCTTGTAAGCTGAAGGTGCAGGTCAGGGTCAGGGTCAGGTCAGGTCGCCGCCCCTATAAGGCTCTAAGGGAAAAATGTGCGGTTCCATAAAGGAAGTCAAGAGTGAAACCTGCAGAGGAGAAGACTCACTGCTATCGTTCACGTGGTGGAACATTGACAATTGCATAATTTCAGCTTTGTTGGAATTTGATAGACTTTGATAGTGAAATAATCTATGCGACTCTAATGGGATTAGGAGACCTGCTTAGCATTTCCGTTTCTTCCATAATCTCTGCAAAAGACTGTACATAAAATGCTCGACTATTCCATTTGTGCAATTATTTGTGTTAAATTCGCTTTTGTTTTTCAAGAACATATGCTTTTTGCATACAAAAATTTAAGGGATGTTAAGACCTTTGCCAAATTTAGAAAGGTTCCCGCTTGGTACTTGATATGAACTTGATAAAACATGAGCATGTGAACATGTGAAAACGATATGGCGTATTAAGTGCCAGATAAAGTGGCAGCTTGGGCTAATTAGAAGATGTAAAAGCGACCCCAAGTGCGACTAGCTTCGATTTGGGCCTTCCATTGAAAAGTTTAAGTTTTTACCTCAAACGCAATCAGAACCTTCCATATTTTTCAGAGTGGAATGAAATTAGTTTAGTGTGACAATACTTAATGATTTTCAATGCTCAGGGTCGACTTTAGTGAAGGTAGACCAAAAACGGTTGCTACACCTGTAACAATTGGTGCATAAGATTGAGGCATCTGTGATCATAAATTAGTTCCAACACTTTAAACTCATCGCATGCAAATTTGTTCGTCAAAAAGACTTATTTAGTTTAGTTTTCGCCTAATTTGACAATGACTTTACGTTCATATGGTAGGTAAAAACCACAGTGAAGCACATCCGTTTCGATCGTCGTGTGCTATAGAATGCCTTTATTTGCATTCTTCTCTAGCCTATGTATAATATATGTGTGTCTGGACAAGTGTGTGCTCAGTCTATGTGTATGATTGGTGTATTGATGATTATTAGAGGTGGGAAACAATCGATGGCACTATCGATATTATCGATGGTGGGCACTATCGAATCGGCCTACTGTCAATGGTGGAGCACTATCGACACTATCGACTCGGCCTCCTATCGATGATGCCGCACTGAAGATAGTGTTATCGATGCTTCTGTTTACACATCACTGAAATAAATTGCGCGTTTTTCTTCATTTGTGGCGTCGCTTGACTTAACAAGATGGGTTTTCCTTCAATTAAAACACAAATGCTCAAATATTTGTGCATTCCGGCAACATCTGTGGAGTCAGAGCAAGTCTTTAGCAAGGCAGGACACTATCGATCTCACTATCGTCCACTATCGATGGCTTTGAAAAAACTATTGGCCATCGATGCTGCCGACTATCGCTAGTTTCCCACCTCTAATGATTATAAGATTGGCTAATGACTAAATTTGGTTATGTTCCCTGCTACCATTGCAGTTTACATGGTTGTGTTGCTTACTGACTGCTATAATATCAACGATATGTTAATGAAATGCAGCCGCGGTGAATCCAAATACGTTTTCGACATCTTAACTCCTGTTAAACAAAATAGCAATCGAACAAAACATCAACGTCGGCAAAAATTGTAAAGTGAGTCACTTCAGTGATTTTCTTGCAGTGTAGCCAAGTTTAACGCCACATTAGACAGAGACTTTGTGTATGTGTGTGTGTGTGTGTGTGAGATTTTCATTGTTTGGGCACGCAACCAAATAATACATATCGAATGGCCCTATGGTCGCACTTTTAGTCGCCCAACTTATTGATGAATGTTTTTCAAAACGTTTGCATTGACTGGCAATTTTTCAAGATTTACAACTTGAATTGCCAAGCAAGCGTAAGCTAAGCCCAAGCTAAGCAGCAAGCAGGCAGGCAACAGCAACTCGAACTGCCAACTTAAAAAAAGGGTTATGTGGAAGCAGCTGGCCAAGTTGGACAATGAATATCCTTACACTAGACTGAGCCGCGAGTCCCTGGCTCAATGTGTTTGTCTAATGGAGCTTAAATGGCCGGCCGTTGGTTTGACCCCACGACGACCAATAAGTTTTCACCAGCTCAACAAGGTGAAAACAAATGCTTTGTGTACAAGGGGTAGTATTTTTTTTCGTGGAAGACCCTTCTTCAAGCTGTAATTGTTAAAAGTTGTCGTCCCTAGATTTCGGCAGAGATTATGTCTTTATGTTTGGTAATTGAAATTTGCCGATTGCTGTGCAACAAAAACAGCCAAACAAACAGCTTGGCAAACAAATTTTTGTGCATACCGCTTTTGTATTGACGCTTTATGACTTCCTCAATAAGCTTAACAGTGGCATCAATATGCCAAATAGCCCATTGTTCGAGCCTCAAACCCCAACGACCCTCACATAAATCATACAGAATAGCCAAAAGCGTTTTTAAATTCGCAAACTGTCACTTGAAATACAACAAACACGACACGAAATCACAAACATTTCATTGGAAATCTATGGAATGTTAATATATTTTTTTTTATATTTATTTCACTATTCAGTTTGGATTTTTGACGTTGGCCAATTTTAATTCAATTTGTGCAAAATGCTCAAAATGTGCAAAAATATGCAAATTTTTCATACAGAACACGAAATATGAAAAATTTAATATCAACTGACATTGATGGATGCGCGGGCGTGAGAATGACGATAGACGATTTGACAATTTGAAGTTAATTTAGTTTAAATACTTTGAAAGAGCAGATATGAAGGGTATTTCACATTTTTGATAGATTTTTCTTGGATTTGGATTGATTATTTCATTAGGTCATAAAACCAAATATATCAAAAAATCTAGAGAGCAAAGTTAAGAAAATAGTTATGGAGAAGAGTCGAATCACTATTGGAGAATGCGCTGCATATGGCTTGGCATATGATATTTAGAATTGTCGGATGAATTACTAAATTATTAACAAAGTTTTATCACCTGAGCAATGCTAAGAAGTTGTTCGATTAATTGAAAAATTATATAGATTTGTTCAAACGTTTCATAATTGGAACATGAATGTGTATTTCTGATGTTGAAACCATAGTGAATGAAGCTCCATAAGATTAAAGACCTAAAAAATCATCGCCAACCTACAAAAAAAAACTAATTTATAATGCAAAATGTTTGATCTCATCAACATATGTGGGGGAACTGTGTAACCACTTAAGGAAAGCATCGAAAATCAAATTCTATGTAGCCAGCGAAAGAGGAAAAGTCACTCTTACTAATGGGAAACTAATGGGGAACTGACCTGATGGGTGAGTTCAAAGATTATATGGATGAGAATACAGAACAATACCAAATGGTAGGTACAAAACCATACCAAAAGTAGACATTGACTTAAATGCTTGGAAATTTAGTAATTAGCAAAAAATTTACCTACGATTCTATAAATGAGTCAAAAATAAGAGAAATAAGGGACTATTGTCTTTAAATGCCCTCCCTATATGCACTGTATATATATTTTTAGCTAAGAATAACTGCATGATCTATCATAGAATCAAATTGCTTATGCATTTGACTTATCTATTATACCTTAGCCGAATAGAACTCCCTAAGCTCAAACTGTCAAATCAGCAGGGATTATTCAATAAAACAGCGATGGGCAGCATATTTTCCGCTGATGCCACAGGCTAAACCGAATGTGTGAGGGCAATAAAAATATACACTGAACAAAAAAAATATTCATTCATCTATTATTTTTCAAAGTTCACCTTTTCTGTGCTTTCGGCAGTTCACAGTTTCACAGTCTAAAGGTTTATATCACTCAGCCTATTTCGATTACATTTTTAATATGTTTTATGGAGGAAAATGCAGCCTCAAATATTTGCAGAAGGAGTATAATATATTATAATTTACACAGTTGACAAATCGTCGGATTCTGCTTTATGAGCTAATTGCTTTGTTGCATTTCTTTATTTTGCATCGTAGCCAAATAGCTCTCAGAGCTCTGGGAGCCAAGGCCTGCCCACCGCTGCTTTGATTACCCAAATTGTTAGTATTCAATGAGGTGTTCACATGGCCGTTAACGTGGCCGTTTGTTGTCTCTTAATTGTGTATTCTGCTTTGTGAGCTAATTGCGCAGCTGCAAATTTTTCTATTTCTATTGCGACTTAGCTAAAGAGCTCTGGTAGCTCTGGGAGCCACAGGCTGCCCGCCAAGGCTCTAAAACATGTATCTGGCTTAATTTCCCCGAATATTGTCAAGCTTAAGACAAATGAGTCTGCCTTTGGTAACGTCGGTTCTATGTCAAGAACATTGAGCAATAGCGAAATATTGCAGATTTTGAATATAAAGCTTCTAATGAAAAGATCGTGGCTGATCTCAAGATAGTGCACTGTCAGCTTTCATTGCTTCTTCTGTGTCCTGTGGGCTTTGCTACATTGTTATATTGCTGGCAGTCGAAAGCAACAAATTCACAAGAAAGTTCACTCGAGGTTGTTCATTTTTTCTTTTTGTTACTTTTCCAGACACACTCAAACAATGAAGTTGAGAGAGATAGACACAATACCAAAAACACAAACTGAAATCAACACAAACAGAGAGAGAGAGAGGGAAAGAGTTGAGAAGAACTTGTAACCTTCTCCATCCCCAAGGCTCTCTTTCGCTCTTAAATTTCATAAAAATTGGTTAAGTATTTTCGGTGACATCAAGACTTGTGGACTCTATACCATCCTAAGGCTATTTTGCTTCAAAGGAAACCGTTCAATTTCTAATTCCTGAAATAAAAAATTTAATGTCAAACTTTGGTTGCACTTTTGTGTTGGCAACAACTTTATTTGCTTGATTTACATTACAATAGAAACTGATATATAATTGAACTGATTATTTTTTCTTTTTTTTTGGGGTTTTTTCTACCATTGAAACAATTGAAAGTGCTTATAAACTGTGAACGGGCGGCAGAAAGTAGTTCCTTTCCTTCTTAAACGGTCTTCGGCAACATGGCAAAGATGCCCGGCTTCAGGTTGTTGACATCCTGGACAATGAAGTCGCCGGTGAAGTGATCGTTCATAATAATAGTACGCTTCTTGCTGGCATCCAAGTGGTGGGCCTCAAAGAATATTTCGAATTCCAGCTCGGGCAGAATGGCCGTGGTTGGATCCTCGGGCCACCAGAATTTGTTGATGAAGTACGAGCCCTGCAATTTGCGATGTAAATGAATGCGATGAAATTTATATTTGCCCTATAAAAGAGCCCTATGAATGCCGATCCCGATCCCTGTTACGCAAAGCAGAAACTCACCTTGGCAACTGGACAAGTTTCCAGAATCTGGCCAAACTCGCGAATGAAGCCGTGTACGAAACGACCCACTGGCGATTGGTTGGCAAAGTTGAGAATGCGGCACACGTTGAGGGTGGTATTCAGGACCGTCGAATAGTAGGGATCCAGTTTGTTGGTAACGCGCACCTGTAGGCGTATGTCGAGATCGTGCAGCTCCTGATGAACCTCCATGGAGAAGTTCAAATGCGGATCAGCATGATCGTAGGTCACCTTGTGTGACACCAGTTTCTCTTCGCTCCACAACTTGATCTCCTTGAACTTGGGACGCAGCATTTTCTACAAAAAGCAGCAACCATTTGTAAAGGAGAGCTCCATTTTCCTTTGCTTTTCCTACTCACCTCAGCCAGGCTGCCTTGGCCTAGGGCCAAAAGGACTTGCACTAAAACCAAAGTCTTTAACCACATGATGCTCGATTTGCTTTGTCTATTTGAAACACTGAAATCGCCCCTTTTATAAGGCCTGTTGGGAATTTCAAGAAAATTACCAAAATAATTTCGTTTCGATCTTATCGGAAATGGAATTTGAACTGAAATGCCTGAATGCTCAGCTGGACATAAACACAATCATTAACTGACTTAATGTACCCAGACATACTGATGGCAAACCCATCTGATATTTCTTAATATCCCCAACGCTTTGTCAGCTATTGGAGCCTGACGGGCCTAGAAATTATAATTATCATAATATAATAACAGCTGTCTAATTGAAAAACCGCCAGTGGATAATTGCAACGAGATGCGTGCGGTGCTCAAACATAGTTTTTACACCCTGGGATTGGTGTTATTAGTGGGCTTCAGTCCCATGATTGGCGCCTGGGTGAGTTCAAAGTTTGGAGAAAGTGAAATATTTGAGCTTGTGAAAGTTGTAATGCTCTTAGAAAGTTGAGGTTATAGGAGATATTATTATATTTTCTTATGTGTAAGAAAATCTAAAATAAGTTTTAGGAGGAGCTATTTCACTTTAGGTGGGAGAAGAAGTAGGAAGTTTTTCAACTAAATGAGAGGAAAAACATTTTCGTGGACTGCAGGAATTAAGTATATAAGGATTGAAAAGGTTCTTAAAGTGTGATAAGCGTTCCTTTGGTAATTCTTTAACATATTTAGAGGGTTAAAGAGTTTGTTGAAATTGTTTGAAAAACAGTTTATGTAAAATTTATGGTACAAATCAAGGCGGGAATCAAGGCGACCTTTGGAGAAGCAGTTTATGTGAAACTTATAGTTTAATTCAGGCAATCAAGTCAAACTATGTTTATCTCCAAAGAGATTCTGAAACAATGAAACAGTATTAGAACAGCTAGAATGTGGTCTCTCCTCCTTTAAACTGTCTTCCTTGTAGAAGAATTTGCCTAGATGATGATGGAAGTGTCTTTGAACTCTTAAGTATAGAAAGTATTTGAAAGTATAGATAATTTTGAGACTCAAGCTAATTATACTTACAGAGGATTACTTGAAATATATATATATATATATAGATATAGATATACTACAATTTGAATAGATTTTCATCTGGGAAATCAGCTTGCATACAATTTATCCCCTTAAATATATCTTACAGTGCATATTCTCTTCTTTAAACCTTTTAAACTCATCATTCACTATCATCGCATTTATCCCCATATATTAATTTCTCTGTTTAACGAAACTTCCCCTCTCCCCTACTTTCATTAACAGCGATCATTCAAGGTCATCTTCACGCGCATTGATTACGCGGCCAATGCCAAAGTTGCCGATGTCAACATCAACATACAAAATGATACGAACAATCATTTAAATGTTGAGTTTAAAACTCATGAAGTATTGGATGACGTTATGCTCACATTCACCATATCTCTAGAGACCGACCAAGGAAACTTCAACACTCTTCTAAATCACACCATGAACTTTTGCAAGATGTTAAAGCAGCGCAATACGGAACCCCTGGTGCGCGTGATCTTTGAGGATTTCTCAAAGCATGGCAATATGTTCAAAGAGTGTCCCATTAAAATGGGAACGTATGGCCTCAAGGACTATCATCTGGATGAGGAATTGTTGCCCAGCTATTTGCCAGAGACAAGTTTCAAAGTTGGCATACATCTGAGTAGCATCAAAGGTGAGGAAATCTTTAAGGGTATGCTCTTTGGTAGAATTGATAAGTCCAAGGGCTTCAACAATCTCAAGATGTTTAGCTTGGGATGAAAATTAATATATATTTCAATGTATTTAACTTAATATTCAATAAACTGTATAGTGTGACTCTAAATATGATTCATAGACAGATATGAGGCTATATGCGGGCTACGGTTGGGCTTCTCTTTCGACGGGCTTCTCTTTGTCTGCCTTGTACAGTTTAGTATGCAAACTGCCTTTTGTCGCACGATTGACGTCATTGTCGCCTCATCTACATCTACATCGTCATCGTCATCATCAACGGCAGCAGCGCATGGCAAGTCCTCCTGGCCCTGGCTACATCATCAGCGTCGTCGTCACGTGTTTGCCTGCTCGACTGCGAAATTCGCATGTTTACCCGACGGTGACAAGCTGTCTGCAGCCAACAGCCAGCGCAATTGATGACGCTGATAATGGTGTTAGAGGGGGGGAGGCTCCAGAGTATGGAAGAGGGACTGCCAGACCCAAAGACCAAGACGCTGATGTACTGACGAGCAACAGACGACAATGATTTAGAGAGTTTGCATTGTCTTTGGCCGGGATTGAAGGGGATTGAGGGGCTGAGGAGTGATGAGTGCACAATTCTCGTATGTTTAGGTAGATTGAACTGATATCACACTGGAGTGTGTATTTGCAAAAGCTATGTATGTGTAGTCCTGCTGGTTTATATTTGGAGTGTATAATGGATGTAGAGATTTTGAAGAGGATAAAGTTCACTGGCTTCTTAATATTCTTTTTAAAAATGTATCAGAGCTAAACTTTTATTTGAAAATTTGTGGTTAATTTCGCATCATAATTATTTTGACATTGGAGGGATTCCCAAAAGAGAACCCTGTATAAAAGTTTTAGTTTTCAAATGTTGACTTTCTTAGTTTATTGGATTCCTCAGAGTTTTCCTTCGCCTTTTGATTAGTTTATTACACTTTGAGTTCGTTCTAGGAGCAAACCTAGATATCAGATCATTTGCACCCACATCCAATCTTTCCAATTGCATTTCACATTATTCTATTCTCGACTTTACTCCAGCTTCAATGATTATATTAAGTGGTTTCACTTGAAGCAAATTAAGTGAAATTTAATCGTAGAACTAAATGTACTTCACCGTTTACTACTTCCTCAAATGAAGCCAACTTTCACTAACCAGGACTCTGCTATCATCATATTCCTCTCCATATCAAACTCATACTCCCTTATATCCAGTATTTTCTTCATTTTGTTCAATATTTTCATTTCATAGAGTTGCAGCACCAACGTTGCTCGGTTTTTTGTTCTATATGCGACGTGTATGTAGAACGTTCTTCCTCCCCCTTTTCGTTTACTTGCATTTTTTCTCTGTTAACTGCTTCTCTAGCTTCTTCTTTAGTCTCTCTAGCTAGTTTTTCTGCATTTTGTCCTCTCTTTCTAATCTTGTTCTCGTTCACCTTCATCGTTACATTGTCATATTCCCCTTTCAGACTTCTCCATACTTTTCTCCGCCTTTTCTCACCTCTTAAACTCTTCTTTCTCTTTACTTCCTTCTTCTTCCCATCACTGCTTTATCTAGTTATACCATTTATCTCTCATTTGCCAATCTCTCCAGTTGGAAACGTTGCTCTGATGTTTGCTCAATTTACATTTCACCCATTTTCTCAGTTTCTCTGTTTCATTTCGTCGCTTCAAATTGTAAAAGAATTTGCAAACTTTGACAAAAAAGCAAAGAAAAAAATGAAAGAGGAACAGTTATGATAAAAAGTATCCTATAGACTTCTCCATATTACTATAATATTATTCTCGATATTCTCGATATTACTATAATGTGCAAGTCTCATAACATTCAAGGGCTCCCAAAAACACACAAACAGACCTGCATTATTTTCCATTTTTGCATATCAAATGCAAACTTTATTAAAACATTAACAAATTTAGAATTTAATACTCAGTTTTAAAACTTGATTTTCTACTGAGATAATCCCTGCCCTGCCCGAGCCCTCTTAACATTTTATAAAACAAGCCACGTATTTAAGACTCGAGCCTACAAAAGCAAAACTTTTCTCAACAACAATAAAAACTTGAAAAATAGTTAAACGCTTGTTTTCCTCATTCCTTTCTATCCCAGAAAATAAGCCAACAAAGATTGAGGAATGTCTAGAAGGCGGAGCTGTTTGAGTACTTTTCAGTGGCTGCAATTAAGGATGCACTGCACATCGTTTAAGTCAAAAGTCGTTGACAGCAGACTGGGCTGAGTCGACGAGTCTCGTGACTCAAGGCGAATAAGCATATAACCCATTCTATATAAATAAATATCTAAAGGAGCTATAAATCTTTTGCTGGATGTCGCGTCCCCCATGTGTTAGAAAAAGTGAAATACGTTAGAAATTTTGGGCGGCATTTGCCTTTGATCGTTTGAGTCTCGAATGGGGTTTCCGAAGTACTTATAATGTGGATGAGGCCCGAGTCAACCCGAGTGTTAACTGTCTCATACAGAGCGCTGTCAGAGCGTTACTTTGAATAATGGCTATGGCGGCGTTTGCCTTCTTTGTTTCTTTATACGAAGTGCGTTTCAAGGTATAGTTGGGAGGTTACATAGTTATCTGTTTGATAATATGTATATAATTATTATATGGTTTTTTTTTTTAAATTTTAATTCAGTTGGAAGCATCGATTGATGGTGAACATGTGTTGGTCATTAGTTTATTTAGGCGGAACAAAGTAGAAACACGCTTTTCAGTCAGGAAGCAATTAAAAATAAGTTTTGCAGATATACAGATCGGTTATATATGACTTGATCTTACTTGGTCTTACATCTAATATGAACTTGCATTCCAAACCATATATGGGAATCGGTCATGATCATGTTAAAATCACTATTTAAGAGGGAAAGCACCAAGATGTTGGTGCAAACCTTGATCTCTTGGGGACTGAATTGGCATTGATTTGGTGATTGAGGCTGTTATCAAAGGCTTGTCATTCAACATGATAAGAATAATTCTTCATGAATTAGGTTTTTTTTCAAAAATTTTCCAAAACACAGATATTATGAAAGCTGTTCAAGCACAAAGAACTTCCCCTTTCTTCATATTCCAAAGTTTTTCTTAAAAAATGAACATAATATAGTCTTGACAATAAACTAACAGCGGTTTAACAGTATGAATAGTCGGTCCTTTTATATAACTTCATAGAGTTTCCTGAAGTTGTTATGGATGAAGCAGGATCAGCAAATATTTACCTTCAGACTTTATAGTGGTGACGTGTGCCTCCAGTTCTGTCAGATATTTTTGTCTTACTTCTTTGGCAGACCTGATCTTTGTGCATCCAGGCTCAACATCTTGCTTCAGGGGCTTCAGCACGCCCTATGAGAATCGTCTCCAGCCCCCATTGTAAACAGTATGCTTTCTTTTCACTTCAATTGACATTTTCAAACTTTCGCACATGAAGTCAATCATTGTGAGCTCTGTGTGTTTTAGAGTGACCATATTTTGCTTGAAGTAATCAGCCCAAGCTTTCAACCATTCTGAGGGACATTGCTACAGCGTTGGAAAACATATTCACAAAGCAAATAAAATAAGTAAAGTTAATGGGAAAATGAGAAATCGAAGACTATCCAATATCAAATAATAATGCGAAACCCAAACTTATTTCATCTGTGCGACAGTTTTATTCTCACGATTACTAAAGGAAAGTAATTTCTCTGTCCGGTATCTATTCTCCTGCTATGTAAACCTTACTTTATTGAGAAGATGTGAAAAAAGCCGAAGAATTGTAAGTGAGCTTTAGCATTTGGCTTGATCAAATAACGTATATGATATGAAGAAAATCGTATCATAAATAATTCAGGCTTGAATGAATAATCAGGACTGTTGCTGCTTCCACTACGAATAGTAAAAGTAAGTAAGAATTGGAAGCTGTTCGAAATTCCATTTGAGTTTGAGTTTTTCGAACTTATGTCCGAATCGTCATGAGACGCCAGTAGACAGAACGATGAACATCAACGAATCCAAGTGGATTCAAACTACGCTAGAAAAGGGTTACATTTGTGTAAAAAATATTCTGAAATAAATTCACACATGAGATATATCAATTTACACTTAAAACTCTTCCCAATGAATTAGAAATTGACATAAAAATATATTTCGCATATTTCCGCATATTTCAACCGGAATCAGAGATTACAAAAAACAACAATCAAAAGGTAAAGTGGAAGCTCTAGCAGGCCTTATTTAGTTTCTTTTAAATGAAGAATACAAAATCTTAGATATCTTTTCCACATAGTTAAAAATATCTTGCTCATTTATAACCCACCTCAACTATTTACTTATATTCCTACCATTCCATGTTCCTTTTTTTTGTATTTTGTTTCACTTTTTCATTTTTTACTTCTCGTGATTTAAATTTGCATGTTTTTATTGCTTTTAAAGGCCTAAAAAAAAGGCAATTCACGTCTGCTTTTCTCACCTGTTTCAATGTCCTTCCGTCAACGGCTGTTCGACTCAAATGAAATTTATGCAATTTTCGTTTCGCTTGAATTGTCCAAATTAAATTTGTTATATAAAAATGTTAATTTTTTTTCGCAGTTAATTCTTTTGGTGGTGCCTTTTTGTTGTTGCTGCTGTTGTTGTTGTTGTTGTTGTTGTTTTATATGCATTTCATTTATTGCCATTTCAGTGACTTTTATTGAATTGATTTTTGGCTCGCTTCACCTTCAGGCCATGTTTCAATGTTCGATTTCAGTTAAAGGGCATCAATTATTATTGTCACATTGTCAGCCAAAAAAACGAAAAAACGAAAAGAAAAAACCAAAAGACTATAGATTCTCTACCCAGATTCTAATCATGTTTGGCATATAAAGCTGCCCCAGCTATTTTATGAGTCAGTCAGCAAAAGGCAAGAGCTTTTGAAATCCGTTTCTAAATGGCTTATAAATAAAGTTCCAGGGGAATACAAAGTGTGTGGAATGGTCAAAGAGACAAACTGGTTGAAATGTTAAGCGAATTTGATTCCATCAAAAATTGGGTTAAATATGCATACGGCTGACTAGAATAACATAAGTAATTCAATATTTGTATATCTCTCTTTATATGATTTATAACAGACCTCGCCCAGAATATGGTTTGGTCAATGAACTGAAGTAAGAGACTGCCTATGATTATTTCATAATTTTCTAAAGGTGTTTCTACTTCTGATCAATTTCTGACAACGCCGCCTACATTTTAATTCCCAAACTCAAGACCTTAACCTCGAAAGACGAAATGCTCCCCTGTGTAGTTGCTCAGCTTTATCGTCTCCATCATTGTGCATATATCTTTTGCCCAACTTTTGTTTCTCACACTCTCACAATTGAAATGCAAATAATGTCGGCGGCAAAAGCTTAAAAGAAAGCGCCGAAAGGGGTGTTAAACTATATTTGAATCGCACTCTCTATAGATATTATCTGTGCCTTTGCTATTGTCTCGAGTTCAATGGCCAACAAAATATAAAAAGTTTCTCTCAAGACGAAATTTGTTCAACTATGAAATATCTACTTAAACAGAATTATGTTAATTGCCGGCAAAAATCCTGAGAAAACGAGAAATCCTATTAAATCACTCTAAGCCAAAAAGAAGAAGACGAAAAGGAAAAAGGGAAACAAGAGGTAAAGCATAATTCCAAAAAAGGCAGACAATTGGCAAACAAACAAATTTCTGCCAAAAATAACAAGAGGAAAGATTTTCATCTTCAAGAAATATTGGGTGTGTGGGCATATGCCTTCAGTATTTGCGCTTTTGAGACATTTGCCAGCTAATTTTGACAGTTTTTCAAGCTATATATATATATATCTACACATATATATATATGCACTTGTATTTGTATATTTCTTACAACTTCAGACTTTGCCAAAGTGCTTGCCAAATACTTGTCATCAGTTGATTTTGGCAAAAGTTCTTAATGCATTTTAAATCAACTTGTTAATTGCATTTCACTGAACTCTAACTTGTGGTAAAATATTATACTCTAACCACAATAAAGTCTTAAAGATTTCACCTGGAGGCGATATTTATACTATGCACCACGTTGAATTTATCTCTTCTTTATTTTTGCTATTCCATTCTGAGCTAAAATTTGCCTTTATGCCTTCGGGGCCTGCTAACTTATGGCAATTGCTACAAAATTTTTACATAAATTTACGCTATGACAAGATGCGCCCCACAGTCCCCTCTGCCTGTGTTTTATGCTACCTTTTGTATTATGCAGGCCCTTAAGCATATTCCTCTAGTCGCTTTTATACTCTCTAAGTAATTGTTAAGAGAGTATATATCTTTTATTAGTGGGTTAAGTTTTAGAATACGTTTGAGTATAAAGACTGAAATATCAAATTTAAAGTTCTTCTAAAGAATGTATCAATTTTTTATATATCTCTCAGTACAGAAGCAGTAGAAAGCTCTTATTCATATTAGAACATCTTGGATTATTGGATCATACTTTTCCAGGTTCAATTTTCATTTTAAAAGGGCAAGTATATCTTGCTTTCGCCGTATCTTCAACATCTTTGAATTTAGAGAGCGTGATTATGCTGCCTGAGTAGCGTGCTAACCAGCTTTTGTCAGACAGCATTGAAAATGGTAAAATATAGTTGAATGGAAGATGTGGAAACGGGCCTTACTGTTATCTTGAAACAGCGTATTTGCTGGGTTTTCTAAAGGCGGGAAGTTAATTAAAAGTATTTTACTTGAAAATTAATTCAAAAAGCTTTTGGGATGTCAAGCCCAAGCAGATACGAAGAGCAAACATGTAAATGTGAATACAATTTTAAACTGTGCAAGAAAACTCATAAGTAATCTATTGTATCGCTCCCATCAAGGTGTCTATAACTAAGTAGGTACAATGCCTAATGAGCTACAGCAAACGACTTAACTTTACATTTGAAAAAGTTACGATTTGGCCTGACACCACGATTGGATTCGTTTTGTAGCCCAAAGTGAGAGGCAGAGACTGTGTTCTTGAAGGAAAGGTAGAGTGAAACATGATTCTGCTACATCAACATGCGAGAATGGGATAGTACCTGAGGAAAATCTTTGCTAAACAAGGTAAAAAGAAAGTGAATAAGCTCACTTCTCTGTGATATCTCCGAGGTTTTTCCTTTCCACTTCGGTTCTTACTATTATGACTTTGATCACTTTTCGCCGCTAGTCGCTGCTTGTGTTGCTTGTAGCTTGGGTATTTAAGGATATATGTTTCCTTTTTAATATATACAGTGTTCGCTAATCCAATGCTAAGAAAATATCAGTAGCTATCTCTCATCCTCTGCCCTACAGAGTATCATCAAGTACATAATTTCTCTTTGCTAAATTATTGTGGGTTTTTTTCAGCATTTTCCTGGCTCATCTTGGCCTCTTTTCCACCATTTTATGAAGGACTTTTTTTGCTGTAGAAGAAAATCCACTTTCAATTGTTTGGGCGGGCTTTGCCTTTGGCATCCAAGTAGGTTTGCATATTGCTCATTTCAGCAGGGAAGAGGAGACTTATTGCCGCTGTCCGTTGAAGTGTAAACATTTTCACAGTAGGTGTAAATAAAATCTTGTAAAATCCTGCAAAATCCCCTCGAGGCATACTTGCTCATCCTTCGCTTTATCATAAAAAAATGGGAAGTGAGTTAAATTCTTGATGGTTTAGCTGATTGTTTGTCTTTTTTATGAATTGTGTATTTTGTCAACAGATAAATTGTAGAAGAAATTTAATTTAAATGGCTAATATTTATTGAAGCTCAAGCTGAAGTAAATGCAGCAATATGCAAATGTTCTAACAATTGCCATTAAAATCAGGTAAAACGATAATGGTCAACCGTTTAGCTGGCACAATGGCAATTTGGTCTAATGGCCATGGCAACCATACATCGTTTAAAAGCAAATGTTGTTTATTTTTACGAGATTGAAGGGCCTCATTAAGCTTACCGAAATGGAAGTCAACCGCAAATTTTCCATCGATACACAGAGGGATATGCAAAAATTAATGCCAACAACTCAATAACTTCAAATAAGTGAGCAAAAACTTTGTATTTTAAATGAGATAAAAGGTCCACCAAATGGTACAATGGGTATAAAATAGCAAATATGGAGAAAAACAACTAAAAGGTGAAGAATAGAGCAGAGTAAAAGAGTAGAGCAGAGTTCCGTGCTACCTCGAGCCTCTGAATTGTCTATATAAGTTAAGCGCATCAAACTATCTCAGGTCTAAATTTAGCATATGATAATAAAAACTGAAAAATGAAAATACACAGTTTTATAAATGTTAGGTTTCATATAAAATTTAGAACTTATTTGAATTCAAAAAGATACAGATTTTGGCCATGAATTTTTCATGTAAAAGTAACAGACAATTACATTTTGAGAGCCTTACAGTTTGAAATCAATACAGCTTTCTCTCCTATGAAATCTTATAAGGTTTTAAGCCAGTTTTGTACATACCTTTGCCAAATTGTTTTTAGCTTTTTAGTTTTACATAAAGACTTCATATTTAGCTATACATAAATAGATATAAACAATTGGGATTGAAATATCAATATATAAAAAATCATTCATAAAAGTGCAATGCCTGCTTAACAGTTTGTTTATTCAAATTCTACAGAGTTCTGCTCTCAAATTCAGCAAATTTTATTTTTAACATAAGCTCTACAGCTTGAGAGATTTACATATAGATTGACAGCGCGAGTCTTACAGTTTGAGTGTCACTATCTTCTTCTGTTATCAAAGCCTTACATACGATGTACAAGATTAAGAGCCGAGAACTTTCGCTTGCTGAGTTTGAAACATTCTGAAGCGCTTATAATCCCATTCACATTTGTTCATTCTTGCTTTACTTTCAGTTAATTATTAAACACATTTCCTTTCGCAATTCATCCCACTGTCATTGAGTTAACCCCAGCATAGGCCTTCATTTAAGCCTTCTTACCGTGTCCCCAGTGTCAGCAGGCATCGATTGCTCGGCCACTGCCACTGCCACGCCGTCCTAGCCATGTGTGGTGTCTATTTAATTACAATTGTCGCTGTCGCCGCAATCCGTGGCAATGCAACATGCAACTTGCAACGTACAACAGCAGCAGCAATGCAGCAATTAACGCACACGACAGAGGGCGGCTGCGCGTCCCCCAGGTCCTTCGACTCGTCCTGTAATTTTTTATTTCCTCTTTTTTTTTATCAGTTTACGGCATGGCTCTGCACATTTCGTGCGATTATTTTACGCTCAATTATTGTTAAATATTTTACAAAATGCGTAAATTTATATACGTCGAGGGCATTCCGGCGGCTGCAAATTGGCCGTGTTCGTTTTGGTGTCATGTAGCATGTTTGGGTGTCCTAATGAGATTGCAATTATTTGGCCATAAATTCGAATTATTTTGGGGCAGCTTTAAGCTTTCAGCATTCGGATGGCACATTTTTATATAATTTCTTCTGTGCAACGTTTTTTTTACCCTCATAATGACAGGATTTTAATTTAAAATTATATTTAATTAATTAAGCCTGGCAGTGGACATAATAATTAAATATTTAATTCATTGATGTCAGCTTAAATGTACATTTATCTAATTAGAGGGAAGGGGTAAGAGACAAGGCAAAAGCTAAATATTATCTTTAAAATGCAGAAATGCTACGCTGAGTGAGGCAGTCAGTTAATGTTAAACGTAAACATAACATAACTCTAATAATGTCAATATACTTAATTGCAGTATGTTAACTAATAAGAGAATGTTAAGTACATTAGCATAACTGCTAATCTCACTCTCACTTAAGTGAACTTGAAATTGTCATCATGCTAACGCCCAGTTTAAGGGCTTAGTTTATATACATATCTACATCAAACCATTAAACACTTGCTATTTGGAACTAGTACATTTATACTCCCTGATGTGTATTCTTCCAATTGTTCTCATAATGAACATACCTATGACCAAATTGTAATCCACAATATTGTAATATGGGTATTCGATTAAGTAACCTTTAAGTCCTACTTTCGGGTGCCTTTTCAAAAATGTCATAGCATACTCTTAGGCCGCTGTGTCAAATGGCTAACATACCAGGCAATGTTATTTTTGGGACAGTGCACTGCAGTGGTAACAGGGCAACGCTCATGACAATGACGATGGGGGTACAGCAACAGCAACAGCCAGAGCAAATATTGAACAACATTGGCAGCGAATATTGAAATACTTTCGTTCACAAAGCCGGTATAGGCCATTTTTTCATGATTTTGGTAACAAATTGAAATACCGAGCTATGAAGTTACTCTTGTAGACTCAGATTGATCCTTGAGGTATTTCTAACTGTTAGTTGGACTTTGAAATATCGGCAGCAAATACAAGACAACTCAAGAGAAAGAGACAACTATATAGAGAGACAACTCAAGCCAGATTCTTTTGGACTCCTTTTGTTACTTATCGAGAAATCCACCAACTTAGACATTCAACTTTAATCCGAATCGGACCACTCTATCATATGTGGCCACCAAGATGGGGCTGATCTGTCTACAATGAAGTGTGCAAGTTGGCTCCAAGGGCATTTTTCTAAAAAAATGACGATGGAATCTCTTTCTGGTATCAAAATCCTATCATAAAATATAAGTATGTCCGTACAACCAAGCTGCTTCTAAAGAGAGACTAACCTTAATAATATAAAACCATTTCATATAACAATATTCAGGGTATTTATAAGTCGCTCAGGGTTCCCACTTGTTTTTCTCGTGGTGTTTTTCATTGTGTGCCTCAGTGTTACGCTGCTGTCTCTCAATCTCTGCCAGTTTTTGTTCTTATTTGTTTACTTTGTGTGGCAAGTGCATTTTTTTTTGGAGGCCACCTTTTACTCTCGAAAATTTATTGCAATCACGCACAGGATTTGTCGCTTTGGCTTTTGCCAAGGAAAAAACAAAAACACACACTGCCCCCAACAGCAGGACCACAAAATGTTGTAAATTGTGAAAAAAAAAAACGCATTGCGCATTAAATTTAAACTAATTGTTGGGCATTTGTAATTGTAACAGCAGCAAGAACAACAAATTATTGGCAGGCTTCAGAAAGCCAATGCGCAAAAAATATATAATTTACACAAAACGCAAAAAAAAATCGTAAATTAATTTTGGGTCGGGAAAATGTTTGCGGCAATTAATTTATACATAACCGGATGGGGGTTTTGGCTTTGCCGTATTTGCGGTTAACCTCAGTAGCCAGCCGACCCCGGCCTGCTCAACCCTATGCCCACAATTGTCGTGTTTATGGCTTAATTTTCAAAATGCAGTTGAGTACTTTTTTAATAGTTGCAGTTTGGTTGTATTTTCAATAGTTTTTAGTTCCTTGACATGTATCCTGATAAATGGCCAGGACATGTGAGGGCAAAAATAGAGTACATACATACATTATTCCTTAAGTTTTTTTGCAGTTAGACACTGCACAATACCTTTCTGCTATATCATTCACGAAATGGTCTCTCACTTTGTCAGAAAGCTTGCACTGTACAGAAGGAAGTGATCTCCGATCCAATTGTCAAATTTTGCATTTAACAGCCACGTTCGCTCTTTTGCTTTCGCTGTTAATGTTAAAAGTGCAGCTGTTATCACCCACACAGCAGTTAAGCCTGTCTCTCCGCAAGGGTCTCTCCTCATAAAAATATCGCAAGCAAACGGTACGCGTCGCTGGTATAAATGCGGGCTTGTTTATATTAATATTAACAATAAAAGTGCACTAAATATATATATTTATATATATAATATATCCAAAGGAGTTAGGGTAGTGCGTTCTATATAAATTTGTAAAATTTACAAAGCGGGCCAATGTTTTAAGCGCGTTTTACAATATTTGTAGAAGCCACTTCTTGTTGGTGTTGGCAATGCCCGACTTAGTTGTGGCCGATGCAAGGCTTGTGCTGCTTATTGTGCATCAAATAAATCCAAATCAAACTAATAAAAGTTGGCATAATATAGTATAATGCACACCCAAATCAATATTGACCGATTTAATAAATTTATCCTTTAGTTTTGTGTTGTTTTAAGTCGGGAGTGTGCAAAGCAAATCAATAGCAGAAGACGAGAGAGCAAGATTGCAGACGCAGAGAGCTCAAAATGTGTGTGAGAGTGAGAAAAGGTTGTTAACTGTAAATATCGCAATATATGTTTGTATGTAAGCGTTTTTTTTTATATTTTTTGTTTTTGTGTAAACTAAAAGAAATATGTGAGAGCATAAAGATTTGCAAACATAAGTTATGTGAAGTTTAATAATTTAAGGTAAGTTGAAATTGTGGCTCCACTTTGTAAAGTTCATTAACAGTATTAAGATTATCCGAAACTTCCTTATTATTATTAAAAATTTCACTACGTTTTTTGAAGAATCTATAAGATGGAATGTTCAAAAGTTTCTTTTTGTTTTAATCCCTCCACAGCTGCAATAGAACTCTGTATAAATTTACCTTGTGTATGGTATAAAAGCTTCGACATGACGAAGCCAACTTTTTCCTTATTTTTGTTTTTTACTTGTCTTACTCTTGGTCTGCTCTGGCATGGTCATTTACGGGACATGCAGGCAGTCCTGTGCTTGTGCCTGTGCCCTAAACATAAGACAACAGTTGAAGGACACTAATGCCATTATGGGCAAAGGAAAGCAAGTCTAGTTGTCTGGGCCTTATCTAAAGCATGTTAGTGCATACCATGCAGTGCTTAAAGTAAGAAATTGCCTTTTTTATGCCATTTGCAAGAAAAATGGTTATGGTACATTCATTTTGTCAGGAAGCTTGCAACGTCCAGGGGGAAGATTACCAATACGAACGGAATCGATATAACCATGTCCGTCAGTCTGTGTGTTTCAACACAAAGATCTCTGAGCTACAGAGCTGAAATTTTCAACAGATGCTTCATTTGTCTGCATGCTGGTTAAGTTTGAGATTCATCCAGATCGGACCACTATATCATATAGCCAGTATAGCAGATTGTTCCGAAATGAACACTTAGGACACTTTTAAGTTTTTCATCCAAGTCCAACCACAATTCAGCTTGTATCAATTTGAATAAGCCCCACGTCCACTGGCCTGAACTGATTACGATCGAAGAACTATATCATATAGCTACCATATAACGGATTGTTCCGAAATGAACACTTAGTAGCATAACTCCTTTGTTTTTCATTCAAATCAACCAAAGTTCGGTCAGTATCCCTTGCAGCTTCTGCCACGCTCACTCGGATTGATTAAGATCTGGCCTCTATTTCATATAGAGTAAGAGCATTACATCTTTATCATCCAAATCAAACCAAATTGGGTTCGTATCTGATCTAGATCGGATTACTATATCATATAGCACACCATATAACCGATTTTTTCTTCCTTTCTTGTTAAATATGTATTTGTACACTTTATTTTCCCATACCCAATTTTCCCAATTTTCCCCATTTCAACATTTTCACTTGGGCTTCGGCTTGGCTTTCCCATACAGCTCTTCAGGTGTGGGAATGTCGCTTACAAAAAAGTTAGCTGGTATGAAGTGGAATATTTTCTTTAAAACATCCAGTAAAATGTCCTCGATGGTCTGTGTGATGACCGTATAGAGAGCATCGGCCAGCATGCGCCAATTGTCGTTGAAGAACTTGTTTGTACTGTCCTCTGCAATTAAACAAAATATGGTATAATATCTATTTTAAGTAAAATATTAAAATAATTGAAATTTCCTAAGAAGATGCCGCTGGTAATGTATTTTCCTGAATTTTAAATTCTGAATCCTGGAAGATGCAAATGCAAAAAGGGCCCTCATCGGAGGCACTCAGAAAGTGTAGAAGTAATTTTTCTTCCAGGATGAAAAGTTTATAATCAAAAGACAAAAGAATGTCAAAGGCAAATAAGATACATATTCTATATATAAAAGCCATATAGAAGTCTGATGATATGGAAATAATTAAACTCAATAAAGATACCTACGAGATATGTTCAAAAAAGAAATGTATTTTCTTTGGTTTTGCTTACCCAACTGTTTGTTGCCATTGAATAGATTAGAGAAATAGGACTTGAGGCCATCCATTTTGAAATCCACGCGGCAAGTGGTGACATTATAGAAAGTGAAGCCGCCCTTTGAATACAGACGCGTTTTGGTATGCATTGTAACTGTCATGTTTTCTGAAAATATTAAATAAATTAAATATAGCTTCAAGAGAAGCTTGTTGGCTGGATCCATAGCTCACCTGCATCAAGGAAGACCTGACCGCGCCCGTTTAACGGTATGAGCAGAATGCGTCCAAACAAACTATAATCGCCTTGAAGTTTCATCACAGGCAACGTGAATGTTGTCTTCCAGCTGTAATCCTTTTTGAAAACCCTGCGATGGCGATGGTATTGTAGTCAGTAATTACACTTGACAGACTCTATACTCTCTCTCTCTCTCTCTCTCTCTCTCTGTCTCTCTTCATCTCGAATGTACTTACAGACTCTCGAGGACTTTGGTATGACCAAATCCAATGATTTTCACATTGGCCAACTCGACTTTCAAATTAATCGCATTGCTATTGCCCTGCGAGATGCGTATGCGATTTAAATGAAAGGGATCGAAACTCTTAATGCTTGTGAGACCCGGTATGCCTGCCATATAATTGATAATTGAGCTGGTGTTGGTGATGAATCGACTGACAAATCCATTTATTGACTTACCATCGTTGAGCTTGTCGAACAACTGCTGAATGCTCTGCGTCGAACAGTTGACAAAATTCTTATCGGCTATTTTACACTCCTTGATGTAATCTGCTGCGGTTCGATTAGAATTTTGAGTTCAGTTGAGTTCATTCGGGTAATGAGGATGTTGATGTTGATGGATGATGAACAAAACGAAAGCAAATATATACACAAAAATATGCAGAGAAACAAATCCGATTTAGTGGTGCAATGTAGTAAATTTCTTTTAAATGAGTTTTTAACAATTTGAAAATTTGTTAGTCACAAATGTGTGATGTGAGTGTGAGTTAATTAATGGAAATGATTATATCTTTATATAGTGATTTATGATCTGAGAAACTCCTCATCGCAAATGAATATCGATCGCAGATTAACGAATTATTCAACAGTCCTCCATCATTCTTTCATTGGATATTGATTTGAGTCGAGAATAGGAAACTGATTTAGTTTGATCGCCATTTGTCACTTAAAATGAAAGCTCTTCTTTACTAGTTCCCCCTTTATTTGTATTGCAGGAGATTTCCCATTTTGGCCGACTTCACTTAAAACTTACGCGGCTCAGTTAAAAAACCATCATCATCGCCTTGAACTAAGCCCAAAGCCAAGGCTAAAAACGAAATGAGCCCTAAGAGCATTGCTTAAGCTTAACGAATCGATTAACGAAACTTCGCACAAAACCGATCTGAAGTCCAACAGCTGCAAATGAAAACTGAATGAAAACCGTATTAGCAAAATTTTCCACATTTTCGATTTCGTTGGTGCCGCTAGCTCGCGGAAAACTTGATTTGAGAGCAAATGCTACTGCAACGGCAACTTGAAAATTTCGCAATGACGTTGAGACAGCTGGCTGGCGCTGGCGCTGGCCGGGCCGGGCCGGCCAGTGGGCCAATCAGTAGCTTACTGCTGAGAACAGTCAAACAGCTTTTCTGTTACCGCTTTACATTTCATCATCTATCGTTTTTCTTGCTTTTTTTTCATTTTGTGGTGAGGAAATAAAACTACAAAAATTGTCAATAAAGTGCGCAAGTTTTGAGTGTGCAGAGTCTTGAATCTCTTGATGTTGACACTTGCTTTGACGGCGCCTTAATTGCAACATCATTGACAAAACATTCGCAGTTGGCTTCGAAATGATTTATGCTTTTTTCTTTGATTTGTCTTGGGCTTGAACTTGGTATGAGGATGCCATAAAATATTGAAGCAAAATTGATTGATTTTTAATTATTATAGATTAAGTTGAAACCTTAGAATTAAAAAATTCTGAACATAGACAACAAATTTGTTACTTTACTGTCTTACTTTACTGCCTAAGCAATCAAACTAAGGTCTTCTAAAGCAATTAGAAACTGCAAATTGAATTTTACAATATTGCCCTGAGCGATTTGCGCTTCACTGCATATTTGGTTGAATTTGCGGGGTCAACGTTGGAAAATTAGTCAATACAATAGCATTTTTGACGTTTTCTAAACAGCCATGTACTCTTCCGATCCATTGAATTTATTGTTGCCACAATTTACGACTCATAACATGGCATTCGACTTGGAGTTTACTTTGGAATCTTCGTGTTGAAGAATGCGGATGACTTTGACAGGAATGGATCTTATATTGAAAAATAAGGAAGTGCAAGTATTTTGTAAGACTCTCATGCTCTGTTAGGTAAAGATAATAGCTTTAAAGAAGCTACATTAGAAAGACCGCCTCTAACATATTTTAATTGAGTCAGAGAGCTTTGCTAATCGATCTTTCAGATTACAAATACATATTAAAAAATATGACAGAAGGTTATTAAGTTATATTTTTATAGTCCCAACACTTTTTTAATCCCCTACAAGTATTATAAATGTGTCACGATATTTGTAACCCATCGAAGTAAGCCTTTAAAACATTATAAAGTATCTTACGGCCTGTTCCCATTTCCAAATGTTTTCAATTGTTTTTGCATGTGAATGGTTCTAATTGAATGGATAAGTCAAACACTTTATAGCTATTACGAATTGCTATTAGCTTGATCTGGAAGTCTGAGACTTCTTGTGGCTTCTACATACAAAGGTTTGGAATGTAAATAAACTGAATTCAGTGAAAAATATATAAAAATGTTTGTGAATAAGAACGTAAGCGATGATTAGCATGCAGAGCGAAGTCAATAGAGTCTGTCCATTTATTCTTCTTTATGAATGTTGGTTTTATATTCTTTCAGTATTACAGTTAAGTGTTGAGGAACAAAGGCAGGTTGCCATATAACGGATAATGAATAATTAGTACGAAAAACCGTATAAATTGCTATATTAAACAGCTGCCATAAAAGCCATAATGTCAGAGTAAATACTGTTGCTTCGTTTCTCATTCTACCATTTACAAAATATTATATTAAATTTGTCAGGAAGTCTACAAAACATATAAGGAAGTATTTCCGACAATATAAATTATATATTCTAGATCAGGATGACAAGGGGGATCAATATAACCATGCCCGTCTGTCCGTCCGTCCGTCTGTTTAACGCAGATCTCAAAAGTCTGAAAAGCTACAAAGCTGAAATTGTTAGCAGTTGCTTCGTTTGTCTGCAGGCTGGTCAAGTTCGAGTTTTATTCAGATCGGACAACTATACCATATAGCACTGATATAACCGATTGTAACTTTTCTGTTTTTCACCCAATTTACAATGTAAATGGTATATAAGCTTCGGTAAGCCGAAGCTAGTTTTCCTTTCGTTTTTTTAATACTTTGCTTTGGCCTGTTCGCGTTTCCACTTCTGCTTGAATCATGCGGTTTAGCTTTCGATTGGGCAGTCTATGCGCATTGTTTAGCCCCGATCTGGCTTTACGGGGCACAGATTTGGTGGATCGAAGCAAAATCCAGATACAAACGTATCCAGGTATTGCAGAACCGAGCCTTACGACAGATAATCATTGCTCATGGTACGTGCGCGGCTCCACCCTTCATCGTGATCTCAATCTGCATACCGTTGAAGAGCAGATTGGACGGCACACCAGCAGATACAGTGACAGACTGTTGAGTCACCGCAGTATGTTCGCAAGAGGACTACTCCCCGCCAGGCCTTTAAGGCGGCTAAAAAGATTGGGGTTGCCAAGTGAGTTGGCCAACCGTGAGGTCTCCTCACTCATAAATTCTTCTGCGAATTGCATGAGGTTTGGCTCTCTTTTTATGTTATATACGGATTAAACACTTCTTAAATTATAAAAAAAAAACCTTTCGATTGGTGTTGGCAATATCCGAATCCGATGGAAATATGCGGTTTCAAGCATTTAGCCTAGTAGCCGGCGGGATCAAAAGAAATTCACTATTTTCTAGTTATGGCGTGTACTTTTGATCTGATATATATTTTTATTTCAATTTCTAAATTAATTGAGAAGAGTTTTCAGTGTTAATTGATACACCTCACGATTAAATTTGTTACAAAAATGTAAGCCATCTAGCGTGCTTAAGAAACCATGCGCGTGAATTGAATGCACTTGGTTTTGTTGATGTTCATCATTCTGTCTTGTTCTGTGCAAACCCAAACTCTTCGAAGTGGAAGTGGAATTTCAATTCGATTCACTTTTACTTTTCGCAGTGGAAATGGGAACATAAACTGAACCATTTCCTTAGACAGTGAAATTTCTATTGCAGAGTCTATGACTTCTTTGGCAGCAATATGAAGTAGACTTTAACCCTGAATTGAATATATTTTTGTCATATTCAAATGTTCTTTAACAATGTTTTTGCAGCTGAAACAAATTTACAATATTAAGCAAATTTCTTATGGAGCACCTTCGTCACACAATCCTCCTCTTGCAAACCACAAAACTGACACTAAGTTCAAATGATGTTGCAAGCACATTTTGGGTTGAAAGTAAACCAATTTTCCTTATCTCTTAATAAGAATATGGCAAGTGAAGCAAATAAAAGCCGACCTTCCTCACCTCACCCAAGAAAATGTTGCATTATAAAGTTCTAAAACAATGAATACAACATTAAAAATAATTATCTAAGGGTTGTCATCAAGGACAATAGAGATGGACCAACAATTTGGCTGAGACAAAAACAGGGGGGAAAAGCCAAAAATATGCGCATGTTAATTTAAATAAAGTGGGGAAAACAAACTGAAAAGGCAGCGAGGCAAATAAAAGCGCAACCGGTGAGAGTTGCCTTTACCCCTTTATCCCATTGCCCTGTACTGTCCTGCCCTGCCAACAGTTTCCGCCAATGCTAACTCAGGGGACAGAGAGCAAATATTAATCCGCAAAAAGGAATTGTCACAAATTGTTTGCCTGGGTTTTGCTGTGTGTGTGCCTGTGTGTGTGTGTGTGTCCTTCTCCATACTGGCCGCTGGGCAAACAACAGCTGCAGCAGAAGCACAAAAAAGGACAAAAGAACCGCCCCTCTTTGTGCTTTATGGTGGCGGAGATGGGTGTAGGACCGCTGTCTCCTTGTCTAACCTTTGCTGATTGTTTCAAATCGCAAGTTTTGGCTTACCTTTTGGGGAATTAATTTGCCAAATAAACGCTGACAGAATGCGCAGGCAACTGGACAAGGACAAAGCCAAAGCAGCATGCTGAATCCTGCCAACTAATAGGATTTTGATGATAGTTTTGGTTTGCTTCGTACACATTTTTTTCCTTTTGGCCTGTGCAACGCCTTTCATAATCAATTTTTGGCCAGTTTTTGCTATTGCTGTTGTAGTTGCTGACCCATGAAATGAGTTTTGCAATGTTGTGTGAGGGTATCAGGGGTATGTGTGAGGCAGCAAGAGAGAGAGAGAGAGAGAGGGAGAGAGAGAGAGAGATATGGCACCGAAGAAAGGGAAATGAAATTACCAAAATGGCCAAAAAACGGAGGCACCAAAACCAAAAGCTGCGGTATTATTTTTATATATTCATAGCTCTGGCTTTCTCTCCTGTTCACTCTCTCTCTCTTGCCGTCTCTTTTTTCGGTTGGGCGGCATTATAATTAATTTTCTGCGCCCCAAATATGTAAATTTGATTACTTTTCGTATGCATAAATATAACCCATACGCACTGTATTCCGCATTCATATTGAAATTCTTCCACTGTGAAACGCTTCTAAGCCGCTTATATTGACAGGTTTCCACACTCACACATCCATGACATGTGTGTGTCCATTTTCCGGCTTGCAGTTCATCAACTTCTGGCCAAGCTAAAACTTTTCCAACTGCCTCGTTATGAAAAGCTCAACTTTTATGCAGTGTCTTTTTTATTTGTCTAGTTTTCGCGACTTTTTGACTTCAACTTTAAATGAATTTTCCAACCCTGCATGCAGATTAGCAGACAAAAAAAGTGGCATAAAAACAGTTGCATACTTTTGGCCGCATCATTTAATTAGTGCTAACAACTTTTTTTTTTCAATTTTTTGAGTTCCTAATTAGTAGGCAAAGAGTTTACTAAACCAGAATCGCCATCATCTAGAAGATGACATACGATTATAAGAAGAAAATCATACAAACCCATAATATTTGTCTAGAAAGTTTTCCATTGAAGCTGCACATGACCGACAGGAAAATTTACTTCAACATCAACAAAGTCTAAGAAAACCTAATAGTTGTGTGTGCTTTTGTAATGGGATGCCGAAGCTATAACTATAAATTTCAATTAAAGAACGGCTGAGCAAAGTTTTACTTAGAAGCCAACAAACAGCTTAAATTTCCAACTAAACAAATATGAATGGAATGTTCCGAGTTTGAAATTCAACTTAATGGTAAATGATGCTTTACTCTCATTCCTTATGGCTTTTATATACACTTTATTATATATGTGTCATTATAGTATATATAATATTGTTGAGATTCCTACGAAACTATTAAGATTATGGCTGAAAATGAGTATTCCAGAAAAGATTGATGAAGGTCAATTGAATTTAACATCAATATTGTCCCTCGAGTGCCATCTCTTCAGCCTTATTCTCCTCAACGGGTAGAGAAGAGCCCTAGCTGAAGCATTAGGGTGCTGCTCAAGTCTATCGAAATGTTTCGTAGCTGTTGAGCTTAGTTCATCTCAAACTTGTCTGCCACCCAGGTCTTTATGAAGATTGCTGTTGCTCACAAACACAAATTTGACGGAGTGTCTTATTTTGTAGAGCCTATATTATCAAAGCTGGGTTTGGGAGCAGGGTCCCCTTATTGGTAGGCCACATCTTAACACAGGTGCAACCACCTGCTTGTATATCCTCACCTTGTTTTTTGGAGTCAATTTTCTCCGCTCGCTTAGAAGCCAGCCAAGTTTCTTTATGTTGCCCTTTATCTTGAAGCTAATCGCTGGTCAATGTGGACTCCAAGGTAGCAGTGCGAGTCCTTGAGAGTGGTTGACTAATATGGTTTTGGTTCTGCATGGTTTTTTGCAGTGTATATGTACCATTTCAGCAGACACCTCCGCGCTGATGGATATATACCAACTCTTGGCCCATGTAGCTGCCGCACATGTAATTTCTTTCAGCTTGTTAACAGCCTCGTCATAGGTTTTATTCCGTAACATAATCATCAGCATACGTATCCGTCATCATCTCATCCGAATCCGCATTCCACTTCTCATTCAAGACCATGCTGGGAATATCTACCAACGGACAGAATGGGCTCTAATCCATTTCTATTTGTAATGGATGCGTTCATCTTATGGTTGGAAGATAGGCTGGTCTACTTATAATCTTATTTGTGGGTGTATGAAATCTAAGCTATAATAGGGTTATGCCCTCCTGTGTTTGTATGGGCATTAATGTATACCTCTGGTGGACCATATCCACTCCTCAATATTTCCTTTGGGTATCCTTAATTTGCATTATATAAAGTTGATATCTAGATTTCTTGGTGTCGCTTTCCGTTCACTGTGATATGTATATGCCTTCTTATTAGGTTATGATAAAGTTATATATTCTATGAATGTTGGTTTTATGACAGACTTTTATAATTGGACACGACTCCATCTATTCACTTCTGATATTCTGATAAAGCGATTTGATTTGAAAGTGCCTCCGCTTCTCAATATACCATGATGAGTTTCTAAACCAGATTTGGCTTCTATTTGAAGTAGAAGCGGGTTTTCTCTTCAGTTTTAATGTAGACAATGAAATACATAAAACTGTTCTGATATTTCCCAAGTATTTCACTTTCCTACAGATCTATACATTTTCTGCCGTTGGTGCAGACGTATTGCAATAGTTTTCCCATTTATTTTCTTTCCATTTAATGTTCGAATGGATTGTGATGGCTTTGTATGT
The DNA here is from genome assembly GCA_037043425.1 of Hirtodrosophila duncani. Classification (NCBI taxonomy): domain Eukaryota; kingdom Metazoa; phylum Arthropoda; class Insecta; order Diptera; family Drosophilidae; genus Hirtodrosophila; species Hirtodrosophila duncani. The sequence continues at coordinate 4,794,112 of JBAMBM010000194.1, forward strand.
TTGTGCATTTATATATAGCTTTATTAAAGTGTGATTCTCTATTATATGAAAGTCCTTTTCAAGAATATAAACAGTTTTATCAAACTGACATGGTATGAGGTCATATTTAGCCTTCAAAATGTCAGCCATGTGACTGATTTTTAATATACATTGGGAAATTTGTGGAACATTTTGAATCACCTCAAACTGACACATATATTTATAGTGTTCGGCTTGCAAACCAAAGTGAAAAGGTGTGAAATTTCATTCACTTCATATACTCGATAAGTCGTGCACGTTCGTAGATATCTAAAGTAATAGTCCAAATCTGTTGCACAGTAATTTATCGCGCGTTTGACTGACAGCTAAATTTAGTAACACACAGCAACATATTCGAGGGAGTTCAAGTTCAATTTCAATAGAGGAAACTGTAACTCAGAACAGCCCCCCGTCTGTCTGAAACTATTTATATTTTTGGAGTGAGTTGTTTAGCCAAATCCCAGTCCAAAGTCATCTAGTTTAAGATGCCTTGGCAAATAATACACAAAAATCAACATTGACTGGCATCCAGAAATGAAACGCAGCCCAAGACAACAATTTGCGCCTAAAAGTCGACTGTAAATTGCGCTAAAGTTTACTTTACGTTTACGCCCCCACATTTAGTTTATAGTTTGGCATACGCAGTTGCTATTGCTATTGCTGTTGTTGTTCTTGTTGTTGTCTGGCCTTGAAAAGTCGAGAGATTTGGAAAACATACTTTTGCCATTTTCGAAAATCACACTTTGGTCTGACTTGTTTGTCCTTCAGTTGATGTTGATGCTGATGCTGATGCCGCCTGCTGCTGCTGCTGCTGTTGCTCTTGTTTTGTGTATTTTGTGTTGTTGCTACTTGAGCATTGAAGTAGATGAAAGGATTTTGCGTAGACCTGAATGGTTTAAGAAGGTTGTGGTGCGGTGAAGTGGAGTGTTAGGTGGATGGCGAAGGCAAGGGTGTTGTTTATTTTCGCAGCATGTGCGGCTGTTTGTGTTCTTTTTTTTTTTGGTTGAGCTCAAGTATATTTGGCAATTGAAATGCTAGACAAAGTATCTATGTGTACAGAGATGTTACTGATGATGATGATGATGATGGCTGTGAAGAAATATGCAAATAGCAGCAAGGGGAAGAGTAGCTAGTCTATGGTATACTTGACGGCATACTTAGCTGTCGATTTTGTGGCTTTAAGGTAAAGGCATTTTAGTGTTTCAAATGCAATTATTTTATGAAATGATCCTGATCAAGAGTATATGTACTTCGTGGGGTCGAAAACATAAGCTTAGCTGAACGAATTAGAGACAAAAACTACTAAAAGTAGTTCTGTTATTAATGATGGAATACAAATCTTGTGTCAATATCATTGCAAATTTGATAATTGCTGACTTTAAGTTACTATTTCTTTGGGGCGACATGCAAACAGATCAATAACAGTTGCTTATTGCGATGAAAATGAAATCAAACACATCAATTGAAAGTCCAATTGGATGGCAATCAGTTTAGTTATCAAAAGGAATCGCAAACGGGAAGAGGTATCATATATTTCCGATCGATTCATTATAGTCTAGTATAGAAACACATAGTAATAAAAACACTAGAGTTTGATCTTATTTCAGTAATGTTTTGGTATCATTTTAGGAACACTTAAGAAACTTAGTGGTTTGAAAAAGAGAAATCATTAGGCTGATTTTAAGAACGTTTTGGTCGAGTTTTCATAATTGTTTGTTCTCATTTTAGGAACCGTTTTGTGTCATTTCAAGAATCTTTTGGTGTTATTATACTCTTATTATAATTTTGTCAAGATAGAAGGAAACATCTTCGACGCCATAAAGTATATATATTCCTGATCAGCATGACAAGCTGAGTTAATAGAGTCACACTCATCTATTTGCCTTCTGTATGTGCATCTGTCTGCTTCAATGGAAACTTTTTCACTTTTTCACTAGGGATTTCATTCAGAATAAGGTGAATATATATAGAATTAACGCCAAAGTCTGACTATATGATATAGCGGTCATATTGCCAAAGATCGGGCAGTTTTATCATACGCTTACAGATGAGAGCAAGTAACAATGCTATATTCAAGTTTCTGACTATAAGATACCCTTACCTAGCACCATTCCATATTCCAGAAAGACAGCCAAAAAGTAGGCAACATTTATTTTGTTAGGGAATTTCAAACCTCTTTTTTCTCGCGATTTTGCCTTCAGTTATTATCCGACTGCTGTAAAATTTCGCTTTTGTGTACTAAAAGTTCATTCTGCACTGGTTTGGTTACTGGGAAGCTGTATTATTTAGTGGTCCGATTTGAACGAATTTGATATATGAGCAACTTACGATTGCAACAAGTTTTTGTTGAAAATTTTAACACGATATCACAAGGATCACAAGGCAATCGACGAACAGACGGACATGGCTATATCTACTCAGCTTGTCATGCTGATCGGAGATGGTTTCTCCTATACATTGTGATAAAATTATAATACCTTATGAAGGGGTATACAAAATGAGTTATATTTGGAGCCTATGAAATAAATGCCAGTACGATTATCTTTTATTCGGGAATTTTCACTGCAGCACTCTTAGTTTGTTTTGTTATTGTGTTCCCGCAGTGTGCTCAGCACTGTCTTCCCTGATCGTCTTCAATATTATCTTCACAGTTATATTCTCTAGCCTAGCATAAATTTTATTTCCCTTCAACGCAACATTCCTTTCTTATAGCTTCAATTCAAACATGATTCACAAGACTAGAACAATTTGCTCTGCCCTTCCGTTTCCTTCAGATCCCACAAAACAGTTGAAACTTGTTATTAGATAAACTAAATAGATAAAACAGCTGATTACAACAAATCTATCTACTTTGCATAATTAATTCATATTATGAATATTTTAAACATTTTTTGACAAATAAACAATATAAATCAACAGCATAAATGAATTTCAAATGAAGAATTACAATAAATATATGTGAATCCAGCTTTAGCCTTGCCGAAGTTTTTATACCCTTCGAAAGGGGTCTGGTCTTATTACAAATTTGATTCTAGTTTTCCAATCGATCATTCCTATGTGAACAAATCTTCATTAGAATTTGTGAAAAGAAATTTCAACAGGCAATTTTGCCATATTTTTCTATGAAGGATAAAAATTCAATCTGTAATAAATGAAAATTTTCTTCTAAAATTGAATTTTCAGTTTGCTGAGCTCGCAAATACGTTAATGTCACTAATTAGACTCTGAATAAAATGGCACATTTGTGACAGAAATATAATACTGCATCTCTGCAGTTTAAATGCTAAATGAAAATGTGGAAATTACAAAAAACAACTGGAAATGCACACAAATTCACTTATATTTTCAGGCCTTGGCAAATGAAAATTTTATGCTGAGCGCGTGAAAATTAATTAAAATATTTTCACAGTAAACTGCCAAACGCCTCCGTCAGAGCATAACTGAATTTTAATTGAACGCAATCAATGCGAATTTATGAAACTCCATAGACTTGCCACACCCCCCACCCCTCCCCCTCTTTTTCTCCGCCCCTTGTCAGTTAAGCAGTTTGCCCGAAAAGCTTTTTGCAATTGGCGTTAATTTGTCTGTGAAAGAAAAATCAACTTTTACCTTTAGCTTCAATTGAATGGGCGATTCGAGTGTTTTGGCTGCAGGAACAGGATTTAACAGCGTCGGAACAGAATAAGGGCAATGAAAACTTAATTAAAAAGAATGGAATGTTCATTGGGACAAGATGAATTGAAAGGAAAAGGGTCTTCGGTTTGAATATTTCCATTTTCCATTTTCTGAATTATTTATGAATTTTAAATTTCTGTGAAATCCATCAGATAGAAATAAATGTGTAATAAAAGGATAATATAATAGTTATGCCCAGATATGAGGTAATATTTTTTTGGGAAAATTCTATCTGCAGACAATTAGTTCTTCATAAGATGGTCAAAACTCAGGATGAACATGAAGTTTTCATGAAGTTGAAGTTGTGACTGGAAGCGTCCATAAAATTGTTAATCCTGCCAAAAAAGCATTTTCATTTAATCATTGAAATGCAATATAATAAATTGTAAATGGTTATTTCTCACCTCAAGTTCGAAGTCCTGCATATTTATACATCCAGAGATTTTTGTGCAATGGAATAAAAATAAATTTTAGAAATCCGACAGGCAGACAACAACAGCAACTAAGTCGAAATGAAATAAATCGAGTAAAATCAGTGTGACAGGAAGAAACAATTTAAGCATGTTGGACAGGATAAGCCCAGGCATAGTGGCAATGCAGTAATGCACACACACATGCAAAACACACGCACATACACACGCAATAGACAATGCAGTTTACACAGTTTGCCGGCAACATGGTCGTAGATTCTGTGCAAAAAGGATTTCGAAGCCAAGCGAACCGAAAATTGTACACGACTCTCTTATGGGTTGAATCCTAGTGGCTTGCTCTAATGCAATTGCCTCCCTTTCGAACATAGAGAGAGAGAGAGAGAAAGACAGAGGGAGAGTGAGAGAGGTAGAGATGAAGTCAGCGTTGGGTGTTAGATGAAGTGTGAGTAACTGTATCTTGCAGTTGCAGCTACTGTCATTCTCCTTGCTGCATGTAATTGATTTTATCGGTCATGTTAATTTTGATTAAATATGCAAATCAACGATACAAATTCTCATTCACACACACACACACGCATCCCCATACGCACACACACACACTTACATACACCTGTCGCTACTCACGCTAGTTGAATTTACTTTAGATGGCAGAACACTCATTCAGCTAGCGATGGGCACGTGTTGGTATAATGTAGAGGCAACATTTTTTCTGAAAGCAGCATTTTGGAGAATAGTATCAAAATGGGAACTAAGTTTTATTCTGAAAATGAGACTACACGGTCCAAGAGATTTTTGAAATGACACCGAACTATTCTGAAATTGTTCTTAAATTTATCATAAAGCTTTATCTTTTTCAGACCTCTGAGTTTCTTAAGTCTTCCTCAAATGATACCAAATCATTACTGAAGTGAGAAGAAATGAAAGCAAAAGCCCGTTCTGAAATCGAGAGAGAACATTGTTATATATGTAGGTCGATTTCATAATGAATTTCATAATGAACCTTGGAGAAATAAAGCCAAATGCGCATTCTGAATTTGAGCCCACCGTTAGGATATAAAAAAGAGGGGAAGCAATGCAGAGGTTGTTATGGTTTTGTCACGATATAAGGAAGTATGTTCGACCCCATAAAGCAACAATATATAGTTGCTCAGCATGGCAAGTCGAGTCGATATAGCCATGTCCGTCTGTCTATCCGTCTGCCAGTCTGTTTCTATGTCAACTAGTCTCTCAGTTCTAAAGCTATCGATAGGTAATTTTTGCCATAGGCTTTCTGCTGTAAGCTGCTCATATGTTAAAATCGTCCACATCGGAACACTATATCATATAACTCCCACATAACCAACCGATTTGGCATGAACTCTTAGTATACTCATCTTTTCCCATCCGAATTGAACCAGATCCTGTGAATGTCAGCTTTAAAAGCGTCTATGCTGCTGACCAAAGTTTATCCAGATCGGATCACTATATCATATAGCTCCCATATAACCGACCGATTCGGAGAAAACTCTTATTAAATAAAAAATGGTTGCTTCTTATCCAAATTGAATCAAATTTGATAAATGTCATTCTTAAAAGCCTCAAAGTCTGCTCTTTCTTTTCTCTTCCGACCCTTCGTTTTCAATTCAATATATTGAGAGTTCCTTCGACCTTGGCTATCATATTATGATCTCTCATAAATCAATTGAAACCTTCTTTCTACAAATACTTCTCTTCAATTCTGAATCATAGAAACATTAGTTTCGCCTTAAGCAAGTGCTGTTACTTAACACCATCGTTTTATGTTCGTGTCACGATGACACGTTTCAACTCAACGAGCGAGATAGCCACACCAGCGCGCGCACACACACACACACACACACAAACGCCACCCATTGACAGTTATTATGTTACGGTATTATCTCGTTATTTATGCAGCAGATGACAAATGCAATTTGTTGTTTGCACACACACTCTCCCTGGATCTGGATCTGGTGCTGGCAAATGGTAAATGGCTGGCCAAAAATGGATGCAAGGACATGATAATTTCCAATCATTTGAATAATCTCCTCCTGGCTGGCTGGCTAGCCGAATGGCTGGCTATCTGACTGGCTCACTGGCTCACTGGCTATCCATGTTCGTGTCCGCTGTGGGGAACGCTGTGAAAATATTAGCTTAAGAAAATGTCTAACGAGCTCTACGTGCTGCGGCATTACAAAAGTAGTCTCCCCTGCTGGAGGAATTCATTTGGATATGAATGGCAATGGGCAGCCCTTACATCACCTGTCCATGGCCCATGGCTCTGTGGTTGCCAGCTCCGGAATTTCGGATTGACTTTTGTGCGGTTTTTGGCTATTGATTAAAATTTTGGGCATGCTGAAAACTGACACATGAGATGCATGGATAATTAGCTGCTTCAAAGGGGAGGAGAATGTGTAAAGTGTAAGAAGTCTTCTGCAAAGTTGTATAATCAGTTGATATTAGTTGATATCGGTTGACTGTTGTGGTAGCATAAGTATGAGTTTGGGTTTTGAAAGAATATTTGAAATTTTCTTAATGTTCTTAATGAATTCTTCTATGTATGATTCCTATTGTAAAGTTTACAATTCTGTATAAAATAGGCATCTATTACAGTCCTAGGAATCATCGTTTCAAAAGAGTTAATACTTTGGATCACAATTTTTTAGTGGCAAACCAAACAATTTTTCTATTTTATATCTTAGATAATTATAAGAATACAGTTTAGTTGCCCTACTTTCTAACCCTTGTACAAAACACTTCAGCCAACACCTTCAGTATAAGTCCACATCCCATAACAACCAAATTTTGTTCTGCTGGCGACCATTATCTTGAGGTTCATTTGCCTTGGGTGCGGTGCGTTAGCCATTGGTATTTACCCATGTCCAAAAGTGTAATCATAAATCGAAATCACTTGTTTAAAAGTGGAACACACACTCACACACTCACAAATACTCGTATCAATAACATTATTTATATATATATATGTGTACTTAGTTCGATATATCTTATCAGGTCTATAAAGAGCTCTAAATTAAACTTACCATCGATTTAAACGATCACTCGCATATAATATAAATGGAAATGGTATATAAACGTGGCCAGTTGGCTTCTAAGAATGTCGTTGCGGTACAGTCTCAGCGAAAGGTTTATGGCATAAACAGGTGCTGAAGACAAGGGAATGCTTTGTGCATTCATATGGGCGGGTGGTGGTTGGGGGAAAACTGAGCATGACTAATGGGCTGTAGAAGTTTGTTATGACTAAAGGGATATTGGAAAGAAATCTGCGTGTAACTTGAAAAGCAACAGAAAGGTGATTGTGCAGTGAATGCATTTATATATACCAGATGATAATTGTACTATCAAGAATTAGTTAAAGAAAATCTATAAATATCTATAAAGGAATTAAGTGATAATGCCCATGGCAGTTTTGATGAATTGAGCTTAGAACTCTAATATAATTGATAGGTTTATTAAATGCATATATAAGCTACACTGCTCCTTATGTATTCCGAATAAGCTCTCTTCTATGCAATCACTATAATATTTGTGAGGTTTAAATTGTCAAAGAAAGACAGATCTATTCGTATTAATGTATGCCAACGAGAGAGAGATCAATCCATTTTTTATTGGCTAAGTATGAATTCTACAGAGTTCTGCATTATCAGATTGAATGTCAAGTGTCGGCAGTTACAATCCTTAGAGAAGTCAGTCCCACTTAGACAACCTATATGGTTCAGTTTTGCTGCTGTAGCTGCTACTCTGGGTGGCATTTCCAAACAAATCCTTACAGTTACAATCCTCATAGAAGTCAGTCCCACTTAGACAACCTATATGATCCAGTTTTGCTGCTGTAGCTGCTACTCCGGGTGGCAATTGGCAAACAAATCCTTACAGTTACAATCCTCAGAAGAAGTCTGTCCCACTTAGACAACCTATATGGTTCAGTTTTGCTGCTGTAGCTGCTACTCTGGGTGGCATTTCCAAACAAATTCTTGATTCCATTGTGACCCACTGAATCGAGTTTACCAGCTTGTGTGAAAATGTCAGTCTCTAAGCTCTAATAGTTTGGACTACGCGTTATTTCCTAATCAATTAGTGAGTCAGTTAAGACAGTTTTACTTATTCATAGACCTATAAACCAACACTTTTTCAAAACATATCTTAACATATTCTATGTCAAAGAATAATACATTTCGCCCTAAGGTTCAAGTATCTTTCATCTCTATTCCTTCTGTAAAGTCATTAACCTATAACAAAAGCCTTAACTGCCCGTTAAAAAGAAATGGAAATAGAAATAGTCATAAGGCAAATCTAATTGCCATAGTAGAGTCTGACAAATGATGCCTGACTCTCGCATTCAGAGTTTGAAAATGCTGAAATGTTCGCTGTGCTCCCATTTGGCGCTTTGGAAAATGTTGCAATTGTTGCCTGCAGCTCTGAAAATGGCAACCAGAACCAGGCCCACATCCCGACCATTCCAGACCAGCTGGCAAACAGTCAGGATTCAACAGTCAGGCAGACAGGCCAGAGTCAACGAAATGACTGCGAAAGGCAGGCAGGCAGGCAGGCAGGCGCAGGCAGGCAGGCAGGCATTCAGGCAGAGGCCCCAGTCAGAATCCCTGGGGCTTAGAGTGTGTTTTGGATTGGGTCCCTCCTCTGAGTGTGTGAATGGTGTCATTAAACGATTTTTCATTGCAAGCTGCCGCAGGTGAAAATGTTCCCTCCTCATCGCACCCAGCGCTGTTATATATGTTTGACTTTTTCAGCGGTCTACGACCTTTTTGGCCTGCTACCCCATGCACTTTAAGCTCTTCCTGCCTCACCCTCACCCTCACCCTCGTGCTCTTTCTCGCTCTTGAATGTGTTTATAGATATTTATTTTCTGACGCTGTCCTCCCGGAAATTGAAAATCATTTTAGCCTGCAACGGATTGGCCGCCAAGAGCGGAAATTATTATTTCTTTATCGTATGAAATTTTCCTTTACTTTTACTCCGCGACAAGTTCTTGAGAACTTGTTGCCTCCCCGACCTTTCCACCCTCCCCCGCCACCTTCGAATTTTACCAGTGTTTGGTCATAATGAAAATATTTGCGATGACTGGCTGCATTGTCCGTTGCTCGATTGCAGCGTTTGATTATGCAATCACAACACGTAGTTTTTAATCAATTTTACGTGCGAAAATTTGCCAAAAATTTCATTGCCCGGCATTGCTGGCAATGAAGGTGGAAGGGTCAGGTCTGTGGTCCTTGCAATGCGAAATTTAATTAAACTCCTTGAATTTGAATTGTTAATGAATGGATCTGCATTATTGATTATAATTGGTTGAAATAGCCAAGGGTTTTTGTGCATAGAACTAAAAGTTGCGAAAGTAATTATAAAAGCGGTGGGGGAAATTCTATATACAACTAAAAGGTTATATTCTTGTCTTAGTTTTGACTCTTTTTCAACAGATTTTTGGTTTTATGGGTAGCTCATACACGTGGGGATCTGACTGTGAGTGACTTGATGTGGATGTAATCAAACAGATTAATATTATGGATAGACGGATAGGCTGACCATCATTAAACAGTTTGGCTGTTCAACGCTTAGGACTTCTTAGATATCAAGGTTACTGAGATATGGACAAGCAGACGGCTATGTCAATATTGACTAGGGTTATCATGCTGATCAATCCATCATTATCATGCTGATCAATCCAACAATCCAAAATTTCAATTTCTGGACAGACTCTTAGAAGTTATCTCATGCAAGATTTACTTACTAAGTGAAATAGTGGAAGCATTCCTGTTAGTTCCAGTTCAATGATAAAAACTCAAAAGATGCTACTTCGCAACTTTTATCTTGGGATTCTTTCACTCACCAAAACAATCTAAACAAACTGCTCTATAAGGTCGTTCAAAAACCGCTGTGGACCAGCAATATGTAACTGCAAAAGACTTAAACTTAAGGCAAAAACTCTTTATAAGATTATGAAATGCAAAGCCAAGACACAATGGCTAACTTCTTCTACATAATCATTATGCTTATGTATGCTGACGACGTACAACTTAGTGTGCATTCAACATTCAGCTTAGTGTTGCAGGAAGACATTAATCTGATGGATAAGTGGTGCTCCACTAACATGTTATACCTTAATCATAGCAAGTGCAAAGTGATGTCGTTCTATCCAGCTCATTTTAGTATGGCATCTCATTTTATTCAAAACGATCTCTTCCATTAACGTCTTAGGTGTCTTATTTGCCCCCATCTTAGGTTTCAGCATACATATTTCCACTATCATTAAGAAATCCAAGAGTGTCTTAGGATTGTCATAAGAATTTAATGATCCGTTCACAACGAAAATCCTTTATGTATCTCTCGTTCGTCCTACACATGAGTCATGTTCTTCAAGAGTCCTCAGTTTCAGATAGAATCAGTTCAAGAGCAATTTCTATTGTTTACTCTTCGTGGTCTAAATTGCATTCCAAACCTCCGTCTTCCATCCTACTCTAGTAGACTTAAGCTACTTGATCTCATCTGCCTTCACAATTAAACCGCAGGGTCTGTCATGGTGTGATCTTTGTTTACCAACTGACAAATTGATTCTCCTGATCTTGTAGATCTCCGAAATTTTAACATTCCCTGTAGATTTACTTCCGGCCTTTATATCTACGTCAGTGTTCCTCAAATTATGCAAGCTATGAGCTCTTTTCTGGTAATTAGATCGTTGTATAACGACATATCCCTTCTTGAGTGTTGGTAGCGTGTTTTCAGCTCGCATAGCCACTAAAATCCGTTTATGTTCATCCAGAATTGGTCAGTTAGGTGGTGCGATCTCGACGATTTTTACATATGAGTAACTTACTGAAGCAAGAAGCCTATAGCTATTGTGGATGATGTACTCAATAGCTTCAAAGCTGAATGAATAGTTCTGTTTTTCCTGCTTGTCTTTCAACGATAAAAGACGTGAGATGGCAACCTCTTCGTAGCTCCATTGGTTGATCATTCGCAACAACAACGCGCACTTCAAGTTGAAGAAAGCGTGATGTGAAGAAACCCTTTAGCACAGAGCCCAACAATCTGACCAATCTGTCAGCGCTCTTACCTCTACAGTGGCGTCGTGCACAAGAAGACAGTTGCCTCCAAAGACAAGGGCTTCCCTGCCATGCTAAAGAAGGGCAAATATGCTCAGCGTTCTGCCAAGAACACGATGCATGTTGACTTCAAGGGTGGTCCATGCCGCTCGCTGAAGAAACTGAAGAACCTGCTCATTGGTTCTAAGTATCGCAAGGATCTGACACAGGCTGCTCTCCGCCGTGCCTCTGCTCTGTTGCGTTCCCAGAAGCCCGCCCAGATTAAGGCCAAGAAGCTCGAATAAATGTTTCAGTTGGGATCAATGTGGAGCTGTTTTCTACTCTCGAGAATAAAGACCGACAGACAAACTGATGAGTGTTACAAGAGTATAATATGAGCGGCAGCCAGCATGCCTTCTGTCAGCAGTGTAGATAATCCTGCAACAAGTTGGCACTTAAGCAGCTATTAACATTGATATAAGACGCCTTCAAAATCACATCATTTAGTCTGTTATTCAGACCATATTAGGTCCAATCCAAGGCTTTATCATTACTACATTCCTACTATAACGAGCTCCGAAAAATATCTAACCGCATGCCACTTTAGCATTAGATAGACCAAGCCTTTATATGACAGTTCTGCCAAGGAAATCCCAATTTGTTTACCCCACAGAGAACTCAGACTGTTGCCCCAATCGCCCATCCATGGTACTATTTCAATATTTAAACAATTACAGTTACAAATTCAGCAGTTGTGTAAAAGAATTTTAATCTTTCGGTGAGCTTTTCTAGTTAATTTCTACTTGTCATAGTAATTTTTGATAAATTAATGACGGATTGTTAAATGCAATGAAATAGCACAGAAAAGTTTATACCACAGAGATAAGATAGGAAATGGTTGATAATAATGCAACAATTTATATTGATATCTAACAGAGAATTTCTTATTCAATTCTTGTTAACAAATTTCCCCTAGTTTATATGAATACAAACGTTTGCAACTATATAAAAACAATCTAGTTCATATTCCAGAAATCATGAAATTCAACAGTTGTGCAAGTTTGTCACACTTCCTGCATTAAAGAAAATGACAAATAAAATGCTTGACTTTTACAAGGCGCCACTTGAGTTGACAAAACCACTTGAGAAAAATTGCATTTGACTTAGGCTGGCGCCAGTCGTCTATATCATAAATATACCGATGAATGTTTATATATTTTTTAGACAGAAAAATAAGTGAACTAAGCATCTAAATTTAAATTGTACCCCATAATTTTATGATATCCTTATCGAACTTCAAAGAAACCCAGATAATGTTTCAGGGAGTGAACCTGTTAACATTGCCTCATGTTGGGGTTGGGGGTTAAAAGTTTATAGGTGGCAAAACAAATAACTGTATTGATTAGATGAAGTTGCCATAAAAGATAAAGTAGGCTTATCTCTAACTGCTAAGATATTTCCTGAGCTGCACAGTGACATAAAAATCATTACTTAAGAGGCCAACCCCATATCAATATATATTTCGTTATACCCAAGATTAGATAAAGACGCGTATACTTACTTCTTGCGGCATTTATTTACCTGAATTTCTCGAAGGCCATGTGTGGCTAGAATGCTTTTTCTTATGTTTGGCTTATATAAAGGTTTAGTGAGTTTCAGTTTCATCAGTTTTAGTTTTAACGGAAATAGTCAGGTGCGTTGTTGATTAGACAAGCAATTGGGGTTAATAGCTTGGAGCAAAATATAGTTCATGGTATAAAATGTGTGAAATTTTCGTTGAATGATGTGGAGGTATATAGAAATATGTTTGCTTAATTTTGGTTTCCGTCTAGCCCAAATTTAGGTGTTAGTTTTCATTTGAAAAAGATGAAATTATGAAAGTTTTCAAGTTATAGTTGTGTCTTGCAGGTTGAACCTTTTATATGTTAAATTTGAAATTTCCATGATTTGGGACTTTTTTCAGCTCTGATCAAATGTTCAGTCGAGAATTTTATAACATATTCTTAAGATTTTTGGATTCTTGAATAAACTTCATTATAATATTAGACAGTTCTTTCTGTTTCATCTTCAAAGTTCGTTTTAGAATTTTTCTCAACTTTCATTCTGTATTTTCATAGCTACAGTTTTCTATAGCTACAGTTTTTCTTTGAACAATATTTGGTTATCCCATGAACTTATTGAACCCTGTTGCTACCTTGTGGAATTTTAGGGGTTCTCAAACATATAGTACTTCCCATACAACGCGTATATGAAAGCTGCCTTGTCTATATCTTATCTCACATTTCTCTGTTTCGACTGTTGCCTGGTTAGTGCCGCAGTAGAAGCATGTAGACAGACGATATTGATTCGATCGCTTGAACAAAATATCAAAAAAATAACACACGCATGTGCTTGTATATAGGCAGAGTACAATCATACACATACATACATACATACATACAACTGTCTGCGTGTTGCTTGTGACATTTATATTTGGGCAGTCTTTTTACTTATCGACAACCTTTTTACACAACTTCTCGTTGTTTGTTTGCTTATTTGGACTGAAAGATAGGAAAAAACTGGACATCAGATCTTATCAGAGAATGTTGCACCAAAGTCAGTTAAAAAAATGTGTACTAATACTTTGTTATTAACGCAATATTACAAAAACAACACTTGATTTAACTTGTTTTCCATATTTCGTCATTATCTATTGCATTTTAGTTCACTTTGCGTTTTGTTGGCAGTATTTATCCAAGGCAGCGCATTCGTCATCAGCTCGTCATATCTAAAAACTGACACGCCAGTCGACGCTTCCAACTTTATCGATAAGCACAAGCCGGTGAACAGTGCCCGCTCGTACAAAAAAAAAAAAACCATCCAATCCAAATCTCACTATCTATACTTCGCACACACGCACACAGGCGCACACACCTTGAGTGTGTAAATAACAGACAAAACAAAACAAAAACCGCCAACAGATAAGGAGTACAATATAAAAAGAAATATCTATGAAAATATGTCATTATTTCGTTATTGAACTCCCAAGTGTAAAGTTCTCCTTAGCCCAGTGCTGTGTTGCGTTCAAATTTAATTGGAAATATCTACCGGAAGATCCCTCTATATCAAAATCGAGTGCAATATGTTTGCTGTGTTATGTTGTAATGGATTAAATATGCGTGTGTGTGTGTAATCCGAATTCAGGATCTATAAAATGTTCTATAGGAGTTCTTAAGGGTGTGGCTTTGGCAAGTAGAATAGCAGGCTTATCACATGTCCATATTCAACTTAGTGTGAGATTCTTCTATTCTACTTTCGACAAGCACCCGTTGACAACTTTTCGAGAAATGTAATTTTGTTGATATAACTTGGGTAAATAAGCCGTTGATATTGTCAAATATTTATCTGTTCGCGTTCTAAGTAATCGTATAACTGTAACTGACTCATATACATACACACCCAACAAAATGATGATGATGATGATGATCATTATAGTGTGATGGGTCTGGTTGACATGCCTTGGGCTTGGTTGAATGCAATCTACAAATCTCCCCGCTAAGCGATGAATTCTTTTACATTCAGAATTCCAAACTTACCAAATTTGTTTATATTTCACAAGAAAGAACTTTAACCTGCCCAAGATCATGTGATATATAACTGATTTCTTATCGATTTCCAGCGATTAATACACACACACAGACATACACACACATAAAGTTTGTGTATGTGAAACCTGTTTGTGAAATCATTTTCAGGCCGCCAAAGATAAGAAAGACCGTCTGATATATTTGTTGTTGGTTTATTTCTTTCACTTAGCTTTATTGATTAATTTATAAGCCTTCGATAAGGTGGGTACAATTTTTCAATATATGTTAAGGTGTATTGATTATGTAAGCACTACTACTAAGGCGTTGAGGAAAGATCCAGGCTTTGTAAAAATGAAATATTCATGAAAAATTCGATTTTCAGTTTGAATTTAAGTCGTTTTTCTATATCTCCTATTTCATTCATGGGATGAACCTCTCAAACTAAGAGATTAGGAACGTACTTGATATATAAATGCATGCAAAACTGTTCATACTTTAAAATTAAGATCTGTAAACTTATAGATATATAGCTCAGAACATCTAAAGAAGTCAGTAGGATAGCAGAGATCTTTACATTGAGTTAAGCTAAATGTCTCAGATGACTGGGAGTAATGGCTGATGCCGAAGCAGCTGTCAATCCTTTTGCTGTTGCCATTCAATTACTTGCGGATCTTATTAATATATATAATATATATAATACATATGAGCTTATCCGAGAAATTCATAATCATCGTTTTCCACTCACTTCTGACCTAAAGCCCTCTGAATAAAAACATTTGGACATAGAAAGATCGCAAAACCATTTTCAAATTAAATCTCTTCACGTTTTTTACCCTTGGCTTGAAACGTCAGAAATTTCTGATAATATTGGAAATGTATTTATCTCGGGATCCATAAGGGAGTTATATTTTTGGTCAGAATCTCAAACGTCTTAGTTTAATAGTAACTTTAATTGAGCTAGTCCCTGTAAATAAATTATATAGCTAAGAACAATCGTTTTGAAATAAAGAAATAATAAGACAATGGTTATGATAAGGCTATCTGAATAATATCATCAAGGAAATAGATGACTGATGAATTCCTCTCTCTCAATAGTACCTGAAATCCATCTGCAATTCAAATTGTTGCAATTCTCCGTGGCTTAAACTGGCTTAAGCCGTCTGCCATCATATTCAAGTAGGATTCTTTGAATAAACTTTCCACCTTTAGAAAATCGAAGAAATATGCTTAACATTAATCTTAATACATAAACTGATAAACAGTAAAGTTGATTAGCCAAACTCATTTTTGTGTCCCTCACCGAACTACCTGAAATCAATTTCATATAAATTTTCAGCTGTAAGGAAGTCCTAAGGCTGGAGTTAGGCTCAGTCCGTCCGGAACCACTTACAATAAGATTTGTAGAATGCTGAGACACGTGGGGCGAGAGAACTGGCATGAATGGAAGCGACCGGTTTGTAAATGCAGGCTTGGTCACGTCCCTTGACAAGGCAATGCGTTGATAGAGAAGGAAAGCTTTGTTCGAGGCGAATTCAAGCATCTATAGGATACATCAGGAAGGCACTGGTACCATCTGGTATTACTAAATAGGCAAAGGAAACACTCCCAACTGTATCTTGTATGTTTTTTTTGTTGTAACTATAATAATTTTTTTAAACTTATCTCTATTTTGAACCCTCTTAATAGTTATACTAACGCACTTAGCACTTACATAATGCTAATTGTTCGTCTTTCCTTTCTTTAAAAGTGAGCTAGCGACTCCCCTTTTTTGTTTTCCGTAATCCAACAGCGCCCCTCGGTGCCTTTGGTGCGAGCTTCTAGCTTAGGTACCGCTCGAAAGAAGACCCGTATCCTGGTGTCATTGCCAAGCCACTTGAACGTATTGCGCATTGCACATCAACGCCCCATTATTAACAATAATATAGAGCCAAAAAACTAATAATGTTACAAAATAAAGCTCTGAAATTACATTTATTTAGAACATCTACAAATCTCAACAATAAATTCATAGCGAAATCTACAAAGCTAAGTGAAAACACAAAGCCACAACTCTAGATACATGCGCTAGTGTGCTTCGAAGCACTTAGAATTCACAAAGGTTTCTAGCTGATAAACAGCTCGTTTGATATTGAATCGTTGGAGTTGTCAAGAGCTGGCTTACCAACCAATCAATGGTGAATGAAATAGTAATATATGTTATTTTTCCATTGCATATAAAAGGAGAGATTCGGTTTTCGTCAATAAACTGTTTTCACTACCCAAAAACCTTTGACACGATCTCGGTCACTCATTGTTTGCTCTCAAATTATATCAGAAACAAATTGAGCCGCTCCATGAAATTCCTGAGAGCAATGTACACATATATATGATATAGTATATATAACATATAACTTAATATAACAAAATTGTCTTCGTATATGTATCCCCATGTCCGAAAATATGCCTAATGTCGTCACTTTCATTAATATAATTTCCACTTAACCGTTTTTGCTATAAACAAAATCTAAGCTAACTTTTTTTTTAGCTTTGGCTTTTAGAAATAAACACACATAAACGCATACAGACTTATATACATAAGTGTACATATATAAAATGTAAGCGCCTATATCCATGTCATTTGTCTGTCTGCCTGTCAGCCATCTGCCATCTGCCCGTTCGCCTACCCCGGCAGCTCTTCCTTTTGACTCTGACTGACTTTGCCAGTCAACATAATGAAAATGCAATTAATTTTTTTCCAGCAATTTTCTTTGGCATGTCTCCCCCTGATGGAGCTGATGCTGCTGCTGCTGCTCCCAACTAACCAAGCCGATGCTGTTGCAATATTATGACTCCTGCTGTTTGCTCTGACAGCCCTGACAACAACAACAACAACAGCAACAACAACATAAAAAGGGAAAAAGGCAGCAAAAGAAATGTTTATTGTGGAGCATTTTCTATGGCGATTGCAACCAGAGAGGCTGATGGCTGATGGCTTCAGCATCCGAGTTGGCTTTCGCCCTATTCCTACGCCTGCTGGGCAGCCATTCGCATTAAATGAGGAAACCAATTATTCGCGCTTATAAAGATTTACCGGCACACTCACACATATACACATATATCCACATCCACAGAAACCAACGCAGTTAGACAGCCAGATATATACAGATATATGCCCAGTTACCATTTCCATTCCATTTCCACTTGCATTGCCAGCGAGTCCGTTGCCTCTTTGTTTTGTTTCGTATTTAATGGAAACTTTCCACATCTCCCCACTTCCCCCTGCTCGTTTCATGCTGCCCTGCACTGATTAAAGCTGGGGAGCCTGTGTAATGGCCAAGCGTGTCCTGAGGGAAGTTGCAAAAAAATATAGAATTGCACTTTGCCTAAAGTTTTCTGTACGTTTGTTTGAAAAAAGCAAAAAAAAACATTTACGCGGATAAGGCAGATGGTTGATTAGCCCAGAAGATTGGTGGAGTCAAATGGTGGTCTGGCAGAGTGCAGTAATTATATACAATTTTTAATAGGAAAACAAAGGCTCTAAGCTGATTTAAGGAAGATCGAATCGAGTTACTTAAGTTGATTATTTCGAAAGTTGAGAAAAATTCTTTTGTTGGTTTCTTTAAAAAGTCGAAGAAGAATGCAGAATGAATGAAGAATTATAATTTATAAAGATAATCCTTAATAAAAATACATAGTTAAGAAGATCTTGAATGAGAGAAGACTACACTTCCTTAATTCTCTTTAAAAGTGTGAAGCCAAAATCAATCTTTAGAGACTTTTTACTAGAATCGTGAATGAATTCATAACAATTCACCACAAAATGATCGTGAATACTGGGCTCACTCCTAAAATATTCAATGCTAACATCACTTATTCAAAAGTCATCCTAATAATGAGATCTACCTAAGTGGGATAGAACTTGTGGGATAGAAGGAGTCTGTCTGTATTTGCCATCTTCAAATTTTCAATCGGTAGCACTTCAACAACATCTATAACAAAAACTACCATTAGAATCTGTCAGCGAGTCGAAATCCCACAACATGCGTGTGAATTTTGTTGTTTCTTAATTTTCTATTCTTCTTTGTGAGCTAATTACGGAGCTGCATATTTTTCTATTGGGACTTAGCTAAAGATCTCTGGTAGCTAAGGGCTGTCCATCGCTGTTCTATATTACACTACGATAATATCTCATTTGTACGCTCTTATCTATTGACTTCGCTTACTTTTGCTCAACGCATGGAGCGCTCTCTTTCTGAGTTTGCGCTCTCCCGCTCTTCCAGTTTTATATACAAAATAACATGTCGATCGCCACCGCTGCATTACATGTAGATAGCAGAATACATATATGAGGGTCAACAGCTATCGCCGCATAACAATTCATCCGTCTTTCGGGAGTTTTTTGCAATTTGGGATTTACTTTAAAAAGCTATATAAATATGTCCTCAGTCATATATTATAATAATTTCGCTATAGAAGTATTATTTTCACTATTCAAGAGCATTGCTAGGAGATTCCCCGGTAAGTAGAGGTAGTTACCGAAGGACAGACGTATCGTCCATCTCGGACTAGTCCCATATACTGGGAACTTCTAATGGGCCTTATTGTACACCGCCAATTTAAGAAATGCTTTATAAGAGCAACTGTATTGGATAATGAATGCTCTTTGAAACCATTCATTCCGAATGAATGCTGTTTGAGACCTATGCCACTAGTTGAAATACGCATTCATATGAATATTTAAAGTTGTACATTCATAAATAGTCCGCAATGAATGTACTCCTGCAAGGCCGCAACTCTTACCAGTTGAGGTAGGAGTAAAATCTGTACTGCCTTGTCCAGAGTTCAGTTCCAATGAATGCATTTGTCATTACTCTACGTTCCACTTAGTCACCACAATTTCCGGTTGCTATACAAAAGCGTATTCTCAATAATTTTCGATCATTTTTAATATCCTTCAGGCAATTTTCTTGTCGCTTTCAGCTTCCATACACAAAAGCCTATTTGGCAGCCTCTTTTGGCATATTCTCATATCTCATTCTCTAGCCTCTATCTTTTCGTCTGCCTTTTGGGCATAACTTGTCATTTGTCTTGGACAGACACCCTTCGCAGCAAATTTCGCTAAAATTACCTTTCCTTTTTGTCATCAAAAACCACTTGAATGGGTAGCAAAGGCAACAGTTGCTGGTCGTTAAGGGAGCGCTGGCCCCATAGAACCAGCCAGCCAGCCGCAGCAATTACAGACTGTTATGTCCGCAGATCCTTAGCCCTGCTGGCTTAAAGCTTTTTAGCCTTGGCATCCGGTTTTGCCTTCTGCCTTCTGCCGCCTTTCTTGGCTTTTGCTTTTTAGCGCCTTTTGTGTTCTTGGCTGCACTTTCATGAAACCGAAAGCTGGCTGGCGCCTGGCCTGGCCTGGCCGAAAAAAGAAGCGTTAAATTAAAACGTAAATACCACTTAGACGGTGGGGCTATAAAGCAAGTGGCTGGCTCTGCTTCTGCTTGTTCCGGACAGTGTAATCAGTGGGTAATTAAGCGACAGAGCAGAAAACTGAGAGCTTGGCAGCAACTCACCTTGAAATTGCGTAATTTGTGCTCAGGTAATTTAATGACTGAGCTGAGCGCATTTTGGTTGTCTTTTAATCATTGCAAAATGGCCAAGTTAGGGCAGGTGTCAGGCCAAAAACCAAACTACCAACTATCAATTACCTAAGCATACCAACAATGATAACCTTACAATCCATCTATCTCTCTCTTTCTCTCGTTACTTTGTGTCTCTCTGTAAGCCCTTCTTTATCGTTCTTCCAGCCAAAACTTCATTTCATGCCAGGCTTATCACAGGGACAAGTTTTTGGTCAGAAAAATTGTGTGTGCCAAACTATAAATAAGTTTCTAAACATTCATTTTGACAGTTTCATCTACACTCCCCACACACATACACACACACACACACACACACGCGCGCACACACAGTCCGAAAGTACAGTCACCGCCAACATGGCATCGTATCGCGTGGCTCTTCTTCTTGGCTTAAGCGGGCGCTCAAAAATTGCAAACTGCTGCACAATGTGCAAAAAATTCTAAACTGCAATAAATTCATCAAATGTGCAATGGAACATGCTGTAATGTCACGCCCTCTTCGACGCCCACCACACACCCCGCGCCGCCAACACCTCGGGGGGGCATCTGCATACTCCATTAAATGTGCCCTGGAATTGGGCGATATTTTGTAGGCAAATGTGCAATAAATTGTAAATGTTTGTGGACGAAGGGTGGGTGAAGGGTGATACCTGGGGGAAGGCGAGGCGTGGCCTGGCGATGCGGTGGAACCGGCAGCTGTTCCGTTCCGTTGTAAATTTTGTGACGCGCCAACGAGTTGAGTTTCTCGTAAAACTTGTCCGCTGCACGCCTGTCAAGTTTCATAAGTGTTGTTGCAGATTGTTTTTCGTTTTCGCTTTGGTTCTTTTTTTTCTTTTTTCTCATTTTGGAGGGTTTTGCGCCGCCCCCCTTAGTGAGAAAAAATGACGCGCATGTTTTAGAGCTGCGATAACGGGAACATGGGACAAGTAATTTAGTGGGCTGTGGGAAATATAGAGCTTCGGTAAATATAGAGAGGGCTATCAAAATGCCAAGAGAGCAGTTCAAAGAGGAGGGAGCATATCTATGTATGAGTGTGTGGGATCTTCGGGGTGAACATTAATCAGTTGGAACTTAGAATATAAATATAGGTAACTGACTTCTTCTTATATAACATTCATTGGCATTATTAGAAGTTGTTGTTGATTCCCCAAGTTCTTGAGTTCTCGCAATTATTGAACTCCAAACCAAGGAATTAGTTGAAGAGTAGCTGGAATCGAGACTTTTGTAATGAATTTATCATTAATGATATCATTAGCATATAACCTCTATGTAAGTATGAAAGTCTTTGTCATAACTGAATAACTGAGAGTGTGAACAACAACAGATATATAGTAATTATTTGTATACCCTTAAAAGCTTATATAATAATTTTGTCATGATTTTGTTAGGGGGGCATATCTGTGAGGGTATCTAAGCTTCGCTAATTTAAAAGTATTGGGGGCAAAACAATGAGAAGCACAATCTTTGTTAAAGGCAAAAGCTCGTCTATTCACAATGCAATGAAGGGCAATGCTGCCACAGCCAAAGGCGGCGGCTGTGTCCGTGTTCCCTTCAGCCAACAGCTTTGTTCACAGGGGTTCTAAGACTCAAAATAATTTGTATATGAATCAAGCATACGAAATGATTTCTCTATGTACAAATACGAGCACAATAGACCCCTATGATTCTGCATTCGACGAATGTATTTTCACGAAGCTGGCTTTATGTATTTTGGGAAACGTTCGTCGTGGAAATGCTGAGGGCAAAATGTCATATCCAACGCGTTTCAGTTCATGATTGTCTGACGTACATATCTAATAGAGAGACACATGCATAGCTGTCAGGCAGTCGCTGCCTAAAAATGCAAGGAGACTGTACTTTTCGCTTACCCTCCTCTTCTCTCAAGCTTCCACCTTATTTGAGCACTTCAACGATCCGAAATCATGCCTGGCCTCGTATGCTTTAAGTTGCGAGGAAAACGATATTCCCTTCTGTTCTCAAAACACTGCTCCTCTTTGAAGATTTACTTATTGACGAAAGCGAATGCAAAAAGTAATCGTTGGAACTCAAGAGTAAAGAGGAACTCTGCAGCTCTTTGAATAAAATGATGCTGTGGCCAGCCAAGAGCAGCCAACAAAGGATGATAAAATGTTGTCTATAAAGAAAGTATCATGAAAATCTCGAAGTATTACGACAAATCAATGGATCAACACTCACATTTACAGGTTCATTTGTGTACTTTTGTAAGAAGATAGAAAAGTTGAAGGTATAGTAGATTCACTTAATATTTAAGGCGTCCTTTTGAGAGTCCAATGGGTCGTGGGTAAAGACTATTAAAAATATTAAGTTGATAGTTGAAAACGACATGCTGAAACTGAAGTTTTTAGCAATATTCGGAGAAATTTTCATCATGGGTGATATATTGACAGTGATAGTCAAAAGGCAGCACATTAAGGAGGGTATGTAATAATGCCATAGAATCAGAAGGGAGTTTCATCACTAAGAATTATAATTTAGACGTACTAAGCTATAGCTTCTATAGACAGCTTGAGGTCAGCCTCCTTCATGTAATAAAGTTGCCAAAATAAGATAATAAAAACTAGGTTTTTATCCCATTGTTGTATTTTCAATATAATGTGTTCCAATTTCTCACTTAAGTAAACATTAACAGGCCAAAAAAATAATATTATGTATTCACATGGCGGGGGCATTCATTCAATTATGCAATTATTATGGCTTTTATTTAATGCAATTAAAAATCCGAAGCGTTAAATTGTTGTTGATGAGTTTGGAATGCTTAAAATTCTGCTGCATATGCAGGCTTCACACATAAGCGAACACACAAGCGCACACACTCACGCAGACACAGACACGGATGTAACAATGCAATCAGCCAAACAAGCCAAAATGGGGGGCCTATAGTGGCGCCTGGCATAGGAGTTACAGTGCCTTCGCAAAGTTGCCTAACGCAGCAGAAATGCCCACGCACCACTCACCACGCACCACGCACCAGGCACACTCACACGCTCACCCACAGTTCACACACATCTGCGTAATTTAGCTATTAAATCGCATTTTTATTTGAGGGCCAGGGAGCACTTGCTCTTGCTCTGGCTCTGGCTCTGGCTCTGGCTCTGGATTGTACGGTTTGCCCACTGCTGCAATTTTCACACGTGCTGAGGCCATAAGGTTTTTCGGCGCAAAATGTGCTATTGGTTAGCCTACAAGTACGAGTGCACTGTTCCGAAAAGTGGGCGAACATGTGGCGAGCCTGCTCGTACATTGAGATATATTTTCTACAGTGTATTCCCAGCTTGACACAGTGGAGCGTAAAATTAATCGTGGCAGCTACGAAAAGAGCAAGGGCTGAAAAGGTTTCATTTCACTCTGCATTTTGGCTGCACTCTATTTTTTTTTTTTTTTGGACATTTGCTGTAGAGCTGTTATTTGGGGGGCCTCCTTTTATTGGTTCTCTGCTGCTTTTTTTCCCCCATTTTTATCTGTGGCGAATGAAAATGTTTTTGCGCTATGCAAAACCAGGAAATGGGG
The DNA here is from genome assembly GCA_037043425.1 of Hirtodrosophila duncani. Taxonomy (NCBI): domain Eukaryota; kingdom Metazoa; phylum Arthropoda; class Insecta; order Diptera; family Drosophilidae; genus Hirtodrosophila; species Hirtodrosophila duncani. The sequence continues at coordinate 4,817,991 of JBAMBM010000194.1, forward strand.
TATGCCCACTTACTTATAAAGCAGCAATGTTGAGGCATATTTTCAAGCATTTCCAAATATGTTTAAAAAATGCTACGAAAAATCTTTCAATATTTCTTTCTTCTACATTTTTAAATCTGTTAACATTTTTCAGATATTTTTGGAATTTGTTGCTAAAATAGGGTTTAGTTGTCGATGGGATAAATCTCTTGTTTTCATAGTCTCGCTTGTTTATATTTACTTTTTTTTGTCAATGCCTGGCAACTCTGTGTGATAGTGCTTCTCAGAATGTTTATTAATCAGCGCTGAATCTGGCCACACTATCAGCAGAAACTTCAACTTGTTCATAAGAACATTATGAGCCATTTCCATGGCTCAACCTTCACCGTCCAAAGTGGCCTAATAAGATTTCTCTATATAAATTATAGAGCATCGCCTGGTCGAATCTGCTTGCTTGCTCCTTTAATGCCTGTTCCTTTTTTTTTTTTTTTTTTGGAGAACCTGGTCCTTTGGGTGGCATCAAAATTTAAATTATGAACTTAAGCACACATAAATCTTGATTCGGAAAAAAGTCATCTATGGGGAGATTCGTAATTAAGGCTGAATTAATGATTGGCTGAAAATACTAAAAAGAAACACACGAGACCATAAAATACTATCTGGAACTATGAAGAATTTCACATTAAATGTTCATCCTTGTAGGTAGGGGCATTGTCTAAAGGAACCAAGTATTAGCATAAATCTTGACTTGCTCCATTCCACCATAATCATAGTTATTAGCTTTGCTTGGCAAAACCCAATTAGACAACTCGACAATGGCCATTACGTTGTACAAATCCCAGTAGGAAAACCCATTGACAACCCATCCATAACCATAACCATGCCTGCCTTGGCAACTGCTCCTTCTGCATTGGCGCATTTTAATCTCAGTGAGGTAGCGCAACCACAATCAGGAGGATTGGAACAGAAGCACCAGCGCCAGCAATGGAAACTGCACCAGCAGGCAGGCAGACACTGACAATTAATATTCAAATTTATTAGCCACCTATGAACCGAGTGTGTGCATTATCAGCAGGCACTTCAGAGACTAGACAGAGATAGAAAAGGAGTGAGATTGAATTGAACTAGGGATGGCAGAGATGTTTGATAGGTCAGGCCAAAGGAAACTTAAGATCAAGCTTCAGAATATATGAGGTATAATAGAATGAGCAGCCCCATGTGGTGACCCAGACCTGATGATCATTCGTAGAATGCCTCTTTTTCAACTAAAACCATTTCCAAACGGCACTTACAAGTATAGTATGGAGTATATGCAGTGGTCATATAGAAGATGTAGTCACCTGATTCTGAGATTGCACAATATGAATGCTGTCAAGTTGCCAGTGGCAGTTTTGGGTTTAGTTTCTCAAGTAATCAGTATGATAAGCAGTGAGATCATCTGTAAATTCATCAAATTGTCAACAAGATTCATTTAAGATTATTGATATAACTACTTCAACTGACCAGATTGATATCTCTCATGCATTTCGCCGCACTTGCTGTCTCATTTTCGTGTCTTTCGTCCATCTCTAATTAAAACTTCACCAGCTCAGACCATGCCAGTATCTGTGAGGCACGCACAGAGAAAAGCGCAAAAGTATAGGCGACAATTGTACATTGGGGACCTAAGGGAAATATTTCAACGGCTCCTGACTGCCCGCAGCATACTCCTTCCTGCCTTCCTGCCTTCCTTTCTACTTTCTGCTCTCGCTGGTCGCCATGTCACAGGGCTTAATTATTTGCATATGATTAGACTTAATGGTCGAGCGAGCTTCCCCGTCTTGTGGGTAATCACACGAGAGACGCCGCTGTCGCTGTCGTTGTGTAATTGTTAATGATGATTAGATTCAATTTAGGGCATCATTAGTTAGCTGACGTAGCTACACACACACACACACACACACCCATTGTCTGTGCCCAGTTCAACTTCGCTTTAAATTTATGCCAACACCGCAACTTCCACAAGTCCTGTCCGGCAGGCAGGGTTGAGAGCAATGCGGACTGACCCCAGTGGCTTTGGTAAATTGCAACGTGACCTGAGGCAAAGTGACTCCCCGTCGAGTTTGAGGTTAATTTTGCAAAATTGTCGAGTCAACGGGTAACGCACTCGCATTCGCCATCACATTTCCCTCCATCATCCCCTGATCCATTCTCATCTCAGAGCTGTTTGAATAGTTCAAAGTGTATGCAAATGTGTGCGAGGCATTCATTCATTCATTGTGTGGTTTTACTTTTGCCGGAAGGAGCCAACTTGATGGTCATCTTGTGGATGTCGATGTGGATGTGGATAGATATAGATTGGTTGGGCCAACCATCGATGGGGCAGCGCTGTGCCATCATTGTGCGATTTTAATCACTCTGAAAGCATCGACGAAAAAGTCAACTAATCGCTGCTAGTGGCTCAGGCTAATTGTACCTTTGCTGTGCTTGAAGTCTGGAATTGTGTGCTTCAGAGATACTTCAAAGATATTAAGAGTTGGGTTTAATTTTATGGGAGATCATTTGTACAATATAGTGGAGATGGAATGATGAAGCATGATGTTTCATTGAAAGAGATTGAGCAGAAAACTGTTGATGAATTAAAGGGAGCTTGCGAGTGTGCTTGAGACAAGCCAAATGAGCTAAGCTCATGGAATTTACTTGGTTTTTAAACAAATTTATTAATTTGTTGTTTAGATTGACAAATCCAAAAACATATTCAAATAACTTGAGCCCATTCTTGCAGGTTGAAATCGTTCTATAGCTTGGTTTTCAGAACTGAGCAAATCCTTTTGCTTCACGCTTGCCGGCTTGACGTGGTTTTCATGTTTATTCAGAAGTCATCGGTTCTATGATATATGTCTCATAGAAAGGGTCGTCATATATTGAAGCGCGTTGCCTTGCCGCTTGCCATTGCTTCATCCGTCGGCGCATCGCTTCCATTGCGGCCAGGGCTTCATTTCAGTCGATGAAAGCGTAAAAATTGAAGCTTAAACTATTCCCACACACACACAGCAAATCAACGCCGAAATAATGGCTCGATATGTGGAGACGAGGGACTGGCTCAACAGTAATGTGCCTGGCCTGGCACTGCAACTTCTTCAAGCTCTCCGTTGTCAGCGGTGACACGCCATCCAGAGATTGTGATTGGCTGCAGCCAGGGACTCTGACAGCAATATGCAGATGGGGCGCACCACAATGCCTTCGCATATATTAAACCATCCATTCAATCTGGCTATTTCATCGCTGCAGTGGAAACAGAACAGCAATCAGCTGGTGATCGCCTCTATTGGCGATCAAACGACACTCATCTGGCAGCCGGATAGTGGGCATGCGCAGCCCTTGAAGCATCTGGGCCCACCTGGTTTACTCCATGACTATTTGTCATGTCAAAAATTGGCTCTTCGCAGACCGTGTGTTCCGTTTGTAGAACTGCAATAACCACTGGGTTTGCGGCAATTTAGGTCATTTGCATATCGTCTCTGGTCACTCTGTGGCCGTTTCCTGCTCTTTGTGAGCACTGTAGAGCCCATTCTATATCGCCTTCAGTTCATCCAGCAGCATCTGCTCAAAGCCTACGTCGAGGTTAAAGAAGTGCTGCCCATTGTTGATGCCAATGTCTGCGCTTAAGATGCCGCAAGCACAAGCAATGGCAATCACACGCTGAACACGCTGGCTTGGTATCCGCATGGAAACTACCTGGTCGTCTTTTTCAAGTCCGCCAACTGCCTGGCCATCTTCCGAACTTTCATCCAAATCTGCGATCTACAAATCTCTGGTGGCTATTATTTGAGCGGCGAGTCGCTGGCAGAGCATCCGAGCTGCATCCGTTTTCAGCCGCTGTGCAAGAAAAAAGATCAATCTGTGTTAACCATTGAATGGTCATCCAGCTTTATTTGATTATTTATTTCCTTAAGCTTTAATAAAATATACACAAAATAAAAAAACTATGGCAGCTATATGCTATAGTAGTCAGTAGACATGAAGGATCTTTAAACTGGACTCAAACCAAATTTACCAAATAGATACTAAAGTTTCCATAAAGTGTTCATTCTAAATTAGTTGATGATATGGCAGCTTCTTGTCATGGAGGTTCAATCTTGACGACATATTATTAGCTTGCTTCAAAACTGAGAGAGAAGTTCCCTTAGAAACAGGCAGAGGCAAACAGACAGACAGAAATAGATGATCAAATAATAAATTCAGAAAATCGCTTAAAAAAATATTCTCGATTGAATAAATTAAGAAAAAAAAACCCTCAAAAGCGATTAACATTTCATTTTGCTTTTCTCAAATTTTTGTAATATATTTTTAATTATAATCACAAATTGTTTTCAACAACTTTTGAATTTGAAACCAAAAAAACAAAAAAAAAATGCTGGTCAACATCTGGCCATAAACTGCGCTAGTACAATTTGGCCATGGCTGCTGGCAATTTGCCTCAGTTTCAGTTTATTAACGCAAATTTATTGCAATTAGCGCTGGGGAAAAGCAAGTAAGTAAGTAAGTTTCTTGGCTGAGGGGCTGGAAAAGTTTTTAATTTAAGCAGAGCTTATTATCAGCTCAGCTGCATGCCCATACATGGCAGAGGTGTGGAGATGATTAAAAAAGTTAACGATTAGAAATGTAAAATTATGCAGTAGAAATTTGTATTTGCTGAAACTTTTTGGCTACAAATGAAATATATATAGAACTTATATAGTCTGTACATATATTTGCACTAAAATAAACCATTATCAAAACGACTTTTGCTGCGGCCGAACCATTCAGGCATGAAATTACCAACGCTTACGAAAATATTGCAAAATGCAAAAATATTACTCAGACTTTTTCCAGCGCAGACAACGAAGACGTTTTTCTCGCTGCTGTCCTCGCCCATACACACACACACACACACACACACACAAAGGCAAACGACGACAAATTCTAAAGGTATTTAAATGAAAATTATATGCACTTTGCCTTGAGTTAAGTGCAGGCTCCCAAAAGATTTACGATTATTGTGTGTGTTTGGCTCGATGGATTGGAAAATATTTGAAGAGCAAGAGAAGGGAAAGGGAAAGGGTAGAGGCGGCAGCAAATACTCTACAGACCTAGCGCTTTAGTTAGTTTTTGTTTTTGTTTTTTCGTTTCATTTTTCTTCAATTAAAAATTCCAGTTTAGATTTCTCTAGATCATCATCCCCCTCTCTCTCATCATCAATGCAATCATCTTTTCTGTAATTGCAAAAACATCAAATCATTTTTCATATTGTAGTATATTTATGTATGTATTACCAGCAGTATATTGTATTTATAGACGTCATTCCCATCTACTCTATGGCTGACTGGCAGGAAAATGAACTTGTTAAGGTTGGCAGAAGTTTGCCTTGGGGTGCAATTGCTTCGTTTTTTTCCCCCATATGGTATATAAATATATATATTTTGTTGCTGTGTTGGCTTTTCAAGTGCTTTTCATGGCAAATGGAAAATTGTTGTATTGTGTTTGTTGTTGTTGCTGTTGTTGTTCTGGAGCTGGTGCACTTGAGGGCACACTTCATGGCCAGCATATGCGCCAAAAAAAAATTGACCACAACTTGAAGGTGCACGAAACTACGTAGTACCATATGGTACACTTGAGGTTGCTACGGCAGGGTTTGGCAGGGGGGGGGGCAAAGTGTGGAGTGGAAAATAACAAGAGTTATTGTACGATTTGTGGACTGAGATGAAATTTTGTTGGCTAAAGTGAGGTAATCATTGAGATGAAATGCTTATTATTAGATTGGTTTCCTCTCTTTTTTTTGTTGTTAAGCGTTCAAAAAATATAAGAGTTGTGGTAATTTAATGAGATGGATTACTTAGGACTACAAATGAAGAAATGTTAGAGGGTATTTTACTTAGCCTACTTAAATAAATATGACAGATATAATGCAACGCTGGAAAACTGCTGGATTTTCTAGTTCACGGACCAAAAAAAATCCCCTAAAATAAGTTATAAAGTCTAACTTTCAGCTTCCAGCTCGAATGTATATGAATATGTTTCAACAATGGGGATTGCCCCATCTAAGCATAGGCTGCAATTGAAACGAGGTAGAGAAAATAGTTCGTTTATTAGGAAGCTGCCATACTTAAAGACCATATAGAAACAGATATTTCATCCTATATTGTCTGCAGTTCATCCAGCAGCATCTGCTCAAAGCTTCCGCCGAGGAATAAGAAGTGGTGCCCATTTCTGATCTCAATGTCTGCGCTTTAGATGCTGCAAGCACAAGCAATGGAAATCAAACGCTGAACACGTTGGCCTGATATCCGCATGGAATCTACCTGGTCGTCTCCTTGAAGTCCACCTGCCTGGGCATCTTCCAAACTTTCATTCAAATGTGCGATGTACAAATCTCTGGTGTCTTTTACATAACAAACATTGGACAATAAAGAAGTAATTGTCACGTTGAACGGGTTAATTTAGATTGATAGAACCCTCATTGTAAATGAGTTTTCTGTGTAAATCACAGCGATCCGTTTAATGTGGAATGAATGATTGGGTATCTCGCGGCCAGTCCAGTCTATTAGTTCTCTATAAAAACAGTAAATAAACAGATTTTGTTTAAATATTTGTTATCATAATATTTGTGTGTTTGAATTGAACTAAGTTCAGTTGGCAGACGGCAGAAGCCAGGTTCAAACTTGACTCTTTTAAAGCGATAATTTATAAGAAACTGATTGTAAACATATAAATAAAGCAACCAACTATCTTTCTATTTACCAACAGTGCTTATTACTCAGGGGAAAATCGTGCGAATCGAGCTATCATGAATATACTGTTTGCAGCGGACATTCTGGGCTTCCACTGGGTCCCCCATAGCCGCCAGCTTCCACATTTTCTAACTAACCGGCCGCCCTGAGAAAACTGCTGAGATAATCCAAGTTTTATATCATTACGTAAGTTATACACAAGATATTTAATGGTGAAGTTGAATCCCTGAAACCAATGAGTCAAACAATAATTTGCTATTCCTCGTAGAATTCCTAGCAATTTGGTGCCTTTTTTCCTTCTAAAAGCAAATGAACCTTTGGTCTGACTACAACGATTCTCAAACCAAACTATGAATTCACTTTCTTAGAATAAAGATCTTGTTAATCGTTGAATTAATGATATTATAATGAGCGGGAGAGCCCGTTTTTTTGCTTCCGCTTGCGCATTCCCATCGGACTTTATGTGGTTGCACCTGACAACTGCAATAGTATCAGGGACCACAACCCTATCTAGTCAATGGCCAATACACCCATCATACACTTAGACTATCGGCTATCCTAAAATTAGCCTTCCACATATGATTAATTCCTTTAATTCCCTTTCAATTTCAGGCATTCTTCCTAAACTCTTTAAAACTTTTCCCTATATACTAAGCTACACCCTTTGAGAACTTGAGCAGCTGTCAAAAAACTTGTCTCGCTTTAAATCGAATTAAGTTCAATTACAGCCTGTGTATGTATGTGTAAGTGCGTGAGTATGTGTGAATTGGGTGGAGAATTGCAAGTCCTATTCAGCAGGCTAACCTCCTGCTGGTGATGATGAACTGCTGCCGGTTTTTGTTGCTGCACAAATGGAAATGAACACACAAACACGAAATGGAGCTCTGTGTTAACAGACACAACACACATGTTGGTGTGTGTGTGGATGGATGTCAGAGCGCAACAAAAAGGTGTGCCAAAGTGTGAAAACATTTTTGATTCATTAAAAATTTAAAAAGTTCAAAGTGTTTTTCACACAGACTACTCTACCTACCTACCTATCTACCATGTGTTGTCTATGGAAATGCCACTGACATCTGGGTGGGCGAACTTTTTTTCCATTGCATATTTTTAGGCGCTTTCTGGCTGCTGAAGAAAAAGTTAAGAGGAGAGGAATATGCAGCGGTTGTTAAGTAAATTTAAGGTATTGAATACACAATCGGAAAGTGTTGCTTTAAATATATTTGAAGTATTTTTGATTTCTAGCTTAGATTTCTGAACATTTAAGAGTCCTTTGCACACTCAAATACCAAATCATCCCAAATCAAAGCCAAGTTCTAATGCACTTCTAAGCTCAGCAAATCTCCGACACATTTCGTGCCTCAGTTGACAGCCAAAGCCACCGCATAGAAACTTGCAAATCATTTTTGGCGACAAGGAGCACCAAGGAGCTCCAGGACCTTCTTCTTTTACAAAATTTAGCTGGCACTTGTCACACAACTGTGACCGGAAATTGTTTGGGTTGGCATGAAATGTGCTCAAAAAGGCTTTGTCAATGAGGCTGAGGCTGAGGGGGGGCGAAAATATTAAAACGTTGCTTTTCGTTTTGCGGGTCGGGCAGGCCAAGGCGAACGTACTCCAAAAATCTAACTATGCAAAAGGCGAAGACAGCTTGAAAAAGCAATTGATAGGAAGGTTGAAGATGGTCGGCTAAGTACGAGGCCGGGGGTTGGCTTTGATCTGAAGCTGATGCTGCTGAGATTTTCGGCTTGGCCTCAAACGAAATGCAACCGAGCGGTAATAAGCACACCTGCGTACATCAAGGCGATGTCCTTGTTATTGTACAGTTTGAGAAAGAAAAGGGTATATAAACTTTTTGGACTGGTTTGTGAAATATAAAAGGACTATAAATATAATCAGATAAGTGAAATGTTTCCCTCTGAGCTTATATATATATATAGTGTTCTCTGATATTTGAATAGGTCATTTAAAACTTAACATTAAGATATCCGTTTGGTCCCTGCTCGGGCGTCTTTTATATCTTCGTTTAAATTCTCAAACTATAATATAATAGATAGACTCTTAATCAATAGATAGACTCTTATAATAGACTCTCAATCAAATGACCACTTGGAACTTTTATTATGTAACATATCTCTCAGTTATAAAGGACATTAAAGCTTCGACTACATTTTCTTGGCTATCCTTCATCCCGCTTCCTCCATGCTCGATGGGCGTGCTGGCAACACGAGTGAGCGAATGAATGACTGAACTGAACCGAATTGAATGAATGAAATGGGCGTTGTCACACTCTCACAGCTCACAACAGCTGACAGCTCAAGTCCTTGTCCTTGCCCTGACGATGTCCTTTTTTTCCTCAAGCTGGCATGCAGTGAAGCATGTGACAAAACGATAAACACATTGCGGCTCTTCTGCATTGTAATCACTTTGACATTTATGCATATCCAAGCAAAAGGCAAGAGAAACGACTTCGTCATCATCCTCTTTCCCCCATCCCATCCTCAGCGCTATCCTATCCTTAGCTTCAGCTTCAGCTTCAGCTTCTTCATCCACATCATCCACAGCTCACTCAAATGTGGCCTTTTTAATGATGTCCAAATATACAATTTGGCATATCGGCTGAGCTGCTGCTTTTGCTCTGTTTTCCTTTATGCTGGGTCCTGATTTTCATTTCATTTTAAATGCAAATGAAATAAATACGCATTTTTTTTTGTAAATATCTGAGGGGCGATTGATGTATCTTGTTATTTGTATTCCTTCATTTTTAGCGCAGTTTGCAAAATGAAAACTTCAAAGTAAGCTGAAAAAGATTTAAAAAATGCGTTTTTCTTTTTGGTAGTATAAAAAGTTGTTCGCTTTTGCACTTTGTTTAGTCAGTGAAAGTTTTTAATAGGCGTCGATTATGTATGATAAGATAAGCATTTGTCAAGTTGAGTGAGTTTTATCTCTGGCTTAATCCTTGAAGAGATACTATATGGAATATTGAGCAGCAAATGGTACGATTGGAAAGACTTGAAGTCCTTTTCTTAGATGTGTCAGGGGTGGAAATGCTTACAAGGGATTAGGATACAAAACATCTCATCCATTTTGTATGACATTGAGAAATTTCACAGAAAAAAGAATTTCAATATTATTCGTAATATCTCGAAGTTTTTCTTATCTCTTTCTGCACTGTTAAGATAACTGTTAAGATAATATTTAAGTATTGTTGATTGTTTATAAGCTGTTCCTAGTTGGTTTAGATAATTTTAAGGCATATTCTTTACATATGCTTCCCATCCCATCTTTTTCAGTGAATTTCCGACTACCTTAATCTCAGAAGTCAGAAAGTTCTTTTTAAAAATTTATTTTCTAAGCCTCTTAGGATTACATCAGGGGTACCGCAGGGTAGCCTCAGGGTAGCAGGGTACAGCAGGGTCCCCTTCTCTTCACCTTATTTATCATTGAACTACCTCAGGTACTATCCCATTCTTGTGTAGTTAGTTTTTCTGTCCCTCTTAGAACTACTAGAAATGATGTTCCTATCTCTCTTCAGCAGTGTAATTTAGACTATCTCCTAAATGTACCTTTTAGTGTCCTTTGTTGTAACTGCAATCATCTCCTCAACTTTATCTCTATTAATAACTCATTGAACTCAAATAAAACATCTAAACTAAAGCATCTAGCTAGTAGATAATGCAAATCGTTTATGGCTTGTAGTTTTTCCTTTTATTGAAAGTGAGCGAGCGAGTACATCTTCGCGATTCATGTCGCCTGTTATGCGGCTGCGCCCCTCGCCCGGTTGGGGGCTAGGTGGGAGCTTGTAGCCTGGGTCTCGCGCGTAACAAGGACTGTGCTGTGCATTTTAAGTCAACGTTCCGACTCTAGAAAAAATAGCTAACTTCTCCTTTATCTAGCAGTCAAATGCAATTTCATTTTCACAATTCCACAGCTGGCTTTGTATAAACTCATCAGGAGGTTAATCTTTTCCATTATATTTCAAGCCAAAAACTCTGATTCGAAGTCAGCCCTGATTCCGTCTTCAGAGGGTTTCTCTTCAATAGCTTGGCTCATTGCCATCCTCTCTACTATAAAGTTGCTGTCCTTATTAGCTTGTCCGACGGACTTCTAATACCTTGTCGTAACCGAATCACAATCAAATCGAAAGTTTATTCGTTTTTCGCCATTGATTCCCAGATCTTATCCTTTGATCCCAGTTTATTTTGACAGATTCTCAAAAACTTGTGTTTGGATCGCCTTTGTTTCTCTATTCACAGATCCTTATTCTCTATTTTCTAACCATCTGAATGCTTTCAAACATTTTCACCCCATCTCTAAGCTTCGCAGCTTGCATCTTCTTGTCACATTTCACTTCTATAAATACCAACAAGCAATTTTGTCGCTCCTCCCGCCCTGCACTCTAGACAATGTCTAACTTAATAAAATGTCGCTAAAAACAATGTAATGAAATAATTCCCATTGTTCAAATGATAACAATATATCAAGTCGCACACGAAAACAAGGAAGAGCAGCTGAAGCTGAAGTCAGCGTTCGGTCTGAAATGACATTAACAGGGTCGTGGGGGCGGTGTGGCTGTGTGTCGCGACTGGCTTCACAATTTTCAGGACTGTCAACCCAAAAAAAGGAAAGGCTTGTCTGCATATTTCGGGTACCAAAAAACCAATTTGTTATGTGCTGAAGTACAATTTAACGGCTTTTGATTCACGCAAATTGCGTGGCGCCTGCATCCAGGAGAAGTGCATTAACATTTCTGGAGCAATCCTTTGCTCCTCTTACTAATTGCCATCGCTCTCAATGCCAAACACGTGGAACTTCTTTAGATTTTTATTGCAAAAGTTTTGACTTGAAAACTTTGCACATAAAGCAAGGCAATGCAAGGAAAATGCGAAAGCACTAGAGCCAAGAGTTAAGCCGACAGACCATTTGTATTGTTGTCCAAAACTCATTTGGCCATGTTAATTCATTAATACAGCCTTGACCTAAGCTCCCACTTTGGGCCACCAACTGTCTTAACACCGCTGCTAATTGCCATTTTCAGGCCGTTTTACAGTCGGCCCAAAGGAAACTGAAATAAAAGTTAAAATACTCTTTAGACGCAGGGGGAACCTGGGGGTGGAGTAGGGGGAGTATAGAAAACTAATTCTCTGGTGGATTGCTTTCGCAATTAGGCCCGTTGCTTTGTGCTTTTTGAAAACTCCCTGACTCAATCGTAACTCCCCAGCCTTGGTTTATTTTAGTTATTCTATGCCACTATTTGATAGTGGAGTCGGCCTTTGAAATGATGCTGGAACAGTGGTGTCAAGGCGATTGAAAAAGGGAAATAATAGCAGCTGACTTGAATTTCTTACTTCAGATACTCCTTTTGGTTCAGGTTAGAAACAAAATCAACATATTTGTAGGATTTAGAATTACATTAGTTCATCCTGCAACTTCACAATCGGCTTTTAGTCTGGCCCTGGTTGATCAACTGTTTTGGCTGCCAGAGCTTGAGAGGTAGCTTTAGGGTTGGCTCCTAGTTTGATGTCTTTCATTTGTTTCTTAATCTCTCCTAGCTCTTTGGTTTCAGTGTTCTTTTGTTGCTCTTTTATTGGCATGCTTTTAATTATTTCTCAAACAAAATTTTGAAATATTTCACTGTTTTATTTAATTTCTAGTTTTCTTCTACTGAAATATTCAGATCTTTACCATTCACTTGAAAATTGAAATTTTGTTGGCGTGCTTTGCCCTGGCCTTTATTATTATACTGTAAAAATTTCATAGCAATCGGTTACACATACAAACAGACATTAATTTTCATATACCTATATATATAGATGTCTTTAGATGTCTTTCTGCCACTTTCTACCCACTGTATCTATCGTTTGATTTTCTGCTGATTTGAGCGCTTTTGTAATTGGAAAATCGCAGCGTATATAGAATGAAATCAATCAAGTGTGGCAACCTGGCACTATGGCGGACAGTCGGCGTCAATTGAGGGCTCGTCTCCCCTCTGGTTTTTTGCCATTGGTATGCTCAACGCCATTTTGTCTAGCTGTTAAAATTAAGAGAAAAACGAAAACTTTTTTTTCTGTTCACTTCTTTATCTCTGGCCTCAGTTGATTTCTTTATTTCATTCGTCTCGTTTTTAGTTTTTTTTTTTGTTCGAGTTGTTCGGGCGGGGGGTTCTGTTAGTTAGTTGCACTGACTGTTGCGGCATCTCTTGTTGGCGTTAAATTAATTTGGCTGCTTTTGTTCTTACACACACACACACCCGCATGCATACATACATACATACATAACACCCTCAGATAGTCTTTTGTGTGCACTTTGGGTTGGTGTGGGTGGGTGTGTGTTATAAATATTAATGAACTACTCGTTCAGCTATTGAAATTTATTTTTGCATAGTTTCAGGCAGTTTTTCTCGAACAGTTTGGTTTTGTATAGAGAGCAAGGGAGGTACTCAGAGAGAGACAGAGAGAGAGAGAGAGAAATCTGATGAAGTTGCACTTTGTATTGTGGTAAATGGTAAAAAAAGATGTAATTAGGATGAAAATGGGGTTAATTTATGGGATTAAAGTGAAAAGTTGAAGTAATTGGAGCTATAAACTTTGTTAATTTACATATTTTTATCAATAATTTAAAATTATAATGAAAATTCGGAAAATATATAAAAGAGAGTTAAGTTTTTATAAAAAAAATTCATTTAAATTTAATATTAACGTGAAGTTGCTTCTACAAATTCTTCTTTTATCTGATGTCCTAAAAATGTCAAAAAAACTTTTTTATTTTTCAAATAGTTCATATTAGGAAAATTTTATTCTAAAGAAATTCTATTCTATGAATGAATGAATTCTATTCTATTCTATTTATGAAGATGAATGTTCTCTGTGAAAATGCTATATTTAAATAGAATTTTTGCGCTCAGAAATATAAATAAATGTGGAACAAGTTCCATTCTATCAATCGAAAAAAACAGAAAAAGTTCAAAAATATAAAATCCAAAGAAAATGTTCTTATTTTAGAAAGGCCGATATCAAACTATATCTTCGCAGTTAGTCTAACATGACCTGGACAAGTTCTTTCAAGAGCTTGATAGATTACCACGTGAAGAATTGCCCACGAGACTTGTGTGAATTGTGGCTAATAGCAAAATATTAGCCTAGACTGAAGATTTTCAAGCTTTCAATGCTCTGAAAAGGCAAATTATAGAGAATTTGAATGGGCAATGCGGCATTAGGTATAAAAGTAAAGATGATGTATTTTCTATTAACTAACCTGATTCTGACTATCGTCTTGATGGAGCTTGTTTCCTCAATATCCTCATCCAGGCTTAAGCTGGAAGCAACGCTGGAGTCAGTGCTAATAACATTGGAGGCGGATACGGTGGTGCTGCCTAGCAGATTGGATGAATTGGGCGTCACTAGTGATTGGTTAGATTTAATTGTAGTCACTTTTGGAGTATCCAACAAACAACGGCTATAACACTTACGACTTCCTGCACTCGGATTGTTATTGGTGACTGGCTGGGCATGAAAACAAGCTCGTTCGGCTTGTAAGATCACGGCTACGTTTACATCGAGCCGCAGATGGGAGTGAAGAATATCTTCTTCTCTATTGAGAAACTGTTTGGAATTGAAGAAATGCAGAACCATCAATGTGATGGCAATGTGGAAATCGATAGAATTCTGTAGTCGTCATGGTTCTTACGATTATATATGCCAGGTGCTTCAGTGCGTGAAGTATAAACTTTTCAACATGACTTGGACTGTCCAAAGGCCAAATGTGGCTCAAGCTTGAATCAGGACTCATTTTCCGAAATTTATCCCATGCGAAGAATGGGCCACGTATTCTCTGGATCTGAATCCTGCACTATTTGATTTTGGAGTCTCTGCTGAAATATATAAGAGCAGATAGGTTCCCGCGATTAGAGATCGGTAAAATGCTGCAGTTCCTGTATTCGTGCTAAGGGGGACTCATTTCCCGAATTTCATCTCATGCAAAAAATGGGCCACGTATTCTCTAAAATAGTTGAAGTTTAACATTACTTAGGCATTGGTCTAGCCTTTATATACTTAAAAATAAGAAAAGCAAGACTTGCCCGCATATGTCTCCACCATAACGTTGTTCTTTGTCCTCTTCCTATCCACTTATCATCATTTTGCACATCCGCCAAAGTCCAATTAAGTAGCCAACTCTCCACTTATCAAGCCAAAACCAACTCCATTTCATTTCATTTCATCTTCAACTCATTTTCAAAAGTGTTTCCTCCCACAGGATTCGTCCACCCTTCACACACTTCCCCCGTCGCCTGAGCTGGGGCTGGCTGGCTGTTCTGCGGTTGTCTTCATGTCTAATTTAGCGACATTTTATTGTACTTTTCACCGCAATCGCTTTCCATTGTTGTAATACAATTTTCTTGTCGCATTTTAGTCAAGTTATTTTATTTTATTCTACTTTGCTTGTTGTTGTTGTTGTTGTTGCTGTTGTTGTTGTCTTTCTTGTTTGTTGTGCGCTCAACTTAATGTTGGCCGCAAAATGTTTTTCGGCAACGGCCGCCTAAAAGCCGGGAGGGGGGGCACTGCAAGTGTTTTGTGTCGTTTGCACATTTTGGCCCAAAAATTGTGTGTGTACTTTGCGGACACATGCACATACACATACACATGCACACTATTGAGTGTGGGCGTGGTCCTTGCTGTTTTTTGTGTGCCCTTTGCCCTGGCCACAACATAATTCAGCCACAACAGCGACTTTGTCTGCACTTCCTCAGAGGCTGGTCGGGTCTATTCTGGTCTGTTCTGTGGCACTGTGGAGTTGCTCTTCTAAGATAGTGCAAGAATTATTGGCAAGCAATGCAGCACAGGTCCTGGCAGGCAAGTCCTTTGTATGTGTCGCATATGTTTTATTAAAATGCTCTCACATTTCGCTTTCAATTTACAGACAATTCTCGAGGTTTTGCATATGGAGGCAGGCTCTGCCAAATGTTTCCAGTGGTTCAGTGTCGTTGGCGAAACTTTTATTGTTCTTTATGTTTTGTGGGCCGCAGCATCATTAAAAATGCGTAAACTTGGCTAAGAAAGTTGCACGAGACATTTGTTTGCCAATTCTAAGTAATTGTTGTCTCGTGTTTCATATTAGGTGTGATGTGGCATGTGCATACAGAATACTTCTAATTTTGGTACAATTTTTATTTAAAAAAACTTTCATAATTTTGGCAAATGTTAAAAATCACTCATGCACATCCTCATCTATCATTAAACTGCTATTATGACAGCTAAGGGATATAATGATCCAACCTGGGGCTCCAAGTGACCAAACCTGATAAGCTCTGCACATTATCAGGCCATGGCAATATGGACAAAGTGTAGTATGTGATCTCTCAGATATCTTGATCCATAACTAGTTGCAAGTACTAAAGAAAAGATTGATTATGGTTAGTTAAATTTGACATCAATATTGTGCCGCCTCTTCATCCTTCTCCTCAAGGGGTAGAGAAGAGCATTAGCAAAAGGATTAGGGTGCTCCCCAAGCCTGCCGAAATGTTTCGTAGTTGTTAAATTTAGTTTGATACCCAGGTCCTTATGAAGAGTGCTGTTGCTTCACGTGCCACGGAGCGCCACAAATTTGACGAAGAGTCTGTATTCTTCTAAGCTGGGTTTTTGAACAGGATACCCATATTGGTAGGGCTTATCTAATAAGAGATGCTGCTACCTGGTTGTATATCATCACCTTGTTTTGTAGAGCCACTTTGCTCCGCTCGTTTAGAAGCCAGCCAAGCTTCTCTATTTTGCCCATTATCTTGAAGCCAATCTCTGTGACATGCTGCCTATAAGTGAGCTTCTTGTCAAGGTGGACTACAAGATAGCAGTGCGAGTTCTTGAGAGTGATCAGGGTGATTAATATGATTTGGTTCTGAATGGTTTCTTGCAGAGTGTATGTATGTATCCTTGCAGCAGACTTGTCAGCGCTGATACACTACTTATATGGCAAGCTGATTAGATATTTTGATCCCAAACATTCTTTATATGATTAAATTTAATACACTTAGGTAAAGTATAGTTACACAGTTTTTCCTTATTTTATTTAGGTAATCTTCTGATAATTCGTTGACCCAATCTCTGTCTGCTTGTCATGCTTAATACCAATATGGCACTACAGGTAAAGCGTTCAGGTAAACTCCATCTGCCATGGAATTCTATTGCACCGTTTTGCTGCTCAATCTTCTTGGCTATATAGAGCAGCACGAACATACAGCAAAAACGCATTCTAATGACAAATTTGGAATTGCAAAGAATATATTATTACTTATTACTTATAATTTGGAAGTTTTTGCTTTTGAAATGACATTTGTAGTTAAGCTCTATAAACTGGATGACTGCTTAAACTAGGCATTGAAAGTAAATCAACTTGAAGTTGATCCTTGGCTTAGAATTTATGCGATTTCAGGAATTCCAAGAGCGGGCATGTACATAAATACTTATATTACCAAATGTGGAAGTTCAACTTGCAGAGATGAATTCCATTTTGTAGGGTTTAGCAGTTCTTTGGCTTGGCTGCTAATTTTCCACAGCAATTAGGAAGACTACAGCGGGACATTCAAGTAGCAATCTTATGTTTATTACATGTCGCAGCCAGTGACAGAGCTTGCACAGCTTGACTTAGCTGCGATAACACTAAGAGTCTCATTAATTATTAGAGAAATGCAATACAGATAAGCAGAATGTTAAGCAGAATGCTAAATGAGAGTGCAGACCAAAGTGCATAACAGTGCAGATCAAAGAGAGTAAGATGTAAATAACATTGGCATATGCAACATAATGTAAATATGCAATTAATGTTAATTTGCTAAAGCAAATTAGTTATAAAACTTTATCTAAATTAAACTGATCCAACATTATTAATTCCAAAAAAGTTCAGGCTTATGTTTACTTAATTAGGTGTGGAATAATGTTGCTATGTCACATTCATAGGTTAATCTCTAAAACATCAAATTTGTTACTATTCCTAATGAATCAGAACCGTCTATTGCCAATCTCCAGCTCATTACTAAATAATTTACCTGTATTTTTTGTGGAACACGCGCGTTTCTATTTAAATCATATCATCGGTTATTTGCATCATTAGTATAATTTAGAAGCTCAACAATTGAAGTTCATTAAAATGCCACAATATTGTTGGCCAACAATTATTCTATTTGCTTTCTATTCGCATTGTATTCACGGGGTAAGTTGCTCAAGCTCACGATCAATTCAAGGACTTTACTTATACATAGGTCTATTTGCTTCCAAGGCACGTCATGTCACATTCTTAGCATCGAGCTGTGAGTTCAATCCGAAGTATTTCAACAATTTTTCAATCCACATTGATGAAAACACTCTGACCATGGATATGGACTTAAGGCGACCTATTCAGCGTGGTTTCAAAATGCACATGGACTATCAATTGAAATTGGCCAATGCCAAAAACTATCAGACCATCTATAGTCACGTTGTAGATCTTTGTGCCATTGTGGCTGGTGTCAAGGATAACTTACTTAAGGATTGGTTCGTGGATATGGGCAAATATGGAAACTTCAAATACAACTGCCCAGTGGAGCCAGGAGTTTACTACATGCACAATTGGCGCATGCCCAACAAATCTACGCACAAATTCTTCATGCCGGGATCCTACCGTGGCAAGGCTGAATTTTTCTATGGCAGATATCAAACGAAATCGGAAGAGAAGACTCTTACCTTTAATGTGGATGCTGTTTTGAAAGACGATATTTAGTTTTAAAAAGTTTATTTACATAAACATTGCAACTGAGTGTTACAGTGCTTACTCTTTATATGTCTATAAAGTAATACAATGAAAAGTGCTTCAAAAAATCCAATTTAATTTGTTGGAAAATGATTAATGTTTATGTTGACTTTGAATAGTTTCACTATGGTTCTATGAATCCACACGTAGAGTCGCTTCCACATTGAAAGAGAGAGCCACATCTTCCGACTTCGTTTGATATTTGCCATAGAAAAAGTATGCCTTGCCTCTGTAATCGCCTGGTATAAGAAATTTGTTGGTCGACTTGTTGGGCATATTCCAGTTATGCATATAGTAAACTCCTGGCTCCACTGGGCAGTTTAATTTGAAGTTTCCGTGCTTGGCCATATCCGTGAACCACTCCTTACGCAAACTATTCTTCATGCCCTCGACGATGTTGCACACATCTATATTGTGTTTATAGATGGTCTGATAGTTCTTGGCATTGGCCAGCTTCAGTTGATAGTCCAGGTGACCTTTGAATCCACGTTGTAGGGGTCGATTTAATTCCATATCCATGCTCAAGGCATTTTTTTCAATGCGAATTGAAAAATTCTTGAAATACTTTGGATTGAAATCACAGCTCGATGTTAGGAAGGCAACATGACGCCCCTTGGGAAAAAAAAGAGTGTCCTATTAGTCATGGGTAGATGGTGACCTGGATCAACTTACCCCATGAATACAATGCAAATAAAAAGCAAATAGAATAATTGTTGACCAACAATATTGTGGCATTTTAATGAACTTGACTTTTTCAGCTGCCGAATTATAATGATTCGAGTTATGGGATGGTATGATTTTAAATTGACACACGTGTGCTTGAGAGCACTCCTAAACGATTTGGTAATTAGTAAGATAATTGATAATAGGGGGCAATTACGGTTCAAGGTGTTTGGAATTTAATGACAATGTCAATAATAATTTCGGCTAGTTATGAGTTAATTTATTTCTTGGAGAAATACTTAAAAGAAAGTTTATGAAAACAATTAAAAATATATAAATATTTTGTGGCCTCTTGATTTCTTCACAAAACAAGTAAGAATG
Source organism: Hirtodrosophila duncani (assembly GCA_037043425.1). NCBI lineage: Eukaryota > Metazoa > Arthropoda > Insecta > Diptera > Drosophilidae > Hirtodrosophila > Hirtodrosophila duncani. Next base: position 4,837,538 of record JBAMBM010000194.1, read on the forward strand.
CTATAGTCGATATTCCGACTATGAGATACTCGTACTCTGCATTTGTTTAGTATTCGATACACTCAAAACTATGCAACACTTTTTGATTCTTTGTTTTTTCTAGGTTTTTGGGGTTGTGTTCTCTCATACATGTTTTTTTTTTACGATTTTGTCTACAATTATTTGTCTACAATTCGGAAGATCGGAAGGAAGTATGCTTATACATAGGCAAACCTAGTTTTAGCTGTGGGAGTTATCATATGTTAATCGATTATCAAATGCGGGAAAAGGCCTGGCAAAATTTTAAAATTAATTTGATCTGACGAAACTCTAGAGAAGTCTTTCATGCCAAATTTGGCGACTCTAGCCTTTATGGTTTTCGAGTTCGTTAAGTCGACTAAGATCCTGATCAAGAATATGTCTTTTACATACATTTGCACGAATACAATCTACTGGTTTACGCTACTAGAGTACGAGTATAAAAAGTTCATATACATATTGGGTAAACAGCAGAGTAGGGTGCAGTTAGAAGGCTGAATGAGCAGTGAGTAGAACGGTGATCTTGTTGGCTTCTTGCCAGGGTGGTAAAGGAGGCAGAGGATAGAGATATAAGAGATAAATGGTCAAAGAAAAGAGAGTTACAAGTTGTGAGGATCAGCTTATCATATCAGCTTAGAGGTTTTAGGAATCAAATATTATTTATCCACGCTAATTAGACGATCTATTTTAGCAAAAAACATACTAAAACTTGCATGGATGTCAACCTGTTAGATGATAATCGGCATGCACCTTGACTAAACTGGTTATATCAATACCAAATACCCATTAGGACCCTCTACATCAGTGTCTATCTTGACCATCCAGTAAATTCAATTCAATTTCACCATTCTAGTCCCATTTAATTTTAATTCCATATTCAATCTCCCATCATTAATTGCAACCCATTTTCAATGCGAATTCAATGCAAGCAACAGATGAGCTCTCAAACAATTTGTAGCTCTCCTCTGGAAATGAAAGCCAAAGTCACGTGCAGCTTTCAAGAAAAACAATTTAACAAGACAATTCCATTTCTGGCAGAAATAATATGCCATACGGCGGCAGCGTCGCCTCATAACAATAGCGCTTAATAGTAACCCCTTTGCCGTTTGCCCTCTCGTGCTGTCTCTCAAACTGTCCGGAGTTGGTGAAAATTATGCGATTATCGTGACATTAAGACGAGAGCCAGGCGAAAATAAAACCTACACAAGCCGCTTAAAATGTTATCAAAGCTGCCAAGGGTCCAACCAGATCCCAGGCACTGACACCACACAATAACCAGAGGGGAGGAGGACATGAGCATGAGCACGAGGAAGTTGTCGGTCTAGACCAAGAGACGACAACAGCGGCTTGCTTAGCTACTCACTCCGGTCGTTCCGCTAGCCGAACTGCCGTCTTCTCGAACTTTGTGTGAAATAATTGCTAGGAATTTTCACGCGTATTTCCTTTTTCCGTTTGTCAGGCGGCAGGACGAAGGCAGGCAGGCAGGCAGGCATTCAGTGCTATACTCTGGCTGGAATTGCGCGGCAGCAATTTTCAGCTCACCTGGGCGCAAAGCATTTCCACAGTTGGCTCGTTGCGATTTTAACAATTTTATTAAATTGAATTTATATCATTTACACGCTTGTCGACTTCAAGTTCCTCCCTACCGTTGGCTCACCCTCTCCCTCTACCTCTTCCAGCCCCAACAACATGCTCGTGTAGTCGGTTTCATTTTCGCGCTTACATTTTATGTGGCATTTTTCCTGGCTTCGAGTTATTTTTTCTAGGCTTTGGCAATTTTTGCTTTCATGATTATTGAGGCGGTTGAAATTTAATTGGTCGACTTGAAAATTGTCTGTCTGTCTGTCCGTCTGTCTGTCTGGCTCTTGGTTTTTGACTTTTGACTGCCTTTGCCTATGACGACTTTCTGCCTTTGCTTATTAGATAATATTTTGGCCTGCCTAACGAGTTGCAGCTGCTGGGCCATCCTTGAACATATTAGACTACTTGGACAGGCGTTTGAGCAGCTCCGACTTCTAGATTTGGCAATTTATTCCTAGGATGAGCAGCCAGAGCAATCCTCGTTCAATCGAAAGACTAACAATTCCTGCCTTAGACATGCTAAAGTATTTCCAACTAAACTTTAAAGCGAAATGCCACGCATGTCTACGCCTTTTCTCAAACAAATTTGTTTAAATAAAAAAACTTTTCTTATTTCGCGCAAAAAGAGTAAGAAGCATAGAAACAACAACAACAGCAACAACAAACAAAACAAAATAAGCAAAGAAAAACTTCGACGCCGATACAATTTCGTAAAATGTCGAAAACTGTGATTGCATAGTAGAAGGCACGCCCTTCCTGCCGCCGCCATCTGTATTCTGTACGCGCCCCCCTCGTAAAACGTAGGCGCGCAGTCAGTGAAAAGTCGAGTCGACCAACTTTTGAGTCAAATGTAAATACTTTTCCGGGCAAATATTATCACAATTCCAAGCGGCTGCTGCCAGAGATACTAAATAAACTAGTGGGGTGATGACGACGACGACGATGACTTCTTCCTTGGGCTTGGCTTTATAGCAGGGGAACGGAAATAAGTATCTGCAATTGCAATCAGTGTGGAAAAGGGCGGAGAGTACAAGGGGCGAAGGCAATTGTGGTGTTGATGCTGCATAATCCGCGAGAAAACTTTGACAAAAAATGTTGGTGTTTGCAATTGAAAGGCAAAGGAAACTGGCAAGGATCGATAGGCGTATATGCATATTAGAGCACATGAACAGATTGGAGATTCTTCAAACTTCCTTGGGACAGCTGACCAAGTGTCATTCCATAAGCTCAGATAACCCATCTGCCTCCCTCATTGAATCCTTAACATTATCTATTCCTATGCTCAATTAGCCAGCGTTGATGTTTCCAGGGGCAATTAGCCAAAGCCTCTTCACAATCCACACAGGCATAAAAATTCATAGCCCCAAATATTGCGCATACGCCACGTGACGCTCGACAAACTGCAATGCGATAAACTTCAAGTGCCCCTGCAACGATGACCTCGACCACATGGCCAGGCAGCATCGGCTTCGACATCGACATCGACAACGGCATCGGCATCAACGTCATCCTCATCATCATTGTTGGTAAGGGCAATGACTAGAACATGGACACATTGGTCCAGCAGCATCTGACATCGATTACCATTACGAGCAGTGAGCAGGGTTTCGGGTTGCCTTGTCACTTCCAACGCCATGCCATATTAATCTGGTTAATGATGAAACTGAATCAGCGTTTTAAACGAGCCACTGCACAATGAAGTGCTTGGCCCGGCAACAGGGCCCAGGACAATGTCCTGGCTACTGCTGTTGTGTCGCATAAATGGCTCTCTCTCTGCAAATAAATTAGCTGCGGCTTTTACTGCGCTCGACCATTGGCCATAAAGTGGGCATGCTCAGCCAGCATTTTTTGTTTTTTTTTTCTGTTGTTGGTCCTCTCCTATCCTATCCTATCCTTAACTTTAAGCAACTTTATTTCGTTAGCTTTTGCAGCCTTTGGTTGCATATTTTATGGCTTCATTGAGGTCCGGCCATGTTGGCCGAAATATGTTGAGATCATTGTCATATTTTTGAATGGCTTCCACATGAGGCCTAATTGAGATTTATGGCAATGGGATAAAGGAAATGATAATATCATCAAAAGGAATATAAGGAGTAACTTGAACAATGATGTGATAATGTTATGCCGTAGTAATTGGACTACTAAATATATATTGTAGTGTTTTTAGACATTTGCTGACTTTGTGGAAGTCTGTAAGACCCATAACAAGTTTTGGTATTTTGAACTAGAGAAGAACTAGAGAGAGATGTCAAAGTGTAAATTTCAATATTCAGTCATACACTGAAAAAAATGCAGCAATAGATTCAAGCCGAAACGTGTTGATTTTATACTGGATTCGGAGATGAAATTTTCCAGTAGCGAAAGCTGTCAAATCAAGAGTAAAAGGATTGGCCTGATTCGGCCTGAAATTGCGTAGAAAAACGCAGAAAAAGAAGCATTATAATACTGTTCGGGATTAATTTAAGACTGTCCAGGATTATTTTGATCCCGTCGTTGACAGTCCAGTGGCTAGCGTATTCAGCTGTCAACCATAAGTTCGTGAGTTCAACTCCGCGATGTAACTAAAAATTTTGTTTTTTGTTTTGAAATGATTAGGTAGCCTGACATAAGTTTCAGTTGTTAAGCAGGAAGACTTCTGATGATTCACTTTGGCAGGTCATGAAACATATGTAAAGTCAGCCTAGCTTCAATTTTGAGGGTTTTTGTTATAAATTTTGTGCTGTTGTCAAATACAATGAAATGCGGCCGAAATCGGGGACACCGACTTAATCCTAGAAGTATTGCAATGGTAACTGAAAACTCACGACCTTGAGCCCGCTAGCTGGAACAGTTAAAATATAAATAAATAAAATTATAGAGAGTTGGTGTGCGCCAATTTTTTGTTTGTCAAAATCTACTTAAAATCAATTAAACTTTGTCTCAAATCAATCTCATTTCTGCTTTAGATTCCATCCAGTTTGGGGTGAAAATAGGACAGAGATAATATTTCCATGATTAAAATATTCTTTGTTGAATCAATCCGAACGGAGTCAGTTCTGGAAATCTCAAGATTGGCGGACTTTCGTTACCATTTGGGATTGATTTTCATCGATTCAATCCAAATATTCTTGATTTTACACAATTTTTTTTGAGTGTACTATTTCTATTATATTTCTCAAAATGAGTGAGCTCATCGGAAATTAGATTTTGGTTTTGTGAACCCTCAACCTTCTTGGAGACACGATTTGTCCCAATTGGCCCTTTAGCTTATGTTGTGGAGGTATTTGGAAGCTTTTTTTGGATCTTTACATGCGTAACAAAGGTGTTGGTAGCATCCGGTAGATCTGGTAGATACTAACTACGAATTGCCAAAAATGCTCAGGAATCCTGCCAGGTGATGAACTAATAGGATTATTTTGAAGTTAATCTGGTTTTCTTCTGTATTAGTGCTAGTTTGTCTTGGTTGCTCTAGGTGGTCTTGGTTCTTTAAGTTGATCATTCGTGAGGTTGACGCTTTTCTCGGCAAAAGCATCCACCGCCTGGGAACCGGGAACCCAGACTGGATTGACATTAGTGCCCACTGGACACCGGTATATACTTCAGTACTCCGTTAGCTTAGAAGACAGAACTTATTTCAGGATCTGTATAGTATATAGCTGTTCCTATGCCTTCGCCAATCTTACATTCGTTTGTGTACTTTCGTTGTATAGCATGCCTGCAATGGGAGTAATAAGACTGCGATGAAGTAGTTTAGGATAGTGGAAAAATACATTGATATTGATAAATATATGGAAATTTCCCACTTGAACCTGACGAGGTATGCTTTGTAGAGATGTGTGGCCTATAACTTTAATAGTTATTATGCTTGCTTGACTGAAAATGATACATTTTATAAACAATTCTTGAGACAAGTTCTTGAATTTGGCAAGATTCAAACACTTTAAGGCCATCTTACTGGATTTCCAATAAAATAAATGGTTTCTCCCCATTGATTTTATTTTGAGCTGCAAATGAATTTAGAATTCTACTTAGATATGGCCACTTTATGGGAACGTTTAGTAATGGTTCAACTTACACATCATGTAGAGGTCGACATTTGCTTTGGGAAATATTTCATGCAGCAGCAAAGTTATACCTATTTTATTCACCGAGCCAGAAGAGCTCAATAACCCAAACGATTTGCTCAAATCTACAAATTTATCCCTTCAAATAATCAACTAATTCAGCCGATATTCATCGGCTGCTGGGAACCACACTCATCTGATTCATTTAACCTTTAAAATAAACACCTTATCAAGCGAGTTTTGCCCCCTCTCCGAAATGCATCTAGCCGAAAAATTGGTCAATCATTCAAACGAATTTCACGCATTTAATTGTGTAAATTTAGCCAGGCATGACATGCACACACCGAACCAAAACCGAGCGGTCCTCTATGGTCACCCCCAATGATGGATACCCCCACGTCTCATATCATCCACATCTACAATCGCACCATGGTGAACGGCAAACGATGGTCGCTCTGGCGATTGTCTTCTTCGCCTCCTGCTCCTACTCTGACGGCTGGCTAACGGTACGTAACGTCATAATCACCCCGAAAGCTCACGTAATTGGCCAATCAATTGTGTCATTGTTCGCATTTATAACGCGTTGGAACGCTGACTGTGATTTATGCCTGGGATGGGGTTGGCTGGCGGTGGTCTGGTCTGCTATGGTATGGTTTGATGTGGTGGGGTGTATGAGATTTCAAGCGTTTCTAGGCTTAGGCCTAACTGGGGAAGGGAATGAAATGAGTGACAAAAATTTAACAGCAAGCTGCTTTATTTACAACTGCAACAGAAGTTTTTCATGCAGTTTCTTGCCTTGTTTTCCTTCAGTTTTTTTTTGTTTTTTTTTTTTTTTGGGTTTTGTTTCTTTTTTTAACTGCAACTTTTTAACAAATGCACAAAACGAATGACAACTTCCGTTTCCGGGGTGAGGTTGTGGGGTGTTGGGTGGGGAAGTCCCTTTAGGACTACGGCCGGCTGTCACAGCGAAAAATTACATGCCTTGTGGAAAAGTTTTGCCTCTTCATTATTCTAACATCAAGTCGAGTCGACACGAGTTGCGGTTTGCAATTTTTCTTCAACTTCCCACAATGTCTTCTTCTTCTTCTTCTACTTCGTCTTCGTCTTCCTCTTCCTGCTCTTTGCACATTTCTGCACAGTCAGACAAAAGTGTGAAACGAGGCACAAAAAGTTCTTATTCTTCTTCTTTAGGCCGCACATGCTGCCACTGCCAAAGTCAGAGACACACAGAGACTCTGGAGCAAGAGGAGGTGCAAGGGCGTGCTTAAATTATACGCTGCATTTTAATCACAATTCAAATCAACGAAATCATCGTCATTATTCCATTGCGAACAGCAGGCGCTGCCAGTCTCTGAAATACAACATGTGGAAAAACGAGGGAAAAAGGAGAGAAAAACCATCGTGGCGGTACTTGACAAAAACTTCTTTTCTCATGCGGCAACTACGTGAAGTACTCGCAGATATTCCCCAGTTTAGCTGTTGCTGTTGCTGTTCCCTCATTAATTTGCTGAGGAGCAGTTGGTGGCCATGAATGCAGCATACGCCAGAGAATTGTACAAGTTGTTGAATTGCCAGCGTTTTGTTTACCAAATTGACAGCAGAGAAAGCGCCTGACAGTTGGCTGCGGGGGAAAACCCCACATGTGAATGAAGCTAATGTGTGAGGTTGACAATGGGCTTTCCACTGCAAAATGAATTTCTGAGTTTGGCTTTTTTATACAAATTGAAACAGAAAGCGGGGTGCCCCAAATAAAGTTCCTTGAATTTGTCAATGAAACAAGGAACTTAAATTTATAGCATCATTTTATTATGGATATTCATAATAGTTCCCCTCGCACTCTACACATCGATTCCAGTATGTTTTTTGTAGGCATAAAGCTGGCCAACAGCTTTGAGATGTCCAGCACTCCATTGATAGCAACCTAGGCGACCATACGAAAATGATGCTGTTGGCCAAGAAATATTCAACAGAGACCCTCTAGATCGATGCGGACGCTAAACGACAGCTTCGCAAGAATCGTGCCTATTGGGAGCGCTACGGTGTCAAGAAGTGCTCCCTGTTAAGTGCACTCAATGCGCTATAATTCGGAGCTAGGCTATTGCCAGGGCATGGCCGGTGTGGAGGGTGTGACTGCTGCTCCACATGCAGGAGGCGGAGGCCTCACAGAACGCAGATATGGTAAGCATGGCCTGTTCTTCAAGGGATTCCCGAAGCTGAGGGTTTTCATAGATCACCACGATCGCATACTGTCCCAGATCAAGCGCAAACTGCACAAGCATTTTACCAAACACAATGTCGACGCTATTGCGACTGAAGGACATGAATGCCATCATTGAGTATCTGCAGATGTCTACAACGATGCCGATGTCATTCAGTCATTACGCTTGGTGACTTAGTGGAGGCGGCATAACGGGTGTGGTATCAAGACAAGAACAAAATTGCAATTGAAGTACAATCAAGTAAGTCCTATGAGACTTCCGAGTGCGCTACGGTTACGCTTACCCAAGGATTCGCTTTCAATACGAAGTTCGCTTTAGTTGCCTCGTATGGATCGTGTCGTTAGAGGACAATAACATTCATCTGAAAACCGCCAATATGCTGCCAAAATACACCACAACGTGAGCTACTGCTGGGCACCTGACGTCAGCTACCACCAGCGGCATCTCACTCTGCGACTCTGGTAGTGGCAGCAAATAGCAGCAATACCAATACCACCACCACAACAGCAACAGAAACAATATTCACAGCCCCTACATCAACATCGACACCGCTCACCAATGGCGCTAGGATGACCCGCAAAGCCTTGAACAACAACGAAGACGCAGTGCCCCATGCCAGCCCAAACCATTGGCAGCCTAGGAAGAAGCACTGGAAGAAGCAGCCTAGGCTGGCCAGGTCCTTGTTGTTGTACCTTTACTTACACTTACCTTTAGGGATATGTCGACTTGCCTGTCAACTCAATGCAAACATAATTTTAGGCCTGCTAAGGATTCGGAATCCTCTTGAGTGTTTGACGAATTTCCATAATTTTTCTACCTTTCAACCAAGTTAAGATTTTCAGTTGGTGGACAAAAAGAAACACAAAAAGATACAAAGATACGAAGAATTTAGTCTACCTATATTATCGGTATATATAGTATATATAGTAAACTATATAGTAAGCATTTCAGAGCGATCTGTTCAGTATTTAAGGCTGATATGAATGGCGGAAAAATACAGAGAAACACTTAGAAAAGTCTTACATATATGGAAGATAGATGGACCTTTATAAAGCCATTTTTGAGTTCCTTTTGTTTTGCTATAAAAATGGAAATTTTCAAAAATTGTTTATTCAAATTAAAGTGAATCTAAAATAGGTTTTTGGTTTACTTAATTTATTTCATGAATTAAAATTTTATTTAAACACTTAAAATTAATTAAAAATATGGTAAAATTTGCATTTTCATAATTTGTTATTCCATAAGCCCTGCTGAGTACTTTGAAGTTTGTTTCTTCAGATACCTTTTAGGCGATATTCATTAAAGAACTATACCATATATATACCAATAATCCACATTTTTCTCCTACTTCTCTTCACCTCCATTCTTTTTATTTTCCTTTCCTTGCTTTCGACTGAAAGAACAGCATCCCGCTCCCCACAAAGGAACAGACATTTCCATTATTATTTCCAAATATTTCAAGCGTAAATATAGTACATATTTTTGTTAAATGAAATTGAGCAAACAGTTGCACATTATTTATTCGCATTAAAAGAGGCGTTAACAATTTTTAATAGCCGTAAAATTACAGCACAAATTGTCGCTGCGAAAGCAATTTGTCAAGTAAAATGCAAAAAAATGTTTAAAGAGCTTATCAAATGCAGCCGAAATATCATTAATTTCAGTGTCAAAATCTACCTTTGGAATATTTACTTCCCCAATATTTTTTCCAATGATTTATTAATGTTTTAGCCAAATGCAATTTTGGATAGTTTGACACATTGCGATAAGCAGCAGGAAAATCCAGCAAATAAAACTGTCAGAAAATGGTTCGCCAAATCATTGACAGTTGCAATTTCATAAAAAGTTTTCTCTTCGCAAAAAGGCAAAGAAAAAATGTGAAGTTTCCCTTGAAGTTTTCGATCATATCGCATGCGGCAATTAGCATTTTGTGGCCATGCACCACAATAATTTAACGAGACGTTGGAGATGGGGCAGGGGAGTCGTAGAACCTTCAGCAGTCAGGAACAGAACGAAGCCACAGAGAGAAAAAAGCTGCCGGCCGGTCCGCCTGCTTGCTTCCCTGCGATTGTATGAAAGACGGCAGGAGAGTGAAGTAGAAAAAAAAATTATTTGATTATCCTGCGGCCATGCGCTGTCACAATTTTGCAGACTGCCCGCCGAGCGTGTCCGTGTCTGGCCGGAGTCCTGGCTTTGGTGCTGCCTTGCTGGGGAAAAAAGTGCCACATCAGCGAAAGTCTGTTAACTTCCGGTTTATGGTTGCAGCAGCTTATGGAGTCATTTCCGCCTCGTCCTTTACAGTGTCCTGTCGTGTCCTATGCTGTGCTGCGCTGTGCTGCGCTGTCCCATTCATTCAACCAGCTGGCGGTACCCGCAGACCATTCTATTAAATCATCATTTCATTTTGTCCTCCTCGCTTCCAGCTTCCGGCTTCCTGACGGCTTCCACTCGTTTCTTCCCTGCGCTTGCAGTAATTTTTGCTCCAAGTGCTTCCTTAGATTTATAATTAAGATTTGGTTAGCAGCAATAGCGGCTCTTTTTTGGAATTTATGTGCCAGCAAATGTTGCTCTGGTTGTCCAAGCAACTGCAGCTCAGACTCAGACTCAGACTCTGGCTGCAACTCCGTCTCCGACTCCGGCTCCTGTTTCTGCCTCTGAAAGAGGCAATTTATCATATTTTTAGCGTCATCCTTTAACAAATTATATGGGCTGCTGCAGCGATAGAAAAAGTAGAATCGGAACACCCTGTGAGTGCAGTTCTTGCACTGTTACCATATGAAGTAAGGGTAAGTACCCTATATCTTATAGTCGGAGGTTTGATTATAGCGTTCTTACATTACTATATAGAAGCTACAGGTAAATTTAAGACGAACATTCAGTGGCCATTTCAAATGTCAGCTTCGATTGGTGTTTTTTTCCGCTTGGACTGCTTGGAAAAACGTGCTGGTTCTGTTCAATTGAATCACATAATTTACATTTTCAAATGTTATTTAAAAACACGAACTCTAAGCTTTGCAAATATTTCGATAGCTTTAGTTCACAATGATCTTACATTCAGTATGGCGGCTGTTAGCGATATGTTTCGTTCTTATGAAAATTCAACAAATTTTCGCTGTAAGTAAGCCACAGTTATATCTACCAACCTACCAGATTGAACGTATTCCCCTGCCTTAACAGGTCTCCTCGATGACCATCTTATCAGGCGAAACATTTTTCAATCCCAAATATATACAAAACTTTTCGATAGTTGTGCAGAATCATGAGCTATACATTGACGCCTTCAATATAAAAACCCTTAGGCCAGGCTTCTCCTGCCAAATGATATTTGATCAACGTCCTTCCAACAGCAGCAATTATCATACAGTCTTTAAGTTTACCATTGACTTTTGTCATGCCCTAACGGCCACCAATTTGAACATCTTTAAGCGCTGGTATCTCAGCATGTTGAAGGTTGGCAACTTTATGACGAGGTGTCCTGTGAAGCCAGGTCATTATTACTTGCATGGCTGGAGCTTGGATAAGGTGGACAAACCCTCGATTTTACCAGCTGGCTTTTATAGGGTGAGCGTGCATCATTTCTATGGCAAGAAGAATAGCAAAAGTGAAGAGCTAATCGATCGGTGTGTGCTGGAGGTGTTATTTAAGTAAATCGTGAAAATAAAGTATATTTTATAAAGCCACGATGAGTTCTAAATATTATTTATACTATTATTTGTTATGAATATTATTATTTTTAGACACTGCAATTAATACTTATGCTTATGATCGCATCAAGGTTTATTGTCTTCAAACATAGTTCGTAAACGTGGCGTAAGAATGTGATAGTAGACCAAATCAAAGAATAATCTTCTACTTATAATCTATATATGTAAAACTCTCACATTATTTTACAATAGTTCAACTGCATGTGGGTCAAAATGGAAGGTCAAAGGGTGTATGGAGGCAAGCGACACACTGTTCTTCTTTTGGTGCCTAAACTATTAGACAGATCAGCGTGAAAGGGCTATGTATCGATATCCGAAAGCGTATATATCGATAACTGTCGATATAAATTGTTTTCTAAAAATGTTTAATAGGTACTAATATCACCCAAGAGAAGCTGAAAAGCTTTTATATCGATATATGGATACGCCGATGTATCGATAAATACCGTTTGGAAAGCAAATTAATCGATGTACATATCGATCATTTATTGGGAATCATTTTTAGTATACTAATACCGGCTAGAGGATCAGTAAGGTCCAAATATCGGTGTAGAAAAACCGATTTATCGATAATTATCGATTAAAATTTTTTCCTAACAGAATTTTAAAGTTAGCCCTTCACTTTTAAATTTTGTTACATAACAATTGATATCGATAGTTATCGATGCATCGATACAAATTTTAAAGTTAGCCCTTCACTTTAAAATTTTGTTAGAAAACAATTTATATCGATAATTATCGATACATCGATACAAATTTTAAAGTTTATATCGATAATTATCGATACATCGGTTTTTTCTATACCGTATGCCGATATATGGACAAGCCGAAGTACATTTGGAAAAGAAACAAAAGAATTGGTCGAATGAATACATTTTATTTCTTCTCTTTCTGCTTATAAAGAATGAGTTAAAAGTTTAATTGATCAAATATGAAATAACAAAAAGAAACAAATTTGAACTTACCAACATGGATCCATGGATCCGTCTGCTGGCCATATGCAGGTCTCTAACCCTACACAGACCAACTAAGCCAGGCTTCCCGTGTATATTGCTGAGACTATTGCTCATGTCGCCTTCAATACCGATGAGTGTCTCCAGATTACATAGTGATTTTTGCTATATATAAACTGGTTCTATCAGAGCTTTTTATGCCTGTCATCTAGGTTATTGATAACTTTTGACCAAGTAAGACGCTGCCGGAGGTCTTGGATTATACGCGCTTGAGCTTAGCTTTATAAGATCCATATGCGATTTCAAGTCGTATGAGATTTTATGCGGTGACAAATATGTATATTGGTCACGTTTTTGGTAGAGATGCTTGTATATCCGAGTTGCCTGTAAAGTCTCTCCGATAAAATGTTCTACAACTTTAGGGTTTTGACCTTTGTAACAGCGATCAGCTATGTGAGACATTTTTGTGAATGACCGAATTGATCTAATTTGAATTTAAATATCAGTTAATGCTAACGGGCTCACCTTAAACTGAGGCTAAAAACAGTAATGTTAATCTGTGTATATTTATACTCTTAATGCTTATTAGGCTAAGCTGCTCTTGATATATTAATCCTAATCTTATGAAAGCTTAAAGACTATGTTTAGTAGCTTTTACATAGGGCTTAGGGTTAATTATGTACATTCAAATAGAAAATCTTGCAATTTCTAAACCGAGTCGACTGTTGCTTCCCTGTACCAGATTTTCCATTGGAATTTCATTTCATTGATATGAAACCATTCATATACAATTCAAACTATAAGAGGCAGAAATCTTAAACTTTATACAGGTTACATTTTATGAGTCTTTTGAAAACATTCCAATTGCAAGTGAGTCGAAATCGGGGTAACAATATGTTATATATGTGAGTAATATTGGGGGAAAAAATGAAACGATCTGAATAGTATAAGAAGAGAATGATCCATATTGTAGAAGTCAAGGTTGAAGAAGATCCACTGTAAAAGCGGGCGATACATCAAAAGGAGAACTCGGAGCAAGTCGGAGTAGGCTTTTAGCTTATGAATGACATTACTAGCAGACAATCATTCTCTTATGAATTCTTCATACATTGGCATAAAATAGTAAGCCCAACTTTATCCAATTGAGTTGCAATGACAAAATATCAAACAAAATTAAGACAATGACTTACACCTTCACCTTGGCTTCTTTGTTTGTGTTAGTGGTTAATTTGAAAGTGCTTTAAATAAAAGCATTTGTGCACCTTTAGAAGCTCAACAACACCTGTCAAGTTGCACAAACATAATCGATGCAATAGTGATGTTGACACTTCCTGCAATCAAGCAGCGAGAATGTAATCATTGCTGTTTTCATTTCATTATTTTTCACCCAGGCAAGACAAGAGTTGTCTTCTGAAGAGGCATGTGAGGCAAGGCAGGAGAGAAGGTAAGTCTGCAGCGGATGATGCTAACAGTTTCATGGCAGAAATAATAATAATATCCTGTACAAGTCTGCAACATGTTGCACGGCATGGCGTTGATTATCGATGGAGCAAGACGCGCACACGAACAAAAGACTTAAAAAGAGGAAAGCAAAAGAAGACTAGCTTTAGAAAGTCGAAGATGAAATATCCTTTGGGAATGATACAATATTTGTTATAAGAATTGTTAAAAAATCATATTTTTTTCCCCATTTCAATGAATGTTTTTGCGGATAAAGATCTTCTCTCTACTTGTAAGGTGGATTCACTTGTTGTTGGAACTTGATTCTGCTTTGGGGGTGTGTTCTTTGAGCTGGGGATCCATATGATAATTCATTTTGAAGGATCGAACGACTACACCCAGAAACATTTATATAGATGATCCATTGTGCTTGGTAAAGACCCACATTTTCCCATTGACTTTATTGTCTTGATGCAAAAAATTGCTTCCTTCTCTTTATTGCCTTCTGGATGACAAAGTATTTGAACTCCCATCAAGAGTGTATTTAAAGTGGCGCATAAAAAAAATTGTAAATTTAACTGCAGTGTCCTCAGTCTCGTTCGCAATATCTTTGTGTCTTCCAGGCTCTTGCAGCTGTCGCCTGCAGCATGCAAGTGCAACAAAGAGAAAAGGAAGACAGCCACTGCTAACGGTTTCTTTAACAGCATTTGGCTTGTCGTCGCTTCCGCTTGACGCTTCCTTCTGCTTGCTTGGTGGCCGCCCGCCCTCCTACTTGATTTCAATTGCTCGTGTGTGTGCTTTTAACTTTATCGCTTCCTAATTGCCGCCTGGCCTTGTCTCTCACTGTGGGCGGTCCAGCCGACCAGCGTCCTGGCATAATTTCCTCACACACACACACACACACACGCACATGCCTTGGGCTCTGCTTGGGCTTGCGTGTTCGCCAATTTGATTCGATTCCCGCTGGTATAATTATGGGTTGTGCGATTATTTACTGCCCTCCATCAGCCTACATTACCCATCGTTGTTCTGGTTTTGTCAGCGCCTGAAACCATTTTGAGGCTTTCCTGCTCGACCTGTGTGTGTGTGCTAATGAGTGAAAGTCTCAGGTAAGCTTTGTTTAATTAGTCCAATTGCCTATTGAGCCATTTAATTGGACTCCGTTCGTGTGATGATGAAAATCATTAAAGAATAGGAATAGAATACAATTTACATAACCTAATGAATTCCAGGAAAAAGCATTACGTTCCCATATGAATAAATTGAAGCCTGATTTTAATTAAATTGATTACAGCTTAAATTTTATAAACAAGCTTATTGTTGAGATCTTATGCTATAAAATAGAACTAGTTTGTCTTCCCAGTTCTCATGGTTTGGGCTGTGACTTGTTCATTAATCAGTTCGTCTTGGGACTCTGTTCTGATTTACTGACTTCGTATCAACGCACAGATCAAATGGAATTGCAAGGTATTGTTTTTACACAAGGTATAGTTCATGGCCCAGGCAAGCACTAAGAAACCATTTTGTAATAGTAATAACTGCAAGTGAGTCAAAATGGAGGTCAAAGTTTGTATGGAGGCAGGCAAGAAAAATATTTATTTTATTCATTAACATTTATATTGTCCCCTTCAAAGTAATCCACCTCAGATACAATCTTCAAAGCACTTCTTATGAATCCTTTTTGGTATAGCCTTCAGCTCTTCTGGCGATGCAGGTTTTATTTCAGCAATCGTTGAACATCTCCGTCTTTTCATAGATCTTTCAAGTTTTGGGAACCGAAAAAAGTCGCTGTGGACCAAATCTGGTGAATATGATGATTGTTGTGCTGTTTTCGGCCACCTGAGGGATGCTCATGCGAAGGTTCTCTTGATCAAAATTCAGAACATCCGAAAAAATAGCATGACACGATCTGACTTATATGTAAAATATGTTAAGCAAATTTCCTTGTGGTAATTCGATCATTTTCAAAAACAATTTTCTTCAGAGTTTCGGCGATATCTTCAGTTGTTGATGTGCTGAGACGTCCAGAACGAGGTTCGTCGTCGGCGTCCTCTCGGCCATCTTGGAAGAGTTTGTACCACTTGTAAACATCTTTTCTTTGTTTTGAGCAGAGTCTCCGTTTGCCACTGTCGACATTTCAAGTGTTTATGAGCACTTGATTCCATTTTTTCAGGCAAAAATTTGATGCTAATTCTTTCCTCCATTTCTGATTATAATAAAAATTAAATCCTATCTCTTTTACTCGAATTGTTTGCTCAAATTTATATTTCTGTAGGTTTACTTGTTCAATGAGCTATAAGCTTTTCCAAAACCATCAATAACACGCCTTGTTTGTGGCTGTTAATCAATAACAACTTTCATGAATCAAAGTAATATATATCTGATAAGCCTGAAAGTGTTCGGGTCACTATAGTGCCATCTCTTTGAAGAAGTTTATTTCATTATAATATTTTGTAACAATTATGAGATAATTTTTTTTTTTTAAATTTTAATCAATAAAAATACCCACTAAGATTTCCGATATGAAATCGTCTTTTTCATAAGAGCTCCGAACCGATAGTTGATAATTTCCACTTAACACACTCATTGACTTGGGCATGTAGGTTAATGTGTGTTTATAGGGTGTAAGATAATAATGTCCTGCCTTGACTGGGCAATGTTTTGGAAAGTTGGTATATTTAGTTACACGGCTGAACCAATTGTTGATCACACCTCGATTTCTGTTGCCCTCAAATAGTTGACATAACTCAGCACTGCCGGAGAATACACTAATGCGATTGTTTGTTTTTGGAATCAGTTTTTCAATTACTATTTGAGCCGTCATTCCTTTGACTATTGCAACTCTAGTGATAAAGTCTATGGAAAATCTCGAATTTTGTACCATCAATGTCATGTTTTTCATATATTTCTGATTGAAGGTAAAATTGCCAGATGTAAAGTGTACTTCAGAAAGCTAAAATATAGAGAGAGATTTTATTAATTAATAAAATAATTAATAAAACTTGATACAATACAAGAGTGTAGGTAAATGCTTACATAAATAACGTAAAATAACACGTAATAAGGATTTTAATATAGGCTTCGTTCTTGTTTCTTTCTTTTCATTAGTTAAATGCCATTTTAAATATTTCTCATGAATTAATTCCAGTTTGAATTTCGAGTATATATTTACCACTTTTAGTATGCAAATAGTCCACAAGATGAAGAATATAATTACGAATTTCATATTAATTTTGCAGCTTGTTAAATTTACAATGTCATTCTGTTTGACTTTTATGTTTTTGAGAGTTGAATCGGTAATAAATCACTAAACGTATTTAGGTATTCTCATTGCAGTGTCATTGCTCGTGTGATTGTTTTTCAGTCTATTAGAGGAAATAATTGTACCCCATTTAGAGGTTTTATTTTAATCGTTTTCTGAATATTTTTGTAACAATAATAATAAACAAAACGATTGGTCTTACAGATATGTTTAATTAGTAGCCACAGTCTAGTATTATCTGTGATCAGGGTTACAAGGTTACAAATACGAATGCTCTGAAGTAGAAAATATGCCTATCAACTGTCTATGTATCATCAATAGGAGAGTAATATATAGTATATCGGTATACGAAGCCTGCTGCAAAAGTGTCTCACCTTTATATCTGTCAAAAACAAACTAAGTATGCTATGTACTAGAAACTGTGAACATGTGGGGCATGTGGGCCATGTGTACTAACACAACAACAACAGAAAATCGATAGTCGAATGTAAGTTGCCAGCGAAGCTTGAAACGTCACCTTACTTTTTAAACATACCTCGTCTATGCTATATATTTATATATTTTTGTTCGTCTGTTCTGAATCCTGGACCTTAATACTGGGTAAGCTGGGTATATATTATTTTCGAGGGAAAGAAAATGGCGTATTATTTTAAAGCTTATGCTTCATCTTCAGGTATAAAGTAAGTTGAGTTGTAAGGTTGTTGGGGTTCTTGGGTAGTCTGGGCTGACATAAACACTCCTAAGCTTAGAATGAAACCTTCTTCGAACTGAAAATGAAGATCTAGTTCTGAATTACAGAAAGTATTA
Organism: Hirtodrosophila duncani; assembly: GCA_037043425.1. NCBI lineage: Eukaryota > Metazoa > Arthropoda > Insecta > Diptera > Drosophilidae > Hirtodrosophila > Hirtodrosophila duncani. Next base: position 4,855,565 of record JBAMBM010000194.1, read on the forward strand.
AAATATATATATATATAACAATATCTTAAACAATTTTCAACTTCATAAAAGAAAGCGCTTGTGTTCGTTTATATCGATTCTTATGATTATCCGTTTATTGAAAGCAAAAATTAAATGTTCAAAAAGGATTCTTGGTCTTGATACTGCCATAACTTGAGCCGGCACAACTAAACAAACACTTTTTTAACTAGCCAACAGCAAATGTTTTCGATATTTTCATTAATTTTGATAACTTGCAATTTAAATATCAGTTCAAATATTAACAGAATTCATAACAGGCTCGCTCACTGAGCTTATAACATTACAGCACACTGCTGTAATGTTAAGCTACTTGCAGTATGTAAATGTAGGCAGAGTATGTTAATCTACTCTGATTATGCTAAGCAGCTCTCATTGTAATGTTAAGGTGATCTAATTATGTTAATCCAATGAAATATATGTTGTAGCCACATGGACATGGAAATGATACATCATATTTGCCTAGACAAACCATAAATACTATTTCATTTACTATAAATCTAATCTATATATATTCTCAATCTACAATCTGATAAAAAAACTATCCTCAATTTACCCAGACCGACCGGCTTTAATGTGACAAATCAAAAGTACTTCCTATACCAAGTTGGTAAATCAATTTCACGCCAAACAAACATTAAACGTTATTTAACTCTCTAAAAGTAACGACAACTACGATGAGTATAATGATGGCAATTTCCTTGAGTACACGATATAACTGCAGTCTCCCGTCCCACTCCCTCCATCGCCACCAATATCCATTCAACATTTGTTTCAAAAGAAGACGCCTTCAAATAAAATGGCGCAGTGGCAAATGCCAATGCGTTTGTTTTCAGAGCTCGTTCTCGTTCTCGTTTCTTCCTGTTCGATGGCGATGGCGACAAAATACAAGAAATTGCGCTTTGCCATGATTTCAACGGAAGTGCAATGATAGAAAATAAAGCAAGAAGTGCATGAAGAGGAAACTAAAGGGGGGAGTCGTGCGAACGTGTCGAGTAGCGGAGGGAAAACTTCATCTTTGTCGAGGGAGAATACTTTTGGCCAAATTGTTATTGTCAGTGTTTAAATTATTTCGCCACTCGCATAAATCGCAGTTGGTAAAGTCCCTGTGGCAGGTCCTGTGTCCATGGCGCGTGCCGCACAAATGCCTCTCCCTCTGCCTCTCCCTCATTTCTCAGTTGCAGTCCTCCTTGTTCTCATTAATTTATTTATGCGAAATGCACGTGCAACGATTTGTTCGATTGGAAGTGAAAAATTGTGTTTGGCTATTGAGATTTCGCGTGAGGTCCTGAATGATTTATAGCAATTTAATAGGACAAATAGGGATTGTAGGATTGTAGTCTTAGAATGTAATTGTTAATAGATCTAAACTAAATATTGAAATGCATTGACACGATTGATCTTTCAGCGGCTTCCAAGAATGATAATGGCATGTCATGGAAACTGGAGACATGCAGAGTCCCATTCTTATTTTTACTCTCAATCCTTTAAGCCAGGTCCAGAAAGAAGCAAAGAGTTAGTAGCCTTCCTCGTTTTCCTTTATTAAAAGTTTATACAATCAATTTAGTAAAATTATGCAGAGTTTAGCTACGAAAAATTACATCCAAATTGAAAGAGACAACTTTTCTTTCCGATTTTGTGCGATATTTGCCATAGAAGAGCTCAATCCCTACTCTGTACTCGCCCGGCAGGAGAAATTTCAGAGTTGCCTTTGTGGGTGCTTGCCAATTATGTATATAGTAGATTCCTGGCTCTACTGGGCAGTTGACAATGAAGGTGCCATAGTTTGACATATCCTTAAGCAGATTCTTGAATTGGGACTCCTTTACACTGGATATCACGCCGCACAAGTCCACCGTTCGACTATAAAGGCTTTGATATGTCTTGGCATTTGGAATACGCAGCTTATATTCGATGGTGACTTTGTATCCTCGGCTGATTGGCTTAATTAAATCCGCATCTATGTTCAATTTAGTATTGTTTGTAAATGATATTGAGAAGTTTCTAAAATGTTGCTTATTGAAAGTACTGCTGGAAGTCAGGAGACTAATATCTCGCTGTTTGAAAAGAATCGTTTAGAAGAAGTTGCCTGATGAAAAAAAGGATGAACGACTTACCGCTTCAGTAGATGCATAAAATATTGCAAAAATAATAATTGTCCAATGAAAATAACTGCGCAATTTGGACATTTTTAGACTTTGCGAAGCGAAATTATAATGACGAAAATTATATTAGTACAAGACACTACATTGTTATACTTTCTAATTATTTCCACTAATTATTTTGTGAAACGAAGCACAAATATAAAAATAATAAATGCAAATCAGAATGTAGAACATTTTGGATATCATTAAGACTTGTATAATTGTTTTCAATGGCATCATTTGCTCCAGCTTTGTTTCATAAATATCAGCAGCAGAACACGATTTGCATAATCTTCATTCTTACTATTTAACTTCCCACAGAAAAGTTGTATAATAACCTGCTGCTGATCCATTCTCCAGAAGTGTATATAATAATATTCAGATTTTACAGGACGCTTGGATAAAAAGAGGCTGAGAGGCCAATCTAGTATCCTTTATAGGATTATAGATATTAAACGTAAACTTTGATCGAATTGAGCGGTTGATTTTCTATCATAACTGTTTGATTTTCTAAGTATTTGGGAGTCTGCTCATAGTAAACACATTTTAGGAGATGCCTGATATGAATAAGAAAGGCTCTCTGTGGGATTTGTCACAAATATCTCTAGAGATTTGAAGAAATAAATGTGTGAACACTTTAATTTGCAGCTTCATGAGGAAAACGTTCCGTTACAATCATTCCGTTACAACATTCCGCTACAATCGGTTATATGGGAGCTGTAAGATATAGTTGAGCTATGTCTATGAATCTCGAACTTAACCAGCGCGAAGACAAACTAACCGTCTGGTAAGAATCTCAGCACTGTAGCTCTTAAGACTTCTGAGATCTTGAAACAGATGGACGGGCGGCAGAACGGACGGACGGACATGGCTGTATCGACGCCCCTTGTCGTGCCGATCATACAATAGATATATTTTATACAGTCGAAAACGCTTCCTTCTATGCGTTGCAAGCTTCCTGACCAATTTAATATACCATTTTGTGAATGGTATAATGGTTAGCCTACAAGATTTGAGGTGTAGCAGGTGTAGAAATGTCCTTGGTTTCAAATCTCGCAACAATTAGCAGGCGCTTTTGTTAAATCCCCAAAAAACCCTTCAAAAACGCTTCAAAGAGGATATGAATCTTTCTTCTTACTAAGAAATATAAAGGAACGTATAAATTCAAGTGTTTTTACATTAATCTCTATAAATCGCTAGAGATTTCTGTGGCACCCCGCTATATGATATCGGATTGGCAATGGGTGCTGGTACTTAGACATATAAAGACATATATGCCATATCATTAAGAGAGAGAGACAGCATTCTGCTGGGTTGTAAACATGTTTACACCCCAGTTGTCATAAAGAATGTTGCTAGAACATGCCATCAACATTGCTGCTGTCATCCAGATTGTATTGTAAACATGTTGCAGGATGTTTACAAACATGTTGCAGGATGTTGGAAGCAATTTTCGGCAACTTATGATCACTTAATGGAATTGTATCAACATTTCATTGAATTTTCCACAAAAACTGACCTAAGTAGGAGTATCTCATAGTCGGAATTCCACTATAGCGTTCTTACCTGTTAATAATATGTACATGAGTAATTATTTTAGATAACCAGCAATGATACTCAGATCCATAATGACCAAGCCCAACGATTTCGAATAACAAGCAGCCGTAAATATGCAACACATACATTTTGTATTTCAACTTCACTTTATGTTACTATGATAACATCAGCCTGAATGCTCATTATAAAATCCTCATCCTTGTCTTTGTATTTACCGAAAAAATTGTATGTCTCGACACGATAAGAGCCATTTGTTAGGAAGGGCGGCACTAAGTTATCGCCAAACTGCCAGCCTCTTATATAATAGTGGCCCGCATTCAAAGGACACTGTCTCAGGAAGTTGCCATATTTCACCAGATTCTTATGCCATTTCTTGAACAAATTGTTCTTTGCAGTATTTACAACGCTACACACATCCAAATAAGTAGAGAAAACGCTCTGAAAGTGATTCGAATTTCCCACACCTATTTGAAAGTCTAGGCGAGATTTCCAGCCTTTTCCAAGAGGTTTTCTCAGATTCAAGTCCAAATGTACGCGACCGTTTTCCACCAAAAATGTGAAATTGTCGAAATAGTTGGGATTGTAGCGACTTTCGCCCATGATAACGTTGAATCCGCTTGCCTGACAAAATCAGAAAATATTGATATTTATTGATATTGATTTCATTCCAGTGATAACTTACTGCTTGTACGTGACGGCCAAATAGACATGATATCACTAGAAATATCAAACAGGGACTCTCAAATACGCTCCACATTTGTACCCTTGCCACAGATGACTAAAACATATTGCAAAAAGATTTCTAGGCTGAATGAAATTTTATATAAAATCTGTACAAAATATTTGCAAAAATGTTTGAAATTGTTTATCATTCAAGCTTGACTATCAGAGCTTAAAGCCAAACCAAATAAACTTATTATATGTCATATTGTCTTTAATTGAAAAATCGGATCAGTGAGGCCTGACTATCTGCTAATAGATACAAACAAAATGATTACTTCAGGTTATTGAAGGATAATCATTCATGCAACAGAACTGAAATGATCATGTATTTGGTTACCTGAGATTATTATTGCATTCACTTTTGTCATTGCCTAAAACTTCAACGACTTCGCCAGCCAGAACTCAATCAGCGATCAGCTTCTTCTTTCCTCTAACTTCAAGACAAACGAACCCAATCATGATTTCGTGTGATCGAAATGCTCAATTAGGAGGATTGCGTGGAAGAGGCTAGGGTAAGCGAAAATAAAAGTTTCTTCTCCATCTTCTTTCAGTTTGCATTCTTCTCCGCCGATTATTTTACCCTTTTTAAGGTAAATGATGTGACTCACTCAGCATGATCTCAAGAAACTGTGTCAACGCAAACAGACCTTTTAACATCATTAGGAGAAACCTGGAGAAACCCAATGTTTTCATTATTCCTTAGCCTCTGGTGGAATGTGATAGATCCCTGTCTTATCTACAGTATTGAAACAGCATAAAAACTGCTTCGGACATAGCCAAACACTTCCTTGAAGAGGTCACACAAACTGACAATCTCAATATCCAGAAATATTATGAATTTCAACACAGATTTTTATTCAAGTTAACAAAGCCTCTAGTGAACATTCCAGCAAAGGATTTTCAGATATCCTCTTATATTTACCATAATAAAATGTGCCTCTTATTCGATAATCCCCTACATACAAGAAAGAGGGTACCAAGTCTCCATTTATAGCCCATCCATGCAAGTAATAGTAACCCTCGCATATGGGACAACTCGTGGCAAAGTTGCCCACCTTCAACATGCTCATGAACCAACGGCGATATATGGACTCCTGAGCTCCCCTGATCAGAGCGCAGTAGTTCATATCATGCTGGAATATACTCTGATATTGTTTCGCCTTGTTCAGGCGAAACTCAAAGCCTATATGACCTTTTAGACCATTGGGTAGGCTTCGTATAACCATCAGATCCATGTTAACTTTCTGATCCGTTGTGATCTGTAGGCTAACGTTGGAGAATGTTTCACGATTGTAACGACAGTCACCAGATTTGAATAACAATTTGCTGGACTGGAAAATATTGAAAAAGAGTGAGGTATTTTTTATATGACTTTCAACTTACCAAAGATTTTATTATAAGTTGTATTATTATTATTAAAAATAATAATTGTATGTTAGAAGAATTCATTTCGATCGAGTTCCAATTGGAAATGAAACCAATTTTGAAAATTGAATCATTTAGCTAATATTTTTGACATCGATGCATTTTTATGGTTGATTGATTGAAACAATTGATGAGACAATAATGAACTTGTTTACCAAATTGAAAATCTATATAAATATATTATTTATATAATATAAATTTTAATTGCTTTGGTTTTATTTCCTTAGTGTGGCCTCAAGTACACAATTGAAGACAGACACCTGCCTTGGGCTCTTATATTTGCCCATGTAACCCAGAGCATAGATGCGATAATCGCCATTATAAAAGTATGATGGTATCAATGACATATCAAACTGCCAATCCTTGAGATAATAGTGATCTGGATTCACTGGACAGTTCTCCATGAAGTTACTATTTTTCCATATGCTGCGGAACCAACGTCTAACCAACGAATCCTTGATGCTGGACAACAGCTCACAGAAGTCAGCATCGTGTTGCAGGATACTTTGAAATTTGCCAGCATTAGTTAGACGAAATTGAATGTCAAGATGTCCGCGAAAGCCTTTACTAAGAGGCCGAAGTAGTTGTACATCAACTGAGGCGGAATTATTGATAATTGTTACGTTGAAGGTGCCAAAATATTTGGGATTCCCCTCGCATTTGCTTGATACCATGCCACTTGCCTAAAGGATAAGATCTTTTAAGGACTTACTTACAAATTTCGCTTTGAGAACTTACATCTATCCAATGAGGAATCGCTGTGAAAAGGAGCAGCGCAAAAGCGTTTTTCATCAGCATTTTCGGAAGGTTATGGTTATGGTTATTTAACACTGACATTGTTTTTATAGGACATTGGGTTTATATATAATTATCAAATCATTTTAAATGACTTGCATAATAATTTAATTCATAGTAGTTGATTTTTTTGAAAAACATACCAATTGTTGTTAAAAATCGATTAGCTACTGCGTCGTAAACTTCAAAATAACATTTTATGGCTCAGTTGTTATGGCTCTACAAATCAGTTATTGCGCAGAATTATATTAGTTTGCTGTGGAAGAACATTTGTGGTTCAAAATTAGGCATGCTTAAGGTAGATTTCCAGTTTCAGAGATAATATAGAGATGAGCTTATAGAACAAAAAATCAGATTCCTTTATGTTGACTATGTTATTATGATGTCTGCGGCTGCAATTTCTAGAATTTACTGGTGAAAGACTTTCTCTAGGAGTAGATAAATGACCAACTGCACTCAACTGCATAAGGACCTGGCTGTCTGACCAGTGGGAGATGAACTAAACTCAACAGTTCTGAAACATTTTGTCAGGCTTGGGGAGCACCCTAATCCTTTTACTAGGTGTCTTCTTTATTCACTGAGAAAAAGGCTGAAAAGGAGACATCGAAGGGAAAATATTGATCTCAATTTTCATTGACTTTCATCAATCTTTTCTGGAATACTCATTTTCACCCATTAAGGGAATCTTACATTATATGATACAAATAATAGAAACCCCAAAAACAAACTCGTTTCTCTATATTTGTTTTGCAACATTTTGTTAAATAATCTAAATACTCACACGACCTTTAGTGCCAGCTAGCCAACAAGATTATAAATGATCCTAAGCCAAATTGGAATGGCAGCACATGCGATTTCAATTAGGTTCATGCTTAACTACTCTGTGATACTGTGATGAACTATTAGTGGCGCGTGAAATATATTCCATGATCCATAACTCGACACCAACTATAAATACATAATCGGAACTCGTTTAGGGTAATTATTCAGGCTTAATAACACAAATCACAGCCAGACAAAATAGCTTAATTATATGCCATGTTTATGTAGAATATATAGGGTATTATAATAGGGCATTATCATTTTGTCACAATTTTCGTAATGCATAGAAAGAAGCATCTCCGACCACATCAAATATTCATCAGCATGACAAACTGAGGCAATTTATACCCTTCCATTTGGACGCCTCTGTTTCTATGAGAGTTGCTTTCCCCGTTCGTCTCTGTTTCTATGAGAGTTACTATCCCAGTTACAAATGAATGGATCGACCCAGTTACAAATTGATTAATTTGAAATGGATTTGAATTGATTGATTTGAAATTGATTTGCAATTTATTTGAAATCACCAAATTTAGTTATTACTTCCAGAAGTCTCCATATTTTCCCAGAAATTTTGATACGGATCGGCTAGGCATATCATATTTTTGCACTAGAATAGACTGTTTCAGAATAAGAAATTAAAATGGAAAACTATTTTGAAGTATTCATTCGATCTGAATTGAGTTTTCCTTTCTCGTTTTCTAACACTTTTATTTGAGGGTAAGGAAGTTTCGGCAACTATTTTAATTTTAAATCTGCCTTGTTGAGCTGTGAATATCTAATAGTTGATTCAGACATAATATAAATGTATTGTTTTGAGCTTTGTACTGTCAGATGATCCAGATATATATATATGTTCAAAGAAAGCTCTTGTTTACTCATAGAAAACTCTTTTTGCTTTGGCGAAATAAAACCAAAATATAAATTTCTTTATTAATATTCTATAACAAGAAACATCCAAGGACATCGATATTTATTATATTCAATAATCAAATGAATTGAAAATTGATTGTAAGAAGTTGAAGATGAAATCTAGAAAATAAATTCTGTTAAAGATGTTAAAGTTTTTGCCCCTTAGCTCGTTTTTATTAATCATTGTAAGTCCGTCTAAAAACTTGAAAATAAACCACATAAATATTCTAGATAATTTTATTCAAGTAAGTAAAGCCTCAACTGTGCATTCGAACAGTGGTTTATCAGACCTACTTTTATACCTGCCATAATAAAAACTTCCTTTAATTCGATAATCACCAAAATATAGAAACGAGGGCACTAAATCTCCATTCAAGGTCCATCCATGCAGGTAGTAGTAACCCTCATGCACAGGACAACTGGTGGCAAAGTTGCCCACCTTCAACATGCTCGTGAACCAACGTCGATATAGCGACTCCTGAGCTCCCCTGATCAGAGCGCAGTAGTTCATATCGTGCTGGAATATACTCTGATATTGTTTCGCCTTGTTCAGACGAAACTCAAAGCCTATATGGGCTTTTAGACCATTGGGTAGGCGTCGTATAAGCACCAGATCCATGATAACTTTCTGATCCGCTGTGATCTGTAGGCTAGCGTTGGAGAATGTTTCACGATTGTAACGACAGTCACCAGATTTAAATAGCATTTTGCTGGTCTTGGAAAAACAAAGACATCACTGAGTTGCAACTAGGTTTAAAGGGTTAAGTGGATCGATCCACTTACCAAAGCTTTGTGTACAATCAGTGTTAAAGCAATTATGAAAACGAAATTACTGGTAGAAGACACCATATCGAGCAAGTTCAAACTGGAAATAAAACTTTTTAACAAAATTATATTGTTTCTATATTCAGTTATGGTTGACGGACTTAAATAATTGGTGGGGGACAACAATGTTGTTCTTATATAATTTAATAGGTGAATTATTTGCTCTCTTTTATGTGATTAAACATCAATGATCAGATGGTAGGGTAGATCGGCACGTTGCTAAACTTTTACTCAAGGCGCGGTTGGATCCATTGGTATGAAGCCCGAGTGTCCGAACTTATATCCCCCTATTTAACTTATTTCCTCGTTCTCTCTTAATTTCTTAGTTAACATGGCCATGTTATGAGAAAGCAATGTTATGCTATGCCAATGTTATGAAATGACAATGTTATGCTATGCCAATATTATGATATGATAATGTTATGATATGACAATGTTAAGAGAATACAATGTTATGCTATGCCAATATTATGATATGACAATGTTATGTTATGCCAATGTTATGAGAAGACAATGTTAACCAACTTACCGGTTTCTATCAACCAAACAATAAAATTCAATAAAATTCTCAATTCTCGGAACAAAATTTAGGCTTTAATTGTGGAAATTGTGACATAAGGAAAACGTTGTACTGACGCCCTATTTGATGCTACTTATAGGCAATACTATAACTTACCTTTAATAAAGCAAAAATATAGATAATCTTCTCTTATGCTGTTATTTATTGTATATATCTTTTTACATATTTCATTAAAAACTTTTTGTACTGTAAACATATTTATGATGATGTGGCAATGAATAAATACTGATTTATTTCATTAAATCTTTTGCACATTCAAATGTGATACCAATAAATAGTTAACTGATCTTAATTTCCACATCAAACATACAGGCACATATGAAATCTTTCTGTCTGGACTTCATATCCTTGTGTTGACTTATTACAAATGCAATGCGGTAGAAGCCCTCGAAGAAGAACGTTGGTACAGCCACCTCATCAAATGTATAGCCTCTTAAATAATAATGCTTCTCCAGAACTGGGCAATATTTGTTAAAATTGCCGTATTTGAAAAATGATGAGAACCACTTTTTGAACAAGTTGTTCTTGTTCATGCCCAGCAAACTGCACATATCAAATATATACTTAAAGACCTTTTGATACGCACCGGAGTTGGACTTGAGCACCAGAAAATCCAAGTTCATCTTGACACCCCAATTCAAGGGTTTTATCAGATCCATGTCTAAATATAATTTTTGTTGATTCACAGATATGGTGAGATTGTTTACATAGGTGCGATTATAGTCGTTGCAGTTGGCTTTCATCAGGGTTATTTTCGACTCCTAAATACAAAGGTAGAAGTACTTCGAGTGAAGGATTTTTCAAAGAGCAAATATTTATTTACCACTTCGGCAATGTAAGTCACATAAAATATGAAGAATACACAAACAAATGTCATGTTAATGCATTGTTTAGCTTAGTTGAACTGTCCGAACTCTATTGTAGGAGAATGCGTTACTTTCGTATTACGCTTAAATGTTCATTTTCTGCTCTACCAGAGAATATAATTGCCGCGTATTTAAATGTTTGGAGATTCCAAAACAAGGCACTAAATGATCAGTTTTATATTATGATATTATTAATAAAAGTAGTGTAACATATATAGTTATTAGGGCAAATAGAATTTTGTTTGTCTGCGTTAAAATTTCCATTTGCCATAAAGAAACTTTAAAGTCAAATTTGAAATTTAACAGCCACATTGGCTGGTTTTGCTTTCGCTGTTAATGTTAAAAGTGCAGCTGTTATCACCCATACAGCTGTTAAGCCGGTTAGAAGAAGCTGCTGGCTGCAATTCGCTCCACAAGGCTGTCTCTGCATAAAAATATCGAAAGCAAACGATAGCTGCACATCGCGGGTATAATTTCGGGTTTAAACTAATATTTATAATATCAATGCACTAAATATATATATATATATAATATATTCAAAGGACTTATATATATAAATTTGTTACAATTTGTTAAATTTATAAAGCAGCTTTTAAAGCATTTCTATAAGGCATTTGCTTTTGTTACCAAAGCCCGGATTACTTGTGGGGCATAGTTTTTGCTGATTCTAAAGTTGTTATAATTACACCCAAATCGTTCAAATCGGGTTGAAAACGACTCATTTCTATGATTACTTTTAAATATTTATTTGTATACATCTCTAAGCCAGCCATTTTTTGTTTTCTCTATGAAATACTAGTTCCCCTTCAATTGTGCATAGACAGTCACATCCAAAACAGCATCCTCAAGTTTGGTCTTGTATTTACCATAAAAAAAGTGCACCTTGACACGATAATCCCCCAATGACATATATTGGGGAACAAGGCGCGCGTCCATTGCCCAATTTTTGAGAAAATAATATCCCTCGACGACGGGACAATTGAACATAAAGTTACTATGCTTTAGGATGCTGTCATACCAACTTTTAAACATATTATTGTTGACCGCTGTCACAATATTGCACACATTCAACTTGGGCGCATACACACTCTGATAGTTCCTGCTCTTGCCCAAACTTAACTGAAAGTCCAGAACTGTTTTGAACCCAGATTTTAAGGGTTTGATCGTTATCATCTCCATATTCACTGTGTTATTAATGATGTTCATGGTGAAGTTCTTGAAGTATTTGGGACTGAAGCTGTAATTGCCGGTATTAAAGATGACCCTAGACTAAAGAATTGGATTTATTTTCAGTTCACCGATGCTCTCATTGCTCACATACCGTTTTACCATATTCCATTTGACATAGCCAAAGCAACGTTATAATTTTAAAGATTTCCATGGAAGTTTTAAACATATTCGCACAGAACACGAAATTACAATGAGCTGATGATTATATTTTATGACTATTTTTAAACTCTGTCTGGCATTGAGTGACTTTTAATTGGTTTAGTAATTTTTATTCAATTGAGTTTAGTAATTTTCGTTATTCACTTCCGCGACCAGAGATAATTTGCAACGGTTATGTATTCTTGATCAGCATGACAAGTGGAAGCCGATAGACCTTGTCCGTCTGTCTGTCTGTTTTAACTCAGAGATCTCTGTAGTCTTAAAGGTTACATCTGGTGGTCGCTGGTTAAGTTCAAGATTCATCCAAATGGTGTCAATATACCATATAGCTACCATATAACTGATTGTTCCAGTATGAAAACTTACTATCATAACTTCTATCTTTTTCATCCAAATCAAACCAAATTCAATTTATATCCCTTTGATTCAGATTGGACTACTAATCGAGCATTGAATGATGGAAATAAGCTAAGCAAAACCATCGATCTTACTTATCAGTTTCATTCAAGGCCACAGTCTATGTCTATCATCTGTGACCAATTCGACTGAACTGAATGTGTAATATGCGTTCATTTGTCTATCTATCTGGAGTGTGCTGGATCTTGTACTTTATAGAGTAAAGGAGCATATTGTATTTGTGTAGATGTATGTAATAGGCAGAAGAAAGCGTTTCCACTCTTGATCAGCATCAACAGCCACGTGGATCAAGCCTTTTTTGCCTGTCTGCCTGTAGGGAGATCTAGATCTCAGAGACTATAAGAGTTAGAGTCATCAAAATTTGGTAATTAGACTTCCCGAAATGAAGTCTGTTTAGAATTTTGAGACGCCATTTCCCTTCCCTGCAAATCGATATATTTCCCACAATTTTTTGATAAATTTAGTTGAAACCCGATCGGATTTCCATAGCAATCAGATTATATTTGTATACAAAATTCCAAGATCCCTCCCTCAAAATAGGAAATAATAGTTGATAGTTGTTTCTTATGGTTTCTTCTTCTTAAAACGTTTCTTCAATATTGGAGCTTCTATAGAGAATTTTTACTTAGATTCAACCTGTAGTGGTCTGCGTTATATCGATATATAATAGCCTGTATATTACTCAATCAAAACTAGTTTCGCATCGGACCTTATTTTTATATAGATTTAGTCTTCTATTTAAATCTACGTTTCAGCATTTCGTATATCGACTTCCCTAAATATATTCAAGTTTTTCAATCACTTTTTTCATTCATAACCACCTCAATAGTATATATTGATAGTTTAACTTTAAGCATGATGAGTCTGTCTGGCTCATACTGTCGTCGACGAGGTAAATTTTTGATAAAGCAGCGCAAGAGTTTATCTACAGTATCATACTTATGGGCTTATGAATAGCATAGTGCATTACTGACTTCTCGGGTTCTTCAAATAGTTTAAATTTAAGCCAAGTGCAAACATAACAACCAAACATTTCCGTCTCTTTATAAGAAGTTTATTTCATTATAATATTTTTAAAATTTTTAATCAATAAAAAAACCTAATAGGATTTTCGCCAATTCATCTTTTTCCTGAAAGGTTCGAATCGTGATTTGATAATTTCCACTTAACACACTCATTGACTTGGGCATATAGTCTAATGTGTGTTTATAGGGCTTAATATAATAATGTCCTGCATTAGCTGGGCAATGTCTTGGAAAGTTGGTATTTTTAGTTATGCCATTGAACCATTTGTTGATCACACCACGATTTCTCCTGCCCTCAACTAGTTGACATAACTCCGCTTCACCGGAGAATACACTAATGCGATTGTTTGTTTTTGAAATCAGTTTTTCAATACCTATTTGAGCCCTCATTCCTTTGACTATCGCAACTCTAGTGTTAATGTCCATGGAAAATCTTGAATTTTCTACCATCAACGTCATGTTGTGCAGATATTTTGGATTGAAAGTCAAATTGCCAGATGTAAAGTGTAGTTCAGAAAGCTAAAATATAGAGAGAGATTTTATTAATTGAGTTGAGCCAATAAAAATTGTCTGAGTATTTGATATACCATAGACAATAGTTTAAGTAAATAAATAACGAAAAATAATATGTTACAAACTTTCTGTATATACTTCTTATATCTTGCTTTTCTGCTGTTTCTTTCATTATATTAGTTAATTGCCATTTGAAATATTTATCATGAATAAATTCCAGTTTGAATTTCGAGTATATATTTACCACTTTTGGAATGCATATAGTCCACAGGATGAGGAATACAATTACGAATTTCATTTTAATTTGGCATTCTGTTTGACTTTTATGTTTTTGAGAGTTCAACCGGCAATAAATCACTAAACCTATTCAGATATTCTCATTGCAGCCTCATTGTTCGTTCGTGTGATTGTTTTTCAGTCTATTAGAGGCAATAATTGTACCCTATTTAGAATTTTGACTTTAACCTTTTTCCTGAATTTTTTTTCACAATAATTTCAAAATGGAAATAAACAAATCGATTGGTCTTACAGATATGTTTAATTGCTAGCCACAGTCGAGTGTTATCTGTGATCAATAAGAATCAGGGGAACACAGTTATAAAGACAGTTCGTCACCAAGTTTGTTTCACGCCTCCTCCCGCCCCCGCAAATCGATAAAGTGTTCATATCTTCCACAATTTTTGACAGTTTTAGTTAAAACTCGGTTTACATATATGTATGTGCTTATCATATCATTCGAATTCCATTAAGATCATATAAGAACTGTAGACAAAATCCATATACACCCATATCGTGCATACATGCCATATCACTTCCACGTGAGCGAGGGAGAGAGAGAGACATCATTCTTCTGAGCTGAGCTGTGTAGACGCGTTTGTCATAAGGAAAGTTGCCAGAACATTCTATCAACATTCTCTTGTAAGAGGCTTATAAACATGTTGCAGGATGTTACAAATGTTACAAACAAGTTTTGATGTAGTTGATGTAGTTGATGTTAAGTTAATGGAATTGTTTTAACATTTCATTGAAATGTGTATTTCCATAAAAAGTGATCTGAGTACGAGTATCTTATAGTCGGAAGTCGACTATAGCATTCTTATTTGTTTTAAAATTAAATATTGAATTTATTTACTTGATAGTTTTTAGCAAAATTGCTTGTAAGTTGTTTTAGCAGACTTTTTTGCAAGTTGTAGCAGGATTGAATCCGAGTCGTGATAATTTTTGATAAGTCCTCGAATTCATTGAAAGTTGATCAAGAAACTAAATATTTTGTATTGAAAGGAAAAAGGACTTAAATTACAGTGTAAGAAATACTTTTGTTTTTTAAAAGAAACCCAAAAAAGGTGTGAGAGATAGGTCAAGGCCCATATGGATTGACTTCTGAGTCGAACTGTCCACCTCAAAAGTTGAGAGTTGATCGTTTGTGCCTCATATACCCTTCTAGGACAAAAGTGCCTCCCTCAACTTCCTTCAAGTAGGATATGAAAAACTTTGTCGAAATACTTTCGATTGACTTTGTGTTTAGGAAAACCATTTGAAAAAGCTTGAGGCATCGAGCAGAATGTGTGAAGATGTTTTATCGTCTGCCTGATAACCCCATTTTTTGGAGGTGCCACCTAAGCCAATTATGAGCCAGTCAAGTACCCCACCCCGAGGCGTAGACATGGTCTGTTTAGGTTACCCAATTCGCCTGATTTAGCAGTTTCGTTTGATGAAGTCCAATGAAGTTTTCCCAGTGTTTTGCTTCCAGAGCCCGGAAGTATTCTGGGCTTAAGAGCCTGGCCGAGGTCATGCTGATACCACATAATGGCTCTGGGCTCACAAGTGGCTTAGAGGAGCCATTTCTGCCTTCAATACATATAAATTTGTCTTTTCCCGGAGACGAGAGCTTTATAAAAAAATTGTAATTAAAAAAACTAAACCAAAAAGAATGTTTTATTAAAAAAAAAAACACAATATCTAATTATACTCATAAAGTCAAATCATTTGAATCACCACAGTTCATGTAATTGTGATCCGCCAAAATATATATAATTACTATTTTAAACACATATAATTATATTTAAATACTGCATTTAATCGATCGTTTTTGGCAAATAAAGATTGAAACTTTTGCCAAAATATGTCCATATTCGATCAGGGCTCCCTCAGCTATGGTGGTGATTTATTATTTGGTTATATTCTCCATTCCGTCGACAATGGCTGTAAGTACTTCGCTTCGATATATTCTATTGATATTTCCTTTTACTTTTTCTTCTACTCGTTCAGTCGTATAGTGGCTATAAGCTCATCGCAGGGAATTGCAATTACAATCATAAATATTTTCACAATCTCACGCTGGACATAACCAACAATACGGTTTTTTGTGAGTTGCACTTAAATCGGAATATTGTGGATGGTTTGAAGGTGTACATTGAGCTGAAGGCACTCTTTCGGAATGCAAAGCAATTCCAACCTGTATTTTCGGCGAATCTTAATGTCTGCAACATGTTGAGGTCCTTTAAGAATAATCTTCTGAAGCGCTGGTTCACGAGCTTCCAAATATATGGAAACTTTAAGCCTAATTGCCCCGTAGAGAAGGGCTACTATTTCCTGAAGGGTTTCCAAATTGATGATCAACTGTTTCCTTCGTTTTTACATCTGGGGGATTATCGAACGACGGCTTATGGTTATTATGGAAAGTACAAAATTAAGATGGATCATGTGGTCGATTGCCTAATGGATGCCAAATTGATTAATTGAAATTTGTGATTTCTATAAACTGAAATTGTATAATAAATGTTGATCTCTAGATGGAGTTTCATTATGATTATGATTATGATTATATAATCTAAATCAATTTCTTTTCATTTATCCTTTTCAATTGTTGCATTAACTTAAAGAACTTAAAGCCTAAACATACACATGCATGTTGGCATCCTCACTTCGCTGCCTGTATTTAGGGAGACTCGACTCAGTCAGTCAGTGCGCGTTGCTCATCGCTCATCCAAAATGCAGTCAACGTGTCTCCATGTTTACCCAACGAAGTTCCTCATACTGGCAGCTGCTGCTATCTCCTATTTATGTACACGAACCACTGCAGAAAACAATTGCACGTAATTCTGCTTACGCCGTAACATTGCAACAATGCACGCGCACCCAGGCCGGGCCTCAACAAAATGAGAAAAAAAAAACGAATTGACTGGAAAGCGAATTCAGTCGCAGCTAAAATACTCTCTAATATTTCTTTCTAAAATAGATAGATAAAAATATAATAAAGATAAGAAAGTAGAGATAGTGCAGGATAGGGTAAGTGCTCTTAAAATGGAAGGAAGTTATACAGGCTTTTATACCCCGTTTAGGCGGGGAAGTGGAAGGAAAGTGTTGTCTATGAAATGAGTCTTTCCTTTCTGATGGCTTTTTCCTAGTCGATCTTTTATTTTCTTTCTGATTTCTCCCTTTCTTACTACCTCTCTCTCTCTCTTCCTTTACTATTTCATCGTTATGGTTTCTCTCTTAATTCCTTTTCATCTATTTAATCTCTTATCTTGTTATCGCCATCTTTCTTTCTTCTTTTGTCATTCCTTTCTCTTGCGTCTTTCTTCCCTCTTTTCCTTTTCTTCAAGCCATCTATATTTCTTCTCTTTGTGTGATCTCTTATTCCCATCAATAAAGCTGCAAAGCACGATTGCCGTTTTCTCGATACCTGCCAGCATCGTGTTGCTCTGCTGCTTGCTCAATACGCATTTGAACCATTGTCTCTGTTGTTCCCCATTCCGCTTGATCTTGAATTACTTTTCGCAACGCTGGTGCCCCGTAAAATCATTACCATAGATCTGATCTTCTTAGGGTCCTTTGTTTAGATGAAAAAGTCAACTTTATTCGGTTTTCTTTGAAATAAAATCAAGTTTCTTTAACAATTATGATTTCACATTAAAATTTTATATTCTTAATCCCCTTATGTAGGGTATAGAAAATGTCATTTAGTTTATTTGTGTTCGACTTTTAGCCTGCGGTTGCAGATAGTCTGATGGCCAGACAGTTGAACTCCGGTCGAGACTGTCAGTCAACTAGTCAGTCAGTCAGCCAGTTAGTCAGGGCCGACCGAAACCGAATCCGAACCCGGACGACCTATGCCCGCTTGGGCTTACTTAATCAGAATCTGGTCTGTCGAAAACTAAGGCGCCATTTTCAATTGTAGCTGACATCCTCGTCTGGTTTCTGGTGTTGGGCAAATAAATGTCTTCTGCCAGTGGTACTATTTTTTTTTGTTTTTTAGTCCTGCTTTCTTTCTTTCTGTGTTCCATTCTTTACTTTGCTTTCCTTTCACTGTGGCTGCCCCCATGCATATTGCATTTATTTACATAGGCTGAGGCTGGTCTGCCACTGGCTGACTTTTGATTTTAAGCCCTTCTGGGCTCCTAACTCAATTCCCTTTCGGAGCTTTGCAGCTGTCAGGACACCAGGTACTTATACGTGTGCGACTGCATGTGTGCGTTCTACGTATATATGTGGGTGTGTGTGTCTGTTACTGCCTTTATATGTATTTGCAGATGCATTTACGTGCTCTGGCCGTTTGTGCAAAGCAAATAGGCTTGCAGGTTGCCAGGATGCAGCCTCAGCCCGTGACCATCATCGTCATCATCAACAGGGGACGTGATTCAGGGGGCGAACTGTGACTTCTCTGTGCTCTGTGTGACTTTTGTTTCTTCAAGTTTAAATTATATGGGTTGTTGCTGAAACAAATATATATATATATGTGTTTGAATACTTGAGCGTGCCTTAAAGTTGTGTAAAGCATTTTGCTCTAATGACATATGATGAGTGTTGTTCACACAGATGCAGTGTGGTGACCCGGCCTGCTCATTATGCTGACTGAATGTGACTATAAACTGAAGTTTTTGAATGCAATTCACTTAAAGGGGGTTAGTGGAGAACAAAGATAGCAAAATATAAATTTACAGAAATATAATTTTTGTTTAAATTTTATGTAAAATGAATTTGTGTTGGGTTTAAGGTTTTGATTTTGAGCAGAAGGCAACTTTTGAATTTGAGTCTGTATATGATCTATATAAGTCAATCGGTTGTTATAGGCCTTCTCATTGAGTTTCTTAAAAAATACTTAAATATATTTAAATATTAATATATTTATAGAATTTCTAAGCCACCAAATTGTGGAGAGTTACAATCAGGCTAAGACTCTAAATATATTTTAGAGAAGCTTAATAGCATTACGCTTGTCTCTATAGCAGTATGTCTCCGGGGCTTATAATAAAATACTTTCGAAATTTATTGAATTTTCTTTTTTCCACATCAAAATTTAAGATTTTAAGTATAGTTCTTTGTGTATTTTAGAATATTTTTAGAAAATCTTTTAGTTTTGGACGGAGATAAGTTAAATGACAGATCAGCAATTGCTGTCCAGCTTAAGATTAGATAAATAACATGGCCAAATATATTCATAAAATATGCCAAGTAGTTGATCTCTTTGTACTGAAGACATGGATTCAGTTTGTGACATGACCTTGGGGGAGTCTTTCTAGGCTTTCTGCAATAAGTTGACCCTGGAATGGTTAGGCTGGGATCATGGTGTATATGCAAACAGAAGCTTCTACTGGGTGTAGCACTAGAGTCTCGAGATTTCTTAGTGATTCTTGCCTGCGTCATTACAAAACTACTCTGCTGCACACTTTGTTTATGCCAAAAGTGATCGTAGTTGATCCACAAGTATCCTTTGTGCACTATCTAGGGGCGTGTAATCTGAATAGCTCTCCTTATCTGGGATTATAATGCTTAGCTGATATTGAAAATATCAACATGTTTTTGATCTTACATGATCTTATCTGATGAAGCTGTAGACTTTACATTCCAAGGAGAAGTTGTTTGTGGAACAAAGCACAGACCATTAGAGCTACGAGGCACAGCCCAAACCATAAGAGTTAGGAGGCCTTTTTGAATACTTCCAACTGAAAGTGGGTGAAAGCCATTTGCTGAGAAACTCATATTACTATTCTTTCATGGTGGTTCATAATGAATTATAAAGATAGCAAGCTTGAGGTCTGCCGTGAGTGAAAAACATTGATTGTTTCTCATCTAAGCTAGTTCTATATTAGAAGATAGACTCTAGAATCTAATCAAATCCAATTCTATAGCATACTAGAGGCCTGCAAAATTTTGAAACTTGGAACAGCAAAGTGGTCAAAATGAGTGTAAAGTTTATATAGGAATGAAAGAAATTGGCAATATCTGTTGATGTTCAGGTCTCAAATTTAGTGTTGATGTTAAATTGATCACAAAATTGATGATCCATTGCAAAACTTAGTGTTTAGAGTGAGTTCTGAGCAAGCTAGTCAATCAAATTTGTTGTATATGAAATTGTTTTCAATCTTTATCGATTTAAAATTCAGATAATAATCCTTTTCCAATTTTACATTTGTTTTTTTCCTCTATTCGAATTATCAACTCTAAGATTTTTCGTTTCCTTCCATCTCTCCCACATTTTATTAGTGCATTTTTCTTGATTGTGATTGAGAGAATAAAAATTGGCAAGTCAACAATTGCAACCACATTCAGAATCAGAATCTCTTTCGGACGAGGCTGGCAGACCAGTCTATGGATTGCAATATTTTCTTGTTGGCCTTTCCAATTTAAACAGCAATCAAAAGTGCAACGAAGTAAGACAATTTTCACACTTGGCATGAAGGAAATATTTTGCTGGCAAATATGCTGACCCCAAAAAATAAACAAGAAGAATGCGGAGAGTGCTAACGGCACTCGTGCGGCTGGCTGGCTGGCTGCGAAGAAAGCGTCAACATAATGGATAATGGAGAAGCAGGCAGCAGCAGTTATAGTGCCAGCCTGAGCCTGAGCCTGGTCGTCCTGTCCCTGGTCTGGCAATCAGAGGCGCCTGGAAATATGCAAGGCGAAAAATCAACACAACGACAATGAACAGAACAGAACAGAACAGAACAGAACAAAATGAACGGCAATGGCAACAACAACAACAAGAACAACAACAGCAGCTTCAACTACAACGACAACGACCCCAATTACCCTCGTTTTGCAATGCGAATGAAAATGCGAACGGGCCGACAAAAAATCACAGCATATTTACAGGCGTTGGGCATGCAAAATTTGTCACCTACCAGAGCAAACACCTCGGCATGGTGCACTTGTAAATGTATCTGCATCTGCATCTATATCTGTGACTGCTTGTGTATGGGTGTATCGGTGTAATTGAGCCTACAGATATGCAGGTTGTTGTAATCGACACTTGGGCGGCGCCCATCGAGGCAAACAGTTTGCCTCTGAACTTTGAGTTTGCGCGCTCCTTCCCTTAGAATGTAGGGGCAAAATGCAACCGTAGCCTGGAAATATGCAACACTCTGATTGGTTTGCTCTCGTCGTGCTCATAAAGTTTTCATAAGACCAACTGATTGGCTCAGGCGGTCCTTTAAGGGCAGCTTTCCAATGCGCATGAGCAGCGAGCGGGCCAGAGCGAGAGAGCTTGAAGGATTTACTCAGCAAATAGTAAGAGCGCCTGGCCTTATGCTATGATACTTTGTTGTCCTTCTGGTTGTTGTTGGCTTCTACTGGTCTGGCTAGCTGGATTGCAGGCTGGCTGGCAAAGACGGCAAATTGTCTGCCCGTGATTAAAGCTTAGTGTATAATAGTTAAAAATGTTTGGGGAGTTTTATGTACAATGATATGTTAATGATATATTTTATATTCCAAATCAATTGATATCATTAGATTGGCTATGAACTGCTGATAGTTAAAAATTTGAATTGAAATGGATATTTGTAAAGCTTTTAGGGCTTTTTTCAGCCTAATTTGATTTCTGCAATTACTTTCTTTAAATTTGATCAGAGAGGCGTTCTTTATTCAATTACAATTACTTTAGCCTTCATTTTAATATTTCCACCCCAAAGTTATAGCCTTGGCCATAGCTTTCATGTAGATTTTGCTATCTCTCTTACTCACATTTGGCGAATTATCTCTTTGGCCGTTACTTGCTGGAAGCTGGAAAAGTCTACAAAATCTGTAAATGAATTCGCCGTAACTTTTTCATACGAATAAAAGCTTTTAATACACTGCGAGAAGAATGGATTAAATATGTTATATATTGATGGTCAAATTTTGGATAAATTATTAATAATAAGATATATACTTGGTAGGTAGAAGTTGAACAGCTCAATCATTTGGCTAATGCCGTCTATACCCTTTTTCTTTGGGCACTAAATGATATGGAATCCAAGGCAAACCAACTTTAGCCAGAGGACTTGGTGGCACTTTGCTAAAGAATTTCAAATATTTAACTTTTGGAAATTCTGTAATCTCGTGGCTGACAGACAGAGATGGACACACGGAGACACTATATAAATTCCCATCGTCATGCTTTAAGAAGAAAGAAAGTCAATTGCGACTCAAGCTTATGTGAAATATAAACTAACTTCAGTTGTTCTCTTAGTTCAGGTTGTTGGTTATATAAAGTTCATGGCCAGCAACAAACAGCATTGATAAGGACCTAGAACGTGATTTCGCAGGTGTTTCTGATGTTACATTATAATTTTCAAACTTTGTAATGGGATTTAGATTAGATATTTTTGACACTTTCAAGCTCTCCTAAAACCTAATTCGATTATAAACTTCTCTTTAAAAGTGACACTATGTGACACTATAAGAGAGATAGGTCAAAAGAAGAGAATATAAGACTAAGAAAGAAATGTTTTAACAGATCTATATTTTCAGACCTGTTTGAAACTTCCTTTCTGATACTTCTAAAATGGTTATTTTGAATGTTTTTTCTGCTTTCGTATCATAGTTAATCTCACTGGAAGCATATACTATATTAGGATGTCTTTCCTGATACTCTGTCATTGTTGGCTTATTAGTTTATTCTGACTACGAAAGTCTGAGTTTTTGCCCCATCTAGGTAGCTGTTCGGGTTTCCATGGGGTTCAGTTTGTGGTCAATAAGACTTTCCAGAAGGCAATGGCTTCGTTATATTCAGAAAATGCTCAGAGATAATCAGAGTTTTTCATTACATAATTTGTATATTCGATTTGAACCGATTTTCTGCTACCTTTAGTGGGAACTTAGTCTAGTTTTACAATTAACGGAATGAACAATGGATCACAGGTGATGGTGATACATATATAGAACTTATGTTACATATATAGACAAATGTATATTATTTACAGTCGTTACAAAGGAAGAGACTGTTTGGAGCGTTAATGAAGGAGATCCAATGGATGCCACCTTTTGAGTCTTCTCTTTCTTGGTTTGGTAGTAAGTCGTCTGGCTAGCGCGTTAGGGTGATCACCAAGGCGTTACAGGTAATTCGTTGCATTTAGTTGCTTTATTTCCGCCCACTTTAGGGACCTTTAGATCTCTTACGATATCTCTATTTCGAGTGTATCATGGTGCGTTGCATATTCGCCTTAGGATTTTTGATTGCGCATGGGACTTAGAATGGATTTGTAAATGGTGACTTTGCTCTACAAGTAGCCAAGCCATCTTTCCCTGCCTTTGCCATTGTAGCCGGGGTTGTAAGTTCAAGCCTCACCTGGAGCATGTAGAGCAGAGTAATACTAGATATTGTCTAAAGATTCTTCATTTCGATTCAGGGCAATGACAGTATTCTGGTGGCAGCGTCTATGGATCGTTCTAGACTTACTGATTTGAAAGAGCCATATATATCCTTCAACGACTCTTCTGCCCACTTCGAGCTGCAAGATGACCTTACCAAGTTCTCAGCCGTCACCAAATGCAAAGTTATGTCGTTTTGTCGTAGAATACCGGTTCAGGGATCGTACGTTCTTAACGATGTGCCCATTGATCGTATCGAGTCAGTTGTTGTGTTCTTTTGCGTGTTCGTTGTTGTTTACTTTCATTGAACGAGTGAGTTCGCGTTTTGTTCCGTCTTCGCGATTCGTGTCGCTCGCTATACGGCTGCGCCTTCTTGCCGGTTGAGTGGGAGGTGGGAGCTTCTAGCCTGGGCTTCGAGCGTAACAAGCCCCATGGCTTGGTATCGTGGGACTTGAACGTGCAGCGCATTGTACGTCGACGTCCCGATAATTTTTCTATATACGTAATGTGAAATGGCTACTTTCTTGAAGAGAATCGGGTAAAATATTAAAAGTGTTCCTTATCTATCTCTCAATGAAGTCCACAAATCTAATTATACACATTTTGCGTGTAGAAAGTTAGGAATTATAAAAATGAATTTGAAGTTTACTCAACCTCCAAGCAAGTACTCCATCTCCTGAGATATCACAGGAATAGGGGAAACTTCACAAAATATATCAATACATATTCTTGCTTAAAGTCAGTTGAGTCTGCGTAAAATGTGGCCCGTTGTTCGCACAGTGTAGCTTGTATTAGTTCTACTTATAATGAAAATGTCAGAGCAAAACATATATTGGCCTGTAGTTCTTTGTTTCGACTGTTCTTCTCTCTTTACAATTGCGGCTGTAAGAGTTGGTTTTAATAAAATTTGCATGTAATATGCCTCGATATGTCTCTGAAATGGATGCCAAGCTAACACTTTCTTTTCCAAAAGATTCAAAATTTCAAAAATGCTTTTCTTTTCTTTAGGTGTATTTGCTTGGAAAGCTCGCAAATGAAATGCCGATACTTTCGCTACACTGTAGAGTTTGCGCTTGTATTGTAAGTTAGTTGGCCTAAACTTGTTGCCAATGTTGTTGTTGCCACACAGTTGACAGTAAATGCGGCAAATTCGCCGACACAACACGTTCGAGCTTGACTTGGCCAAGATTCTACTGCATACCTGGGAGCCATGTGTAAGATAAGCCAAATTGAGCCTTAGAAAGTGGATAAAATTGAAAAAATGATTTCCAAACATTTAGCTGAAAGTGCTAAGTAGATTTCCTTCAACATTTTCCTTCTGCATAGCAACAATTTGAACTCCTACCGCCCCCTACTGTATGTTGCATTGTGTGCTGTTGCAACACATCCTCATTATTGGTCCTGGGCCAGGCCGTATCGTCGGGTGTGCTCGTATTTGCCGAGATTTGGACTTGGCTAAAAAAAGTGCACACAGTAAGGACAAGTTCGCCGTTCGTTTGGCTGTGTTTGGTAACAGAAACCGTATTTTGGTCTCCTTCAACTTTCGTTCGATTTGCCGGCAAATCGCTCGGCCGCTGGCTGTCGTTAATCCTCGGGCGCCTTCGTCGCCGGCGTTTCGTGCATTGTGTAAGGTTCGTGTTCGTTGCACATTCGCCTAGGCAATGGCAAGCAGTGGATTTTTTTCGGAATGCGTTAAGGATCAGTTTTGCGCGAATTACGGTTACGAAAGGTTGCTGGCGTCCTAAGCAAACATTTTTCGACTTGTGCTCCTCCAGGAAGTCTCACTCAGTGTGTGCATATCGCGTTTTTGATACATTTTGTTGCATACCTGCAGGCGAATTTGCTCACAGCTGTGTGAAAAGATTCGAGAAACTCCAATAGCTAAATGGTAACTGACCTAGGACAAGCCTCTTAGACCAAATATTTGTTTTGGGCCATGTTACTGACCTAGCTCAACTCGACGGAATCAAATCAAGCAATGTCCTGAGAGCACATTATTAAAGCGAAACGCTTAGTTTAAGGAGAACATTCTTATAAAAGCAGACAGTTTGGTGTGAAGAGTTTTGAATACGAGACTGGTTTGAAAACTGTACGAAACATTTGAAAGTAGAACATTAAGTAAACCCTAGAATCTAGTGCAGTATATATAGTATAGTGGATAGTAAGATTACTTTCTGGTATCATATCATTTGCATTTTATGAACACTTTTCCTAGATTCTGAAACTATGAATAAATCGCTCGCTTAAATTTTTAATGGTTGTGAACAGTAAAAACGTAGATGAAAAGTGGTCTTAGACATTAGTATAAATTAAGTAATTCTATAACTATTCCATAGTAAGTTGGGCTTGCTAACACAAATATTTAGGTCGTAGATCATTAAGATATGCTAATGAATGGGAAAGTCCTTAGCAGTCGCTTTTAATATCAATATCAAAATATCAATTAACACGATTACTTGAGTGAGTGAAGTGTGAAGTTCTTTGACATATCCAAGTGGAAGTGAATTTGAATATTACAAGTAAATATATATATATATCTATGATTCGCGGATGAACAACTCAAGGTTGCAATACAATATTTAAGTGTGAGAAAGTGTGAGAAATAATCAAATATTTAATATAGAAATCGTTGAAGTCGATCAGAGTTCTTAATGTTAACTGGTAAGCTTGCATTATTTATATTTAGTTAAAACTATTAGAAATATAGCTGTGAAAATAGAAATAATTTATGATATTTACGAACATTTTGTAGATTCTTTTGAAGATTTTTAGAAAATATGAAATTTAATGTATTAATTTTGTGAAAATTTGAAATTTAATTTCAAAGAATTGGGATATTATGAGCTTAAGCACAGTTCCATGTGGTGTGAAACATCTCAAGGCAAAGTAAGAGATAAAACCAGTTTAATATCTTGAAAGCAAGAGTCGAATGTCCCTGAATTCAAACATAGGGAAACTCACTTCTAATTTTAAATTACTGGGAGTTCTCAGGGCAGCTGTATTCCTCAGCTCGCTTCGTACCTTCGGATAACACTAACAGAATATTATAAAATCTATTTCTAGAGTCAATGTCTCATCAAAAAAATGTTATATTTATTCTACAAATTGTGGCAGATCACTAAAAGATGACCTTACAAAATTATGACATATAATAAATTGTTGAAAATTTCATAATAAAATTGTTGAAAATTTCATAATAAATATCTAGAAATTTCAGTGATATTTAGATAAATATTCTAGGAGTTTTTACGTGTTCTAGTGTTACTTTTAGTGCCTTATCTTTACGTGATCCGAAAGACTTGCCGACAAAAAACAATCAATGTTTGTCGATAAATAAAATTATTTACACAGAACTTGTTAAACAATGTATAATAATTTGTTTTCGCTAAAAACTATAAACAAGTGTATGAAAATAGTGACAATTAGTCTTATGAAGAATATTAATTTCATATTTATCATATTTTCTATACCTTAAAAAGTTTAAAGCAGACAAAATTTCACTTTTAGCCAGAATGGTATATTTTTGAGATCAAAGAAAGAATTCTTCTGATTGCTCGAAAAATAACCATATAACTACTAAAAATTAATATTCCGACTATAGAATACTCGTACTCAGCATTTATTTAATATTCAACACACTCAAAAGTATGCAAAAAAGGTTTTCTTTTTACGATTTTGTTTACAATTATCATCGGATCGCATATATGATATGCATATATAAACCGAGCTGCAACTAAATGTGGAAAAATTGTGGGAGATATAAAGATATTATTGTTTTGCGGTCGAGAAGAAACTTGAAGAAACTTGATCTGCATTTATACTTAGCAGTCTACATACCAAATTTGTTGACTCTAGCTTTTATAGTCGCCGAGATCTAAGTGTTCATAGGGACAGACAGACGGAGTAGGGTAAATTTACACCGCTGTTAAGGCTGACCAAGAATATATATACTTTATGGGTTCGGAAGCACTTCTTTTAGCCTATTACATACACTTGCACGAATTCAATATACTCGCTTATTCTGCTAGAGTTCGAGTACAAAAAAGTGTTATGCCATACATTTCAGGGTCATTCTAAACTACATTTAGTTAGTTTATTCTATTAATTTGATTAATTTTGGTCCAATATATCTCAGCTTATTGAATACCTTACAAATATTCCATCATACATTAAGAGAGACATTTTTTAGACTAATAATTTCATTATTAGAAATTTCAAATCTTAGAAAATTTTCGGTATATGCTTCCATTATTCTGTAGTTTGAATTCGCTGGGCATTTTAACCTCATAATGTGCACTTTCTGTGGACATTTTTTATAGTTTTAAGAGTAAGAAATTAGAATGATAAATTTTTAATTAATTTTCCTAATTGTAAACACAAAATTCTTACGAATTTGTTGTAGAATAAATTTGCCTAAATATTAAATAGTCTTGTTTGTACTCTTAGATAATGAGGTCTTACTATTTGTAATGATTTTGAGATCGTATATATACTCAAAGTTGCAAGTGTGGTAAATTTTTTCTATATTTTTTGATTACATTTTTGTTAGTGTATGTTTTTGATCTGATTTGAGTTGAGATGTGTGAAAAATAGAGAACAAGTTAGTGTCAAATATGTCAAGTCGTCTATGGAAAAGAGTGCTCCCAATGCCCAATACTCCAAGTCTATGTATAATTTCAGTATACTTTAGCAGTTTGTGCAATGCTTGCAACATATCGATAAATATATGGGCTTAAATATGGAAAATTGTTTGAGGAACTTTTTATCTTTACAATAAATTAGTTAGATTAACTGAAATTGTAATTTGTTTATATATCGAACTGCATTCAAGTAAACAATTGAGCTTTATAACAAAAAAGTGTTCTATTTGTCAGCGAGTCATGTAGCCGAAATGAAGCAATAATGAGTTTTATGATCATGAACACGTTAGTTTGCATTTCCAAAGAAAATGAAACTCATGAAGATTCGAAGCAACATAATCAAGAGAATTTTTAAAAACGGAATAGTTAATATTGTAGGAATTTCGTAAAATAATGCAGATAAGTAAACTTAGAACCTCTTTGATTAATAAGATTCATTTTACATTATTTATGAAACTATATGAAGAGTATAATTTGAGATAATATGTGGATAAGATATCTTGTATAGAATCTTGTATATAATAAAAGCATGCCGCCTTAGTAGTTTTAGAAAGCCGAAGCTTTCAAAGGTATTTTTGTGACAGCAATTAAAAGCTAAGTCTGGACTCTTGTCAGAATTCGAGACCCTTTGAAATATAAAACTTATTCTATGATTTCCCGAAAAACCACCAAAAAAAATGAGACGATATAGTGCAAAATAAACACATCCAATCTACATATTGGCTCTGTCCTTGTCTCGTCATCTGCTCGAATCTATTCAGGCCTTTAATTAAAACGTTACAAGAGCTGCCCAAAAAAAAAAAAGATACAAAATATATATTCAGGCTGGAAGCGCAAACAATTGCAACTGTTGTTGTTTGTCCATTGAAACGACAGCCGCCATTTTTGGCCATTGATTTTCATGCTGTTGCTGCTGTTGCTGCTGTTGCTGCTGTTCGTTCTTGTTGCTTCTTCGACACTTCAGTTTCAATTACAATTTTCGGATAAAACTGCAAACGTCAGCCGAAATGTGCAGCTAACAACAGAATGCTAAGCAATTTCAAAGTTGAATGCATTTTGCATTGCCGTATAAGTGATTTTTCAATTGATCCAAGCCTAAATCACTTCTGCCCCTGTGTGCCCTTCTGACTCTGTGTGTGTGTGTGTGTAAGTGAATTGCATAAATGTGCAAGCTGTTCAAGTGATTTCAAGTGAAAATCCATGAATCAGGCAGAAATGTGTTGCATACTTTGCAGCGTCATTAAACCAATTGATGGCACACTGAAAGCTGTGTCTGTTTAGCTTAAATAAGAAAATGGCAAATCAAGTGATTTGCAGTACAATTTTTGTCAAGTATCATTGGCTGGAATCCTTTTGATTGAGCCTCGCCAGACTAGCAGCATATGGAAAACATTTTCAAGTTGACATTAAATAACTGCTGCAGTTCTTAAACATCCGAGCGTACTTCAAATAAAATGCGCTGGGGCTGTAAAAAGCCAAAACATTTCATTAAAAGCATCGAGAAAACTGCGGCAATGCTAACAAAAACTGCCACAAAATGTTGACAAAAAGCGTAAAAACACACAAAAACAGAAAATGATTAAAAAAAAACGGAGAAAAATTGCAATGAAAAGAAAAAGGGGAATTTTTCTGACCAACCAACAAATAAATATTCTGTCAAAGGCAATCAACGTCACAGGCCATGTTTCCTACCCGCTCTGTCGATATTTGATTTGAAAACAGTTCGAAAAATGAAACGCAACGAAATTGTTGCGTTTTTATGTATATTTGGAATTCTTTTTTATACAATTTTTTGTTTTTGATTTTGTAGGGACACGAGGGCTGCTCCTCACATATAAATAACAGACTGCGGCAGTAACAACAATTACATTTCGACAGCAGACATGGAAAACCATGTTTTTTTCTTGCTTTTAATATTTGAATTCCTAGGCGGCAATTTGGCGTAGCCAAAAAAATTAATAAAAGCAACTAAAAATTATATAGAAAATTTGCAAGGGACTTTTTGTGTAAAGTCTTACTTATTTGAAGTTAATAATATATTTAAAATATTTTTAAATTAAGAAAAATTCAACAAAATAAAGCAGACATCAGGTGTTAAGGTTAGGTATAAATATTAAAATTGGCAAAATTTTGGAAAGCATTTTTGGAGGATTTTTCAGAGAGAGAGTTTGTTTCTCAAATTTGTTTCTAGTTTTATAATAACCTCTAGAAATTATTTTTCAAATAATGAATATAAAAATAATTTACATTTCGTTACTGTTAGATATTTTTAGCAAACTTTCTTTTGTAAAATTTTTAACTTTGCCTCGAGGAAGAAAAGTTCTCAGAATGGTCTTTGCCGTCCCTTCAACTTGAATAGGCTTACCGCTTTGATTCTATTTTCTATAGCATATTGCTGCCAAACCAAGCGTGTTCGTGACTTTATTATTAAAAACTAATTATTTTTTGTATTTATGCCAAAGGAAAGACTTGATAATAAAACTATAAAAATTTTAAGAAAATTATTATATAAAAACCATCAAAATTCGGGAACTAAATTTGCTCAATTTGAATGTGAACATCTTTTTACTTTGATCAATTCCTTTGGCATATGGACACTTATCCTTCCTTGATCAAACCTTTTTGTAAATTTCGAACATTTTATTAGATAAATAAGTTCAGGGTTCAGGAAAAACATTGACCGATGCAGAAAAAGGTAAAATTCAAGCCTATAAGGACGCTGGCTTATATATGACAAAAACAATTAAGTAGAAAAAGAGAAGCTGAAATCTTATGTTCATATTTTAAAGTAATTAGTCGAAATATGGAAAAATCATGAAAAGCTTCACACTTCTGGGTGCTAACTAATGCAGAAAGGCGATTTATATGAGGAAAATCATCAAATTTTACCACTTTTTGGTACAAATCTTAGAAAATGTAGTATCAAAGCATGTTTCCTAACCAAATATCGTATTATTTTAATGTTAAAATTATAAACAGACTAAAAACAAAGGAAAAGTGGCTCCATAATCCACTTGAAAATACGCAGGCTTGGTTTCGGATCAGTGTGCGATTGAAAACAGACTCAAGAGATGTTTCTATTTAAGTTGCAAGGAGTGTATAAGTATTCTAAGTGTCTTTGGAGTCTTCTGTGGTAATATCTTACTGAATAAGAAAGAGAATTATTAAAACATACACTTGCTCTAAAACAGTGCCTTGACTGCTTCGAGAGACACCAAAATTTGTTCTTCAGCACTTAATCTTAAAGAATCCATTCCCATTCACTAGCTAGAAATCTTCGTGAATTCTAACTTCTTAAGTAGGGGAGAAATGTACATCTGAAGAGGCTCTTTGCTTCCTCTTTAATGATAGCACTTAGATGGACCGCAATAGATTAGTGTAGGCGCATGTGGTTGCCTGAATAGCATGTCTTCATTCCTTCATATTGTTTGGGAATACGAAATGGCAGTTTTCTGGATATAAAGAATCGCTTAAGGACATCCGCACAATTGGTCGCTAGCTTAGGGTTCATTCTTTTCAAGACAATATTTTCTATATCTCTTTGAAAATAGTAAAACGGCAATTCAAGTATTTATTAAAATATTATAAGGATTATTATTAAGTAATCCCTTTTTATTAAGGTATTTATTTTGGGACTAAAATTCTGGCAAATCAATAAAATAGAAGAAGGATTCTTAAGTAATTCCTCCAATATATCTAAATCATTTCAAGATAAATACAAATTACTTGTTCATAGAACGTAATCTTTTTTATAATATTTATTTAAAATATTTCCTTCCATCTTTAGTTTTTTGTATATTCCCAAACGATTAGTCACACAACAATCGCATTTTCACCCTCCCCCTCTCCCCCACACACAATTAGCAAACGAAAAAGAAGTCCACAAAAATAAAACTTTACTTTGGTCAGGCAATTCAGAAACAAGGGTCCGGTCTGTTTCGGTTCGTTGGAACTGTTTTGGCTGGCTGATTTGTTTGGTTTGGTTCCCTCCATTCATCCTCTGCTCCTCAGACACAACACATACATACAAACATACATTCCGCCTAGGTAGGAAATCGTTTAAGCGTCTGGGCGGGCAGCCGTATAAAGTTTAATGAGCCGCAATTAATCGTACATGACAACACTATAAAAACGTTTACGAAAAATTATGTCCTCTTTGCCTCATACATTCCTTTGACTAACATTTATTCTTTTCTCCTTTTTTCCTGGCCTGTTACTTAACGAGTATTGTTGTAGTTGCGCGGGTGTTGTCCTTGTTGTAATTGTGCCTAGGATAGTAGGAGGTGATGTGCATTCAGGGCTTGGCAGAGAATAGAAATTAATACTTAAAGGGTTTTTTTTTTTTTGATTTTTATATTGTAGGTAATTTTGTTTTTATTAAAATGATACAGAGAAGTTTATAAAATAATTGGATATTTAACACCAAATCAATTTTGCAATCAATGTTTCAAGTTAGCTTTTCGTTTGTCTTCAATTGATGTAAGTCGCATTCGCTCATTTGTGTTCATTTGTATTTTTTGGTATCGATGTTTTTATTTATACCCTTGCAGAGGGTTGTCACAATATTTGTAAGGCCTAGAAGGAAGCATCTCCGACCCCATTCTTGATCAGCATGACAAGCCGTGTCCATAGTGCCATGTCCCTCTGTCTGTCTGCTTCAAAGCGAACTAGTCTCTACGTTTTGAAGCTATCATGCTGAATTATCCACTATAGACTTTTTTCTACTAAAAACTGCTTATATGTAAAAATCGTCGCGGTCGGACCACTATATCACATAGCCCCCATATATCCGACTGATTGGGAATGAACTCTTAGTATGCACAACTTATTTGTTTTTCATCTGAATTGAACCAAATTTTGTAGATGAGAGTCTTAGCTGCCTTCAAGTGTGCTGACAAAATTTCATTTGGATCGGATGACTATATCATATAGCTCCCATGTAACCGACCGATTCGAAATGAAGTCTTAGTACAGAAAAATTGGTTGTTTCTTATCCAAATTGAACCAACTTTAGTAAGAGTCAGTTTTAATAAGCTCTACGTCTGCTGGTTAAAGTTGATCTAGATCGGATCACTATATCATATAGCTTCCATATAAATGACCGATTTCGAATAAACTCTTATATACCGGAGTTTCTTTTGTTTTTCATCTGAATTGAACCAAATTTTGTAGATGAGAGTTTTAGCTGCCTTCAGGTGTGCTGACAAAATTTCATTTGGATCGGATCACTATATCATATAGCTCCCATATAACTGGCCGATTCGGAATGAATTCTTAGTACAGAAAAATTGGTTGTTTCTTATCCAAATTGAACCAACTTTAGTAAGTGTCAGTTTTAATAGGCTCTACGTCTGCTGGCCAAAGTTGATCCAGATTGGATCACTATATCATATAGCTCCCATATAAATGACCGATTTGGAATAAACTCTTATATACCGGATTTTCTTTTGTTTTTCATCTGAATTGAACCAAATTTTGTAGATGAGAGTTTTAGCTGCCTTCAAGTGTGCTGACAAAGTTTCATTTGGATCGGATGACTATATCATATAGATCCCATATAACCGACCGATTCGGAATGAACTTTTAGTACAGAAAAATTGGTTGTTTCTTATCTAAATTGTACCAACTTTAGTAAGTGTCAGTTTTAATAGCCTCTACGTCTGCTGGTCAAAGTTGATCTAGATCGGATCACTATATTATATAGCTCCCATATAACCAACAGATTCTTAATGAAGTTTTAGTAGCAAAATTGTTTTTTTTTTTATCCAAATTGAACCAAATTCGGTAAACGTCAGATTTAGAAGCCTCTTCGTCTGCTTACCAAAGTTGATCTATATCGGATCACTATTTCATATAGCTCCCATATAGCTGACCGATTTGTAATCAATGTTGTTTTTTATACGAATTAAACCAAATTTGGAATCTCTCAGTCTACGAAGCCTCCACGTAAGCTGACCGAATTACAACCGAATCTGGAAGGGATAGCCGAAGTTAGCCTTCCCTTCTTGTTTCTCTTTGCCATAGTCTTTTGTTGTTGTGCTCTTTCCCGTATTTGAGCTTTGATTCATTGCTCATCGCCATCTTCGTTAGCAGCAGTTACCAGCTCCTCCGCCGTCATCAGTTCCAGCGTCTTCACAGTCTCTGCAGCAAGCTAAGGAGTTAATTATAATGAGAGAAAAGAAATTCATGATAAATATTATCCTGGAACTCTTCATATCTGCCAACAGATGAAATTCTTTTCTCCATCTGCTTAGGAATGGAAACACGTTGATCAAATTCAAATCTTTTAAGAATTATTCTGGAATTATTATTACCAATCTCACATTGTTATTTCATAAAAATATTTCACAATCCCATAGTGTGATTTACCCTGGGATTTCCACAGTAGAACGTTATCATTCTTCTGGCTCACTTCATTAGCGGCCATCCGCTGTTGTATGTATTTGCATATGCATTTGTCAATGTTCGCCGTCAATTGCGATTGCTTTCCTAATTAACAATTTAAATAAATCGCTGGGAACGCTGGCAATGCCAAATTGTTACAGAGTAAATGCAATTTAATTGGAAATTTAATTGCTTTTGTGGTTGGCATTGGGTATGTCCTAGCCTCGACAATGCCAGCGAAGGGTCCTTTATGCCACGCATTTCCACCTGTCCACATCAATGTATATATTTTTCCCTATCAATATTTGTGGAGCTCTCTTAATTTAGATGTGTCCATGGAATTTGTCGCCGTTGGTTTGTTGGCTTTTGTTGTTTTAATTATTTGCGGTTATATTTATTTAAATATTTACCAATTCAATTAGGGTTACCGTTTTTTTCTTTTTGTAATATATTTTTTCTCAATTTTGTTCTATATATTTTTTTGATGAACTAGAATCGGTTGAAAATAAAGTTAATTGACTTTTTAGCCAGCCCCTCGAATGCAGTTATTATTTGCAAAGGTTTCAAAGGTTTCGAGACTGACAAATAATTTCAATTAATATAATGTGATATCTCTGACAAATAGTATCTGCAGACATCGTCTGGCTAGATCTAAAGTCGAACAAAACCCCCAACTTGCTAAGAAAACCCATGCAGACAGTTTCAGTTTTTTCTTACATTTTTCTGATTTTCTTTTTTTTTTTTGCCGGAGAGTTTTTCTTTTGGCTGGCTGCGTGCCAATTATAAAAGTGATTTTGCTGTAAGCTACACGACCCAAAGCAGACGCACACATGGCTTACACTTCCGTCAACGGGAAGTCATAAGACGTATGAACTTGTCGCCATTGCGGAGTGGAGTTAAAATGACGAGGAAAATGGTGGAGCAGAAGATGGAGAAAGAAGCCAAAGTCAAAGTCGAGGACGAGGACGAGGACTGCTCTCAACGTTTTCTCTCAAGAAATGCGATAAATTGAATGACTGACGACGCAGTAAATACTTTTCAGACACTGACAGTCGGAGTGGAGCTGAAGGAAAATCATTTGGATCAATTTCAACGCACACACGTACACACACACACGCACACACACATGCATTGGACAAATTGCGCGTGGTTAGATTTTTCTCTTTTCTCTTGACACGCAGTTGTTTGGGTGAACCCCCCACTTGCTGGATGAGTATTTTGGCAAATAACAAGGTGCAAATCTGCAAGGATTTAAAACGAAGTGGGGAAACATCGCAGGACTCCGTGAGTGGATTATAAATGCTGCACTGCTGCAACTGATATAGGATTGTGAATGGATTGCTAAAGAGTTTGTGTGAAAGGAAAATAGTTTGTAAATGTTTAAATGTAGGACATCATATGATGTTGTGTATATATGTTCTGAGGGCTTAAGAGTAATTAATTGAAAACTGAGTGGACTTGAATAGGGGGGGAGTTACAGTTGAGTTTTCAGGTTATACTTGCTTTAATAGTCTCATTCGTTTTATAAGATGGTGAATTAACTTTGCCATGTTCAGATATCTGGGCTTCCTATTATATATATTCTTGATTTGTTGCTGTCGATGTAGTTGGAATTTTTGTTTTCTGAGTCCTATGACTATAATTGATAAGGTTTGCCTCTCGATATCATATATCTGCCATAAAGTCTTCTATTTTCAGCTAGTTGACTCAAAAAAGTTTTCAAAATGCGATCGTTGTGCTGGTAAACGAGCGTTTATCTTTCACGTTGCTCTGCTGTTTACTCAAAATGTGGTCCCTGTCTTTGTTGCTGCCCCTTCTTTGTCGATAGGAATGTGAAATATTTTGATATTTCCCGAAATTAGTCGAATTTAGGTCTGATCTTCTTCGGACTAGATGTTTTTCAGAAAATTTGTTGGCAAAATGTTTTTGAAATTCAAACCAAAACAAGAAAAGAAGGATAACTTCGGCTTGCCGCAGCTTATATACCATTCACATTGTAAATTTCATTTGCTTGGAAAAAAGAAATGTTATGCTAATAAGTGTTCATTTCGGATTAATCGGTTATATGGCAGATATATGAGATAGTTGTTCGATCTGGATAAAACTCGAACTTAACCAGCTTACAAAAGAAGCATCTGGTAAAAATTGTAGCTCTGTAGCTGGTAAGACTTCTGAGATCTTTGTGTTGAAACAGACGAACGGGCAGACGGACGGACAGACCCATTCACAGCTCAACTTTGCGCTTGTGTGTTTGAAAGCCAAGACGATGGCATACGATTCCGGCGGCACATTTTTTACCTTACCCTGAAATTGTGTTGCTTCTTCGAAGTCTGAAAGCAGACTGAAGTGATTTTTGCAGAAGCAGAAGCAGTTGCAAACGAAGATCGCTTTGTGTACTTGTAGATCTCGACCCTAAATGTGTACACAGTAGAAAAAACCGTTGCTCTACAAGGATATACAAATATTTATATATATGAAAAAAGTGTAATTGGATAGTTGCATCAGCTTTGTTGCAAAATAAGTCTTTTAATCCTAAGCGTCCCATTCCTAATTCCATTCCATTCTCATCTGATCTCCCTTTTCTCCAAATCCCATTCAATCTTTCTCATAAAAGCCCTAAATCATTATGCCTCAGACCCAAAACGCATTTCAATTATGGCAAATCCTTTTCCGCATTCAGCCGCTTACAGACAGCAGAGTCCTGTTCCTCCTCTTTGCCTCTTCTCCTCTTTGCAAGTCTTCTCGGACTGCACAACACTAATTTAAATGCATAAAAACTTAGTCAAGCGTTGATTGTGTTTGCCCAAAGTCTCGTTTCATAATTTTTGCACAAATTGCGGTTTTTCGGCGAAAAACACCAACAACAATAACAACAACAACAACAACTGCAACAACAACAGCAACAAGAGAAACAAGAGCAACAAACAAACCGCCAAACGCTTTGGCAACTAATAAAAATTTGCGCTGCACATGTGTAAAAATTTACACCAGCTACGAAAGAGGAGCGCTCAAGCGAGAGGGACACCAGAGGAGCCTGGCCTGAAGCTCTGCCAATTCGTTAGCCAGACGAGGAGGCGGAGCATAGGGGACGTGGGGCAGTTACTGTCGTTGGCCATTTTGTTGCCAACTCGACATATTTCAATCACGTAAATTTATTACGTAAACATTTGCTTTGCTTTTTGCACACAATTACGAAGGCCAACTGCAAAGCGGGCTGGAGTGGGACAGCCACAGACAAGCCAAAGAGTGGGTAGAGCAGAGCCTCCGCACACTGAAACACAAATTTCAATTTCAATCTTTTTATGCTGCAGTGCCTCAAACTCCCATCCAATGTGCAGTAGGCTGCGGGGCTCATCGGAAGCTGCTGCTACTGCTGCTGGTCTGCCTGCCTGCTGCTCTGTTCTGGCCCTTAACTCTGCCTGGTAATATTCATAATGGATTTACCAATATGGTGAGCAATTTTTATTAATGCAACCCAGAGGGGGGGAGGGAAAGAGGCAAAAACTGTTCGGTCAGTCATTTTTCTACCACTTTCGCCCTTCAGCATCCAACAGTATCAACTCTTCATTGCTTCATCTCTCTATCAACACCCAGGCGGCAGATGTTTGACCATATAAACATACATACATACATTTGCACATACACACACACATACATTCCCACATTCCTACATGCATTCCTATATGTGAATGGCATGTATGTGTGTGTGTGTGTGTGTGTGTGTGTGTTCTTTTTGCGAGCATTTTTTTTGGGTGCGGGTCAAATGGGCTTTTGGCTTTTTGATCTTTAAATGTTTGTACAAGGCTTTGATGTTTCCATCCATATCCGTAATGTGTGTAAGTGTGTTTGACCTGCAATGTGTGTTGCATCTTTTTTTTGTCCTTCTCTCTCTCTATCTGGCTCTCTTTTCATGGTGTTTCTTTAATGCGGCCTGTTTGTAACAATTTTTGAAAAGGTTTTGCTGTTAGAAAATGAAATCTACTTCAGAGTCAAAGAGGAAATTTTAATGTAGAAAACTGATAGAAAATTAGCGAAAATTTAAATATTTTATTCATCTTACATTAACATGTGTATGTAATGGCTAACTGAATGATTAAGAAAGAATACACAGGTCAAACTAATATAGCTACATGGCTGAAATTTGCATAAAAGTTATATATTATGGCGTAGGAAAATTTTGGATAAATCGACAACTTTAAGCAGGCAAGAACTATAAAATTGTATAAGCAAAGTTTGTATCAATGCGATAAATCGTTTACGGATCGATCTGTGGCGTTTTGGTTTAAGTCTTGAGTGGGCTTCTGGAGCCTTTAATGTTCGCATAGATCCGTATAAGGCATTTTAGTTTGGGTCGTGGGGTTTTCATAGTGGAACTAGCTGGAGTAGTTTCAAAGTCATTTTTAGAAAAAGTTTGTTAAAAGATTGTTTGGATGATATTACTTATAGGTATTATATATTAAGTGAAGTTGATTTAGTGAAATTGTGAATTGATCAGAGTATTTGATAGTGATTTATACTCGATATTTGTGGAGTAAATGTTATATTGTATTCGTGCAAACGTATGTAAGAAGCAAAAGAAAGCATTTCTGACCCCACAAAGTATATACATTCTTGATCAGCATCACCAGAGGAATCGATTTAGCCCTATCCGTCCGTCCGTTCATATGAACACATAGATCTCGTAGATTATAACAGCTAGGAGTTACCAAATTTGGCATGTAGACTCTCAGATCATGTTAGCTTTGAAATTTCGCAACACCCTCGCAAATAGCAAATTACGTAATTTCTCCTACAATTTTCAAGATATCATTGTGTGTATAAAATCACTTATATGTGTATAAAATTTAACTATTTTCTATCTGTATACAAAATTTTGTGAAAGTCGGTTAAGAAACAACTTCAGAATTAGCACCAACATTTTCTGTTTCTGTCTTCTTCCCACTGAGACTTATGCAATAGCTGCTGCCTATGCTGATTGACTGAACTTCATACCAAAAACTCCAAACAAAAATCGAATGGCCGGCAATAGAAATGCAACAGACATGCTAGCTTGAATGACTGAAATTTGATTGTGCTTCTTCTTTGTCTTATTAAAATATGGGAAATGGCTTATAAGTAGTACTGGTTGATATGCACTGCCATTGGATCCGATGGATGGGATGGATTAAGACCTAAGTGACTTTGGACTTACACTCACCGTATTCCTATTTCTTGACAAACATAATTCTCTTTCAAGGGTATAATTAGGCTTAAATTTAATATGAATGAGATGAACAGATATAGGAGACGGCTCAGCACTAAGTATAAACTGAGCTATTGATATTAGGCGTTTTAACCATTCCCGATCATGAATGGGTCGCCTCTTTATCTCAACTCTAGTGTGTTTTCAGTTTAAGATATCAGAGTTATTAACAACTATAGGGCTGACATTTATCAAGGTGCTTCTTCTGCCTGCGGTCTGTCTTTAACTTAGATTCGTTCAGAGCAGCTGACTTAGAACAAAATACAAGTACTGTGGGAATTGGAGTCCCGGCTTTGTCTATTTAATTTAGTGTTTATTTAAGAAGATTATAAGTTAAGATATATAGAATATCAAATAGGATTGATAGTTGAATAAAACTGTATTTCGTCGTCGAGTCGTTTTTAGCTTTGCCTTGAACATCGTCTCTTAACGCAGCTCTTCTGAGGAGGAGATGGGGGTGTAGAACAGCCACAGACAAGCCAAAGAGTGGTTAACACAGCTTCCTTTTTACTCTCTTCCTTCTTGTGTCGTCAATTTCGTCAACTTCTTGTCGTCTTCTGCGCTGATCAAGCCATCTATAGTCATCTGTGGTGTCACCTGTGGCTAATCTAACAGAGTTCTCAGTCCAATCCCTCAATACACATATTTATAGTTTCGCATTTAAAACTTTCAAACTTAAAAGCATAAAAATGAGATTAAAAAATTTCCATAAATTCGTTTAATACCTTTATAATTTCCAACAAACTTTGTCTTCAACAACAACAAGAACAACATGAGCATCAACTACAAAACAAAACATTGCATAATGATCAATTGTTGGCGTTAAAACTTTTTGCCTACCGAACGAATCGATAAAAGTCAAGTAAGTCTCTTCACAGCGAAACAGGCAAACAGGCTTGATTTTCCGAGGGTCTGTTTGGGAAATTAAGTGGATTTGCCGCTCGTTGACAGCAAAAACTTCATAATAATCAATTCTAAGGAGGGAGAGAGAGAGATAAGACGGTAATAAGTCAGCCATGACGCAGACAGGATAAAACACCTGGCCGCGGGACCGTCTCACTTGACATGGGTTGGCAGGCGCTGAAAGTTGTGTTAAGCGCCTTAAAGGCAAATTGGAAATTGAGAATCTTGGCATTTAATAATAGAAATATTTGCATAATTATGAAGAACGGCTATAGAAAAAATTTAATTAAATGTGAAATCTTTTTTCCCATTTCCTCTCCTCTATGCAAATTGCTCTAAAATCATAAAAGTCAGAAAGCATACAAAAGTTGTTAAATATTTTTGTGAGTTGCCGCTGCCGGCAAGTAAAACTATAAAAGACTCAGCCGCCTAAAAGCACACTACACTACACGCAGTGCCGAACAGAGCGGAGCCCAAAAGTTTCTGATGTGGAGAGAATGCGGAAGGGAAGGGAGTTGGCCCAGTCGCTACTTCAGACTCCTTCAGAGGAGTTGGCAAGGCATATGAACATACAAAATATTCCCCTACAAAGGAGTTGATTACACAAAGGAAAATTACGACGAATCATTTCCGCTGCTTGGCTGCTTACACGACCAGCGACTGCCGCCGCCCCACCACCTCCTACTACCAGCGCCTTTGTGTTGGGGGCGTGGCGTGGTTGTTAAACGGCTGCAAAAACAAAGCTCCCTAGAGAAAAATGGCTGGTGAAAAATCACAAGTGAGATAGCAGAAAAACACTGCCAGAATACGCTTTTTTCGGTTTGCAGCTCAAATCTACTAACGAGCAACAAACGATGCCAAGCGGTATATGGCATACTTGTAGGCGCCAAAACCGGTTGACAGTTGGTTAAAGTTTAAACTTTAATGGGTAAAGATTTTTCTGTTGGCTCGATAATATTTTCGTGGAAGAACAAATTTTGTTTTTTATTATAATTTAAGAAGTTTTTAATCAATAGATTGCATAAATAGCAGCTTAACAACACAAATGCCGTCCAATCTGCTCTTCCACGGTATGCAGATTGAGATCACGATGAAGGGTGGAGCCGCGCACGTACCATGGGCAGTTGGTTATCTGTCGTACGGGTTGGTTCTGCAATACCTGGATACATTTGTAGCTGGATTTTGCGGCGATCTCCCAAATCTGTACCCCGTAAAGCCAGATCGTTGCTACACAATGCACATAGACTGCTCTTTTAGCTCTAAGTGACATAGTCCTCTTCCTATTTATCAGCCACCTTATTTGTTGCATCCTTCGCCCACACCTTTTGGCCGCAGATTTCAGGTGTGGCCCAAAAGTGAGGCATTTGTCCAATGTGATTCCAGGGTATTTCGGTTGCAATGGCTGTTC
The DNA here is from genome assembly GCA_037043425.1 of Hirtodrosophila duncani. Lineage (NCBI taxonomy): Eukaryota > Metazoa > Arthropoda > Insecta > Diptera > Drosophilidae > Hirtodrosophila > Hirtodrosophila duncani. The sequence goes on from JBAMBM010000194.1 coordinate 4,897,720, forward strand.
CAGTGTAACTCCCTCCAGCTGAATATGTGGAGTGCCCGATGTTAGCATTTTTAGAGTGAAGCAAGGGTTACTCGTCTTCATGGGGTTGATATTCAGATTCCACCTCCTGTACCAAGCTGCCAGAATATCTAGGTGGCCCTGAAGTCCAGCTGCTGCTTCGAAGTGGCATTGAGAGTTGTAAAAGAAAGCAATATCATCCGCATAGGTTGCAATAAGAGACTTCGAGGGTGCCTCCATGTAGTCATCGTCAGGGCTAGGTGGGTCAGCAGAATATATATCGAGTAAAGCATCGGGCCACACTGCATTGATATATCTTATTTATATGCTTAAAACCATCAACCTTTCTCTTGACCACACACTCACGCATATACACATTCACATAGCTGTTTTGAATTTGAGGCTGTGCATTGCCGCGGCTCAGAACATTAACTCCATTGCAAATTTACTCTTAAAGGAAAAGCAGTTCTATTTTAATTCGTCATAGTCACCTCCGTTTGTTTTGTGATTCAACAAAGTTGACCTTATGAATATATGAAAGTTCGGTAAAGTGGAATTTCGTTGGTTTTGTTTTCTTTAAGTTAGAAATTCTTTAAAATTTTTTTAGTATGAGACAAATCTGCGTTTATAAAATGTTAATCCCTTCAGAGTCGCTGGCAACGCGGGCTGATTATTGTAAAACTGGTCACACTGGTAAAGCTAGTTCTATAAAGCCTTTATGAGATCCGTTTCTCCTTAGCAAAATTATCAAAAATCATCAGTTTGTTTTTATTGGCATTTTTATAAGGAATATTTTATGAACCTTTTCAAGAGGAACTCTAGGTAAATTTGTAAATGAAAATGTTAATCTAAATCTTAATTTACAAATTATCTACTTGCACTCTCTCTCTCTCTCTCTCTCTGTTTCTCTCTCTCTCTCTCTATCTTTTAAAATGTCTTAAAAATTTCTCACCCCTCTCTTTCGCTGGCCTCCTCCCGCAACATCTCTCACGTTTTGGGTTGACAACTTTTGAGGCCACATAAATTATATTTAATTGAAATTCTTTCAAGCTTGTTCAGCACACCGAAAAAATTAGCGGCACATGAACTGCCAAAAAAACAGACAGACAACTTTCTGGCGGGTCGTCCTCATAAATTTGTTGGTGTCAGGACATTAGCATAGGCTAAGGCTAAGGAGCCTCAGGCCCAAGCCCAAGCCCAGGCCCACGCCGCAAATAGCGGACTTGTAAACGTCAACGATCGTCTAATGTTTCCATGCGTCATAAATTTCATTGAAAAGCGCTTCCGTTGCGCCATTTTCATTCAGACGTTACTTGTAGTTACCCGCTACCAGTTACCGTTACCTTAACCGTTACAGCTACTCCTGCCGTTAGCTTTCTCCCCACATATAAAATGCATAAGGGAAATGAATTGCTTTACGGCCACCGCAGTTCCAGACGAAGACGACGACGACGACGACGACGACGACGACGACGAGGACGAGGACGACGGTGCGGCGCTTAAGAAATGTGCAACTGTAAATCAACAGGGCCAAGGATGAGATAGGAAACAGGGCAAATAGTTGTGTATGTGTGTAGGCGGCGGGGTGGCGGCCATTTTGTGTAGGCGTTTATAAGCTGTCGAAAGTAGTTAAGCGTTTTTCATAATTTATTTATGGCTGGCTGTTGAATCACATTTTAAGCATGTTTCATTTTAAGTGCCCACAGTTTATGGCTCAGTTGGCCATAAAGTGGGATTAAGTAGTTGTCTACACTCTGTTACAAAGTGTGGGTGCGTGCATGTGTGTGTGTGGCATACTTTTACGTGAGCTTGTGCTATGCAAATGGCCTGTTCATAAAGTGTTTCAAGTGAGAGGGAGTGTTTAAGGGAGTTTTTAGGTAAGGTCAGTGAGAGACTGAAAAACGAGTCTTTCGAGTCTTTAATTGTTTTGTGATTCTGTACAATTGCTGCTGTAACTGCGGCGCAGGGCTGAAGGTATTCATTATAGTTTGTAGTTCTCTGCTTTGCATTCAATCAATGTTTGTTCGTAAGAGAAGTGTATGTCTTCTTGTCTTTCGCGAGTTAGCGATTATCTGATATAGAAACACATGCAGAGTCTAGCAGTAAGTAAGGTACACAACCTGGTTAACTAACAACAGTAAGCAGGGAACACAACCTCATCCAGTCTATAGCCAATACATCCATGATGAACATGCTAAGCGCACGTCTGATCATGCAAACGCGGCGGCTAAGGAATTCTGAAGTAATTCTGAAGTAAAATTTGAACGAAACGGGTGTCTGTTTGCTGTGGTTTATATCTTCAATACCTACAAATAACCACACAGATAGGTAGCTGCAAGGCAGTTGCTGCCCAAAAACGTTAAGTGAGGGAAGGAGGAGCTTACCCACCTACTATCATACGCTCTCATCCTCATTAAGTATTTCCACCATACGATGTGAATCTTCTTCTATGCTTTCTCTGATCGACTGCTGGCCAAGCACGAAAGCGAATGCAAAGTCAACCAAAGAGTAAAGTGTGTTTTTTTTTTCCAGATCTCTGCTTCCTTTCGAAGATCATACTTATGGATTTCATCCATTTCCACATCATAGGTTCATACCAAAGCCATATTCAATATCAAATCTTATTTTCCCCACAACTTTCTCACACATAAATCATTTTTTATGAAATTTTCCATTCGATTTGCTCACATTCTCCTCTCATCTTTCTTGCCACATCGGCATTATGGCCGCCCTTATTGCTTAACTTCATTTACAATTGAGTGTGCTCTTGCTTCATTTTGAAGCACTTACTCGTACTTTACCCATTGATAAACATTTATCCCAAAGTTTTCTGGCTACTAACACGATTATAACGTTTGCCCCCCCTCCCCCCCCCCCCATTCGAAAACTTTTCAAACTATATAAGAAATGGGAAAACTATACCACACAGAGCAGAGGGAAAACTTTTGCACCTTAACGACTGCCAATTGAAGTTGTTAATGAAATAATTTTGAGAACTTTCGAGGGGAGAAAGTGAATATTCAGCATTTGAGTTTTGCGGGCGGACTGTGGCCCTGGCTGAGGCTGATAATTTGGCATAGATTTTACTACCTTTTCTTGTACAACAAGAAGTTGCCACATTTATAAAATGTAGTACTCGAGTTGGAGCTCTTTGGGGTATCCTTTTGTGCATTTGCTTCATTATGCGCAACTCGTTTTGTTTGACTTGGCCACGCCAACGAGCGGACTTGGGAGCTGAAGGTATGGAGGTCTGGAGGTCTGGCAAAAAGTCTAAACAAATTTCAGTTGCCTTTGCCTTTCTCCATGCTTGCACTTAACTTGTGTTTTATTGCCTTTTCTTTATATTGCATGCCACTCATTCCAAGTTCAGTTCCCGCTCATCAGCCCTCAAAGGTCCCCTCAAGTCTGGGCTGCTTCTGGACTCGAACTTGTACTTTATGCCATTGTGCTCTTTGTTTAATGTTATGTAAACTTTTTGCCACTTTTTGCCTCGTCCACTTGGACTTGTGTTGTGTTGTGTTGCCGTTGTGTTGCGTTGTGTTTTTCTATCTGTTCAGCCATTCATTCACTCATTCATTCATTTGCCTGCCCACTTTTCTGCCTCTACTCCTCATCATACCTCTCCTGGGTGTCTTCAACTTAAAGCTGCTTAAAGTTTCGAGTCGCGCTTCAATCTGAAGTTCTCTCAGGCTGACAAATTTTGTGCTTGCTCTGCTGACTTCCCAGCAAGGACCCGCAATGATTGATGACTTTTCAATATGGCAACCGCAGCAAATGTAAATATTGTGTGTGCTTATCCTTATCGCTTACCCAATTCCCGTCCCCCTCTTCCCAGTGCTCCCCTGGTTGCTCGACAGAAATCAACTTAAGCACTCAATCGAGGATTACATGAGTTTTATTTATGATTTTCTACGCTGGTATTACAGAATGTTTTTTTCCCTGACTTATTTTTATTGTCATTTTCAGTTGCTTGCTGTTGTTGTTGTTGTTGTTATTGTTATTGTTGGCTGAGGGAGGGTTGGCTTCGATTTTACTTTTTCTGCTGCTGCTGCCCAATTTCAGCTTGACAATTTTCGCTCAACTTTCTGTTGCCTGCAAAACTTTTCTATGAGCAACTTTTTTGCACCAAGTGGCAACATTTAATTGCTCAGAAAAATATTTTTCAACAAAAAATAATCTAAAAAAAAAAATGAAAATATAAAAAAAAAACTGTCAATTGTTGTATTTTATTATGTTGGCTTGAAAAGTATGTCCCGTTTCCCCTCGAATTGCATTTTGAGGGTTTTTGTTCAACACTTTGAGAATTTGCCGTATTTCATATTTTCTGTAAGCATTGGAACTTTTCTAAAGGTGGGAAGTGGGAAAGGGGAGGAAAGTCGGGCGAATAATCGTTAAATTGTTTAAAGCAGGGATAGTAATGGGTAAATTATAGATTAAACAGAAGTTAAGCAAAAGTAAAGAAGTAAAGATTACTGATCATAATGGATTATGGCGAGGGCTGCCGATCTAGATGGAATCTGGTCGGTGAGCGTGATGGATACAGTGGCTATAATGGATAATTTGTATGAAATACAGAAAAGTTAAGCTATGAGTGCTCATTCCGGAACAATCGGTTGTATGGTAGCTATATGATATGGTTGTCCGATCTTGATCAAATTAGACCAGCCTCCTCAAATGATTTGGAACAAAGTTATGGTCCTAAGTGTTCATTCCGGAAAAATCGGTTATATGGAAGCTATATGATATAGTTGTCAGATTTGGACAAAACTCGAACTTAACAAGCCTGCAGACAAAGGAAGCTTTGTAGCTTTTAAGACTTCTGAGATCTTTGTGTTGAAACAGACGAACAGACAGACAGACGGACATTGCCATATAGACTCGGCTTGTTATGCTGATCAAGAATGTATATACCTTATATAGTTGATAACGCTTCCTTCTATGAGTTGTAAGCTTCCTGACAAAGTTAATATAAAACCAAAAATTGAAGCTAGGCTGACTTTACAGGCTGTTTCAAGACCAGCCAGAGTCAGAAGTCTTACTGCTTAGCAACTCAATTGTAATCAACGTGAATTCCAATTGTGAAGCGACTGAAAATGCTATAGGCGGCTGTTGTCAAATACACTGGGATGCGGTCGAAATCACAGAATCCGACGGACTCCTAAAGTACTCCTAAAGCACACTGGGGGGACTTCTAAAATAGACACATACAAGATTTGGTTCAAATCTTATTAAAAACAACAAAATTTAGTGTACTTAGAGTTCATTCTGAATCGGACTTTGTATGAGTGCTGTATAGATATAGTAGTTCGATCTTTCCGATTATGACATATGAGCAGCTTACAGCAGAAAAAAGTGAAAATTTCAAAAGAGAGACTAATTGGCTTAGACACAGAGAACGTACAGACGGACGTGACTATATCCACTTCATGGAATCGGAGATGCTTCCTTATGTGTGTTACATATATCGTGACAAAATTATAATGCCCCCTGCAAATACAAATCTCGAACTTAAAGTCATCCGTAGCGCAATATGAAGGTCACTAAACTTTCATAACAAAACCAAATGAAAACATGTGCAAATTGTTCTGGCCATTCACGCACATATGTGCATACATATGTTTTGCCAACTCTCTGGCGTACAATTCAGCCAGACAGCGCCATAAAAAGTTGTTAAGCTTCCCAACTAACGGTTCATTTAAGAAAAACAAACAAAATTGCGCTTGGGGCATGCAGTAAAAATTAAGCGGCTCGGCGCATAAAAGTATGCAATGGTTCTATGAAAAACAACGCCAGCAACAGCTCGCACAGTTTGGGAGGCATTGGCATGTGTGTCAAAAAATTATAAAAAATTATTGCGCATAAAAACAGCCGCTTAAAGCGCATTAAAGATCTCATAGACAGGAGTCAGGCAGCGCTCATCCTCGTCCCAGCCAGAGCCGGCTTTTTATGCGGGAGCCGCTTTGTTTTTTAGAAACATTTCTTTTTTTCTTTTTGCATTTTCTCTCGCGGCTTACGATTGCGGATGTTTGTTATTTGCTCGCTAGCTGCCTCCTGTCCGTCCTGCCTCCGTGCTGCACTTAATGTAATTAATTTTAATTAAAATCCAACGGGAGAAAAAATTTGCCACAATAACGAGTTGCAAGTCTGTCGAATGCTGAACTTGCCGCCGCCGCTAGGATTCTCTTCTCTTCGCATATCTTTTCGCGCCTGGGAAAAACAACACGTAGAAGGATTGCAGATGAAAAGCATGCAGTTGGGCTGTCGGTGGGTTAAGCGCAAATAGAAGAGGAATAACACACACAGCTGCACATATACCATGTATCTGCGATGGATAGAATGGTTGCTTGCTGAATGTGTGAATGTATGTGTGGGTGAGTGTGTTGGTTTGTTTAGCAACTGGCCCGTAAATTCACGTTTACAACTACGTTGAAGCCTTTGGCAAACATTTTAAAGTTGCGATTTTAAATTATTTATGGCCATTGCATTGGGTCAGCTATACTCAGTTGCAGCCACTTTGTGAAAACAAATAAGAGCTTAAAATGTAATGTGTGCAAATTGTTAAGCAAATATATGTAGAAGATTGTAGAAGAGTGTAAATCATACATATGGCAAATTATTGAAAAAGCAATTGCAAATTGAGTTTTGTAAATATTTTGTACAGAAAATTTAACCTTTTCTATACAATTTATGGAATTTCTTTTGAATGATATAAATAATATGAATAAAATCAGAAGTTTCAGGATACCGAAATGTAGTTTGAATTAGTATATGGTTATATTATGGTATAGAAACATTGCCAAGCAGAGAATTGTGGTTTGATTTTTCTTAATTTCCGAAAGCATTCTTAGCCTAGGTTGGCCGGGCTTGCTTTTAGAGGATGGAACTCTTCGAATGTAGACAACTGTTCCTCAACCAAATTAGTCTCTATTATCCTACTTCATATCTAAGTCCTTCTCTGCCTTTCCCTATATATTTTCTTTATCTATCCTTGCCTTTGTCTCTTAAATTGCTTCTATCCTCACTGCTCACTCTTTTGTCTTCCTGCTCGCTGTCTTTTTGCTACTTTATCTTTTCGCCTCTTCTATCATCTCTCTTCATATCTCCCTCTTTCTCTGCCTTTCTTTTAATGATTTCTTTCTTTATCCTAGTCTTTCTAACTTTTTCTCTCGCTCTTCTTTCTTCGTTCACTCTTCTGTTCCTCAACCAAATTAGTCTGTGTCTCACCAATTGCTTCTATTCTCACTGCTCATTCTTTTGCTTTCTTGATATCTCAGTCCTTCTCTGCCTTTCTCTATATATTTTCTTTCTTTATCCTTGTCTTTCTATTCTCTCACTCTTCTTTCTTTCTTCTTTGACTCTTCTGTTTCTCAACCAAATAAGTCTTCGTCTTTCCAATTGCTTCTATCCTCACTGCTCACTCTTTTGTCATCCTGCTCGCTATCATTGTGCTCCTTTATCTCTTCGCCTCTTCTATCATCCTTCTTCATATCTTCCTCTTTTTCTGCCTTTCCCTTTATCATTTCTTTCTTTATCCTAGTCTTTCTAACCTCTTCTCTCGCTCTTCTTTCATTCTTCTTTGTTCATTCACTTTTCTTTTCATCAACCAAATTAGTCTGTCTTCTTCTCGCACTGCTCACTCTTTTGCCCTTCTACTTGATGTCTTCTTGCTTCTTTATCTCTTCGCCTCCTCCATCATCTCTTATTATACTTCCCTCTTCATATTTCAGTCTTTCTTTGCCTCTCCTAAATCTCTTCATTCTTTAGCCTAGTATTTCTATCCTCTTCCCTCTTCTCTTATCTCTTTCTGGCCTCTCTCCCTATTGATTGTCTCCCTGCTTTCTCTTTGATTTCTCTGTGAGCCTCTTCTTTTTTCTTCTCATCTTCTTCTGTTTTCTCTCAGCTTATGAAGCTCGAAAACCATATCGCCATGCGTTGCTTTGCTGGCCATGCGCCAGAAGAATGTTGCTCTGCTGGTTGCTCACTATGCATTGAAAGCATTGCTTGTCCTTACCGGAAGATCACTGATATACGTCTGATCTACATCGGTTTATTGTGCACTTGAAAAAGTTATAGCCACATACATATGGTAAATTTTTTGGTTAAACCAAAAAGGATTAACTTATTTTAATGATGTCATGGTCTCTTCGCTAAATCTCTTCATTAAAAACACCATTAAAGCTTTTGGAAAAACGACATTTTCTTTTACTCACACACATATACGTGTACATCTCTCTTTGCAAACAAACCGATTCCACTTGACAGTCTTTCACAATGGGACAGGACAAAGAGTGGCAAATCCTTTTCACTTTTTACGGCCCAGGCAAAACTGATTACGACGACCAAGAGAGCTCCATATAGACAGACAATAGACAAACATACTACATCCACACTTGGCAAACTTGCTATGCCACATATTGACAATGCGTGGGACACACACACACACACACTGCAACCAAAAGTCTTGAGGTTCGTCTGCTGCATGCCTGCTGCAGCTGCCTTTTAGCTGCCGCCCCAGCTGCCACATTTGCTGCACTTTTTGTGCGGCATTTTGTACGATAAACAAATAAAATGTTCCTCCTTCTGCACCTTTGTGGAGTTTTTATATATATATATATATTTTTTTTTGTAGTCCTGCCTAGACGTTGCATTTTTTACCTCCTGCACTGATTCATGCGCGGCTGCACAAAGCAAAGTCGGCGTTTACCCTGCAGTTACCACTCACCTTGCCACAACTCTCAGCTGGCTTTGCCTATGCCTCAATTGCTGTTCTACGTTTCGTTGGGTTCTCGAGTATGTGTGTGTGTGTGTGTGTGTGTGTGCGGACGTTTGTAAGCCTGCTAAAATGCGGCGCGTCATATAAATAGAAAAACGTTGCACTTGGTCTTGCAAAAATTTAAATAAGACGATCTAAAATAAATAAAAGAAAGACTTTGAGAATATAAATTTTATTGTGAAAGAAAGCCTTACTATCGTTTGAAATTTTAAATTTAATTTTAAACTTTGTTCTTAAATAAACTTTGAGTGAATTGCTCAGAGAGCTGCATCATTTCCTCGACACGTTTCAGTTGAAGATTTTAAAGGTTTTTTTTCAATTCATTTTTTATAATTGAAGTTTTAAAAAATCTAAAGTCGGTAAGACCTCCAAAGGCTGATACCCATAATGACTCGAACAACAATAAACATCAGCTAAAATCGTGTTAACGAGACAGCGCAGGATAAAAACAAATATATACACACATGTACAAACAACAACACTGTGCGACGACACCAAAGACACAGAGACAGACGCACCGCAGGCATCCAGCTTTAGCATGGACACAAACCGACAAATTGAGCCGACGAGCAGGAGCTCCCTCCCCACTGGCAGTGGAAGCAGACGAGGAGAAATAGTTTTAAGCGGCCTGCTTGGCATTGTGATGCTGTGTAACTGAAGCTGAAGCTGCAGATGAAGAGTTTATAAAATTAACATCGTCATGACATTTAAGCAGACGCCATATTCAGCCGCCACCTCATTCGTCTCTCTCTTGTCATCCTGGTTACTAGCACCACTTTCTCACCACTTGCGTGACAGTCTCTACTACAGAAGGGGCATTTACATTTTTCAGATTATATCTGCATGTGTACAAAGAGTGTTTCTGTAACATTTTCTTCAGAAACAATTGGGGTAGAAAAACCAATAAAGAATATTTAACTAATATTAATATTATTAATTTATTTGGCTTAGAACGAGTTTCCAATTGCAAATTTCAATCAACTTGAGAAAAAACTAAAGAATTAAGCTTGTTTTCTAGTAATGTTTGACCTAAGATGGAGTTGCTAAGCAGCAAAACTTCTAATGATTGACAGCTGTAAAGTCAGCCCAGCTTCAATTTTTGGGATTTTGTTATACAAAGCAAAGCCTCAGTATTGCAGTGTATGGGAATTTGCAGAGATAATTGCTTTATTTCTTTTATCTCCGAATGCGAGAGTGAGTGAAGCTCTTCACTCGCACTCATTTGCAAGCAGGCATCGTTTTGCAGCAGTTGGCTTGTGTTTTCATATCAGACAGACCAGTAAGCAGAAAAGCACAACTGAATATCTTATGCACCTTAAGCCTTCACACACATACCAACAGCCTACCATGAAAGGGTATTCCCCGCTTCTACCAACCGTCTGTTACTGTTGTAGCTTTTGCCTTTGCCATGGGAGGAGTTTTGCCTGCCTGATTTATGTGTGACGACAACTTACAGCTGTGTGGGTATGCTTCTGTGTATCTGTGTCTGCGTCTGTGTGAGTTTACGTCTCTGTCGTGTTGGCATTTGTCGTTACAAACTTAATTAATGTTATGCTGCCGTCGCCTCCATTGCCCTCTGGTTACCCTACCTACACCTACACCTCTCTTTATGGTCTCCCCTGAAAACCTCTTGACTTTTGTCAACCCAGGCAAAAATTGCACCAAACTTGGCTCTAGGACACTGTCAGTTTCAGCTGACGTTTGGTGTTTTCTGCTGCCGCTGGGCCCCCCCTCTCCCATACGCTTGCCATGTGCGTTTTGCATGTGATTAGTCGGGCGTCTGTGTTTTGTAGACTCTGTGACTGTGTGTGGGTTGCTGTTGCTTGTCAACTTTCGACGAAAAATTCAGTTCAGTTCAGCTTTCGTACATTTTTGCAAATGTCTCAGTCAAAAATGCATTGACAGCATTTATCAGAGACATACATACATATATATATATGTATATATATGCATGTGTGTGTATGTATATATTGAGCTAATCAGCGATATTTGGGTGGAATGAGTTGTGTTTGCATGTGTTTGCTTGTTTGTTTATGTTTGGCTTAGGTGGGGAAAGAGTTGAAGAAAGCAGATAATGGGTAAGTACACTTTAAAGGATTTAATTTGGCATGGAATTCCTGATAAAGGGTGAGAGGAAACTTTTATGTTTCTATCTAGGTGAAGCGTGTGTTCTTAGGAAGAAAATGTATTCGTATGGGTAAATATGGTATTCGTGTATAACATCAATATCATGTTGCCTTCGTTCTTGCTTTGATACTTTTCAGAGATTCGCCACGAGTTTCCATTTTCTTATAATGGTTCTCTGTTCAATGCAGCTAAATAACAATTTTCATTAAGAAACCATTTTGGTATGATGAATTCTTGTTTTTCCTATAGAAGCCCACTTTGCCAAGGAATTATACCTGCCGCTGCCATTAGCATGTATATCAAAGTCAAGCATATCTGAAGATGTGAAGAACTTACAACTTTTTATACCATCCATAGGAAATGTGAATGTATATTAATGTTGTCAAGAAGCTTACAACGCACAGAAGGAAGCGTTTTCAACCACATAAAGTATATATCGGAGAGACGTTTGTTTCGTTAGGCTGGTCTGCCATGATGATATATACATACACTTATCGTTGAGAGGAGTGAATTCCAACTTGCTCGTACAACTGAACTCAAGTGTCGTGACTTTCATAATAACGCACTGATCTCTACGCTTCTGTTTCGTTGCCGACGCAAGTTGGACTACCCTCAGCGACAGCGCCATTGCCCCGCAATTCTTAGAACTTCCAATCTGCGCCTAAGCATCAATCATGTCACAACATGCCAAAACCATTGCACTGCAGCGAGACTTGCAAACACACGCACAGTGGTCAAGCTGCGTTTATTATGCGACATATATATATTCTTGATCAGCATAAGGGGGGGGTTCGATATAGTTATGTCCGTTTTCTTTTGTCTGCACGCTGGTTGAGTTTAAGATTCCTTCTGATCAGACAAATATATCAGATTGTTCCCATATATCAGATTGTTCCAGAATAAACACTCCCGCAAATCTGAATGCATTTAAATGATCAGATAATAATTCTAGACAAAATCGTAAGAAAACATGTTGTAAGAGAGTTTGTCGAATATAAAATAGGTAAAGAGTATGAGTATCTTATGGTCGGAATATCGAATATGGTCTCCTTCGGTCATATCTTTAAAGACGTGAATTCAAGGTCAGGGTCAGAGACACCTACTCGACACCTTGCCAAATGAGAGCTGGAGTTCCGCAGGGCAGCGTTCTTGGCCCGATGCTTTACTCGATATATACTGCTGACCTACCTAGCCCTGACGATGACTACATGGAGGCACCCTCGAAGGCTCTCATTGCAACCTATGCGGATGATATTGCTGTCCTTTACAACTCTAAATTCCACTTCGAACCAGCAGCTGGACTTCAGAGCCATCTAGATATTCTGACAGCTTGGTGCAGGAGGTGGAATCTGAAGATCAACCCCATGAAGACGAGTAACCCTTGCTTCACTCTAAAATAGGTAATATCCTATTCAGCTGGAGGGAGTTACACTGGAACAGCCATTGCAAGCGAAATACCTCGGAATCACATTGGACAAACGCCTCGCTTTTGGGCCACACCTGAAATCTGCGGCCAAAATGTGTGGGCGAAGGATGCAACAAATAAAGTGGCTGATAAATAGGAAGAGGACTATGTCACTTAGAGCTAAACGAGCAGTCTATATGCATTGTGTAGCAATGATCTGGCTTTGAGGGATTGCCGCAAAATCCCGGTATTGCTGAATCGAGCCTTACGGCAGATAACCAACTGCCCATGGTACGTGCGCGGCTCCACCCTTCATCGTGATCTCAATCTGCATACCGTGGAAGAGCAGATTGGACGGCACACCAGCAGATACAGTGACAGACTGTTGAGTCACCGCAGTATGCTCGCAAGAGGACTACTCTCCGCCAGGCTTTTAAGGCGGCTAAAACGATTGGGTTTGCCAAGAGAATTGGCCAACTGTGAGGTCTCCTCACTCATAAGTCCTTCTGCGAACTGCATGAGGTTTGGCTCTCTTTATATACATATATATATTTGTGTTGTTAAGATGATATTTATGCAATGTACGCATTAAACACTTCCAAAAAATATAATAAAAAACAAAATGTACGCTATAAAAATAGGTGATAATCTATAAAGTTGAAAACAATCTTTAAATATAAAAGCTTTTAATAAAATAACTATTCATAAACACTCTCAACTGTCCTTTCTAATTGTATATTAGGAAAATTTCTATCAATTTCTATCATATTTCCATCAAGTTATGGTATTATCTTTGGTTCACACACTTGTTCATAAATGAATGCTCTACTAAAGTTAACACAATTTCATCCAACAAAACTTCTAACAAAATGTGAGTACATTTCTCTTTTGGCTTTCACTTATCTCCCTTCTCAGTTACCTGGCAATTGCTTAACTGCTTACCTGGCCCTGGCCCAGGTAATTTACAGTTAGACTACTCGCATTGTGAGCATATCCTGATTGTTATCTGTTTATCTGCACGCTCCTCTTGTTTGTTATTTGACTTAATTTAATGAAAATGTTGCAACCTGCAATTTACAAAACTAACGCCAAGGCACACAACTTGAGATTGTTTACACGAGCCGCTCTCTAGACGCACTGCATCTTCCTTTTGCTTGCCTGGAGGATGCGGGCTCTGTTTTGAGTACACATCAGAAATCTTCTTGCTGGTGGAAGTTAAACAAACGAATGCAAAAAAGTTTCAAGTAGCTGGCAAAAATGTGCTAAAGTGGCAGAAGATACTATTTCCCAGTGAGAGATGATGAACGAGAACGAGAAAACGACTTGGCTGCTCTTACCGAAAGCGAAGAAGAACATTTAGTTATATTATTTCATTATACTGATTGCCTGCTCAGATTGTCAAGACGAGCAGCCCTCCAAAAATGTTGTTTATTCAATTTATTAAAATACATTTTATTCCATTTCTATTTGTTTCAGCTCTCCCATTTAGCATTCAGTCTATGCGCAACTAATTTGAAATGATGAGCTATCAGAAGGGTAAGTTATACTAAGAAACTGCCAGATTCCTTCCTATACACATATCATCTTACGCCTGACCATGACATGTTGGATATTTCTCCAAGTCATTGCCAAATCAAGCCATCAAATGCAAAGTCTCTATAAACAAATTATTTGGCCATTTCTCTTTGCAAGAAGTCCGGAACGAATCAATTTATAAAACTTGGACCCGCAATACAATTGACTGCAAATCAACTAGAAATCAAATATAAGCGGGTCATTCGCAAACAATTTGTTAAAGCATTAAGCAATAAATGACTAGAAGAAGGAGAACAGAAATAGCCCACAAAAGATAAAGATGCGTTGGAGCATTAAAAAGAAAAAATTCGATAAATTTACAAGTTGCAATTTAAGGCGATACAAGCTATGGAATAGAAGGGAATATTGTAGGGGGTTGGTAAAAATACAGGGGTGGACTGGTTATCGAAGGGGTAAATGGAGATTTATAGTTTTTAAAGTATTTCCTTATATATATTTATAGGAGTAAGATACTCTAAGTCCGATTATATACTCTACTTGCGACATCGCACTGTGTTAATTCCATGGCTAAAACCAATGGATTTGTCATTCCAACTCAAGCGAATGCCACTTCCAGTAAAGTTGTCATTCAATGTTGCAGGCTTTCATTGCAGAATTTCATTGTTAGACAACTATATGTGATCTTATAGTTATAAACTTTGCTATGGAAATTAGCTGAATGATGGCTAAAAGCGTATGAAAATGTGTCAGACAGACAACGTATTCAAAGTCTTGAGATTTATGAGATTTATTCTAAAAATATATAAATTTCATTTGCTAAATCTCTTAGGTATTCTGACATAGATCATTATAAATCGGCATATTATTCAGGATAACACCTTTGAGATGACAGTTCTCTGCTTTTGGATCAACCATTAATTCTTACGAATTTCTATTTGTGGCTCAACAAGATTCCTCGCATATGAAATCCTTAGAGATGGCTTGAATTAAGTTGAATTGAATTCAGGCGTCAAATGCTGCACATTTCATTAGAATATCGTCGATATTAGTAGATGATTTTCGATTATTTTTATCGATTTATTGGGTATTTTTGTAGAATATTAAATAAAATGTTGCTAAAATTCTTCTATAATAATAAAACCTATTCCATCAGCTTCGCATTCGTTTTCACAGCTGTCAACTTATTTTGTTAACTCTGATGTCTGACTGACGGCTCAGTTGATTGAAGAACACCGCCCAGACCAAGCCATAATAGCTAGAAGTCAAACATTTTGTAAGCAAGCTTAGCACTTGGACGACAATATATTGAGTTGCAAGTGCAAGTTCTTAAATTTTTATAGAATTCATAAAAAAAATTGTGATTTTATATTCATTTTGCATTTGCATTTGTAAAGCATTTCCGACTATATAAAGTATATATACATTCTTGATCAGCATGGCAAGGCTTCAACACAAAGTTCTCAGAAAAAGCTACAAAGCTCAAACTTTTACAAGATGCTTCTTTGATCTGCACTTTGGTTAAGTTCGAGTTTCATCAAGATTGGACAACTATATCATATAGCTCCCATATAAGGGATTATTCCGGAATGAACATTTAGTAGCTCAACTCTTCTGTTTTTCATTCACATCTAACCAAATCTGAACCTCTGATTACTTAACTCAATTTTATTTACATTTTCATGGCAACAGAATCTCAAATTGAAGATTTTCCATAAATTGTTACAAATTCCTATATAAAATGCACACATTTTGAAAGCTTCAGCTTACTGCGCCCCAAATGAGTTGAGTCAAATCCACTTCTGCCTAATCCTGACCATGTCCAACTATATAGAGTCTACCCAAAAAGGAGCCCGCTTCATACTTTCTATAATGAGCTTGCATGAATCGGCGATTTGTTTTTGGGCATGGGAAATGGAAAATGCTGCGCTGTCTGCCAGCGCTAGTTTTGAAAATTAATTGCCACCATTTTCTGTAAAGCGGCTCAATGGCCGCCCAGATTTGCTGTTGTTGTTGTTGCTGTTGTTGCTTTACAGCCGTCGCCGCTTCGTTCAATTAACTTGTGCGACAATCCAATCAAAAGTGTATTAAAGGCCACATTTTGTAGAGGGCCAGTTTCGGGTGGACGGCTGCTGCTGCTGCTGGATGAGAGCTGCTGTCGATAACAGCAATTACATAAATGTTTTTATGGCTAGTGAGGGGCTGAGAGGGGTACAGCGTCGCCTATCGCCAAGTGCCAACGACAATCGGCTGACCAAATGCGATTTAATGGCCTCCAACAGCTGCATGGAGTGGACGATTTTTGAGCCAGCTTTTGGATTGGGTTGCGTTTGGGCCTTTTTTTTTTTGCAATTAAGGCATAAATTCAAATAAACACGAATACCACATGTGGGGATCAGAGAGAGAGAGAGAGAGAAGGAGTTGAAAATTGAGTAAATAGTGTGACAACAAAAGGCGGAGGGGGGAGTATTGAGTTGGAAAAACTGTGATTTGAGATTCGAATTGAACTTTTATGGCAACATTTTGTTAAATAAAATATCCCTTAAATATTATTAAAGTTGATTTTATAAATTTTTCATCAAATTCTTTACACAAAACTTGCTTAGGCCTATTAAAAAAGAGGCCAACTTCAATACAAACCGAGAGTGTCATGGCACAGCCTTCTGGAATTGTAATTTCTTGCCCTCCTTAACCACACTTTTAGTATAAATAATCTATCCAAAGGTGGACAAAACAATCATTACACTTGCTGCAGAAACCAATTTCGATTAGAGATGAAACGAAAGCAACAACAAAAACAAAAGTAAAAACAAAAGTAAAACTAACTTTTACCCATTCATAAAGCAAATGAGCTAAGAATGTGGCAAGAACAGGGCTTAGGCTGGCAAAATTCAACTCAAGCCTAAGCGCACGTATGAGATTTCTTATTTACGATAAAGACGCACACAAAAAATGGCAAAATAGCAAAAACAGAGCAGAGAAAATTCTTCAAGTTCGCCCCCATCCCCCCTCAATTGGCAAGCCAGTCAGGCAGAAAAAAGGCAGACAACGGAGAAGCTCCCCCCAAAAAAAGAAAAAAAAATATTGAATTGTGCGTAATTTACGATAAAAAGGGGAAAATTGGAAAACTTTAGCAGTCATGTGTGTGTGTGTGTGTGTGTGAGTGTGTGTGTGTGTGTAAGGGCAGGCTTTTGTGTCGTTCGCTTATTTATGTAGTTCGTGTCGCACGTGGAGACGAGGCGTGGCATAGGCTGAAGGCGTTTATCTTGCTACTTATATGGAGGATAGGAATAGGATCGATCCCTTCCATGTAAATAACAATTGTGAATGCCCAGAATTTAGGCGCATGTGTTTCTACACACATATATATGTATGCCAGCAGAACCAATTGAGGCATTTCTATTAAATATTACAAGTGCCTAAATAAATTAGATATGAATAAGAATGTTATTGTTTTTGTTGTCAGTTGGAGAGAGAACGCAGAACGCACACGGGCAAGCGTTAATAGGAAATTTAGTGTTAATAAGAATTTGTTGGAGTGGAATTGCTGGAAATTTATTAGACATAGTTTCGAGATAAGGAAATTATCTATATCAGGGACTCGCAGGAGATAAACGCAATTGCCTTTGCACAATGATATAGCCACAAAGCATGCCGAAAGGTTGAGCTGTATAAGTCTTGAGGTAAATTATGTTTCAGGTTGAATTGGAAAGCAAGTTAAATTGGCATATAATTTGAATTAATAAGCTTGCATTCGTATAATTGCAGAATATATCGAGTCAATGAAAACAAACTGTATATATAAGTTAACCCATAACACCTAATATAGGATAAGTTTATATCATAAGTTAAATAACAGCCCTCGCTGCATACTTTGTATCAGAGCGCTATAGCTGCAATGGTCAGCGGCGATAACCGGACACTTTTGTTTTGCTGCAAGAGTTTCCGTTATTGCCGAGGATTTTGCTGAGTCGGCTTGCCGATCATGACATTATGGCGTGATGCGAGCTTTGGCTTAGCTTTAGTGAAATATTCTTTGTATTAAGAAATCAGTTTCGATTACAGCGCTCTTCCAATAAGTCGCTAAAATAAATATTCTCTCCGACACTCCCGAAAGCTACAACGTCTTATCAGAATTCCCGCTGCAGATTGTTATGCAGATTTCGTTATCGCGTTTAACTTAACATGTTGTTATGCTTGCAACTTGTCTTATCTTGAATTGAGCTCCTAAGAAGCTACTTTAAATAGTTCTGACAAAATTAATATACCATTTTGTGAATGGTATAAAAAAGTAGAATTAGTTCAGCAAAAACTTTGACCGAGGCGGTAAAAAGTCTAATCCAAGTTTACAAAGACGCTGGCTTACACATGGCCAGAAGAGAAGAAGAAGAGGAGCCGAAAGCTTATGTTCATATTTGTAAGTAATGAGCCTAGATAAGGAAAAAACGTGAGATCGTCATACTCCGGGTGCTTACTAATACAGAAGCTCGATTTATATAAAGAAAATCGTCAAATTTCACCACTTTTTGTTAAAAATGTAGTATCAAAGCATGTTTCCTAGCCAAATGTCGTATTATTTTTAATGTTTAATTATAAGTAGACTAAAAACAAGGGAAAAGTCGCTCCATGATCCGCTTGAAAACGAGCAGGCTTGCTATGGGATCAGTGGGCGATAGAAAACAGACTCAAGAGATGTTCCTATTGAAGTAGCAAGGAGTCTATACGTATTCTAAGTGCCTTTGGAGTCTTCTGTGCTAATATCTTACAGATAAAGAAAGAGAATTATTAAAACATACACTTGCTCTAAAACAGTGCCTTGACTAGTTATACAGATCTGCTTCGAGAGACACCAAAATTTGATCTTCAGCACTTAATCTTAAAGAATCCATTCCCATTTACTAACTAGAAATCTTCGTGAATCCTAAGCTCTCAACTAGGGGAGAATTGTGCATTTGGAGAGGCTGTTTGCTTATTTGGTTGCTCTTTTATGATAGAACTTAGATGGATCGCAATAGCTTAGTGTAAATGCATGTGGTTGCCTGAATAGCATATCTTCATTCCTTCATATTGTTTGGGAATTCGAAATGGCAGTTTTCTGGATATAAAGAATCGTTTAACGACTTCTGCACAATTGGACGCTAGTTTTGTGTTCCGGGTGCTTACTAATACAGCAAGGAGATTCTTATGAAGAAATTCGTACAACTTCTTGGTAAAAATCATAAGAAAATGTACTATCAAAGCATGATTCTCAACCATATGTTGTATTATTTTGAATTCTTAATGTATAAAAAGACTATAAATAAGGGAACAGTTACCTCATAGTCAGCTGGAAAATAAGTGCATTTATTGGAATTAACTAGATGATGAGGAAACCAAAACATTTCTCATCAACTATGTAAAAACGGTTATAGTTCAAAACCAAGGCATTCTCTCAAATCTGATCACTTTGAAAGTGCGAGATTTGACAGTTATGATACTTGAACTATAAGAACATAAAATCTTATGAACTATTTAAACGAAATAATTAAAATTTCTTCATAAGATGTGTCAATATTAATGTGAATTGATCGTGTTAGGAATAATTATTTCAACATTTATATCCATATGAGTATTTGCGATTTGTAATTATTAATTTAACTTGAATTATTAAGCATAATAAAAATCTATACAAATAATTGTTCACTCTTTCTTTCAGTTTTTAATTTAATTCGGGAAATTTGCTTTGCATATTTTTTCTAGATATTCACAAATGAGCAAGCTTTTAAGTCTTTCACTATTCTTTAAAATAAAATGTTGCCCGTTTAAACATTTGCACTTTAACATTTCTATTTGGTAAAAATGTTAAATTCTTCATAAAAAATGTTTGTCTAAAGGCTTTTTGTGGCTGCCGCTGCCGCTGCTGCTGCTGCTGTTGCTGTTGCTGCCGTTGCTGTTGCTGCTGCTGCTGCATATAAAATCAGTGCATGACAACGACCTCAACACGTTTTCGGAAGGTAGTACTGGTAATTTCTCTGGCTGGCCAGACCAATGAACACACGCACACACATGCACACACACTCAGACAGACAACCAGACGCAGATAGGCTGCTGCTGTTGCTGCTGCTGTTGCTTCATATGTGTGCGCCCAATTGTATGCAACGGCTTTTGTGTCAAAAATTTTTTATGCCATGCAGGAGGCGAAGGAAAACGTGTGCCGAAAAAATACGACTAGTATAGCAGAGGACACGCTGCAACAACACAGCAACATAGCTCCAACAACAATGCCAATGACAGGGGCTAGTAAATTGAAAGACCGAAGACAAAAATTGTTGAAGAGCTGTAGAAAACGAAGCAGCAGAGCAGAGCAGAGACAGCCAAACTGATTCAATTAAATCAGTCCAATTGAAGCCACTGACAAAATGTGAATGTACGTATGTAGTATGCCTGAGTGTGAGTATGAGTGTGTGAGTGGAATATTTAAGCAGAATTCTTCCCAGACACTGCATTTACTGCCTACCTGGCTGCCAGCCGAGTCCTGTCACTTGTTTAAATTTCAGCTTAAAGACCAGCAAACAGCAGCTAAAGTTCTCATCATTATCAGAAATCTGCGCACCAAATGTTGCTGCCCCAAAAAAGTATTTGTGTGTATAAAAATTTTATACAAATAACTGAACATTTTGCACTTGTGCAACAATTTTTTAATGTCCCCAACACTTTTTGCCACATGGTAGAAATCAGCGAACCGACCAGCAACAACAAAAACAAAAACAAAAACACCAACAACAGCAAAAGCAACAGCAACAGCAAAAGCAACAGCAATGGCAATGGCAACAAAAAACTGAAAGCCGTCGCCCAGTTGTGACTTTTGTCGCGTATCGTATTAATATCTCAATTTATAGCAATTTATAAAAATATGAAAAACGGCTGTGTGGCTGAAAAGGGCAGGGAACGGGGGAAAGTGGAAAGAGCTATGAAAATGTGAAAGAATGCCACAAATAAAAATTTAAATGTACATATGCGGAGATGTATATACATATATACAAATACATATACAATCGGCAAGCGAACCCAACGAACTCTTTAACATTTGCATAAAGCTTTGTCTCTCAAAATATGTTCCCGGGATAACAGACAAATCAGGCTGACCACCGCCCAAAATTTAAGTAGAAAAGGCAAGCAATTATCAATAAGGAATCGGACTTAAAGCGGCACTCAAGGGTGCCCTTTCGCTTGTTCTCTTTTTTTCTCAACGCATTACAAAATAACAAAATCAATATTTTATATTTTTCCAATATTATTTTTTTTTTTAATCCTTGATAATTGGCTAGCTAATTACAAAAACTGAATACAGTTTTAATTATTCAGCTGTAGGATCTATGCCTATTCTGGTCCAGGCTGTGGCAGTTGGCTCCTTTTCAACAGAGGTTTCTCTATACACCTTTTACTTAAACCTATGCGGGTCACTAATAACGGGAGCTTCATGCTTTGCTGACGAATCTCTATATCTTAGCAAAATGTTCTCTTCTTGCATTAGTTATACTACGAATCCTTCCAGATTCTTTTATTCTCTGTTTACAACATTTTATACAGCTGTCAATAACAAAAGATGAGGATAACGTAGTGAAAAGTCATCTGTGATAAGTCACACTGACAATTGTGGTTTATAGTCTTGCACAAAGCAAGTAATATCAACACGTTTGAGTGAGTTCAAATCACTCAACGATTATGCAATGCCAATCATACGATCATGTTTGAATAGACTGCTAAAAATTGGACTCAGTCGTAGATATAGTTTGTTAAGTTTCATCAGAATATTATCAATGAAAGCGAACAAAATTCAAATTTTATACAGAAAATTATTAAATATTATTGCAATATTTTGAAATTTATTTTTATCAACTTGTAATATTCTAACTATTTGGATTAGCGGGCTCGAGATCGTGAGTAAGCGAAAAAAAAGTCAAACCCCGGAGTCAATTTTTGGGTTTTGTTATCAATTTTTTGCTGTTGTCAAATAAACTGAAATCAGGGAATCCAACGGATTCATAAGGTGTTTCAATAGGTGCAAAGAAAAGAAAGCCCTACATTTTTCGCTCACTCACGACCTTGAGCCTGCTAACTCAAACAGTTATTATTACTATACCAGCCGTCCGAAATAATAATATTGAAAACGGAATAAAAAGTTGTTCCGTAGTTTAAAAGATCGAAGCGTACAGAGAGAAAAAAAGACTCTGAAAACGATTTTGTTTTATGCTATATCTTATATATTAGAGCCCCACATGAGTGGATTGAAAACGCTAATGGAATCATTTATAAGAAATGAAATGGTCTTTCCTAATGTCATCATTCCAAAACAAACGAATAGTTTTACTAGTCGAAAGTAACATTATTTGCACCATATTCAATCGAATACAATTTGGTGCATTTCGGATATGGTGTGCAAAGGATACAAGTGCTCGCGAGTGGAATCGAAAGTACATTAGATCATTCCCTTCGATGCTCGAGTATGAGATAGCCATAGAAAGCATGCTCTTTTCTCGTTAAGAAGATATGTTTACTAATAGAATTGACTGCTTTCGCTCTCACTTCGATTTCGCTCTCTTCCGGTCACGGGCCGTCTTTTTCTCTCTCAGGTAATCGAAGTGTTCGTTGAATAAACGATTACTAGTAGAATTTTGAACCGAATAATAGACTACATCAATCGTTTCAAACGAATACCAAGTAGTCATATGGTCGAGTCTACCAAATGATATAATCATAATGGATCGACAATGAATGTAGACATTCCAGTTCTCTATTATATATTACTTAATATCACTTTCCTGCTTTTCTAATTTCACCCACATGAAACTCCACATTGGCCCACTGTGCAATCTTTTGCCGCCTTCTGTCGGGACAAGACGAAAAACTTTTTGGGCACCAAAACAGTTTTCTCTCTGTGTGAAAATCACTCAAAATTGTGTTTAACTAAGCGTAAAAATTATAAGCAAATTAATTTGCAAAATCACAACAGCAGCAAAAACAACAACAATAGCATAGCTAGAACAAAACTTTTATGAAACAATCAGGGAGGAAGGACAGTAGCTGTACGAGCTCGACACCAGACGCCTGAAACTCCTTCCTGGGAGAGCTTGCCACTAACCAGAGCCTAAGCCTTGCCCAAAGCAACTGACGCGGCAGCAAAGGCAACCAAACGAAACGGAATGGAACGGAACATTGCCGTGGCAGGCTGACAGCGAGGGAGGGAGGGAGGGTGAAGGGACTGGGGGGAAAATAACCGACAATTTATCTGCATAAAAGCGCAGTGTGCAACTTTGACGTGGAAACCCTTTGCCTTCGGTCCCAACTTGATGGGGATTGATGGGTTGCGTTGGGGCCCGGCAAAAACTTTTGCAGTCGATTACAGAAAATTTGTATGCAATTTAAACGATTTTCAAGGGTATGCCAAATTAAAGTGGAAAATGCAATGAGTTTAACTAGAATTGTGCAACGATTTGGGGTTGGCGGTGGAAAATATGAAATCTTGAATATGGAAGAGGTGTCGATGCTGAATGATAATTAAAATATACAAAAAACTTGGTAACTGAAGAGAAATCTCTAAAGAATCTAAACCTATTTTAGAGTGTTCTTTAAATGGGGAAATTGTATATTGTATATGAATATGGACTATAAGTCGAAGGCTTAGCTCAAATATATTGGAAAATTCTCTCTTATAATAAGAAAATCAATTTCAATTCTACACTTCCTAGATCTTGCGTGAGTAGCCGTCTGTCTTCCTCGCCTTGGTTGTGGTTACTTAGACTTCCTCCTTATCTTTTAATTGTGTTTGACCTCTATTTACATGTCATCCCTGTATGTACGTTTAGTCCTCAGGCCATCTGCAATAACATTTATATACTTTGGTTTCACTTTTAATCAGTTTTAGTTGTCCTCTCAAAGTTTCTCAAAAACAACACAAAATCACTAAATAAATCACACTGCCACACTCATACTTACTTACTTCTTAGTCATACTCCACTTCCTTAAAAACCCTCTGCGCTCCACCTTTCATCTGTCCACACCCCATCGCTCTCAGTAGCTCATTAAAACTCTGCTTACCAGTCTCCACAGTTGGTCTCATTTCTGGACCTCTGAACCACATAACCCAAAATGATAGACATTTATTTGTGCCCATAATTAAACGCAGACAATGGCAGCAGAACTCGGGATACGCCTACACCGCCGCCTCCTTGTCAAATAATTTAGCTGCCTTGGCAACAATTTACAAAATGCAAATGGGCGAGAGACGATGAACGCTTCCGGAATTCATCCTTCCCCCTTGCTGGAGTTCCGATCTAATGAGCCTTCCTGGGCTGCGCCAAGTCAAGACATAAATTTTGTAAAATTTTCTCTTGTTCCTGTCTAGGCTTCGGGGCACAAATGCTTAACAATTTTTTGGGTGGTTGCTTACGGCTGGTGGTTTTACCCCCATTTCCCGCCCCCCATACATACATCTCACACACACACACTGGCACATGTGTATGGCAAATGTTGATTTTTGTAAATTGAAAGACAACAAAAGTTTTTCTTGAATATATTTTTCATATATTTTCCGCGAGGACAAAAATTAGAAACTGAATCAGCTGGCTGACCCTTTACAATAGTCAGTTTTCCAATTTCCATTTACTTTTCTTTTGTTAAACGCAAATTAATGATGGCAATGATTTGAAGGGGAGAAATGCTAAATGCGTTTCAAGGCGACTTTCCATTTATTTTGTTAATAAAAATGTTGTTGTTGTTTCTAAGTTTTAATTGCTTGGCGAAACAGTTCAAGTAATGAGGGGTTCAGGCAGGGTATACTTAAGCTAGAGTGAAGCTGAAAGATTCAAATGGAACTCCATGCTTAAAGTTGACAAACTGGATCAGTTTTTGGTCAGCAATATGTGGGCTTATATTTGCTTGGTTTTGCATTTGGCGGTCCTTTTGGGAAAATGTGTCTCTAGTCAGCAGTTCATTGGAGTATCAAATATCTCTTAAACATATTTATGTATTGGTTCCCGCTGACCTTAATACACCTGGAAATCTGATGTTCCCGTATTCAGGCAATTACGTTCTCCTATAGACTAGGTCGCTGAGCTTCACAGCAGCGCTGTGAAAAAACTTTCATCGATCTCTGAAGATACTTGGATTTTTTTGTCAATTTATTCCAAAGATAGATACAGATGCTAACCAGGCGAGTGTCCTGGAAATCGTGGAAAATTTGGCCTACAAATACTCCAAAGTAAGCTGGGTCGTAAGCCATTGCAGCCTATGATGAAGACATGGCTTGTGAGCAGGCTCTAAAGCGAAGTGACAAAGATTGACTTTCTGAATACAAAACTATCCAAGCCAGGACAATTCTATATATATATATATATATATACCTTCACACTCCTACCCCACGATTTATATGATTTACTGCAAACGCATTTACATGCACACCCTCAATCCCCCTCATTACTCAACTCTACTCTACCATCTCATGACTTTCCTACGCAGAATACCAAAATCTTTGGCCACTTCACCCTTGACATGCCGTAGCGCACCCCGCCCCCCTCATTAACGCCCCAATAATTAAACTCAATTAATGACCAAATGACCAGCCAACTCTGCACAGGGACATCAAACGTTGACTCATTGCAGTCCAAATCAAAGCGACAAGCCCTTGGATAAGACCCAAAACTCCTTTTACCTCAAGCTGCCCAAGTTCTCTCCACTCGCTAACAACTTCATTTGTCTTTTGTTAAGTCCCGAAACTCCTTTTCGAACCCTAATCAACCACCTCTGGCGCACCACTGGCAACCGCATGCTGTGTGGTGCCCTTATCTTGACAGCAAACATTTACAAAAATACGAAACACGTCTTTATCGCAAGCAAAACAAACGCTCGCGCAAGGATTTTCCCCCAATTTTTCCATCTCCTTAGCGTTTTGCTCTTCAAGGAGCATCTTTCTTTTTAAATACTCCAGAGGTAGATTAATCATTGGGCCCCCCTCCACCTGCTCGGGCGTTGTGGATACAGCCAACTTCCAGCAAATCCAATTATAATTGCGCTTATCAAAAATAAGTTTTCGATTCTTGGTGGAGTTTCTCCGAGAGTTGGCTGCGAGTCTCGCCATTTTGACACCGTCTCTGCCAATTTCGCCAATATGGCAATTTAATCCACACAATCAGTTTAAGGCATCGCATCGCCATTTATCTCTCACCTCCCGATTGCTTGGTGTGTGGGCATGGCTCTCCATATTGGCTTGGATTGTATTGTTATTTATACTTCTTCTCTCCGCTCCCTGCCTTGCCTTGCCATCGTTGTCAATTACTTGAAGTTTAATTGAAGGTGAAAAGTTGTTGATGTTGTTGGTCATGCAGGAAGAGCTTTGAGGGGAGAATGTTGCAATGAATGCAAGATGATATGCCTTGCAGATGATGACGAGGGGTTCAAGGTGGAGGATTGTATATGTACAGATTCTTATTAGGTTGGAGAGGTTTGCGGTGATAATGCGAGATGGAGATGTAATGGTAATGGTTCTTTGGTAAGCAAATGGAGGAGAAAATGTTTTGATTTTGTTTTCTTATGATCAATATTTGAGAATTTCTCATGCACGGGTTGGCCTTCATCTCTTTTTGGACTACAGAAAACTGCCCTCTTGCAGAAGTAGTTGTTTACTTAAATTTCTCTCAGATTGTCTCAGACACCTTTAGTCTGTGATCTTCATTTACCTCCAAGTTCTTCCATCTTTTGGCTCTCTGCTTATTCGACATCTTACTTCTTCCATATCTTGTGTCTCTTTTCCCTCTACCACCAAATTCTTCATGCATGTCTGTTTTTCTCTCTTCTTTTTCCCTCTTCTTTCTTCTGTGCTCTTTTCTCTTCTCTCACTTTTCTAGCAATCATCTTCAACTCCCTTTCTCTCTCCCTTTCTCTCTGTCTCCCTCTCTCTCTCTCTTTCTCCGTCTCTCTCTCTTTCTCTGATCCTTGTTTTCCTATCTATACTTTGTGTCTTTAATTCGGCATCTCCTCCTTTTTCTCACTCCCTTAGCAATTTATCAAGCTAGAAACTAGCATTCGACGTTCTCTTGACCACACATTTTTCATTCTATCTCTAAGTTGCTCTGCTGTTTGCTCAACATGCACTTGTATGTCCCTTAATTCTGATGTTACTCCTTCTTCTTTCTCAACTGATTGATAGCTGCTATAAAACTTCTTCCTCTGATTGACTCGTCCCATTCAAAGCCTTTTCTCAACTGATTGCTAGCTGCTATAGCACTTCCAAAACAGTCAACTAAAGAGTAACTGCTATGACACTTCCCCCATTAGTGTTGCATTAACATCGACGCGCCTATTTGTATGCAACAGTTCATCAAATTGGCACACCGTGCCAGGCTATTCCGATTCCTCCAACTCTAAGAGATAAGTATAATTGGATGTTTCCTGAAACCTTCACCCAAAATGGAATCTCTCAAAATGCTCGCGTTTAATTACACTTAAAATATACATCCTTGCTGAAGCATGATGAAGAATCAGAATCACACCCCCACGCTTCGCGCTTTTCATTTTCATTTTCATTTTCCAAGGCAAAATAATAAATTTTCTCTTAAAATTCATTTCATTAAACATTTGCCAACAGGCGAACGACAGGCAGAAGCACGACAAGGGCTACGGAAGTCTTTTGTTTATATGGCCAAATACACCCCCCACGAATTCTTGGCCCAAATTAAGCAAAAGCTGACAATTTTATTCTCACTCACTGGTTGTCTCCCTCTCTGTCTCTCACTCTCTCTTTGTCTCTCTCTCATTCTCTAAACTGTATAACAACTTAATGAGCCTGCATAACTTTGCGACAACAGCAAAGGCAGTGGCATACTCGTAAGACCTACCCCTGCCCTCATTTCTTGCAGAGATAAAAAATAAACGCACGTAAACTTAGCCTGAAGCCGGGCTACGGTACACAGAGAGCAAAAAAGGGAACAGGATATAAGGGCAAAGATGCCTCTTGTAGATATATATTTGCTCAAATAACACCGGAAAGGTGCAGTTAAAAGGTAAAGCCCAAACAATTAGAGCTAGAATGCTGAATTTCTCACATAAATTACATTTCATGGCATAGGCGAACACTAAGAAGGTAAAATTGGTAAGAACGACTTCCAAGTAGGCCAAAGGCAGTGTCAAACTAGATAGGGCAATGTGAAGATAATGTTCGTATCTTTGTATGCGGGTCCGGAAACATAAGATCTATTGGATATGTTGGTGCTGAAAGGCCTTTGTTAAAGGGAAAACGAAGTTCATGAGTTTTCTTTAGGAAGAACTATAACACGAGAGGAAAATCCTCTAAAATAGATAGGATTGATACTGGAAAGTTGACTTAGTTTATCTTTTCAGGGCCCTAAATTCTAAAAAGTATCTTTTCTTTCATCTGAATATTCTCTCTTTCCTTCGCCTAGGCTGAATATTTGATCAATTTTTCTCAGTGTAAGGCTTACCAGCTCTCAGATTCAGCTCGACGAACGGTGGCAAAAGTCATTATTCACTGTACTAGAGCTGGGCTGCCAGTTCCCCTCTCAGCCCCTCCGAGCTTCTAAAAAATAATCAACTTTTACACTCTCTAACTGTCCGCCCCCCACTACGGCACCCTTCAGGACGCCACTGCACCCCATATCTTGCTTCCATTCAATTGCCTGGTGGCAAGTTTCGCGCAAAGTTTCACAGGGCGGACAACTTCCGTGTTGCTGTTTTGCTTGTTGTTTCTTTTTTTTTGTTTTTTTTTTTTTTGTTTTTGGTCGCCTTCGGGGCCTTGACTGTCGCATATGGTGGATGTGATGTTCTGGCCAAAAGCCCTTGGCCATGCTCCCTTACAAATGACGCATTAATGAAGTGATTTTGGTAACAACTGACATTGGGGGAGGCAGGCGGCTTTGAATTTTTGGATTTTGTGTTCCCCCACCCCCACCCCCAGAAACGCTCATTAACTTTCGCTTCAAGCCTCAAACCGTCGACCTCAAACCTCCATTTCTTTGGCAGCTCAACGCTGTTTGTTGCTTTATGCAAATGTTTTCTTGTTATTATTGCTGGCGCTGGCTGAAATTTGTTGTTGTTGTTGTTTCTGGCTTTATAGAAAAACACGCAAAATAAACAAACTGTATGAGAAACTTGAACTTCTACTTCGTCTTTCACCCGCTTTCCCAGCCACTTTCCGCTTGTTTGTATATATTTTAATTGCGCGTCTCTGATTGAGTAACATTTTGTGCGGCAAAGCGTTGACATTTTCCAACGCAGCTGTCGTCATCTTTAGGCCAGAAGTTGACATTTTGAAGGCAGACCAAAATAGGATGTTCCGCTCTGGAGGCTTATGCTGAACGGGGTGTGCTGCTTTAATGGAGTGTGTGTTTTTGGGAGTGGTTTGTTTTGTGGCCATTCTATGTTTTTTTTTTTTTTAGGGGGTAATTACATTTTCAACTCAAAATATTGACATGAACTTTAACCTTTTGGAGGTTTTTAAGAGTGCTTTTGAACGAATTGCATTTTTAGCTTTTAGTTTATATAATAATAATATATATAATTGGAATTATAAGCCACGCTTCGATGTGTCGATCAACGAGATCGAGAAGTGGATCAGTTAGGCTACCTTGTCCTGCCTCATCATTCGGCATTATGAATCACGAAGAGGCTAGATGGCAAAATTCTTGGTTTCTTCTTCTATATCCAACTAAAATCCAGCCAACATCCAAAAACCACAAAACCGCAATTCTCGAATGACCGAAAAGTGGACATTTTCTTTTAGGAATTCTTATCAATCCACTGCATTCACAAGCCACGTCTGCAGTTTGATGTAGAAGTAAGAAGTTCTCAAGTTCCTGGTGTCTTTCTTAATTCTCTAATTCCTTTCATTCTCAATACTACGACAATCCCTTTCTTTCTTGTTTTAATTTGTGGACGATGTTCTCGATTTCAGAAGAGACTTTTGTTTTCACTTCTCGAACACTTTGGATCATTATAGGAATGTTTTGGCATGCGTGAAGGACGATATGTTCTATAGTATTTAGAAGAACGCTTTTGAACTACACCATTCCGATAGAATGAACAAACAAACAACCAAAGTGCTCCTTTGAAGAACCGTTTGTTCCTATTTTGTCAACCATTTTCTCTCACTATCAATATCTTGAAAGCACTCCCCTTTCAATAACCCCACATCAATCTACCCAACCATTAAACCCTCTCCTACTTTGTCAGTCTGAGAGCTGGCATTCAAACTCAAGAACTTCCTTAAGCCAGCTAGAAGTGCGCTGCACATTACCCGATACGGCCTTTGCAAGCGCAATGATGCCAAAGCCAAACTTTATATATGAGCCCAATATGTAAGTCAGAATTTGAATAAAAGCGGAGCGAAATCGTACACGCCTTTAATGAATATGGCAAAGAACGACGTGTTCCCAATTCAATAAAAATGAAACTGATATTTGAAAGTCGTCTTTTTCTATGAAGGAAGGCAACGAATGTTATGTTCTACTCTGGTACCCTGGTACGGCTCTCAGAAAGTTCCCTATAAACCATCTTCTCCTCCATTGTACAACTTCCTCCTTTTTCTTCCATGTCATATTCTACTCTGGTACTCTGGTACGGCTCTCAGAAAGTTCCCTAAAAACTATCTCCCCCTTCATTGTAAAACTTCCTTTTTTCTTTCATGTTTTGTTCTACTCTGGTACTCTGGTACGGCTCTCTGAAAGTTCCCTAAAAGCATCTCCTCTTCCATTGTAAAACTTTTATAGCTTTTTCTATTAAAATTTTTAACTTTTCGCGCAAAAAGTAAACAGAAAGTCAATTGTTTTTGTTACGAGTGTGACCGAAGTTGTTGAACATTCAGAAAGGCATAGCCAAACAGTGTTGCCATATATGCAGAAAATGTTAAAATAATGTTTTGGAGAAGATGAGTAAGCGAAACCTTAGTAATTTTCCTTCAAATCTTATCTTTTCGAAAACTAGTCTCGACTTACTCGAGCAAAGATTGAGGTTGTTAATACTAACACTAATTTCACTAATTTCCACCTACAAACTAAATATTCCTCATGCTCCCTTTAGCCCAGCCCCCAAAAATCCTTAAGTTTTATTAATTTCTGCCAAAGTTGCCTTGCCCACTTGAGACTAATTGGCTAATATTGCTGTGTTGTGCTGTGCCTGAGTACACTTGTAGGCCTGAGATTAACATTCCTTTGCATTCATCAGAAATCAGAAATCACAAGAAATCACAATAAAAGTGTGGATAAGCAAGTCAATAAATAAATACATATTTGTTGCCCAAAGAAAAACTCAATTTCTATTCATATAAGTTCAGCTGGAATTGTAATAACAACAAATCAGGAAACGCAGTAGCAGCAGCAGCAACAAAGTATTCTACAAACTTCTGTATTGAATTTCATATTTTCTTTTTGCCTGTTTGCCAAATGCCAACTGCTGCGGCAACATGTTGACATGACAGACGGAAGAATGAATTTTGGCAAGAAAAAAAAAAAATATATATATATATATATTTGTATATTTCCAAGCAATTGACACCCTTTTTCAATTTGACACTCCAAAGCTGAAGAAGTCACCCTCTTCGACATTTCATAAGGGTAATTTCAATAAACTTTTGAGGCGGCCCCACACCCAGGGAATATTTATATATTTTTGCATAATGCAAAATCTGATTATGTCTTTTGATGGATGAAAGGAAAATTCGGCTAGTGAGGGTGGTTTTTGTGGCTTTCAATTTTCAATTTTGCAATGCGGCAGAAAACTGCGTCAAATCAATAAATCGGTGGAGCTCATTAACATAAATATCGGGCAGAGAGACAATTAACAGACGACCTCTGCAACAATCATCATTAACAATTGCCATAATCCACTCAACGTCCAGCAAATTGCCTCGTTTTAAATTGTAAATAAATTTTGATGGCATTAAATGTTATTAAGCTCGTTTATTGTAAAGCCTTGCTAGGTGGGAAAAGGAAAGGTTTTATTCCGGCATATTTATTATGGCATCGCATCCTCTTCGAGTCAACCGTTTTGTGATAATTGTTGTGCGCTTAATTAAATTTTCATGCAGGTATAATAAATGATTTTCGCCCCTGACATCTAATTAGATTTTCATTTTTTTGCTTTTTTTTTTTGCTGCTGCCATTCAATGCAATTGACATTTCAGTCAATTGTTTGGGATTAAAAAAATGCCTAAGGCTACATAATTATGACAGGAATTTAAGGTTTGAAGTGGGTTGCGAATGAAAAAAGGTGGATTAAAACAGGATGCTGGTGTAAAGTGTAAGGAATTTATGACTTTTTAAGCTAGGGTTATTAGTATTCCAAGTAAGATTCCTTTATATTAATCTTCTTTACCCCAAATGGGCTAGCAGTCTTTATTGCATTTACTTAAACTCTAACTCTGAGGTCCTGTTCACATAAGCAGCTCGTGAACCTCACTCAGTCTCTGCGGCAGATGACCCACGACTTCTGCCAAATCCGACACAGAGCAAGCATATACATAGCCAGTTTTCAGATTCCTTGACTTGTCCAACCATTGCAGCCAGGGAATATTCTCCTGTTTGGGCTCACAAATCACATAGGACTCTTGGATCTCCGAGAGAGTGGCATGCGGATTGTTCACACCCACCAGAGCAATGCCGCGCCAGGGCTGAGCATTGTCAATGAGTATGCGATAGAAGAGCTTGGGCACAGGCAGGACACCGTTGTTATTGGCATCAGTGGTTAGGTGAAGCCCTGTGCTGCCATAGGTGCCCGTGTAGGCGCTGACTGAGATGTGCTTTTGCGCTATAAAACGGCGTGCCTGGTCTTCGACAATCGCCCATTGCCCGGCATTGAAACTCTGCCACTGGGGAGCAGTATTCACATAGTTAAAGCTACTGCGCTGCTGAGTGGCATACATGAGATCTGCCTTGGCTGCCAGATGACCCCGAGCCAGAAAGAGCCCAGCTGGGCTATCGTAGAGGCCCTCACCCAGCAGCTTCTTTTGATGTGTCTGCGAGTAAAGCTTGGCCAAGTCATAGCCCTCAAAATGGCCAGCTTGGCTGAACTTAATCCGTTTCACCTGCTTTTGGAAATATATGCTGGCGGGCAGTAACTGGTGGAAAGCATAGTGTGTCCTCAGCTGGTTGGAGTCATGGCACAGCTCCATAGTCCTCACAAATCTGCCAGCACTGATATTATAGCCCACTCGATATAACGAAGCTGGTGCATTGGCATTCCCGCAATGCTTGTCCAAGCGCTGCACACTGTACTCCAGATTCTGAGAGCAGATAAATTTCTTGAACTCAAGCTTCTCACCAGCCCATGCAAAGGTCCTGTCGTACAGGCAGCGTGGAAATATTGAACGTTCATCATTCTTATGCGAATTCTCACTGATATTTGCAAAAGATATGCTGCAATATAATTCTATAGCAGCACCATGGGGAATCTGCAACTGACCCTGATCATTGGGCAGCCAGTAAACGTTTGTTTTTGGATGCAGATAAAGCGGCTGCTTGGCGTCAGGCAGATCCTTCTGAACATTCAGGAGGCAGGGTAGAGCTAGAATAACGTATTAAGTCAGAAATTGGTAATGTTCATATCAGATTTGAATATATATATATATAGTATATAGTATATAGTATATCGTCCAATATGAATGTATTCGATTTCGAAAGGGATTTGGCCAGTCTCGCTTTTGGAGTATGGAGATAATTCTCTATTCTTTCTTTGCTCACTGTCTTGTCTCGGGTTGTTCTCTCTGTTCTCTATGTTTATTTACCTGGTAGTACTCTCTCTCTCTCTC
Source organism: Hirtodrosophila duncani (assembly GCA_037043425.1). NCBI lineage: Eukaryota > Metazoa > Arthropoda > Insecta > Diptera > Drosophilidae > Hirtodrosophila > Hirtodrosophila duncani. The sequence continues at coordinate 4,931,347 of JBAMBM010000194.1, forward strand.
TCTCTTTTCTCTATGTTCTACTCTGTCTCTGTTCTCTATGTTTTTGATCGACCTTCTACTACTTTGTCTCTCTCTGTCTCTCTCTCTCTGTGTTCTATTTCGTGTTTCACACCTCTCTCTCTCTCTCTCTGCTTCTCCTTTATGCTCGCTCTCCCAATTCATATTCTCATCCTCTCTCTTTCTTCTTACTCTTCTCACACTCCCATTCTGATTTCTTTGTGTTTACTAGTTTTTTTTCCATTTTCAAGCTCCTATTTCTAACTTCTTTCTCTATTCTCTCTCTGCCTCTTCTCCATGTCTGTTTACTTACTCTACTTTCTGATTTCTTCATATCTTAATGCTCATCTTTCTCTCCTCCTCCTCTCTCCCTCGTCTGCCTGTCTTCTCTTTACTTTCTCTGTGAACCTCTTGTTCCAGCTGTAAGATGCGATAACCGTGATCTTCCTTTTAGCAATAAGTTGCTCTGCTGTTTGCTCAATTCGCCTACCGTTCCTGGTCTATGTTTTTGTTTATTGTTTCTTTGTATGATTTTAAATTACTTTTCGCACTAATGACGTTCGGTGCATTAAAAAGTTATAAGAGCATATAGCCTCAAACATAAGAACCTAAACACTGCTTACAGAGTAGAGAATTTCACTTTCTCTTACTCTCAACTTCATTCCGCTGCGAGCGTTGCTAGAAATACTTTTATGGCTTACAAAGTTTCCTATGAACTTGCTGTAATCGCTATTGTTACACTGTGAAAATTTCCTAGCAATCGATCTCCTAGTTTTGGCATCTATCAAACACAATCGTGCTGGCAAAGAGACAGCTAATGTCACTTTTGATATGCACAAAAGAATTCTTAAAATACTCTTCGAAATCTGTATACTTGTTTTACCTCGTTCGTTCACCTCATCCACATGCACTCCCTCCAGATCTTTAATTATTTGGCCCACATTTGGTTCTGGTTTTATTGCTTCACGTGCGCTAATTTCACTCACGATCACACTTGCTGCGAGCACTGTAAAGATGAGAGAATTTTGCATTGCAAAGCTGTTCTGGCTTTGGCTAACCGTTAACTGAAGAGCCAACAGTGTCAACAGCTGCTTTTATGTTGCCTCTCTCGCTCTGCTTTGTTTCACTTTCGGCCGCGTCACGCACTCCCGCTACACTTTTACGCTCTTCAGCCGTCCCTCGTAGTCAACCATCAGGTTAAGTTAGCCAGCTGGTTTTGTTAATTGATTCGTTTGTAAATGAAATGATGAGCTTTAAGCTCATTTGATAGTCGATGCTGTTCCGCGTTTATTTAAAACTCTCCCAAATTCTGTTCGAAATGCAGAAAGAGTCAATGACGTCTATATCAAGATGGGTATTTCATGGCCACTTCCAGTTATCGCAATCTATGATCTCTGCACATTTTAGTTTTTCGCAGTCTCAGCAGAACTGAATACTAAAAAGCACTTGTCATAGGGCAAGAGAGAGATCAGAGATGTATCATACTCATCATCAGCGACTACATTTATGTCTCTCAATCTTGAGTTCAAATGAAACATTTTTAAATTTAAAAAAGCAACTGAGGCACATGTAGAGTCATTATTTTTGGAAAGAAAAATTTTTTTTTAAATTTTATACGATCTGTTTATATGTCATCCTTATTGTATCAGTTGATATGAAGCATCTTCTTCTCTGTAACAACCCTTTTGGACGATCTTTATGAAGCTTATCCTTAAGCGTCCGTGTTAGCAGTTATTCCAAAATGTGAATGTATCTTCATCAAAAGTCGAATAAGGTGGAATGAATTCATAAAATTTTATCACGTTGGTTAAGTTCGAGTTTAATCCAGATCGGACAATTATATCATATAGCTTCCATATTACCAATTATTCCTGAATGAACACTTAAGAACATAATCTAAGAACATAATCTAATCCTCTGGTCTAATCTAATCAAGATCGGATAACTATATCATATAGCTCCCATACCACCCATTGGTCCGGAATGCACACTTAGGAGCATCCACTGTATCCACTGTAGCCCCACTGTGCCCCTTGCATTCACGCCCTTTTAGCTTCAGCGAGTCGAAGCTGGCCTTCCCTTCTTGTTGTACTTAAAACTGTCGAAGGCTTAAAGGGAAGTTATGTGCCCAATGATGAAAAATATGGAAAAATAACCGATAAACTGCTAAGCCTTCTACGAACATGCAATACACATTAACATTTTAATAAATTTTTAATATATTTTTATATTTTTAAACTTATAATTTGATATTTTTGTGTTTCTACAAAGAATATGTTGAAATTTTTCTTAAGAGCTTAGCGCCTTTGCAGTTGTTGACTTAAACTTGGCCATGCAAGTTGCCTGGTCCCTGAGTATCGTCTCTGCCTCACCAAATTCTATGCCATGCTAAGCTAACTCCGTTGACCCCATTCTAGACCTAATCCCACTGGTGCAGTTTTCCTGGTATTGGTGGTTCCTTGAAGCCAGCTTCTTCCTCTTCCTGTTTAGCATCTGCCTTGACTTGCTCATCTTTAACCGCTGCTGACTTGGCTTGAGCAGCAGGCGGCGATGGCGGCGGTTTTGGTGGTGCTGGTCCAGCTGGTTTTGGTTGTGCTCCTGCCTTAGCAGCTTCTCCTGGCTTGGTTCCAGCTGCTGCAGCTGCAGCTGCCTCTGCTTTTGCTGCTTCTTCTGCCAGTTTAGCAGCCGCTGCTGCCCTGGCATCTGCTTGAGCTTGGACATATTTCTTGTATTCCAAAATTGTATCAGCTGCTGGCTTCACCATACGTCGTGCATCCCTCGTATAGTAATAGTTGTCATATAAACCACGCTTGGGTCCACAGGGGATTCTTGGTGGTGCCTGAGTGCGTGCAGACAGTGTGTCGGCATAACGATGTGCCGTCTTATGTTTGCGACCTAAAAGGAAATCGCGTAGACGCTTTAGAAACGGGCCTACATCGCGATGCTTAAATTTTGGTGGCATATTTCAGATGGAACTCAAAGGATTCAAGAAAAATTTAGTAGTTTTTTTTTGGAAAAAATTTAATTCTCTACTAGTAATATGAAAAATTTTGTCAGAGAGTGTAATATGAACTGTTCGACGATAGATCTGAAATGAAAATTAATGTGGAAAATGTGGAATGCCTGAACTGAGACGTGTGAAATGAATGGAAAGCCTACTACAGTTTCAATTGGCTTTGCTTTTACGCCCACAAGAATTTCATTCCCTCATTTATTTCCACACGACTTCATGCAACAGTTGCAAGATTAGATTTTGAGCACCCTTGCAATGCCGCAGCCTCGCCCCGCCGCGCTTCCGCAATAAGTCAATTCAATAAGCGTCAATCGTCTGTCAATCAATTGCGCCACAGAATTTGGCGAAAAACTGTGCCGCAAATGAATTTCAATCAGAAAAAAACAAAAGGAAATTTCATTCATGCCAAACTGGACCCCTCCCAAAAGGAGCATAATGAAATTTTCGCAATATCTCCAAAAAATACATACATACAAACATACTTCGAATTTGGAATTAATAAAAACACTTCAATTTCCGATGCCAATCAGGGGGCGACATGTGACAGGCGCACGCGCCAGGCTTTACTGTACTTACTTACTGTCTTTCTGGCTAAGCTGTCACTTTGACAGCCCCGTGGCAGCGGCAGGATGTTGAAGCGTGCGTGTGAGATGTTAATCAGAAGACAGTGTGCGATAGAGAGAGAGAGAGAGAGAGAGAGAGAGAGCGCCACAGAGAGGTGTGTGATGCAAGAGCAGAATCCTTGGAACACTGCTCGCATTTCATCAGATAAGCAGCTTGTCGAGATTTACGAAATCGAGCTGATTATGTCTTTGGGATAAAGCGAAAGTCTGCGCCCGGTCAAAGGGTGGCCTCGTGTTTCTTGTTTACCTTTTGGCTTTGATGCAAAAGTTGGAAAATTCGTGATCACGGGATAGGGGTTGAGCCCGGCAGCTACGTGTATTTCTCGTGTTTTACAACTCCGCCTTGACAATCACGGAAATGCATAAATCAGCCTGAATGACTCTTTGAATTTGATTATAATTTACGGCGCACGTTGCTCGAAAAATCATGTTTGTGATAAGCTAAATATCAGGTTAACATGGCTGGCAAGAGAAAGGGGGGAAATTGATTTTATGTGTGAGAAAAAAAAAGCAAAAGAGATTGCATAGTTCAAGATTAACCAGGCGAGTGGTAAGCAGTTTTAGTAAGATCCATATAATTGCAATGTAATGAGAGGGTTGATGAGATGCGAATTGGAAATGGTGGGATGAACTAAGATGCCTTTGATATGGATAAGCTGGCAGGTTTGCGAATATTTCGGAAGTAAGCGCTGTCCCATTTTGGAAAAATAGGATGAAATTATAATTCGTTCAAGCAGTTTTCCCATTTCTCCTGTGACAACTCCAAAACATGGTTCTTGAACGCTTCAACTGATTCTTCGGCTTCAACTGCTTTTGACCACGCAGATTACCTTTGGTATTGGGGAACAACAAGAAGTCACTATGTGTAAAATGGAAACGGTACGGAGAATGATTTGACCGCTCCAAATTCCTCTGTTTGACGAGATGTGTGAGAGCTCGCATTGTCATGATGAAGAATGATTGTCTTTGGCAGATGGTTATACGAATTCCTCCGAAGACTTCCGGCAAACAAATGCTCGTGTAACACTCAGAATTGACCGTGCTACGTTGCTCAAACAAAACAGTGGTAATATGACTCATTCGGCCGAAGAAACAGGCTTCTACCACGAACCACTTTTGTTGAAATTGGCTCGTCTTGGAATGCCCACACGGTGGATTGCTGTTTTGTTTTCGGCTCATATCCATGTTTTGTTACCTGGCACAAATTTATACACGTCTTCTGAAGCACCACGATCGAACTTTTTATTCATTTCCTTCTGGCAATCCAAGCTAGCTTCTTTTAAGTGATTGATAAATTAACGGGGTATCCAACGAGAGCAAAATTGATCGAATGTATTGAGGTTGAGCTAATGCGCAAGAATGCCTCTACATCACTATATGTCACAGGATGAGCTTGCATTGTCGATTCACCCCACCCCACATCGGTGTTATTTTGGCACAACAACCAGTTTTTGAAGATCTTCACGGATCTTCTACGGCAACCAAAGTACGACCACGATTGAATTCACTATACCTGCGATATACTGTGGTATTTGATGGTGCTTATCGCCATATAAACAACTGATTAACGATTTAAGATGTAGATCGCCTAAATATGAGACTCCGCTGACCCTTCCCACGACAGAACCAGTTAGTTATTTTAGTTATTATTTTCCTCCCTTTTATAATTTCTTACCTTCTCATAAATTTACCTTAAATCTTTAAACCCGAACATCAGTTTTAAAGCATAGCTCATCAATTATTATTCGCTGTAATCGAAAACCTTCCACCTTTTTTTACCTTCCCTTGCAATTTGAACCAACAACATGCTGCGAATGGTATTTACCTAAGCTGTTGCCGCAGCACATACATACACACATACATACATACAATGCATCTAAAACTAATTGATATAATTTTTTAAATGTAGGAAAAACCTCTCCAGGGGGTTGCTACCATGTACCGCAAATTGAACTGATTTCGCAGCATTTCCCTTTATTTTTTTTTTGGTGGAAAAACTGCACGCATGAGCTGGAAAACGAACCTTGAAAGTGACATTCGATGCCTGGGCACCCCTCGGGGAGGTTTCAGCCACAGAATTCAGATCGAGTTTGATTTTTTGGCGGTGGTGGTGTGGTGGTGGTGGTGGCGGCACATGCGGATGATGTGTCCTTCGCCCTCTGATTGAACTAATTGACACATGTGATGAAAAATCCATAGAAAAAATTGTTACTGTAAGGTGAGCCAAACAAGGTTGGCAACTTTGAACTGTCGGAGAGTAAAGCTGCTTTGGGAAAGTTCAGCCCGAGATGCGAGCGATTGTAAGGCGATATGCCAACAAATGTCCTGAGGTTGCGAAAATTTAAAGAAGCTGCTGAACTGAAGGAAAACTTTTAGTCGTTTGTGTTTGTGGAAAAGTAAAAGTAGCGAAGGTCAACATCATCAAAATGTCTCCCAGTCTGTCTGGCACACATGCCACACATGCTTCCAGTCGTCTGCTGGTCGAGGTCCTGCCTGCTGGCTGCTGACTGCTGACTGCTGGCTCTTGACTCCTTGTGCCTGCGTCCTGGGCAGCTGTTTGCGTTCGCTCGTAGTGAAAATGATAATGTTAAAGTTTTACAACTTAAGTCGTCAAAGTCAAACACACTCTAGGGAAATTACAAACACATTCGAGGCAAGAATGTGAGCAGCTACGGAATGGTTCAATTTCAGGCAGGGTGGGGCACATGAAGATGGCTTCTTCAACGGGGGAGGTCAAGAGCTCTCCTCATAGTGGGTGGTTTTCTTTTGGTGATGAAATATATATTTGTACTTGCAGCCAGTTCACCTCTGCTCAAATCTTAAACCTGAATCTTGTTGTTGTTGATGCCTTTACAGCGCTTCGGGGTGGTATTAGTGTTAAGCACGCAAAAGGCGCCACTTTGGCTCTGGCTCAACTTTGAGATACAGCAACACGGACACTCACCTCGCCCGCCACCCCGCCATTAGCATAAATAAACGTTCTAAGTACGCCCCATAAAGGTGTAAATGCTCTGGCATTATTAGCCAAAGGCCAGGGATAGCAAAACCGCCAAGAGCTCCTAGAGCGACGACGCCCTCGAGGTCCGAAGGAGACTCAAATTTTATGCCCCTTAAGCACATAAAATTTGCTCTCCAAGTATTTCATAAAATTTTGTGTTACGCATCACGGAATGAATGTGTTGCAGCTTTGCTATGTTTGTGTCCTGTCTCCATTCAGAAGACTGTTGATGAAGGAAATGAAATTTTATTAAATGACTTTCTACTCGCTTTCACCTGGCTACTTAAGTTAGCTGTGAAATTAACGAGTGAGTGTAGATGAGGGAATGTGAGGGAATGTGGGAATGAAAGGTTAACTGACTGACTGACCTGGCTGATTCATTAAGTAGGTCAGATTAACGAATGCTTAGCTGGATTTTCATGATGAAATCGCAGAGCTATGAGTTGTGACAAAGTTTGTAGACAAGCAATTAAAGCAAGCAATTCGTTTTCGTCTTCGTCTTCTTCTTTTTTTTTTTCTTCATCTTCATCTTCATTTCCATCTTCATCTTCATTTCCATCTTCCTCTTCCTCTTCCTCTTCCGGTCTCTCTCCCTCTCCCTCTGTCTCGCATCCTCTTCCTCTGTCTCGCATCCTCTTCCTCTTCCTCTTCCTCTTCCTCTTCCTCTTCCTCTTCCTCTTCCTCTTCCTCTTCCTCTTCCTCTTCCTCTTCCTCTTCCTCTTCCTCTTCCTCTTCATCTTCCTCTTCCTCTTCCTCTTCCTCTTCCTCTTCCTCTTCCTCTTCCTCTTCCTCTTCCTCTTCCTCTTCCTCTTCCTCTTCCTCTTCCTCTTCCTCTTCCTCTTCCTCTTCCTCTTCATCTTCATCTTCCTCTTCCTCTTCCTCTTCCTCTTCCTCTTCCTCTTCCTCGTCCTCTTGCTCTCGCTCTTCTACTTCCTCTCCCACTCTCTCTCTTTCTATCTCCCTCTTCCTTTCCCTGTCCCTCTCCGTTTGCGACCTCTTAATTTCTCTCTCCCTCCCTCCCTCTCTATCTCTTTCTCACTTAATCTTCTGCCTTCTCTTCTCTCTGTCGTTTCCCTGCTTACTTTTTCTCCTCTTTCCTGTCACCTGTCGGTGAAAGCTTTATTAGACCACACACTTTTCTTCGCAAGCTGCTCTGCTGTTTGCTCAATACTCATTTGAAGTGGTTCTTTCCTTGGTTGAGGTCATCTAATTAAGTCTCCCCTTTAGCAGGGCTTTGTTTTGATAAAAAGTTGTTGCAAAATGTTTGCTCTTTTTTAATGCGGCCACAAAATCATTCTTAAATTCTAAAATGCATTCTTAAAAAAATTTCAAAGATTTCCTTCCTTGGCCTGCAAAAGTCAAGATCAAAGTTGAGCCTCTTCAGACATAATTAAGCCATTTGCTGCACGTTTTGCCAATTCAAAAAAATATATAGACTAGGCCTTCACAGCCCTCTGCTGCTCTTATCGCCAGCCTGCCAAAGTCACGACCCACCAAATGCATGGAAAAGAATCTCATTTAAATGTGGAAAAGAAAAACATGAATTGCGCGCCCCATATAACAAGTCAAAATACTGCTCATCCCCCTCGCTGCCGCCCCACGCAAGTGCGCACTCAAACTCTGAAACTCAATTCAAAGCCCGCTGGGCACAAAATTCGTAGAAAAATCACGCGCGCTTATCTTAACCTTAACCAAACCCATGCAATTAACGCCCATTGGGCTGTCACTGTGAAAAATGAGCGACGGCAGGGCGGCCGCTAAAGCTGGAGCTGGGGCTGCGGCTGGGGCTAGGTGGGAGTGTACATAGTTAGTTCCTCAGTCCTGCCCTGGCCCCTGGAGCTCAAGTACACCCTGTTATTGTGCGCCTGAAATGATTTGCAAAACGAAAACGAAATCGAATTCGAATTTCAGTTCTAGGTTTGTCGAACCAATAGCTACAAATTTTAATTGCAGCTGCGATAGCGCACAGGAATGGCAAAGACAAGGCGAAGGCAAGCCAAGACAGCTGGCCCCAAGGAGTCGCATTGATAAGAGAGTCACGTTCCAAAGGCACTGGCACTGGCACTGGCAGTGGCACTGGTACAGTGGGGACAGCAGGTTCCCTTACCAAAATAAGACAATGTTGTTGGTGTCTTCATTATCAATGACAGGCGGGGCGGATGAACGGAAACAATGGTTACACTCTTTTATTGCCAAAATGGTGCAGAAGGAACAGTAGCAGTAGCAAGGCAGCGGCAGCGGCAGGGGCAGGGGCAGGAACAGAAGGCGTAGCTGTGCCTCTGAGTCAAATTGATAAGATGCTGAAAATGACTTGGAAAACAATAAACGTGGGCATGAAATGAATAAAGGCACTCACAATGAATGGAGTGGAGTAACTGGTTGGAAGCGGGGAGGATGGAGAGAGGGAGGCACACAATTTTCGATGCATAAACAGTACATTTGCGCCATTTTAATGAGGCTTGTTTTATACGCTGATATTATTACTGTTAGGTGCGCCCGAGGTGGCCCTTTGTTTTTGAAAAAGTTCCTACAGAAGTTACAGACAATGAGGCCAAAGTCTATCTGTTTTCTATAATTTTCAGTAATATTTAATATATTTGTATTTGTTGAAGAAGTCTATTAAATTTTATATAGGAAAAGATAAGGAAAAGTAGAGTGGAAAGCCAAGGTAGAAAAATTCCTTTAATTGAACTCAAGCAATTCCATTTACTCGTGTAAGTTGTATAAAACCAAATTAGGTATTTAGGTCCCTAAAATAGTTGACGGAGCTGAGGGCAGACAACGCCATCTTGGTTGTGATAGACAAGTCCACCAATTTCCAATTTCCAGTCCTGCAATTTCCATATACGGTGAAAAAGGCTTTAAAAGTTTTCTTATGCATCTCAAATCCTATGATATGAGGATTGATTCTGCAGTGAGAAATATTGATGGATTTAGAAATTTCGATGGAATGAAATATAATGGAGCAGCGCTTTCAGCAGGCAAGATATTTGTGCATCAACCTGTTGATCGGAACGAATCATGACATCGTTACTAAAGTTGCCATTTTCCCATTATCTACGATACACGATTGCAGGTCTTCGTAGTCTAAAAATTTGTCCAACATTCAGATAAACTTTATGTTTATTAGGCAATAATATTAACGGAATATTTTGAAACATTTGATTGTATAAAAAAATTACAAATTCCTGAACAAATCATATTTTTACAAGCTTTATTACGTGGAAAGTATAATCATGGTGATGATTGAAACCAGCAAGGACCCAGCTTACTGAGGTATTCATCATACAACATATGTTGTTTCAGACTATATTCATATGAACACAAGTCTGGTTGGATATTTTAAAATGTTCATGGTGTTATAAGATGATGATTGCCCAAACTCCATATAGTGTTTTATAGTGTTTTCTTTTACACTTTCCAAACTATTTGAGATTTATATTCCATTCCTTCCAGAGGGCAAACAGCGAGACTGAGATGTTTCCATCCATATTAAAGGAACTCCCAACCAACAAAGGTTCCTTGAATATTATTTTCGTCCACGCACCATAAGTCCAGGATCCAGAAAATCAGTTCACCACAGTTCTTTGGTTCATTTGTTTCTTTATATAAGTGCAGATTTAAGTGTAAGTTGCAAAGCATCTATAGTAAGAGAGAGATGAGAAGAGGTCTATGTGTTTCTCATAAAGTAGTGTGTAGTTGTTTTGAGTAGTGTTGTCTTCTCTATCCTTTCGGCGGTCAGGGGTCAGGGGGGTCCGGGTCCGGCCAACAACAAAGTGTTAATTTCCTATGCTCATTGAAAATTGTGTTTCATTGCTTTGACGAAGCATCTTAACACACAACGCTATCGCCGGTGAACGAGTCTGTTTGGGAATTTGTAGAATTTAATTGATTTGACATTGAATATTATGCTATTTTTTTGTTGATTTTTTATTGAATATGTAAAGTTTATACGAGTTGTTGGTTCAGAGCGATGAATTTACAGTTTGGGCTCAGGTTTAGAGTTAATAGTGGCATGCGATAGGTAACACACGGAATATGAGAGGAATGTTAGATATCAAACAGAATTATGCTGAGGCGACGGTTGTATTCAACGAGTGTGAGACCTAGAGAGAGCTATGAAGAACAGAAAGAGAGACTTTACAAAGATAACGCACTTTTCTTCTCGCTGCAATAAGAACTTCAAATGGCTTCAAACTTAGTAAATGTTACATGAGAGCGATAAAATCTTGTATTGAACTTCATTCATTCCGATGGAGTGCTGCTAAAGTATGATATATATGAATATACCAAATTTTACATTCATTTTAAATCGATATTGAATATGTTCAGGCATCGTATATTGAATAGATATGTCAGCTAGGCTTAAGATATATTCATAGATATAACAAGAAAACGTGTTTAGTTATGTGCTTTGTGTGATTTCAATGTCTTCACCTTATTTAGAATTGCAAAGTGAGCAACAATTGCGGATATTTGGTTGTAAGCGAGTGTTTTGAACATGAAAATGCTCTATAAGGCACAAACTAATTGGCCGCAAGTCTGTTATATATAGGAAAGCAGCTGCATAAATGAACATTGTTGTTTCACTTGGACGATACCATTTAAAGAAAGTAACACTGTGCTACAAAATTCACATAATCTTTCTGAGATTGTTACACAATAATGTTTAGCTACAGCAAAATATGATGTTCAATCTTACAATTTTCATCAGTTATATATAGATTTATGATATGTTTATATATAACTCTATGTGTCAACTAATTGACTTAAGAACAAGGCTCTTAAGTTAAAGTTTATGGTATAGGCGCGCCCCATAATCAAACAGTAAATACGTCAAAATCGAGGTCAAAGCTCTTATAACCCAATCAGCAGGCAGCAAGAGAAGTGACACACGTACAAAAGCCCAGGCTCTTCGATACAGCGTATGCTTCGTACAGAGTTTTTCATGGAAACAGCGAGGCGAAAACTGTGAACGCATTTGTGTGCTATTCTCTTACATGCACTGCTAAGCGAGAATGACTTCTACTTCTCCACTCCGTACATAGTTGCCGTTTCTTCGCACTTATTATGTAATGCCCTGCCATGTTCTAATAGACAATTCGAGTGAGAGAAAGAGAAACAATGGGGTGAAAAGTTCAAAATGGATATTGGTTTCCTTCCGTTTCTTGTCTTCTAAACCGTGATCAACTCATTATAACGTGGTGAAGACCGGACAAATGCAATAGGAAATTCCCTGAGCATATCTAAAGACCGACAAGGACCCGCGCAAAGTCAGTTAAACTAGTTGTGTTTGTGTTATGATATCATTAATACCTAACAAGCCCATCAACGAGAGACCTAAATATTGCTAAAATCAATAATAAATTTCTGCTTGTAACTTGATTCTTTCACTTTTTAACTTGAAAACTTTCTAATTTATGATATTCATTGCTTAACAAATTGTTGAAACAATGTCTAAACATTCTCCACTCAACTCCAACTCCAGCTCCAACTCCACACTTATCAAACTTATAACGACTTCTCGTGTAGAAGTTTTGTCATGAATGAAGTAAAGAATTTGCCAAACATGCGTCATACGCCGTGTTGTACACAAGTAAAGTGCGACCCAACTATTTTTGAATGAAGTGAGTATAATGTTCGTATGTAGATGTGTTGTGCAGTGCTGAAACTATCTCCATACACACATGTTGTACGTTTAGTTGTTGTTGTTGTAGTTGTGCCGGTGTCGACTTAATTTCAGGCTGGCAGACAGCAGACAGCAAACCGAAAGGCAACAACTGCAACGCATAAACAAAACCGGAAACAGCGATCAATTGTCGGATTGTTGCTGGATGCCAGGAAGCGTGTGCGCTTAAAAGTTTAAACTACAGTTATGTGGGCGTCGCCCTGCGCCCATTTGGCCAGGCAGCCAGCATATTGTGCAGGTGGAAAATTTATAATTTGCAAAATTGCCACGCATGTTTGCAGCCTGGTTGGCAGCCAGGCAGCCAGGCAGGCAGGCAGGCAGTTAGCCCGGCCTGGACAGCCTCAGCTTGGCTTAAATTATGTAAACCTCAGAAAGTGCAAGGGTGCAAGGGGAGGCCAGGCAGCTAGCTTTTGCCTAGCTCTGAACTCCAACCTACAACTTACACACAACCTCCGACCCGAAACACGACCCGCACCCTTATACATAGTTCGATTTAAGGCCTCGTTTATTTTGCCAACCAACCAGTCAGGGGGAAAAGGAGGGGGCGGGGGGGGAGCAGAAGCAGCAACGTTAACGGTAACAGTCGTCTGGCTGCGTTGGTTGCATGTTGCAAAAGTTGTTGCTTCTGTTGTTGCCCCAACCGCATGCCGCACAACAACATGCAGCAGTAGCAATAGCAGCCCTTCGGAGTGTGTGGAAAAGTGGGAATGGCAATGGCTGTGACATGGCCCACTTGGCAATTGCCAAAACTATTTGTTTACATATTTGGACCAAGCGAAAAAGGCAAAGAAGCACACGAAGCACTAACATATTGTCAAAGTCATGTTAACTGTGAAATATGCGCATTCAAATGTGGTTGCAGCGAAGTGGCATGGTCATCCAGGGTATTTGTTGCAGAGGTGGAAATGCGAAAATTGAACTGAAACAGTTTGGTAATAGAGAAGGTAGGTATGGTAGGGAGTATCAAAAATCAAAAAGATGATAGGCAAAATATATAAAATTCTTAACAAAAATAGTAATTTACTGCTTGGGTAGCTATAGAGTGTATGGAACCACTTTGTGTATTTCAAGAATACTAAGAAAATGTTTGTATGAAGATGTTGATTTATTTTGCAACTGCGAAAGTCTAGATGAGATATGACCAAGTGCGTTTGCACTGCAATTGCAGAGCTAAAAGAAAATGGAAAGATTGTGAAATCATCTTATATGATTAGAGTTGTTTGATATAGTTTTTGGTTTCTATAACTTCAATAAATGCCAGCTATTTGGATGATAAGCATAGGGGAGGTGTATGGATTGGACAAAGAAGAGCTGTTTTGCAAAAGTAACTTGACTAGAATTTCCTAAATCGACAAATCGTTATTCACAATGGAATATGCACTGAAGCCCTGGTGTTTACTTAGCGAGGATAAGAAATGAATTCTGTATTTGATATTTATAATAAACATATTGTATTTGAAACAAATATAGTATATACATTTGCGTCTAGAATACCTAAAAATTTCCTACTAAAAACACCATTCCACAGTAAAGAAAGGCCATAAAGTTACTGTCTGGGTAGGAGCCTTTAGTTTATATGAATTACTCTGTTCACTTTCATATTCAATCAAATTCAAATTCAACAAAGCTAATGAATTCAATCAGCATTATGAAAATGCAGAGTTGTTTGTTATGATTTGCCCATACTCATCTGCATTGTCTTGCTTATCTCTTGCGATCCATTCTGAAGTTGGTTGTTAAAATTGTGTTTACTCTTTGCTTTTCATATAACTGTTAGACACTTTTTTATACACATACACGCATATATATACATATAGATATAGATGTATCTATCGAGATCTAGTCGTTCATACGGACGGACAGACGGTCATGGAGGTGGCTACCCAGCGGTACCCATGATGTAACCCTAAGAGGCTTAGAGTAAGAGTCATTAAAAAGAACTTTCTGAGTTCTGAGATTAATGTAGTCGGAATTCCACCTAATAAGATGGGAAGGAAACCCAAGAAGATCCAACTTATGAATAATTAAACTGTGATTTACGGAGTCAAATGTTTGCATTTTGTTCTTAAATCCTTGTATGACAAATGAAGAAAATTCCAGAAAAATTAGTGGTGGTAGGCCCACGCTTCATAAGCCCATGCTGAGCAGATGAAATAATAGTACCATAAGGGTGTTGTAACTGTGAAGTTAATATTTTTCTCAGAATGCTTAGGAATAGCAGTTTCGATATGCCTCTGTAGTTTTTGATCAGTCTTGTTCCCCTTCTTATGGAGAGGAACAATAAGCGACTCCTTCCAGAAGCAGGAAGAGACGAAGAATTCAAAGATCAACCACAAATCTTCCAAATCGGCTTGCAAAGAGCATCAGCGCAGAATCTGAGAATACACCCTGGATCCCCGGAACAACTTATGTTCATTAAGCAATAAGCTTCCAGTAACTAGGGGAGGTGGGATGTTATTAAACCTGTGTAAGTATTAAGGATATATCTGATCAGACCGATACTTAAAGAATTAGTTGTTTGAAGGAACTTTGCAAACAAATTGGCAATGCCTTGATCTGTATTTGGTTTAGTGTTTCTATAATAGATCGATTCGGCTGTTGATGTTGATCAAGAATAAATGGGGTCGGAGACACTTTCTTTTGCCTGAATTTGCACGAATTCCATATACTCGTTCACTCTACTAGATTACAAATACAATCAATATGAAAACTACCGAATGGAGATATATATTCATAATCGATCCACTTTATATATTCACATATTATTAGGTAGCATAGTTTTCATATAGCAAACATTCAGATTGAGTTACCTGTTTCCTACCAACCATATGAATTAGATGAAACATTTGCTAGAGTATGCCCATCTTTATTTGATGATTCTTACAGAAATTGTATGACCTAGAATTTCTTTATATAATTGTTATAGTTTTCCTTTTAATTGAATAGATTTTAAAAGATTTTTATATGTTAATATACAAATATTTCCAAATTTTGTCTGGTTCCATCTTCCATTTGCACCTTAAACTTCCTTTCACACCTTTAAATGATTTGAAGCCTGCTCGAAAACATAAAATTCAATCCCAGCTGCAGTGGGCTCACTGCCTGCATAAACCAATTTATTTATGCATATTTACTTAAATGTTCAATTTAAAACGAGTTTATTGAGAACATGTTGTCCAATATATCCAAATATCCATCCACACAATGCATGCAACGAGAGCATACTTTTCACTCTGCCGAGGAGGGACTCTGCTGACCCCCAATAAAAGAAATTTGCATAGAACAAAACGTAAATGGCAACAATTTGCGTAAGAGTAAATTAAATATTGTAACTGTGAAACAAATTTGATATGCAATACATCGGGCTGTCTGGTCGGCTAGCTGGCTGGAGCAAAGGACAACAGGACAACAGGACATTGAAAGGAAACATGCTCATGCCTCAGCGTCGTCTCTGTTGAAAATAAACAATATGCAAAACACGACGAAGGCGTGCAGGCCGCTCACAATACGACCTCTGAGGAGCGACTTTAAAAACACATATATCAAGTATACGCAGCGTGTACAAGTTTACAGCCACATGACTTTGCATATTGAATAAAACAAAGCTCGGTAACAAGGTCAAAGCATGTTTGGTCATCAATTTAACATCAAACGTCCATAAATCTAGAAGTATTCATATTTGTTCCTGCAATAAAAGTGTACACATGCTGAAAAATTGTTAAATAAAACAAAAGTCGCAAAATAAATATTTAATAAACATAAGCGAGACGCAAACATCAACAACAAATATTGGCATATATTCAAGTGCGGCAATAAAATAAAATATAAAAGAAAAAAACTGCGTAGGGGAGAAATAAATATCAGACATTCTCTGTCAAAAGGGGGCTGGGGAGGGAGGGGGTGTGTGTGGTTGTTGGAGCAATAAAAGTTGTTGTTGTCTCGATTGCGCCGCGCCATCAATTTGCATTTGATGAGCATCGCAGACATATCAGGGCTACAAAATTAGAGACACATTGCATCAATACGAAACCAAAGTTAACGACTAGCAGCGGGCTCTATATACACACAGTCGGAGTATATATATGTATATATATGTAATCTTTGAATATATTTTAAAAGCATTTCTCTGCTTTTACTTTTAAGAGAGTTTTCCCCCAAACTCCCCCAGCAAGGCAGCGACTGTTTGTCTTTCTTTGCCTTCTGTTTGTCTTCTCGTCTCGACACAAAGACAACGAAGCTGAAATATTGCATTCTGAGCTGAATTCATTAATGAAACAGATATCACAAAACGGAGACCTTCCTTCCACTGTGTAGGCTGGCAGTTTGTCCTTTACCCTTCAAATGAAACCAGAGGACATTTTGCGATTGATACGAATGAAAGTAAACTGAGTTAAAAATGTGGAAACTAAAATCATTCAGTGAAAGAATTCTTTGTCCAGCTTCCAGCTTCCAGACCCTTGCAGATTCGGTTGAAATTTGGTCAGCTTACGTGGAGGTTTCTAAGATTGATATGTTTCAAATTTGGTTTAATTTAGATAAAATTCCAAAAATAATCTGGTATATAAGAGTGCATTCCTAATCGGTCAGTTATATGGAAGCTGTATGAAATAATGAGCCGATCTGGAAAAACTTTGTTTAGCAATCGCAGAAGCATTTAAATCTGACATTTACAAAATTTGGTATAATTTGGATAAGAAACAACAAGTTTTTCTGTACGAAGAGTTCATTCCGAACCGATCGGTTATATGGGGGCTATGTGATATAGTGGTCCGATCTTGACGATTTGTACATATGAGCAGCTTACAGCAGAAATAAGCCTATGGCATAGAAACAGAAGGACAGACGGACAGACAGATAGACGGACAGACGGGCAGACGGGCAGACGGACAGACGGACAGACGGACAGACGGACAGACAGACAGACAGACAGAAAGACAGACGGACAGACAGACAGACAGATACACGGACAGACGGACAGACACACGGGCAGACGCACAGACGGACAGACGGACAGACAGACAGACAGACGGACAGACGGAAAGACAGACAGACGGAAGGACAGACAGACGGAAGGACAGACGGACAGACGGACAGACGGACAGACGGACAGACAGACAGACAGACAGACAAACGGACAGACGGACAGACAGACGGACAGACGGACAGAAAGACAGAAGGACAGAACGGACAGACATATAGACAGATAGAAGGACAGACAGACAGACGGACAGACAGACAGACAGAAATACATGTCTATATCGACTCGGCCTGTCATGCTGATTAAGAATATATATGCGAATATATTTGTTCTCCAAGATAGACACGATTTTGTGTCTTCGAAATGCTCAATTATGGTGGACGCTTATGAGGACGCAAGGTTCAGTGTAGAGATCAGTTTCTTCCCCTCCTTCCCTCCTTTGCGTTTTCGTTCAACAAATTGCCTCTCAGCTACCTGAATGTATGTTTGTACATATGTATATGTGAGCTTTCATCATTTAGGACTGACATATGTTTCCCGAAAACGTAAATAGTATTAGGATTACTTCGTTGAAATGTCGCAACATACCCTTCGGATACGCATTCACAGCCACATAACATTGCTAGGAATGCAGAGGCGTACAATTAGCGTTGATTCATCGCGTGTTAATGCGTTTAATATGCCACGTTGCTGTTCTCTGATTAGGCAATCTAAGAGCGCGAGTACAAATAGAGAGAACAATTCAGTCTTAAAGCCTAAGCAGCTGTTAAGCAATGCTCATTTTGGGGTGGAGAGTGAACTGTGACAAAAGAGAAGAAAGTGCTCCAAATTTGACCTTTACGTGGAAATATGCAAGCTTTCAAACAAAGTCTAGAAAATAAGCTTACCTTCTCTTGTGAGACTTTTCACCGATCATGATCATGAATATTGTATATACATTTGGTGCTGTTAATGGTTTTAGTATTCATTTCAATTAGAGTGCTTGCAGTCTTCCCTAGCAATTCATTTTACGATGAATGTTTAATTTTTCATTTTTCTGCCTCCACAACACCCTTGCAAATGTCAACTGAAAATCCCAATCAAACTATTCATTATTTATGCAATTAATAAGCAATTAATGTCGCTTTATTTGGACCGACTTTTATATATAATTAATTAAAATTTCCATATCCCCTGGCCTACCTTCGGGCAACATATTTTAATGTCACATCAGCAGAATGGCCAGACGCCCAATTGCGCCCATGCCAACGCCTTGTCAATCATCCTATGCACACTCATTAACACAACAATAAATTGCCACGCCCCCCAGTTCAAGTGCCAGTGGGGGTGCCCCCCCACACACACACACACACACACATGAGACAATTAATGTGACTGACACACATGCAAATTTCTGCAAACGTTCGCGTTGTCATATTTGATTTACAGTTGCAATTTACGCACTTGCCGTGGCATGTGGCATGCAAAAGGGGGAAAAGGGGAATGGAGAGCGAATGGGTGAATACTTGGTTATAGGGCTCTGAACCGACAGCTGTCCACATCAGCGGCGTCCGGCTTGGCGTCTGTTTGATGTTGTTAATTGATTTTCAAAGTCAACCTGCCTCCGGACTCGCCCAGTCCGTTCGGGCTTGCTTTCGCTTTTCAGAGATTAGCAGGGCAGTAAAATGCGTCTCCATTGGTGCGCAAGCGACATAAAACCGATGCTGAATACCCAAATGGTCAGCTGAATGAATCCTGTCCAGCGTGTAAGTGCAGCGAAGCGCATTTACAGCTCTACTGCAGTTGCAGAGGAACAGTAGGGGGGAAGGAGGTTGGCTAGAGCTCGGATGCGTGTTTGTTTTATATGCGACCATTGTAGTGTTGGACATGGGAACTCTGCTGCTGTCCGTCTCTTGTCCTGTTGTCATCCATGGGCCTGGCTGTGGTTCAATCAAAGCGATTTCCAATGTCCACAAAATGGCGCAAAAGGACATTTTCGGTCATTTCGGACATCCCAGCCAGAACACAGGACACTCGCTCTTGTTGTTGGTAATGAGTTTGGTTTTACTGTTTAAATTTAACATTCCAGAGGGGTAACGGGGGCAGGGGAACTCAGTGGCTGTTGGAGGGTATTGCGGTTGGCTACAGTTCTAAAGTGTATTTGCATTGAACGCTAAATGCATTCCGAAACTGCAGCCGGAATGGTGGTTGCGCGGGTGCGGAAGGGTAGGATAAAACAGGACGAAGGCAACGACAAAACATGACAGTTGCATTAATTTTGATTGCGTAAATATTTTAAGTGTGCGGATTGCCGGCAATGGTTGAGCGAGTGACTGACTGAGTGACTGACTGGGTGAGTGAGTGAGACGAGTCCCAACAAAATATTTGGCCAGGCCATGGAGAAGGGAATTAAGTGGATGACAGAGTGCTTAAAGGCGGATAGTGTGATGAAAAATGCGGAAATGTGGGTGAATTCAATGGTTGACAGCAGTTAAAAGTGCAGCCATGAGTACGATTGATGTGATTCAATAATGATTTGAGTAAGAGTAGGTAAAGGTCTGCAAATAGGAGAAAAATATAACTATGCCACTTTGTTTACTTAATTTGTACTCAATTTACTCTTCTCTAAAATGTTATATTCCATTCTAAGATGACTTTACCTAGATTCAAAAGTAATGCAACTTATAAGCACAGTCTTAAAAGGTTTTTCATGGAAGTATTTAACTTTATATCAAATATTTTTGTATATTAACTGTATCTTGAGACTAAATTTATGTTGATATATATATAAGAGCATTTATCTTCATTCATTATAGAATGTTATATCTAATTAAATGGTTAGAAGAGTAATCAGTGCGTGTTTTCTTGGACGGATAAAAACGAGTTTTCAATTTACTAAATATTTCAGAATATTTATATATATTTCTTAAAATGAAAAGCAAATATCCACTGATATATACAATGCGGATCAACAAAGAACGAATGTTTATAACTCACTTAACCTACAGTTAAGAAATCACCTTAAACATATATATCCAAGGGCGATTAACTGTTTGAATATGCCTTAAAATATAATTTCTAAATGGGATCATTCCAATATGAGCTTTAAGTGTAAGCTTACAAACGTATACAGTTTCGTTATTGAAGTAGAATTTCGTTATTATTTCGTTGAAGTAGAATGAAGTAAACGATTAACCTTCTTCTGTTCTGTATCAATCCCGAAAGCAACAAGTACTTTAAACGAACGGGTTATGAAATAAAAGCAAAGGCCTTGTGACTAATACAACTAACAGGTTTTAGCCCAAATTATAAAACCAACAGGTTATGGGCCCAGTTTATAAAACGGTAACTTAAACCATATGTTAACAAAATTTATTTTAAATATTTCCGAGATGTTGAAAGTTATATAGAATACTTTATAAAATTAAAAAAAAAAACAAGTAAGAACGCTATAATTGATATTAAAACTATAAGATGCTCGTACTCAGCATTTATTTAATATTCGCCCACTCAAAAGTAGGCAATACTTTTCGATTTCAATACTCGTACTCTAGTAGAGCAAAACGAGTCTATTGTATTCGTGCAAATGTAAAGAACAAGCAGAATTAAGCGTCTCCGACCCCATAAAGTATAAATGTTCTTGATCAACAACAACAGCCTAGTCGATCTAACCATGTCCGTCTGTCCGTACGTATGAACACCTAGATTTTAGAGACTATAAGAGCTAGGGAGACCCAATATGGTATGTAGACTCCCTTTGTAAGGCTTAAGATCAAGTTTGTTTTTAAATATTGCCCAGCCACTTCCCACCGCGCTTAGTTGCAACTCGGTATGAATGTATATAGGGACATAATCTGCAGATTTGCCGAATTTTGGTAAAAAAAATCAAATAAATAACACCTTTGAGTGTGTCGAATACTGAATAAATGCTGAGTACGAGTATCTTATAGGCGGAATATCGAGTTTTAATTATTATCCGATCGTAATGAAATTTAGCGAATCGGTAGATTATATACTTATACATATACAAACCGAGTTGCATTCAAATGTATCAAAAATTGTGAGAGATATAAGGTTTTTATCGAATTTTGGTGTTGGGAAACGCTTCCTTTTGCCTGTTACAATATACTCCTTCACTCTACTAGAGCAAGAGTTGAGAGTTGATGTGAAAAATAAAAGATTTTTTTAAATCAATATGAATAAATATCTAAATATCTAAATATCAAATATAAATATCGAAATATCGCTAAATACATTTTTTTTTTAAATTCATTTATTTAAAATAAAATTTTACCTCCTTCAACTAGTTTTCAAAATGATATAAATTTTATTTTATATTAATTTTATTTCGCTTCTCTTCATACACAAATGTTTTTATTGCTCTCTGCCTTTCCATTTGGAGGTCAATCAACCCTTGAACTCATTGAAGAACAACATTTTGCAACTTTTCTAATTAAACGAATAACAACTTTTCTGAACAACTTAATCAACTTGAGGCTCCCCGCAAAATGCTCCCCACAATGCAAACATGGCTAATTTCAAATGGGATAAGCTTTCGTCACTAGATTACAGAAAAATGTATGGAAATTTATGAGCACGTAGTTGACATAAAATGTCATCCCCATGCTCACTCACAGCCCCATCAGCTCATCGCATGACGTGATAATTTACTTAACGGCCTGCAACACAGTTGGTGAAAGTTCATAAAACTAAAGCAAATCCTAGACAATTGACAAGCTTCAAACATTCAAATTTTATGATGTCTAGGCCCATAATTATGCGCGATTTGCTGGTTGCGAGTTATATGAAGTTACTTTAGGCAGACGAAGATGAAGCTGCAGCAAGCAATAAAACTTGATTAGATATTAGAAACGTGATTTTCGGGGTGTTTGTTAACCAAATGTCGATTAATATTTGGGGTGAAGTCGATATAAATATTTATATACTTATCTCTAACTTAGTTCAAGTTTGAACTGCAAGACCTTTGACCTAAGCAGCTCCCAGCTGCAATTAAACCCTAACTGCGGTTTCTCTCTGTCAGTCGAGCCAGAGTCTGTCTGTCTCGTTCCCTTTGATATTTCCATCCTTATCGCTTTGGAGTTTTATGGCTCCCTTTAGTGCTCTTCTTCAACCGCACACTGTCTGTGCTGCGGCATGTGGAAAATGTTCTCATAAGACGTTTTTTTTTTTTTCTCTGGTCCGGCTAGACGTCATTAGATTGGTCTAACAAAGAGCTGGAGCTGTCGAGCTGTTTTTGTGGCGATAACTGGGAATTAATTAAATGTCGCGGCGAATTAAATTAAAATAGAAACCCCAAAAGAGAGAGAGACAGATAGACACGCTGAAAGCGGCTGAAAGTATTTAAAAAGGGCAGACTAAGCGTATCAGCGGCTATTAATAAGGGTATAAGCCCATGATAGATATGGCCAAAGTTTTAAAGAAGAGCCCCAGCCCCCCACACAACATTTCGCCAGTACATTGTGGTGGTGGAAGTGTGTTTCCTGTTGGAATTTTCCCTCTTTTTTAACACACACAAGAAAGTGCACCAAGCACAATTTTTACTTCCTCTTCAAGGCAGCCCAAAGCTTCCATTCATTTCCGTTTGGGTTTGGATTTGTTATAAAAATTAATTAGAAGTTTTGAACAAAAGCATGGGAGATAGTTTCTTTTTTAGAAAAACATATTTTTTTTTTGTATAATTTCTTTATTTGTTTCGTGTGCTTTGCTTTCGCCGTTGATTTCCTGTGTTTGTCCTTAAATGGGGTTAATGGCTTAGCAGTTGCCATCATGACAAATTTCCGCTGCAGTTTTTCCAGTTGTTTGTGCCAAAAAATCAGAGAAATGTGCCACTGATAAGGAATTATTTACTTGCGGCATTTTGTATAAAATTTAACAAAAGTAGACATTAGTTATAGTTTGGCAGAGACTTCAGACTTTATAAAGATATAAAGAACCTTTGTCCAGTTTTCCTTTCAATTTGATAACAGAAATAAATTAAAAATATCGTTTTTTAACATATTTTTATAAAGACCGAATTCACTTCTACATCTGAACAGATAAATAGGGCATATAAAATTCACCTTGTTATTAAATTTTTCCCATTTTTATACATTTTATTTTCCTATTCTCTTGTTTCTTGGCCATTTGCTTGCAATTAGTAGCAATTAATTTCGATTAACATTTGATAGTTCCCATGGCAGGCGACCAAAACAACAAGGCTACGCCGTTTATACCCATATCTTAGACTAGACAGACATCAGACACATAGATATTTTCGCCAACAGCTGACAGAGATTAATGGCCACCGAAATGCATGCATACATATGCTTGGTATGTTTGGACGACTATTATCGTGCGAATAATGGGATTATCCCTGGTCAAAGACTTACATGCACTTTTGGAGCTACACGTTCATAAAACCACAAGAATAAAATAATTATTTTATGATTTTATTTGTAGAAATTAAGTTTTATCAATATGTTTTAACAGTTTGGGTTAGCGGGCTCAAGGTCTTGAGTAAGCGAAAATGCTTTTGGGCTTGCGTTTTTTTCCGCTGATATTAAAATATTTTAGTATTCAGTCGAATTCCATGATTTCTGTATTTGACAACAGGACGAAATTGACAACAGAAACCAAAAATTGAATCTAGGCTGACTTCACAGCGGTTTCATGACCTGCCAGAGTCAATCATCAGAAGTCTTGCTGCCTGACAACTGAATCATATGTCAGGCTAGCTACTCATTACACTATTTTTTGCTTACTCGCGACCTTGAGTCCTTGAAACTCTTGGCTATAGTTGAATATCAAATTTAAAAAAAATTTGTATAGATATTCGAAATACTTAAAATTATCGAGTTTTAGCAAGAAAATTGTTGTACAAACATTGAAAGGAAAGATAACTCAAACATTAACATGCTCAGATTATTAAATTGGGGGTTAGAATACTTTCAACGGACACTGTGTCTAATTTGCATTGCCATAGAGTAGGTTAAGTTTTTGATAAACCCACACACTCCCACTAAGTGAAGGAAGGACCCGAAACGTTGATCTTTGGCAGGGTTCTTTTACTTAACATCTTAGGCTGAAGCGGACACGGGTCATATACTTTCTTGTATAACTGTGCATCGAGTATATGCGGCTGAAATGACTGATGAATACCATTTCGGGAACGGGGATACTGAGGCTTCGTAAATGTATACGATGATATGTTCAGCATTGCACAAGAATGCATTTGTTAAGCTAAAAGGAAAGCCCTGCAAAATTGTAGATATGTGAGCTTGTGGGAAGCGCGAATATGCATAAATTCATATGTTAAGAGAGGAGATTATCAACTGACCGATAAACGAGGTGGAACCATCTAAGGTTAGATATTCGTGAAGATTTCAAAATTCCCGAAGAAGAGGACTTTGACAACGGTTCTGCATGGTTCTCAATTCTTGTGGAGCAGAATGTGTAATCGCAACGAAGATCCACTCTGCTCTGCACAAATAAGTAAGATTCGCAGCTGCAAATTTCTGTTGCATTGAAATTTGAAAACATTTTATCAGACTCAAATTCTTAATATTGGTTCAAAGTATGATTAAATTACCAAAAAAGCAGAAATTTGAAGCATCTAGTTTAAAACCAACTAAATGCACATTTGCCAAATATTTTTACGCTCAGTGTAAAAATAAAAAAATTTAATAATGAATTCATTAGCTTAAGCCATTGGAATGTCTACCAAATTTTAAAAATTAAGAAATTTTTGTATCTATTTTTTGCAGGCCTTAAAGATCCTAATTTGGATCGGCATACTAATAAAGGTGAGTTTACTTAAAGATATTAAGACTTTCATGGATTTGAAAACTCAAAATATTCAATGGAATTAAGATAATGAACTTTTTCAATCACCTCCTAAATTTTAAATAAAAATGATTAATTAATCAATTGAAATTTGAAAGTGAAAATATTTCATTAAAATTTGCTTAATTGCAATAAAAATGCTTAAAGAATTGTTACTTAAACTCAAATGAAAACAAAAATATTTATAAAAGTTTTCAACTTCTCCTTATCTCCTTCCCCCTTTCCACAAATTAATTAACATCTTCGGCAAGCATATATATAAATCGTCTTAAAATAAAACGTTTTCGAAAAACCATTCACAAAGTAACCAGAAAACCCAAAACCAAAGCATTCAAAGAGCATTCAGACCAACTTAAGCAGAATCTACCACAATAACTATAAATTTCCAAGGGCCAAGACGGGAGCAGCCGCAGCCCCCCTCCCCCAGCAAGACATTGCCGCTTTAAAACGCAATCAAGCTGAAAATTAATTAAAATTTTCCAAACGTTATATGAAAATTAATTCGCAAGAGCCCAAAAGCGAGCATTTTTCGCTTGTGGCTGCGGGAAGACACCTTAGGGGTAAAATCATCCGACGTCCGTCCGCGTCCCCAAAATTAAAACTCACTCGCTCACTCGTTACAGTTTTAGAGGCGTCGTCACTGTTGGAAGTCGTCTCGATTTCATTAAAAATGTTTTTATGCTCACATTATCCTTTTACTTTAGCTTCAACTCATTCACGTCCTCATCCAGGACTTGTCTCGTTGTTTTAGTGTGCAATTTAATTTGGCTGCTGTAACGGCTGCTGCCACTGCCACTGCCGAATCCTTGACACTTTCACTTTTCCCAACCCCCCCAACCCCCCAACCCCAGCCACTTTCTTTACCTGTATTACCCTCTCCACTTGTGAATGGCTTGTTTTAAGCAGCTTAAGCTTGTCGTTGGGCGTCGTTTTCTGGTTGATGCTGTAAAAGCGCTCATAATTTCACGCTCAGCGCACACACGAGTCCTTCAGCCTTTAACTGAGGCGGCAACCTCAATTTTCACCAACATTTTTGCCCGTCTGCTCCTGCTGCTGCTGCTGCTGCTGTTGCTGTTGCCTTTGTAAGTCAGAGAAGACATCACTTGAAATCCAATAAACTTAAGTGCGCCGTCGCTGATGGCCTCCAAATCCAACTCCTTTCTGCTGTTGTCCTTGAGTATTCTTTTTTTTTTTTTTCTTTTTGGCCATTGTATGCATTGGGCATGATCCTCTTTGTTGTGAATTTTTGTACTGTATCCTTTGTCTGTATGATTTGCTTGAATTCAGCTTCAGTGGTAAAGGTCAAAGGTTAATCTGTTGAGAAATTTCATAAGCAGCAAATCAGAAATTGTATTAAATTTTACAAAGAAATTCAGAATTCATACTTTTAATATTGCAATTTTATGAAAAATTGAACATTTGTCGACAAAATATTCTGCTTGTAGAAGAGCAACATTGCATTCATCTCTTTGTTTAGATTTGTACACCATTCCTATTTGCACACTTCATACAAACTCTTTGTGGAAATGGATGAAAGCGAAAAGGCTTGATTTGTACTAATGGCTTCAAAAGACATCTTTTCTTATGTTTTCATTTGATCTTATTGTATTATGATAAAGTTTATAAAGACACAAATGTACAAATGGGGGGAAATCTTCAGAGATTTAGAGAAATGTATGTGTAAACAAATGAACTTATAGCTTCATTTGAACGTCGCTTTAAAAAGATATAGGATAAGATATGTAGCAAATGTTGAAATCTCGCAGCTTTTGTTGAACCCTCAAAACACCTCAAAACGCTTCCTTTGCTTTCTTCCAATCTCCGTACTAATGTACACAAATGAACCTATAGATAATCATATGTTTGTACCTTCAAATCTCCAAGTCTTTAGAGATTTCCTTGAAACGCCCCAATAAACCATTTCAAATTCAATGTTTTCGTTTTGTTATAAATATCAAATTTTAGTAAGAAGCCAAACAATACGTAGCTATAATCGCCAGACAGATCATTCTTTATCCATGACTCCAAGCTCTTGCCGTACATGTTCTGGCATGCTTCCGCAATGTGGGAATCAGAGTCTTATCCTTGGTGCTCGTACCAGCCATGGAGTCGTGTAGACGCTCCGAAAAGTAATCGATCTTAGACTTGCAGCACTTGACAATGGGCAAGAAGCCTCTTCTCCTTTGCTGCATTCATGCTTGATGGCCTTCTCGATGTCGTTGCTGGAAAGATTATCCTATTCGACGAACTCTGATGCAGTTGCTGTCCCATTGACCCTCGTAAGCATCAAACAACATTGCATGAGCAATGGCAGCTGCTTCAGCCACACCTTGAGTCTCATCCCGGTTAACTTGAAATAGGGAGAAGTGGCCGCTGGTGTCGCTATTTAAATCCGACTCTAGGGACTTGCAGAAGCTTTGCTCGTAGAACTGGGCAATGGTCTTGATACCATAGTTGCATAATGTGCAATGGATTTCAATGATGGAATCCTCATCGGTGCCAATGGCTTTGCTTAGAATGGCCGCATCCACGGTGAGACATGAGAAGCGTCTCAAATTTGGTCATCCGTTGGACTTCAATATAAATGATTTTCCATAGATAAACTAATTAAGATGAAAATAAACTCAAATTTGTTAATATTCGGAAGTAAACTTTCCTTTTCTTAGAACAGATTTGGGTGGTTCGTTCTTATGGCAGCTACATAACCAGATCCGATTTTGACACAAGATTTGACACAAGTTATTATTAACACTACATTTAGGGAATGGCTTTCTCTTAAGCCCTGCTTGCTGTACCTTAAGATGAGTTTTCCACTTTGATTAAAAACTCGTTCACAATCTTGTGTCTTAAAACTAACCACAAATCCACCTCTGCTTCGACTGACCACTTCCCTTCTCAGTGCTTGATCTCGTCCACAATCGCTACTCCACAAATTACAAAAACGTTCAATTGGCCCACATATTTGTAGGCCTTCCTATCCTCAAATCAATAAAAGAAAATCCAATTGAAAATGTCCGAAACACTTTATACATAATTATTAATCACATAACAATTTCCCGCTTGGAGCCTGGCATCAGCCTGGCCAGGCTAGGACATTTGCTCTGCTCATTTCCCTTGCACTCAATGTCTAATTTCCTTTCAATTTATGCTGGAAAACGAGGTCGACGCCTGAAAGCCAATTTGCCAGGACTTGTACGATGACGATGACGATGACGATGATGCAGATGAAGATGAAGATGAAGATGTATTGATGAGCTGAGTGACAGCGGCTTCCATTGGAGTGTGGAGCTATGTATGTGGGCTGTTCTCCATATCTCATGCATAGCGCAAACATTCAAGCTGCGCCCGAAACGATGCTTATTAGATGGGAAGCCTCAGATTCAGACTCAGCGCAGCTGCCTGGAGTAGATGGAAGGAGAGTCAAGTGGTTGGGAAGCATATCAATGCAGAAGGATGACAGCAAACAGCAACAGCAACAGCAGCAGTGGCAGCAAAGGAAGAGCAAAAAAATTTCGCTTCAAGTGTCAATCAGTGGCAACACAGAGGGACGGACGGACGGACGGCTGGGCTGAGAGACAGAGTCATGTGTGTGTCTGCAGACAGCTAGAAGCTAATCGATTTATGTTGTAATATTCAAAAAGTTTCCCATAAGGACCCCATAAGGACGAAGCCAGTCAGTCAGCCACGCTAGCAACGACCTAATCCACTGACACTCCCTCGTGTCTCATCTTTGTTATAATTTATCCCCCCACTTGCATGGCGATAAGTGTAAGTGAACGTAAGGCCACGTGTTTAACAGCACAAGGAGGAGCACCCTGTATGCTGGAAATATAGGGCCATGGGCCATGGGCCATGTCCTGAATGTGTGCTCCCATTCTCGACTTGGGTGTCTGTTTATCATCTGCTGCCTGCGTTTGTCGCATTAAAATTGAATAAAAAATCAATCTCAATTCTAGCATAATTTGATTCCTGGCTTCGATTATACGAAAGGTGGCATCTGCATGGGCTTGGGGTTGGGGCTGACGGGGGATGACGGGTTTGCTAAAAGGTGGATTGGGGCTAAATGCAAAAAAAAATGGGAAAATAAATAAAACATAATTTGTAAAGGCCTTTGCCTGTTTTGATGATATATTTATGTCAACTTTTTTTTATTTTCTAAGGCCTTTCGCAATGTTTTAATGAAGGCATTCACTTTGAGATGGGAGTGGAGATATGTGGGTTGGCGATGGGAATTTAAATAAAACGAGGAATGTACTATAGAGATGAGAGTTTGTTTAAATAGAAATGATAGAAATGATCGTATATAGATAGAATTAGAAGCTGAAGTGTCGAAGGAAGAAAAATGCTTAATGCAAAGATTTGTGTCAGAAAAATCTTATTCACATTGGAGACATTGGGATAAGAAATGACTCAAAAGTTGCGCAATTTTTGCCACAAGTAAAAGAATCTAAAGCTAATACAAGATCTTTTATATATTTCAACATTTTCTAGCAAGACTATTCAGTAAATGCTGATATTTTTGAGGAACCACACGATTTTCCACTTCACTTCGGGACTCATTTGAATCGAGAATATGCCAGATCATGACGATCTTCTGTGTGCTGGCCTTTTCCACTTGTTCCAAGATATCTATGGAACTGTAATTGTGGTTATAATGAGGCTATAAACTAATTTGAATTCCTCTTGGCTTAGATCAAACACATCTGAATGAAATTGGTTTTATCTTTGTGAATAATTCTTGAACTTCAATCCATTTGAATCCTTCTATATGAGGCTGCCAAGACCCATAAGAGCTTTGCTGGTTTGGTATAGATTTCATCTTAGTGAATATTTGTTCAACTGCAAGCTTACTCGGCTTCTTCTATGTAAGGCTGCCAACAGCTTTGTAGCTTCCCTAGCTTAGAATTTACAGATTTTTCTTCTTTTAAAGTGATTTGGTAGCTGGAATGGAATTCTTGAGCGAAAACTCTAAAAACAAGATCGTGATTTTGAGAGCTAAATTACTACTGAATCTTTTTTGGAAAACACTCTTCTCTTATGCAATATTTGCTCATAAGTTCTCTCTTATATCTTATACATAACCTGTACATACGGTAATATTTATAGCCCGACCTTGTGGTTCGCATAAAGAACGGTTGCTATGTCTTATTAGAGTCAAACATTGCCAAGTACCTGACATCTGGTGTACCCTAAGAGTCAGGCATTGGCTACGTGTAAGGATCACGTATTCTACTTGCCTGAGTAGTAGCCTCAAATGTATATTATTATGCTTTGCATGTACGCGATATTCTTAGAATTGTATGACGAGTTATAATGTGTCTTTTCTTTTTTTTGTAATTTCATATAGTTGTATTTTGCAGTACATTTCTTCTTATGTGTCTTCAATTATGTGGATTGTAATCTCAAATGCTTTGAAACTTTACTAATATATATTTCATAGGTTTATAACTTTTCTTATATATAATAAAATTAATAGTTGTTCATTCCGCTGTTCTGGGAAGAGCTTGTCGAGTCTACTTAGCTTCAAATATTTTAGATTTTTCTGTTTTCGCTGTAGCTAAACATAGTAAACTTCTAATACATTATGGGCTGCCTTATAAAAATATCAACATTTTTCACCTAATTATGACCTTGAGCCTGCTATTCCAAAAAACTGTAGTGAGGGTCTTATATAAGTATAAGATTGGAATAAGTTTTGCTTAATGGAGCTACCCTTATAAGTTAGATTTAGGATCGATTATTGCGACTAGCATCGCTAAGTTTGAGTGAGCCAAATGAGAGTCGAGAGTGAAATGAAAAGTCAGAGAAAGAATGATTGCAAGATTTCCTTGATCGCTTTGATTTCCTTTTGATTTCTTTAAGTTGTCAATTTCAGCGTCTCTTTACTTGCTTTCACTTACAATTTTTAATGGATTCTAAATTCTAAATAATGAAATTTTCACTTGGAATTGAACTTTG
The DNA here is from genome assembly GCA_037043425.1 of Hirtodrosophila duncani. NCBI lineage: Eukaryota > Metazoa > Arthropoda > Insecta > Diptera > Drosophilidae > Hirtodrosophila > Hirtodrosophila duncani. The sequence continues at coordinate 4,962,424 of JBAMBM010000194.1, forward strand.
AAAAGTGAGAAGGTTCTGGCTAGCTTCGGAGCAATCGTCCAATATATTTTTTTTTATCAATAAATCAGAAAAGTGCTTGATTTAGTCAAATGCATCCATACTTTATGATTTCTCTGACTAAAATAAGCATTCTGTGCTTGGATTAAGAATTTCTATGATTGGTTGACTTTTGTGATTAATTTTTTCTTAATTTAAACCAGAAATTCTTTACTTTTTCTAGTAATTGCAGCGAATGATATCAATGTACATATTTTGATAAGCATTTTATATTCATTCTAGTTGTAATAATAAGCAGATTTTACCTGATCTAATCAGTTACATATTTTATAGGAACTTTCTCTTCTTATTCCTCTTTAGTAATCCATTGTCTAGTAGGCTTATAGGGGGTCGATTAGCAGGTTTAAATTCTGCTTTTGGGGTTATCCAAATTGGTCCTAGGCTAAGTAGGATAATTCGAATAAAATTGCTGTTGAGAAATTAGTTTAACATTTCTTAAATTTACTTTAAGATTTACTCTTCTATTTCAATATTTATATTTATATCATAAAAATTATATATACAAGATGACTCACAAGATATCACTTGACATTGCTCTTAGCAACCTCCTCTAAGCACACTCTCCCACATCCCCCCACCAAATTGCAACTAGAGATTTCAATCCACATTAACTAGTACGACTTCTTGCGAATCCGAATCTCTTACTTCGAGCTTAGCACCAAATTCACTTCGCAACTGGAGGAAAAAAGAAGTGCAAGGAAAAGTTTTTCCTCTTTATCCGCACAGCTTAGCTCGCACATGTGAGCAAAAGAAATCACTTGGCGTAGACAAATACGGAATTGGAGTACGGGGCAGCTTCGTTGGGATCTCCTGTCTGCATTTATTCCAATGCATTTAATAAAGTGTTTATTTCGGTTGCAACAAATTTGCCAGCTCAATGGCAGACGCACGCCGCACCCCAGCAGCGGGAGCAGGAGGAGAAAGGCGGAGGCAAACATGGGGGGAAAACAATGCGTATGTGTTTGAAGAAAAACCTGTGCAAGACACAAAGGAAAATTGGTTTTCCGCTGCGAAACTCGTGGAAATATCTAGCACGCTTCGTGGCTGCCGGAAATATGCGACCAACGCAGCCAAAAAAATGGAAGACACGCGCCTTTCGAACCCATCGAAGTTTGTCCTGGATGACGTATGGCCAAACCCAAGAAGCATTTTCTATTATTTTGTGTGGGTTTAGGTGGAGGGGCAGGTTGGTGGGCGAGTAGGTAAAACTTTTACGCCCAACTACTCGTAGCATAGTTTCATTTCAAAAGTTGCCTTTTTACTTTTCTTTTCTATTTGTCTTTCTTTCGGTGGGTTTACTGTGTGGAATGGAATGGAATGGAATGGACTGGCATGAGGTTTTTCCGAGTGGCACATTATTTGATGATGCTTTTCGCGATTTTTTCGCACTTGAGTGCCCGATTTTTATTAGTTGAATTCTTTACGGTTTCTTCCTACGGCTGCTGAAAAAGTTTCAGTTCCTATTTTTTGATTTTGCTTTTACATTTTTTTTTTTTTTTACCTTCTTGTTTTTCCATTGCTTGTTTTCAATGCCGTGCTTTTGCGGAGAGTTCATTTTTCTTGTGGGCTAGCGAAAGTTTTTCTTCAAGGAGAGATTTTTGAAATATATGGCTGAAAAAGTATCTGTTGGATAGATATTGCTCTTTGAAGCTTTGCGAGGGCGAATCAAAGCCGAAAAATATCAAGGAAAATCTTGTGCTTATCTCTTCACACTTGTCAGTTGAATGTTGAAAGAAAGAACAAGCCGAACGACGAACTGAAAAGCGCACGAAATTTTCCTGACAAAAGTAAAACAAACCAACGGAAATGAAAGTCAATTTGAATACATTACCAATTCTAATTACGATTTCTCAAGCAGCAGCGAGACAAATACGAATGGCATGAATAAAATAATATTGGCTAGGATAGCTAGGGATAGTCAAGAGGCGGGGGTGTGGAAACCGCCAAGCATTCAAATTGGAATTTCAAAAAAACGCGTATAGACAAAAAGCGGAGGGAAGTGGAAAGCAGCATGGAAATGGCATGGCAATGGCTATGTTCGCTGACCAAAAAGATTAGCTGTGGCGGCTAGAGCAAGCGAGGAGAAGGAAGCTGTGAATTTTCACAGCCAGTGACAGGAAAATGGCGGCCACGAAATGTATTTGAATAATTTCCCACTCTGCTGCTGCTGTTGGCGTCTGCACAAGTGGCAAATGAATCAGCTGGGAAGGAGGGGGGGATTCGCATTTCATTTTATTAAAAATTCAAATACTTCGCTTATCGTTTTAGAAGCTGCTTTTGCTGCTGCTGGTGCTGCTGCTTAAGCCACCTGCGGGAAAATCGCCTTGCATATTGGAGGAGGATTTGGTCATGGGTAGGAATCATCCATTCCCCCAACTCAATGCCACTTGACTTTGTGCCCATAATATCAACAACCACAAGAACTTTCGCTATGAGTCGAAAACTTGAATTTGCTGATTATGCAGCTTTTCTTATACTCTTACAGAGAGAGAGAGTATTTACATAGTTAAACTTCAGCAGGCTCCTTGATTTGCTTGTTGAAAGCTTGCTGAAAAGCCACAGCATGTGTAAGAATGAGCAGGTGAAAGCATTTCTCTCTTTTCTTTGCCATATTCGCTCTTCTTTTCCGAGTAAGATCGCTATTTCTCCTTACTCCATTCTAAATCTAGATCAGAAATTGTCATTAATAGCCGTCTCCATTACTATACCTGATCTAACTATTTACTTCTCTAGCCTCTTCCTTAAGGATTCTCTCACAAATTCTGTGCTCAAATTCATTGAACAATCATCTTCCTTTGACATTCCGCAAGGGTATTCCATCATCTACTTTCCTCTCTATAAAATTTCTCTTTCTTATGTTTTCTGCTGCCTTTGCTTCCAAGCCATGGCCAAGGTCTGTTGGCAATTTCATATGCCTCATGCCCGCACAAAAAGAATGAAAGAAGAAAGACGAAGGAAGAAAAAATTAGAAATGAAAATTAAGTAAATATTATAATATGTTGCCACCTGTGGGTGGCTTCTATTGCCATTGCTTCTACTTCTACTCCTACTTCTACTTCAGCTTCAGCTTCAGCTTCAGCTTCGGTTTTGTCGGCTTGGCAAATAAATGATAAGCATTACATTTGATATTCATTATTTGATAACGTTGTATGTAATAAGAAATAAAAATAAAACGCCAAAGGAAATGAAAATGAAAATGCGGCGGCGTCTGCATCAGAAGTGAAGTTCAAGGAGCAGCAGTCAGAGGAAGCCAGGAGCAGCAAAAGCAGACAAGTTGTTGGATTAAATGTTTGCCTAAGTGAAATATGTTAAATGTTATGATATGTGCGGCGGCTTTCCTTTACCCAAACACTTCTCCCCCTATCCACTGTTTATTCTTTTGCTGCGGGTATTTTCTTTTTTGGGTCTCATGATTTATGAGCTTAATGTCTAAGTAGATGAGTTTTTCTGCCTATGGGCTCATGACTTGCAATACCAAAATAGGTAATGCAGGGCTGTCTGTGACCATGAAAGGCATAATTATGATATGTCTAAGGTCTGGCAATGATTGGAGTTCTCTTTTCTTCTCTCTGCCCACACTCGTATCATCATTTTCTGTGCATTGACACAGACATTTATCACATTAGCAACAGCTTTTGGCCAGACTAATCCATTTGAAAGCTTTCATTTCATGTTACAACGCCCCAAAGCATGCAATGGTTTACTTTATTTTTAGCAGCCAGTGGAAAATGCAAACAGACAAAGCCTGAGTCAGTGTCAGTGTCCAGCAAATCAGCAAAACATTCATCAATACACAAGAGCGAGAAAAACTTCTAGAAAATAAATCAAGTAAATTAAGTGAGTGAAGCGGAAATGAAATCAAATTATGAAATATGAAATGCCATTGCATTTTAAGTAAAAATTTTTAATAAACTAATGGATTGATTCTTGTTTTTAGGTTTCATTTTTAACTATTTGTATAAATGGTTGAGTTTAAGTAAATATTTTCATATGTTTTTCTTCATTTTTTTTGAAGTTCATTAAGTATAAAAATGTAAAGCGTTCTGAAAATCCTGAACTACACATAATTAGTAATAGTAGAATGTGGCATTAACAACTCTACTGGTCTGATGCACGATTTGCCTTCTTCGCGCTTCTGCTTTGCGTCGCTCCTCCAATTGGTAATACCAAATGATGTCAGGGCTTCAATCACTTGGTCCTTCAAACGTATCCCGACTCTTTCTCTCCTCTTATCGAGAGCTAGAGTTTCTTAATCCATACGTACGACATGACCAATCCAGCGAAGTCTCTTAGTGTTCATTTGCCTGACCACGTCAATGTCTCTACACATGTCTCATACAGCTCATCGTTTCTTCGACCACAGTAGCCCACGCAAATAGGACCGAAGATCTTGTGAAGACTTTTCCTCTTGGAAACCCCAAGAACAACTGCATTCGATTGTCTTACTGTCCAGGCCTCAGCACCATATAAGAGCACCGTCTTGAGAGGCAGCTCCACAGTTCAATTGTTTACTGAGCCCATAATAGCACTTACTGCCAGCAATAGTCTGTCTGACATAGTTGTTGATATTGAGAACAGTGCCCAGGTATATGAATTCTCAAAGTTGTAGTTCTCTGCAGTCAGATGAGAATCAATACGTCGCGTTTCTCTGCTAAAATGCACCATAAACTGCGTTTTGCTTTTGACTGATTCCCATTCGATCGCTCAAAAAATACCAAGCGAAGATGACAATATCATTGGCATAAACATGGCCCCATCTGTTCGTTAATGTTGTTCCTGTAGAATGCACATCGGCTTTACTTATAATGCTCTGCATCAAAAGATTAAAGAGCATAGATGAGAGCGAGTCACCTTATCTAAGACCTCGCTTGTTAGTAAAGGTTTCAGAGAGGTCGTTTCCTACCTTAACGCAGCTTATGGTGTCGCACAACGTCATTCTGCAGAGTCGAGTTAGCTTTGCAGGAATACCAAGCTCAGACATGGCCCCCCACATAAGGGATTCCGCAATGGGCTATCGAAGTCAACAAAAACTTGGTAAATGTCAACCGGATTGCCATAGGTCTTTTCCAGATGTTGGAGTAGTGTGAAGAGGTGGTCAATGGTGCTCTTGCCAGGTCGAAAACAGCACTGATTTCATCCTTTCACACAGTTCGATCAAAAGAACCTTATATATGAGATGGAAAGACGAAGTGGCAGCGCCCTTCTTCAAAGTGGGACAAATCGAAGGTCTCTTATGTAGTTTACATTCTGCTCTTCAAAGGAGCTCCAGAATCGTAAATCAGAGTTTATTTAAGCAGTACGAATTAAAGTAAAGTCAATTTTCATCAATAAACATAAATAAAACTGTTCTGTCTTAAAGAGTGACTGACTGACCTGTAAGTGGATCCAAATGGAGGTCAAAGCTTGTATGAATTGGCTTTTGTTCAAAGCAAAATTTCGTATACAATTCGAGAGCTTTTTAAGCAACAACATTTATGTGCATTAATATGCTTCTACTTTTAGTATAGGTGGCATTTTTACTTGGGTCTTGGGAGGGCTTCTTAAAGCTTCAGTATTTGTTTTGATCCGTGTGACGTTTTGAGAGTGAAAAGTTCTTAAAAATGTTACCTGCTTTCAATGCTGCTTTGTCAATCTATAGAATTATCTAACGAAATGGCAAATGAGGTTATGATCGATTGTCGATGTCGATCCATAGGCATAGGTTCAATCTTTGGCTATGATTGACTCACCTCAATTTTCTAGTCAAATTTGAAATAAAGTCAAAAACTATATTTTAGCTCAAAATATCGTTTGTCCATTCATCATTTGAAATAAGAAAGTTTTATTAAATCAACTATCATAAGAACATTATAAACTAGGATGAAATCTTCTCTTATTCCATTTATTAATCAATATTCCTTCTTTTGTTCAAATATTTGAAAATAAATATATAATTTCTACCCCATATTGCTATCAAAACCTTTCTAATCACAAAAATTCACATGCAAATTAGTTGGGAAACCACACCCCCTAGCCCAAACCATATCTAACAGCCCACTAAACACACGCACACACTCTCATACACACACACACACACACACATACGCATCACAATCCGAACAAAAGTTTTGGTCCTGTGCTGCTTTTTTTTTGCCCATTTTGCTATCCAACCCCGAAAACAATAAAAAGCCATGTCACTTTCTCATATCAATTAGTTACAAGCGACTTCACTTGATTCATTAGCGTGATAATTACAACCAGGCGCAAAAAGGACGAAGCCAAGGATAACAAGTATCAAGCTGCTGCTCAGGATGATGAGAACTTGACATGTTTAGCAAAAGTTTCCCACGCAAACAAAAGCAAAAGCAAAAGGGAAAAAGAACTGAGCCAAAAAATACCAAAAATGTCAGCGAAAGTCAAGCAATTAAAGCTTAAGGAAGAAAGCAAATTGCGAAACAACAACAACAATAATAGAAGAGCAAGCCAGGCATGAAACTTGATTCCTTTGCCGAGCAGGTGAAGTGCAAGCCAAAAGGAATTTACTAGAAAAATTGTTCACTTTTTAATTGGACTACAAAAGTAGACGAAATCTGAATGAATTGCAAAGAGAAGATGGATGCTGCGGCAATTTAAAGCATCCTGAATATTGGCACAATGGGATTTTTGTCTGTTGTCAAGACAATTGATTTTAGCTACCCCCCACTTCCCTTCCCATGCTGTCTAACTCTATATATAGTACATGTGTATTTTCTGACTGCACCTTTGCTCCCAAGCATTTGCTTTTTGATATGTATGAAATTATAGCCCTCACTAGATCGAACTGGTTTACTGGTAACCACCCCTTGGAATACTCTACCCCTCTGGCTTTGTAAAATTTGTCGTGTTTGCGCTTTGTGTGCGCTAATTGCAGTTTGTCTGTTTGACTGTTTTGGCTGGAACTGCGATTGCGTTTGCATTTGCCATCACTGAGGTTAAGGCCTTTTGGGCATAGTATGGAGAGTATTTGCTTAACAGATTTTGTTGACTGGTTGAATTTTTGAGGCCTCTGGGATTGATTGGATGAGTGCGACGACGATGATGATGATGATGATGATGGTGACGGCGCATCATTGCTGATGATGTTGTGAAGTGATCTAAATTGAAATGTAATTTAGTAAACCAACAGGAAATGGGATAAGCTCTATATCAAATAGAAGGGAAGCCGATGGTGGCCTTAAGAATTTTCCCATGCTAAAATGTTATTTGGTAAACTGGAACTGGAACTATATAGAAGTAACTGAACTATATTGAGTAGACAGCTGCAATCTATAGGAAAAATGTAGGACCTTCATATCCCCTTTTAGTTAATCGAGAAGGTTATTCTTCATTTCTGGAGTAGTTATAGCTTCTGCTGATGGTTCCAAATGCATATAAGCTATGCGACTCAAAGTTAGTTTTCATACAAAATAGATCGCGAAAGATTTCTTTTTAAGAATATTGAAAATTGGAAGCTCGATATCAGTTTCCGCAAAAGTACTTAAAAGGAAGACCAAACAATGCCGAGATAAAGTTAAATCTTATCATATCATCTTATCTTTATCGTAGACAATATTCATAGTTTAACAAAATCATCTTGATTTACAACGCTAGTGACTTCGCAACAACACCAAGTCACAGAGAAAATCAGGCTCAAAGCAGCCGCCTCTCGTTCAACAAGCCGAAGCACTCTGTTTCAAGACGTAAAACAAGAAACGGGCAAACGGAAAACAAAAACGAGGACAAGTTCGCTCACTTGCGAAGAAAGAAACAATTTTGAAACGATTGGGTTTATATCCGTGTTACGTTTATGTCAATAGAGATGCGTGTTAAGAGATTATTGTAGTTAGAAAGGCAATTTCGCTTATTATCAGAACGTAGTGCATGAAATTTATATTTGTAACGCATAGAAGGAAGCATCTAAGTGCCCATAAAGTATATATATTCTTGATCGGTATGAAAAGCCGAGTCGACATAGCCATCTGTCTGTTTGTCCCTGTGTTTTTTATACGAATTAGTTTGTTAGTTTTAGAGCTATCGAGTTGCCATAGACTTTTTTCTGCTTCAAGTTGTATGTCAATGTGGTTCAGATGGGACCACTATATAATATAGCTCTCATATAACCGACCGCTCGGTGTACATTCTTATTGTTGCGAGCTTGTTCGCAATTGGTAGTCTTCTCTAATATCACAGTTGCCATCTAATATCATAAACGTTATTTGTGAGGGCTAAAGGAAACACGTTCATGTCTTTTGATTATTCTTTTTCATATAATGTCTTCTTAGCCTAAGCTGCGCAACTTTAAGGCGAGTAAACGTCGGCAGAGACGTTAGCGCACGATAGTAGCCAGAGCGAGATTGAGAATGTTATGTACATACAAAATGAAGGTACGGTCGCGAATGCTAAACATATTGACTCGTCACTTCTACCGCCCATTGCATACTTGTGCGATCATATTACTTTGCACTTGAATTAGGCTTGGGAATTTGGTTTACGTGCTAATTGCTACAATGCGGTTGATATTAAAAGAGACGGGGTACAGTGTGTATTCGATATGCATGTTTGCTGCACTTCTTATGCATAAAGCTGATGCCTGTTGCCAAAACGTAATGGGTGCCCAAAAAGACACTGCGAGCCCATTACTGCTTTTTATGATTAAGTGCAATGAATCGTCTTGAATAACTGAATACACAAACACAACCTTTTCTTCGATATTATAATCATTTACGAAGTTTTCATACAAGGTCTCGTTGACACATGTTGTACATCGCTTCACTTTAGCTACTTTGGCGATGCTTTCTCAGTTGCCATACCATAACACTGTCCACTTTTGCATTTGTTTGTTATTTATTCAACTAATTAACAAAACACACAAAAATTAACCCCAAATCAGGCAAACATAACAACAAACTCAGCGACGGAAAACCCTCAACAATCCATCCCGACAATCCAATCAAGCAGCCAATGGAGTCAAAGAGATTTCCAATTCAAGGGTTGCAAATTGTTAAAAACAATAACATTTTGTGAAACAAAACCATAACAATAAAAGTATATTTGATTTTGTTAGGGAATATTCAAATCGCGGCACTTCTAGTTAATTGCTTTTCAACGTTTTTCTCTTCAAGTGTAAAGTTTCGCTCAATAATGTCTCATAAATCCCCATTTGGCGCCTCAGGCTAAACCTTAACTTTTTCCGTTTTATTTTTTATATTTTGTTGGCATGCGGCCCCGGGGATTTGAGCTTGTTAAGCGCCTTTCTCTCAGGTGATAAACAGGATAATGATGATAATAACGATAATGATTATGTTTGTCTTCGCTGATGACTTTTGCATTCCCTGGCGAGTTTGTTTACTTCAATATTTCTGTATTTAAATATTTGTTGCTTAGCATAAAAATATATGCAGCTTAAGTGGGGCACAAACTGGCTGTGCTTAAGCCCATTCGGTCGGTGGCTGGCAATCAATTTCAATTTTTAAGCTCCTCCAATAGCAGCACTAGAGGACGACAATTTTAATTAATCGTCGGATTACCAGCAGCAGGACCTGGCCAGGGACGTGGCCACAGCTCTCGGCAGCGGTTTATGTGCCTCCTCTTCACCAGCTGTCCATTTTTTTCATTATCTGTGCCATTTATTCTATTTTTGTCGCACAACTCAACTAAACGAGCGACAAATTGCCAGAGATTGAAGTCCTTGCATCGGGCTGGCGATGATGAACTTTTATTGTCCCTGTTGCTGTTGCTGTTGCTGTTGCCGTCCCCGTCATTGCTCCTGGCTGGCTTGGCTTGGCTGGCTTAATCCTTGCAACGCTTTGTGTCATCAATGGCAAACGAACGTCCGTCCGCCACTTGTGATGGATTTTCCAGCCTCCGAAACGACCCATATGTCCAAATCGTACTCAAAAGCCATGGCAACAATATCCCGAGCAAGGCAAAAAGAAAAAAAAGTCGAGAATATTGCATTCATTTCATTTTACTCGCATTGCGGTTGCGTTTTCTGGTCTTTGCGCGCCCCGAAAATCTGTTTTGAAAACCAATAAATCTGATTTATTGCCCGTCGACTCTCCATCTCTCCATCTGTCTCTACCTCTCCCTTGCTCTTACTGTGGCTCTAGCTATCTTCGGAACTAGCCTGGTCGCGCGCTTCATTTGTGATTTAACCGCGATGGAACTTTATTGTTGCTGGGACTTACAATTTGAGGTTATGTCAATAGGTTTATTGTTAGATGGACAAAAATGTAAATGAAACGTTTTGACAAATGGAATGAAAAGATATGAGATTTATTTTACAAAGTGGAGACTAAATTGCTACATGATATGATTATATGAGAGATACAGGTAAAATAATTGTATTACATTTTATGTAGAAAAAATATTTTTTTTTTAGGGAAATATAACATATTTATTTCATTAAGTGCTTAATTTTAAGATATATGAGGAGGGCTTCTTATCAAATAAGTTATAAATTCATCACTCAAAGAAATGTTGTAAATTTTCTTCATTGAACTCAAGAAAATGTATTCCAAAAATGGCCAAAATAAGATGAAATTTTGGAAGGAACTGACTGTTTTGGGAATCATTCTGTGCCCTTGAATGCTTAAACGATCATCGCTTTACTTAGATTTTAGAAAATCATGGCTTAACAGTAGTAATCCATGGCCACAATAGCCTAAAATGGAAGCCTTGCAAGTCCATAGCACAACAATATTGATATAAAGTTTTGTTTTTTAGTGCTAATAGATTTAAGTTTTTCAAGATTTTGTTCTGTCAAACTGCCTTGTCCGATATTAACTTATGTGAGAGTGTGTGTTTGTCTAAAACCAGACCAACCGTAAGCGTTGAGCAGCATTGTGATGCTACTATCGTTTTATGTATGCACAAAAGCAAATATGTGATAAGTGTTATGAGAATGCAATAGAATGGAGTAGAGTAGAGAGTCTGTAACTGATTATTGAGGATCAATAATATATGTAACAAGCAGAAGGAAGCGTTTCCTTCCCCATAAAGTAAATATATTCTTGATCTTCATGACAAGCCGAGTCGATCTATCCATGTCCGTCTATCCGTCCGGATGTATGAAAATCTAGATCTAAGAAACTATAAGAGAGACTTAAAATTTACATTTTTATTTTCCATAAATATGTAGCCAGACCAAATTTTACTTTATTTTTTTGCCACGCCCACTTTTAAGGGTGGTCCCCATACAAAAAACAGCTCATTTTACTGTTTTAATATCATATTTTGTATGTTTTTTATTGGAATGGAACCAAATTTTATGATTATATGTCGTAGAGGCATCTTCGCCAACTGACCAAATTTAGTCCGGATCGATGAAATATATATAGCCCCCATAGAATCGAATTTTTCGGAATTTTTCTTTTTCATCCAAATCAAACCATATTTAGATTGTATTCATTTGAGGACGCCTTCCTTCTATTGGCCATGTTATTCAGAGATAAAACAACTATATCATATAGCCTTCACAGAACCAATTTTTCTAAATGAACACAAAATTTATATTTTCCATACAAATTGAGCCAAATTTGGTTTGTATCCCAAATCCGAAGTTCATCAGGAACGGCTTGCTATATCTTATAACTGTATATTAGGTACAGGGTATTTAACTGTCTAGCAGGGTAGAGGATATTTCTTAGTTATTTTTCAAATATTTTTCAAATTATTATTCCCGTTTTGAAGAAATATTCCTTTGCAGTTTTGCAAATAATTTTTTTCAAAATTATTATAATTTTGTTAGAGCTTTTCATATTCTCAGTAAGTGGAACCTTTCTTAATGCTGTCCCAAAGCTTTCTCTTACTTCTTGTAAATATGAATTTCCTTTGAACCTAAGTTAGTAATGTGTTGGCTTTCTACTTATGATGCCTCCCCATGAAGCTTCTTTCATAGAAGGTGCAATTTCCTACCCCTCATCAGATTACGATGAACTAAAAGACTCTCTGACTTTCATATTATAGATGCTCCCACAACACCCTCTCAAGTTGATATTGCTTTCAGCTTCCCAAACAAAAAAATATCCCACATTTGCCTAATTATCCCACACTGACCGATGTTTGAGCATCCATTAGAGAGATCCCTTACTCTTCCAACTTTTGCAAATCTACCCCAATTATCATTCGAAGTTTATCAGTGAAATGCTCAAAGAACCAAAGTCATAAATTACAGAAGGTGCTAAAAACCACACACTCGACATACATGCTGCTTGCTTGACATAGACAGCATAGAAACATTGAGGAAATTGTTAAAAATAATGACACATTTCCCACATACACACATGCAGACACGCATTTGCCCAAAGAGTCCACCCCGCCATTGGGTCATCATCGAGTAGCGGACATATATGAAAGGACTGCGGATGAGTTTTAGTGCCTTTTGGGCAGCAGTAACCCGTCGTTGTCATCATCATCGGCAGCCGCATCATTCCAAATCTGAGCCGTGGGCCATGTTATTGTAACAATCGACACCCGACGCGTTAAACACACACGAAATGATTGCCAGGGAGGAGGGTATGGTTGGATTGTGCCCGGCTAGGTAGGTTAGGGGAAGGGTCGGCATAGCCTCTGGCGCTTTTTGAGTTTTGACCAGCCGCCATCTGAAATTCGCTCAACGACAGGGTGTTGACAATTCAAACGCAATAATTGCGACTGCGAACCGCACGACGCTCGACGGGATTCGCATTTGGCTTCGATTCGGGGCTTGGGCAAGGTGTGTCAGAGAAGCGTGTGTCGCCTCGCCTTCTTGCCTCGTTATTTCGTGTTTGACACAATGTCAACTTTTTGTAATAAGTTTTTGCTATAAAAAAGTAAGAGACGAGCAGAGCAGGCAGCAGTTGCAGTTTGCTTTGATCTCGCACCAGAACCGTGGCCATGGCCTTAGCCAGGGGTAGTTTCCATAGTCCTGCTGCACCCCGGCAACAACAAAAATGAGACGCAGTTTTAATGAACCCTCCCTGAGCGTTGTAGCCGTGCCTGTTTTCAGGGTTCTTGTTGCTGATTTTTGATCCTGTTAACATTGTGGCCATTGTTCTCGCACTCACGACTCGGATTCAGATTCGGATTCGGATTCGCATTCATCATTTGCCTTTCAGTTTTTTTGTGAGACCTTATGAGCTGGGTGTTTATTATTAGCCTGGCAAACGGCAGCCGTCGATCTCTTGCTGCTTTAGCTTCTCCTTTTCCTTTTTTTTTGTTGTTGTTGCGTGTTGCCTTTGTTGGGCATTGCTCAATGTTGGTTTAATGAGTTGAATATGTCAAATGTCTGAACCATTGTTGGGCTTCCCTCGCTGCCAGTAACTGACAGGGGCAGGCAAATGTAGTCATTAGCATTTCCAAAATTACGCAAAATATTTTGCTAAATAAAGGGAAAGTTTTTGAAAAAAATCATGAGATATTTTTGATATTAAAAGGAAGCTGAAGCGGATGAAAATTATTTTAATGTTGATAAGAAATTACAGGATAGATTTTTGGGGGGATGCAGAATAGAAACTTGTGCAAAAAAATAGTAAATCTTATTGAAATTGTGAAAGAAAGTCAAGGAAAATTTGAATTATATTTTGAGCCGACTTTGAGAACACATTGAATCGATTTTAGGACATCTACTAATTGTTGATTAAAATTTGTTTTTGTGTTTTGTTTGCCGAAGCAGGTTCAAATCGATCTGGTTTGAGATAAGTAGATTCTCATTTGAAGTATTGTTCTGAGCTGCGGCATAGATTTTTCAAAGCCATCGATAGTGGACGATAGTGATATCGATAGTGTCCTGCCTTGCTAAAGACTTGCTCTAACTCCACAGATGTTGCCGGAATGCACAAATATTTGAGCATCAGTGTTTTAATTGATGGAAAATCCATCTTGTTAAGTCAAGTGACGCCACAAATGAAGAAAAACGCGCAATTTATTTCAGTGATGTGTAAACAGAACCATCGATAACACTATCTTCAGTGCGGCATCATCGATAGGAGGCCGAGTCGATAGTGTCGAGAGTGCTCCACCATTGATAGTAGGCTGAGTCGATAGTGCCCACCATCGATAATATCGATAGTGCCATCGATTGTTTCCCACCTCTAGTAGCGTCGTGAGCATGGGTTAAGAACAAAAACCACTCGATGACGGAATACATATTAAACTTAAAATCCTATTAAAAATTGTACATAAGTTCATCTGTAAACTAGTTAAATAAAAACTAAATTGAAAATATAAAGCCGTGACTGGCCATTTCTGCAATGGCTATTCCCACTCTAGCAATATGGATCCAAATCCATCCATGATCACCTTGTCCTTGTCATACATGTCACTACCTAATCACATCTGCTATATAAGACAAAAGCTTTTGGTTTATATGTAGACAGCGCCAAAGGCTGACTGATTTACTGGCTAATTGGGGAACAATGAATGCGCAGGCCAAACCACATTAGCTACTTGGCTACAATTAAGAGAACACTAAGAATTCCTTTCTGCAAGACACCACTTGCAATTGGCATCAAAGTCGACATCAAAGTTGCATTGCATTGAAAGCCATTTCGTATGCAGACAGGCGGTGGAGCTTTCAAAGCTTCATAAGTTGCAAGGTTTGAAAGTATCAAAGACGAAGCCCATTTCGGTACCGATCTGTGTATGCTTTCAGTTTCTTTCTCCTTCGGTTGGATTTCTCTCAGGGTCCAAGCTCGCTCTTGCATGTATTGTTTTGGTTTGCAGAGTTGCTAAACTGCAAAGTTTGTTATGAGGCTTCTCAAAATACTGCGCTAATTGCTTTGAATGATGCCTTGCAGTATCAAATCAGTCAAGAAGTTGGCAGATGGGACTGTAGTCGAGGCGAAGTACTACGGAATTGTTATATGATTGCAAGCTTTCTAACAAATTCAATATTAACCAAACATTTCTTGGCATTCTTAAAAGAACTCCAGCAGCATAAAGAACTCATTTGTTCAGAAATATTTCATCCTCAAAATTGTCTACTTTTTTACATTCTAATTACAAATCATGAAACTTAGATCTTTGTGCTTATTTTAGTAAACTCCTTCAGGTCTCCAAAAACGCCTAAAGAAAATGACTTATTCTTAACTAAGACTTATCTTAACCTTCTCCCTTATCCAGCATTTTTGAATCTCAACGCAATTCCACAATTTCAACACTTTTGATATAGACATGACACACCCCCCGCTTGAACTGAACTTCCAGCAGGCTTTCACAAAGCATTAGCATCGAGAGTTTTGAAGATTCTCGTAGAGAGCTAGAGTTTGAGTTTTGGGCTGGTTTGAACTTGAACAGATGTCCTGGCATTTGAAATTCACAAAAACTAACAGCAATGCAGATTGTCAGACAAAAGAGGATTCGGATACGGATTCGCATACGGATTCGCTATCGCGGCATGTTGTCTGCCCGTCCAATCGTCTGTCCAACAAACACCTTGTACAAGTATCTCAGCAAAAGGGAAGCTGCCAATGACAGTTGGCTGTTGTCACCCTCCGGAATAGAAAATTTGCACAGCTGAGCTTTGTTTAGCTGCCTGAATAATTCTCCATTTTTGGCTTAGAGGTGAGAGTGGCAGTCTGAGGGGGCGGCAGGCGGCAGGCGGAAGTTTCTCAAAGTCTTCCAGCGCTCTAATGCATGTTGACATTTACATAATTCCCCTTTTTTGGGCACTTGACTCGAGGCAACCATCCAGAACCAGCCCAAACCAAATATCAATTACAATCACGCAATCTACACAAAACGCAAAACACAAAACACATCGAAAACTGGACGGCAATGGATCAGAATCAGGGATTTGAAAAAGTAACTACAACAACAACAACAACAGCAACAATAACAATGAAATTAATTGAAATCAATGCAAATGCAAATGCAAAGGCAAAGGCAAAGGCTGTGAAGCCTTGAGTGACTCAAGGGTTGGTCGGATTTTGGGTCCTGGTTTTCCAATCGCATTTGTCAGCGGCTTAAGCCGCGCTGTCCTGGCCTCGCGAGGACTGGGTATTGTGTTTATTTGCTGGGCAACATGTCAAAGCAATTGCAAACATTTGGGCTGCTTTTAATTTATCAATACGAAATACGAACGGCGAATGGCTGCGCCCTGATCTATGGATTCCATTTCGCGGTTTGCTGAGCAGCGCGCCATCAGCGGGCAGATAACCCGCCCGATAAGCACTTTTTCTCTGGTTCTGGTTCTGCTTCTGGTTCTCATACTCATCCGAGCGGTCGCCTTTGTATGATAAGTAACCCATTTTCGGTTAGTGAATAGCTGACAACAGCCTTGCTTTTTATACAATATGTTTGCTATCGTTTTTCCGGTGGCTTTTGAGGGCGTCGAATTGCTCAACGGGGCATATTGTTTTTGTAACGAAAGGTTCACTTCAACATATGTCGGAATACATGTGAGATGGTTTTAAATCCTGGTAAATTAAAGAAGGTTTAATAAGCTAGCAAGCCTGGTGTAATAAAGAGATTCTAAATGAGGTGTTTGGTATAAAGTTTTAGGCTAAAAGATTCTTCATTCTTTTCAACTATTTCTAGATATTTTGGTAGACAGTTTGTCAGTGAACTTGTAGTTCCTTCAGAAGCTTTCACTGATTTCCTATTCTTGGTTTCTTTCCTCCCATATTGTCAGAGGTCAATCATCGCTTACTGAGTGAATCAAATTTTTATATTCCAATTTGAAATTATATCCAGTTATTGAAGCTTTCAACACATCATCATCTCCAGTCTACTCGCCTGCTGAATTCATTCAATTTAGCCCTTTCCTTATAGCCATTAACTCTTGCCCAATTTCCTTATCGATTTGCCATCATCAAAGGTCAGAAGCTACGCACACACACACACATACCAAAAGTCTTCAATGTCAATTTCTTGGCCATAATGCTGTTTCCCCCAAACACGCATCGCGGTTTAAAAAGCAATGTCTATAAATTTTCACTAGAACGAATTTATTGGCTAAAATCTTTTCCCCAAAAAGCCAATGGGCCAGCGTTTCCAACTCGTTGACGTTTCGCCGGATATGTGTGACGCCTTCAAATGTCAATAAAAAACACATCTTCCTAGTTAAGGGCGACAGAGGGAGAGGGCAAAATAATGACATGAAATCGCATACAAAATTTGAGCTGCCAAGCTAACTATGGATGGCCCCAAGTGAAAGTGAAGGCGGTAAAAGTATGAAAATTGCCTGATTTACTAGACAAAAGGGCGATAAAGCATAAAGCTCTAAGGAAAAATCAAGACCTAGAAAAGTTCCCCCCCCTCCCCCCCCCAGACAACAAAACTAGCAACAACAACAACAAATAAATATAAAAATTCTTTGGCAATAAAATTTGCGTAAATAGTCCAATTTGCATTGAATGTTGCCTTATTTATGGCGGGAATTGGGGATGCCCCACTGGGAGCAAGGAAACCTCCAAGCTAGAAGAAAATGTAACACACTTTGTTTGAACCTTTTGTTATTGTTAGTTGTGCTGCTGTTGTTGTTGTTGGTTTATGTTGTTATTGTTGAAGTGTGAATTTGCCAAAAATATAAAAAAAGAAAAACAGCATATCTTGGGCAATGACTGGAAATGGAAATGAAAATGGCTAGCCATTTTTCTTGCGTATTATCAATGGCACATTTTCGAGGACAAATGGGGCATAATTTTCGTAAAGGCCCATTGTTATGGAGGAGGGTTAGTTTAAAGATTGTTTTTCGCCTGCTTTGAAAAGTTAAAGTTGTGAATATGCAAATTCACCTGATTTGCGTTCATCCCCACAATTAATGCCCGATTGTTATTCATACAAAACTTATTGTTTTTTTTTTCGTTCTTTGCATTTCCCCAGACGAAAGCACTTGAAACTTTTTACTCAGAGTTCATTCGCTTCCTCCCCGCCCCCTCATAACATTCGATGAATCGCTGCCTCTCAATCGTTAGCCAATTAACAAAAACCTCGAAAATTTGTGGTAAAAGTTGTTCACATTTTCCAAATACTCAGTAATTTTATAAATAATCCTGATTAATATTACTTTTCTTCTTTTATATTTATAATTTTTAATAAATTACTAGCTTCCTTTTTAGGTCAACACGAACCATATTATTGATTGAGTTCAATTCAAATAAAGTGAGAAAACATTTAATTTTCACACGCACGGGCTAATATTATAGCCACTTGATAATTATAGTAATTTATGGGGCTTCAATTAAATGCGATTAGCTGCAATTACGGATAGGCCAGGCGATGGTTGCGTGTCTATTGAACACTTTTGGTTATGGAAAAAGGAAAAGAATTGGTTAAAAATTCTATATATATATATGAAAGAGTAAGAGCAGCTGTTGACTAATTTTGGAACTGTCAAAATTGTATAAAACCAAAAATAATTTTGTAGCTTAAAATAAATTTATTGAAAATTCATTGTGGGTGAATGTGACCTAAAAGAGGTGGGAGAAGACAATGAGAGTTTGAATATTGTCCTTTATTAAGTCCTTTACTAAAATTACTCTAGTGTGAGATCATTAGATCTTGTCTTAGTTTTTGGGAGTGATTCCTTGCAGCTTTGAAAGAAGTGTATACTTTTTTCTCTGAGTGTAGCATAGGGAAATCTTCTGTTTGAAATAAAAGTAAGAAACTTTGTGGCCGTCTAGGATATCGAGCTTTATTCTCGATCAAGCAGGTTCGAGTAGATTTGCATCTATGTATTTAAGTTTGAGAATCTGCTTTGCTCTTGCTATTCACTTATACCCATATGTATTTGTAAACACAATTGTCTCTCCTGCTGAAGTTAACCATTGAACCCAGCTACAAATGTTGGTTCCATTCACGGTCAGGTTTGGTTTTTGATTCGGATCACATTGAAAAAAGTCAGATATCCAGTTCGAAAGGGGTTTATTACCGCGATCCTGGTTCAACGCCACATAAAAGTGCAAGCACATATTCTATTGCTACTGAATCATCAGTTGCATATAGTTGATTGTCCAACAAAATAGTGTCCTAGGCCCAATTTTCTTAGCTGTAGATTTGCAAACTGAAAGTGAATCGTTGATGCTCACGGCTACCACTGCCAATTACTCAAATCCTAGGACTCCCTCAGAGATAGTGACAGGGCTGAAAGAGATGACCAATGCAGTGGGACACTAGGTGTTTCATCATCTCAAGTGCTGAGAAATCATTTGCAATTTTTCACGCCTACCATTCTAAGTGCTCGAATTACAGTGAAATATTTGCACTGGCCATTCGCTTCGATATGAGATAAAAATGGATTGTAAATAATATAAGTTAATAAATTGTTATTATATATAGAGAAATTCTAGCACCAAGTACATTCTTTCAAACTGTCTAAGACACACTTATGCAAACTCCAAGTAAACCATCTAAAATTCAGGATCAGAGGAAGCAATGAGCTGCTGAAATAAAGAGATCTTACGGAACAGTTTTGTTCTGGGCTGAAATCGACTTTAAAATTTGTTCACTCATATTGGGAGTTGTGTTGGAGTCAATGGTCCTAGTCCTAGGGAAGCCAATGTGATGTAAATAAATGAATTGATTTTGTGAAAATCTATTACTTTATTATCGAGTTGATGCAATTTACTGATCATATATTAAAGTCTCTTGAAAACCTATGAGAATTCACAAGAAAACGATAATCAGAATAAAAACTTTAATCTAAATGTCCAACAATTTTTCATATATCAATCATACTTTTGGCACAAAATATGCTCTGTAAAGATGTCCGCTAATAAGCCAAACACTCCTGCACATACACACACACACACATGCATCGTACATATGGTCTCCCACACAACTGCAAAAAATTAACAGAGTTATTAGCTCGTTATCTTTCACACTTAATATTTACACAGTTGGCAGCCAAAAAACAGAAAACAAAAACACAAAAAACAACACAAAATGTTAGCTGGCAACTCGTTAACCAGTAAAAGTCAAGCAAAATGTATGGGAGAGCGGGGTGCGAAAATTTGTTATGGAGGTGCTGATGCTGCTTTCCCTTAAAATTCAAACAATGTGTTAATGCCTTCACACCCAACACTGAAACAACAACAACAACAACAACAATAACAACAAAACATGCATAATTAATATGCAAAAGCAACAACAACAACAACAACAGCAACAGTAGCAGCATAAAGGAGCAACTTTTGTGCCCAAGCGAGAGTTTTGTGTGTTGCGGCAAATTGAAAAAGGGTTAGCATACTTTTTGGGGCCAGATGAGGCGAGGCAAGGCGAAGCGAGGCCAGGTTTGGCAAGAGGCGACATTTTTGCTGCCGCCTTCATTATCACAGCTTCCGCGTCAACATCATTTCCGCAAACAGTTGTTGCTGTCGTCGTCGTTGTTGTTGTTGTTGTTGCTATTTGTGCCATGCATAATTCATATGTGAAAAGCAACAATAGGTAGCGGCCAAGGCAATGGCAAACGAAGCAAAAGTAAAACCTCAAACCTCAAATGAAATGACAACGAAAATGCTTTAATTGAAGCGCATACTCATCTACCCCCCCCAGTCCTTTACCCTGTCTCTCTCTTTCTCTCTCTCCTTTGGAGCTCATTTGCATATTTCAATGCATGCAATTAAGCTCTAAAAGGTGTGCGTTAAAGGGGGAGGGAGGCAAGGAATGGAAAGCAACGGAAATGCTTCCAACTGTCATGACATGGCATAAAGTTCTTTTTAACAAAACTTTTTTTTCCTACCTCTAAATATAACCTTAAACTTTTTTGCCTGCGCCTGCACAAAAGAGAGTGAGAGCTTCTCAAGCGTTGCTCATTCTCATTCTCTTTCTTTATATTTTTCAGCCAAATCACGCCATTTTACGGTGAATGGTCTGAGCGCCAATAACACGCTTCAGCAACATCAGCAGCAACAGCAACAACAACAATTTAACCTACAACAGCAGCAGCAGCAGCAATCGACTGACACTCGCAATATCTACAACAATCCCTATATACCACCCCAACAACAACAACAACAGCAACAGCAGCAACAGCAACAGCAACAACAAACACAACGTTCGGCACATCTCTTTAAGGCCTTTGCCGCCGCATCGGCAAATAATAGCTTGAATCATCCGTACGATTTCTCCAGTTCATCATCATCATCGAATGCAAATAATGAGCAACAAGGATCATCATCATCGGAAGCTGAAAATGCATTTTTAACTCATAATAACGGTGAGTTTAAGTTTTCAATTTGAAAATATAATTTTGGAGATCTTTTAAAAACGCAAGCAAACGACAGTATGTATTTGTGTGCATGTGTGAACGATTCGTATTGCTGTTTTTGGCAATACTTTCGTATGTGTATTTTGTTGGATGACTAAGAAGAAGATCTTACAATGGTCGCTTTTAGTATACTGTTAAAATTGCATGGCGATCGGTCCAAAAGTATAACAGTCCAAGAGAAGAACAGTGTGCCGCTTGTCTTTATTCAATATTTCACCACCATTTTGTCTCCATTTTGCCTGGACCATAAATTATACCTTGTGTACAAGATTCTTTTTCGATGATCCTCTGTCACTGAGTCTGCCAGTCAGGACAAAGAGTTTCATATATGGAAATATGGTAGTATATCCCTGATGATAAACATTAAGATATTTCTTTCCATATAGTGAATATTCTTTATACTCCATCATTTTCAAGCAGCTGCTATCCAAAAGATCTTCGATTCACTTATTTGTCTGTCATACTTTGGCAGTGGAAATCGTTTAACCTAATGAAGATATCAACTCGTAGCTTTTCAGCATCTTCTTCTGTCACTTTCCATAACATTCCCAACTCTTAGATTCTCCTCAGTGTGCATCTCACTTACATCTACGTCTGGGAAGCTGTAGACGTAGGCTAAGGCACCCTTATAAATCTCAGCCACACACCTTTGCCCTGATGCTCTGCCCTATAATTTGTTGCTCTACTCGTACCCATAAGCTAAACAAACTTCCTGCTTCTCTGCCCTGCCTCCACCTTCACCTCTATAAGTTGCGTCCGTTTTGCTTTTACAAATTATAAGCACTCACATAAATTTCACTTACTGCCGCCGCAACGGGTGCCAAAGTCTGTTGTCTGGAAATGGAAGACTGAGACTGAGACTGAGACTGAGCTATGAGAGCACCTTTTGCTGAGCTGTAATTAGAAGGCAGCGGCACAGGCCAAGGCAGGGGAAGGGGCCAACAGACTAGTGGCCAACTTGAGCATTGAAAGGCGGGGGATTGGCCACTTGAAATGCAAATTGCGTGCAAATTATGGCAAGCTGGCTGCCAGCCAAGCAAAGTCAGGTGAGCAAGTTTGCTTTTTTGATTTGTTGTGTAGAGTTAAAAAAAAATTGAGAGAAAAACAGAAAATACAAATTAAGGGTGGAATATCCACAAGAGGAAATATTACTTAAGACTTGGCTAAGTTGTGTTTTTAATTGCTTCAGTTTTTAATTCAATTTGAAGGCTAGGAATTTTTATGATAATCCAACAGCTGCTGTGGAGGAAAGAGATTAAGATTAATCTACCGAATTACATTCAGTTTTTTAACCATATTTAACAAATATTCTATATATTTTCCTTCAATTTCCCCAAC
Source organism: Hirtodrosophila duncani (assembly GCA_037043425.1). NCBI lineage: Eukaryota > Metazoa > Arthropoda > Insecta > Diptera > Drosophilidae > Hirtodrosophila > Hirtodrosophila duncani. The sequence continues at coordinate 4,985,006 of JBAMBM010000194.1, forward strand.
ATCAACAACTTCCCTTTAAGGTCGAACTTTCAAATTAAATTTTAGCCATCTTTGTATAAATATATGCATCATCGTCTCATAGTTAGCTTTACTTCTTGACTCACACACCACCTTAGGCTGATATCCTTGGGTCCCGCCACTAACTATGTATCCTTGGGCCAAACACAAGTCAAAACAAAACAACACACAACAAAAGGCAACCAAACAGCAGGATGCTGACTTCGACTTCAGCTCCCACACAGCCACTCATCCACAGCCGATGTTCCTTGTGCTCTGCTCTGCTCTGCTCTGCTCTGCTCTGCCTGGTTGTAAAGATATAAAATCAGACAAGTGCAACAACAAAACTACAAGAGGAGCAGACAGGACAGGACACTGTATGCTGTCCTGTGTCAGCTGCAGCGGCGATTTGTAGCGCCACAAGGATAATCACACTTTTAATCGTGATTTAAGTTTATGGCGCTCGGTGGCTCGTTTAGTTTCTTGTTACTCGACAACGATGGCGATGACGATGAGGAGGACGATGAGCAAGACTGAGACAACTAGGAGTATCTGTCTGTAAAGATTTTCAATTTTTTTCCATGGCTTCATCAGAGGATTTGCCAGCAAAAGGCAGCCAAACCAGCCTGCTTGTTAAGTTGTCGCTTTCGTTTTTATATTTTTTAATGATTTTTATTGCATAACTGGCGGCGCTTGTGATGCTTCGCCCTGGGGGCAGTCAGCAATTGCACTTTGCCACATTTTATAGTTTTCTTACAGCAGCCCAGCCCCCACTCCCCACTTCCCACTGCCACTGGCAAACAACAATGGCTGAGCTCTGGCAAGCCAACATGTGATTTGTTGTTAATGTCTTGCTGGGGCAGGAGCAGACATAGGAAAGCCATGGAAGGCGACTTTAAGATGATGAGAAGATATAAAAGATGTTTTCTATGAAATATTCTAAGAATTTTTTAAAAATATGCAAGAGGATAAATGCTTTCCTTCACTGAGGATCACTCACTGATGATATGTCCCTTCTTTTGACCTTTTTTGTAATCCTTTTTCCAAAAGAAACGTTGTAAATGAAACGTTCTCAAGGTTCCTGCTCGAACGTCTGTTATTCCCCCTAACTCCCACGATTACTAATCTTTGAAAACTTTGGAAGTTTCCACATATTAATAGACTGCCTTAAAAGAGAAAAGGATTTCCGCTGATTTATGAAACCCCTTTCCATGCCTTCATTTGCTGAACAAAATCCAACGCCGAAGACCTAAAAATAAAGCTGGTTTTAAATCCTATTCTTACGACTGTAATTTGGCATTTTGTTTTACTTTTTTCGGCGCCGAAATCAAAAGCTTTGTCCCTTTTTCGTTGCCTGCCCTTTATGTCGCTGCATATGTCCTGAATCCGAATCCTGTTCCTCGATTGTTCTGTCGGCCTCCTAAAAACTGTCAATTGTGTGCCTGCCTCGTCGATTTTTGCCAATTTTCAGCCTCGATTTCAGTTCAAATACAAACAAAAGCGAATGCAAATAAACAAGGCCTAAGAACAAAGGAGCAGTCAGGGGTGGTTGGTCACAGGATATTTGCTCGTTCGGACACTCGGCTTATCACAATTGACCCATCACATTGGCACACACACACACACACACAGACAAGTCTGTTTGGATTTCAACATCCCCCAAATAAAGCGACCTCCCCAAACAATTGACGCTCGTATTTCCAATGATGAACTTAACTTATGTCAAAATATGCGATAAGTAATCCTTTTTGGGCTTCAGCCGCCCGCCTGTCTGTGTATGTGTTTGTGTGTTTTAGCTCTGGACACTTGTTCAATCGATTCTCGAATGCCTGGGACCTTCATTCGGCTGTGTAAATATTTTGTTCCTAGTGATAATTTGGTCTATGTACTTTTCGTACATTTGTCACGAATTCTAAAAACAGAAAGTTTATTTATAAATTTCCTCAGCTCAGCAGAGTCCTTTAATGAATTGTGACAGGCGAAAGAGGGGGAAGAGTGCTGAGGCGAAAGTGGTCAAGACGGCCTTTATTTGAGCTTCATTTGCGATAGGTTTACAAAAGGACAAAGGATGTCTGAGTTAGTTAGGCGATTTCAGCGACACTGAAAAAATAGATTACAACTTACCATTTGTGAGTAAATTTTAATATTTTCTCTAAATAGTTTTTAAGTTCTTCGATTTCAGAAGATATAGGATGCTTTTCTGTACAAGAACCAAGAAATATAGTTATTTTTAACGGCTTTCCAAATACATAAAAATACAAATACATATAGTAATATAATCTGTGCAGATGTTTCAATTCCACATTCCTATTGAAAAACTTGCACAAAGTTCTTCCACGCAGACTCAACTTAGACCCTCGACCATAAAATGTAGTGCTTATTTGCACAACTAGCGTTGTAAACGCTCTCAGAATATACCAGAAATTTACCAGAACATCTTGGTATATTTTGGTTCGTTTTAGTTCCAAAAGCAGACAAGACAAAATAACGGTTATTTATTATCAAAAATGTAAAAAATTATTACCTAAAACAGGTTTGGTTAGTTTCTATTTGTAGATGTTGTTATTTTAGCAAGCTCAAAGTCTAGTTAAATCGTTAAAGCTAAATTTTTATATTGAGGTAAAAGAAAGTCCGAAACTTGATCCGCTTCTCAGCATGTAACAGCAATCGGCAAGTTGTAACAGAATTAATAAAATCCTTGAACATAAGGCACTTTGGCTAATTAGACGTTGCGTTTCTGAGAAGCCAGTTCCCCTCATCAGTGACCTTTTATGGCACTTATTGACATTTTAGCATATATGACAACTGAAAGCTTTTTACTTAATAGCCTCTACTTAACTGCAGATACTCAGAAAAGGGACTTGTGAGTTACAAATGCCTCCCATTTTGTGCAATTGAGTTCAAACTGGTCAATTTTTGCATCTCTGCGATTGTTAGTCATTGAGAATTAGTTTTTCTTTGTATGTGTTTGCCGTGTTTTATGCCACAGTGGAACTTGTAGTTGTTTTTTTGATGAACTGCTGATAAATTTCTAAAATATTTGGTTTGTGTAGGCTTTCTTTAATAAGTTCAAGTAGATAAGCTACATTTTATTGGTTGAGAAAAGGATTTGCCTTAACAAACGCAAGTTTGAATCGAAAATTTTCAATTGTTGTCAAATAGTTTAAGCTGAACTGTAAACTATTTCGTAAATACATTTGGTTTGCATGATATAATGGGGCATTCACGTACAAAGCGCAGCACATTCAAGGCACCAAGCCTCGGGTCTTATTAAACGCGAAACCCAGGCTAGGATTGCCCACATTCCGCCTAAAAGCCGAGGGGCGCCGCCGCAACTAAATAATATGCTCTTTTGTCTATACTGCTCTACGCTCTCTTTTCATTTGTACAAATGTGAGGAAAAGAAAACAGGTTTGAAGGTCTTTGAGTCCTCGATCGATTTTTGGCCATTTGCATAATGACAGAGTACAGTGAGGCTCTTCTTTGGCAGGTCTATGTTTAGGTAACATACCATACCATTTATTGATCTCAGTTTGGAACGGCCTTCATACAGCAATAACAGTGAACTTTTCTCATGTTCAGGTGAAATTTCTTTAGATCTTGTATGAATCTATTAAGATAGATAACAATTATATACGAGAGCTCTTAACCCAGCTTAATGAGATGTGGCCAAATCATGTATTACCAAAGGGTCGCCACATAATCTAGTAAACTCCAAGCATGGAATATAACTGCACATAGAAACCAATACACAAAGTGTGCTGGAAGAAAGCGGAGTATTTCCTTGCATGCAGAGTGTGTTGACCTGTAATCTAGAGCCGAAGTGTACTTTATGGCATACGGCTGTCCACACCATTCGATTACAAAGAAAGCGCCTAGAAAGTATTCAACGACTACACAAAGCGGATATGCTTATACTAGAGTGTAAGGCATCGTAATCGATGATTGAAACCTTTCTTTAACACTTTGTTAAGAGGTAATCGATCCTATAATAAGTTTTCAGGTCGCTAGGTACAAAAAAGTCGTTCAACCTTAGGCTCAATCGTCTGCTAAAATCATCTTGCTCATAATAAAAAATCTACATATAACTCTGCCATAGTAAAAGATTCTCAAAGTTATTCAAACTTTCTTTCGACTCCCCGGTTTCTGTCAGTGCCTTATTATTTGGTTTGCAACAATTTCATGCTTCCTTCCGCCTCACCCACCCACAACTTTCCGCCTTTCACAAACAGCAAAGACATCCATCTATCTATCTGTACATCCATCTATGCATATATATATACTATATCTGGCCTGACCTTATCGTAAGCTAACAGCCCCGTCATGGTCCTGGTATCAACTTTAGTCACCCCTTAACCGCCCCCGCATGGCCACCCATCCTGGCAGTCCGCCTGCTTCCCCCTGGCCAAACGCCGAGATTCTCAATTAGGATAATCTTCGAAATGACTACGCAAATATTGGCAAAATTCGAAAATTCGTTGCGGACATTTGGCCAAACGTCTGTTTCTGTGCCTAGAAATTTGGGCTGCTTTGGTCAAATGCATTGGATACGAAGAAAAGTCAGATGCATGGTCCCATATCTGGTTTGGGGTTGAGGTTGGAACTGTTGTTCTGGTTACTGTTCTTGTTGTTGTTGTTGTTGTTGTTGATGATGTTGCTGCTGCTGTTTTTTCCTGGCCTCATAAAATTTTCGGTATTGTCACATGAAATGCGTCTCCTGGGGGGCGGCCTGGGACTGGCCTGCATGATTGGGCTCCAGAATGGAGTTGTGCCCTCCATTATATGCACATAAAAATAAATTCCAAGACTTTATTATGCCCCATGTACTTGTCATTGTCATTGTCGATGTGTGTGCAATGGACTGTGTTTTTAGCAAGGGCTGCGCCAATTGTTGTTGTTCTTCTTGTTGTTGGTATTTTTGTTGCAATTGCTGTTGTTTGTTTAGGGTTGGCTTGGGTTGGCGATGGCGAGGGCGGGAGCAGGGGGGTTGATGCGTTTTGTTTGTACTCTGAACTGAACTGAATCGAACCGAACTGAACTGACCAGAATGCGTTTAATTTTTTGCAAATATTCAATTGAATAACATTGGATAAAATAGTAAAGCCAAGCGATTCATTGGGTTTTATATATGACTTTATTTGAAATAAAGCATGATATTTATTGGGTTAGAAAACTTTAGATTATTGTTTTATAATTGTAATAGATTTGATTGGATGTTGAACAGAATGCGGTATATTGATCAATTTCAACTAGAAATACAACCAGATTGGTTTTACGTTTGGCTGCAAATTGAAACTCCAACTTCAATTTTGAACCTATTTTAGATGGTTTTCTTCTAAAACGGCTCCTTACATTTATCCACCTAGGTTTCATGGCTTGAGCTGGCCAACCTGTTTGGTAATCTATCAGCTCGAATATATATAGGAAGCCGATGTTGTTGTGCATCTAAAACTTATTCTGCTTAAGGCAAAGTAAACTCTAAGTCGACACTTTATAAGGGTCTAACAATGATTTTATTAAATGAATGAAGTATTCCAAAACAATCTAACTCCACCTCTTTCTCACACTATAAATTGATAGCTGAATAAGCTTTGTTTGCCTTTGCCAAGTTTCCAATGAAATCGCTCTCTCTCCATCTCCATCTTCATCCGCTACAATTCAATTTTAGTGCTGCCATCTCTACGTAAACCACTTTATATTAGCCATTATCTATCAACTTCAATCTGCAATCGTGTGCAACTGACTTCCAACTGTCTTTTCGGTAAACCAAAAATCTAGCCAAAGTTTATTGGAGCAAAACCTTCTTTCCACCTACGTCCTGGCCGGGCTCAGAAAAAAGCAAAGCAAACACTTCACCCACAAACAAAACGACATTTTGATGCACCAAAAAACTTGCCTTCGACAGACTTAGGCAAGAAATGCACTCGCCTTTTAGGCGCGCCAATTTGGCGGCTAAGTTTGAAGTTTTTCTTCAGTGAGTTTAGCCAGAGTAAGCCATAGATAGGGTTTAGATATGAATTGCTTGAATTGATAACCCCTTAGTGACTGTTGCCTTAAGTACGCCTAAGTGTGTGCTTTAAATTTTGTGTGCAACTGTAATTTCATGAACTCAAGTATGCCACACAAACACACAAGCACAAGCACAACACACACACACACACATGCATAGGCACACAAAGATGAGTTCTCAATCTCTCGCTCTATTGAGATGACAAAATTTTGCTTTTAAGTTGCTTGCAAGCACTTGAGCATGTCTTTTGGCCGTTGTCAAGTGGGAAGTTGTGGTCAGGCCATTATAACTTATACATAACTGGAACAGGACAACAGCCCTTTAGCCGTACGGCCTGCCCCGCACTCTCGGTCGCCCTCGCCCAGCTGCTTTGCCTTACCTCAAGTGGAAGTTTTAGACGATTTTTAGGCAAAAAGCCATTTCCGAAATGAAATTCAAACTGACTTCATATCAATTTAAATCAAATGAAGTGCACTTTTTGTTAGTCCTGGCAGAGGGCATGGCAGAGGGCATGGCAGCAGGGCACTTCACAAAACCCGACTAAAATATTGAGCATACACTTGGCCTCCTCACAAAAGTTCTGTTCAAAGCAATCGAGCATTAAGTTTAAGTGCTCGACATAAACTTTAGCATAGTTCCAGTCATTCGGCATAGTTTTAAGCCTTGGCCTGCGCTTACAGTTGACATAGTTTCCAAGAAAAGGAGATTTCCTCTAGCCAGGTCTATGGCCAGGGCACGTGCAAATTCGCCCAGCTCATTACGTGGCCAGCAGCACAAATTATGTGTTAAGTTGGAGTTTCCCAAAATTAGAATCTTCATGAACTAGACAAGGCTTTAAATGAGCACAAAAGTAGGAAAGAATATGAATAGGAAACAGAAATGAAGCAAAGTGAACAACTGCGAAATGCCGACTGCAATTATACCTTTCAATTTTATGAAATTTTATGACAGTCGAATCTGGAAGACCCACGGCATGATAGCTCAGTGTCTTACTCTCTAGGCTACCCATCGCACGTGCGTAGTCTGTGATAAGTGCGTATATGATCGGTCCTTGCAAAACAAGAAGATGGTCTCATCGCGGGGTTGAACTCACTAAATTATGGTTAACAGCTGAATACACTAGCCACTGGACTGTATCCATCGGGTATACAGTGTAAATCAGTCCCGAACAGGATTAAAATTCTTGTTGAGCTTCCTTCTATATCTTCTGTATAAGATATAAATGTGATTCATATAAATTTCTTAACAGATGCCTATATTTGTTAGCTCTAGGTTAAAATCCTTTAATTTCATAACATATCTCTGAGCTGTAGACATGTTTTTTTGGCCTAATCTAATATACTTTTGTCTCGCATTTAAGTAAAGAGCATGAAATGGCAGACAAACACGAAAGACACCTGACCAAAAACTGATGTCGACTTTAACGCCCCCGCTCAAGTGCGAAACGTTGGCAGCAAATTTAATGAGCTGCCATTTAATAATATAAGTACATATATACATACTCCTATACCTACGTACATATATTTATATAAGTGTAAGAATGACTCTGGCCACTTTGGCAGCCAGAAAAAAGGTACCCAAAAATATTTAGCAAATGCAGACGAAACATTTAGAGAGACAAGGAAACTGTTAGCTTCACTCACATGGTTTATATCCTGCGAGTGTCTCAGAGCAGGTAACTGTGATTCATACGAGAAGCAGGGGGAGCAAATAGCAGGAGCAGCAGCTGGCCATAAAAATGGCTTAAAATGATCATCATAAACGTTGAGTGAGCAAATATTGCAATAAAAGTAAATGACTGAAGGACGTCGTAAAATATTTATACGTGATGCACACACACACACACACATATATATATATATATATATATCTAAAGAAGGGCACTCACACAAGTGAGAGCCATGAATATCATAAAAAAAAGCTCTAGAAAATTAAGGCAACAATTCGCAGCAAGAAGCAAAAAAGTGCTAAGCATGCAGAAAAGTATGCAATGAGGGTCGAATATTTGACCTAATGTTGCAATTCTGCTTTCTTTTTAGGGCAGGTAAACACAAATTGTGAGGATGTTTCAGTGGTTTACGATGATATGAGTGGGAGTGCGATAGAGCGATAGCGACAGTGTAATAGAATGAATGGCTTAATGACTTAGATGAGCTTTAGAGATGAGATAAAGAAATCTTTGATTAACAAAAGTTTGCGATTAAATTTGCAAAGCTAGCGAAATGTCTTTTCTTATCTCTTCGAACAGGATGTGGCTCTATTGTTTGCTCAATATGTAGTTGACGAATTTGGTTGTTTAGGTTTGTGGCTTCGTCTTCATAGGTTTGATTTTGAAGTCGCCTTGCCAACATTCCATCGTCCACTTAAAATTCGTATATTTCGGGACATTGTTATGATGAAATAGTTATAAAGAAATGTTCTTCCAAATATGTGGACACTCGAAAATTTCATTAAACTTTGTTTATTTGCTTTTTTGTATTATCTTGAAATAATTATCTTAAAATAATTCCAAAAAAATCTGCAAAAATATATCTGAAATTTCATGCTCATCGTACATTAATTCCAAAGAGCTTCAGTTATATTTTTTCAACTTAGAATATTAATTTACAAAAAATATTCAAATATATTGTATCTATTTTGAAAGATATAAATAAGTCCTGCAATTTTTATAGTGCAAAGTTTCGTATTATAAAAATGTCAGCAATTTCATGATAGTTTTTGCAATCAACTCACACCCAAAGCTTTGGCACCTAAGAGACTAGTTGTTGGAAAAGCTAAGCCATAAAATGTTAGTGCCATAAAACTGTTATTTTGTTATTCACTTGAAATGGCGCCTAGATGTAGGCTACATTCAAATGGTAGTCACCATCTCCACATAACAGAAATCAAAGATTTTCTATAGGTTTCATATAATTTTTAATATATTTATTAATATTTTTTACATTAAATTGGCAATTCAAAATGGCATTTACTGTTCCGCTTCTTTAGATTTCATTGGATTGTTGAAAAAAGTTGTGAAACACTTGACTTCAGCTTGTGGCTGTTGAAAAGTCTTTAGACATTTGCTACCCCAACTCTGCTCTGCTCCGCGCTCTCACTTGTTACCCCTAGTTGACCACCCTTGCTCTCGCAAATGTTATTACTTTTGCAGGAGTTTCGTCAAGTCTGGGAACTTCCCCTTCATCAGCAGGGGTAGTTAGATAATGTTAGATAATGTTGCCAAAAATAGCTAATAAGGGATGGTGTTATAACATATGTTGCCCTACAGATGTTAATTGCAGCTGTTATATATCGTTTGATATTGGCAAAGGATATATATCCCCATCCCATTACATAGGTTGGTATTAGGTTGTGAAGTTCTCAAGAGAATATCATTAGTTCTACAAGATAATAGCAATTTCTTGCTTAAATTTAAGAAGTTTGCTAATCAAAACTTTATTCAATCATATATATAAAGTTGATTCAAAGTTCGGATGCTTTGCTGCTAAAATATGGTAACTCAAAGATGCAATAAGAATCTGCCCTCCACCGTTATGAGCTCACATAATATATTCATTTCAAAATCCAACCGTCAATTACTGTTACTTTACTGTTATCCCACATACTCTGTTAACATAAAACACAATTATCTTATGTTAACTGACTGTAAAGATAAATATGTTACTTAACATTGCTTAACATTAACAGCCATCGCTTTAACAGCTCTCTGTTCAACCAGTTAACAGATTTACAAAATGCTGTTGCTGAAGCTTTTCACCAACAGCTTAAAGCTTTGCACTTTCCCTACAATTCTCCTATTCTACATCTACAGTGTCTGCCATAAAATTTCATTGGGGTAACTGTTATTTCCTTAACCCCTAATTATTCACAGAAAGCTCCTACAGAAGCTTTTTACTTGCATATTCTCCTATATGTATGCAGAGCTACATTGCTCTCAGCTTGCGTTGCTCGCTGCTGCTGTTACAAATGCGCTGCATACTTTTAGGCGCCACCGCTGCTATTTTGACTTTTGCATAACTTTTATTGTTGTGCGGCGGCAACAAAAACACAGCTGGCCGAAACCGAAAATACATTTTTGGAGAGCAACACAGCAGCAGCAGGCAGCAGCAGGCAGCAGCAGGAGCATCCCACGAATGAATGAATCCGAGAGCAAGGCAACGCGGAAGTTAAGTTTCGTCCTGCTCTGCCAGCGTCAACCGACGACTGTTGCTCATCTTGGCATGTGTGTGTGCGAACCTGTGTGTGTGTTTGTCGGCATGTGCCTGTATGTGTCTGTTTTTATGTGTGCATGTGTGTGTACGAACTGAAGCTGGATAGCCTGAAAATGCGGCCGGTAGTCGCATCGTCGCATCTGGCTAACGCCGCCATAAAACGCAACGCATTCAATGTGGCTAGCGCAACAATGAGCTGAAGGCTCCCAGCTCCTCATTTTGATTCCGATTCTGATTGTGATTGCGATTGCGATACTCGGCAACGTCAACTCGTGGCTACGTTCGTGTATCTCGTGTGTATGCAATTTGACATTAATTTGGCCAAAAAAAGGAAACTTAACTGCAGTTAAGCGAACATTTTCATCAAGCGCGCTACACACACGCGTACTGCCAGCCCGCCCACAACAACAAAAAAGCCTCCAAAAATGTGTGTGTGAAAGTGTGAAGGTTAAAACAAAAACTATACAACGTTAAGTGCACAAATTTTGTGGATATTTCCCATATTTTTGGCGCCAAAAAAAAAAACCATATGCCATGTTTTTTAAGTGAGTACGAGAGGGTGTGCGTGTGTGAATGTGTGTGTGTACGTGTGTGTGTGTGTGTTTGTTGGTGACCGTAACAAGTTGCTAAACATGACACTGGGGGGCACAAACTTTTTTTTCTGTTAGACTTTTAACCTTTGCTTTGCCTTGCTTTACTTTTAGCTGCCTATTTTTAAATAAAAAAAGTGGAAAAGGAAAATTTACATTTTCGACTGTCATTTAATTGTGATTTAAAATATCAGGTGGAAACCCTTGCTGCTCTTTTGTAATATGTATTATGGGATTTTCTTTTGATTGTGCCACACTGCCAATGCCTGATATAGATGCTTGCTTGCATAATTTATTAGAAAAATCGACGAGTATTTAGGCAGCCCGAAACTATTCGGAGCTATCAGAGGGGGGCGAACCAACAGCTGTTAATTGTAGGCAGAAGAAATGTTTAGGTGCTTAGGGAAGGTAATGGTAATTGTATTTGCTTTGAATTTCTATGAATTTCATTTAAATTTGAACAACTTTCTAATAAAAAACATTTTCTCATAAAATAGAAATCAGCAGAGAATTGGGAAATTCCATTTTAGAGTTTAATTTATGTAAGTTTAAAGTAAGATTTATATACCATTCACAAAAAATGTGAATGTATATTCAATTTGTCATGAAATTTGCAACGTATATATATTAAATTTATATATTCTTGATCAGCAAAACATCTTCGTCCGTCTGTTTCAATACCAAAATCTCAGAAGGCTGAAAAGCTACAGAGCTGAAATTTTAACCAGATGCTTCTTGTGTCTGCACGATAGTTAAGTTTGAGTTTTATACAGATCGGTCTACTACATCATATAGCTCCCATATAACCAAATGTTCCGGAAGGAACACTTAGTAGCATACTTTTCAGTTTTACATCCAAATCAGACTAAATTCGGTTTGTATACTTTTGGAGAGGCCCCACGTCTGATTCTCTAATCTGATCTAGAGCGGACAGCTGTATCATACAGCTCCCATATAACCGATTGCTCCTTAAGGAACAATTAGTATCAGAACGTTTCTGTTTTTCAGCCAAATCTAACCAAATTTGGTGAGTATCTATTTCAGAGACCCCCAAATCTGGTGACCAAAATTTATTAAGTTCGGTCTACCACATCATATAGCTCCCATATAATAAATTGTTGTGGAATTTTATCCAAATCTAGTCAAATTCAGTTGGTTTTCAATTTCAGGATTCGCAACGCCTTTTGACTTAATTTGATTCACATCGGATTACTATAATAGGCAGCTGGCGTAGAAATTCGCATATATTTATTCTATAAGCCGAAGTTCGTCTTCCTTTCTTGTCTGTGCCTGGCTCACCTATCAGTCAGTAAGTGATTGAGGCATTAGGCACAAATTATTATATATCCTTGTCTCTAATTGCAAATCCATTGCTGAAATGAAGACATTAGTCTAGCTTGTTCCTTATAGATATGTTCCTTATACTTGCCACTGCATTTCGAAATCTTTTTTAGACTTCTTTATAAATTTTAAGCAAATTCTTCATATTTTGCAATTTGAAGTTTATAAAAGTTATATAAAGGCACCTTAAATGAGTAAAACAAAATGATATTGTTAAAATGAAATGTTTTCTAGTTCGTTAAACATATAAAAAATTAGTTAAGCTCAGCGTTTTGAAGATTTTTATACTTCAAAAAGTTGTTTTCTACCTTGCTAGTTGACGTGTTGCCTTGAAGCCGATAATCAGACGAAATACATTGGCTTAAAATTGGCACATGCTTAGCTAAGAATCAATTTGATTAGTATATAGATTAACATTGATTTACTTTATGTATTTTTAATGCTCAGAATAAAACAAACATTCATCTCATTAATTGGTCTGGCCAACTCTTACGACAAGCTTGTCTAAAGAACTGAGATTCTGATGGCTGTTAAAGCAATTGTTACCAACGATTTTGTCATCTAATAAATTGGTATAACTAGGAATTATCCCATTTCTCTATAAACTGTTATAAGATTAAAAATAGTTATCCTTTATAGAAAGTACAACGTATAGACTCTGATATGAAACAAGTTTATCAACATGAAAATTGAAGTTTCACTCAACTTAATGACATATATTCATTCAACAACTCAATATCTTTTCAATGATATTACACTGATTTATAAAATGTTCATTTATTAAGACAACAAGTCAATTTTGTGACGAAACATTGACAAAAGAATCATATCATCATCTTATTTAGTGGCTCATAGTAGCCTGAACTTGAAATTACGTGTCCAAAGGAATGGTTTGAATCTAAGAACAAAACTACTTTGAGAGCTCTTCAGCATTCAAGTATTCGTTCAATCAAGAATTATAACATCATCTTCTTTGGTGGCTCATATTTGCCTGATCTTGAAAATGCGATGTCCGAAATAAACGATTCCAACCTAAGAACAAAACTGCTCTGAGAATTCTTCTTCATACCATTATTTTCCCAGCATTCACACCGCATCTTAGACAGCAGTTCAATTGCTAATAATATCGACGTACGAGTAGAATACCTACATTTTTACATAGAGTTCTAAAAATAGTAAACCATCTCATATCTCTGATTAGTGAATAACTTTTTAAAGGAAGTTTACACAGGAAATATCATAAAGCATACATATGAATCACAATAATATAAGAGATTTGCCCATGAAGTCTACTTTAGCTGTCAAATGCTACGAAGACAGTTGTTACATGATCTTAGCCTTAGTATATACAAACCCATTCATTCTGTGAGAGTTGCCTGGAATGTTTTAGCATCTGATGAAGATGACTAAGGCGTAATATTGATGCTAATGAATGTGAAGATGTAGATATGCATAGGCTGAGACCGAACACAATGATCACACTGGGGCCACTAGCAATTAGGCCGAATACTACGAATCAAGCTGGCAGACAAGCATTGCCATAGCAGTCCAAGAATCAAACATTCGCATTTTCTTTCTTCAAATTATATATGTTGAACTCTTGCATTTTGCATAAGCAAATATAGATTGCGAGCAAATAAAAAGAGACTCTAATGTTATCCTTGACATAGTCAACCATCTGGCTACTGTGAACAGGCTTTGCATAGCTTAGTTGCCTAGACAGAGACTTCTGTCTAGCTTTAACCATTATTGAGCCCTTTCAATCTCAATAAATATAATAACAACATTAACAATAAATATAATATTAAAATCACAAACAATCAAAATTTGATTAAATGATAAACAGAATTAGACCGACTTTAGTTATAAGCGCAGGCATCTTCTCAGAAAGCAGTCATAATTATAGACAAAACTTAATACCGCCAAGTGTAAACCAAATCAACGCCCATAGAAATTCATTAACACACACCATTCTCTTCACCTCTTCTTACCCAAAAGTCTCTCACAACCTCGCAGAAGAAAGTCAGAGACGCACACAGACAGACAATAATGTATCTAACGCACTTAATAAACATCACTTTCCATGCATGTTTATATAAAATAAGCAGGCCTTAGGCGCAGCCATAAATTTTGGCAGAGTTTCAGTTTCCTATGCGCCCCCCCTCTCTCCGCTCTTCTACAACACAGTTAATTCGCGCGCAAATAAACAAAAACACTTGAAACTAAAACTAAACACTAAAACACTTTCCCAAATAGCCGTTGGCGGTTTTTTGTGCGCGCAAAGTGGTGGATAGTGAGCAGCGGGGGAGGCAGGGCAAGCGACAGTGTATAGCAATTTCTCTCGATTACCCCGAAAATTTAAATTAACAAACAAACAAAACACGCGAACAATCAAGCATTGCGTTGTGTTGTGTGGATGTGAATGTGAATGTGGGCAGGGGCATGGGCATGGGCATGGGCATGGCTGTGGGCGGATTCAAATGAAACTTAATAATTTCAGAGGCAAACAACTACAAATCGCGCACAAATCGAATCATAAATCGAACATTTCAGCTACCATTGAAACAATCTGAATAGTATGTCTATAGCTCACAACTCACAACTCAGCAAATAACAGCAAACTAGTCTTTAACCATCATTTTGTAAACGATAAAGTTTTTGGTTACAACGCAGCCTGAAAGTAGACTACGGTTTTGTATTCGCTGTGCGCTGGGCCGCAGACAGGCAGGCTGGCAGGCAAATAACGCGCGTATCTAACCGTTTTCATTGAGTAATTTTGCGCGTTATTTCGATTCTACAACTGGATGGTTTTGACTAGATGTACAATGAAATTGATTGTCCAAAAGGTAAGCGTTAGTGTCAAGTTAAACAATTACTTTATAAATAATTATAATTTGAAATATTTACTTGTGAAAATTATAATAAATATGATATATTTATTAAGATATGATGTAAATATCTAGTTAAGCGACAGTTAAGATGGTCATAAGTGTAAACTTTAATGAAAATACTCTACAAAATATAGAAATCTTCCATTAATACTTAAGTCATCCATGTCATAAAGACGAAGAGAAGAAAACAGAGATATCTAAGAATATCTAATGAATTATCTGGTTTATATACATATATACATCTTAAGACAAAGAAATCCCTTTGCTAAGCTGCTTATTTTCTTATTTAGACAGAAGACTAACTTCCCAACAAGTTTTATTCATATAAGCTTTAGTTGAACTTCAAAGCAAAGAAAATTGCAAATATTATAACTGCCATTTGTACATCTTCATTGTAAAGTGACATTTGAGGAGCATGAAAATATGCCTATCTTATCTACCATTTTACATTATCTTAGCATTTCCAATGATGGCTGACAAAACTTTATCTGGTCGCACTTGTTTAACACCAAATGATTTTTATATAGTTGCCAACATTTAAATTATTAAAGGACGCGGTCAGGCTCTTTTATTTTCTTAGTTGAAATGAAAAGGTGAGTCGCATGAGCATCGCTCAGAAGCTCTTGAATGAAGTCAGTGATGATCCTGACTTGCTCAAATGGGACATCACCAATAACGCATCATGGGCATATGGCTATGACATGGAAGCCAAAGCCCAATCGTCCTAATGAAAGCAACCAGGAAAGCCAAGACCAAAGAAATATGAATTCAAAGCGCAAAATAAAACACGTCTAACCCTTTAAACTGTGAACATATGTTCGGGAAATGTGTATCAACACAACGACAACAAAATGCCCTCGAAATTTGCAAAGTCTCCTTACTGTTTGAACGTATAAGAGAATTATAGAATGACAGGCATGACGAAACTCTATGATAGAAAGCGGTAGTTCAGACATATGAGGCGCAGATTTTGAAAATCAAAGTTCTAGTTGCTTATTTAAGAATCGTAATAAGAAGTTGCTCCTAACATTTTGCTTTTAAATTTTAAATTTATGTGCAATGTCTAATGTTATGTGAAATAGTTGATGACGAATTTCATCTATGTTGAAGTATCTATAATCCTTGGTCTTGGTCTTGGTCTTGGTCTTGGTCCTTTGGTCTTGGCTTTCCTGGGTGCTTTTATTTGCGACGATTGGGCTTACCAGATATTTCCCCCACCTTTGCAGCAACAGTTCAAAGAACTTCAATATAGATTTTCAGATTTCAGACCATCTGAGGAAGCATAGCTTGCCATTGTTCATCATTCATTATGATTCATCATTTTAAGATCAATCTGATAAATGAAGATAAGGAAAGGCTTTCCATTGCCATTTTCTCGATAAGCTTCAAAAAAATATATTTCCAAATTTTATAACCTCTTTTTTCTCTTCTTAATTACATCTTAGTCTTCTCCATCTGCATAAATATTTTGTAATTTATGATAAAACCTTTAAAAAAGGATTGGCTTACTTGTTGCATAAATTCATGCTCAGCAGCCACAGGATATACACACGCACGTACGCACACATATGTACACATACACATAAGGAATTGAAGCAAGGCTTTTAACGCCTTCACCAAAGCCACAAAATTGAATGCAGGCGTGAGTGCTCGTCTGTCTGCCTCCTTACGTATTAAAAGAAAATGCTGGAAAATGCTTGAAAATGCTGGCAAATAATTTATCAATAATGCAGTTGCACAAGAAGAAGATGAAAAAAATGCGAATACCAAAGACTGGCTGGCTGGCAATGGTTAAGGATTTCAGGCGGCTCCAGTCAAAGGCTATGCAAGCTGTTATTGTTGTTGTTGTTGGTGTTGTTGTTGTTGTTGTAGCTGGTGGAAAATAGTCGTACAATAAATTGAGGAAGCCGACCAGCAAAATGGCTAGAGAGACGTTATGATAATCATATTACACATGCGGTCATATAACACACACACACACACATATACAAAACACACATGCAAATATGCAAATATGTAAATATAGACTACATTTATTCAGACATCGGCGTAGACTCAAAGTCGCTATTCATTTTGTATGCAATTTACATATTTTTTTCTATTGTTTTGAAAAGGCCTCTTGCCGCACATTATTTATCAATGAGCCAAGTTAAAAGCGTTAAGGTTAAAAGTGATGATGAAGAGAGAGAGAGAGAGAGAGAGAGTTGAAGTTGAGCTAAAATATATGTTAATGGCTATAAAAAGCTCTGTTGATGAATTTTCTTGAGCGATAATTCAATTAAGGACTCTCCAGTTGATGTTTAATATGACAGAAGCTAAAAGATTGTAATCGTTTACCATTATAAGCATCAATAAAAGAGGAAGGCTAACTTCCCTTACCCTTACTGAAATATGTTCTTAGGATAGCTTTGCAGTCCAATCCTGATGATGATCCTGATGAATCAACGGATGTGAATGCCTCTAAAACACTCACTTATACATACAAACATGCATCCATGCATACATTTATACAACAAAATAGCACACAAGCATACATATCTGCTTTGCTTTAGAGGTTAGAGGGAGATGGCATTCTGCTGTTTTGAATTTGTTAATCTGTTATCGAATCTGTTAACCTTATGGCTCATTCCCTAACTCTAACACACTCATCGTAATGCGAACTGTGCTACTACTGGTATAGAGATTTATATGGGAGGTATAAGATGTAGTTGCCCGATCCGGATGAAAGTTTTCATTGTGAATCGGGGAGTTATATGGTGCCACCTGATATACTGGGCCGATCTTGATGGTTTTTACATATGAACTGTTTACTGCAGAATGAATCCTAGTTGAAAATTACAAGTCGATAGTTCGCTTAGAAACAGACGGACAGAGAGACCCACAGACATACAGATAGACAAATGGACAGACAGACAAACGGAGAGACAGACAGACACACAGATATACAGACAGACAGGCAAATAGACAGTTAGGCAAACAGACAGACAGAAAGACAGATAGAAAGACAGACAGAAAGACAGACAGAAAGACAGAAAGACAGACGGAAAGACAGACAGACAGAAAGACAGACAGCAAGACAGACAGAAAGACAGACAGAAAGACAGACAGAAAGACAGACAGCAAGACAGACAGAAAGACATACAGAAAGACAGACAGAAAGACAGACAGAAAGACGGACAGAAAGATAGACAGAAAGACAGATAGAAAGATAGACAGAAAGACGGGCAGAAAGACAGACAGAAAGAAAGACAGAAAAGACAGATAGAAAGACAGACAGAAAGACGGACAGAAAGATAGATAGAAAGACAGACATAAAGACAGACAGAAGATAGACAGAAAGACAGACAGAAAGACAGACAGAAAGACAGACAGAAAGACAGACAGAAGGACAGACGGAAAGACAGACAGAAACACAGACAGAAAGACAGATAGAAACACAGACAGAAAGACGGACAGAAAGATAGATAGAAAGACAGACAGAAAGACAGACAGAAAGACAGACAGAAAGATAGACAGAAAGACAGACAGAAAGACAGACAGAAAGACAGACAGAAAGACAGACAGAAAGACAGACAGAAAGACAGACAGAAAGACAGACAGAAAGACAGACAGAAAGACAGACAGAAAGACAGACAGAAAGACAGACAGAAAGACAGACAGAAAGACAGACAGAAAGACAGACAGAAAGACAGACAGAAAGATAGACAGAAAGACAGACAGAAAGACAGACAGAAAGACAGACAGAAAGACAGACAGAAAGACAGACAGAAAGATAGACAGAAAGACAGACAGAAAGACGGGCAGAAAGACAGACAGAAAGAAGAGAGGCAGACTAAAGAACATGGCTCTATTGACTTGGCTTGTCAAGCTGACCAAGAATATATATACTTTATTGAGTAGGAAATGCTTAATTCGATGCGTTACAAATATCGTGACAAACTTAGTTTGTTCTGGACTTTCAAGCGATTAAAAGTAAGATAACTCAGTATTGCTACCATTGGCATTATAGAGCTTTACGGCATATATCTTATCTAGATCTGTTCGGGTTTTCCATTTTCTTTCTATATCATTATTTTTACTTTCGTTCACTTTGAGAAATATTTCCAAGAATGAATATAAGTTAGCAGTTACAAGTTTGTTTTGCAGTTAGAGAATATTGGCATAGAATTACATTCCCAAATTTTCAAAAACATTTGCAAAATTTGCACCATCCGGAGACTGGATTATAAGAAGCACTGCAAGGTTGAGTAAATGTATGTCGATGCAACAAAGTGATCAACCTATATCACCCATTCTTGGGCTTAGTCTCTTTTGTTTTAGGACTTAAAAGTGAAGCTGGAAATATAGATGTTGATGATCTGCATGAATACATTCATGGTCGACTTTCATGAATGGTTAATTTAGGTATGAAAATCCATAAATACTTTAGTTATCAAGCAACATTCAATGGAAATCAATCGTGCAGCCATTCTTTACTAATTTTCTTCTAGAAGGCACCCATTAGGGAGCGCTTTCAGAATTGAGAAGAAACAGTTTCCAGGCAACAGTTTCTTTCTGGCTTTGTATCTGCAACGACAATTGCCAGATGGCCATATTGAACAATGGTTGGTAATAGACTACATCGCACAAATGGGTTATTTGCTTGGTATAATATAAATAGTGTCAATAATCAAGCGAAATTCTTGTGAACGACTGGCTACAGACTTGCTTCTTCTGCGATCTCTTAAGATTTGGCTCTCAGTTCACTCATTGGTAAGTTTGATTCTGGAAATATCAGTGTGTATTAACCGACTCTCAATGAAGTTTAGTCTACAACGTGTATGTAACAGCCAAATAACTTTGCAGATCATAATCTAAACCATACATTATATCACTTTCCTACTCCACATGAACATATTCCTATTACAAACTTCATTTCCTCCATCAAGTCTTAATATAAACAATCGAACAAAGAATCTATATCTTCCCATTGATCAATTCTTCCGCTTTACTATATCTTCATACTTTCTCAAATCTTACATATATCCTCTCTTGTCTGCAAACTGTCATCGAATTCAATAATAAACCTAGCATACTTTCAGGAGCTCTGCAACTTCGAGCTTCATATATTCGAAACGGTGTCTGTTGGAATTTTTCAATTTTGTTTGCTCTTACATTTTGCCCTTTTATTTCATTCATTTTACATAACATATACAAATATCCTTATGCACATACATTCATACATATATAAATATACATTCATATATATCAAGATGTATTCATACGCACATGCCTAGTGCAAGAGGGGGGCGCACGGAGTAAACTAGAAGGAACCACATATGCGATTTGCATAGGGACGAAGAAAAAAATATCAAGTTGCTGGCGGTTAGCTAGACTGTGTGCGTGTCTGTGCTTGTCTGTGTGTGTGTGTGTGTGTGAGTGAGTGAGCATAAGATTGATTAGAAAGAGACGGCCAGAGTTAGATTGCGAATGAGATGTTGCTTTAGTGATTGTCTCTTCTTTTTCTACTTTTGCATCTTCTCCACTTTTGCAGCTGCCTTTTCTTATGTCTGCGCTTGCATTTCAAACTCAGCTGCTGCACAACAGCAACAACAACAACAACAACAACAACAATGACAGTGTTCTTCCTGTGAGCTTTCACACATACACACACACATACACACACACACACTCTCACACACTGTTAAATATACATTTGAATTCCGTTTCAAGTTAGCGGCAACAAAAATAAGCCAACAAAATGTTGAGAAAATAATTTTTTTAAAGGTAAGAAAAATATGTAAAAATTTATCCTTTCTCACACGCATGTGTCTCAGTATGTGTGCAAGAGGATGTGTGCTGGAAGGCGTGGCCTGAGCCGAGGCCAAAAGACGCTTACAAAAAGGCGTTGAGAAATATAAAATAAAAATGTTAAAATAAAAAGCAGCAGCTGCCGGCAGGCAAAAGGATTTGCATGTGCGTATGTGTCTGTGCCATTTGCCTTTTTGCCAGGACTCCGGACTCAGGGCGCGGGACTCGGTGACTCGCCGCTTGGCTACGCTTCTACTCCCTGGGGAACTATTGTTCTTATTGTTGCCTTGGATATTTTCAACGCTGTTAAGTTGACGCACAAGGATCTCAGGATACTACTGACTGCATGCACACGTATGTGCGTGCCCGTGTGTGGAAAGGTACTAAGTCGGAACAAAGCTCAAAATTATGCAACATATTTTTTATTTTATTTCCGCTACTCTACAGGACTTTTTCGCCCTGCCTCCGCTCTCTTTTTTACTTATTTATTGCGCATTAAAGGCAAAGTTGAAGTGAAGTGCAAAGGCATTTCATTTGCCCTGCAGCACAGGACCTGCAGCCGCTTCTCTATCCTTTGGCTTTCTGTTTTTTTTTATTGTTTCTCATGGACAACCTAATGAAATTACATACATTGGCGCGCTTCTGTTCTTCTTTGAGGCTTTTGTGAGCTGATTATGGAAATGTAAATGGGAATGAGAACACTCCCGCTCTTATCTACATATTTAAGCAGTTCCTAATGAGTCGTGGGATATTGAGTGGATAGGGGAAATGCTTAGGTCATTGGAATGCAAGCTTAAAGCAAGTTTAAGCTGAGTAAATAAATGTAAATGTTGTTAAAGTTTGGGGAGTTAAATGAATTTATATATCTTTGGCTGTTCCTAGTATTCCAGAGATATTCTTTGTTCTTCTATTTTTTAAGTCCATTAATAGCATCCTCAATATATTTGAGTCCCTTCAATAGTTCTCTTGAATTCTGAATTCTGATTCTTAAAGTTCAAGCTATTCTGGTCAATTTCCATTTCATGAGATCGTGTGGCTATAAGAATGAGAGCATATCAGAGGTGTTTTGGAAAAACTAATTGCGATTTCCTTGCTTATATGTGGGCATCTTTAACTGATGTATAGGCTGACCCCCTACAGATTTATCATGTTTTCTACAGCAATACTTGGTGGCTTGAATCCATATGTCATCTTCATTCAATGACTAAAAAGAATAGAATATATCTTCGACTTCCTGTTTATTAAGTGCAACTAGTTAATCAAGAAATCCTTTTGAAAAGTCCTGAATTGAGTAGAGAAACAAGCAAATTTGGTGACAAAATGCTAAGGATGTTGGCATATCACTTTTAAGGCTGATTTGGGCATGAGACGTGTGTCAGCTAAGTTTGTTTCGAACTTCTGAATTTTGTTAAGAAAAACCATCGCATAAGAGAAGTTTTTGGCCAAAAGTAACTTGACAATGATGTCTCAGCCACCATATTCATATTATTCCTGTTCTTAAGCCTTAAAGGACCTATGAAACTACATCGCTAGAAGAGCTCAAGGCTAAACCAAAAGGTATGAGAAAGCCTTTGAAGATTTCAAAAAAGCATAGGCACAAGTTCATTGTATCTGAAGGGGACAATATATATGTATTGATTGATAAATATTGTTCCATAAAAATATAAACTTTCCTTACTTTTTGAACACACCTCATACAGTTCCTTAGGTAAATCATTTCGGACATCAGGAAACTAAATCTGGGGCGCTATTTAGAAGCGATAGTAACACGAGAATAAAAGAGCGTAATTTTTAGATAACAATCTAATGACAATGCCACAGCCAACTTCGGATCTCCTGGATTAATGATAAGGTCTATGGGCTATACATATTTCAAAGCAAATCAATCAAAGTCTGGCCTTAGACCATCTTCCCAATAGAGATTCACAATGAGAGATTTCAAAGTGACATACCAATTCAAATCACCTATGAACGTCTCCCCGGAAACCCTTCAATCAAATAACCAACAAATCAATTATTTCTAAAACTTCAAAAGGGTTAAATCAAGAACGGTTCGTTTTATATCTAGAAGGATTCAACTAAATCAAAAACACCAAAATTCAATTCAAATTGTTTTAAGAAATGCTCGCATGCGAGTTGATTCCACTTGAAAAGAAACAGAAATTCAAATCTGCAAGAAAATTTATAAACAAATTGCTTCGAAGAGGCTCTATATGTTTAATTTTTCGATCCAGTTTGCTATTTGTTAGTAAACAATATCTGGTAGAATGTGTCATCTATCTATGACAACTAAACCTTATATATGTGTGTAATTGGCATTGGATAAATGGCAAGTCCCGGCTTTGTCTTTTAAATTGATTGTCTGAACTCGAGTAAGCGTCTTTTATGACTCCCCCCCCTCCTTCATGTGTCGTCAATTTCATCAACCTCTTGATCACGCCATCTGTAGTCATCTGTGGTGGACTAATCTAACAGAGATGCCAGACCAATCCCACATATGTACATATATTTTCTACTTCTGCTTCACCTCACCTATAGAATTCACTATCATTTACTCACATCGGGTATATATAAAACCCAATGCAACTAAGAGAGTGATTAGAGAGTTATATATCATTCCAACTCGATCATTTTCCAATCTTAAGCTTAAGTTTAAGCTTGGTTTGTATTTCTAACAATTAATAGATTGCCAAGACATTTCAGGAACTGAATTTGGATTGAAGGAGGTATCAGGATATGGAGACCAGCTCCAATTTGCTATCCATAAGGACAGAAGGCGCTATTTGAGAAGTCTTGTGGCGACTGCGAATGGATCTCCAGCTACATTCATCGATATGTTAGATATGTTATATGTTGATATGTTAGAAAGATCAGAAAATAGCAACTAAGGATGTCCAAGTGGATGTGCCAAGTAGGTAATCGATATCGTTCGTCCTTATCCTTCTTCTTCCCCTCGACCAAGACGCCTTGTGTTGCCTTTCGCAAGACTAAATTATTGCGTTTTAATAGGAGACAGCATAGTTTCCAAAGCCTTTCTCATCGATGGTTCTGCGGTGGCAGTGTCAAGGTCTCTATAATATATCTTTGATCCTACATATATCCTGTATATTTGAACAATTTCCTAAGAGAGACATGGTCTTTGTATACAAGAAGAAGATATCCTTACAGCAATAAATAACTCATTTTGAGTAAAATAATATCATATACATAAAACGAAGTATTTTATTTGCAGTAGCATTTCCCAAAGCAGAATTTGGCCTCTGCTTTTCGAAAATTAATATCTCAACTATATGCGAAATAAAAAAATGCTAGTTTTGTTCTACGTCCGGCTAAAATTTCTCTATTATGTTGCTAAAACCAAAATGTCTAAAAAATTTAATTAAAATTGCCAAAGTTAATTTTGCTTCAGCCAGCAGCAGCAGCAGCAGCAGCAGCGACAGCGACAGCAACAACAACAACAAGAACAACTGCAACTGAAAGAAGCGTAAAATATCCAGAAATATTCATGCAACAACAAAACAACAGCAACAAGAACAAAAACAACATCAACAAGAACAACAAAAGCAGCAAGAATGAAGAGCCAAAAGCTCTGCAATGTTTCAGTCCAACTTTTGCTGGCTTTAGAAGATAGAAAGCGGCTGTACGGGGGCGAGAGGGGTGCCCGAAAAACTTTGGTTTTGGGCGACGTTTCTCTCTCTCTTTCTCTCTCTCTCTGCCTGTGTGTGCGTGTGTTAGAGCTGTGTGCGCTTTCAAATAAATTTAATTCAATGTCTTTTCAGTCATTCGTGCACACGTTGTTCAGTTGTCCCACAGCCATTGTCCTGGCATTGTCCTGGCCAGGTTTTAGCTGCAGCTTTAGCTTTTACCATGTGCTGTACGATCTATTCACTGGCACAGAGCACTGTTTTTTCGGCTTTTCATGCCAAAGTTCTCGATGTATGCAAATTTTTGTGTGTGTTGGCGCCAAAGAAATGACCAAAAACTACAACTTTTTGACACTTAATGAATTGCAAGAAGCGGTCTGAAGCGGTAAGGAATGGAATACCAGTTGGAATAGTACAGGGGGGGGGAAATATGGACGAAAGCTTGCCTGATTGGCTGCTAGAAAGTGGAAGTGGTACGCCAGGGCGTATGCTTAATATGCAAGAACATACTCTGACATACTTCTAATTGGGGGAGGCGGATTCAAGGCATGTGTAAAAGTTAAAGATTTGTGTGAGATTTATAAGTTACTAAAGCTTTAATTGTGTGTTCTTTGACCGAATGCAGAAACTTTGGTTAATTAGGAATCGTAATTCGTGGCGATTCTGGAGGTTCTGGCTTAAACCTCTCTTGCTTCACTTAACTATTTAAAGAGATTCTACATATTTCTGCAAGACAATTTCGGTGACCTTATCTTGTTTCTCATAGCCGGACAATTTTTCTTCTCAAGAGTTGGTTTTGGTCCTACATTTTCCTCTTCATAATTTCTTCTTCTTTATCGAGAAGATGCCTTAACTTGAATATATTCTAAAAAATTACCCAAAATTTCATCAATTTACAAAACTCTTCTCAAATTTCAACGCTATCGAACAGCTTTAATGGTCTTGGAAGTCGTCCTACCTCACCTCACCTTTCTAGAAATTTACATAAAGCTTCCCAATTTATTTCAACAACTGCAGCCCCTTAAAGGACATTTTCGTGAGCGTTTTCTTCGTTTTTGTGCGGCGCCATCTCAGCTTAGCACATACAGAAGAAGTTGTTATGGTAAACTCTGGATGTGGATGTGGATGGCTTCGGCTTCCTTTTTGGCATATGGTCATGCATATTAACAACATAGCCAGCCCCACGACGACTAACTGACCAGAACGGCTGGGCGCCCAAAAGCAGGCTGAACCAATCTTACAACAAACGGCGGCCAAAGGAAATGGGCTGTGCTGTTCAGTGTGTCGTTGACGACGTAGAGTGACATTTTCGGCCAACGATACGATTTGGCATTCGAGTGTTCCCTGTGTTATGGTGGTCTCCTTGTGTGCTCGCTGTCTCTGTGTGTTTTTGTGACTTGGCCTTATCGCCGAAAGTGGCCGGACATTTAAATTCAATCGTCGCATTTTTTATGCGTTTCCTTTTCCTTTTTAATTTGCTTGTTCTATTTCCATTTCACTCTCCCACTCGGACATGTATGCACATGTCCTAGCATGTTAGTTTTTTGTCTCCCTTTTTTTGGCGTTGCTTTCACTTCCGTTTTCTACAGTGTAGTGTGTGCATGTGTGTGTGTGCATGTGTGTGTGTGTGTGTGTGTGTGTGAATGTCCTGCGGATGTAATAATTGTCAGCAGCAGTGTATTTTTTTTGGCATCGGTTTTTAAAACGCTGCCCACGCAAAAATTGTCCGCATAGGAAATGCTAAAGTGAATTTTATGCTAACAGGACTCTTTCTCCTTGCTGCACATATGCAAATCACTTCACCAATTGAATATCAAGTGGCCAAAGTGTAGCATAGTTTGCGGCATATGAAATCGTAATTGGCCTTCAAATTGAGTAAATGGATTTGGCAATACCAGAACGGAATTAAGGCTGGCTTATCTTAATCGCTGGAAAGATGAAAACATTTTATTTATTCATAAATTTAAACAAAGCAATACTAAACCGACATAAAAACTGTAACCGAAATGCCCAAACTTCTTGAGTCATGCAACATTTCATTGTATGAAATGCACACACACACACACACACACGCAAGCATCCTTACACGCCCAAAGAAATCCAAAGAAATTGTCTGTCTACAACAAGCCAAAGGCACGTGTGCGCGTGATTTTCAGCATCAGCTCAAAATCATAATCAAAGGACAACAAAAGACAGTTCACAGAATAGAAGCAGCAAAGGACAGTGTTTCACAAGTCAGCTAAAACTCAGTGAAATGACAGCCAGAAGCTTCTAAGATCTTAAATGATTGAGTATTTTCCGAAATAACAGAGAAAACCATCGACTTGACTGGATAGAAAACATTTTTCAGGAAACTTTTGAATCATGAAAGATGAGAAGAACAGCAGCTGAATAGCTTTGTTTAAGAGCTAAAGCGCTACTGAAGTTTCGAATGTTTTTATTTAGCAAGCTCGAGGTCAAATTAGTAAGGAAATGCTGCTGAATTTGTATATAAAAAACGTCTGGCCTTATACAATTTTTGTTCTTAGAAACAAAATCTACCCTTATAGCTTATGTGTACATGTGGTAATAGAAATCGTATATTTATAATCTGCACATGTGGTAAACACAAGAAAAGGTCACCTAGGTCTAGCTATATACTAAGCATAGTCAGGTGCATATGTTGATTTTTCCTGACCTGACATCTGGTATACAAAATGGATGCGAATTTTGTGCCTTCACTCGATGGTTGTGATCTTAGAGATCTTCTTCAAGTATATCTCTATATCTGTGGTTGTATGGTGTTTTAGTGCATCCTCATCTTATCAGTTAGATTTCTTTCATGTGGTATGAATCTCATTTATATTGGGTTGATTGTGCTTAGGTATATTTCTTCGTTTGTGTGGACTGTATAGGTTTATAGGTTTGAAACTTTACTTGTACATTTCACAGTATTTGATAGGTTTGAGACTTTACTTATACAGTTTTTCATAGATTTCAAACCTTACTTTTACTCTACTTATACTTTATATTGTTGATTCTTAAAGAGTTTAAAATATCTTTTGGTAAATATTCTAAAAAATATTCTATCAATAAATTGCCATAATTATCATCTGATTTTGTGAATTATTTCCAACAATTCAGAGAACTGCACTTCCATAGAGTCTCTAGGACTTCGTTCAGAGAAATCTGATAATATTCTTTAAATTGAGCTGTCTTCCTTCACTTTGGCTTCTTTGTTTAAATGTAAAAAATTGAATTCTTTCTGGTCGCATTGCTCTTTGTTGAACTGCTTTTGTTTGCACGAACTCTTTCTGCTCGTTCTTTTGCCTTGTGTCTGCATGGATTTCTCTTTATTTAATCGTGCATTTTGTTGACTCTCTGCTACTCTGTCACATCTCCTTTTTGTTGCTCGTTAATCGCTTTATGTTCATTTAGTCGTGCATTTCGTTGACTCTGTGTTGCTTTCTCAAATCTTCCAAAATGGAGTTCTTCATTTCATTGTTGTGCAAATTTGTTTTCCACTCGCAACTTTGAATCACCTTCGATTAGTTCGATTTGTTATCTGCCATTTTATGTATGGGATTAGTTTTATCATTTGTTTCTTCAATGAGATCTTATTACATCTTTGTCAAATGAAATTAATCTTCAAACTTGTTTAATCTGTGGACTAAAGAAATTATGAACTTTGTGAAGAATTACATTTCTTAGCTTAAGCAAAATATTTGGTAATTATAAACCAGTTTAGCTTATGTTAGTTTAGATCAGAGTCAACCAGAATGAGGGGCTTCAGAGAGGGGCTCGAACCTCTTAATTAACTTTTAGGCTACAGAGTGATAACGCCAGCATAACATAGAACAGCCGCAAAACCAGCACAGCAACAGCAACTGCAACACAAAGAATTGACGCCAGCCGCAATTCAACCGCCAGAAGAAAGCGATCACCAGTCTTCGTGGGCTGGAAAAAGGTGATGTAATCAATGGAAAAATTGCAATAAGGAGACCAAGGCGAGTTAATCTCGCTGAATGTAACAACCAGATGAGATCAGAGTCCCGAACTTGTTAAAAGCCTAAGTCCTGTGGGCATAGTCAGTCAGTTGCCTAAGTCACAGAGGCTCGCAACATGGCAGTCGACATCGATAAACGAGTATGAGGGAAACTAACACATCGAAGCCGCACATTTCTCCTGCGCTGCAGGCCTCAATCCAACTCTAGTGACATGTGAAGGGCTAAAGCAAAAGCCAGGGTTGTCCGCTGCCAACGCTAACATTAGCACATCATGGCAGGAATTCCAGTAGTCTAATCGACTAGGCGGTAGGCTGATGCTACTGCCTAGGTAAGCTGGCTTAGAGATAGCTGAATTTGAGTGACCATAGTGCAGTAGAGGCAAACTGGGTTAATTTTGTATATATCGATTTACAAATAACTGGAAAATGGGCACCAAACGAGTAATGAATTCACAATAGACAAGTTCCCTCCTGCACAGCAGGCGTATAAGATTTTGTATCAGCAAAACGTCGCCATACCCAAGAATATTTAGGCAATCTTAGACTATCTCTTCATGGGAAAGTACTTTGTAGTTAAACTCTAAGTGTTTTCTTCTCCTATCCTTCCTAAGAAACACTTTGTAGATTCACTTTGAGTGTTTTTCCGCCCACATATTTGCCTGAAAGTACTATGCTGCTTCACTGAAAGTATTTTCTTCTCCTATTCTTAGTAAGAAACACTTCGTAGTTTCACTCCTAGAGTTTTCCTCCCGCATTTTGCCCAGCAAATACTCCGCAGTTTCACAGTTTTCTATCCCTCGTAAGAAACACTTAGACTGTATATAGCCAGCTGACCATCTTCTCTCCCAGGATTTTCCGGCAACCATATAAATTCTCGGTGAGTGGCCCTGGAAGGACTGGATCCACTATCCATACATCCTTATAAATAACTATTTGGTATGAATTCAGATGTTTGATTAATATTCTTTGGGAAAGAACCTTTGAAATGCCTCTAGATGAAGTGTATTTAACTCTGTGAGACCTCTTTGACATCTATCACAGATATCTCCTATAAATAGCCTGAAAATAGCCTGACATCTCCATGAACATTACGAATGCCATGCCAACTCATGATCCTACCTTTGATAAACAGAACATGCATTAGCAATCCGATGTAAATCCAACTTAATTGTTGCTAAATTGTGTAATTATACAAATGCACCTTCGCTGTGCTCTGCCACACTATGTGTTTGCTTTTCATATTCACAAAAAGATCCGTGCCTGAATAAACACTAACATCTGCTGATTATTATCAAAATGTATAACAACAACTTTTTGCTAAAGGTTTCCTTTTATTTTATCATTTTTTTTGTTTGTTTCTGTTTTTGTTTCTCTCGGTTATGACTTTTGTTCACTTTTGGTGGGACGTTTTTGTTTTTGTTGAAATTTTTCCATGCGGAAAATTTGTCATTGTGGCGTTATTAATTAATTTGACTGCGGCCTGGGTATCATATATCTATGCATATGCATATGTATCTGTAGCTGTAGCAGTATGTGTGTGTGTGCGTGCGTGTATGGGTGTGTCCGTATGCGCAGCTCTGTTTCTGTTTTTGGCCTGTCTGTCTGTCTGTGTATCTGTCTGTCTGCTTGTCTGTCCGTCTGTCCGGGTAATAAAATATTTGCACATGACTGAAATTGAATAGTTTATTTGCTGCTGCTGCTGCTGCTGCTGCAGTTGTTGCACAATTTGCAATTGCCATGGCATCGTTTATTGAATTATGCATTTCAATGGCGGCGGTGCAAGGGGGCTGCAAGGGCTTGGGGAAGGGTGGTTTGCCTTTTTTTAGGCAGCCATCTTAGCGTAAATTAATTAATGGGAAAACTGCATTTCATGCTGCATTAATTGAATAGAATAAACACAAAAGCAATGGCAATAGAATTTTAAAAAGCAATTTAGGATATTATGCTATATCGATTTACATTACTATATAATTATATATAATCCTTAATAATGTCAAATGATTATTTAAGCTTTGCAATTTTTACTACAATTGTTTCTTTAAATTGATTTTAAATGTTAAATTTTTAGTGTGTTTCATGGATGAATACATTTTTTTTTAACATTTTCTAAATATATTTTATAAATATTAAAAATTTGTTTCAAGTTTTCCCAATTGGAAAAAGACTCATCTATTTATCCATCTCCTTTTCTCTACGCCTTTGTCTTCTCACCTTTGCCTTTCTTATATATTCTGCTCTTACTCTAAGCCAACTTCTCTCTCTCTTTTTCTCATTTTCTCCATCTTCATTGTCTGTCCCAACATTCAGCTTTGTGTCCTCTCCTTTTCTGCTCTCTCATTCATTCTGTCTTCTCTCTGTTTTCATCTTCTTTCTAAGCTTTCTGTGTGCCAAAGTCTTTAAAGCTGCAAAACGCAATCATACAGATAGATCTGCTTTCTATTCAAACTTGCTCTACTGATTGCTCAACACGTATTCATATTTTGTATTTGGTGTTGTCTACTCTTTGTCGAATTCATTTGGAATATTGATTTAAATTTAAAGTTTTAGCAGAATATAAATTTCCATGAAATTTGACATCAATTTTGATAGAAAGTTGTTTTCTTGTTTTAATAAAATTTTAATATATTTTGACAATCTGTAAATAACACTTTTACATCTATAGCGTCTCTGGAAAATGAAATTTGAATAAATCCTGAATCTATAAATTCACTTTGTTGTTTTTTTCGGTAAGTTTAAGCTGACATTTGATTTAGTATTTATTGACAGACTTTAGTAAATTATTTTACCTTAATTAGTTTATCTTCAATTATTTGAATTGTCAATTAATTTGCTTTCAGCTTGAAGCTAACTTTTATAAATCTAATTTTCATTTATATTTTGATAATCATTTACAAACATTTCCATCAATCTTTTACCGAGTATTTTCATCAGTTATTTAATGGTTTGACGTTTCGAGTAATTTCCCAATGTCAATTGGTTCAAAATTTAATTAAATTATCTACTTTAAATTCACTGACAATTTGAAAGCCTGTCTGATTTTGCTGTCATCATATCCTGGCTGATATCCTGCTCCTTGTCAGTGTCCTTGCTTATCGAAGTCAACAACCTATTAAGTCATATCAGGCTGCCAACTGTAGACAATGACGACTGCTGTCAGGCCATCAAACATGGCCCCATGCATAGAGCACACACGCACACACGCACGCACACACGCACGCACACACGCACGCACACATGCATGCATACAAGCAAGCAAGCAGGACACATGTGTGTGTGTGTACCTTGGTCATGCCGCACAACTTTTTAACCAACAACAACAACAACACAAACCAAAAAAACCACAGAAAAAAATGTTCACAAAGTTTTACTTGAAAAAAATCTAAAAATGCGTCTAGTCTCGGCTAGAAGTTGTCCATGAATGTGAGCTAGAGTTTTCTTTTCTTTTTTTTGTTAAGGGAAAATGCTGAAGCAAATTGGGTATTATGATAGTTGAAAAGGGTTTGAGAATTATTCAAAGGCACAGTGAAGGCTTGGCAAATATTCAAGGGGAAGTTTAAAGGCTGAAGAAATATTTAAAGGGGTTTGAGAGCTTAAGAAATATTTTAAGAGAAGATAAACAGGGTATAGATGGCTATCGATGTTCAAGAAAATATTGGGAAATAGATAGAAATTTGAGAAGCAAAATACAGCTTTCTATATACGAGCTAAACCAGTATTAATTGGTACGGAATTCCAGCGACAACTGCAATATTGATATGCCTCGCTTAACTGATGAGAAATGTGTGACCACTATTAATTCGTACGATGCATAAGCTTAGCTTACAATCCTAAGAAGATCAAACGAAGAGCAAACAGCGCAACATAATCACTAACTAGTCATAATCTGTAAATTATAAGGCAATTCTGCAGGGAAAATAATGAAATTGCTTCAAATTATTCGAAGCTTAGCAACTATGGCACATGGTAAGATTATTTGTACAGAAGTAAGAATCTTAGTTAAATCTGAAAGACATTTGGTGAAATAGCAAAGCAATTAAGTCGTCGCTGCGTCACCTGTGCAAGAAATTATAAGATTCTGTGAGAAAAATGACGATATTGAGACTAAAATCGGCAATAGAGGCCGAACATTGGGAATAACAGCTCGTGACAAAAGAGCCCCGGCCCCAATTTGTAATGTGGCATCTGAAAAGTCCAAGAAATTTGGAAGATATTGGATATCGGTTCTATAAATTATGTTTTATGATTAGTTGCTTAAAAGTTACACTAGCTTACTTTACTTTGTATTGAGGAAAACCCGTCAAAGTAAGAAGCGTTTACATTGGTCTCGGGATTCGTATACAATAGATGCTTTCTGTGTTTTCTTTTTAGGACATTAACCTATTTACAGAGCAATCTCAGTCTAGGTAAGGTTTGTTTGCAGTTTTCTTTCCCACTGAAATTCTTTATTACATTTTATATTTTGATATAAATTATTCATCCAGCAGAAATCAAGCCTAATTCGAAATCAGGCGAAGCAACAAGAGGCTTTTGAAGATTGAAGAGATAATGGAGATATGGAGGCAAACACAGAAAAGAATAGGCATTATAACATAAAACTAATATAAGAAATAGAATAAAATTGACTAAATCATTCCCAAATTTCGGAAACCATAGGTTCTTTTAGTCTTTCTATTCGAAGATAAAATATTATCTAGGATGCAAATGCACTGAATTGAGGGCTGTAATATTAGGACAGATGTTCCTTAAAACGAAAATCTAAAAAGTGACGCGAAACTCGAAGAACTATAACTTAACCATAGTAAGGTATAGTTCAATTCTGCTTAATAGATAAAAGGTTATATATCAAGTTTTATATAGAAAGCAGTAAATTAGAGAAAGCGAAAGAAGATTGAAAGAAGATAAATTAAAGGGCAGCAGAAAAGCGTTAGAAGAAGCAATTCAGAATGTATCCACTTACACGAAATACAGAAAAATCCAAGAGTAGCAGCTAAGGAGAGAAGACAGACAGAAGAAATTAGTAAAAAGAAATACCCGAACTACTTTCGTATAGCAAATCTGTGCTACACTTTAAGAACTCCACACTTCATAGGTTAGTCTGGGCTTCGCCTCATAAAACAGCTCGTTTGTACATAAAAGTTCATTGAATTGCAATTCATATTCCATCAAATATCCGCAGCTCTAAAGGAAGATTTGTCCTTAGCTTTAACTGCCAGAGTATTTCAAGTTCTCCAACTTCTCGAGCAGATTTTGCGCCTCTCAAACGTTTTTTTTATGGCTTTTTTTTCTATTTTCGTTTTTAAAACACACACGAACACACGCACACACACACACGCCCTTCTGTCTTTTGTTATATGAGACCCGACCAGAACCAGAACCACAACCAGAGCCAGAGCCATAGCCAGAGCCAGAACTCAGACGCAGACACATGGTAAACATGTCAAATTGATGACGAGCGAAGTGAAAGCGACGTTGGCCAAATGACAAAGGCAAAAGGCGAAAGGCTGGCGCTGGCGCTGGCCATGCCCACATTGACGGTCTGCCACCTCCTCCACTCCCCTCCACTCTTTGACTGCTTTCCTTTTTTGCTAACCCATTTTTTTGTGCCTTCTGTAGTTCGGGGTGTGAATTATTAAAAGCCACAGCGAGCGGCATCAGGAGGCAGGCCAATGTCTAAATTAGCAGGAGCATCACCATCCGCAGGAGTAGCTTTGTCCTGCTGCATTGTTTCACTTTCAGCAAATGTAATCATTGCCGTCATCATCATCATCATCATCATCATCAGCATGATTATCATTATCGGGCATTGTTGTAGGCTGCGTGGCGCTGCCATGCTTTGCTCTGCCCTGTCGTATCGTGTCCTGGCCAGAGTAAAGAGTCCTGGCATGTCGCCATCTATGCATGGCAACGGTTTCTCTCGCCTGTCGTTGTTTTTTTTTTTTTTTCTCTTTGCCAGCCACGTCCTTTCGCTTGTCACTCATTCGCATAAACAGTTAATTATGCATAATATGCATTTTGCTGTCATGTTGAGCAATTTTAACCCCGCCACTCCCCCATTTCGTCCCTTGCATTTTTATAGCTCAAGCTGCCTTTGTTGTTGCTGCTTTTACTTTGCTGTTGGTGATGTTTTTAAATGCACTATGTGTGTGTGTGTGTGTGTGTGTGGGAGTGTCTTTGGCTGTGAGGATGACTCTGCGTGTATGTTTGTGTGGTTTACTGGATAATTGGCAGCCGGTAATTCAATGTACGCGTCGGAGGAGTCAAAGGATACCCTGCTGCTGTCCCATATCAGTGACTTAATTGGCAAGCAGCGGCAGCTCGGCAAAAGCTCGAAAGAGAACTGCTTAGATATACATGGCTAGCTTAGATATTAACATTTTTAATTGGCAACAAACTGATTTGCTGCTAAAAGAAGAATCATTTTGGCTTGAAATATTTGAGGGATTATATCATTTGAGATCTTATGTGGACCCACTGCTAGCTTATGGAATTTTCAAATAATGAAAACTTCATTGCATTTGCAGCTGCAGAATGTGGCTTGGCATAGATCGGAAAGTTGTGGTGAAGTCCCTTCTTACCTTTGAAGAGCGTCAATGACAGGGTGACGGTGTCACAATATTCCAGCGCCGGATCATGCACAATCTCTGGGTCTATGTAGACAAACTCAGGCATGTCGACTTCCTTATGGATTCAGTTGCCTTCAGATGCCTTGGACTTTGTTAAAATAGGCTCAAGCCTCGCACGGCATCACATTGTAGGTGCTAATGCCAATCAATGGCTTGTCCGTGGGATTTTTAGCCTTATATAATGAGAGTGCAGTCTCTCCTAGTGCCGCTTTGATTTCATACTGCTGCGGCTTGACGTTCCAACGCATTGAGGATCCAATGTTGGCATTGAAACGTATCCTCCATCTTTCACCTTAATCATGTGCTTTACCTTCCTGCCATAGTTATAGGCCTACCAGAAGATGATGTAGAGTGGGATGTCTGGATCATAGCTGAGGCCCACAATAAGCACACCGCCAGCGGTTATGTAGTATGAGGTAGATATGAGGCATAGCTTAGGCGCTGCTTCTCCAATGCCATCCCGTTGATATGAAGCAGCATGGTGGCAGCAGGTGTTGTTCTTGCATCTGACGATGTTGGTTTATGGTGCTGGTCAATAAGCGATGGCATTGAAATCGGATGAAGTTGAAGGTGTATAATCCTTCGAAGCTATCAAAGTCAGTTGTTGCTGTTCAAATCCATTTGATTTCTGTGGGAAGGAAAGACAGATTGCATCTGTCAGTGTAAAGTCCAGAGCTTGAATTTTGGCAATGTTTTTCATTAGAATATGGATTCAAGGCCAGATGGAGGTAGTGACCTATAAGTCTGCACATCCCTTGGTCGATGCAGGGATCTCAAACTGATTGTGAATTGCGGCCTTGTCATCATATGTATGCGCTCCTAACGCATACTGCAGAAATGGGTTTTGGAAGCACTGTGTTGCTGCAACACATCCTCATACTGACTTTAATATGGCTTTTGTATATGAAACGATTATCGCCCATCTTAAGGTTCAAGTGTTGAACAATACGCCACAGATATTACAGACATTTGGGGTATCAGATCGATTGATGAAGACAGCAAAATAATAATCAAGTGGAATACAAACTTAAACGTTTATAGAAGCATAATAATGACGTTTATTCTATTTCGGATCTTGCACTATGGTCATTATATCCCACTTTGTTGCTCTTCAAGAGCCTTCTGAGCACTCCCATCTCCATCCTTTCATGTTCCTTCCTTTTGCCTTGAAACGTCTTTGGTTTCCTAACTATTCATTACAAGTTTCTCAAGTAACAACTGCCCTTTCCATACACATAGATACGAGTATATCCTGAAGTCTCCTGTCCCTAACTAAGTGCACTCTAGCGCTATAAAAGTATGAAAAATTCTTTTAAATTTGTATTTCCAATTGCTTTCAATAAAACCAACAAAATTTCAGTAAGTTTCCTTTCTGCAAACCTCTTTTATGCTCTTTCAATTATTTACTTCTTTGAATCAAGAAAACCAAGAAAATCTTAAGCAGTTTCCCAAAACTTGAAAGGGCAGCTTTTCAGCCTCACTCGTCTTTTCTATTAATAGTTCCTTTTCCCGATCTCCCCCTGTTAGTTTGCAATTTTAATTTAATGTCTTGGAAAACACAGTTAAAGAGCTCCTTGAATATCCTCTTTTCTGTCATTTGTTCTTGGCAAGATTCTTTCACTCTTTTGTGGTTAGCCTGAGCCATTCTCGGGCAGACTTTGGTGAATTTTGTGCAGCCAGCTCAAAGTTGGCAACGTTTGTGCATAAATGATGTTGCCATCGTCGCCGCGTATGTGTTTAAGGATTTCCATTGTATTTGCCGCACGTTGAGCATACGCCGTGTTGACTGCCACCAAAAAGATATAAAAATAAATAAAATGAAAAGAAAACAAAACAAAAAATCAACGCACACACAAAGTAAACATGCACAATTATGTGTGTGTGTACGTGTGTGTGCGTGTGCATTTGTGTTTCTGTGCATGTTTGTGTGAGTGTTGCCAACCATTTTGTGGTGTTTTGGCTGGCACGCTATCAGAGCTCACACAAGTCCAATGTCAAATATGCGACTCGGCTCTCGACTGCAACTGCAACTGCGGCTGTGACTCTCGACGTTTGGCAAACAAGACAATGAAAATTCTGTCCTGTAGCCACCGACCCGCTGGCTGGCCTGACTTGCGTCCTTACTTCTTTCTTCTCTCTGTTGGCATTAAAAAATAAAATCCCTTAAAGTAGGCAGTTGAATGTATTAGACTGAAGGATACTCTGTGAAGTTTATTATATTCGAGGTGGAAATCTTAAAAAAAAGTGCAAAACTAAATGAAAACTTTTCATGAAATTATTCTCCAAGGTCAAAGATATATTTCTATAGTTTTTCATATGAAAAGCGCAACTTTTAGAATGGGATTTTCGCATTTCAATGGAGTTTCATTTTGCTGTTTTTTTTTCTTATATATGAAGTTTTGGTTTAAGTCATTTCTGGGCTTCTCTAAGTTCTCAAAGTCCGTTCTCGCGTCTTTCTGTCTCTATATAAACAGATTCTTATGCTGTTTTTACTATCTTTCTCTGACAAAACTTTGGGAAATCTATGACATAAGTGAAGGGCGGGAAAGTACGAATGCAGGTCTTGCCACAAGGAATGCAAAATAGTGTAAGACATAGAGAATCCTCCTTTGATCAAGAGACCCGCCTCAACCCAGATCAAAATATTCACAAATCCCACATAGGGAGAAAATCCTCCGTACAGAGGCATAGTCACACAAAGTGTTCCCAAAATGAAACAACTCTCTTAACCCATAACTGTAGAGGGCACAACAAACTGCAAACACACACTGGCAGTTCCTCAGAGCAATGTCATTTTGTCATTCTGTGAATGCCAGCGAAGTTTGTCGAGGCTGTTGCTTTTGCTGTTGCTGTTGCCGGAGTTTGAGTGGAGTTGGCAGTCTGGTCGTCTTTGGTTTGGTCGCCACATGGCTAAAATACAATTGCTTTTATGAAATTAAATTACGACACACATATTTAAACACTCGCCCAGACTCCAAACAATAAAAGCCAGACACTTGATATGAGGCAAAGCCTTCATAGTTTCCAAGCAAAAGGAGCAAGGCATCAGACAATTGTTGTTGAATTTAAAACCACAGAAACTGACTTGATTGCAAGTAAACAAATGCAATTTCATACAAAATTAATTAAATAAATATATGAACATAATAATTGCTTAACAAGCGTCGACATTAAACAACAAAATAAACTATTAGTAAAACACAACATTTTACATATGCAAAATTTCACAAATTCTACAATAAAATGTCCTTTTCCCTTTTTGTGATTGCAATCAACACAAAAATTGCCTTTGACTTTGCGTTTTGAGACAATGAATAGAATATTCTATAAAATTAGGGGAGCTGTAAATGTAATTAAATAATTACAATTAGCATTCGGCTAGAGAATATTTGCACACACACACACACACACACACAGACACACACATGCACACCAGAAGACATAGCATAAATACCTCAAATAATCAACACATTATCAACTTTTATGTAATTACAAACAAACACAAATATACACACGCATACACACACACACACACACACAGGAGGCTAGAGAAATTCGAGCTGCACAGGCAGAGATTACATTTGTACACTCAGAATAAAATTGTAGTGCAATTTTGATGCAGATTTATTATTCACATGAGATTTTACTAAAACGTCAGAATTTTCACAAAATTTACTCTTTATGGTGAAGCTGAACACTAAGAAGCTGCTTGGCAAAATTCTGATTAAAATCAAGGTCACAGTTTCTATGAAAATGTTAGGAAATTTTTAACATTCTTGCATTTGTTTGATTGTGGATCTGGATTGTGATCTGGAAAAGTTTGATGGATGGAAAGAATCGGCAGAGTCATGCTTCTATTATATTAAAATGAAGTTCTGGAAGGATTTCATGTGTCCCCTTATGAGTTGGAAGCTAGATATTGTGAAACTTATAAGCAGTACAACCTTAAGTGCAGTTGAATGCTGCCGCCGAGATGACCAGAGATCCCTGCCGAATTTCAATGACGGTCAGTGTCCTCCTTGTTACAACGAGTCATGACTAACCATGATTGTTAACCGTATCCGGGAGGACCCAAGCTCGTATTGTCCATATTTCTACCCCAAAAAGCACAAGAGTTGCATGCAGATATGAAGCTCTTCAGGATCATCTGAAGGAGCTGCATTGGTTCTACCTATGGCAGGGAAATAAAGTTACCTAAACAGCCTAGAACGGATTATGTTCATAGCGGAAGCATCACTATGCCCTCAATGTAAGAGTCTGAAATATCGCCACAAAATGTAACTTGAGTACAAATTTCAGTCTCCTATTTACTATGGTTAAGATTGTGCGTTGTTCTTCTATCAGAATATAGATGGAATTTCCTACATCATAAAAATACACCAAAATTTCATTCTCATCTTACTTTTGATCGGGAATTGTTGCGAGTGTATTTGCAGATACAGATTTAGTTATATAACTAAAGGCAAACAATGGAGTACGCAAGCACACACAAACACACACACACAAGTCCAACAACCAGCAACAACAACAACAACAGTAACCAGACGTTGGCATAATTTTGCAAATGGATATGGATACATTTAATAACTAAACTAAATAGAAGCTGTTTTCGGTTTGCTTCTCTATATTTGCTTACTTGCCTGGAAATTCGATATTCGAATCCCTTTTTCGCTTGGCTCTGTGCATTGTCTGCATATATAAATTGTGTCCTAGACCAAGTCCTGGACAAACAAATCAAACGGTGATTGCAAATTTAATAGGATTGAAAAATTTCTAAATTGCTAAACAAGACTTAAGCCAGGTCACTATACAACATAGCATCGATTGCTTAGCCCACCCAGAATATTCCCTTCAATCGCCCACTTATCAGCCGTCTAGGTGAAGGTGTTGTGTGTGTTTTGTGTGTGTGTGTGTGTGTGTGTGTGTGTGGTTCCCCCTCCCCACTTCGCTTAGCCCATTGTAACCACAAGCTCATGCGGCTGTCTTGCCTAAAGTGGAATTGTTTGTAATGCATTGATGAGTACATTGACAACAGCTATCGGTGATGAGTATAGTGGTAGAGGGAGAGGGAGAGGGGAAGGTTGCTGCAAGCACCCTCAATGAGGATTACATTAAATGAGATTTTCATTTTTACCTTTTTTGTATTTGTCCATTGTGGAGGATACTACAGTGGAGACGAAGAAAACTCTCTTGAATTGGATGTTCTTTGAGAAATTTCATAAAGGTTGATATAATTGATAAGGTAAATGTTGTATTGATATCTTTAAAGGTCTTTATAATGTCAAGATGTGATGAAACCTCAAGAAGGTATTGATTATTGAATAGAAAATCATTGTCTCACAAATCACTAAGCCAAGATGTACATCTATATACATCTATCGATAATTCAATATATCGATGCATATTGAATGCTCTATTTCTCCGTAAACAAATATCGATAACATAATAAATCGATGTTTATATGTCGAAAGCTTAGACATACGTTAAACATACATCGATACGTCAATTTATCGATATATATTTATCGATAACTCGATGTATCATTGATATACATGTATCGATAACTAAATATATATATTTTCATATATCCATAAAAGAATATGTCGACATTCCAAACTCGAAATAATAAATTCTCAATATCGATATCATATCGATAACTTAATAGATCGATGTTTATATATCGAAAGCTAATATAGTCGATATACATATATCGATAAGCGTATATAACGATATATTATTGATGCGTGATTAAATCGATATACATATATCGATAACTAAATATATATATTTTCGTCTACCAATAAAAGAATATATCGACATTCCAAACTCGATATGCTCGATATGATGAATTCGCAATGTCGCTTATATGAGAAAGCGGTACCACGCCCATTTTCCATAACGACATATAGCCCTTGACATTCCCCCTAATCGATATTACTACACTGTTAAAATTTCATTGCAATCGGTCTAATAGGTCCAAAGATATGATGAAATTTCATTATTTTCTACATAAGTTTCTTGAAATTTTAGAAACTAGAAAGTCAGACAGTCGAGACATCTGGACATGATCTACATAAAGTTAAACAAACAGCTGGACACGGCGTTATAATAATTATAATATATATAACCCCTCTTACCATTTCATAACAGATTCACAATCCCCAGCCATCTAATCTACCTGCTTAATGCAATTCATTTAAAACAAAGGTCTTCCATCTCAATAGCTTCAATTCCACTAACAGCATTACGCGAAACAATTATAATGCAAAGGTACAGTTGTGCGCGCTCACCAGAAAAGTCACTCAATCAAGCTGGCAGCTGCGCGAAATGAGCAATGACTTTGCACACGCAATCAGGGCAAAAGTTTCCACTCGCTTGCCGCATTGTATTGTAATTCCCAACCTCCTTTTACGCAGGTCAACTGACAACAACAACAACAACAACAATAACAGAAACAACAATTGTTGCAACTACAATTGCAATTGCCAAAAATGCCAAGAAGAATAAGTCAGTAAGAGAAAGACAGAGAGAGAGAGAGAGAGATGAAAATAGTTTAAGTGCAAAATTTTACGCTTTATCGAATTACCCGCGGGTGCTTTAACTTACTGCCAAACTTTTTGGTGAACGAAAACTTTTGCACAGCTCGCTCTCTGAGTGGTTGAAGGTGGGGCGAGGCGAGGGGTCAGTCAGCGTGGGGGTCAGGTCACAATTTATGATTCAAAAGGTGTTACAATGAAAACTACGAGCAAGAGTTTTCTTTCTTTCTTCCCCCTTCTTCTTCTTATTTCCACTTCGATTTCTCAAAGTAAAATTTGTTATATTTTCTTACTGTCAGCCAGACCATTTGTTAAATGAGTTGGCAAAGCTAATCGAAGAGTTATGGAACCAACGCCGGTTGCATTGCCAATGCGAGGGAGTGCTTGGGTCATTTGGGTAGGGAGATCTGTTGTTGCATCCTTGACCTGGAATCCTGTTTAGCTTGCCGTGGAGCCGCCTGCCTGCTTTGTTTGCCATTCTTTGGTTGCTTCCTTTGACCAGCGTATAAATAACGTCCGAGGCAAACAATTTAACCCACGAGCATACGGTGCTGGCCATAGAAATGTGCTCTACCTCCACCCCCCCAATCCCCTTGATTGTGGGTGGGGGGAAATGGGAGCGCAATAAAAAAATAATTTATAACAAAGCGAACGGCCTTCTCAGCCAAGAGCGGCCCAAAAAAAAAAGAAAAAAAAAGAAATTGCTAAAGCAAGATTTATGCAAATCGGAAGTAAACATTAATCAAAATTTTTTTCGCTTCCCTCTGTTTGCGTGTGGCATACTTTTTGGGGCGCCAGCCAGGAGATGTTCGCTAAGAGATATCCAAGGAAATGGAGGGCCAGGAAAGGAAAACTTTGCCCGAACTTCATAAATTAAAACTTCATATGTCAGAAATTGCCTTCCTGTATGTCAT
Organism: Hirtodrosophila duncani; assembly: GCA_037043425.1. NCBI lineage: Eukaryota > Metazoa > Arthropoda > Insecta > Diptera > Drosophilidae > Hirtodrosophila > Hirtodrosophila duncani. The sequence continues at coordinate 5,027,538 of JBAMBM010000194.1, forward strand.
TTATATTGAAATGTCAAATCGGCAGAGGGAGTTAGGAGAGATGCAAGCCAGATACAGATACACATACGTACTCGCATCTGTATCTCGATCCTGTACGTGTCCGTGTCAGTGTCCGTCTGTTTCTTCTCAAGCAGTGCGTGAAATGTTAGTCAAGTGCCAAACAATTAGTGTTTCGTTTTCGTCAGTGGTTTTTTGCTTGTTGCCAGTGTAAAGGATGTGCAGTTGAAATCACTCGGTTGGACACCCAAAGGACATTCAAAACACAAAGCACATGGCCATGGCCATAGCCATAGCTCGACGCCTTGTTTTGTTGACATGGAGATGTGTCTGTTTGGTTTTTCGATGCTGTGCAATGGAGAGAGAGTTTGCCTTTGGGGCAACACACGGACACACTTTTGCTCTCGATGGACAACTCATAATGATGTGTGTGTTTGGCCATGGGCTTGGGAGACCAGTACAGCCAACTCAGTACAAGCTTTTGACCGTGAAATGTCCTTCAAAGGCAAAGCATACTGTGTGGCTTATAGCTGGATAAGACACATGCAATTCGATCTCTTTTATCCCACATGGAACTTTGGCTTATAATTTTATTTACTTCCTTATCGAGGTGATAAATCATGATAAATTGTAATTTATCGATCATTGTTTACAATTTTCCCGTCAATCGCATTAAAACTAAACTATTCTCTGACTCTCTGGCCTCCATTCTAACTGCAACACGAAGCTGGCGTGGGATCACGACCCGAACGCTTCGTGATCGACAGCCGGGTAAACTCCTCTGCTGTAGTGGGATGTATGCCCACCGTATTGAGTAGCGTTTTCACTGTCAAACCGGACTTCAGGGCCGCCGCAAAGCCTTGAATCACCTCTCCGGCCACTGGTCCTATGTAATGTAAGCCCAAGATCTTCTGGTCGCCTGTGATCTCGGCCACAGCCTTCAGGTAGCAATGACGAACGCTCTTCTGCGGTATGAAGAACTCTGTGGGCTTGTAGTAGCCATGGAAGACTTCAACGTTGTCGACGCCAAGCTTCTCTATGGCCATCTCCTCCGACATGCCCACACACGCATACTCCAATGGTGTAAAGACAGTGGTGGCGACATCTGCATAGTCCATTAGCTGCTTGGAGCCGGCAAAGAGGCGACGTGCCAACAGGCGACCCGATAGAATGGCCACCGGTGTAAGTTCGGGACGGCCATAGACAATATCTCCAACGGCATAGATGTGCGGCACATTGCTGGCATCCTTTTCGTCCACCACAATCTTGTCACTGTTCGTCTTGATTCCCGCTGCCGCCAGATTGAGATCTTCGATTAGACCCTTGCGTCCAATGGCCCACAGCACAGTGTCGAAAATATCGCCAGCTTCAGACTGGTTTGTTGTGTTGCGGAACTTCACCAGGAGTTTGCCATTCAGCAAACGTTCCACCGAAGTGGGTATGGTGGTGTTAATAAAGCTGACACCACGCTCCTGCATCATGGCCGCCAGCAGCTCGGACATTTGGCGATCAAAGCCACGTAATACAATCGAGCGCACCATGACTGTTGGTTCATAGCCGAGGCCCTTTAAGAAGCAAGCGCACTCCAGGCCCACATAGCCGGCACCTACAACAAGAGTGCGTCCCGGTTCCTTTTCATAGCTGAAGATATCATCGCTGGTGATGCCATACTCTGTGGCTCCTGGTATTGAGGGATATCTGGGTCTACCGCCCACGGCCACCACAATATGCTCGGCTCTGACCTGCTTCTTCACTCCCTGCTTCGTCATGTACTCGATGGTGTGGGGGTCCACAAAGGCTCCCATTGCATTGACATACTCCACCTTCTTGTCGCGCAAATCTACTCTGGTCACCCAGTTTACGGATTTAATGTGATTCTGTACGGATTTGACCAACTTCTGCCAATCGGGTTTGATGTTTCGATCGTTGACATTCCAGCCATATGCCACAGCCTCATGGACAGCTTCGCCCAGCAGCGAGGCCTGATGCATAAGCTTCTTGGGAATGCAGCCCACATTGACGCATGTGCCGCCTAAGCCCCACTTAGTGCCCACGGGCGTGGGCTTCACATAGTCAAAGCACAGGACCCGAGCACCAAAATCCACAGCCTCCTTGGCACACGCCAAGCCGCCTGAGCCGCCGCCCAGCACAACCAAATCGTAGTCGTAAGTGGGCTTGCTTTGATTGACTGTCGAAGTGGAACTGGCCCGGCAGAGTTTCAGTAGCGAACGAGTGACCCGCACAGAGGAGGAGAAGGTGCCGGAGCCTGAGCCTGACAGACGTAGTAGCTTCCAAGCAGACATTGTGGTGTGAAATTCTTAGTTGAGTTTTGAATGTAAATTTTTGTAAACTTGTGAATTTGTTTGACAAAACTCGAAAAGTGCTGCCAACTTGGGTAAAATTAAAGCTTTGCCAACTTATCGATAATCAAGTATCAATGCCAGCCCACTTATCGATAAGAAATTAGTGCCAGACTGTTAAAAACTAAATACCATCGCTGTGCTGCCAACTTAAAACCCCCAAAAACAGCTGCTGCGGTTGGATGGACCCAACTCGTTTCGCTTTTAAAAACCAACTCTTAGTGCTTTATGGTCCATTTTCGCTGGACACTTTCGCCTCTGAATGACCTGCCACTTTTAGTCATCAACTTTGACCCATTTAATTTCCATCTCACTGCTTGACTTCTCACCAAAGCCCACACCTGGCTTTTAGCCAAAATTTAACTCGATTAGCACACTAGTGACCCAGTTAGAGGCACCCTGGCCCCAGCCCGCCCCCACATCCATTTGGCTATCAAAAAAAGAAAAGAAAACATCAGAACTATTCGCTGCGTAACGCAAAATCCCCAATACCGAGTGCCTCTCATTTGACTTTTAGCCACGGTCCAGGTCCAGGTCCAGTCACAGTCGCAGTCACGGTCACTGCTCTTCTGGGAATAGCAAGGTGAAGTGGAAGTGGCGGGTAGACGGATACGGACACGGCTCTCACCGGCAGTCGTCAGCGCGTCGTTCGCATTCAATTGCAAAATGATTTATGTGGCTTACTTTTTGCATGGGCCCAATAGGAGTCCCAGGAAGTGGAAGCATTCAGTCGAAATATGTATGCACGGTGCTATGGGGGAGCAGGACAATACCCTATGGTGTTTGCCGCCTCTTTGAAATTGAGTCATGCATACATGCAGAGCTGCTTTACGAGAGCAAGATTCATGGGAAAAACTAGGACAAGATACTAAGTGAAGTGGCTTAAAAATCGTTGATGAAGACTGAAGAAGAGAATTAAATGAGCGATTCCACAGTGAATGAAGATGAAAGAGTGATTTATCTGTGTTCCTATCTAACATTTTCATCTATGTTAGCAAGATAACGTCATAACGTGATATAATATACTATAATAAACCTGACAAGTTTTTAAGACTATGGCAAGGAGACAGGCAGAACTCAAAGTTAAGACATGTCGCATCAAAAGTAAGAGCCAAACTATGGTCAAAGAGCACAACACGAAGTTACGCCTTTGCATCTGACTGTCGTGTGGCGGAAGAGCAGCTGGCTTCTATTTTTTTACGATCCCATGCAGTAGACTTTTAGAAAGTTGCCTCTGCTTTAAGATGATATAATATTAGGTATCCCTTTAAACGTTTTTAAACTTTTATTCTTCATTGATGTTAAAAAGTTGGTGCAATCTAGTTCAATCTAAATGAGAGATTGATGTGGCTTAGACAAACAGCCTTGATAGGATTGGGAAGGAAATGTGAAACTATAAGCGGGAATGGCAAAAGCCATCGTTTTTAAGCTTACTTCAACTACTCACAAAACAACTAAAAGCTATTTGAAATTAATGAAAATTTCCCCTTAACCTTAACACTTCTTTGAGACTATAAACAAGACAGAAGTACAGAGCAGGTCCCCAAAAACATACCATAGTCTTATGGTTATGGCCTATTCTGGCCAATAATAGTTGGACTACTTGTTCTCAAACCTGCTCCTTCCGCTTTCAGGTTCCACACCAGACTCTTGAGAGCGTTCTGCATGTTCATAGCAATCGCCATGAGAACCATCTTTACCTAACATTAATAGATTTTGCTTATTTTTCTACATGTCAATTGGACATCATTGAATTTTGGCACTCAAAATAAACTTTTTTGTCGCCAGTGTGACCAGATTCAGCCCGCATTGCTAATCATTGTAAGAAACTTTGTCACAAATCGTCATGAGATGATAAAACGAAAGAAAATTTGTCTGCCCGACAGCCTTATCCTCTCCTAAACGAAGCCCTACTTTATCCAGATGTGAATATATATATTATTGTTTATAGACTGGCTCAAGATAGATAACACCCCCCGCCTCCCTTTTATTACGATTTTTTGACTTAATTCTTAGATTTCTATCAAAATCAACTCAAAACTAATTGCCAAATACCAAGAGGAGATACAATTTACAGTTCACTTTCAGGGTCATCCGCCCAGCAATAGTTGAACTCCAAAAGTTCTCCTATCTTTCACTTAAACATATCCTTATCATATTCTTAAAGTAAAATCTTAGTCCGCTTGTTCTTGTTCCTGCCACCACTGCCTTGCCTTGGTCCTTAAATAGAACCTTTAACCATATACAAATCCAGTAAAATGGTGAATGTCAGTTTCAATGATTTATGTCTTTCGCCCGTGAACCATTTGGAATTTTTGGCAGGCCAGTTTCCTGAACGCTTGCCCATCCTCTAGTCAACCAAGTAAATGGCGTTATGGTCTACTGCCCCCCACCTATGCATATTCCATATCCATATCCATGTCTATGCCCAAGTCCATGTCCATGTCCATGTCCTTGTCCATTGGCTATCCAAATTTCTAATCTAATATTTTTTTTTTTTTTGCGAAAAATTCTTTGGGTATGATTTACTTTTGCGGTTTTTGTTTTTTGGTGCGTTTAACCGCAAATACTTAATGGCTTTTATTTCCCAAGCAGGCAGGCAGGCAGTCAGGCCGGACAGGCCGGACAGGGCCGAGAGCTCTCAGCTGCGATTCCATTGTGTGCATGTGTGCGTGTGTATGTGTGTTTCGTAGTTTTTGGCATATTTATTAGTTGAACCCAAAAACGACCTAGAATTTGTAGTTGTAGTTGTAGTTGTATGTGTTATTGTTGCTGCTCCTGGTATATCATATGGCCCAAGGTTAAGCCAGTGAATGATGTTTAAATATTTGCCAAAAAAAACAATATCTCAGCGCTGGTGTGGTTGTCATCCTCATCCTGCACAATTTCAATGGAATGGTTAACTCTGAGTTCAACCTGTCCAAATCGTTCTTGATTCCATTGCAGCAATACCATGTCCATGAGAAGCATGCAATGTATAGAACTCGTTAGAAAGCAATCCTAAGAATATCCAGCATAACTGAGTCGACACTATGGACCACAATATAGTCAACTAATATGGCTGATAAAATGCTCAAAAAAGTGAATAGTCTACGGCAATGTGATGGCATAACCAAAGTCAAATAAAGCTGCTATAAGGTAAAGCTGAGTAAATATGAATATTCAGCCGATTTACATGAGAAGCAAATGGCAGCAGCACTTTCTATGGGCCTACGAATGTAGCCAAAGTTGGCAGTCTTTACCACAAACTATTATAGGCATTAGGCGATGGAAACGGCAATGTTTACGGATGTTAATGAGCTATCAAAGAATTCATTTAACTTAGAAGTTAGCTTGTGTTAAGCATTTGATATTATTTAAGAGGTAGACCAACATGCCATTGTTTAAAATCACATTGACAGCTGGCATGTCGAACATATCAAGAATTACCTTAGAAGTTTGTAATGTTAACAGTGGTACGACTATTTAGTTTGAAACACCTAATTTGCTTAACGTAAAACTAAACTTCAATAAGAATTCAAATATATATAGAAAAATATATGGAAAATAGGAACAATTCAGAAAAATTTCCAAGCTGACAATGCTGCAACAGATTTATAGAAAATTGTGGTTCCCTCAAGCTTCTCTCAGCGACGCTCTTAGATATTTAATCGCTGGACAAGTCATTCAGCCTCTTTCTCCTTCTTGCTCATGATTTGAAAACATATTCTGTCTGCCAAGCGTAGGCTTGAGCTTATGGAAAGAGAGAAGAAATCTGGTCAGTAAGAAGTTTCATGGCAGCTGTTGAGGTTCTGGTAAGGCAATATTTTCCTTTTTTCATATAGTGGGGTTTTTTCTGGATTTGTGAAATCAGCCTTTTCAGTAGGAATACCATTATAGTTATCCTCTTTCTAGAGAGTTCTAGGATCTATGACTTTTCCAGTAATCTGGGGCCATACATTTTCCAGCTGAAAGCAAGGGCTTTGGTGTTTTTGAGCCGCTTTTATCCTCGAAGTAAACTGCTTTCGTAGTGATTTTGTTTCTGGAGTATTTTATGGAGTCCATGCTTTATCCAAAGTGTTAAGTCGGCTCCAACACTGATTTAATAGGGCTACCAGTTCACCTTTTCACACCTCTTCTTTGGTCTATAGTTAACAAACAGGTCAATCAACTAGCCAACTGCTTCCTCGAGTCTAATTCATCTTTTAAATTGTAATCAGTTTTGGTGAATGTCGAAGGTATTTTGGGTTAGTGGTTGCAGTTCTTGGGCGTCTCCCCATTTCCATTGTATACCTAAGCTGCCTAAGACTTCACAGCTTCAAATTGTGCTTCCCCTACTTAGCTTCCAACTCGACTCTAATCTCTTCAAAGGCTCACAAATAAGTATTCTATGGCGGCAGCATATTCATGAATGTTTCTGCCCGCTTGTGATCATATTCATATCTTATAGCATATTCAGTTTTTTCCAACTAACTCATATTTCATGGATAACGTATTGATAGCTACGTAAACAGCCATCAAAGCAGTTTTTGTTAACGAAGAAACAATCTTTATGAAGATGTCAGAAATATGTCCAATAACTTTCGCAAGCAAATTCATAGAAAATTTAAATTTTAAGACTTTTTCAATGATTAATAAGTGCATGAAAACTTGCTCGACTTTTTATAGTAAGAGGATAAAGTTCAGTTTTAGAGCATATCATATATTGGAAACTTTGAAATTGAAACATTTGCACTTATGTAATTAATATTGGGGGCGCCAAAAGCTTTCGGCTCACACCGATACAGGCCTAAAGGCTTTTTAAGTCGGAGGCTTGTAGATATTGAAAGTGAAAGAAAAGCAGTGCATGCAAGAGAGTTAACTGACTCTTTTCATCTGATCTTTTGATCTGGTCTACATCACCAACCTGATCTTATTCGATTAATCTTAAAAGCATTTCTTCTTTACTTGACAACAATTGTGTTCCGATAATTCTTTGATCAAATTGAATGCTTACATTACCTATAAAGACATAGATAAAGCCTTTCTATTCGCACATATACTTTGCAGTTCTTCTAAATTTGATTAATAATCTCTAATCTGTATTCTCTAATCTAATCTCTAATCTGTATTTTCTCTTATTTTCAGGTAAGTGCCAAAAAAAAAAGTTTTGCAAGATTGTAATTCCTCCAGACATATACAAATGTTGTAAGCTTTTGTGGGAAAAGAGAACCGATAATTCCTCGAATGCCTCGAATATTATTTGCATAATCAAAAAAAAACAGGTACAGCAGAATTTTACATAAATGTATTAATATTAAAAATGTTGTTTTTTTTATGACAATGAAATGAAAATTGCCGTTGGCAACAGCAAAGAAAAGGTGCTTGAAATGGATGCGAGAAAAGTTTACTTTTCTTTATAAGATAAACTCTCACTCTAATGTGCTGACAATCGCTGAGGATGTATAATTTCAACTTTAAAATGACCAAAAGTCGAGCCTAGGTAACAATCAGCCAAAGGCAGGCAGGGCCACAGACAAAGCGACAGTGAGAGAGAGAGAGAGAAAACGTCGAGAATTACGGCTTCAAGTTTGTAAAAAGTTGTAAAAATGCAAACAAAGTTTTACCAATAAACATTAGGCACAAACTTTTTTGTTTGCGTCGCAGCGTCTCACCTTACCAATTTTATGATTTGAATTGTTCCATTCCGGCTTGGCTTGGCTTGGCTTGGCTTAGGCATACCTGTTCAGCCCTAAGTTTATTATTATTTCTCTTATTTTTTTCATTATGCAAAACTTGAGAGAAGTTATCATTGCTTGTCTTTGTTGCCTGGCAAAAGGCATTCAATGGACGACATCTGAATGAAAGCTTTAAGTCCTTTTGCCTTTCAAAAATCATAAAAAGACTCAAATAATTTATCAAATATTAATTAACTCTTCGTCTAATTAGCTTGAATTCAACGGGCAAACATCAAAAAGGTGTTGGCCCCGTGCCTTGGGCTACTTCAGCTGAAGGTCACTGAATGCTACAAATGCCCAATTAACGCCTAATGAGCGAAATGCGGCGACACGACTGGAGGCGAGGCCAACGAGTTCGAGTTCGAGTCAAAAGTCAAATATTCATTGTAAATTCATAAGGTCTGACAGATTAATGAAATGAAATGTTTGTAAAATGGGTTGGAAACCCATGAAGAAATGTCTAGCAGAAGTGGATTGCATAAGAAGGCGATAGAATCATTTCTGGAAAGGGACTTTTATTGTTCAATCAAGTAATAAGAAGAGGTGATATGGTTATAAGATATGGTTTCATATTAGTTAGTTATATATATTCCGATCTGATTGATCTTTGCTTTTCTTAAAGAACTCCGAATTAGGTTTACTCCAGTGAGTTTTGTGTAGGACTTTGGAAACATTGGGAAACGCACAAATAAACGTGCTCTTTGGGAATAACATTTAGTTTATATCAATTACATTTATTTATTTTCACATTTACTTTCACTATTTACTATTTACTTTCATATTCAATCAGATTTTTATTCGATTAGCTCATGAATTCAAGCAGCATTATGAAAATACACAGCATTGTAATGGTTTGTAATGCTTTGTCGAAGCGCATGTGTTGTCTCTCACCATTATGTTCTTTCAACTCATATTTATCTCATATAATTCTCATTGAATTGACAGTTCTTAAGTTTACAACAGTCCAACCTCTCTCTTGAACATACTATATCCATGAAGCTGGGGCTCTAGTGTGCCGCTGCTCAGAGCCTTAAATCAGTTGCAAATACACCCTTTACTCCTGTGAATGCTTGAATTATCCTGAATCTTTAGCTAGCAACACTCTTGCCATATCTAATTCAGTGAATCTTCCTATCGATATATATTATCCCCATTAGAAATCATTGGAATTCATTAGAAATCCTCTAAGGAGCTCACTTGATTTCAGCATAGTTTCAAATTTTACACTTTAATAGTTGATTTTTTTTAGCAAATTGGCTAAAAGTATTTGCTGCAAGCAAACTTTGGCACGAATTATTTAATTTGTTGTCGATTCGACAATACGTTTTATATTTGTAATTTTTGTTTTTGTTGTTGTTGCAGTTATTTGTTTATTTTAGTTGCCTCGAAATTTTCATTGTATGCACAAATATTTAATTTCGTTTATTGAAGTATTTGTTGTTTGGTTTGGCTTTGGCTTCGGCTTGCCTTTGCCTTTGCCCAAGAACCCAGCAAACCTCAACCAGTTTGAATGTGCGGGGGTGTACTTGTGTGCGTGTGCGTGTGTGTGCGCCTCTGTGTGGTTTCCACTTTAGACCACACACACACGTGCCCTGGCCAAACGCAACTTCTTGACCAAGAATTGTAAAAAAGGAAAGAAAGGGAGAAGTTGAAGTCTGCAATGGACCGAGTTCTTGCGTTTTTGGGTTTTGTTTACCGAGGCATATTTGTGTGTTGTTTGTTGTTTTTGATGGCTTTGGCAGTATATTTTATTAATTAATTTCAAAATTGTTACACGGCAAGGCCTAAAAGCCTCTGCCGGCCAGGCACAACAAGGATTTTATATAAAAATTCAATTAGTTTTACAACTGATGGAAGTTTTATGATATGTGTGTTTTGGGCTAGTTTGTATCTTGATTTTGTTTGAAGCAGCAATACCTTTTATTAGCTGAGGACTAAATATTTTGTGGTCAGAGTGTTCGACAATCAAATTTTAATTGATTTTTCTTTGGGCCATCAAAATATTTTTAGAAAAATAAATATGAAAAGGAATCTATCAGAAAATGCTAGATGAAATACATTGGAAAACTAAATGATAACAATTCAATTGTGTTAAAACAGAAATCAAAGAAAATTTATACAAATTTCTAAAGAAAAGTCAACATAAAATTAATATTTTATCATTTCCTTTCAAAACTAACCTTCTCAGAATCTCACTAATCTATAAATTAACCCAGCCAACAGGCGCCCTTAAATATAGTGTGTAATATTCATAAACCGATTTAGGGCTCAGATTCACAACACCACACCGTGTCCTTATCCAACAACAACCATAAAATTAGGCCATAAAAATGCCAATAACTGCACAGAAACGCAAATCCACAAAATTTGGCCAGCAATTGCCAAACAAGCACGAAAGTTTTATGGGCCTAAAATCTGATCTCCCCTCCTCTGTAGAGCCGAAAATCTGGGCGAGAATAAACGGCTCGAAAATGTTTTTAATTGTCGACGAATATTTTGCTAAATTACATAACAGGCAAATAAAAGGGGGCAGGAGTCATAAAATCCACACTCGCACACACATCCATACACACACACACACACACACAAGATATAATGCCACATAAACCGTTTCCCATATCCTTGCATATTTTCCAGTTATGACCCAACAAACACAGCAACAACAACCAACAAACACAGCAAAAACAACAAACAGCAAACCACAATTAAAACCAAGACAAGCAAGCGAAATGTTGTGGGCAGATATGTTTCTTTGCCCAACTATCCTTTGGCCCCTATCTGGTCATCGTTTTATGTTTCGATATCAAGTATACGACATGTTAGCAGCACAGCACAGTTACTCCGTGTGTGTGTGTGTGCGTGTGTGTGTGTGTGTGTGTGTGCGTGGGCGTGCGAGTGTGGCTAAGTGAGAATTACAACACTCTCTCTCTGCTGGATTTTCAGTTTCGGTTTGCCTTTGTGATCATCATATATAGTTGGCATTTAGATGGGGTATATACGGCGTGCTATATACCCTACAAATGTTTTTTAGAGAGAGAATATGTTAGGATATTGTGTCTGTCCTTATAAAGCTAAAAATCTGAGCAGATGTTTGAAGTTGTTGTGCTGTAAAACAGTTGACAAATTTTCTTGCACATTGAGAAATTTTTTGCATGTCCTTAAAAATTAGATAGAATCAATAAGGGAAATAACATATTCTCTGTCATTTCTTCTCTGTTTATTTCTTCCTAACACCTAAAATGTAAAAAATTGGTGGAGTACTGCTTTTTAGGTCTCTTTCACCTACCAATTAGGATCAGATCTTATACATTAGGAAAGTCAGTCAATGCGTGGTCGTGCTCAAGCTTAAGGTCGTGTGATGAGCCAAAAACTTGCACTGGATTTCAGAAGCCTTTGAAATGCTTTTAGAAGATCCAGCCGCATCTCACTGTGCTTAACAACAGTAAAGAATATAAGGAATATGTAAAAGATATAAGGAATAAAGAGTTGGAGCTCTACAGCTCCGACTCTACAGCTGTTTCAAGACCAGCCACTATCTCTCAACAGGATTAATCGCTGGCAGGTCACTCAATCTATCTATCCACTAAGACATAGGCTGCATTCAGGACTAAATGACCATCACAATATCAATAGGATATGCATCCTTATGAGCCTTATCAGCCTTGCCTGACACTTCCATTTCCACACTATATGCTATAGGTCTGAGAAACGATAGTAGTGGAAGAGTTTAACCTGAAAAGCAAACTAATATCATCAGTTAATGCTGACAGTGAACTGGCTTGGAGAGACACAGCAATAGATATTTCGAAAATATTGTTTAAAAGGAAAACTCTTGTACAATCGATGGAAGATGGGATATGTTTGTAGATTGAATCAAAAGAAACTTGCTTAATCTGGACAAAAGCAATGTTAGTTAGAGTTTGCCATCCAGACGAAGGTGAGGTTTTATGCCCTAGAATCTAACTTGTGTGAAAATTTCAGTCACGTAGCTATTGCGGTTTGGTCTGTGCGTTGTTCTGCCTAGTCAATGAGAATAAATAGGCTTAAATAAATGTATTATTTGAAATAATTTCAATTTTATATTTCGCGAAACCAATGTTTTTGTCGGAATGAGGTCAATATATTTCATTTATACGTTTGGTTTAATAAAATCCCAATAATATTGACCTCAAGCCGGCAAAAACTTTCTTTTCATGAAGAAGAAAGATTGGTAAAACTCCACACTTACATTATCGATCGGTAGAGTTATGACAGGCATGTATATAAAGGCTTTATAAAGGGTGTATGGAAATATCTCATACAATTAGTAGATCCCCTTTTGAGTTCATCATAGAGATTCGCCAAGAATTTGATCTCACAAGCAAAACTCAACTCAAAATCCTCAAACTGACCACCAAAATAGTCTTCTCTTATATGTATCTCAAGTCCCCTTCAAACTCTACCCTTCATAGGGTGTTCATAGAATCCGGTTAGCCAATTTTGGCAAACATTTTCTTATTCCAATTTTACGCTTATGAAACGAGAATTGAAATCAAATCAAGTTGAAATGCCAAACAATGCGTTTAATTGCTCGCAACTGACCGAAACGAAAGATGCTCAAATATGCGTGTGCTTCTGGCCCACAAGTGCTACATTGGTTTTGGCCAGTCCAGATCCAAGTTTAGTTCCAACTCTCAAATGCAATCATTTGCACAAGCCAAAAGTGTCCTTGTGTTGGCCATTTTCACTTTGCTATCTGTGCTGTGCATTTTCATTAGCAATTAGAGACAGACGTCGCTGGCTGTTTTGTTGCCATTGATTGATATGACAGAACTCCATTCATTTGGCTTAATATGCAGAATATGTTTTGGCCTGGCTGTTAATTGTGATTCTGTTATCAATTATAATATTGTCTGTGCATGTTTTGCATTATTATCGCTCTGATTATTTCATGATATTTTTTATACACTCGTTTTAACAAACATTTTCCCTAATTACTGCAGTTAATGCTTTTAATTGTTTTCACAACGTTTAAATTACAAAACCTTAATATGGCTTTTTTCAGCAATTGAACTAAGCCCTAAGCGGCTTAGCAGCCCAACTGAAATTTGTGAAAACCCTGCCGTATCAGGCTGCAGCACTTTAATAACATTTCATTGACATCATAATAAAACATGTCAGAATGGATTTTACATGCTCTCCCATTCACCTTTATAGTGTGAAAGTTTCACCTGAACACTCAAATCTCTATTTTTGGCAGTGGAGTAAATATGTGTTGTGTGTTTCGAAAAAGTTAGAAATGCGTTTTGCATGTTCGTGCGGCTTACACATTTGCCTGCTAAGTACTTGGGGATAACAAGAAAACTGAAGGAGAAGATGTGCATACATATAAAGCCATGTAATTGTAGCATAATGGACAGGTGTAAAATATTTCGAGAACTTCTAGGTTTGCGTAATGTATGAATGATGTATGTGGGTGTTGCTTAAAGTTCTCATAATTGAGTGATTGTGAAATAATGATGGGGATCATATTAGTTAAATATCTTGAATAGTTTTTGAATAATCAGATCGAGAACTCTGCAATGTAAACAGCGATGTAAACAGCGATTGAACTGTTGTTTACGTCTTGGATGGAAATTGAGCTCAAAGTTCCTATGTCAAAGGTCCAAATCAGCAGGCAGAAGGCAGCTGAGACTCACATACGTAAACACACATACATACATACATACAGAAGATCTTTGAGTAAGGCAATGTGTGCTATCTATGTCTATCAGCTCTTTGGCAAGGCATTCATGTACTCCATGACGAAAAGAACAGAAAAGCAAAGCGCTGCCTTTATTGGAGAAGCAAATTCGCTCACCTTATATGAAGAAGTACCGAAAAAGAGAGAATCTGGGCAGGATCAAGGCCAAGTAAGGGTGTTGGTTTGTATCAGAGAACTGCAGTCAACTTCTGGAATTTCGCACTATTTGTGCCTGTGACTGAGTGAACAGTGGTGTGAGTAGTTGAGTGAATATTGCTGTAGTTTGAGTGCCAATAAAAGAGAGAGAAGTTTCCACTTATATCTTAAACAACGCCGCGGACTCGCTTCTGTCTGTTAGTAATACATATGTATATATATGGTAATTCTTGGCAAAACGATTCATCACTGTACCACTTATGCGCTTATGGCTTATTATAGCTCTCTCCTCTTACAACTTCAGCATCATATTGCGACAGCAAAACTAATCAACGGTCTCTAAGTCAGCACCAGTTGCCTGAGCTGTGTAGCTGCATTCTTGGTAGTAGCAATAGGCACCACTGCAACTAACCTATGGCACTTTTGCAGTTCTCTAGTTGGTGTAAAATTAACAAACTAGGCATAGCCTATAACCTTATCTACTCCAAACTTCCTTCTGCCTTTTGTCATTGTCTTTGTTCGGAGGTCTTCTGGCATCTCTATTAGATCAAATGATAATGATTGCTTTTGCCCCTGAACCCATACTTAAATGACGTCTTCCTCGACGTCTCTTTCTCTCATTCAGCCATACCGATTTCTTTGATTCACTTTTATAACACATTTACTCTAAAAAGCTTAAAAGAAATTGAAAATTATCTTTGTCTTAGTCTTGGTCTTTCAGTGATTTCTTAGTAAAATTTCAAACTCGAACATATTCCTACATCTACCACATATGTATTTCCTGCTATCCTTATGGTTTCCATAGCTGTATCAGTCCAACTAATTAGATCACACTGCCTTTGCTTACTTCTGCTTTGCCTGCACTCGTAGTTCTCAGCTTGGTGCCTCTTAATGTTTCGTTCTGTATTTTACCAACTTTTCACCTCCCTTTCCCTCCCATGCCAAGCCAGCCAGCGGCTGCACTTCATCACTTAATTGAGTTCTTAAGCATTTTGCATTACGAGCCGCGGCGGTGGTGGCGACGGCGACGGCGACGGCTACGCAGCCAAGCGAACATCCACAAGCTCGCAGACGCCGCCAAAGTATCTCAATTATGAGGAAAGAGACAGACGCAGTCACAGACACAGATACAGACACAGACACAGACACACGAAGTGGTTAAAACAGAAACAGTTGCAATTGCAGATGCATCTGCAGATGATTCACACGAAACGCGACACGCTTGTTGCCATTGCCAGTGTTGCATAACGCCTGGTCGGGGCTGGATGGGATGAATCGCTATGCAATCAAACGTATTTCCGCTGCTTCCTCTACACTTTTGCTTAAATGAGCAAGAAAATGCTTCATTTAGCAGACAGAGCCTCCAGATGGGTGGAGTGGGTGGAGGATGAACTCCCTAATCACATATGCTGGGATGTTGGCCTCATCCCATGGGACAAGGAGGTGGTCGGTCGGTCGGTCGGTCTAACTTGTTAAGAACTTGCCGCCCCTTCGTTGCTTGTCTTTAACTACCATTCAGTCGAGGCAGGACCTTTGCATGCATATTGATAATCTTTGAACGCTTGAATGCTCATTTACTCAACTTGAAAGGTAGCCCAATCCGGTCCGCTCCGGTCCCAAAGTCCCAAAAACCAACATGGAGTTTTTAATCATGCGTGGTCTGGTCAGTTTAGTTTGGTTTTCCCCAATTGATAAAGTAACCAAAACGGAGCTTCATCTTTATAGTCATTTTTTTCTAACCCCAACCGAACCCCATTCCCCCACGCATTCCCAATCCCATTTCTCAATCCATTTTCAATACGCTCCTCTCATATGTATGTTCATTTTGGAGCCACATCATTTATGGCCTGCCTTTTTGTGTGTGCGAGTGTGTGTGTGTGTGTGTGGGTGTTCTGTTTCTTTTTTTTTCTGCCAGGCACTTTTCCAATCAACTTGAGTGTGTGTGTCCTTTGCCAGGATTTTACTTTGCCGGCCTGCCCTTTTCCTGCTGACTTTGTACCGATTTCATATTTTTCATTTGAAAAATAGATATTTTTTAATGCCTTTTATTAAATCGGCTTAGATTTATAGTACATGTATTTCATCTATATACATATTTTGTCATGTATATATTTGCCATGTGTGTGCGTGTGTGGGTGAGAGAGTGTGTATGTGTGCGTCTAAGTCTTAAGCCCTTTTCTCTGGAGCTAGAGGAAAAAATGAATGAAAATTCGTTTATGGGCCTCAGAGCTAAATTTTCTGCATTTAATAAGATTTATTGGATGTGCATGTACGATTATAAGTGTGTATCTATGTATGTGTGTAGCTCCGAAGGTTTGGCAACAAAATGGGCTTAAAAGACAACTTTAGATTGGTTTTATTTTTTCCCCTGTTTTTTTTTTTTTTTTGGGTCAGTGAAAGATTAGTCCAAAAGTAACACAATCAGTTATCTATTATATGGGCTAAGCTGAGAGTTTTGGGTGAAAGTTAAATTATAAATCTTTACATTGAAAGATATTCTTCTAGTTGCTTTCACAATCAACAAATATTCAATGTGTTTGAAAATTAAGAAAATTATTATATAAAAAATTCATGCTGCCATTGAATAGAACACTAAAAAGGATTTACAAAAATGATTTTTCTGAGTTCTTTACATCAGTTCTTCTGCATTTATGTTGGCTTTTACACCATTCCCTACTGTTGCTAAATACGAATAAAAGCTGATTCTTAGGAGAACATAAAGAGCACCTGTTAAGTTAAGTTATAATTCTTAGTTAGTAATGAGGAAAAAGACGTCTTGTTCGTCTTGAGGCTTGATCGAGAGTGAGCGTTCCCTCGGTTTTAATCAATTTTATATTTTTCTTATTACATACAATATTGTAAGTGAGCTCTGCCGCTAAGAGCGTCGGCAGAGAGAGAGAGAGTTGCAGTGCATATGTAGTTATGTATATACATATATATGTACAGATGGTACATACTCAAGAAGTGCTTACGCTAGCGATCTCACGCTGCGGCCAGTCCGCATAAGTGACGGATCCTATTACTGCGCTTGTGTATATTTATGATTATATAAACATAGCAACAAAGTGTCGATATGTTATAAGTTGTTACTCTTACTTTTAAGTTGGGCATATGACCACTTGTTATATTGTATACTCTACAATACTGCGGGCATATGCTCATTTGGCATACAACATACTACACACCCACAGATCTGGTAAAGTGATCAGTTGAACTTAGCTTCGTAAATCTTCCTAGAAATTGTGAATTGGTGGCATGCTCAACAGATTCTACAGGAGTGCTATAATTTTGAATATTTGCATTCTCACAAACTGAGACTTTGACGCTAGTTTAAATTTAGTCACAAAGTTCTATATATAATCTAAAACGCAAACCTTAACGATTGCAACATATCATCATTTCACTAAGCAATGGTAGAATAGTTGCAAATCAAATTCATAGATAAATTTAAGGAAACTGAAAAGTATTGGAACTCTCCACGCTGGGTTTAGAACGCATTGCCTGTATAACTATCACAACTATCAAATGGTAGCCAGTATGTCCTGTCTGTGGATCTATGCGACTATTCTTAAAACAGCCTCTTTTAACAAATGCCAAAGGACCAACTATATAAAATGGTCATCATCATCCAATCTTTTAGACTTGGGCACAATTTTGCCTACTTTAAACATCTCTGTTACCGACTTATTGGTACTAAATGCTATCGCAATACATTTTTTTTTATGCAAAAATGTAATCTAGGTAAAGCTGAAATCTGATCAGAATTTCTCTTCAACCTCGCCTCATTTTGTTATTTTTATCAAAATATATACATATACATGCACATTTTTCTTAAATTAAGAAATAATTAACTAAATGGAGTAATGGTTTTCTAGGGAATTATGGATGATGACGTGTTTAGAAGTGATTGGTAGCCCACATATTTCTATCATTTAGCATCAATCGATCCTTAATTTAATATGTTGACATGCAATTTGTACTTTTATCTTATTTTATACATATATATGTGCTCTTCTGCTCACGTCTTTCAATTAGAAACTGATATCAAGCTGACACCTAGGCTAGAGCCAATCTGAATTTTGCAACTGCAAACTACATATATACAAATGAGTACGAGTGAACAGCAAGTCTCACTCCAACATATTGAAATAAACCAAAAGAGAGGAAAACAAACTTAGGGTAACCGAATAGATCTATAGTGGATCTATATAGATCTGTAGTACTACAATAAGCATAAGAACATAGTTACCCATTCCGGATCAGTTTGGGTCAGCTTGGGTCCTTCTAAAACTGACATATACCAACTTAGGCTTCATTCAGATTAAAAAAACAACTAATTTTGGTGTACAAAGAGTTCATTCCGAATCGGTTGGTTATATGGGAGCTATATGATATAGCGGTCCGATTTGCATAAACTTCGCTCAGCAGACGCGGAGTCCTTTAAATCTGACATTTACCTAATTTGGTTCAATTTGGATAAAAAAAAACCAAACAATTTTTCTGTACTGAGAGTTCATTCCGAGCTATATGGGAGCTATATGATATATCCATCAGATCTGGATAAACTTTGGTCAGCAGACGAAGAGGCTTCTAAATCTGACATTTACCTAATTTGGTTCCATTTGGATACAAAAACAACCAATTTTGCTGTACTAAGAGTTCATTCTGAATCGGTCTGTTATATGTTAGTCATATGATATATTGGTCCGATCAGTTTACAGCAGAAAACTGAAAGATTAGTTCGCCTAGAAACAGACCGTCGACAGACGGACTTGACTGTATTGACTCGGCTTGTCAGGTTGATCAAGAATATATATACTTTATGGAGAAGTTTCCCTCTATGCCTTACAAATATCGAGCCAAATTTTTAATACATTCTGGAAGGGTAAAATGGCCTAAGATTTTAGAAAACAATGGTCTATTTCTTTTAGGATTGATATTGGAATCTTATGTTCTATTTTTTAACAAATTTTAACAAATGTTTAATAAGTTTTATTTAAAAGATTAATTTATTCTTAAGTTTTAGGGAAATGAATGCTAAAAAGTTTTCTGAAAAGTTTCTTTTTCTGAAAAGTCTTCAGGTAAATATGGTGTAATATTTAGGAACGTTTTATTTAGGTTGAAAAATAGCCAGTTATGCCTCATATTTCAGTTAATCTTTGGTCAATTTAGGTAATAAATTTGCCTGCGTGTTCATAAGACAGCTAAGCAATTACCTGCGAAAGTGAGCCACACAAAGCTTATGTCGCAAATATATGGCCAGAAGGACATTCAGAGCAATTTCAATAAATAAATTGGTTATTAGGTTAGCAAATTTCCCAACACATATACATATATGCACACTAACTGCTTACAAATTTGACAAAATTTTCTATGAATTTTCATTGTCCTTCGGCCTGGTTTTTTCCTTCCCAATACACGCACACACACACATTCATACAGAGCTGCACACAAATACATGCCGGTCACTAATTATGATTGATGCACTTTAAAATTGTTGGCAAATTATTATTGCCAAAAGGCATGAGGTGGAGAGAGGGAGAGAGGGAGGGTGCATGCCTCCTTCTGCGTTGCACTCTTCTCTCGTCAGCCGTCGCTTAACTCAATTAGTCAACCTGTGTCGTTGGGGTTTGGGTGCAATTTTCTGCTGCTGACGTTCACATCGTCCTGGCGTCCTGGCGTCCTCGTGTCCGTCCTTTCTGGCCAACTGTTGCAACGAAATTACCGCAAAGTTTTCTGTTTGCTGCATAATTAAAAAGTTTGAAAAGCTTTTGCCGAAACCAGGCAACAGCCAGGCATTCCTATATACCTATACCTCCTCCAGCCCATTGCCATACCCATTCCTGCAGCACCCAGCTCGTCCTTTTCCTCATCCTGGCAACTATTATAAACCAGCGGTTATGCAGCGGTTGCAGTTTTTGCATGATTGACAAACCAACAACCCGAAAGTTGGGCGCTCGTGAAATGGGGTTGAAGTGGGGTTGGGCGGGCGGGCTAAATGAGGCTGTCGCACCCACAATAAAAAACTAGTCAAGGACATGCCTACGCATGTGTATCGTGTGCGCGTGTGTGTGCAAATATTTTGCATTTTTGCAAAAAAAAAAAAAAGTTTTCGTTTTTGCCATAAAAAATATATATTTTTCATCAAATGAGTTCTTTTACCATACATTTTTTTTTATTATTACTTCCGCTTCAGAGGAGAAAATGTAATATATTGCTGCTCATTTAAGGCGTAATTAAAAATTAAGAATTATTATTATGAATTTCTAAATAGGACGAGGCCGAGATCCCAAAAGATGAGTTTTTTGTTTGAAGGTTGAAGAATGAAATTGTAATTATGTCTATGAATGCATTGAGGAGTTTAACTGGAAGACCTTCAAAATATTACTTTTATATATACGAACTTAGCTTGACTTTGGCATTTTTCAGTAATTCATTTTATGAGCTGATAATTAAGATAATTTTATCTATGAAAATGGGAGACAAGTGAAGTTTTTGCAATGTTAAATAAAGGAATTCTTCTTTTGATACGCTGCTTAAACCCAGATCTTTCGTATTATAGCTCAAGTGCCTTACTCTCTATCTATGAGAAGAATAGATCCAGGTATGTGTGTGTGAGTCCTTTTAGACTTCAAGTGTGAAGGATATTGTAAAGTAGACTGAAAGACAATCTGCCCATCTCTATGGATTCCTCGATGCGAACATACCATTTGGCTGTGACTTGTGCTCTTTATACCATTTCCAAAAGATATCTTCACTTTGTCAGGAAGTTTGCAGCACATAGAAGTAAGCGTTACCGACTATATAAAGCATATATACTCTTGATCACCAGGACAAGGGGAATCGATATAACCATATCCGTCTGTCAGTCTGTTTTAACGCAAAGATCTCAGAAGTCTACCAGATGTTTCCTTTGTCTGCAGGCTGGTCAAGTTCAACTTTTATCTAGATCGGACAACTATATCAGATGGCTTCCGTATATCCGATTGTTCCAGAATGAAGACTTAGTATCATAACTTTTCTGTTTTTCATCCAAATCAAATGAAATTTCCACTGTAGCCCCACGTCCGCCGACCAGTTTTGATCTAGATCGGTTATATATTTACAAAGTCGAATGGTATATTAGCTTCGGCAAGCCATCCTTTCTTGTTTTGATATTATATTGCTTGTGCCAAGGCTGAAGCTTGGTTGGGGTAGCGACTTTCCCTACGCCAGAAACAAAGAGGCTAGTGTCGTCTTAGTAAGTGAAGTGGCTTCTATGAGCCAATCGATGGTTGCGATGGGAAAGTGGTACCAAAACTCTGCCTGGGTGGTAAATTACGTGATATATCACTAGATGCGGATGGATAGCATCAAAATGTGCGGACAGAATCATCGTTTCACAACACAATATAAAGTCTGCCGTGTTAAGGTCAGCAAGTTTAGTTTGGTGGCTCAAAACGAGATATATATATCACAAAAATAATTACAGAAGCTATCAAAATTTAGTGATTATTTTTTAATCTAGCAAGAGTCTGATGGCATTTGGCATGAGCTTTCTAATATAATTCGGAAGTAAACATGGTTTTATGTTAATTTTTGTTTTGCCAACTAATGAAACTGTAATAGCTACTGTGAGCTTATGTTGCGGCTACAAATCTCATCAAGCTTTGCTTGACCAAACACAAAGTTTGCTGCAACAAACACGAATTTTTCCACACGGGGCAACTGCGGGCAAAAGTATGAAAATAGCAATGAATCTGCACAGTTTGGTTAATAACTTGCCATCTATAACTTTATGCCATGCTGAAGGAACATTCCGACAATTGTTAGGATTAGTCAAAAAGAACACACAAGCAACATAGGACACAAAGTATATTGTAGCATATTGAGACTGCATGCTGTATGTTGCATGTTGCAGATATAACATATTGATGTTTAATTGTCTGTCAGACTTTTGTCACTAAATCTAAACAATATATTCTGCGTGCTCTTTCAAAACTTTTCATAAGAACTGGGACTGCAGAGCTACCCAATTTGTTAGTAGGAAAATGGAACTTGGACACCTGCCTGCCTTGAAATCCAGACCTAATTGCTTAGTGATTCTTTCGACAGAGGTCATACCTGTGGATACCAATCTAATGTCTGCCTCAACTGTAAAACTCAGCTCAGCCCTTGCAGAGGCAAAGTAAACCAGAAATATCTAATTCTCTGCTATTTTTCTATACCACGAAATTATATCCTAACTGCCTTTGTGGAATGCTTAGACACCAGCTACACCTGCGTGCATACTTAATATGCACGGCATTGTAAAAACTAACGCCAACTGAATTCGCTTCCACACACACACACACACACACACACACAACCGGAAACGGAAATACACACATTCCGCCTTGGCTTGGCTAATTAGTTAAAGACATTAAGCAATGCCAACATGCTCAGAAAATAACAAAATCAGGCTACCAGGTTTTCAGTACACATCGGGGCTAAATACAAACTAATTTTCAGCTCCCCCCCTCCCGCAAGAGCCCAACACCTGCCCGAATCGTTGCCTAATGACAACTCATTAGGGGTTTGTGTTTAGGTGTTCTCTTTTTTTCGGTGTGTGTAAAACTTTGCAACTATTTATGCTGGTTGTTCGTCTACTATTTATTGCAACAGAACACATGTGGCTGTGGCTGAGGCTGAGAGGGGGAAATAGCAACAACAACAACAACAACAACCGCAAGTGTCAACTTACAAGGCAATAGAATGTAATGGCGGGGAGGGGGAGCAAGGTAAGGGCAAGGCAAGCGCCCGGCTCATTAATCATTTAAAACAAACAAAACGCAAGTGGAACGCAATTTGTTTTATCGCCAGTCCAAGCTGACTTCCCCATCCTCATCCCTGCTTGGTATACACGTGTAGCTCTTAGTGTGGCCCCAGCACCAGCACAGATTTGAGAGGCGGCAAGCAGATAGTGGGTGTATATATGTTAGTATGTGTGTATTTATACACACACACAACTCTAGACACCTGACCGCATGACATTAAACAATTAAAATAATTACGCAAATCTCTCATAGGATTTGTCTCACTTTGGCGTGAGTTCTTGCTATTCGAAATACACTTTCATCGTAAAGAGCATAGTGGCAACGTTGTAGGGTATAAATTTTAGATCATTCGACATCATGGGAGCTATGGAACGCGGTACACTAATGCCATCGAAATTTTAACACTCAAATTGCCCTAAAAAGATATCAGAGTTTAATTTGACTTGAATGTTTAATCAGAGATGGCGTAAGTGTGCCGCTTGCTTTCATACAATCTTTGATCATGCATTGTTGATCCAGTAGCGGGTGAAATTTGTTAAAAAAGATCATTAGTGTGCGCCTATCTAATATTTGTGAAAGTTTCAGCAGACTACCTATTTCCGTTTGAGCTGTGCGTTGTTCTTCAGTCGGGACACAGAGTTTTATGTATTCCTCTTTTGGCGCCTAAACCATTAGACCGCTCGCTATGTAAATTTTACAGTATGCCAGTTGCTGCTATAGGAAGATCAAGCTCTATATATCGATATAGAAAAGCCTTCGATACATTGACTATCGATATACATTGGTGTGCAAATATTTGAAGTGTGCTGATATCGTCCAACAGAAGGTGATCATCTATAATATCGATATATGGAGAAGCCGATATATCGATGTACATATCAATCATTGCTTTGGAATAATTTTCATCATACTAATATTGGCCATTGAAAGATCAAGAACCCGATTTATCGATAAGTATCAAAGTATATCGGGGTGAAGTAAGTTGTGCTACGTACTAGCTAAGACCCATATGTGAATATATATATCGTTATCCGATATTTATCAGATGATCGACGGTCTTGCAAGAAAGACAACAACACCCAAATCACTTAACCACTCGGGGCTATGCATTAAAAACAGCCTAACAACAACATATGCGAAGGCATTGCCAGGAACTGAATACGAATCGTTCGCTGTCACACACATCTATATGCTTATATGAGCGTGATTTTGATAGTCCAACTGCAAGAGGACCGTCGAAAAGGCACATAAAAAACAAATTTTTTTGTTTTGAAATTTTTTCAGGAAGGAAGAGAAATTAAACGTTGATGAAATAGAATTAAAGCATTCTTTGCTCTTTGACATATAAACACAAATGAGCTCGGGCAACGCCAAGTAAACTGGCTAGCAACAAATACATTCTTAGCAGAGTATTCAACTGTCAGCTTGCACAGCCTCAGCTTGAAACTTTGCCTCACTTAATTTTTTTTGCGCTCTCTCTCTCTCTCTCGCTTGCCCCGTTGCTGCGCTATAACGATGCGTCGTTTATTTCATTTGTTTGTTTGATTGCCCGAATGTCCGTATGCCTGTGTGTCTGTCCCATACATACATACATACATACATACATATTTCCCTATGTATGCGTGTGTGCGCGCTTTTGCTGCAAATTAATTAAACTTTTAATTGACACGCCATTTGTGAGGCCATTTTGGCTCACTGCGTCTGCGTTTTTCCTCCCGTTTTGCCTCTCTTCCCATTTTGTGCTGCCTTTTTAGATACTTTTTTTTTTGCACTGATTGATGTCAATTAATGTTATTAATTAAACAATTATGAATGTATTTATTATTAGTTTTTATTGCCATTAAAATTAAACTATTGTTGGCGTCTGGGCTGAAGGTGCGTTGGCTTTGAAATAATTTCTATAATTTAATTTGTTGCATTACTTAAATTATGTATTTCATTTCGAGTAATTGACAGCAGAATGCAGTTGTTTAAATATTTAAACTGATTTACAAAATGCCAGTAGAGTTTAACTCAACTGATGTGGAATGGAATTTCTTGCATTGATTTAATAGAAAAATATCAGAAGGAGGAGGAAGACGTGGAACGAACTAATCGATAGAATTATCAGCTTAAAATCTTAATGAACTAATTTAAGGAAATAGAAACTTAAAATTTAAGAAATCGGATAAAAGATTTAAATGATTGTTTTAGAACTTAGTTGTTAATTGGAACTTAAGCTGGCGAAAGATTTCAACATCTGTCTGTCCTGCTAGTCCATATATTGGAGGCGACGATTCATCTGTACTTGTGTCTGTACTCGAATTTAGTATTAGAGCTTGAACTTTTATTCAAGTTCTTTCATATTCTTTTATATTTTCTATTTTCATCTAAACAATTTGATTCGCAGAATTATTCCTAGGTCAACGATCTCCTGGCACATTGTCAGTGCAACTAATTTGTAATCAAAACGATGAAGAATTAGAAACAACAAAGACAAGAAATGGTTTAAATGCTTGTTGAGCAAACAGCAGTGCAAAAAGAAGAAAGAATTCTAGTTGACGAGCACAGCCATAGACAAACTTCTGCTTCTTCTCTTAAAATTGTCATATGAGACAGCACCATTGGTCTTTCAATAAGTGCGAAGAAGAGGAAAGTTGCCCATGGAATTTTAACATTCGCTGCTTATAAGCAGTTAAGCAAGTGCTCTCAATCTTGGGGATCTACTAATAGTTTGTCTATGGCACAGCGATCGCATTTCAAAGCCTAACTAACTAGATAAGAAGGGTCAGAGAGAAAGTAGACAGAAGGCTACCAAAAGGGGGAAGAATAAGCAAAGACAAAGAGAGCAAGAGCTGAAGAAGAAAGCACAGAAATATAAGCGCAAGAAGAAGGTGACTAAGTGGTCAGAATAAGAAAACTAGGAAAGATAGAAAGCGCGGACGAGCAAAAGCAAATAGAGAGAGAGAGAGAAGACAGAGGAATCATATATGGCAATTCAGAGAAGAAAGAGGTAGGGGAGAGGATAGGAAGCAAAGGACAGAAAAGAAATGGGAAAGCAAGGAAGAAGTAAGGAGGAGACCCAAAATCCAAAAACGAATAACGCTGGAAAACGGTTTGAGTTTAATTAACATCCATTAAAAGTTCTACTTCGACTTAAGGCCCTTTTGCATTGAAGCGTATTTTTCCGGTTTGCCATATTTCGAGGACATCCCTATACTATTCTCTAAGCTGGCCAGCCATTAACCGTTCGAACTATTGAAAAATAAACTTCAGCGCTCCAATTTTTAAGTGACATTTTCAATGTGCCAAATAGTAAAACAAATTCCATCCCCAAGATCAAATTTCAGAAATGTTATAAATATACCAAAATAATATGAGTTTGTATTGTATTTATCATTCCACATTTATATGTATATCTAAACTGATATCATATTCTATTGCCATGTTGAATGGATTTAGAGTTAACCAACTAAAATATTGATTACATTTTACAACTTACTTAATCCCTGGATGCCAACTACTTTTTGTTCAACTCACAGCAATAATAACTGTGATATATGACTATGACCCGCTTTATTTGCCATTTGCTGCTTGTTGTTGCCCCTTTCCCCTTTCCCCTGTGCTGCTGCTGCTGCTGCTGGGGCAACGTTAAATGTCTTAATCCTGGCCATAGCTAGAAACTGAGGGCAAATTAATCTGCTTGGTTGCAAGCCACTTTTAAACTAAAGCCAAAGGCTTAACTGCCCTTATATTCTCGTATACTCGTATACTCGTACACTGGCTGAAGGTCCTGCCTGCATCTTTTTTACTTCTCTCACTGTCTGGCTGCATTATTCGCCTAGGCAACCTGCAAAATGCCTGATAATGGATTATTCCATGCCATAAATGCAAATGCAGGCCAGGGCGCATAACTCCGCTCGCACTAAACAGCCAAGCCGGGGCAAGCCGGGCTAACCAGCCAGCCAGGATAACCAGAACCAGAATCAGAATGTGGGATCCAACTCCGACTCCAACTAAAATACCCAAACCAACTGAACAACCAACCGAAGCTAACCAACCCAATTGCCTGCCAAGCTAGCAACGGGATATGGCGATGACGCCATTTTGTAGCAACAGTTATGAGAACGGCGGCGGCGGCGGCGGCAGGAAAAAACAAAGAGCAATGCCAAAGAAAGAGGCAGAGCTGAAACGGAGGCGAAACGGAATGTAACGGAAAAGTAGCGGCAGGTTTTTATGGCCACGGCAACTGCAGTCAACAAAGACGCGTAAATTATTTTAGATTTACATTTCTGCATTTCATTTGTGCCCGTCCCCCCAACCCACCGTCACTCCTTCAGCTGTCTGCCAACGCTTGGCCACCGCACGCTGGTGCGCGTTAAGCAAGACGGCGTCGGCACATAATTTATGCAATTTTTATGATTATTCATTATGAATCCAGGAAGCCAAGAGCATGAGAGAAGCACAATGGGACACAACAAGGCAAATGAGAGTGCTACAAGTGGCGACCGAGCAGGGACATAATATGGGCAAAGTTAAGCCATTCTAGACACTGGAAGGCGACTATGTCGGAAAGTCTCAACTGCTATAAATAAGCGATAGTAGCTGAGATGCATTAGCTACGAACTGCCACGATATTTGTGAATAATAGTAATTGCTATCGATAGCAAGGATCTACGATTGCTGCAATATCCAGATCGAAATTTCTACACCTAACAGTTGACAGTCCCTTAAGAGTTGAAAACTAAGTTTGACAGGGCAAATTAACTTTTACATGGCTGGATCCCTTTTCCGACTTCTCTCTCTTGCGATTTGGCCACGGCATTGCTTAACTAGATAACTTCAGATATCAAATTTCTAATGCAATTTAAACTTAATAATAAATCAAGAATTCTGATTACTAATTTTAATTTTTTAAATATTATTTAAGCTTCTTCAATGCTTCTGTTGAAAATTTTTAAAAAAATTGAACACATTCGCCCCCAAAAAGTATGCTATACAAAATAAGCATTTATATCCTTAACGTAAATATAAAATTACATAAAAATACTCCACGATTGACCCCACCGTTCTCAACTTTGTGTTTTGCCTTTGGCTGTCATGTCCGCGCCGCATTTGTTTCATATTTTATGCATTTTTTTCCTCTTTGGCGCAAACGGAAATGCAACAAAACGTTTGCATTTTTTTTGCTCCCCTAACAATCGCAATGCCATAGCTATAGACCATGGCCATGCCTCCCATACCCGAT
This sequence comes from Hirtodrosophila duncani, assembly GCA_037043425.1. NCBI lineage: Eukaryota > Metazoa > Arthropoda > Insecta > Diptera > Drosophilidae > Hirtodrosophila > Hirtodrosophila duncani. Next base: position 5,055,491 of record JBAMBM010000194.1, read on the forward strand.
GCTCCTTCTTCGGCAACACTAACCACAAACATTGCCTCATATATTTTTCAAGTAATTAGCATTAATTTTGCCAACTGATAATCCCCGTTGCGGTTGCTCGAAGCGAAGTTGTGGCTTTTGCTTTCTCCCACTTGGACAGCAGACCGACCTCACCACACCTCAGCTCACGTGCTGCTGGGCTGGGCTGGGCTGAGCTGCTGTCCTCGTTCCTTGGGCTTTATCGCTGGCCATTTGCAAGTTGTTGATTGCGTTATGGGCAAAGTTAATAAAGTCATTTGCATCTTGCATTAAGTTGTTCAAGTTGGTCCTATGGATTCCAGTTAAATGCGAATCTATGTGTGTGTTTGATAATTGGAGGGAGTTGGCAAGGCTTGAAGCATCAAGAGCATATGGGAAGAGAAGTAGAAAGTGGCTTGAAGTTAAAGATTATCTGGGTCAGTCAAATTGATAAGGAATTGTTTAAAGATTTGGAATATTTCGGAGGAGACATTGTAGTTAAATGAACTAGAAAGCGCAACTCAGTTCTCTGTTTCAGTTTATTTATTTCAGATGCGAAACAAAGCAATAAAAATCAATGTCTTGAAGATCAAAATGAAGAGATTATTAGGAAGTCAGAAACCAGGGACAACAGACAACTAAGCAGCATACAAAAATTGAATTTTCAATGAGCCGAAAAAGGTGGAAGTGAAGGCAGTAAGCTGCACCAACAGCAAGCATTCCCCGTATACCGCCTGCCCACAAATGCACCAGCAACAGCAAAGATGTGTATCCTTTTGTGGATCCTGCTGCTACAGCATGTCCTTGTTGTATGCGGTTAGCAAAGCTGCAAATGCGCTTTCAGTTGATTAAATTAAATCGCTAAAGCAGCCACATACAGAGCCAGCAATGAGAAATGCAACCAGCGACTCCCCACGGAACAAGGATTGCTGCCATCTAGCAGTAAGGGGGCGCAGGGGGCGTGGCCAGTGCACTCAGCGTAATGGCAACAAAGACAGCGACAACGGCATCGCTAACCACAGAGTATTTGTCCAATTTTTTTGGGTTTTTTTTTTGGTTTGTGCTAAAGAAGATATCAGCAGGTTGAGTCTGTGCTGACTTTCCTTCCACCTGCAACTCTGACTTCGAGAAATGTCATTCCTGTTGCACTTCCGTTTCCGCCAAAGCTTTGCCACATGCGCTTCTGCTTCATTTCAAGTTTGTTGCCTGCTCTGCTCCCCCTTCCCACTTTTGCCAAACAAAAACTTATCGAGAGAAAGCGAGGAAACTTCCCCAAGCTAAGCCGCCGTCGCGCTGCCTTCACTCTAGCCTCAGCAGACTTTGCTGGCTCGGGGGATTAGAGATTTTTTGTCAATGAAGGTAATTTGCGGAAGATTTTTGTCTAGAATTTCAATTAGATTGACATTTTCTTATGCCAAACACACACACACACACAGGAGTATATTTTATGTTCTTCCTGAAAACAAAAAACAAAACAAAAAAAAAGGTATAAAATTGCAACTCAAAAAGTCTTGGCGATGCGCTGACTTAGCAAAATCGGTTTATGGGATTTGAGTTTCCCATGCTGGCTTTATTTTCCATGTGTCTCAAGTTGCGTAATTACATTTTTCGTCTATGATGAAGGAGAGATAAGCACCGGCTGTTTTCATTCTTAAAATATGACAAATTGTGAATGATTGAATTTTTGATAATTTTAATAATAGACAAATTTAATTATTATATTATGAATATTCATTTTGAATGAAAATATTGCAAAATCACTTTGAGACACCTCGTTAAATGTTTATTTATTCATCAAGATCAAAATAAATCTCCTTGTTTTTAGTCAAATTTAAATCTGAATGTTCTCTTTGTATAGCTTTCTACAAATGGCGTATAACTTTAAAGAAATATTCGTAATTGATCATAGAATCTCTGGACAAGAACTCAGGGTGAAGTGGAGGAAACAGTGATGAAAACCTTCACATCTAATATAGCTTGGCGGTCTTTCTTCGGTCTTGATTCTTCTGTCTGCTTAAATTTGAATGCTTTGAGATGATAAGGTTTTGGTTTCGATATCATAAGCTAAGTGTATGGTTTCATCATCAGCTCTGACCCTATTTCGATCGTCTCTGACTTTATCTAATACCTAACATGCGATGCCCAAGCGACTGTTCTGTTCTGATCACCTGATCGATAACAAAAATAAAAAGTGGCGTGATATGGGTTAAGCGATATTCGTTTTTAGGGGTTCGACAATTATATATGTATATTTATGGATATATTGTTTTTGACTTGAAATATAGCTTGCTACATTTCCCTTTGATATATATCACAAGGATATATATCGATATTTATCGACAAATGTTTTCTTTATGACGACACTTTGCTTTCGAGCTTCACCTAACCGATATCAGTACACTAAGAAATTGATTCCAAACGATGTATCGATATATAAATAGATACAAATATTTGCCAAACTATAAATATCAATATATCGGTATGACATTTATCGACATTTATAATTTATCGATATATAACATATATGTATAGCTATTGACTTCTTCTGGCCGGTATTAAACATCGATATATATCGATAGTTATCGTTATATCAGGTTCGATAGTTTATCGATATTAGCTCTTTGCCTGATCTTGGCCAGTATAAGTACAACTAAACATATAAATTTATCGATTAATATCAATATGTCGGTTTTGGCGCACCGATGTGCAGGTATTGACTTTCCCCTGGCCGATATTAGTATACTGTGAAAATAAAAAGGCAGTTGGCCCTGCAGGAGTTGGGAATTGAGGAATTCACACATTTATGTTTCTACTGAATCATCCTTTTTTTGATCCCATTACAAACCAAATTTCAATATGCACTTAAATTATAAAATATCACAGCTATCTGTCCTATATATCAGAAGATTATAAAAGACAAACTGGCAGAGAAACCTATAGACAGATATTTACACAGATGTGTGACGAATAATATCAACACCATAGAATTATTACATCTACATATATCAGAAGCCGAGTAGATCTGATCATATCCGTCTGTCCTCACGTTGATTTAACAGTTAGAGATGGCATTGTTACTTGGTAAATCTTAAATTTCAGTTGAAGTTGCAGTTACACATTTAAATTTGCACTTTGCCATGCATTTACATGTACAATTTCTTATCACAGAATTTTCTTGGGCTCCCGATCCTCCTCAAGCGGCTCAACTGCTAATCCCTTAACAACAAAAAGAAAATGTCTGCCACTCAAAATCTCAACTTCTAGTGCGCCTCCCACGCCTTGCCTAGACTGACTGGCTGACTGACTGACTGACTGTCTCCTCGTTTCGCCCAGCAGCTTAATCAACGTACACACAACAGCAAAGGCAACAATAACAACAACAACAATCGTGACATGCACCCAACACAAAACGCAACAACAAACACTGACACTCAGATTTACACCTCACTACACTACACTGCACAAAAAGAGTCAGCTAAAGCAACAGCAGCAGCAGCAGCAGCAGCAGCCCTGCAACCAAATTTGCTTCTACAATACCCAATGACAATAACCCCAGGGTGAGAGAGGCAGAGGGAGCTGAACGGGGCATAGGTGGCGGTGTTATGTGAGGGGGAGTCTTGCTCCTAGCTGATGATAATGATGCGTTGTACTCCCAAAACGCCAGACAAATGCGAGTAGCATAGCCCAAAAGGTAACACTTTGTAGAGGCAAAAAAAAGGAAGAAAGAAAGAAAGAAAACTGCACGCGTGAGTTTTTCCAACAGACAACTGCTCAGTGAAAAACCATGGCTTGGTGGGGGAGGGCAAAAAAATGTTGTTGCTGGCAAAATGTTTGGCCTAAAGCTAAAAAAAAAAAAGAGAAAACTGCGGGTAGATTATGAGGCCAGACATAGAGGCAATGGCAACAGCAACAGCAGCAGCAGAACAAAGATCTTTGCCTCTGTCCGTCTCTATCTATCTACCAGCCTGCTCCTGTCTCTGTTATCCCTGTAGGTTTATAATTTGTGCTGTGAGTTGCTGCTGATGCTGCTGCTGCTGTGGTTTTTCCTACTGTCACTGCTGTATAATTTTCATTTGAAGCAACGCGTGAAATTTACACGCATTTTGAAGTCTAATTTGACATTAATTCAATACCCTCAGGATACTTGTGCATTACGAATATGGATAGGTGTGCGTGTATGCGGGTGCGTGTGCGTCTACGCACGTGTATGTGTGTGTGTATAAGAGTATGGGGAATTTGGTTTCAGGGCAGCTTACACTGCTGCATGTTCAAGTTTTTGAAATAAAAAAAAAAAAACTAGACAAACTTTTCTTGGGGAAGGTGGCAAAATATGAAATGTGTAAATGAGAATTGCTTGGGGAATTAAACAACCAGAATGCCCCGCAGACAATCCGACAAGTAAGAGTATCCACTTATGAAAGTTACTATAGTTAAGTTGCCGTAGCTATATACTTTGATGTACACTCAGAGAAAATGCCTTCAAATTTTGAAATTGTTCATGAATATGGGCGATAGAAGATTGAGCTGGAATCCATGGAATCCAATGAGGGCTTTCCACTATTTCCACCTAGACTTCCCCATGTTTTCAAATTGATCAAATCGGAAGAGCGAAAATGTTATATATCTGGTATAGAGATCTGCTCCAGAGCAGATTTTATGACCATGGAATTCTGTTTTTATAGAAAATTCAAAATGCTCATACCCAGCCCTGATGAGTGGGAGAATGGCTGCCCTCTGTCGGGGCCTAGAATGAACACAGGGTTTGCGGATGGATTAAGGGATATCTCAAGTCATGTCAACAGCAGTATCTGCATTGCTATGGGATGCTGACCCACTGTCTTCCAATCGGAGGTACCTGCCGTTATGCTTTGAATCAAAGACCAAAAGTGGCGAATATATTTATATACTCATATAGTGAAGGTGCTATCAGATCACTGTCTTTATGGGGACTCTCCTCTAGGCTTGTCAGAGACTGCCTCAGAGTCCTTCAGGAACTGGCTGTGGGCAACCAGGTCACACTTTGTTGGGTGCCTGAACACAAGGGCATTGAAGTCAGCGAATCGTCAGATGAACTTGCCAGAAATGGCTTCTCTATACTACTTGTGGGGACAGAGCCATTCTGTTTTAATCACAGAACACTTTCGGACTCGAAGTAAAACACTGGCAAAAGCTTGCTGGTCTTCGTCAAGCCAAACTTTTGGCAAAATCAGGCAAACGGGATAACCCAAACAGACCATATCTACGAATCTAGGTGTGGTACTTGACTGGTCGTAACTGGTTTAGGTATCGGGTTATCGCCTGAAACTCAGTGTAGACTCTGTTAGGAAGACGATGAAGCCTCTTCACACAGTCTGCTCGACTGCCCGGCCGTGGCCAGGCTACTCCTCAAGCACTTTCGAATGACTTTCCTAAGCACAAATTCAATCGAAAGCATTTCGACAAAGTGTATCTTATCCTACATAGAAGGGCACAAAGGATCAACACTGGACCCAGTGCCTCCGACTGGACCCTTCGACACAGAGACCATTCCGTATGGTATATTAGGCTCTAAAGATCAACATTTTTCCCAGTGCCTCCCTCTCTCCTTTTGAGGTGAACCCTTCGACTCAAAGACCATTCCGTGTGGATCTTGACCTCCCTCTTTCTCTCAATTCCTGCTGATTCTCGCTGCAATCGTTTCACTTTGGCCTAACAGAACTGTTCATCTTCGTATATTTTCCTCGAAAATCTAGCTAAATCAATGTCGCGTGATGGAAATTAGTTGGACAACATTTAAAATTGCCTGCCTTTTGGAAACTTTTCTTCCATTTCAACTTTTCATGCCATTATGTGTCCGCTGGAAAAAACTCATTAAAATGCAGATCACAGTGAAACTGTAAACCGACAACCTAAAACCCAAAACCTAACCGCCAATTAAACTCAATTCGTTTCACAACAGATTTTTTCTATAGATTCGTTTTCCCTTTTTCTCTTCTTTCTTTTTTTTTGTTGCAATTTGCGCTTTGCTCGCAACAGCCGCATAACCATAACCAAATTTATTTAAAAACTTGAAACTCGACCAACATTTTTTTTTTCTTTTTTGCACAAATGCTGCCAATTCTGGCCAAACATTGGAAGACAGAAAAAAAAAATAGATAGATAGAACATTTTCGAAAAAGAATTTCAAACAATGAAGCTCAGTTTTGGTCAAAGGCAAATACCACTGATTGTGACAATCAGCGTGACAATAAAATTGGCGCCCAGTTGGAGGATTTGTAAGGGATAGGAATCGGCATCGGAATCGGAAGCAGAATTGGTTGGGTTGAGTTGAGTTTAGTTTGGATTCAAATTGAGGCTAAATGCTGGTAACAGCTGCTCGCCAGCTTTTGAACAATCAGGGCAGGGCAATTGGGGAGAAAGACGACTCCCAGCCGGCAGGCAGCAGCTTTAAACTTTTTACAGTTTCCAAGCCAACGGAAAAGCGATGAAAGAATTTTAAAATTCCAACATGTCAGAGTTGGTGATGGCTGAGAACGGGGGGCGTGACAGCAGTGTGACACGCACACAGACCAACTGTCAGAGACACACACGTATCCCTGTCCTGCTGTGCATATGTGTGAGTGTATGTGTGTGTGTGTGTTTGGCTAACCCTTGCAAAAATCTTTGGCCAAATGTAAAGACACACCGCACACACACACACACGCACAAGGAGAAAGCGAACGATGATGACTTTCTTTCTTTCTTTGGTTCGTTCCTTTATTCTTTCCCACTTGCCTACCCTCCCCCTGCTTGGCATTGTCGTAACATTATCTAAGCTAACAAATTGTCAACACGTACAAATGCGTTCACTCAAACGTAAACGGGGTAATAACCATTTTTCGTAATAATTTTATGTCACAACAAATCTAGGTTGTATAAGCGTTTTTCTTTTCCTTTCTCTCTGCGCTCTCTTTTTTACCTACATTCCAAAAGTATCAGATGGGTCGAGGTACGAGTAGGAGGCGGAGTCAAGGCAAGTGCGACTGGAGGCCATCTAAATACATCTATGTTTGCAATGGTAATGTGGCCATGACAACGACTTAAGATATCATACGGAGCATAGGGTTGCCACCAGCATTTGTGAAGCGAGATATTTGTATATTAAAGGGATAAGATGTGTGTCTGTTATAGGGAGAGGGAGGTAGGGAATGAAATGAATGAATAAAATTAATATATGGATTAGCCAAGTGCTCAGAGAGAAAATGGATTCTTTACCAAGTTAATTTTTTAAATAAATTTTTTAAATAGAAACAGACCTAAAGCACGATAATCCAATAAAGAAGTTGTTATAATGTGAACCTTTGAAACCTATAATATGAAACCTATGAACCTCGCTTTATAAACGGTTTCATATTTGAAAAGAGCTGCCAGATCTACATATTTAGGGTTGCTCAATCTAATCACATACTTATAAAACTCTTTGTTCATCATAACTGACTCGCTGGCTAGCTGGGGTACAACGTGCAAGCCAAACTATTACACCTAGGAGGCTGAAATTATCGCAAACATTTGAATTTGTGGCGTAGGTTAAGAAGGCAAAACATCACCTGCAATTGGTAAAATTTAAGGTGCAAATTTGTAGGGGAATTCATTTTTTTGATGATTGCAGGGTTCCTATATAAGAAGGCGTTGCTTTTAAAGCTTTATCAACCTTTATAGCAACGCCAACTGCGCAACGATCTGCGAATTCTTCTCTTAGGCCTTACAAAGAGACTTCGGGTAAAACTTGCTAAAGCTGAAGCAGAATTCCATACATTTCCTTGGGTAAGAGAAGAAGAATTCGGCTCCAACTTCCTCTTCGTTTGTAGCCTTATGTGTGGTATTTTGGTTTGAGTCTTTGATGGGCTTTTCTAAGCTTTACCAGAACTCCTTGAATCAAGTCATAATTGGAATTGCTTTTCGTGCTTCAGGCATAGCCAGCAGTTCGTTATAGGCAAGTCATACTGCACACAAAAATGATGTAAATTCATTAACGAAGTTTTGTGCCCATTCTTTAGTTTTCGGTTCTCTCGCCTATAATATTAGCATGACGTACTTCTGCAAGACGTATCCTTATCTTTTGTGTAAGATTTTCATAGAGTTTATTCTGATTCGGGATAAGTTTTAAAGGTTTATTAAGGCTAAATATCTGCTAATTAGTTAAAACCAATATTCAAACGCGAAGTTTAAATGACACAGAATGCCCTGAAGCTTTTCAATGGCTCAAATTTACAGGGAAAGCGATTCAGTTGGATGATGAAAAAGAGGGAGATTATGCTCAAATTTACATAGAAGAAGAGTTTGCTGATAGTCAAGAGATCATATCAGCAGTTCTTTAACAACTCAAGCAAAAACTGCTTAATTTTAAGTAGCAAAACAAAACTATCTATGAAAATAGTGAGGTAATATTATAAGTAATACTAATTATTTCTTCAAGCAATCACATCAGATCATTTCAATATTTCTTTAAACATATTTCATCATATAATTTGTATATATAATTGCTGTTTCACTTGTTAGGTACTAAAAGCCTTTATGATTATTTGCTGCTCTCATTGTTGCTCGTCTCGTTTTCAGCTTTTAATCTTTTCTCTGATTAGGTGACAACTCTGCATTGGCAGAGAAGTTTTGTATGCTGTGCTCATTGGCACAAATTGCTGACTTCCTTCCAACCAGCAGCTGCTGTCTCTGCTTTTCTGTACAGCTACAAAACTACAACGGGAAGACATGTTCCTCGTCCTTCCTTCAGCCTGACTTGGCTGTCAGTCAGTCAGTCAGTCAGTCAGCCAGCCAGTCCGGGCAGTCAAGCAAAAGTCCTGTCTCCTGTCTCCTGCCTCCTTAAGAAATAAACTAAAGTTGTCACGTAAGCAAAGTTTATGACCAAAAAGCAAAAGGAAAAAACCCAGATCCGCCAGAACCAAGACTCCCAGCTGCTTCCAACTTGTGCCGCCTTTTGCACTGGCAACTGGCAACATTTCGTTGGACACGCGCCATGCCACCAAATCATCTGCAGAGATGTCCGTTCCTGTACGTACCCATTCCCGTGCCCAATTCTTGTCCTGCTCCAGGACATTTGAGCAATTGCACGCGCTGACTGCGTTTAACATTTAGCTGCCAGACTGCAGTTGCAGTTGCATGCTAAAGGGGCAGACATGAGATGGGACCGAAGGCGTGGCATTGCCACTGATTGACCAAATGATAGACAGGCGACACAGGGCTACATAATCTTTGCAGTCTCCCAATTCAGATATAGGGTTTATGCGTTGGAAAGATGACAATATGTGAGGATTTACTACAAAAATTGTGACCTGAAAAACCAAAGGAATAGTAGAAAAGCGTCTGCTGATTCGATGTTAGTTTAAATTAATGAAGATTTTATGGAATTATCATGATATTTACAGAGGATTGAACAAAAAAACCTATACTTATATTGTATTTCTATTCACACAACCTCCGCATAAACCCATCTTTGTATATTTTACCAATTTCGGCATCTGCCAACTGTTTTCGGCCTTCTCATCTGAAAAGTGCTTACATCTTGCAGTTTTTGTGCTTTTGATTGCAAGTTTCTTTTGCCCATTTAGCACGTCTTGGCATTCCGTCGATTTATATATGTACAGCAATCCCTTCCGCCCCACGTCCATTCATCAAGGCTGTTAAATATTTCAATGGCGCCTGGCAATTGTGCAATTTGTAGCTTTTGCAGTTGGCATTTCGTTTCAAAAAGTAGGTCATCCTGCTTCATATTTCTTTGCTTCTCAGCTGCTTTCTACCCAACGCCCAGTTAATAATTCTGTAATTGTTCATTAATATTAAATGTTTCCGTAAGGCGGCGGTGAGAGGGAAAAGACACAAAGCCGATTGAATGGCAATTGACTGTGGCAGAAGAGAACAGCAGTAAAGTGAATCAATGTTAAGCAGATGAAGTCAAATTTTTGTTAAAGAAAATGAGATGTGAAGTGGGGAAATTAAGCAGTTTTGGTTTAAAAATTAATGAAAACATAGTAATATTTCTGAAAAAAACTCTTTTCTTTATATAACTGACCAGATGTAAACAAAAAAATTTGCATATTTGTATTAATTATCTTAACTAAAGAACTATGACTTTCGATCAATATTATCATATTTCCATTCTCATTGTTCGCAAGCAAAATTTTTCCACAACACTTTCACACTTAAAGATGCCCTTTTTTGAGGCCACTTTTTTGCACAAGGCCACACAAGACAGAACCTGCTGTTTGGGGTTTTCCCATTTCCCCAGTCACCCCGTCACCCACAGCTCATTAGCGTTCCGCCAAATTGTGTCAATGCAAATGCCGACAACGTTGCCTAATTGGATTTTTGACAAGTGCATGGCAAACGACAAGCGCCTCGACATCCTCGACAGCTTCGACAGCGGCAACAATTTGGCCAGCATTTAGGATCTGCATTTATGAATGCGAATGTGCAATTTGGCAAATTAATTGCAATATTAGCGAGAAATTTGGTCCTTAAGCATTGCAAATTAAGCAAAGTAAGTTTCGCTAATTAAACGGGCTTTCAATTAACCACTGATTGGCAGTCAGCCCCCTAGAGAGAAAGAATCGAAGGACGAGAGAAAGGCTGGTGGAAAGCTGGAAAGCATTTGTCCTTCAGCTGATTAGAGTGACAGCGCAAAGTGACCCGTCGGGCTTAAGTTTCAAGCTTTCAAAATATGACATTAATTATTAAAAAAAAAGCAATCGTTCGGGGGTTCCTTGTGTTTTTCCTTTCTCCCTCTTTGGGAAATGTTTCATCGTGAAGCCAAAGATTTGTACAAATAGTTGGCCAATGTTAAGCAAATTGCTTATACATCAGCACGTGGCCATGTTTGTAGGGTGCTTATAGACCTGATTATGTTTACCAAATTGTGTATTGGCTTAAGCATGTGACACGTGTCCATGTGTGTTTTGCAGAATGCAAAGAAATTTATTGTTTAAAGAAACCAATTCAAGAAGTTACAGGCAATGAATATAGTAGAGGTTTCAAAGAACAATAAGACCGAACAGAAAGCATAAATAGAAGCTGTGGAAATATGAAATAATTCAGAAATCATTAAATGATATGCAAGACAGCAGTTACTTTGGAATTCTTTAGCCATTTCGGTGTGCCGACTTTTCAAAAGTTCTAGCAAAGATTTTCCAGGCAATGTGCATATTGAGTTAGGCATTTGAAACAACAATTGTCAGAGAGTGTGAGGGAATGGGGGGGGGGGGGGGGGACAAGAGATGAAATCACACACACTAGATATTTTCAAGGTATAAATTAGAAGGTTGCGAACATAGAAGATGCAGGCTTGCGATTGTAAACGCATCAACCCGTGGTTACTCAACGAGAATTGGCGCTCTGCATTCTACTTGTCATATGCCTGTGTCTCGTGTATCTGTAGCTGACCTTGTACTGTCTACATTTTCGGGAAACGTTTGTCTGCAAAATGCTGAAGGCGATAGTATGAACTGAAACGCAGCTGAGTTCGCTGGTATCTTACACGAAATACACATACATGCAACCATACAGAGGAGCATAAACTGCTCACCCTAATTGAGCTTTTTGACCACACGAAATTGCCAATGGCTTCAAAAGCTTTGAGTTTCGAAGAAAACTATGCATCGTCTCTTCTCATAAAACTACGCATTCGCTGATCGAGTGCTGGCTGACTTCGTCGCTGTTGACGAAAGTGTTTGCGTCGGTGTATTGAGTGAACGGTGGCGTTAGTTGTTGAGTGAGTATTGCAGTAGTTTTAGTGCCAATCAAAGCAAGGGTGGTTTTGCCTCCGACAAGGCGAAGCGGTTACGTCTTAAACAACGCCGCGACTCGCTTCTGTCTGTCTAGTAATGCATATGTTTGTATGCATGTGTGTATATATGGTGCTTTTTTTACAAGACGATACAACACTCTCCCACTTATTGCTTCTTAAAGCTCCCTTCGCTTACGACGTCAGCATGCCATTGCGACAGCAAAACCAGAGAATGCTCTCAGCACTAGTTGACTGAGCAGAGTTTTTGCATATTTAATAGTGGAAGGCACTCTTGCTGTTCTCTGATTCTTACTCATTGTGATCAATAGTCATGTCTGTGTTAAAGTTCACATCGGAACGCACAAGAAAAGCGAAACTTTTGCCACGCTTCGGCAGAATTGGCAAAAAAGCTTTTCTGAAATAGGAAGCATCCGCATCAAATGTTTAGTCTATGTCTCAGCTTTAGAAAAATATTTCTTATATTCCCATTAAACATAAATTTTATCCTTAAAAATATCACATTTAACTCCGTTTTCAAGTTTTCTACGAAAATCCCATTAAATTTCTAGTGCGTCTGCAAAGTTTGAGAATTTAATTTATTTCCCGTCTTCTTCTCATTTCAGGTATGTAATTTGAAACAAACATGAGGACGCAATTAAAGAAACATTTGTGTTATACTCGTATATAGAGAATAATACGCTTTTATAACTGCAACTAATTAGAGCCGGGGAAAAATGTCGCGACTATGAAAATTAATTGAAACGCTTAGACAAAAGTTAGCAGCGACAAGCACTTAATGCATTTAATACAAGTCCGTTAAGTGTGCGAGAGGGATGGCCTTAGATACATATCCCTGTCTCTCATGTAACTGCGAAAGTAGCGAGAAGCAATTTAAATCTTACTAATTACTTGGGCGACAAATTACGCCAGGGACGATGCGAAAGGCGCAAAGGCACATCCACATTCACGCACACTTACCAAGGGAGGTGTGGAGAGGGGGGGTCTGGTGGGGAAAGGAAGTCGAACAGAAGCATTTATCCAGAACTTTGCACTTGAAACATGGAACAGGTGTCGGTCCTGAGCATCTTACTTCGCATCACATTCACATCCACATCCATCTGCACCGTATGCCCGAGCCCGCTCTGCTCCATGATATACACCTGCACCTTATACTGCTCCTTGGCATCGTCTATTTTGAAAAATTAAGTGTCATTTGGTTGTCTCATGGGTTCATTGTTTTCAACGTGTCTTCTTCTTGTTCTTGTTGCCTGCAGGCTGGTTCCTTGTGCCTTCTCCTTGGCTGTTCTTTTCCTTTTCCCTTAGCCTGGCGGGCCGCCGACGCCGCCTGCTCTTGATTCCTGAGTAGGATTCAGCTGACTGCTCCTGACAATGAGGATAGTTAAGCGTAATTACCAAGGCGGCAAATGAATGAATGAATGAATGCCTGAATGGGTGAGTGAGTGGATGGTTGGTTGAGTAAGTGAGTGGATGAGTGGTTGAGTGGTTGACTATCCGGAGGTAGTATGACTAGCTGCGTGCGTCGTCTGCCATCTTGGGGCCATTAAATATTAATCTCAACGCCTTTTTTTCAGCAAGCATTTTTCGTAGGCAGCAGACAAATTGAGTTTCTTGCTTTTTGGGTTGCATAAATAAATCGTAATTGGATTATGAATGCATAAATAGAAACTCGAATCAGGGCAGACAGATGTCGATTAGGCTGGACAAGAGGAAAGTCAATTAACTTGGATAATCACAATAAAATAAGAAGATATTATTATTATGTGATGTAAGATATTTGTCAAACGTAGATAGAAGAAAAGTGCGTTGCAAATGTTATGAAAATATATGAAAATCTCGCGCCACGATTTTTGGGTTCGATGAACTTTGAAACCACTTAATGACTTTGATTCAACTGAAAGGATGGGATAGTCCTTATCTCGATTATCTGCAAAGTTGTCAAAATCGAGAACAAACTTGTCCCTATGTAAATAGTGTCAGCCCAGAGCAGCAGCAGCAGGCAAACAGACATACAGAACAGTTCTGAAAAGGCAATCATATTCACCTCTGTCTCTCAGCTACATTTTGACAAAACCCTCCATGACGTCGATGGTAAAAGCAGCCTAGAAGAATAGGGAATTAGTGGGAATGAGAGCGACTTTGTGTTGTGTAATGTTCGCATTCACTGTATCTATATATGTTTGTTAATCTCTTTGCCTGTTTGCCCCTTACGAAATGCTACACTGATCGCAGCGAAGTTTAAACAGTACTGTCTTAAATATGTAGCGAAGGTCATTCTATAGCGATTAGAAAAACTTGTTCAGGCACTGTTTCTTAGCTTACATCTTTATGAGTTTCAGACCTAATGTTTAGTAAGCATGATAAGGGATCGACATAAGTCCGATCCATTGAAAATTACAATGTAGTTCTACTCGAGCACGCTCCCTTCAGCTAGCTCATCTGCTCCATACCAAATCTGAGGCACAGCGACTATGGGCGGACTCCAGGCCGCTGTGGCATTTGGACACGTGGACAGCAGCAACTTGCAGGGCATCGAGAACTCATCAGTTTAGACGAAGCGGTGCATCAATCGACGGCAAAGTTGTCACACGATGCTGGGTTGAGATGCTCAGTCCCCGCTCTAGGCGATAGGGTCACTGAGCTGATACTCACGAGGCACGTCTGTTCACTGTCCAGAGAGCTTCCCGCCTTTTTCATTCAGGTTACCAGCCGCTCTTTCTGTGCAGTTTTTGCCCTAGAGGTTTGCTAAGCTTTTGTTGGCCGTCTTCATGTTGCTTTTCTGCCATTGCCGATCTCCTGCGTTGCTGAGCTGCTGCTTGTCAGTGTGTTGTTGGTCGTTGTGTTGCTGCGATGTTACTGGTCATCGTGTTGTTAAAATTACGAACATTATTCTTTGGTGCTAACACAATTTGGCTTCGTTTTCTTACTAGATCTATTATCCATGAAGTCTGCTAACCAAGTCCAATCATACAACTTCCACTCACCTCAATATATAATTTAGTATATGTAATTACCAGGCAGTTTGCAATTAATTCTAGTACGCCTTCTATATAATTACACACCCACAATGCCAATTCAGTTTCAGCTGCTAAAAACAACTAGCAATAATTTGTCGTCACTTGGAAGACAAACACACACTTCCATACATTTGCAATGCAAAAAAAGATTGCGAATTGAAACTTTTGTCGCATGAAATGCCACGCCCCCTAGATCAGCGGCACCGTTGCAGCTACTTTTTTGGCATAAATTATTGACGAAGTCGAGGAAAGGACGTGCTGTCCTCGCTGTTGGGTAATTGTTGTGCAAAATTGTTTTTCAACCGTTTCGAAAAGGTTTTGGCCCAGCTTGTCGTGGCTTATTTGTTCAAATTATTTATTCAAAAGCAAATACAATAAACATTTTCCAATTGACATCATTGGAGCAAAACTGCAGGGAAATAAGATTGAACGAGACTGAAGAACAGTAGAACATGCCATGCTCCTGTGCATTTTATTGCAATCTTTGGCAATTTTTAACTTGTTTGCCATTTGCGCTTATTCAAACAGCAGAATGGAAGTGGAAGGTGTTGCCAAATTCACGATGGTTTTAGTATAATAGAAGGCAGGCGATGACTTATAAAACCTATTAAGAAGGACTATCTGGATGAGCAAATCATTGTTAAAGTTGACTAGGAAGTGACTTATTGCTCTTTATCTTACTCTTAAGGATGCAGTTGAAACTCAGATTATTGAGGCACTAAATAGATGCCACAAAACAGCAAGTAAAACTCTCTGTCATGGCAACAACCTCTCTGGAAAGTCTTCATCTATGGCAGCGGTGGTCTTCATCAATTCAACATCTCCAAGCAAAAACCACCATTAGAGTCAAGGATTAATGAAAGAACATCGCAGATTGCTTCTTTATACTCAGACAGTTAGGTTAGCAACCCATTTCCATACAAACTTTGTTCCTGATCCCAACTCAGATATAATTAGTAACATTTAAAGTAAATATTGTAAGACCTTTTAGAACTCCTTAAGAATATTCACATCATAATAATCTGTGAGACATTTCGAACTGCAATTCCCTTCATATTTCACGACCCCTTAAAATGAATCCAAAGAAGAACGTTCCCCTGTTTGCTTTGAAGATTTTCTGGAATTCTAAACTATTCTTCAATTTCCATTTACAACTATGCCAACTCTATGCCAACATGTTGGCATACTTTCGCAAAAACTGCATGCCCCAAGAATCATAGGACACACCACAAGCCGCCAGGCTTGAGCCAGGGCAAGTTCTCCAAACCAGAACCAGAACCAGAGCCAGCTGCTTCTTGGACTTGGCCATAAATTTGTAGTTGTCGCAACAAAAGTTCATTATTTTTGGCTTGCTAGCCCGGAGGCAGGGCCTCTGGTTTGGTCAGACTGGACAAGGACTGCTCCTGTTCTGTGGGATTCCCGATTCCACATGGCTGTTGAGGCTGAGGCTGAGTAACTTTTCTGACTGTCGAAAATAAACAGCAGCCGGTTACCCAAATGAAAAACAATGAGCACGAAACGAACAATTGAAAATCTTTTTAAGTAATTTCCACACGTAATCCAACATTATTGCAGTGCTCTCCCTCTTTGACCCTCCCCCGCCGCTATTTTTCTTGGTATTCTTGGCGCAAGACAAGTAAAAACAAAAAAAAATATATGGCGAATGTCGAGCAAATGCAATTGCATTGCGCCTCGCTCTCAGCCTCAGCCTCATTCTCATTCCCCAACTGTTGTAACAAATTGCAGATGGCGCATGTTTTTAATTCATTTCAACGGCTCCTACAGACCACTGTGTACTCTTATAAGGGGGGTCGGTAAATGGGGGAAGGAGGTGGACCGAATGAGCTGTGTGGATAGGGAGAGATATGGGGTTTGCTTAAGCTGAGTAATGCTCATATTGAGTAATGTGTGTATGTATTTGTATTTTATATGGATCATTGTTGAAAATTGCATAATTGGAAATTCTCATAAAATTGGGAATAAAAAGTTAAGAGAGCTAAAGGAAAATATAACTGAATGGATAGACATCCGAAGGGATTGCCTTGCCATGAATTGAAAAACGAAAATTTTTGAAGCACGATTTTGCTGCCATTAAAGATGCCAAAAGCCAAAGCTCTAATAGATCTAAAAAGGGAAGGCATTGTTCTCACAAAGCAAGGATTTAGTGTAAAAAAACGGAGGAAGGCTAACTTCAGGTAACCAAAGTTTACATACCCTTGCAGATTCGGTTGAAATTCGGGATGGTTCTACGTGAATGCTTCTAAGACTGACATCTGCCGAATTTGGTTCAATTCGAATGAAAAACAAAAAAGTTTTTTATACTGAGAGTTCATTCTGAATCGGTAGGTTGTATGGAAGCTATGTGATATGGTGATCAGATCTAGATAAACTTTGGTCAGCAGGCGTAGAGGCTTTTAAATCTTCCACTTACCAATTTTGGTTCAATTTGGATAAAAAACAACCAATTTTGATGTACTAAGAGTTCATTCTGAATTGGTCGGTTATATGGAAGCAAGATGATATAATGATCCGATCTTAAAGATTTTGACATATGAACTGCTTACAGCAAAGTGATTTCTAGGGTAAAAATTTCAACACGATAGCTCTAGAGAGACAGAGACCAGTTGTCATAGAACCTGAGGGACATACAGTCGGACAGACGGAGAGACAGTCAGACGGGCATAGCTATATCAACTCGGCTCGTGCTGATAAAGAATATATATACTTTGTGGGGTCGAAGATACTTCCTTCTATGGGTTACAAATATTGTGACAAAGTTATAATACCTTCTGCAAAGGAATAGTTATTGTTTGTCTATAAGATTTGGATCGATCGCTATGAAATTATTTGAATACGGCAATACCGATCAGGCAAAGGCCGTTGCGTATATTTTATACTATTCAGGGTTATTCAAGGTCACTCTCGAGGTAGAAGTTAGCGGAGTAGAGGTCTTTCTGTCCATAGTTAAGTATAATATCAAATATTTTGCCATAACTTTTTCATTAAAACATTTACGTGCAGAAGTTCAAGCATCTGTAACAAGTGGGAAAAGGAATGGCTCAACAAACAGCAGAGCAACGTGCTGCTAGAAGGACCAATGAGCGGATACAAGCAAGGTGATGGTACTTCGTAGACTGGGAGAGCAAGAGACAGACTACAGAAAAGAGAGTGAGAGAAGAGAAGGGCGAGTTCAGAGAGTGAAAAAAGAGAAAGGCGAGTTCAGAGAGAAGATTGATTAGAGGGCGATTAAAGGAAAAGTATAATAAATAGAGGAACGAGAAGAAGATAGAAAAAAAGATAATCAAAAGACAAAGAAGTGGGAGCCAGCAGAAGAAGACACACAGAAAACACACACAAGCAAGTGAGCAGGGTAAATTAACTATTTTCCAAAAAAAATTGGCATTATATAATTCTTCAAGGCTAAGTTTGTTCGTAAAACGCTTAACTAAATAATTTAGCTTTACTATTTTTTACCATAAATTAATAAAATTCATTATTGCCCACCAAAGAGCTACTTATTGCATTCCATAAATATCCTAAACGCCCCAACTCATTATTATCTCTTTGCTCTTTTTGTTACTCCTCAGTTTTCCTTCATTCTTGTTTTTTTTTTTTGGATTTTTTAATTATGCGCTAAAATCCGTGAAAATTAAAACATAATTCTATGAGCTGCGCTGAGCGGGAAAATGCACTGCTTGAGCATCAAATGGTGGTGAAAATTATACGAAACGCATATAGAAAACTCATAAAAAAAAGTCAAGCTTAGCTTGTGAAGTGGTGCGGTGGTGCGGTGGGAGTGGGGATAGCTGGCTAAGAGGCTGCTCTCAGTGTAATAGCGCTGACTGGTTGGATGGTTCTGGTTAACCGGAGCCGGGTTGGCTGGCAGTTAAGCTGTATTCATTATATTCTAAACTATGCTTTATTTGCACAACTTGCATTTTCTGTTTACACTGCTTGAGTTGTTGTCGTTGTTGTTGTTGTTATTGTTGTTGTTGTTGAACATTTATTGATGCTTGGGCAGGCATTAACAACAATAATAACTACAGCAGCAACATGAACACGGAACAGCGGAAAGCCAGCCAGCTGGCTTAGGACTTATGCCAAGGATTAATAAGCAGGCAAATCCCAAACCTCAACTTTCTGCTGAATGCTGAATTCCATGGAAAAAAACGTCAAAAGCCTCGAAATCCAGAAAAAACAGACTGGCAATGATGACGTTGTCGATGTTGAACCACTTGCAACTTTATTAACTGTGCTTTATGCCTTTTTAATGCAGCAGTGGAGTGCATGAACGGGGGGCTTAGCAGCGGCTGGGGCGGGTCATGGAAGTGCAATCGTGTCTACTCCATGGACTTATTAGTTTTTCCTCAAAGTTGACTTTAAAATGCAGTCAACTTTCATTCGGTTGCATTTTCGAGTGCAAGCAAACTCAAGTTACTTTCCACCTACCCTACCCCCCGCCTCTCATCATACCACTTTGTCAAAAAAAAAAGAAAAATGTAAAGGAAAACTTTACCGCTTGTTTGTTTGCAGTTGCATTGCTGCTGTTGTCGTTTATTATTATTATTTCGGCTTCGTCCTTTCTGGCTGGCTTCGGCTTCGGCTTCCTCTATGCTCTATGTAAGTCTTGCCTTCGCCTGGCCGAGCCGCGCTTTATTTAACTTTGGGCAGTTTGATGGCAGGAAATAGAATTTTAATGGATTTTGTAATATCCTTGGCGAAAAGTTTGCATCGCTTTTTCTGCAGCTTTGCGTTTTATTTTTGGCATATTTTTCTGCCATTTACTTTTTGGTCGCCAGCCGAGAGCCGAGAGCCAGCCGCCAGTCGCGAGTTTTGTGTTATTGACATTTTTTCGGTTAAGATTTACAGAATTTCCGACGAATTAATTAAGTTTTCTCTTCTGCGGAGAAATGCTAGTACTCTGTTATTTTGCATTCAGCAAATAAGCCTGTACTTGACAGTCGCCGGAAGTTAAGTGGTTTAGTTAGTTGACAACGAAGGGAGAACTGTCTGAGGCAAAGCAAGAAGATTGACAAATTCAACAGTCACCGAATGGAGAATGAATTAATAATAAAATTATATATATTCATTTGCTTTTAAAATGGACTGTGTCTTGCTATTTTATTACACTTCCATATTAGCAGAAGGATCTTAGTTTAAGCTGACTGCAGATCGGGTATATATGCTAATCATATTAGAGCTGTGATTGCCAAACTGTGCCTAAAATATTGCAGATGGTATACGAGGGCGGCCCAATAACTACTTAGCCTCACCTCACGCGATGGCTCCAAGATGGGCGCAAGCGAAATTTGCTATCGTTTAGTATATTCTCTTGCGCGGCTACTGTCAGGATTTCAGCCGAATCGAACTCGTACTTTGCCTTGACATCGTGTAGAAGAGGGCGTATCTGTGGATTTTTAAAAAATGTAAAAAGAGCAATCTGGGTCGATGATTTGATTCGTGTTTTTGGAAGGGAAATCGTGCAGGGAAATCAAACAGTGCTTGGATGATGTGAACAGTGACTCTTCTCCTTCGATGGCGACTATCAGAAATGGTCTTAACGAGATTCAACGTGGTTCCACATCGGTTTTTGCGGATAAACACAGACGGTAAATATGACAAAAATTCACTATCTCATGTTGGCAGACCGCCTATTGAAGGTATTCGAGATAGCTAAGACAGTAGCTGTATCAAAAGAACTTGTGAATCATCTTCTGCATGAAATTTTGGGCATGAGGAAGCTGTCGGCGCGATGGGTGCCGCGTCTGATCACTCCGGACAACACGCACAACCGTTAGACCACTTCAGAGCTGTGTGTGTTCGATGCAACATGGATCCACTGCTACACACCAGAGGTCAAGGAACAGTCTAAACAGGGGATTTCACCAGGCGAAGAAGGCGACGAAGAAGGCGAAGACTAGCCCGAAAGTGTTGGTGGCGGTTTTCAGGAATTCATAAAGTGTGATGTACATCGACTGCCTGGGGAAGAGCAAAACGGGCACAGGGCTCTACAATGCCGAATTATTGGGCCGATTTGAAAAAAATACAGTTGGCCATGATATTTCGACTAATGCGGATACTTGTAGCAGGCCATGACATTTTTTACTCAAACATAATTACCTTGATTCCCTTACACAATCATTTTCCAGCCAACTTTCATGGTGGCCACATCGGTTAATTAGAATTATAACTTTTAATTTTATTGACAAATGTGATATATTTTTTTATCTGCTTTACTTGAACATCGTTGGATTTTGCCTACGTCGCTTATATCTACAAATCAGCATTCTTTGTTTTTGTGTTGTCTTCTTTTTTAAATTGAATTGCATTTTCTTTCTGTGTATTAATTATATATGATTAGATCTGTTAGCGTTGCTAGTGTAGCTTGACATTATCCTTCATCGATGAACGTCAACAACTTGATAAGGATTCCATCCACTTAAGAATTAAGTTTAATTTTTGTAACAAATTTTCTTAAACAAATTTAAATGTGAGGCTAAAAATTGCCAAAGAATTAAATGTGGGGTGATAAGTAGATGTGATAAAGAGAACATAATGAATTACATTTAATTCCACAATAGGCAGGTCAAAGGGATTCGGAATTGCGAACTACAATCAAAAAGTAAACCTCATGAATCGACTGGCAGGGGAAACGCGAACAGAAGAGATTTTGCTTGGATTCATCAATAGAGTGGATGAACTGCAGAGTCAACTTCTCTGAATTGAAGGTAGTCCAACATAGTTATTCCCAAGTTGAGACTGCATCTCCTCCAGCTTACCAACCGCCTCGTCTACCCTCCTGCTCAGTAAGGAGTCATATTTGCCTGTCCATTCCACCATCCCATTTCAATGCATTCTTCGTTTATTGTCTTAAAGCCCTTAGTTTACCCTCTTCGGTTAGATATGTGAGTGCAAAAAAATTCCTCTTTTCCTTTAGAATGTCAATCTTAAATTTTATTGAATCCTCGAAAAGCTATCTGCCTGCTTATCAGTTCTATTTCCACACACTCAAACTCACAAACACACACGTATCCCCCACCACTGTCGCTGTCCATTTGATCAACAATTTAACGTTTCATTAAATTGTTGTCCAAGCAGATTCGACAGACTCAACTTGTCTGCCCGTCCGTCCGTCCGTCCGTCTGTCCATCTGTCTATTGGAAAGACAAGACTTAAATTTTATTAGCGCAATTTTTCAGCGTTTTACGGAGAGAAAAGTTCAATTCGCCGAATTTGACACTTGGCCAGAAACCGAATCGAACCGAACCGAACCGGAAGAAACTGTTGACAGGACAAAGCAGAGCAACAAGGCATTGGAACGGCAACTGTCAATGAACAGTTAATATTTTTGTGATGACGCGCAATATGTCAATGACAGTCTGTAGTTCAGCTCCGATTCGCCGATGGGCGGCAGGGCGTGGCGTGGCGTGGCGGCAGAGACATACAATTTAGTTTATAAATTACACGACGCTTTCATGTCAAAAGGTTCCTCTTGATGATGATGATGGCTATGGCTGACACGGCAGTTTTACCCTCCTCCGTCCGCTGTCCGTCGGCCGCCCACTAATCGTCTCAATTAGGCATGGATTTCTTTGTACCGTTGTACAGAGTATCCTTGAAATATTATCAATAAATGCGTGGCGGGAGTTGCGAAAATGTGCGATGGGCCACTGGGAGTTGGAAATTCTTACATAGCGGGTGGCAGATAAATTGGCAAAGACCCGCAGCAATTTTCCGGTTTCAATGTCGCCATTGACATTGTCATCGTTCTCTCTCTCTTCTGTCCATGTCTGCGCTGTGTCGTCATTCATCAACGGGCGGGCTGGGCGGTAGATAGGAAGTGCTTCAGCTACTGCTGCTTCTGCTTAAGCTTCCCCACCAAACTTCCTCTAGCCATGGCCCGCAGCCTGTGTCTGCCTTTGATCGTTGGGCGGTTTTTGTAGCTCATATTTTTTTCCCTGTTCTCCTTCTTCTTCTTCATCTCCTATCATGCCCAAACGCATTGTCAGCTGCTTCCCCCACCTAAAACATTTCTTTGCTACTGTTTTTATATTTTCTCTTATTTTTAACAAAACGGGCAAAAGAGGGGAGCGATGGAGCTGAGAATGTGAGAAAGTGTGGGGCTGACGTTGATGATTTTTCATTGCTCGAGTTTTAATTTTACACTTGAGTTGAGTCCGAGCGCCGAAACCGCCCTTTGGAAAGCAACTGAGGCAATTGCTTCAATCTCTGTTGATGGCGCAAAAGTTTAATAGACACAAATTTTTAAAATTAAAGTTTGAGCAAATAACTGTAGTCTCTGGGGGACTGGCAGAACATTATGGCATTGCATGTTGAAGGAAAGATCTACCGAAGCCAAGTATAGAACTACTGAAGACGAGTTTTATATAACAAAGTCTTATCTTAGCTATTTCAGCCGGTCAATTCTGAACTTAAGAATTATTTGTGCTTGCTTTGAGTATATTGATTGGGGTCAAATGAATCCAAAAATCTAGTAAAATCAACCGATAAATGTGGTAAATATTTGTATTATCTATTCTATATTTTCACAGTTTTCATATATTTACAACTCAGCTGTCTTTTCAGAGTTCATTGAACCTTAAAGCCAATCCCCTTGGTGTTCATATTTTTAACTTTAAAGTTCCCCAAAGCTATGGCTGCACACTTTTTCTTGCCCTTCCTGTTGTCTTCCCCATCATCGTCATCGTCATCAACATCGGAGAGTGGCACCCCGGTTTTTGCCTTGGCTGTTTGCCTGGAATGGCCAGCACGGCCGGCCCGCTTGTGATTTATGGCCACAATGCGCGCTGCTTTGACACCGTCCGACATTTGACAAAAGCTGTGCGAGCTGCCACCACATCAGTCCGTGAGCCAACCCCCCCCATCCCAGGGCCAAAACATACAGAATTCAGCTAACCCCTTTTGGGCACGTTATGTAAATGGCTCAAAGGCTCTCGCTCTGGCTGTGGCTGTGGCTGTGGCTCCAACTCAGAATCCGTCCGGCTGTCCGTATTCCGTTTAGCTCGCTTGTTTAGCAGGTTGCAGATAATTCATCGCTGACATTGCGTACCAATTTAAGGGTTGAATGATTCGCTCAGCAGGCCAAGCCAAGCCACGAGGAGGCAAGCCAAAGGGTTTGTCCATGGGGGGCCGCTCTCCTAACTAGGTGCGGTGTCTGGCCTTTTAGCCCTGACTTTGGCCCTGAGCTGAAAACACACTCACACACACACACACACACACACACATGAGCTTGTGCCTGTGCTTGTGGCTAGTGATTTAGAAAAAAGGTCAGCCAGCAAAGTTGCTCATATGTTCGTCTGCCCAACCCCGTCTCCGTTCCCGCACCTTCAGCTGGCTTAATTAGACATGTGAGCTGGGGACTTTTGGGCTTTGCTTGCTTCCTTTCTTTCTCTCTGACTTCCTTCTATATTCTTTTTTTTTGTTTTAAGTTCAACTTTTTAAAGCATATTTATGGTCAGGTCTTTTCATGTGGGTTGGTTCTTAATTGCAGCAATTGAAATTAAGCGTTTGTCCTTTTTGGATCTCTCGGCCTTGGAATGGGCATTTTAAGGCTTTATTAGTTGTGCTGACAATCACATGGAGTCGTTTACTGGGGGATGAGACAGAGATATAAGCGAGTTTATATAGATTTTATAATAGATTTTAATAGTTGTGTGGGGAAGGGTTGCTCTTTATAGTGCAATTTATATTTATTGGACAAGTTAA
This sequence comes from Hirtodrosophila duncani, assembly GCA_037043425.1. NCBI lineage: Eukaryota > Metazoa > Arthropoda > Insecta > Diptera > Drosophilidae > Hirtodrosophila > Hirtodrosophila duncani. The sequence continues at coordinate 5,080,001 of JBAMBM010000194.1, forward strand.
AGTTTTGGATATCCAATTTTTAGAGAAATATGGCAAAGATAAGGCAATTAATGTGGTTAAATTTAATGGGGTTTAAGGATAGGTCAGATATTATTTTCATGGTAAATCTTAATGAAGCGGAGAACAACTTTGTTCCTATTAAAGTTGCAGGATTTTGCTGTTTCATCTTTCTCTGCAGTAAAGAACTCACTCAGCATCTTTATCTCTTCCTATCTAAATGAACTTTCAAAGCTCTTTATAGACCTAGCCTCTTCTGGCTTCTGCAAGCCTAACTTAGAGCTTTTCGTAAACGCTTTGCCTTGACTGAACAGGCCAAGCCATGAGAGCAACACAACTGAAATTTTCACACAAGTTTCAGTGAATGGCATAGGCACCCTCTTCCTCTAGCAAGTGGACCAAAATCGAGGTAAAAGTTTGTATGGAAATAGTGTTGTTAAGCCTTACAAATCCGCTTTTCACCTGCACGAGGGTAAATATCATAGTGAAGGACTCTCAATGTAATTTATTACCAAGCCATCTCTGTTTTAATGGCTACATAAAGGTAAAACCACTGTTTCAGTGATAACCATGGAACTTTTATATATTTAAGAGCTTTTTAGTTGTCCTAAAAGATTCCTAAGCTAATGGAACTTTATAATTCAAGGCAACTCTTCCGATTTTAACACGGCAAACTGCTAACTATTTGAACCTTACTTTATGTTATGCTTGCTATTTGGAAAACTTTTCTCATATTTTTGAACCAACTATTTCCTGACCAAATGGTAGAATCACCTGACCCACTCAGCCAAAGTGTGTGGCAATTTGAAAGCCAAAGGGAGTGGAAATTTCCACTAAACTCGGTATTAAACATTATGTTAGTTTATTCAACTGCTATTCGAGCCATTATATGCAGGAAACTTCTACGAAAGCTGAAACGAGATGAGAGAGAGCATCTTACGACTGGGCCAAAGTCAAATGCGCCCTGACAGCATGACATAACTGGGAGAGTGGTGAGAGGGCGAGGGCGAGGCTGGTTTGGGGCGAGTGCTTCACATTAAAGATTGACACGTGACCGTGCAATGATTTTCAGTTTAACGTTGTCACATGCGTTGCGTTGTTTCATTCTATTCCAACCCCCCCGAAAAAGTTGTGCTGTTGTGCGTATGACATAACCGAACGTCTTAGCCATATCCATTGGTCAGTCGAAGATGGGATGAGGTGGTGAAGGTGGTGTGTACACCCGCATCCTCTAGCTGTATTTGGTTTCAGCAAACGCAAACGCAAACGTGCAAAGCTGCCGTTGATCCTTTTTTCTTAACATTTTCTTTGGCTGGTTTTTTCCTGTTCCAGCTGAGACCGGGACTGGGGCTGCTGTCGCATTTGTTGTGTGGCTCGGATTACGCGCTTCACTTAAGTGTGCTCAGTTGCTTCCGCTTCCTTTGTCTTGCCTTACACTTGTGAGGGTTAAAACGATGCTGTTGGAGCCGGCAAAGTCTGCCATGTTGTGCATTCTTGCGTTTCGCTTTGGTGCGTGTGGATTTCAGCATATCAGCATCTGGAATGTCTTCATTAATGATGGGTTCCACACTTCTATGACACTTTAAATCGCTTCAAGCTGCAGATGATGGAAGGTAAGGAGACTTGTAGTTGTGTCGGAAGCATAGCAGTGACAGCTGTAATTTGTTTGAGTGATTGGGTGCAGTTTTATAGCGAAAGTGCAAGTGCGAAAAATGGGCATGAATCAAATTGTATTTATTAAGAGACTAATAAATTGTTAACACACACACTCAGATATGTGTACATACATACAACACATTCGCATTCCAAGAAATCTGTCTGTGAGTCAGAGAGAAAGAGCAAAGGGCTTGCAAATGAGGCGAATGAATATGAATGGCCCTCCCTCTAGCTGATATTCATCGACATCAAATATTGCACCTATATGTTAGAAATATCATAAGATCGCAACTATCGATATCATTTGCCAAACTTTTCGCTTTTCGAACTTTTCGCTGTAAACCGAACCGTAAGCCGAACCAATTGTCTCCGACTTTGAATCGACATTTAGGTGATAATTTTCATTATAGAAATGTTTATATTGAAACCGAAATACCACATTTAAAACTTTTGGTCTGTTGGGTACACGCTTTGCTCTTGCTATTGACATACATATACGAACAAGCTTTCTTAGCTTCTGAAGAGAAAACGTTTACAATGGTCATTCTTTACTTCCTGTTGGACCAAACCTCTAAGTACCTTTCTATGGGAGTCTGTGTTTCCAAAAAAGGACCGATTATTTGTGCGTATTCAGTGTAGGATAACAACTAATCTCTGATAGCCACCGTTGACTTCATGCATGCAACAAAGTAAATGCCACAATCGTTATGAGAAAGGGCAATACAACGAAATAAGATAGAGAGCATCCAATCTAAATGCAATACAACATTGGAAGTTCACAATTTGCAGCTTATACCAAAGTAATATAGTCCGTTAAAGTACATTTTTATATAAATTGTGTGAAATGCTTAACTTAGGTTCAGATAAATCAAAAATGCAATCTCTAAACCTGAGGTGAAATTTGGTTTGAACTTGTTATACAGACAAAATTTCAATATTTCTAAAGTAAAATCCCATGATTTAAACACATGTTCTACCACAACTAAAGAATATCGCAGATTTCACTATGAATGATCATAATTGATGGCAATTGAAATGAATATACTGGACATAATCTACAACTTGCAGCCAAGCCAGAGCCTTCTCGTGTTACTCCCATGTCTTGTTAGCCATTCATCATGTGGAAATCCCCTGACGTATGCCACTAATCACTGACGTATGTACATCATGATGCCACACGCCTAGTTAAGGCCGGGCCAATGCCACCCCAAGGCCCAGAAACGCCTTCAAATGTTTAACAAGCCCAATGGCCGCCAGTGGACCTCCGCTCGGACATGTGCGGCTCATTAAAATGGTGCCAGAAATAGAAAAGAAGAATGGAAAAATATCAGAAATGGCAAGAAATTGTGCGAATCGGGCAATTGCAACATGCAACAGAAACAGCAGCGGCAACAATTGGCGGTTTGGCAATGTAATTTTCGTCAGAGAAAGAAAACTAATTTCAGCGCAAATTAGTTTCGCACCTCATAGCGAACGACAAAGCAATTCAATGGCATAAACTGAATACCACTGAATGTGGGTGAATGTGGGGATGGATGCAGGGGATGGCCTTGCTCAGGTCCTGGTCCATCATGGAACCTGGACGAGTTGAGCTGCATGCGTGTGTGCACTTAATAACCTGATCGAATCGCCAACACACAAAAACCCATTGAAATGCCAAAATCAACAAGCCAGCCAGGCCGACGCCGAGCTGGAGGTGGAGGTGGAAGCGGATAAGAAGTGGGTAGCGAACGCATAGATGGAGCGCAAAAGAGCAAAATCAGTGAATCACAATAATGCCTCAATTTCCGTTGGGCCAGGAGTACCAAAACCGAATACGAATCCGAATCCAAATGCGAATGCCAATGCCGGCAACCCGTTTTCAATGATGAAGGCGTGCTGGGATTGCCAATACAGATACAGAGGCCCGCACGAAGGGCCCAGAATGCAAGGCGAGGCAGTGGCGTAATGAAATCTCATTCAATTAAACATAACACAGGCGGGGGAGGTGTAAAGCCAATGGCCAGCTGACTGAATGAGCAGCTTGACTGACCAGCAATAGCCTGGGGCTGACTTTGAAGCCCTTGCACACGATTTTGTGCAGCCCTCTTGCTTTATTTTTTTTTTTTTTTGGAGAACGTTGCGAAAAGGCATTCAAAAGAAGGAAACTATGTGATAGGATGCGATACGAGACGAAGATGAGACAGAAAAATGACTTTTTGTTACGCTGCTGCACTGGCAGAAAAGGTATTTGGATATTGTGATGCTGCTTGGAAGGGACTGTGGAAAGATAAGAAATTTTTGCCTACAATCTTGATGAGCTTTCTGAATCGATTCATCATGACTTAGTATTATATGACTGAGAGAACAAAGCGTTTTGTAAATAAGACAATATGGTTCTGCAAATGAGAAGAAATCTTTGTGAAATTAATACCAAAAGGGCTTGAAACAAGTTCTTGAAATTGATACTAAAACGTTACTGAAATGAGCCCAAATCATTCTTGATGTGATCCCAGAATGTTCCTTCCTATAATGAACCCAAAGCCCGTTCTGAGAAGGAGAACATCGTTGCTGGGATAGGAAAAAGGAATTACCAGACTGTTGTGGACGAACATATTGATTTTATACAGAGTTCGGTACTTTTTGAAAGATTTTCATCCACCATGATTATGCCCACTTGTGATCAAGAATCATATACAATTTTTCACTTTGATAGCCAAATGTTTTTGCTACTAAATTTTATATTATTAATCAAATTATTTATGAAAATCTTTATGCTTTTCTAATCTCATATATCTTGATTCCGCAAGAGTATTTCAGCTTCAACTTCTAATTGTTATATCTTCTATCTTGTACCTCACACGTTTTACTTTCGCACATTCAGACAGCTTGGACAACCTTGGCAACACACAAAAATACTGAAAAAAAAAACGAAAACTATAGGCAAAATTTTTTTGGCTTTTCAATTTTTCTTGTCTGGAATTGAGAGAAATGAAGCCCAGAGGGTGGGAATTGTCTTCTGTTTGTTACCTGTCCAAAAGGAAACCGAACGACTCGGAATTGAATGGAATTGAAAAGGAATTGAATGCAATCCTTGCCTTGCCTTGCCTTGCCTTGTCTTGCTTTGAGTTTAATTTGTCTGACTGACACACAACATGAATGGAATAGGAAAATGTTTGGGAATTCTTGTAGGTCACTAAAAGTGCAGTAGAACAAGGGAGATTAAGGTCGAGCTTAGGGAAGAATGAAGAGATTACCAAAGAGATGGTGTGTGGATATGAATTAGAGAAAGGCAAATATGTGAATGAAAAACACCAAAATATTGCGAAGAGGCGACGGCAAGTAAGAGGAAGCTGTCGAATTTGTGGCTCTAAAATAATACCCAACTCAAACAAGTATATCCTTTTCCAGAGGAGGAGAAACTCATTGTTAAGTACCACGTATTCCTCTGGAACAAGCGTTGATTTCTTGGTTTTGCAACTTTATACAAAAGCTCTCAAATGAAACTATAGATTAAAGTGTTCACGCATTCATCTCCACAACTATCTATAGATAACATCCCCCTATGTCTTAGCTACCTTCACTAGGTCAAAACTCCATCTCATCAGGATTCTAAAGAATTTTCATCTTTTTTTCTCTTCTCCTAAATCGCTAAAATTGCCTCTCTTCTTAATTTTATTCCTTCTATTTGCAACCGTTCTCAAGATGTAGTTAAGGAAGCCATCATTCCATCCTGCTCCCTTTCTTCCCATTGCCATTGTTTCAGGCCCTCTGTCGTGGCGCGTAAAGCCAGATGATTTCATTTCTTGGCCTCACGCCTGGAAAAGTTATGCAAAATTTGTTAGAATGTCGCAACGCAACTCGGAGCGGCAAAAACTCATAAATATTAAAATGGAAAATTTTACGTTTTATTAATTTAACGGTGGCAATGTAACGGTAATGGTAACGGTAACGATAACGGCATAACCGTAACGGTAGTTTTCGCCAACCTCCCAGCCTGAGTCAGTCCTAGATCCCAATTTTGTAGCTAGGTGCAAATTATGCAAAAACAATGACACAAAATGGCGTCGTCGCCTTTAGGCAATCTCTAAAACACAGCTATAGCTGGAGAGACAGAGAGAGAGAGAGAGAGAGAGAGAGAGAGGCCACTGAAATGCAGAGTTTTTGACGCCTGGGATGTTGCTTAGTTTTTTGGCCAAGGATTTGCATAAATTTGCATTTTACTTGCCGCCGCCTTAATTGAAAAACAGTCGAGACGCGCAAGACTTGTGACGTTTTAAAGAGACGCATAAATTATGTAGGCACTGCTGCTAGGGGGTCGGCAACGGAGAGGGGGTAGGTGCCAGTGGCCTCGCTTATGATTTACTTGACGCCTGAATGCAACTAAATCATTGGCAAATCTGTTTGACTGAACAGCAGCAGATCTTTAAAACAAGAAGATCAAAATGAGGGGGGATAAATGTCAGTGGGCATATGGCACTGACAGAAGCTCCTACAATCCATTATGAAGGAGACTATATGTTGTTGAGCAAATGGTATTGGTGTTTCCTGCAAGCTTATGAAGCTTTCAAAGTAAAGGCGGTTTGTACCTATGTGAGCTTTTTAGACCTCGACCTGCACTCTTAAGCAGGTGGTAAAATGGGACTCTCTGAGCTCTTTGCCACCTAGAATCTAGTACCTCCTGAAGCTAGCTTTTTGAATGCTTCCCTTGTACTTATCAGTGACCACAAAAGCACATTTCTTCATACCTAGTCACATGCTCTGTTACCTTCCTAGTCTACACATCCATATGCCGCACTTAACTCAAGTCTTCACCTACAGCCGCAAACAGTCGTTAGCTCTGGGAATTCAAACAACTGACTCCTTAAATCATCACAACACAACACAACATCACCATTCCCGCCACTTCCCCTGCCAGGCTGCCAGGGGTACAAAGAACGAGAACATACTGTTACATGATGTCGCCTCAAACTGCCAGCAACATTAATGAGCTGCTTGGCTGCAATTCTTTTGCAAAATATAATTTTAGTTTGGCAGCTTCCAGTGCAGCCCCCAATGCTGTTGCCGCTGTTAACTCCCGATGGCCCCCTGCCGCCTGTCGCCTGCCTGGTTGCTGCCGTTGCGGGTCTGAGAAATTGCAGTTTTCACACGTGCTTCCCATTAAATGAAACGATTACAACGCGATTTCAACTCATAAGTGAAATTTATTTGCAACGCTTCGTGTGGAAATATATAACGAACTATGTATATAATGCGGCGAAATATAAGTATATATATGTGTGTACGATTACGTTCATGATTTTATGATTTAAGTTTTTGCACTTGCAGCGGCATCAGCAGACGTATTTGGGGACCGTAGAAACGGAGACTGATTTTATTTGTGGGTTGGCAAGTGCAAGCCGGTTTGGGGTGCACTTCATCTCCATCCAACGAATGGCACTTCGCATAAAGAAGTTTGACATAAATTATGGATACTAATGAGCTCTGTGTGCGCACATAAAGCATTTGCACTTCTGATACTCTCGTACTCCTCTGCAGTCTCTTCAGCTGGTTAGCAAAGACTAACAGCAAACGACATCGTTCGTCTGTCATTTCTATGATCATGAGTAAGAGTATAATATATGATATATATGCTTATATGGCTCAACTGTGCAGAGTTCTTTGTGGAAATTGCAAATATTTTAATTGGCTCAGGCGCCGAAGAGCCTTCAAGGAGTCGGTGGAAAGATAGCTGTCTTAAGGGGGAAAAGAAATATATGATCGAAGTTGCTTTGAATAAGTTTATTTGCCAGATCTTTATTTACAATCTGATGTCAACTAGGAAACTACAAAGCCAATTGTTATGAAATTTATCTTTGTGTGTTTTGAGTTAGTCAGACTTAAAAGATAAGATAGGTTTTAGCTCGATCATTGGCCTGCAAGTAGGACAAAATCGAAGTCAATTTGTTCCTATGCAAAGAGACAGACACAAGCGGAGAGCACGAGACAACTCTATTCAGCAGTAACCAGTTGCCGCTCACGTAATTAAGATAAGCGTAAGTGAGAGCTTGATGGAAGGCAAAAGTGACAGGTTTTTTTTTTCTCTCTCTCTCTGTTTGCTGTTGAGTTGTTTAACAATAAAAGTTAGCATTTAGGCTTATTCCTCTTTGAATACAATGATTCATTTGACAAGGAATCCATGCCTTTTTTTGAGCTTATCTCTATAAATAATAAAAACTTGATATTGATTATATAAGTTTATGATTTTGTTTGTTGAGAGTTTGAATGTAACTGTGTAAGATCCAGAAGGCATAGTCTATTTAACGGTCGCCATGTAGTGAAGCTAGCTTAGAGTGAGTTTATGACCAGCTTATTGGATTGCTCGTGGAGACTTCCAGTTAAAGGACATAAAGGTTTGATTTTGAGCAATTCGATTGGAGTCCTATTTGGCTAAGATTGTTAACTGGGTCAATGTACCCCCAATTACCAACTTTGATTGTTCATGAAAAAAATTACCACCAGAAAAAGAATTTGCTTATAAAGACACATTGTGATTTTATTTTTGTGTAAGTTTTTCAAGTGCTTATTATATTTAATGAAATTAACTTAAATTTAACACTTATAGGAAAACTGACATCCAGGCAAAGCGAACCAAGGGCGGCGCTTCTTACGATCTATGTTTCTCTGACTCTTGTTTTACAACTCTGTTGGCTCGGCTCCCTCAAACTTAGTCATGATCTATTCGATGCTGTTAATAATTTATTAAGTTAGTTCCTTAAGCCAAAACACAATCCAATCATATATAATATATAGCTTAATAGATCAAAGAGAAGTAGAGTGTCTCCACAAGTTTTCATATATTTCCATTGGACCACTTTCAATTCGACTTTTTTCCATAAGTTCCCTATAAACCATATAATGTTAATGTCACTTACTCATCTTATGGCAGCCTTGTAGCTGCTCTTGTTTGGGCTATGAGTTAAGCCTCAGTCAGTCTCCAACATGAGAATTACATATAGTTTTCATAATCATACAATTGATGTTCAATATGACTCGATAGACCTGCATATGCGGTTTGAAGAATTAGCTCCTAATTATAATTTCCCACTTATATATTGATTTTCCGTCAACTCTCCGTCATCTAATAATCCATTAATTTATCAATAATTGAATGTGATTGAAATTGTAATTGAAACTTCAAGAAATTTCCATCAACTCTTTGGTAAATGCTTCGTTATTTAGTTATTTAATATTCCGCACCTGCAAAATCCTTCAGCAATTGTAGGCATTTGCCAAGATATATGCTATACAAATCTCATTGTTCTAATATTTTGCAATGTAATTGCCAAAATGCAGCCTGAGCCAGGACTCTGGCCGGCCGTCGGTATTCTATACGAAGAGTAATATAAATAAGGCATGCAAACGTCCAGAGCAGGCTAATTAACAGGCAACTCGAACTTGGTCCTGAAATAGTTCAAAGTGAGAATCAAGTTGCAGTTGAAAAGGGAAGCTTTGTGGGAGGCATTGGATATACAAACACTCAGAGAAAGAAAACAAACCAAATGAAACCAAATAAAGCTTTGTTCAATCTGTATTTTATCAATTCACAGAAATCTCTCTTACAACTTCGTATTAGAGAATCCCATTCAGTTGTTGCTCACAAAAACCTCTATGGATCAGTCGAGTGTTATTGATTAGAGGAATTGAGTAAGATTACTTTGCTAATGCAGATAAGATTTTATAAAAGCCATTCTTTGAGTGTATCATTCTGTAAATCTGACTGAGAGAAGGCTGAGAAACATTCGGCAGCCAAATTAATTATGCATTTATGTCGTTGCAATATGTTTGACCACAAACACACAAGCTCGCACATGCGGCCAGGCTACATTACTACAATGGGGTTTTGACTGGCATCCACCCAACCACCCAACCACCGAACCACCCAGCCTCGTCCAGGCCACACACAGCGTCCACAAGACGACGATGCACGACGGGGCTCTGGCTCTCTGTCCGCCTGTCCAACAGCCGTCCAGCAGTCCAACCTCATTTGACCGCAAACAATAAATGCTTGCAACTAAATGCACTTTAGGGGGCACCCAAAATGCATATCAATGTGAATTTGTATACATGTGTGTGTGTGTGTGTGTGTGTGGGACGCAAATTAAGCACAACAAATACACACACACACAGACACGCGCTGTAAGGACATGGCCCTTACGCCTGTGTATGCGCCTACCATCATCGTCAGTCCAAGCTGAACGTGTCATGAGTGATGTTGTTTCAATTGCTGATTTAATGCGGCGCTTCAGCTGCTTACTTCATGGCGGGAGCACCAGCCCTGCCTGCCAGCTCTGAGGCTGCTTCTGATTCCTATGCTGCTGTGTGCGGCCCGCACTTTTGGCAAGACAAGCAACATGCATCTTCTTGACAATGCGACAAACGATGATGACGAAGACGAAGGCCCCTTCCTTCCACGACTCCACAAAGAGCAAGCTCCTAATAAGGGGGGAAGTGGAGAGTGGAGACAAACACAAACAAGCAAGCCAAGCAAGCGACATATATCAACAGAGCAGAGCCACCCCAATCGGCCCAGACCCAGACTCGGCCCCATCGTACATCAGACCATTTGCTCGTCTGTCATTGTTGACTGCACTTGTTGTGCTCCCGGGAAGACCCAGAAGCCGAGGCCATGTACCATGGGCTGCATTTGAACGATTAATAGAGTAAAAGTGGGAAATCTGGACAGATGAACAAGGACATAGTGTAAGTGTTAATCACATAAAGAAAGAAAGTCTGATATGTCGTTAGAGATGAAAATTTGTTTTACTAAGTGTGCCAAAGGCAAGACAAAAAAAATATCGAAAAAGTTCACTTCACGCATTCATATAGAATTCTTTATTATAATTGTCGGACTGATAAACAACGCACAGCTCAAGCCATAAGTCTGAGAGCTCTACGCAAGTTAGTGTTTATGATGTAGGTGAGTACTAAGTCTGGTGCTGGGAAAACTCGAACTGGAAGTGGGCTGAAATTGAGGTGAAAAGTAAAATGGAAGGAAGGGTTTTAGACTATATAAAGTATATTTATTCTTGATACGCAGGATGAGGAGAGGCGATATAGCCATGTCCGTCTGTCTGCTTCAACGCCGAAATCTTTGAAGTCTTAAGAGTTAGAGAGCTAGAAATGTTCACCAGATGTTTCTTCTGCCTGCAAGCTCATTAACTTTGAAATTCATTCAGATCGGACAACTATATCATATAGCTCCCATAGTCAATTGTTCCGGAATGAACACCAAACTCAGTTAGTGTCCCTGTAGTTGTTACCAAGCAAGCCCCAAATATTGACCCTAAGTGTAGTCCCTGAAATGTAGATCATCTGGGGTATGGTCGATGAGCGATGCAGCCGACTGCTGAATGTTTGATGGTTACCAATAGCACTTGGATGCTGCAGCATGCTGGAACATGGTGAAGGCGTGGGCTAGTACAGTTGCACGTCTGTTCCATGGGGACGCCAAATCGCAAGAGAAGAGAGATGTCGGAAAACGGTTAAAGCTATGTAAAAGTTCAAATCGGCAGTCCAACCTAGTTTTCGTCTCTCAAAGGATTGTCAGCTATTAGTTAAGCAAATTTCGATATGGAGATTGCTACAATCGTAGAGAGCTTTCACGTATTTACAGCAGTTGATTTCTTTCCTTTGTAGCAATTTCAGTACCAATATCTTTCAGTAGTTTGATAGCATTAGAATCGATAACTTTCATTCATTCACTTTCGTTCAATATCATTCTATTGATTGTATATAAGTGGGAATCAGAAGTGGCAACCAGTTATGGTGTCACTTATGATGTTATTTGGAACTTATTACTTATTAATCAGCAATCCATAATAGTTTATTATTCATCTTTCCCTTCATCGAAAGTGAGCGAGCGGGTGTATTGTTCTCCCTTGGTGTCGTTCATTATTATAACTTTAATATCATCTCCTAATTTCTGCAAATCCCAAATCTAATTGTCTTCCATCTTGCCAACCTCATCCACTGTATCTCACTGAGTGTCGAGTCTTTAAGCAAACGAAACTACAACATCTCCGGAAAGGGTTAACCTGAGATGTTTATGTTTTAGTTGATGCAGCAGTTGTTGTTGTTATTGTTATTGTTGTTGTTGTAGTTGCAGTTGTTGTTGGGTTGGCTGTCTTTTGTTTAAAGATGATTAATAGCCAATGTCGCTGGCTGCAGCACTCAATGCATTTCCATTATCATCGTCATCAGCAGAGAGCACCATCATCATCATCGTCATCATCAACCCCATAGAATCCTCCCCACCATCATCATCATCATCATCATCATCATTGTTATCATCATCAGCTTTGTTCTTAAACCCGTTGAAGCGTTTGGCCAAATTACTCAAAGCTCACTAAAAACTGGCCATCCCTCGTTGGGGGTCTTAGGGGATTGCTGTACTGGCAAAGTCAAAGTCGTTTGCTATTCATTAATACTCTTAGTTTTTGCTGTTACGAGTATTTTGTGCCCCTACCCCCATCCCCCTCACCGTTTCAGTTGTGTTTGCCTTTTGGCTGAAAGAAGAGTTGGCGAGTTCGTCTTCTGCAGCTTCAGCTTCAGCTGCTGCTTCTACTTGCTCTCTTCTGCTGATTTTCTTGTTCTTGCTGGCTGATAATTAGCTGCACTGTCTGTTGGTTTTGCCTCAACACTACGTCTTGCCACAGCTCTTGTTGATGTTGTTGCAGTTGTAGCTTGTTTTATGTATTTTGTGGCTGCATTACTTCCGTTGATGTTTATTCTTAGCTGTTTGCATTTGACAAATGACATTTTTGGCATTGTGCAAGCAAACGAATCCAGGCACAAGTTGCCACATTGTGAAAGAATTTTCAATAGTAAAGAGAAGAGTTTAGGTTTTGGAAAGAAAATGTTGAAATTCAAGTAAATATTTACCTTCTCTTGTGTGCCAAAATGTACTTTTGAAGTGAAGGTATGAAGTAACTGCTTAGGCAGCAGAAGAACATTCTTGATAATAAGAATTTCTATGTGAGAGCAGTAGGAGAAGGAGGAAGGCATTGGCATTGAATGAGAACTGAATGAGAACGCAGAGTTCCAGGATTCAACTCATACCTTGGGAAGAAACCAAATGTAACTCAAAACATCAACTCAGGCTATTTCTGTTAGTCAATTACAAATCGTAAATGAAAAACTTATTAAAAAACATAGTTTTAATGCAAAAATCCGATAATAACCGATATTTTTCTGTTTATATGGAAGAATAAGTGACCGGAAACTGCTCTGCCAGAACAGGCAGATCAAAAAGAAAGCCCATATAATTTATTAGTTTATTGAAACTGCTGGTATCCCTCCCCATACCTCGCCTCTTATTGCTGTTGTTATTCATATTAGCCCGTCGTCAGTTTTAAATAATAATTGCCATTGCTGCGGCAATATAGAAGGCCAAGTCTCGCCACCCTTCACCTACCCTTCAGCCAATCAATCAAATTACGCGCAATTATTGCACGGCAACTTCAACTCAAATGCTGACAGCTGTCATTAAAACAATGCCAAAGCACCCGCAGGACGAACGAGCATAAATAAGGCAAACAAATAAACAAGCCAAGGAGCGCAGGACAATTGAAACAACGCTTGCAAGCGGACACTCAATCGGTATAACATCAGAGCAGGTCTGAACTGGAAACTGGAAACTGCAATAATTATAAAAAAAATCATCGAAAATATAAGCAAACTTTCCTATGATGTCCGCAGTGTTGTAAAAATTAGTGACAGCAAGCACAACTGTACTTTTTGCATTACTACATAGTGCGGGTGGTAACTGTACTCGTAACTTTCGTTGCAAGTAGCTTGGGAAGTCATCAAGGAAATTAAAAATTATTAATAAGGCAGGCGAAGACGTGGACGATGGAGAGCTCAAGCACAAGCACTAGCACTTTTCTTGGACGCTGCGCTCCATTTTATAGTTTATTGCAGTTGCTATTTGCCGTGCTTTCTCTTTCAGAGAAAACTTTCCGGTTTGGGCACTATAATTTTACAGTTATAGCTTTTTAGTGTGCAACTATTTTTCGTGTAAAACTTTTAATGGAATTCAGAGGACGAGTCCTCCTCGATACTGCCACAGCGTCAAAAAATAGACACCCATTTGTGTTGGTGTTGGTGTTGGCAATGGCGGTGGCGGTGGCAGTGGCAGTGGCAGTGCCGTAGAGGGGTCTGGTGGAAAATTGTAGTAAAATGAGCGGAAATGAATGGTTTTAAATAACAGCAAATTATGAGTTAAGTTTTTGGCAACAAGAAGAAGATGAAGAAGGAGCAAAAGAAATTGGAGTGTTGGTGGCGGCAGCAGCCGATGTGGGGTTAGGTGAAAAGTTTGTAAGAGTTTTTGTAGTTTCTGGATGACTTTATAAATAATTCCTGCGGATGTTCAGATATTTTCAACGAAAAACATAAACTACTAATTGTTTGATAGTGAACTTGGTTTTTCTTGAGACATCCATAGAGATGGAGATATATTAAAGTGGGAATGATCGGGAAAGGTTTGCACTATATATAGTATTATTGAAGAACAATCTGGGTAACGATAAACGAAACAATATATAGAATATATATATATATAATACAAAATTGATAGATGGATAGATTCAACCTGGATCGCTCATGACTGTAGAACTCTTTATATATATACACAAGACTTCTGCAAAGTCACATCCTAAACATACATTCATTGTGCTTTACCATCCTGTCCATCCATCCTATCGTAGCTGTCAGTGTACTAATAGAGAGAGGGAGAGAGAGAGAGAGAGAGAGAGAGATAGAGAGAGAGAAAGAGAAAGAGTGAGTACAGAAAGAGAGCTTTAAACAAGTTGAACCGAAGCAGTTTCATTCAATGCTCGAGCTTTAAAATATCACAACATCGATATCGTATCGATATTAATCGATAAATCGACTTCTTTAACCGATAGAAATTGAACTTCACCTGGCCGATATTAGTATACTGAAAATATGCAATGCTCGAGCTTTAAAATATCAGAAAACATCGATATTATATCGATATTAATCGATAAATAGAGTTGTTAAGCCGATACATAGCTATTGAACTTCACCTTTCCGATATTAGTATACTGAAAATACATTCCAAAAAGATGTGTTGATATATAAATCGATCAATTGGGTTGTGAATAGATTTATATCGATAAATATATCGAAATATACGTATATATATATATCGATATATATGTCTTCACCTTATTTTGGCCGATAGTAGCACATTCTAGACAATAAAAAACGATATTTATTGATAATTATCAAGTTATAAGTTTTCCAAACCGATCTTCCCCTGGCTGATATTCGTATACTGTACAAATTTTCAAGCTATTGCTCCTGGCTCCGTGTACTTTTCTAAGGAATCATACTTTATGTGATCCCATATCAAATTTCATTCTTGTACATCAAATAGACGAAAAGATATGGCAAACTCTTTTTATCGCTTATATGAGAGGTCGGTACCATGCCCATTTTTCCAAAACGATCCACATTTGCATGTGCGATTTTAGTATTCTGCACAAATTACATTGCGATCGGAGCCTCGGACAAACAAACAGACAGCAATTAATCTATATATTTTTATATAGATAGATATATAAATCATTACAAAGAGACCTGACATATGTCAAACCCAAACCCAAACTCCGCGATATATTTAAAATCTACCTCTAAAAACCTCCCTAAAAGTTAAATCTTTCCAATAAAAAGTGAACAGACATCATCCATCCCTTGGTAAAAAAGTGGAAACCAACCGCCCTGCGGCTAAAATAAAAAAATAAATAAATAAATAAAACTGCAGTTAATAAATAAACAAATAAATTTAAAATACATAAACAAGATATTTTACCAAAATATATTTGACCCAACTTTGACAACCAGAAAAAAAACGTTCGCTCTCGCTCTCCCTTTGAGCGGGGTTGGATATAAATGTTTATACACGACTACGGTCTAGAGCTTGAGGCTGTGTTTATTTTTGCAAAATATGTTGGGCACATATTGACACAAATACATATGTAAACTCCCCGAGCACACACACACACACACACACACACACATAGACCGAGTGAGAGTGAAAGAGAAAGAGACTGAGCGAGATATAGATATTCGGGCTTGAAATTGTGTTTTCATTTGCTTTTTGGTATCTGAAAATTCGTTTTGGGCTGGCGCTGCTGCCTGGGTCCTTGGGCTTTAAATTGCTTTGGTCCTTAAGTGGTTTGGCACGCCACCCGCCCCTTTTGTTATACCACGTGTCATCGTTTTGCTGTTAAACGAAAATTACAAAATGTTTGTTTAATTAGAACTTGTGCGTGTGTGAGCACAATGATTATTTTTAAGCTATTGAAAATATGACCAAGAAGCTAAGTATTTTGATAGAGATGGACACGCTCTGCATGATTATATGAACACTAGTGTGAAACGATTAATTCAAACAGCAATAACTCAGGTATATAGAAAATGTATTTGCCAACACCTTATTGGTTCTGTTTTGGGTACTTTTACCAGAAGAATCTTTTGCCCAAGATGTGTCATACTCAATTCAAATAGATCAGAACACATGGCTAAAGTAATGCTGAAAGTCATATAAAATCGAAGGTTTGGTGTCTCATTTTCTTATACTTTCTCTATAAACTAATTCAGAAGAGAGCTTCGATGCCGTCATTTTTTTATAATGTTGCTTACTTTTTCTATAAACTAATTAAAAAGAGAGCTTTGATGCCGACAAAGACTGCGAAACAACGAAGAAGGGAAGATCAAGTATGTTTTCCTTCGGCGTCATCTTTAGAAATTTGTTTCATAAATGAAGACTTTCTTTCCATTATTATGGAATTATGATGTCCCAAATGATTGCCATTTGGGAGCCTTTTCACACTTTCTCGATTAGGCAGATCTCTTTTATCTCTTATCTCTCTTATAAAGTTGTTAGACAAGAGATTTGCGTTTCGTTTTCTCATCTCCTTGGGAATTTTGTAATATTTTATGAATATGCGCAGAGCTTTGTGGATATGGCCCATTTCATGATGAGAAAACCTGCTTAATCAAGTAAATTATATATTTATCGACAATTTTATACCTGAACAACTTGTGAAGTCGAAACTTTGTTTGACTCTTTGAAGTGAAGGCTCGATAAAGTAGAAGTTTGCTTGATATTGATATAATCTTAGAAAGAGCCTTAGGTCTTTCACACCTCATGCTTGGTCGTGTCACGACATTAGACACGACCTCGGAACACCTCTACTATCAACCACTGCATTTCAAACTCCACTGACAGACCCATACTAAGGCACTTGTGGGTGGGCAGGCCTCTGTCAAGTGTTCATGGTCGAATCCAATCCAATCCAATCCCATTCAGTTTCAATCCACATCCGCCTCCAATCCACCATCCACCATCCACATTCACATTCACATGCATCGAGTTAAACCCCCTTAAATACGGTCAACTTAACTGAAAAGTGCCCTCTTATGCGGTTATATGCTGGCTTTCCTCTGCATATTTCACTCCATGTTACGTGAGCTCTTTTGTGTATTTCTATTTGGATTTGTACTACCTCATTCGTATTTGTATAATTCAATTCATGTTTTAATTTAGTCCGAACCCATGCTGATGCTGTCCTTGTTGTTTTCATTTGGGGCGGTTGGCCTTAAGTGTTCTCTATGTGCTTGTGTCTGTGTGTGTGTGAGTGTGGCTTTTTAAGTGTTGTGAATCTAACTGAGAATGGTTTGGAAAAAGAGCTATCGCTAGTGGTGTTGGTCTGATGCATTAGGTGGGGCTCAATGGCACTTATTGGGCTTATAAAGTGACCCATTTTTGGGTTGCAAAAAAAAATAAAAAAACTTATATTGAGTGTAGGTAAACCACCTGTCAGGCTGAGATAATAGTTGATGGCATGCAAAAGGCCTTCAGTCATTGTCAATTTATATAATTGGACAAGCTGAACTCTATCTTTTGAAGCCATGATCAAATGGCATTAAAAACTTACCCCGATGGCATAAGTTTATTCTGATATATATCTTAACCTAATATGAATATATATTATACATAATCTTCTTAATTTTTCTACATGCATTCTCAATCTTATTCCAATAAAGCTTTGCCTTTGCCACAACCCTTCAAAATTTCTCCCATTGACAAAGTCATCTCACTCTGATATCCATTCACCATTGTGCATCCTAGCTGCACCTGCTGCTGCTAATGTGGCGTTAAAAAGCTGACTTTCCGATTTCCGCCCAGCATCAGGACAAAAAAACCCCCCGAAACCAAACACAGAAATAACAATGCAGCGACAATGGCAACGCGAATGGCTGCACTACATCAAACCATTGTGCCAGGCCTGGTTTTGACCTACACCAAAAAATGCAACGCTGCGCATAACGGGAATTTCCGTTGTTGTTCGCTTGGCGAAACTTTTTGGGCGCTCAAAATGGCAGCGAAACGTGCAAAAACTTTTGATATACTCCCGCGTAGCAGGTCCTTTAGTCAAGAGGCAGCCAAAACAACATAAAAAACAATATGCTGCCATGATTTTGGAGTTTATGATAGGGATTTGGGGATGCTCTAAATGGAGGAGTTCATCTAGTTTGAGGTTCATTTTGGCCCAAGCAGAGGATGAAGGTCAATTATGCCATTGCAGGAGGCAACTTTATGGTATTCAGGACTTTCCTTTTCCAAATTTCAGGAATATCTGTTTTCCCGATCGCAGATCAACTTCATTGATATTTTCAAGAAGCACACATTTATAATGGATTCTACTTTCCCCAATCCCCTCAATCCATAGATGCAAGGACGTAAGGCTCCTATTTACATTACCCTACAATCTTTTGTCCCAAATTTGTTCCTTTGAATAGGAATTTGTTTATAAAAGTCTTCTTAGGCCTTGCCTATGCCATAAACTCGAACTCTTGTGAATTTCAGCCTTATATCTCTTATGGTTTGAGCTGTTCGTTATTACACAAACACTTCATTTCCATCAGATTTACCCTTATATTTCATAGATCACATCTGCAAGGGAATTCAGTCGTCGATGGCATAGAACTGCCCTTACTTTATTTACTTTTTTCTTTTGTCATTTTGTTTCGGTGGAAAAAGTTTCACGACGTTTTTCCGGTTTAGTTTTTGGCAGTTTTGTTTCGGTTGCTGTTGCTGGTGATTTGTCAGTTAGGGTTAAGCTTAATTACGGCTAATGGCAGCCATTGTTTGAAACTTATAATGCACAATCATAATGACTAATGAATACTTTTATCTAATTATTTTACAGGTGAGTCGAAGGCAATTTTAATAAACGAAATACAGGTAAAACAGCATGATAAAATCGTTCCTCAAGAACTCTTAGAGCATGTCTCTGTCTTCTCTCTTTTAACCAACTAATTTTGCATCAAATCAACTCTATTGAGAGTCATCATCACACATCAAGAAAG
The DNA here is from genome assembly GCA_037043425.1 of Hirtodrosophila duncani. Taxonomy (NCBI): domain Eukaryota; kingdom Metazoa; phylum Arthropoda; class Insecta; order Diptera; family Drosophilidae; genus Hirtodrosophila; species Hirtodrosophila duncani. Next base: position 5,099,075 of record JBAMBM010000194.1, read on the forward strand.
TGTACTAAAAAAAAGTGTTGATATTTCAGATCTCAGTATTAAACTAATGCCCTGACTCGTTCTTAGTTTTCGACGTGTTTTGGTGTGCTTAGGAGTGTTAATTCCAATTGAAACCGTCCAAAACTGAGGCCGACTTTGTGGTGCAATCAACCCAAATATATTTATGATCCAAAACCAAAGTGCGTTGCAAATATATATTTGAAAATTTTATTAGTTCCAGATTTCAGTTTTTCAAATCGATATATTTTTACACTTTATGTCTTTGATTGTGGCCAAAATTTGATTTAAATTTTACTCAAATGAAAAAAGGAGTAAAAATAATGAACAAATTAAAACATGAAAATAGAAAAGAAAGAAATTACTTAAAAAAAACATATTAAAAATATTTATTTTTAAACACCGCAAATAATTTTAAGACCATTTAGTTTTTGCTTTAACGATACACTTGCAGAAAGAAATGCAATTTTTCTTTAAATTATTTAACTCTTATCCCATGCTTACTGCTTAACAGCTTAAATATCCAAGGAGTTATAGCCATATATATATCTGTCCGCCCACTTTTTCAGATTTTTTGTTTAACAAACTACTATTTCTTTAAAATGGTAGAGCAAAAAAAGGAAGCACTTAGGCTTATATGGGAAATTCAATAATATATCAAATTCCTGTCAGAGTTATCAGTGATCTCTTCTAATGGTTTCAGTATGAAAATTTAGTTTCTTAAAACTAGTCAATTCCAAGATTAGCATAATCAATAATATCTGAAGATCGGCCAGGAATAACTATTGTGATGTACCGAATATAAAACGTGAGGGACATATTTACAGAAATCCTAAGGATAATTTTAACAGTGGCAAGTGCGTAGCCAGCTTTGTCCGAAAGGGTGAGCTGGCGGTCCAAGGGAATGGGAAGGGTGAACATCAATATATTCCCTACCTTTCGGGCTAATTTATAGTAAATTTATACTGAATACCTCCCCCGCTGGCTACGCCCTGATACCGATTGTACTGAAGGTGAACTGATAGTGCAGCAATTTGTTATTTTTTCACCTCTGAATGTATTTGATGTAGCAAGCTTGAGGTCAATTGTGAGTGAAAAACTGCGATTATTTCTTGCTTAAGCTAAATTTGTATTAGAAGTCTAGCGGAAGGCGTCATTTGAGCCACTTGAATGTGACAGCTCTTTCGAGGTCCTCCACAGACTCATGAACTTCAGATAACTTTGGAATATGCCAACTTCTTTGCGGCGTTTATGTTGCCCATATATATTTATTCTGTGGTGGAATCCCAAACTGAGAACCCTAACTGCTTAGAAACCTCGATGGCTTCTCAAAACTGCTAAAATTTTACGACTTCCATAAACTATCTCATATATAAAAACATTGTACAAACGTGAATTGGCAGCTTATGAGTATAATTCAAATCTAGCAAAAAGGAAAAGCATTCCCAAAGGCCAAAGTTCTCACAGATGCCACACAGATTTATATGATCTAACTATTCAGATAAATTTATATTTTATCCCCCCTCTGCAAGGGTATTTAAGCTTCGGCTGCCCGAAAAAGATGTCATTTTATTTTCGCTTTTTTCTATGATTTATTAACAATATTTCAACTTTGAACCGTTTACTTTGTTTAACATCATTTAAATTAACGTGTCAACAAATACAAAACAAAAATCGTGTTGTGTGCTCAATGTTCTGTGCATTTGTGTTTGTGAAAAGTGATAAATTTCGTGCTGCCAGACAATGAAAAGTGTCTAAAAAGAGAGAAAAATTTTGAATAAACAACAACTATGTGCAATAAAGACAATGCAGAACCATTAACAATATGATTTATGCATTTTTACAAGCTATTTACTTTAATTTATATGCACAAAGAAAAACGTTTGTTTGCATGATAATTTTGAGTTCAAATTTCATATGTATATTATCTGTCGGAATATTTTATATATGTAAATATAAAGTTGAGCAAACACATAGATATTTATTGATTGTCATAAAATTTGTTTAAGCATGAAAAATTAATATTTTGATTAGAACTTAGAGATTAGCTGTTATTTGTTTACAAGGCTGTTTATCTTATTTGATATAGTAATATATATATTTATTGATTTAAATAAGATAAAAATCTAATGTATTTCATCTGGCATTTGACGAATATTCTTCTAGAAAGTAATTCAACAAATTATCTGATAAGAAAACCTTCAATTTATTACATAAAATATGTAAAGATGTCAAAGAGATTTAATCAAGAGGTTTCCCTTCGTGGTAAGCCAGGTTTCGAACCTTGGTCTATCCATTGCAAGTCAAACACTTCATCCACAACCTCATCTGTCGATTCCTTGACAAATTCCACACATTAACAAAGTAATATTTAAAGCCCATCCGCGATGCAAGCCTGGACACCTCACGCAGATCGATCAGAGAAGAAGCCAACCCACAACCCAACCCAAAAGCGCAAATTGTCTTTGCCGTTGATACAAAACTTTGTGGTTTATCAAGCTTTTAAAGCACAAATTACTTATATACGAGCTTTCCAGCAAGCAAATTCATTTCCATACAAACGTTGACCTCCATTTTAACCCATTTCCAATTGGTATTTTGCAGAACAACTTAAGCCTCTTAGTTCTTATGGCTTGGACTTTGCTTTGCTCCCCAATAAGTCATTGTGAACATGGAATTTTATATACAGACTCAATAAAATCATAAATTTTTATTGGATTACTTTATTTTGCCATGTCGCCATCGTCATTCGAATGTAATTGCCTGGAAATTTATTGAAAATTTATGATCTGAGAAATTGTTGTTTTTTAAACTAATGATTCATTTTTGCATAGCGAAATTTAGTCTATGAATTTTAACTTCTATCTTTTGCTCACGCAGTACGCACTGTTCCATGTTTTACATAAACAAAGAGATGCCAATACTTGCAGTTAAAAAAGAAAACTGGCAAATGAAAACTGGAAAAAAAAAGAAAGCAACGCAGGAATGTAATGCATTTCTCGGGCCAAATTTATGGCCCAAATAAATTATCGTAATAATATCAAATAAAAAAGGAGTTACAGACGCACAGCTGAAGGAGCAACAGAGAGGCCAAAGCTAACGGTTATTAACATATGCACAGGCCAAGTGAGACAAGCCAGAGCGAGAGAGAGGGAGACACAGAAGCAGACTGGTGGCATAAGTGGCATAAAAGTGGCAGGGGAGGGGGCTCCATATTGAGGTGGATTGCCGTTCTGGAACAAAAATCCACAGCATGCACAATTTAAGCAGGATTTATGGTTGGCAATATTGCGCAAAAATGGAAGATTCCTTTCCTCAGCGTAGGTGGATTTTATAGGGGGTGGCTATGGCTGGCTGGGGGCGGGGGTGTGGGTTGATGGTGCAACCAAGCATAGAGCTTGTCGATTGTGCGTGCAAAAAATTAAATTGCCAAATGGCCATTACCTTCACCATCTTTTGCTGAAAGGGTTAAGCTTGCTCCTCAAGGCTGCCTTTGAGGTTATGAAAATTGCTAAATTATGTTAATCTTTGCGTGTGAATGTGAATGTGCATGTGAATATTGAAAAATTGACATCTCGGTAGGGGAGTTGCCGAGGAAATGAATGAAGCTGTGGGATTTTTGTTAGACGAAGCTTGGATACTCTTTCGAAAATGAATACGAAGCTATGCAATTTTGAATTTGATTTATGAAACTAGCAAGTTCTCCAGCATTATTTTCAGTACTTCTGCAGATACGGTCAGGGAGATAGAGAAGAGGCCATATTATTGTGGCCGCGTTACAATTTCTGCTTAGCAATTAGTCACACAAATGGGTTAATAAATGTATCAAATCTGTAGCATACTTTACGGTTGTCAAATAAATTCACTCTCGTTTGAGTTTTGAACTAGATTTTGACGCACTTCCTGTTGGAGTCTGAAAAAAAAAACTGCCTTAGTATACACTTTCACCCTTCACTCTAACTTTTATATAAATTTCAAAGCTCTCAGGCTTATATGGCTTGACTTTAATCAGCTATAAGTCGTATATCTATTCATATTTATAATCCATAAACTTACCCCTGAGACTATAATACAAAGTTATGCTTATATTCTACTCCAAAGCGGCCCCGTAAGGATACCAATTCAAGTAGGCTTTTACTAGCAATATTACATGTTTTCATGGCTTTCACGACTTTTACACAGGACGCTGTGTGATTATGTTCATTTCCCATTTTCTGGCATTGTTAAGAGGCATTTACTTACATCTGCAAAGATAATATGTATATCGGAAACCGACAAATCCTAAAAATGCACTATTTGGTGCAGTTTACAGTCACTGTCACAGTCGGGGGACTCCGATCCCAGACATACATACAATTTTATCTAAAAGTTTTTCTTAATACCATATAGAACTATATATAATGATGCTTGTATTACGAGTTTACACATAATTCCTCAATCTCTCCATATTGGATCTTTAAAGTAAAAGAGAAAAATCAGTAGGTGAAAAAGTTCGTTTGCCATATTATAAGCCTGTGCAGATCATCTAATATTAATACCCTGAAACCACTGCACATCGTTAAAGTACCTTGGCTTCACATCTCAGACACTCGCTCAATCTTGTAAGTCTTTTCAATTCACAACTTTTATGCATAATTTTAGCCTATTCATTTGCTACGCTTGGGGTTTTTTTTACTTTTATTTTTGCCCACCCTGAGGCCATTATCATCCATATAGAGAGCCCTTGTCCTATGAAATTGATTGAGAAATTGCCAAATGGGTCAAAGTTTCAGGTTGCCACCACAATTTTTTCCCTTTTCTCTTAGCTTTAACTCAATTTTGTATGGCCTACCTACACACATACATATGCCAAATGCCGAGATTACCTTTTGTTCGGGTGACCCTTTATTTGGCATGCACAAAAGTTATTACGCATACACAGATACACTCACACACACACACACATGCACAAGCCCACACAAGTCTCTAAATATTAAATATACAATAGTTGGGAGACACATTCGAAAGGTTATGGCCATTCGTACATGCGACTATGAGAAGAGAGAATGAGAAGAGGCAAATCTTGTGCTTTATTCCATTTTCTTGTTTGGCTTTTCTTGCTGCTCTTTTGACTGGGATTTATCGCTTATTAGAAACGCATAAAACGTGAAGGCAGAAATGTATTTAGGAGATTAAAGATGGGAAATTTATATGGTGGAATGAATGAAATTTAGTTGTGTAATAGTTGATGGAAAGAGATTTGAAATTGTCTTTGAGATTTCAAATTTCATTTAATAAAAGAAGACGATTTCTGTGATGAAATCAGATACAAGAATGATTGTTGCTTAAATTCGATTGTAATCTTATATGTTTCCAAATTTTCAATGACATTTTAGATACAACTCAATTTCACTTCTATTTATGTTCGATTTATAATATATTTCGGAACTACATCGGAGTTCATCTCCGCCGCATTCTTATAAGGCCATTACAAGCGTTCGTGTCTGTGCTTATATAAGATTAAGATGGAGCTAATTTATAGTACTGCAGGAATCCAAGTCATTCTCTTCTATTAGTCTAATGAATTTCAGTTTCTCAGCATTCATTATATTCTATATTCATTATACTTTCACAAGTCCTTTCCTTAAGTAAAATCTTTCAAAGAAATTCAATTACTTTTAAGCCGCTCTGCTCCGAAAATAAATAATTTTTCACACTCAGCTCTCTAAGCTGTGAAAGAAAACCAACAGAAATGGGAACCAATTCTGCATTCTAAAAAATTTGCATTGCTGTTTTCTACTTTAGCTGCTATGAGGCGCATGCTCGCATATAAATGTGAATAGCAAGAGCAAGGCTCGGCACCGAATAAACATATTCTTGCCTTGTTTGGATTCAGTTCAGAGATTCTCTTCAATCGTCTAACACTCTGCGATCTATGACCCCTATTATTCATACAATGACTCTACAATTATTAAAAAAATTATTCCTTCACATTCCTCCCTCACTTAGCCCCCCATTCAAGCTCTTCTCTCAACTAACTTAACATTCCCCCACTGCAGCTTTTGTCCATAATAATGTCTATAAAGTTTATATTTGAGCTGCACAAGGTCCAGCATATAGAGGGTCCTTTTCAAAGTCAAGCTCCTATTAGCCAGACACAATTGCAAGAACTTCACTTCAACAGCAGGACAGCAACAACAACAGGAATAATAACAACAACAACAACAATAAACCAAAAGGAAACTTGCCTTTATAATATGCGAAGCATACAAATGAATTTAGCTTGTTGGAGCTACATGAGCCTCCATTATTATTATTATCATAAAGGCAAGCCTGTCTACCTGCCAGGATTTCAACCCCTTCCCCCTTACCCCTTGCCCTCTTTCACCACCATGCTACCCTTTTACCACTCTATCGCTTAGGCTATTGAAAAGTTAAGTCGCGTAATCGATTGATTTGCCGGCCGTCGTTCTGAATTTCTGCTCTCGTTGTTGTTGGCAAAGGAAAGGTGCTTCAAGGGCTATCAACTTTTTATGCCTTTCGTCTTCGCATCTTCATCTTCTGCTCGGTGCTGCGACTGCCGTCTTTTGTGCTGAAATTGAGATTTATTGCAAAATTTGAATTATAATGCAATTTATAATATAAAATGGATGCCGCTGCCGCTGCCGCCGACCGCTGCCAGTGAGAGATATTGAGATTGGGCTTCATTATGATGATGATGAAGAAGCCATGCAAGGATGGTGCACTGAGCCGGCTATGGAGGGCGGAGCGGGAGCGGGGTCCGTGTCTGGTCTCTCTTTGTTGCTAATGTTGTTGATTCAATTTGACTTTTGTGTGGCTGCTGCTACTGCTGCTGCCTTGCCAAGGCACTGCAAATCCTCTTTTATCCCTGCCTTGGATTTGGAGACGTATTAAAATGACAAGCACTTGGAATTAATTTTGCATTGTTGAGCTGCAGATTAAGTCATGATTATGGAGATTGAGATACGTTGAGGCAGACAGGAGACATACAGAGGAGATAGTCTGAGAATTGTAATGCACAAAGCACCAGGCTTACACAATGAATACATGACGAGAATTTGACACCATACGTAACCAATCCATAGAACTCTCAATACTCATCCTCATCCTGAAGCAGTTGAGTCAACTCATATTTACTCAATTGCCATTCCTGCTGTAAATACTAATTTCCTGTACTTAATTGCAAAATTTCTAAACATTTCTGGCAAGTTGTTTTTAGCAAAAAACAACTAGAGAAACACGGGACACACCTACACCTACAAACAAACTCAAGTTTTTGTTGTAAAAGTTTCAGTTTCTAAATTCTAGTAAGCCCATTGAGAGTTTACTTTTCTTTGGGCTTTGATAACTATAGAATTCAATATGTAATTTTGATTGAAATATATGCCCGAGCTTGCAGACAAACGCAAACAGAAAGAAATACAATGTTAGGCGGAGGGCAAGTGTTGGAGACAGAAGAGCTACATAAGAGACAAGTGCATGTGCTTTGGGAATGAATAAGTTTTTTTTAAGATTTTTTCGGTAACTTCTCTCTGTGCCTATTGGTACACTGAAAGTTTTCTTCTAGCTGTTCTGTTGTCACTTTAACAAAATATTTTATTCTGTACAACTGCAAAACATATCAATTTGACTGAGTTATTTTCGATATCCCATGTGAATAAGATCGAACTGCCTTGTTATGCAGCTCTACTAGTTCTTCGGCATAGCAAAGCTTTGGTTTTGAGCTTACTTTTTGAATTCATCCAAGTGTAGGCATAAACCACAGTAAAACACATCCTTTTCGGTCGGCGTCTTCTATAGAATCCCTTCATTTCCATTCTTCTTTAGCCTAGCTTATGGTATGTAGAATACACATGTGCATGTACAATTGTGTGCTTAGGCTGTGTGTATGATTGGTGTATTGGCTATTAACTAGTTAGGGTTTTGTTCCCTGCTACTATTGCAGTTCACATGGTTGTGTTGCTTACTAACTGCTACACAAATTTGTTGGCAAATCACAAAAATATACTTGCAACAAACAAGGTATCTGAGTACAAAGATTCTGTCTCTTTGTCTGAGTATGATCTTTTATATAGCCTAGATCCTTTACTGAAAGAACTTATTGGTAGCGAATCGCCTACGGACCACGTCTTATCTGTCATCAGCAGCTTTCTTTCCCTCTTTCACAGCTGGAACTCCCTGGAGAAAGCTTATAAACATTTTTCTTCTTTGTATGTTAAGCTGAAAACAGAGTGCTCGTGGTGGATTGGAGACGAAGCTGAAGCCGAAAAGCTTTTCAGAAGAAAACATATGAACTTGCTCGAATGTGTTTATAGTCCATACGAAGACGAATCCGAAGAAATTTATGAATTTCAGCTTCAACTTTGTCGTCAGTCTCATTAAAGCGTTTACTCTGTCTTCAGCCTTAGCGCACGCAAAAGCTGCAGCGGAACTGCATAAATTTCTTTGCGAAGAAGAAGAGGAAATATATGAAAGGAGATCTTATCTTCAGTATTTACACGTATTCCACATTATATGACCACAAGTTCTTAAAATTTCTTTTCTTGTTCTTCAGTCTTCCAAATACGACATCAAAATGCAATATTCCAACTAATGCAAGAAAGTTTCATTGCTTTTCATATTTAACTCAAAATGTTTGCAAAAATAATTCAATTTAAAATTTAAATTTTTCAGCAAATGAGTTTAATTTGTCTCTCTGTAATTTCTCTCAGTGTCTTGTTGGCTGTGTAATGAAGTGTGTGCGTATGGCAGACAGGCCGTCACTCCAAAAACAGTTTCGAGGGCAACCCAGTCGACCATATCCAGAGCCAGAGCCTGGCTTCTTTCAGCCTACTCTGCGTATTTGCTAAGCCTTGCCTTAAAGTCGGTGTGCGCGTTTGTGTGTGTGTGTGTTTATAAATGTGTGTGTGAGAGTGTGTCCTTTTGCTTGTAAAGCAATATTTCAATCAAAACAAGAAATAAATTACAGGCTTCACTAGCAGAAGGAGCCAGAAAACGAGGAAACTAACGTAAAGTAAAAGCTGCACAGACAGTAGGCAGGCGGCAGAAATTGCCGGGCCGAGAATGGAAAGTGGAGGGCGTTAGGCGGTAGGCAGCCTTGCCTGAAACAAGACAAGTCAAAAGTAGGGGGCTGGCAAATCGTTGTTGCAGTCAAAAACAATGCAGGCAAAAAAGTTGCGGCAGCACATTTTAACCCCCCACAGCAAAAAAGCGAAAAAGCAGAAGAAGGCTGAAGAGCTGAAAAGTTCAAGTAGAAGTAAGTACAAAACTATTTTGTAAACACGCATACACACAAGCACATACACACACACAGACACACACAGGCACACACATATGTAACACTCGAAAGTTGCAAAATGAAGTGCAACGTAGGTGAAGTGAGTGGAAGCGGAGCGAGGCGGAGGACAATACTCAAGAGAGAACAGTACGAACAGAACCTGACAGCAGGCGGCACTCGCAGGCAATTCAAAACGTCAGTTGGTCGTTGAATGCGTGACGGACGGGCGGCAGGACGAAAAATTTATACCTAGCGGAACTGGTAAAAGAAATCCAGAAGAGAGTGTTTCAAACGATGGTTTGAAGTTGGGTATACCCTAGATTATGGGAGCAGTGTTGCATGAGGAAATAATGCTGCCAGAATTGATAGCAGATCGTTGATCGTGTGCATAAAACGCTAGATGGGAGGGATGTCTTTCTTGCTCCAAATTCTTGTTTAAAAGACAATTCTTGGTTTCAGTAAATAGATCTGTATATAGCTCACAAGTTAACATAATATGCACCAATAGTTTTCGTAACCTTATCAGCCAGATGATGAGCTTAATATACCCTTTATAGTTAAGTCTCAACAACATAATGACCTAAGCAGGTTCAACGTCAACCTCTGCCACTTCAAGCTCCTTGGCGTTAAGCTGTGGAGTTACCAACAGAATCTGCGGGGCAGGCGGACTTTTTGCACGCACTTCTAGCTTAAAAAGGGGCAGGTATATATGTATATATACATAACCCACAGAGGCATACACAGCGGCTAATTTGAGGTATACAATTTTTAGAGAACTTTCAGAAATTTAAATATTTTGAACTTACAGAAACCATTCAATGTGAAAATTCAAGCAATTATACATAAGCTATCTTTTAAGTCAAACACCCCACCAAAATAATTTCCAACCACTTCACTGACAACACACCCAGATCACAGTAAAGTAGCAATTCATTTCATGCCCTAGCCTGTTGTTCAACGCCAGAAACTGCGCCTGCAAATAGGCAACAAATAATTTGCAATGAAATAACTCAAAGGCAGCCGCAAAAGCCAGCCAAAGAAGCGTGTAGAATTTAACTTAAGGCATTTGCTTTTGTTAATGACTTGTGAAAACAATGCCAGGCAAGTGAAAAGGTTATATTTGTCTTGGATTTAGGCAAATCTTGGGCTCGCTTTAAATGTTGTCCATACGAAATTCCCTTTGAGGCCATTTATGGTTGACTTATTTCAGTCTACGCCCTGCTCACATATCAAAAGATATAAATATCAATTTGTACCTGGAATCGAATAAAAATGCGCAACGCAAATTACATAAATAACTGAACATGCGTCGGGCCAGCATTCCCAGTCCTTCCACCCTTGTTTTATCTCCCACTTGCACCCCCCTGCAACGAGAGATGCCATAAATCGGTGGAAAAAATCCATTTTAAATATTATTATGAGTTTCAGACAGACGGTCGCATGGCTTTATGCATTGCCTGAGATTTTCTCTTAATATAAAAACATATTTTTATTTCATTTGTCTGTAAAAATGTGAATGGAAATGTGTAGTTGAAAGAGCCAAAATTATGGGAGAGATAAGGGTCCTGGAATCATTTTCAATACAACATTTTCAGAGATCACAAGAGCTTAAATATATATTTTTGATATATTTCAAATTACTAACAAAATGTAAATAAAACTCAATGAGCGGAAAAAAGTCTAGACTTATCATTTTGCCGAACTACGCATATCTCATCTTTTGAAACCATACAAATCCTTGAGGCTTAATACCCAATCCTTGAAGACTTCAATTGCGTATAGGCCGCTTCCGGCTGGCATATGAAACCAGCAGCCAACTTGGCTGGCAAAACAATTTTATTATAATTCATAAGGCGTGTGGATGAGACACAAAAGAGCGTCTGACAGCTGACAAGAGTCAAAAAGGGCTGCCCAGCACTACTCTCGGCACAGCCACGCCAGAGCAGCCGCATCCTTGTCCAGCAAATGAAGTCGAACAAAATAGAAAACACAAAAAAATAGAGAAAGAACGTAAACCTAAACTTTTTATCAAGTCAATTTTCTACGTTGACTGCCAACCACAACGGCAGATTTACAGACAGGCCAATGACATGGCCAAGGAAACTGCAAGGAAAGTTTTGCCATGCTGCTGTTTCCCTGTGTCGTCCTGGCTAGACCAGACGGCGTCGCTAACCTTTGCTATCTGGCCATATTCTCCACATTTTTTTGTGCATTTTTATTCAATTTCTGTAAACTCGATTGCAGTTCAATAAGCCAGAGCACAACTCAAAGGATTAGAGTATTGGGAATGGGAATTGAGAAGCCCCCAAGAGACTTGCCTCAAATTATTATTCATTGCAGTGAGAGTTTACATAAATTATATATATGTGTGTGTACGATATGTAAGGCATGCAGTTAGGAGCTTTTGTCAACTGTTTCTTGAGCTCAAAAGATTTAGTGAGCTTTAAGCTTGAAATGCAAATATTTAAAGGCATTCTTAAATATAATATTTTGTATAAATTGTATGGGAATATTTTGTATGATGTTGATTTATTTTTTGATTTCCAGAAGAATTTAAAGAAATACTTCATTTTTGGATTTAAATTATGTATTAAGATCTTTAAAACTGGGCAACAGCATTTGGTGTTTAAAGAATCATATTATGAGGTCAGTTCTAAATCAAATTTGATTCAAATAGTTTCATTTGTCTTCGTTCATAAGATGTTTTTTTTATTCATTAAATTTTGTGTCTACATTTATTATTTTGTGAGGCTGAAAATCCAATAAATCTTCTATATAAAGAATAAGTTGTGATTTATCATCTTCGTGTTAACTTTATGTTAACATTATGTGAATATCTCCAAACGCAAAGCCTGAATCTGGTCACACTGGTCACACAAAACACCAATCGAAATGAATTAGAAAAGGAAAATGCTACAATGAAGATATAAATGGTTCTCCTGGATCTTGTTTTTAGTAAAAGCATTTTAGCAGTAAGTCAGCAACACAACCATGTTAACTGTAATGGTAACAGGGAACACAACTCTATCTAGTCAATAGCCAACACATCAATCATCACCTAGACTTCATAGCAAAAGCCGTACGAAACGGATGTAGCTTTAGAACATGAAGTCGAATGGCAAAACCTGGAAGCAGAAGGACTAGGGCTGGGGAGTTTTCTGAACAAGAACAGGCAGTCGTTGCCATTGTAAGACCCTGAAAGATAAAAATTCATATGTAAAACTTCTTCTTCTACTTCGAATAGAGTACATACGATTATGTAGAAAGAATATTAAGTATCATTAAAATATATTAAAAATTCTTTAAAATTCTTTTCACTTTCACTTCACTTTCGAAATTATTTGTATAAATTCAATTCCTTATTTATATTTTGTATCCTCACAATTCTTTCAATTTCACCGAGTCTTTCTTAGTTACAGTTCTATAATAATAATATCAATTGTACATTTCCAAGCAAGTTTCATTTTCTTTTTGCCAACTGCAGCTGGCAGCTGGCAGCTGGTAGCTGTGCAGTGGCGTGGCCCCTTCTCCAGCTACACATTGCCTGAATGCCTGTCACTTATACAGTTAACAGTTTGCCCAGTTTGAGGTCCCCGGGTTAAGGTGTTGAACTGTACAACAGCTCCTAGACGGGGTGCCTGTCAACTCTTCTGGTTAGTTCCTGCTGGTCCTGACTAGTCAACACCAGAGAAATACCCTACGGCGGGCATTCCTTTTTTCCTTAGAAGCTCGTCTGCAACAAAAGTGTTTGACAAGCGCCTTGAGATAGTTTTTCACCTGGAAAACTATGAAAATATTTATATATAAATAAAAATTTAAAATAAAATTGAAATGAAAATGTTTCAGAGAAATTCAGTTAGAGGCATTTCAGAGCTGAGACTCTCTGCTGTCGCTTATATTAGCCCCCTTCTCAGCTCAATCAACCTTCTCAGCCAACCAATTAAATAAAAAGCTCGCTATCGCATCTAAAGAAATACCTCAAGTTATTTTCTATATGGCCAATCAGGACGCGTGTCGTTGAAATTAAGCGCAAATAAAACGCAAGGTTCGGGCGAGGAACGTCAATTACTACAAAAAATCAATTAGACAAAATGGAATGGAGAGGAAATCAAAAAGAAAAGCTAGGAAAATGCGACAAATGAAACGTTTTGTTGAACAAAAGGCACGTACCATAAACGCAGGGAGACGTTCAAACACACGTTGAATAAATATGAAAAGATGACAAAACAAGAAGCGAACGGCCCTGAAAGCTAGCCGGAGGAGGCCTGCAGTTGACAGAAAACAGTAGAAATCAGTGGAAATCAGCAGGAAGCAGCGCCGAATCAAAGCCTGCCACACACGTAGACAAATACCACAAAAAAAAAAAGAAAAGAAAAAACGCAGGAAAAACTTAGAATCCTCGTAGTCGGGTGTTCCTATGGGAAGAAGGCATGAAATAATTCCATTAGTAAAATAAATAAACAAAAGCGAAATGAATGATTGAGTAGAGCAGGGCCGGGGCAGGGGGTAGGACAGGGCGGGGTAGTATGTGACAAGCACAAGTTGAAGCAATGCTACATGGAGGCTTCAATGGAGAGTTAAGGCTCTGCCTCAATGCCTGTCATGAGCAGCAAATGTGGGCCTTGGGTTGGGCCTCACGTGACAAAGGTTACCTGGGGGCGACGCGTCCATAAACCAAATGCAAACACAAACAAACATACACGACCAGAGAGGCGACAAAGGCCTAGGAGGAGTAGGAGACGGCGGGGTAAGTGGTAGTGGATAATAGGTAACTCATATCGAAGCTTCGAAGTATCTTTGTATTAGAGATGGAAGGATAAAGTGATCGGAGGAGGACGGAAATCCAAAGAGCAAGTAGTTCAGGAATCAATCACAAACATTTCAGTAGGTGGATTCCTTTGAGTCGCAAATACTAGAATGATTTTATCTCTTCTTCAGGTTCTCTATCTCTCTCTTGCCTCTTTATGGACTCCGCTTTCTGATCTAACTTTGACATTCTTTCTCTCTCTTCTAACCTTCTCCTTCTTCTTCTGTCTTCTGTTTGCCTTCTCAATACATATTCTATATCACTTTGAAAAGAATCAATGAAGCTTCCAAACGCAATCATCGTATTTGTATTAATCCTTCTATTAGAACGTTGCTGCGCTGTTTGCTCAATGAGCGTTTTCAATTCAATTTAATATAGAATTGAAATCTTTAGTAAAATATTTGTTTTCTTCAGTTTTTACTATAAGTTTTTACAGTTTTTACTATGAACTTCACAAGATAAGTGAAATCCCTTTCGTGCTTTCAGCACCAATCATCGTGTCACGCTGTCGTCTCTTAGCCCAAACATGCGCAACTCTCAAAAGATGTCACTGCGATGTTGCTGGTGAATATTACATGAGCAGCGGACAAGATGCGCACACATATTGACCCATTTTGATGGCGCTCAGACAGTTTCCACCCAACCACACACGTCCACCTGGTCGGCCGCCGCCGCAAAGATGTACTCTCTGAACTGCCAGGCTCCATCGTAGTTTTGGTTAATAAAGTCAAATGCCACCAAAATCAAAAGGAAAATGCCACTTACGGCTAATGGCATCAGAGACAGGACAGAACAGAACAGAACAGAACAGTACAGAAGAGGACAGGACAGGACAGGTACACAGATTGCGATTGAGAGAGCACCCGCAGGTCTGGCCTAGCCTAAATTGGTGGATTTTTAATTGTATTAACAGGCCTCGGCTCTTCATTTGGAGTCCCAATGCATCTCAATGCGGCACTTGAGTGCGTATTCTGTGCACGCAAATATTTGATATGGCTTTTGATTCGATTTGGTTGGAAGCTTTGCTTTAGGGGGCTATTGGGATGAATAGTTTGGAGCATTTTGGCTTTTGGCATAGATAATTGGATGGGACGTGATAGGAGATGAATTTATAAGATAAATGGATGAAACATGATTGAAAACGAAGATTTTAGGGGATTTTTATGAAGTTTGGGGAATATTTTTCGAGGAAAAGTCTTAGAATATGGCTAATAAGGTTGTGTTTTAGACCGACTAGGAATTCCTCAAGGCATTGAATATCCTTTTTCTAATTCGAGGATGATGATAGCGGTTACTTTTCTCATTAATATGTATAACAAATTTCAACTCGATAACTCAAATATATGTCATAAAGGGGTGTCTACATTTGGAGAGTTTTCTGTGACTTACAAACACTTTCACTTGTGACAAATGTCCCTATATTGCCATAGCATTTTTAACCTTATCTTGATACTCTTGATGGTGGAGAGTGTAGCTGTTATTGCTTGGCCTTTGTGTTCTTCTAGGTACAGTTTCAGTTTTTGGCTTCATTTCAATCTTAAATTAAACATTTCGAATAATAAGTGTGGGGTCAAACTTGCTGGTTCTATCGTAACTTTTGTGTGATCTTATCAAAAACCCAATCAAGCGTATGCCTATCTAAGCTAAGCAGCATGGCTTTAAGTGTATTTTAGCAACTATTTTAATGTTCTGAGACGCGGCATACCCACAGACACAGTTCCGTGATTTCAGATTTGTTCATGTGGAATTAACAGAGAGATTTGACAGTTACATTCATATCAATATAAGTTTTTCTTTGCTTAATACTAACACTTAATACCCCTGTTAAAGTTCCAAATGATCTTCAACCTGCAAATATTATATCACAATTCATAACCCAACAATGAGACATTAATGACATCATTTGTTCATTTAAAACAAAATAAATGAATTCGTCAATCAATTCATATAGAAATGTTCAAATATTTAAACGTATTGCAGACCCCCTCACACTCAAATCTCATGCCAAACACTCCCCAAATGCAATATCCGCTTGCCCATTCCCCAGCAACCACGCTCAATTCCCATTTTCATTGCCAATTCCAATTCCTTTGGCATCAACTCTGGAATTGTATTCTCTTGTTCATTAAATATGATTTTCACTTTGCCCTTTCTAACCAAACTCTTGTTTTTATATATTCCACATTCTTTTTTTTACCCACCAACCACTGCACACATGCCCTTTGGGACTTATTATTGCTACGTTGCAGAAATTATGAGCGCTGCATCCTGCAGGACTTGCCTGAACCGGACCTTGATGGGCCTGCATATGCCGTGTGGGTGCGTCTGCGTCCCTTATAATGCAGCTTGAAAGCGTTTGGTTTGGCTTGATGGCTGATGCGGTTGCCTGTTCCACTTTGAAATATATGGATATATGTATGGACAAGCATGTTGGCTGACCACCACCAGAGAGAAAGACAGAGGGAGGGGGAGAGAGAGAGAGAGAGATGCCGCTCTGTGCTCTGCTTGCCATTTACCCTTTGCCGTGGCTTTGGCTTATGGGGATTTTTATAAAAGTTAATTGCTTAGTTTCAATGTTTTGGTTAACTGAACTCGTTGTTGTTGTTGTTGTTGGTGGTGCTGGTGCTGGTTGGAGCTACGTTGTTGTTGGTTAGTTGTTAATCGCTTGGCTGGGTTGCGGATGGCTGAGACGAACTGGACGAACTACACTTGACTGGCAGCTGTTGCTCTGTGTTATTTAATTTTTACAGTGCAACAGTCAAAGCGTTCTGTCTGATTCGAGATGTAGGAAAACTGTAACGAATACATGGATAAGGCAATTGAGAATTAGACTAAATAAATAATAAGAGAATAAAGAAAGTGTAGGTAGATAGATAAGTATTATTCTGACAAAAAATGGCAAACTAATTGGGGGAAATGGAATCGATCGATCGACTTATAAGAGTTACGTTACTCAATTTGACCCCGAAGTCTGTTTTCATCTCATAGGTGCAAAATATCACTTGAAAGTCGGTTCAATATCTAGGTCAAGGTTGGTATGGAAATGCATTTTTTGTTGTAGAACTTCATATAGATGCAGGCTGTGCTTTTACAGCTTTGTTAGTTCCAGAGCTTGTGACAAGGACACTGCCCATTTGTGTGAGACTTGTTATATGCGGCGTTCCAATTTGGTTCATGAATTAGCTTTAAAACTGCAATTTTTTCTCTCTAAAACATAATAAATACTATCAAAAGATACTAAAGCCAAGTTTTGTTGTCCATTTTTCATTTCATTCTAAGTGACCGAAAGGTTTTGTTATCCATTTGCTCGTTTCTGATCCCGTTTAAAAGTTCCTGGGCATTCTACATGAACATCTTCTTATACATTGGAGAAATCTGTTACCTTGTTTTCTGACTTGTTCAGAAACTTGAAGCAGAACTTCTCAAGCTGAAATTGGCTTAGAAATCAATAAAATATCTTTAAAATTTCTTACCATTTCTATGGTTATCTATGCCTTCTGATTGTCCTACCCAAATCCTCTTAAATGTCTTTCTACTCAGTCACCTTTAATAGTATTTACTTGCCGATCCTTTCAAGTGAATCTGTGTCATCCATCATCTGATGTTTCCTGCATCTGCTGTCATCAGTTCATTGCTAAAATAAAAGTTTTTTAATCGCCTTTGCTGACATTACGTACTTTCCCTTTTTTTAATCAGCCTATTTCATACTTATGCCAAGTACTTGTCTCTACCTTCACACAGCAGGACCTTTCAGCCTGCACTTTTTCTCACAAGGATAAAGCTGCGCTGAGTGCAATGCAATGGCAAACAAAACTTGAAGTACATTCAAGTATTTCATAAATCAAACATATTCTTTTTTTTTTTTTGTGTGGTACTGACATTCCCTTCCCTTTCCCCCTCCCTTCGCTAGCATGCCCTTGACAATCCTCTCACAAACAGCTGTTGTATTGACATTTCTACTTAACATACTACTCTGGTGCTCTGGGGCCGGATGGACTGCTCAATTTTTAATCGGTTTGTCGAGCCGCTTTCGTCAGCAGAGCAACTCATTATTTTTATTAATATGATTTTCGCTGCACTTCACTTCACTTGCAATTTCTCCTTGTTTTTTGTAATTTTAATTTTCATCCCATGGCGAGGACGATGATGATGATGAAGATGCCAGTGTCAATATATTTCATTGTTCGCCTGCTCATTTTGTGCCCGGCTCATTGTTGTCGCCGAGGCCTCCCGCAGCCCCCGCAGCGCAGCGGCATTTATTTGCAATTATTTGTTTTAAGCATTAAAAATATAAAGGCTGCCAGTCATCCGCAGTTCTCAGTTTCACGCGAAAATTACTTCAAAACTCAACACCGAGAGAGAGAGAGACAGATGAGCCTTTAGTTTCAAGGATTCCCTCGCCTCGCCCATTGGCTGGATGAGGAAAATTCGTTTTTAATTGCTGTCAGAATGAGATTCGCACTGCCCGCCCTACTGCCCGACTCCGACTGCTTCATGAATTATGTCAAACAAGTTGTCAACTGGCCAAGGGAAGAAAAATAGCAGAAACCTTGTAAAACGGTGAGATACCTTGCAGAATTTGTATGCAAAACAAAGTATTTTGAAGCACTTTTATTCTTGATTAATATGAGAAGCCAAGTGGAATCTCTATTTACGAACAAGGCGAGTTTTCAAGCTATCGTTATGAAAGTCAGGTCATAACGTACTGTTCACGGGCCTTAGGTTTACAAAAGTCATCTGACAATACGACATTAATGGAAGATTATCGGAAATCATTGAAAATCACACTTTATCCTTGAGTTCAGCGAACGCCTGTATTCCTTATCGTTATGGCTGAAAACGTCATTACATAAAAAGATCGCTAAGAACAAAAGATCAAACTAAAGAAATGGGGAGACCCCATTTCACTTAGACATCTCTTTGTGCACAAAAAAGCACCACAAGTCCCACTGTAGTTGAGAAAACTAGCAGCATAGAAGGCAAGGAAAATAACAGTTATTAATTCTTTCTAAGTCCAAGTGCACAATCCAAATAATATGTCAGTTTTCTCTCAATTAAACAACATAAAAACCTTTTACAACTCAACTCTTTTTTCTATGTATCGGTGAATATATATTCTGGCTATTAATTTGCGGTTATCAGCTATGAAATACAAACAGTTGTCATATAAACTAAAAGGGTCACTGATGAGGGGAAGAACCCTGCACCGGAGAGGTCCATCTGACCGGCCAGAAAGCCAGCCAAACGTCTGAAGAATAGTTTCAGTTCTATGCCAATTGCTGTTACAGTGTGAGAAGCGGCCCAATTTTGGTTGTCCGATTGACATATATATAAAAATGAGGTGTAACTTATAACCTATATGGTCATTTCCTCACTCACTGGACCTCAAGCTTGATAAATCTAAAAACTTTTAAAACGACAGCGACGACGTCAGCCAGCACTCGATCAGCGAACGCGTAGATTTGTACAAAGAGGGGAACTTCGTTTTCGAAAGCTCAAAGCTTACGAACACTTTCGTGATTTTATGGCGTCAAAGGCTCAATTAATAAGGCCGCGTGGGAGATTCAAGCATAGCAATAGGCAGGAAGGACAATTTTTCTTGTTTGAGTGTTTGAGTAGCGACTGACTCGAAGCTACCTGAATGTTTGTTATGTATGCGCGTCTCGTTTTGTATGTAAGAAGATCGCGAACTGAAATGCACTGATGTTCACTTTTAGCGTTTACAATATCAAGTTGCAGGTTCCGAATTGGCGGCTCGGTTCTCTTAATGGCACAGCGAAAGGACAATCATTGGGGTACAATTAGAGCTTAAGAACTTGCTTCATAGATAAAAGTTATACTAAACTTATGTTTAAATACAAAAAATACCTGAATAAATCAAGAAAATATACTAGATGAAGTAGCAGGTCATAACCCAGTATATGAATTTTGATATTCCACTCACATCTTTCGCGAAATGCAGTCTCCTTTTCTTAAGCCAACTAAAAGTAAAGTTTAAAGACAGTCCAAAGTGTTCTTTAATGATATACTTACTTACAAGAACCTGCTAATAATTTAGTTTGTCATTTCAATGTGGCGAACACGAACCTTCTTCCAACAGGAACGAGCACACAACACACATCAAAAGGACGCACCTTTCCCGCGTCCATAGTCCGTTTCGTCTGCCTTCATAGTCCTCTGCCTGCAGTCGACGCTTCGAATTCACGTGCTTGCCACAACAAAAGCAAAAAACAGTCATCCTCTGCGAAAGTCCAAAGGAATAAAAAATATATATGTATAAACGACAGCAAATTATTCCCTGTCAGTTGATGGAGGAAGGGGGGTTTTTTGGGGGCAGCAGATACGTGTGCGTGTGTAAAATTCCACAGGACATTGCATTGCGTGTCGTCGGCAAAAGACTTCATCGACTTTCTTTGGCGACCGAAAATCAAGGGAAAAATTGATATTAAGAAATTGCATGAAATGAGTAAATGAAGCGTGGAAAAACACGCCCGCCTAATGGACTGCCTGATTGCCATTCGCCATTCGCCATTGCCATCTCCCTCTCTCCTGATATTAAAAATTCTTGGAAAACTAATCAATGTCAAATGTCCTTTGATTGTCTGGCAGACGATAATGGCGACGACATATATAGATAAAAAAAAAAGGAAAATAAAAGCCAGACCTTCGACTCAATTCGGGGTCTCACGTGTTAGCTGGAAATTAGAAAATAATTTGGACTTACCGCTACGAAAATTTATTAGCTGCCATAAATTGCCATAGGAGCGGCTTCATTGAGGAAAAAAATCTAAGTTTTCTTTAATCGCATCATTTCATATGAATTTTCCGCTCAACTACCTGGAGTAGTTATTGCAAACGTAAGCTGTTTTGCAATTTGATGAAATTTTCCACTCATTAAGTCAAAACAATGCCAAGCCAGAACATCATAATTCTCAATAGTTGAGTATTTATTAATATTTATATATATATATATATATATGTGTGTGTTTGTGTGTGTGTGTATGTATAGAACGGCAGTAAGTAAAGGAGGAAAATTGGAAAAGTGGGCAGCAGTCAACGATAAGTCAAGAAATGAGTGCAAACGCTTGAAAGACACAGACACAACTAATGAGTGTAATTTGCTAGATGGAATCCATCATTTAATGTGGTTGGCGAAAGGCGAGACGAAAACGTAAGAAAGCAAAAGCAAAAGAGGCAAAGGCTAGAAGAGAAAAGCAGTAAAGGAAAGACAAGGAGTGAAAATTGAATGATTGCCATGATTGTTTGTACTTGAAAATAAATTGGAAATGCTTTATGGGGTTTTGAATAGAATTTATTATAATTTAATAAGTTTAGGTTATAATTGGAAATACTTGGAGGGGAAGTAATGTTTGAAAGAATCGATGAGCGTAAGGAGGTAAGGGAGGTCTCTCCATATATATATTTATATATCCCCTGGAATACTTTTCTAAGCGTCAAAGGTTTCAAGCGATCTGCAAGCGTTTCTATTATATATGGGGTTTTGGTTTGGATCGTGATAGCATTCCCTACTTTCACACTAGAAGTTCAGCTTCCTTCAGAAGTATCTCTGCTTCGTTACGAACTTTGCAACATTTCCATTGATTCGATCTTGTTGATTGATTGATCTCATTGATTGCGATCGTGATCAACTTGCAGGTGAAGTTTCGACAACGACTTCGTAGAGCTCGCCTTAAAATACAACTTTTGTGAGAATTTTTATTTCTTAGCTCATATGGTTTCACCTGTGCATGTATCTCCAATCAATTAGTCAGTCAGAAACTAGCGTAATCGATAATAAATTAGGTATTTTTTTAAGAATTTTTCATATCTGGTATTTTTTTCAAATTTTTTTTTTCAGAGGTGTGCTTGCATTTTTGATCATTACTCGAGAATAACTTAGCCGATTTAAAAAAGCTTCACAGCATTTGAAAACTAATTGATATATCTCTTTATCATTCATACGAATTTTGTTATTTAAATCATTAATTCTTAAGTTATATAACTTTGAATTAATAAAGTGATAGTTTTTGTGCGGTATTTTTAGGTTTTTGTCACTTCTAA
The DNA here is from genome assembly GCA_037043425.1 of Hirtodrosophila duncani. NCBI lineage: Eukaryota > Metazoa > Arthropoda > Insecta > Diptera > Drosophilidae > Hirtodrosophila > Hirtodrosophila duncani. The sequence goes on from JBAMBM010000194.1 coordinate 5,121,217, forward strand.
ATTCAGGAAAAAATCTAAAAAAATTGCTTAGCATCCCCAAGTCTTGTATTTGAGTTTTCTTATTAATCCGTCGTCCCTTAAGATTTAAATCATTAAAATCAATAGAGAGATGTCGAAATTATAACCTAACAGATAGATCATTCTATCTAAAGGTCAATCTAACTTCGGTTGGTCTTTGGATTTGAGTTTTTTTTGAGATTTGAGACCTTTTAAAGTGATGACTTGTTTCAGGGTTTCCAAGTGGTTCTTCAACTAAGCACTCAATGTATTAACCGCTGAATTTTCCGCCAGAACATTTAAAGGCTTGACTTAGAACCTTTTCAGTGCTTCTGATATCTATTCTAAAGGTAGATATGCCAATTGGTATAATATAATCAACTTCCAGTTCGAGCTAGCTAGTTAAAGAACTCTCCAATATATATAAAATATGTTTTTTACTCTTCTTAAAGTATCTTTGAAAGTCTTTCAATTCAATTATTTTGTGACAATTTCTCTTCTCTCTCATCAATCTCAAGCTAACTCACATCTCTGTGAAAATACACATTATTCTAGTCCTTGCCATCTCAGCTCAGCTCCATACTAAAAAGTAACATCCTAAATGCTTTCAACTGCAGCAAGTACGTGAGATCTGATTTCGATTCAGAAACCCCTTTCGATTATATATAGAACCACGTGTAATGGAATTGCCGGACCGAACTCTGCAGCAAATGGCAACGTCTCGAAGGCCAGGCTAAAATTATAAAGGAAAAATTCTCGTTAAATTGATTTACATACTCGTCTCGTTCTCGTACTTGTTCCTGAAAAGAGCTGCAGCAATAAAGAATGAAGCAGCAGGCATATAAAAATAAAGGCAAGCACAAGGACCTGGCCAAACGTTTGAGAATAAAAACGAATTTACTTTCAATTTCGCCTCAATGACAATTCCTCTGATTTTAACTCCTTTTTATGATATACTCGTACGCTGAACGTTACCCCGGCCAACCCACTCTTCTGCTCTTCTGCTCTTCTTGTGCTTTTATTATGCTACAAGAAGAAATTGCATTAAGTGTATTTGCGCAGTGAAGCAGGTTGAGCATGGCAGGGCAGGGCAGGACAGAGATGGGATGGGAAGAAGGACACCAGGTGTATTGACTGTCATATGAAAGGCAGAAATTGAATTAAGTCACAAAAAATAAAGCCAAAACAGGCAGTGAATGACATTCCGGTAACCCCTTCTGGCATCAACAACAGCCGCCTCGCTATTCAAAGCCAAAATCACAATTCCATCTGCAGATCTTACCACCCACCTCCGCAATCCGCCAAACAGTCTTCTCTCACTCCTCTCACTCCTTTATAGTTCATTGTTGGCAAGGCGCAAATTTGCCGTTGGCAACATGAGTCGATGACTATTGAATGCGTTGGTGGAGCACAGAGAGGTGGAGGGGCTCGCTTTGTATATAGATGCGCCACCAACTCAATTGTAATTTTAATATGTGTCACATGATTTGCAGCTGCCTCTTGGCAGAATTCCCGGAAAGCGTCCTCAAGTCTGTATCTCTGCTCCTGACAACCATTTGGCATAACTTGCAAATGATGATGGCGTTTGACAAAAGTCACTATAACGTTGACATAGAAGAGAGTTTTGATTGATTAGAAATATAAAAGTGAGCGGAGGCTGAGTATGGCTGGGAATATGATAAATATACTGTGATTCTTTATGGCCAATCAGAAAGTTAGTTAAGCTAGGAATTAGTGAACATTTAGTAGACGGAATGATATACTCTCGCATTGAAACAGTATACCAAATGCAAAAGGGAAGATAAATTCCTAAAAATCAGCTAGACTTTAGGTGGGAAGATATGCCTTCAGTATGATAGCTACCATTATACACTCGCACATTCACTTTCATTCACTTTGCAATTCCCTGGTCAAAGCAGTTATGCCACATAGAAATTGTATAGCTTATTGACTCCACAATATCATCACAGTCCTTAGGTGACTCCCAGTAACCTGACAAAGCTGTTGAAGACTGTAAATCTTATCCCAAGACATCATGATAACTTTCCAAATTGAGTGGAAAATGAAAGTTCAAGCAATGCATTCAGTTTTCTTGTGAAAAAAAGAGAGAGTCTACAAAACTTTGTGGATAATCAGTTTTATTCATTAGCCGGGACTTATTTCATTTGTCTTGTTGGCACACGTCCAGGCGGAAGGCCTTGGCCGGAAGAAGTAGCGAAAGTAATCAAAAGTCTTCCAGCCAACTTTCTGTTCAATTCAACTCAAAACCAGCCGGGCAGCCGTCAGTTTCATTTCAATGGGAAGTTGCCAAAGCCAAAGCCAAAGCGATGCTTAACACGGCGTATACGTTACATTTTCAAAGTGATTAAATGCTTGAAAGACATGTATGTATGCGTAAGCTTGTGTTTGTATGAGTGTGTGTGTGTGTGTGTGTGTGTGTGTGTGCGTTTCTTTACCATGTGCGTATGTGCTTTGAAAATGAAATTCATTGGAAAACCTTGCAAGAATTTTTAATTACTTTGATTAATTTGAAACAAGTTTTCTCTGCACAACTTTCCAAAAGTTTTGCTTCGAAAAAAAGTTGAGCCCAGAGTTGGGTTTATTTGTTGAATATTGATTTGTGCATTTGTATGAATTCTGATGAAAACGAGAAGTTTTTGCCAAAGGGCCAGGCGTATTAAATGAATCCATAGAAAAAGGGAATAATTCAGGCAGATTTGTGGCGTTGAGAAGAGGATCTTTATATGAGAATTTTGAGATAGCAGTTAGAAAAATAATCTTTGCTGACTATTTTTGAATGAATTCAGTTATTTTATTGATTAAAGAATTTCATACTGCCTAAACTGTCCTTCTTTTTGTGTCTCGGCAAACTTTTCAGCCATGTGCAAAGGTAGGGAATTGGATGACTTTTGTATCACATAGAATTTTATTACCATTTTTAGACTTAATCAAAGTCTTAAGCTTATAAAATCTTTGTCAAAACTAAAGCTTATTATCACCTCTATAAACAATATAATTGAATATCTTTGTAATAACATTCTATATTTTCCACTTTGTTTCTTTACAGGTAAGCGTCTTGTTTGTCCCCGCTTCAGCAAATTGACTTCGAAATCGTTTAAAAACATTTTGAATAATATAGATTTCATATTCGACACATATAAGTAGGCAAGGTGTTTATCCTGTTTTTGAAATTCCGATTCATTTTCTTTAAATATCTAGCAGCTCCGGTTATAAACTATATATATATATAAACCCCTTGCTCCGTTTGTCAACTAAGTTTAAAAAAGTCTCTTCCACACACAATTTAAGATGTCACATTGGCATTTGTTGATTGCACTCTTCATCACATTGCTCATTGGCAGCTACGGATCTAAAAAGCGACGCCCCCTCCCGCCGTTTAAGAGCAGTGGCAATTGTAAGTATGCCCATGGCGTGAAGCTGCAGCGGTTGTGCGTCTCCACAGTATCTTCAGATACAGCCCTTCGCTGGCCATCCTTACGAACGCCACGGAAAACTGAGTATGCCATCTGGGAGACCCTATCAGCAAATGATACAGCGATTACACTTGTCGGGTTCTATAGAACAAGCATGTTTGATTGTAAAACAATTTGGATTTTGAATGCCGAGAATAACTTTGTGGGAGTTAACGCGCTGGGCAACGAACAGCAATATATATTTGCGGAGGGCGATTTGCATTGCTTCAATTATGAGCTACGCTTTCTCGTCGATCTACGGAGCCGTTGCCTAGGAAAGCCCTATGATCCAAACGAAGTAATCAAGCATCCAATTATGCACTTTTCCTTCCCACAAATTACATTTTTACGTCCTGGCAGAGCCACCTTTGCCTTTGCGCCAGCCAGACTTGTACTGCTCCTGGTTTCCACAATACAAATTTTATGTGAATAAGTCGAAGAAGAAAGCATTGAGTGTCAATAAATTCTATGTAAAGTCCCAGGAAACTGTTTTTGTTATGCAGCTTAGAATTTCGAATAGTTTACAGCTGCTACTCTTCAGCTATGTGTTTGTTGAAGCGAATGAAGGGAATGAACAAATCTATGGGAACAGCGGAAATTGCCATTATGCCAATGATGTTGAATTGCAATCGGTTTGTGAAAGCAGCGTCTCTACGGATATTGACTTACGTTGGGCTTACAAGCGAGTCTCATCTATATCTGCAACTAAATACAAATTGTGGCAGAGTGCCGATGGAAATGTGGGGCTCGTCTCATTTTATGAATCGCAGTTGAACGGCTTTGACATCATCAAAGTCGTCTATCCTGGCTACTCATTTTTGGCTAAAAAGAAAGACGATGGAGAATTCGTTGCACTTAGTATTAGTACTGGCGATATGCATTGCTTTAAGATTGGTCTTCGTTATCTCATGGATTTGAAGAACGACTGCCAGGGCATTATCTATAACGCCGAAACCTTAGGCATTCTTAAGCATCCTGTGGTGCATTTCGGCCAACCTGGCGTTGAAAATATTAGAATGTTGATACCAAGCGCAAGCATGCTGAAATGTCTAACATCAATGACCATAATAATGATGGCACTCGGTATGCAGATAGTCATGAAAATTTTAAGTGAATGAATCGGTTTGGTAGGATAGGTGAATGGTTATTTTACCGCACTTCCGAATGGAGTTTGAGAGAGCTCAAAAGCTTTGCGATTTCCTTACTAAATTGCAAGTTCCTCTGCCTCGCTTACAACGTCTTGATTATCGTTTAAGCTTATCATTTAGAGTCAATAAATTATTTTCATAAATTTTCCTTTTATATAATATGAAAAGTTTTGTAAAGCGTTCATTAGTTGTGGGTCTTTTCAGCGCCTTTATTTTACTCTTGCAGAGATTATTATAAGAACGCTTAGAAAGAAGCATCTCCGACCCCCTAAAGTATATATATTCTTGATCAGCATGATAAGCCGAGTCGATAAAGCCGTGTCCGTGTTGTCTGTAAGTCTGTTTCTATGCGAACTAGTTACTCAATTTTGCTTGACTTGCAGTTGTATCATTTGTAATAGTCGTGTACATGTAGCCACTATATCATATAGATGTCATATATAAGAACGAATATGAATGAAAGCTTTGTATCAGAGATCTTGCAGGCCAACCGCCATGTGGGTCAGATACAGACAGAGAGTGAGGGAGAGGGGAGATGGTTAAAGAGGCGAGAGCATGAAGTATGCCCAGTCTTTACTCACAAACAGCTTCTTTAAATGCGAGTGTGTTGTATGTATATGTAGTTGAAAGCTTGACTGTTTCTATATCAGAATGTATGCACAAAGTATTTGAAAGAAGATTGCTTCGCTGCCTATTGCTATTGCTATTGCACATCCGTTGATGAAATGTTATAAGAATCTGGCTACTTTTTCTTGATTTTTATAGTCCTGCAAGTTTATATAATGTTAGGATATCCAAAGTTAGTCTTTCTCTATTGTTTTTGATATCGAAGAATCGACTCACCATCGCCGCCTAATACTGAAATCTGTGTGCCAAGGTCAGGTGACAGGTGATACCACATATCGATGGAATGATTAGCGTGGAACCACAGATACCCATTATGCCAGCTGGGACGAAGGCAACATAGAATCATACTCATTAGTCGTAGTCATACTGAAAATGGTTCTCTATAAACTTTGTACTAATAAATGAACGCGTCTATTTATCAGTCATTTTATTGTCACTTTTCAAGTTTTTTTTTATAAGTTTCACTCTCCCGAAATTCCTTTGCAATGTCATATTATATAATATTTTTGCTTGAACTTTTATCAATCAATGTTTTGCTTGCCAATGAGGATCCGCTGATGTACACAGTCTCCGACGAACCCCTGCCCGTAAGGTTTCGCAGCACAGGCGATTGCTCCTATGCCCATAAAGTGCGTCTGCACTGGCTCTGCCGCTCTAAGATCAATGATGATCTGGCCGCCCGCTGGAAGTCCGATCGTACACCAGTGGGAACACCTTATGCCATTTGGGAGAGCCCGATGGGCAATGACTCAGTTGTCACTTTGGTCTCCTTTTACGAATCGTCATTGTATAACTATAGGACCGCCTGGGTGTTGTTTCCCCTGCGCTGGATCATGGTGGAGGATAAACTAGATCAGGACCTGCAGAAACCATTCTTCTTTCCAAATGGCGATATGCATTGCTTTAAATATGGCCTACGATATGTGTTCGACTTGAGGAGCAATTGTCTGGGCAAGTTCAACGAGTCGGAATTAGAGGAAGTGGTGGAGCTGCCGGTGGTTCACTATTCAAGGCGCGGTGACTTTTTGAAAAAGCCAAAGAACGGAATAGCCCTTGGGCACTCGGGAATGATCCGATTGGATATAGTTATGCTACTGATGCTGGCAGTTTTCAAGAAAATCCTCCTTGAGCTTTAATATGAATTTTGAATATGAATTTTGTGAATTTTAAGACAATTTTACTAAGAAGTTAATGGTCTTGATTCCTGTTGACTTTCGAATGAATAATCAGTGAAGCAAGTGGAGTCTGTTCTAGTCTGGAAAGGCTTCTTCTTTGTAAAATAGACAGCTTAACAGTTAAATATAGACAACATTATCTCTATTAGAGGTCTCATTGATGATGGCAATCGATGTGTTGGTGCTTCAAATGAGTTAGTGAAGTTGAATGCGAGGCCAAACGAATTTGCATAACATTCATATGAAGAGGCACGAAAGCAAACGAATGAGAATATGAGGCTCGCTTGTGTCTTTATATTCGCCGCTCCGTCTCCCTTGGCACCTGACCGTGAAGAAGACATGAAACATAGTAAAAGAATGCAGTCTCTTGGCATTACAAATTTCAAAAGCATTCGAATGATTTTGATGTTTGCAGTCAAGCAAAACTTAGTGTTCAAACAACTAAGAGTCTGTCTGATCTTAGGCATATATTTACAGAGTATACTGTAAGACCTCCCAAATTTCCATTAAAATATCTGCTCTGAGTTCATATTACATATCGATTCCTGCACACGATTCAACTGTCATAAAGTATGCCTAAAATTGAAACTCACACGAAAGACAATCCAACGAAATTTTCAATGTACCACAAGAATATGCTTTTATTGTTTCTAATTTTGCCATTTGCATACGCCTTCAATAAAGGTCTCTTATACGATATGAGGACACCCAATGAGCACACCGGCGACTGCAGCTATGCGGATCGCACGCGTTTAATTCGCATCTGCACGGGCACAGTGGGTCGCAAGGCTGCCTCCACGTGGGGCGACTTGCGTGCTCCAATGGGCACACCGTACGGTGTTTGGAGTTCGAAAAGCGAAAAGAATGAGATCGTTTTTGTATCGTTCTATGATTCGGGCATATTTAATTGCAGCTACCTGGAGGTCCACAAGGAGGATTACAAAATTGAAACGTGCGCCGTGCAGAGCTACTCGGATGTCCATTGCTACAATCATTCGATGCGGTATGTCATGCACCTGAAGGCCAATTGCCTGAGGCAGGAGTATAACATGGAGGACGACTGTCCCCATCCAGTGCTGCAGTACACCAAGCCTGGTGAGGTGAAGAAAGAGGAGTCCGACTCGAGTTGGAGGAAACAGTTATCACTGCTTTCGTCTCTATTGTTGGCATTGCTTCTCCAGCTCCTGTAAATGGAATGGCTTTCTCTGTCATTGAATCGAATCGAAATACAAATATTGTTTCTTACTTCAAATCCAAATGAAAAATTTACAAGTTCAACTCCTGTTGCTTTTAATCCAAGGATTTGGCGTGATTTGGGGGAATGGCATGCGTGCGCTGCCCGTCATACCGGAGCGTGATTCGGGTAATTGCTCATATGCCGACCAGATGGAGTTAACGAAACTTTGCACAGCGACCATATCGGAAGAGATTGCCAAACGTTGGATGGACAGAAGGGCTCCGCCGGGAACCGAGTATATCCTGTTTGTCGATAATAATGCAAGTGATGTGGTTCTTGTCTCATTCTATGACTCCAATCTGTTTAAGTGCAAGACTCTGACCCTTGATGCGGATAGCTATCGAATTAGGGCCCAAGATCCTACACGGGCGATTGGTATCGTTTCCAATCCCGATCCGGACCATTCGGATGTTCATTGCTTTGGGTATAGCTTAGGTTATGTGGCTAATTTAAGGAGCCACTGCCAGGGTCTTGAATACAAACCTGGCGATGAATGTAAGAAACCCGTATTACACTACACAAGGGGTGTGCTGCAGTTTAGAGGGAATGCGCCACGTCTTGACATTCAACTTTGGTTAGTTATAAGCATATCCTTGCTAGGAAGAAAATTTATTTTAATTTCTGTAGAGACAAGCTAATAAAGATGCTTCAGTGATGAAGGGAATTGTCTTCTTTGATCATCAAAAAGTTTCCAAGGCAAACGGGTTCTTAGTTTTTATATCAGTTTGATGATTTCGGTCTCATATCTTCGTATTTAGCTGCATATCAGGTTCCTAACACCCTAACACATTTCTACGTTTGAGTTATCGTTCAAACTTTCATAGTTCACAGCTTTTTCTACATTGTTTGTCACAATGTAATTGAAAAAAACTATGATATTGAAGCTCCTGCTTGTGCTCATCTTGGCTGCCACCAATAGAGACAAAATGGAAATCAACGCTGCCTTCCACAACTGTGAATTTCTGCTCGACTCTGGGCTGCCCTTTGAGCTCATGTGCCAGGGGTATTATAGCAAGGAGCTCAAGCTGAAGTACCGAGATAAATGGTTGAAGGCGGACACGCCGTATCGAATATGGGCCAGATCGCTGCCTCGACGCGAGATCTTCATATCGTTCTATGAGTCTCCGATATCCACTTGTATCAACATCACCTGCACGTTAAACTGGCTCCACTGTGCCAACTCCGATGCCTTTGGCCTGACTCTGGACCCCGAGCAGATTCACTGCTTTCGATACACCTTCTCCTATGTGCGTGAACTGCAACAGAATTGTGATGCTCACATTGATGATTCGGCAGACTTTTTGGGCATTCACTATGCCGACGCGAATCCAACGTTTAGTCAAGCATCGCCTGCTGTCAGGAAAACGAGAGCAAGGAACAAGACCAGGAGAAGAGCCTCAAACCATACGTGGAGCGAAATTCTCAAGTGGAGTTTAGTTGTTTGGCTTTCGTGGCACAGAATTTAGTAATTGGGAATTAAAGATTTTGCTAGAAAGTTGAACGAAACCATTTTATAGTTTGACTTTGAAGGGGTTCCCCCATACTCTGTTCACCTCATACCAAATCTCATCAGAAAGATGGCCTGGTTTGGTAAGTGAACCAATATATATAATCACCTTTTTTTTACTAATTTGGTAAAATTTATAGAGAGCGAAAGTAGAGGAAGTAAATGGAACCTTGATGAAGTGCAATCAAGCCTCAAGGTCATTCTTAAGGAAGCATATTGATAGTTTTTAGTCTCATTTGGAGCAGACATATATGTGTCATAAAGTCCAAATATATGGAGCCTATTTGATATGGATTTTAAAGTGCGCAAAAGTCTTATAAAACAAATCCTCAAGTTGAAAATATCCATAATTTTATACAAAACCAAAATATAAAAACTACTTCGGCTCGTAATGGATGAATGTACGAGTGTCTATGAATCTCGGATGATTAATAAATTAATGATACATGGATTTTTTTAATTGAAAACGTTTTTTTAAATCTTTATAATAGTTTCTATATTATTTTTGTTTGACAAAGTGCGTATGTATGCTAAGAAGGTCTAAGTCCGAAAATGCAGTGCAGGCAAAGCTGAAGCTGAAGGTGAAGACGATGCCAAAGCTGTATCTTAAAAGCTCTGCAGAGCATTACGAAGTAGAGAAAACCTTCAAAAGAGAATCTAGGGAATTTCGTCGAGAATTAGAAGCCGAATTTCGTGTTCTAATTATAAATTATTTTGATATTGAAGGACTTGAGAATGAAATTCAGTAAGATAGCTGACCTCTAAGTAGTTACGTCACATTTATCATATTTAGTCATGAAAAGGCCATCCCCGGTGAGTGCCGCGAATGCTCATACGAAGGCTCTCATAATATGCATTCTTAACTTTGATTTGAGGACCCGATTGGCATCTCCAATGGACATACATCTATGATCCCAATAACATATTTCAAATCTGATGATTTCCCAAATTGAAATTCAGCAGCCTTTGAATCTCTCGTTGCTTTCCCTAAAATAATTGCTTTGAAAATGATTTCCTTGTTGCTTTGCCTATAGGCAATGCCAGTGCGCTATCCAGGCGCACTGAGTGATACATCCAATTCAAGAATCAAAACAAGTATTCCCATTCATAACAACATCAAATCCTCCAATACGAGTATCAAGTTCCAGGGCTTACCCTATTGGTTGCCGCTGTTGCTGTTGCTGCTATTGAGCCTGTGTCCGACCGAGGTATCTGGGGAGCTCGACAACTGCAGCTTCATCGACGGCTACATACTGAGATTCGTCTGCCTGGGTACTTACAATCACGAGTTGCGAATGATGCACAAGGACCATCATCCGGCCGAGGATACGCCGTATGGCATTTGGCAGCGTGACGACTATATGGACTCCTCCATTCTGCTCATCATTTTCTATGAAACGCCGCTGTTTAACTGCTACATTCTGGTCTTTGACGATGGCCAGTTCTACTGCGATGGCCGCAACGATCCTGTGATGTTGGATAATCCCGTGCTAGTGCACTGCCTGCCCTTTCCCTTCTCCTATCCGGATCAGCTGCATAAAAAGTGCAAGAGATCGAGGAAATCGAAGCCTGCTGAGACCATATCCTCGGTCATTATCTATATGAATTCGAATGTGGTTATAGGTTCCCGATCCGGACCGCAAGTGAACTATGGCAATGTATTGGGAATCATTATCGTGGTGGCGCTCTTGATGCTGTGGCATAGATTCGCTTAGGAAATGGGAGTCAAAGCTGGCGCAAATATAAAGAAGGCAAGTGAAGAATATAAATTTGTTTGATTAGGTAAATGCTACTCCGGGATCTTCTACTTAGGGATTGCAGCGGCACCTTGAGGAAAGTTCACCCACAATGGGAAACAATTGGAAGCAGTGACTCCTGCTCCTTCATGGCTGGAGACCTTTTAGATTGTTGGAGATGCAGATCATTTGAACTCTCTGGATTTTTACTAGTTCCTTAAACAGAATAAACCACTTTACCATCTTATCATGATTTTGGCTATGCTTGGTTCCTCCTGTATCTTGTCCAAGTCCTTAGCTACTTCCTGCTTCAACTTTGTTCACTTTTCATCTACTCCTGCTTAATCCTCTTACCATCTCGTTATGGCTTTTGATCCCTAAACCTTGTGTGTGATTGCATGTGCATTATCCTGGCACTGCTTATTATGTTTGGTTAAACAAAATGTTGGGTTTCCAACTGGCAGTTAACTTGCATTGTTGTTGCCCAACGTGGTTGTTGTGCAACCCATGGCTGCCGTTGAAATTTTAGACGTTCGAACAATGGCACAACTAAAGCGACTGTTCAGCTGCCAAATACACACACATACACATACATACACACACATTAACACACAACATACATGGCAAAGAGGCAGAGACAGAGACAGAAGCATCGCATCGCATTTCATTGTCATCATTGTCATTGGCGTTGGCGTTATTTATGTGCTCATATGGACTATGGACTGCCGCCATATTGGCCTGTGGTCATCCCCACCCCAAAAACAGTCATCCAAAGCCATCGCTGTCCACTGTCCACTGTCCCATGTCCAATGTTCGCTCTGCTGTCAAGTTCCAAAATGGCGGCGGTCAAGAGAGTGAGCTTTAAATGGACTGCGTGCGTCTGGTTATGTTTTCCCAATTATATAAATTTAAGGCATGGTTTATATATCGAAAAGTAACGGTTAATTGACAAAACCTGAAGAGCAAATTGTCGGAGTCAGTCAACCCGCTTGGGTATTGGCAAGCGGATTTGTTTTGCTGACTATTTGACATCGTATAATTATTATAGGTCATCGGAATCGTTGAGCAGTGATCAAGTAATACGGTTATCGATATCGTGCGATAAGCGATAGGGGCTTCCAAACGATAGTCCGCAAACTTACTTGGTCGAATTCTGTCTTCTGTCCTTCGATCTCTTTGGATCTGGTGTTTGCAGGAGACATATGTGTGTCCAGGACTGCGGACGTCGCCGCAATTATCATCCAGAGTTTGATTCATGACAGCCAAGAGTGTGGATGGACACCTCTCAATCCTCTCACTTCTCCACGGACTTTCCTTAGGAAGCAGTCTTTACATCCCCCAGATCAAGGTACTTGATATACTCATGCCTGTTCTCACATCTTCGAATTAGAATTCAAAATTATTTCAATAACAAATATTCTTTTATATTTTCAACAACCAGTTTACAAATCCATCAACAATGTATATTCTATCAATTCATAGTTGTCTTCTCCTTATCTTCATCCTGGTCGGTTTCACCATCATCATCTACTCCAATGCCCTGGAATTGTCTTCAGGGGCGGAGAGCTGCGAAGCCTTCCACAATGTCAAATTGACGTTTGTCTGCGCCGGAGTTCTCACAAAGGATGTACAGTTAAAGTACCAGGACTCACTGGCACCACTCAATGCTCCTTATAAGATCTTTAGTTATGAAAATAGGTTCCTGGTGACCTTTAATAAGTCACCGCTGTCCGCATGTCAGAGCTCTATATACGTCTCACCCAAACTGAACTTCTACTGTGAGTTCAGTCGATGGCCACTGATCTTGCAGGGGGACAAATTGTTTTGCAACAACTTTAAGCTGAACTACGTGGAAGAACTGATGTATCAGTGTACAGAGCCGAAACTGGAATTCCTGGAATCAGAAATGGCAGCTGCAGCCATACACTATGCTCAAGTAAATCCCGATCTAGGACAAGCAGCAGATAGGAATGGCGTTTGCGGCTTATGCCTGGTTTTAGCACTCGTCCAGCTTTTTAAAATCGGAAGTTTGTGAAATATTATATATAATTTGTTTGTGATTTCATTAACAAAATTTAAAATTATTCGAAATATTAGATTGTTAAAGAGAATGAAAGTTTCTATTGCTTTATATGTTCAGGAAGGTAGATCAGCAAAGTTTTGGAAGGTTCTAAAGGTGTAACAAATCCTCTGAAACCATAAGTTTTGGTATTTAGGTATATTGGACTGGGCTCTGTTAGAGAACAAATTATGGAGATTATTATAGAGATTATAGAGATTATTTGGAGATTATAATATTATATTAAAGATTATATTAAATGATAACCCTTGCAACGATCGCTGAAAAGTAGACCTAAATGTACCTCATGGTGCTACTATACTGAGCACAGAGCAAGCCTGCAAATCTCAACATATTTTCGGTGGTCCAACGTCACATGCTCATAACCGATTTATATCTATAGGTTGAAGTTAGAAAGTGTTGGGTTCGCCCTCCCTTAAGATTGGGTCGTGAATGTGAGCATCGTATTTCCCAAAATAAAACCATGGAACACAGCTATGTTGAGTTCCTCGAAGTTTTGAAGGACCTGTGCCTCCTTTCCAAAATTCTGACGATAGACCGACTAAGGCCGGCAATGGCATACTGAAGCGCTTCAAGCAAGCTGTGAAAGATGCCGAGATGAACGTCTCTCATCCTGATCCGGCTTATCCGGCTTGACTTATCTGACGATGTCTTTCTCTGATCTGTGTCTGACCTGGTGAACTCTCATGCTTCTTGTGGTGAAGCTCTATTACAAAGGTTTCTTGCTCTTTGAACATACTCTCAGATATGAATTACAATAATGGGATATTGAGGGTTTCCACTCGCGGAACACATTCCTTGTATTCGTGTTTTGACTGTGTGATAAAATGCAAACTCTCTATCTTTTAAATATATTTCTTTTCATTCTTGAATTTGTTCTTTCGCAGTTGTTTCAACTATTGCTTGCACTCATTTCTAACCAAAAATATTTCCTTAACCTTAACAACACAAATATATATACATAAAGGGAACCAAACCTCATGCAATTCGCAGAAGGACTTATGAATGAGGAGACCTCACGGTCGGCCAATTGTCTTGGCAAACCCCAATCTTTTTAGCCGCCTTAAAGGCCTGGCGGGGAGTAGTCCTCTTGCGAGCATACTGCGGTGACTCAACAGTCTGTCACTGTATCTGCTGGTGTGCCGACCAATCTGCTCTTCCACGGTATGCAGATTGCAGATTGAGATCACGATGAAGGGTGGAGCCGCGCACGTACCATGGGCAGTTGGTTATCTGCAATACCTGGATACGTTTGTAGCTGGATTTTGCGACGATCCCCCAAATCTGTACCCCGTAAAGCCAGATCGGGGCTATACAATGCACATAGACTGCTCTTTTAGCTCTAAGTGACATAGGGTTTTTCCTATTTATCAGCCACCTTATTTGTGGCATCCTTCGCCCACACCTTTTGGCCGCAGCCTTTCATAGCTAAAAATAAAAACTTGCACACACAAGAGTGTGGGCGGGCGAAAGTGTTTCTGTGTGTGTGTGTGTTTGTGTGTGTTTGTGCTAAATGTGCCAACAAGGACATTCAAGGCATAGAGAAAATTGAAGCTTAGAGAGCCTTTGTAGAATTGCCAAGGACGTTGCAGGTAAAAGCAATGATGAATGCACTTTTCAGGCAGGTGGCAAGGCAGGCAAATGCTTTGCCACACGATTTGGAAATTCTAGAAAATAATATTTTTCCATTTTCAAAACTTCAAATGCAACTTCAAATGTAATGAAATTGTGTTCTACTCTGGATGTTGAACCAGGCTTTAACTATAAATATTCCAAAACAATCTGCCACTCTCCAATTCCATTTGCACAATGATATATGCATCTATATATCCTTTGCTTCATCTAACCCAATTTTCCATATTTTTTAATTCAAAAGCTAAATTGTCAAAGCAAATTCTTCTCTTAAAATCATAGAAAAAAAATTGTGAAAAAACCAAAAACAAACTCAATGAAAGTGCATGGGGAAAATTTTTATTTGATTTCATTACTTTGATTGAATTAAAAGTCATAAAAAGGACGGACGGCTGGCTGGCTGCAGGACGCTGCTCTGCACACATAACGGACGAAAATGTAGTTTGTTTTCCAATGCTTTTTGAGCAATTAAAATTTTTCTGTGCCAGTTTTCCTTGGCTTTTTTCCCTGTTGTTGCTGGTCGCTGAATGCATTGGTGTGCAGCTTTCAGCTCGCGATTTTGCTTGTAAAATAAAAATTACGTATACGCCAACAACTTCAAATGGCGCAGCATGGCGTATGCGTGATGCTGTTGTAGCTGTTGTAGCTGTTGTTCTTGTTGTGTTTTCCGTTTTCTGTTTTTTTTTTTTTTTGCACTGGCATATTTCGTTGCACACCGGTTGCCATTTCCGTGGCAAAACAAAAGCAAAACAGTGGAAAGGCAGATACAACAAGCATCGCCCCGGCACCGCACCGCCCGCACCTGCTGCAGCGCGGGTCGCGCATATCTATAAAATACGCAATTACAACATGTTGCCGCAGTCGACGTTTGCCAGCCAGCTAGCAGCAGCAGCTTTATGAATTTATACATAACCCACCGCAGCAGCAGCAGCCCCAACACCACCCAGCAGCACCACCAGCAGCAGCAGCAGATCCCTTTTCAGAACTCTGGCATCCCATCCCATTCACTCAGCACACGCTTTGTTGCATCCACTCAGCAGTTGCCATTAGTGGAATGCAGCCGGAGCTTTAAAATATGCTAAGAAAAAGGCTAAAAAAAAATCAAAGTATGAATAAGTGCTGGATATGGTGATAAAAACTATACTCTTTTGCTTAACTTTTGCTTATTCATATTCATTTGCAAATTCAGATTACTTTTTTAAGGAAAAAAAAAGGATAAAATAATCTCAGGGTAATAAATTTATAGCTATTTATAGAGTATTGGTAGATGATAGATGTCATAGAAGATCACCTGAGTTGGGTAATGTTTGAGAAAGCGAAAGTGCGATCATCGATAATCCGGAAAGAACTGCTAATTGAGCTTGAATTAAAGACATCTAATAGCTCTCTAGCAAGTGTCAGCATGCTGGTGGAGATCAGTAAAGGTTGCCTTATTCCGGGATATAGATCTGTTATAGTAGATAAAGAAATGGCGGTGTTATGTTTGTGTAGTTCTGATGTCTAAACATGTTTCTTTAAAAGTTTATTCTTAAAATTTTCATTAGTTAACTTTTTTTTTAATATTTCCAGAATTCTATTTTATTTCTTTTATACTCATGTATATAATAAATACTTTGGACTATATTCTATATATTACATTTGAGGCTAAAGCGTACACTTTCTTATCACAACCCAAACACATCCCCATCTGCCTTTTTGTTCGAAGATTCAACACATCTATAAAAGCCAAGGTTGAACCAATCAGACCTATTCTCGCTTGCAGTTTGGTTTGCAAAGTAAAAACCATTTCCATTCCACTTCGAACTTATGTTTGCTATTCCGCATGGTATTCGTTTTTCCAAGCTATGTCGGAGTTATGCATAATCGTACTGTGGCGACATCTGACCACAGAATGATGAACAAAAACAAGACGAAGAGGATTCAATCTGCTGACCTCATTTTCCTTTATGGAAGAAGCATTTCTGTATTTCAAATATTTTCTGTCCATTAAAACTTAAAAGTCTTCCCAATGTGTTAAGAATTGGCATAAAAACATAATTTACACTCAAAATGGAGAAAGTATTCAATGATTTTTGATTCCAGTAGCTGCTGAGGCTCATTTGGATGCGGGATCAAAAACAAAACCGCCTTTTTGTGAGTGGAAATGAAAACGGCAGCAGGCCTGAAGTTCAAATCCACCGCTTCGAACGTTAATTCTTGAAAATCCCACACAAAATCCAAACCAAAACGCCACAGTCAGACTTCGGAGTTAAGAAAGAGTCCCATCCATGTGGCAACCCTAAACGCCACTTATAAAAAAGTACAACTAGATCGTAGAGCAGCTTAGAGAGAATCTAGTTATGTGGTTTCTCGCTGCCGTCAGCATCTGTAAACATTCAATGGGATTTGGATTTGATATAAACTATAGAGCTAACAGAAGCTGAGCCTTAATATAAGGAACAAACTTTTTAGCAAACAATTGCCTTTCCATATAAACTTTTACCTTGAATTTCATCCATTTGCAGTTAGAACATTGAGAAAGGTTTCCCCTGTTATAAAGTTTGGAATTTGTAGCCATGTGTTTTGATGTACAATAATTCATTTAGCAGAAAAAGTATGAAATATATAAGATATATACATATATGATATATATAAGTATGATACTCTTCTATCAATATTTACCAAAAGTTTGTTTTTAACTAATATAAATAAACAATATTTCTTGAGAATAATAAGAACAACTTACTTTTATCTCTAACCAAAACTATATACAAATATCTGTCTCCCACAAACATCTTCACCTAACTCGAATGCCCTATTCCAACTAAGTATAAGTCCAAAGAGCAAGCTGTTGAAAAAAAGGCAAATGTGCATGCCTCGCCTGGCACCTTCCCTTTCAAATGAAAGCCATGGTTTAGTTTTTACCTTAACCCTTTCCCCACAGCACACACAATCCACAACCCCAAAAATGAGTGGGGAAGATAGAGAAATGGGAACCATCATGGATGGTGAGGCACCTCAGCGTTGCTGGCAATGCTCGTTAGGTTTGTTGCTGTTGTTTTTATTGTCGCCACTGTTGCTTTGTGCTGCCAGAGCTCCAAATGGGTTTGGGGCAGCATTTGTATGGGGCACCACTTCATGAGTTATGCCCAGCGATATGCGCGAACTAAGTTAGTTTTGTATATTTTATGTGCAGTTAAGCGTTTTTGCATTCCGCATCTGTTGGAACACGAGGTGTCGAGATAGTTGGCCATTGCAATGTCCTCAGCATTTATATACGAGCACGATATGTCTTTAGAGCATGTGCAGTGCACACATGCATATGCATATGCATATGTATATGTTTTGAAGTGAAGTGGCAGAAGGGACTCCTGGCAGCATGTGCTACCAATGTACTTAATTGGTATTTCTCTAGAGTAATCAGAGCGGTGGAAAGTGCTACGCATGAAGAAGCTTTTGGGGGATTCGGAATGTAGAGTGATGGACAAAGTAGGAGGGTTGATAGAGTTGTTAAGGGGGCTTCTTTGGTAATAGCAAAGGCCAATTACGTGCTCTTCAGCGATCATAACTTAGGAAAGGTCAATGATATAAATATAACATCGCAAGTTTTACAATTATTTATTAACGATTTTCATAAGTTATAGTAAAATTCGAACATTTACTAACATTTCACCAAGAGTTTTTCGGATTTTTAACCGCCGCCCCACCAGCACGAGCTAAACACTTTCACAGAGCAACAATCAAAGCTTATAATGCATTGTTTTGAATATCACAAAATGCTTTGCAACTTTTAAAGCCAACCCACGATCTAACCCAAAACATCACATATAGAAAAAGCATAAGCTAATCGATTCAAAATTAGTCTTTGTCTTTGCAGCTTTTAAGGTTGTAAATCCAGCATTTTCTTTCATGTGAATGCATTTCCATATAAGCTTTGACCTCGATATTGTAGAGGGTACTTGAGGTGCGTAGTCTCCCCAATCAGTCAGCAACTAGGAATTTTATATATGAGGATCTTCTTGATAAGCATTCATAGAGCAAATTCCGTCAACCCGAAAGTACTCAATTATTATTTTCTATTCATGTCAATGATCTTATTTGTTTTGTGTCAAAATGTGAGTTCCATGTGTATGCAGATGATGTTCAAATGTATGTTAGTCGTCCTTTGTATGGAATGAATGAATGTGTGAGCTTATGTAAGGACAATCAGCTGAAAATCAGTGAATGGGCATGTATCAATGGATTGGAGGTTAAACCGAGGAAGTCAACAAGTTTGGTGGTTTATAAAAAGAAAGTTAACTCATTCAATCTAGACTTAAAAACGAACTTATTGAATAAGTAAACCATGCAGTTAACTTAGGGATAACCAGAAATGAAACATTATTCTGGCATGATCATATAAATACAGCAGTGGGAAGGCCTTACATTGCGTTAAGGCAACTCTCTTTGACACAGCATTTCCTGGAAGCTAAACTTATTGCCAAGACATACTCGGCACCCTCATTCTTATTTGGTTCTGAATCTTCGGTGTGATGTAGCCTTTAATAGCATAGCAATATATACTATTGACTTATAAAGAAGAGAACATATAACATATGGAAATAACATGTTAAATACGACCCTAAACTCTTGGATTCAACTTAGAACGCAAATTTTCATGAATAGAATTGTAAGGAAGGGGAAAACTTTCCTTTGCTACGTCAAGAATGTCAAATAATTTCGGTAGTACACGATATAGACTAGCCTGCTCGGATACGCACTTCTTTATCTTTGCTGTTCGTCTGTGGAACGACCTACCACATACCCTAAAGGTCATCATCAGTGGGCAATCATATCTTATAGTCTCCATTGGAGTAATCTTCTAAAGGCTGTTACAGCTTGGAATTACTTTTATCAACAAAATTATTATCGAAAATATACTTAGGAAATTTAAAGATCATTGAAATCGGCACGCTATATATAGTATACCTTCATTAGTTAAGCAGGAATTCAGGAGTTCACACTTAAATTCAGAAATATAATAAATAATTATAATACTTATAATAGAAATCTTTGATTTCCCATACGAATCAAACACTGAAATCAAATGAACTCGTTTTATTTCACAGATTTCTTGTTAGTAGAAAATATCTAGACTCCCCCATAAGCATCCTTTTGAACACCTTTTACCTGGAATATCTTCCAATATAAATGCATTTTCTCCTTTCAATAATAGACTTGATTTTCCATTTTCATGAAATTTACTTGGCTTTCTTTTCTTTACTTCAACTCGATGCTCATTGATTTCCACAGGCCATTAGCTGCACTTGAACACGGTAAAATAATCTGAAAACAAACTTTAAATACCAGCAGCACACATTCTGAATCTAACCTGGGCCACTCCAATATCTTGGCACTCCGGGCAAGAGCTGGAGGAGCCACAGGCAGAGTCAGAGCCAGAGCCAGAGTTGATCATTAACAGCAAAACTGAAAGCGGGTAGAAATGGCAGTGGAACCAAAACGGAGCCGCGCTATTTAACAGCTTCGAGCAATTGCAAACGTAAATCAAATGCCACATTTTGCACTGGCAGGCCGGCAGTCCACCCCTCCGCTTCTGCTCCTCCCATTCCTACGTTTATTTTATTTGCAATTTTTAACAACTCGAAGCTCGTGTGTGCTTGTTTCTGTGTGTGTTTGTGTGTGTGTGCAGCGAGGCAGAAAGCATTGCTATGATTCCAGCAGTGTGTAGTGCAGTGTATAGTTGCAACACTTGGCAGCCAGGATGCAAGTAGTACGAGTACGGGTGTTGCAAAAGGAGAAGGAGTTGCACACTGCCAACTGTTGGCCGCTGATGCTGCTTCTGCTGTTCTTGGCTGTGCTACTCCTGTGTTGCAACACCAGCGACACATACAATTTTGATTTATTATTTTGATTCCTGTTACTTTACTACCTGCCAGGATGCTATGCTGCCAGAGCACCATTCCCTGCATTCCCCAATCCCCCAGCCCACTCATTTTACTCTGCGCGGCATCATAGTCGGCACTTGCTTTATTTTTATTCACACGGTTTTCTGGTTTTATTGCTCCAATTACTTCATGTTGTACTTCGAACACGCCACCCTCCCTCCTCTCCGTTCTCTGTGTTTGTATGGCACTCGAGTAGATTTAATATTTTTCTTCCTGCCTTCGCTTTTAATTTATCGTATTGGGTTCGTCGAGCTATTCGCAGTTTTTCATATATTGATTGGCCAGCGGAGGAGGGAGAGTGGATGAAAAACCTAGGTGAGGATTGGCGGAAAGGATTTCAGTTTGATGGATGAATATGACTGATTTTCATTTGAATTCCAATTAATATATATATAGGGGAAAATCCTTTTAGAATTCATGGAAGTGTGGGTGATAGTGACAAGAGTCGGAAGACTTATAATTGTTTTAGGAAAGGCCTAATTCAGGCCGCTTACAAATCTTACCAAATCCTATTGGATTTGTAGCTTTGGTCAATGCAATTTGACATCAATATTGTCCCTCGAGTGCAGCCTCTTCATTCTTCTTCTCCTCAAAGGGTAATGGAAAATCACATCGAATTATAACTGTTCACTTCGAAAACGATTGAAATCGTTGGAAAACGAGAATCGTCGCTTCTTCTTTTGAGGCTCGTTTGAGCTTAGAGTTTCTTAAGAATCATATATTTTCCGATAGCATTAAATCAATGTCAAAATCGTATGGTGATTTTGGAAATACGAGATTCTGAAAATGGTGAAGGACTCGGATTTTGTGATCCTCCATTCAGTTAAACAATTTTTTGTTCCAACTATGCAACACGTTGGGCGCCATTTTGCTTCTCCTCAACAAATTTAAATTCTACAACTTGCCAAGATGTACACCCACCTTTTGCATATCATTTACAATTTTATAATCCAGCTGGTAAACACTCCAAAAACATGAACGGCAAAGCTGATCTTGAGCAGAGTTCGTTTTGCCAGGCCGCGTAGCCTAACGTCATTAGGGGCGCGCAGTCCTAGCAGTAGTAGCAGGAGCACTTGCCATGATGTGCCCTGCTTATGCGTTTGCTTCTCATTCTTCTTATTATTATGCTTCTTCTGCTTTGTAGTATGTTTGAGCTGCTGCTTTTATCTACCAAAACCTCCTTTCCCTTTTCCCTGCTGAGGGAGGCTGCTGCTGCGCTTTATGCCAGGGCGCAAATCCTCCAAATGGCGCATTGTTGTGTTGCTTATCTTTGTGTGAAGAAGAAGTGCAAGAAGTGCTTACATTTGTGCAAATGCAGCAACAACAACAACAAACAACAAAGACGTTTGTTTGCCTGGTGTGTGTGAGTGTGTGAGTGTGTTTGTGTGCGTTTGCTGTTTGTGTTGTATTTAAATAAATCGTTGCATACTTTGCGGCTGGCTGGCAGCAAGTGTTGCTGCCACTGCGCTGCGACTTTAAATCTCATTTGAATTATTATGGCAAAATGCGCGACAGCTCAGCTTCACACTGCTGTTGCATAGTTTATGGCGTTTTAAGTGCTGCGACAATGTCTCCCAGTTTTTATTTTATTTTCTCTATTTTCATTTCATTCTGCTGGCTGTC
The DNA here is from genome assembly GCA_037043425.1 of Hirtodrosophila duncani. NCBI lineage: Eukaryota > Metazoa > Arthropoda > Insecta > Diptera > Drosophilidae > Hirtodrosophila > Hirtodrosophila duncani. The sequence goes on from JBAMBM010000194.1 coordinate 5,143,376, forward strand.
AGGCGTATATGTATGTATGAGTATGTTTCTCTCTTGCCCATGCTCATGACCCAGTTACCAGTTGCAATCCCGGCTGCCTGCTGACTCAGATTGCATGTAATTAAACACAATGGCAAATAACACGGCCCGAAAACCTGTCAGCCCACATGCTACATAAAAATATGAGAAATATAAGGCGTGTACAATATAATATATACACGACGAGCACACATATACATATGCGAGAAATTGCTGCCGCGCTAATTGGCAATGGGGGAATGTCGAGGGCATTCAAAATAACAACAAATGCAACAGCAAAAGACAAAGGCTTTGTGCATTCTATGGTTTCCAATGGTTGAATATTCGAAATGTTATGCTTGGGAAAATTATGAAAAATATGTAAAAGTGTGCTGGGGGAAAAGCAAAAGTGAGCATACACATATTGTGGGTCAAGAGTGAAACCATTCAGCATTCAACTGAGTAGAGCCTTGGGAGTTGCAGAGGGCGAGAGAAATCATAACTTAATGATTTTGTTCAGCTTGATATAAAGTTAATGCATGATGTCAGTCAGATCTCAAGAGATTTACAATTGTTTATGACTATAAGCCATTGAGAGCAGCAGCTCAGCTGTAAAGCCAAAATGGGGTCAACAAAATGTGTCGTGTTAGTAAAAAAAAAGTACTGTCTTACAGACGATATTCTTGAACAATTAATGATTCCTCAATTTATAACTCCTCCTCCTTAAGTGTGTTAGAAAAATTCTACCTTTATGAGAATTCTTCTCAATGATCATTATAATGATAGTACTTCAAATGTATATATGTATAGGATCTCCGACTGATGATTGCTGCTTTCTTTGTTTTATAAACTTCTCTTTCTTTAGAATTCAATCGTAAATTTAATAAGGTAAATATGTGATGCGTTTCATATATTCAGGAGTGTGACTGTTCCCATTTAACAGTAAACATACATACTTACAAACAACAATCATGTAAAATTACAATACACAGGCATACATACATACATACACATCACATCTATTAACATAACTAACACTGAGTCAATTCTATACTAATATTGCACTTCCAACTTGTCAGCTTAGCTTTAGTGCTAATATAAGGGAGACTAAGGAAATTTTGTATATTTACTTTTGGGTATTGTTCACAAGGGTTAATTATATTAAACGAAATGAACTGAAATTGACAACTTAAAGGTATAACGACAATCAGGCAAAACGAATTCAAGGCGATGCTTCGTCCGATCTTTCTTATTCGGGATCCTTTTTACGACTCTCATTTGACCCAGCAATAAGCGATGCCAGTCGCAGTAATCGATCTTACATATTTTCTATTGGTTCCGTCTTTGATAGTTGGTTTGGTCGACATCTTCTTTGCGTTATATTCTTGCTGTTGAATTCCTAAGACTTCCAATGTAATTCTCGTTTTCTTTTTCCTCCAAATATCTAAGCGAGACTATGTGAAAGTCAGCTAATTGCGCTTGCTTAATCAGGAGTTGCGAAAATGCTGTTGACTTCCTTGCATTTTTGACGTCTCCTTGTGCTATACAATTCAGGTTTATAGTGCTTCCTTTGTGGTCTGAATGTAGAATCCGCTGCATGTTTTCCCCTGTCAGAGTTTGCACCCGATCTCGTTTTGTTGCTTATCTTTGCAAATTTGAATCCTTTGTGTTCGTACATAGTTTTCTTGTGCTGTCATGGGCATTCCTCTGTTATCAAGCATTCCTCTGGTATGATTTGTGTTAACGTCGATGAATTTGTCAAGTTTTGAATGTACTATAGGCTTACATATAGTTTGTCATCTTTCTTATTTGCTATCTTATCCTTCTTATCTCTTATATCTGGTTCCGTCGTTGATCAGAATGTCGATTAGCAGTTTATTCTCTGACTGCCAAAGATCGTTTATCTTAAAATCATTAAATTTTCCAGTTTTCACTGCAAATCTATGTAAAGCAATACCTTTGTCCTCAATCACTGACCGACTGATTGTAGAACAACGCACAGGCCAAACCACAATATGGTATAAGAGAGTCTCTAATTTACTTGATTTGTTAATTGTTTAATTGATTTGTGTTTCCAATTAAACCTCACTAAAACTTCATATTTCTAGTTCTTAAATTATATTTAAATTGACTCAGTAATATTTTTCTTCCCCACCACTTTTCCCCATCCCCCTTGAACAGTCTCAGTCTCAACTTAACATTCCTTTCTATTCGCACTCATATTCCCCTCAAGAACATAATGAAAACTGCCCAATTCAGTATAATGAAATTGAAAACACATTTCACATTTTCATTTGTGATTATACTGCGTACATAAACCGCACCCAATCACATCGGAGGGGCTTGTCACAAGGGGCCATAAAAATAGCGTTTCAAACTTAACTTAATTAACAATTTTTATAACCTAAAACTCCACTAGCAATGAAAGCCTTGCCAGTGTACAAAATTTTACAGCCAACAAAATCCAAAACATGGCTGGGAAAAAGGCCAACCAATTTAAGCGGCTTAAGGGCCAACAAAAGGTGGCAGTGGCAGTGGCAGTGGCAGGCGGTGGTGGATGTGGATTTGGAGGGGTGAAGCAAAGCACAGAGCCAACTGCCAAACCAACTGCCACTCAGACGGCTGAAGCCTGCTGCGATTTTTGGGGCAACAAAAAAAAAAAAAAAAAAAAAAAAATAAAGAAAAAGTCGGAATATACCGCAATAAATACCGCACAATAAAAGCAGATCTATAAAAACACCAAATAGACCAGGGCGGTGGCTGGGAGGCCCGGCCTATGGAGCTAACGAATTGCTTGATTTTCCACAAAAAGTTTTCAATCGATTTTGGCGTATTCTTCGTGTTCTCTCTCTCTCTCTCTTTTATTTTTCTTTATTGTATTTGTTAGCTCGCGTTTTTTGCATACTTCACACCATTGAAGCGCCCGCGGGGACCATCAAAAGACCTTACCTCCCAGCCCCCGTCAAACGCTGCCACCTCCCTGGCCATGGTTCGCCAATCAAGCAAACCGAATGGCAAAGTACGAAAATCCTCGACACTTTATTTTATTACATTTTAGTGCCACTGTGCGGAGCACGCGCCTTTAAAAAAAATTCTTCCCCAAAAACGGGGAGTCCCGCTTGGAATAAAAGTTGGCTCATCAGTTGCAATGCTTCTTTACAAAAAACCAAAAAGGATATGCATCGATTGAGTTGCTCTTTTGAATCGATTATTCATTAGTTCTTTTGGTTATTTTATTTTATTTGATTTTATTTTGTTTTTAGTTTTCCTTTTTTTATAAATCATACACATACAATTTTAATTTGGTGGCCTTTTTAGTTGAGCGAACTGTGAGCGGATCTGCCACAGACGGCCGGACAGTGCCAGGGGTCCCTTCTTCTGGCTGATTGGACTTTCTCCCCGGCTGCCTCACCAACTCTGGAAGGGTCCACTAGTGCCACGGTCAATGGTCATAGTTTTGTGCAGCTTTTAGTTTATGTTTTGTGTGCTTTAACTGTTTGCGGGACGGGTAGAGGGGATATCATTTTATGGCACCTAGTTTGGCTTCATTCAGCTTGCACTTGTATACGGTTCGGCGGGTGTCTGTTTGCTTCTCTGGGAGCCAAATGAACATAGTCTGCACGTTGCTGGTCATCGATTTAAAACTAATTAGCAATAAGTTTCAGTCCTATGGGTGAGTGCAAGCAGACTGCACAGTGGTGCGAAGGCAACCTTAATAGAGGATGTTTTTATAGAGATTAGCCAACTGAGATGTGTTCTACCTTTGTACAAGTCTTTGTCTAGAGTCATAGCTTGGGTGTGTACTAAGGCTGCCTTTGAAAAATTCTAACCAGAAGTTGATCCTAATCGAATACAAAGTTTGTATGGAAGTAAATTTGCTTAACGACCGTAAAGTATGCTATAAATTTTATATTTTTACATATTGTTGTATTAAAATGGCTGCAACGGCTTCAATCGAGCTGCGATTTGCTTGCGTGCCAACTTCCTTTGCAAATTTCATGCAAGCCAGAGCCAGCTACTGCTAGGCAGAGTTAATAGTAAAGTGGCCTGATATATATGCTAGTTGCTTTGCATTATCTTCCCGCTCTCAAAGCTGCCACATCACATCTGTGTGAGAAACAGGATAGCAGAATGCTGACCAATGATGTGGATGTGATCGAGACACATGACACTAAATGCAAAGAAGAAATTTAGAAATTTAGGAGAAATATTTTCTTTATAAAACTGAGTCAGTATTAATCTACAGTGACCATTCTGGCCTCTACAACTTTTAAACGCAAAAACAACTATATGTTTTCTTATTTCATTGAGATTTTCAGAAAATTGCCAAGAATAACCCAAAGGACAACTTCGGAGTTAGTTGATAGTCCTCAGAAATTACTCACAGTTTAAAATCTTCGAAGTTTTCTAATCGAATATACGAAGAAAATTCAAAAATTCCTTCAGTTTTCTTTTTCTAAAAATTCAGATGATTCTATTTATGTAAAATTTCTGTAAAATATCTCAACCATTTCAACAAAGGTGGAATACAAAAGTTGAACAAATTTCATACTTGGAAAGTATGTCAACCTTTTAGATTCCAATTTCCTTAAGATAGTTCCTAAATTTGAAATCACTTCCAAAGATAATTCACTTCAAGTGTGTCACTCCAGGATTTCTGGTTGCCTTCGAAGAAATGGTTCCACTGTGGCCCTCAACTAGTTTCCGTTATAATTGCACCAGACACATAAATAGTAAACTGCAATAAAAGTTGGTAGGGCGGGGACTGGGACTGGGAAAGATTGAGAGAGAACGGACCATAAAAAGCGCGAAAAGCGAGCCACAAGTCCACTGGCAAAATTCTAGTAGCTTTTTTGGTCATCAAAAACGTAGCCAGGAACTCTTGCTCTTGCTTTTGGCATAAAATAAAAGCAAAATGTTGTAAAACGATTGCAAAGTGAGATTGGAAATTACCGACACATAAACACAGTGCCTGCCAGAGCCGGCTGTCCCTCTGTCCCTCACTCGCCTGCCAAGAATACGAGTATGAACGTGCAAAAATTACAACAGTCAGGCATGCAAACAAAGGGGAGAGCTTCTGTTACTTTTGGGTGGCAGAGCCATTTTCACATTACAATGCAATTATTTCGAGCTGCTTGAACTTAACAGGCGAACAACCCGAAAGCACCAGCTAGCAACCAGCAACCATCAGCAGCAACAGCAACAACAACAATTGCAAACATGACATGCACTGATTGCCATTTTTGAAGTAGCGCCCATGCAGCACTCAGCACTCAGTGCTGGCTCTAATAGTAGAAAGTCCACCCCAAAAATCGCCATCTCACTGACAAAGGGTTAACGATCGACGACGACGACGACGACGAACAATTCAAACGGAACGGAACGAAACGAAACGAAACGAAACGAAAGAGTTGTCCCTGGACTGACGTGACTTTGCTTTGGTCTGCTGTGGCCAGGCTCTGATTCTGATACTGGCTGAAATTTGAGAGCGTGTCGTGACACGAAGTAAATTCTAATGAACATTAGATGGAGTTAGTATATTATGGAATTCATGGTTTATACCAGAGAAATTATAGAAGAGAATCATACCAAAGCAGACAAATATCTAAAATGCTCAGCTATTACCGCCTTAGGGGGAAAAGGTAAGGAAGACCTTGAAAATATCGTTCAAAATTAGTTCAGCGCTATTCATCAACTGTGTAGAAGAATCTGTGTAGAGATCTTAGCTGACATCCACAGAAACTTCCATTGTTGTAAAAATTGTAGCGCAAGAAGTAATTCCTTAGTAAATCGTAAACAAAGTTAATCCACTGTTTTATTCAAAGATCTGGCTCCCATATATTAGATATAATTCTCTTCCTGTTCATTAAACGAAACTGTAATAGCTTGATTTTTTGATTGTTAAAATCGAAAAAAGTTCAATATCAACCTATATTCATCTATTCTTAACGACTTTTTTATGTAACCAAGTCTGGAAATAGTTTTGTCTTACTCGTTGAGAAACCATTTCCAAAGGCGGACTCATCGCTTCGCCACAAAGATCGTGTGATCGTGACCACCTTCTCAGTTGTACCTGAAATCGTTGATAATGCAATCCCTACAAATCCCTACATATTTCATTAAATCGAATCTGATATTTCAATAAAATTCATGCCAAAATCCCATTACCATCTCTAATCATCCAATTCAATTCGATTCCGTAACTAAGCCAATTGCGTTCAGAAACTAACAGCAGCCACTGTACTCATAGAGCTCATACAGCTCATACAGCTCTAGCAATTGCACTTTGAACTTGACTGACGTGTGCTGAAGCGGCAACCCAACTTGACTTGACTGGCTGGTTGGCTGGTTGGCACATAAGCAGTAGCCGGCTGTGCCTCGTCCATGGCATCCTCGTATCGCTTGTATCGCGTGCTGGAAATAATTTTCGAAAAATGCCTCGTTAATGTTTCTATTAACGGATTAGAGCGGCCGAGTAACATAGCGAGAGGGGTAGAGGGGTAGCAGACCAGCGAACGTTGGCCACGTCAATCAGGCACACTGCAGCCTGGCACAGTTTCCTGCACTCCCTCTGTTGACTTTTCACGTACGTCAGTCACGGGCATTTGGATTATTCCTCTTCTTTTTTTCGTTTGTGAACTCTCATATAGTTTTTAGTCACCTACTCAGCTCAATTTTCCTGGTTGTTGTTGCTGCTGTTGTTGTTAGCACATTGACACGTTTTTGCATACATTTGCATACAAATAAGTTTGACATGAAGTTGTTGTTTTGATTAGAGATTTCGTATTATGATTGAAGGCCGCCAGAACTGCAATATTATCTGGGAACACAAAAAATACATTTCATGTAGAGCATTTGTCAAAAATTGTCGATATGAAATGTGAATTAGTTTGTTATTTTAGAGGTGCCACCTTGTTGAACCTTGTGGGAAAGGAAAGGCAAAAGATTAATTAATTTTTAAATGTGTTTAAATAAATTAAGTAACTCGTGTGTTTAAAGTATCTTATATCAACAGCACCTAGGAGTATGGGATATCTTTTAATTGAGATACTAAAAAGTTAGACAAAATATGAATTGTACTTGAAGAGCTGCGAAATAGATCAAGAGAAGAATAGATATTAATATAAACTACAGTTTAGTATAGAAACAAATTTATAATGTTAGTCAAATTAAGAAAATATAAAAAGAAATAAATATCATCGAATGAAATAGTTCACAAGGTTTTGTAACCAATATTGACTATTATTATATGTTTCTTTAGAGCTAAACCTGAATTTTTATTTAAAAACGTCTGCTGTTATACAAGTTCTGTCCTTTAGATCTACGGATGGATTATGTGTTTATATGGTAATATAAATATTAGATTAATGAGCCATCAAAAGGGTCTCCCACTTCATATTATACTCAGATCACTTTCAATTAAGTATTTTGTTGACCTGACATCTTTTTGTTGATTGTCTTTAATTTCCTATTATGTACAAACAACTAGAGTTTAATAATATATAGGATAGCGCTATTTTCCTGCGATACGGCCTCAAAGCAATGCTATCTATATCGATTTACATCCTTCTGTTGCGCTCAGCATGTCTGAGCTCTGTTGTGACTGCCGTTGCGAAGGCACTGACTGCCTCCCAGTTCTGGCTGGACTCCAGCATGCAGGCGATTAGGTTCCCTGGTGAGATTGGGCCACCCATGACTTCCTACAGAGTCGACCTGTGCGAGGCGAATCTCTAGCACTCGAAGATCACGTGGTAATGACCTGACATCTGATCTTGCTTATGTGCTTTCTATATCTTTCAAGAGTTATTCTTAAGGTTGTATGGTGGTTTAGTATAGGTGTCTTTTCATTTACAAGTGTGTATTAGATTTCATTAGCTATGGACATATCTCATAGGACTATATTTACTTGTATGTTCACTACATTTCTGCCTGTGTGTGTGTGTGTGTATGGATTGTGTTGCATATGCTTATATTTAGTGATGTGTTTATATAAGGTTATATCTTCGTTTGTGTGGACTGTAGTTCACTGGTTTGAAACTTCACTTGTTAGAAATTTCATAGGTTAGAAACTTTACTTATACATTATACAGTATTTCATAGGCTTGAACTTTACCTATATCTTATATATGTAAATGAAACGTTGTTCATTCTTGAACACATGTCTTTCAAATAAATTTCAGCTTACTTTCACAAAATTTCTATAATATCTAAAATTTACTAAGCTCAAACTGTTATTTGGCTCTAGGAGTTCTCTTCTTTGGGCAACATAATTATGTAATTAACATTATAAATGAAACCTTTAGTTCTACTTATATAATGATCTCATCATGCTTTACAGCAGATTCTTGATTGGTAGTCTTAGGTCTTGTGCTTAGTTATATGATTAAAAGCATCCTTTTGCCATCTTTCTAATTCCTTGACAATGCTTCTAAAATCATCTGTATATAGGAAAGTTTTATTTCACTAATTTAATTGCGTTTTCAATAGTTTTTATAATTTAATTCCATTCCTGTATGGTTTTTTTCTTCCACCTTTTAATATTCATATTAAAAAGTAACTAAATATTAACAAAAACAGAGAAACTACAATTTAAATCCTTACAACGTCCAAAAATCTGGCACTACTCATTAGCACAAAGTCTGTTAAAAAAATACCTCTACAGTAAGCCCGCCCCGCAGAGTAAGCAAACCGAAAACATAAAAAACAAAATACATTTAATGACATTTTTTACAATTCTACTCCCACATTTGCACGGCAGGCGGGAAAAAAATTCTAACAACTAGGAAAGCAAGCAGCACAGGAAGGACGAGGCGAAAATGTAACGAATTGCAAAACATTTGCATACTTTTTGGCAGTTTTAAATTATTCAAAGAGTGCGCACCAACATGAAAAAACAGAGCGAAGACAAAAAAGCCCCGAATAAAATGTTAAAGTACTGGTACTCCCCACCCTCCGCCTCCCCCTTCACCCCTTCCAGCCGGTGACAATTAAGCTGCACTCAAATTGCTTTCGGGCGCACCGTAAATATGCAACAAGATTTTTATTTAAATACCACTCCATTTTTAAATCAAATCCCGGCGCACGCTACAGGACATTCTATTTTTTAAAAATATACCCTTTGTCAAGGGTACGTGATGAGCATGATGGGGCATGCAAATTTAGTTACATATTTACATTTTGTTACTAATATATGGGGGAGTGTCATGGCAAAACTTGAAATCTCTGGTAGTCTCTGAAGATATTCTGCTAAATATAAAACTCTAAAGAAATATTTTAAAATTAATGGCAAAAATTACCGAATAAAACATTTGCAAATGAATCAATAAAACATAAATTTTTGATGGAAAATAAACAATAGATGTTCATAGAAGAGTTGTCTGCCCAACTCAACATTTGCGGGGATTACAAAGTATATTCGTATTCATTTTGTACTTCGGCTCAGTTTAAGGATTCTACAAATCGAATATGACTACAAAATTAATAGGAATATAGAATTATATAGACTATTCAAATGCAATCAGAGTGAAAATCTAAACAGGAAAGCTATAGAATAAGATGTGGATAATGTAGGTAATGTCGAAGATGACCCCGAAAGGCAAGCTGCAAATCGCGCAGAGAAACTTTTCTTAAGCAGAATATTTTGCTATTTAGTGTTGTTATTGTCTGTCTTTAGTGCTTTTGTTGTCAGTGTTGTTATGACGAATAGATTGTAACTGACTTCTTTCTTCTTTCACATGAACCCATGCAATTCGGTTTCAGCTGCGTCTTTAGTTTCGTCAACGGATGCACTTTTAGCCTAACAGTTCTGAAATTTACTTTAAATTTTCCCTAATATAAGCTGAAGCGAAATTTAATCACCCATTTTGGATCACACGATCTATATGGCTTGGTATAGGCTTTATGTTTTCATAGAGACACCTTCTTCAATAAATCAATTGATACACTAGATGTTTGTTACTTTGGAGCATTCTGCCTCTTCTAGAAGAAGAAGTTCTGGATCTTTTGGGAGCACAGAATAATCAAGTTGACAACAATTAGCAGCATTTACATCGATATGCCTCAACGCTATTTTATCATCCAATAAACTGCATCAAAACTTTATACGATATTCTCAGTTTAAGTCCACACTTTGCCCTTATAAGAATGGCACTTAGGCACCTTTATTTAACTCTGCTTTCAGAAAAGGAAATTTCTTAAAAATTCTTAAAAAATTTCTTGTTAGTTATTACACATAATCTGTGTAAAATTCATTAAGTAAAGTATATCATACATATTATAATTTTTACTAAACAAAACCCCAAGCTATTCGATTATAAACAATCAACCAACTTTATCTACATTGAAGACATTTCCATTTCTTCTATTTATGTCATCAGAGTATGTCACCTTCGACTACTTCGCATGTAGATTTCCTCTATTGTTATTTGTTGTTGTTTTTGGTCTGCTTTTAATTTTTATTTTGTTTACTTTAACGTTCATTTTCAACTCTTCGGTGTTTTCTTGAGCACTTTTCGCACGTTCCTCTGCTGCTGCGCCAATCTTTGTCTTTGTATGGCCTCCGAACCTGTTCCCATTGTCAGCTCCACATCTCGAGCTCGTCTTCATCTTCATCATTGTTGTCGTTGTCATCATTGTCGTTGTTGTTGTTGTTGCTCCTTTCTGGGCGCTGCACTTGAAGTGGCACTCATCCGCACTTTTAAGCCCTGCTGAATTCCTTTTATCCCTAAAATAAATATCTTCATCCACAGCCCAGCTTCATTCGTTCTAGTCGCTGACTGCCACTGCTTCAGCCTCTTCAGTGCCTGCTTTGGCTCTGCCTGCATCTTTGTTGTCGCTGGGTTAGGTTTTCCTAGTATCCTCCAAAGAAACCCCTACCACCCTCCCACCGCAGCTCCATTGTCCTCTGGGTTCTGGTGCTTTCACTGCGCTGGCTGGTTCGGCTTCATCATCATCTGCTTTATACTTGAGCGCTCTAAGAGATTTTTAATAGAGTTCTAAGGCGACACTTTTGATTGTCTTTGTCTGTGCAACTTATGGGCGAAAATTAAACCTGAAGCAAAGTCACGTGACGACTTTTTGGGGATAAATTAGAGAGATTTGGGATTCATATTTTGATGCAGAGCTTGTGTTGGCATTATTTTTCGCAAATTTTCTTTGTGTTTGTGTTAGAAAGCCCAGAGCTGGCTTCACAGGAACGGAAAGCGATCATCGAGGTTCGATTTGGTAAACATGTCTTTTAGGATGCATTGGATAGGTCTTCTTTACTTTGATTTCGGAAGAATTTGTTGGATTTTGAGTTCAAGATCTTTAAAGTATATATATATATATCCTTATACCTCTAAATTTAACTTCTTGAGATGATATTTTCTGGCTTCGAATCGGCTTTAGAGCGGAAATCGCTTCGTCTTTCTTTCACATACACTTTCGCTCCATTACCCTAACACTTTTTGGCCTTGTTTTTGTCCCTTAAATCTCAGGGTCAGGTTTACCCTTCCCCACAAAATAACTTGAAATTCCATCTCCGTCTCTGAAAACTTCAATATCTAGCAATCAGCCAAAAGATTGAAGACTTTCAAACCATATACACATTTCTGTCCACATGCCACTTCATTTGTCTTGCGACAAGGACAAGGACGTTATGCTTAAATTCTGACCAACTGCCAGCGCATGAAGTGGAGGTTAAACGCCCTCCCCCGCCCCTCAACACCAATGACATTATAATGACGACAATTGACAATGTAAAAAGAGAAACTCGCAAAAAGAAGGATTTGCTAGCCGAAAAGCACAAAATGGCAATGAGACCGACCGACGAAGAAACAAAAGGCAACTGGGGAAAAGTACAATAAAACAACAAAAATACAAATCAAATGTACCGCAAAACTGAATGAAGTCAACAAAGGATGCCCTGTACTGACTAATGGACTGGGCATAAGGGGGCAGGGGACGAACAGAAGCTGGAGCTGGGGCAGGACATGTGGCTGTGGCTGACGGAGGCGAATTGACTGCTGCCTGAGGGCCACAAGACCATTCAATGCTGAGTGAGAGTGACAAATAAATTGGCGATTCCCATGGGTACATGTCAGAGAAAAATAGGACAGAGTGAGCGGGAGAGATTTTCAAAGAGTAAGAGAGTGAGAATGAGAGTGAGAGGGAGACAGAGCTATCTACATTGTCAAATGTTCGCTTTTTGCTTATTGGCATTGTCCTGGTGGCTGATGTTCGTTTGTTAAGCACATAAGTTGAAATATTCCAATTGAGTAACCTTCATTATTGCAGCAACAACTACAACAGCAACAACAACAACAACTACAAGAACAGGAACAGGAATCACAACAACAACAACAACAACAATTGACTGCACATTTTGTATAAATAAAACAATGTCGAAACGTTTTCAACTCATTTAAATTCTGTGTTGTAATAAATTTGCCTGCATAATTTTCAATGGGAAAGGATATTCCTTTTGTTTAGAAGTTTGCAAACGTGTTTGTAAGCGTGTGTGTGTGTGTGTATGTGTGTTGAACTGAATTTTCAATATATTTTATGCATTTTAAATGATTTTGTCGCAAACTGAGTTAAATGTTGTTGGCCTTGCAGAGGGAGAGGGGACAGGCAGACTGCAGGAAAATGCAAGCAAAGTTTGTAGAATAATTTTGAATTTTACTTGAAAATTTAACAAAATTTCATAGAAAATTTGGGATAATATTAATTTCATCAGATAATAAATTTGGTAATTTAATTATTAGCAAATTTTTAGCTGTAAAAATTTATGATGAATAAGAAAAAGTCTTAATAGCAATAAATTGTATTCATGTTCTTCAATGTTTTATATGTGGCAAATTATAAATTCATAAAAACTTTATGCTTAAGAAAGCTGCATTATGCTGATCTAAATTTTATGTACTCGAAAGATTTTTACACAAGTAAAATAAGCGAGTTTTTTGTAAATTTTCTCTCATATTCTTAGCTCTTAATGCAATAAAATCTATTAAAATCTATTAGCTGCTCAAATTTGTAAGGATATTACAAAGATCTCAGCTTTGGGGATAGTTTGGGAGTTATTTGAGGTAAAAGAGGTGTTGCATATCTACTAGTATGAATGGTTTAGTTCCTCTGGATTCATCAGTCTTTCCTTCCTAAACATGAAAATGTCTATTACAGGTGACTTAGTTAAGCAATGAAATATATTTGCATTTTTGAAACAAACTAACTATGCAGCTTTTCCTTATTATATAAAGATTACTTATAGAAGAGCCTGCATCTGTACACAAGAGGTACATTCAAACCCTTTCAAGTTTTCATTTCCACTTGAATCCTGCGGTTTAGTTTTTCTTGGTGTTCTTAATATCCAAATCCGATTGAAACGCTTAGCTTTGTAGCTTGTGGAATCAAAAGTATTTCACTATTTACTCGTTATTGCTTATACTTTTGAACAGACCTAAACTTTTATGTTAATTTGTAATTCATTGGGAAGAGTTTTTGGTGCTAATTGATATACCGCACGTCTAAATTTATTTAAGAATATTTTTTATAAAAATTTAAACCATTTCAAGGGCGCATTAAAAGAAACAATGAATTGAATCCACTTGGATTTGTTGATGTTCATCGTTCTGTCCACTGGCGTCACAGCACGATTCGGACATATATTCGAAAAACCCAAAATTTCAAAGTGGAAGTGGAATTTCCATTCCATTTACTTTTACTTTTTACAGTGGAAACGGGAACAGACCTGATTTTAATATTAATTTTTGCACCAAAAATCCAATTTTTTCAAAAAGTTCACCTAAACCCAGCTTCGATTGGTAGCTTAAGCTTTTGTGCATGATGTCCTCTCTCTAACCTGTATAACCACATCCCTCTTTCGACATTACGAATATCAGACTTTTCTCTCCCTTTATGTTGAGCTCTTTCTGCTGTCTCCCCTTTCTCTATACAGCTTCTGATTTCTATACTCCTCTTTCTTTTCTATCACTTCTTTCTGTACCCCGGACGAGTCAGTGAAGCATCACAAATCGCTGAACGTTACTCTACCGTTTGCTAAATACGCCTTATTGCTTTAAGCCATGTTAACATATAATTTGAAACTCATCTTTATGCCATTCCATAGGTGATCGCAAAGACTTTATAAGCTATGAAAAGTCTGCCATGAACAATTTCTGATTAAATCTACTAGACCCTATAGATTTAGTAACTTCTATAAAAGACAAGATTGAAACTGACAAACAAACATTCTTCATTAAATTGTTAACATCTCGCTATTCCCTTTTGTTAACACTGAAGTTTAATACCCTTTCATAACAGTTGAGTTCCGAAGGGTCCGCCAATGTTGCCAAGGACTTTCTTGGCTTCATCAATAATTGTTCAACTATATTAAAGGTTTTCGAAAAGTTAAAGTTTATAAAAATACATATAAAATTCTTGCCATCTTCAATCTATAATTGCTCTCTCCAAAAATGTTGTGTCCACTCACTTCCGCACTCACAAGCCCCCACTCCAGCAGCAACCTATCCCTACATCAATCTATTCATACTTGTGTTAGGTCTGTTTTTCCTCTCCAACTTGCCCATTCTTCCCTTTTTAAAACATAAACAAAAAGGAAAGAAAAACAACAACATTTTTGTTGTGAAAAATGAGAAATGTAAATTTTTAGAAACTTGCATAGTGTCCTCTGCCTATGGTGAAATCGGGCAGACCTGATTTAGCAGTCAACCCTCCGCCTTCACTGAAGCATGCCTGGGTCTCCCTTCGGTGTCACCCTTCCAGGAGGACACCATCTCGTGTCCTGGGCCATGCAAAAATGCTAATTAAAGTCAAAACGCAATGTTGCGGAAAAATGTTTACAGTCCCGCCGCCAAGGGGCTGAGCATGAGAGCTTTAAGGTTTATGTTGTTGTTGTTGTTGTTGTTGGTGTTGCCGTCTCTTTCTATGTGTTGTGGCATAAAATTTAAAGCGCAGAAAAATCGCACAGAAAAATTATACTCGATTTAATTTTCCAGTCCAGTTGCTGTTGGTGTCGCTGCTGCTGCTGCTCCTGCTGCTGCTGCTGTCTCTTTTCGAGTTTTGTCCTTCTTCCGGCTAGTCGAGGTGCCGCTCTGCCCCTTGCTCGCCAACTGACTGACTGGGTGGCTGGCTGGGTGGGTTTTGGTTTTCGGTGTCAAGTTTGGGTTCCGGTTTCACAGTTGACGTTATGCATTGAAATTAATTAAATCACAGCAAAGTCCGCCGCTTGGTTTGTCCTTTCGTTGTCTTTCGGCCTTGTTTCGCCATTGTTGTTGTTGCCATTGTTGCTCCTCTTGTTGTATTTGTAGTTGGTGTTTTCAACCAAACACCAAAACAAGCGTTTGTAGCCTTTTAATTAGTTGGTCCTGGCATTGGCCGGAAACGGCGCACGAATACAACTTGGGTGGGTGGCTCTCGGCTGCCAGAGCAGCTAGTAATTTATAATCGTTGACTTATAGTCTATGAATAGACTTTGTGGTTACGGGGCCTTGGTTGAACTACCAGAGATGCTCAGGCTATTTTAAACTGTATGTGTTTGTGGCTTAAGATTGCAGGATATATATGTATGTGTGTGGGTGTATTTATGTATTGTGTGCTATGAGCTATGGAAAATGTTTCAATTATTAAATATTATGCTCAAATGTAAGAATGTAGAACGTGTTTCCTTTAGGTAGAATAAACACAAACTAACGATGAAAGAATATATTCAAAATTTGATAAAAAGTTAAATATATTTCCTTTTGTGATCAATAAGAAAGGGTTCTTCAGTTAGGGACAAATCTGCATCATGAAGTACAAATAAAAGTGTGCTCTAAGCTAAGTGTTAAGTTTTACTATGAATTTTTGCCATCATCATCTGCCTGCTTTTTCAATATTTATATGGAAAAAAATGTACCAAAATTCTGAGCAAATTTTCTTCTAGAGATTGAGAATTAGCTTCGCTTCCTCTGCAAGATAGTTTATCTAATTTACTTTATCTTTCAAATCTGGCTCCACTTACTGCTTGTGGTGATTTAAGTAAAGAACAAGTTTTCTCTCTAAGTTTTGGTAGTAAAATCGACACAAAAATATCACAATCTAATGGTATATTTATGGTTTTTCTGAATAACTTTGGAAACTTTTGTATAATATATGGCCAAGAGTTGAGAATGTGAGCAGAAATTTTATGCAAGATTTCGAAATGTATCTGAGCCAGCTAGATATCTTCAACAGCCTGAATGACAAGCTGAATTATACCAATAGATTTCCTTAAGTGCGTTTCCAAAATGCTTTTCTAGAAGAAATTGTATTTGGTTGAAAATTTATGAAGAAACGTTTAAGAAACGAATTTAAGAAAAAAACAAGAAATGAAGGCTAACTTCGGGTATCAGAAGCTTACAATCCCTTGTAGATTCGGTTGCAGTTCGGTCAGCACATGTGGAGACTTCTAAGACTGACACGCTTAAAATTAGGTTTACTTTGAATAAAAAACAAAAAAGGTTTTAATATAAGAGTTCATTCCGAATCGGGAGCTATATATAGTCATCTAATCTAAGTAAACTTTGGTCAGCAAACGTGGAGGTTTCTAAGACTGACATATACCAAATTTGGTTCAATTCGGATGAAAAACAACTAATTTTCCGTTTAGAATCGTTCGGTTATATGTTAGCTAAGCCATATAGGGGTGCGATTTTGATGGTTTTCACCTATAAGCAGCTTACAGCAGAAGGAAGCCTTTGGTAGACGGACAGACAGAGGGACATATCTACATCGACTCGGCTCGTCATTATGATCAAGAATATATAAACTTGATGGGGTCGGAGTTGCCTTCTTCTATGCGTTACAAATATGGTGACAAAATTAGAATATCTCTACAGATCTTTACATAAAAGTGGTCTATGTTTGGGTGAAAAGATTAAACTTCGTCAATTTTGATTTCGACTTCGGCCAGGATGGCTTGTCTTTCATCCAAGTCGAACCAAATTTAGATTGTAAGCATTTTTCTGAACAGGCCTCACATCCACTGACCTGATTGTATTTAGATCGATAACTATATCAGATAGCTACCAAAGAACCAATATATTCAAAAGGAACAGTAAATTGGAAAGCAGTTGAGACTTAAGGTTCAGCTGAGGTACATGGTATGTCTTAGGAATCGTTAAATAGCGAAAGAAATTTGAGATTTGTTTTCGAATCGATTCAGTTCAGAAAACCGCTCAATATTAGCTCTTTATTTCATTTTAACATTTTTAATATATAATTATTTTTACACTTCATTTAATCTTTCTATACTAAAAGTCATAATTTCATTCTCTACACGAATTATATTTAATTCCATAATTCTCTCTTTTGCAGGTAAGCGCTTTCCCTCAGTCATCCTATAACATTTAGTTTGCTTTTGAGTAAGTAATTTTCTCAGTTAACTGAATATGATGTGGCATATGTCTCCCTATAACTAAACACAGATTGCTTTCAGAGCTGTAATATCTAAAGAAATAATCAACAAAATCAGCAATTGTTCAGGATTTTTTAGGAGAAAAATGTAATCAAATGTCTTTGCCAAGTTTTCTATCTAAATGAAGAAAAGTTTTCCTTTTCATTCACCAAAAAAAAAAAAAAAAAACATTTCAAGTCAGCTTAAATGATGAGCTGAATGGGGGGCGGTCATTGTTTGAGATGTCTACGATGGGGGGCGTGACTTTTGACACCATGCCGCGTGCAGGAAATCCAACACTAATAACACCTAATGGGACTTCAACTCCCTCCCCTTTCGACCCCACTAAGTGTGAAGCGTAGGAGAAGAAAAAAAGCGAATTTCATGTAAATTAATTTTGGTTCCATTCCTTCTTTTTCTGCTTAGTATAATTTTATATTTTTTATTATCTTTTTTGCGGTGTAGGCGTCGAGAGCAAATTTCATTTTTATGTGCTCCCTCTCTCCCTCTCTCTCTATGTCTCGCTCTCTTTTTAGTATATTAAAGTACATTTTGTTGGGGATTTTTGACTTTGTGTCATTTATGCGCGAAATTTATCACCTTGCTTCAGCCGCAGCCAGTGCCGGGGCGTTGATTTCATTACTTTGATGAAGGTCGAGTGCGGGGGGGCGGGGAGGAGGTATAGGCGAATTCGGCACAGTTTTGCGGTTTATTTTTTCGTTTGGGTCAAACGATTAAAGGCAAATTGTTGGAAGGACTCACTGGGTCATTAGCAAGGGCTCTGGGTTTTGGCTTGGCCATTTTGCTTATCTTCAATTTTGCTTTCAAGTATTTTTCTCTTTACTAAATGTTTTTCTTTTATTGTTTGACATTTTTTACTTTCTTTTTTTTTTACTTTAGGATGTTTTGCTTTATATTTTATGAGTGATTGTTGGCATGACTTAGGGATATTTTGCGTCCTTAAAGTGCGAAGAAATTGAAATTTTCAGTAAATTTGTCTAATTATAATTTAGAGATTTTGAAAGGAAAGCAATGGGGAATTGATTCTAATCAGAAAACAAATCTGGGATTCTTGTCAAACTGAAGATTGTACTCAGTTCAATATCAACTAGAATAAAATTTGTATAAAATATATGGCAATAGTAGGAGCGTTTCCTTCACAAAACCCAGAAAACATTATCTAAAGTAAAACCAAACTTTGCAAGAAAATTTTGATTGACTTGATGGGTGGAGATACGTTTTGCTCTTGCTATTCACATACATACATACATTGGGTATAGATACGTTTTGCTCTTGCTATTTACATACATACATTGGGTATAGATACGTTTTGCTCTTGCTATTTACATGCATACATACCCTAAGTACATACATATTTCACAACTGTAAGGGGAAGCTTATACCCAGTTCTGGTCTAGGTTCAGTTCCTAACGGAGCAAAGTTGGATATGTTGTTTGGAAAAGGCTGAATCGGAACTGCAACCTTGTTATAAATTTATTATAATAATTAATTAATGATTAATTAATTAGGTAGATCAAGATTAGTCCTTTAAATTGACTATTTCCGCTTCGATGAATCAATTTATCTCTAACAACAAGAAAAGCGTTTCACCTCCGCTAACAAAACTCTCAGCTCAGCTCAGCATTTTCCCTTACAATTAACCAATTTCTAGTAAAACATGCGAGCTGAGATCCCTTTCGATACACACGCAGCATTTATAAGATACAAATTAAGAAAATCTGTCACAATAATTCTCTAAACGCGAACAGACTCATACTCTCGAGACCAAAGCAGCCAAACCAAACCAACCACCGCGAGATCTTTTCTAATTCCGACAAAAGTCAAAACCGTAACAAATCGCATTTGAATTTACCTGCCTTTTGGGTTGGGCTGAAGGGAGCAAGGACGAGAGCATTGGTGAAGCAACCACCGAAAAAGGATGCGATCATTTATAGCATTTCATTTCGCTGGCTGTTGTCGCTTATGCTGTTGTTGTTGTTGTTATTGTTGTAGTTCTTGTAAATTCTAATTTAAATTTTGTACCGCGATGGCAATAATACGTAAAATAGAACTGGAAAGTATCCTGCCACAGCCTGCAGAGCCATAAAAAACAAGAATAGATATATGTGTATGTGTATGTGTACACATTTTTATTTATGTTGCTTAATTTGCCAAGCGTGCAGAACAACAACAGCAGCAACAACAGCAACAACAACAACAGCGCCTGCTACTCATTTCCCATTCATTTCCATATCCTCCCGAAAAAAGTGCAATTTCTGGCCCTTGCAAGAAATTTTTCAAATGCTTTTTGTGTTTTTGTTGCGTACAATTAGTTTGACAACAATAACAACAACAGCAACAACAACAACAACAGCAGCAACAACGACAATACAAAACTGCAGTAATATACATAAAACAAAGCGAATGACAATTTGAAAAGGACAACATGGAAAACAACAACGAAGGGTGAGTGAGAAAGTTGGGAGTGAGAAAATGTTCGTGCCTTCCTGCTAAAGGTGACTTTTTAATGCCTTTTGTTTTGTAGTTGTTGTTGTTGTTGTTGTTTTGATTGTTGCTGGTTTGTCACACACGTGTTAAGAGCTCTGAAGGGTTAAAACTGTGGGGGGGTTTCACCTCAGTCCACCGTCAACCCAAACCCATAAAAAAACTTGTCCCGTTTCCGCCCTGGTTTTCTGCATTTCACAGTTTGCTGCTTTGTCATGGCCTCGTTTTGTGTTTTGTTTTGCTTTTTGCCATTTAATTGTTAAAATTATTGCATGCAACAACAACAACAACAGCAACAACCAAATATAACTGTAACAAGCTGGTAAATTGCACTCGTCGCACTTTTCCAAAGGCTTCAAGTGCTTCACAATAAAAGTTTTTCCTTCACTGTACAAAAATTATACATGTTTTTTTGTATTTACATCTAGATATATAGATATATATAGATGTATAGTTGCATATATTTGACGATGACAGAAAACAATAACAATATTTGTAATGTCCAGAAAGTTAATTTCACTAAGCGCTCTTTTAATTTTATAAACGATTAAAAAGAAACAAATTGCTGATGAATTTTCATAACCAAAGATGAAAATAAGAAAGATTTTCAGTTCGATTCAAACTTAAGGTAAATTAGAGATCAATTTTAGATATGAAATATGTTATTTAAATTTGCAATTCATAGTTTTATAGATGCAGATCCTGAGGTTAGGCTGTCATACAAACTGCCTGATTAATGCAGTATATTCCGGGCGGAGGTCTTCGCCTTCGAACCATGTTAAACCAATATAAATATCTTTGTAGATGGCCAAGCGGCTATAACATTCCTGCAAGCATCCACCGTCAATTCCACAAATGTAATGTCAGGCAGGAAAGCACTAGATACAGTAAGAGCGACGATGTCAGTGCGGATCTACTGGGTTTCACTGAAGGAAAATGAGGTGGCGGATGCTCTTGCCAAGGAAAGCGTCGGGCTAACAAATGATAGAAGAGAGGATGTGTGCAACTCTCTGAGGACGCTCCAAAACTATGTAGAGAATCTCGCACTCATAAAGACCAATCCCAGATGGTGATCGACCAGAACTTGTAGGGTCTCCCAGCTAATAGTCGTTTTGTACTGCACCTTCCCCGTCAGCAAGGCAGATTTATGATGCAGATTCAAACAGGACAGCTAAGCTTGGGATTACCAACAATGCAAGCTATCGGAAATGTGAGGAACCTGCGACATCTCACCTGTCCAACACTGTCATGAGCACCTTGGCTTACCTACGCTGGCAGACGTTGGGGCTTATAAGCCTTGACAAGCAGCAAATATGTTTCCATTCGGGTGAAAAACAAAAAAGTTTTGTGTATTAAGAGTTCATTTTGAATCGATCGGCTTATGGGAACTATATGATATAGTGGTCCGATCCGGATTTCAACTCGATAGCTATAAAACTGGTAGACTAGTTCGCATAGAAACAGACGGACAGATAGACAGGCAGACAGACAGACAGCTTGTCAAACAGATCAAGAATTTATATGCTGATGATGAGAATTTATATGAAGATGTTTGCTTCTATGCGTAACAAATACCGTGACAAAATTATATTATCCACTGCAAGGGTATATAAATTCTTATATAATGCAGACTTGAATCAAAACTTGACCAAAATAAAACTCTGTGTCCTGGCTGACTGACTAATTGAGAAGCAACTCAGAGTTTTCTGACATAAGTAGGCACTTGGGCTTTGCAAAATGTGATCTGCAGGAGACCGAAATTGAGCTCCGATTGGTATAAATACTAAAAGTTTGCTTCAACTTTGTATTTGTATACTTTTATAGATGCAAATTGGTAGCATTTCAACGGGCAATTATATAAGAAAGACTGTCATATCTTTGGCTATATTTAAGGAGCAGAGTTAAAATTTGGTATAAATGTTAATACAATCGGAAAACAAGATGATTCATTGGAAAGTGGAGAGAACCATGCCCCTTTTGTATAAAAAATTTGTCGGTCAACGTTGTATGAATATATACTAATGCAATTATGGCCAAAGAATTGGAAATTTCCCTCTCACAATTTCCAAATAGCCATAATGATGAAAAGGCAGCTGGACAATAGAATTGCATACAAAATGTCCAACATAGTTGATTTAGTTGTTGAGTGTTCTTTTCTTTAGAGTAGTTCATAATCATAATAAAGTTGAAATCTTGACTGAAAAGCGTTAAAAAATTCAGACAGAAATTGAATATTTTATAAACACATCTCACTTGGCATATAAATTGGCTGGTCAAAGGACTAGCATTACTATATGAAGTACGAACATTCTTAAAATTTAAGTAAATCTGTGTAGTTTCTTAATCTAATCTTTCCCGTTTTTAGAATTTTCTAATTGTGGATCTAGTATTATAGTTCCATGTTCATTGCTGACTTTGTCATTGCTTTAGTCAAGCACGGAGTGTAGAAGTTCTTGTGTTTCACTCTCTTAACATTTCCTATTGATTACTGCTCAAGTGTTCAATATGTTCCTTGTCTTCCTTTCCATAGGGTTATCCTATTGCCTATCATTCCCCTTTTTTGTAAGTGATGAGCTACATTTCAAATTTGCCTGTTATTTTCGTCGAACTCGAAGTCCCTAAACAATTGCCGTAGCAAATCTCTTTACTAAGCCTATTCAATACATTGTCCTTGTGATGCTCTCTCTCTCTCTCTCTCTGGTTTTGTGTTAGCGCCTTGTCGCAATGGCTCCTAGCAATCAAAATGCCATATCCCAGATGCCAAAAGGAAACAACAACGAGACAGCAACCATAATCAAATTTTGTCACATTTAAAGCACTTTTGACACATTTTAAAATCAAATTTTATGGCCAGAAAACGTTTGGCCATAAAACGTAGCCCGGACTTAAACGGCTAAAGAGGGAGCAGAGAGCGCAAGCAATTCTCTGAACAAAAAGCCTCATAATAGGCAAAAATTTGACAAAATTTGTGTTAAGGGAGCGATGAAGACAATCACTGCCACGACCAACACACATACAACAGCACACATATGGTGGTTGTGGTGGGTAGGGGAGGGGCTAAGGAAAGCCACCGCATCTGCCACTTCATTGGAGCTGTCGAGTGTACTTAAATCCAATTGACAATTTGAAATTAAAATGCCGAAAAGTACAACACATACGACAACCGCAAAAACAAAATCGAGCCGAAAACGATGCAGATAAACAGATGCAGGACACAGGACGCAGGATGATGTAGAAATATCGAGTGCAGAATGCAGTTTAGCCAATTCGCAAAAACACAGACACATTTCCAGCAAAATACATGGGAATTGTGAAAGAAGACGGAAGTGGTGGGTGATGAATGGAGTTGGAAAACGCTTCAATACTCTACAGGATGACAAATTGGTGAAGGTTTTAAGAAATCGAAATACACAAAGGGTTGACAAAGGGTTCCGGGTTGATTTGTTGGTATATCTGGAGAGCTGATTTAAAGGTTTCCTCTGGATTTAATCTTTGAGTTATTTTCAATGCAAATTATTATATTATATTATATTATCGATGATATTGATGTGGGAATGCCACTTATTCCTGGCCATCTGCAGCCAATTGTGCTGTCGTTTGAACTTGTATTGTTATTGTTACATATGACCAGGCTCGAGGTCTACATTTACTCAACCAACAACAACAAACTCAGGTTTTGGTTTGAAGGGATAACTTCTTAGCGCAAGCCAAATACTTTAACCACTCGGCCACAGCCTCAGTTAAGTAATTTAAAAGCTCTTAAGCTCGCCTTCAATCAAAACGAAAACGTCACAAGCAGCTTAGAGAGGCCCATCCATGATCCAATCTAAAATGCCACTTAAATGAAAAGCTCAGTCAGATGGATATGGAAATCGTCTTTGTCTTTTCATCTCTTAAAACTTTAAGAGCGCCCTGCTTATATCGAATCTTTGTAGCAAAAAAATGCATTTCCATACAAACTTTGACTCTGATTCGGACTCTGAATTTCACAAATCTGCTTCATGTAACTTGACCTGTCCATTGTTCCCCAATCTGTCAGTCAGTCACTAAGAATATATATATATAAACTAGATACTATAATTGATTTAGAGTTATTTCAGTCTTAACTTGCTCTAACTTTACAAATTTCTCCTCTTCTAAGTATATAATTGTTTCCTTTTCCCTCTAACATTCCTCATTTCCATCATCCCCAGCATCTGCCTCGGCAAGTTCATGTCCGACTCTTGATAATTTTCTTTAAATTTCTATATTTCTCCTAGTGTCGTGAGCTATGCCTCGCCTTTGTAAGGGTATATGGAAATGCAATGTTGCGTATTGCCAGCTCAGCACTTTTGCTCAGAAAACATGCATGTGTGTGGGTTATGTTCGTGGGTGTGTTTGTGTTTGTGTGTGTGCATTGGACTGTGTATATGCCAGGAATAGAAATTGCAATGTCAGCAATTGGCAGCAGCAAAATCTAAATAAACATTGTCACAAAATGCAACAAAAACCTCCTGCTCCTGTTAGTCCTGCCATCGCATCCAAAACTACAGCTGAAGGGTTAGCGCAATGCGAAACCGAATCCGAATCCAAGCGAGGCCACCGATCGGCCCCCTCGACTGGTTGTCAATACAATTGGCAGCAGCTACGAGCTGGAACTGGAGCGGGCTGAAGAGCAGCCATCTCGCTCTCCAGCATGTGAATGGGATGCCTGGATGCCTGGATGTCTGAGTCTGAGTGTCCGTGGCCATGGCTTTGCCAATAGGTAGTTAGACAGCTAACGCAAATGCAGTTTTGCATTTCAGCTTCGCCTGCCATGTTGTAGATACGTATGGCGAGATAGAGATACATTTACAGATACGGATACATCCTGTTGCTCGACACGGTCTCGACGCTGGGCTCGACTGGCACTTGGGACTTTTGTCGTTTGCTTTATAAATAAATGCATTTTCATTTGCATGCCAAGCCACACACACACCCACACACACACACGATGTATTCGTCAAAGGGGGTGGTGCAAGGTGTAGGGATTGGGGAGGACATGGTGGAGTTGTAGCATCTCTTCACTCAGGCTTGATTTGTCAGCTTGACGCGCTTCGAACTGCCCTGGATCGAACCTCCTCTGGCAATCGCATTCAAATTTCCATTTTCCTTGCCTTGACAGTTTTTTACGCCCATCCCATCCTCCTCATCCCCAGCCCCAGCCCCAGCCCCAGCCCTCACTTAGTCCCAGCCACCTAAACATCACTTTTAAACCATCTGGTGGCCCATAAGGCTTAGTCTTCTAAAGCTCTCGCTCTTTCTCATCCTGCAGCCATTGTCAACTTGGACATTAGTCGACACTGTTCATTGTTGCCTTCGCTTTCGTCTCCTGCTCCTGCTCCTCTTTCCCTACTCCACAGCTCCAGCTCCTTGTCGAGTGTCTGCAAATATCTGCAGGACATCATTTTAATAAACTTACATGGCATCAGAAAACTAACTGAAGGGAATAACATGGATAAGTGGCAATGTATGTGAGTGTGTGTGATTGTGTGTGTGTGTGAGTCCTGCAGGTTGATTAGAAAAGTTCCGTTATTATAAGAGTTTTTCTATTGCTGAGTATGGTATGAGAGGTGTGAGGTATGGGGCTTAAAGGAGAACATAATGTATTAATGTGAAAAGCTTATAGAGTTTCAGTTTTGGAGTATGAAAGCGGGGGGGTAGGAAAACTGATGATTGGAAAGAATTTTGTATACTAAACACCCTGCTTAAAGCTCACCTCTTAAAGGATATGTGTGATGGTAAAGCTTAAGCAGCTTTCATTTGATTCCATTTTGATTCCAAGAAGAAATGCATGGCAAGTGTGCATTTCCCAGGGAAAAGTAATAGCAATAAGAGATGAGCTCGTGTTGTCAAAGAGTAGGCTAAGCCAGATCACCGACCTGCAATTTCCGACTAGAAACGCATCAACATGCGGTCATTGAAACAGTGTTATGTGACTGTGTCTGCGTATCCGAAGTGTATGTGAAAGTGAAAATTGGCTCTCCGGAAATTCAATTCTTTCAAAAGTCTTTGCAATAGAAGCCAACTAAGAACTTTCCCCCAAGCTACCGTGCATTCTCAATTCGTGTCACGACATATAAGCACGCCTAATGCTCTCACTTTACAGTTAAAGTAATCACAAATGAAACCATTCCCAGGGCTGGCCCAGGAAATGCGAATCAAACACACACTTCAGTGTTAATTTTTCAACGAGCCTTCAAGAGAAACGCCACAAGAGGGGAGGGGGAACCAGGCTGGTCTTCCCACAGGAAGCATTTCACGCCACTTAATCCATATGTCGCACGCAGCTAGCAGCAAGGATACGGCAAGGACACTCTCGAGATGAGATGTTGGCATGAATTATGTGCGACATGTACGAAAAATTACGCGCAAAAATTGCAATGATGAAAAATGAAATTTATTGTATGCAGATGCAGGGGGATGCAGGGGGTGTGTGAGGTGTGTGTGTGAGCCAAAGGTGACGATTCTGGGCCACCCCTTTTTCGACACGCTTTTTAAATTCATAATGACATTTTTTAGCCAGGATGCGAGGGGTTCATTCATTCATTCATTCATTCATTCGAGCAGCCTAATTTTACGGAGACTTCTGTGTGCAAAGTTTTTGCGCATTTTAGCGTAGAAAATGCAATAAATTAAGCAAAATACTTGAGTCACCTTGATCCTTGAGCCGTAGATGAGAGCCCGATGGCATGGCATGGCAAGGCATGGCAAGGCATGGCGGGTCGTATCGTGTCGTGTCGTGTCCTGGGCGACAGCCGGCGTTTGCCTCCAAAACTTTATTTCTGCCCTTCTTTTTTTTGTTTTTTGTTTGACTGAGCGCGTGATTAAATGTAAAATTGGATTTTTATTATTTGTTTGCAAAATATCCTTCGCTGTTGTCCTCATCCTGCAGCCGTCTGCCTTTTTGGCAAGTTTTTAGATTGCGCCGAAGGTGGGGCGCTAAAGGAGGGTTGCAAACTTCTAGTGCGCATATTTTGCACAATTTTTATCAAGGGGTTCTTCGGTCCTTCGTTCCCGCCGAAAAAGAAAACACACAAAAACAGAAAAAAAAACGGGTACGCAAAAACCTTTATAATGCGATTTTGTTACCCACTTTTGTGCTCTCATCTGGCTCTCCTTTTCATTTTCTGTGTTTTTCCAGTAATGCGTCAGCTGTTTAGCATGCGACTGGCATTTATAATGAGTGCGACTGCACTATCCAGCTTCTGAAGGGGCGAATAGAGCTTTTACGGTTATTATATACATTTTTGAAGAGATTATAACAACGGGATGCGAGCGTGTGTGCATGTGTGTGTGTGTGAAGCCGAGTGTGTGTGAAAGGTGATGATGTTAGAGGAATTTGCTATTTAGCTTAGCAACAAATTTACTTAACACTGATCGAGGTGAGGCAGCTTTTCAAACAAATCATTTAGGTGTGTGCAAGTCCTCAATGAAATCATCCAAACTGCATAGCAAAATGTTCAACACAAAATAAATGAACACTGCTCGTAACACTACTCAAAACTAACCGATTTGATGCACCATTCAGACCCCAGTGACTATTTATATTTGGCAGTTCGAACTGAATTCATCAATGTCAAAGAAGTTTGTGTCGTATAAATTTATCATTGGGATCACCAAATAGAGTTTCTGCACATTTTCGACCTTATAAATTTCCTCCTCTTTCCTCTTTACACTTCTCTTCCGTACGCGTGATGTGCAGCACCTCTATCCCATCCATGAAGTTGTAGTTTTGCACATTGAAACCCTCCATGTATATCACTTCCGACAGACAGACAGATGAGCCTGTAGCAAAGCTTACAGGGAAAGGCATAACCTTGCTAAAATCATGCAGATCCATAGCTATGTAGAGAATGTCCAAAGATTAGCATGGATCTACAGATCGATTGGCTACTCTTCCTTGGAGAAATTAAGCAGAATGTGGTTTAAATCGGGACATTTGGATTGAATGGATCAGTTCAATGGATCCAAAAGATTAACATGCTTCTACAGATGGTTTGGCTACTCCCCCGTGGAAAGATCAGACAGATCGTGGCTTAAATTGGGACACTTGGCTGACTTGGCCGCTTAATAAGGCAACGTAGTCCCAACCATAACAGAGATCTATAATATCTCTTAGAAGGCCACTGGTAAGCCGAGAATCTCTGGCCTCAGCAATACGTTCTTCCACAGTTACAAATCGTAGGCAATCCGACGCCAGCTACCAATCAGTATGAGTGGCCAGTCGGAAGGTGATAAGTCTCATAAGCTGTTAATACATCTCTCTAAATTCTACCATATGAGAGAACTCGCTTCTTGCTGTGTATTGCTTTACTAGATCTTTGAGAGTCCTTTTGGTTCTTACTTCAGAACTTCTTATGGGAACTTCTTATGAGAACAACAAAATGGTTTAATGATGAATGAATGACACCTGAGACCATTTATGCGGAATGAATGTTGTATAAGAACTATGCCACTTACTGAACAATTCATGTGAATGAATACGACTGTTTTGACCTAGAATTCATAAAAATTAGATTGTGTAGGCGTAGCTGCCTACTAAGAAGTTGTTTTGGTGAATTCCAAATAGAGTTTGTGACCAAAATGGAGCTAAATTTGGAATGAAAATGCATTAATTTGAAGACTCTAAATGATTCTGAATGTATTCAAAATATATCATATCTGCCCGATAGTGGACTAAATTTGGGCTTGAAATTTGTATGGAAATGCAAGGAACTTCATATATTTGCATCAGTTTGAGCAACAGTGCTAAAATTTTATATAGATATTGGATTGTTTTTCTTAAAGAAAATTAGAAATTTTTCACATTTCTGATCATTGAAAGTTGTGATGCATATAAGAACATATAACAGTGCTTCCTTTGTGAAGTGTTGGTAACCTTTCTACTCCAGCCTCAAGATCATTGGATATTTATCAAGCCTATACAAAAGGCAATAAATTACAAAAACTTAAAACTTAAATTAAATTACAAGAAACGGATACTAACAATATATATAACACTCCACTCTATACGAAGCAAACATTTCATATAGTTTACCATTTCACCAACTGACTTCAAATAACAAAGCTTTTGGCTCTTCAATTCCCATAAATCGGTACACATGAAACATTTTCCGATGTTGCCTAACGAAATTACATTCCATACTTGATAATTCCTGCGCCCATTGGAATCTCACAATTAGCCTGAAACACAACATTCATTCATTTATTCAGTTGCTGTTTGCTACCAAAACTTGTGTTATTTACACACACACACACACACACACATATATAACTCTATGTTGAAATGTTGGCCAATAACTAAAAACCTCCAGCTAATTGACACTAATTGCAAATAGTACGGCCAATAACAACATGGCCAACAATAGCTATAACAACAACAACAACAACAGAGCAAATATCGTTTCTATGAATTGGGTTTCCGATTCTGATTCTGATTTTGATTCTGTTTTGGCCACACTGCCCGACTGATTATCGTGCGGGCAAAAACAAAGAACAATTACCATTACCGAGAGGCAAAACAGATACCACATACGTATGAAAGTATGTATATGTATTTTACTAGCCCAAAAACAACATACGACTGCAAATGCATGAGGAGGGCGAGGGCAAAGTAATTGCAACAAAATCGTCAATAGAAACTAATGGCCAGACTCTATGTATTGCACAGTTGCTGCTGTTGATAATGCGCCGAAATGCATTCAAAATTCAAAATTCAAATACAAAATCAAATCTGAATGGAGGAGCGCATTCAAAATTGTCCATCAATTGCTTTGAGTTAGCAGTTATCATTGTTTATCAATCAGCCTGCCACACACTCCACACACTCGTATTCATATCAATGTACAGATATATGCATGTGTGTGTGTATTGATTTTCATTTAAATTGATTGGCCAAACTAATAAAAAAAACAGGACTCCTGCAGATGATTTGAATACAAATATTTTTGTGCACTTTCAATGCGTTTCCTTGTGGTTTCGAGTTGTGATTGCAAATAACATTTAGTTAATTAATATGTTCAGACCAGGCTTAGGCAATGAATGAGTATGAGTATTGTTCCTCCGCTTGCGTCCATTGTGAATTACAATGCCCGTATACGGTTTATATTTGAATTGTAAACAACAAAGGAAATATAGCATTAGCTTTGTTCAAGCATGAACACATTGTACCAACGTTGTAAGTAATACATGTTATAGATATACATGTTATAGATATAGCATTTAAATCTGGCCAAAAACAGCAGGCTATTCATAGCTCTAAGCGCAGATTAAGAATGCAGAAACACACTTGAGAATTTGCTACTTCAGAGTACAGTTGTAGGCATCTTATAAATATGGCTACAAATATAACGTATCATGTCCATCCATGTCGGTATCATGTTGTCTAAAAACAGTTGTTAATGTATAAAGAAGGATACAACATTCTATAAAATCGTCAAAAGGAATATTTCCATGACCAAATCGATCAAATTTTCGGAGTAGGATATCGACGATGTGATCAGACAAACGGTAACCGAATGATGTCAACGCAGTTTTCAGTTCATTTTTGTCAAATATTGAAGGAGTTGTTGCGGTCAAATAAGCGAAAGCAATTTTGCAAATCGGTCACATATTTCCATAACTCTCCAAAATCTTGAAAAGACACAGTCCCGCGATGCTAACGATCAAACATCTATATCATTAATCATACTGTTTCCGGGTTAAATGCAAACCACATCCCACAACGGGCAACTTGTAGCTCATCTGCAGATATGTTTCTTTTTAATTCGTTTATTATCTCTAGTTTGGCATTGTTCATTAGGCGATTAAAGCTAAAAACTATAAGCTAAGAACTTATGTATATTTGGATGAGACGGGGCTTTCCCTCTGTGGTACGGCCGTGAAGCATTGCTTAGCAGAAGATTCGTCGCCGCCTAATCCATAGAGCGCCGCACGCGCTCAGCTCTCCGCAGGTCGACCATAAAAAGGAATCAATCTGGCAACAGCTGAGTTGTTCCCTACCTTCGTACCAACGTACACAAATTAACCTATAGATACAACAGCTTAGACATTCACTTTACAGATTCTCTAGCGATTTCCAAGACAGTGATTCCCTCAGTGATTCAAAATTCTAAAACCGATTTGACTTGAATTCAAATTATTATAATTAAAAGAAAGTGCAAGATTGCAACTCCTCTTTGAATATGCAATATGATCACATTTTTGTTCTGCTTTCACGAAATGTATATGAACAGTTTTCCTCCCGAAGATGTATCTTTTATATGCCAAAAAAAGGGTTATTTTACTTCAGCAACCCATCATCATAATACATTTTGATTCAGAAAGTTTACTTTTAGACATTCCTGGCATTGCCATTGCAACCAAATGTCATCACAATCCGTTCTGGTGAAACTTCTCTGAGCAACTGTCTGCCTGTCCGTGGGACTGGTTTGACTGACTGACGTCACTGAAAGAAGTCCATGAAGCATCTGATAATGACAATGATATGATTGCATTGCAGAAAACCTTCCAGATGATGATGATGATGATGATTATGATGATATTCAACCCAGACTTTGGACCATGTTATAATGACAGTTTTAACCTGCCTGCCTGCCTGCTTGCCAGCCTCCTTACTGCCTCTGCTTACTGCTGACTGATGCTGATGACAACTGCTTTGGTGACGCAGCCAAGCGGGTAACAGTGGAAAAGCGAAACATGTGTGTCTGCTGAAAGATGGCCAGAAGATGTGGGAAGAGACACAAAGACAGCGAGATTTCCTTCACTGACTAACCCTGACAGTTGGACAAGCAACACAAAATTTGCAAACTAAGCAGCCGAAGCAGCAACACACACAGCAGCGTCAGCGCCAGCGTCGCCCTGCCCCCGCTTGGTGGCAGAGGGCAAAACAAGAACATTGTGAGATAAATGGCGACATGCTAAGGGAAGTGTCAACTGATTGCGCTGAGCTCGGCAGGCGTAAAAAAACGAAACGGCTGGCAAATCCGAGACTGCACGTGATGTATACGCCTCGTTGTGCGTGTTTTGTGATGACGAATACAAGACAAGGGGCAGGCTACACTAAGCGAAAATCTAGTGTAGTGATGCTGTATTGAAATAAATAGAGAGTAGACCTGTGATATGATATAAAAGGGTAGATTGATTACTCTTCAAAGATGAGGTTATAGCGGGCTCAAGGTCGTGAGTGAGTGAAAAGCTTTGGATCATTTTTTCAGCTGCCATCGAGGAGTCCATGGGATTCCATGATCTGTATATTTAACTGTTTTTGGCAACAGCACAGATAACCCACACCCTACAATTGACGCTTGGCTAACTTTACAGACTGTTTTACAATCATAAGAAGTCTTTAATTTACATAATTTTTTTAAAATTTTCTTTCTGTGCATATCCAGGTTCCTCTTCCCTCAGTTGTTACTTTTTTCGCCGAACAATAAAATACAATAAAAAGAAATTATGAATAAATAATAGCAAAAGCTACTTACTACAACACCGGGAGACACACACACACACACACACACACACAAAACGCAGATATTTGAAAGCAAAACGGCGTCATCTGTTCATGATTTATATGTAATTTTTTTTTCTTTTTTGGAAAATATTTGACAGGCAGAGAGACAAACTGGCGGCGACTTTTTATTAGGGGGATGCTCTCGGCCCGCCCCAGCTTCTTCTGCTTTGTTGTTATTCATGTGAGACGAACGAAAATCAACGCCAAACAAAATCAGCGACTATTAGATGAGCATTTGTTTGGCCAGTCTCTGATTCTCTCTGCCTTCGCCTTCCACCATTTTCTTTTGCTAAATTTAATTAATTTCCACGCCATTTCCGCCAGCCTTGGTGTATCCGTGAAATCCAGCAATTGAGAGTGGCGTTTGCTGCTTCTTCTACTGCTTGTTCCATTTCCACCTTGAAAAGGATTCGCGATTCTCATTAGCAGCTGTGCTGGCTGCAACAACAACAGCAGCAACAAAAAAATAAAAAGGGAAGAAGCAAAATCACACAAAATTTGCTCTAATGAAATGTTTGCTCGCCACTTGTGACAATCGCGCATCCGCTTTTGGGAGAAGCATCTCTGAAGCTGAAGCCTTAGCCGGAAGTTGCGCTGAATGGAGCGCATTGAGTTGGCCAAAACTTGACATCCGGCCAGCAGAAGGCTGCGCCTTGATTAGACTTAATTGGATTCTAGCTGACTTAAGTTGGAGAAAATGAGAGAGAACTGAGGTTTGATTGGAACTTGAGGGAACAATATAGTGTGTTTTTAAAGAACTATCAAAGAAAATCATCCGATTTCTTAGGACTTTTAGTAAAGAATTTCTAGTTTGTTCGCTGATAAACTGAAAATTCTTAAGACTTTCATTGAATTTGTTAGGTTTCATCAATGATAATGTTATGTGAAAGTCTGTTGATTCTCCCCCTGATTTGTTCTCATACCACAGAGCTTCAGCAATCGCATCAGCATAATTATGTTTCTGCTGTCAGTTTGAAAATGCCATCATCCTGCTGAACTGTAATCGTTCTAGTTTTTATTTAGATAATTCTTATAGATATTAACAGTTACCTTAGAGTTATGCCATTATAATATTATCTTGGAATCCTCACTTAATTCCTTATTTTTCACAAAATTCTTATCATAATCTAAATATATATAAACCCATATTTCCCACATTAATAATTTCGAAAATTTTCCTTTTCCATCACCTGATTTATCCAATCGAGATAATCCGTAATCCTTGTATAACCTAGCGGTGTGTGCGACCTGCAACCCAACGGATCGCCATACGATGCAATTCCAATGAGAGTCTCCTCGGTCTGCTGGACCATTGGACTGCCTGAATCCAGGCGGCAGCTGGTCTCCTTGTTGGGCAACTGACCGCACATTAGTCCGAATGACTTTCGCTGGCCAAATAGTACATGCTTGCCGCACTCCTTGTTGCCAATCACAGATAGCTGGACAATATGAAGCTGCACTGGATCGGTTTCAGTTACCATATGCTGCCCCCAGCCACCAGAGTATGCCCACTCATTGGTGTAGTTGTGGTTGCCGTTGATCTTGGGCAGAGAGACTGCCGCCACTTTTGTGGAATACTTCATATATGGTGTGTGTATCAAGGCTATATCATTCTGCAAGTCCTTGTTAAAGTTGGGATGCATAAAGAAACATCTGCTCGAAAGGTGCATTTGATAGAAGGAATCG
The DNA here is from genome assembly GCA_037043425.1 of Hirtodrosophila duncani. Taxonomy (NCBI): domain Eukaryota; kingdom Metazoa; phylum Arthropoda; class Insecta; order Diptera; family Drosophilidae; genus Hirtodrosophila; species Hirtodrosophila duncani. The sequence goes on from JBAMBM010000194.1 coordinate 5,177,509, forward strand.
TTCCGCTGAGCTGCTCCATAGCTAATGCGGACTAGCTTGGCGGATTTGGTGCACGAAGCCACAGTGATAATCCAGCGGTGGGCGATAATGGAACCCGCACAGAACCAGAACTTATGGCCGATCTGGCTTTTGAAATCCATGGCCACCATGAAGGCCATCTCGTTGTTAAGGGACTGAAAGCCACTGTCATAGAGGTTGACTGTTACCTTTTGCAATGGAATATCGCGTATCATCATGGGTTTGGGATTTGACTTTTTTGGTACTGCGGTTTTTGTCTTAGTTGTGGCAGCGGCTTTCTTAAAAGTGTTTACATCTTTTTGTGTTTTATTTTTAGCAAATAGTTCTATATTCTGCATGATTTGTGATTCAACAGTCGCATAGATGTTCATGGACTGATTCTTCGTCTCCTCCTTCAATGAGGTATTTGGCATTTGTGTGGTTTGATTGTCGTGGAAATGGAATTGGGTTTCAAGCGTGGGCTTTGTATGAAGTAAGTTGAGTAGCAGAAGAAATACAGCTAGATTTAGTAGAGCCATGGAGGTGGTGTTTTAGGTAACTGCTGGTATCTTGCTTGTGGTTCCTTGGTTTTTATAGAAGTCAGCTCAGCAGTTTGCTTAAGCCCATAATCTAAGCCATTCGATCTGGAAGCTGTTTCATGTATAACTTCCTTATCTGCTGCTGAAAGTATTCCAATTTAGCAACTGGTCTTGAAAAACAGCCATCAAGTTATATCACAATGCTCGCTTTGAGGTAATTTGAGAATGAGTACACTAAAATAAACTGGAGCGACTTCAACATTGCTTGAAATTGAAACAAGTTTCATAGAAATACAATGGGATTCCGCTTCCACTGATCAAATTGAATCCAGATAGATCTACTATATCATATAGTATATTATGGAAACTGATTTCAAAGCTTAACAAACTGTTTTGTTGTATTTGAAGTGGTCTTTGTTGTGCTTTAGAAACCTTCAAGTCTGCTAACAATATCCAGATCGGTTAATAATCACACATAGAATGAAACTTTTCCAACTGAAGCACAAATTTAAACAAGTTTCTTTCTATTTACATTTCTCTCTGTGCATTTCGCTTGCACTTTTATCACACCACCTGGGAAACCACCTTAAGTAAGCCACCTAGAGTTTTAGTTTTCAGTTCGTGTTTGTCGCTGGCCCACAATGGCGATTCTCCATTTATTCTGGCTTTTTCTACCTCTACCAATCTCCAGCCAACTTCAGCCACGCACCATAAGCTCCATTTATGTGGCCGCTGATACATTTCACGGTTCCCTTGTCGAGGAGCCATATCAAATGGCTCTCTACTTTCGGAACAAGAAAATGTTCTGCGCCGGCACAATCATCCACCGGGAGTGGCTTATAACCAATGCCCATTGCACAAATAATAGCGAAACGGTGGAGGTCACGCATCTGAAGCCTCATGTCTTTCTTCTGGTGGATAAGAGTAACATTTATCAGCATCCTGGTTTCAATGCAAAGCTAAATCACGACATTGCTCTTATACGAGTGCCATCTTTGAGACTCTCAGCGGAATTGAACAGAGTGAAGCTACCGCGTCGTACTGAGGTGGAAGATCGGTTTGAGAATGTGTGGACAGTTAGCTTTGAATGGCCCAGGGATAGGGATGCTGAGCCCAGCGAGCGTCTAGTCATCAGCAATGAGGACTGCATCGACGCTGGTTATAGTCCGGAGGTGATCATACCCAGCACTCTGTGTGTGGAGACGCCGCCAGGTGAATCTGTTTGTGTGGTGGACGATGGTGGAGCTCTGCTGCACGGCAGCAATGGCAGGCTCATTGGCGTGGTGTCCTTTGCCAGTGATGGTGGTTGCAGGGCTGGTCACCCGGCGGGCTTTGCACGCATCTCTAGCTATATGCCGTGGATCATTAAGGTAACTGGCATGGAGATGGAAACTAAACCAACAGCGATGGCTGTTGTCAAGGAAGCAGATGCACTTCAGGATATGCAAGTGACAACCATATTGCCAGCTTGGATGACCACGATGATGACGGCGAGGACAGATAGCATGTATGATGAGGCTTAAACTTACATTGATGAAATAAATAAGGAAAGGTTCTTGGATGTCAATAAAATCATATTAAATATGTCTTGGGAATATAAAGATAGACAAATTTGGGTAGATTAGGGGTAAAGCAAGGCTTTTTCAGATAGATATTTAGTTGAGTTGACAGAGAAGTCTCTGATAGCCTCGATTCTCTTCCCGGAACAGCCTAGCTTCATTTTTTGTTAATTTCCTATTGCCAAACCTTGAGAAGAGTCTATAATTACTTTGTCCGTCCTCCTCCTAATACACATGATAATCAATCAAAGTTTTATAATCACCGCAGACCTCGAGCGTCCATATTTATAATTGAATGCCTTGAAAACTCTGGTTGCGTTAGTTTTGCCTTGAAGAAACGCATAGAAAGATATAAGCTATGGAAGTATGGAAACAATCTTGTCTCTCCACAACGAAATCCTCACTCGGCTATATAAAAGTATCCTAATATATCTTAAAACTAAATTATTAAAATATATCTTTTAAATTTTATACTCTAAATTAATTCTCACCAAATGAAATTTTTTCAAAAAATAAACGTTAAGAATTCTCTTTTTTTGCAGGTGAGTCTGGCTTTTTGTTACATCAATTTCCGTAAGTTCTCCTCCTGCAAGCCATATCAAAATATATATATTTTTTAATCCATTTAAAGCTAAGCGCTTCAAGCTTGAAGTGAACTTCCTGCAGCTGGTTTTTCTTGGGGGGCCAACAAAATTATGAGCCACAAATTAAATTTTCGCTCTTGTCTGCATTTTCACACAACATTCTGTTGTTTTTATGGTTTATGAAGTGTTGCGAAAATATCTGCAGATAAAAACAGAAATAAGAATTCGGGCCAGGCAACCCAAAAGCAATGATGGGCAGCCCCCAGACCGAACCCACCAAGCTGATTCAGCAGAAGCGTTGCATAAAAACAAAACAAAAAAAAAAAACCTGCTTCTATTTGGGTTTTCTAGCTGGGATTGCCTGATGGAGAGGGCCACTTGGAACAACATGCAAAAGGATTTTCGTCGATTTTCGAGTACTGCTTTCTTTTGCTCTGTGGAAGGATATTTGCCACATGTGGCATCCGCGAATTTGTTGCCAGCCATATCTACTTGCTCGCTGCGTAGTTCAAACCCCCCTCCATCCTCCTTCAATACTTTGATACGGCTTCTGTTGTTTTCCCTGTTTGGCTACTTGCGACTATTTTCAGTTTTCTTCTTTTTCAGCTGCTGCCCATTTGGCATTGTGATTCGCCTGTTTGCTGTACCCTGTGCGGGGAAAGAATGAAGGGGGGTATTCATTCAAGCAACGATATGGGTGTATGTGGAGATTAGATAGGTGGATTTTAGGTCGCCAGTAAGCAATTATATGTATTAGATCTAAAAAATGACAAATAATTAGATGCAGAATTAGGCAGGCAAATGTATGCATTGTTACTGGAGGGAAGGTCAGAGGAAAGGGACTTTCGCGAGGCAATCGCTTAAGGGTATTCGAGTTAGATCACTCCTAACTCGATTGTGCAGGTGAACTAAGGGTTAGTGTTGGCAAGTCTTAATCAAAAGGCATTCTTAGAAGCCCAGATTCTGAATTCCAGTAGGCTTTTCTTTTGCAACTGTTGTTCTTAGACAGCAGATCAATGATTTAAACATTTCATGATTAATATGATATTGTTCCTGAAGCTAATGCAGAAGTTTCCCAAAAAGCCACAGAGACAGAAAGAAGCTTTAGCTCTGATTTAAGTGTGGTAAGTTTCGCATCCTCGTCTACCATTAAGACAAGCTAAGACAATCTGCGAGTATCTTCTTCAACTAACCATAGGCGTGTGTTTTCCCTATTGAAGCCTTATAAATCCCAAATCTGAACGAACACAATATGGAATAAAACAACTTTACTCTATGTTCTAAGTTGATAATCTCATAAGTGTTGAAACAGTTTACTTAGGATGCCTTGTAGTCTCCTATATCCCTCTCGGAATTCTGCAAATAGAATATCATTTAGTCTATCATTGTACACATTCATTGTCATTACTTGCCTCTCTTTTGTAGTGCTGAGTGGCATTTATTGTTTTTCTTTTTTTTGCTTTGGCTGTTTTGTTTTTGGCGTCAGTTGTTGCATTTGTATCCGCACTTTGCCACTTTTTTCTCAGCACCGTCAACAAACGAACTCCATTTGCAGGACTTTTTCGCCTTCAGTTGTCAGATTGTGCGTTTTCAGCGTTTTTAACAGTTCATTTTGCCAAGGCAGGGAACTAACCCATCAGCGAAACTGGAATTTTGGCTGCTGCACTTGCTATTTCACCATTCTGTAGATGATGTTGTACCTTATCTAAGAGCATTTTAGGGAAATCGCAAAGAAATGTATATGAAAATTTAACTTATTCAATCTCCAGCTCAGGTTAACTCTCAAAGATCGTTACTTCTCCATGTCTAAGTTAGTTTAGAGTTCTTAAATAGTTTTCTAATCACATGCGATATGCCAATCAACCAAATATTCCTTTAATTTCTATATCTTCTTAAGGCTAAGCTCAGCTAGCTTCATATGGCTAATGAACCACTAAATAGAGCTACAAAAATCACTCTAACTCCAAGACACCGATTTATTCTTTCGCTTCATAAACCCCAAGCGAAAGCCATGCCATAAATTAACCCCAAAAAAGAGAACTGGCAAATCAAATTCATATCAAATGTTCAACTTTTCAAGGACTAAAACAACAAAAGGCAAGCGCACAATTTTGTATGCAACAATAAATCCCCATGAAATCCTCAAACAATTACAGAGAGAAAGAGGTTGAGAGACAGCGAGAGAAAAGTGGCCATAAAACAGCATTTCGTATCGAAGAGTCAAACTGCAAGCGCAGCAAAGCAAACAGCAAAAGGAATTGTTGCACAATTAACAAAGAGAGACAGATGGGTGGAAGGAATGGCAGAAACGTTTTCATGCTTGGATGTATGCTACGTTTTATGTGATATTGATGTGTGAGTGTGTGTGTGTGTGTGTGTGTGTTGGTGCGAAGGAGGGAGTAGGAATGCCAGAAACTATGCCATGAGGAAAAAAACTGCAGATGAAAACTTAAACCTTAACATGTGCCGTGTGTGTGTGTGTGTGTGCGTGTGTGTGAACCGCCCCACAAAAGTATGCAGCAATAATTCGTAGCTTTCACGCGGCTCTCCTCTATCTACGCCTGAGCAGGCCAAGCGGACTGAACGTCTTCTTGGCCAATTTTTCACTTTTCCTCCATAATTTTTGGCACTTTTTTGGGTTTTTGCATGGAAGGGGGGTTTTGGGGGTGAATGCATACATATCCATATCTTTGACCACTTCGACTGCGGCAAGTATTTTATATGCGTTGCATTTTTCACCCAACGTTTTGGTCAACGAATGAATTCTCTCCTCTGTGGCCTCTATTTTATGGTTGATTTTTATTGCCATTGCAGATGATGGACATGGTATTGAGGTGTCGGGGGAACTGGTTGAGTGTGTGGCTGCCAAAGCGTTGCAGATTTGCCCTCTGCTGGCAGACGAACTTCTTTTCGGCAGACGAACTTGATTGGACATACGAATTTTTTAAGCAGCCAGAACTTGAAAGGGGAAGCTATGTGTGTGAGTGTGTTAGTGTGTGTGTGTGTGTGCGTGTTTAGCATCTTGAACATGCCTAGCTCCTTTTTTATTTTTTACGACAGCTCGCTTTTGCTGCTGATGCAGCAGTTGAGAGTGTGAGAAAAAAAAAGAAGAAACATTGCATGCTTTCAGGCTGCCGGGCAATATTTCTTCATTTTCGTTTTACTGCATGTTGCGTATTGCAATATGTACCGTTAAGTGTGAAAAGATGGACAGATGCAATGAATATTTATCAGTCATAGTTTCAACTTATTGTACATATGCCCCGGATTGCAACTGAAATAGATGGATGGCAACGTTTGCAACGTTTCAACAAGTTTTGAAGCGGATCTTTGATATTTTATAGGCAGAGCTGATTCCAAAAAGGATTTTTATGGTTCTAACTGTAATACTATATAAAGATAGTTACCATATATGCATTATAACTGGCCGGATCATGAGTTCAAAGTGTTCCTATGTATGGATTTGACTTGGACTTTGTTCAGAGCATTTCAGAAACATAGATCCGAGATTTCAACATCTCACATCTACTTGGTTGCAGTCGATCCCATGAAATTTAGACACAGAAATGTAGTCTCTGAGCCATCTTTGAGTTCCCAGGGGTCTCACCAATGTGCTTCTATATTCTACAATATTTCCTTGGAATTTTCAAAGTTTTTCAACAATCAAAGCTTAAGAACTTTTAGGTTAATCAAGACCTTTCCACTTGACATTTACTTTTAAATGAAGAATCCATTTTCTATATACCATATCCATATTCCTATATACCTTATAGACCCCTAGATATATCTGCCTCATCCCTTTCTTCGATTGACTTCCTAATTTGCTATTCATCACCATCAATTCTCTCGATCTCCAATCAACCGACTACAACTCTTCATTAAAACTGCAATAGCTCGGCCCATTTACTGCTCCCCAATCATGCCCTTCCTGGCCAACAAACCCTCCCTCCACCCATTTCTCTTCTTCACTTTTCAACTAATTTTCACACGCTTCTGTTGCCAAAGAGCGGAAATTCTCAGGCCACTGCACACTCTGCACGCATCATCATCTAGTTATCGCCCTGAACTTTTGTCACCGCCGATGCCAATATGTTTGCCCCGTCACAAACCGAAACGAGAGCCTACGCTGCCGCAATCCCTTCCATATCTCCGCCCCTCTTCACTACTCTCTGCTCCGCCTGCTCTGCTGACAGCTTTTGACCCAAACGCGTAACCAATTTTTGGCGGACGCCTGCAATATCAGAGAGTGTTCGGCCTCATGTGGTCCCTGCCGCATGCTGTTGCTGCTGCACTTCATCATTACCCGGTCGTTATCGCTTTTTTGAATTTAAATGATGGCAGTGGCCGGGGAGGCCGGCGGCAAACTGCAGGAGCAGGCAAACTGATTTGAAATTTGAGCCTCACACGTTGCTTCCAAATATGTCCTCCAGTTCGGGGCACTCTACGCTTGGCCTGATTGTTAATGAGATGATGTGGCTGCCCAGTAAGAGACACATTCAGTGCCAGAGAGAGAGCAAGAGAGGAACAGGGGTGAACAAAAAAAAATAGATATGGAGAGACACTCGCAAATGTTGCCATGTTCTGTTGCCAGTGAACCGCACTCGAAACGCTTGGGGGTTTTTATCACGCATACGACGTGTGTGTCACCGCGGACTGCATGCATAATTTGCCTACCGCTCCGCCTCCTTTGTAGCGCAGCTTGCCACCAAAATGCTCATTAAAATACGCGAAAATGTTGTAGACGAAAATGTTTTTGGTTTGCCTTTGAAATGCCATTTTCGGTTTTGTTTGCCGCCGGTTGGCTTTGGCGAAACATTCGAGGAGGGGTAAGCTGTGGACGGGCTCCAATTGAATGGCCGCATGACCTTTATATATATAGGCTGATTTGAGGCAATGGACAGAGGAGTGCAATGCGTCTGTATATATGTTTGTGTGATTACATATTTGATTGTTCGCATATTTTTTTTAATATTTCAAAAGAAAGTTTTTCGATTCTCTAACAGAGCTGTTCTTTAAAGAACAATTTCTTATTCTACAAAGCTTTTCCCTTTCTCAGGCAAATTTAAGTCTCCTTCAAGAAGTACTTCTAAAGCCTTCCTTTACATCTCTGCCCCCCCATTGATCTCATAAAGTCCTCTAAAATATGTTCGCCAGATGCATCGTTACGTTCGCCTTTCTCTGTTGCTCTGATAGCCCAGCGATGTTCATATAAATAATAGATTTAGTGGCTGGCCTGGCGGCCATTTTGCTTGCCTTTTAGCTTTTGGCGGTGGAAAATGGAAAGCCTTTTCACGCAACCAACTGATAACGCAGTGGCAGTGGCAGTGGCAGTGGCAGCTTTTGTCCTGGGCTCAGTCTAGTCCAGTTTTAGCCAGCCAGTTGCTTTTTATGTGTCATAACCAGGGCCCCGAGGCCAAAGTCAGGCAGGCGCAGTGCAATTGTTGTCTGCCGTCTGCCGTCTGCCGCCGGGTTCATCCTCATTGTCAACATCCTTGTTTTCGTTCGCCTGCCTGGATGGCGGCTTTTAATGGCCAAACCAAAACCCAGACCAACCAGAAGCAAAAGCAAACAGAAGCGAGAGCAAACAATGTCCTCTCGCCATCATTGACTGCGTTAATTGCTGTCATTCATTTGAAAAGTCATATAGGCGATTTTTGCAACCCAACAACCCAACAACTCCACAGCTCTACAGCCCAGAGAGCCGTTAAAACTGATGATTATGCGTTTACTCTTTCGCTTTCGTTTGTCAGCTTCCCATAACAGTCAATGGGTATATCGCTTTTATATCTTCGCCCAGCCACATCATCAACATCATCATCAGCATCATCATCAGCATCGATAGCTGTTGCTCTTCTATAAATCGTTATCCTCTTTTGGGAAGCTGCACTCTGGGCTATGGATTTCTTAACATTCATTAATAGCATATTATCTGCTTATTATACCGATTTCCCCTTTCGCCATTTACTTGTTGTTGTCCTTACTTATATTTTTCTCCACAAATTCAATTTCGTTGCCAAGCCTTTTTTGTTGTCATATATTGATTTTGTGGCTTAAGCGTTATTAGGTGTAGGGTGAATTTTTAAATGGATTTCATATGGGCGATATCCAAAGGAAAGTTCTAACTAAAGAATTTGAAAGTAAGCGTTATTCTCAATCATATATTTTTTTGTTTTGTTGCTGCTTTTGTTCACGTTTTGATTGTTTTAGGAACAGAAGAGAAAATATTAATCGGTTACTCAATGAGCATATTACCATGATGATTTCCTTCAAAGTTCAATTGTAAATATCTTTTAAGTATTCCTTGTTATGGAGCTCTTGGAATATAGAAGACATTTCCTCTGAAGCGGCAGGCTTTCCCTTACTTTTCCTATCGTACCCTTTCCTTACTTTTTGTCTCTCATCTTGTGTGATTATTCACGATTTTCCAGCTATACCTATACCAGCTATATCTTTTTGCTCTTTATCAACTCTCTGATTTCCTTTTCTTTTTCTCGTCCTTTTCCTATATGAGTTTATGTAATTCCATTTCTTGAACTACTTTTTCTGTCCTCTCTTTTGTTTCTTCTCTCACTCTTCTCTCCTTTCTTTCTTAATTTTCCTACACTCCAAGTCTTCTTTCTGCTTTTTTTTTGTCCCCTGAAACTGCTGAAAGCGTGCTTTGTTCCTTCTAACAGCACGTTGCTCTGCTGCTTACTCAATTCGCAGTTGAACTAATATTTTTCCTGTATTGTGAACGGACTGCAGCGTTTTCATTTTCATATTCTTGTCACATTCTTAACATCTGGTGAGATCGTCGACGTATGTCTTAAACTTTGACAGAAAACCTCTAAAATCTTGACAGAAAATCACAAACTCACTTTTAGTCTCATACGAATATGTCCATAAAAGTTTGTATGATATAAAAACTATGAAATATTCTTGCTCTGGCTTATATCACTATACCGTAAAGTCTTCATAGCGATCGGTCCAGTAGTTAAGGCTCCCATGAAAAACAAGTATGCAGACAATCAGACAGACAGACAGACAGCCAAAAAGTCATACAAACATTCTCCATTTCATAGAAAAGTCACACCATTTCATAGATCATTCTGATAGCCAATTAAAGTGACACTTTTATCCTTGTTGCGCCTTCACATATCCTTAAAATCACCAGATGCACTAAACTGTTACACATATATTTTTTTAAACTTTGTAATTTTTAATGCAATTCCCTCAGCTACCCTTAACCCATGCCTGCTTGTTGAGCTCGAGCTTGGACTCAAGCGGATGCTTGTAAATTCCGCTCGTGTGGTTTCAAAATGCATTACGACCTTCTCCTCTTCTCCTTTGGTCTTGTCCATCCATATGTGTGTGTGGGTGTGTGTGTGTGGGCTAAGCTAATCAAGGGCTGAGCCAACAATTTACTTAGCCCCAGCACTCGAGCAGGAGAAGCCAACTGCTGAATCTCCGGTTCATGTCTGTCTCCCTTTTCGGGCCATTTCCCGCCAGACTTTCCATCATATCAGGCTACGGCTCTTGGCTTTTGCATTGTGGCGCTGGGCTGAGCATTTTTAGTGTGAATTTCCTTACATATGCAGGCGCTCATCCGCCACTGGAGCAGTGTGGAGGGAGACAGAAGAGACTCCACTCCATCCGTTTCATGCATAAACCAATTTGCTTGGCATAAGCTTTGGGGGAATGCGAATGCGTCTGCCACCCCAATTGCAGCCAATTTTTGCCTCCACTTTATGCATTTATGTTGCCTTTGTCTGCGGTTTTTTCCAACGGCTGCGGCGTTGAGGTCATTAATTTGGCCAGCAAGCGGCGCCGGCCCGTTTAGCTGTAGTCGTAGCCGTAGTCGGAGTCCAGGCCTCAGCCTGATCCTGGCGAGGCCAATCAGCCGGACAAGGGCCAGCTGCTGCAGGTTTTGGTTTCAGGTTCTTAACGGCATTTCCCCAGTGAGAAATTAGGAAATTGCATTTGCGATTTGGACAGCAACGGAATTTACGCGCTGCACTCTTGTCCAAAGATTCCAAGAGCGATAGCCAAAGGCAAACCATGCCCCGTGGGGGAGGAAGCAACTCTTCGACAGCTGGAAATTGCCAAAATGTAAATTTGGCATATGCCTCTCTGTCTCCCTCCCCCCCTTTTGCCTCTCTCACAGTTGAATTGAAACGAAACGAAACGGAGCCGCGGCAAATAAATTTATTGCTCATACGACGCGTGTGTGCGAAAATCCAAAATCATCATTATGACCATGTTAATAATGACGATGTTGGAGCCCTTAGCTTAACACAACTGCGGGTGTGTGTGTGTGTGTGTGTGTCTGCGTGGCCTTAAAATATTCATAATCAACGCGGCATTAGCAATGGTTGCGCGTTTTCATTCCGTTTTTCGTGGTCACCACAGCCCCCCCCCCCCCACGCTTTTGGAGCCATCTATGTACCAGCAGCCAAGGGCTTGCGGCATAATTGAGGTTATGTTTTAGTTATGAGTTGCGTTTTTCGGATGTGTGGCTAAACTATGCCCCGCTCAAAACGAGGGCGAAATACGGAAAAGCCAAGCCAGCATTGGGAATTGTGAATATGTTATAGATGGTAAAGAAACTGGGGGTGATTCTTATAATTAGTTGACAACCCTTGAGGGGAAAGTACAAGCAATTTGAAAGCCATAAATGTTATGGAACTGTTTGAGGCCTCGGAAAGTTCTTTAATGTGTTAGAAATGAAGAATGGATGGGATAAAAACTTGACTGATTTTGGAACGTCTCTCTTTTCTTAGTGTAGCTTAAGCCTCCTTAGCCTGCTTGACCTAAGCTCGACCTAACTCAATCCATATTAAGTCCCTTCCACCATATCCGAACCTTACTTTTAATGCATCCTTTTGAATGAAATGATTATCTATATATAAATTTATATAACCTTTTATAATTTAAGTACTTCATCAAAGTAAATTTCCCCAGAGCAATGCCATGCGCTCCACCAGTTGCTGTTTATGCTGCACAGCTTGGCAGTTTCCAATCAATGCAACTGCTTCACTTGGCCACATTTCACTCTGCCTCCCTTGACCTATAGCAATGCCTTCTGGCTTGTCTGTCGTCTCAGGCCGTGCCTTGTCTCTTTGGTCTTCAACTTGCCTCCTCTTGGGCCGTTTGTGTGCGTCTTTTACTCGACGAGACAACGGCGACAACGACAACGACAATAACGGCCATTAAGTCTGACCAACACGTAACCGGGCAATAAACAAGCGTGACAAATGATGCTGCTAAATGAAAGTTGATTGCCAGTTGACGGCCACACCTGTTTCGACAGGAGTCCAGACCAGGAGCCGGCACATCCAGCTACCAGCTACCAGTTGGACAATCAAAAATTGTCACTGACATCGCTACAAAAAAGGAAGCTCAATGGGGGTAAAAAATCACAGCACGAACGCAAGTTAGCAACGCTCCTGGCTGGACGTACAGTGCGGCCATCCGGCCAGGCAGCCATATTAATAATGATGGCGCAACGAACGGCAGCAGCAGCAGCAGCAGCGGCAAAACGCAAAATGGCCGCCGATGTCACGTGTCGGGGAAGGCTGCGTGTGATATCTACGGGCAGGAGCAGGACACCAAAAAACGGAAGCGAATTTCGCACGACCAAAGCAGCTGGCATGCAGTGATATGGTGCGGTGCGGTGCGGTGCGGTGGGGGGACTGAATGGGGAGAAGGGAAATCATTCAACAAACTTGCAACGCTTGATTCACAACTGGCTGAGGATGAGGATGAGGATGCGACTGAATCTTAAATGTCCCGCTGTTTTCATTCAAATTGCATCCCGGCATGTCGCCTCTTGCCTTTGCTCTGGTCCTGGTCCTGCTCCTGTTCTGGCCTGATCTTTGTAAACTCTGGACAGCTATATGGCAGTCCATTATTATTATTCTCTTTTATTTTTGTAAATGTTGTTGTTGTTGCTGATTTTTCTGCCTTTGTTGTACCAACTGTCTCATTAACACATTCCAGAACTTGTCAGTCGATAAAAATGAAATAAGTTTCGCAGCATGACACAGAATCTGTTGATAGATTCGATCCAGTTCGCTGCATTGCAATCTGTTCGTTCGGCTTTTAAATTAATTTAAATAAATTGAAAATGAATGCCAACCGGCTCCGGGCAAGGGAATGATGGAATGTGTCAAGTCACGAGCTATTGTTGCATCCATAAAATAAATAAAGATTAGCTTTAAATGCATCACAATGGGGGGGGGCCTGAAAAGTTAAAGAAAATATATTTACAGTAGGTATAGTTGTTCATATGATGAAGATGGGTGAATGAACTTGTTGAATTTAGTTGGAGGTTAGAGAAACCTCTCAATTTAGGAGCGGTTTACCTGTTCTAGTTCAAGTTACTCTTATGTTATTGAATATTTTTATGCAATTTCGCCATTTGAATGGTTAGATATTTTATATACATTCTCTTTCTGGCATTATGGAATATTTAGAACAACCAAATGTGTCCTTCTGCGACCTTATAGTATACTCTGCTCCTTGTGCTTTCTGGTTACGGCGTTAGATTCCTTAACCTCACTTGAACTACAACAAGCTCTAGGGCTATCATATCTTCTTTCCATTGCATCGTCCTCGCTTGTTTTCATACTTCAATTGACATTGTTTATAGAAATCAGATGCTGATCATCATTCCCATCTGTGTTGATGCCTCGTTCTCAGTAATCCAATGCAGCATTCACGTGCATCTAACAGTCGTAGCCTACTTTGTGTTCAGGTTTTTAGGCAGCGATGTATGAAATTGAAAAAAGAGAACAAATAAGTGTGAATGGAGAATTTATAGAAGAATAAAACAAAATTCACCCAAGAAACTGAATTAGTCAAATGATTTTCGATGTCAATTTCAACTGGATATTGCTGAGTACACTGATATGTGCGCTTAGTTGGTCTATCAAACAATGAATGACATGCAGAATGTCAATGCTAATGAGGAAAGCAATGCCATTCAGACCAACATTCGGCTATCAAATGCTTAGACTAGAGGACGTTTAATTTCAAATTATGTTTTAGTTTTTGTATATATTCTTATTAATTGTTGGGGTATTTTTTGGATTTTATATCACACAGAAAATCTAATTTTAGGTACACCTCATTTGAGTAAAGCGTGAAGCATTGGTTTCTATTTGAGTTTTTCTGAAACAGAAAGCTCAGAAGCTTCCATGAAGCATTAAAAATCAACTTTATTTTGAATATTTGATAGTATTGAGCACACGTACACATGATGCTCAGCATGTGATGACTCGTTTACATAGTCTATTACATACAAAATACCTAGGTATATGTTCTATTTACCAGTGTGACCAGCTTTTGGCATCTTATCAGCCCGCAAAGTGTTGCTAATAAACATAAAGAAATCTTAAAATAAAGTTACAGAGAGGAGGTAAAAGAGAAATGCAAATTTTTGGTTCTTGTTTGTTAACTAACCCTTTCTTTTTAGAGATATGAATAAAGGCCTCAGGATAAAGACGAAGCTGAAGCTCCTTGGATTTGTCTTCGACTGCTGTATTCGAACGAGTTCATATGTTTTTGTCAAGAGCTTCGCCTGGTCAGGTGCAACCATTTTGTTAGCCAAAGTTTACCTTCACAGCTGAAATATTTCTGTGATTTCCGATTCCAATGAACACACAATATTGCAGTACCACGTTGATCGTAAATGAGAGCTCCAACTTGTATTATGTGGATGCACTAGTTGTCCTCATCCATGTAAAAGAGTTGCTAAATCTATATCTAGAAGTGATGCCAAACTAATTTCTTCAATTCTATTATCTCTACTTCTCTGACTTCATGCACATACATTATATATTTTTTACCTCTCCGTTTCTTGCCTGAATTAATTCTGAAATCGAGATTATTTAGATAAAACTTCACCGACGTTTGCTTAAAGTTGTTAAAACATAAATATTTAGTCCATATTGGAGACAGAGAGAGAGAGAGAGAGCGAGAGAGATCAAACCTCCTCCTTGAATTTAAACTATCTGCTCCGCCTTCTGGCTCTATATTCAGCCAGAAATGCAAATTGCCGCAACTTTTAAATTAAAGCAACACGCCAATTGCCAAGCCATTAAATTAAGAGGAGCTACCTTTACCTTGGACCACATACCCCTTCCAAAATCCAACTGCTGCCCCTCCCGCCCACATTACTTGCGCGCTTTACAATGTTCCGTTGTCAGGGACAGCCGATGCCAGTGAGAGAGTACAGCAGAGTACAGTCGTAGTGGAGACTATTCGGTTCCATTCTGTTTCACCATCTCCAGTTCCAGACAAGCAAATTACTAATTGGCAAGCAAAACGCTCTGCTTGTTTTCCAACAAACAACATTCGAGGACGTCTCGTCTCGTCTGGTATGGTCTGGTCTATCCTGGTCTCGTTGGAGAAGGTGGCACGGCACACACACACACACACACATACACACACACACGTATGGCACACAAGCTTCATTAACTCAAACTATGCTGCTGCATTTTGCGATTATCAAATTGTCTTTACACTCACACACATGTACACACGCTCTCACACACAGAGACAAACAGTGGGAAGAAGAAGGGGGAGACAGACCCTACACTGATGACTGCTGATGGCAAATAGCAAGTGGAAAAGTTGTCATGAGCAAAAGCTCAGGTGGATCCAACCGCAGAAATATGAAGCGCATGTAGCGACCATATGGGGGAAACCTGTCGAGTAGAAAATCCCCGAAATGCTTTCGGATATTTTGTTGAGCAACCAAGCAACACCAACAACCATCTGCCATGCAAAAATGCAGCAGCTGAGGCAAGGCAATGCCTGGAATGGGCGATGCCTGATGGCTGTGATGTCTGATGTAATGTGGAGTGACAAACTGCCTGGACACTGGGCAACCTGCTGGACACATGCCACATTATCACACCTGACGGTGATTAGAGCCAGAGATGAGGCAGACCATGTAGACGGCAGGCAGGCAGACAGACAGCTCTTAAATTTGCACTGTCTGCGGTGGTTTTTGAGATCTTTCGGTTTGTGTCCCCCCCTCATTGAGGGTACGAGCTAATCGACCTGCTGATTGATGGACTGTAAAGCGTAGGGGAATGCCCAGGAAGCCCATAAGAATTGTTGATTAAACTGGGCAGAGATTGAGCTAAGCTAATCTACAAACGACAGCAGGGGAACAATTGTCAAGGTGGGAAATGATGGAAAATCTTTAGATGAGAGAGTATCGAAGTGTTTAATTCGAGGAGGGAAATTTGGATTGAAAGAAGGAAGAGTCTTGAAAATGCCAAGAAAAATACCAATATTTTATGATACTCAATGAAAGTGGAGAGTTAAATTCCATTAAATCAATAACCAGGATAAGAGAAAGTGAAAGGTTTATATCTGAAATATAGCTGAATATATCTGAATATATCTATATCTGCATATCTGAATGAATGAAGCCCGAAAGAGGAGAAATTTAGAAACGAATGAGGCCAGACTAGAAGCCTGACATGAAGCTACCTCTCTAGCGCGTGCATCTAAAGGATAGACTAGAAGGCGATCGTGAAGGGGTAAGATGAACTACCTCCATTTGTTCAAGCGACATCTACAGAATCCTATTTTAGTTCTCAACGAAATCAGTTTTTGGTGCTTCTTGCATTTGCTATGACGAAACACAAGGCACAGGGGCAATCACTAAAAGCACGTGGTTCTCCGTGGTTCTCCCATGTTACTCCGGCTGAAAAGCCATCCGAAAGCTCCATACCAAAAAGCTGGTCAATAAAAAAAGGGAAAACTTACCACCTATAATATTGAGGATCACTTAAAGTATTTTGCTTTAAGCTTATCCACTACTATTCGACCTCAATTGTGCAACTGCAACCAAGCCGCCACCCGATTGCCTGACCAAAGTTAATTAGCATATAGCCCTATACAAAACCATTATCTAAACTTTTTTCCAAGCCACTTCTCGAAAACTTCCTGAACCACAAAGAACTGAACTGCATATTATGTGCCTCTGCCTGTGCCTGTGCCTGTGCCTCTCAATGCCCCCCGCTCCCGCTCCCTCTCCGCTCCTTTAGCCCTCATTTGCCTGCACAAACACAGGCGAAACTTTCGCTAAATGCAAAATGTGGGTCATTGTGTTGGGTTGCAGCTAAAGTTTAGACATTTTCCATAGTTCTTGTTGTTGTTGTTGTTGTTGTTGTCTGGCAAATATTTTCCATTTAATTAACGCATGGAAAACTAGCTGGAAGGGAATGTGTGTGTTTGTGTGTGTGCGGAGGGGAAACTGTCGCAGCAGATTAAAATAAATTGCATAGAAATTTATCATTCGAATCTCTGAGCCCGAGAACAACAACAACAACAGCAACAACAACTTGACACAGTTGCAAAAGTTGGCAAAGAAAGTGGAGCTTAGGGTCAGAGCTTCCCTTTCCCCACAATTTCCCTTTTTCTCTGTGTTTATGTGTGTGTGTGTGTTTGTTTGAATGTGTGAGGCATAATTAATCATAATAAAACCAAAGACAGCAAAAAGGAGAACCCAAAAGAGAAGGGCCAACAATCAGGTGGGAACAAAGCAAAAAAAAAAAAAAAGAACAGAAAACTGGCCACAATTTTCAAGCATTTTCTTTGCCATCAAAATAAATGAGCCAATTAAGCGGAGCCCACAAGTGAAAATGGCCCCTGAAAAGGCTTCCTTCCACAAATGAGTATGAGTCTGAAAATGAGAGTGGGTAACCGAATCAGGTTCAGGTGTTGCGCATTATCATCTGGATTGTGCTTCGGTCCTTCGGCAATTTATGGGCCAAGGCCTGTGCTGATGAAATTTATTTATATCTTTACTTTTTCCCCTCGCTTAGTTGCCTTTGCTTGGGGTTTTCCGGAGATCCTCTTGTTGACTAAGGTTAAGCTGTTGGAAAATGGAAAACTAAAATGTCTGCTAATTGTGGCCCTCGACGGCGGATATTTTCACCTCAATTCGCGTAAGTTTTATGGTGTTTGCTAAATTAAATTTGGGTTTTTCTTTTTTTTGTGAAGCAACTTTAAGCCTATCTTAGAGTTGAAGATTTTTGTTTAAAGGAGAGTTTTGTTCTCTTTTTGTTGGTTTGTCATTTGATTGAAGTATTCTAAATAAGTGAAGTGAGTTGTTATATATCATATATATATAATGTGGAAGATAGACTCTTATATATGATTATTAAATGGCATTGGAAAACAAAAATGTTTTCCTTACTAAGTCGTAGCTAAATGATACGTTTAGAAGGCCAAACTTCATGGGATTCTTTCAGCTGTTGTGAAGCCTGTGAAGCTGTTGTGAAGCAGGATTTGTCGAATTTCTATAGAAAAAGCAAACAAGTTTTTCTTATAAAGACACAAATGTGGCCGCGCCTCCAAGAACTTGGGCATGGCAAATCGATTTCATGACATTGATCTATGTATATGAAACTCTTTGTCCTGGCTGACTGGCTTACTATCAACGCACAAGTCAAACGGAAATAGGTACTATGCTAAAATCTTTACACAAGGTATAGTTCATGGCCTAGGCGTGCACTAAGAAGCCATTTTGCCATAGTACAACTACAAGTGGCCTAAAATGAAGGTCAAATGTTATATGGAGGCAAGCGAGCATGAAATTTGTACAGTATACCAAAGGCGGCCAGGGAAAGATCAAGGGCTGTATATCGATCAAGAAACCCGATAAATCGATAACTTTTTTATATCGTTTATTAATAATATTTAAAATGTATTAATATCGCCCCCAGAAGGTGAACAATCCGATATATTGATATACTTTGTTGGGAAAGCAAATTAATCGATTTATATATCGATAATTAATTTGGAATCATTTATAGTATACTTACATAGACTAAGGGAATACCACATATACCTCGTCTTCTAAAAATATTTAAAACGAAACAATATTGCTCAACAGGATTTGTAGAGAAATTTTATCGATATGTGGACAAAGCTATATAACGTTTTGGAAAGCAAATTTATCGATATACATATCGATAATTTATTTGGAATCATTTCGGTATACCAGTATTGCCTGGGGAAGATCAAGGGTCACATATAAATATGTAATTTCGATATATTGATAGTTATCGATATACATTGGTTTCCTAACAGAATTTAAATCTGTATTAATATCGTCCAACATAAGGTGAAGAGCTATTATGTCGATATGTTGGCAAGCCTATATATATATAAATCGTTTGGAAAGCAAATTAATCGATTTATATATCGATAATTCATTTTGATTAATTTTGAATACACAAACATCGGCCAGGTGAAGATAAAGAGCTATATAGATTCTGCCTCTTTCATACATTTCACAAACAAAAACCCTTGTACCATGGGTCATCGTATGAAAATGGCAACGCCCGGGCAACGCTGACTGATCTGTCTAGTAAATAAGATGCAAATTGAAACAGTATCTTTTATATGTAGTTTTTCTGATCCAGATCTTAGACATATACCATTACCTTGCGTGCTTCAAGTTGTTGTCTAATGCAAATCATCAAACTGGCAATAACCAGATCATGCCAATTATCTAATGAAGGCGCCCTTTAAACGCCATAACAAAACCTTGTGGTTTACATTTTGCATTTTTTAATAGTTCAACCTTATAATCTACACATTTTGTAATCGAACTTGCGGTTTGTTATGATGTCAATAAATATTATTATGCAAATATTATTGTACTAAATTGTCAATATTTATTGTTTTTATAGCAATATTTGCCATTGAATAATTGCCTTTGATAATCTAAAAATAAGCTGGATCAATATATATATATATATAATGCAAATATACAAAAAGCAAATATTGAACTTGCTACATTGTGTGCAACAAGCAAAAGGAGGCGTAACTAGCCCCATAAAGCATGTCTAGATATTCTTAAGAAATTTAATAAATTTCTCAAACCAAAATTATGATTTTGATATTATTGAGTTTAGCTTTGATTCACAAAAAAAGAATAAAATCTCATGTGCAATTTTATTAACTTTAAAATATATATAAAAATCGAACAAACTGTATATGTTATATATAATAGACCATATTTATTTAAATGATATAATAAATTATTCAAATCTGTCAAATATTCGAATGAATTCCTTCCTCCGCTCATCTCTTCAAAAGAAGTTGAATTTGAATACAATTTTTAAAGCTTAATTTATATTGTGTAAAAAGAAATAATAATTCATTTAACACATCATTAGTTCTTCTTTAAAGTGAACCCCATTATGAAGAATTATATTATATATAATTATAAACTTACCTAAAATACATACGAACTAATAATATAGACAGGCTTTAATGGGTTTACAATCCCTTATCTAAAGCCTCGAAGCCCATCAATTAGAGCTTTGACATGTAACTAAACACAAATCATGCGACAGCTGCTCTTTGGCCGCCACTTCCTCCCTCACCTTCTCATTAGCAATTATGGCTGCGTCTCGCCCGTGCCGCTCAAACTTGGCCGCTTGGATAACCGCAAACGCTACCGAGGCACCTAGCAGTGAGCCGGCCAACACATCCGACCAATGGTGTTTATAATCCATGACCCGACTGAGCGCGATAAACAAGGCCAGAGCCACACAGAGCAACTGTACAAGTGGGACTAGTAGACTTCCCGCCAAGGGCCAGCGGCGTCGCTGCAAATGCAGTGCCACGAAGACCATGCCAAAGAAGGCTACGCTTGAGTGGCCACTGGGAAATGAGATATTCATATCTCTTAACATCTCGTTGGAGGCTCCAGAGATTTCCTGTTGGCAGGAGTAGGACATGTGATAGACTCCCCCAAACCGATTGACCTCGTCTGTGCAGCTGCCTCCATTCTCCAGCAATGGCTGGCAGACAGCAAAGAAGTGGGGCCTCAATCTGCCAATGGTGTGCTTGCCCACGTTTTTAAGCACATCTTGAAACGCAAAGCCAAACATGAACCAACGCAACGTATTGTACAATGGCCAAAAGTTTGACCAGCTGTGGCCCTCGCTCCGCCAGCACAGCCAAATCTCCAGCAGCATCAGGCCCAACATAGGCAAATGCTCGGTCAACCAATGAAGCATCTTCGAGCTCACAGTATTCTCCCGATACGGATACATCAGCGATTCATCGTCACAAAAGAAACCCCTCTGAGTGGGGGGCCCCCAAAAGCTTCGAAAATTTTTGGTGACAATTAACAGTCCGGTCACCACAAGGATATCCACCAGGGGCCGGATGAGCGAAATGAGTCGGCGATTAAAACTCATTGTAGAGCTGGCACTTGTGCTTGGCTTCGCGGTTCACGAGTCACTGGGCTGCGATTCGACAGCGATAAATCAAGAAGACTACGACTCGAAGATCGTCCAGGGGGCCGGGCAATCAGAGATAAGTCAGCTTTTAATAAGCTCAATTTGTATTATTAGCAGGGAAGGAAAATTATGTTGGATTCGACGATACTTGAATGCTCTTGAGAAGGGAAAATTAGTCTCATCAAAATAAACTAGAAAAGATCTCAGAATTTTACTTCCCCTTATCATATGCTTAGAATCCAATCATTTAATTTCCTTCAAAATTGTGGTCAAATTTTGTATGGAAATGCATTTAATAAGGTATTCTAAAAGTATGCTACATAAAACATATACAACTTCTAGGCAACGAATGTAGCATACTTTTAGACACAAAAGTTGACTTCGGCCTGCGGGTGGATCAAAATTTGATCAAAGCTTAAATGAGAAAGTGGAAATGATAATATTTTTGCATTTATTTAAGAAACAGTGCTCAAACTAGGCAAATATGTTATGGGAAAGTATATAGGCAAAGAATATTTAGAGATATTTGTAGATATTATTATATTATTGATCAGCACAAAGTGCAATTTCAGTTTACCTTCTCATGTGTGCTTTAGAGGTGGGAAACTATCGATAGTCGGCAGCATCGATGGTAGCTGATAGTTTTTCCTAAAACATCAATGACCGCCAATAGTTTTTTCAAAGCCATCGATAGTGGACGATAGTGACATCGATAGTGTCCTACCTTGCTAAAGACTCGCTCTGACTCCACAGATGTTGCCGGAATGCTCAAATATTTGAGCATTACTGTTTTAATTGAAGGAAAATCCATCTTGTTAAGTCAAGCGACGCCACAAATGAAGAAAAACGCGCAATTTATTTCAGTGATGTGTAAGCAGAACCATCGATAACACTATCTTGAGTGCTCCACCATTGATAGTAGGCCGAGTCGATAGTGTCCACCATCGATAATATCGATAGTGCCATCGATTGTTTCCCACATCTAGTGTGCTTAGAAACGGACGCTTCGGATGACTTTCTGCTTGCTTTCGAATTGCAGAACCCAAACGAAGAGCTTTTCCTATGTATGTGTACCTTCCGACCCTATTCCTATACACAATAGATATGCCGAATAGTGTTCTAGATTATGTTATAGAAACCCTTTTGAGATGCTTGGATTAACTGATTATAACAAATTTTAAAATCACAACACAGCTCGCTCTCTTTAGCATATATTGTGACCGTCACAAACTGAGTTAGACATTCAAATCACTCTACTAAAATAGGGTAAAATTAATGAACAATATGCTTTACTTGTTATTTTCCACCCAGCTATATATATTATATATAATAAAGGGGCATAGCTCCACACGCATTTAATGTCCACGTCAATTGCCAATGCCAAAGAATACGCGATTCCGAATATATTTAGACAGTGTTGCTATATTTTGATGCTGATAAGCTGATGCTGTTGCCGGGGCACGTGTTGCTGTTGGGGATTTTAGTTAATAATTGTTGTTCACATTTTGTGTTCTATAAGCCGCTGTCTGGCATTGAATAATGAAATCACGCGAGTTTATTAACCGCATATTTATTGAGGCACATTAGTTGTTTATAAGTGCAAATAAATAGTAAATAAAGTCTAAGCTTTAGTTGAAAAGCTCATAGAAAAGCTTTGCAATTTGATTGGTTTCAGATGTTGTTAAAATAGACGTATTTGTGTGGAATTAAAGCTGTACTCATCTGACTTAGTTTAGGCGAAAACCAATGAACATCGAGAATACAATTATGGGAATGGACTTACGTACTATTTTTACAGAATACTCGAATTAGTAGAGAGAGAGAGAATATTGATTTCGTTTAGATTTATGTAAATGACAAAAGAAAGCTCTCCCAAACTTATATATATTCTTGATCAGGATGAACAGACGAGTCGACATGTCCATGTTCATCTGTCTGTTGGCATAAACTCCTAGATTTTTAAGGCTCTAAGTGAATTTTGGTAAATTTGGTGTCAAGATTAACCTGATATACACTCACATCGAGTGTGTTTCTAATTTGATAAGTTTCAAATTTGTAAAAGCCTATCAGGAATGTTCACTTCTCCGATTCCGCTCAAATCATGCGAAATTGCTTTTTCGTCATTCTGACTCAGATTCCACCTCTCCTTAAACTATGCGCTTTGCAATTGGCGGAACCAAACGGATATGGCCTGTACTTTTCACGCAATGGGAGCGCAATGGACTTCGTTTGACTTCCTAAAAAGAATCGGAAATGGGTTCAGAGATGTACCTCAATGTTTTTCATTGGTCGATCTTTCAAATTTCATCCATATAGGAAAAGAGTTATTTTCAGCATCGCGACAACACATTTTGTGTAAATACTTTGTCCAAGTGTACATTAATTAGCAAGATTTGCGATTAGGCTCATATTTATTACAAGTCACAATGGACGACCTTAACAGAGCCCCTTCTTCACTTTGTTTTGTCTACAAAATGCATAATGCAAGCTTATATGACTGATGTGAAATTTATAGCTCACTTCGGACCTGCAGGCTCAAGCTAAATAAAATAGATTTATGAGTTGAAAAGGTCGCCAAAATGGTTCATCAAACTAGATAAATATGTTATCCATAAGAATGGGCGAGGCTTCTAAGACTGATACGTTCAAAATTGGTTTAATTCGGATAAAAAAAAAACAAAAAAAAAAACGGTGTACTAAGAGCTTACTCCCAATCGGTCGTTTATATATGATATATATATGACATAGTGATCCCATCAGGATCAAAATTTTTTCAGCAGACATAGAGGCTTCTTAAACTGACTGTACCAAATTTGGTTTAGTTTGGATAAACAAAATTTTGCTTTACTAAGAGTTTATTACGAATCGGTCGATAATATTTCACCTATATGGATATAGTGGTTTGATCTGGACGATTGTTACATATGAGCAGCTTATATCATAAAGAAGTCCATGGTAGGTTTCTACCCTTTAGCTCTATAACTGAGAGACTGGTGCGCATAGAAACAGACGAACAGACAGTCGGACAGACGGATATGGCTTTATATACTTGGCTTGTCATGCTGATCAAGAAAATATATACTTAGATATTTCCTTCTATGCGTTACAAATACCGTGACACACTTATAATATATAAAAACAAAAAAAAATGAATGCTCTCAGCGATGAATTTGGTTAGGATTCTCGCTATGTCTCTCATCTGAATTCCATGAAATTATTTAAATCTTTGCATCTTGAAATTATTGCAAGCAAGGAGAGCTCATGTAATGCGATTGACAGCAATGACGAATTTCTTACATATCCAAGAGAAAAGCGTAAAGTTGTTACCTAGTTTGTCAGTTTATCAAAAGAGAACAAGAGCAAATGTTTCTGTGGATTCTGTTAATAATACAGATCAACTTGAACTGAATTCTTAACTATGACAGACAAATATTTACGAACCATTTGTTCCGCTTTTAGAAGAGATGATTTGTGTCGATTGAAAAGCATAGATGATTCTACCTATTGTATATATATATTTTGTATTCTTTAAAAGTCTTCTCTAATTTCATACTCTGCTCAATTTATAACAATAACTTTGATTTTTGTATTTAGCTGAATAAAAAACTCTTTTTTTCTGAGTGTAAATAATAACATCACATAATTTCACAAGCCTAATTCATTCCTGGAATTATCTGTACATATAATATTTAAGCAGGTTTTCACACGATCAACCGAAAAGGTTTCCAGCCAGCGGACAACTCTTAATTTTGTTCATGCTTCATGATTCTGACGCAGCAAAATCTAAAAATAAATAGGCGCCCCTGCTCATGCTGGTACCGCAGCTTCAAATTCTTTATGAGTCATTAACAACGCCTCGATGACCTTTTTTGTTGTTATATACGTATTGTTGTTGTTGTTGTTTCTGTTACCGGCAATTTGTTGCTGGGCAAAAAATTAATACAATTAAACAATTTCGATAAGGCAATTTATGTAGGTGAAGCCCCAAAATGACATTGAAAATGCGAGATGCCGAAACAGAACAGAACAAAGCGACATAAATAAATATAAAAAGAAAACAAACAATAATAAAAGTACAAGTAAAACAAGTCAACAACTATAAAGAAAATGTCGCTAACAATGATTGTGTCAGATAAGAACTGGGTCAAAAATTCCCAGCCAAAAAAAGTGTCAAAGCATTTCATATCTTAAACTTTTAATTTATAATATTTTTCACATTAAGAAAATATCTAAGACAATTACAATGAAATGTTAAATATGATGGCAGAACTATACAAATATATGGATACACAAATGAAAAGACAAGTTCACAATAAACGATGAAAACTTAAGAATAAATTATAGCACTAAAAACTAACGATGACATACAAAATTAATTAACACTACAAATTTCTTAATTTTTTGCTTAATTTATTTCTGTTTTGTATTTTTTTTTGGAATCTTTTGGTTTTGGCCAGACCTCTGTTAGACCTTTGTACAGAACTGATCATGATTATAGGTATACGGCGGCGGTGTGCTGGAACACACATCCTCTTGCAGCGTGGCCGTGGTGTTCTCTCTCCTCAGGGCTCCACCCAGGACTACATCGTCATAGGAGTTCTTGAAAAACTTTGTTATATAGCGCGCTGTGATTAAGGCTCCAGCCACGCCAATCAGCGAACCAGCCAGCACATCCGACCAATGGTGCCAATTGTCCATAACACGACTCAAGGCTGTATACCAGGCCAGCATGATCAGCAAATATTGAACCGCATGGCGGGTCAGCTTTGAGCCGCGCCAGCTGAGCTCGCGTTGCAAATAGAGGGCCATATAGACGAGCGAGTAGAACGCTATGCTGGAGTGTCCACTGGGAAAGCTGAGTCGCGCCTGCCGTACATCCGATACTGAGTATCCCTCACCCGAGCACTCATAGTTCTCCACATAGCGATGCAAGTTGGCGGGATCAGTGCACAGGCTGCCGTCGGTGAGCTGTGGCTGGCAAACCGCCATGAAATGGGGTCGCAATCTGCCCACGGTATACTTGCCCACCTCTGTGGCATCTAATGTGAGCAGCAAGCCGAAGCCAAAGTACGTACACTGCCTGGCCAGTTCCACGGCCCATGTATAGAATCTCCGGCCACACAATTGCACTGTGGAATCCAGTGATCCCCGCCTCAGATACTTGGCATACTCCACGCCGATGAAGATCAACAATGGAAGCAAGCCGGTCAGCAAGCCCAGCATTACGGGCGTTACGGTGTTATCGCTGAAGGGATATCGTATGCTCTCATCATCGCAAAAGAAGCCGCGTCGCGCCGGCTCTATGGCGAACTCAAAGATGCAGACGGGTATTAATAGAGCCACGATAACCAACAGCTCGATCAGTATACGCCGCATGAGCCGGCGATCCTCCGACAGCTCTTGGCTGGGCGTACGCGCAGTGGTTGCCGAGGCTGAAACGGAAACCGTTATGGACTGATCTTCATTTGCCGCGTCGCGCATTCTGTCTGGGGGGGTATTGTTTTTAATTAGCTGATATTACAATTACTTTTTTTTGTTGTTTCTGTTTTTTTATGTAATTAAATTTTCGTTTCGTTTTTGATGCCCGTCGGGCGATCGTGGCGGGTTCGTTGTCAATTTCTGACTGAGGCGACCTCCACTTGGGTAACGTTCTTTTAAATTAACGATTATTTCAGGCTATCTCTCTCTCCCTCTCTCTCTCTCTGTTTCTCTATTTTTTAAGCTCTCTCGGTATTGTTTTAGGCAGAGCGAGCTTCCAAACATTAGGCTTTGTTGTTTATGGCTTCGGCTTGTTTTATTTGTTAGTTAAGATCTATGTAGATGGGTTGCAGATCTTATTCTTTACGTGTTGTTGTTGTTGTTGCTGCACTTACTGCATTTGTCTGGATTAGACAATAGCCAATTTGTCACAGTACACTGCAAGAAATAGTAGAGTGGGTAAAGTGAGTTAGGTGATATTATAAAGTTGAGGTAATAAATGGGGGAAATTGTTGGAGAAATGTGAATTATTTGAATTAACTTGGGGTTTTCTTTAAGAGAATTGTTAGAATTTTCATATTAGAAATCTTAGACAATGAGAATTAACTTAGGTCAGTGCGAGTACAAAGACACTTATATACCATTTGTATCGCCCAGGCTTACTAGATTTCCAAAAGAGAAGAGATTTCCTTGTGGATTCTCACTACAAACAGAGCAAGACCGGCCTTTGAGACGATTCATGAATCTTGCAATGGCTTCCAATTGTTAACTGAATACTCTCTTATATCTCTTCTGGATATAAGTTATAATCTAAGTTATAAGAATCTCTCTTGAATGGACAACTTTTACCTTAAATTCACATATGGAAGAGCAAAGTCTTCTATGCACCTAAAATTTGTCTTAGGAAATCAGAAATTCGAGTCAAAAATAATATTTGAATTCTATATAAAACTACATTCTAGATGGTAAGGAATACTGGCCCCATACTCTCCTACTATCTTCTATAATATTTTCTCTCAGTGTTCCCTCTAGTGCGTCTCATGCAAACGCCTCTAAAAAAGCTCAAGATCATTTTGATAAGATAAATTTAGTACAGCCTTACAGATAAGAAAAAAAAGCTCATAATCAACAATTGCCAGCGGCATTTCATATTGACTTGTTTAGTGTCAATTCATGGTAGATCAGCATTGTTTTGTAAACTAAAGAGAGCATTCCCGCATTGTTATCTATTTTGGCAAATGCGGCACCCGCAGCTCTTTCTCCATCGATAAGAATTATGGCTAGATAGCTTCTTGGGTCAACAAGCCCTAAGTGTGACTCACAATTAACTCAGTCACTTGTCGTCATCATCATGATCATCATAATGACCATCGTGTCTACGCACACTTGAGTGATGCTCTATTGTTCTACGTCGATGATGCATAAAATAGGAGCGTCGTCCGTAGCCGGCCGCAGATTTGCATTATCTATTAAAGGCGGCAAAGTGCAACTGGACAACGCCGCACTTCAGCAGCCGTCGCTAAGTTGCATGTGTGTCTTGTGGCACTGGCGCAAGAATGGCCCCCTTTGTCTGTCGATCAGTTGAAAAACTAAGTTGTGCCCTCGCTTGGATTGGGGGTTACAGATGTTGGGGAGTTTCTGCTGAACTCTGTTTTCCATAAGGCACAAAGTTTAACTGTCAATTAAAATATTATAGAATGAAGCGAATAGCCGAAGCTGTTATACTCTCTTAGAGCTACTGTTGGAACAGCTATTGATGATGTCTGGCAAGTGTGTAAATGTAAAAGTGTTTCAGTTCTGATTTACTACTGAAAATCTTGTACAAAGTGTTGGCAAACGTGGTCATTTCAGACCCTTGACTATAAAATTTCAAAGGAACAATTCGTAGATGACTGAGAAAGGTTCGAGATATATTTGTCAATTTGGTTAAAGAAATACGAAATTGAGTAGTGTTTTTCTCTACATTTAGTTTCAATAGATATAGTAATAAATCCGTCAAGTAAATATAGGTTTGAGAAGAAGTTAACCCTTAAACTTTCCCACCTGTATTCAGTATATTTACAGGTCTTTTTTCCTGAAGAGATCAAATATAGCCCGTGCGATCAATAAACAAAAGGCAAACTAAGAAATCCTTACTTTCTTGGGTTAGGGTAAACTAAAGCAAGGTTGATTTCGTAAGAGAGTCTCTTGTCTTGCTGAACGATGCCGATTTTCATTGTTTTTGGTATATATAAACTCTTCCAGCGTTACTTAGAGTTCTAAGAAACAAAACTTTCTGTACAAATCATTCATGATGTGAGCTGGATAATGAACTCTTCTGCTAACTCTATTAGATGTTTATGGTTCCTTTGAAAGATATAGAGTTCAACTAGGAGATGTTTATGGTTCCTTTGAAAGATATAGAGTTCAACTAAGAGATAACCGAAGTGTCATTTAACTGTATGCTAAGATCCATATGGTCAAACATCGATGTTGATTCAATGAATGTTTCCAAGCCTATACGACCAGTATTAACCAAGATTTCAACTGTACTTATAATGGAACTCTTCATATACATTCTCTTATTTCTGTCTCTTCTGCATTTCCAAACCACCTTCAAATTCTGTTAATACCCTCCCTATGTAGGGTATTTAAAAACTCTTACTTAACTCTACGCATATTTACACTCCACATAACATAGTCATACACACATATTGTATATGGACTCCCTCACCCCCCCATAGTGCTCGCTCGCCTTCATATTCATCGTATTCATCGTGGGACGTCAAATGGCGCGACCTTTAATTGAATGAATAAGCGACATTTGATTGAATTAAGGCGGCATATGTCTCTGTGTGAGTTGTTGTTATTTTCATATGTTTGCCTTCTTGTTTTTACATATCTGAACTGTCCCCACATATAATATGGACCGGCGCTTATTTGGCCTTTGTATGTGTGTGCATTTGTATGTTTGTATTTGTCTGACGGTTGACCATTGGCATTTATTTAAAATGCACTTTGAACTTTTTGTTAACAGCTTTTTTATATTTCCATAAAAAATAGGAACACACACACACACACACATATATATATATTTACATATATGCCAATCAAATGTCTACATCACTTATGAATTGGACAAAAATATTTTTTTTAAATTTTTAACTGCTTCTCATTGGGAATATGGCATAGGACAATGAAAGCCTTATTGAGGAACATCACTCTTATGAGCCTAAAATTGAAGTTGAACGATTTTCCACTCACTTTTATTGCAATTTTACAACTTAGTTTATGGCACGCACGATCCGCACGAACGGCACGTTTGGCATCGTAAAATGTAAACAGAAATTGTAAAACTTTATGATCATCAGTTTGTTAATTTAACGATTCTTGCCACCGATCGTAGCCGAATGCGACATGCTCAACTCTTAAGCGCCGCTTGCAGAACGACACTGAATGGAAATGACACGGCTCGCTGCTCGGCGGCGGCACTTGTTGATTTGTAAACAAATTCGAAATTGCCCGCCGGGCTGGAGTTTTGTGTCCACTTGGTTGTGATTACTTAAGGCAGGCCGATCGGTTTGTTTACAACAGACATAGAGAGCGGGAGAGCGGAAGAAACAGACTAGAATAGAGCGGGAGAGCTGATGTGTAGGCTCCACATTGCGTACAGTTTTTAGTTGATTAACTGGAAACTGGAAGAGTTAGCAAACAGTGTTTTAGCTGTTTCCCGTCAAATTTAACTGTATTGTAATTTTATGGAAATCTTTTATGGTAAAGTTATATACATACGATAATACCAGTGTTAGTACAATTGAATATCTGTTCTTTATTTCGGGTCTTTCACCTATTTTGTGAAAATTGTTATCAAAGACTAATAAAATACCTTATCTTTATATCACAGCGAAATATAAAAATTTGCCTTTTTTCATATTTTTATGATGTCAAATTACCGAATAATCTAATCAAGTTTTTTGCTGTTGTACAAAATTCTTCTAAGAATCATTAGATTTTTTAAGAACTTCACTTGAATGTATGTTTGCCTATCTAAATCTTTAAACTGAATATCAGGACGGTTAGTCGCAACCGATCGAGCTGAAATTTTGCATAAGCCTTAAATTTGGATACTCAATGCAGGGTTAGCTGAGTGATGACATTGTAAGTCAAATATGTAATTCTACCAAAGACGATGGAATTGTTAATCTTCTTTATTTAAAAGATAAACTACTACTTTGGTAGAACAGGACAGGGCAGTTATCCCCAACCAATTGCCTCTTGCAAATGAGCCTTTATATATAAACAAACAGAAAAATAATATGTAACTTGAGCCAAAATATAAAAAGATCGTACATTAGCTCAATTCCACAATGAAATAAATTTATATTTTTGATTAAACTTTAAGTTAGTTTATTATTTTTAGTGCAATCAAATAAATGCTTGTCTTTTATCTATTTATTTTCTCTATTTATATATTTATTTACTTAATATTATTATATTATTTTATTATATTATTATTTTAAAATTTATTTGTATTATTTATAATTTTGGTTAATTTTTTATTTTTATGTACTCAAAACAGCTTTTTAATGCTTCTCGAAAAGTGACAGCACTGATAATGATAATGAGAGAGTGTAACACTAAACTTCTGCCTTTGTAGTGGTCTCTGGTCAGTGTGGATCGCCACTTGTTGTGTGGACTCTAAGCTGTTGCCTGTGTGGACTGTGAGTGATCGCGCAAGGTTTTAAACTTAGCTGAATGGAAAAGGTTTTCGGTTTAAATATTAGCTTGGGCTGATTGCAAAGCTCCAATCTGTTATTTGATCTAAGCGTTAACAATATTTTGAAAGCTTAGCCTCAAGTGCCCTTGGAAATTCTTTGGATCGAATTAGAGTATAAGTTGGTGGATTTGATAAAATATTTATTAGTCCAATTATACCAAATTATTGTTTGTGTTCACGCAATTTATTTGAGAGTTACTCTGTGAAGCAAAAATTGGTCCTTTGTCATTCTTAACAGACTTAATAATTCTCACATTGAAATCTAACCCACTAAAATTATCCATTTTATTCTATTACGGTTTATATTCTCTTTTCTTTCTCTTATCAAAAGCTTCTCTATCTAGTTGCAACTCAAATTTTTACTTAAATTTTTACTCAACTCAAGTTAATATTTAACCTGCAATAAATTGTTTTCCTTATCCAACAAAGGCGGATTCTAGCAACACAGAGGGACTTTTCTATCAACTTTAGGGACTCCACAAACCCAAAAGAAGAGCATCAATTTTGAACAAATTAATCAGCAATTTCTAAATAATTC
This sequence comes from Hirtodrosophila duncani, assembly GCA_037043425.1. Classification (NCBI taxonomy): domain Eukaryota; kingdom Metazoa; phylum Arthropoda; class Insecta; order Diptera; family Drosophilidae; genus Hirtodrosophila; species Hirtodrosophila duncani. The sequence continues at coordinate 5,209,223 of JBAMBM010000194.1, forward strand.
CAGACCAATGAGTCATCTCAAAGCTATTTATTGTTTGACTGATCTTAAGATCAAGAGGTAACTTAACCTTCTCAACTGAAATAGTATCTTCTTCATCTAATCACTTCAAATGGCAACACAACTCTCACCCAACATAAACAAAGCTATTTTATAATTACATTTTATTAAGATAATTAACCTAGGCAAAAACTATACTATTTCTTTCAACTAATAACCATATGTGGCTCGATTATAGTAGCCCGCATAGCCATATATCTGTTCATTCCTGGGCCACTGGCGTCGCTTCACACGCACCTCCTTAAACAGGTGGGCCACAAAGAAAGCTATAAAGATGGCCAAGGCAGCCCCTAAGGCTAAGCCTGCTGCCACATCGGACACATGATTCTGATGCGTGGAAATGCGTTCCCAGCCGACAAGTAAGGCCAGGACAAAGCAGCCCAATTGAAGACTAGAACGCAGCACTCTCAGCCAATCGGCAAAGAAACGGGCCTGGACATAGAAGATGAGGAAGAACATGGCATAGCTGGTGCTAGCCACAAAGCCACTGGGAAACGACAGACGCATCAGGGATAGCAGCTCCAGCGATGCAGCAAACTCAGTGCAGTTAAAACTCTCTATGAAGGTGCTGGTTAGGTTCACGTCTCCACAGTTCTGGTTATTCTCTTCGCCCCAGCTGGGCTGGCACACATCAAAGAAATATGGTCGTAGGCGTCCGGTGGAGTACTTTGTTACTCTGATGGCTATCAAGGCCAAGGCGAGTCCAAACAGATAGACGCCAATTATCTTATAGCACTCGCTGATGAAGCTGGGAATTCTGGCGCCCACGAAGACGAAGCGTTGCTTCAGCTCAGACGACTTTGGCACAAGGGAAGCCCTCAGCATCTCCACCACGAGAATGAAAACAGCTGGCAGAGCTACCACGCCAATGGTCAGATGAACCTTCGTGAGCCAAGGCTGTCGATAGGGATAATGCAGACTGGCATCGCTGCAATGGAAGCCTCGCTGCGATGTCGCCAGCTGCTGGGGCAAGACCACCAAGGCGGCACAGTAGACCGCCAGCAGCAGCAGAAAGTCTATGATGAGCCGCGATAGAAGACGCGTATTCGGATTGCCGCACATTTTTACACTGAAGAACTGAACTGCAGAACTGAAGAGTTTGGCTCGCCTTAACCAAGACAAAGTATTCTCTACGGTCCAAGCTTCATTTACATTTCTATCGGTCTGACCTGGCAGTAGGCAGATAAGTCTTTAAACTTGTTTCAAAATCTCGCTGGAAACAATGCCAGCCCATGAGTCTCTGGGTCTCTGGCATTCTCAGGGTCCCAGCTACTCAACAAGTGCTGCTGCCTCTGGCAGCTGCGGGTATTTATCGATTGCCCAAGTATGCTAATTTCAAATTAATTTATTCCTAATTTCTAAACTAGCTAAAAGTTGAGACCCATTTTGTTTTGGCCTCAGCGAGAGCATATTGAGGTGTTGAGTTCTTTATATTTATTTTTTTGCAAAATATTCTTAGGGTTCTTTAAACAAAGACAATATTAACTGTAAACATTTGGCTATATGAAAAGGTTCAAATTTCAATGGATTTTTATTACGGAAATGAGGTTGAAGAAATGTGTAAACTATAAAGTTATGAGAGCTGTATTATAGGTAAGAAGCTAAAAATAGATTTCCAGAAACCAAAGATCATAAGCGTGGCAAATTTAATGACATAAATTATTGAGAAATTTATTATTATAAAATATAATTGGATTGAATTTATATATATTTAAGAAATTTTCATATTTTTCACATTTTATCTAAATATAATTTGTCTTTACTTTTCTTTGCAGGTAAGCGTAAAACTCAACATCTGTATTCTATATAAATCTTAAAGTTGTTGTTCTAATTGGGGAACAATATAAAGAACAAACCATATTAGGTATGAGACTGACATTTTCATTCAAGTTAGTATTATATAGAAGTCCAATATGTTTAAGAAGAGAACTCCATACTCTCATTGAGTTATATCAATAAGCAAATTAAAGAATTGCAATCATAGATAATATTTGTGGAATCTTTAGAACGTGATAGAATTACATTTTTGATCAAGAATTTCTAAAATTTAGTAATTCAATAAAAGACTCAAAAATATCTAGCTAAAAATTGTCATTTCAAAGACTTGAAACGTGCTGCTATAGAAATAATCCAACTTACTAACACTTTGCATGAAAAGGGGATTCCGTTTAGTGAACGTCAATGGGTTTTCCCTTTCTCACAATTCTAAGGTTCTATCACAAAATTGATACAGAAATAAAAGCTTTTGCCATTTCACACTTTCCTGAAAACTTCAACGATATTTTACCTCACTTGAAATCACATTCAGTTTCAGCAGCATTTCACTTTCTACTTTCAACTTGTCTTCCACATCTGCTCATCCATTCCATTTGCAAACCATTTCTGGTTTTACCTTCTAAACCATCCACGTATAAAGTCACTTCTCATATATTTATTAATCTACAAATTTATTTGTCTAAAATAAAAAACAGAAACTTGAGTGCGAGTGCGAGTCTTGACTGTGTGATGTTCCATAAGTTTTTTTTTTTTTTGAGAAAGCACCAAAAAATCGAAATTTCAATTCGTAACCTAATCTCACGGCACATAACCATAGTTGTGATAGGTCTGGGCATACTGTGCCTGGGCAGGATGCGCTGCCAAATAAGGCAGCGTGCCAAAGGTGTACGCCGGCAGAGCGGGCGGTTGTCCATTCGCAGCCACACTCGCTGAGCCAGCACTTCCGCCATTCTGCTGCGATTTGTGAGATGTTTTGGGCGAGACTTGTCCCTTTTTCAAGGTATTCGCTGAGTAACCATTGCGATTCCAACGCTTAAAGGCAAACAGATCTGCCACATACACACTGGTCAGCCAGGCGAAGAGCACACCCAAAGCAACGCCACACAAGACATCGCTCCAATGGTGCCAGTAATCGGTGATTCTGGTCAACGAAACATACCAGCCAAACATCACAAACAGAAACTGGATCAAGTGCTTCAGCAGCTTGGAGATGCGTGTGCTCAGCGCTGCCTGCAGATAGATGGCCAGATAGAGCATTGCGTACATCATGAAGCTGGCATGGCCGCTGGGAAACGATTGATTCAGCTGATCGTACAGGAAATCCGTGACATTGGCATTGCTGCAGGTGTAGCTATCGATGTAGCGTCCTTGGTTATGTGCATCCAAGCAGGTAGAGCCATCCGGCATCATGGGCTGGCAAACTTCGAAGAAGTAGGGACGCAGTCGGCCTATGCTCAGCTTGGAGAGAATGGTGGTGAAGGTCAGCATGGCGAAACCGAACAAGTAGTAGCCTGCCTGCTTGTACAGCTGTCCCAGGCGATAGACCAAACGGCATCCATTCTTTTTAGCCGCTGATGGGTCCCGCGGCGACTGAGCACCTGGCAGCTGCTTGAAGAGCTCCACCACAGCGATCACCGAAGTGGGTACCGAAAGGCTGAGTCCCACCATTACCAGAGGTCCTATGGTATCCTCTTTGTATGGATAGCCCAATGACTCATCGCCGCAGAAGAAGCCCCGCCTGAAGGGACGCACCAGCTTGGGCAGCAACAGACTGGCCGCTGTAAGGGCTGCCCAAATCAGCAGATCACAAACGCCGCGTGCCAACTTCGTGTACTTGGACATTGCGGGACGGTGATGATGGTGACCACTGCGAGTTTATAGAATCGGAAGCAACTGGAACTGAAACTGGAACTGGAACTGAAAATTTCACCGAACACCAAAACCCGACACCAACGTCACGTCTCTACTGGCAGCCAAACCGCGCTTAACTAACCGTACAGCCACAATTGAATATCTTTTCTGGCTTTGACTCTGACTCTGGCTTTGGCTCTGCCTCTGGCCGTGATTTCTGTTTCTGGTCTCTCTTCACTCTCAGCTCAGCTCAATGTGCAACTGCTCACCGCTTTTTGCGGTCTGCCTGCCTGCCTGTCTGTCTGTCTGTCAGCCTGTCCCTCGTATAAAGCTTCTTCTCTGTGCAAGCTGGCTATGCTTCCTTAGCCGCCGCCACCCACCTACCACCACAGTTTGTAAAACTCACGCTCCCAGTTTGAATTATTGTTGGCGTTACTCTAGCAACGCTCAAAGCTTTGTATTCTTCTTTCCATCAACATTTGTTTATTATATATATATATATATGTGTGTTTACCGTTTTTATTAATTACCAACAAATTTGATTGTTTTACACTGGAAATAAAGAAAGGAAGCTTAGGAAATATACAAAATCTAAAGAATTTCAAGCATATGCAAATAAATTTTATTCCATTTCAAACTCCTAAATTTACCCCAAATGAAATGCCTGAAAGGTTGAAGCTAAATATGTTGTAGGCTTCAAATTTATTGTTATCGACCTGTAATACTCTAACTTTTTCTATTAGTGGGCTCAAGGTCATGAGTGAGCGAAGAAATCTTGCATTCCTTTTCATCTGCCATTGAAAAATTTGTCAGGGTCCGTCGGATTCCTTGATTTCGGCAGCATGTCACTCTACTGAGTAATAGCATAGATAACAAAAGTCCAAAAACTTAAGCTGGGCTGACTTTACAGTTGTTTCAAGACCTGCCAGAGTCTATCATCAGAAGTTTTGCTGCTTAACCTATGTTGTAGGTTTGAAAGTAATTAAGATACTCGTATATCCTTTGGTGATTACAATTATCTTTGCTATTTTATTGTAAAAGGATGCAGTTGCTACTATCTACCATCGAAAGGGAGTACAAATCTGAGCTAGAAGGATTAATTTCAGTTTCACAAAGCTGGAAATGTCCCCTTGATCGCTAGGGATCACATGTACCTGCACAAATTTTCATTTTAATATTTCATAATCATAGAAAGTTTTCATTAAATTTCTTTCAGTGTACTTACTCACTGCCTACACACATGGCATGTTTGCAGCACCAAATCATAAAAATATAATCACACAAATCTTCAGAAACTGAGACCCTGAGAGAAATATGGCAAATACCGAAACAATGTGCATCTTTGAAACCATCGTCTGCATTGGGAAACTGGTTTTCACTTATTGCTCATAAACCAAGAGAAAATATTTAGCAAAATGATAAATACCTGAGGGTGGGGTGGGGGGAAGTGCAACGAAAACTCGTTTACAAGGTAAAAGATGAAGCGGTTTGGTTCTCGCCTTTCGCTTGCAACGCGTGTGCATAATTCCTGAAGTGGAACCAAACAGCAAATCCAAACCAAACCGCCAATTGCCGCTGGACCATCCACATGATCATAATGTTGTTGGTAAACGTGGATGACCATCATGCTGTGTGCTTACTCAGCTGTGGAGACAACTGCGTTTTTCGACTGTGTTTCATATCTGGCTTGGTGGTTGTGGGATTTTCTCTACGGATGATTCACCTAAAGATGTCCAATGACCCATTTGACTTGGTGAATCCGCACCTGCGATTTACTGTGACGTCACGGATACACATGTGAATTCCTTTCAAAGCTTAGTGTGACGTATTTGCTGATGGTGATGAAGCTTTAAGCTTTTGACATTCTTCACTCAGCTGGGCCCGGGAAGGCAAACCGGTTTTAGCCACACTTTCAGCTGTTTATTTTTATTCTTTGACAAATTGATTTAGCCAACATTTGACAATTCTGGCTAACAGCTGCCACGCCTCGTTAGCCAAGAAAATTAACGATTATTTTTGGCAATGATTTGACATTTTTTTTTGGTATTTCTATTTACAAACATTTTTATTATCTTTGCGCATGTGTTTAATTTAGTCATTGTGTTAATTGAATTTGAATTTGCCATTGTTAAAATTGAATGAAATTTGCATATTAGCTTATGCCGCTTATGAGAATATTGTTATAAACAATTACAAAATCACCAAAGCCCCAACTTTGTTTAAGTCTTTTATAGCCTGTGATAATAAGTTGTACAGAAATTTTTGACTGACTTTTAAAAAACACATTAGGGCTCATAAATTTGTTGCATGTTTTTAAGTGGGAAGATGCAATTGGATTTCCTGCACAGATCACTGCACAACATAAACACCCTAACCATGATTTCCTCACATTTTAGCTGAGCACTCGAATGGAAAATATGTAGAGAAATGTATAAATAGTAGTTGAAGATAATAATCTTGGGCTCTTACAATTGATCTCCCTGCAATTTTGGTTCAACTCTGCTAAAAAAAATAGTGTGTTTTCCATGCCAAAGATCTCTTTTTGAAGAACCTTTCACTGATGCAAGATATGAACGCTTCTTTTGGCATAAATGCTTGCAAAGATCACTCATCATTAACACTTTTTCAGCTGGCATTCAACAAATGACCATTAACTATTCATAAGATCGGTTTTATCCGGCAAATGGAGATAATTAATCTCTCAAATTTCACCTCTGTACTTAGTCTTATGGCAATATGAATTTGGTGGCAACTAATTTGACTGCTAGTTCAAATTGCAATAAGGTTCCTGGCATTGTAAGAACAAAGTGTCCAGAGCAACCGCTGAATATATTAATCAACCTATTCAATACATAGCGTGTCGCTTCTATCGCTCACACTGACGGAGAAGCCATCTTGCTCAAATTTGTTTAGAGAAATTTCCTGTTGAAACATCGCTGCTTTATGTCATATAAACTTACATATATATTCTCGTTCGATACGAATATAAATTTCCTAGAAATTTGTTATCGGAAAGTGGCAGAGAAAACCTTGAAAATTTCGTCTTTTTCATGTGAAAACACTTCCAATTATATCTTGATTTGTTTAGGCTTTTGAGGATATAAGAGAAATTGAAAGCTGTTTTCATTTCAATCGTGGTAAATATATAAATATCAGGCCTCAAAAATGATTCAAAAAATATCTGCATCTTATAGCCTTTGAACTTTTCGTTTACCCTCAAAATTACCTTAATTAGCCAAGCTATAATTTTAAGTGTTTTCACAACAAAGTGTCTATATTTGTCGAGTTTTCTGTTGAGAATTTTGAACTTAAGTAAATAAGTGAATAACCGCTCATGAGCCGCAATAAATATACAATTTTATTTACTGTCAAATTTTTACCGCAGTAAATCACAACAAATCACAGACCAACGGCAAAAGAAAGCTCTCCAGCTCCGCTTGGCAAAACAATTACAGATGATCTAGTGACCCAACCCGATCGATAATCACCCAGTCAGTGAGACAATGACCCCCCTGGGGTTTGAAAAGAATCCAAGCCAGATTCATGAATCTCTGTTTGGTGAGCTTTATGGGTCGAACGAAAAATGTCGGGTCAGGAATGTGAATATAGTCACATTTTTATCACCAGTATAAAATATGAAAGCTCTATGAATCATGTCAGTTGGGTTTAGTAACTCTATTCTATTTTTTGAAAAGGTTTTGAACGTTTGACTCATTTCCGCCAACAATTTCCGCAACTCATTTGCTTTACCGCCCATCGGAAATGTTCCAGAAGGCCTTGAACACTCGAGTGTCCCACTTCCATCTCTAATATGTGCGCTCAGTGGTTCAATTTAGAACAAAGCTCAGCGTCTTCAACTACGCCTACAGAGACCAGAACTCGATTAGCTCCTCTCGCAATGTTGATCAATAGCAGAGTACCACAACTGGGATTTACGTGGATGCCAATGCCTTCTCCTAGTGACTGTACACCTTATCACAGAATTAAGTAAATATTTTTCAAGAATAATATGTAATTTTAGTGACATCACTGTTAGCTATAAATAGTCTTAATTTATCAACCAAACAAGCTGAATTATTCATACTGATTCCTAAAGCGTAGTTTTGAATAACTTCTTAGGTGACCTACAATTTGTTCTACTAATTGCTTCGTAATAATTAATAACATTAAATCATAAATAATATTACATTTTTAGTCTTTGTTGATGGGTTTTGTGCTGATTTATTTGAGTACATTGCACGTGCATATAATTGAAATCAATTTACGTTTATTTTCCTCAATTGTTCAGGCCTTGAGCGGCGCACAAAAAACAGAACTTCTTAGGAAATCACTTCTTTTTTTGCAGTTATAGATAAGTTCATTTTCATTATTGACTGTCTCTGATTAATCACTTGTTTAACATTCCTTTGATAAACAATTTCAGACCAAAGTCCATAACTACTTGAATAAAATTTCAATATTTAAACAAATAAACAAACAACATTTCCCTCTCCCAAATCAAATCTTTGGCATGCCAATGTCAAGCGTGTCCCCAAGAGGGTGCCTATTTGTCGCCACACTTGCGAAACTCCCTCGATTTTGCCATTTTATACACATACATACATATGAGTAGTACGTCGTTACGGTAGCCTCTTCAGTCTGCCTAATCAGCATTCATAATCAGACAAACACATTACTCCCCTCCCCACTGCGCAGCAGTTTTACACCTTTCGCTTATCAGTCACACATGCCTTGTCGTGACCACATGCTTTTGCAACAAGTTGCAGCAAGTGTTAAGTATATATAAAAATTAAAATAAAAATAAAATAAATAAATAAATAAACTGCTTATCTTGTATAGGAGAACATCAACATCGGCAGTTTTTTTTTATAATTTTTGCAACGCTTTCACTTTCAGGCCAGACAGGAAATTGTTCAAATCGTCGTTTTTTGTTCGGTTAAACTGAGCTAAGCGCTTCCCACATTTTGCAGAATCAAAATTTTTAATGTAAATTAACAAAATTTACAATATTTTTAGCCATTTGGGAAAGGGTATCATAGCATTGCTGTAGGGTTTGTTGGCGAAGTTCAGCAAGTGAAGATCTGTTGAATTGAGGTACATAAATACATATTTGGTTTGGTTGGTGATTGGTTTGGTGATTTACTCGAAGGGCTTTTTAATTGAGACTGCATACTTCTACTAATATTATCTAAATGACATTCAATATGTCTGCCTTAAGTACAAGATTCTTAGAAATGCCATTTATAATGTCTATATTCTCACAATTTTACAATCTACAGATGATTATTTATCAAACTGCCCTCGAATGATCATTTGTAAATTTGACTTTCAGCGAAATGCCTCAGTGTCTATTTACTGAGAATACTAAGATAACATGAGCGGCAAATAATCAAGAGAATTTTTCTTGGAAATTTTGTTTTTCAATGCGAATATTTCACATGACTGCAAAATGTATCCTTGTCGATTGCTGTTAAACAGTGAAAAGCAGCCCAAGTTTGTCTTTCCTTTAAACTTCAACCTTGACTGATGTAACTGTGTAGGCGTTTCCTCAATCACTTGTCCTTGAGCTGGCTAAAATAAAAAACATTTCCAGATATTTATTTTCCAGTTTTTTTGCTTAATTGTAATAATTACTATTAATTTATTTGAATTTCACAACTTAAATTTCTTGTTTTTAAAAAGCAGAACTTTATAATTACAAAATTTGGAAGCTTATAAACTGGATCCAAGCACAGCTGTTTTTATTTATTTAGACGTAGGGATTTATTTTTATACTTGAGAAATTTTATTACATTTTTGATTTCGCATTTTTGTATAATTTGAAATTCTTTAGAAAACTTTTACTTAAGATTTCTATATTTAACTTAACAAAAATTAATATTTCTTGATTTAAAGAAAGGAAATTTGTAAACTTTAATGGAATTGCCAAGGTTACTCTTATATGATTAAATTGGTGTTCTGACCTCTTATGAACTATAGGAAAGTCTTCTTTTGAACACGACCATATTGAGGATTTCATATCCTTGAATTACGTTAAATTTTGAATTAAATTAATGTAATTATTTAAAGCATAAGTGTAAGATTATGATAAACATAAGCATATTTTCCTAATGAAATTATTTCCAAAAAATATAAAGTTATCATGCTATAAATGCTATATAGAATATATGACATTTTCCATTCAAAACTAACAAAAAAAAACCTCGAGCTGTATGGTATGCCTGTACAGATATATCCCACAAGAATATGAGGGCATTTAAGCTTCCCTTGTTGCTTTTGTATTTACATGAACTCGAGACTCTCTGTCTGAGTATGGCGTGGGACCTTGTGTAACAACTCATGGATTATCGCTGGCTCTGCGTTTTTTCACAAATTATGTCAATAATAAATATGATTTCATGTCGCTTAAATGGCTTATGGCGTGAAAGAGGCATAAAGATTCACCTTACAAATATAATGACTGCATGAACACAGATCAGCTGCTGCTGCTTTAAGATCATGAATTCTCGTTTTTATTATCATTATCATTATTTTTTTATATTTGGCGCGTGTTGTGGTTTGCAATGATATGTGTTTGGGGCGTATTTTAATCTGTTTTTTGTGGCTTTGGGGATCAGTAACAGTGTGATAAAGATATAGTAGCTAGTTTTAGTGGTTAGGGTAAAATGTAAGAGAAGCTAGTCTGAAAGATAATGCTTACAATAAATAAACAGACAGACTTATAAATTGATTATTGTAAATAATATAAGATTAATGAAAGTATATAAGAAAGTATTCCGACAACTTCTCCGAATATTTTCTTTAACACTTTGGCTTTATGTTATTTGTAATTTGAAGTTAAAACAAATTTAAAAATTTAGTTTCTTCAATAAATATGAATTGCAAATTTTAAGCCATTAAAATGGTCAAACCCCACCTGCACCTGCAGACATTCCTCTTTCATCTTAGCCATAAATATAAAAGATCACTTTGGGTTTCCGAAACTATCGTGTACTTGTTGAGCTCTTACTCACAATTTATGCCATACACGTGCCATTTGCATAGTTTAGCATGATTTCGCCCACATTTCGAAGTAATTTCCTAGTTGACAACTCTGAAATTAACATAAATTAGCAGCGAGCAGCAATTCCTATGTAAATTGAGCAGTTCGTAGTGCCATAGTGTAGTGCAAATACAAAGTGTCCATAAACTTGCTGCAGTTTATGCACACATTCGGACTCTGAAGTCGAAGTCTTAAGTGTGGCTTTCGTCGTCAGCGTATCCATTACCATACCATACTAGCTTCAGTCAGCATCAGCATCAGGCTTCGGCTTCAGGCTTACTCATGGAGGAGGTCCGACGACAACGACCTACATCAACAAAATTGCCATAAAAGCACGCAGCAGCCCAGGCCCAGCGCGCAAAATGCAAACGCGAACCAACTTTAGTCGCATTGCAAATGACCTACTGCAATGAATGGGAACGGACTCGGTCCATTGGTCGATTCGTTCACCGCTGGCAATGGCCAGGCACTCCTCCAACTCCAACTCGGACTTGGACTTGGACTCTCTGTTAATGCAACTCTTTCATTATGCACAAACTGCCAAGCAAGTCGCAATGCAAACAAGACCTAAGCAAACTGAGCAATGCAAACCTTGAAACAATTCAACAGAGTTTCCTCATTAGCAACGTTGTCGCAGTTCGCATGCTTTTCGCTGGCACTGTGCCGCCGAGAAGAGACATACGAGTGCGCAACGCTCGGCTGCCGACGCTGCTAAAACTGATAAGACGAGGAATACCATTGAAATTCAATATCAATGCGAAAATAAGTTATACACTTAAGGAAAATATATTGCCCGAAAAATTTTGGAATTTTCCTTAAAAGTGGAAAATTAATTAAATTTATAAAAGGACTTCAAGTATAGTGAGAAGTATGGTCAACTGTCCTCGCAATGACACAAACTCTAGCGGCTTATTACGAGCGATGGGTGAGCTTGTAATCACTCACCTTCCATCCAACTGGCCGAGGGACGCTGCCGCAAAACGTTTGAAATCAAAAGCAGAAATAGAAAACAAAACCGTGAATTCACTTGCTCACTTTCGGTGAAAGAAAACGAATAACAAAACGAATAAGAGACGATTTATAAATCCTTAATCTATTGCATCCTAGAGAGGCATCTTTTCCTGATCTTAAGATTTAAGAAATCGAATGAAGATGGACTTTAGTTAATGAATATTTTAAAAAATTATTTTCTTTGGTAAATGATTTGGGGTATTCGAATATCGATTGCCTTTAGGCAAATCAAAATAGTACCTTTTAGTAGGAGTATTTGTTTTTCTGAGTGTACAACATTGAAAATCCTCCTCCACGATTGACTGTGGTGGGTTGGTTCTTCGCCGGCAAAAGTCACAGTCACTGTTGCAGTCGCAGTCAGCTTAGCGCTATCGTTGCGGTCGCAGTCACAGTTAGAGTTGAACAAAACGACCGCGAGTCGGCCCAGCTCGGCATAGACTACGATCGGAGCGCGGCACAAGCGGTTGCCGTTGCCGTTGCCGTTTCTGCCTGTTGCTGTTGTGCTGCTGCTGCTGCTGGAGTGCACCTCATGCACCTTTTGGCCTGGCTAGTAAAAACAATCCGAGACGAACTTCGTGACGGCGGCTGTCTGCTCTGACTGACAGACAGGCCATAAAGTTAATTTATTTAATTTGCCGAAAACTTTTTACACGTGCTTCCGCAAAGTTAAATGCGCCTTTGAAGTCACTCGTTGTGGAAAAATAGTTAGTTGTTTTTAGAAAGCAAATCGCATTTGATAAATGAATCGTAAAAGACAAATAAATAAATGCGCAAATTGTGTGACAGCCGAAAAAGTGATTGAACGAATTGCCAGAATATTTTGTTTGAGATTTTTTGTGTTTGTTTGAAATATACGAGTATTTTATGTGTTTCGGTGATTGAAAACAGTAGCCGAAAATTTATTGACAAGCTGATAAGGTCAAGTGACAAAAGATCAAGATCAGGCTGAGCTGAGGCGATAAGAACGCTTATGTTTTCTATTAGAAAATAGAAATTTGTTAAGTTCGAAAATAGAACAAATCAGCTACAGTGAAAAGCAAGTGCGAAAGGAAAGTGCATTGTTATAAACTGTATTAATGAAAACATCTTGGAAATGTCTTGGAAAACTGTCAATGAAATGTGCTTGAACCATACAAACCTTACAAATGTTTTCTTCAACGTGAAAGTGTAAATTATTTAAATGAACTCTGAAACTGCTCCAAAATCCCTTGCTCTCATTGGACTTTGAATAGACTCTGAAGTGCTAAGACATATATATAATATCTTAATATATCAATGCCCTCAATATATCAATCCAAAATATAAACTCCGTGTCAATTCCTAAACTACTCCAAAAACCGCCTAACCCCTTCAACATGCCCACTTTTAAGCGTGGCTTCTTTTGCTCGGATCTGTCTTTACGGTATCCCTACCATGACTGCACCATCAGCATACCCATGCTGCTTGTGATGATGTTGCTAATGCCCAAGCTTTTCATCAGCTTGGTGGAAGTCATGAGGATTTGCAGGCACTTCCGCATGCGCCTGTATCTGCGGAATCTATGGCGATCGGAGGCCATCTTTAGCTTTGGTTTCATAGCCACTTATCTGACCACAGAGCTGGCCAAGAATGTGGTGGGTCGACTGCGTCCGCACTTTTACCAGGCCTGCCTGCCCCGAATGCACGATGGCAGCAGCTGTGCCGACGCCCAGAATGTGTACCTCTATGTGGAGCAGTTCTATTGCAGCAACCGCAACATTTCCGCTCGCCAGATACGAGAGCTGTATTTGAGCTTTCCCAGCGCCCACAGCAGCCTCAGCTTCTACTCGATGTGCTTGCTGGCCTTCTATGTGCACAGCGTGTGGCGGCAGGGCAGGGGCAGCATGAGGGTCTTGCGCCACATTGTACAGTTCCTGCTGCTGATGGCCGCCTTGTACGTGTCGCTGAGTCGGGTGGCCGACTATTGGCACCACTGGTCCGATGTCTTGGCCGGCGCCGTCCTGGGCGTTGTCTATGCCACCATCACGGCCATCTATGTGGGCGATCTGTTGCGTGACCGACCCACCGGCAGCAGCAGCAGCAGCAGTGGTTGCAGTCACCATCACCTACATCATCACCACCATCAGCTGCTGGCCGAGAATAATAATTCCACTGCATCGACCAAGGTGCACTTTCTGGCAACGGCCACACCAACTCCGCTCACCGACATCGACATCGAGGGAGACTCGGACGTGGACGACGCCGACCACCAAATCCAAATCGATGGTAATGGTGACTATAAGACGCCCACAAAGCGTGGCTCAACGCCGACACCGCCGTCACCGCCATCGTCACTGCCCCTGGGCCAGTCAAATGCATCTGTCTAAGCCGACAGTCCGGCTGAAGCGGCTTATCGCTTCGATTGCATTGTGCAGTGGCCCGCCGGCTGCCAAAAGTATTTCGACAATTTTTCCATTTAGACATCGACGCAAACAGTAAACCGTAAAATGTAAAATTGTGATAAGCGCGTGGCGCACTCTTTACCTAATATGTACTACCTATCTGGCCTACCTTACCCCATTCCCCTACCCCTGTCACCCGTTACCCCGACCAAAACCAAGTAACATTTAACAATTTACGAAATCAAAATCCGTAGCGGGCGCACACCTTGTGCAAGCGTCAATAGATCAATCTCGCAGTGCTAGCCAAAGGGGTGTACAGTGGGGCGAACTATATTGATTGAGAGGAATTTGAAAGAACAATCGATGAACTGAAGGAAAGATGTGCAAGTGCTGAATGATAGATTTGAGTAATGTTTTAATTGCTGATATTTATCAAGGGATATCATTGATGAATATAATGGAAATATTAAATTATATTAATTTAATAAAGCTATGGAGTAATTATAGTGGGAGAGCTAATGCTAATATTATATATATATAAACATGATTAGATTAGATGTGCTTATAAGGGAATAAGAGATTTTAATGGATGCACTTATTTAAGATATCAAATTAAACCAACGATATTTTTATATAAAAACTTGAACTTGAAGTTGCAGTAATGCGATTTTTCTTGTATCAACTTAATTTTTGAAATCTTCTTATAAATTTCATAATTATTGTTAAATTTTCTAACTGATATTAATAATGAGACATTTTTCAGTTATCATAAAAGTATTCTGATATGAAAAAAATATAAAAAAAACTTGTTAAAGCCGAGCAGTTCAACCTTCTGGTTTGTTTATTGCTTGCACATTTATATAGGAACCAAAACCCCTAAGAACAATTTAAAAAAATTCTAAAAATTTTCACATCACCATTAAACATTTATTGATAAAATGAACTATCCGCCAATAGGATCAATATGATGGCCATAAATATACATATACGAATAAGGATTCCTTTTCCAATTCCACCTTCCTTCCGAAAATCCTATGAAAACTTTATATGCACATGCTTAAACTAAACAAAATACTAAAAGCAACTAAAATTTAACATAACCAAAAATGTACCCTAACATTTTAGTATATTTTGGTCCATTTTAGTTCTGAACATTTCAGTATATTTTAGTCAATTTTAGTTCTGAACATGTGACAGATAAAAGCTATAAATTTGGCTATCGTAAATAAAAGATTGTGTAAAATTTCATATGAAAAAACGTGAACACCTTCAGCTGTGTTTTGTAATGCACACTTGTACACATGCTGGACACCATGACTAAACTAATTATTAACACAAATATTATAACCTTCCATTAACTTTATGGGGAGTGTCACACAGAAATCTCCAGAGGCTGAGGAAAACTAATATGTAAACAATTCAATTAAAATTTCAACTTTTGCATCTTTTACACAGTTAAAAAAATATGAAAAATATGTTCCTGACTGAAATATTTTCATCTGTGAAACCAAAATATATTAATGTATTTAGTATACACAAAATTGTTCCCTTCTCTATCTATATAAAGCTATCTAAATCTATACAAAGGCAGCTATAAATTAATTTAAGTGTTTACTTGGACACGTGTTTGTATATATATATATATGCATAGTCTCTAGATATTTCTGTGACACTCCCCATATCATGTTGTCTTGGCATTTATCTATTAATTTTTTAATAATTAATTAAACTAAGTAATTCAAAGTTAAGTAGAAATATAATATATAAATATTATATTATCTTTGTAACCAATCGATCAGTTTAAAAATTTTTTAGAATTTGTTTAAATTATATAAAAATTTCTAAATGTTCATCGAATATTATAATTTTAGCATCTAAATAAAACTTAGTTTCCCAATATTCACTAAGAAATCGTTTATGTTTTACAATTGTGCATAATCTTGTGCAGTTCGATCAATTTTTCTCACTTGCAATGTTATCACAATTTCTGCAAGTCTTGTCGGCCTTTGCCTTTGCCTCTTGCCGCCGCCGCCTCACTGATATTATTGTGCCGTTAAAACGTTAAATATGCCGCCTGTAGTATATAGTATGAACACGCACATATACTATACTTGTGTATGTGTATAAGTAAGAGTATCATCGGCTTCAGCAACAGTAACAGTGGCGGCCGGCCACTTCTGCTTCTGCTTCTTCGGCTTCTGCTGTTTTTGTTGTTATTGTTGTTGTCTGCAACTTGTTTTGTTTGTAAACAAAACCGCAGTCACGTCGAGGCGTCGCTGCTTTTGAAGTGGGCAGCCCGCCAACGTGAAGCAGGCTGGGCAGGGGCAGGAGGCACAATCAGCTGCTTTAATCTGTTGGCAGCGCTGCTTGCCTAGTACCGACGATAATGCATTAAAAATAATGTACAAAAATATATATATATATATATATATATATATACGTAGATGTATGTTAGCTTATTTGTTAAGTAGAAACTTAAGATTTATGAGCAAATTAAAAAAAATATATATAAGAATTATAACTATTTATTAGCGTTTAATATTATTTGTTTTATGTTAATTATGTTTACATTTTTACAGATTTTTTGTTGAACTTAAAACCTTTTTAGAAGAACAAAAAAAAAACAATTAAGAAATATTTATTGCCTTAAGTGATTTATTATGGAACTTAATATTTACGAGTGTGTAAGTATATGGTTGGTATATAATTTATGAAAGCATTTCTGAGATAGAAATTGCAAAAGACACAGGGGTGGAGCTGGAAGTCACAGTCGAAGTTTGTCATAGGAATTTCATAGGGTTTACCAATTTGAAAGCGCAATTAGCAACGTTGACTCAATGTTAGAATCCATTTAAAGGATTATATAGAAGTAGACATGAGACTTGATATATCTAGTAAAGATCTACAATATTGCTTCCAAAATATAACAGCTCACAGCTAAACGTTTTCATATGACATTCATAGCCTAACAACAAGCATAGATCTTCACTCTCTCATAACCCAAAACCTTGTAAATGCACCTTCACCTCAAGCAAACCACAAATTCATGCTATAAACATTTCTGTATATTTTGTATATCTCCTATTATTTCCAAGAACTTGCACTTATCAAGCATTTCATGGCAAAAAGTCTTCTATAGATCACTTATAGATAAGACAAAGACCCGCAACACCGCAATGTGTATAGCTCTTGTCGATAAAACAAATATGTGTACTTGTAATTGCGGTTATAATAGTTATACCAGGCTACACATTTAATTGTTTGTGTTCCATATCTAATCACTTTCATATAAACAAAGTGTATTATGGCTAGGAATTTCATAATCGCGGTAAGACTTTTTTCTTCACCTACTTTAAAGGTGACGAAGAAATGGTATAATGTTAACTGAAAAGAGTATCTGGGCATTAGTTTGCCATGCGGTGTTAGGAGAACACACTATTTTTTAGGCGCCAACAAATAAACATTTTCAACAAAAGTCGTTCAAATATTTTAAAATATTTATCTACATTTTAAACAATCAATCAATCAATCAATCAAAATATCTACAAATTGAATATAGTCAATATTTAAACATGTTTCTTTTTAACCCTTTTGGGAAAATTCTATCACTGCAGCATTGATAAACTATATATCATTAGAAAGCTGACTTTCTAAGGAATCATAGCTACACCGAAGCCAAGAAAAGTTTTGATCAATTGTATGGAAATTTTGTGCCACCAATTTGAATGTTTAGGAAATTGCTTATTGAATTCAATTGCATCTAAGTGAAGCTGAACATTCATTCTCGGTAAAATTATCAGAGAATGAAACAAAATCATTCCCATTTGGCTAGAAAAAGTACTCTGATTTCATGATGAATTCATAAATCTATAAATCTGTTAACCCAGAATACATATTCTCCAGATTAAGCCCTTTTGCAATTAAGTCCTGCTGGAGAATGGAATAAAGAAATGGCTTGATGGAAAGAGATTTGTAAGATTTGGGATCTATGAAATAATCTTTGGAAAATGCTTTCATGAATATAACGAGACTATATGAAGAAATTGAATGTTGAAAAGGAAAATATCTCTTATTTTTTAGACGGGAGAATGGTCATTATTTATGTGTTTTAAGTTCTTTAGTTCTTTCATTAACATAGAATATGAAAATCGTATTCGGTGCTCAATTTCATTAGTTTTAGATCAGCCAAAGGAAGTGAAGATATTGTGATTGTTCACAAAAGTTAGCAGTCACATAAGATAATCTCTATATATTAACTGACTGACTGATTGATTGATTGACTGACTGATTGGCGAACAAGTCACAGTCCTAATCTTACAAGTTATGACTCAAATTTTCACATCAATTTCCGATTTAAGGCTTGTCTTGACATTCCAAAACCCCCGCGAAGAATTCCTATTGGGTGTGGGTCAAAGTCGAGGCTAAAATTTAGTATAGAAATGTCTTTTCTTACGAACTTTGGTATGATATAGAATTTTATCTTAAACAAGTCGACTTCAACGACTGAAAAGGCTAATTGCTACACATACATGTTTGTATAAACAATAGAAGCTTTGAATAAAAATGACCTATATCTATTCCACACAATGTCCCCCCCAATCCATCATTCAAATTACATACTCCTGTGTCCAAATAAAGCCTTCAAAATGTATATCCAATATAATTGATTTGCCTCTTAGATATATCTGTTTTTACATTTCCTGTTCTAATTGATCTTTATAATTACTTTCGAGCAATTCCATTTAAGCCACAACTACCTTCAACTGCACACGTCCATCGAGCGTTCGTTTATAATTCTTATTGATTTCTTTGAAATTGAATATGCTCTATATACTTATCTAAGTGTAAGCCCACCCCCTTTCATCCACCAAAAAACGATTGATGTTTAAATTTGCGCAATTGAGACGCATTATACAGTCACCTAGATATGGGATAATACATAGTTGCACAGACAGATATCATGCATATCTATCTGAGGGCTTCAATCTCCATCTGCCGCTACAACAAAAACGTCTATTGTGGTTTGGCGGAGCGCACAAAATACGAATACGAATACGAATACGAGACCGCATTGGTGGTGTTGGTTGGGGCAAAACAACTGCTTCGAGTACAAAAGAAAAGCCATAGAAATACTCGTAAAACGCAAAACTAAAGCCCGGGCAATTTATTTTTAAGCACACATATCGAAGATACGGAGACTTTGAATAAAGTAGCACAAAAAAAAAAGAGAAGAAATCACTTTGCTAATACAAAACAATTGTGTGCAATCTTGCAGATAAATTTCGACTGTGGGTGCATGGATTGGCATTCAAAGAGGTAGCCGTAGCCGCCGCCAAAACGGCAGGGTGGGGCCTCTAAGTATGCAGCAGTGGTGCAGCCAGAAGCCAGCTGCGCTTTACCTTTTTCCCCCAATTACAATATCTATATATTTTTGCCGTTTTACCTTTTTGCCAGCATGCCATATTTATAAATGCCAAAGATGCGGCGGTGGGCACAGTGGGAAAATATGCGGAATATTTTAAGGAGTGAGTGGAAAATGTGTAAAGGGCTGCCTTCTCTGGTTGCAAACTCCAAATTTTAAAGAATTTTTTTTAAGCATTTGTAAATTTGCTTAAATCTATACAGTTTTCTAAATAAATTTGATGAAAAACATGGTCTTCGCCTAAATATCAAACAGACAGTCAGAGGGACATTAAGAAAACTAAATTTTATATATATTAAATATTTAAAGTATATAAATATTTGTAATATCTGTTATAAATTGTTGATGAACAAATGTAAACATCTAAGTTTATTCCTCTATATTGTAGAAACGAATTTAAATATTTGAAAATCTTGTTAAAGCATATATAAAAGCGTCTTTACAACTCTTCTCCAGGTAAAATCGATCTTAGCAAGGGTTTCCTGCCAGGTCCTTGTTAACAATACACTCTGCTCACCCTTTATATAGGTAATAACTATGACTTCTGCCTTATCACAGGGAGCGTTGTCCTTCCTAGATAGTCGTCTGTGTCAATTGTTCAATTGATAGAAACCCCAAAACATCACAGACGAGGCGTCTTAAAAAAGTTAAGTCTGAAGTACATTGAAACCGGAGTCAAAGTTTGTCAGTAAAGTGCAAATCATAGTAGGCATCTAACATATAATGTAGTGCTGCCCTTCTCTGTGATTCTCAAAATTTTAAGTACTCTGCCATATCAGATTATTATTGACATTATTTTTAATATACTTTTTTCTGTCATCATTTCCTTTCCTGTTTCTTGCTCCTTTTTCTAAAACAATGACAATTTTTTTCGTACTCATCGAGTAGTAGGCGCGCATATGCTCTGCTGCGGATTTGTGCACCTTCAAGCCATAGATATTGTTAAAGCATGCGCGTAGTATCAATGCTGTGAAATCACTTATGACTTTGTGGGTGTCAGCGGACGCCGGTGGGGTAGCTATATAAAGAACTCATAACGTAAAATGTATTCCACTGAAATGGGCGATTCATATTTATTTTCAAAAATGACTTCGCTTAATAATCACTTAGATAAGGTAGATTTAATGGGTTAATTGTGGTGAGGTCTTTATCTAATCTCTATAACTTCATTAATAACACTTTTGTCGAATTAAGACCACTTTTGGTGGACAAAGCCAATTTGAAAATGTTTAATTTAGTGAAATGTTAATACAAGTCCATTCTGAAGGTCATCCTGAAACATGTTTACAAGACAATTTGGCATGATGGAATGTTCTGGCAACATTCTTTTGTGTTAACAACCCACATAGCATGGCATCAATGCTTTGATTGCATATACAAATTTATAAACACATGTCTACAGTTCTTATCCGATCTTAATGAAATCTGGCAGATCGGTAGAGAGTGTTTATTACATATTTACAACCCAAGCTTTAATTAAGAACTTCATTGATTTCTGGGGCGGGAGGAGACCTGGCGAAATTCTAAAAACAACTTCATCTGCGCGGACACTAGGGCAGTCTACACACCAAAATTTGGGAACCCTTTGCACCCATTAAATTGCTATTGCATTTCTCTGAAAATATGTATTAAAAATTATAATATGGCTTATCTAAATCTATAGTTGCCAAAGTTGTCAAAGTTCAAGCTTTTGCTTTCCATTTCGTGCCACTGTAATTCGCCGCATCGACATCGGCAACGCATAGTTTGTCTCTGCTACACTCTATTGACATTTCCTCAAAAACTTTTCTCATCAATTCATGTCAGTGTGTGTGCGTGTGTGTGTGTGTGTGGGGGTGTGGGTGTATAAGTGTGCACATGTGTGTGTTGGTACTTGTAAATACGACAACGTTTATTGTCATTGGAATTATTACTCCCAGTCAAAATCTCCCAATCTGCCATTCCCTCAGCCTCAGTTTGATACTCAGCTTGGGCTTGAAGCTTCATTGTAGGTAGACATCACAATGGTTTCTAGGGGAGAACCTGTTTTTCAGTTTGGCTTTTCTTGTGCCCGCCAGCCAAGGAGTGGGACAGTCACGGAGGGTGGGAGGTAGGGCGGGTTAACGAAACGTCTTGCGTACTTTTTTTCGTATGCGAAAATTTAACGAATCATGAAATACGATAATTGAACCATGCACAAGAGTTCGTCGCAGTCCTGCTCGTTCCCGTTGCTGTAGTTGTTGTTGACGTCGTCAAGCAGCAGCATCAGCAGCAGCGAAGGAATCTCTTCCAGCAATGGAGCTACAGCTACAGCTCCTTTGTTTGGCTGCGTATGTGTGTGGCATAATAAAATTTTATTGTAGCCAAAACTTGGCTACCGCTTTTTGTGTGAGGCTGAGGCGTAGTTCTTGCTTTCACGTAATTGTTTGCGGTGTGTGCATATGTGTGTGTGTGTGTGTGTGTGTGTTAACCACCCCCCTCCACCACCATGAAGGCATAGAATGGAAGACTAAACACCCACATAGTTAGAAATTAGCGTGGTGTGTGAGAGGCTGCTGGCAAAGGGAGGCGCGGAGCAATGTCAACGTTTTTGATTTCATTTCACTTGCTTAGTCGGCAGTTAGGGTTAGGGACTTTTGCTATTTAGGTTCCATGCTGCTGTTGTTATTTTTTTACTGGCAGGTTTTATGGCATACTTTTAGGCTCAAGTTGAAAATGTTATGGGTAAACCTTTTTCAGGTTGAATTGAAGTTACATTTTTGCCTAATCTGATCTTTGATTTTGGGTTTCATTAGTTTTAAAAATATTCAACAGGAACTGTAAATTGTGCAAAAATACCAGGAAAATTAAAAAGGATATAGGATTAATTCAAACATTGCCAAACAAACAGCTTTCTCAGTGCTCAAGGGCTCACCTATTCCCAGATTTCAAGTTTTACTCCTCAATGAGAGGAATTTATAAATAAAATAAAATAAATGAAATAAATAAAATTTTTAAAATCAATAAAATAAATAAATAAATTAAATTAATTAAATAAATTAAATAAATTAAATAAATTAAATAAATTAAATAAATTAAATAAATTAAATCAATTAAATAAATTAAATAAATTAATTAAATTAAATAAATTAAATAAATTAAATAAATTAAATAAATTAAATAAATTAAATAAATTAAATAAATTAAATAAATTAAATAAATTAAATAAATTAAATAAATTAAATAAATTAAATAAATTAAATAAATTAAATAAATTAAATAAATTAAATAAATTAAATAAATTAAATAAATTAAATAAATTAAATAAATTAAATAAATTAAATAAATTAAATAAATTAAATAAATTAAATAAATTAAATAAATTAAATAAATTAAATAAATTAAATAAATTAAATAAATTAAATAAATTAAATAAATTAAATAAATTAAATAAATTAAATAAATTAAATAAATTAAATAAATTAAATAAATTAAATAAATTAAATAAATTAAATAAATTAAATAAATTAAATAATATAAATAAATTAAATAAATTAAATAAATTAAATAAATCAAATAAATTAAATAAATTAAATAAATTAAATAAATTAAATAAATTAAATAAATTAAATAAATTAAATAAATTAAATAAATTAAATAAATTAAATAAATTAAATAAATTAAATAAATTAAATAAATTAAATAAATTAAATAAATTAAATAAATTAAATAAATTAAATAAATTAAATAAATTAAATAAATTAAATAAATTAAATAAATTAAATAAATTAAATAAATTAAATAAATTAAATAAATTAAATAAATTAAATAAATTAAATAAATTAAATAAATTAAATAAATTAAATAAATTAAATAAATTAAATAAATTAAATAAATTAAATAAATTAAATAAATTAAATAAATTAAATAAATTAAATAAATTAAATAAATTAAATAAATTAAATAAATTAAATAAATTAAATAAATTAAATAAATTAAATAAATTAAATAAATTAAATAAATTAAATAAATTAAATAAATGAAATAAATTAATTAAATATTAATTCTGAGATTTCCCCTTCATAAAAAAAGATTTCCGCATTTTTATTATTTTCAAAAGATTTATTTCTACTTGTTTTGCACAGTGAATTTAGCATTGTGTGGGTGTAGCTTCTGAGTGGACGAGTAGATGAGTTCTTATATCTAAGTTCTTCCAGCATAGCATAGTCTTAGGAGTCGTTTGATACACCACCATACCACGCGACCCCACAAAAACCTTTTCCATTAATCAATCGCCGCCTAAAGCTATGCCAGGCTATGGTAAAGAATCGATGATTGGTAATCGATTCCGTTTGCGCTCTGCGTCTTCTCGCCACTCAACGTATTCGATTGTTAGTGGTTTGTATGTTCCTTAGTTGCTTCTCCACCTCTTTCAGGTATTTCTCGGGCAGACAGTTGTCCCGCATGGCGGCTATTTTCGAGTCAATCACGTGCTTGATGTTGGCCTCGCGCTGCTGCTCCGTCTTCAGCCATTTCTGCATGCGTTCGTTCTCCAGTTCGGCGAGACGACGTCGCTCCGCCTGCTTGTCGCTCATCTGTTGCTTGAGATCTCTCCTATAGCACTGGCGGCGACAGTCGCGATCGCGATCCATGTCCTTTTGCTTCGCTTCCTCTTCGCGCATACGATCCATTAGCCTGTTGAACTCCTGCTCGCCGTGAGCTATTTCCAGCGCCAGACGCTCCTTTAGCTCTTGCGCCTGCCTGGCCCGCGACTCGAGCAGATCCCTTTCAGTTTCGCGTTTGGCTATGGCTGCCTCTTTCTCTTTCTGGCGGTACTCGCGCTCAAGGCGATCCCGCTCCTTGAGGTATTTCAACTCATCGCTGGTCTCGCGGAATTCCATGGCCTCGTTGGCCACCGTGAAGATGCGCTGTTGACGTCTTTCCAGCTCCTTTTTGGCCAGCGCTTGCATTTCCTTCAGCTGACGTTCCTTTTCCTGCTTCTCGCGCATGTAGGCTGCCACTCGGAGATCCGCCAGCCGCTCCTGCTCACTGAGCATGGTCTTAAAGACGTTCGACATCTCACGTATGCGGTGCAGCTCCTCGCGGAAGCGGCGCTTGCGTAGCTGCACAAAGTTACGCTGGCGTTCCTCCTCCTCGCGCAGCAGCTCGGTGGCCTTGCGTATGTGCTGGGCCTCCTCGGCCACACGCTTGGCCTCCATAACGCGCTGCTTCTCCCTCTCGCTCAGCTGCTCTCGTATTTCTTGGGCGTATTTGGTTTTCTTCTTCACCTCAAGACGTTCGCGCTCATCTTCGGCGGACAGGGCCTTCTTGGCCCGCTCGTTGACCATCTTGGCAATACGATCGTCATCTTCGCGCAGAGCTTTGGCCAGCATATGCTTCTCGTGTATTTGCGCCTCCCTGACCGCCTTGCACTTGGCATCTAGGATCATGCGATTGATTTGCTTCACCTCTTCCTCCTGCTCTTGCTTGGCCAGAAAGGCGCGACTCAGCACCGAGAGCTTCTCATCCAGGATTTCATTGTGCAGGCTGTTCACTTTGCCTTCATTGGATTTGGCATGGCGTATATCATCGATTGCCTTATAGCGCTGGCGAGTCTCCTCCGCTATGCGCAGCTGCTTGCGATGCTCCTCTTCCGCTTGCTCAATGGCCTGCATCTTTTCCTGGATACTCACCACTTTGCCCTGCTCCTTCAGCCGCCTGACGTCATTCGGACGCAGAGTGATTTGCTTGGCGCCCTGATTGCGTTTCCTTTCTCGCTCATTGCGCTTCAGCTGCTTCTGATCGTAGGCCACATACTGGTCACAGCGACTCCGATAGGGCACATAGCCGAGTTGAGAATTCAGCGATGGGCGTGGTCGGAGTGCTGCTGGACCTGGAGGTCTGTAGGCTGCCGTCTGGGCACGTGCTCGAAGCTCCTGGCACTTCTGCTTCAACTGCGACTCGGCGCTGATAAACCGCACATTCGAGGCGGAGAAGCAAGGCATCGTGTAGTTGGTGATGGTCCAAAAAGAGGTGTTAGAAAATGTTGCTGGCGTTAAGGTCTAGAAAAATGGCAAAGCCAAACGAACAAAACAAGAAAACAAACAAAACTGAGTGTTAAGGAACAGCTCTACCCGAAACATAGAGCTGTAATGTCTGGCTAGAAACACATTCAAGAGGTTGCTAAGGCGGATAGGAAAGTCTGAAGAATGGGAATTTTGTTTATGTAACAAGCGAGGGTTACCAAGGTAACATCAAGGCAGCCTGGCAACCCTAAAAAGGTGTGGGGAATGTGCATATGCAGAGAGAAGGATGCGTGAAATTGTATTGTAAACACCTGACGTAACTATAGAGCTTGCAGTGGGAGGGAGACGAGTATGTGGTTGGAGGAGTAGCAATCGTTGAAGATTTTCTTCACATTACTCAAGCAACTTCTGCAAGTTTAGAGACACCTTTTTGTTAGGATCGTATTACTAGAACTTGGATGGATTGGTCCAAATGCTGAATGATGGTTGAGGTTGTAAGCTAGCCTTGGCATATGTCTGTTAAATGAAAGAGTCATATTAAACGATGCATCATCTCTTACATAACCATCCCAGAGGGTGACTTGAAAGAATAGTTCACAGATCATCATCCAAAGGAGTCTTGTTAAGCTCTGAAATCATTAGGCCTTGCCTCTATAGCAGTGATCCCAAGCTTCTATCAATTGCTTGTAGGTCGTCCTATATGTTGTGCTGCCTTGGTGGCAGACGTGTTCAGACGTCGACGTAGCAAATTCACGCTGCACAACTGCAGCCTAAAAGTTCCCTTTTGACCGAAAGAAGTATTCAGCATATCCACATATCTCTCCCAAAACCAAATTCTAACGAATTCATTCCCTTTAAGGATTCTCAATTTCTTAATTCCTTTAACTTAGTGCTATTTCACTCCACAATCACAATACTTGCACCCCCGCCACCACTTCCGCTATTATCTATGCTGCCCAAAAGGGCCGAAAAACATTTAAGCAAAAAACCAACCCAAAAATGCTGCAAGAAAATGTTGTATCCAAACATTTCCGTTCGTCCTTCGATGTGAACATCAAAAATGCAACGAAGCATAAATTTCGTTGCTCGGCAAGCCTTATGATTTATGCACAATGCTCAAGGACAAAGTCCCTCCTGTGGGGTGTGTACGAATGTGTGAAAGAAGTCAGCAATTATGCGGCATACAAAAGCAATAAGCCAACAAAATTCACACATTGTGGCCAAAAAAATAGTAGAATAAAAGCAGAGAACCCAACAGAGAGCACCAAGAACTGGACATTTGAGATATGAAATGCCCACACACAGTCCCCCTACACACACACACACACACACACACACACACACACACACACGAACATAAAGCAACTAACTCTCAATGCTCCAGCTGCCTGTCCACTGAGGCGTGTTGGAAAGTCTAAGCTGGCAAAGTTTACGGCCACACATACAAATTAACTTGACCAAAGCAACAGAAGCAACGCCCTCTCTACCCACCCAAAGAGCCACGCCCACATTGTCAAATACACACTCACACATGCACATAGCAAAAAGAGATTGAAAGGAAGCAAGATGGAAATCCAAAACCAAAACCTAAAAACGACTTCGACTTTCAATGATTTTTGCTGACTTTAATAAAAAAAAAAAACTTGGTATATTTTTCGATTCCATTTCTATACTTTTTTTTTAGTTTTTTCTAAAAACTTTCACTATGCTCTGTCAGGGCCGCTGTGCTGAGAGTCGCCTTGCTCTACTAAAAATGCATTCAGGCATTAAAGTCAACTTAAGCTGGGCTTCTCAATTTCCCATTTCCCAACTCGCATATTGCGTCTCGCCGGGGGAATCTCGCCCGGGCTGGCCTGGTCATGGCCTGGGTCGGGCGGCAAATGTAAATTGACATTTTTCGAGTGCACGATTGAGCAAATGAACGGTTTTTTCTCATTCTGGTGGACGGTAATGGTAGTCAAGTTGTTGGATTAGCACACATACACACGCACACACACACACACACACACACAGGCATACACAGGCGCAGTGGGAGCGGTAGAAAGGTCGAGAGGTCAGGTCATGCATGGACTATTTGATTAGATGCAAAGCATTATGTGAAGCACAGGAAGCATAGCTTAGGCTCGAGGACATCATTAGCATCTCTTAGCCTAGGTTCAGGGCCTTAATTTATGCACTCTACTTAGCCTAAAAGTTCCAAAGGGGGCACAGAGCGAAGGAGTTTGGCCCAAACAAGGCTTAATTAAAGTTCTGGCCAGGAATTAGTGGGGCGTTTTAGTTAGTTTAGTTTGAGAAATGGGGCTGAATTAGAACATAGGATGAGAACAGCATTGTGGACCATGCCGTGTGGCCTTAAGATGATGGAAGCAAGTGGGATGGTTATTTATATTCTTCAGATGGTTAATGGTTGATACGAAATGCCAGGAAAGGTAACAGGTGATGAGTTATGCATCTTTCTATATGAGACTGAAACAAAACAGCAATCGGTTGTTCCAAGTCAACCAAAACCTTACTAAAGTCAGTAGACGAAGAGTTTGGATATTATAAAACTATTTTAAGGATTTATTCATTCATTAATTATGCTTATCAGAAAATGATTTTAATATATATAAGGCTGACTTCTACATTAAGTTTGAACTACGATTTGTGTTTTCGATGTTTCCTAAATTGGCAACTTTAATATTGTGAATAATCATGTTAATCCTCTTACAACAATTTTGATGTTTAAATGTCATCTTCTTCTCTTCTTTATGCACTTGTAGTACTTCATCAATAATTCACAAATTTCTTATCTCTTCCTTTGCAGGTAAGTCGCCAAATTGCCTGCAGGATGGATGCCTTCAAAGCGCCAAACTAACCTTTATGGGCTTCAGAACTTGCCAAGCCCTTCACCGCAACTAAAGTCTAGTAAATCAGCTCGCATATCTCCATCAGACAGAGGCAACAACTGGAAGTGACAGCTACCACCACTGACTCCCAATGAGTTGACAAAACTTTGTCCATTTGCCGCACACCCAAATCGCAAATTTGCACTTTCAAGAGTTTCAACCAGGCTAAGCTGCATTACGCATACGTCTGAAGACCCAATGGGCCTATTTACTGGAGCTGAGGACATCAAATGCCTTTTTGGCATATGATTCATGGCCAGACATCTAGGCGAGTGGGCAACCAGGAGAGACGTAGAGAAATGCGTGTGTTGAGTTATTTGCATAAATTTGGGAGGCGGCGGGACTGGAAGGCGACGCCCAGCTATGAGTATACTTTTTCGCTCACTCTCCAGAAATTTTTCAGCATTTCATAAGAACTGACAGACATTCGATTTCCGGTTGCATTTGCCTTAAAAATATCGTGTAGTTATTTTAATATTTTATTTTATTTTCTTCAGATGCAAAGCATTTGTGTGTGTGAGTTATTGATCGTCTTTGACCCCATCTCCGCCTCTGCCTTCGCAAACAATTTCATGCAGCTTCCTGTCTTCCATCTTCCAGCTACGACTAACAACATATCATTTATATTACGCATGCATTTTCGTACATATTTATTTGCCGACAATATTTCTTAGCAAGACATAGGGAAAAAAACTCATACGCACTGTTGAACTTATGTTTTGGCACAATTTTTTATTACAAATCCCATTCTAAGGCTTGGGCTTGTAAATTTCCGCACATTTTCATTGAAAATTAATTTGACAACATTTATTTTTGGATATTCGCATGGGGGGATAAAAGTTGGAGTCGAGTTGGAGTTCATATTTGCTCAATCAATAAATCCAAAGCCCCCTTTTGAGCTAATTATTTTGCCCTTTTGTGTCAAACGCAAAGCTCGAAGACTAATTAAAAAATTTCAAGTGGATGGATCAGAGGAGGCAGAAGGCAGAGAAAAATATGAAAGCAATAAGCAAATATGATTTGAATTGATTTTAGTGGTTTGCTTTTATTGCATTTATCATCAATCAGGCCTTGCTGAGAGTCTCTCATTCTCATTCTCTATCTGTTTCTGTTGACCCAAATATTGGCAAATGGAAATCAATTGGGATTGTCAAAGAATTGAAGCTGGGAAAATATAAGCTTGAAGAGGTTTTATAAATGTCTTCAAATTGTTAGACAAAGATTTACAAGAAGAAGATTAATTTACCTTGAATTTTTAAGACCGAACGACCATAAGAACTAGTCTCTCAGTTTTATAGCTATCGAATTGGAATTTTTACCTTAGAATCTTCTTTCTTGTAAGCTGCTCATATGTCAAAATTATCTAGATCGGACCAGTATATCATAAAGCTCCCATATAACCAATCGAAACGGAATGAACTCTTAGTACAGCCAAATTGTTTGCTTTTTATCCAAATTGAAACAAATTTGGTAAATGTTAGTTTTAGAAGCCTCTACGTCAGCTAACCAAAGTAAATCCAGATCGGCCTACTACATCATATAGCTCCCATATAACCGACCTATTCGGAATGAACTCTTAGTACAGCCAAATTTGTTGCTTTTTATCCAAATTGAAACAAATTTGGTAAATGTTAGTTTTAGAAGCCTCTACGTCAGCTGACCAAAGTAAATCCAGATCGGCCTACTATATCATATAGCTCCCATATAACCGACCTATTCGGAATGAACTCTTAGTACAACAAAATTTGTAGGTTTTCATCCAAATTGAACCAAATTTGGTAAATGTTAGTCTTAGAAGACTCTTCGTCAGCTGACCAAAGTCAATCCAGATCGACCTACTATATCATATACCTCCCATATAACCGACCGATTCGGAAGGAACTCTTAGTACAGCCAAATTGGCTGATTTTTATCCAAATTGAACCAAATTTGGTAAATATTAGTCTTAGAAGCCTCTACGTATGCTGACCAAAGTTAATCCAGATGGGCCCACTATATCACATAGCTCTCATATAACCGACCTATTTGGAATTAACTCTTAGTACAGCCAAATTGGTTGTTTTTTATTCAAATTGAACCAAATTTGGTAAATGTTAGTTTTACACGCCTCTACGTTAGCTGACCAAAGTTAATCCAGATCGGCCCACTATATCATATAGCTCTCATATAACCGACCTATTTGGAATTAACTCTTAGTACAGCCAAATTGGTTGTTTTTTATTCAAATTGAACCAAATTTGGGAAATGTTAGTTTTAGAAGCCTCTACGTCAACTGACCAAAGTAAATCCAGATCGGCCTACTATATCATATAGCTCCCATATAACCGACCTATTCGGAATGAACTCTTAGTACAGCAAAATTTGTAGGTTTTCATCATAATTGCACCAAATTTTGGTACCTGCCAGTCTTAGAAGCTGACCAACTGCTGACTGAATTTCAACCAAATCTGTAAGGGCATGTTAGCTTTGGTTACCCGAAATTAACCTTCCTTCCTTTTTTTGATTATTTCATACATAAAATAATTCCCAAAAGAAACTTAAGAAACTGCTCATATCGTAGAAATTTGATATTAATTTTGAGAACACTCGTTCTTCCTATTTTCACCTCGAATAACTTGAATTAATCCCAAATGAAACAGTTTTCTATAAGTCGGCCAAAGTCTTTAGTCTGCGCTCTGGCGCTCTGGCTCTTAGCTTGACTTAATAAATATTTTAAAATTACATTTTTTAATAATTTTTTGCTGCTCGAAAACTATTTCCAGAAATATTCTTCATTCAATTTGAATTTGTTAAGAAAACTCTACTGCTATTACGAGTTTTGAAATCTGGCCAAACCACATCTAAGTTATCTAGAAATGTATAATTTATATAATTTTCTAAAACTCCCCTCCATTTCTCACTCTCTTTTCCCCCATATTTGCCTTTTACTCGTTTTATTGAAATAAAATTTTAATCATGCTGCAATACGATATAGCAAACCGGTTTCCATATGGCTTCTGCGCCAGGAACACTCACTGCCAACACAAAAATATAAATTATATTTGCCAGCAAAACCCACAAACAAGTCATTAAGCATATTTTTGGTCAGCCAAAGGTTCCCGTTTTTGAGCTTGTCCCTGTAAATTTCGTTCTGTTTTTTTCTCTTCTTGCATGTAAAAATGAAATTTATGAAGACTGCAACAAAGAATTACTACGGTTTTTGGTTTCGGTCACTCGGACGGACAGCAACGAATTTTGTTTTGTTTGCGAATTACATGAAGGTGAAATGTCTCCCTGGTTTATTTATGACGATGTTGATAAGATGGAACACTGTGTAAGTCCATGGTGAATCAACTCATCATCATCATCATCATCAACATCATCACCAACAACAACGACATCATCATTCATCGATTGCAATTCGTCATTAAAAATGCGGTTTTTAATAGACTGTGGTGTAGCTTCTCTCTGATGAGAGCAATTTGAATTCAGTGCCATGTCCGATGGCTGAATCAGCAACGAAATTCACAGAAATTCAATTGAAATGATTTGAATAGTTGTATGTAAATCGTATGTGTGGGGCGCATAAGCAAAATATTTAAGAATTATGAAAGGGTTCGAACACCAAATGCTGTGCAATGAGAAGACAAGTTTGATGTATGAAATGGGAATGGACCATAAAAAGGATCGTTTGTACTGAAATCAGTTTGTTGAAAAACGAGAAAATCACTTGATATATATATGACTGAATATGACCTATTTGAAGAGGTATAAATGGCGCTGATATTTACAGACCTGTGAAAATTGTGACTTAAGAATTGTGAAACTGAATAGGCGTGAATGTGTAGGCTGTTTTATGAAACTATGAAAGCAAAGCAACCATGTTAGCCAGCACAAAAGTGGCTCTATTGTTTGATAATCTTTGAGAGTGTTCTCTTGCCATCAACAATTTGCTTTTTACAAATTTAAACTAATATTTTTTGCTTTACCCTTTTGCAACCCAACTTAAGAAGCTTCTAGTTTCAAATATAAATCTCATTATAACAATTCCCACTTGAATCAGTGAAGTTTCCGACCTTGAGCCCGCTAAACCAGACAGCTATAAAAAGTCATTCAACTTTTTCTCCATCATTGTTCAAAGTTAAGCAAATGAATCTACAAATTTAACTTATCACACATTGCTTTTTATCAAATCTCTATAGATTTCCTGGAATTCCCCTAATAAGCGAAAATATTATAGAAATTTGTTTCACAGCTGATAAATGAGTCTAATTTACTAAACACCGTTCAAGTCTGGTATTAAAGAAGTTTCACATTTAAAAATTGAATAGTTTCAATTGCCAAAGCAACCCTTTCGCACAGTTTTCCCACAGTATTTTCCACAAGAAAAGCCCCCTTTATAGAAACCACAGGCGTACGTGCAGAGTTCCAACACGATCTCTCGCACATCATATACTCATATACTACTCATCATATGTCCATTTCCAATTCCATGTCCATATCAGCATTCAGCAAAAACTGACATTGGCGCCGCCGCTCAACAACGACGACGACGACTGCGACTGCGATTGCGATTGCGATTACGTGATGTTTTAATCAATTTTTGTTTGCCGCATTTTGCAAATTGGCTGCCCAGCCCAAAAGGAGGCGGAGGGACAATGCGGGGCAGGCTGCGTCATGTAAACAAACCGACTCTGCCAAGTGCAAAAACGAAGGCAGAGAAGCGCCAGCGAGAAATGTTTATGCAAATTTGCAAATGTTTTTAATTGATTAACGAGCTGACTGGCAAAAGTGTGCCGAGGCACAACCGAATGTTGTTGTTATTCCTGCCTCTACAGCTGCTTCTGCTGTCAATGTTGTTGCTGTTGCTGTTGTTGTTGTTGTTGTTATTATTGCATATATTGCACATATTCTGCGGAAATATTAAAAATTCTGCATTCGGTCTGCAGACTGTAAATTTGCTTGAGGAAATATTAATTGATTGTCAACTGAGGCGTAAATTTATACAAAACTCTTGCAGAGTTAAGTTGTTTTCGACTGTGGAAGTTGAAACGCGCTGAAAATGAGAATTGTAATTGAGTAATCTGTGATAACCAGTTAGAATTTACAGGCTATATATATAAGATTTACCAGGAAACCATAATCAAATAAATGGGAGTCTTATCATATTGAACTACCTGACGAGGAGATGAGTCCTTTATAGTATATAAGTTTGCACAGATTATAGTTTTTATGGTGGTCTTATGCCGGCTAACGCATCCTCAGTCGTTTCACAATTGGAATTCACATTGGGTTGAAGATTGAATTGATAAGCAGCAACGACTCTGGCAGGTCACGAAACAGCTGTAAAGTCAGCCTAGCTTCACTTTTTGCTTCTTGTTATACATTTTGTAGTATTGACAAATACAGTGAGGTGCGGCCTAATTATAATAAAATCAAATGTGCTTAAGTGCTCCTGCTTATATTTCCCACGTAGATACTTCCAGCCCTATTTAGTGAGGTCTCTCCGTGGTAATTTCACTGCCATGTCTGGGCATTAAAACCAAAAAAAAACCAAAACTCAAACTTAAAGGCCAAGCGACAAGTGACAAGGGAACATAAAGCCCAAGTCCCTCCCCGTCCCCCCCCTCCTCCCCCTTTCCTTAAAGTTGAAAAACCAATAAACAAAAACTGGAGGAGGCATTCATATGGTGACAGTGGGGAGGTAAAACAACGCACTTTGGACCTGGACCTGGGACCCAGACCCGGATCCGGCTCCTTTGCTTCGTTTGGAGGCTGTTGAGAAATAAATTACATACAAAATAACTGCAATACATGTAAATAAAAAGTGGGCTTGCAGAGTCAAGGCGGCTCCTCCAGGGAGTTGGCGACTCGTCCTCCTGTTGCTGCTGTGCTGTATAGCATTGGGTGCTCGTTGCCGTTGCCGTTGCCGTTGCCCTGCCCGTGGCCAGCTTGGACGTCAGCGTCTCATCAACTGGCAGCCAAGTAAAAAGTCAGCTCAGGCAGCAGTTGGCAGGCCAACCCCATTGTCCTGAGTCGTGTGTGGCTGGCTGTGTGCTGTCCAAAGGACTTTTATGCTTGCCACATGGCTGCTGTCCTGGCCAAGCGACATTTTGACGGGCCCCGGACCCTGTTGCCGGCTTTGCAAGGGCCCCGGGCCTGAAGTATCACTTGTCAGATTAATTTACGTGTTTGTCCTGGCTGCTGGTGCAGCCACAGCTATAGGACTTTGTCCTGACAAAGAAATCAGCTGCTGCGGTGTTCCACATGCACAAACCGGAGCTGAGGCATGTAGCTACGTCGTATTTACTTGGAGTAGGCAGCAGTAA
Source organism: Hirtodrosophila duncani (assembly GCA_037043425.1). NCBI lineage: Eukaryota > Metazoa > Arthropoda > Insecta > Diptera > Drosophilidae > Hirtodrosophila > Hirtodrosophila duncani. The sequence continues at coordinate 5,243,922 of JBAMBM010000194.1, forward strand.
CAGCAGCAGCAGCAGGCTATGCAAATTTTGTGTCCTGGCCAGGCGGGAAGGTCCTTTAATATGCTCAAATTTAAATGGACATCGCACTCACACACACACATACATACATATATGGGCACACGCGGAGTAACGCATGAAAGGCTGTACATGAAAATTGCAACTTGCTTTAATTCTCCCTGGCACTCTTTTTGGCGACCCCCCTCCACCACCAGCCCACAATAGCAAGTCGCCTGGCAATCACACGCCCCTTCAACTTCAACTTCAGCCTTGGTCCTGGTCCTGGTCCTGGTCCTGGCCCTGGCCCTTGTTATTTGGCATTTTTCAATTTGTAGCCAGAAAGCCGAAGCCTGAAACTCCATTGTGGATGAGACTTGGAACAATGGGGCTAAAGTATCGAAACGATGGGCAATTGTTCAAAATCGCAAGGGCTTTTAATAATTGATATCGATTATTGATAATTGACTGAAAAGTGGAATTTTTGTGGTAAAGAAAACGAAATGAAAAGAATCAGCTGAAAATGTTATTTAAATGTGGGGAAAAAGGGGAGATTATATATACAGATATATCCAGTTGGACAGTTGAAATATCATATTTCAATTAGGACATTCTTATCTTGGAGATATTTCTTTTTCGAGTTTTGATAAAGATTCGATAAAGTCGGATTCAGTCGACGAGAGGATTAAGTTTACAGCCAGATAAATTAAGCTTTGTCTTCTCATCTTCTTTGAAAATTATAAGGCAACACTTTTTCAATGAAATGGTAATGCCCCTTAGAATGGTTGGCAATAGTTGCTGAATCTGGTCACACTAGCTGTTTTCGTTACCAATTGATGCTTGCGAGAATTCAAATGTTAACTCAACTGAAGAAGAAGACGATATTGTACTTGTAGAGCCTGATGCTATGCCTCTTTGAGAATCAGAAATCGGAATATATAACTTGAAAGTAGATAAAGCAGATCTAGGAAAACTTAGCAGAGACTATTCACAGTATTGTTACGTACTATTAGCCCCTTAGGGAAGCTTTAGGTGGTCCTGCTTCGTCCATAATGTCAACGAGAATTAGACTGCGATGTTCACAGTTCAAATCAGACCCGAAAGTCTATGTCTTCTTATAAAGTTCTAGCAGAATCTATGTAATTTCATATCATGATATTCAATGATAGCTATTCTATCTTGAATGATAAATATGATGAGGATGAATAATGAAATTATGAAGTCCAAATTGTCAACTGAATAAATGCTAATTTCGATTAAATTCTACCTTGAACGATTGGCTTGAGAAACCTAAATTATGAAATCTATCAACAGACAAACTTTAGGAATAGAAAATTTTATATTTCGCTTAACAATTTATATAAAAATCCTCAGAAGTCTAACCATATACAAATGCAACTCATTGAAAACCTTTAGAACTTTCAGATCCACTTTCAATTTATTTGCATCTTGAAATTTAGTTCACATCGCTTGGAATTTGCTTAAAAATCGATCGGCCAAACTATAGAAAAGCTGAATTAGAAGGTTATAACAAATTGTGAATGAGGATTGAGAGTGTTATCCTTAAAGTTAACTCTTAAAGCCCAACGCAGGATTAGTGCATCCATGGATAATAATCGCAGACATTTTCATTTACGATTTCCCATTCCATTTTCCACAATTTAATTAAATAATCCCACAAATTATCTAGATAATTATCAATTTTTCATCATCGCATTCTCGTTTATGTCCCATGGTTTGCTGTTACATTGGGAGAGAGGGGGGAGCTGTTCTTGCTCTGTATTCTTTGTTGTCGCTTGCTTGATTTTAAGTTTTAATTTATGCAAATTGTTGCTATTTGTTGTGCCTGCTCTTGTTTTGTTGCTGCTGTTATTTTTACACATGTGCTTGTCTCTCTGTCTCTCTGTCTCTCTGCTCTCACATAGACACTGTTTCAATGTTTACTTTGGAATCATTTAAATTCTATGTACTCTTTTCCCCCCTTTCCCCCGCAGGAGCCCACCACAGCCACCGCCTTGTCTATCGATAAGGATAATGGAAAATTTATTAGTTTAATTGAATTTCTAAGGCGGAAGTTTTACGTATACGTAATGATATCGTCCTCCTGCTCCGACTCGTACACGTGCTGGTGCTCAGTCTCGTCCTTTTAGCACAGTCCACGACAACAGACTACTGATTCATGCTGCTGTTGCTATTGTTGTTGTTGTTGTTGTTGCTTTTGTTGTAGTTGGTGGCTATGGCGGTTTGTAGACATTGTTGTCGTTTCTTCATCCACATCTCCAACTCTTCAACCTTCTCTCTCCCCCCTGCTATATGTGTGTGTGTGCGTGTGTGTGTTTTCTGCATTCTGTAGCTGCTTCTGTGTTTTAGTTTGAGGTTTTCTATGCCCCGATAATTTATTAATGAATGCATTTGCCTACCACTTTTTGCCATTGACTGCCAGAGAGCTAGCTGCGGCTGAGATTGCTTTCAATTTTGGGGGGGGACGATTGTTGGTTGCGGAGGTTGGGAGGATTTCCATTTCACTTGGAGTGCAAAATTTCAATAGCTGGGATAGCTCTCTGGAGATTCTGGTTGTGTGGTAGAAATTCTAAGGAAACCACATTATGATTAGCATTGGGAGAGTCTATAGATATTTCAATGAAAAAAACATATTACAAAGGCTAACAAATTTGTATATGTTAGGGATGTGGAAACTAAATATATATGCTGGTGATGTCTATATAATATTACATATTGGGGAAGATGGTCATATTTTACGACCGGGGCAGGAGCTAGTGCCCTTCTTCTAACAAAAATCTTCAATTTTAAGAGGGCATCATTGCCTGTCAAAGTCAATATCGTTCACTTCTCTGAGTTCAGTCTTGCCTCTCTTCATCTGACCATCTCTCTCATTTCCCTGCCTCATATTCAGCTAGGGTTCTCTCTCACATACCAGCTTATGTTTAAAGATGATTGCAGATCCGTTTAGCAACAACCAATCATGACCAGTTTTTGTTCCTTCCCTTATCTACGTCTTTCATATATGAATGCAGCAAACAATCATGCGTGTGTAAGCGAGCGAGTATTTTTCGCTGTCTGTGCGATTCCTTTGATGACTAATTTTAAACATTCAACATAGCTCTGTTATGTTACTGTTCAGCTAACACAATGTTATGCAAAGTAGAGATTCTATATCTCAACTTAGTCTACGAATCTTCCACAAATACTTACAGAAAATATCTATCCTGAGTTAATACATTTACTTAATGAAATGTCTCTTATACATATTGAGCAAACGGCAGAGAAATGTGCTACTAAGTGGAAGAATGCAAGGTTACCAGCAAGTTGATGGCACACAGAGAATCAGATCAGAAGAAGGCAATGAAAAAAGGGTAAGGATAGAATGAGGAATAGAAGAAAAAGGATGGAAAGATGAGTATGAAAAGCGGGAGAAGAGATTCAAAGGACTTGAGCAAGGTTGATCCTCAAAAGATATCATAAAGACAGACAGATAAAGACTGAGAACTAGGAGGTGGAGATAACAAATAGAGAGATGACAAAACCCAAAGAGTGTGTGGTGACAAGGTGGAAACATGGAGGGAGAATATGGAAAAAGTCTGCATTCTCCAAAAGTGAGCCAGGTCATTGCCATCTCTTCCACTCACACTATAAGGTTTACTCACTCAAGAGACACCCTCAAATTTTCACTCCTGAAATTTTCTTTCATTCCTTAACCATTTACATTATCGCTTATCAATTTCTGTATCAAATGCAGCTCTCACAAATTACTTACTTCCTTGCGGGTCTTCATTTCCCTTGCGCCTAAAAGCAGACTAGACACCAATTTTTCGCTGCCCTTTAAAGGCATAAAGTTAATCAGTAAAAACAACAACAACAACAGCGGCCATTTTAGGTGTGAGGCCAAAAAGGCAAAGTGCAAACAAGCCAAAAGCAAAAGCAAAACACACACACCGAAGACACAGACCCGGGAGGTGGGGTAAGGACAAGCAGCAGGCAGCAGGCAGCAGGCGGCAGGAGGGAGCAGCCAAAACAAAACACTTAACAGCTGCCAAAGCGCTGACTGAGTGACCTGAAGCGAGTCCGAGTCGCGAGTAAAATCAGGAGCATGGTAAACGGTAACGCAGTGGGTGCACGGAGAGAGGTGACTGGGGGAGCGGGTGAAAATGGAAATGGTCAAGTGGCAACCCCTTGGCCATGCCCTGAAGTGGTCAAAAGTGGCGCCGGGGCGCAAATGGCAAAAGCCAAATGATGAAAGTGCTGCCAACGTTCAACGTTCTCCTTCGCCCCCATGGAGTGCACATCAAAGGTGCGAGCTGCGCAGCAGGGTTCGAGATTGGCACTGGTAACTGGGATGGGGGAAATGGGCATCGGAATGGGAATGACTGAATTGCTCCTGGTGCGCCACTTTGCATAAATGACAGACCGCCGTGGTGGTGGGTTGGTGGAGCGCTGAAAAAAGCCATGAAAATAATAAACTAGGAACTGCAGCAGGAATCGATGCTTGGTGTCTGGCTAAAGGTGGTGGTGGCGACGACTCCTTTCGTGACCTTTGCTGCCTTTTAATGCGGTCTGCCATTGCAGGCATTGCAGACACCCCAACAATTTGCAATTAATCAGCAAACACACACACACACACGCACACACACAGCACCACAGCAAGTCCAAGACAAACACAGACAGGACTCTTCCTCTTCGGTATACAGTTGCATTTGTTGCATACTTGCAGGCGCACTGCATTGATAGGAAAGCCGAAACATACATAAATTAACTGAAGACCTTTGGAGCACAGAAAGGGTTAATTTCGTTAAATATTTTAATGGCGAAGCAATGCCATTTTCTAGCCCTGGCAACCCTTGCGGATTGCACTTTTCAATAACGGGGGGGAGGGTTTGAGGGGGAATAATTTATTTTGCATTTGCAAATTGTAAAATATCATTTGCACACTACAGTTAATTTTTAGGTAGCAGCAAAAACAACTGCATTGGAGATGAGATATGTGAAGGGGGTTGGAATCGAAAAGTTATTGGTGGTGGGGAGGGGGGAGGGGAATTACAAGAAAGTTAGTTAGTACTATGAATGGAACGAGAATGGCTTCGGGGAGTGATAATGAATAAGAAAAGCAGCAGAGAATGAGAAGAGACCCAATGTCAATCTATAAAATGGTGAAAGTTCAAGAAAGAAATTCAAGATGAAGAAATAAATTGATATTGAAACCTTAAAACAGTTGGTTTTACTTGAGATTTTCTGTTCAACTTAGATCACTCGAATTAACCTTATTCCCCTAGAGATGGCTTGATGGAAACATAGAGTTCAAACCAATAGCGAACATGAATAACTGAATTTATAAGACATACAAATGTTTCCTGAAAACTTTACTGATAATAAATTGTATCTTTGATGCTTAAAAAAAACAATAATTTAGGCTTATAATTGTTCACAAATAAAGAAAAAAACAAATGTTACTTTTAAACGACATGAATCCGTCTCTCTTCCGTGTGCAGGTCTTGCCTAGATACCTGATTGTTCCTCAGAATAGTACACAGAGTACTGCTCAGGCGGCCTTAGATACCGTTGAATGTCTCCGTAATTTGTGCTCTGTAGAATAGCGATTTTTTTCTGAAAAATAACCAGATTCTCCCAGAGGTTTTCGTGTCCTTTAGTGTGTCGACAAATAGGAGTCTGCTTTCCGAAGTATGACGCTCTTAGCTCCTTGAGAATTGGACATCTTTCCAACCAATTTGTTGGCATTCCAAAAGTCATCGTTTTCCTCTGATCGATTATACGTGTGTGAACTTAGCTTAATAATAACCCATGCTCGAGATTTCAAGCGGCCCAAATATACAAATTTATTGGACACGTTATGATCAAGATGCCTATATATATATCCGCGTTTTGCTAGCATGCTGCCTGTGAAGTCTCTCCGCTAAAGAATTCCACTTTAAAAAAGGTTGGATAAGATGCCTTGTCGTGTTTAAGGAGCTTCGCCAATCTAACCACAAAACATTGCATAGTTCATCTAACCTCGTTGCCCAAAAAATACTGTTTCCTGATTCCACAATTTTGCTAGTTAGGAATTTCACTAGTCGTCTGTATTTATATGTATGCACTTTTCCTTTGTATCTTGGCTAGATCAGGACTGTAAAGGTGTGCATTATCCAGGCCAGCTTCAAGGGCTATTGATTGGCAGATGTAAGATTTTAGAAAACTGAAACTTTACCTGAAATTTTCACATAATGAAGATTTAGACCTCCATTACTTACTATTGTAATTTATAACAATCTTTCTTTATTTCCATAACTTTTACACAAATTTCTTTTAACATTACTTCTTACTGCTTGTTCAGATCACTTTCCTGTTATTCTCTCAATAACCTGAACTTCATCTATATAATTTCTTACTTCGTACAGCAAAATTTCAAAATCATTTTCCATCTACATCACTTCTACAACTTCACTTTATGAGCAAAATGAATTATGTAGCCTTACCACGCAAATTCTTAAAAACAAAAAAAAGGATCATTAATAAATATTTCACTCGCGCTGGGCTACCCATACCCTCCCAAAACCCCTCAGTCAGCCTGTCAAATACAAAGAAGAAGAAAAAAACGCAGCCTAAAACAGACTGCGAAAGGAGAGCTTAACATATCCGCGCTTGTCGTCTGTCTCAGTGGCACTGCTCTGCCTCGCAGGCCCTCTGTCAGTCACAGAGTTGAGCTTCGGCTTGAGCAAGGCCCAATGCTTGGATCCTCCAGAGTAGAGCCATAACAAAGTCTGAAGTGAAGTCTAAAGTCTTCACCACACATCGCATCGCTTAAATAACATGCAAAAATCCACTTCTACGCTTTTGGTAATCCGCATTTTAATGACTTATTTTCTCGGCGTCTTGTCTTGCCCTGCCTTTTGGCACAATCTCCACACATGTGCCATGGCTTGGGCTTGAGCTTGGGGTGGCCCTGGCCCTGCCCCTCCCCCTACTTGTGTCTCTTAAAGACAAAAACAAAACCCCACCCTATAAAATTGTCATTTATTATTTTTTTGAATTATATTCTTTGGGCCCTTTTTATGGGCCGCTGTTTAAAAATTGAAGTCGACGCGAATTTGTAAATGCCAGAAATAAAACTTGTATTTAATTTAAAGTTTTCGTTTTACGAGTACTAAATGGAATTCATTTCATATTTCAATATTGGCCAGCGTTGTAAAAACACTTCATCTGAGAGGTTTTCAGTTTGCAATATTGTAAGTTGGGAAGAGTTTTTAAGGAATGCGAAGGTTAAGATGAGATTGCTTAATTAAGGAACCCTTACAACCTTTGCCATTGCATAAATAACAAAATCCAAAATCCATAACTAATAATAATAATTATAAAATGATAATTTAAAAATGTTTGAGTTAAGTAAATTATAGAACTGCGTTCGATTTCTGAACATACTTCAGCTATGTCATAATTTAGATCTACTTTGAGCTATTTTAGATTCGTAAGTTGTCGGTGCGACATGAAAATATTTCATGGAATCGCAAACTACAACTTCAATGTGAATCAGAGAACTGCAAAATCTCTTAAGGTTGCTCAAAATAAATTACCCATTAGGTCTTTATTTACCTTTGCATTCACTTTTCTCATTGCCTAAAACTTAAAGTCAACAGCATCAAATGTTTAACACAAAATTTGAACGGGAGAGAACAGAGAGAGAAGATATTCAGGCCGGTTGGCGTTTGCAGCTTGCAGAATCCAATGCAATTGACTATATTCTCGTTGTTTCGTCAAAAGTACTTTTGACCAGATATATATTTTTATGCCAATTTCCAATTCATTGGGAAGAGTTTTAAGTGTTAATTGATAAACATTATGTGAAAATTTACTTAAGAATATTTTTTACAAAAAATTAACCTCTTTCTAGTGAGCATAAAAAGATACAATGCGCTTGGATGGAATCCAATTGGATTTGATGATGTTCATTGTTCTGTCTCCTTCTGTCCACTGTCGTCACAGCACCATTTGAGCATAAGCTCGACCAACCCCAACTTTTCGAAGTGGAATTTCAATTCGATTTACTTTTCTTTTTCACAGTGTAAACGGGATCATTTCTGAATACCTCTAAATGGCCCAACACTTACTTCGGAAAGGAGAGGGATGGTGTTGGAGAAAGCGTTATTCTGTTGTTGGATCATATTTCCGTTCTCTTTCTATCCCCCTCCCTCTCTATCTGTCTCTCTCTCTCTCTATCTGTCTCTCTCTATCTGTCTCTCTCTATCTCTCTCTCTCTCTCTCTATATGTCTCTCTCTCTCTTTATCTGTATCTCTCTTTCTCTGCGCTAACATGCATTTGCTTTTGATTTTGTCTTGAACGAACGGATTGTTATCCCTCTCTCTCTCTCGCTCTCTCTCTATCTGTCTCTCTCTCTGTCTCTTTCTCTCTATCTGTCTCTCTCTCTATCTGTCTCTATCTCTATCTTTCTATCTCTATCTCGTTCTCTATCTGACTCTCTCTTTCTCTATCTGTCTCTCTCTCTATCTGTCTCTCTCTCTCTATCTGTCTCTCGCTTACTTAAACAACGATTTCCATATAAAATATTTATTTCTTCTTAATATCCCACATTAAAAAACCACATCTCATTAATTTTTAGTTTTTTTATACTATAAAAATCCATTCCCTTCTCTTCGCATTTCTATCTTATCTCTTCTTAAATGTTTCACACATATCTATATGTCTCTCACATACCTCTGAAATATTTCTCATAACCCACATCAAACCCCAGGTTTGTTCTTCAAACAAATCCCAGCTTCTTAAATAAATCGAACCCTCGTAACATAAATTGGAACATGAATATACAAATCAAAGTGAACCAGAAAACGGAAAAAGCAAAAAACAACAAAAAACATTAAGAAATGCGAACAAGTCAGCGCTAAGAATTTTAAGAACGCCTTTAAATGCCAATTAATTTCGGCCCGCCGCAAACTGTCAACTCAACAAATTCCCAGAACATTCGGCGGACAAGGAGAGCCAGCTGTGCGTGTGCGTGGATGTGGATGTGGATTACTTTTGCATCTTTTTAATTTTTAATATCAAAGATGGAATAAATAAAAAACATAAAACGCAAAGCCGCGCGGCCCTGCACACACTCGGGTCGTTTTGGTACGCTGGTTTACGATCTTTTAAGCTTGGTTTATGACACCGCTTCGATCGATTTCTTGTTATTTTATTTGCCTCAAAATTAGCAATTAATTTTTTTTGTTTTTGCGCTATCAAGAGGAGGCGTGTGTTGGTTTGTTTTTATGATTTTTTGACTGACCAAACGATGTTGAGTCATGCCAAAGGTTTCTCAATGAACGACCTGAGGAAGTTTAGGTGGTAGAGGAACAATGGAGGAGGGCCACGAAGAAGGGGAATGCATATTTAGGGTGTGGCCAAGGCTGGAACGGAAATTAAAAAGTCTTTAAACGATGCGCTTAAGCAATTATTGCCATCATCGTCATCAGGTGCATTTTATGAGAATATGGGTGGGGTCTTCTCTGTGGTAACGGAGGGTTTGTCTTGTCCACATGCACAGTTGATTTGAGCAGTTTGAGTGAGGTCTTTTTTGAGGAAATTTTTGGTAAAAGATAACTTTTGGTATGAATTTTAAGATTAAATATATAAATTGAATCAGCTTTGGTAGATTCCTACATTTTTAGCTCTGAGTTTTAATAGAATTATTTGAAAGATGCGATCTCGCTTCTCTGTTTTAGTTAATTCATTTACCCACTGCTACTTGGTAGACACAAATGAGTGCGAGTGAACAGCAACACTCTTGCACACAAAGCAGAGTAAAGCAGATGATAGTTTACAGCATGCAAAGAGGACCCATACCATGTTCATAATTGGATATTTTAGAGCTCTAATTTGCTCTGTCTTTTACGCCTCAATAGTTAGTTCAACATTTTTTAAAGATTGCAACTGATATTTAAAGTAATCTAAATTTATATTAAATTCTACCTATAACTACTTTAGTCTACTTCAATATTCTTACAAATTCCCCCCAAAACACTCACTTTCACCTAACAACAAGCAGCTCCCACCCGCAACCGTAACCACAACATCAGTTCTCCCTTCCCTTCCTTGCCACGCAATCTGGCAGACAGCTCACATACCAAGAACCAATAACACATCCGTTTGCCATAAAATTGATGGACCAAAACCAAAAAATGCATTTCGACTACTTCTGGTACAAGATGCGCGTTCTTCAACTTCTAGTTAAACTTTTCAGAGCCATAAAACCAGCGACAACAGGCGAACATCTGCCCAAAAAAGGGGTACTTAATCACACAATTTCCAATGAAACTGCTGGCAATTGTTTGTTTAATTTCTAATGTGTGCTGTGAGAGCTGTGAGTGAGTGGCAAAAGGGGTGGGCAGGCGGAGAGCTAACGGGCAAATTTTACGTGTAAATTCACAGCGTGTCTCTGCTATGGATACGCAGCACTTGGCTTTATGGCCATTAGCGTATGATTTGTCTTAAAAATTAAGAGAGAGAGAGAGAGGAAGACGAGCAAAGACGAAGATGTTGCAGTTGGAGTCCGTCACTTTTTATCTAACAGATACACATGTATCTTCTGTGTATCTGTGTATCTGTAAAAGTACAAGCAAGTTTGCTACGCTTGCGGCCACAGCCTCTGCCACTTCAAAAGAAAAATGTGCATGTGCAGCAGCAACTATGAGATGTGCACCGCCAACCGCAACTCTCCTCCACCAGCATCTCCAGCTTCAGCCATGTTTATATGTTTTATTTCCACTCGTGTGTAAGTTGTTTTTTGGGTAGGAGAGTGGGTGAATGGGGGAGTGGGGGGAGGTTGCCTATGCCAACTTGGTCTTGGTGTGTTTTATGAGTACGCCTAACTGATTGATGCGCCTATTAAACGATTTCTCATTCGCTCCAGTCTCAGTCTCAGCCGCCGAGGTGAACATCTTTCGGTTTTCGTTTTTGCCTTTGCTGTTGGTATGTGGCATTATTTTGACGTTAATTGGATTGGCACCAAGTGAATAATGCAAGAGCCTAAAGTGTTGGAAATGTAATTGAATAATCATTTAATGATTACACGTTTCGAATGCTTGGTGGGAGTTTTTGCCAAAGATTATTTAGAAAGATAGAAATACGAATTGAAAAGGAGACTCACTTTGGTTATTTGAAAGAGATTTAGTTATACAAATTGGTGGAAGACTTCAAATCACTTTCGAATCATAATATTCACATAGACCAAACTAGGTATAGATAGACCTGATCCTAAACTGAGAAATGTTTGACCTTGCCAGCCAAAATTCCAAAGATATCCATTTCATCCTTCACATTCTTTGGCAAAAGTCATAGAAGAAAATATACGCTGAAAAACACCTGAAACTCAGCTACATCGCCAGCATGCCCCTTGCCAACCTGTGAGACTGAAATTCATCATTTATTTAAGCATTTAATATTTTTGGCAAATAAAGCGAAAACCCAACCAGCCTCTTAAAATACGAAAACCAACCAAAAAAATTTCATTAATAAAAGCAACTGGCGAATGTAGTTATAGCAGGCTCGCTTCCACGATGATGCTTGATTTTTTTTCATTTAAGCGAATTTCCATGCGAAAAAAAAGGAAGCCCAAATGACATCAAACATTCATTTTTCGAGAGGCGGGTTCAAACAGTCAACTGTCTAGCCTGGGCAGGGCATGGTCGGGCTTTTTGTCAATGTCTATGGGTCTAGGTCTATACTTGTTTTCATTCTGTTTGCCTACGCGATGAACGAGATGAGACCCAGACTCTCTCGTCTAGCAGCAGCTGCTATTGTAGCCATAGTCGAACCTTGTCTATCATAATACTTAAATATTTATAAGTTCAAATTCACGTGAAAAACAAAAGGCATTCTCAGTTCTCAGTTCTGAGTGCGGCCAGACTGGCGACAGAGAATGCAACAGCGTGGCGCGTCAAGCGTTGCAAATTCAACAGAAATTGAGAAATGCCAAAAGGAAATGGAGTAATTTTGTAATTTGCACTCGAGCAAAAAGCAAATGAATTAATCTTATAAATTGTGGGGGGGCAAAGGAGCCCCACCAGCATCAGGCTGGCGACACAAGCAGCTGAAATGCGTAGATTGGGACGCCATTCCCATTTGCATCATCATCATGATCATCATGATCATCGTCATCGAGGCCGCTTTTGATTTACGTGAAAAATCGCTTATGTGGAAATGTTTTCACATTAAAATCGCAGAAAAAGGGCACAAGAAAAATAAGCAAAAAAAAAAAAAACGAAAAAAACTGAAACTGTCGCCACAGTCACCCAGAGTCAGAGGTCTGTGTCCCCCCTTGCCCATGGCCTGTCGGATTTGCTTGCAAAATTTATTGAACGCATTTTCAGAGGCTGTTTTTTTCTTCTTTTCTTCTTTTCTGCCTGCCGCTGCTTTTGTTCTACGCACTTGCACAAAAATTATTATATATTTCCTCGTTATTTTTATTGAAAATGAAAATTTATGGCGTCTTTAAGGCGGCCGACATATTCGCTATTCGCGCTTGCATGTTAAATGGGGATTAGGCACCGGGGCGGCACAGGCACAGCGTGTTGAAAGCATTCGCGCTCCAACAGCATCTGGGAATGGGAACGGAAGGGAGGCGGCCGAATGGATGCCGCATAGGATGGCTTTCGCATTGCGGAATTATTAATGCCACAAAAATTAGCTGTCATATTTTGATTAACACGAATGGTATTTATATAGTGCGATTTCTTGGCTTGTTATGTCTGAAAAGAGGAGCAGGTTGAATGAAGGCTTGAATGAAATATATTGACTTGGGGATAATTTTCAGTGGAATAAAAATCTATCAGAGGACATAAGCGAAATTTATGATTGTTTGTGAATTTGTAAGTAAGGAAAACTGGCTTAGAAATATCTAAAAGATTTGTTAACAATGGGAAATACAGTTTGAGAATATAGAGTTGATACAGGTTAAACCAGAGAGATAGCTTTGGGTTTACTGAATGGCTGATGTCCTTCATTCATGTAGTTGAATTACACTGAAAATAGAAAGTTCAATTGGTTGCAGGATCTGGAGTTAAAGGAGAGGACTTTAAAAGTTCAGAAAGACAAGGATATATCTCGAATCCGACGTTCTCGCCAGTTATTTGTCTATAATTTTTTATAGTTTTGTGTATATTTTTAAGCAACTAGACAATTGTAAGCTGAGTTTTATGCATTTTCAAATATGACTTCCCAAATCGTTCAGTAGTTTAGCTATGCTCTCAGATTCTCATCATCAGAAAATTCGACATTCTTGCAGGAAACTTGGCTGGCGAATAAGAATGCTCACAAGAATGAAACAACTTAGACTTCGGCATGCTTTGGGTTTCATGTGTGTAAAAGGCCAAACTTCTTGGCCCTATGGGGCTATGGATGACAAAAGCCGCTCTATTCCTTCTCTTCTTACTCGATCTCCTTCGTCTGGTTGTCTTCTTCTTCTGCAACTCTTTGCGCCTCCTTCTTTCCTTTCCTTCTGTCTTACTCCTTCTTTACATTTACCACTGTCTTTTCTTTGTTTTCTCTCTTTCTTCTTTGATTGCCGTGCTCTCTTCTAACTGTGCTTTCTTCATTCTAGCAGCACGTTTCTCTGTTGTTTACTCAGTGCTCATTTGACTTTCCTTGTCTTGACTATAATTGCTCTGCCTCAGCTTGATTTTGAGTTATTTGTCAAACGGCTGACACTCTGTGAGATCTTCTACTTGGACCTGTAGCTCTGCGGGGCATTGTTTTGATGACAAAGTTATAGTAAAATGTATCAAATTTGAGTACATTTTTGTCATCGAAATATCGGAATGTTATAATGTGTTTTCAACTCAGCATTATCCCACCACGGGCGTGGCCGTATTCTCCCAACTTTCAGTGATCAATATTTTCATGAATAAACTTCAAATCTTTAAGGAATATAAAAAACCTATCTCAAATGGTAAAAGAGCCATGGAACTCCAAACCGAAATGAGTTTAAAAGAAGTTTTTCCTTAATATGGACACACTTTTATACCAAATTGAAAATATCTAAGGGAAAACAACATTCAAACACTCAAAGACACATTCTCCTCCTCCTTTTAAAGACACATCCTCCTCAGCATCCCCCTCACACAGAAACTATTCAAGTACTGCTTTAAAATATGACTGATTCCGTATTTTACATGCTTTGGGTAAGACGACAAACTAAGCCAAGGAGGCGCCTCCTCCTTAGGACCTAACTCCTATGCCTATGGCTGCTGCAACTCCTACACTCCAAACTACACCCACGCCTACACATATTGTATGGCGGAAAACCGTTGTTTTCACTGCTGCCATGGCTGTGCATAGTTTTGGTTTCGGTTTGGGTTTGGGTTTGGGTTTTCGGTGCAATAGTTTTGGTGCATAGTTTTGGTTTCGGTTTGGGTTTGGGTTTGGGTTTTCGGTGCAAGTTTAGTTGCTTCAATCAAATCAACGAAAATTTTCGCAAACTCAATTTAAATCAAATGCTTTTGCGTCGTCGTCGCCGAAATGCACACACACACCACAACACACACACACCACGAGACACACACACATACACATGGGAGAAAGATGCCAAGTTGGCTGTTTTCTTGTGTTTTCAATTTTATTTATTTTTTTTTTTTTGTTTCGCAGCAGTTTTCCAGCAGTCTTTGAAGACTTTGATTGTCAATTTGCGATTGTCTCGAAATTGAAGCCAGCAACAACAGCAACAGTTCGGGGATTCCCTTCTTTCTCCTTTTCTCTTTCTCTGTGTACTTGTGTCTCCATGTCTTGGTTGTGGGTTCTGTCTGTTGGCTTGTCTATTTTGAAGTCGCTTTTATTTTTGTGCCATTGAACGATTGTATGTGGCTTGGTAATTGCTGCAAAGGGCCAAGCCAGCCTCAGCCTCAGTGGCAGCCTTAACTCCAGGAATGCCAACTTTAAAATTGGTAACGCACCAGGGACCCGCAGAGGAGGCAGAACGCAGCAGCAATGCCACTTTCAGTACCAAAAGCGGAAACAAATTTACGAGGAGTTACGACTTACGTTCAAAGCAAAAAAAAAAAAAAAAAAACAACGTAGAATATATAGAAAAGCGAGAATGGGTTACTGATTGACAGCCAGGCAGAAGTCGGAATCGGAATCGGAGTCTGGCAATTGGCACTTGCATTAACTTTGATTTGGCTAGATTTTGTATTGGCAAATGCGGCTCGGGCTGGCTGTGGTATGAGAAATGGCAGTGGGAATTCGTATCCTGCAGCTACAATTGCAGTTGAAGCCCCTAGTTGGTCTTCGATGAGCCAATTAGGCGATAGAAATAGCTGAGCTGATCTGAGCTGAGCTGAGCCCAACGGATTGACGACTTGATTTTTTGTTTAAATTGTTGCTCCAGTATTAATTTAATTTGCCTTTTGCAAATTGCTTGGGAAAAGCTATGCAAAATGCAAAATAATTGAGATTGTGAGGTATTTTAGAGTTACAGATTAGTTAGCTGGGATCATCCGCATCTCTTTTTGTTTAATCCTATTACAGTTCTTGGTTCAGCATAGTCCACTCAAGCAGATCAAACGGTTTGAATTCCATCCCATTCTATCCCATATTAAACATGTTTCACATAAAACAGAAATTCCATAATCTTAACACACATTTTCTCTCTCGACTTTCTCCATTATTCTTCGCTCTTTAGCTTTGGCTCCTGCGGACCAGACCCTTATTTTTCTAATTGCCGGAGACCGAAGACATTAAAACGTTTGCCACTTTGCTAATCTCTAATGCTCCTCGTGGGCACTCATAAACATTTTTATTTAAGTAAGATGCCATCGTTTATCTACAGCTTCGGCTTGCTTTCACCTGCAGTCCATTGCCTTAGAGATGCCCAGTCCAGTCTGCTCTCAGTACAGCAATTTTGTCACCTCTCTCTATGCGCCGCCGGCACTGCCACATCATCATTATCATCGTTTTATAGTCTTGAAGTGGAAGTGGAACCTGCCAAGCAATGTGGCACCCACATGCCGCCGCAATCCTCCAAGCTAACAACCCGGCGAGTGGCTCATTAAGTCGTAAAAATCATTTTAATCGCTGCCGTCGCGTCCGGCATCAAGATCTCCTTTGTTTGTGCAAATCCATAAAGAGTTAATAAAACAGGAAAAAAAAACATGCCACACAGAAATCACGGCGCTCCTCTCACAGAGTATAAAAATGAAGAAATTTATATGCCTAACTTGTACTTGGGGGGATGCTCTTAAGTATAACCGCATCTGAGGTTGGACTCTTGCTCTGGTTTTCATTTTTAATGCGCCTATGATGAATGCCTCATTAGTCGGAGTCACCAAGCACATTTGCATCCACATCCGCATGGGAGTTGGTATGTTTGTTTGGAATTCTGTTTGCTTAAAGCTGAGCTACATTAGAGGACACATTCAACTATTGATACAGAGATTGTTCCTACTTCAAACAGTAGTTTGTCTCTCACAAAAATCACTTCGCGTTCCCTTAATGGAGGAAGACTCACCTACAAATCTTCAACCAGATAACCTCGCTGCTCCTTCTCATACCCCTTTCAACAGTCTTGTGAGTTATGTATAACATATATCTTGGTCATTTAATAGCCTCATTCATACTCGTTGTTTAACATAAACTTCACGTTGTAGACAACTCTCAAACCAAACCAAAACAAAGAGACAAAAAAAACTTAAAACTACAGCAGAAATCCATTAAAAAAAAACAGGCTGAAATCGAAAGGCAACGCCTTCGACAATAATCTGTACAATGTGGGGAATGCAACAACGCAGCTTCAACTATTTGGAAGACCCAGACCCAGACCCGGCACCAGCCTTACCTTCCCTTCCCTTCCCCCCGTTTGCTGCCAAACCTTTCGTTGTTCGTTTTCGATTTCTGTCGTCGCGTTTTGTATTCCATTTTTTTTTGTTTTGTTTTCATATAAATTATTGCAACACCAGTTCATTTTGAAGTCGCCCTTCTCCCTGCCACGCCCCTCAATATAGAAGGCGTTCTTGAACTTTTGCCATCGCTTCATTTACTTTGAATTATGTCGCGGAATGTTTTTTCTTGTTGTTGCTGTTGCTGTTGTTGCTTGATTTTGATTTTTGCATAGCAAATCCCAAAGGTGTCTCCTAAAACAATTTTCGGTTATTTATCCTTTGTCTACGCGAGGAGCAGCCGGCATTGCATTGTTTTTGGTAGCATATACCCCCGCCCACTGCTTGTCGGGGCCGTCTAGACTTCAAGGATTTTTATTTCGCCAAAAAAATTTGTAACTTTTTTATTGTTTGGGTTACTTTTTTTTGTCGCGCTTTTGGGAGCCATTGAAAGTTATGCGCCAAACAATTCGTGCAGTTATTTGGCAATCATTTTTATACAGCCTCTTCTACGGTTAAATCTGTACTGGATTCTAAAGAGAGAGGGAGGCCTAGAGAACAGAACAACATTTAAACAAAGAAACAGCCCGATGCCAACGCATATTATATGTACTTATTTTCAGCCTTATCCTACTATCAGCCTTACTCTGACAAAGTCATACCTTTTCTCTCAATCATCATTGGGTTCACAATGTCGAACCTTTCGCATCTTTGAAGTTTATCTAATTTTCAAGTGGAATGCCCATCACATATTAGTTGCCTTAGTTCTACATGGAACAATTTGAGTGGAAGATGAGGCCTGCTCCGTTCATTACATAGCATTAGGGCCAATCTTAGTGAAAGACCTACGGCTGTAAAACTTCACCTTCGACTAGTCGTACTCGTACTCGTACTGGTTCTTGTACTCGTATGTGGGATAATTTTGGCTGCACTTGCTCCCAAGCCCGCCCAACTAATCGCTGACCAGCCAGGCGTACACACATGTACCATTGCATGTACCATGTTCATGTTCGTGTCCAAGTCTCGACCCGGGCCAACAATCAGCAAACACTTTGGCCCAACTGCTGCCCACACAGAGACAAGGAGGAGAGCCAGAAGGAGAAGCAGGAGCCGAAGATGAAGATGAAGCAGGAAGACAATGTTGATTTCTGATTTCTGTTGTGGTTTTTGTTATTGCTGTTGTTGCTGTTGCTTTTGTGGTTTATGTTTTCCGCATGGGGCCGCAAAGATTTGGCCGCCAATAAAGATCTCATCAAGTGCAACATGCATGCGTTGCGTTGCTTCTCCTTCTCTGCTCTTCACCTGAAGTGATTCTTCTTCTTCTTTTTTTTTGCTTTAGCTTTATCTGTAGCCTTTAATTTATTAATATTCTCATGCACTTCCCACTCGGTTTCGCTTGGGCCTTGCAACTCTCCTACGTCTACGTGGCACACACACACATTTTTCAATTTGCGATCTTTGAACTGTAGACAATGAATTCTTTATAGCTTAACCTTGTCTACTGGCAACGGCTGGCTTCTTGGACTTGCCAGCTCTTCCATCTTGCATTTTTATGGCTGAGCAAGGTGAAGTCTCGAAACTCTCGACGCTCAACTCCAACAGTCATGTGGGATCATTGCGAGTGGAGTGCGTTTTATAAATAGACAGAGACAGAGACAGAGATGAGACAACAGCCGAGTCGAGGCTTTTCATCTTTGCATTCTTCATCGAACAATTTCCTGTGCTTTCATAACGGGAAACCTGTGCATTTGTTTTGGAAATTCCCTCGACCCATATACAAAAAAATTTGTATTGAAATTAAATCTTGATAAATACACATAAATATGGCCCAACACGAACTTTGCCATGAACTTCGGCAAACAAATTGAAAAACTCTGGCGAAAAAATGAAATGATAATGAACCTGAACCTTCTGATTTTTTCACCATTTTTTGTTTTGTTTTGGCAAGTCAAAATGAAAACTAATGTCGCCTCGACACGAAACCAAGTCTTCCCATAGCATTGAAGCGACGACGGTCAAAATGATCACGAAATACAAGAAGCAGCCAAGAAGGAAGCTCTCTGAATTTATTGATCATGATTATTGACGCCGCACAAGTCGAGAAGAGTCGAAGTCGTGGAAAGCAAAATCAATGAAAAGATGATGCCCTCCGACGATTTGGCATCAGATCTTTGCCAAGTTCATATTCTGCTCTTCTTCATTCTGTGCTGAGTGCATGCTTAGGCTTTGGGGTATACTTAACCCTTTAGGGTCCTTATGAAATATGTTAATAGAAAGTGGAAAGTTGTAGCAATACGTCGGCTTTCTGTTTTGGTTAAGAAAAGTCAATAGTATTGCTTATGATAATAGAATTTTCAGCAAGTATTTGTAAGCATTTATGTCTAAAGTATTTTGAAATAAAAAGCATTGAATAATGTAGAAAGCAAGTAAAAAGATATGTACAAATTCATCATTTATTTTTTCGGTTGAAATAGAAACGGGCATTGCCAGATGAAGAATCTTGATACTTCAAATGTAAAAAGGTTAACATCAGCTCACATTTAAGACAAGGCCTAAAGTGAACTTTTGAAAACGAAAATGCGTTTGAAGTGGCAGATGAAAAGGCAGTTTACGCTAAGGGGAAGATGTGAAAACGAGTCTTAAACAAAAGATTTTACCCATAAAGTTAAAAATGTTGTATAAATAAATATAATCACATACTTGGTCGATCACAAAAACATTTCTGAGCATAAAAAATACGTTATTTTGCAAACAGATACATCTTATGGAGATATAGAAATGTAAAAGCAACTTTCTAAGCCGGCGTGCGTAGGACGCCTCCTCTATATATACGTTTGCGATATATATTCTGTAACCTTTCCCTGATAATTATTTTAACAAAACGATATAAATATCTATACTTACCAGAATTCATCGATAAATCGGGTTTTCTACAACGATAATTAGCTTTTAACAGTCCCCTAGTCGATATTTGTATATTTTTTACATTTTCCAAACCGATATATATCGATATTTTGCGATATATCGGGTTTCCTTACCGAAATATATTCTTGAACTTCCTTTGTGGAAATAAGTACATTACACCAATTTGTCTACACAGATATGTATATAAATAATTATCGATAAATCGTGCCTTTACACCGATACTTATTTATTGAATTTCCCCTAGTCGATATTGGCATACTGAAAAAATGGATTCCAAAACTATGAATCGATATATCAATCGATTATTGGGGCCGCGAACGATATATATCGAAATATCGAGGTGTACATTATATGGCTCTTAACCATCTCTGCCGATCTAAGTAAATTTTAAAAATTTTAGAAAACGACATATATCGATAATTATCGATGTATCCACTTTTCCATGCCGATATTTAACTCTTCGCCTTCCTCTGGCTAATATTAGTATACTGTAAAATCATTATCATTTACTTTAAGAAACCATCAATATATGAAAAAGTTCCCTTTACATATAAAAGGGTTCGCGGTTCCATCTATTTTTCCAATGCATAACTTTCAGTTAGAGTTTTCTAGGACTTCTGTTAAAATCCTTAAAATCTAACCTGTATGAAAATGTCAGCCCCTTAGCTTTCATGGCTTGGACTGTACATTGTTTCCCAATCAGTAAGTCTGTCAGTATTCATATAAATAAGACATATTTACTTAATAGGAAATAGTACATTCTGGTTATCGTCCCGCTCACGACGACTCACTGCTAAATAGCCTCAATATTTTCTCAATATTTGCATATTCTGGCTGTCTTGGGTTAAAACGAGAATACTAATCGGTTTTACTATACTACCTGTTGTTGTTTCCCTTGTCTCGTTGCTTCGGGCAATTGCGCAATAGCGGCCAGCTCTGTGGGCAAAACGGATCATCAGGCAGTGTGTTGCTCTTCCTCCTTCCTTCTACAGGGAGTACTGTCGTATCTTGTCGAAGTAATTCATACAGTTTAAAAAGGCCGAACATGTTGGTTCTTTTTTGTTGGCCTCCGCACAAGTTGCCGTTGAATTGAAATCGGAAATTCATAAATAAACTTTGCCTTTTATTGATAAATCAAAGTGAAGTGCAGCCACACAGCAGCCAGCAGGCGGTTGAGATCGAGTCAGGAGGTTGGGTTCAGATTGAGGTTGAGGGGACTCTCTGTGCAGCCAGCCACTTGGAATTGCATGTGGGGCGAACAGTGATGACGACGACGGCGACGACGACGGCGATGGCATGTGGCCCATGTGGCTCATGTGGCTCATGTGGGCTGTGCCTGGACTGGGCTTGGTCTGGCACTGAGGCTGGGGCTGGGCAATGTTTATGGGCCAGGGGGACTGCGAAGTGAAGTGAAGGCTGTTATGAAACTGCTTGTAGCTTTTAGTACAATATTTATTTGCATGTAAGAAGCAAAGCATTGGAAAACGATTTAAAGCAAATTCAAGTTGACAATTGTTGAAACGACAAGGCGGAAGAAGTTCAACTAAGCTAAAGAGATATTGATTATATTGGAAGTTATTTAATCAATGATTATAAGAGACTATTTCAGGTATGAAAAGAAAACTAACTTTGCTAGCCGATGCTAATATGTAATATTTCCCATACCCTTAATATGCCTCAACCTTAACTTTCATTTTCAATCAATTGACATTTTGTTATGACATTTTCTTTAGACCATTTCCTGCTTATGTAATCCACACTCTTTTTCTTCTCAAAGCCTTCTCGGATTACACAATTTGTCGCCTTTATAGTGCAGCTTAAATGCAGCTTTTCAGCTTTTTGATTGATTTTTCTTTCCGAAAAACCGCTAGAAAATTAACATACGAATCCAAAGTCATAACAGAAACTGTCACTCTGACAGCTTTGGGTGTCAAAGTTGTTCAACTTTAGTTAATAATAATACTTCATCTCCCAATAGCAATGCCAGTTCATTATGGGACATTTTGATGGCATTTGAATGGCTTTTAAAACACGATCATTTCGCTTGAATGCAATCAAACTCCAAGCCAGAGCTATTGGTATTAAAAAGTCATCAAAAGCTGAAATGAAAATGTAACAAAAAGCGGCCTTGTCTCTGTTTGGCGTCTAATAAGCCATCAAAGTGTTAAGCTATTGAATGCTTTTTTTGTCGCCGAACGTAAATATTTGGATGGTTACGAGGAAAAGTCGTTAAATCGGCTGGAAATGCGGTCTTTGATGTGGTTATTATTATGAAGGGTCATTTGCATGGCAAACGATGGCAGCTGTGAATCATCGATGAGTGGAATAACCAGCAAAAGAGGTTCACTGTGTTTTATTTACTCGAGCTTCACTGTTGGCAAAGGAATTAAACAGTTTTTTATTTGACTTTTATTTTTGATTTTTATAAGAAAGCCAAAAAGGGAGATAGAGAGAGGCCCAGGACTACGAACTATGAGGCTAAGGGTCCACCCCAAGGGGTGAGAGGGGGATACTGCTACCAATGTTGATCTTTTGTGCCTGGCCATGGACAGGCAGTCGAGTAGAATGTGTGAAGAGGTTTCATCGTCAGAGTCTATACTCGATTTCAGGTGATAACCACATCTTTTGGAGGTGGTACTTAGGTACACAGGCTTAGCCTGTTATGACCAGTCAGTTACCCGACAACGATTCATGTCTTCGAATCTACGGTCTGCTTAAGTTAACCAAGACGCCTGACGCGGTCTCGCGAAAAGCTTGGCTTGACAAAGTCCCGCGAGGCATTGCTAGTGTTTTACTTCCAGAGCCTGGAAGTGTTTTGTGATTAAGAGCTTAGGCGATGCCTTGCTGATACCACCGAATGGTTCTGAGGTGCCAATTCTGGCGAGTTCATCTGCAGATTTGTTGCCAGAAACATAACAAAGTGTGACCTTGTTATCCACGGGGGGTTCCTGAAGGACTCTGAGGCAGTTTCTGACAGGTCCATATGAAGAGATTGATCTTATAGCAGCTTGACTATCTGAGAAATACAGACAGTCGCCAATTTTGGTGTTTGATCCAAAATATGATGGGCGCAGACCTCATTGGCATGTACCTCCGATTGGCAGACTTTAAACCAACCTTTAGGCCTTTAGAGCAATTTGAAAACATCATCAAGTGAAGTACATAAAGAGGTCGATTTCCAGATTCATTTACCTCGATGAAGAAACTATATTTTGATCTATTAACAAAACATATGAGAAAGAAGGTTAGCCTAATTTTCATATGTTGAAAGTTTGCATACGATTCTCATATTTACCTTATGGAAAATATTCTTCTCTATAATTTTTGTGTCTAACTATGTAATTATATGTTTTATAATTGTTAAGTGTTGTCAGTTTAGCCTACACTTTGCTGAAAGAAACTATAAGTTTGTACGGAATTGGTTTCTCCATATTGCTTGGCCACAGTTCCCATGGCTTTGCCACTGCCACCCTCGAGCTACCTTCGCAAAGAAAGCTGAAACTGATTGCAATTATTCCCATGGTCATTAAAATTGAAATACACTGAGTGCTAAAAGTGTTTGTACATTCACACTGACTGTGTTTACTGCCTTGGAAGTAAATAAGGCGATTGATTTTACTGTCTTAAAAAAGGAGTTAAGGCTTCTACGTTGAGTCTTTCTTGAACTTTCGCTGACTCTAGTTGAAGTCAACTTCAATAGAATATTCCACAGGCATCAATCTCATAGCTCCACCTTTTTAATTCCAATTACTTCACTCACCATCACTTACCATTCTTTGACTTAAATCCTGATCCTATTCCACCTCTTCTCTAATCTCATTAGGCAAGTTTTAACCAGGCTTTAGCCCAAAACTCAATGTACATGTCAACACATCCATATCTATAACATTTCATATCAAATTTTGCCCTGCAGCTAATGAAATACCGCAGACGAAGTCTACTCAGTCTGACTCTCTCTCTCCCTCCCCCGTCTTACTCCTTCTGGCTGGCCTTTGGCAATTGGATTGCGGCCAGGTTGCCAAGTCAAGTTTTATGGTCCTAACTTTAGCAAACGGCGACAACTGCGCAATGCGAAAAATCCCCCCCAAAAACGTCCACGATAGGAAAAAAAACAAAAGTCAGCGTATAATGAGATTAAAACTTGAACTTTCTGCAAAAGTTTCGACAGGCAAAGCAGCAGGTAAATCATTTTACGCACCCGCCATGAACGAGAAATGAACTTGAAACGAACCAACGAACGAACGAGCGAACGAACGAGCCAACTTTTGCAATATGGCAGGACCAAGTGTCGCTTCTGTGTTCGTTCTCATTGCTGTTGCTGTTGTTGTTGTTGTGAATTATGATTTTGCTTTGGGTTTTTCATATCGTAAAGAAAGTCAGTTTGCATTTCATTTGTCATTATCGACATTCAATAAGAATGCAACTGGAAAAAGTTAACGTTTGCATGCTTTCGAATGCCCTAAACAGAAATGTTATATAATACGAAAAGGTGCTATAGTTATATATATATATATATAGAGGATAAATCATATATCATGGAACTTCAACAGTTCTAAAAGCATTTCAAGCCAATGAAGAACGGGTAATAAAAAAAGCCAAGGAGGAATTGTTCAAATTCGTATTGAGCAAACAGTAGAGTAATACGCTGTAAGAAGGAAAAATGCGGGATTATGAATGACTGAAATAGAGAAAACAAAGGGAAAGGCAAGAAGAATAGAAAAAGAGATATAGAGCATACAAAGACTAAAGAAAAAGAGATGCAACAGAAAGGAGAAAGAACTAATCTATATATTCTGCTAATATTTATACGATTTCTTTATCTTTTATGATCTTTTTTGACCACTTATTCCTTATTATTTCCTTGTCTTTGTTAATTTAATACATTTGATCTTCTCCTGTTCTCCTTCTCATTATCTCCTGCCACTGCTTCTTCTACTTGAACCTTTGAACATTCAACCTAATCAAGTGTTATCCATAGTTTTAATAATTGTATAAACAAATACTTCATCAATCTATACAAATTTCCAACTGTATTTCGCATTCGGTTAGCCCTGCTTTAACATTTATTTGCTTGTTTTCAATATTTGTTTGGCATTTTGCCCTTAAACAAGGCTCGCCTTGTGTGTTTGGCTTGGCTTTTGGCTTTGCTTTTTGGCTGCAAAGTTGCAGCAGACGCCATAAATATGACCAAAACACACCCACGCACAGGTCTCCAAGTCTCGTCTAGTCATCGTCGTGGTTCGAGGCTCGCAGAGTGGGAATTGGTATTGGATATTGGTAAATGGAAATGGTCGGTTGGATGGTCGGTTGGTCGGGTCTAACCAAGCGTGGCCAATAAAACGTCGCCTTTGCATTCTGTTTTGATTGTTTATTACTGCGGTAAAGCGACTGACTCCTCATATCAAACGAAAACAAAAAGCCAAATGGCAAAACAATGACGCGTTGATATAGAGATACAAAAGTATCTACCGCTAGCCACAAGCACACATACACACACGTACATAAATGTTTGTGGGTAAACAAATTTGTTGGCTTACACGCTTTCGTGTGGGCCAAATGCTGACCAAGAGCCAAGTCATGTCTGGTCGCTCCTCACGACTCACTTTCTTTTCTTTTCGATTTTGTCTCTTGGCAACAATTTGACAGGATTTAAGACTCTACACAGCATCATAAACTAACGCCGCAGCGTTGGGGAATCAGTTCAGTCTTTTGATTTTAAAACGATTTCTGTTTGAGATACGGAGATTTTTTTTCATTCTTTTTCAACTGTATCGAATGTTGATTTATGTCTGGCTTGCCGGTTGCCTTTGTTAGCCTCAGTTTATGATCTTAATTAGTGAATGGTTTTTCACTGCGGGTTAATATCTTAAGTCTGAAATATGATACTCTGAAGAAATGTAAGATATCTAGGCAAAGACTTAAGTAAAACATAATTAAATAACTAGATTTTCCGTTTAACAGGAAATTATCCTCTAGCCCACCTCAGGGCAATCTTTATTAAGCCGGTGTGTGCATATTTGCACATATGACAGTCCTTACCCATTTATCTTATTCTCCAAATCGTTTTGCCTAAACACATTATCACAAACGCTTTGGCCTCCATCATCTTTCACTTCTAATCTCACAGCATTAACTGTTCTCGCCTGGCCTCCATTCCCATTACCCTATCTAATACAGAAAATCCCAACAGTCATTGCCCATTAACATAACTCCATAAGCTGGCCTGTGGGGCGACACGTCCTCATCTACATCTACAACTCCAGCTCGCAGCTCGCAGCTCGCATCTCCATCTTCATTTTCTACTTCAACTCATACTCGTACTCGTACTCGTACTCGAAAGCCTCATCGTCGTCCACTCAAACGGCACTCAACAAGTTCTAATAGGCGCACACACTCTCTCAAGGCTCGCCTACATAGTTGCTTGGTTTACCTTTATCTCTGGACAGGGCGGCAGGCGGAGAGATAGACAGACAGACAGACAGACAGACAGACCTTAAACCTGGTCCTGCCCACGCACATTCCCTCGAACTCGCACCAACTCCAATCCGTTCCACGTTTCTGGTTATGTGCATATTGCATTTATGCAATACGTGCCTTGTTATTGTTCTGACGCTAACCAGGAACCAAAATCAGCTTCAAAAGCAACTTCTACTAAGCGCCAGAGATGATATCGTGTCGTGACACGAAGACATCATAATAGAGCTTGACTAATTTTCAATCAAGTGAAGTCTTAACAAATGCAGAGAAGGATGGATAAGACAGATAGCTCCAAAAGTACCTGATAATATGATAACAACCCAGATGCAAAACAAGTCGAGTTTTGTTACCCAGTTTTATCCCTTAGAACAAATTCAAATCTCAAGCAAATTTGTAATATATAAATGAAAGTAAAAATTCCAGAGAATTTTCCAATTAGTTCGAGCCAGGAATTTTGGATTCGTGTTTGTATGTATCATCTCTATTCCACACGCAAACACACACACCCACTACCAACATAGAGGAGTCCCAGGGACTGACTGACTGGCTCTGTCCAGTCCACCGGTCCAAGCCTGGCTTGCATATAATTTATATGCATTTGACAGTTTTGACTGATTTATCGATGCAGCAGCCTGGCATACATAATGCGTTCGCAAAATAAGCGCAGGCGGGAGGGAAAATCGCCGCCAACTTTTCCAGGAATATGCAGGAATACTAAGTCATGCACACAAGCACAGCTATGTCGTTAATTTTGCATATTATATATGTATGTATGAGTGTGTACGTACGTGTATTTATATATACCATTTTCGAGCTCTTGTTGGCTGAATCAATTCATAAACAAAAACGAAAACAAAATAGAAACGAAATATTTTATGGTCCGCTTGCGTTTATTGCTCTATATAAAAAATCAAAAATCATTTAGCCGACACTTTTGACACCACAAATGACAGCTGACAAGTGAAAACGAGTTTCAGAGCGTGTTATGCCAACTTCTCTCAATGAGTCATTCATTCATTCATTCATTCGTACATTTGGGATGGAGGCAAGGCAGATGATGGCAAACAAAAACTGGCAAATACCAAATTAACTCGGTCAAAAAAATTCAAACGAAATTTGAATTCGTTTTGACAAGCAAACTTTATTAGTTAGAAAACATTTAGGGGGGATGATAAAACACATATGTCACAGCATATCCCAGGATTTCGGTATTAAGATTGAAATTTGAAATTTGAAATTTGGGAAACAACATTTTCAATTTTAATATTCGATTTTTTGTTTATTTAAAGCTCTAACGTCCAAATTGCTAATTGCTAAAATTTTAATTCATTCAAAATTTAGTCCGAATTATTCTTTTCATACACTAAGAAAAAAAGATCGTTAAAAATTCACCAAAATCATTATTAAATCAATATTTTCGTTCTCAATAGTTGGGGAATCCCTTTTTTTCCTATATCGTAGACGATCTTCTCCACTATAGAACGAACTTATGTTCTCTCTTATGTAATGCTTTTGAATCCTAATAGGAACGTTCTGGGATATATCAAGAACAATAAGTTCTCATTTCATGAACATTTGGGATCCATTCAAGAACACTTTCAAACCTCTACGATCTTCAAATTAATTTTATTTTGCATTGCAAAAACTTCATATATTAACCTATCCTTTATCATCAAAAGAGTGCCCCGCAGAAGATAAAACTTAAATCGTGGAACGATATTCAATTCAAAATCAAAACTAGTAAAAACTGTCATCAACAAAGTCAAGGAATGGTTGAAATGGGCAAACAGTAAGGCAATATGCCGCAAGAAAGAGGAAAGGAAGAAGAAGGACACAGAGATAGCAGAGAGAAGATAGATGGAAGAGCAAACTAAGGCAGAAAGAATTGGGTATAATAGAGATAGATACGCGTGTGAGAAGATAGTGATAGTGCATAGAGGAAGACAACGTAAAGAAAGCGGAATAAACAGGGAGATTACAAGATAAACAGTGAATATATGAGCATAGGTAAGAGCAGCTTACAGCAAAAACAAGTCTGTGGTGATAATTACAAGTCGATTGCTTAAAAACTGAGAGAGAACTTTGCATGGAAACAGATAAACATACAGACAGACGGTCCTGGCTATATCGACTCGGCTTGTCATGCTGATCAAGAATATATCTACTTAATGAGCTCGCAGATGCTTCTTCTATGCGTTGCAAATATCGTGACAAAATTATAATACTCTCTGCCATATAAAAAGAGAGAAATATAGAGAGAGAGAAAAGCAAGACACACAAAATAGGTGGAAAAAATAGAAATAAGTAGAGGGAGAAGACATAGACAGAAGGTAGCAAACACAAGCAGATTTCCAAATAATGGAATCTTGACATTTTTAGGAACTGTTTTCTACACTCGAAAAACTTTATATCCCATAAAGGAGCCTTTGCAAAGCCTGTGCAAGTTTTATGTAGGATCCAAACTAATTCTTAATAAATATCCTAATTGTACTTCATATTGTGATAACTCAAACATTCTCCTTTCTCCATTCTCCATTCTCCTGATAACATTCTCCTTAATGCTTACGAAGTACGAATAACAAACTGTTTATGCTCAAATATTATATCGAAATCTCATAAATGTTCTCTATTCCATTTGATTCCCCGACAGTTTGGTTTTAAATTGTTTGCTTAAGTTTTTCTTTTGGGTAGAATCTAGCTTAACTTCTAATTGAATTAAAAATATGCTTTATGTGTCCACATATGCAGTGTATATGGAGGAAACCTGGGAAAAACCTTTAATAAATTTGTTATACTTAAAACTTCAAATTATAACTAAATTATGGATCTGCTATGGATCTGTGCTTCATAGGATTAACTAAGAAATTAGCATTCGAAGTACAGATCTTCCAGAAATTCCTCTTGGAGCTGAGCTACCATCCATGAAACTGTTTCTTTAATAGCTCTACCATAGCCTGATACAAATACATCTCATCCCCCCCCCGTTTTTATCTAGCAATTGACATCTCAAGTATGGCCTTTACCTAATTTACATACTCAGCTTACAACTCCTACTCATGGTTTGTTTTTAATGATGTCAAATGGTGGAAGACAAAGATCATCATCATCATCAACAACATGAACATCTAATGGTTGATGGACCAAGTCCAGTTGATTGCCACAATGATATGCCAAAAACGAACCGAAGAAAAACATAAATGAAGGTTCTCTCTGGATGCGATGCGGTGCGATGATGATGATTTGAAATAATGTTGCACAATGATGCAGCACAAAGTGTGGGGGCCTTGGATTTGGGATAAATCAATAAGTGAATCTAGGGCCTTTTCGTGTGCGTGATTTGTCAGATAGAAAGAAGGAAAAATTATGTAAATTATTGTTTTACAATACACAATGCGTGTATTTTTGTTAAAGCAATTATGGCTGACCAAATATTTACGTAACAATTATAATTTCAATCTGTGTCTGTGTCTGCGTCGAAGCCCGCTGAGTGAAAAGTCTTATTTTGTTTCTTGTTTTGGGAAAGTCGAAGCAATATGCAAATGACACATATAAAATATGTACTCGACGGGAGTCAGGAGTTGGAGTTGGAGTTGGAGTTGGAGTCGAAGTCGGGTCATGGGCAAAGACATGAATACAGTAGCTGAAATGACATTTGACAGCTGCAAAGCTTATGACAATGACATGGCAGCAACACAACATGCCACAGCAGCAGCAAAAACAACAACAACAAATGTTGCATGACGCCAGCCAAAATGCAAATGAGACATGAGCCAAAGTGTAGGCGACAAACATGCCGTAAGAGGAAGTTGAAGAAAAAGCGGTAGCCGAAGCAAATGCCAAAGATGAGGAAGAGCTGCGCAGGCGCACATTGTTGCAGTTTTTTTTTTTTTTCTTTAGAAGAAGAAGAAGAAGAAAGTTGACAAGCGTCTCCTGCGCCTGTGCCTGCCTTGGTAATTTGTGCCAGCTGTCAAAATAATGTAGTCAAACGTCTTCGATTGTACCTCCACCTCGGCTGCCACATCGCGATTTCCATGCGGCGAATCACGCGCAATGAGCAATTAAATATGCGCAGTCGTGTGTGCCTCCGAAAAGAAAGAGGATGAGACCCCAGAACCCAGACCTCAGATCCAAGATTCAAGATCCCAGACCTGGTGACGGTGCACAGCATCACCATCATCATCATCATCATCATTGAGCAGGCTTTTTCTTCATTTCGTTCCGCCGCCTGACCTGAATAACAAAAACCTGGAGGTAAAAGTAGCTGCAAGAAGAATGTCTTTGGCGATTGTTTTAGAGAGAAGATTCAGTAAAGAATTGAAGTCGCGCCACTTCTTTGTTATTCATTTATTGCCCCTTCGCATCGCAAACACTCACACACATTTGATGCAGTTAGGGAAAGGTAAAATGATCAATGGAGAAGGCCTGCGACAGCTGCCAACATATCTAGTATATACATACATATGTTGTACAATTGGTAAAAGACAATGGCAAGGTTTATAGACTGAGTGCCATAAAATACACCTTCGTGTAGTAAAATTTGCTTCTTTAAACTAACATTTTCTATTGTTCTTTTCTTTGCAGGTAAGCACTTGTTCTTGATATCAAAGTTGTTATTGTATTTGTGGTGAGTTTAGCAATAAAAGCCTTTACGATGATTCAAGAATTATCATATGCAATGTTTTATATAGTACAAATGATGATATAGACAGAAGTTGGACAGCAGATCACTAAAAGCTAACTATAACTAAGAGCAAAATGTATTATATCAATCACTTCTCTACAAAGGTGGGAAAGGATAGGAGCCCGCACAGCTGCATTTCCGTCTCAAGATCAGCCACGTTCTCTTGATCAGCAGCTTGAAGCTGGACTCATATCCTAACCACTATAACACTAGAATCTGGTGTGAATCCTAACTGGCTACAGAGTCAAAAAGGGGAAAAATCGTCTTAAATTATTTACTAAAATATAGAAGAAAATTTGTTATATTTCTTAGAAATATTTCTCAAGAAACAGAAAAAAAATGTACAAATATTTTGGAATAAAAAAAAAAAAAAAATGTTTTAGAAATATTTTTTAAGGTATGAAAAAAAATGTTGAAATATTTTTTAAAAAACAGAAAAAACTAGAAATATTTTTTTAATATTTTAGAAATATTTTCTAACAAATAGAAAATATTTTAGAAATATATCTTAAAAATAGAAAATACTTTAGAAATATTTTACAAAATATGAAAGAAGTTGTAGAAATATTTTTTAGAAAATAGAAACAAATTCTAGAAATATTTTGTAATAAAAAGAAAATATAAAAAAAATGGAAAATATTTTCAGTAAAAATTGAAAATAGTTCTTGGAAACTAAAAAAATTCAATAGAAAATCCCAAAAGGAAAAAATTTACAAGGCAACTGCAGAGCCGAAGTCAGAGATGCCTGCAGAACCGACTACGAAGGTCAAGGCAGAGGCAGAGTAGACGCCCGAGCCGATGCCAAAGCCGAATCTACATTCCGAATCTACAGCAAACATTTGTATTGCTTTGAAGTCGGGATCGTGGGGTCTTTAGTAGAGGGAAAGCATCAGAGAGGCACCTGCTGTACTGCTCTCCCTCCCTCTGCGTTATCACTACAGTTTCTGTTTATGGCTGCGATTTGCTGATCTGCCAGCAGAACTATAGTAATTGCGAGGCCGTGGCTGTAGCCATTGATAACTAACTGACTGATGATCAACCCAAACAGTAGCATATATAGTCACTCACGAAGGTATAGATATGGGTAACTTCTCCTGGTTTTCTAATTTCCACTGCAGTTCTATATAGACCTGAATGCAAACAACTTACCTGAGGCCACAGATCCCCAGTTCAAATTCCGCCCATGACAGCTTCATAATACATAAATTTCGTCTAGAAAAACATATTCTTCAACATCTCAGCCTTAGTTAGTCTACCTAAAATTTGTCCAGAACATAATTCTAAGACTGCTCTTCGTTTCCCACTCATGCCTTCACATCCAATCATCGTGTGTGATCCTCGCGTTGACACGCTTGTTTAAACACAAAGTCACAAAACTCAAAGTCACACACTTTGTCATTTGAGAACCACCACAAATTGAGCATAACCGTAAAAACTCATAATTTTCAAGTGTTTATTTCTCAGACCTTTAATAAGCCTCGCCGTATGCCTTCACAGACCACATCGAGCATAGAGTCAGTGCGGTTCTGGCTTTGTACTCAATTCATTCAACTTTGCCGTCCTGTCTATGAATAAGAAATGCAACTTAAAAACTCTCACAGAAAGTTTTTGCCCATGGAATACCAGAACTTGTCGCTGGAACTGAAGCCGAAGCCGAAGCTGGAGACAACAACTTGCACAAAATCAAAACACTAATTTATTGCACGTTTTCGTAAAAAAAAAAAACAACAACAACAACAAAAGCAAGATGTAGGAAAATGCACCATTGAGAGTTGCAAAGTCGCTGCTAAGTAGCCCAGCAGTGAGTGAGAGGCAGAGGGAAAACTGTGAGACAAAGTCTCTGCATAGTCTCATAAATCACTTTCACTAAAGGAAAAGAAACTTGGCAAGCCTCATATATACTTTTTCCCAATATGAAGCTACCAAAAACTAAAGTGAATCTTAAACAGGTCCAGTTGATATCACAACGGCATCAGCATCAGCATCAACATCAGCTTCAGCTTCAGATTCAACTTCATCTTGGTCTTGTTCCAAGTAAAAGTGGTAGGAAGCTGGCGACAAAAATATTATTGCAGTTGTGTAAATACTTGGCGGAGATGTTGCAGACGCAGACGCATCCCCAAATGTCTACTTAAAATTGCTTGTATGCCACATAAACATAACCTCAAATGGTCCCAGAAAGATGCAAAGAATAGGGAGAGATGTTAGAGGGATCGACGGCGAGACACTCTGTATTACGAGTATATCATATCGAGGAGGAACAAAGAGGGTAAATAATAAAAGTCTCTTTTGAAAATCTCAGAAATCCAAATAGCTAACATTGCTGAGAAAGACCTTTAAGGGTTTATCCTTTCTTTCTATATGGAAATCAGAGATTTCTCGCGGAATTTTCTAAAAACATTTAGCCCAACTGTAAAGTGAACATACTTTTTCATCATTTACGCCAGGGTTCAAAAAACAACTGAAAATGTTCAAGTGCACTTCACATATATCCCTCTTATCCTGTGTGCCGGCTCGAAATGCCTTCAAAGCTGGCCTGGCCCCTGGCCACAGAACGCACAACCTCCGAACTCTAGCCCTGATCCTACCCTATGACGCTCACACACATGTTGTGCCAGAAATTATAATAAAAAATCCTTCCTGCTTTATCCTCTCACTGCAAACAAGCGACAGTCCACAGTCCTTTGTGCTGTGTCCCCGTCGTCTTCGTTTCATTTTCGGCTGTTGTCTGCTGCTGCCTTCTGCAGGCGGCGCATTCCTTACGCTCTCCACACACAGTACACACACTCGTACGTATTTTGGCAGATTTTCTGTTTTCAGTTTGGGTTTTTGTTCTCATATGCTTGCACTTGAACAGTGGGTTGAGAGAGGCAGATAAACAGTCGAAAATTAGTAATTAGTAAGAAGGGAGAAAGGAAGTCGAAGACTGTTTGAGTGCTTTGAGTCTTTGGGGAGGATCATTTGTAGTGTAGCTGTAGATACCTTTAAGAACGATGATTGATATTTGTTTCTATATTCTGATTTGGATTGATTTCTCGTTAAGCGTTATGTAGTCTGTGATAGAAGAAGAGAATAGAACGTCTGAGTAAAATATTCACAATAAAGCTAAGAACCCTAACAAGAAAAGTATCCAACAATCTCTACAATGAAATTGCTGTTCCCTTTATATATAACTTCATGATATGATTGCGAACAGATCGATATAGAGAATATAACATGAGCTTGACATTGAGACTTCCAGATGGTGGGATTACGACTGAATCTTAGGAGTGGCAGAGCATATCATCTTACAGTTTTCATTTCAATCTTAGCTATTTTGAAGGCAGCATGAAATACATATTGATATTTTGTGATCTTATTGTTAATCATAAATTGAAGCTTAGATAGCCTTAGTTATCACTATGCCATTCATCATATATCACTGTGCCACTGAGCCGCCATTCACATACACTCATGCTGTTTGAAGGAACTGAGATTCCGCAACAAGCCTACAATTGTCCTGTTCCTTTGCTCTTTTCTCACCGTCTTTTTCCCGAGTTATTCCAGTGTAAAATTACACCAAAATGCGGGCAAGCGCACACAAAAACAAGTAAACACACTCATGAGTCATATGCACACACACACACATGGCTTTGGCTCATCCCAAGACTGCTTCTCATCTCCTTGGCGGTATTCCATTTTTGGCCAGCCTGTTTCACATCAAAACTAATTTGTTTATTTTACTTTTCGCTTCCCCCCGCCAACTTGACAATCTAAACTAATTTACATTTGGATGGTAATTCAATATGCTTAGCTAAAACGTTTGCCACACCTCCCTCGTTCTACCCCCAGCTGCCCCTTTTCGACTTACAACACGGCTGCAATTAACATTTTAAGTGGCGGCTATAAAAGAACTGAACCATTTGGCATATCAAATGCATTTATGGAAAATGGATGGAAAATTCACAATGGTTTTGGGGAAGGGCGCAGGCTTGGCTACTCAGCTTATCAAGGCATGATTCGAAATGCAGCTGGAAAGATGTAGGCAAAGTCAAAGTCTCTCAACAAATATTCCAAATGCTTTACTTATTATTGTGAATAACACTGAGCCACAGGTTTTTTATTGATGGTGAAGTCTGCTTTTCCACTTCCATTCCACTTTTTGAAAGCAAACATAATAATTTTAAAGGGGTTCTTATATGTCTAATGAAATTTCCTATAAGATATATATGGTAAACACTGGATTAAAATAATACAAATAATACAGAAATTCACTATATTTTTATAGAACAAAAGTTATGTAATAGCGGCAACGGTGCAAAGCTCACCCCGAACCATTTTAAGCCCGAGTCAACTCAACCTGAATCGATATTTGCCTTCTCATTGGCGATATTGAAAGTAAAAAGGCTTCACAAACATCATCGCAAATGACTTTTGGCCAGTTGAATGAATATACGCTTTGCTCTTGCTGTTCACATACATATGTGAGCAGAGTTTATGAGGAATTCGAAAGCTGAAGCTGAATATATTTCTTCTTCTCTAACTGTTAGCGTAAGGCTGAAAACAGAGTTCACCCAGAGCTGAAGCTGAAGACGATGCGAAAGCTGTACCTTAAAAGCTATGCAGAACAAAACATATGTAGTCTCTCTGGAATGTGTGCATACTGCATGTTGAAGAAGAAGTTGCAACAGAAACTCAGGCGAAAAACTTTGAAGCTTGATAACGATTGCATTTTTAATCTTCAATTTCCAGTCACATTTCTCATTCACTCTTCACATTTACAAGTTTGATAGCAGCTTCACCTTCAACTTCATCTTCAGCTTGCAGTCTCTTTGCAGCCTAAGTTACCGAAGTATAAAAAACAAAAGCGGAAGGCTAACTTCGGGTACCCGATCCTTATAAACCCTTGCAGAACTAAAAAAAGGATAGAAAAGTAGTAGTCTAAAACGTACTTCCTGTAGCAATAGGCAGCGAAGCAAACTTTCTTTTAATTACCTTCAAATGTCTTTTGATGTACAAACAAAAACACTTTCATATACTTATACATTTACATACATATAACACATTCGCATTCAAAGAAATCTGTTTATGAATGAAAGAGACGGAGCAAAGAGCCATCTGTATGCGCCATCTGTGGTACAAAGTCCTTATATATATGTCTTTATATGGTAGCCTTATGTTATAGTGATCCGATTTTTATGATTTTAACATATCAGCTCACAGAAAAAGTAGACTATACCACAAATTACAAGTCGATAGCTTCAAAACTGAGAAACATGGAAAGAGATGAACATACAGACAGACGGACATGGCTATATCGGTTCGGCTTGCCATACTGATCAAGAATATATATCATGGGGTCGGAGATGCTTCCTTCTATGCGTTACAAACATCGTGACAAAATTATAATCCCCTCTGCAAGGGTATGAAAAGGAATCCATCAACAGCAATTTGGAAGAACAAATACTCCCAGACTCGAAACACATTCAATCCACATATTTTGCAGGCCAGTGTAATTTTTTGGCAAGACAATGTCATCCCAGTTTTTGTTTATTTCAGCTAGCCACAATTTCCTTTATTCCATTTTTCAATTGTTTTTATCGCCTAAAACCCTTTTTTTTTGTGTGCGCTGTGTGGAGGCCCCATCTCAATTATGATTAACGATGTGGCGCAGGCGCCCTTGCCAGACAGACTTCCAAAATTAGCCTCCTGCGATTGTCATTGTCAAGTCAAGTCATCTGCTCAACAGTTTTGTACATTAACATTATCTTTAAAATGTTTTCCTCTTCTTCTTCTTCTTATTCGTTTACCCATTTTTGGGTTTTGTTTTTAGAAAAACTCCCGCATTTCTTGACATTGTTTTTGTCTGGTTGTCTCTCGTCAGCTCTTGTCAAATCTGTTGATTGATTTCTTTGGCCTGACACTTGAAAAGTACCAAAATTAGCTGAGAATTGAAATCGGCTGTGGGGTTGAAATGAAAAAATACACAATTTTTGGGTATAAATCATGTGTTTATAGTTTTCAACACTCCCAGTTTTAGTTTAGAGTGTTATCTTTCGGCTAAATTGAACTTCCATCTCAATAGATTTAAATTCTAATCAACAAAGTTGTTCATTTTCCTATGACAAAAATTTAGAAAGAAAGAAATCAATATGTGAGGCGGCGTCTCATAATGAGCCATGACAAAATTGAAGAAAACTGAAACTAGAGATAAGCCCTAGTATAGATGAGGGGGGTTGGGGTCACAAATGAAGCATTTCCAGTGTGCCACCACAGCAAGTAATTAAACCATTAAGCAGGCACGCATAACGGTTAGGTGGAGTTCTCTGAATATGCCACATATGTACGTACGTACTTATAGGGGAGGAAGAAGTCTGAAAAACAAAAACTGAATTTACAGTTTTCGTGGTTAATGCATTTCACTTACACGTACTCGTACTTTGGAGTGATAAAAACTGAGCGATAAGCAGCCAGAGTTGACTTGGAATGGGATTGTGTCTTTGTGCCGAGTTCGAACTACAGTCAGAGTTGACTTGGAATGGGATTGTGTCTTTGTGCCGAGTTCGAACTACAGTTTGGGGCTCAGCTCGTGCGCGATCCCGTTCTCTGTTCAAGGCGTGCCTAATTGCCTTGGCTGTCTCTCTCTTTCTCCCGCCCATTCTTTGGCTGTCAATCCGTACATGGCAGGCATTTCAAAATGTATTTATTTCGGCTTTTCAAATGAAATTCTAATTCATTCTTTGTCATTTTTCTGTACATTCCTTTCTTTACTTCAACTCTTTCCTTTATTTTTTTGACAATTTATTAGAAATACATTAACATTTCAGAGGCATCGTTTTGTGGTAATTGAATTTTTGTAATGGACTTTTTGTTGTAAGATTTTATGGCTTAGTCATGCGTTTGCTTTGTTTGTTTGCCGCAGAAATTTATATAAATTTATATAAAATATATATAAAATCTTCTATTTTATGACTCAGGGTGAGGTCTTCTAGAGTATTTATATGTCAGCTGCCGCCAAATCAAATTTATAACTCACCTGTAACATATATCAAATTTCTGAAAAAAAATTAAATAAAATGAAATAAAATGTACACATTTACTATAAAAATATATAAATCTTATTACTACAGCTTTGTCAGGCTTTTGTTTGCATTACGCATATTGCAAATTGGCCACTATATAAAAATTAATATTTTAATGCACTTTTTTAAAATCCTTTTAAAAATATGCACGCCACACAGCTCCGGTTGCCAGGCAATAATAAATTTAATTTAATTTACAGAACAAGGTTTACTTTGTTGTTTCCCAGTGCAAACAACAATAAAAGTATGCGAAAAAATACTGATACTGATAGACCAAATACAATTTATGGCCAACATGTTTGCAGTTTTAACAAGTTTATTTCAGCAGAAGTTGCCTTTGTGGAAATTCTGCATCAAAATTCATACGAGAATCAATATTGATTACCATGAAGCCTTGAAACAGTCGAATGGGCTAGAAACACTTCCAAGTGCCAGCCAAAAAATATTTGAATTCAAAGTCAGTTATCGGAAAAACTAAGAGCAAAAATAAGTGCAATAGGAAAGTCATCAGGAAAGTCAGCAGGAAAGTCAGCAGCAATTATGGCCAAGATTATTGAAAGTGTGGTCGAACTGCCAAAATCTGAGGGGATTGATGAACAGATGTCACAATTGTTATTAAAGATTAGACCTAATCAATCAAAAGTTGTTGGCTAACGAAATAAACCCAGATGAAGATAATGCTAAGGAAGAAGAAACAGTTACAGGAGCTCAATGATGGCATCATATGAAGAAGAAATTCTCCGAATGGAATTTGGATGGCGATGTCAACCAATCAGATGATGAATTTAGATTGCTAGCTAATTATACACAAATGTTTAGAATAAGTCAGAAGTTGCTCAAATTTTAAATATATTTCAAGCCATCTTCATGAAAGAATCGCACATATAAGTTCCAAGCATTTTTAAACCAACTAAATGGGGGGAAACGCGAAATTTTCATCTCAGTCATCCTTCAAATAACACATCAGTGAAGTCTTCGTTATTTGTCAACGAGCGTAGTCAATGAATTAAAATCCTGTTTATTATCCTAAATTTGATTCTAATTAATAACTTAATGCAGCACCAATATCTAGAATATCAGCTTTTAGTGCACATTTAGAGCTCTCTTGCAGCTGATAAGGTTTACTATCAATATCATTTGTTCTTCTAGCTCTCGCAGTCGTTGTTGGCTTCGCAGCATTTCTAATCTAATAGACAAATTCACTATTTACTTGGCTTGATTCTTGACTCTATTTGCGATTAGGGATGTCCTAAAACATCGATGTTATAAGATGCATGGATGTCTTCGACTATAAACATGAACGTTATTCGATGTTTTTTGTTCGTTATATTTCATCGATGTATCGAAGTTCAATCAAACATCGAAAAATTACATATATCAATTGTTTTATATCACCAATTTGAGAAAATCCCTTTCAGAAATCCGTTTTAAATAAGTGTTCGCTCTTTCCCTAAGCCCTAACTAGAAAGGGGTCCTACAATTTGTATGGGAATTTGTTAGGCTCTTAACATAATGATACTCTAGTTATCACCTCTATGCCGTTTACTTAAGCTGACTTTTCATTTTAAGTATGAATTCTATACTTCAGAAGCCTTTGGGAAAACTTTAGCAATCAACCGCTGATCCGATTTTACAGAATTCTTCTTTTAGTTTCTTATCCGAATTCTTAGTATTCTATTGGCTTTGCATGATCAGTTGGCTTCATTTTTTGAATTCATTTAATTTTGTAGGCTAAAAGATGTCCCAAAATTGTCTAAGTTGGAGTTTACCTACCCACACCTCCATACGCGGATTGCCACCTAACATTGGGGCTTCACCATGAGACTTTTCTGCACATAGGGTTCACTACGAGTAGAATTCGTTGCATCTGCTGCATTTGTTATGTACATAGATATATATACAAATATATTTAAAACATTGGTGTCCTTCTGTAACCTTTCCTTCAGCATTAGATCTTCCAGTCAGACTTATCGTCCAAGGCTTAACTAAGTATATTACATATGGTTTCTGCTCTAACTGACCACCATCTGTATCTAAGGGGATCTCTCATTCCAGTATCATGAATTTCCGGATGAAGAAGTCATCCTCTTTAAATATAAGTCTGACTCGTTTCCTTCACTCAAGCCTATCTTGTTTTCATACGAAAGCTAAGGATCGCTGAATGCACTCTGATTATAATTATGTTTATATCATCCGCATAGATAGCCTGTCGGGGCTTTTCTGTCGCACCTCTTTAATAGATCATCAATAACTAAGTTCCTAAGTATCATGGATTATAATGCACCCTAAGATGTACGGTTTGTACTTCTCCTTCGATATAGACATGATGACTTATTTCGATTGCAAGATTTTCAGCGACCCGACAAGTATGACAAGTCATGGCAATCACTTCGACCTTCTTATGTGTTTAGGGTTGAATGACTCACGCTTATCTATAACTTTACCATGTGATCATTCTATAAAGAATACTTTCTCTATGGATTCTAATTGAGATTCACACCAAAATTCGGAC
Source organism: Hirtodrosophila duncani (assembly GCA_037043425.1). NCBI lineage: Eukaryota > Metazoa > Arthropoda > Insecta > Diptera > Drosophilidae > Hirtodrosophila > Hirtodrosophila duncani. The sequence goes on from JBAMBM010000194.1 coordinate 5,284,444, forward strand.
ACTTGTGTTCAAATTACTGTCAAATTACTAATGGTATTACTGAATTTCAGCCTCTATTTTGTACAATATCTTTTAGCCAAGAAAACGCTTCATTTTACATAATAAAGATACCTCATCAAGGACACCTTATGGCATAGCATTCTTAGCCTCCTTCGTATTTATAAGCTTTCTAATTACAAACTCATAAATTCCATTCACAAACTTCAAAACAATTGTATTACAAAGAATCTCTAGAACAAAACAACTGAATTGAATTGAAATCTTCGAAAATCTATACATGTTTCATTTGTTTGTTACTTTTTTTCTTACAAACGAAAACACAATTTATAAATTAGCCAGCCTAGAAAACCCAATAAAAGTGAAACAAGAAAATAACCCTAGGAAATCATAAATATTGCAAAAGCCTTTGGATTTGCCAACAAATTTGCACGCTTCAATGAAAACTAAAGGCCTCCTTTTCTGCGAAGGCAAATGTAATATGGAATGGCATAAGCCTGCATAATCAAGTGGTTTTCGATAAATACGAGGCGAGGCAAAGGCTGAGCAAAAGCTGAGAGCTGAGAGAAAAACAAAGAAGGGTTAATCGAATATGTTTGTTAAAAAAGTTTTGAGGCGTAAAAAGGCAAAGGCTTTGCCCTTTTCTGCCTTAACTTACCCTTTTTTTTGTGTCGGGGTCTTGGTGAAAATTTAATTTTGCTCGCCTCAGCCTTTGAGGCGGCAAACAAAGAGCAGAGCGAGACTCGAAGGAACATTTCTGCCTCAGTTTTCTAGGCCCACCTGAATTTCATTTTCTTTACTCCAGCTCCACATTTTCCTATTGACCCACATATGAAGAAGGCTTTATTTGGTTCGGATTTCTCAGTCTCTTACTCTATCATTCCTTCTCTGTTGGCTTATTTTAATTTCCTAGCCGGTGTTGCCATTCACTTTAATGCTCTTTTACTCTAAATTGCATCCGTTTGCTGAGTTCCTCTTGTTGTTATTTCCTTTTGCCATACACAATTGTTGCCACATTTGGGCCGCTCTTACTCCACCTACTTCAGACATTTTAATGATTTTCCGAGTGAGAATTTCTTTATTTTTCTTTATATATATACACCACTTTAAATTGCTTTCTTGTTTCCATTTTGGCATTTTATGCAATTTTATTTACATTTTATTCTGTTGCTTTCCCTTTGCACATTTCGCCTTACAAACTTTAAAGGATAAAGACTTGAACAAAGCAATCCTTTAGGGGTTAAACAGAATTCTTTGAAGAGTTTTTCTTTATGTTGGAATTATCAATTTGTCAATTATCGAAAGCTTTGTCTAGACCCATTTGAGCACGTGCCAACACAGAAGTGTTCAGCAGCTAGAAAAATACTTGGAAAAATCAACCACTTGACAATACCAAAAAAAAAGAAGAAGGAAAATAATTAAATAAACAATGAATAAAAAAGGTCGCAAGTGGCACATGAAAAAATGTAAATTACTAAAAAAAAACCCCCAGAAGAATTTAATTTACAAAGAGAAACAAAAAAATAAATGGACAAAAGAAAACGTTTTACTAAGAAACGTTTTAGCTAAAGAAAGAATCTTAAAAGAGCTTAGACAAAATTGTTGTAAATTAAATAAAACTCTACACTTTTGTTGAACAAGATTGAATGCATTCAAAATGCTTAATGAGATATTCGTTCATCACAAGAAGAACAAATGGGACTACTTCAGTTACTCCCAAATTTGTGAATACTGCAAATGTTCAGAGCAGAATGGGATGATTGCAAAAAGAAGAACTTACTGAAAGAGAAAAAAAATGCAGCATGAAACAGAAGAGATTTAGAAAGAGTAAAGAAGTATCTTAGTCTCTCTCAGTCTAGTCAGGTCCACTCACAGAGAAATTCGCAATGAGCCGAGACAGCTGAGGCGAGAGTGGCGGCAATTTCGGCCATAGAAGTTTGAGCCCATGCAAGAAGAAAGTTGGCCTTCTTATAAAATCGGCCTTATTCTCTAACTTTTATACAAATTCCTAACCTCTCTAGTTCCCTAATAGCCAGACCAGATACTACCCTGCTGTGCCACTTGGAATCGTGGGCAGTGGCAGCTTGCAGGGTATCGAGAACGCAACGGCTTAAGGTAAAGTCTTCTGTCAATGGGGTGGACGAGGCAGTGTCAAGACTCAGTCGAGGTGCGTCACTGTGTTGACACTCGCTAGGCCCGTCTGCCGGGCTCCGAAACCAAGAAAGCTTCCCTGATTACATCCAGGTTACAATCCAGGTTACAAGCCCCCCTTTTGTGCACTTCTTGCAGTTTGCTAAGCTTGAGTGTCTTCATGTTGCTCTTACGCTATTGCCGATCTCTTGAGTTGCCGAGCTGCTGCTGGTCAGTTTTCTGACGATGCTGCTGATCGTCTTTGGCAGTATTTTTCCTAAGCCCTAAGTGTCTTACAGATATAAACTTAATGTATAATAAATTGTGTTGAATTTACTTTCTCTACAGTAGAAAGAAAGCTCTCTAACTATTGTGAGAATTCGAAAAGGGACCATCATGAACAGAAAGGCCATTCTTGAATGCATTCAAAATGAAATATTCATCGCAATATGAATGATAGCAAATCCCATTTAAATGTCCCACAGGACATTCATTCTGTTCAGGAAGAACTCTTAATTTATATCAACTACATAGTTTGCTTTCATATTCAACTTTATTTGTATGCGGGACTCGTTTGTAATCGTTTGTTCTGATTTGCCAGTGTACATATGTATTGTCTCTCACAATTATGCATTCTCTCAGCTGTGCTCATCTCTTCAATTCGCACCTACATTGTTATTAATGACAATTGTTCATAGCCAGTAATGTGGCTCTCTTAAACTCTTTCTTGTACATGCATAAATATTCACAGAACTGTCCTTATCTCTTACAAACCACATTGAATTTGTACCTAAACTTACACTAAGATCAGTTTCAAATAAAGCCTCAGCGAAGCAAGTGGACTTTTTTGGTCAAACATCAATTCCTTGTCAATCCTTATCAATGACTACTTTGTGCTCTCATGTTATATTCCATGACTACTTTGTCATCACTGAGCAGTTTCATAAGACATTCCAACAATTTTAGCACTTCCTTTCTGTACACGTGCTCTCTTGCTCTCACTACAATGAGAACTGCTAAGTAATTCTAATGCAGAGAGATTGTAGTGCGATGACTTTGCCACTTGGTTAAAGTACTCTCATGCATATGACGTATCGAGGATGGATCTATTCCAGCTGGACTCTAATAGCGAGCTTCAAAAGTGTTCAAAAATGATGCACTTTCTACACACTCCAGGTTATCTCACTCCCTGAAATCCTCTTCCTTAAGAGCAAGTCATTCCTTACATTCCTTCCTATATGTTTTCGTATCGCGAGTTCCTTCTGACTATAACTAAAGTCGTTGCAATTCATTTCACTTTTCTAAACCTGAACATAAGTATCTTAAAGCCCCCCTTCCCCTGTCCTAACATAGTCCACCCTGTGTACATATTCTCAAAGTTTTTCCCAACTCTGTCGTGATGAATGCGAAAACAAAACAAATAAAATTGTTTTGCGTAAAAAAATTGCAATCATTGCAATGAAGTGGAAAAGTTTGCACAACGTGCTACAACGTTGGCGACATTTGTCTGTAACAAAGTTGTTCTGGCCGTTGTTGTTGTTGTTGTTGCTGTTGCTCTTGTAGTTGCTACAACAACAAACAGAAAATTTAACATAGTATTCCAAGGCAAGCATAGGGGGAGGGAGGATGGTATACAAAATGTAGGCCCGAGACAAAATGCTGCAGGGTTTCGCAGTGGAAAAAAAAACAAAATACAACAAGGAGCAGGGGGAACAGTGCCTAAAATGGCGATGCCGACGCCGTCAAAAGCGGAAACAGACGCCGTCATCATTGTCGTGAAAGCGGTGCAACTTTTTTTATGATACGGCAGAGGCAGAGGGAAAACAGTTGGAGCAGCGAAGCCAAACGAAACCAAAACGGAACGGAAGGGAACAGAACCTATCGCCCCAAGGGCGACGCATTGCAGGCGCAGACACAGACAAAGATGATAATTATAATGATGATGTTCATGGCGGCGGCATCGGCGGTAAAGTTGTGACAGCCATGGGGGCGCTGATATGGAATGGCTATAACGTCGGCATCAGAAGTATTTAAAAATTTCAAATTAAAGTTTCAAGTTGAATATTGGAAATCGGAGCTGTTTATGAGAATTGGAAGTGAATTCTCCCATAAGATGAATCTTTGAGTGCTTTTTGGTGCCAGCTATCATTGTTGAATCATTCAATTGATATTTTTATTAACATTTTATAGAGCAACTTGTGGTAAGCCACACGCATAGTATGTTGGCTGAGGTCCAATGAATATATATATTTATTTAAACTGTTTTCGGTTGGACTTTCCCATATTAGATATAGTCCCAAATCAACAGAATTTCAGGTGCCAAAATAGTTTTCTTATATATGCTTATAAAAAGTAGATGAAATTGTTCTTCAAATGAGACCAAAGAGTTACGAAAACAAAAGCAAAATTATCATGAAACAAGAGAGGAAATACTGAAACACAAACAAACACAATGTCATCAAAAGAAAACTTGTTAGCGCCTTTTGTCCTTCAATCTACATCTGTGTTCGCGGCCAGCCTCACAATTTTGTCATAGTCAGGGTAAAGAGAGAGAGAGAGAGAGAGACAGTAAGACAAGGAACACAACGAATTTACGTGAATTTTCTAATACATGGAACATTTTTTATTACTATATGATATAGTTTTCGGATCCGCATGATATGGTCAGCACTCATGGAGGCATCTAAGACTGACATATCCCAAATTAAGCTCAATTCGGATAATAAAAAAATCACTTTTCTGTACTAAGAGCTCATTCCGAATCGATCAGTTATATGGGGGCTATGTGATATAGTGTTCCGATCTCGATGATTTTTACATATGAGCAGCTTTAAGTATAAAGAAGCCTATGGTACAATGTTCCATTGCTTCGACAGCTTCAAAACTGAGAGAGAAGTTTGCATAGAAACTGACGGATAGACACCCACACGTACATGGCTATATCGACTCGGCTTGCCATGCTGGGGTCGGATATGCTTCCTTCTAAGCTTTAAAAATATACTGACAAAATTATAATAATAATGATCTTAACACGCTGTTGTTACCAAATGAGACCAAAGAGTTACAAAGGTGGGACCAAAGGTGTTCACAAAATGATCAGACTAAGTTCTTGAAATGAGACCACAATGTTCTTATTTCGATCCACAATTTGCTTGAAATTAACCAAAATGAAATCAATCACGCCAGAATGTTTCAAAAGTGATAACAAAACCTTATTGAATTAGGTTCAAAACATTCTGGATGTGTCTACAGAACGATCTTATAACGAACCCAAAAGTGAGATAAAAGTCCATTTTGAAATGAAACACAAAGTTCACGGCACAAGACCTACCGCATTATTGTGAAAGAATTGGCTTAGTTGTATACTCAATAAGGTACTTGTTGAACCATTTTCATTGCCTGAACCCTAAGGCTCAGCAAGGCAGGGTATCTGCTTCGAATCTCAGTTGTGGTGTGTTATATGAAATCAATCGAATTCTCATAAAATAACTCTTAGTTTCTTTGCAATTGGAGTTTTGATTACAATATCCTCTTCAACTTCTAATCTTTTCTTTACCATTTTCAAAGAATTTCTTTAAGTTTTTCTCACTAAAACTTTCAACCAGGTTTTCCCAATCAATCCATTTGTTACTTCCATCCACCTTGTTATATGAAAGCCCTCACTATTTGCTAGTTGCATCAATTTCGCAGTCTCCTTCATCATTTCCTTTCTCCTTTTTTTTTTGTATGGTTTTCCCTCAATCAGTTTTCATTTCACACACAATTTTCTTTGGCCGTTGTTTTTTCTTTTCATCCGTTTATCTATTTGCTAGTCGTACGTCTTTCTTTCCACAAGCAGCGCTTTTCAATGGCCACGGCCAAAGTGCAAAATGTTGTAAGTTAAATGGAAACAATAATGGGCTTGGGTTTCCTTTGTGCTGCGGCCAGCATCCTTTCAAGCTTTTCAAGTTCTTGGCTGTATTTTCTTTTTTTTTTTTGCACATTTTTCCACAAGCATCCACTTTGTGGAGCTTTTTCTTTTATTTTTTGGTTGCTTTCATCAGCTGCGCTCTCACATGCAATTGTTTAATTTGACAGTTGCATTTGGGTGGCTTTAAAGGTCCTTAGACCTCACCTATGGCTTCCCTTTGATCCTTGGGGCTAGCCTAGGCCTATCCTGGCATTAGCCATTTTAATTAAATCCAGCCTCTTGCAGCAATGCAAAACTTTTCCATCCCCTCTACATTCTGCGCCTAAAAAGTAGGCAATGCAACCAAACAAACCATAAGACATAAAACGTAAAGCCCCAACCAGCAGCAACAACAACAACAACAACAACAATAGCAACGAAGGCAACCACAGCTACAGCAACAACAACAACAACAAGAACTAGCAGGCATTTACGGCCACTGCAAGGCAAAAAGAAGAAGCTAAAATAGTTGGTGCAAACTATTTACCAGCCGCCATTTTCATATGCAGCATCGCCAAGTTGTGCCATAATTTTATGCCACAGCAGCAGCAAACTTGTGCGGTTTAACAACCATCCCCCTACTTAAGCCCCCCTCCCTCCCCCACCCTGGCTGAGGCGGCCACGCCTAATAATAAGAAATTAGAACTTACGACAGCCACTAAGACTGTCCACAACAGCCATAGAACGTAGCAGAAGAAGAAGAAGAAGAAGGTAGCTGGAATAACTGGGCAGAACCGAGAGCTGCGAGCTGAGAACTATAATCGTCTTGTACTTGCCTTGCCGGAACTTTAAGCTAACCACAAAATGTCCTGCCAAGTGGGAGGAGCTAACGGCAATGGCAATGGCAACGCCAACTTTCCTGTGTGTCTTAGCACCTGCCCAGAACTGAGACCCTGGGACAACTGCAGCCCAACCCAAGGATCCAGCGTAGAAACAATGACAATGTGCGAAACGTAGCGGGATTTTGTTGTCTGTTGGAGCAGGTAGCACTGGAAGCTTTAGCTAAGATTGCGTTCCAAATGTTAACAGGTTGGTTTTAATGGCAAGAGAGTAATTTAGCAGAGTTGTTCAAGAATTAAGCTTTGATAAGGGTTTGTGCTTTCAAGAACATGTTTTGGAGTTTTGATTTTATTACTGATCTGGACTATCCGATCGAAATGATTGAGTTGCTCAAATACTTGGACAATAAGTCGATAACACTAGGGATAAGTTACACTATTGTATAAGTTACAAAACCTAATTTTCATATGGGGAGCCACATTAGAGAAAGCCACTTTAAGACTATTTTAAAGAATTTTTAAAGAATTTCAAACGAATTTTTTTTAAGAATTTTTTAAGAATTTTTAAAGAATTTTTAAAGAATTTTTTTTAAGAATTTTTAAAGAATTTGAACTCCTCTAATATACCTCTATTTGTGGTACGAGTATGCAAACAGGAAGGTATGATATCATCAACATATATCAAAGATTCTGAAATTGTCTGCACTGTACAGAAAATGTACAGGCAATTCATTAAGCAACTATCACTATCATCGATGTTTCCCTTGCTCTGTTTTTGGTATTTTCCCAGAGATACTTAAGAAGTTGGCTGTTCTTCTATGGGACCTGCTTCAATATGCTTATATGCCAACTTTCATTAGGATCTTTTTTCTTGCTACAAAAGGAACACCTTTCCAATTGATCATAATTTTCACCAATCCCATAAACATATTCACCAAAGATGAGCCTTGTATAACGAATTCCCATATAAACTTTGACCTCGATTTTGAAGAAGTATTAGAGGAGTAGGCAACTCTGTTAGATTAGTCCACCGCAGAAGATTACAGGTGGCGTGATCAGTGACAACGAAAAGAGGTTGATGAAATTGACGACACAAGAAGGAAAAGAGTAATAAAGGACGCTTACTCGAGTTGAGACCTGTTGTTCCAAGAGACGACGTCCAAGGCAAAGCCAAAACGATGCGATGACGAAATGCATTTTCATTCCATTATCAATCCAATTAAATCTTATTAAATAAACACAAAATTCAATAGACAAAGCCAATTTCCACAAGAATCATCAAATAATTGTATTTCCATGCAAACTTTAACCCCACATTTGGCGCACAAACAGTTGGAATTTATTGGAATAATAAACCTAACTTGTTTGAAGTTTTCAGCCCCCTAACTCTTATGGTGGGGACTGTGCTCCGTACCCCAAGAACTCTTGTTTACATTTATAGATGAATAAGCCCCCATATTGTTAGATATTTGAAATATTTGCTACCAATCCTGGAATGCTTTTGGAGTCCGAAAACCATCTGAAAATTCATCTTCAAATATTTGCACTTTCTCTCCTATAAAATAAGAGCATGAAATCTTCTATAAAGCCAAGTTCAATGTTGTTATCTCTACAGCCTGTTGGCTCTAGCTACCTCTTCATCTGCTGCTTACTTCATTTCCACTCAGCCACACCCACCAACCTCCCGCCCATCTGCCAGGGTCGGGCAATTCCCGCAGCGTCTGCCGCTGCTGCCGCTGTCGCTGTGAAGTGAGGAGGAGCACAGCGCATTATTTAGGATTTACCTTTATGTTGTTGTCAACGTCGTTGTCGTCGTTGCCTCCCATTCTGCCATTCTGCCATTGTTGTAGCTGCTGCCACTGCTACTGCTGTTGCACTAGTCCAGGCCAAGTGCTGCTCCTGCACTGAGTAGTAGTGGGTCGTTTATAAAAGGAGCAGCAGCATAAGAATCGCCTGCTCGTCGTTGGCTGTCGCTGGGCCCTGCTCATGATGCTTGCCCGGGTGATGAGAAAATGCGAGGCTCGTGTGACATTTTCATTATCGTTGTGGGATATGGCCGCTGTTCAGTGAAGCTGCTGCCACCAACACCCCCAATACCCCACTAACCCCATGTACCCCTTGAACTGTGACAGCTCCAGCCCGAGAGCAGGCAGATAAGGTTACAAAATTATTAGTTGGGATTTACAATGCTCCAGTTTTAGTGGCCAACTGTGTGTGTGAGAGAGAGCTTCCTTGTGGGCGTAATTGTGTATGTGTATGTGTGTGGTTGTGTGGCTGTAGGTGTGCTTGATATATCAGGTAATCAGCTGTCTTTTGTGTAGTTGTAGAAACGGAGCAGCAGGAAAGAAATAGAAGCAAATTTGCACTTAAATACTCTCCGGCTTTAATGGAAACTCTAACTAGATGAATTTTGTTGCAATGCAAAATGTGGATCCATGAAATTGTTATTCCCTTCCCCCACTTTCCCTCCCGCTTTTATATATCTTTCTTAAATTGCCATCAATTTATCAGTTCAAAAGTGAAAAAAGAATGCAAGCTGAACAAGTTCAAAGATTAACACAATTTTCGACAAATAATGAAAGCATAATGAAAAGCATCTAGGAGCAAGGAGCAGGAGCAAGGAGCCCAGCATCAGCAACAGAAGTAGATGTCGAAGCATCCAAAGGAACAGGGGCAGCAGCTGCTTCTGCTGCTGCTGCTGAGCTTAAAATATTGGCAAATACAGAGAGGAAGAGAGAGGAGGGGGAAAGAGAGCGAGCAGCAAACGTAGGAAGACAACGACGATATTTTCCTTTATCGTCATATAAATTCCATTTTTGCAGCCGCTGATAAAAGTGGCAGTTGGTGGAGCGAATGGGGTGGAGGGGGGACAGGAGAAATGCAAGCAGGAATTTGAAAATTTCAATTACGCGTGCAATGAAAATTACGAAAACCCACAAAAGTCATTTTTCTTGATCGATTTTTTTCTCAATTTTTTTCTTTTCTTTTTTTTTGTGTCCTCAAAAGGCAGTAGAAACGCAGACCAACAATGCCAGCTAGGATACAGCAGGATACACCCACCGAGGTGAGGTGGTGCTAAAGTTGAGGTTTTCTTGCGCCGTGGAGGGTTAGGAAAAGTTGCGCGCTTGCCTCCGCTGAGCTCGCCTGGGCTGGGCTGGGTGAAAAGTAGGAAAAGCAATTTCGAAATCCCAAAGAAATTGCAAAATTCCATGCGGCGGCAACAGCAGTTCAGCGTGGTTTGGTACCAGCGACAAAGGATGCTGCGACCAGGACACACACATCCTTGTGGCCGCTGATAGCGAAAGCTGCACCTGCAATTGTGGCCCCGCCGCCGCAGCTGACCCACGCTGGCACAACACACATAAGTAAGGTTAACTAAGCGTTGGGCGTTGGGCAACAATGGGTTAACATGGTGATGAAGACAACGCAGACGCCTCTCCACTGACAGTTGGCCCCAGAGTACAGGGCTTAGCTTTTGCACCATGTTCTCAGCAACAAAAGACAGGAGCGGAATTAGTCGCAAACAGAAATATTTATATTGATCAAATGAGAAGTTGGAAAAGATATAGTGGAGTAACAGGGGAAGTCATATGATATATAATTTTCGCAATATGTTAGCCATGCTGAAGCTCTTGCCAGGAAGCAGTTTTCCTCTGTATATACAAAAGTGCAAATCTAGTCTAAGCCGGTCCTGGTCCTTGGCAACCTTTTGTTTGTGTTGACATTTGGCAGGTTAGCTTTGGCTTTGGCTTTGGCTTTGGGAGTCAGGAATCCACAAACACTATCCCCTGCTGCAGTAGCTTCACTTCACTAAGCAGGGCAGGTGAAGAACTTTAACTTCATCTATGGCTTGGCTCGATGATATCCTTCTGCGGCTCCTTGTGCTAGTTTTATGTCACCTTGCTGCTGCTGCTGCTGTTGCTGCTGCTGTTGTTGTTGTTTTCCTTCTCCTTTAGCCTGTCATAATATTTTCATTTTCCTCAGCGAGTTGCTGAAAACACTTTTCATTATTTAGTTTTCATATTTCACATTTTTATTTGTGTTCTGTGTGTGTGTGTGGTGGGGAGGGGGAGGTTAAAAGCGGTGCAGTTAAGGGAAATTGTGGCTAACTGATGAGGTCATCGTCTTTGCAGAAATCTCTATTGTAAAGCTGACAATGTTGTTGTTGTTTTGGTGACTTTTGTGATGTGCACTTGAAATTTCATCCTGAAAAGGATTTGCTATGTATCTCTCGGTGTAATCGTGATATTGTTTTGGGACTTAAGTGGATGAGAGGCTTGTCGTGGAAGTGTATAAAGCATAAAAGCTATGTGTGTATGCCAAGGGTTAAAGGTGCTGATGTTCTTAGAGGAAAAGTAATACAAAGCGAAGATGTGAATAGAAGAGAAATGTGGCAGGAAGATGGGAATGGAAACTGTTTCCAAAGGGATTTGATGGTGTTTATAAGACTAGTTGTTTTGGAAGGGACTGATTTCGATATTTGAATGTTAGGAATCGAATTTTGAATTCATTCTCCTTTAAGGCTGATCAGTTGCTTCAGTGGTTTAGGTCCTGCGCAGCCGTCTGTGTCCTCTGCTGACATGGCTTCTGCCTCTTCTTGCGAGTCTACGGACGTTGATGTTGGAGTGACTGACAAGCCTGTCTGGGTATCTTTCAGCCTGTGTATTGATGGCATGGGCGCGTCCAGATTCCTTTCCAAGTCCCTAGTGTGTGTCTACTAGTTGACGCCAGTGATACGCCTTAGAACTCGCTCCAGCTGCATGAAGTTGGGAGTTGGGAGCATGCTGCAATGGCGTCTCTCCACGGACGGGCCAAGATCACCTTGTAGATGGCAACTTTGTTCCTCAAAGTCAGCTTGTTGCGGCTGTTGAGTAGCCAGCTCATTCTGCTCGCTCTGCTTCTCTAGCTACTGGTGACTTCCAGGACGTGACTAATGAATGTAAGTCGAGGGTTCAGAGTGACTTCCAGGTATTTGTCGACAGTCTTGTGGTACAGCAACTCGTCGAACAGGAAGAGTCCTTAGTTTTCTGCGTTCACGGCGATGTTCCACATGCACGCCCAATTGTCAAACTTCTTCAGGTACTGCTGAAGCATATCAGTGGATGAGTAGATGCAGGATGCACATTATGAAGTCCCGTTGACGCGGAGTGTGGAAGGTCTCGATACGTGGGCATGTCATGTCATGTCATGCCCCAGCACACTGCCTTATGGCGCACTGGCTTGGATGTGCTTGACGCCAGACACCAGGCTCCACTACGTAGGTTCTGTCCTGGAGGCAACTGCGCACCAGTGCATAGAGCTGCGGGCTTCGGAAGAGTCTTCAGTTTGAAGAATAGCCCACAATGCCACACCCTGTCAAACGTTTGCTGGATGTCCAGGAAGGCAGCCACCACGAACTGCTTCCCATGGAAGTCTCATTTGAAGGCCAGGCAGAATTTATACTGTGATTCTCTTTTGACAGTTAAAGGAGTAACCAAGTTAGCTTACTTTGGATTTTGGGAATCTTTTGTCCAAAAGCTTGGCTCAGAAAGTAAAATCATCTTACTCAACATATCAAATTGTAGCTCAAAGACAATCATTGTCTGAGGGTCTACTGATCACACTGTCCACATCAACATCATATGTTCCACCCATAGACAGCCAAAGCAACCAAATGGCAAAGCAAAACAGAAAACCGGAATACGTAGCTAAGATTTGTGTAAACAAATTTGTAAAAGATACATTTTTTCTGAATTAAAATCTCACTCATTCACTTTTCCATATCAATTGTTGTTTTCCGCTTCATCTATATTTAAATGCAGAATGATTCATGAAATTTCCAGGAACTTGACCGCAAATAAACAATTTGAACATAGCAGAAACAGCTCAGAAAATTTGCTTGAAAATGTACAATAATAACAATCGACGTCAATTGAAGCAAATGTTTTTCGTTTAAAGAACTTACGAGTAATTGCCTCCTTTGCCCCTTGTTAAATATACAATCAATAACATGTTGAATCTCACCTTTTTATGTAAACTCAGCTAAGGTAAAATGCATTATTAAAAGTTCAACAGATAACAAAAGGAAGGGAAGGCAAAGACGAACCCATAAACCCATTGGGTAGACGAATTAGATATGAGCTAATGCATAGGCAGGCCAGAGACCCATATGGAATGTCAGAAGACACAGAAAATAACACAAAACTGGACTCGGACTTACGTCACGCCCTCCGCAGCCTCTGTCACTAAACCACAAAACAAGCAGTCCCCTTCTACTGGCTATGGTGGGGGCATGGCCTCAGTTTCTGAATGCAGTTTCAGTTGGAAGAAAAAAATACAAATAAAAATAAAAAAAAACTGGCACGATTAAATCTTTCAACGCCTCGGAACTGAGTCATTGGACTCAGCCTCAGCCTGAGCCACAACGGCAGCGGCAGCAGCTGTCCAGCTTCGGCCACAACAAAAGTTCATATTCAAATTTGTAGAACGTGCATTGAATTCGAATTCGAAAATGAAAATGAGTAAACACGCAAAAAGCAAAACAAACCCAAATTGAATATGAGGCGGGCGGAGGGGACTGAGTTTAGGTGATTGTTTTTATTGTAGTTTGAGAATGCCCTGGACAATTGGTAGCAGAATTGCTTAGGATTTCAGACAGATCTTATAAAGCTAGCTTTAGTTTTAACAAGCAAGAAGGCAAGATAAGAGATGAGAGGGATTGTCTTGGTATAGGAGAAACGTGTACAATATGAGGATGTTTAGATGATGATGATACGATGATATTGTATCCAAGTAAATTCCTTTTAAATTAAAAAAAAAATGTTCTATTAAAAGTTTCAAAAGACATTTTGATATATTTGTATAAAACAAAAGCAACAAGAAAATATTTTGAATGAAAAACATTATCTCGACTTTTAAGTATTGGAAATATCAACTAAATGCATATATTCTCATCTAAATGTAAAAGTCTCTATGTTCTCATAGATCAAAAGTGCACAGCCAAACCACATTTACACAGCCAAACCATATTTACACAGCCGAACCACATTTACCTATCCCTGAGACTATCAAATTTGGCTTAGGTGAGATCCACACTGAGTCCGTGGCAGGGCATCTGAAGAGCTGGTGACAATGTTGTGCTCGGAAGCAAGGTGGAAGCAACTCTTCTCTGTTCCAACCTCTTCCCTGTTCCACCCGGGCCAGTTTGTACCACCTGAGATTGGGGAAGTCTAGGTTTCTTCATAGTTAGCTGGAGAGAGTTAACCTACATGTTGCAGAAATCTGCCTCCAATGTCTGAGAGCCCCCCACAACGCAGTGCATCTCTTTGACTGTCCCCTACACCCCACCCACCTTACACCTAAAGCTCTCTGGATCAATCCAGTGGAGTGTGCAATCTTCCGTTTGATTCAGAATATTTCAGAAAATATTTAAATAAATAATGGAAAATAAAAATGCAATTGCTTCCACAGTAACTCTCAGTGCCACACTTCCCAGCTGCCGCCTTCTCAGTTGTCGTCGTTGTCGTTGTCGTTGTCGTTGTCGTACTTGTTGCCATTGTTGCAGCCGCATTTCTGGTTTCAAGCTAACTGCTGGTTAGCTTAGTCATAATTCCAATTGGACAAACGAAGCGTTTCTTATTGGAACTGTGCAAATGACCCAAGACAATAAAATTGATAACCTTCTCAGGCAGTCGAGAAATGAGCTTCACAGATAAGTATAGCAGCCAGTCCACATCGAGACCGATGACAACTTTTTGGGGACAGTCGGACTCTTTCAGGGCACCGGCACTGCGACCGCTTTCCCCTCCTCTACGGCAAGTTGTCGCCAGTTCTGTGAGATAACCTTTGCATTGCATTCCGTTTTGCTGATTGCGCTCCTCGCTAGTTTTTAAAGCTTTTGCATCGTAAAAAAGTGCCAGACGATAAAGTGCATTTCCATTTTGTGTAAACATTTTATGAATGCATTTTAGGTTTTGTTGCATTTATGATAAATTGAACTTTAAATGGATTTCCTTTGATTTTAAGAGGTTTTTTATGCGATGCTGAACAAATTATAATGGGGTTTTATAGAGCATTAAGATAGCTTTTCTTTATATTCATTCAAAAATGAGCTAAACATATTATTAAGTTTGTCTTCTTAATCCTATATGCAAATGGATCAAAATCGTTCGAAATTTGCATTTAATTGTAGGGAAATTCATTGTATCTTTGGAGAAGTTCTCAAATTTTGATGGCTACCGAAGAGTGTCTTTAACAGGAACGAAGCTAGTAATATCCCAATAGATTTTGAAGTATAACAAAGACAGTTGGTATTCAAGTCAATTGGAACCAAAAGGGAAGTATGATCCTTTCAAAATATAGATGGCCTCAGAGTCCACTAACCAATTCAAGTTTCTTACCTGAAAGTGAATGTTTTCCCGCAACTTTTCATAGTGTAAATGCGTGTTTACTTAACATCTCACCATTCTCTCTCTCTCACACTCTCTCTCACACACTCTCTCTCACACTCTCTCTCACACTCTCTCTTTGCTGTTTAAGATCTAGAGCAAAAGTTTTGGCCCACACATTTGTCCATATGAATCGCCTACACAATCGCAGCAAATTTTCGATTTGCCTTAGAATTTATTTGCAATGCAAATTCAATTTTCAGTACAAAACTACATAAAAGGTAAATTTTCAAATGCACATAAATTCTGCATGCAGACCAGACCAGAGTCCAACTCCCATACAACACAATTGATATACCAATTACCTACGAAACTGGCCAATAAGCAATTGCAATTGCAATTCCAAATGCGAAATGCGAAATGCAACAAAGCCTACCTACACACACACGCAGCAGCTGGCGGCGGGCTGGGCTGGCTTTTTGGGCGAGTCGAGTCTAACGCTTTAAGTCGGCCCATTTTGAATCTCTGTTAGGAAATTAGCAGCCTTAGAAGGTGCCATTGGCATTAGCTTAAATGAAACCGCATTGCTAAGCTGGCGAGTTGCCAATTCGGAACCGCAGCCAAGCCTTGAGAGAGATCATTGAGACCAGGCGCAAGGGTCACAATTCGTTTGTGGAGTGTGAACCCATTTTGGTCTCTCTTGATAATTGCAAAAAAAAAACAAAACATACAAATAAATATTGTTTTGTTGTGTTGTTTTGCCAACTTGGCATTTGTGGCCCAGGCCAGCATTGTGGTACTCATTGTTGTTGTTGTTGTTGTTGTTATTATTGCTGCTGGCCAGATATCTCTCTTGGGCAATCTGTTTATTTTGGCCCCGCTGCGCATGCGCACATTAGGCAGCCGTTTAATACGTTTTATGTGTGTGTGTGTGTGTGTGGATTCATTGGCGCGATTATGGCCAACTAGCAGACCTCGAGACTTTGAACGCGGATTCGGACTCGGACTCGGATTCGGATCCGGTCTCATCAACTTTATGTTCAAGTAATGAGCCATTATGGCCATTTGCCAGCTGCTGCTTGTCTGCCTCCCTGCCTGCCTGCCTGCATGCCCATCTGTCTGTCTGTCCGTCTATCTATAGAGGAAGAAGTAGAATTTCCAGCCTGGCTTGGCCTCGCCTGACTTGGCATTTTGGCCATATTTGTCGCCTGTGTGGCATTCCATCCAACGTAACTACAAGTTGCCAAACTTAGCTCGGGTTTCGCATCTCCCCATCTCCATCTTTCAACTTGTGCGTGATATAGGCATTAATTGGCCAGAGTTCTGCGCACTTTAAGTGTTTATGGCTTTGGAATGAAGCCTGCAAAATGGTTTTATCGAAACACCGTATACATTACACCCGCATTTGGCTGAAGACTTGCGGCTTTGCTAGAAGCCAACACAATTGTGTTATGAAACAATGTCAAATTGGGGACCTGTAAAATGTCAGATAACATTTAGTTTCATAATCTATTAGAGGTTTTGAATTGAACGAGAAGTTTTTACTGTTTTAATTCATTTATTATCTCTAGTTTGGCTACGTACATTAGGCGATGAAAGCTAAAAACTATAAGCTAAGAATTTATGTATATTTGGATGAGGCGGGGCGTTCCCTCTGCGGTTCGGTCATGAAGCATTGCTTCGCAGAAGCTCTCCGCAGGTCCAACCATTACGTCCATGGCAAAGTTGCTGGCGAACTGTCAGTTCTCCGCGGTCTTCAGCATGAACGGGCCAAAGTTCGCCACCGAAATCTCGGATCCCAATTCCTGTTCCAGTTTTCGTCGCTGGGGCGAGAATTTTGGGCACTTGAACATGACAATTTCGGCATCTTCCACCACTCCTCGGCTGCACCATGAGTACATTCCTCTGACAGCTCGTGTCCAAAACGGTACAGGTAGCTACGGAAGCAGCCATGCCCACTAAGGAGCTGAGTCAGGTAGTAGTTTACCTGGCCGTGCTTTCTACCAGACCAGGTTTGGAGAGGCTTAGGGATGAGACGGTATATCCACCGGCCCTTGGTAGACTTATCCCACCGTTCCTGCTAACTCTGCAGTGTCTATCTTCTCGCTGCCTTTCGTGTCTCCTTTTTAAATGACGGCGAAGCGTCTCCCCCATGTAGTTTCCCCTGTATAGCGGTTCGTTCGGCCACTATCTCCTCTATGGGCGCACGGCGGCTATGACATGGGCTGCGTCGACTATAGCCACACTGGAGCCGCATATAGCGTTGTTGCTCATGTCACGCTGGACAGCAGGATCCTCCTCCATTGTTTTGGGCCTCTCGTCACGTTGCTGCTGCTTTTTCTCCGACATATTCCAGGTGCTCTCGGAAGCTCAGCCTTGTGTCGAACATCACGCCAAGGTACTTGATTGCCCTTTTGGACTGGACAATTGTGCCCCCCACACTAACGTGGGCTGTCTCCACTTTCTTCCGGCTACTTATTAGGACTGCTTCGGTTTTCTGGGGAGCAAGCTCGAGGACAACGGAGGTGAGCCATTGTGCTATCAGCTCGATGGATTGATTGCACATATCCTCGTCAGCGAAACCAATTAGCTGTGGAACCTTCTGGTAAGACCAGCCGGAAGATCCCGTCGTACATCGCGTTTCGCAGTATGTGTATGTATGGATGTGTGTATGTATGTATGTGTGTATGTATGTATGAATGTATGTATGTATGTATGTATGTGTGTATGTATGAATGTTTGCTTGTTGAGTTCGAATTTTACAGCTGAATTTGAAGACAGTTATTATCCCCAACCGATCGAGCTAAAATTTTCCAAAAATGGCCAGTTTGAATGTATCCAGAATGTATCTAATATGTCGGACTACCAAAACTAGTGCGCCCTAGTTATATTTTAGACCCCTCTGTGATATGGAGAAAAGGGTTCGCTAAGAAGAACACGAAAATATGGTTAGCTAAGTGAGATCATTATAAACCAAAGAGAACGTAGCGTAGTTATATTTTATGCACCCCCATTCTATGGATGTCAATTTAAAGGGTTTTATGAAAAGAATATGATTAACTTATTAATAAACAAGTTTTGCTATGAAGAATATGCTGAAATGTTAAACTAAGTGACTTCATGATAGATTCTGTATGGCGGATTACCAAAGTTGGTAGTTTATATTCTTCTTTCTTATAAGAAAGACGTCTTTTAAAGTGTTTTTCAAATAATTTATCAACAGCGACGAGACTCATTGGAGACAGCTTAGGAAGCTTAGTATGAATGATATTGATAGTTCTATTTGGAAAATAATTTTATGCATTTTCTCCTGTTATTTTTTCAATATTTCTTTAAATTTTAAAATAAATTCAATATCAATTACTAACTTGACTCTTATTAAAATATAAACTCTATTGAATTTTATAAATTTAATTTTCTTAAAATATTTATATTAATTTTTATCCTTTTCTTCTACTTTCAGGTGAGTCCACATTGACCTTCTTCTCACTTCCTACGCATTGAATTTTTCATCTCAATTCTCAGCTAAGTAGTGAATTCCATTGCTGCCACTCATTCTGTGCAGCTTCCTGTTGCTCATAATAAATAAAAATAAAAAAAATTCAACTATGTACAATAAATGATAACAATATCATTATCGAAAATATAATGACTAAAACCCAAGCGCACTAACAAATTTATGTAAATGTCAGTTTTCACTTCATTTTCATATATTTACGACTATATAAAATGCGGCATCAAAGGCCAAGTCAAAGCAATACATATAATTCTTGATTTTTTATAGTTTTTTTTTCTTTTTCTTGTTTTTATTGTGCTTCTGCCATTATCAGCCATGGGGAATAATGAGCCATAGTACTCGTACTCGTACTCGACTACAATGAATAGTAAAATAAATCGTAAAAAAAATAACTTGAAATAAGAAATGTATGCCAACATGAAAACAACAACAACAACAACAACAGCAAGTAATCTCGCAGTTAGATTCTTGTTGCTGTGTGTAGAGAGAATGAGAGAGAGAGACGGCAGCTTCTATTTGTTCTCCTTCTCCTTCTCTGAATGCATTCTCAACGCATTTGGGGCCTTGATTTTATCAGCTAAAGTTCGTTTCCAGGCAAGCAAAATAACAACAACAGGAAAAATTATGTATATTTGTATGTATGTATGTACGAGTATATTCAATAAGTGGCGATAATATCTATTAGAGAAGAAAATACATTTCGACTCGGCGACTGCAAACTGCTGCTGCTGCTGCTGTGTGCAGCTTTAGTGGCAATTAAAGCGCAGCCAAAGACATTTGTCAATAGATTTGGCCCCGAAAAAAAAAACACACGAAAACAACAAAAAAGCTGAATGAAAAGCTAACATCGACCAGACGAAGCTTATATACTCTAGCAGCATATATGAGCATATAGTAAGAGTTCTTCTGATATAATAATAGAGTAGCTTGATTTAGCTGCCTTGGAAATGAATAAGTATTTGTATTCCTTTTCAAATGAATCATTGTTCAGGCAGATATATTCTTTGTGAATGAGTGTATCCAAAAGGGATGTTCTTAATTCAATAAAATAATGAATACTCAAACCAATCGAAGCTTAAAGATTTCATCCAACATTCATAAACTAATAAAGCAAACTACGTGAATGTGGTTGACAATGAGTGCGAATAGTCAAAGGCATTCAAAGATTCTCAGGTGTAATTCTGTTTGAGATAAAAAGCGAAACCAGCTTATTTGTTGGCCTTTTCATGACAAGTTTTCCATTTCATTCACTGCGATTCAATCAATTTATTCCGTGACTTTTTGCAGAAGGAAATTTCATTTCGGCAAATGAACAAGTGATATCTCCCCACGTTGTATCTTCCTTAGCCCCATACATTTAGTCAAAAGTATTTACAATTTTTGTACTCCCTTTTCTCAAGCACCTCAAAATTAGAGTTTGTTGCACTGATGATCTCCTTATTTAGACCAAATTTCTTCAAGTTAAGAAGCAGGGAATAGTCAGAGGTGCTAAATGTTGAGAATAGCTCAATGGCTTCCTGCCGAGTGCGATCGTTTGCGCTGCCCAGGGAGCTGTTTTCTTTGTCTGAAGATTCAAGTAAAATCATTTGTACCAGCTTCAGTTACCTCATGCTCTCACCCTTACCAATCTATCATCTTTAACCTTGCGAACGGTCTATGTAAGAGCAGACCCGAGGTCGAGCTCTATATCAAGACCAATCATGTCGACATCCTCCTCGCATCCGAAACCCACTTTTCCCAAAGGTCGTTTCCCTTGGACAACAGCACCACCATCCGGAGGCTAAAATGGCAACACCCGCTGGAACTGCCTCCCCTCATCGCCTCACCTCCTCACCCACTCACCTACTTAACACCCCTCCTCAACAACACGACACAAGTTAATGTACTGTAATTGATAATGTAAACTCCATACAATTTACTGAATGTCCACATATAGGACAGATCTTTGATCTTTGATCTTGTAGAGTTGCGGCGATGGTTTCTTCAAAACTGGAAATCTTATCTAATAGTTCAGGCACTAACAAATTATCTAATAATTATAATTTGTTAAATATCTTATAATTAAAGCTAAGGACTATAACTGGGAGACTTCTATTATGGGTCTGGGCACTAAGCACTTGACACATAACCCAATGAGAGGCACTCCTGCCACAGCCAAAGGGCGACGGAAACACATCAAGGTTCTCTTCGGCCAACAGCTTTGTTCCCTGAGGTGCTAAGACTCAGCACATTCCAGCATATGAAATGATTTATCTATGTGTTATATCCTTAGTGGTCTGGGCTAATTTAGAAATGAACTTCAAAAAGGAACATCCCTTCAGGAATATAGTGAGATGTTCTAATTATGTGTGTTAAAGTTCTTCAGTTTCATAATTATTATTTGGTTTATAAGTTTTTCATAGGCATTTTCATGGAGTTCAAAGCTCTATATTTGATCATTTACTTTTGGTATCATTTACTCTCTCTCTGTCTCTCAATTCATCTTGCAAATTCTCAAACCAAAATGAGCATCTAGACCTCTGTCCTTCTGTACTCAGGCTCTCCAGCTTATTACAAAGGCAGATAGTTCATAAGAGCAACGAAGATTAGTAATGAAGGGCAATTGAGACCATCCATTCCAAATGAATATTGTATGAAGATGTGTCTAAATATCCCTGCTGGACTCTAATACCAATTAATACCAAGAAATATTTTAGAGATTGTCTAACAAATATTGATCCGTTGATTAAAACCCAGAAATCTTCCATATAACCGCACAGTTCTTAAGACATTTACATAATGTAGGGAGTGAGGCTGTGCACCTTTTACGACGACTCTTATAAAGGGATTTCGTTTTAGCTTAGAATCTAATATGAACTCTCTTCTGGTAATAATAATATTGTACTGATTTGGCAAAAGCTTCAAGATCTAGCTTCAACTACGAACCCATTTTAATAATAAACATTCTCAGATCTACATTGCGATTGTATCTAAAGATCCCAGATCTGTCATTTTTTTTACATAGGAAAGTTAGATATAATAACACTCAGAGTATGATTAGAACTACCATTTTATATATATCCTTCTTCACTTGGATTACTTATAAACTTTCAACATTCAATGATGTTTCCCTCCAAGTGTTGCAAACATCATGACAGACTCACAATACCCTATCCCTCCTATTCAAATGCCTGCAACAAATAACCCTCGCGTTCAACTTTAAAACTGACCCAAACTGTGTCTCTGGCCTACTCGAGCTCTTACAATTCCCAGAGTCTTTCAGGTAAACAAATGATATTTATCGGCCTGGCCATAGCCCATTGTCTTCTCAGCTCTTGGGCACATATTTTTTTTTCTTTTTGGGGCATCGACGATCTGTTTGGAGCTGCCGCCGAGCCGCCACCGACGATTTTGTTGCTTGTTACCCGAAATGCGTCAAATGACAAATGATTGAAAATTTATTATTGCCTTTGTGGAAACTTTGTTTCGTTACGTTTAGTTTTCTTTTTTTTTGCGCTTTTTGTCAACTTGGGAGATAGAGATAGAGACTTTTATGTGTGTGTTTGTGCATGTAGATGGATGATAAAATTAGTTTTGCATTCGGTTTGGGCGAAAGTGAAAATTGTATGCACTTTTTTTTTACTTTTGTCAAAAGAAATGATTAATCATGTGGAAATATTGACCATATTATATTGTGATGGAAAAGTGAATGCATTTGATCATTGAAATTTCATGAATTTCTACACAAATTGGGCGTGTCCGAGTAGAGTTTGCAGTTTGAATGATTCCAAAATTTAAGAGAAAAAGTGTGACAAAATATCTGAATTTACCTCAAAAGTTTCTTATATTGTTTATGGTTCTATTGCAATCTCAAAGTTGGCTTTGTAATCTCTTCTATATTATTGTATTCATAAGCTCAAACTGTAGATATTACATATATATTAGATATATATTAGATACCTTATTCGATATCCATTTGAACTTGGCTAAGGAAAACAATTTATGTGAGCTCCGCTTCCTAAATCAAATTTGGGAAGTGTTCTTCATATATAATTGTAAGGAAATTCATCCATAGATTTTGTTGGTGGAGACAACCTACATTTACTTTAGATGGAAACAGATTATCTGCCAAAGAAATATGATTTTGTAAATATAAGAATCTGCCTGACTATCTATTGATCATCCAATTCCAGAATAAAAAGTAATTTAATATCGAAATAGCAGAAGACTTTACTAACTCGAGATCTGAGACTCTCGACTAAAGCTTTCTGATCTCAGCCAGTTCTTTTACCGTCAAACAACCAGTGCCGTACCCAGAGGGACAGGGGCGTGGTCGCCACTGGTGTAACGATCTGGAGGCGGCAAAACGATCTTCGCTGTTCCATAAGATAAAGAAATGATACTCAAAAACTGTTTTAACCGAAATTGTTTTATTAACAAAAAGTTGAGTTTTTCATTCGTAGAAAGATTACATCATTATTGGATCTCAATTTTCGATGGTAAATTAATCTTTTATTGGATTTGTATTCTCCTGAAATTGCAAAACTCAAAAGTTAACTTTCCTCACATTAATCGGTAAAAATGTGTGTATTATATCCTTGTAATCTATAACATAGCAGCAGTTTTACTTTCCATTGAAAGAATTGCACGATTTGATTATCTACTTTGACCCATGATTGACCAATTTCAACCAATTTGAGTTGCTTCACACGAAGCAATTGAAATATTAGGCTGTCGCTAATGTCTTGTAATCGTCCCGTCCCATAACAGAAGTTGTTCAGGCCAGAAGCCAATTTGTTGGCTCTTTTTTTTCTTAAATATCGTTGACCAAGTCTTCGTTTTCCAAGTCATCTTTAACTGGCATTTTCCTTATATTTTGAGAAGCTCTGGGAAATTGTATCATTTTTTCAAAAGTCACAAAGAAAACCAACATGTTCTGCAAGCTTCTGCAAATTTGTGAAAAATGTAAATATTTCCATTGAAAGTTTATATAAAATTTCAATCAGAGATCATCGTATTTCATGTTCTGAATTCAATTCACCATCTTCAGCACATTCAGCAGCATCTTTCCTTTTCCTCATATTTTGGAAATAACTCTTAGGAGTTTGCTTGTATGAGAAAAGTGTAAGAGGATGAACGGAGAGGCGGCAAATCATTCTTTGCCTCGATCCACCTAATGTTCTAGGTACGCCACTGCAAGGAACTCTTCTTTAGAATCTTTAATACAAATAAATTGTATTCCATCGGAGCTAGCTTCTCACTGCATCTATCAGCAGCTAAGGGTTCTTGTTTGGTTCCCCTTTAAAACTGATGAAGTAGTCAAACATAAAGTGGAGTTGTTGATCAAGAAAGACTCATCCTTATGATAGTTCTAGGTAGGACTTGAAACGTAAGTAGGGTTTCCTTTTCTACCAAACTCTAATTGTTATTTTTGGTGGATTTTTGGAGCTTTTGCTACTGTTCGATGTAGCGAGAAGCTGTGAAAGTGTTGGCGTCCGATGGACTCCTAGTAAATATTCAAAGACTCCCTAATGTCCTTAAGCCTGATAACCCTAAACAGTCAAATAAATTTTCTTTAAAATTCAAATAATTGCAAAAAAATTAACTGTGCTCCATCTGCTTCTGCCTTTATTCTCAACTTAATTAAGCAGAAACTATTTGAAAATAATTTTATTCGCTTTTATTATAGGTTGTTCGTGTATTTCAAGTACATACTGTTATTCCAATACTTTATAAATCGTTTGCCTGAATGAACCATTACAAATTATTATAATAATTTACAATTCGTTGACTTTCCACTTTTGGGTAAATTTGCAGTTTGCCATTTTGGTTTGCAGTTGCCTGACAGCAACAGCAACAACAACAACAACAACAACAACAAATGGTTGCAAGGCAAATAAACAGTCAAATACACACACACACACACACACACACTTATACATATGTAAAAGGCTATCAAAATAAACAGCTACAGCAGTTGGCAAGTGGGTTTTCATATTGCCCTCTCGCATATTAATCAAGCGCATAATTTGTTGCTCGACGATCGGCAAAAAAAAAAAGAAAACTTTATGCGAGCGATAAAACTTTGGCAAATATAAAATGCAAACAAAATCTGTAACCCCTACAGGGGGGCGGTGGGGTGGTCCATTCGATATATGCCAATGCATTTGGTAGGGCCCCCCCTAAACCTTGTTGTTGGTTAACCATTGTAGAGGAGGGCATCCAAAAATTGCGGTGCACACACACACATTTGTATGTGCACACACTCACACACCCACTCACACACACACACAGTCATACATATGCCTATGTATTTGCATTTTGGCGGCTGATGTTTATTTTTCGAGTTGATTTTCAAGTGAACAGTTTACTTAATGCACGCAAACGGCCAAACTGCAAATGCAAATTACGCATACGCAACGTTGACCATAGCCCAGAGTTTGTGGTTAGCCCCGGCCACGTCCATGTTTCACTCTGTAGCCCACAAAACATTTCATGCCCAATAATTTCAATAACATGCCACGCCCACAAGACCACACTCTCCCCCACACACATACACACACACACATATATATAAGCAAGAGTGCAACCCCGCCACCCCCGTTGGGCAGACTCTTCAGCCTTAAATTGGAACCACTTTAGATTCACATTCAATTAATTAATTTAAGCAAATTGTTTGCTTCAAATTAATTGAATTTGCATTTAATTTGCTCTCACGAGAGACGCGCAGGCACAGGCAATACCAAAAGGGATACAGAGGGAGGAGGCAGAGAACACATACTATAGAAAGACACACAGGGAGACAGAGAGAGAGGGAGGGAGAGAGAGAAGGAGCTTGGCCAACTATAACAATCTGTCAGTTTGTCAGTTTGTTCGGCCAGCCTATTTGGTGTCTCCCTTCTCTTCTCCACAATTGATTTGCCCATTTCGCTCAGGCCATTATCAACGTTAAGTTTATTAACCAACTTCCACACAACAACAACAACATCAACAACAACAATTACAACAACATCAGCTCTCCGCAAATCAAACTCTAGGGAAATGAAAAGCCAAGCCCTCCTCTATTAGTAGTGTCTCACTTCTCCATGGGCAGAGAAAATTGCTAGTTTTGCTCACTTTTCGCCACAAATTTAATATTGAAAACATTTCAAAGTATAACGAAATTATTTATTAAATAAAATGCATTAATTAATTGTAAATTCCATGGAGGAATATATAAAACTTTCAATTGTGATGCTGAGCAGAAGCCTGTGGAAAGAAGATGCTGCAAGTTTTGTCAATTCGGTTGGAGTTTTCCACTCACACAGACCGAACTTGGCTTAAAATCGTGTTCATGAGAGTTGAATTACACTTAAGTGCCATGAGAAAGTAAGCCTAATCAAGTACATTTGTAAGTAGGAACGAATGTTCTCTGGTTTTCTAATTGCTTTATTGGTGGCTTCTGAAGATTTTCCATATATTCCATATATTCTGTTCGAGTTTCCACTTCCACTAAAATATACTGCTTAGCCTTGTTAATTCACTACTTTCTCTCCACTGCAAGTACTTATCACAGAAGGAAGGGCATATATTCTTGATCAGCATGAGGAGGGGACTGAATATAGCTATATCCTTCCATCTGTCCGACCGTCTGTTTCAAATCAAAGGTCTCAGAAGTCTTAAGAGCTACAGAGCTGAAATTTATATGGAATTCTCCTTATATCTGCACGCTGGCTAAGTTCGAGATTCATCCATATATCATATAGCTCCCATATAACCGATTGTTCCGGAATGAACTTAGTACTTAGTAGTATTACTTTTTCTGTTTTTCAGCCAAATCAAACCAAATTCGTCTTGATTTGATTTGATTTGATTTGATTTCGACCAGATTTGATCTAGATCGATGAAATATTTACACTGTGAATGATATATAAGCTTCGGTTTGCCTTTCTTTCTTGTTTTTTGTAAAATTTTATTCAATAAGGAAGAGTTTTAGGAGTCAATTGAAATACCTCATATGCCAATTTATGTAAAAATATTATTAACTGTCTCGTTCTGTCGACTGGTGTCGCAGCACGATTGGGATATAACGTCGAAAAACGAATTTCATGCAAAACACGAATTCGAAGTTCAAGTGGATTCGTTAGACTTTTCAAACCGTAGTGGGAATGGGAACATTTATTTTTATTCAATCACATTTTATAGATACGGTTTATATATTGAAACCTCCAAGATATGCCTTAAGGCTAAATAGTTTTCCTTCAATGGAAATGCTATGATATGAGACTGTTTAGAGCAACCTCTCAGTTGGAAGGTTGCGGTGTATTATAAGCTCACTAGACTACGAAGATTTTTTTGTTTTTTAACCGCAAAGTGCGGGCTATAAGCTCCCACCTCCCGACCTACCGGCCGAGGGTCGCAGCCGTATAACGAACGACACGAATCGCGAAGACGGACTCGCTCGCTCACTTTCAATGAGAGTAAAAAACAACAAATCATAAACCTAAACCATTTACATTATCTACTAGCTAGATGCGTTAGTATAGATGTTAGGAGAGTTAGGGGAGTTATAAGTAGAGATAAAGTTAAATAGATTATTATTATAAATTGTTAAAACAAAGGATACGAAAAGGTTCATGCAGGAGATAGTTTAAATTACAGTGCTGAAGATATATAGGAACATAATTTCTAATAGTTCTACGAGGAACACAAAAACTGATTTGGCTAACTAAAGACGGCGAGTCAATGTCACCATTAATCAGCTTATGTATAAAGATTACATTAAGCATAACTCTACGATTTTCCATAGATGGAAGGCTTATTAGCAGGAGCCTACCTATATGAAGGGAGGAGGTTATTGGTGTCCCAATTCAACCCAAGGAGAGCAAAAAGTAAAAATTCCTTTTGAACAGACTTCTGATTTCTGTATTGTGGACACCAGACACAGGATGCGTACTCTAACATAGGTCGGTCAAGAGAAGTATACAGTAGTTTGGTTATATAAAGATCATTTAATTCCTTCGATTATCGCTTGAGAAAACCCAGAACATCCACAGCATTATTGACGGTAATTGAAATGTGTAAGTCGAATTTGAATTTAGGGTCTAAAAGAACACCCAAGTCAACAATTGAGTCGATACGATCAGGTACGATGTCTGAAGCGGTATGCTATGAAAAAAAGGTATAACTTTGCATTTAGAACAGTTGAGATTTAATATGTAGACCTGACACCACGATTGGAAAGAATCAAGGTCAAGGTTGAAGAACAAGCAAAGTTTAACGTCGTCGGTGAACATAAGTACACGAGAGTGGAAAAGAGCCCAATATATGTAAGATATAACTTCGCTAGCTTTAAGCTTGTGGGCTCAGTTTTTACTACTTATCCTTCATAGAACGGAATTAGATCATAACTAAAGTCTTTTACACAGGACTAGAATGGCATTTCCGAACACTTTGAAACTACTCAAGTTTCACATCAACAACAACTTTTGTATACAGTCTGATGATACACCGTCATACAAAATATATCAATTAATTTTTTAAATTTTTACTTAAACTTTCCATCAATCGAATCGAACATTCAATTAACATTTTATATTTATCCCCTTTATTTACATTTTGATTTATTGGAATATTTTGTTGGCCACTTTCAAATTTACATTCAACTAGACTCGGAGTCAAGATATAAGAAACATTTTTCAAATTAATTATAATAAATCTAACATTAAACAAAATATTTCTCACTTACGAATTTCTGCAAGAGCACAAAAATGTCTTTAACATAAATTTATATTTCAAGAGTCTTCGAGTCTTCGAATTAAAGCCACGTCTAGACGTAGTCGGTTAAAACTATTATCATTCTCGGGTATTTGTAACGTCAGGCTGCGCAGCGTCTAAGAGACTGAAGAAATGTGAAAAGAATTTCGCCAAGAATTGATAATATTGTAAATGCCAGCTGCATTTCATCAGACGTGTGAGAGAGAATGTGTGGTGAGAAGGAGAAAAGCTGGAAAATTGAAAGAATGAAGGCAAAGCGGTTAAGTTGAGCGTGTGGCAAATAAGCAATAATAATAATAACACATAATACCCTACATAAGTATAATAATAATTGTTATTAATTTTAAGCCAATTAGTGAATGAAGGCAGACGCAGTGGCACAGGCCGAATCAGAGACGGAGACAGAGACAGAGGCTGAGGCTGAGGCAGCGCGAATGTCGTAAAAGAAGCGAATAATTTGCGCTTTTCACACTAATTAAATGCGAAAGGCGAGGCGAATGCGACTGCGACTGCGAGACCAACTGACAAATGAATTGACAACTAACAGCGAAAGAGAGAGAGAGGGGTCACAGAGGGAACAACGAGTGTAAAAATTAAAGGAGCTTCGCATGCTCTGAGCAAAAAATGATTAAAAATGTAAATTTTAATTCAATTTCGTTTGAGAATGGCAGGCGCACAAGGGAGAATAAAAAGATGCTGGAAACTAGTAGCTGTAAAGTGGTTTATTGTGAGCAGGACATGAAGGATACAGCGGCGGTGCAGGCATGCAGGCGCCGGCAGGAGGCGATGCGGAGCAAATGGACAAAAAAGAATTGAGACGCGACAAACTTTGCCGCAAGGCAGCGTTAAGAAAAAAAAGCAGGAGACATGAAAAACAACAACAACAACAACAACAACAAGAACAGCAAAAGCAAGACAAAAGTAAAAGAAAATGCAGATAAAGTCTCGCCTGCCAGAGGCCAAGCATCTGAAGCAAGAGCCAAGGGAAGTATGATAGGAAGTTGAGGAAAATCTCAACCAGCGACGACAAATCGAATTTCCTATGGCTTGGAAACGTAGAACAAATAATAAGTGGAAGATGTTGCATATGAATTGCCAAGACATTGCAGATGTTTGCCACCAATGTAAGACAATTATAAAAGAGTTTTAAAAAACTTTAAGAAATTTCTTTTCATTTGAATCTGATAAGCGTAGGGCAGAGGCTATGGTAGATTCATCTGGAAACCAAATTACCTTCAATCATGTTCTTATGGAAACTTACAATCATGGCACAGCCTCAACAGCGGTGAGAAAAC
The DNA here is from genome assembly GCA_037043425.1 of Hirtodrosophila duncani. NCBI lineage: Eukaryota > Metazoa > Arthropoda > Insecta > Diptera > Drosophilidae > Hirtodrosophila > Hirtodrosophila duncani. The sequence continues at coordinate 5,314,212 of JBAMBM010000194.1, forward strand.
ACAAAAAACAAACAACATAGAAGATTCTATGTGACTCAAAATCAAAAAGAAATGTATTTTCTTACCTTAAATGCTCTGAAAATGACGAATTCTTAAGTCAAACTATATACAATTTGGTCCATCGCAACCAAAAATATTAAGTAACTCCTATGGAATTGAAGCCTTAAAGAGTAGTCCAGCATCTCCTTAGTTTTAAGGTTACTTTTGTCTTCAATTTTAGTCCATTTATGGTTTTAGAAGCCTCAAAACCCGCACAGTAGTCTAACATTAGCTAAAATCTTAGTTTTGAAGCACCTTAGAACCAGACACACAAATCTACATGAGAGAACACATGAGAGAGATCAACTGCTCTCAAGCTGACACAAGAGACAAGTCACACGCACATCTGCACAGCTGGCCTGCAAGCTGGTGGCTTGCAAATGAGTGCGAGTGAACAGCCACACTCTCGCACTCAAAGACAAAGCAATTAGGGAATTTCCGCTGCGAGCTGCTTGGCCCTTTCCTTAGTAGCTTGAGTTTTTGAAGGTTCTAAGCTCGCTAGTAACAAATATTTTAATCCAAAAAAAAGACAGTCTCCTAAGAAAATGGGTAAAAGAAAAGGTTGAAATAACATTTAGAACATAATTTCCTATTTTAATAATAATAAAAAAGTTATAAAAAAATGTAGGAATATACAAAATTGTTCAGGAATAATATTCATAAATTTTAGGAAACCGAATTTTGTATTCTAAGCCATAATTTTTTAATTTAAAAATGTAAAATTATGAATTTTTTAATTTTCGGTATAAATTTTCTGAAAGTAATGTCCATTTATAGTTTGACCTTTTTCCAAAGAGTCCAAGGAGATGATTTCATGTGCATCAGAAATAATTGCAGTTTTCCTAAAACTGTTTGACTTTATTCAAAACTTTGAAATTCCTTTAATCTTAAGCATTGATATGGTGTCATATAATATCAATTCACAATTTTTGTTAAAAAAATACTGAATTTTTGGCATTTAATTGAATATTATTAAATTTTTAGAGAACTTTTTCACAATTTGCTTAAATTAATTGAAGCTCAACTTACATATAATAAAAGCTGTGGAAGATCACCTTGGGTAGCCGGAACTTACATACCCTTGAAGCTCAGTAGTCCGATTAATATTGACTGGGAAGCTCTGAATATGCAGAATAATAAATTTGATATTACGCTCCAACAAAAACTTATAGAATTTGGGTTCTTTATTTAACAAGATTTTTTTCTCTTAACAAAATCTACAATTTTCATACTTAGAAATACCTAAATCAATTACAGTTCATTCTTATATAAGGATATAAATTCTGAATTAAGTCTTAAATACTTAAAAAATAAGCATTCTATGTGATTTCAGCTGGCTTTCTTTAACAATTCTCAATTGGTTCAGTAATGAGGTAGAGGCAAAACAAGATCTTTGTTAAAGATGTTAAAGATGCATCTGGCAGATGAATGATATTATTTAACTTCATTTTGACATAAATAGATAAATTGCTTAATTTTAGAATTCTGTTTTGGTGAATTCTAAGAATGCGAATTCTTAATTTCAGAGTCTAGCGAAATCCAGCTTTGTTTGTTTCATCAAAAAACTTTTCGAGTCTTAAAAATTTTATTAAATATTTAAAATGTTTTCTGATTTCAAAAACTAAAATTCCTTGTTTCAGAGTGAATAAGGATCGATTTCAGTCAAAAACAGTCTTAGTATAAAAAATTCTCGGACTCACAAAAATTCTGAAAATACGATTTTTGCTCTTGATTCAATTTTTATCGATTTCGAATATCTTTTAAGATCGTTTTTTCTTAATTAACTACAAAATTTGTTCTTATTCGTTATGGTGATTTTTTCCTCTTTGTCTTTGAAATTGTCATAACAAAACTGGCATATCCTCGGTAAGGATATTCAAATGTTTCCATATCCTCTTCAACATTTACATTTTCCAAATTGTGAAAAATAATTAATGAAACCGCAGTTTTTTCTTTGTTTCATTGATTTTCAGCAAAATTATTTTTGCCACTTTTTCGTTGGTTTTTTTTGTTTTTGTTTTTAAATTTTTGTGTTCAATTAAATTTACATGCTCTTATGTAACATTATATTTATATATATATATATAAATTGCCATATCATTTATGCTTAAATCAAATAATTTGCCGATAAACAGAGGAGAAATTTATTTGCATTGACTTAAGCGGATTCTGGGAGTCCTTTTGCAGTTGCAACAAATTTTGCCGTCATTTTTTTTTTTTTTGGTTTAATAGTTTTCGTAATTTGTTTAATGGCTTTTAAATGTTTTATGCGCATTTGTGTGCATGTGTGCATGTGTGCATGTGTGCGTGTGTGCGTGTGGTGTGTTAAGTGGATTGTAATGTTCTGTAGACTTCATTAAGTTGATAAGGCAGCCAGCGGGAATGCAAAAGTTGTCCTATCTCATTGCAAAATTTCGATAGTTTTTGTTATCCCATTGCCACTGCCGTTTGTGTGGCTCACCTTGGACATGGATTTTTCTTTTGACCTTCCCGCACCTTGCCACACAGGCACACTATAAGCCCGCTAAAAGGCTGCTCCTTGTTAGGTCTGGCGCCATTGTCCTTTCGCTGAGTGAAATGAATCTGCAATTCTATTTCATTTTGCCAGCGCGCTTTCCATTTTTATCCCTGCATCCTTTTTGTCTGCACTGCTTCCACGGTGAAAGATGAGCGCAATGGCGATGATGATGATGCCAAGCCATCCTTGGCCAGGTGTGGATTTAATGCGCGTTAGAAGCTTCCTTTGCGGACGAGCTGGTGGGGCGGGGCGGCTCGCGGTGTTTGCTTGGAGGGTTCTAAGTGACTTGGCATTTCCCTAGCTCTGGCACACTTTGCGGACTCTTTTTGCCTTCCAGCATCATTGCCATCTACGTCGCGGCTGCCAAACACTTTCATCTTTTGCCACAAGCCAAATAGAAGAGCCACCAAAAAAGGGGGAAAAAAAACAACACAGAAATACAGAGAAAAGCGAGAAAAAATAGTGTAACAGATCCGCCAGCGAATGCAAATAGCTTTCAGGTTTCTTTTTGTTGCGGGAAACTGTGGCAATGCTGGCGGGTAATCAAGAAACGTTTATGGATTGCCACAGCCAGCAGCAACCGTTTCTTGCCATCGCAGCTGCTTGATGATCGCCGCCTGCAAATGTCTTCCTTCGCTCGTCATTTGTCGACTGGTGGGGTTAGTTTTTGCGCTGATGAAGATTTCAGCCATAAAGTATAGAAATCTGGGTTATGAAAACATATAATAGGGGAAATGATATATAATAACTCTGCGAGAGTCAAACCATTTTATCTATCTCATCCTTCACAGCTGGCCTGGAGGCCTGTCCACCTGAGCATCATTTAGCGTCTCCTAAATCTATTTCTTTTCCCAGAATTCATTGCTATAGTTCTAGGCAAACTCTTGACAATGATTCTAAGAACAATTTTTGTAAATATATTAAGGAAATTTTCCATGATTATGATGTTTCATTATCAACATTTTCTTAAACAAAAACTTTATTACTGCTGCCAAAGTACATCTAAAGAATCTTCATTTACTGCTTTCAGCCTTGGACTTGCATCCCCTTCCCCTTCTCTAAATTCAGTTGACCATTTCTTCATTCATTCATCATCTTATTTTTTTGCTCATTGAACTTCCACACTGGTCCCCCCCGCCCCCAACTGGCCCCGCGCTAGCTTTGCTTTGTTCTTTGCCATTTCCATGGATTTGCATAAATATTTTGTCGTATTTCACAGAATTCTCTCATTCTCTCTGGCCAACAACATCTGTATGGTGTTCTACTCTCTACCTCAGCTCCACCCACCCCCTCGCGCAACTTATGCTAATGGCAGCCACGCACTTCAATGGCAAAACTCGAATGACAAACAACGCTGTTGGGTGTTGGGAAGAGAAGCGTCCTAGTCCCACGCCTGGACCGGACCATAGAAAGAAAAGTGAAAATTCAATTTGCCAAAGCGTGGAATAAACAAATTAAATTATAATTAGTAAACAAAAAACAAGAATGTAAACCAACAGACAATAAACAAGGATGTTAAAAAACAAAGGCAGATTTTAGCGAAAAATCAAATTCACTCTGAGTGGAAATGAACTATAGAAATGATATTTTTGGGTTTGGAAAGGCTTACTTAGATGAGTATTATATTAAAGGTCGAGTTCTTTCCGATCTTCCCATTGATTATAGATGTATAGTTTATGAAATTTTATAATGTAATATTGATATATGTAACGCCTAGAAGGCAGCATATCCGACCTTATAAAGTATACCAAGAACCTAAGCAGCATGACAAGCCGAGTTGATAAAGACCTGTCTCTCCGTCTGTCTGTCTGTCTGTTGCTATTCGAACTTGTCTCTCAGTTTTAAGACTATCGAGTAGACTTCGATCTACTTTGAGCTTTAATACCCAAAATCGTCAAGATCGGACCACTATATCTTGCAGCTGCGAACCCATTAAAAAATAACTCTAAATTGAACCAAATTTGGTAAGCGAAAGTTAAGAAGTTCCCACAAGTGAGTAGTTACGACTCACTTTCATTGAGCCCCGCTAGTGTTGGTCAACGATATTTATCGTTATCTAACGCCTACCAATACTGGCCATAAACAACTTGGCCTGGGTATCCCCCCCCCAAGTGAGTCACAACATACAGTCCATAACTACTCGAGTGCAGAGCAAGTTTCATCCAGATCGGAAAAGTAGTTTATAGTGAATATGAAAGTGGTATGTATAGTGGGGTCTCACGGAAAACTCTAGAGATTTTGAGGAGTTAATGTGTAAACACTTTAATTTATAGGTTCACTTGTATCCTTTGAACAAAGATAGAGAAAAATTCAACGTCTACTAGATTGATTTCTTGCTTGTAGCGTTTTTAGGGTGTTTTGAGGGTTCATCAAAATCGCTTGCTAAGTGAAGCGAGATTTGATACCAACGACATTTCAACATTTGCTACAACTCAAATGCAGTAGGCCATGCATATTTTTGTATCCTTTCAATTTAGCTACAAACTGAGCTGTTCACACATTCATTTCTCCAAATCTCGAAAGTTTTCCGTGACAGCCATCAGTCACTCACTACTAAGCTCACTTCCAAGCTTCCACTTACATTATTTCTCTAATCCTGGAATTTCATACACCTGCAAAGGAATGCTTTATAGTACGAATAACTTTCAAGGTCTTTCAACCGGCTCATTCCCAGCTGATTTCGGATTAGTCACAGTTCTGCTTGGTCACAATTTGCATGCGGCCACACACACAACACTTATGGCATTCATCCCCTCTGGCCCCACCCAGGCATCCAGCTAACAATTATAAACCAATTCGTGACGCCGCCTCTTGCATTGTTTTGAACGCCCTATTTCTAGCAATTACTGAAAGTCAAGAGCAAGCGATCCAGGAGTTGGGAGATAAATCCAATTGCTTATCACCTCTTTGGTTTCGACAGACATCACTGAGAGACGACATTGTTCGATTTTCTGCAGCAGCCCACCATCAGGTCCAGATTCAGATTCAGATTCAGCTTCAGCCCTTCCATGACAAGCTCTTAGCATATGCATATGTATATGTATGTATGTATGTATGTATGTATGTATTTATGTATGAATGTTAGTTGACAAAATATGCAGCTGCGTCCCATCGTTTGCATTTTGGGGTAGCAGCTCTTGAAATATTTGCAACGTTGGATTCTTCGATTGTCAGCAGAGGAAAATGTTGTTGCCCCAACCTCAACCCACATACCGCTCAATTGGGTTTCGTTCTCTTCATACCGTTTCGGGTTATTATTATTTCTGATATATGCGGTCTTACTTTGCGGCTGTCAGTCGGTTGGAGCGCTGTCAGAGCTCTCTGTTGCTGTTGCTGTTGCTGTTGAAGCTGCTCCGGTGGTCGGTGCGGTATTTGCTGGATGCCTTGCCATGCGATGCGATGCGATGCCGTGCATGTGTCGTGGTTTCCATGCAAATGAAGCGTGAGTTCTTCTTTTCGGAAAAGGTGTTGAAAAGCGGCTGCCAAATGTATGGCCTGTATGGCTGCCAAGGTGTGCGGGCGCGCACTCAGTGAAAATTTGCTGGCATTGGAATTGTCGCTTCGCCTTGCCTTTTGCATCTGCATAATTTTATGCCAAACCATTTCTACTTTTATGCCAATGCCTTTTTCATCCTTTGTTGACAGCCGATCATCAATGGGTGGTCCCTGATGTTGCCGCTGTTGCCGCATGGTGGAGGTTGCTGGAAAAGGGGGAGATTCTCACTCTCAGCTGGATTTTCAGTCTACCAATTCGTACAACATGCTGTCGAAATTGTTTCGTAATTGCAATGTTGACAGCGCCCACGTGGTGACACATCCCAGCTAAAGTCGAATTCTAAGTCGAAGTCTCAAAGTCGGCGAGGTCCTGCAGCCTGAGGCTATGACGGCTCCAAGCAAAGTCTTTGCTCTATGTTGTGTCTTTTCGAATGCATTGAATTTACATTTTTATGGTTTTAAGCAAGAAGGTCATGATGATGTGATGTGTCTGCTGCATAAAGTAAGACACATGTGTGAGAAGTTGAAAAGATTTGAGGGAATTCATGAAATCACAAATATAAGATAGTTTTTGGGGGATATTTCGATATCCAAGTGCCAAAAATTATACACCTAGATATATTAAGGAGAACCCTAAGGAGTAAAGCTTTACAATTTTATAACATTTCGGGCAATAATTTCCTAAAAGTAGGAAGATTATACAATTTTTACCTCAAATTTAGGACATAATTGTTCACATTTATAGATAATCTTAGCTTATAGATTGAAATATATCGTAAAAATTAGTTCAATATTTAAATCAGTTTAAATCTTAATATCTAAAAATGAATGTCTGTATGTCTGCCTGCCTATCCTTTATAGGCGCCTAAACTATAACACCGATCGTTATGAAACATTGACTGTATACTTGGGACTTGCCAGAAGATTATCAAGGGCTATGTATCGTTTTGGTGAAATGGGCGTGGCATCGCCCCCTCATATAGAAAAGCCATGAAATTTTGACAGTAGACTAACACGGACAGGGGAAGATCGAGCTATGTATCGGTTTGGAATATCGATGTATTGAGTTATCGATAGACATATATATATTCATATATTGATATATTGATATATTGATATATTGATATATTGATATATTGATATATTGATATATTGATATATTGATATATTGATATATTGATATATTGATATATTGATATATTGATATATTGATATATTGATATATTGATATATTGATATATTGATATATTGATATATTGATATATTGATATATTGATATATTGATATATTGATATATTGATATATTGATATATTGATATATTGATATATTGATATATTGATATATTGATATATTGATATATTGATATATTGATATATTGATATATTGATATATTGATATATTGATATATTGATATATTGATATATTGATATATTGATATATTGATATATTGATATATTGATATATTGATATATTGATATATTGATATATTGATATATTGATATATTGATATATTGATATATTGATATATTGATATATTGATATATTGATATATTGATATATTGATATATTGATATATTGATATATTGATATATTGATATATTGATATATTGATATATTGATATATTGATATATTGATATATTGATATATTGATATATTGATATATTGATATATTGATATATTGATATATTGATATATTGATATATTGATATATTGATATATTGATATATTGATATATTGATATATTGATATATTGATATATTGATATATTGATATATTGATATATTGATATATTGATATATTGATATATTGATATATTGATATATTGATATATTGATATATTGATATATTGATATATTGATATATTGATATATTGATATATTGATATATTGATATATTGATATATTGATATATTGATATATTGATATATTGATATATTGATATATTGATATATTGATATATTGATATATTGATATATTGATATATTGATATATTGATATATTGATATATTGATATATTGATATATTGATATATTGATATATTGATATATTGATATATTGATATATTGATATATTGATATATTGATATATTGATATATTGATATATTGATATATTGATATATTGATATATTGATATATTGATATATTGATATATTGATATATTGATATATTGATATATTGATATATTGATATATTGATATATTGATATATTGATATATTGATATATTGATATATTGATATATTAATATATTGATATATTGATATATTGATATATCGATACATTTTATCGACCTTCCACTGCCAGTCCAATTTCACCGAAACTTTTGGTAGTTTTTACAGGACAACAGCAAAACCATCTTGAAGACAACAGCAAACATATGTAGACCAACAAGAGGGGGCGTAGCGACAAATAATACCAAAAACAGTCCATTAATCCATTATTGCCAAAGCTCAGAAGTATTTTTTGTGAGTGTAGCCAACCTTTTCTGATTCTTTTTGGAACTTATTCCCGAACTTCTCTGCCAGATTATAATCTCATACAATCTCAGCTTAAGCCTCTGTCGGTCTGCGTTCCGTCTATTCTGTTCATCCGAACTGCCAAGCCTGACTTGAGCTGAAATGCGTAGTTGGCCAAAACACACAAAATTTGGTTCCCCAAACGCAAAAGGCGCCACAAAATTGCTAAAATGCAGCCAGACATTAACGTGTTTCAAATTTTACGCATGCAGTCGAACGGAGCCACACATCACCAGCACCAGGCCAGGCTTCCCCTCGGTCTCAGTCGCCGTCACCGTCACCGTCTCAGACAGTGGAAAGCCACACATGTGTGTAATTTTCTTTACGACCAATGGCAGGGGAGCGGGGAGATGCAAAGCAACCAAGTTACAAACCCAAAAGTGTTGCCTGATAAACGGTGGCGACGACGACCACGACGACAATTCTGTCGAAATAGAAAATTCAAATTTGAAAATATGGAAATGCCAACCAAAACGAACGAAGGAACGCCACGACGTTGCTGATTCTGACATTGGGCATGAATGAAGTCAGGATGAGGGCAGCTGATGCTGTTGATGCTCTGTCTCCATCTATATCTCTGACTGACTTCATGGGCCATTGAAAGTGCAGTCGGTTCCCCTCTCCGGTTCCATACCTCTGCCCAAGCACATCCTACCCCACACTCGTTTGTCTACATTTTCGGGATCTTCCTCCTCTGCAGAGGGTCGTAATTCGATTAACACCTTTTGGAAGGCATTGGCGGCGTCGTTGGCGACTATTGCCGTTTAATTGGTTAGCAGCGTCAATGATGGCCCAGGCACAGAACCAGCCAACAGCTGCTCCTCCCTCACACTGCTGCCCCCTGCCCCCTGCCCCGCCTGGTTCTAGCTGCGCTTGTCTGCAGCTTATTAGGTGCGGAAATCTTTATTGATTGATGCATTGTTTGTTTGGCTTGTGGAACAAGCAAGAGCTGATGCTGCTGTTGCTGTTGCTGTTGCTATTGCCCGCATGGAGGAAGCACCATCTCATCCAACCCATTACACAGAGAACACTGAGTGCGCCAGCCACCAAGTGTTTCAAGTACTTAGCCGCATCGTAAGTCTTTCAATCAAACATCGTCCTTTGTCTAAGTGGCAGCTGCTGGAGGTCCCACTAAGAATTTACCACTAGATTACGATCTGCCACATGAGCCGTGCATGAGCCAAGGGATGTAAAGAGTTTAAGGGATTGTCGATTGTGGCTGCAATTTGAGGACACGTGTTTGCATTTACTGTATTTAATTGCGGCTATGCGGCTCTGCTTGATAGTTTTATGCGGATATTTCATGACCTGGGGTCATTACCCATTGGTTGACAGAAATATCTATTTAGGGACGAGACTCCAAAGCAGCACATTAGTTGATGTTTAAGAAGCAAAGAAAGGAAGGTATAATACTGTTTTTAATTTGATAAATAATTTGATAAATTTGAGTTTTTATTCTTAAGTAATTTAGCAGTTCCTTTTGGTTAAACTAAGACGCTTGATTTCTAAAACGTTTTATACTCTCTAAAGTCGAAATCTTTGGTCCATGTGATTCTGGCTTAGATCCATATTTAGTGTGAGCTTGGGTTATTGCTCCTATCACAGTTAATGCTAAGAAGATATTTGATCTTTGCTATGAGTCATGAATTATTCTCAGATATAGGACAATGAGACAAGCAACCGAAATATAGTTTCTGATATTCAACTGGCCCATATGATGTTGTTGTGATTGTGATCTTCAAGGAGTTTTCGTCGCTGTCTTGCTTTACACACTGCCAGACGTTTCTGTGGTATTCTAGAAGTTTTTTGGATATAACCGACATAAAGCTCGACCTTTCCCTGGCTGATATTAGTATACTGTCAAAAATTAATGGCAATAGGCCCAATGGGTGCAAAGATAAGATGAATTTTCAATATCGCGTATATAAGGAGCCGATGCCAAGCCCATTTTTTCTTAACATTCCCCTAGACATTCCCCTAGCCACTATTAATCTATCGGTTCAATAAGTGCAAAGATATGATCAGAATCGCATATATGAAGGGTCAGTGCCAGGCGCATTCTTCGAAAAGGAAGACCCCCTGACCGATGTTAGTATACTGTCAGAATTTCATTTCTATCAGTTCAATAGGTGCCAAGCTTTAACGAATTTTCATTATCGCCTCTATGTGCTGGAGGTGCCACGCCATCCTTGACCTTCTCCTGATTCGGATTAGTATACAGAAAGAATTTCATACTGATCGGTCCAATAGTTTGGGCATCTGTAAAGGATAAAGAGACAAACAGACAAACATATAGCTCTTTTCCTTGCCTTTCCTTGCCTTGCCTTTCCCTTGCCGATATTAGTACTTTCTGCAACCTCTACATCGATATGTGTTATCGATAATCGATATGTACTTATAGATAAATCGGATTTTTTACACCTTTGTAGCGGCTCTTGGACTTCCCTCTGGCAGATACAAGTAAAATGATTGTAAATCACGTTGTTGAGTTTAAAAGAAAACTTGTTTAACAAACAAACGAATTAGTTTATCGATTGACTTCGAGAGGATTGCTTTTCCATGATGTTGAATAAGAAGAGAAGAACAAGAACATGTTTCAGTGAAATGATAATCTCTTCTTCATAATAAAGTGAGTGTTTTATAGAAACAATATTTAAAACCTTTGAAAAATTTAAGCTGAAAAAAATATAATTTTGGTCTTCAATAACTTTACGATCTGCCTATGGATATTCTTCATTTTCGAACTAAGAAACTTATTAGAAACTTATTTTCCAGCTTGCAGCCAATCTTATAATTAACATTTATTGAAGCCAAGTCAAGTAAAGTCGGAAGAGGCCAATCCAATCACAAAACCATTTCCCCCGATTCCTTTGTCATTTCTTAACCTTCCTTCAGCTGCATTTTTTTCTGCATTTTTCATTTTCTGTCCTTTAACAAACTTCAACTTCATTTGCAGTTTACAAATTGCATTGGAGATGGAAAACAAGTGACCAAAGAGAGAACAGCGAGAGACACACACACACACACAGCGATAGAGACAGGTCGTGGAGGGAGGACAGAAGAGCAATTCCCTTTAATTAGTTCGCCTTTCGTTTAATGCAATCGCAAAAATATTTTTAATTTAAAACGCGTAATTCAATATCTGGCGTAATTTTATTTCTCTTACAAGCGGGTCAGAGTGGCAGGGGGAGCTGACTGCGAGAAGAGTTCACAAAGTGCCTGCCACTCATTGTCGATACTCCTTCAGGCCGTTGTCCTTTTCCGCGTGTCCTGTTCAATTTCTGCAGGCAGAAAACAACAACAGCAACAACAAAAAATTTGTTTAAATGTTGAAAATGCGGTGCGAAAATTTTTGCGTGCACTTCGATCGATGAATGGAACTTTATATATATCGGACTCATACATATATATATATATATGGAAAGATATATATATATATATAGATACCAGCTATATACGATATGTGGAGCAGTGCGTGCAAAATGAGCTGCCTCTGATAGGTTGTGGAGGTGGCAGAAGGATGAGCAGCTGTATTATGGAGATGCCCCATCAGTGGCACTCGAACTCGAGTTGGGCAAATGACCTGCATTCGTCCTTTTTCCGTTTTTTGTTGTTTTTTTTTTATGTTTTCTCTGTTTTTTGTGTAAATTGATGCAGGAAATGCCGCAATGTTTGGAGAGGTCAAAGCTGCTGATGATGATGATTTTTTTCAGGTCAAGAGTTGAAGCTACAAAAACAAGCCACATTGACAGCCACTTGTTGTTGTTGCTGCTGCTGTTGTTGTTGTTGTTGTTGTTTCTTCCTTTTGTTGTGCTGCCTTTTGAGTGGCGATCAAATTTCTTGATTGAAGCTTTAAGTGCTCGCCCAAAAGGCAGCAGCAGCAAGTGCAGGCAGGCAATCGGCAGCTGTTTGTCCTTAAACAGGATACCAAGTAAACGAAGAAAGTGTGAGTGTATGTGTGTGTGTGTGTGTGTGAGAGAGAGAGAGAGTGCATTTGGAAAGTTAAGCTAAAATGCAACAAATGTGCAGCTAGTTTTGCTTCGGCTTCCTTCGATAGAAATTTGAGCCAGCCTGAAATTAAAAGGAACCAAAAAAAAAGTTAAGGAAGTCAATTTGAAAGTTTTTGGAAATGAAAAAAGTTGATTTCGTTTAATGGTGAGGAAAAAAATGAACCATATGTTTTAGTTATGAGGAACGAAACATCCTTATAAATTAATGTTATGCGATATTAAGGAATTGGCAATGAAAAAACCTGATGAAATTTATGAAGATTTGATGAATCCCAAAATTTGTGAATGTTTAATATTTTTAGAAAACTATTTAGAATTCTTTTTGGCCAAGACAAACAGTATATTAAGGGCCCCTTCAATTACTACATGCAATCATGATAACTCATACAAATGACTACTTTGGCAAGTCAAATTGGTAGCCTACAATATTCGTTCGAAACGATTGTTGAAGTCGGTTATTCAGTTTGACTTTCTATCGGACTCGTATTCGCTTAACACAAGTTCAATGCGGTGGAGGGGAGGGAGAGAGAGATAGAGAGAAAGAGAGAGCATGACCCGAAGAGGGGGAAATTGCAATAAGAGCCGAATCGAAGTGAGAGTCCAAGTGAACATGAGAGGTAGAAAGAGATTGCCAAGTTACTTAACTGCCTGATCTCCTGCCTTGTCACCATACAGTGGTCCATTTATCTTGCCTAGACTGTAAAGTAACAACGTGCACGATAAGAGAGCATGCAGGCGCATTAGCTGGCTATCTCTTTCTGTCTCACAATAGAGCCTCAAAGGCAATTTTCAAGGGAATTTTCGATTTCACTCCCGGACATTTGTATCCGTTGCACTTCATATCCGAAGTGTCCCAATTGTATTGCTATGAATAGCTTTTGGTTTCGACAAGAACAAGTATTCCTTGGTTTTGGTATGATTATATTCTTAACGATGAATAATTCCTCGTTTTGAATGCAATCATGCAGGGCTCTAGAATGGATTATGTCGATAATTTGTAAGACTTTCAAAATTCTTCAACTATGAATGAACGCTTTGCACCAAATGTTTCCCAAAACTTCTGATTCAAAGAAAATCTTTCAAATAAACAGCCAATCGATAAGTAATTTATCAAGTAAATTTCTAATATTTTTTGTTATATTTTATCCACTGTAAAATTGCAGTAGTTCATCGTCCAATTGCTCTCCTCTAGACACTCATTTACAAATTTGGCATTGTCGATTTGATGACAAAATATCTTAAGTCTTTCTAAATGATCTAAAATCTCATCGACTACAGATTTGCTATAAATATAGCTTTATTTAATAGTAGCATATTTCTCAAACGAGCTATTATCTTGGAATTTTTCTTTCCATCTTTTGGCTTAACGGATGCCTAGGTGATCAGTGGCGCCTGTCCTTGATCACGCCCAGGTGCAATCCGAAGTATTTAACAGCTCACACAGTTGAGACTTGGAATCCATTTAGTGGAACCTCGACTATGTACGCTGAATTCTGGGCACGAACTGATATATATAATCACTTTAGTCATGGTCCCAGTGCAACTAAGGCGCACACCTCAGAGCTGCATACAAAATTTACACTTAGTATCTATTGAATGCGATGGATTCAAGTGGACTAAAATGCGGAATCCGAGCCTGCACTCTGTCAGAATACAATTTGATATCTATAAATTTCATATAGAAAGATCTGTACGACTTGATTTAGGGGTAGAGGAGATGTGGGAAATGGATTTTCACTTTTTGTTGCAGAAGTTGATAGCATTCCTTATGAAAAGTCTACTTAATATCCAAGAATATAAAAGTAATTTGTTGAGAAAGGTGGGCAATTTTCAAAATCTCTATCTCATGGAGTAGGAATAAAATGTGCAACCAGCACATATGGAGTCACATGTACAGAGTCGTAACTTCGCGTTGTTCTCGTTGCATGCAGTTCGACTGTTGCCCTCATGTGACGTCACTTAACTTCGTGTTCTCTTAAGACACCTTTTCAGCCCGACTTGGTGGTTGGTTACCATGCAAGTTTCTTTCCTTAGTTTCCTATCTATCGTTCCCTTCTGTGATTTCTTTCCAAATGAAACTCAATAGATTTTTATATCTATATTATTCCTGCTCCAACTTATCAACTAATTGCAGGCCCAAGTTCAATCTGTTCACATGCTTTTTTCCAAGAATTATTATAATCATAATATACTCTCTTCCCTCCCTTCCCCTGATAATGTTACCCCCAACTCAATTTGCAAGGCTCATAATTTGCAATGTGTCAGTTGCAAGCGATATATACATTTTTTTTTTTTGCCTTCCCACTCGGAGTCCTGAAAATGTTCCTCAAACATTTTTGCCCACAACAGGAAATTGACTTTTCATCGACAGCAACAGCAATCGCAAGAAGCTGGCTAGCTGGAGCTGGCAACAGGGAACAGAGATCAGGAGCTGGAACTGGAGCTATGCAAATACTTGCCGCCGCTGTCAATGTTGTACGTCATGTGGCGTTGCCACATTGCGTTAAAAAACGCAACGAGTTTGAGGTTGAGATTTTTTTTTCTTCCAGGGAAAGCCAAAGCCTGTCAAAAAAGCTTCAGCAACAACTTCCGCTACATGGCCTCGTGGTGGAAGCCGATTGGTACTGGATTTGATGGGAGTCTGGTTGGTGTAGGGGTACGGGTAGGGGGTGTGTGGAAATTGGCCCCCGAACCTGCAGCGCTCAAAAGTTAAGCCATTAGCGAGATGTCCTTTACTTTGCTTATAACGCAATTTTCTGCTTCTTTTTCGTCCTGTGCCGGACTGTGCTGTCCCTGTCCCTGTCTCTGTCTCTGTCCATTGTCTGTTGCTTCGTTAGCCAAGAGTTTTGGACACACTGTGCTGCTGCTGCTGCTGCTGCTGCTACTGCTGCGGCGCTAAATGACAACTTCACTGTCAGCATTTTAAACTTTTGCGCTCCGGCTCCGCTCCGGCTCTTTTTGGGATCCGCGCTCTCGCTTTTGCCCATTTTTCGGGTGCTAAGCAAAGTTTTTGCCCCACTCCGCCCCACTCTCTCTCTCTCTGTCTAACACACTGTCCCTGGCATTGGTCATTGTGTTTGTGTCCAGAGAACACCATGCTTTTTGCAACCCAAAGAAACTTTATTGCAACGTTAATGAAGTTGAAGAAATGTTCTTGTTTTTTTTTTCTATTTTTTATATGTTCGAGTTGACAGTTTTGTATGCTGAAGATTTATATTTTGCGAGCAGATTTCGCTTTGTTTCGCAAGGAGAAATTGTGAATTCTAATTAAGTGGCCCCAAATCTTTGACTTCTAAGCTCATAACTAATTTTTCTCTTCCTTTTTTCCTCTTTTCAGGTAAGTTCTTTGAATGATGAAGATGAGCTTTTGACTGAATTTGGTAAGAAAGAAATATTTTATAAATTTTGTGAATAATATTAAGCTGCTAGATAGGGATACTAGAGCCAGTTTAAGACAAGGTCTGGATATTTGAAGAAACCTCAAAAGACGCTAGAGAGGATGTTGTGTTTCTAATCGAAACTGAACTAAAGATCACAGTGTGTATTCGTTGTTAGTTCAAACTGAAGGAATGTTAACTTTATGGGGATGTGTGTTTATCAAAAACGAAGTGCAAACTACAAATATTATTATACAGCAGAGCTTTTATCACTTGATATGTCTGACTAGATCAGGCATTGCTTGCGATGGTAAACTGAGTATAAGTTCCGCCTGGATTGCAAAATTCTATGCCAAAATCTCGAAGTTTTCCACCTAATTCAGTAATTTTGCAGCTGCTCCGAGCTCGGCAAGGTTAGGTTTTTGTCAGTGTTCTAAGCCGAATACATATGCTCCCCAGAGCTATGGGCCGCAATCCCTGATCTGAATCACACAGTTCATTTGAACGCTGGAGTAAAATGATAGAGTGAACTTCTTTATCGAGTAGTTCTACCCGCTCTCACGTGTTATGCTTCAGTTCTTCTTGTCTTCTTCATCATTGGTTATTGATCCCACGATAAACGAATGATCACAAGAGTGATCACAAGACTGATTATTTCAATAAGGAACCGAAACACCCTGGAATCCAAGTATTCAGCATTGATCGGTTATAGAATTAGGTGAAGTGAAGCTTATAGAATATAGTCAACGAGTGAAATTATGATTCAACGAGTCAACAATTATGCAACTTCAGCATAAGAAACATTCTATGACCAAACCTTGCAGAAATTGACGAATTGAACCGATATAACTATGTCTGTTCGCCTATCCTCTCACATGTTTAAGCACCAAGCTGCAATTTCTAGCAGATGCTTCTTACATCTTCAAGCTGGTTGAGTTTTAGATTCATCCGGATCGGAAAAAATATCATATAACTGCTCTAAAATTAACACTTAGTACCACAGAATAGGAAACCAGCAAGCCATGACTCCTTCGTTGTGTTCACTTTTTTTGATATTATAATTTCGGAAATTGTAAATGATGTAAAACGTCTGAACAACTCTTTAAGAGGAAGCCTTTGTTTTAAATTCGTTATCATCTTCCAGGGCAGGCTGCCTATAACTCGAATTTCATTAAAACTTCACCATAAATAAGAAATGTTAGAAAAGTGTGCAAAAGCTCTGAATCAAACATTTCATCAGATGATGGGAAACCTGTAACTTCACTTAAGAAGAACAATTTCTACCAAAACGTTACATTTTATCAGTTTAGTCTAATCGAAAAACCAATTTATTACAAATTAACAATGAATACGTTAATACAACTCCATAACATGGCCAATTTCACAAGATTGCTTAACTCAACAGTTTTCTGTTAATCGAACATAAACCATGTTAACATGGCAATAAACTATCCCCACGCTGCAGTTAATAACAACTCTGTTAAGCTAATATGTTATGTATTTTAAAAGTCAATGTAACACATGTCTACGTTTAACAGTGTAAATGTTAGGGGCCCCTAGGCCATTAATATAACACCCAGCTAGCCACACTGCTAACGCAACATAGTGCCGCCTGCAAGCTGTTAAACCATATTAACAGTAGATAAATTGAACGAAACTAGCTTGCAGGCGCGTAACACGGCAGCAGTCGCACAGCATCAAATCACCCCTGTCATAGCCATACATTTCCCCTTCGTGGATGTTGTGCAAGTTTTTTTTGGCACAAACACGCGCAACGCACTTTTTAACCTTCAAAACGAAGTAGCAGCAGCAGCACAAGCAGCAGCAGAACCTTCGTTGAGTTCACTTCTCTCTCGCTGCTGAAACAGACGCCAACAGCGCAGTCCACGCACACGCATGCAGCGACATGCGCATCAAAGATTTTAGCATCAGCCGAAGGGGCTGTTTATCTCTTAGCTCCCACTCCCACTACACTTGCGCATGGCAGATAACTCAACGAAACACGAAGTCGTGAGAGCGCGTGCCAGAGAGCTAGCAACATTTCGGCGGCCTGGCACGGCAACATTTCAGAACAGGTTTCCGCAACATATGCATACGCCTCCCAAAAGGAGTGAGCCAACGACGAGCACAGGCCTTCGGCCTTCGTCGAGTTCGTGTTGAACATTTAAAACTATCTGATACTCTATACTTTACATTATCTTTATCTTTGTCCGTTTTCGTAGCCCGTTGAGTTTACATCGGTACTGGCCGCGTCGCGAATAAACGGGAAAACGAACGGCGTCGAATTTATCGTCTCGAATATTTACCGCTTTTCTTTGCCTTGGCCCGTCCGTTGTTTTGTTGTGTTGTATTTTGTCGCGTCGCGTCGTGTTTTTGTGTGTTTTTAAATGAAAAATATTTGTGTGTAACTCGAAGAGTAAGAAATTGTTAAGAAAATTATACGATAAGAAGGAAAATATTTAAAGCACACGGCCGCCCCAGGCCAGGCCAGCAGAAAGGGCCAAAACCAAACCAAAGAATAAAATGCAAATGAAAATGTAAAAGAAAATTGTAAGGGAAATTTGTAAAATTGCCGCAAAATGCTGAAAAGTTCTTAAGTGAAAACCCAAAAAGAAAAAAAAATCCATTGAAATTGAAAAGTGATTGAGAATTGAAAATTGCCGCTGAGCCGAAAGAAAAGTGTAAACAACTTGAAATTGAAATAGAAATTCTCAATTGAGATTGAGGCTGCCCTTTTTCCTTCGAGCCTCATCTCCTAGAGCAACTTCTTCTACCTATTTCTCTATTCCTGTCTTCTGTGGAAACCAAAAAGCCGCCAAAATTAGGTTCTCAAAGCAAAATCCGCACCACGCATACCGTCACACGGAGAACATCTACGACGGTGGCACCGACACCGACGACGACGAATGTCCCTTGGAGTCGACCACAATGAATCCCTATGAGTATGAGTCGACTCTCGACTGCCGCGATGCGGGCGGCGGCCCCGGTCCCGGCACCCTGCCACTAACCCATGGTCGCGGCATGAACCCGGCCTCAGCCTCGGCCTCGGCGCATCCACATCCGCATCCAACGGCGTCCCATCACAGCAGTCAAACGCTACAGCATCACCAGCACCAGAACCAACAGAACTTACAAGCGGCACAGGCCCAGGCCCAATCCTCGCACTACGACTACGAGTATCAGCATTTGACGCATCGTCCACCGGATACAACACCAAACGGCGGCACATCAACAGCACAGCGCACACACGGCAGACAAGGTGAGTCCTGAGTTTGTGACAGTGATAAGGACGCGGTGACCAGCGAATCCAAGCTAGATTTCCTCTCAGTTTTGCCAGTTGGGCGAAAAATCACTGCACAGCGAAATATCGTTGGCAATTAAGGCCAAATGCAAAGGCAAAACCCAAACCCAAAGCCAAAGCCAGGCCAAAGTGGTGTGGCTCGAGTCTAGCCTGTGGCCAGTTTAATCCCCGTTTACCTGCTCCTCCTCATCCTACCTCCTACTTAGCATCTTCAACGTGTTTTGCTTTCTGTCTTTACCTGCTTTTCTTAAGTTGCGTGTTCTCAGTTGTTGTTGTTGTTGTTGTTATTGCTGCTGTGATTTGAGTCCGTTTCTTATCTGATTTTGTCTTTTGGGGTTTTGTTATTGCTCAGGTTTTTGTTTGTGTTTTTGTTTCTTTGTTTCTGGGCTGCGTGGAAAATGAATATTTTTAGAATTAAATAAAATGTTTGTAAAAAGATAAGATTATAGTTAAATGTGTAGATAAATTTCTATAATAAGACACAGAGTTCAAGCATACGAAAGCAAGCTGGAAAACTGACAAAGTGTTTGGAAAAATTAGGTCTCATGTTAATATTGCGAAAAGTTTTGTGCCAAAACAAGCTTAAAATAAAATTGTGAAAAAACAGATAAATTTTCAAACAAATTCTTTCCTTTAAATATATTAACAAAATATGTGAATTGTGAATCAAATGTCTATGAACAAGTTATAAAATCACATATAAAAAATATTAACATAAATTATTTGAAGTTTGTTATATAAAAGAAAGTCTAGTAAATTCATATAAATTATGAAAAAATAGTGAAAATTAAATATAACATTTTTTGATAAAAACAAAATGAAAATCAAAGAGGAATTCTAAGCTAAGCATTGACTTATCAATGAAACTATTTTGGATTTGACTTTTATATTCTGTCTACTTTTATTTTTTATAAACATCTTATATTATTTTAAAAATAATATTAATTATAATATTAATTTTTGAACCGTAAAATAATACAACAGAATGTTAAGTAAATATTATTATGGCTTCCTTGGTAAAACATTATCAGATCCAAATATTTCCAAATATATATAAAAAAAAGAAGAAATAAAGTGAAAAAGGCTTCTAGAATCTCAATTAAAATTAACATGAAAGACGCAGGATATTCTAAGAGGCATTTGAAAATTGGTTGATAAAATATTTAAAATGTTCTGTAAATAAAAAAAAATACGCAAAAAGAATTAGAAATTGTTCAAAATTTCAACTGTGATTAGCTCTTTTTTGTTTTAGATAATTCCAATGTTTTTCTCAATTAACATTCTTCACATTCTTTTTAGTCGTTTTTTATAAAATATTTATTTTGTATAATTTTTTTTAATTTTTTAATATATTTTTCAAATTGATTTGCTTCTTTTTAAAACATTGTTAGAACATTTACAACATCTCATTAAGGGAATAGCATTTATGTGATATAAAACTTGAATTTATTTTCAAGGAATTCACAAACATTTTTAGTTAAATAAAATTGATTGTTTAACTTTTTTCGAGAAACGGAAAATGAGCTCTAAGAAAAATGTATTTATAAGTTTATGATAAGACATACTCAAGACAATTGTGTGCAGAATATAGAAATATAGAAATGTAGAAAAAGAAAATTTGAATTCACAGATAAATGATCAGATTTTCTGAATAGAAAATTAATAAAGCAAGTGAGAAGACGACTCTTCCTATGTTCTCTGCAAGACTTATCGCAAGCCTCGGGCTTGCTAAAATGAAATTAAAAACTATAAATTAAAAAAGTCGCAAAAACAATTCTAATAAATAATAAATAAACAATTCTCTACATGTTGATTTAGCTACTTGGTTAAATTTAAAATCATATTTTAGACTTCAACAACACATCTCTAAAGCACTCAAAAGTATAAACTTTGACTTGAATTTAGCACAGGAATTACTTTAATAATACTGTAAATAAGAATGTAGCTCAATAATTTTCCACTTCTAACTAACTTTTAAATGCTTTCGATTATTAAATTAACTTTTTTTTAACGCGCAAATATGGCAATTGCTTTACGACATCAGAAAAGGAACGCCCTAAGATCCCCTGAGTATATAACTGAAACTATAAGTTGAATCGTTATGAAACTCTTACTAAAATTCATAAAATATTTCCTTAATTAATAAAATAAAGGTGATAAACTTTTCATACAAAAATTAATTCATTTAAAATATTTAAAGTATTTGTAAATTTATATAAAAAAAAACAGTTTTCTAATGAAGAAAATAATATAATTAATGTCAAAGAGCTTTTAGTAGATGAAGATAGGAGATATTTAGAAGATGTCATTGAATTCTCAAAATATTTGCACCCATTTATGAACTGCAATTTACAGTTTTATTTGTGTTGCTTTTTATGAAGTTATAGAAGAAAATTCAAAGGATTCTAGAACCTTGCATATTTTTAAAACAAATTTCAAATTTTAGATTTCGCGAGAAGAAAATTTCTTTTAATATATTTTGCTCAAAGAAAAATTCATAAATATATAATAAATTGCATTGATTCGACTATGAAGTAAAGATAACCTTACTCTGACATCTATTTTTACATCAACAAAGAAAAATTGTAAGAAAATATTTCCCATATTAAAAGAACAAAACTTCGAAAAACTTCCCATTTTTCCTTATTTCCAATTTGGTTTTCCTCTTCAAAATCAGTTAAATTCCATCATTAACCCTTCTTCTATATTAAATAATAATTTATTCTACAAATTATTTTTCGATTAAAATTCAATATAATTGAGGGGCCAAGGACAGACAGTGGGTGGGAGGGGGCGGCGGTAGAATCTACTTTGAAGCCATTTAATCGCTATGCATTTATTTCTGTCCTGTCCTGTTCTGTTCTGTTCGGTTGTGTCCAAGGAAACCACTGAGCTGGCAAATGAAAATTCCTTGGCTCATTTTCATAAGCCACAGCTCGTGCTAGGCTAGAATTTTCTTTGTCTGTGTATGTGTATGTGTGTATGTGTGTGTGTGGGGGGAAAACTTGCGACAACTTTGAACAAATTAGCGGCGCTTATCGCTGAAAGCGTCGGCAAACATTTTGCATAAATTAAACAAATGAAATGCGAGTTTTTTGGGGTTTGGTTCGGGTAGGTTGACATTGAGAATGGAATCAACCTTACTTTCCTTTACATAATTTCATAATTTCTATCACTGTGTATGTGTGTGTGTGTGTCTGTCTGAGTGTCTATGCCATGATTTTTACGGCCGGTTGGGTTTTTACATTATATTTCTCCTTCTTTTTTTATTATTTGTCTTATTAATAAAATGAAATGCGAACGCGAACGCGCTAGGCTGGCTGTGTGATAAGGCAGAGCCGGCTGGGCTACAATAGAAATGTGCAAAGGATTGTGCTTTGCAGTCACAAATTCAGGATATACCGCTGCTGGCTATGCGTTTTTGTTTTTTTTTTTTTCCTGCTGCTGCTCTCCCCTCTTCAAGTGGAGTTTCGGTTACAATTGCCAGGCTTCTGCTTGGTTTGGGTTTTGGGTTTTGGGTCTCGTCTCGTTTTCTTTCTTTCATTCTCTCACATTCACTTTGTCTGTGCTAGGAGGAGGAGGGTTCCCTTCATATGTATTTTTTTTTTTAGGTTTTTGTTTGCTCTGAGCCTGCATAGTTTTTGCCTGACTGTTTATCCCTGTTCCCCTCTCTTTCTCTCCCTATCTCTATGATGTCGCTTGGCACAAATTAAATTTAAGCCGCTGTTTGTCATTGGAAATCCCTAGACAGTTGTTCAACCTAACTCTTTGGGATGAATTTTCAGCTATATTTGACAAAGTTTTGCTTTCCTTTGGTAGTAGAACACGACACCTGAATCGATTTTGTAGCCAAAGTGGTCCATGAATATATAGATTAGACAAGAGAATACACCTGCTTAAGCTTAACACTTGGTTTCCTCAACGATTTCGGATTTCTTGAGACACATTTGGTTGAGAAGGGTTAACAGGCCTCGGATTTGATTATTCACAGCTGATCATTTGCTTTAAATTTAAATTTAAGAATTTTCTTCAGACCTGCTCAATATTTCCCCTCCAATACTCCCCTCCATCTAACACAGCCATGAAAACCACAAAAGCCTCTACACAACTTGCTCGAATTTTATTATTTCCGACTTTGTTGTTTCTTAACATTTGAACTCGCACACAAACGGAATTTACATAACTTTATTTCTGGCATTTCCTCTCTTTGTACAGCTTCTTGTTTTCATCTGTCGCCCTCTTCTGCTCTTCTCCTCTCCTCTCCTCTCCTCTTTGTGGTGCTATAAAAACAATTGCCAAAACAATTCGGTGAAGCTTTTGCCGAATTGTGTGTAATATAAAATCGAAGCAGGAATTGCCCTGCTCTCCACACCGAAAGGTGTTAAAGAAAATTGTAAAAAAAACACACACACACACACACACACACGCATACAGATATACAAATAAATTTCGTAACTGCAAAACAATAAATTACAAAAAGGCAAAACAACAACAAAAACAACAGCAGCAGCAGCAGCAGCAAAAATAAAATTCAATAAAGTAGGCGCTTGTGGGTAAAGGGGATTCGCAAGGCGTGGCTTCTGTTGACGCCGCCGCCGCTGCTTCTGCTGCTGCTGCTGATTCTGTTGGTTCTGGCTCAGCTCGTAAATTTTCAACACTTCACCAGGCAAGGCAAGGCAAGGCAAGGCAGCAGCAGTCAGCCAAAGGCTGCAAATCTTGTCATAAAAACAAGCCCAAAATGCAACACAGTCGAAAGTGTACGACAGCGGGATACTCTGCTGTTACTGAATTGAAACACAAATTTACGAAATTTATAAAGAAATTTCTAAGAATTTATAGCAAATTCTGAAACTCTCAGATAAGCCGGAAAGGCAATGACATGTGGGACAAAAAAATATCCGCAGATTCTATAAAAGTTGAAGGAGATGAAGATACTTTACAAAATTTATAAAATATTAGCTATAGATTGGAAGTAATAATGATATTATAATAATAATATTTAACAGATCTTTAGACTTCTGTGTACAAATTTTTCAAACTTCCAGTAATTTTTTTGGCTTTCTAGAAATTTACAAAAAATGTTGATAAATTTCGGAAATTCCTTTTAATTATTTCTGAAAGAAATTAACATTCGAATGAATAAGAACTTTTATTATTCTATAGGATGAATTTCTTCACATTCCTTATGAAATTTGACAATAATTTCGATTTTTATATTGCCAAAATGCATTTTGCATTGAAATTGAACATTTGTGGAAATTTCAGCATCAAAATTTCATCAACTTTAATTTGTATGAAATTTTCCTCCTAGCTTTTGCTGTTTGATCTGTGAGTTCCTTGTCAGCTAGCCAGGACAAGGGGATTTTACTATAGACAATAGATGTAGATGATTTCTAGAATACTTTGCACTGGTTCTTATGCTGTCTCTACATGATAATATCACATTATGATGCTTTCTATATCTATAGATAATGATTTTTTATATAAATCGCTTGCAAACACCAATCGATTACTCAGACTTGTCATTTTTCTTGCTCTTGGAAGAACCTCAGTTTGCGTTTTGAACAACCCAGATGACCAAACTGATGATATGCTCTATAATCAGGCTCCACTTCTTCTAAGAGTTCCTTAAGAAACTTCTGCCAAATTAGTCTAGAAAGCTGTTACCAAGGCTTGAGTTTCAGTCCTTCTAAAACTTGAGCTATCTATCTCCCTTTCTGACTTTGCCAGGCAAACCCAGCCTGAACTGACTTTCAAAAGATGATGACTATATCTACCTTTTCATTCCTTTCCGATTTGTGTGTGCGAAAAAATTATTATTTAAAATGTTGCCAAACTCATATGCATTTTGTATTTCTCTCAACTATTTATTTCCTCAGTCAGTTCCTCCAATTAGCCAAATTAGCTGCAAATACATATATAGATATATAAATTTATTTGCCACTTTTTGTATTCTTTTGTTTTATCATTTTTATGGTTAGCCATCTGGCCTTGCAATGTCAATCATACAGCACGATGAGTGGCAGGCCACACGCAACTAATTTGGAAAATTGGATTTTCAGCAAACAGCAACAAGGTCGTCCCAATGGCCTATCGAAATCGAAATTCGGCGGGGCCCTGCTTTCAATTCCCATTTCCCATTTCCCAGTTTCACATTTTCTCACATTCATACGAATTTTTCCAGCAGCGCAAAAACAATTTCATTTTGTTGTTTATGCCGCGCCATGCCTGATTAGTTTATGGCCCCGGCCTCAATATATATAAAACACGGCACCGCCACCGCCTACCGCCTACCGCCCGCCGCCCAACTTTGCCCCAAAACCAAAAAAATCGAATTGAGAATTTTTGAGTGCCCCCTTCGCTTTGCTTCGCCTTGTTTATTTATTTAATTTTTTGTTCTCTTTTTGCAAAATCTTTGTTTTCATACGATATTTGTGCGTTTATGTTTAACACTTGCTGCCGTTTCGGATTTTTTTCTCTATTTTTTTCACTCTTCGATTTGTTTAGATTTCGTGTGGTAATTATGGCTAAACGAGACTGCGGCTGCGGTGGTTTCTTGGAGGGGCGGGGAACTGCGCGGTGCCTGCCTCGCCTGTTTCAATAATTTTGTGCTTGATGTAGTGTTATTGCAGTTCCACTTGTTTCCAATCATTGTTCTTGGCTATTTTTGGATAGCCCTATTCCTAGGTCTCGGGCTGGAATGTATAATCTTGTATAGCAGGGGGCCATTGGATTTTCTTTAGTTTTTTTTTCTTTCGGTAGTTTTTGTGCGTCATTTCAAGCTACATATATGGAACATGATTCATGGGATGAGGATAACATTTTGCAGTAAATTATAGATGATTATGTTTAAGTTAGATATTTGTTATTCCAGAAACTTAGCAACTAGTTATAAGTATTAGATCAGGGATTAGCATAGCATAGATCAGGGATTAGCATAGCATAGATCGGTCAGCATACGTGGAGGCTTCTAAAACTGACTTTTACCAAATTTGTTTCAATTTGAATAAAAAACTACCAATTTTCTGAGTCTAAGAGTTCATTCTGAGTCGGTCGTTCTTCTGGGAGTTATGTGATATAGTTGTCCGATCTAGATCAACTTTGGTCAGCATACGAACAGCTTTGTAAAACTGACTTTTACCAAATTTGGTTCAATTTCAATAAAAAACAACCAATTTTTCTGTACTAAGACTTCATACTGAGTCGATCGGTTATATGGGAGCTATATGATATAGTTGTCCGATCTAGATCAACTTTGGTCAGCATACAAAGAGCTTTGTAAAACTGACTTTTACCAAATTTGATTCAATTTCAATAAAAAACTCCCAATTTTTCTGTACTAAAACTTCATACTGAGTCGATTGGTTATATGGGAGCTATATGATATAGTTGTCCGATCTGGATCAACTTTGGTCAGCATACAAAGAGCCTTGTAAAACTGACTTTAACTAAATTTGATTCAATTTCAATAAAAAACTCCCAATTTTTCTGTACTAAGACTTCATACTGAGTCGATTGGTTATATGGGAGCTATATGATATAGTTGTCCGATCTGGATCAACTTTGGTCAGCATACAAAGAGCCTTGTAAAACTGACTTTAACCAAATTTGATTCAATTTCAATAAAAAAAACTCCCAATTTTTCTGTACTAAGACTTCATACTGAGTCGATTGGTTATATGGGAGCTATATGATATAGTGGTCCAACCTGGATCAACTTTGGTCAGCATACGAAGAGCTTTGTAAAACTGACTTTTACCAAATTTGATTCCATTTGGATAAAAAACATCCAATTTTTGCAATTATGCTAAAAGTTCATTTCGAATCGTTCGGTTTTATGGGAGCTATATGATATAGTGGTTCGATCTAGATGATTTTGGCATATGATCAGCTTTCAGCAGAAAGAAGTCTATGGTACAAATATGAACGCGATATCTCCAAAACTGAGAGACAAGTTCGCAAATAGTTCGGACAAATATGGCTATATCGACTTGGCTTGTCATACTGATCAAGAATATATATATATACTTTATGGGATGGGAATGCTTCCTTCTATTCATTACAAATATAACACCCTCTGCCAAAGTATAAAATTAGGTCCTTGCGTCCCACAACAAAGGACGTTATTTTGTGTTTTTATAAGCAATTGTCGATGCTGAAAATATTGCTTCATCATCCTGTGCTTGTTACCTCTTCTTAGCTCATGTTTCCAAATAAGGCATAATCGCAAACTTATAGTAATCCAGTTACTAACTATAATATTGCCTTATGAAAGTTTTCAAATTCTCATAATTAACTCAAGGAAAAGTTCCTTTTTCAAGCATTTACATCTAAAATTTAGTATCATCACGAATATCCTCGTGCTCATTTCCAGCTTATGGCCAATTTAAAAAAGCAGCTTACTTCTGACCGCTAAATCCTTATTGTGTCAGCTAAGCCGCTCAGCGGACTAATCCTTAAAATCAACCTTAGTCCTGAGACAAATGTCGGCGGCGCCTATGTCCTTTTCAAGGGTGTCGCCCCCCAAACAAAGCCCAGCTGTCATATTGTTAGAACGAGCCTGCAGATAAACATATAATAATAGTCTATATATTTTACAATTGTGTGATTTCTATGTATAAGAAGGGAAGGACCAAGTCAAGGCAACATTTTGTAGGATTTTTGCTCAGCATTTTGTCCTGTCTCCTCTCCTGTCAATGTCGACCAGCAAAATTCCAACTTATTACTTCCTGACAGCTGTCAAAAAATATGCAAACAGCCAGCAAACAAAAAACTATGCGTCGAAATGTGCGCAGAATTATGTAAATCAAAGCGATTTGTAGAGCAGACAACAACAAAAGCAGCAGCAGCAGCAGCAGCAGCAAAAAGGAGTTGAGAATGAAAAAAAGGTAGGAATAAAACAAAATTGACAGCCCCATATAGACGGGAAATTCAAAATGTCAAGAGCAGAAATAGAGAGACAGAGACAGAGAGAAAGAATGCTGGGAAAATTACATGTAAACAGCAGGAGGCCAACAAAAGGACGCCGCCGCCGCCCAACGTTTTTATTTCTATAGCAATTTCTTCTTCCTTTTTTTTTTTTGGCAAAAAAGGACGAACGCACACATAAAAGAACTGAAAGAGGTGGGCAGATAGGCACGGAATAGTGTGGCAGGGGCAGGGGCAGGGGCAGGGTAGCGAGTTGTGATAATGATGCAGCAGGCAACGTACCATGTGGGACAACCGCAAATGAGCAAACGAGCAAACACTTTAAAACCAATGAGGAGAGGGCAGGGGAGAGAGCGACAGAGATAAACTAGCGCCGAAAATTTGTTAGAGGCCGGCCGCCCCGACCTGACCTGTCCTGAACTGAAATGACCTGGTCGCCGCTCAACCTCTTACCTCTTGCCCTCTTACCTGAAACACATATAAACCTGCTGTGCAGTTGATTTTCACCGACTGCATTCTACGTGCTCAACATTTAGTTTGAAGTTGGAACTCTGCTCTCGAAGTGAAACAGCAGCAGCAGCTGATGATAATGATGTCGTCGGATTAGTCTGGCAACAACAGTTTTCCCCCTTTAGGTTTTTCATTTTCCGTAAGCCATGCCATGCCTCATTGGTTTCGTGTAAAGGACCAAAAAGAATGCAAGGCGAAAACTCCTCTGTTCATATTATAATTTGATTTCTGAAAGCGGCTTAGCAAAGCCAAGCCCAAAGGCGCTCAACATTTTGTATTCGTTTCGTTTTTTAAATTTAAAGCTGATTTTAGTCTTTTCACAATACGAAATTCGACTTTCATTGCAAGCTAAGTTATTTGGGTTATGGTGTAGGGTGTGTTATTTCTACCTCAATGTATGTGGAAGTTATCTCTAAAGGATGTGATGCTACCAAGGCATAGAGCGCATCAATATAGATGAGTTTATCTCTTATCATCAAGCAGATGTTAGTCTCATCTCAAATTGAAAATCTATTTAAATTTTTGACTAAGCATTACCTTATGAAGCTCTTTAAGAAATCTTTTACAAAACCTATAAACTCTCGTGGTAATTGCTAGTGTCTGCATTGACTACTCCCCAGTAGTTTTGCCAATAATTATGTATCCTTGATGATATTTGGTGTTTCAGGACCTATACTTTTGTTCAATGTCATGACAAAATGCTTTGCTCTTTCTGCAAATCTATTGAGGAAACTATGATTTCTTAGAATGTTGTCACACATACCAGAGTTTCTTCTCTGACTACTCCGAAGTAGTAATAGTAATGAAAAACTGCTCTTGTTACAATTATGTATACACCGATGACACTTGAAATTAGAAATTCCAAAACCTTTTTGTCTTCAGAATGCTCTCACATACACCAGAGTTTCTTCTCTAACTACTCCGAAGTAGTAATAGTAATAAAAAACTCTGCTCTTGATACTGACTTCCAGTTGTAAGAGTCACAAAAGCCTCTAGAAAGCCTCTCAGTTTTACTTTGACCCTCTCACTCTCTCTCTCTCTCTCTCTCTCTCTCTATTCCTATGTCGTAGCAATTTCCTGATAATCAGCAAACACAAAAACTCTTCCAAATGGTTACAGTGTATCCAGCCAGCCCCATCTTAAATACAAAGTCTTGAAATTTTATTGTGATGTTTTCCACACCATATTTCACAAAATCAACATTGTCTCGACTTCTGCTCTCTCTCTCTCTCTCTCTCCCTCCCTCTCTCTCTCTCTCTCTCTCTCTGTATGTGGGAATTGTTCAATGTGGCACGTCCTTTGAATAACTTGAACGGCTGATTGTTTATAGTAATTGCTGCAATTGCTTCTTGCTGACTCTTCCTTTGCTCCTTCTGTTTTTTTTAAGAAAAGCTTCAGGTCCCCAAAGGAGCTGAGCGCTTAAACAAAAAAAAAAAAACAAAAAAAAATAATAATATAACTCACGCAAAAGTCATAAAAAATATGCGAATGTTTGCTTTTTTATTGTCGAACATTAAATTTATTATTTTTTATAGAATGTTTCACAACTGAATGCAAATTTTGTTGCCACACTCCAGCTCCACCTACTTCTACTGCTGCGTTGCCAAGTTTTATGAGCTTCTCTGCTCTGCTCACTGTAGTGTTGTTGTTTTAATTGCATTAAGCCATATATGCAAAGCGTTATTATTTGTTTTATTTGGAAAACAACAACAACTGATGAGGGAAACAGTAAGGGTCTGGGTCTGAGTCTGGTCTGGACCTTCTCTCTTGCTCTGCTTGTTCAATTCTGGTTTTCTTTGGGACGAGGCTATAAAAGTTATTGTCTCGCTGTCGTGTTTATCCAGAAGTTGTAAAAACTAAGCATAATGACAAATTTCAGTGCATTACGTAAAATGTGCGCCAACTAGACGGAGAGGTTTCTTTATATTTTTTATTACGAGACTTGCGTTGAAGTCGCGGCTCTAAAATGGAGGAGCTGTATGAGAGTTGCATGTTGATGGAAATGGATCAGATATGCTGAGGGTTGTGTGTGTGTGTGCGGTGCGGTGCGTTGACAAGTTGTGTACTTGGAGGAGGTTGTTTAAGAGAGGCGATGAAAGATGATGCAGTTTCCATGTAATGTTTAAGAGATTGAAGAGGGATGGCAGACTTGAAATTGTCAGTTAAGAATTACAAAGTCGAGTTATGTTGATGGGAAAATGTGAGAAAATATGTATGGTTTTCAAATATATGTGAATTTTGAAGTCTTCTGATATTTCCCTAGGTCAAATTGTTAGCTTAAGCTTAGACCTATTGAAGTTGGATTTAGGATAGTTAGGATTTCCTCTTCGATAAGATGACATTTTGTTATATCATCTAAAGGAAGAAATGATTCTATCAGAGTTTTTACTCACCAAAAGTACATTCTTGAATAAAGAACTCCAACTGGTAGCAAAAGGAACAGATCTATAAGAAATTGTCATAAAAGCATCACAAGATCTGGTATCTCTTATTACTTTTTTCAATTATAAAACTCGAAAACTGCATACATATATCCCTATATCTGAATCATAACAGCTTAGGAATGCACTTGATCTCCTCCCACGCCTCCTCTTGTCTATCAACGCCTTCTCCAACTTCCGCGGGCCTGGACCTAGTCCCGGACACTTGTCTCTGCCGGCTGCTATCGCTAATAAAATATCAGCAACGGCAAAGGCAACGCCTAGCTATAAATACTTTGCCCATAATGTATGCCACTTGAATGGAACTCATTTCAAGAAGCAAGCCAACACACAGATCCAGCAAGCTGTGTCAGGCGGTCTAACGAAGTAGTGGAGGAGGAGGAGGAGGAGGAGGAGGAGGCAGAGCACTGTGGAAAGATTCCATTTATCAGCGCAGCGGCGGCGACCAGACGGAAATGCTCAATGGCAGAATCAAGAGCGACCGCAGAACTTTTGACCGATATACAACAGTATGTATGTATGTATGTATGTATGTATATATACATATGTATGTACATGTATATGACCAGTGTGGACACAGCTACCCTTCTGTTTCAGTAATAAACTAAAGCCAAATAAACCAAAGAGTCCAAGAAAATGGCATCACTTTTAATGCTCACAAATCTGGCACCTTAAAGCGGCTTAGTAGCTGGTGGGAGTGGAGGGAGGGGAGGCAGGGAGATAGGTACGAAATTAGACAAGAGGAAATGGAAATGGAGTTCAACAACGCAGCTGTTGGTCCACTGAAATGGCAAAAAGCTTATAATAAAAACTGTTGGCCATCCTGCAGGACAATTTTATCAGTGCGATAAAAATAGCAACAAAGAGAAGAAGAAGAAGCCGAAGAAACGGGACAGAAGCAAATCAGTGAAAATCATAAACATAAAACGAAGCCTCAAAAGAGAGAGAGAGAGAGAGAGAGAGAAAGAGAGAGGCTGCCAAAAACCAAAACCAAAACCAAAAACTGAAACCAAACCAAAAGCAAAATAATAAAAATAAAATTTTAGATACATTTGAGACCAAAACAAATAGGCACAACAAACACGCTAAGCAGAGAGATAGATAGCAGATGGAGAGACATCAACAACAACAGAAACAGAACGAAGATACAAAGTAGGCAAGGAAAATGGAAAGGCATTAAAATGTGTGTGTGTGTGTGCGGCGCGGCAAGAAAATGTCGCAGCTGTACCAAATGCGAAGAAGAGGAGACCAAAAACATCAACAAGAAAAGCAGGATAGGAGCATGTCAATGTCTGCCTGCTTCTCTATGTATGTGTGTGTGTGTGTGTGTAGATGTGTGTGTTGTATGTGTTGTATGTGTGACTTGCCCTTGTCATTTTCGGGGGTTTTCCCAGTTAGTAGTTTTATGAGGCAGACAGCACTTAAAGTAGTTTTCATGTTCTTTTGTTTCCTTTGCGAAAATTATAAAGGGGGAACAGAACAGACACAACAGTGTAAATGCCTTTTACAACATATCCTAGGCACTTGAGACAGATGAATAGGTATCATCATGTAAGAGTAGATGAGGAAGTTCATTTCCAGATACATATATTTAGAGAGTGATTCAGCAGATAAGACCAGCAGCAGCTGAGTGAATGAACGTACAGGAAGTAATCAAGTGGTTTGGGTTCTCTTTGAAAAGAATAATGAAAAGAAATTGTTAATTTAAGGACCTATTTAACACGTGCTGAATGTACATATGAAAAAGCTACAGATATGCAGATTTCTAGACCAAACAAAGGTTGAAAAATTTGTATTCCTGGGAATAAAGGTTCTTCGGTTAATGAAACTGTTTAGAACCGACCCCAGTCGAGCCGGGATATACGACTTTTTCCTCTTTGAACCGAACCAGGTGTAGCTGAGCAAATGAAATCCAAATTTTAAATTATATAAATATTTTTAATAATAAATTTCCTGATTTAACTGAGAAGTAAATTGGGTCGAAGATTGAATCTCAAATTTCCGAATATTAGCTGTGAGGTCAAATTTTGTTTTTATTTTTCTGTGGAATGTCTTTTCTTATAGATGACGCTACTTTTACAATGTATCCAATGTATCCATCGGTGAAGTAATCTTCAGACAATTCACAATATTTCATTGAAACCAAAATGTGTCAGCGATTGGTTTTCCTGCAACTCCAAGATCTTCTTCTTCGAAAAGTCCAAAGGTGATTCACGCCGTCTAGAGAAAATTGTCAACTTCACTAAATCTACCAAACTTGTTAAGTTAAGATTGTGGTTTACATATGAACTCATTCTACTAATTCGGGTTTTTCAAATATGAGGACAGCTGAAGGTTGCATTTCAGGACTTCAAGTCAAACCTTTCTCCTAGTCTAGCGCTCTGAACCTTAAACTGCAGCAGGTGTAACTGAGTTTGAACCTGAATAAAAATATTTGTAACAATTTCAAAGTATGCCAGAGGTCATTCTTCGGCCAGTTGGTTTTGCAGACCTTAAATCCATAATGATTATTGTCGAATGAACAAATTACATTCCGCTTTCTTTGATAAATCAAAAGTTATACTGACAAATAATGTTCACCTTCTTCTTTAATAAATCGAAACTTATACAGTTTGGCTATATATAAAACCTCCTCTATCTCCAGCCAAGTAACTCGCTATGTATGTACACAGTATGGACTTGTATTCCACAGGTACCTTACCATATATTTTCCTATTCATACACACATACTCACGTTTGTGTCAACTGAAGATATATACATTCATCCTTAAATACAATAAAATATCTAACGCTAATGGAAGTTTTATGATAGTTGCGCCCCAGTATATATTTATATATCTATATGTACTTACATACATTTATGACACAATTTTTATGCAGTTTGACTGAAAGTCATCAAACAGAAAGAAAGCAAAAGAAAACAACAGCAGCAACAACAACGTATCTATATGTGTGTGTGCTTGTGCGTGCATTAGACGTGTATGCATAGATATGGATACTTCTTCATACACTAAAAGATACATTCGCACGCACTATGAAATGACAGTGGCGCGGCAACAATGACGCTTCAGTGTGTTAAAACAACAGCAACAGCAACAACAACAACAGCAAAAACAATGGCCACATTTTTAGCACATTTTCAGCATATCAACTTACAATGGCCCAAGGAATAGGTAGAAGACGGGCCAAGGCAGTGGGCAGAGGGGATTTATCAGCGGCAGGACAAAGCGTCAGGTTACATCAGGTCTACATGGTTTTTGGAACTCGCACTAAGTTGTCAGAACAGTGGGCATAATATAGATGAAATTGTGCTGGAAATCTTAGCTTCTTTGATTGAAAGATTCTTCAAAAATTTATAAATAATATTTACTAATATGGTTGAGGTGAAGCAATGTATGATTGTGGTAGACAAATGCTCTTTAAATAAGAGTTTGCTCCGTTTTAGTCTTAGTCAGTTCTTAGATATACTTCAGAGTTGTAGGTGTAAGCCACAGTGAAACACATTCGTTTAGCTCGCCGTTTGCTATGGAATGCCTTTATTTTCATTATGCTTTAGTTTAGCTTAAGATATGTATAATATATATGTGTGTATGTGTGTGCTTAGTCTATATGTATGATTGTTGTATTGACTATTAACTAGATAAGGTTGTGTTCCCTACTGCTATTGCAGTTAACATGGTTGTGTTGCTTACTTACTGCTACAGAGCTGAGATTAATTAACTTTCAATTGTCAACGCAAATAGTCAACCTTCTCTTCACCTTACAATCTAAACTGAAGCCCTATATCCCAGAGTTTAACTAGTCAAGTTTCTAAATTTCACTGTGTTGTCTAAAGTATCTAAAAAGTTTTCTTTAGATTTTGTCTTCTTACTCTGCTTTGAACTTTTCAGCATGATTAATTTTTTAAATTTGCAATTTTTATAAGAAGTCGCTTAGCGATGCTATCTCTTTTTAGTAAAATTCCTTAATATATATTCAGAATTTAAATATCTCTTAATTTAATTTACTCCATAAACATTTCATACACCTTTGGTCAGGGCTTAAACCACTGTGCCCTGGTCCTTTTTGTGCTGATTGGCCGTGGCTGTGCCTGAGCCTGAGCCTGTGTCTGGTCTCGGCGTCTGCTTGATGGTCCGTCTCTGACGCATTTTATGCATATCGTATGACCTGTTGTTGTTACGGCTGCTGTTGTTGTTGTTCTTGTTGTTGCTGTTCTTCGCGGGCCACCCTCGTCGAGTGTTGAGACCTAATGAAAGGCCGTTAGCTCTGCTGTTCCTCGTCCTGGAAAATGAAAACACACAAAAAAATGCGGGTGCAAACCGTCGAGAGTCGTAAAATAATAATAGTTGCCCAAAAAAAAAAGAAAAGAAAAGCGAAGGCAAGAAAAACACAGGTCTGGGATAATGTGTTTCATTTCCCTCACTCTGTCACTCTCTCTTTATTTGTCTCTGTCTCTTTTTGGACTATCAAAGTGTGAATGTTTGGCTAATGTTTTTATTTGATTAGCGTTTGCTACGTGCCGCATTCTGAGCACCTTCTAAGCGTCTCCGTCTAGCCTCATCTTGTGCATTTTCTTTGGAATTTTCATCTTGAGATTTTTGCTTTTTTTTTTGTTGTTTCTCTAAGCGTTGGCGAGATTAATTGTTTGAGCGTAAATTTTTTAATTTCGTGGAAATAATGTTCGGCTGAGCCTCAGGAATTTCTCATTTGCTTGGACTTTGAGGTAATT
This sequence comes from Hirtodrosophila duncani, assembly GCA_037043425.1. NCBI lineage: Eukaryota > Metazoa > Arthropoda > Insecta > Diptera > Drosophilidae > Hirtodrosophila > Hirtodrosophila duncani. The sequence continues at coordinate 5,350,075 of JBAMBM010000194.1, forward strand.
TGTTTGTGATTTGCCTGGAGAGGACGGAGAGAACAGGACGGCGTTGGCTTACAAATAATCCAAATGAAAATGTATATTTAGAGAGCTTTTGTATTTATCGTTGACTAATCAATTTTCTTTCATTTCCTTTCAGGTATGTAAACATTGATTCCTTAAGTAATTGAAGCAAATTTTGTGGTGAGTTTTTCCGCAATTGTTCTGACACATGCCTGAATGTGTGTGTGTGTGTCTTTGACAGGCATTTTCTCACAACACAACACGTGCTAGATTTTGCAATGCAATGAAAGTAAAACTTGGCAGCAGAAAAGTGAAAATTTCCTGGATTTTACTTCAACATTTTTCGGCTTTGTTTCTAGTTGAGCCAGGGCTTCATTCAAGCTGCGCTTATCTCTTTGTTCCATTTTCTTGCCTAGCAATTTATTTAATGTGTGTGTGTGGGTGGGCGGGCCACGCCTTGCACAAAATTACGCATACGTCGTGTGGAAACAATGGTAGATTTTACAGACAAAAGCATTCTACTTCAGGTTGAATTGATGGCAACAGCAAAATGTCTTTAGAAAAGTTTCAGCTTCGTTTCTGGACTTTGGCAAAAGAAAAAATTTTACTTAAACTCTTTTCAAAGTTTTCGCAGTTTACGGATTTCTATTCTTCGGTTTTAAGCCATTTTCCTCTTATTTTTATATAGCTGGCCAAAAAGTTTTTCATGCACTACAATTCCGATTGGCTTTAGCAGCAGCTGGCAAAAGTTTTCTCTGCACGAATATAGAAAAATTTTCTGCTGACAGTTGTCATTTGATTGTTTTCATTTCATTTTTGGCCATCAATAAGTGGAAATATAATAACGTTTTTGCTTTTGCTTTTGCTTTTGCTTTTGCAGTTGTCAGTCGTTTGTTTGCTTTGTGCGTTTTGTTCGTTTGTCAATGGGGTTTCCTGGACAAGACGGACAAGGACATGGGCATGGACACTGAGTTGTCAGATATTTGTATGTGTTTGACAGTAATCATGTTCAATCATGTTTTGTTGGCATAAACTTGGCAATGTCTCTGCTCTGTTTGCTTTTGTTGATGAAGTCCCTGTGCTATATGTAGTTTTTCTTCTTCTTCTTCTTCCATTCTATTTCCAGCATACATATACTCCACTCATTCATAAAAAGTTGTGCTCTCCTCAGATATATACATTTTCACTTTTAATAAAATTCAAACAAAACAAGCACAAGCAGAAGCAGAAGAGGAGCAGCTACATCAGTATGCTTCTCCTTACATTCTCTGAGAAAAAAAAACAGCAATAAAATATTAATGAAATTCCAAACACCTTTTGCGTGTGTTTGTGTTCAGAAAGAACTCTCAGGATTTTTTGGCCTCTTCATATAGAGCATTTTGCAATGCTCTGCGAATAGAGAGATAATGGAGATTTGGTGATGAAGTTTGCCAAGTCGAAAGAATATAAGCTACATTTGATCATGTTGATATGAAGGGATTTGATATAAAGATCAGATAAAGGTACTGAACAGATATAAGGAGAGTATAGTTGAAGGCGGGAATTATATATGAGAACTATGGAGAAGTTGAATCAAAGCTCACCAGGCCATGCTTAGGAGTTTATATTTGATGAGTTCAATCTACATACTTGTGTCCAAAAGTCTTTTCCTTTTGCTATTGGACTCTTCCGACATGTCCAACCCTGCCTGGTGAACATCCCCACATATAACTTAGAGTGTCTAAGCTTCGTCTGTCCAAAGTTAACTCTCCTTTATGGCATTTTTTGTTGTTGTTGTTGTTATTTCTGCTAACAAAGCACGCACCGGATGAGGCAGGCTGGCAAATCTGGCCTGGCCTGGTGGTTGGGGGCGGCGGGGCCTATTCAGACACAGTCGGCGGCCACTTCCGTTACGTGGCTGCTGCCAGTCAGCCTCAGCAGGAGTAACAGAGTCAGGGACAGGGACAAGGACAAGTACGGCACAGCAGCCAGTGAGAGTTAAGGGGAAACCTGTATCTAGCCATATTTTCACACCTGAATGCAACGTCACATGGTCACATAAAAAGCAAGAGGAGCACAAAATAGGGCCATCGGCCCATCTGTCTGTTGGACTTTTAGCCAGAGGGCGGGACACAACCAAGTGGCTTAAAGCCTTGGAAATGTTATGAGAATGCCGGAGCTTTGTTTTCATGTGAAAGGGAATTAGTTTTAGAATTTAAGCAGAGCATGAAATGAAAATGGAATACGAGGGAACAAATGCAACTTGATAGAATTCTTACATTTTGTGTAACAAATGAACAAAACCCAAGAAAATTATATTATACTATATATATATATATAGAAAGAGAATTGCAATTGAAACATGCGAACCAACTTACGGAAGCCACTTGTCTCAGCTTATAACCCCCTCATTCTTTCTGCTCCCCAGCCCTTGGCCCATTTCTTGCTCCTATGCCAAATTGAATTTACCCGAAACTACAAAACAAAAGAAGTTTGGCTAGGGGATGGTGGTGAGTGGTGTGGTCTGTGGGGAGGTAGTGGAAGAAAGTAGCTGAAATTGATTTTAAAAAACCAACCAAAAGGGGATGCTCTCTCAAAGGGAGGGAGGGCGAGGGCGAGGGCGAGCAGCTACTGCTGCTGCTGCGGCGGCACGAAAAACAAATTAAAGTAAATTCCCCAATTTCATTTTGCGGCAACACAAAGTAGAAAACAAAACAATGAAATAAACCGAAACAGTAGTAGGAGAAATGGAAATAAAACAACAAATGCATTTTGTGTTAGCGCCAACTGTGGCAAGTGGCAAGTGGCAAGCGGAGAATTGTCAAGGAACCAGAATTTAAATTTAACCAGAAGTCTCATCAGATAGAAATTTTTACAAGCCACAAAAAGTTTTAATGATGCCACATAAATTCAGCTAATGATAAGTGATATGACACTATCATCGTGTGATGTTGAGAGGACCTTTGCAAGGCAGAGAAGAGAGCGGTTCGTAGGACCCTCTAAAGCAGGATTTGCCAGCAATAGCTATGGGAGGAGGCTGCAGGCAGCAATCGGCTAATCATAGGCCACATGGAACCAAAATCAGAGCCGAAAACTTTTGAGAGAGAAAATGGGAGAGAGAGAAGTATACAGAGAGAGTTTTCGGAACTCTCTTTGTAGATATATTATTAAGGATATATGTAAATATAGAGCTGATTCCCAGTTGTAAAAGTCTAGAGTTGACATTTCCTATAAAAAAATGTATTCGAATGAAAGATTTTAAAGGAAATTTGAATAGCCAATCCATATTACTTCCACTGATATATATTCCTCCAGATAAGATATTCCTCTAAGGATATACAAAACTTCGTCTAAGCAATAATGTTTTCTAAACGCTTTCATTTTCATTATGACATTTTCCGTCTTGGACTTTTATTTGCCTTACTAATGGCGTCCCAAAACTGTGGCAAGTCCAATGCATTTTCATAAGCAGCGAAGCCTTAAATTTGTCTCAGGCCCTGAAACTTCCACTTAACTCGTAGCTAAAACTGAAACTGAACTATAAACTACAACTAACTTTCGACCTTAATAAAGCGTGAAAATGGGCAAGAGGGGCGGAGGGAGGGAGGATGAAGCTATAGCCAGCCGGCATAAGATGACTGAGAAACCAAAGAAGTTTTAGTTTTTCATCTGCTGCTGCTGCTGCTGCTCTTGCTGCTGCTTCTTCTTCGTCTTTTCATTGCCCTGAAAATCGATTCGATGTTATAGGTATAGGTATAGGTATAGCTGAGGTGAGGGCGCAAGATTGTAAGAAGCCGAGGCTCTCAGGTCTGGTTCTGGTTTGCTCTGACTGTGTGCTACTCTGGCTCCGTCAGCGGTTCAACGGCGGCGGCGGCGGCGTATTTCATAAATTTTTCAACGTTGGCAAATGTTATTTATATTTCATGGCACAGAAAAAAAACCACACCAGAAGATGGAGAAGAAGAGGAAAACTTTGGCGCAGCACGAACGACAACAAATCGTGCGTACCCAGCAGAAGTGGCAGAGGCATATAAAAAATCAGGCAAAAAATAAAAAAAAATACAAAAAAACACCAAGAAGAAACAAACTTTTTACACTTGGCCCTGAGAAGCTGCTGTCGCTTTACGGCTTCGTTTATTACGTGTGAAAAGGAGATTTGACTGAGGACGCCGGGTGCAGGTCGGTGGGAAAGGCCAGCGGCCAAACGTCCTGCGACAATTTGAAGACGTGCCTCCATAAAGTTGAGGCAGGACTAGGGAATCCAAGCCAGCAGGAGGAGCACCCCAGCACCCCTCATCCTCATAAAAGGCACGTGCAAATCTGCCGAAATGTGAAGTCGAAAAGTCTAAAGAATGTTTCCTTTTTTTCCGGGAAGAGATATTATTATTTTTATGTCTTTCCACTTGACTTGGCGAAAAGCAAATGAAAGAAGCCTGGCATGTGTGTTAGGTTTCGATTTATATGTTAGTTAGATCGCTTTACGATTGAGGAAACTACGGATACGAAGATCTAGGAAGACGATGATGTTAAGATAATAATTAGGGATACTTTGGATAAACATAGTTGTTAAGAGAATAGTACTAAAAGTGGAGACAAAAGTAGGATTGAGTAAACTGAATATGGCTTAGATCTAGGGTGTCTGAATGTGATCTGACAAAGATATGATATGGAAGCCGAACCGAAATGAATAACATTTGCTGTTTGATCTGTTTGTTATCAACACACTTCTGATGGAATCATTTCCAGATTATATAATTAGATGGTTTATGTGAACGAAGGAAGAAGAAAACTGAACGGACTGAAAGTCTTCTTCTTGCAGCGAAAGGAGCAGAAATTGAGTTGTCTCTTTAGACGTCTTCTGGCGCTGCTGTTGTCCAACAGATGTCAGGCCGGGTTGTCATGGCAAATATATGCTTCTCAAGGGTTTATCTGATATAGATATAGCTTAAGCTTGGCATCAAGCTGTTATTTAAGGGAAACGCCAGCTCAGCCCTGGGTCCAGCTTCATTCCTTGGTATTTTAAGGTATCAGAGAATGGTATGAAGCCATCACTTGGGCAAAGTTCTCTTCCTATAGCTGAGGTGAGTTGACCTCTCGAGATTTGCTGCCATGTTGCACCTATTCAATGATCTCCAAAAAGTGTTTTAGATATCCTGAGGCATGAGAGTTACTGAAGCATAGAAGCTACTTCCATGAATAAAGTGAAGGCATTCAAGGAACTAATTAGACCGTTTGATAAAATTTCAAATTTTCCTTTACAAATTATTAACATAATTTCCACAATCAATAATTCATTTTCTCTTTAAATTTATCTAACGTTTTGTCCATTCTAAACCAGCTGTTAATTTCTTTTAAATATTTTACAATTAACGCTCTCTCAGCCTTTCACAACTTCAACTTTTCCAATTATCTGTAATTATATTTAACAGAACAGGAAAAAAAGGACTATTTAAGACCCTTTTGCCACGCGATATGCAACTTTCATAAATCACAAAGACAACACAAACACACACAGTATACCACCCCAACCCTCTACAGGCACGTGCCTCTGCTGCTGCACCCCTTTGACCCTGACAATGACCATAGACAACAAACAGTCCACCGTCTACCGTCCACCACCTGCTGTCTCACGACCTAACCTAACCCCTTGGCCAACATTTCGGAGGGGCTCGCTCGCTCATGCAAACTATTTTGAGTCTCGTCAGTTTATTATTGTACAAATTTGTTAAACAACTCGATTTAATTATACACAATTTATCCGAACAAACGAAATGAAATGACAGTTTGGTCAATGTTAATACTCCCCCCAGTCCCCCCCTACCTTAACTGCTCTGTGGGGTCTATAATTAGCGTCTGGTTGTCGACCTGCTCTTCGAGTGTTCGAGTGTTAATTGGCCGAAAGCGCAAAATGCTCTTAAAAATAGCAGTGTCAAAGATATGGATGAAAAGGAGAGGCAGGAGAGGCGGGTATGGAGATTGAAAGAAAATCAAAAACTCAGACAATTGGCTGGCCTGGCCTCTGCTGGTCAGTCAGCTGTGGTCGCATCCATCCATCCATCCATCCATCCATTCGTATTTGATGATGATTATATGGAACGGTTCTCGTTATCATTTTGTCGCCTTGTTTGTCATTTATTGGCTTATGCAAATATTGACAGATCAATTAATATGTCGGCAAATGGGGGAAAAAAATCAATGGTTTTTCTCTCCATCACTCACGTCTAATGCTAATTGAAATTTGCGGTTTTAGTGGATGCACTATATATATATATATATATATATATATATGTATAGTGGAAATGCCCTTACTGCTATATGGCGGTTGGATTGATTGAGTTTCAGTTTGCGGTTGAAAGTGCGGTTTAAATAGTTAAAGGAGCTGAGTTTGTTAAGTGGCGCCGGCATCTTAAAGATTTTAGCAGCGGCTGAGGAAATTGATAAGGAAATTTATTAGATTTAAGTTTTAAGATGATTTAAGTTTTAAGATGAAATTCGACTAATTGGATTCCCAACGCACAGACTAGAATGTGAAAAGAGATTGCAATTTTCACACAAGTTAGAGTTTAGTTGGTTAAAAACTCAGGTCAAAGTTCATATGTAATTGTAGTGAAGCCTTCACATTCATATGTAAACCATCATCTTCACTCTTTGACAAACCAAGACGTTAAACGGCCTCTCTATAAACATTTGTTTCTCTTCCCCTCCGCCATATACAATCATTTTCATTGTCAAAGAAAAACACAATGGAGAAATGTCAACAGCGAAAACAGAAAATAACAGAAAGGGGAACTTTGCGAATTTCACCAAAAATTATGAAAATATCTTTTCTTGTTTGTTGTTGTTCCTTTGCCTTTCCACACACACACACACACACACACACACACACACACACATAAGGCCCATACATAAATAAAATAAATAAAAATTAACATAGACAACACTGTCAAGCTGGTTGCTATGTTATGGCCGCGCTGTTGGTGAGGGTGGGGGTGAGGAGTAGTGGGAAAATCAGCGCCACATAAATAAATAAAAATGTGAAATGAGACAAAACAAGAAAAGCGTCGAGATGGAGATGTCAAATTTTGCTTGGCATTTTATTTGCTGTTTGCCTTCTGATTCTTTCTGATTCTCGCTTCTTTTGTCTTTTGTTTTTTCTGTTGGAGAAACAAAAAAAAAAAACAAAACTGAAGGTGTTTGTGTTGTATTCTGGTGTGTATTTGTGTTATAAAAATATGAGACACATGCAAATTATGACGTCTCACCATGGGCTGCTTTTCCGCGGGGGCTTCTGTCTCAGTTTATGGCGGGTGAAAATATAAAAATATTTATTTTGACTGTAAAAATTTATTGACAAATGGGGCGCAAGCATCGACAGATTGTGGGATAACAATATCTGCGAGGGGGAGAACTTAAGAAGGGGGGCCGCCGCCGGACTTGTCACAATTGATATGCAGCAGATGCCCATGAGCAGCACTGTCTGTCTGTCTGTCCGTCTGTCTCTCACTCCTGATTTAGTTTTCTTTTGGAAGGCAAAGGAAAAGTTAATTAGTTTTTTTTGATTGGCAATGGAAAAATGATTAAAAATAACCTGAAATAGTTTACTTAGAAATTGTTAAAAATCAAATTTGAAACTTTGAAAACAGCAAAGAAAGAACGGCAGACCTTTTGCAGTTACCAGGAAAAATACCTTAGGAGAAATATTCCATGCCAATTTTCATGGAGTTGTTAGCTGCACTGCTAGAAAAATGGCAAACATTTCATTATATATTTTAGATAAACAAATTATAGAATTGAGTCTCCAAATAAGCAAACGAAAGATAAGTTTAAACTTTCGTAATAAATTTCATATTTTGTTTAAAGTTTTTAAAAAAAATGCATATGATTCTATTTGTTCCAAAATTCAAAACAAAATATTATATTAATCCACAAAATTGAACAATAAATTCTTATTTGTTCTCAATATACACTTAGAAAAATTGATCAAGTTCGAAAAAATCTTGATTTAAGTACAAAATTTCTTAACTCAAGAACTGTTTTATAAGTCGGGGAATACTTATATTAAGAACGCTTTGGATTTAAATCAAAGACAAAGAATTCCTTAGCTCAAAAATTGTCTTAAAGTAAGAAATTAAATCTTGAATCAGGTCTGAAATACTTGAAATAAGAATTTTTATACTCAAAATAACCAGAAAACACTCTAGAAATGAACAACTTAATTCAAATATATTTAATTCTTAATTTAAGTAATGAAATTCTTGTTTTTAGAATTGATCAAACTTGAGTTAGTTTAAAAACTCTTGAATTAAGAATTTCCTAGTTGAACCAAGACTTTTTCGAACTTGATCAACGTTTTTCTCTGGTTATAGTTCTTGCCACAAAAACGCTAACTCTTCGCTTGATCCTTGAAGATCTTAAACCTGAGTAACAACAACCATCTCACAGTCATTGAAAGTCTTCACTTTTTGGTAAACCTATAAACATTTACATTACATATATCTTTTGCCTTACAAACTAACCAAACAAATCTCACAGTTCGGAATTCGAAACAGATTTGTGGTTCCAATGGAATGGCTTAGCCTTCTACCTTATATAGTACTACACGCTTGTTTATGGTGTCCTTTACAATCAAAACCATTTTACTTTTTAATGAATTCATGAGCTCTGTACAAATTGATCAACTTCAAATCTTGATTCAAAAATGAATTTCAAAACTATTTGATTAGACAGTGATGTTAACTCACTCATAATTCTTATTATTTCTTATGTATTCCAAAAGTTGACATTTCAATCCTCAATCCTTAAATATATATTCTCAGTGTATCGAAATGTGAAGGCTGTAAAGAAAGTGGTTTGAACTGAACTGTAACTGGAACTGGAACGCATTCCGTAGACTAATTGACTTGTCGGCTGGCCATAAAATGTGTCTAGCATGCGATTCGTCCACTTGTGTGTCTATGTGTCTATGTGTGTGTGTGTGTGATTTATATATGCATATGTGTTCGTTTGGGTGTACCACCTGAGGCCATACACGTGTAATAGCTACACTTGTGAGTGAGTGCACCTCCTGCTGTGTGTGATTCCTGTCTGCCTTAGCTGTCAAGCGTTTGTTTCAAAATATATGCAAATTGGTACAATACTCTCGTACATTGAAGGAGTCGAGAAAAAGTGGAAATATGGTGGAAAAAGTAGAAATAGAATTGTAACAAGAAGTAAGCCAAAAAAAGAAAAACAACACAAGGCAACATTCGGAAAAATGAAAATGAAAATCTGTCTGGGTCTGGAGTGTGTGGCATGTGCTGGCATGTCTGTTCCACCTGTCCGTCCGCCTGCCAGCTCTCTGTGTGTGGCAATTTAATAAACATAATGATCAGACACTGGAGAAAGATGATGATTATGATGATGATGATGATGACGTTGAAGTTACGTTTTGCTTCGTGACAAAATGACATTTTGCTACCAGCTACAAAAACGCAGAAGAACCAGAACCAGAAGCAGACCAGACGATGAAGCAGAAGAAATATGGACCCACCCACCGGTACGCCCCTCAGGCTGGCCAACAAACAGTTGACTTCATTCGTATTTCACTTGGCCAAAAGGTTCGCCAGGGTGGAGGCTAATGAAGCAACAGACGAAAGGAAACTTCTTCTTCTTCATCATCTTCAACGACAACAATAACAATACAGAGGAGCAAGAATTCTGAAACTCTGGCGCAGAGGCGTAGGTTGTTATTTTAAAATTTAAATTTCTGTATAAATATGCACACACACAAACACACACATATACACTCACACACTCACATGTCTGATGCATAAGCATGCCCCTGAGTCGAAGTCATCGTCGTCGTCGTCGTCATCGTCCCCAAACATTCTTCCAACTTTCGTGGACGTCATTAAAAGCCAAAAGGCGGTGACGACGATGCCAAGAAAAACTCACTTAAAATTTCAGCGCACGTGAAATAACCAAGAAGAAGAAGCAGGGGGGAAGGGAAACAGACAAGAGCGAGAAGAACAGAGTGAAGTAAAAGAGGGGCTACGGTGTAGAAAGGCGAGAGGAAAGTAAGCGCGTGAGTTCTTATTTAGCTTTGCTTGCGGGGTTTTATTTAACGGTAATAGCAGGCGGAGTTCCTGTTTTCAGTTTTTTTTTTTTGGGAATTAAATTTAAATATGAAAAACATGTAAAAATTTCCTTGGGCCTTCTTTGCTTATGTTCCTCCTGTTGATTACCAAATAAATTGCTTGTAAATTTTTGAGAATTTTTGTAGCGCAACAGAAAACGGAAATTGATTTGAGCGACGCAAATACAATTATATTTCTAATTGTCAACACACAAAATAAAGCTATAAAGCTTGACTTCCACAAACGTGGAATGTGGATGCCAAGTTGTTGACATTCGAGGATCGAAACTCTCTGTTGAAATCTTAGTTTTGAGAATGGGAATCAATGAATCTTGAGAGCTCTTTCAGTTTGATTTAGAACTGCCTTTGCAGAGGTTTTGGTTTTGTTACGAATATCATTAAGATTTATTTAGTTTCGATTGAAAACTAAAATGTTTTGTGCTCATGTTGATTTTATGTTTGTTTGATATTTGTCTGTGACACTTTTTATTATTAATATTTGTGCTTAATATGAGTTTGAAATTGCTCAAATGTAAAGGAAACCTTTTGGTTATTTGAAAGAAATGTTTAAGCTTTAAAGTAAAGAATTTGCTTGTGAAAATAAATTTCATATATTCAGGTGAGTTTTGTAATGTTTTTATCGTTCGAAAAGGTTATCAATACATATCTCTTTATATGTCTAAGAAAAGATGGTATGATTCTTCAATAATCTTGAACATTTTTATAAGAGCCGAAGTGAAAATACAACTCGAAATTTTAATTGGTTTCTCTATTTCATAACCAATTTCTTTTGAATGTTGAAAAATGATTTGGAATGGCAATTTCTTTTCTTAACTGATTCCAAAAAGGTAATATTTTGCCATATTTTTATGTATGAAAACTTAAGCTTATAGCTTCATGATAGTCAATAGCTATTAGATTCGTTTATTTTGGACATGTTTGTGCATCAAATAAAACCGTCTTTTGCATTTCAAATCTTTCGATATTCTAACTATGTCATGTAGCAGTAAGTAAGGCACACAACCTTGTTTACTGCAACAGTAGCAGCAATCACAACCTCAATCACAACCAATAGCCAATACATCCATCATGCACATGTAAGCGCGCTCGCCTGTTTTGTGCTAATCAACGCATGTAGCTGCCTTCAATTGCTCAGCTATCAGGCAGTGTCCTGTCCAGTTAGAAGTCCTATCAATAGCCAGCCTGCTACATGTCCTTGGTAGTTGTAGTAAAAGTTGTGTAAGCTAGTTTCAATACGTTTCCAGCTTGGGACAACATTGTTTTCAACTCTTCTCCTCTAATTTCGAGTTACTCATCTGGCTTAGTCTCCGCGAGGCTGTTCACCAAGATGTTTATACGATCTCGCTATTGACTTCAAGCTCTACTTAATTCTTATAATTTCATGTGTATCTCGGATTTCCATATTAACAATCTTCTAGTAAAACTTTATCACTTTCTATATTCCAACTAGTTTCCTTTGAAAGCACTTCCTACAGTTGCTTCACAGTATTCATAAATATCTTCCTTCTTTATTCAAGCTTCACTGTACTCTCAGTCATAAACAATTTGTTGTTTTCTTTGCACTTAATGTTTTGTTTTTGAGTTTTAAGTTTCATCACATGCGCAACCATGACCTTGCCTGAGTAGAAGCTACTCAAATTCTGTGCAGTTGTTTATTCTTGATCAGGAAATCAGTCTATATATAGTCATCCTCTGATCATTGGAGTAATCTTTGCACATGTGTACTTATGATGTGGGCGTGTTTGTGAATCAGTTTGGGAATCAGTTTGCATCAGATTTCCATATCCCCCCCTCGTCACGTACGCATTTCTGTTTTGCACAAATTAAATTGTTTAAGCTTTCAGCTCAGCTAAAGGCACACACAGACAGCCCTAAGAAAAATCTGCGCTAAATGCCTACGCAGAGCCTTTGAGTTGTTTCTCTTCTTCTTTTTTCTGTGCAAACAATAAATCCATTGTGGCCAAAGTGAAATCAGGCTTAGCTCACTCTTGAAAGCCACTTCATTGCCATTCTTTTGCAGCTTCCACTCGTGCCGCCGCTCGCCGCTCTCCGTTGCGTCAAACAAACACTTGAGACAGCAGTAGACGGTTTGATGGTCGACATTCGTGGGTTAATGCAAAGCAAATGCCGGGCGAAGGACTAGGACCATGGCTCAGGCTCAGGCTAAGGCTGTGAAAGTAAAATGTTAATCAAGCTGATTGAGTTGTCGAGTCTCCCCCACTCTCACTCTGACTTTGCCCAAATGGAAGTCTAATTTTAGGCGCTAAAGGCTTTCCAAGCAACAACAACAAACAAACAAACAAACAAACGAACAAGCAAATAAACAAACAGACAGCACAAAACGTTTATTAACATTTCCATTGGAGCATGAAAAGCCAAGACACAGAGAAAAACCAAACCAAACGAAAGTGAAGTGAAGTGAAGCTTTCGAAGGTGCAAAAGCCCACAATAAATATGCGTTAGCTCCTAATAGAGACAGCAGCAGGGGGAGTTGGGATGAGATGAGATGAGATGTAGGTGGTGAGCTGGTGAGGTGGTAAGATGTTGATGTAAAGTGTATAGCAGCGGTGTGGAGTGAAAGCAGCGTGTGTAAAAACATGCAAATCCTCAAACAAACAATTTTAGCCAAGGGTATAAAATGCGAAAAAGGAAGCCAGGAAGCAGCAAGGCGGCTGCAGGGGAGCTGCACTGGGGTGAAGCTTGAGTTTGAGGTCTTAAGTGGCAAGCTGATGATGAAGGAAAGTAAAAAAAGAAGTATAACCATACCAAAGCAACAACAAAAACAACAAAAAATCGATGCGTTGACATAAAGATGAAAGCGCTAAAAAAGGGCTGCTCGCTCGTCCTGTCTCAGGGGGCCGTGCGTGCGTGTGTGGGCGGTGTGACTGTCGTTATTGTTTTTATATTTAATAAAAAAAAAAGTCGAAGACGTTACTGCAAACGGGGGAGACTGATAGCTCCCCCAAAAGCCGTCACCACAAATGTGTGCTGAAATGATGATGAAATGCTGATGGCCAACTGCACAGCAGGGAAATGAGTGCCGGATGCAGGGCGGAAGGAAGCGCAAACCCAGTAAATAAGCGTTTAGTTTGAAGATTGTACAGGAACTTGCCACTATTATGGAGAAGACTTGTAAGGATGCTTTGTGTAGAATTTGATTAGGGCAGATATGTAGTTGAATTGAAAATTGAAATTCGCCACAGATCGATAGAGTTTGCTATATGATTGGAAATGTGTAACTCGAAAGGCTTGATTAGCCTGATGATGCAGTGTCATCATTACCTTCCAAAGAGTGACCTGATAGTGTTTTCTGTCTATTTCCTTCAATCTGTTTACTTATTTGTATCTCTTTCTATACTCTTTCTCCTCCACTTCCTACGTATATACCTTTCCCCCATTATCATTCTGACCTCTCCTTTCTTTTCCGCTTCTCTTTGCCTTCTCGTTGTCTTCTGTGTGATTTCATTGAGTCCCTCCAGTTAGAAGAAGAGCGTTGTTCTACTGTTTGCTCAATCTATTTATAAGTTACGGCGGATTGGAATATCTATTTGAAATATTATCTTATATCTTCTGAGAACTTTTACTACAAATATTTTTTTTTGTAGATTTTTGTTAATTTTTCCGGAACTATTGTTCACTATAAGTCATACATTTTTTGATCAATATATCTTGCTTAACAATATATATAAATATCATTTTAAAAAAGCCATGTTATTTTAACAAACAATGACAACCCTACACCTGCGGCAACCCCTTCTTTTCGCACCTCTTCAAGCCGTCTGTGGGTAAGGCCATGGCAATGAAATTTATGCGCAAGTAGAAAACAATAAAAACAACAGCACGTGTTGGGACAGAGAAAATCAAAAATCCAGGACCACGACACACGCATGCTGCTGCTGCTCCTTATGGAGCACACACACACACACACATATACACCGCCTAAAAATATGCCAAACAAACTGTTCAAGTTGTTTACACAAGCATATAATGAGGCAACGTCTCTTTCTAGAGGGCAGCCATATTGGTTTTCCTCCTTGCATTACCCATCCCACACCGCGCCCCCTCAGCCCTCAGCCCACAGCCACAACATTTGTTTTTCTTTGCATAATCTTTGGCGCTTAATAATGTTTCTTGAACGACGATATTTGAAGTTTTCTGCTTCTTTTGCTTTGGCATCGTCACACGCAAACCTGTGGTTTATGTTTTTTTGCTCGCTTTTTGCCAGCTTTTCTTACCTTGTTTTCCTTCATATTCTTTTTTTTTTGAGTCGCCGTTTTTAGGGGTTGGAAAAGTCGTACCCCGGCGCGGACTAAACGCACCATTAGTCTTTGGCAATAGCTTAGAGCGAAATTTACATTATTAAGCTTTCGAGGACGACAACGAGAACGAGAAAGCGGCCAGGTCCTGCCTCTGGTGCTCGTGCTGTTGCTGTTGCTGTTACTGTTGTTGTTGGGCTTTTGCCTTTTCATTTCCGTTGCCGACGATGGCAGGCGCCATTTTGATTTTGTCCATTGCTCTCCACAGCTTTCTCTTACTGTTAATGCTGCGTTATTACAACGCAATGTCAATATTTATTTTTTGACAATTTTCGTACAAATGTTTGATGAAGGTTCTTGATGGGTTGGTTGGTTGGTTCGTTGGTTGCTTGCTTGCTTGGATTTGGTTTGCATTTTGGCCTGGGCTTGGGTTTGTGTTGGTTTGGAGTGCTCCGTTCGTTTCCTCGTGGAAATTAAATAATATTTGTCAACCCGAAACTAAGCCTCTGCGAGCTTTTAATTGGGCCAACGCTAATGGGTCAGCATAAGTATTTAAGTATAGCAAAATGTGGGTTAGGGTTTTCAGGGAAAAATATAGCTCATGGGTCATTAGAAAAGGTCACGGAGCTGAGTAAATAAAGTCAAGATATTGTATTAAAATATCAAGATTTAGAACTTTAAGGCAATGTTTCGTTTCTTGTAAAAGGTGTTGTTTTGAATGATTGATTTATATACTGAATTTGTGTAGATATATGTAACAGGACGGGAGATGATTGAACTTCCAGGTGACAGCATCAACAGCTGAGATGTTCGTCTGTCTGTCTGTGTTGTCATCCGAATATCCGTGTAAAGGTCCAAGACTTAGAACAGACAAAGAGATTGGTAATTTTATAGGCACACACACTCATGCTTGCAGATCTCAGAACGAACGACAGTATTTATTTGTGTGTATGTGTCTCAGTGAACGATCAAATACGAATGCCAATCTTCTGTGATCATCTTCTTTGACAATTTGATCCCTAAACGCAAACGTTTCCATATTAGTTTTACAAGAATAGTTGAGACTGAAGGTTTTTATTTTTATATTGTCGAAGCAATTGACAATTTCATTATTATTATAACTTATCTAATCACCTATCTAATCTTCTCTTTCAGGTATGTTTTGTTTGGCTTCTTAACTCAAGTCCCAGGCTTTGTAAGTTTAACCCACACAAAAATACAATTATCTAACAATTCACAGACTTTCACTTTTTGCCCCAAATCATTTTGAGATTAAACCAAAAGTCAACTATAATATAATTATAATAGTAGCAGTAGGAAAAAGGTCTCTCGAATATACAAAACCCTACCCAGTCGGGCAATTAGCGAAGCCAAAACAAAAATCGTGGCATCTGCTATAGATTTGTAGAAAGTATGCGTTCACAAGCAACAACAACAGCAACAGCAACAACAGCAACAGAAACAAACCAAGAAAAAGACAAACAATTAGTAATTTTTTCAACTCGAACAAAATATGATTTAGTATTTTTCTTTTGGGTTCACCCATTTGAGGTCAACGGAGCTTTAGCTACCGCCCCCCTTTCGAACAATAGACAATTTTTGTGTCTTATTATTAAACCATCAGGCAGATTGTGTGTGGCGCGTTCGCAGAAATGTGGCAAAATGGCAAAATGCTGCATCAACCACCACACAGCGACATACATAGAGTAGAAGTACAAGACTCGAGCAAAGCGGATCCCAGAGACTAATTAATCATTTGGTGGCCTGGGCAAATACATGTGTGTGGATATATGGGTTGTGAAATGTGGATATTTGGGATTGCCTGGTTTTTGCCTTTTAAATGGAAATTAAATTGCGCCAGTTGAGCAAGAGTAGATAGAGATAGATGGTTAAATATATTACCCCGCTCTCGCTCAGCTCTTGTCATTAATTCTCATAAACGAGAGCTAATCGAATTCAATGAAAATGAGCCACAGTTAAAGATAACTTGATTAAAGTTGAGAACTTCTATTTCATCATAAGTGTATGTACATATGTGTGTAATTATATATATGTTCAGTTAGTGACGAAATGTATTCATCAGATGTACATTTCTCACAAATTTCACATCTAGAAGTTCTTAGTTAGCCATTTGATGCCGGTCGGTCGTCGTTCTAGGCCTGCATAAATTAAAGCAAGTGTTTGCCGAAACTGAAAATATCAGGAATATACACTATATAGAATATAGATCTACACTGCTGTAAGAAAACTTAAATAAATTCCCTTTAATTTTAGAATTTTTAGTCTAATTTTTGGAAAATAATTCAAACTATATTGAATTCAATACTCATTGGGAAAGGCCTTAGAGAAATCTTAAAATGAAAATTTCCTTAAGGAAACGGAATGAAGAATGCCCAGACCTGCTCCTTCTGCCTTCAGGTTACTTTCAGGTTAATTTTTATGAGCCTAACAACTTCTTCCTATCCCTACTTTATAGTAAAACTGTGAAAGCGTATCTAAATATGGTCCTTAGCATATCATAAAATTCTCATATTATTTTTAAAAATTTCCTACACAAATGTCTAAAATTTATACCATCTCCCCTATTTGTTTATAAGCTACCCAAGAGTGCCTGCAAATAGCTCAATCAATCAGTTTATTTACAAAAATCACCAAACACTCACAAGACAAGCCATAAAAAAAACCACTGAGAACCGCAAAAAAGAAAAAAACATAAAAGAACACACAAAGAACAAAAAAAATCATGTTGAAAATGTGCTAAATTTTATTTATTTTGTTTATTTTTTTTTGTTTCTGGCGTTCTTGTGTGAGAAATATAATTCATCAAAGAGCCAAAGTGGTGGAAGATATTCATCAGAGAGCCGGCACATGTGTGGAAATTTGTGTGCGATGCCAAGAGCAATATTTGATTCGGGCGACCAGGCGAGGCGGTTCATTTCAAAGACTCTGAAAACTTTGCAAGGCAGCTGGCTTTTTTTCTTCTTGCTTTTTGCCTTTGTTTATTATTTAAGTATGTAAATCTGTGCCAGCCCACGCATAAGACAAGTTTACGTGGGGCGGAAAAAAAGCAAATTAAAAATCATTTGACATTATTTTGTTAATGGTTTGAGCTTTTGAGTCGCTGACAAGACGTTTCAGTTTCGGTTTTCGAATCTTTTCTATGGCCATTAACCATATTTAGTGGCAATAAAGTTGTCAATTTGACCTGACACTCGCCTGGCTCGATTTCAGTCAGCAAAGTGAAAGGCTGGCGGACTGGACTGGACTGGACTGGACTGGAGTGTGAAGTGAGGAAAAGTCAGTGAGTCGGTTGTTGACATAGTTTTGATGACTTTTTGACAAGCATACAAATTGTTATGGCACTGAAATGAGGAATGGCTCATTAAAGAGTCCAGCAACAAAGTGAAGAAGATGTTGTTAGTTTTGTTTGGGTTTTTTTTTGTTTTTGCTATCGAACATCTTAAGAGAAACAAATGTGAATGTGCGAAAGCTAAGAAGTAAATTAAAAGAATGGAATGTATCATCTACATACAATTTTTATAGGTTTTGCCCTTCTCTCTCTGCCCTTAATCTACTCCTGCTATCTTTTTTATCATCCTAGTTCTTTATGCGTCCTCATGTCTGCTCCTTTTTTCTATAACTTTCTTTCCCTATCTTCAGTGTCTTGTATCTGTTTGCTCTTATCTTTGCTTATGGCCACCTACTCTCCAATCCATCAGAAAGTTGCTCTGCTGATTGCTCATTTCCTAGATTGTCGTTGTTCGTTTTTCCTTCAGTTTGAATTCAGCAGACTTGCCAGATTGTCCTTTAAACCATGAAATCTATTAACTCTCACTTTCTCATCCAAATGACACCAACATCAACTCATAGTTAACCTTTTCTCCGCCCTTCTATATGCGCCATATCAATAAGGAAACGCCATAAAATATCCAAAATCACCTTAAATTAAAATCCATATGCTGCAGGCGTGTTGAACATTTGATTAACCCAAAAAATGTAACCAAACACTGCAATAATAATAGTAAATGGAAATGGTAAAACCTAAATCAGAAACCAAACCAACAATTGCCAAAGGCCAACAATAAAAATTGAAAGTGAATTAAAATAATCGAAAAATACTACACAGCTCTCTTGCACCTTTTAAGGTGAGGCCACGAAATCGAAAATCGAAGCCGAATCGCATAACTCAAGCTGTTTACGGGAAAACAATTAAAATAAAAAAGACCCAGCCTCCATTAACTACAGCAAACAATCGCTACAGACAGACAGACAGACAGACAGACAGATAGACAGAGAGACAGATATACAAACAGTTGGTAAGACATTTCAAGGTCTTGCCAATGAAATGCATTAAACGTCTGAAAAATGTGAAGCAAGCAAGCTGTCAAAGCAGCATCAGCAGCAGCAGCAGCAGCAGAGGGGATGGAGTCCCCCAGTCAAGTCCATCCAAGTCTCAGCTCTCAGCTCAGCTCAGCCTTAAGAAAAAGTCAAATCAAAAGCAATCAAATTGACAAAACGTCAGTGTAATAAAGCGTTGATAAACCGCAAAGTAAAGCAAAGAAAATCGAACTCGAAACTGACCAACAATGAAAAGCAAAAATTGATTAGCCCGACGAGCCGACGAGGGGGCAATACCAGGCACTGGCCTGTCAGCTGAGGAGGGGAACGTGCAGACACGACGACAATCAGCGAAAACCACACAAAATACAAAAATGAAAAAAAAAAAACAGAAAAGAAACCACGCGCATGCGCAGCCAGGCAAAAGTGGTCAGTCCAGCCAGCAGCATCAGCAGCAATCCTCCTTCTTCGGGTTGGGCCAGCAAATTACACCACAACTCACGACTGCTAACGATTGGTAAGGGGTCTAAGGGGCAGGTCAGCAACAGCAGCAGCAGCAACAGCAGCATCATCAATACGATGTGGCATTCAGACACGTTTGCAGCGGCAGCAGCGCTGCCCAACCAATTTACAATTTAATAGCGCGCCACAAAATCGAACGAACCAACGATCGGAAAGATATTGCCGCAGAAAATCAGAAAATAAAAAATAAAAAAACCCTAAGAACGGCGGCAGAAGATGCAACTGCAATGGAGAACAGAACAGAAGAAGATGCCAAGCAGATCTGCAGCAGATAGTTTAGAACTTCAACTAGAGGGGCGAGTGTCTTTTTTATGTGTAGCCAGTGGAAGAGGTGCTTAGGAATACGTTGAAGAAAGAAGATATCGTTTGTTAAGTAGATGGTGTAAAAAGTATCAAATGATTCGAATAAAATAAATTCCTAATCGATTGAACATTTCCTTTGAGAAAGTTTTTTGTTAGAAAAGATAAGTAGCTTGATTTGACATTTCATTCTCTGAAAGTGGACCCTACTTTATCGCTAGAATAGATTGAGAAATGTTAGCCAAATAGTTGTTAAAATGTGCTAATGGAGTTGCCAGACCAGGCCAGGTTCATCATTTGTGAACTTCACTGTGTCATCTTGGGTAAGATGGCCATATCAGCAGATAGTTTTCTGTCATTTGTTTCCAGCCATGTTCCTTGGGCTGCTAAGAGGTAATGGCTTCATACTTCTGTTTATGAAGAACATGCAACCATACCTTACTACATTGACAGTTCCTGCTTATATTTTCATTCAATTTTATGCTGTCTACATATCTAAACCCTCTCATCATATACTAAAGTGATCAAAGATAGACTCTGCCATCATATAGTATAAGCATCGACAACATGATTGACTCATCAAGCTGATTCACTTTATCTAAAACTGCTCTCTATGTGCACGCAACTCAATCGTACAACAACAACTACGCTTTATAAGATTGAATTCGCCTTGGCAGCGTAACTATTTAATTATCTTATCTCCACTCTTCGATAGCTTAATTTATTTATCATCAACTATTCACTTGAACTGAACTTTTGCCAATTGTGCTCCGGAAAATTGGAGAAAACTCTAATCTTTTAGTTGAAGCAATTTTCATTTCAACAACTTGGCTTGCCTCAATTGAGAGGCCTGCGCCGCTGCGGTCAGTAACTGTCAACCCCCCGTACTGCAGCTACCCCCACCCACCCCCCTTGTTTATCAAACAACAAAATACATTGCGGCCAAGCACTTTTCCACGGCTTTCGGTTCTAGAGACTGAGACTGCGTCTGCAACTGTGTAGAGTGTGGCCTATGTTGACTTTTCATTTCCTTTTCTCATCAGTTGATTGTTGAAATTGTTGATGCTACAAGTTGCCGTTTGCTGTTGTTGGAGCACGACGATTGCCCACAGCATCGGCAGCAGCAGCAGCAGCTGCTTTGCAAAGATGCCGCATGCCGATGCCCAAAGAGCTGATGCTGATGCTGATGCTTAAGCTGAAGGAGAAGCTTTTTCTACTTCGCCTGCACCAACTTGCCATATATTTTGCTGCGCTTATTTATGTGCGCGACCTTATAAGGCGAAATAGCAAAAGGCTGCAACTGCAACTTAGACTGCGACTGCGACTGAGACTAAGGCTAAGCCTGCCTGCAATTCCTCCTGCTTGTTGGTCATTTTCGTATGCCGCTTTTGGCCATATTCAATTTTAACTGCAACAAACAGAAAGAGTTGGGTTTGGGTTTGGGTTCGGCCTCCACACACAGGTACACACGACGATCTACCTTTGTTTTCAGCCTTGTTGTCGTTGTTGTCGTTGTTGTTGTTTGTGTTGTTTTTGTGCTCAGTTGAACGCCTCTTTGCGCCTTTGGGGCGATTCAAGCGAACGTTTTTGGTTACAAAGCGATTGCTTTTCATTGCTCTTGCCTCATAATTTCCAAGTGTAGAGAGCATCTATGTGGATGTGTGTGTGTGCGTGTGTGCTGCCGTTTAGGCATGCGTAATTTTCGGCTCTGTTTTTGGAATCTCTGAATGCCGCTGCTGCCGCTGCCGCTGCCACTGCCTTTGCCTAGGCCTTTTTTGGTGGGCGACGGATGTGGATGGGTAATACAATTGTAATGCGGCATTTTTATTAGGCGATCGTGTGTCGTCGTTGTTGTTATTGTAGACAATGTTTAAGGGCTTGGCCTTTTTGTTTAGTGGATGAATAAGTTGGAAAATACCATGAAATGGCCAGAACAATTGACTTAGTTGGAATCTAAACTTTATTTCATCTTCTAATTTAGATATAACTTTGCTTAAAATGGATGATGGATGACTAAGGTTAGCACTTTCTCCTTTTTCGTTTTTCTCCAGATTCTCTCAAGGACTTTTCTCGTATTCAACAATGCCCACTTATTGAATTATTTGCCAAATTCCATACAAACTTTGACCCCAATTTTGAAATTTTGCAAAACGGCTACTTAGTGTGCACATCTGCTATAAATTATAACATTTCAGACTCATAATTGTTATGTGTGGCCTGTACGTTGCTCCCCAATCAACCAGCAAGTGAAAGATATTCCTCTTTTCACAGGTTATGTGTCCCAATCGAAACTTCACATATCATATACAGAAATCCTCTTATTCATCAAACTATCATTCTCTTCTTCTTCAGCCTTCCTTTCAGTATTGCCCCTCTCCTTTTTCCACTGTTCTTTCTTAATTTTCCTAACTACTCAATCTTTTGCTCTAAGCCCATTCTCCATTTAGCTCATTATCTATGGCAAAGCACTCGGCTTACTCCCTAGACTGACTCCTAACTTATTACCAAAACTCCTCTTACCCATTTATCAAGTACTTCAATGTGCTGCTTTCACAGGCTACACATTAAGCTTCGCTCCGTCAAAACACAAAAAAAACCCACTTAACCTTCAACCAATCCATACATCACATGCACAACCCATCCATACATCTATCCATACATCCATCCAGCGAACCATGTTTAGATTACAAAAACCTTAACCAGCAGCCAAAGATTTTGACAGCACAGACAGCGCCCAAAAATGTCTGTGCTGTGTTAATGATTTAAAGTTTTGCTTTAACTAAAACAACTGACAAGTTTAAGACTAATGTACTAATTAACCATATGGCGGACGGGATCATTAACTGCAGAAAGAGAGATGGATAACTAAGAGAGAGAAAGACAGCCTGCTTCAGGCTAGAGCCTGTTTCATGTGGCTCCTTGCTTGGCTAAAATTGCGAATCATTCTTCATGCTGTCAAAATGTCTGACAGCTAATCAGCAATAACTGTCATTTAGCAAATAGTTGCTCATATTTGCACTTAAGCAAATAAACCAGGAGAGCAACACACAGTCGACACATCGACAGGGTACAGAGTACAGGGAGAGAGAGAAAGAGAAACACAAGCAGACGTAGAACGCACTCAACCTGACATTGATAGGCGGCCGGCCCAATGGATGGATGTGTAATGCGTATGCGTGCTCTGAACAAGCAGACATCGGACAGCGGACATCGGACATGATACATTAAAACAGCCTTAACTGGCCGTACAGCTACATTGGCCATTGGCCGTGAGGCGTAGGAACCTCTCTGGTCAGTGTCTCATTGTAACACTTCCGTTAAAATCGCCTCGATGTTTCCATCATCGTCTAACTGTGACTCATGTCCATAACAGTCAATAAACATAAACATGGACTATGGCCAAAGCCATAGCCATAGCCAGAGCTAGAGCCAGAGCCACAGCCAGCAAATGAATGATGGACATCGAGTGGTGTCCCAAGCCCCGATAATATCGTATCTCCACCGATACGCCACCAAAACTGAAAAGAGCCACTCTGTGCAGGCTTCAGGCCTTTTCATGTTGAAAGCGCATCATTAGCCAAAAATAGCCATGGTCGGTCGAAGCCTTGATGGAAGCGAAGCTATTCTACTGTCTACTGCTGAATGCTTGGTCGCTTGGTGTGCCCATTTTCTTGATTTCCTAGGAAATGAGCTGCTTAAATGTTTAGCACAACGGTAAAACGGTTTATGGGGCTTACATTTCCCCTAACCCCAAGCCCCAACTCAGCCGAAGGAGCCGCAGCCTCTGCCTCAGCTTAGACTGTGGCCAGCTATTAACCTTGATGATGTTCGGATGCCTGTCTGCCTGCCGCCTGGCTGCCTAATACAAAAACTGCACATGGTATCAGGGGCAGGCAGAGTCATGGCTCCTGGCTCATGGCTCATGGCCCATCAGCTTCAGCATCGTCATCCACATGCAGTGCACGAAAACCGCAAGCAAGCTCAGAATGCGGTGGCTCAGGAGGTGGTAGTTGTAATATATGCGACGCATGCCAAGCAGCCCCAAAGTTGCCCACAAAAAAAAAAAAAAAAAAAATACACTAACAAATGATATAAGGCGATGGCGGTGGCGGGGGAGCAGTGGGATAGATTGCACAGCAAGCAAGCAGCCAAAAAATGACTGAAGTACCAAAGGATAGGATGATAAGGTGGACGCATATGTTGGCATTATGTGAAAGGGTTATGCTTTAGTTTTGCTTAGAAGAAAGCTGGAGAAGATGAATACCCTGTAGATGGATGGATAGTAAGATAGATATACTAAGAGAGACATCTTCAGATACCAATTACCCAAAATTAAGATTCCTTCTAGTAAAACTAAGAGGAAATACAGACCCAAACATCTCTTGTTTTCTTCTCCCAATATTTATCATCTTTCAACTATTTTCTAAACGTCGATCTCTGGAATGGCAGGGTATTTGCCATTCACATGCACAACCCTAAGTCAACCTCCTCCTTGCTGTAGCGCTCTTCTTTTTTTATCTCAAGTCATACATCAGACTTTGGTCTTGGTTGCAGTTGCAACAGAGGCATGTGGGATGATAGCATGGGGGGCCTACGAGTTAGGACAGTTCATTGATGGCACACGACGTCTGCTTGGCGCTTGCTAGCTTTTGCCTGCTGTTGCAGATGTGGCAAAAGTTTTTGCGAGCTTGAGTTTTTAGGGAGGCTGCCAACACCCCCACCCCCACCAGCCCCGGCAAACGCTTAAGCTCTGCACCGCATGTGATTACCCAGCAGTTAGTCTTGCAGCAGCCACATCCATATCCACACCCACACACACACACATACATAGCCCAGAAGCAGTGCATCAGCATGCCAAACTGATGCTCCCTCCTGGCCGCTGGTAAATTGCCGCTGTGCGCCAAATAGAATTTTAAACAAGGTCTTTCTTTCCTCATGTTCCTCATGCCTTCAGTCTCTCTCTCCCTCTCTCTCTGTCTCTCTATCCCCGCTCTGTTGATTGACCTTAAAGCTTGAACTGTGGCAAAAGTAACTGTTCTCTGGCGCCTCACTGAGAAGTCAACTGTTGTGGCTGCCACGGCTGGCCTCTTTCGGGTTACGCAGGTTGATTCTTCTTGCTTTCGGCTCTTCCACCTCTTTCGCATCGTGCAGCACCGCGCCGCGTTTTAATTCACTTATAATTTGTGTTCTCCGCCTTGAATGCGAGACCCGCCTCATGCCGCCTCGCCCTGCCCATGTTGCGCATTATTCGTCTCATATTTCACTTGATTGCTGCAGCCACGACTCAGAGTCAGATTCAGATTCAGGCTCCACCAACCGACTCACCGACTGCAGGCATTTCTTCTGCCTGGCTATGCAGGATTTGCGTGCGCCATGGCTCTCTGGTCGGTTCGGTCGGTTCGGTCGGTCGGTCTATGATGTGGGAAAATAATATTTTCATTGATGATTTCTTGTTCCGTTTCGGTTCATTTCTGTGCTCGATTCTCTGTGCGTGTGAACGTTTATGCAGCGAGGAGTCGGCTGAGGAGAGGGAAAAGTGACCAATCCGCCATGCGGCCGACTGGTCCGATTCGAGTTTTGCTTTGGTTTGGTTTGGTTTGGTTGGGTTTGACTGAACTGGCACCTCCACATCGCCGCCCAACTGAAGTGTTGCAATTGACATAGTTTCCCAGTTGAGCTTCAATTTTCAGCCAACAAAAATGCAAAAGCTTTTGAAGAGCCCCATTGAAATGATGTGCCTTGTTTTTGTGCTGGAAGGAGAGGTAGATAGATGGATATAATCATATATGTTCAATATCAGTCATGGTTATATAAACTAAGACTTGAAATTAAGTGATTTTCAATTTCCAAAGACAAGAGGCTTTCTTTGACTTTCTTTGCCTGAAAGAACGACGTCAAAATGTTTCTGTTCCAAGCGGCATGAAATGTTTTATTCAATTGTTTTCGCAGTTGAAGTTCTTAGTGGGTTTTAGTTTGAAATTGATTATGGACTTATGATAGCCTTATTTAGCTGCAAGACTTGTGATGATAAGCTCGGGCAGGTCTTGAAACAGTCTGTAAAGTCAGCCTAGCTTAAATTTTTGGAGTTTTCTTATCAATTTATGTGCTGTTGTCAAATATCCTGAGAAATCCAACGGACTCTAATTGGCAATTGAATGTTATTAACAGTTTGACTGACGATTGTTGATTCGCACAGACAGCTGATAGGATTATAATCGCTTATGATTCATCAAAAACATTTTCCGACTACTTTTTGATAAATATTGATCACTGAACTGTGGGATCATCATAAATGATCGAGGTTTCAACACTGATCATAAGTGATCATTCGTTAGTAAAGTTTCACTGGTTCTTGTAAATACGAGCCGCAGATGTTAAATTTCATATTTTCCTGCCCCTAATTGGATGTGTCCTGTGTGTGACTCAGCACACACTAGCATCTGTTTAATGATTGATTAAATTTCATATTAACATATTTCCCTCCATTCTTTCATCGAGTGATATATCTTTATATATATATAATTTGCTCATTTGCATAGGCAACCAAAATTAACACTCAATTTAGTAGAATTTTTTTCCTCAACATTTTACCCGCAGTTTTCCAGGCATTATAGTATAATTTACTGTTCCCCCCAACACACACACACACACACACTCATACAGACACACAAATGTATTTCATATTACTATCCACAATTATTGCTGCTGTTGTTGTTGTTGGTTGTTGTTGCCGCTGCTGTTGTCAACTTAATGTCCTTTGCAGAGACGCACTTTCATATCCTTTTTATGCCTTAACACATTTAATTAACAAAGCAATTAAGCATGACAACGCATAAGGCGGCGGCCCAGCAATAGCAAGGACAATGGGAATGAGCATGGAAAACAATGGAATGGAATGGATGGCATGGAGGAGAAATAAGTAAGAATGTAAGAAGAGTAGGAAACGAAAGGCGAAAATAGATGAAGAAAAAGTAAGAAAGCATTTTTAAATTTAATTTATATTTGTGCGAGTTTCTCGCTTTGGCTTTTGTCTGTGTGCTCTGCTCTGTTATTATTATAAAATAATTCGTGGTAGAAGGACGCCGCAGGACGCGAAGCGCCATGATGACATTTTTATTGCTAGCAACAACAACAGCAACAACAACAACAACAGAAACAAAAGGCAAATTTATGCATAGCAAAAGTATTTTTTAATTAAATTTCACACAACGCTTTGGCGTTGGCAAACGAAGAAATCGGAACATTTTGAGGAAGAAGAACTCCCATTTGGGGGTCACAAATTGAAGGTCTGCTTGGAAACTCTTTGGAGAGCTAAGCTGATAGCTGTCAACGAAATTTTGAACACTTCATTGGTTGAAGAATTTTTTGTTTTCATTTTTTTGGCGGCCTTCTTTGAAACGCCTAACAAAACGATCTGTCATTTTTTGACAGCTTACAATGTATTCGACACACAGCCAAAGTTGGAATCGGGCTCCGTTTTTGTAACTTCTTTTTTTTATATTTTATTTTAGGGGTGTTAATTAACTTCCATTCCGCTAAAACATAAATCAAAAATTATGCGTTGCCCAAGTCAAGTCAAGCGCAAAACTGTTGCAGTTTCAGGACACGATGGGCTTGGGCATCATCTTCAGGCTCCACATGATTCATGTAACACTTTGTGCGTACATTTCTGTGCATATTAAAAGCTTTAAATGTGCAATATCATTTCATGAAACAGCCATCGATCATGGGTAGGGTAGGAGTAGGGTAGAGTAACAACAACAACAACAGCACTCACATGTGTTATGGGCCTGTCACTCTTTTTTTTACAGCAATTATAAAGCCAAGCTCTTCTGTGTTGTTCCTCGTTTTTTGGACGACCCAACCCCGAATAAATAATTCTTTTTTGACATTACATCGCTTATCCCCTCTGTCCCTCTGATTGTCCCATATCCCACCCATATATCTGTATGTCTCAGAATGTTACAGTTTAACCCTATGCGAACTCTTTCATGCTGAATCTACCCCCGCTTCTTAAACGATCAATCATAAAAAATAAAATGAAACAACACAAAAATGTTTGCATGTGTGTGTGCATGTGTGTGTTTGAAAAAGAGGGAGGATGGGGGCACTTTTGACATTTTTTGTTCTTTAAATACAGAAATATTATAAATGATAAATAATTTAAGCTTGTGATTGTTGTTTAAGGCTCATTCGAACTCATAAATCAATGATGATGATGTTGACGGAAATGTTGGCGTTGCAAATAAAAACAACTCGGTTCTATTTTTGGGCAATTCTATAATTAATTATAATTTGAAATAGTTCATTAATGGTTAAACAACAACAAAAAAAAAAGTGTCTTTGAGTTTTTGACTGTGAGATTAGCTAAACATTTGATGAACTTATGTGGGTTGACTTGATATTATGTAATTTATTTGGTTTTCTTTCTTATGAGAAATCTTTAGGAATTTGAATGTGATAAAATAAAGATACAGAATAAGGTTTAAAATAAACAAGAGAAGAGGGCAAACTTAGGTATACTAAAAGTTATTTCCGAATCGGTTGGTTACATGGGAGCTATATGATATAGATGTCCGATCTGAAATAACTAAGGTAAGCCGACGTAGAGGTTTCTAAAACTGACATTTACCAAATTTGGTTAAATTTGGATAAAAAACAAACAAATTTCCTGTACTAAAAGTTCATTCCGAGTCGGTCAATTATATGGGAGCTATATGATATAGTTATCCGATCTATATGATTTTGACATATGAGCAGCTTACAGCAGAAATAAATCTATGGTAAGAATTTCAGTGCGATAGCTCTAAAACTGAGAGAATAGTTCGCATAGAAACAGACGGTCAACAGACGGACAAACGGATAGACGGACAAAGGATATGTCGACCATCTGCGAGAGTACGAAAGGTATACCATGTATGCCAAATATCCTATAATATAATATCCTATATAGTCCTATAACTCTAATAGATACAAAGATATGCCAAATTTCATTACGTTCGCATACAAATTTGTACCCACGTTCAGGAGGAATATTGCAACACAAGTTCTTAGTGTGCAGATAAATAAAAAGGCTTGGAAAATATGCCCAATGATTCGAGAAGCAGTTAATATATCAATAAACCAAAATATTTGAGCAATATCTTAATCATAATGTTCTATAAATTCAATATATATATATATATATATATATATATATATGTATAGTCTTGCAGTTCCTTAACTCATGTCAGCCTTGAAGCCTTTAACCCCATTTATAGAACTTACAAATCCTTGACATTTCATAGCTTACACAAACCCCCGAAGCTATAAATATACTAACACACACACACACACACACACACACACACACACACACACACACACACACCACACGAAATGTATATCTCCAATGACAACAAATATTATATATATATTATGTATTTTTATATGGCTCGCATATCCACAAATAATAACACGAAGAGGCTACAGCTAACCCCTCGACATGGAACTAGAATCACATTTCTTTTTTGGCACATGACCCACTTAGGAGACATTGGACGACATGGACAGGCAACAAATGACAGTTGGGCGAAAATTTAGGAGTCGGCATAGTTTTCGTTTATGGTGTCACATTCACATGCTGGCAAAAGGGGGGAAATGTCGTGTTCAAAAGTTTTGCACACAATAAAAATGACATCGAGACAACTGAAATATCATAAATGAAAGTGAGTTTTGGTTAAGCCACCAGAGTGGGAGAAAGAAAGCACTTCCCAGAATTCTCCACAACGAAATGGAATTCAAAATTTAACACACATATAGACAGACAGACAACAAAAACTGAATATGACTGATTAAGCAAATCGAATCGATTGTCTGCACTCAATCTATACATGCCTGTCATCTACGGGCCAGTTGCTACGTCAGGCATGGATTATCCTGTGTCTGTTGTACCTCGCATACTCCAACCTCATCTCCATCGCCATCTCCATCTTCTTCAGCTCCTACGCTTCAAATGAGCGGAATGCTTGGAATACTTGCATATTTTTCCTTCTTTAGTCTTTTCCTTTCATTTTGTTCTTTTGGTGGCTGTCAGAACTGACAAACGCAAATGATTTATGTGTGTTTGCATGCGTGTAAATGTCATTAAGAGGGGTGGGGAAAAGCATCTATGTGTATGGATGTGTGCGTGTGTGTTTATATGGAAAATAATGGTAGCAATGAGTGAAGCATTTTCGTAACACAAGCAGCTTTTTGTGCATCGATTTGCTGTCTTTGACTTTCGAAAAACTTGCCAAACTGTTGACATTTGTCGACGACTATTCTCCAAGCTCCCTCAGCCCACCTCTATTTCCATAACCACCCCACACCCACCCACCCTCTTTTGAAAAGGCAGGCCTGGCCTGGCATGGAACTATCGACCAGATTTGACATTAAATAATGAGTTATGCCGCTGACGTTTTCAGAATTTTTGCAACATGTTTTATGTTTTATGTTTTTCTGCCCTCTCCTTGGGAGAGCTTGGTGGGACTTGTCAGGCTGTTTAGCATTTGGTTTGTTTATGGGCTCTGAGTCATTCCCTCATATGTTATGGGCACATCTGTGGGGGTAGAATTTCTAGATTTTCATAGTTTTATGAAAATTATCGTTTCAGCTTGCTTTCTGGGGAGAGGCAAGAACTTAATCAAAAACACTTTAAGGCAGAGACTCATGCCCTCCCCGCAGTTCCCCGCACACATTTTAGCAATTCATCATCTGGTTGAGACTTTTGCATGCGTTGCCATCTCCGCTTGGTTGCGCCTCAATCCATTCTTCAGATATATCTAAATGTTTTTTTTTGTTTTTGCAAATTTTTCCTTCACTTTTTTTCCTCAATTCTCATCAACAACTCTGTCCATCAGTCAGTTGAAACATTTTGCACATTTTTAAACATTTTTAAATTAACATTTTTTTTAACGACTTGCCGTCGTCTTGTCTGTTTTGAGTGAAGTGTGGCGCCTGCGCAGTAGCTGCAACAACACACACACACAAAAAACAACCAAACAAACAAACAACCAAACAAACAAACAAACAAACGGACAAACAGCAACTACAACAATTGCCTTAACTGACTGAATGCCTAATTAAGTTGCCCAGTTGTGTTGTTGTTGTTGTTGCTGCCTTTTGAGGTGTGCTGCTGCCTTTTATTATGCACTTTTTACACGCCACTTCAACAGCAGCAACAGCAGCAACAACAGCATGAGGAGGAGTACAAGGAGGTGAGTCACAGAAGTTCTCCTGCAAAGCTCCCCCCCAATCCTAAGACTGGCTACTGTTTTATTGTTGTTTTTGTTTTTGTTGTTGTCTAGCGTTGACAGCTTGGCATATTTTTTGTTGCAGTTGCAGTTTTACGGTGGGGTGCGGGGGCCCAAACGGCTGCTTGTCTACATTTTTTGCGAAAGTTTACTTGACTTTGCCTAAAATGTTGGCCAAACAACAAAAACAGCTGCGTGTAATTGCCTCTGGTTGTTGCAACAAAACGTAGTTTTTGGCTTGTGAAGACAAAAATGAACAAGCGAAATGTTATGCAAGCGTGTGTTTGGGTCAGAAGTTGTAAAGCAAGGAGATGGAATCATCTGAGAGATCATCTCTCACATGTGTGTGTTGAAAGAAGTCAAAAGTGTTAGTTGGAAATGATTGGGATTTGGATAATGTGATTAAGTTTTTCTCAAATTTTCTACAAAATGGTAAAACTCAAAATATGCAGAACGTTCGTATGAAGTTTCCGTTTTCAGGGAAAGTCTGCAAACATCTTTATATTGAAGTAATGAAACTTGACTGAAGATAAGATAAGGCTGATAAAGCGAATTTGAAGGAATTTTATGAAAATTTTGTATATATTTCTGTGACTTTTATGGTTGTCTCACTTCATCTGGCCATCTCTCTGACTCTGAACTTTAGGTTACTTTGCAGTTTCCTTTATCAATAATCAATAATTGCTACAATCCTTGTCTCAGTTTCTCTACTCTTCATACTTCTTCAATACTTCCTTATACTTCTGTCATTCAACATAGTTCTCTCATGTTATTTCTACAGAGATATTGTTAGGTTAACACAATGTTAGGCAAATACATTGTTAAGAGACGACAGTTCAGCATCTCATATTAGTTTTATGATTTCATATGTTCTTCACTTCCATCTTCTCTACTTTGTTGCCACTTTTGGTTTACAAAACCCAACATATCACACAATGCGAAAATAATATCAACAGACATACAAATCTTTCTTTTATTCGCTCTGCGGTTATTTTGACTAGTTTTTTGACCTCCCGCTGATGGTTGCCAAACAATTTTATTGTTGTTGTTGCATTTACATATATATAGATATATATATTCTTGTTACTAACCAACCACAACCCTCTGAAACGAAAGGGGTTGTGCAGCATCAAATTGAAAAGCAAATCGAAATCTAATACTTCGCCGCAAATGCCGCGGCTTAAGCTCTGTGCTGGTCTGATCTGGTCGGTCGGTGGGTTCAGACCGACTTATAGCTGAATTTGAGTTCGTAATGTCATTAGCCACAACTGTCGTCGCCACATGTCCTTATAATTAAACGAATTCGTTGTACAGACAAATTTAGCGATTACGCTGGCAACAGGAAACAGCGGCTACTGAAAGCCCCTAAATCCCAATCCTCCCCCTTGAGGCTGAAATTCAACCAACCCCGCCACGCTTTGCTGGCAAACATAATGTCATCATCACATGATGAGCAACAGCAGCAGCCGCCTCAGCGAACACTCAATAAAAAATAATTAATTGCAGTTTTTGGCAACATGGATTTTCAACTACTACTACTAGCTTGGCCCATATACAATATGTTGGAAACACCCTAGCCTGTCCACCCACCCCCCTTTTCAGAAAGTGCATTCAACCCTGGACTGGACATCTTGCAGTAGAACTTTTACTCCTGCATGCTGCCACTGCAGTTTTGAACAAAATGTGTTTATGGCTTTGACAAATAATATCGTTTTTATGATGGTCTCTCCAACCCAGGAACTGGCGGGGGTTTGGGTAGCGAAAGTGCCGTTATTGGCGTTGATAATGCAATTTAGACGCCTTCCCTAAGTCTAATGACCTGTACACAGCGGAGTCAGCCAGCCAGCCAGCCAGCCGGCTTCGCATGACAGTTTAATATTGTCAGTTGATGTTTTTGTTCCTGTTGCTGCTGCTGCTGCTGCTGGTGTTGTTCTTGTTGTTGTTGTTATCGTTGTTGTTGGCTTAATGACTTTTTACTTGCTTCCTCCACATCTTCTATTGCCATTTGCTCCCCTGTTCCCCCCTGCTCTTACATTTTTTCGGCAACTTCTCACTGCTTTGTCGTTTGACCATTTAATGCCTCATAAACTTTTAATTTAACAAAAACGTTGTCATTTCTGCTTCCTCTATTGTTGTTGATATTGCATTTTGTTATTGGTGGCCCTTTATGGAGCGCAGCTTCTCTTGGGGTTTTTTTTTCCAAACTCTGCTTTCTTCAAGGCAGCACACAGGCAGAGCTGTCAATTGCGCTGTCAAAGTGACAGTTGTTGAGGTAATTTTTGTGACTTGATGAAAACATTATAAGGGGGAAAAAATATTTAGATTTTATATTTAAGTTAAATTACAAATATATTGAGATTAATTAAAAATTGTTTATTTCTTTTTATATTTTCAGGTATGTTGAAAAAAATCATTAAGGAAAACTAAACTATAAAATTGATAATAAAAGTGAGTTGTAAGTTTATATTCGAGGACAAAAGGAATTGTTTCTTTTCCCATCTCTAAAGTAATACTAGTTATTTCATATTCTATTACCTCCCTCCTCCTGCTCCTTCCTTGACCATTCAAATCATAATATATGCCACTTTTAAATTCGCATAAAATTAACAAATTATCGCCGGCTGGCCGGCCTGCTTGGTTGCTTCCTAAATCTTTCTATTCATCCATCCCATCCATAGCCTTTAAAATCTTGATGCTAAGCACATATTTTTTTTTCTCTTTTAAATGCCTTGCCTTTCCTGTCCAACACACAGACATGGAGCTGGCTGAGATTTCAGGCTAAGGCAAGCCGCCTGTGCCTGGGCCGACGTCGTCGCCATGCTTGTCAAATGTCCATGTTCAAGTCCAAGTCCATGTCGAGTAGATCCGCGAACTTCATCACTGGCCGTATGGCATATTCTCATCTCTTCTTCGCCTGCCCGCCTGCCTTCCCTGATTCTGACTGATTCTTCTGCTCCTTGGCTAATTTAAAATTCAATGCACGCAACGTTCGCCGACATTTAGTTTAGATCTTTTTTCAAGACTGCATTTTTTTCCTTCCTCGTCGGCTCCTTCTTCTTCCTGTTTGCGCAGCCAAAAAAAAAAAGAAAACAATTTATTCTGCAATTCTTCTTCTGTTGCACTAATTATGCAGAGCTGCCAAAACCCTAAACCAGACCTGGGACGGGACGGCACACTGAGATTGGCTGAGCCTGTGCGTGGGTGGCAGGCGACGCATCTCTTGCTCATAATTCTCAGCCTGTCTGTTTTGAAATTGAAAGAAAATAATTATGAGGCAGCGGAAATTGAATTTCCCATTACACTCAGCTCAGCTCAGCTCCAGCTGAGAAAGAAGACAAGCGAAACAGAGGATAAGTTTGAGGGAGCGGTACAGGGAGAGGTACAGCCTCCTACTCGGACTTGCAAATTAATTAAAATCCATAAAGTCTCTAAGGCACGGCCCGCTTCTTCAACCAATTTCACAGTCATTGCCATTGCCCTTGGGCTAGGATTGCAATTCCAAGTCCAATTCCGATTCCGATTCTGAATTCTGAATTCTGTTACTGCCTCAACTTGATCATAGGTCAAGGCTGTTAAATATGCCGCCAGAGCTCCCTCCGTTCGTTCTCATTTAATATGTTTGAATATTTTGATTTATTGAGCGAAGAGGCGTGCCAACTTGTGTTTCATTTCATACATATTTCATTAGGCTTTGCTTAGGCTTAGGCTTAGCTTATTTGCATTTTTTCGATGGCCTGGGGCGGTTTTTTTCTGGTCTTTTTTCTGGTGTGTGAAGGTTTTTAATGGTCTCAGGCTTAGTTGAGGGTTTTCGTTCAAAGGCTAATGGATTTTTAAGTAATTTGATTTGTAAATTACTGTTGAAATCTCATTTCTCGTAGTTTTATATATGCAGTTTCTGCCTAAACAGTTTTTGTTTTTGGCTTCTAACAAGAAATGTTCTGATTTACACTGAACGGAAAGCTTTAACTCTTTTAAAGTAAAGCACGATTGCAGTGTACGAATTCAAACATCACGTTGCTCGACTGTTTTAACCATTCCTAGACGTGTTGATGTTTCCCATTTCTTCGTCAGCGTCATTTTGAGCTTCCTGTTGCTCTGTTAACGCTCTGTGTTAAAGGCGATAGGCCTGCTCATTTTGGGAGAATTGTTTTGATGAAAAAGTTATAGCAAAATATATGATTAAATTCGATAAAACAATGGTATATGAGTATTATTATCATATATAGTCGCATCATCAACAGGAATTGTATGACCACGTAAAATTGTTGTGTCTAATTCATAGGAATATCGAAAGGGAAACGAGTTCAAAACCAAAATTCACCTTAACCAGTGAATCGACTGCACTTTCTTTGTATAAAAGAAGGAAGTTAGGGTCACATATCTGAACAAAAGTAGAACACAAGATCCTACAGCAGGGATGGACATACACATATACTATAACAAAAAATTCAAAACGACAAAAGTGAGGTTAGATAGAGCACGAAGTTAAGTGACGTAGCTTGAGAACGAGATTTGAAGTACAGCACAATGCGAAATTTCACCCATTCATGTGCGATAACTTGTTGCATTGCCGGAGTTTAATTGATTCCTATCCCATCTTGCCCATCTCAGTCCTTAAGTATGCCATTTTCTGTCACCCAAAACATTCTTTAAACACGCTTGCCTCTCACACACGTTGGTCAACCAGAAACTACTAAGTATAACTTTACTTTACTAACTTTTCTGAAAGCATTGAGAGCAAAGCAAATATTAGAGTGTATCAAGAAAGTTTCCACGCAAACTATTGATCATTTATTGAAATATTTACGAGATATGATTCTACTTTTGCGATTCTAATGTTACCAAATTTGCAATCGAATTGTTCCTGCAGTATGTTGTAATATAATTTATATGATCCAAGTAATCCACAATCACATAGGAAGGTTATAAAACAGGGAAAAATTCGAATTCAGCGAAGGCAGACAACGTGATGCGCCGTTAAGTAGTCCGTTTTTTATTCTTAAACTTTTTGAATATTGCCCATCTCTGGTATAAAACCTCTGCAAATCGGTTAAGAGAGCTTACAAGCTTACTTATCCACCCTTTTTCTTAAATGTATTCACACCGACTATCTTATTTCTCTATACATATTTTCCTCCATTTCAACACTTCTACAGCTATCCTCAACACTTAAACTATATCTCATCTGCAGCTGGAGTAGTTAATCACAGAATGGAAAAGGGGTCGTCTACCCAACCTCAGCCTCAATCTATTAACGTCAGCTTACGGTGGCTCCTTCGCTTTGCACTTAACGACACTAAACTCATTAGTATTTGCCATTTTTCAATTTTTGCAAACCGAAAAGGAAAAAAGTGAACAACACTACAAGTAGAGCCCTTCACACCTTACCCATAGACATGAGCCATGAGCACTCCCTCTCCACCCATCCGGCCCCAGTAGCAGCAGCAGCAACAGCAGCCGCCGCCGCCACAAATTACAAATTGAAAGTAGTTTGTATCTGCTGCAGGGCTCCACAAAAAAAGATGAAGAAAAACTCGAAAAATTTAAGTGCATAAGCAAAGTAGCTGCGGCCTCGACTTCCCTATGTTCAAAATCCCTGCGGGTTGGGCGCAATTTGGTTGTGGCGGAAGGGTGGAAGGAGGAGTGTGTGTATGTGTGTGTGTGTGTGTGTGTGTGGAGCATGTTATGCAGTTTTCCTGCGGCTACCAAAACACAAAAAAGAATCAAAATGTTTATACAAAAACTGGCAAAGCCAACTGGCCACTTGAACGCAGCCAAACTCGAGAGTCCCAGACTAAGCCCAAAAACCATCTTTCAGTATCTGGCAGTCATTGTCTTTTGTGTTTCGTCTACACCACTGCGGCCACTGGCTACCTCTTGACCGCCGTCTGGGAGCTGCTATTGTTTCATTCATGAACTTGCCGCCAAATGGGTTTCTTATTTTCTTAGTCTTAGTATTTTGGTTGCCTGGAAGATTTTCGTGTCTTTGCCTGAAGCCAGAGAGAAGAGATGTTGTATGTAGATGTAGTTAGGTAAGGGTAAGGGCAGGAGAAACTAAGGCAAAACCCATAATTTGTGTGTGAGGAAGCAGCGGCTACACACACACACAACTGATTATCTCTTGAGTTGGCATACACATGCATTTGTTGGGTGTGATTTCGGGTTTCTGTTTTGGGTCCACCCCGTTTGGCTGTCACACAAATTAATGCCACTCTTTTGCCTACACTAATCGCCGATAGTTTGTCTCTGTGCGCCCTGTACATTTCCGCTTAGCTATATATAAATGTATTTTGGGGTAATTTATTTAGCCTAAGATACAAATTTGTTACTTGCGCTAATCCTTTCGGGTCCAAATAGAATCCTCTTAATACGCCTAGTCTCATGTGGGCTGAGTGCTGTGGCCTCGCCCCAGACTTAACTGACAACAACAGCAGCAGCAGTTTTGTATGGCAATGTTTATTAATTGGTGGCACCCCTCCTCCCTTTTGACTGCTGCCCCGTCTATATAAATATGATATTTCAGAAGAGTTGAGAGAAGACCCCACACATGCCCATGCACATGCACATCCATCCACCACCATATTGTTGTCTGCCATCTCTTTCTATATTGCCTCTAACTACGTGCTATAAATGACTAATTCATTGCCTCTATTGTCTGCCCTCTTCATATACCTCCACACCTCCCCCTCACTTCAATGCGTCGTTGTCGCCTTTTGTCTATTTTTAGTGGCCGCCACTTTTGGTCTATTCTTGCTCTGCTGTCTGCATTTTCTCTCTTAATTCATTTTGTCATATCATTTCATTCAATCAATTGTCTGGCATTAACTTTGCCAACTTCCACACAGAATATGAGGTGAATGGATGATGATAATGATGGTGTGTTGGCCATAAAGGGCTCGCTCGAGATTTGTGATTTGTGTTTTGTGTTGTTGTGTCTACAAATATTTGGACAATTTATGGCCACATTTGTTTTTGGAAAAACGGCGATGTTTTAATATGCGGTTGACTATGTGATACACTTGGAGAAAAACTTGGCATTCTTATAGAAACTTGGCAAGAAATTATACGGAACACTAGGAAGATGTATAAGAAATTTCATCTGCAAGTGGATCAAAAGCGGGGTCAAACTTTGTATGAAAATGCATTGCTTTTCAAGCAGAGGCAGAAGAAAACAGCGTAGCATAGTATGTTTGTATGTGTTACGGTCTCCATGTAGTTCTTTGTGGGGCGGACGTGATCGATAATTGCATATTGAGGAGTAAGTATTAAGTTATTAAGAGTTCAATTAAGAAATAATGTAAAGTAGGTGGACAAATTCGAAGCGTTGGTGTTGGGTTGAGAATTTCATTCTCCTATTTGCAGTTTTGCATTGCATTTGAAGTTGACTCAACAGTGATGTTTCTTCGTGAAACAATGAAAGTTGGTATTTAGACTAGGAAAACTGAACAGTACCGGGGGAAAGTAAATTCCTAGAGTTTTCGAAAAGTATTAAACAGCCAAACCAGGCCATGCCGAGTTAATTTTTCTTAGCAATTCTATAAATATTTAGAAAATTTCATCATATATTTGCTCAAATCCCTGACCAGCATCATATTATTAACTTACAGACATTTGGGCTTGCTCAGTCTGCGCTTGCTTGGGGTCAGTGCTTCACTTGACTGCGCAAACAAATCAACAGACGAGACGACACACTGGCCGCTTTTGTTGCTCCTCCCCGCCCTTTCCCTCCTTTCACTGCCTTTTAATTGAGGGAAATTAATTATTTATTTAAATGGCTCGATGCGAAGGCTCTCTCGTTCGACTTGACTTTAGCTTGGAGACGGAGACTGGCAATTTGTGTTGGCCCTGAAACATTTGCCACAACATTTGATAACATGTTTTACTTAGGTCCCTCCGCTCTCTTGAGCCCTGCTCCGCCGCCCCACTCTGTGTATATCTGGAACTGCACGCACACGCAGTGTGATTTTTAATGCGCTGCGATTTTTTGCGTGCATGTTGAACATTTCTCTCCAAAGTTCGCCAGGCACGCAAAAGAGATTTGAATTCGCGAAGGCCTTTGCTTGGCTTTGCTTTTGCTTTGGACCTCTTGCCTTTGTCGTTGCCGTTGCCTTCTAGCCCAGCTTTTAATGTCGCATGTCAACGTTGTCATGTTGGCCACTTTTTTTGTCGAACTACCAAGCCAGCATAGGCATTCCTTTATGGTCAGCGTCTTTTGGCGTGGGCGTTGCCAACTTTTTTTTTGTCACTGATGAGCGAAAATTGCTTGTTTTTAGAGAGGCAGGCGAAGATCAGAGGGATCAGAGGGTGACAGACGGATGCACTAGTCCCTCCGATGGCCTTTGCCACAGCTTGTCGCCGCAGCTTGTTGCCGTTGCTTGTTTGCCTTAATTGCAACTGCAACACACACATGCAAGGGGCAGAGGGAGACGAGACGGCCGCATATATAGCTATCGTCGGCCGATGTTGTTGTAATTTACTTTCAGATTGCGTAGGTGTTGGCTTGCGTGCGTTGCCTGTGGCTGATGCTGGTGCTGATGCTGCTGCCGCTGCACCCAACCACAACAACATCTTCTGCAATTTTCGAGGTGCGGCTTATGTTCGCCTTGAGATTGAGCAATTTATATGAAGAGAAGCAAGAAAAAAATTGAAAAGAAAAAAAATAATATTACGAAAAATGAAAAAACACTTCATTAGCCGCAGCCAAAGAGTAGGATGTGTGTTGCACGCCATACGATTTTCCCCTTGAAGCCACTTACGTGGGCCGCTTTTTTATCTTTAGGGAAAAAAAGGAAAAGCAAAATGTGCAAAAGCGACTCTAATGAGTGAGCCCACAAATAAAGTGGGAAAGATGTAGATAAAAGCAGGCCTAGGCAATCATCAAACATTTAAGATCGTTTTGTTAAGCAAGCTTCAACGGATAAACGTTAGTTTAACGCACACACTCTCACATGGCAAAGATCTAACGATCATACTTTATGGACTCTGAGAGAGATAACCACAGAGAATGCTCCCCAGGGCATATACAATTTTATGATAAGACCCAAGCCAAAACACTTTACATTATACTTTATGTTAGTGCAACAAAAAAATTGCTAGCCCAAAAGTCATTTCGGACAACTCGTAACTCGCACAAGCCCCAAAAACCCACCCAAACACACACACACACACACACACACACGCACAAGCACACATGAGTCGAATTTTCTAGGTGCAGAAGCGGAACCTTTTGTAAATGGAGGAGCAGAGTGAGCTCAAACTCGAACGTAATCAAAAACCACTGTAGGCAATACATACGTAACGTAAGGAAAGGAGGAGGGAAAGGGGCATCACTGGACACAAGACAACAGTGCAAATAGGCAGCAAGTGGGAAAAGATGCTGGAAAATCTGGCAATGGGAACGCAATTTTCTACAACAAAAACAACAACAACAAAAGCTAGAAGGAAAGGAAGTCTTGTACTTTTAGTGAGACTCTGAATACGCTAACCTTGTCAAAATGAGTTATATAGAAACAGAGTAGTTTGAGATATCAAAATATTTACTTAGGTTTTATTATATGACAAGTTGTGTAGAAATTCGAATTACCAATTATAGTTTCTTGGGTTTTTTCTTAAATAAGTTAAATTTATATTCGATTATGATACTTTTTCATATTTTTATAGTAAATTCTTGTTTACTTCTTCAATTCTCCTTCAATTCAGTTCTATAAATCTCATATACTACACTTATGTAGATCAGGAATTACCTAGACAATGTTAAGACAAAAAATATTATTATGGGTCTCATGTTTAACCTTATCTGATCCAAATTTGTATGAAAAGTTCTTAGATATATATGTTACTACACCGGAAAAGTGTTTTGATTAGATCAAACCTGTCATACACCTATAAAAAAAAGTTGACATCGTAGCACAAATCTTAGTTCCGTCTTTCGGTGAAGCCAATCGTCCTCATCAGTAATCTTTACTTAGCTCATATTAACATTTTTTCCTATATCACAACTAAGCGCTGCAACTTTATAGCCTTTCTTCAACTGACGATACGCAGAAAAGGAACTTGTGAATTACAAACGCCTCTTATTTTGCTTAATTGGCATATTTTTGCCTCTGTGCGCCTGTTCTTCATTGACAACTAGGGTTCCTTTAGCATTTCTTTGTCTTTCTTTGCCGTGTTTGTTGCCACAGTGGGACTTGTGGATGTCATTAGGGCACATAGAAATAGTTACATGAATTTACTTACTCATCAATTTCTTAAAAATTTCTTGAAAAACTTAAGAAAATTTGTCTGTTTTACAAGTATTATTTTTGGGATTTTAAAATATTTTTCAAATTATATCTTGAATAATAAATTTTTGAATATTCTGAACACCTGCAACTTGCCACGGTGGACTCTTCGTGGCATTTGTGATCTCTAGAAATGATCTAACAAAAATTGGTTACACTTTTTATGCTAGTTATTTCAATATGTATCACCACAGACCTCCTTCTAAACTTGAAATACCCTTTCCAGGAGAAAAGTATCGGAGAAAAGAGAAGAAAATGTGTTTTTCCATTTCTTTTTACAGCAAGGCAACAGCTTATTGGCCGCTTTGGTCTGAGGCTCCTAGTTCTTGTTGTTGTTTTTGTTATTGTTGCTGTTGCTGTTTATATTGCTGGCCTATTCAACAAGCAGTCCATAGAAGGCCTTCTCTATGCCAAAATGGCAAAATTGGCAGATAGAGGAGAGCATAGGAAAACGTAACCAAAAACGAGTTGCTTTACCATTTGGCTTCGGCTTAGGCTTTGGCTTGTAATTTAACAAGCAAACAGATTGTAATCGATTGCAGTTGATGTTGCTGTTTGTTGTTGTTGTTGTTGTTGTTGTTGTTGTTAGTATGGCAATGCGACCGTTAGGCATTTTTTTGCGGCCCACGCTCTTCACATATTAGCCAGAAAGTGTAATAGATTTCACTTAATTTATTATAAACAAACAAAAAAAAAAGGCAGCCGCCACACAACGGTTTCAACAATTTATGCAAAAAATTGGATAAAGAAAGAAGGAAATATCTCTTGCTGGCAATTTAAACCATTAGCCATGACTCTCTGTCATCCATTAGAGTTTTTCGCGCTTTTCAGCTTTGCAGCTTTTCATATTTCTTCCACCTACGTGACGCCTTGGAAGGAGACGTTAATAGTTTCCGTTTTTCGCCAGAGCCGGAGCCAGAGTCGGAGCCGCCGTTGCGTCGGCGCACAAATCATTTCACTTAACGTTGAAATTCTTCCACACGGCCTCCTCGCATCTTTATGGGCTTTTAAAGTTTCGTCTCGTTCAGGTTTAAGTGCTATATTTATTTTAATTTTTATGTGCGTTTGAGTGCTGAAAAAAAGCTGCAATGGCAATAACAACAACAAAAACAACAACGACGACATCAACATCAACGAAATTTAATTTTTTCCTGTGCTGCCTTTTAATGTCGTTCAACTTTGGGTTAAGGTAATTCCCTCCTCACTTACTTGGATTTCGTTTTGTGGAACGTGCCCAGAGAGGTTGGATTTTTGTCTAAGCATGTTTATCTATGCGTTGGCTCAACTCTCCATGGCAAGGTTTTTATGGGGTAACCCATAAAATGACCTGAAGTTTCAATTTTAATGACACGACACTTACATGTGTATTATGTGTAGCCTGCGGAAGGTTATCTGGCTGTGTAGAATGAAACACATTAGCTCTAATTGGCCTGAAGATGGCTGGAGAAGGAGAAAGGGAGGCTAAACTATAGGAGCCAAGGAGTGCCAAATGTTTAAAAAGCCAACTAAACGGCGTGGAGAGTTTGTTTTTTATGAACTTGTACTAAGAAAGCGAGTGAGAGAGAAGGCTAGAGGAAGTAGCTCGAAGCTAAATGATCTTTGTGTAGAAATGAAGTTAAGACTTTTATGAATTTAGTTAAATTTCAGGTGAAAAGTGTCTTCCAATCACATGAAAATGAAAAGATCATGGTAAAGTCAATATATTGTTAATAACTAAATATCAGACCACTTTTAGGAATCTTCGATAATACAGATCACTAGTCTGGAAGTGTGAAATTCTTTGAAACAAAATGGAAGCTTTGCTTCCGATATCTTGAAGAAAATATCATCAGAAATTCTCTTAGTATTTATAAAACATTTAACAAACTTATCACATGGATAAGGTTAAAGTTCAGTGTTCACTTTCCTCTTCCTAAAAGTTGGCCAGCGACTCTGCATTTTTGTTTCCCATTCCCGCATTTCACATTGCATCGTATGTGAAAGCCACGCTCTGCCGTTTGAGCTTGTGTCGTTACGGAGCCACTCCTCCTCATGAGTTCAATATAGTCGACCCTGAAACAGCATCCCAGTTTTATTGCGGCCTTTCCATATTATCAAAAATGAGCGACTCCAAAGCTATCTTTGGAACTCGCTTTGATAATAAATGACTTACACACTCGCATCATTATATATACAGGCTGCTTTTATATAAAGAAAATCATCTTGATGCTGTAATTTTTCGCCGCTTTTTCACATCCGTTTATATAAATTTTCCTTCTTGCATCCTTTTGTCCCCATAGAAAGCATATCTCAGCTATCTGCTTGGTCTATGCAAAGTAATTTGCGAGCAAAAGGCAGCATTTCCAAAGCAATTTATCGATAATACATATTTTGTTACCAGTCTAGAAATTGCCTTGCGAACTGCCAACCCTACTTGGTTTCTGGCCCAAAACGTTTCCTCTTCCTCCACTGTTTGCCTTATGCAATATGGGGCCTTCCTTGCTATAGTACACATATGTATGTGTATCTAACCATTCGATACTCTGCTCTGCCTGC
Source organism: Hirtodrosophila duncani (assembly GCA_037043425.1). NCBI lineage: Eukaryota > Metazoa > Arthropoda > Insecta > Diptera > Drosophilidae > Hirtodrosophila > Hirtodrosophila duncani. The sequence goes on from JBAMBM010000194.1 coordinate 5,393,690, forward strand.
CGCCTCATCACATGCGTGTGTGCCCCATTATGGTAGTCGGAACTCTCGGATAGATAAACGAGCGTGCCCAAAGTGAGCCCCAATGTGGGTGTTGCCATAGGAAAACCAAAGACCATCAGCCTTCCAGCCATCAGCGTTGAGCGCGATGTGCGTGTTTTGTGTAGAAGGATTTTTGTAGAAGGTCTGCCTTCGATAGCCAAATTGACGCTGCTGCCAAAACAAAAACGAGCACCACAACATTTTGCGCATTGTGTTCGAGAAGACGAAGAAGCGGACCCAAAAAAAAAAAAAAGAACAAACTATGAAAATGAAAAGCCCATATAATGAACGTTGTAGGTGGAGAAGTTGGAGCTTTGGAGCTTGGCCTGTCCCTGGCGACAACGCGTACCAAGCACCTCAAACTTTTGCCTCATTACGGGCCGGGACGGGTGTGGGGCTGTGTGGACAGGGGGTGCTGCTGGAAAATGGTATATCGTGCGAAAATTGCGTGCTTGGCCTATTGGAAATTGTTAAACAGCCAGGGAAAAGGTTGAAACTCAAACTAAACTGTACTGTTTGGCAAACTTGAAGTCGGCCTTTTCATTAGCTGAAACTGCCTATTTAGATACTCTTTAGGAAGAAAGTGTAGTAGAGTATATAAAGCTAGTGGAAGTTTGACAAAACTCGAGAAAATCCTAATATAGAATTGAATTTTCAATGTGAAATTTTCTCATTTCTCTGAAAACTATTAAAACCTATAAATTATACAGAGCATTTATTAGTCATCATTATTTATCTCTACCTTGTTTATCATTACCTCATGTCTAGCTCATATTATCTCTCTCACTCAACCAAAAGCCAGGTAGAGTTTCTATGTCTTTTCTCTGAGGTGAGGCGAGGCGAGGCGTGGGCGTATTGCAATTGACTCTGCAGACAGTCCAGGTAAAAGGCGAAACTTAACTCTAATGGCCTTTTAATATCTGTGTACTTTTATATAAATGAGTGTGTGCGTGTGTGGGGGTGTGTGTGGGGGTATGTGTGAGTGTGTGAATGTGTGTGTTTGGCAATTTGATGCATGTTGCAGTTGCACGCGCAAATTGTTCAAAATAGTTGCACTAAAAAAAGTTGTTTGTTGTGCAAAATAATTGGCGCACCAATTTAGAGAGAGACCAGACCAGACCGACCCCTCCCTCCCCTGCTCTCACCGGTCACCTTTCCCTGCTGCTTGTGTAAGTGGGTGTGCGTAATGGCTTTGTGATTGGTTAGTGAAAGATTGCATAACTTGTTAAGGATTGAACTTTTACAAATTTTATAATTACATTTAAACTAACTCCGCTCTTTCATTCTTTTCTTTCATTTGCAGGTATGTGAAGTGAATATTCTCTCTGGCAACTGTATTCTGGGTAATTTCAGTGTATTTTATAGAACTCCCAACTGAATTTAGCTAGTCATTTCTGCCAGCAGCAGCTGTCCTTTTGCACAAAACACAAACATTTCCACCTTAAGTAATGCAATCATATTAAAAACAATTTCATATATAGAAAATCTCCAAAGGAGACACAAGAAATGTGCAGTGCAGTGCAGTGCAGTGCAGCGGAGTCAACTGGAGTCCCGGGGTGTAGAGGGGCAGGGCAAACGTAATCAATGTAACTACAACTTGTTTGACAGCTCTTAGCATAAATACTTGACAAGAGTGGCGCAAGGAGGCGTAGAAACAAACGACAAAGCACAAAGCCTAAAGAGCAAACCGAATCCCCCGGCTGGGGCGTGTTGACAGGCACAAGGTGTATTACAACAGGCAGTAGAATGCTCTGCGAAAAGGCTGAAATGCTGAAATCAATACGAAGCCAGGCAAAAGGAGGAGCATTTCTTACTTTGGCACATTTAACGAGTGTTTTGCGCACACTTGAGAGACAGACAGCTGGGACGGACGGACAGACATACAGACGGAGGGGACGGGGCAAACCGACTGCCTAGAGATGCAGAGATACAATTGTATCTGTATCCGTCTCTATGCTTGCCAACCAAGCCCAGGCCAGCATAACAAACATCATTATCATCATCAATATTATGATTATTATTCCTACATTGTTGTTGTTGTTGTTGTTGTTATTATTGTCGCATCGTCTCAAAAGTTGATGCGCAACTTTTGAGCATAACAGACAAGTGTCTGTCTGTCTGTCTGTCGGTCTGTTGGTTTGTGATGAGCTAGAGATGTTACATAATGAGGAGCCTGCAATGGCAAGAAGTGTGAAGGTATTTCCAAGCAAACAGCAGAGCAACGTGCAACGATGATCAGTTAGATGAAGATGAAAAGAGAGATGGGTTGAAAAGTGAGGGAAACACCGTAAGATCAAGAATAAAGTGAGGACTAAGTGCATGTCCGTCGAACCGCAACAGACGAATCCGTGAATCGAGAATGTATGCGTACGAGTGAGGTGCAAGATTTACTCTCTTGCTTATACACGCATGATCGCTACAGTGACAATGCGAATGAAAGAGATGGAAGCGATACTCACTTGCTTATACGCGCATGATCGCTTGCTGGAACGGAAACCCCTGTTTGCTCTATCTTTAGGTTTTCCTTTCATCGAGAAAGATGGCCTTCCGATCCGATACTTCTTATGTATCCAAATGAACTTAAAGCCAGCGATATCTTCTTTGCTCTTCCTCAAAAATCTCTGCTTGTTAGTTTTTAACGAAAAACACGCTTCCATCTCTAGTGCAGCTGTATCCCCTATCCCATCCCTGCAGCCCTGCCTGGCCTGTCCCTCTTATGCTTTTGATCTTTTGTCTTTTAGCCATTACAATTATATTTTATTTGCACGAACTGACACAAGAGACAGAACTTTGGCTCTGGTCTCCTCCAGCATCTAATAGACCAGGATTTTGTTGTGAAAATCAATTACCCAGGCGCTTATAACTGGCAGGAGCTGAGCCGAGCTGGGCTGAGCTGAGCAGTTGCCTTAATATTATGTCAATAATTTATTTATTTTTTTCTTTGTTTGGAGTGCCCGCACGTACAAGGCTTTGGACACATGTTCTAGCAGGAATTCAACATGGTTGGGTTAAAAGTGGCTAAAAGACATCCAATCCTCTGCGGACACGGACAGAACCAATACATATTTGCAGTTGGTTCGTTTTGTTTTCGTAGCAATTTGTACGCCTAGAGACCTTTATGACTTGTCCACATTTGTAATTGGGCGATCGTGAATACCTGGCTGCACTTTTTGTGCGAGGGTCCACCAGCAGGGACATTCTGTAAAGCTTCTGCTCAACCTATTCCCATTCGTAGAAAATGTTTTAAAGTCAAAGACGATAAAGCACGCAATGCACGAAAGTTAAAATATATATATTGTTGGCAGCATAAATATAGTCAACCCCAACCGACATTTATATATACATCGCAGTATACATAACAATACAGTTTCTCCCATGAGCTATAAAAAGGAAAATGGATGGCCTGGGGCTGGGGCTGGGGCTGGGGTTTGCCTGACTCAGTGCAGCAAAAGAAATTCCTCAAGTACCTTTGTGACTGCTTTATGGCCGGGAGAAAGAAGGGAGAGAGCGAAAACTGTGGCAAGTGGCCCAGAAAGTATGGCACATGTGTATAAAACACACCCAATGCACCGTCCCCACCCCGCCCCACCCCACCACACCTCACCCACCATTGTTGTGCAATTTTTCTGGCCTTTTTGTGCAACAATTGGTGCCAGTTTGTGCAACAAAATTGTTTGCCATTTTTGGTCCATATGTCTGGACTCCTCCTTATGATACCAGAAGTTTTCATTAAGTTTGGGGAACAGTTGCAGCAAAGTGGAGTATTAGATGGAATGGTTTTCCTTATGAATGCATATAAAACTGTGAATGAAACATTCAGACTCTCTAAGGTATTCAGACAGCATTCATAAGGATAACAAAGACTAGTTTGTGATTGTGTTGTATCCAATGAATACAAATGATCGGTGAGAAGACTCATGAGACAGCTGACAAGGGAATGAAAAGGTCAAGATGGCAAGAGCCCGACCATATGAACCTATGATATAGGATACTTCTATAATATACCTTGGAAATTATAGATTTGTAACTGATTCTTCTCAACATCTAGAGCGTTCTCTATGTCACTACAATAAGAGCTATGGATAGGTTTCAGTGTACAGAATGAATGTTGTCTCAGTGCACTGAAGACGGACTATTCATTCTTAATGAATGTTATATGATTACTATGTCACTTACTTCCAAAGTATTCATTGATATAAATATGCAAAGTTAAAACATTTATGAATGGTTGAGAATATTCATTTCATAAACATTCATGAATGCTCAATAATGAATGTATCCATGCAAAGCCTTTTCATTCATAGCCCACTCAGTGTCTAAGCACCCAGTGATTCAAGCAGTACAAAGGAATACACTGCTTACCCATAAATTCCAGAGACTACCGAATATTTATAGCCAGATTTCAAATTTTCTTTGGCTCTCTCGTAAATTTAATTAAAAATTTATGAATTATTTTCATCTTTTCTATTTAATTTTGTACATAAATAAAATGTAAATTGAACATTTGACGCCGCCTTTCCCCTTTTCGGCTTGGGAAAAATTGCTTTGACCATTTTGACTTTTTCTGATCAGCTGACCTCTTGACCATAGCCAGAGTTCCAGCCTCTCTACTATTTTCCTTAAGAAAAGTTCAGTTTTTTTGGCCCCAAATCAAAAAAAAAAAAAAAGAGAAGAGAGAGAACCAAATAAGAAAAAGAAACACAAACGGAAACCCGTTTGTTGTCGATAACAATGGCAACAAACTGCTGCTGCTGCTGCTGCCGCTGCTGCTGCTGCTGCTGCATCTGCCTCGTCTGGCTGGCCTGTCTATAAGCTTCAATATCCATAAATGTCCAATGTGTGTTGTTGGTCATGACTTTGGTCTCTTGGCATTGCCTTGCTGCTTTGTAGCTATCTTTTTCTACTTATTCTTCTTCGTTTTTTTTTTTTTCATTTTTATATTTTTTGTTGCTTTGCCTTGTCCAGTTACATATTGTTGCTGTTGTTGTTGTATATGTCTGAGTCTTCCACTTTGGTCTTGGCTTCAAGATTTTTATAGGTTTCTACTTAAGTGATTGTCAGTCAGAGTTTCAGCCGGAGTCTCTCAGTCATTGGCTGCCAGTTGAGTCTGTCGGGTTGCCCAGGCAACGTTCTTCTTGTTGCTACTTTTGGCAGCAATTTATTTAAAGCCTTTTATGATATTCTCTTGGCTCTCCCTGTCCCAATCTTTCTCTCTCTCTCTCTCCCTATCCCCTTATTAAAACCTCAACGGGATTATCATACCCAAAAATGGCAGAGCCGCTGATAAGTTAGTTGGATCAGCGTTGGGCTTGGTTGATCACTTTTCGTTGCCTATTTGGCAATTTAATTAGGCTTCCCCCTGCCCAAACTCAGGCTATATATATATATGGTAGAGTAGTGTATGAACTGAAGAGCCCTCTGGTCTTTCATCAGGCGCAAAGTGAAAATCGCGCAAGCATAAGCAAATAAAAATATTTTGCTCACAAAACTGTAAGAATTTTTTGTCAAGTGGTGGCACACACACACACACACACACGCGCGGTCCCTTACAAATAAGCAATACAAATGCATGGAACCGGGTAGCCACTCGAAGAAGCTTTCGTCCTCAGCACCCACACATTGCGTATACGCCCCTTGCAACAACTTTGGCTGGCTGGCTCGCTGGCTGGCTCTAGCTTGGCACTATTTATGCGCATTTTTCATGCGAACCTTTCGTTAGAGAAGAACTCTTCTATAACCAAATACTCTGTATTTATTTGAGCTGGAAAGTATAGGAACTTTTTGTGTAAATGTTGAGATTGTATTGGGATCGATATATATATATTTGAATTCATGTTTTATGAATTGAATTTTTCTTAAGATTTAGAGGGAACAGAGGTATCTAGAATTTTACTTTTTTGTAGAAAACCTTATCTAAATTCTATGAGACAAAACCATACTATCATATTAGCAGCTCTAGAAAAGCACCAACGCCATCCCAGATGCTGAAACTTGTATATAATCACATTGCGAGACCCAAAGAGATATATATATATATTTCATATAAGCGATTCAATGAGATTCCTTCGAAAATATTATTCAACATTCAGGAAGTCTTTGCCTCATTTTACCCCTAATGAATCACAGCTCTCAACATACTCTCTAATATAGGGCATTCTATAGTCGTTCCCACTTCCATCCAACGTTCTCACTTTTTCAAAGGTTCACATTTTTCTTTCTCCTTGCCTTTTTCATATACATATAATTTTATTTAATTTTCCTTCGACATCCGCAACGTTGAGGTCCTTTTTGGCCCAGTAGTATCCTCTACTACGCAGCACATACATATGCAATGCGTTTGTGTACGTTTGTGTGTGTGTGTGTGTGCGTCGGTGTTAATTCTATTGAAATGCTGTCAAGCTCACCAGCCAAAACCCAACGCATGAAACACCCGGTTGATGTTGATGTTGATGCTCCGACGGTTGCGATGCCAGCTGGATGGCTGCCTCGGATGTTGCCAAAGTGGTGCTGCGGAGGCGGCTCTTGTGTGTTTACATGCCTGTAAATAAAATGGCACAAAAAAGGTTCTCCGCCGCTAAAAATGAGCAAAAATTACACAAACAAACAAAACGCGTGGTAGTTTTTCCAAATTAGTTTTAGTTTGTGGCCCACAGAAAAAAGCAGCCAACTAAATAGCAAAGGGCCAAAGCCAAAAAGCACTTGACTTGAATTTCTGTCTGCCGTTTTTTTTTTTTCCACATTTTTTTCAACAATTTTCCAAATTAGAATTTTGTTGTGAAGCTTTTGTGTGTGCGTGTGCTGGGAAGTTTGTGGAGCAGCTGCTGCTCAAATAATATGCAAATATATGTTTTGATTAATTTTTGACATACTTTGAAAATTTTCTTAAATTTCTCAGCCACTTGAAATTTGTTTACCACACAAAGCCTTTACTTATGCTGCATGTTTTTAATGTTGCACTAAGAACTTTTCACATATTTTCCACATAAACTTTTAACAGAGCTCGTTTGGCGCTCTGTGTGTTCTCGCCAAGCCGTAAAATTTCTGTGGCCAAAACTTCCAAAAAAAAAGCGTAACCAAGAAGAAGATGCAGAAAAACTAAATTAGTAAATTATAAGCCGCTCAAAATTAATTGCAAAAAAATATTTACACACATGCACTGAGAGACAGAGATAGAGAGCGAGAGAGAGAGAGAGAGAGTGAGAGAGCACTCGGAAAACTTGCGACGACGTCGACGACGATGCTGCTGCCAGACCCCAAAATGGAGTTTTAAAATTCTTCAACACAGTCAAAAGGTTTTGGGCAAGGGGTATGTGGTGTGGGGGTGTGCACACCCAGGCACTGTAAGTGCAGTGCAAACTGTACGAAAAGTAACCCAAAGTAGTTTGGGCCACCAGCCCACCAAAAAGAGGGGCGAAATGTTGGATAGTTTGTTGTATTTACAGCGCAAACCACTTGAAAAAATATTTTTTAATTAAATTACAAAATTGCTAAAGAGTTTTTGGTGTAGCTGTAGCTGTAGTTGTTGTTGTTGTTGTTACTATTGTTGGTTACAACAACGACAGCACAACTATATGTAATGTTTTAAATAAAAAGTAGTTACAACTAAAAAGCTGTATCTAAAGCGCAGCCACATAAAAGAGGCTACAAACAGCTCGGAGTTTAGCCATGCCATGGAGTTTCATTGAGTTTTCTCTCTCTATTTGAGTTTTTGCTTTTGCGAACATTTTCTGTGTGGCCAAGAGTAAAGTTTTCAATTAAATGTAAACCAAAAGTAAGCAAAAATAAAACATTATCAAATAGATTGGCGGTGGAGTTTTGTGGAGTCTTTTTGAAAGAATAATTATGTAATGTGTTCTGAGGAGTTGGTTAGGGCAGTCCGAGAATTTTGTGATTGAATGGAGCAAAAATACCTTTCAAAAGTCAAGAAAACATGACAACTCTTGATCAACTCTTGAATTCTTTTAACAGCAATGTTTTTGACCAAATTAAGCACTTTTCAGGCTGAAATTAAATCCGATTGATTCTGATTTGAATTTGATATATCAGACCCAACCTAATCTGTTCTTAAGACTTTGCTTGATTGCTTTGGACTTTGAAATCATAATATAAATAATACATTCGGTGAGGTCAAACTTGCTTGTCATAAAGTAAATTCTGTGAAAGTGTGGCTATGCCTATGTTAATCTTCTGTGCCGCAGCATAGCCACAGTCACTTCAATGACTTTAACAAATGCAAAATGTGATTACAGTTTTGAGTGTGTGTAACTACAAGAGAGACTTGGCAGTTATATACCAAACAACATACCAAGAATTCAATCTAAAAGCTTGATACAATTCATACGAAATGAAATCTATATATATATAACAGATCAGTTCTTGTTAGAACACATCCAGCTAATTTCATTTATTGTAACCAATTGGGGATTATGAGTAAAAGCTATCCAAAATATTTGTCAAAATGCAATAGACACCCTAAAGGTATGCAATTATGAATAATAATAAGCCACCAACAACAGAGAAACAGCAACCAAAGCTGTTTCATGCCGTTTATTAATTCTTTTCACAATTGGAATTCACATTGGGTTCAAGTTTTGAAACGATAACGTAGTCAGACTTGAGACGGAACGGTGAAACAGGTGGTGAAACAGACTGTTAAGTCAAGCCCAAAGCTTAAATATATTTTTATATTATCAATTTTTGCTGTTGTCAAATACAGTGAGATGCGGCCGAAATCATAGAGTCCAACGGAATCCCTAAGTATTTCAATTGCTGCTGAGAAAACAGAACTCAACGTCTTTTGGCTCACTTACGACCTAACCCTAACTGTTATCCAAAAGGGTTTTCTTGGTTTTTTCAAATAACAAAGTACAGAAAATTCATATTTGAAGAAGTATTTCATGCTTAGTTTAGGACTTCTATTCGTATTTCAAAATGATTAACTTATTTCAAGGATATCCAGGAATACCTATTTATCTACAGATCGTTCACTAAATCAAGAACATAAATTTCTAGAATTCTTTCCCAAGTGTATTGAGCTATTCAACACATTTCAACATTTCTTGTTGCCACACTAAATATTCCTGACAAAATTTAAGAAGCACTAAACCCTGTTGCTCCCTTTCTTCTCTTTCCTGCTGCACTCTGTGCGCATTTACTGTAAATATTTCAAGTGTGTTAAGTAACTGTAAACAGCAACTGGTGCAACCCCCCCGCTCAAATGTTTATTTTAATAACTTTTCTTCAGCTTTTCTGTTCCTTTTTTGCCCCTGCTGTTTGTTGCCTTGGCGAAAAAATTTAAATAACCCAACACAAAAGTCACCCGCCGCTGGACAAGCCCCCGCATTGCCAGACTTCTTCTTCTGGCAACAGAATTCAGCTTGGCTCTTAAGTGTTTTGCTTGCGTCGTCGTCGTCGTCGTCGTCGTCATCGTCATCGTCAGCTTGTCTTTTGCACTTTTCTCCACCAGAGCACAAAAAGCAAGAAATGAAAATAAAAATTGTGTGCCACTGACGCCATTTTGTTTTGTGTGTGTGTGTGTGTGTGTGTGTGTGCAGGAAAATGGCGTGCGAAATGTAGGTGAATGCACTGCCGTACAAAAAAGCAAGAAAAACAGACGCGCCGAGCCACCAGCGGCTTTTTCTTTAGAGCTTTGTTTTGCGGTTACTTTTGAAAACGGACATTGACTCGGCCAGGCCAGGCCAGGCCAGGCCTTTGCAAGCCGAATCTATGCCAGGCTCTTGGGAAATACATTTGGCCCTGGCCAGCGCTGTCTGTTGGTTTTAATTGATGGTGTTTACAAACGTGTTGAGTTGGCCAGCAGCATCAGGATCTTAAATCCAACTGGAAATGGATAACTTTTATATATAGAAGAATGTTTCTTCAACAAGGACATGATGACTGGCTTGAATAGACAATACATCATTCAGGTTATCTACGTAGTCATTTCTATTCAATATGATTAGACTTTTGATGGAAGAATTGCTGCTACTGTCAATATGGCCAGACTTGATGTGTTGAACAAATCCCCCTTAAATGTTTCAATTCCATTTTAATTTCAAATCATAAATCAGCAGATATTTCAAAGCCATACATCATTCGATTTCATTCACAAAATATTTATAATAATTTGCATATATTTACGTTTTGATTATTTCATAATATCTAGACAAAATCCATGGAAATAAACTATAATCTTTGCGCATATATTTATTTGCTTCTCACGCTGCCCCTGCGGCCAAAATTGGTCAAATTAATATTGACACTCTGTTGCTTGCTTAGATTTTTGTTATGTTTATGTTGTTGTTGTTGTTGCTGTGTTGTTAGATCTATATATAACCTTAGGTATATTTGATTTGCATATCAGATCTTTGCATGCTTCTCATTGACAATCGACTGACAAATGTTCAATAATTATTATTTAATTAGCCTTAATGATTTCATTAGCATTTTTTATAACAAACAGACTTAGGATTTCAGGCCCAGCCCATTGTTATGGCTTGGCTTATAAATCCAGGGACATTTCTAGGTTTATTCAAACTCAGACTCAGACTGGGATTGTTTATATTTTGGCTGGCTGTGTTATCTCTTTGTTCTAGTTAAGTGTGCCACCATATGCATTTTCTGTGTGTGTTTAGAAATATGTTCTCCTATTTGAATGAGAGACAAACAATGCCGCTAAAAACAGCGTAGCGGCATTTCCGCACTGCACTCCCTGCCCACCTCAGAGCTTCGGTTTGCCTGGTTTGGAGTTGATGCTTCCGCATGCTGTGCGGGCTGCTGCCAGTAGTGCCCCGCTTTTCCTTCTCAAATGAACAAAGAAGTAGCTGACGACGACTTGCACTTGTGCCCCAATGCTGCTGTGCGGTTCCGCCATCCCAAGTCTATTTATTTATTGAAGTTGAAACAACGCCAGTTTTGCGGTTCACATCAAGTAGGGGGAGTTGAAGTTGTTGTTGGACTGCACTTCAAAAAACTACAAAAAGCAAAGCGCTAAATGTCGTATACGACTAGAAGATGCTGTGTACTTGAAATATTTATCAAATGGGAAATGTGAAGATTGGGATTGAAAAACCAAATCATGATTTAGTGAACACAACTCTTGATTCACACACTATGAACATTATAATCTTGTAACTTAAAGAGAGTTATGAATTTTTAGAGACAATTTAAACTTGATATAACAAAACCATTTCTAATCAACCGCCTCTTTGTGCTGATTGAAGAACAAACAAGCTTGATTTTAAAGCTTTCTTCTCTTCAAGGTTCAACATCGTGGTCAAAGTTAGTATGTATAGGGAAATTAGCTGTATTTTTACATCTATTTGAGGTACAGGAAACAATATATGTAGAATGCTAAGGTAGAAAAAAGGATATTCCTTGAGGGTGTCTGAAGAAGTACCATAAAGAATACCATGAATCAAGCAGGTCAGTTGAGAAAGGCCGCCTTCAATCCAGTGAACAAAACATTCCCAAATGTAATATTCCCATTCAACCTCCTTCATTTGCAGAGTATAAACTTGAAGCAACTGCTACAAGATTTTGTAATATTGCCCCATCTGCTGACATATGTAGTTCATTAGTGCGGCTGTTTTCGTTTTTTTTTTCACTGCTCTCTGCTCTTTTTCTGTTTTTTTTGCATATGAATTGTACACAAGATTTGAATTAAGGCTGTCAAATCTCTGTGTCATACATCACTGACAGCCAACAGTCCGTTCGGAGTGGGAGGTGACAGGCTACAAGGGCAAAAAGGGTCAGATCACTCAATCAGATTCAGTAAGAGAATTAGAATCAGAATTAAAAATACAATTGCACAATGCAAATGTTGATGTTCTGAGTGATGATGCTGATGATGATGATGATGATGATGATGATGATGATGAAGGGAATGATGATTACATAGTTGTACACTTTAGTAGAATTATTTGTTGCCAAAAACTGCCAGAAACAATTGCCAACTGCCAGTCGTAGGCCGAAAATTGATTGATTAACACATTTGTGTGTCAGCCGATGCAATATTCATAAGGGTTGCGACTTCTTCTCGTGCCGAGACTCATTAATATTTCCAGCTTTTGCTGTGGCATAATTAAAACTGACTCTTTTTCCATTGTGTGGCAACCAGCTAGCCCTTGACGCAACCCCTCAACCCCTGCCGACACTCGCCAACTTGGGTAATGCGTTAAGTTTTTGGTCTAATGTCTGACAGTTGCTCGAAATGATGATGACAGTTTAGATGAATTAGTTTGTTCAAGTAATGTGCTTAATTAATGCCATTCCTCCCCCGGACACCCCTGATAGTGGCTCACGTACACCTACACCTACATCTACACCTACGTTTTAGTGCTTGCTGCTGCTGCTTTCTTTCTATTTTGTTTTTTTGGTCAATCAAAATCTGAGTGAGTGTTGACCCATTTGTTGTCGTTGTGTCGCAGCTAGAAAAATGTTGCACGCTGCAAATGTTTATTGACAGATACATAAAATGTATATTAGTTACGAACAGCCAAGTGCCGCCATAAAACGTCAAAAGTGGGTCAGAAATCTCTTTTACGCTTAAGTTGTAAAATCCAACATTAATAAGTCACATTTCGTTACGCCATATTCTGCTGTTGCTGCGGACGATAATGTGGCAGACGCTGTTCATAATATAAATTGACATAAAACGTGGAAAATATTTTAGAATATGACATTGGTAGGGAAAGATAGATGAAAGCATCATAAATAATGTTATGAAATGGCAAAAGTGGCAACCTACAGATGGGCATGAATGAGGAACATGTGTAGAATTTATTAACGAATTGGTGATTAGAGAGCAAAGCACAGGCAAAACTCTAATAGCTACGTGGCTTTAATTGTTCACATAGTTTAGATCTTAAGTCCTGTGACAAGATGGTGATAATCTAGGTTAAAGTTCGTATGCAAAGGCAGTGCTTTTAAAGCTCTATGAGCTACAACGCTTGTGTCATCGATCAGGCATACTTTTATTATATATGAAGTTTTGGTTGGGGTTCTCTAAGCTTCAATGTTCGCATCGATATGTATGTGGCGTTTTGGTTTGCACCATAAGTTGACTTTAAAAGCAGCAAAGATCGTTCTCGTCTTAAAAATATCAAATTATAGAGATCTTATAAGAAGTTCTTTACTGATTTGAAGCTATGGAAACATTTACTATGCCTACAGTTAAGGCTCAGGAGTTTCTCTGAACTACACGATACGTTTCTTCTATGACTGAAGTGCTAGCAAAAACACAGATAAATCTTGAAAATCGTAAAACATCTTGACAAATTCGAATCAACAAAGGAGAAGCTACGATTTCAATATAAGACACATGTCAAGATTATCAAAAGAAACCAAATGTTTACAACATTTCACACAACATTCTGCATTAACTTTAATCTAAGTTGCCACAGGAAAAACATACGATTAATCCCTGAAATTTCCTTAAAAACTAAATGCATTTTAATCACACTTTATGCTTAAATTAATTTAATTTATTTATGGCACTTTTCACTAAAAGAAAACATTTTTCATTTTCCCAAAACAACAAAATTCAACAAAAACCTAAGAACAAAATTTGAATTATTTAGAAAAAAAAAAAACTTACATCAAATATCAATTAGTGTGCTTATTGGGTCTACAACGACTGCCCTCAGTTCCTCAGTCTCTGGCCATGGCTCTCCCACCCACTGCGTGTCTGTACAATGAACACTTCAGCATTTACTTTGACCTAAATTTGGCAGATCTCTTCTTTCGAACAAACCACCCTGAAAACCTACATGAACTCTCAGAGCAGCCAACAGCTGAATATGGTTTTTACTGCATTTTTCCTGCTGCTCCAAATTGCTGTCATAAAAATTTATATTAATTTCAATATTAGACTCATTAACATGCCGCCGCCACTGCCACTCTGCAGTCACATCGTAAAACTGCCAAAGACAAGTGTTTGCCAGCAGAAGAAGACTCAGAGAAGTTTACATATAAATAAAATATGTGCCCTATCACTAAGTCGCATCAACAGCTCCAACTATTGGTCAACGAATTCTAAAGAAACACATCAGAAATGCAAAAATAATCAGCCAGGAATCAGCGCAAGAAAGAGAAAAGACAGAACAGCGAATGCGGAATGAGAATTCGTAACTTTGGCAGTCAGAGCTGTGGCTGATGTTGACTTCAAGTGCCCCTTGGCATACGCAAAAAAGCAAAGAATAAAACCTCTTCATCTTTTTGCATAAATAAACACAAATTCTGCTTAATCTACATCAGCCAAAGCTGCGGTACACAATTGTAAAAGTGCATATAATTTAAGCATTTTTCTTGTAATCCAGCAATGAAATTGTATAAACAAAAATATTTTTGTATTATTATCAACAACAACGGAAGCTGTGCGAGCACTAATTACAAACAATTACGATAATATTTCCTTCACTCTGAATGCATTTTTCGAAAGCAGCTGCTTTGGCTTCATGGCTTGTACAAAAATATCTAATTACAAACATGGACGTAGTCAGAGCAACTCAGTTGAACAGGAGGGATGCATAGGTTTCAGTGTGAGATGGAATATCACTTCCTCGTTTAGGGAGTTGCCATCACACCCCCGACTATGCCCCTGATAGCAAGTGCACACTGACTTCCTGTAAGGCGAGACTGCTCCACAAATGCATTGTTGTAGAACATCACCTACTTTAGCAGAGTCCGCTGAAAGTTGTTTAGAGTTGTAGGTGACAAAGTCGTCCGTCGTCACACAAACTCAAATAACTAAGAAAACTCCACAAAAAAGTATCGATTACACAATAACAACAACAGCAACAACAACAACAGCAACAAAAGCTAAGTAATTGAGTGAGAAAGTGCAAATGGGAGGGATGGTTAAGAAAGCAAGAAAAAAAGAACTTACTGATACAACAGCAAATATAGAAAGGAAGAAAGATGACTGATAGGAAAAGCAGCAGTAGCAGGGGGTGTGTGGGGGTGTATATGTGTGTTGAGTTCAAACTTTTTGTGTGCAAACTTTTGCTTGAGGTCAAATTGTCACAATATCTTTTTAAAGTGCCAAATGAAATGTGAAACTGGCTGGTAAAAGCAAGTTAAAGATTGAGAGATATTTGAGGAGTAATGTGAAAAGAAAACTACGTTCAATGAGCGGACCAGAAGACCAGAAGATTAAACTTACAGTCAGCCAAATAATTATGAAACTTTGAATAAAATGGGTAAACTTTATCTATAAATCCTGTGAAAATGTGAGATATTCAGAAAATTATATAGAAGAGAAAGTGAGAGAGTGCCAGGCTCACACGATATGGACTCTGACTCGAAGGGTTACCTCCTTAATAAGTGAGATTGACTCTGACAGGTCATGAAACAGCCAGCCAAGCTTTAATTTTTAGATTTTGCTATCAATTTTTGTGCGGCCGAAATCATAGAATTCGACGAATTCCTAAAAGTCTTCCAAAGGCAAACCCTTTTTTTGCTCACTCACGACCTGAAACCGCTTGCCCAAATAGGCATTGGGTGAAGTTGTAGAGGAAACTATGGCGGCCATGAAAACTCCGGCACCACAGTTCTCACCAGGAAAGGACGATGGATCTCTTCATTCTCTTGTAGTAGTTAAGCACATCAAGCTTGACCTGCTTCCTCCTGTGCTTCATTTTCTTAGGGGTCGCGTAGTTCTTCTTCTTGCACTTCTTGGCACCACTACGAAGTCGCATGTACAAATGCAGAGTCGACTCTTGCTGACTTTTTTCTGTTGTAATCAGAGACATTGAGAGCATCTTCCAATTGCTTCCCAGCAAGGATCAATCGCACTTGAACTGGAGGAATTCCTTCTTTGTCCTGAATCTCGGCCTCAAGAGTGATGGTCTTGCCCATAAGGGTCTTTATCTTTACAAATATTGTACACTCTTCTTACCAAGAAACTAAGTCCGGCAACAATAGGAAGGAGCTTTAGTGCTCACCTCGCTATTCCACTCTTATCACCCGTCAAACCGCAAATATTTATATTCCCGTCCTTCTTTTACATATAAGATGACATAATTCCAATTCCAATTGAAGTTGAACAAGTCAAAGCAAGTAAACATTTCTTTTTCAGGCTGTTATGTAGAAATGATGACCCTAGTATAACCTTCCATATCTTAAAATATGTATTAAAACTTCTTGTAATTCATTATCTTCTCTAAGTTTTCACTATTTTTTTACCAACATTTTCTCCACTTCTTATATTTCCAGGTACGTTTTCAAATTCCCATATACCAGAAAACCTCTCTGTCGGTAAGAAAAACTTGAACGATTTCTCTCAGCAACTGTTCATCTCTTTCTCCAGCATAAATTCTATCGCTGTCACTATCCAACAATATATATATATATATATATATATATTTCTTATTTTCGCTCCAAAGGCAGCAGTAGAAACTTGCAAAAGTTCTTGCTTCAACTAACGTCGTGTTAAAGTACTTGCTGAAGGTCATTTGAAGGTGCACCAATTTCGCTCAAGCTGGTGGGGATGGCTGCAAATTTCAATCCCGAGATCCAGGTGCTAAGCAAATAAACGTGTGGCATTTATATTTGTGGCAAACAAAATTTATTTGCCTTGCATTTTCCACGCGAGCGGTGAAAAGCAAACAAGCGGTGGAAAAATATGCTGTAAATGTTGAAATTCGCCGTACACAAAACGGGGTGGGGGGACGGATAGGAAGGTGAATGTGCGCGATTACAAATTGATTTTTGCCAATTGAGGAGCATCATGTTGTTTGTGTGTTTGTGCATATATATATATATATATATATATATATATATATGTGTATGTACATATTTGTTTAAAGCGCTTTGCAAAATTGCTTGACCAACATATTTTATTAGCGGTTTTAATTAGTTAGTCGATGGGGCAGAAACACTACTTGGAATGGGAACACAGAGTTAAATGTAATGCAATGTAAATAAATTAAATAATGAACGCAAAGTGCTCGGGAAATTAGAATTAGGGTTCAATTAAATATAGGAAACCTTGGAAACAGAGGCCCAAATAATGAAAGTGCATGATCGATGCTTAAAATATTTTGACTGTAGTCGTGTCCTTGCTTCGAACCTATGCCCTCGCATTGCTAGTCGCTTCAAGGACCTTACGATAATCTCATCTGATACTTTGTTGACAAAGCAATTACTGCAATGTTTAGAAAGCTGCCGCTACGAACTTTGCAACTTGGAATGTTCAATTACGATTACTCCTTCGTTATACGGAACGATATATTGGAAAGTCCCATGCAGATCAATGTACTTCCACATGAAGTTTAAAGCTTACAAAGCTTCAAAAGCTCCTCCTCTTTATACACGAACTTGGCAGCAAACGATTGCATTTCCATACCAAGCTTGACCTGGATTTTGACACAGTTACAAATGGTATTTTGCAGCCACATAGCTCTTATAGCGTTGCTTCCCAATTGGGACAACAAGTTTTATATTCATATATTATCTTATACATACTAAATATTGAATGACAAACGCAAGCCAGACGAATTTCTTATACAACAATTTGTGTATTGACTCATTTCCGTCTTACTTCATCATACAATTTCAATTGTTTGAGGAGGAAGTCTGTTATCAACAAAAGTGATTTACAAAACAAAATTCACCCTCTGCTTATCAGCTTTAGCTCTCAGGCTTTTGATTCAAGATTCATCCCAAGTATTTCCACATAATACTACATAGTGACCGCATTTTTCTAAAATAAATCTCCCTTAATATATATAAAAACATATGCGGTGGCTTTGATGACTTGATTTGAGTTCAAAGAGATCAATGTCAGGCATCTCCTCCACCTCCACCTCCACCCTAGTAGACCTTTTTCAAACTTTCCATTTTTAATACGCATATAGCACTAATTTGTAATTTGTAGCTTATTGCCCTCAATATGGCATAGTCAGATCTATAATTATAAACTTCCGTTCTGTCTTCTGGCAGCAAACTTATCAAATAAATTTTAAACTAAATTATTTTTGTACTTTTGCTTAAAACGACGCCACATGCTTAGCCTGGACACATAAACAAAACTCCAACTAATTGTGGTTAATCTAAAAGTCTGAAAGGGGCGTTGCTACTGAAACTAAAACGAACTAAAAACAAAACTAACAAAGGCTGGCACAGTTTTTGGAAAACATCAGGGAAAACATAAAGTAAAGTAATACTTTTAAAACTCATGACTGGGCAAAATTTAAAGACGTTGGCCGCGTTGGCGGAGGGAGTTAGGTTCCCGCTTAGGCTTTGGTTTGTGGTGGCTTTGGCTTAAGCGTTGAAAGCGAGAGATTTACAAGATTTACTCAACACGCACACACGCACACATGTAGAGGGAACCGCATGTTAAATAATAAATAGAGACCAGCTCACACACACACGTTATGATATATGACGGCTGCATGCCAAGGCATGACAAGGCACAAAATGTCGAAGTGAAGCATATTTGTAGGTAGGACAACAGTAAGCAGTTTCATTCTCTGTTTTTCCCCCCCTCAACCTAATAATTGGTTATGCCAGGCCGTCAATTAAGTACTCTAAAATGTGGGCGAGAGACACAAAAAAAAAACACCCAAAAGAAATATATCTACACGAGAAAGAAAACAAATTTAAGCGACTGACTAAATTATGGGTTAAGTGCTGTGGGTGGATTTCGTAAGGCGTATGGGTGGACTTGGGTGTGACGCTTCAAAATACTTAAAGCCGAGTTTATACAATTGGATAAATAGTGATTTAAGTAATCAGATCTATTACATGGAGAGGGCATAAAAGTCTCTATTGTGTTGCAATAAGCGAGCCTTGTACAGGGTGTCTTACAATTTTCATACAGCAAGGGCAAAGCCAGACGGCCTTCATAGTCCTTCCTGCATAGTCGAACATGTCCCTTAGTTGATTCGGTGATGGTGCATTGAGGAGCATTTAGATGTCTTTAGAATGTTCTTCTGCATCTTTTTAGAAAACTCTACAAATTGTTGGAATTTCTTTGGAATTTTTGCACACTTCAAAGAAGTTTGCTTCAAAAATCTTCAGGATTCTAAGAACTTCTTTGTATTCTATAAACTTTTAGAATTTTTGTACGAGTTCGACAAGTTTCTTAAGATTTTTAGAAGGAATTCGCACACGTCACTTTGTATTTAGTCCTGCTTATCGTGTACCAAATACCAACTTCTACTGTTCTACATAAATTTTAATACACTACGATAATACTAACTTTCACTATTCTTTGTTAGCACCAAGGTTCTACAAAGTTCCTTACATTCCCTGAAATACTTTGATTCTAATTTTGACTGACTTGCAGCTCGAATTTTCAAAAACTTATATGCACATTTTAGTATCGCAGTTCTTACGGTTGGGGCTGTACATTGTTGCCTAATCAGTTAGTCAGAAAAGCTTCATATGAACCAATATGGCAAGTTAAGATTGCATCAGATTTAACCCATGAAAACTTGGGTAAACAAAATGTAAACTCACTAAAACTGCAAAGTCAGTCAAATCAGAGCTAAAATGGGGAATTTTGAATGGACGAGCTCTGGTGGACTTCCATTATGAACAATCATTTTAAGTCAGTGATCGGCACAGACCTATCTTGTGTACATAGCGATAAGTTCGGCAGCTATACTCCTACATACCTAAGCCGCTTTTGCTATGACTTTGGCATTCCTCTCTTACTTTTTCAGGGCAAAGTTTTAGCTTCGCTTTTGCTTCTACGCTGCCAAAATGTGATTGTATTGCCTTAAGCACCAAAGGATTACAAAGTCTTAGATATCTCTTAACTTTTTCAAATTTCCCAAGTCTAAATCTTCAGCAAACCCAAGGCAACTTTTCATTATTGTATATCAAAAATTATCATAGATTTTCATTTAAATACATATTCTATATGCTCATCAAAATCTATGCGGTAGAATCGACAAGAAAGGTTGCAAGCCCAAGAAAGCCCCCACAATGCCAACTAGAATGCTAAGCAATTTCATGGTTGAACAATTTAAAAGGGGCGCAGACGCGGACAGCTGATAAAGTAGAATAAAGTAAAGTAACTGAGACAAATAACCCAGATGCGCAATAAAAGACAAGACCAAGACAAAAGGCCACCGAACAGAGCTGAAATGGAAATGGAAATGGACAGGTAGATATGCTTCTAACTGGGTAGGTCAGGCGTCAAAACAAGCAAAGAAGGGCAGACAGAAGCAGAAGCAGCCAGCAGGGTGGGAAGGGGAAGACGGCACAACGGAAGCCAAAAAGTACCCGAACCAACATAAAACGTTTTTCCGGTTACTTACGAAAATTATAGGTTACATAAAAATACAAACCAGCATAAGGAGTATGCATAAGGAATCGTGGGTATATACCGACTTCCTATCGTTTTGAGACAGTAGCCCGTCAACTAAGCATGGTTTATTTATTTGTTTATTTGTTTCTTCTTTTTTTGCGGCATTTTATTAGCCGTAGAGCTGTAAAAAATGTTGAAGGTGAAGAGACAACAAACGATGACCGGCCGTCGCAGTCGTTGGGTTTAACTACGACATGGGGTGGTCTGGGGGTCTGTATCAGGGGTCTAGGGTTAAGTGATAACCAGCAGAGCGTGCTGGTAAGCACTGTCCAAGAGTGCTGAGTGTGGTGAATGTGTGCTCTTCACTTAGCCTAGTTGTTGTCATCGTTTGTGTTCCTGGTGCTCTTATTGTGGGCACCAAATATAGCCACAAAACAAAAGTGTTTTTGGAGGTGCTCTAATTTTATCACATGCAAACCATCGCAAGCAGGCTCTGAGGGCGAGTGAAAGGGAAAACTTTCATGTCAATGCGATTGCTGTGGAAGGTCATGTTTGACATTGTTATGGGGCAGCTTTTCGCTTTGTTAAGGAACTGATGACTGAGGCGGTTGACTTTAATGAAATGCGGCATGCTAACTGTTGAACAGATTGAACTGATAAGAGCCATAGATATATATCTGAAATGGACTTGCCACTGTCTGACATTGAAGGAATTGTATGATGGATAGCTTTAACATTTGTTAATGATGAGACTTTCATTGAAGTATTTGATTGGCAGCTAGGTAAAAGTTCGAAAATTGCTGAAAATGTTATTGGAATTGCATTTTAAAGCTTTGGATTCATAGTTTGTTATAGTTTTTCGATGTGGCCAGAGACAAAAGTGTGTAGATGAAGGGTTTCTTTGATATATCTAAGTTATATCTTCGTAAATTTAACACTTTTTCAAACATTTTTCAAGCTAACTTTATTGACTTTGAAACCAGTTGTCCATGCTGCTTCTCACATCTCACATATCTCTCTTCCTCCTGGTTTTTATATATCAAACGAAGCAACAAAAAAAGCCAAACTTGCTATTGAAACCAAATATGCTTCGTCTAATATTTACAAGTAAATCAAGCTAGAAAATGTCCTGCAGCACAATTCCTGTTTCTATATTCCACCCTTACCCCTGTATATGTTTCTTATGTTTTTTCTATTTTTTTTGCCAAAACAAAAGGCAACAATTGGCTAACAAAACCGAACAAACAATGAGCGACAGCAGGGAGCAGCTACAAAGTAAAACTAATACAGGCTAGATGCACTACGTCCCGGCAATCGGAGTCGCCGCCGCCGTCGCCAACATGTGAATGGAACGCGTTAAATGCCGCGGCTGCGACTCTCCTCGACTCGTCGTCGCCTGTCAGCACAATTACAAATTCATATGTGAGAAGCAGCCGAAGGGGAACAAGCTTTCCTGCATAATGGCATATTAATAAACCTGTAATATGATATGCTGGACTGGTGGCCAGTCCGAGCGATGTCTATCGGCGCTATACGTCGTCACAGGCCCGGAGACGAAATTATTTATGCCTAAGCTAACTTTTCAAATGGGGAATGGAAATCAGGGGCCTGGGTGCGGGAATAGGTGTGGGAATGGGAGTCCGTAATTAGTCGTTGTTATGGCAGCCAATAAAATAACTAGCCAGAAGATATGCCTGCCTGCCAACAGACCCATTCCTATAACTGTCTGAGGTCTGACTGTGCGTGTTGTGTACGTGTGTGTGTGTGTGGGTTTGTAAGTCTGTGTGCGATGGCTTGTAATTGAATACTTCGCCTCATGGGCCATCGTCGCCATCGCGTTGTCGGTTGCACACATCATTGAACCTTCCACGCAGGAACCGCTATATAGGAAGAAAATCGGTCAAGCTGTCAATCAAATGGCTTAGCAAATGACACAAGGCACAGAGAGAAATTGAAGCAGAATGTCTCTGTGAAGAGAAAGTCAAATGTCGAAGGTTATAGCAAGCCAAAGAGAACGATAGATGTCGGACTTTTTAGAAGTTTCAGGATCTTCAGGATATATTTGTGATTAGAAGTTTTGTCTAGTTTTCCTTACAACTTACACTGTGTAATTCGAGGTCAAAGTTCGTATGGAAGGTATATTCCTTCACAATAGTTTTAAGAGCTGCAAAGGTTTCATCAAAAACAAAGATCCCTTGCGCAAAGACCTGCTTTTCTGAACTCCAAAACTCTCATCTATCTGAGCATGCTCTTTTGGTTTGAATCATAGATGGGCTTTGATAGCTGCAAAGTTCGCATCGAAGTACTTTTGGTCATTCAAAGAAATTCTTGAAATTCATGTCTACTTTTTCTCTGTGCATTTCCACCATGGGTTTTTCTTTTTCAACTTCCTTAAGCCCCCTTCCCATGGCAACTTCTTTAGCGGTTTCTCCTCCTCCACCTCCTGCTATCCTCACGTGTAGTGGGTGAGTGTCTGAGTTTTGAATTTCCTTTTCATGCATTTTTCATGCGCTTCGATTGATGTGCACGTAAAATAAAGGCAGTTGAGGGCGTGGCGTTATACAACCGATTTACAATACACAGACCCCCTGCATGGACAAATTGTTGTTAACAAATTGTTGCGTGTCTATTGTGTATCCATTTAATTTAATTAGTAATGACAACAAGGAAACTTTTCACTTGACTGACACGACAGTTGATAGAATTTTCTGGCCGAAAGGGTTTAACGACTTTCAAATGACTTTTGTGGGAGTTCTAATGCCAGAGAGCCGGCCAGCCAGAGAGCCAGTGGAATCAATGTAACTTTCACCTCAACATTTCAACATCGTATAATGCGTTTTTAATCTTTTTCGCGTTTTTCCTCTTCCTCTTTTCCGGTCAATTTCCCACATCCATAAAGTACTCGTACTTTCTAAAAGAATTTGTACAATTTATTTGCATTAATGACACTTAATGCATTGTCAGACATAAATTAGAAAGGGGCTGGCGGTGGGGGTGGGGGCGA
The DNA here is from genome assembly GCA_037043425.1 of Hirtodrosophila duncani. NCBI lineage: Eukaryota > Metazoa > Arthropoda > Insecta > Diptera > Drosophilidae > Hirtodrosophila > Hirtodrosophila duncani. The sequence goes on from JBAMBM010000194.1 coordinate 5,416,993, forward strand.
AGCGGCCACAGAAATAACACAAAGTGACACAAATGATGCCCGGACACAAAGCAATTGTTAAAATAAAAGAAATAAAAGACAAACACAGAGACGCACATAAAACAGAGAAGAAACACAGAGAAAACATGTCGTTAACAGAACTCGACACAGAATGCAAAGTTTATGCCACGAATTTTGGGTTTTTTTACCCCCCCAAAAAAAAACGTGGGCGCGCTGAAGATCAACACATTGGATGACACTTTGTTGATCTTCCCTCTGGGGATCATCGATCGTCATCGTCAAACACTAACAAAAACTTTCAAATAACCAAAAATTGTTGTTTTTACAGCATTGTTTGTCTTTTTTCTTTTTTGGGGACCATTGAGAATTGTTTTTACAGTTGCTTTCAATGTTTGGGGGGACGGGGGCGCAGGCAGCAGCAGGGGGATGGGGTACGAGTAAATGGAAATTTGACTTTGGCCAGCACGTAGTGGAAGTTTTTAAGCCATATAGCAAATTAAGGGCATTAGAAAAGTTTACCACAAAAAAAAAAAACGTAAGAGTTTTTCAATTTCAGCACGTACTTTTTTCCAGAGCTTAAAAGGCAAGAAAGTGTGTGGAATATTGAGAGTAAACGACTAGCAAATACCCTCTTTTTTCCAAATTACTAACTGAGGTTGATAATATTCTATATTTTGCTGTAAGGAGAAACTCTTTTGTAAGTGAAGACTAAATGACTTTTTGGCAATTTTTGACATTTTTACATAATCTGAATACCCTTTCATCACTCTCTCCATTCCAAAAGTATAACAAAAACTTTGTCCGATTAGCTAGCCATTAGCAACGACCCTTTCTCTCTCTGTCTCTCTCTCTCTCTCTCTCTCTCTCTCTCTCTCTCTCTCTCTCCCTGTCTCTGTGAGGTGGCAGCTTTCCTGCCAGGCATTAATCATGAGGAATTCCATTTCGAAAATTTCAGCTACAGTTTTTAGCTGCGACTTTTGCCTTCGCTTTGCCTTTTAGCCTTAGCCTCTGATGTCGAATGTCGATATCAAAAAGTTCTGCCAACTAAAGCTTCATTTGCATATCGCACACCCCTACAGATACACACACACACACCCTCACATCACATAGCACACAAAAAAAACGTAACGTTATCATTTTTGTAGCTGATGGTGATGCTGCTCCTGCTCCTGCTCCTGCTGCTGCTGCTGCATTGGCTGTTCTTTCATACCAAAAGTCACATTGGATTAAAAAAACAAAACCCTACACTTTGCTTGGCTTGCTTTTGCTCTCCCTGCTGTCCTGTCTTTCCAAAATCAATTTAAAGTTTTTGTTGCATAAATTTGCACCGCATTTTTCGTAACTGCACATGGAACTTTGGGCAATAGGAATTCGGATTTGGATGCCGGACTTAGGACTCTGGACTGCGAACAGCGAACTGGACTGCAGATAAAGTTCTCGTTTTAAAGTTTTTTGCATTTTATCTATCGTCTTTCCCTCGTTCATTTTTTCGCTTTTGCTTTTTCAATAAAGTCAATTTTAATTGTTGTGTCTAACTTTTTGGGGTTTTTATGTGTGTGTGTGTGTGGATTCCTCCTCTTTTTTTTTGACAGTTTAATTAATTGATTAGCATTGCGAGTGACATTTGAATTTGTAGCAATGGCATTAGAAATGGAACTCAAATGAATGGAGATTGGTTTGGCAGGGAGGGGCTGTGCAGTTTTAGAAGAAGAAAATCAATTCGAAATTCGAAATTGCTTTAAACGAGATGAGAGCTGAAATTTGAACAATATTTCAATCAAAAGAAGGGAATGTCACAACAAAACTCTAGAGATGTTGACATTTTCATGTGTAAACACATAATTTATAGCTTCGTTCTTCGAGCATACAGATATATTCATAGGCTACTAGATGACAATTGCTGTAAATGTGGATTCAAATGTGTCAGCAATCCGCACTCGCTTTCCTTGAACCTTAAAAACGGCTCAAACAACAAATAAAGCTGGTTGCCATTGAGCTTTTCCTTTATGACTTCTTTTTTGGAAACTTGCGTAGGATGAATCATTGGCTGATCCCCTGATTCTTAATGCAGAAGAATGATTAGATGAATGGCTGCCCCAGGCCAACATCTATCCCATTTCTAAGTTCCATTTTCAATATTAAGATTTAAAGTCACAGCCAAAAATTTGCATAAATCAAGCTTTTAATTTAAGCTTAACTTTTGCTAGATTAGAGTTTGCTCAAAAATCTGCCTCTTTCCCTCTCTCTTTTACACACACACACACACACACAACATTTATCTCCTCCTGGAAGAAAAACTTTATCCACAAAAGCAGACAAAACGTTGTTCGTTTTTCAATTAAACCTCAAGCAATTACAAAACCAAAAGCATGCAAGTCAAAGGCAAAAGACACCTCAAAATCACACAGAAGTGACATGCCCGAGAGGGGGAGGGGCGGGGCACCTGCACCTGCGTAGGGCATGGGGATGTTGGTTACATTTTGTTAACCTCTGAATGAATTTTCGTGGGTTTTTTGGTTGGTTGCCTTTGCCTTTTCCAACACTAATTGATGCGCCAGCCTCCTCCTCGAATGGCTTCTGTCGCCTTTTGTCTTCCCTCCGGCTGGTGTCGCCTCTGCAGCCATTATTTCCATTCCAACTGACATACTTTTGCACACCAGAAAGAAGCAGGCAGAAAATAACAAAAAGAAAAGGAAGACGACGCAGCAGAGGAGAAAAGGGGGAAGAAGCTGCTGCAACAGCTGCCAAACTAAAGCGAATGCAAAGTAGAAGGCAGAAGAAGAAGCTGCCACAATTTTCTAATTATACGCAAAATTTTATGCCAACAGAACTGCACACACCCTCACATAGAAAATGCAACCAACACACGCACACACACACACACACACAGCCTAACACACAAATGTGGGGGCGTGCCTTTTTGTGGGGCGCCACGTTTTATGCAATACTTTTGGGTCTTGCCAGCAGCTGTTGCAAATGTGAATGCATTTTGCTGGGGAATGGGGCAAGAGCAGGACGCAGATGCAGATGCAGACCAAAAATTTGTGCAACTGTGCAGCCAACTGACTAGTTCAACACCCATAACCTCCCTCCACACACACAAACAAGCTCTCACACACACACACAAGCGTTAGTCCTGTGTATGTGCGTGCTAAATTTTACATTAGTTCGATTTTCATTTCATTTGCTGCCAGAAATTTGTTGGCATGCATTTTTCAAAATGACCCCCCTCTCCCTCTCTCTCTCTCTCTCACTCCCTCTCTCTCACTCTCTTCGCAATTGTTTGTGCTTCTCGATGCGTGCCTTTAACTTTTTTGCCCCCAAAAACCGAATCGATATTTAAAGTTTTATATCCCCCTTTCCCCCTTTATAGCTGGCAAAGTTTCATCCTCCAACAAAACTAAAATTTTCATTCATAAATATTTCACACAAAATAGCAAACAGCAAAAAGCAACGGCACAAAAATAAATGTCCATCAAATGCTGACAAATGACAATTAATAGCTGACTTAATGAACACTCTGAAGAGAAGAAGCAACAAAAAACGGGTTATAAAACTGCGCCGCTGCAGAGCAAATCAAGCATAAATATTCAAATTCTTGGCGTGCCCAAGATCTGTAGGGAAAAAACGTCAAATTGAATTTCAGTTTTTGGTGAGAAACAAACAGAAATCTACAAAAAGGTCAGAGATACCAGAAAAAAGCTTAATGCTTCATTAGTTTTCAGTTTTGTTTTCTGCGCTTGAGATGGCCCAGCAAGAGATCGATCTATTCGAAAATTATAATCAAGGTGATATAACCGGAGCGGAGCGTGGTTGAATATGCAAATAAAGGGGAATTTTGAAGAGGCATAAAAGCAAAGGAAGACTTGGTTTCTTCAACTTTATGATATAAGGGAATGGTTATTCTAGATTACGTTTTGAAATAATTATATGGGGAAATGCTATGTAAACACACTTGATCGGATATACTTTGTTCTGAAGTTTTCTTGAAGGCATTGCCACTGTTTTAGTATGTCTTAATATAAACTTTCATTAAAATAAATACTAAAATAGATCAAATTTCCGTGTATTATTATAAAAAATTTGTTCCCAATTTGACCCGGTTTTAGGTAGAAGTTTCCCAAACACTGTCTTAATGTTTAAGATATAACTAATATGACCATTTCCTCCTTCTAGCTCTTCAAATATGATCTTTGTTGTTCCACATTAAGTCAGCTAGGACAGACTCTTATATATGTAAAATTAGGCCTGTTTTCTAAATTTAATTTTGAATATTTTGCACAAAAACCAAACTAGGAACACAAACTTTTCATCTCATTTTAGAGATACAAATCCAGAAAATCAAAAAAGCTGAAATAGAGAAACATAATCGCGAATCTTTGGCATATCTATACCATTCCATTTATGTCCTATGATCTGCTCACGCTCTCTTGCATCTTGAAACCAAACATTCACCACAAAGTTGACTTTCTATAATATCATTTATATCAATTCAGATTAAATACAGTCATTTACTTAAACCCACATCTCCTTGTTCATCAAATTGACTCAAATAGCACGTTTTGCCTCTTGTAAAACCCCTCCAACCATGCCCCTGTCATTTGCCTATTAAATCTCGTTTTTCAAAAAGCCTGAAAACTGCTCATCTGGCTACCGAATTGAGCGGTTATAACTAACTAAAAGTTGATTTTCAAGTTAATTATCAGTTAGCATGTGCGTTAAGTTGTTGTAGTTGTTGTTGTTGTTGTTGTTGTTGCTGGTGTTGCAAATAACTAACAGCCAAGAGGCAAAACAAGCAACATCGCGCTGACGTTTTAATTGAGTTTGGCATCCATGGCAGCTGCTCCACAAGCTGCAAGCTCTTAGCTTCAAGCCGCGCGGCTGCGTTCCAAGTTAAATAATTTCATTACAGCAAATGTAAGTGGAGTGTCGAAAGGAGCAGGAGCAGACGCCGAGACAGAGGCAGATCCAGAAAGCAGGAGTCGCAGTAGGAGCAGCAGCAGCAGCAGCAGGATAAGAGCTGAGACTATGTTTAAGTGCTTGCAATTGCTGTTTGGAGGCGGAGTAGATGTAGGCGTGTCTCCTCATAGCTAAACTGCCTAATGGCTGGGCGTGTGGTGTAAATTTTGACTTTGATAGACTTCGGCAGCAGTTGTTATTGCTCTCCTGCTCTCCCCAAAAACAAAGCCAACCCCCGCCATGACTAAAGCAAGAGGTCATCTTAGCTACACAGAGAAATAAAGATCAAAAGAAATTTGTATGAAATTTATTTCCTAGCAAAAAAAGCAGCTGAAAGAAATATGTAAATCTATATGATATTACCCAGTTTTCCGACATATATTTAAATTAGATAAATCCATATTTTATCAAATTTTTCTCTGTGTACCTGTGCGTGTGTGTGTGTGTGAGTGTGCAATGAACAATAAAAATTAACTGGAGCATCAATAACAATGCAAAAGCCATAAAATTGCTGCTAACAATGTGGAGCAATCTCTTCTGGGCAGATTGGGGAGGTGTAGCCACCGGTATCCCCCCTCCGAAAAACACAATATATATTGCAATTTTGTAACTGATAAAACGGCAAGCGGGGAGCTGCTATAACTGCGCAATAATTCCCGCTGTGTGTGCATTCAAAAATTCGTTTGGCTGGGTTTGGTTCGGTTTGGTTTGGTTTTGTTTTGTGATTGCAGTTCATTCGCAAACATTCGCTTGGGGTGTCATAAAAATTGATGGATAGCCCAAAGCCTGTGGTACTGCTACTGGTACTGGTAGTAGAGAGGGGAAGGACGATTCGGCCAACAATGGAAATTGATGAGGGCCAAAATTTGCCATAATAAATTTTATAGATTTTTACTAGAGCACCAAAAACACCATAAACTATAAATAAGAACCAAAGGTGACAACCAAACAACAGCAGCAGCAGCAACAAATTTATAGAGCAATCGAAAGTTGAAAATATTAACAATTTATTTTGCCAGATTAATCTGCATTGATATCATAATTTTTATATATTTTTGAAAAAATTAAAAATTTAATTAAATTTATATCCCTGAAATTCTTGTAGTCTTCACCAAAACCTCTCCTTTCATAGTATTTCTATGCATCTCCGATTCCATCGCCTTGAAGTAGGCTACATAAAAGCTATTCCAACAGACACAAAGTATTTTTGACAGGCTGACAAAAGCTCCCAAGATTGTTTGGTCTAAAAATTAGACAGAACTAGTCGAAAGAGGACAACGAGGACATTTTGTGCAATCATAAAAGCGGCCAAGCTGTAGCAATTGAACTGTAAAAAGCATTGCCAACAAAATGACGATTGCAGTTTTTCTTGTTTCTTTAAGGCTTCCTGCCTTCCTGCCTTCCTGCCAGACTATGGTCCAACTTCTTGAGTATTTTTTTTCGGTCAAAGCGCTTCACTTCACTTGTCATAATGACAAAGAGGGAAAGAGCAGAGCGAGCTGGAAAGTGACAGAGGGGCGGCAAAACAGAGATTGGGATAGAAATGAGAGAAAATAAAAAGGAATGTTTTGCTTTGTCATACAATTAGACGAATCGGTTTGCAGGCAAATCTTTAAAGCGCTCACTCAACCAGAAGTTCAACGACTTCGACTCGACTCTTCCAACAAAAATGGACTCCCCACAATATAAATTTACATAATTTATCTATAAAACATTGCTTATTGTGGTGTGATTTTTATGGCTGTTATTGCCTTTTTGCTTTTTGCCCAGCAAATGCAGTGGAAAACAAACAAATGCTTAAACATTTCTCGACTTCTTCTCTTGACACTTTTTCTGGCCATAATTTATGCAATTGTTCGACAACAACAACAACAAAAATGGAACTCTTGGCAAACAGTTAGTTTTCTTTTAGTGCGCCTAAAATGCGGCAAACGTTTTATTGCTTTTGGCATTTGCTAGACAGAAAAATAAGCATGAAAAAATTCGACTATAAATACACATGATTTGGCTAAAAATTGGTGCTCGCTTTTGTCGCATATACTCGATACATTTGGCCGAGTTTCAAAAATACTTTGGAACAGACTAAATGAACATATATATTTATGGCTGATATAACATTTTATAACTGACTCTAACTGACTGTCTGACTGGTTGAAATGCACTTGACTAACTCTGGATATTTACCCTCTTTTCCCTCTACTTGCAGGTATGTAAATTGCCAGCAGGCCCCCTCGTCTGAACACGCATATTGCTGCGTCGAGTTTATCGCTGAATGCGCTCAAGTGGAGCTGACCTCTTGAGTGAACCACCAGGATGCTGTACATAAGCCGGCTATTGTGGGATATTGGGATATGCGGCTTTGAGCAAATAATTTCAATTGTCTTAAGCTGCTTTGGGTAATTAGTCACGGTCAAAACAGTGGCTGAAAGGGGTTGTTGATGGCCAGGAATTTGGCTATCAGCGAATTCAACTTCAGTGGTTGCTCCCCAACAAGGAGGCAATGAGTTGACCTGAAGTCCAACCTGAACTAACGAACTAACTAACTAACCTAAACTGGCAAACTAAACAAAGCTGCGAGGCAATCTCTGAGATATCTGCTTCTGCACAGAGAACAAATAAGGGTTTTGGTACTCCTTTTGATTCTGCTGGCTTTGATTTAAGCTCTTGTAATGAAACCTCCTCAGTAATTGTCTCATTTCTGACACTCATTTGTGCACAACTTGATTTTCCCTCAGTGTACTTGCCTTGCCTTGGACATAACATCATAGCACGTACCGAGTGGCACGTCTCTTAAATGTCCCTCCTTTAGCATACTCTCCTCTTGCCAAAGGCATAAATGTCCAATGATTTGATAATAGCTCAGCAAAAGCAAATCGAGACAACAGACAAAACCCGTAGACAGCTCTCCCCATTTTCACACATTTAGACAAATATTTGGGATAAAATGCAACAGAAGTAAAGCTAGCTGGTAATGTCATTTCAGGGTGAACCAAAACCAACCACTTGAGCAGCTGTTGTTATTGATTTGCTACAACAAAAAAATGAGAAGAGCAAAAAAAAAAAGTGAAACCCAGAAACCAAAACCATAGCAAATTGAATCGCTTCAGCTTTTCTTTACTCTCAATGCTGGTTTATTTAGCAACTTTTTATGTGCCCGAGTGTATGTGTGTGTGTATGTGTGTGTGTACTCTATTTACTTATTAAATTTGTGGAAATTATACGCAACCAGCAACAACAAATCAACCATTCAGCATAGGAACCGCCGAATCTTAGACTGCTTTCCTCCCTAACTCAACCCAACCGAAATTTTATTCAGCGCGCCCTTTCATAACTAACACATTTTGTTTGGCATTTCCTTTCAATCTATATGTGTTTCTTATACATGAGTATTTATGTGAATGTGTATGTGTGTGGAGTGGAGTGTGTGTGTGTTTGCATTTATTACTCGCTTTCATTGGCATTTATTTTCTTTAGATTGTATGAGCAAAATCAGCCCCACCACCGCACCGCACCATCCCCACACTGCTGCCTTAAGTGCTTTGGGGCGTTATTTTAGTTGGGTGAAATTTCTTTCGTTTTCCCCCCACCCTCTCCTAGAGGTCCCTTGATTTGGCCTTTATGATGGAGCTGGTGGCAGAAGAATACACTATAGGAAAAGTATATTGAATTTGGATGCTCGATACTTCATGGGAGGTTTTATATATTAGATCTTTAAACTGAGATGTGATTGGAAAACTAAGCAAAGATAAGAAATTTCAGGGAAGTCATAATGGAGAAACGAAATATATATCAACTAACAGATCCGGTATAAGTCATCCTACCTCTTTTCTCTACATTAAGAAGTATTTTGAATGGCTTCAATAAGTTCTTTTAAAATCCTTAATCTTCCAGCTTTCCAGATTTCTTTGATGTCAGAGAAAATGTATGAAATTTCTTAAGAATATAAGAAATATCGAAAAGTTACTCTAATTAAGTTTTCTTGAACGTGGTGGCACTACTCACTATAAAAATGTTTACAGTCCAGCAGAATGCTGTTTCTGTCTCTCTCTCTCTTTCGCACATAGCAAAGATAATGATATGTCTAGATTTCTTATCCGATGTTAATCAAATTCAGCAAATATGTAGATAATTTGCTTATACGGAGTTTCAATCTTAAAACAAACTCTATCAGACGACTCACTAGAGAAGTCTTCATACCAAATTTGGTCTTTCTAGCTCTTTTACTCTCCGACATCTGGGTGTTCATACGAACGGATATTCGTTTACTCTACAGAGTACGAGTATAAAAAGCACTAAAGACAAATCTCCTTACATTAGCATACAAACGTTGACTCCTATTTTGTCCCATTTACAGTTGGAATTTTACGATACACCTTCTTAGTGCTCTCCTATGCTTTAAAATATAGCTAGTATAAAAATCCCAGTCTCTTACCTCTTTTGAGAGTAAGCTGAGACTTGTTCCTCATTCAGTCGGTCATATACGAGAGTGATAGCGATAGAAATAGTTAGAATATATTACGACGAGCCCCAGAACACTCATGATTCTGTGCTAAATCAAAGCAATCCTCATCAAATTTGATTTCGAAATTTCATTCATCGTTTTTCTAAGATCAATATTTGTTTGCTTTGAGATATTCTTCAATGAGAGTACAAATGTGTCTTGTGCAGTAAATGTCAAACAATCACCAAAAGAAACAAAAAATATATCACTTAATGCACAATTGCTATGGACAGGACAGTCTTATTCTTATCTTTTGAAATGTAAACTCATGTATAAATTTATATATATTTTCCTGCATATATTCAATATATATTCCACTTGACATTTACCCAAACTAATAACTGAGACCCACTGGCAAAACCTCAAACTTCATACAAATTTCCCTCTTTTTTCTACTCTATGTTCCTTTTCTTCTTGTGTCTTCTTCTTTTTTTTTGCAATTTTCTAAGCTTTTCTTTTACTTATTTTTGGTCCACAAAACTAAATCGACTTTGTTACGTTTGTGTTCTTGTTGTGGTTGTTGTTGTTGTTGTTGTTGTTATTGTACATATTGTTCCGTACATATTTCTATAAGCTTCAGACAACATCCATACATGCATACAACATGTATAAGAAAACAGTGTCCCCCTTCCGCACAAACACACTCACACACACACACACCCTTTCACAAGCACACATACATCCATACATCTTATACATTTTCAATTTGTGCGCTTTAATAATTCACAATTCAATAAATGCTAACAAATTGACATTGTCCAAAAGCAAAAAGTTTGGCTTGGATTTTCCCTGACGGAACAACCCTCATATGATTATATGAGCGAATCTTTTCTTCCTTTTACTTAGCAGGCGTGCTGAGTTGAAGGAAGTTGCCTCACTGCCTCACTGCCTCCACTGCCTGACTGCCTTCCTGCCACCAACCGTATGAGCCTCTGCCCTGGGGGTAGAGAATGGGCCCAAACCTACCAATTACATGGCCAAGGAATTAACTTGAGCGACTTTTATGTCAATTCAATACATTTCATTCACTCATATGTGCTTTATATGTATGACTATGTGTGTGTGTGTGTGTGTCTGTGTGTGTATGTGTGTGTGTTTGTTAAGGGGGGGCCGCTATATATTATGGGCATTGACTTTTCTTAGCCTCCTTCATTTGCCACACATTTTCCTCCGCTGCGACTTCTTGTAGTTTTTGCGCAAATTTTCGGAAAATTAATTTGTAATTTTAGTAAGTCTGAACAACGTCGATTCCTCGTCCCATCGTCCCGCAGTTTGGCTGTCAACGTCTCAGACTCTGATTCTGATTCTGATTCTGACTTTGGCCAGGAGATTTCCACAACATTATGCCTGTAGTGGTGTGTTAAGCATTACACATATCCTGCGGCAGGCAGCTTTAGCTTCGGTTTCTCACAAATTATGTGCAAATAAATTGCTTTTTGTTAAGTGGCTTTGCATAAGAAGTTAGATTTTGTGGTTTCTTCTTCATATTACAAGGCTATGCCCCGCTCTGCCCCGCCCTGCATCTCTCTCTCTATCCCTGGCTTGTCTGTCTTGGCATTATTTGATAGCACATGAATATTTAAGTTGGCAAATATTGCCTTCCCTCTGCCTCTCTACTGTAGGCACTTGAGCTATATTCAATTTATATATATATATATATATATATATATATATGTGTGTGTGTGTGTGTGTGTGTGTGTGTCTATTAATAGTCATATGTATGCATTTTCCAAGCCGTTTTTATTGAGCATTTTCACTCGAATATTAACCAAAATGACAGTTTGAATGTCTCTTGTGGTTTTCCTGATTGGTTTTTCGGCAACGCGGGGTGCGAACAACTTGGAAAAGAAGTTAATTGAATTCGACTGAGCAGCGGAGAGAGAGAGAGAGAAAGAGATTGGGAAAGTAAAAGGTAAATCAATTGCTTGAAAACTTTTAATATGAGGTAAGCCAAATGTCTTGGAAATATGCCAAGTTTAGTAAATTGAAGATTCCCTTTGAGTTAATACAACACAAATTGACATTGATTTGCCGCACTTACAGCTGCCATTTATCAAATTCTAACAAAAAAAAGTCTAAGAGAATATTTTTGTTTTAATTAATAAAACTCGTTACTTCTATCAAAGCTCAGTTTAGCCCATTAAAGTTGCTTGAAAAAATACGCAGTTTCTTTTTTGCGCTCTTTCGTTTTACAGCTGAGAATATGAAAATCATAAAACCAAATGAAGAAAAACAGTTCTATATAATTAATTATAATGGGCAGGCGTTACAAAACTTCCACTGCTGTGGAGCAGCTTTCAAACAACTGAAGAAGCGTCAAAAGTGTGGCCAGCAGCGATAGAGAGAGAGAGAGACAGAGACGGAACGAGAGAGAAAGGGATAGAGCTACGAATGCCATTCAATATTTAACAATTCGTAGAGCAGAGCGCTAATTACAAAAACAACAGCTACAAAGCCAGACAACTCTTAAGGTTGCCAAGCCAAGTTTATCGACTCCATTGGAAGCCTAAACTTGGAACGGGACCGCCCGTTGGGGCGAAAGGCCAGGTGCGGGTAGTGGAGTTGAGGGGACACCAGCTGATGTCTTAGACGTTCTTTGGGTCATTTATATTAATTTTAATAACATTGTTAAAGCTGAATATGTAATTTTCAATGGAGCTGACAGCGTGTCGTGTCACGAAAATGTGCTGCTTTAGTTGCTATGTTAATTAAAGAGAAATAAAAGGACTTGTAATTATGTATGGCATTCAAACCAGATTCGAATGTGTTCAAACCTTACTCAAACATGACCTGAATACGGCGAAATATAGCTCAAATCGAAGCAAACAGATGATAAGTCCAAGATAATGCTGGAAAAGGCTATCAAACAATGTTCAAATGCGACTTTAGAACGCCATTACAAGATTTCTTAAAATAAAGCAATATTAGCAACTAGTATCAGCTCTGCTCTAGCTATTGCTATAGTTCTGGTCGAAGAGTAAAAGGCTGCTTTAACAGAAACTTATAGCTGAAATTGAGATGAAGCTAGTAAAATTTGTACATGCAATTATCTCTTTCATTAACGCTATGACTGTAGCTGCCGCTCTGGCTGTTGCGTTTTGCCAACGACTCCACGATTTCTCTATGACTACGTAGTCTGTTTGTGAGTCTTGTAGCTCCGGCAATAAACTATTCAATATGAACTGATTTACTAAGAGCAAAATATGAAAAATATTAACTACGACCAGCACGATATAGCTTAACTATTTTGACTCCAGTGCAGCGAAGCCCTAATATCATAACTTCAAATGTAGCGCAGAATGACACAACTTAACAGAACTCCAGTCGAAGTCATTCTCCATAACCAGAAGGTGACTACCACTAAGTCTCTATTACTAAGTCTGCGATGTCTCCTCGACTTTTCAGCTGCGAAATTCGTAAGTAGTGCTCCTGTAGCTCTACCAGGGTATAAGAATGGGATGCCGTAGTAAGATCAAATTATGAAAACTATGAACTATCGTAGTTAGAACTAATAAACACGATGCGTTCGCATATAAGCACGACTCAAAGACGACTCTGGATGATTTGCCATAACCAAGCACGAGTATAACACGCCACAATGTGGGTTAACACGACCAGCACCATCTTGGCTCTGAAGTAGCGAAGCCCAACACAACTGAACTAGAGCCCAACACAAGTCTGCACCTGCAAATTCAGTAACACAGCCAATCATGACTCTAGTTCTATAAAGTAGGAGTAAATTTAAGCAGAAAGGTTTACAAATTATATTCGTTCACATTTCTCAGAATTGTATTCCATTGTCATATCTTTTTGACCTGCCCTGGCCATAATAATCAATTTTCCAACCAAACACGCTGCCACCGCTAATTATCAGCACTCCACACATAACACCAGCCCCTCCCCTAAGCAAGTGTTAACGATGAACACTCTTCGGTTTATGAATTTTTGAACAGTTAATCAACTAAGCCGGCTCTCTAGGCTATCTTCCCCATATCCATCTATTCACATATCCATCTATCTATCTATATAACTATCTGTCTATGTCTGTATATATCCATGGCTCGGCCGCATATTAAAAACAAATTAGCGTTTTGTAGCCTTTAACTCGCCTACAAAAGCGTACGGTGTGCACCCAATTTCGCCCTCTAAATCTGTTTTTAAGTGCACTCGGGCATAGTTTCACCATTTATGGTGCGTGTCAAATTTATGCTTTTATCTAATAAAATGCACATAGTATTATTCACATAATAAATTTGATGATACATAATTCTGAAACCCGGCAAATTAGCGTTTGAAAATGGTTTTTAATTGACACATAATGCGGTGCACCAGAAAAAGTTGGTTAGTTTGAAGCCCGACGACGGCGCGGATTACGAATTTTTCAACAATGGATGATGAATTATTTGATTTTTGCATTTTGCGGTTAATTTTGGCGCTGATTGCATTTGGAGTAGATTTTTGAGGTTTCAACAAAAATGAAGAGCATTTTCATGTAGAATATTTAAGTGGAATAAAACACCTCTCTCTCTCTCACTCTCTCGCTCGCTTTCACCTGTGTGAACACAAAAAATTACAGAGGTTTAATAATTATAACTAATTAAGATATTAAAGTGACAGCTGAAGTGAAGATGCCATTTTTAGCTGAAAATGTGGCAGGGACAACTGGGAGTTTAACAAGAATTTTCTTAATATTTAGTTGGAACTTAAGACCTGGCAAAGCTTTGTTTAATCAAACCAAAAACTTTGTTAAACTTCCACTTCCACAACTGACAGCAGCAGCAAAGGCAACTTTGGCCTATTAATTACTTGTTCAACCAAATACTAGAAATAACTATTAGAAGAAGCTGCTTCCGTTTCGGGGGGCTACCCCAAATGATAATGACTAAGTCCCCCCCCTCCAGCTCAAAACAACGGGAGTGAACGGCAGGCAAGCAAGCAGGCAGTCAGACAAACCCATTTCCCGTCCTGCCGCCTCTCCATGGCAACTAGAACTAGATAATGTTTTTGGCACTTTTTTTTTGCCACTCAACCAGCATGCGCTGCTACTTGAAGCTCAACTGCGTCCCATGTCTATGTCTTCGTCTTTGTCTGCATTTTGTCGGTAATTAATCATCATTACATTTTCGTAAACGAAGCGGATTTTAAGTGGGATTTGCAGCTCTCCAGACAGATGCCGAAGTATCTGCCGATGCCGCCACTGCCGCCACCGCCGCCGTCCGAAAAAACTTGGGTAAACCATAGCATGCTCATTTAGTAATGATTCCAACTTGAGTCCTCCCAGTCCTTGGTCCTTAGTCCATGTCCAAGTCTATGGCATTGACAGCTTGGGGTTTCGCTTATCTGTCTCTGCCTTTGACATTTAGCATTAAAAACGCTTTAATAATAACGCAATAATAATGCCAAAAAGATGGCCCACAGACAGACAGTCTGCGCAGCCTTGCGTCTCCTTAGTTAAGATATTTATCAATTCATCAATCAAATGGACATATATCTGCGGGTAGGAAGAGAGCGAGTGGGTGATAAAGATTTCTCGTGAAAAAGGAAAACTTTTCATCGAGTAGTCCTTCAAAGCATCATCAATCTCTTTTAGGGCCAGCTTGTAAGCAAAAATTGGCCTCCATCACAACAAAAAGAAAAACGAGAGCAATGTAAGGAAAGTGGAAAGCAAAAACTTATCAATTACAATGGCCGCCATTTTGTTATAGTTACACATAAACACACACACACACACACACACACACACACACACATATGAGCACATAAATCTCATAAATGCATGTCATATTTAAAAGCCAAAAGCTTCAACGCACAAAAGTTTGCTTACGCTTTTCGGTCGCCCTTGGCTTTTGTCACAGTACATAGTTTCTTGTTTAGCTTTTCGTTTGTCCATTGTCCAGTTGCCAAGGAAAGGGATAGACAGAGAGAGAGGGTGGAGAGAGAGGTAGGGCATTTTCCTGTTGTTGTAGCTGCAGTTGAGTTATGACTTAAGCTGACATTTCATTAGTGCGCATTAAGTGTTCTGCGAATGAGTTTAACAACTGCGAAGACCTCAACATCAGCATCAGCTTGGATGGAATGGAAGCTGGAAGCTGGACAATGGCGCAGCCCGGGGAATACTACGGCAAATGTCAGAGCCACAATGTGTACGATGAAGCCAATGTAGTATAATATAGTATATACGTTTATATATGCCCCTACCATGTGCTAGTTTCCTAGCTCTCTGCTTTGCTGCTGATTCTCTTTCTGGCCTTGGTTTAATTAGTTGGCCTGCCATAATGCGGCAAAGATCTTTTGAATGACCCAATTTTACACAATTTTTCACACACACTCAACTCCAACCGACTGTTAATTAAACACATTATTTAACAACAACAACAACAACAGCAACAACAAAAATCCCGCATAAAAACTCTAAGCTTTGGCTTATTATTTCATCCAGTTGTTGTTTATATTTTTTGCGAATTTTTTTCTTCTTGTTAAAAAATATTAAATAATAAATTAGCATGCAAAACAAATGTGAAACAATTTTGTACACTCACATTACCAAATGAATGGAGAAGTTTCTTGGCAAGGTGAATTTGATTTTTAATTTGCAGCTTATTAAGTTTTAATTGAAATAGGAAAACGTCTATGAAATGGCCAAAAATGACCTGTAAAAGCAGGCTAGATTATTTGCAGAATGGATGCAGATGAAAGGAGATATAGAGAGAGATATATTCCTACACTTGAAAAAGTCACAGACGGCATCTTTATTTAGAAGTTCATACAGTTCCAGACAACCTTTTACCTCGATTTTGACTAATTTGAAGTTGAAATTTTGTAAACCTGCGCCGTAATCTGTTCATTGTGTGTAGATTTCAGAGTCCTACCTATTTTCGTTTGACCTATGCGTTGCTCCTTAATCAGGCAGTCAAAAAAAGGCAATTTGTATATAAAGATATTTAGAAAACCCCTTAATATCGGTTATGAGTCGAATATTATATGTAAAATATCTTGAATTTCAAAATTCTGTCTAAAGAATTGAAGTTCTTTCTTCTCTTCTTTGGAAATTTTATAAAAATAGGCATAAAATTTGAACTAAATTTTCATATTAATTCCAATAATTTCCTACATTCTCATCTACTCTTAAATCATAGCTCCATTGCCTTCAACTAATATACCCTTTCTTTCGCTGAGCTAGAAAAACGTGAAAGCAAATGCAAATAAAATTCAAATTCAAATTAAATGAGCTCGGGTCGGGTCGGAGAACTCTCAAGTGAAGCAGTAAAGAGAGCCAGTCGAGTGGCCGCAGCGCCACTTGGAAATGCATGGAGTTGACCACAAACTGACGGTCTGAATGAACGAATGACTGGCTGGCTGAATGAATGACTGACTGGCTGGCTGACTGAATGAATGAATGAGTAACTGAACTAACGATTTGCATGCACACAAAACATTTGCAAAAAAACACAAACAAAAATCGTAAAAAAAAAAAAAATAAACTACAAGCCGTACAAGGCAACCGGGCAGGCAAGTTGAAGTAGTTGTAGGAAGGACTCGGACTCGGACTCAACTGGACTGCAGGTCAATTAATTAAGGGTAAATTAAGTGCAGCTGTAGAATAGCAGGAAGGAGTGTAGTAGTTGAGGTTGTAGTCAAGGAAGACCGCCAGCTGCTTGCCTGCCTGCCTGCCTGCCTGCCTGCTTAGCGATTTGAGTGGCAAGATTATAAAAACTCGAGCTGTGCAAGTGGTACGAGGATATGGCATAAATCCTACACAAGGAAGCTATTTAGTCCATTCTTGGCCCGGATGTGGGTTGGGGAAGGACAACAGAAGAACAGCCAAAGCAACCACCGCCTACTTGATGAACTGCCTCAAGTCTTAAACAATGGCGTGTTTTTGTAGATAAACTTGGCCGAAGCAAAGGCATTTGTATTTGTCCAACCAGATATTGGACTTGCGGCTTTATATACATGTAGTACGAATATACTCGCATTTTCAAATTGACAAAGAAACATGGTACAGGAAATTTGCAAGCAAAACTGGGCCATAGCTTAGATAAGAAATGCAGCCTTTGGAAAAATTGGAATTGCAAGAGCTTAACAGATCTCACTTTAATGAGTAAAACCCACTCACACAACAACTCAGATCATATAAATGCCATAAAGATCAATTGAAATTAAGCATAAATCTTCAAGAGGGCAGGGTAGGGGTATGGAGACTCTCTCTCTAAAGTCAGGCCAAGTCAGGCAGGGCACGAGTCGGAGCCAAACCGAACAATGGGAGGCACATTAAATTAGCAGAAAAAGATGCGCATATTAATGCAGCTGGAAGATTGAAGATGTTACCTAGACGGGCACGGGGACGGGGATCAGTGGAGGAACGACGAGACCAGGCGAGTGCAATAATAAACATAATGATAACCAGCAGCAATAACAACCGAGATAACGACAACAATAATAAACTCAATAAGCAAATAAAGTAGCCAGAGCATCGGACCAGACAACGACGACGACGACGACGAAGCCCCAAAGAGTCGCAAGCTGAATGAGAATGGCAAGAGAATTGAGGGCAGGGACAAGGGAGCAGGGCAAAAGAGTTGCGACCGCGCTACTCATATTTGCATGTACATATTCCAAAGAAGCAACAACAGCAACACAACAATAACAACTACCACAACGACAACAATTTATGATGGGAGGGCAACAACGAGTTGTTGGACAATTGACTTGCCCCGTGGCATTGTAGGTGTAGCATAGAAAATTATATACACTGAGCGAAGGGAAAGTAAGCTTAGGCTTTGTAGAAGTTGCTGATGGAATTTTTGGGATAAAGGTAGGCTAAGGAAGTCTGGCTACTTCCGAAACAGATGTTAACGATTTCTTCTCAATCTAAAAGATTGTAGATATGCTCTTGGTCAAGTGTCGGCTTCTCATGCATTCCATATAGTTAAACAATCCGTACAGAGCCCATGCTTGGTCGTGTCATAACTCAAGAGAAGAAGAGGTTCTCAGGCCAGTCTTACACTTTCTTTGCTTCTGTGTCGCTTTACTCTGATGAAGACTGAATCTTCATTCAAATTCACCACTTTCAATGTGGTTTCCCCATGGAGAGGCTTCAAAAAGGCTAAAGGATCGAGCAACAGTGAACCAGGGATCTACAGCCTTGCTAATCGATGTTTCTATTTGTTCTATTTGCTAACTTTCTGCTTTATAAACATGCTACTCCGACTAGAACATCATTATCTTTCCTACCAAAGTATTAGTTCATCAAGCACTGTGCCCATAACATTTTCTCTCTGTGTATGTGTTCCCGTAAAATGTTTGCAGCGATAAATTAAAGCGCACTAACTAACCAAAACTGAAGCAACTGCAAAACTGAAGATAATGGCAAATGAAGCCGTAGGAGTTTCACATGAAGGCGGTGGCCAATTCGGACTCTGCAGCACAGGCACAGCATGGCAGGAGGTAGCATGTTGCGCATTCAAATGAGAACCCACACACAGGCAGGCAACCTCGCTGGCTGGCGGGAGAAGGAGGAGCAGCAAATGCAGAAGTAACAGAAGGAACCTGGCCCAGGCACGTCCATTCAAATTGCTCTTTGGAGCTTGGAGCTTGAAGCTTGGGTAGCATTGTTTGAATCGCCGACCGCTGCGCCTGCGCAGTAATTTATTTCATTTATATTTCGCAGACTTGGTACTTCTCTCCTCCCTCACTCTCTGTGTCTACTCCACCATTCCTTCGGCACAGGCTGCGTTTTATTATCATTGCATAAGCACAAAAAAGGAAATATGCTTGGGCATTGTTGTTGTTGTTATTGTTATTGTTGTTGTTGTTGTTGTTGTTGTGTGGCAGGCAGCTCTCTCTAAGCCTTGAAAGTCATTAACTTTTGTGAATGTTAACCAAGTTGCCAGCCTTTGTATATATATTTTTGGACATGTGCTTGCGGCTACTGTACTGTATGTGAACAAGTTAAAGAAGCAGAAGAGAAGAGAAGAGAAGAGTAGCAGAACGACAAGAAGAAGAAGAAGAAGAACGAACTGTCTTTCTTGTTGTTTTTGTCGTTGTCTGTTCTTTGGCTTATCGCTGGCCTCAAGATCAACTTGTGCAGTTGAATTCTGTCTGTGGCTTCTTCCCCTGTCCTGGAGTCGGGGAGTATCAGCCTACGCAGAAATATTCTCTCCTGCGGGTAGTTTTCTGACTAACGAAGCCTGATATGAGCCAAGACAGCACAGAAATACAAAATAAAAGAGGAAGATACAATTGCCATTTGATTGGTTTTCTGGGCGGCAAGACAGGTTGAAATTTGGATATGGCCAAATGATTATGAGAAATTGTGGAAAAGAACTTTTGTGACTCTTTGAGATGTAAGCTACTTTTCCGATTCCAAACAAATTCAGGAAATTTTCTCTAAATAAAAAATAATTTTTTAAATTTTCCATCTGCACTTTCTGCATTCCAAAACTTGAGCAATCCACACACAAAAATGAGAAAAAAACAACTCGTAACCATGAAGAGCTTTTGAAATTATTACCAATTTATCAAAAAATCAAAAAACAATAAAAAGTTATGCAGGTGTAATATGAAAATTTTCTCTAAAATGAGAAACAAACACACACACACACACACACCCAACCAGCATATAAATAATTTGCATATCAATTTCAAACGATTTCACAGCAAAAGCAAACAAACAAAAACACCTGGTAAAAAGTGGCTGAACAAGTGTCAGACAAAAACATGACAGTTGACATTTTACGGCCAGTAAGGGCCCCGTTAATACATCGCATATGGATATGGCGTATGGCGTATGGCCAACCTGTATCATATCTCATGCAACAATCTACAGTAACGAGATACTGCGGCTAATTTTTTCTCACTTTCGTCTGGCTTATGTAAGGTCTTCATTAACATAACAAATACATTTTCCACGAAATATGACGACTGTAAACATTCATTAGGAAGACATTTAAATTAATTTTACATTTTACCATCATCGTTGGGCCGGCCGCAGCAGCAGCAAATGCATTCTTGAATGCACAGTTTGATATGCATTTTGTGCAGGCGACCTGGACCTGGACCACAATTTGATAAATGTTAGCGAAAGTTGTTTAAACTTTTTACATTGAATAATGCGCTTTGGTTTCTATTATATATATTTGGCCGACTTTCTAAAGCTGTATAAAAATCGTAAAAATATTATATTTTCGCTGCTGTCAAAAACATTGCGTTGCTAAAATGAATTTTACAAATTTGCAAACAAATAATAATGTGAAAATTGTTGGCCTGCAAGTGACATTGACAGCGGCGAAAAACCCTGCAAAAGGAAAGCCAAATAGCATAAACCAAATATGTGGTTGGCCACAAAAACTGCAACAAATTCAATTATTTGCAACAAATATTTTTTAAGCTATAAAATAAATTGTTGAATAAATGAAATTATGACAAGGCAAGCGCGCATACTTTTTATTTGCACAAAATTTGTCAATTAAAATCGAAGTGAAGCTATGTAATATGAATGTCATAAATTGTTGACTGATTTGTGTTGTTATTCCCTTTTTCTCTTTGCAGGTATGTTAAATGTTGACACTCTGAAGATTAAACTGAATCCAAGCGAACGTAAGTAGGTCGAGATGTAAGAGGAAGCCAGCGGCCCAATTATTTGTTGAACAAATTCGAAATTGGGAAATACTGATAAAATGTTCAATATCTTATAGCTGGGTGGAAAGTGGAATTTGTTATCAATGAAATATGTGAGGTTGCCTTGACATCCACTTCAAAATTAGCACAAATAATTTAATTTAAGTAAACTTCAGTAAGAGGTTGGTAAACGAGGTCAGTTTCGTTATTGATGACAGCGAATTTAGAGTGACGGCTACGGTCAGAAGACCAAATCAAAACAAATTATTAATGCAACTTTTTTGAAATTAACAAAGTAAAAAACTTCAATCAAAAGCAATTTAAAAATAACATTTTTTTACGCAAAAAAATAATATTAAAACCAATATTTCATGGCATATTTTTAAATATAGACAAAAGTGTAAACCAGCGTTTGTCTGCTGAAACTTTGCCTTTGATTATACGTCTTTAGAAAGCTGTGTTGGTTTACTTAAAGACGTTTTCACATCTTCACTCAAAAGTTAACCATATTTTAACATTTTCAATGCTGTTGGACAAAAGGCAATTGGCACGCATTCAGTTCTGATCACACTGGTGAAATTCCAAATGTTTTGCCACCGTTTTTCATTGTATTGTTGTGGGCCAATTCAAAACTGTCACTGGAAGTAAAAAGGGCATTGCCAGGTGCGTAAATTTTGTCAGTTGAAACGAAAAAGGCATTTCCAGATTCAAGAAGAGCGTTGCTTGGCATTTGAAATGTGAAAACGAAATTGCATTTGAAATGCCACATGAAGTTTGTGCTAATGGGCGCCTCATGAGCTTTACATTCATGATTGGCAGGCTCAAGGTTGAAGTGAGTGAAAACGTTGTTTTCGGCTGTCCACAACAGACATTTTAGAAGTCCATCAAAGCTTTCAGCTATCTTCCTTATAAGCATTTCCTCAACATTAAAATCCCGACTTTATTTTATAAAGTTTCAACAGTTCTTAAAGCCATCTTAATTTCATTTTGGCCCCTTTCCCAAAACAAGCTTGCTGAATCTTTTATTTTAAGGCCAAAGCCAATAAGCCAAAAACTAGCTAGTTAAACACTCACATCCCCACATTCACATATATATATAAACACACCTCTCTGTACCTGTTCAAAACCAAACACCTACAAATGTTAAGCAAGATAGAGAGCACACTGAAAACACGTGTACACAAAACACACAACACAACACAGCACAAACACATACACTCATGCAGACCTAGAAAAGGGGCTTACCCAAACGAATATATCCGTACATAGTTTCAATTCAAGTAACAATCCATTCAGCTCGCAACACATGTAGCTATTGCTATAGCTATAGTGTGCCACGCCCCCAACTATATATGCCGCCCAACTATTGTTATTATTTATGCGAGCCAAACAGCAGCTTCCGCCAGAAAGCGAGCGCTGGCGAGGCAGCCACATGGCGAAGCGAAAAGGTAGCGCAAAAACATGAAAAGGAAGCGCGGAGCAGAGCATTTAAAAAATGCACGCAGCGAGGCCTTGACTGCAATATGTTAGCCTAACAGCAGGCGCTCACGTACATCAGCTACCCCACCTACCTCCTAGCCCCAATCTGATGTAGTTTTATTTTTTATAAAATTTTAGCAGGTCAGTAGGATATAAAGGAGTTGAGTACAGTTGAGTGGAATGGAGTGATGTGATGTGGCTGTGCTGGGCTGAGCTGGGCTGTGTGTGTCGCCTTGTTGCTTGTCTTGTTTAACATTTTTCAACAATTTACTTAATCATGGGTTAGGAGCAGCAGCAGCAGCAACAGACGATGCCGAGAGAGGAAACCAAACAGAAGCGAGGCGAAGCATGTTAGGCAGCATACTTTTTGGCGCAGAGCAGCAGCTGCTGCTTAAATGTGCCATATCTGTTGTATGCACATGTTTGTAGATAAAGGGTGCTGTTTGGAAGAGGAACATGAAAAATGTAAAACTACAAAAAGAGTTTTTCAAGAATTTAAGATTGCATAAGGACTTTGATGTTAGGTTTTGTGGCCTTGTCCTCCATTGACACAACAAGTAAATATTAAAAAAAAACTGAAAGAAAGATGTTCATAGCAGTTGATTATCTCACGTTAGAATTAGCAGCAGTGCAAAAGCTTCTTGATGAAGAAATTGTAGCTGATCTCGAAGTGTGCATTGTCAAGCTTCAAAGCTTGTTTCCTATCACTTCCTGTGTTTCGCTATTGTACTTAAGTCCGAAGGACCTCTGATACATACATTGTTGACAATTTCAATTACTTCGACCTTGAGCCTGCTAATCAGTTGATGGTTTTCGTGGACACCGCTGCACCTAGCTTTATTTGGAATTAAACACTTTTAGTGTAAAGAGGGAAAACTGTAGCTAGGAACACAGCCACTAAAGCAGAAATGAGCCTCAAATTAAAAACTAAAGTTTTCTGGAAACATTCCAAGTTGAAAAACAAAATGTTGCTGAGACTTCCACAGGGCTGCAGCATGAACAATTAAAGTTTTTTGAACGATTTCAATAGCTGATCGATAACTGATAGACTTTTTCAATTTGCCCCACACTGGGACGCCTCAGAAAAGTCACCCTTTATGGCAACAACCATGCATGCCATTAAAAGTCAGCTAGCAAGCTGCAACAGCAGCAACTTGGCGGTTTTTCGTTTGTGCGCCTCAAGTTATGCTATGCTTTTTTACATTTTAATTGCTTTACATAATGCACCAACAACAACAACAAGAAGCAGGGGATTTTAATGTGCCAGTTGTTGTTTCTTAGTGCTTGTTGTTGTTGTTGTTGTTGCTGTTTCTACTGCAGTGTTTTTCATTATTTTTAATTGTTCGTTCGCCCATGTGCAGGCAGCACTAATAATAATCAGAGAAGGAAAAAAGCACAAGAAACCCCATTTCGCAATACATTTCAGGGCAGTGCAGACTGCAGTTTGTCCAACTAGGCTTGTTATGGCCACCAATTAAGTGACTTCTAATTACTAAATTTTCTTTGTTGTTTTTGTTGTTCTAATTAAAACTAAAGAATGCTAAATATGTAAAAAGCGAAAGCGAATTCTAGCCTTGGCAACGAAGCTTCAGTTAAGCCCAGTTCAGCTACTTTTGCCTCTCTTCGTAATTCATATTTGCTTTAGCGAAAAAGTGAACTTTCCTATGCCTGCATTTGCCTTATAATTACCAAACTTTTTTGCTCTCCTAACTAAACTTGAAAAATTTTGTGCTTAAGCAAAAAAGAAATATGGGAAAGTACTTGCTCTTTTTTTCTGCTGCCTTTAAGAAGTTGAGCCCTCACAAACAGGCAAGAAACATTAATAAGAACCACAGCTTCCCATCCCCCGCGAACAAAATATAAAGAGGGCGGTGAAACTTTCGCTACTTTTCAAATTTTTATTTTTTTCCTGCCTCACTTGAAAAAAGTTCTATGGAGTTCGCAAATCTCGAGTTTGAGAGGTCAGCAAAAATACAAAAAAAGAAGAACAGCAACACAAAGCAAAGAAAAAAACCCACGGAAAACTCCGAAATTTTAACGACTCTCCAAAGCGCAGTAAAAACGAGCAAACCGCCAGAGCAGCAGAAGCTTCAGCGGCAAATGAAGAAATTTAAATTATATTAACACAAATGAAAGGCGGCTTGGTTGGTCTTGGTCATTGAAATGGTAGAACAGGGAAACATTTTTGGTTTTTTTTTAATATTTGTTTCTCTCATTGCATTTCCAGGAATGGCCATACTTCACTCTAAAAGTTGTGTGCCTTCAAAGACTGCTGACTTACCAATTAAAGTTGGTTTTTGGATTTCGCGTTATTTTTTATTTTTATTATTTTGTGAAAAGCGAAACTTGCAAAACAGGCTCCCTCTAACTCCATATGCAAAGTTATTGCTTATATATATATATATATATATATATATATATATATAAGAATATGTGTATGTATATATTTGTGTACTTTAGTACACGTGCCATTGACGCTGCCTTTGTTATTGCCTTTGCTTTCATAATGATGCTGATTATTTGACTTCCATTCATCCAGTGCTGGTTTGCATGGCAACTTTTGTACCAAAACATGTTGTTCGGAAATGATTGTGTATGAAAGCTTAGCTGAGAAACCAATTAGGGTATATAATGTATATAGATGAGCATCATGAAAGTTAATTCATTGCTTTAGAACAAACTAGTGAATTTGTTCAAACGAGGAGTTAAAGCATATTCAAAAAAAAACAAAGAAATACTAAAAGAAGATTGTCAAAAATGAGAAGATTGTCTATATAATCCAAGTCATAGTCATATCAGATTCTTTTGATTTGTTGGAATTGGAATACTGTCAAACATAATGAGATTGGTAGGGTATTGATTAAATGAAAGTCAAGTTTTAGTTGATCACATATGAAAAATGACTACATTATAGCAGTCTCGAGAAAGGAAACGAAGTAGAGGTAGTATTAACAAGCCCACTGGGTCTCCGCCTGATGCACGATTTGTCTCCACGAGCTTCGCTTTGGGCAGTCTCCTCCATTTGGTAGGACCAAGTGATGTCATTGCTTCAGCCAGCCGGTCTTTCCAACGTATCCGGGAATCCTATCCGAGTCTGTTTTTGCATCTTTCATCTTCACAGTTTTTTATTTGGGTGGATCTCAAGTCCTACCTAACCTGTTCTAGTGAACCCGCAGCGCGCTTCAGTTTGCCGCCCAGCGATTGTCAGGTGACAGTCCAGGAGGAACCACGACGAGGTTGTGCGTCGGCTTGAAGAGAGTATAGGCAAGGCAAGGATCGTGCTGGCATTTATCAAGTGGAATGCAATCAGTCACTTTGCCTTGTATACTCAATCCGCCCCATTGAAGTCAGAGCACTATTATTGACTTAAATCTCTGACCTCACACAAAATTTCAGATCTAAGCTGCTCGCTGAACCCCTATCGGCTGCTATAAGTATGATAAATTATTTAACAAGAACTGCTGAAACCATTTTGCCATCAGTTTTTGCAAATTTTCTAACTCTTTTAACTTTTACTGTTATAATCAATGACATAAGAGTTCCAATGCACGTTTCAAAAGAAATTTGTAGTCTACTTTCAGGCATAGAAACTTATAGCCATATCGAAACTTAAAGCATTGTCTTTGCCATAGCACTCTGTGCACTCGTGTGGCAAACAATAGAGCATAAAAAACAAACAGCGGCGGCCACATAACAAACGCCTTCAGGCACACACTCAAACACACACAAACACACCCACACAAGCAAAGAGATAGCTAGAGAAACTAGCTTAAATAGCTTGGGTTAAGTTAGGTTAGGTCATGTTGTCAGCTTGTTGCACTTGGCCTAAGGCTCATTAATAGTACGATTCTTTCATACAAACACACACCAGCACCAACACACACACACACACGCTTCGAATAGTGGGTGAGTGTGTGTGGGTGTGTGTGTGCGCTGCCTTGTTGACACTCATTGAGACAAAAGTGCTTAACGGCTGCACTTTTACGACAGCTGCAAAGAAAAGAATGAAAGAAATTGCTAGCTGGCTTACTTTTACTGTTTTTTGTTGCTCGAATACCCTATAAAAAATGTGACCTGAAAGAGTAGGAACGAATTGTGTAGATACTTGGGTATACCAATAGTTGGAGTCATAGATTTCAAAGTGTTTTAAGAGCAATTTCTTTTGCAACTCTTTGTGAGTTCTTAGAACTACAAATTATGACCAGATCATATGATAAGGATATGAATAGGGTTACTTTATGGAACTGCAAGACTGAAATTATATTCTATCCTCCAATTATAGAGTAGCATTTGATCCATTCTACCCCACTTTAGCATTCTTAGTGATATTTTTACAACTTGCTTTTAAGTTTTGCCTCACATTCTGAGGCCCGAGAGGCGCTACTCAACTGAAGCTTTTATTTTCTGCTTTTGTGCGCTTAATTTGTTTGTCAGACCGAGCCGGGCTGAGTAAGTTTTCTAGGCTTCTAGACAATGGCACACGGGCTTGAGTTTCGCCTCATTGCGGTCGCTATGTATGTGTGAGTGTGATTGTATTGCATAACACAGGGCGGCGCGCGAAAAATGTCAAGCACCTCGGCATTACAACACGTAGAAGGTTAAGCATGCCTGACATGCTCTGAATTATAGCCCCATGGTGAAAATATAAAGAGAGAGAGATGGCGAAACAATCCCCCCTCCTGCTTAACTTGGTATGCAGTGCCAAAATGGTTGTTGGCCCTTTTGCCAGCCAGCCAGCCTGACTGCCTGCCTGCCTGCTATTTGAAATGTTAATGAGCCGCCCAGCAAATGTCAAATGTCAGTTATCTAACAGCCCAAAAAATAGTAGAAAACTTTCAACTGCATTTCCTGAGTGCGCAAACAAAAGTGTTGCCTACATTTTCGCCACGCTTATAATTTGTGTAATTTCGCAGCCAACGCGAATCGGTGGCGGCGTCCCACTTTTCGTGGAGCCAAACTTTGGCCAAGAAACTTTTGCAAAACTGCTCGTAGCATTGAATAATGTGTCAAATAAGGAATTAAATTAGATTTCATTTTCGCATGAAAAGTGTGTCAAGTAAATCTAACAAAAAGTTGCAGTTTGTGAAAATCTTATTTTTATTGTCAGATGACATTTAAGGCGAAATGGCGCCCTGGGCTGTGCTCAAAACTTTGACAGCAATTAAATGGGGAGGGGAAGAAATTCTTAAAGTGAATTTGGGTCTAAAAGCTCAGAGACTGTCAATGAATTGGGCAAACCCCTTTAAAATTCAAGACTTAAAGCCTGCCCACCGACATCGGGTTAGAAGAATTACTCCTCCACCTGCACCTCCACACATTTCCAAGCTAAAACCGCAAAGTATGCTACACATAAATACGGCTAGAAGAAGGTAGATAGGGTGAAAAACCCCCCAAGCCGTCGTCTAATAGGATTATGGGCCATGGGAGCGTACCAGTGCATTTGCTAAGTAGGGGGGCGGTGCCGCTGGGTGAGACTGGCTTGCGGTTTTTTGGTGCCGGCGTCGGTTGTCACCGTTGTCGCGTCTGAACTGAACTTTGCATGCCACAAAATCAATTAAGCGACGTCGCCCAGCTTGACTGGCAACAACAACAACAACAACAACAACAAGAACAAAAAATCGAAAACACTATCAAAAGCTGTCAAAGTTGGCTGACTGTCCAGCTGGCCAGACGAGACGAAAGGGAGCCATGCCACATTTAGAGGATCTATCAATTTAGGTCAGTCTTTAAATTTGATTAGCTGCAAGGCAAAGTACACCAGCTGCGACTTGAATTTAGGGGTATTAGGGGATATTTTTTAGCTTCTTACAGGAAAAGGGTTCCTAGGTTTGCATTAGACTTGCCTAAGAAGTGTAATATCCTCGAGGCTCACATCAAAATGTCAACATCTAAACAACTTAGAATCAAAGTTTGATCCTCGCCTTTAGGCAGCTCCTAAAGTTAAGGCGAAGAAGCCCCCAACCAACATGCCTGCCTAACGATGCCGTAGATAAATGAGCTGGCACACCTACTCTAAGATACCCTGTAATCGCATATTGGCTTTATATGACTAAAAGCTACGCCATATGCTGGTCTCAATTATATCTACAGTTCCGATACAATCTACTGTAGTACTGTTAATTTTTGTCTAAAAAACTATTCCACAATGACTATATAGTCGTCTATTCCATCACCTATAGAGTGCACTAAACTAAAACTAAAAGGCAAACAAAGCGTCAACTTTTTTCGTTAAAATATGCGCATCGCGTGCCTTTGGCTTTTTACCTTTATGTCGTGTTTAGTATTAGCGTGATATCCCCAGCCTCAGCCTCCCTCCTTCTTCTCGCACATGCCGCTACGGGTCGTCTCTTCGCCCCAGTATCTATCTGTACCTACGCACACACATGAAACATGAAACGTGACTAAGCTGACAATTGTGTCGAAGTAAATCCAAGTTTTGTGGCCGCCGGACTAAATAAATCCTGCTAGCCAGACTAAAAGTTTGACAAACAAAAGACAGACACATACACACACACACACACACATCTACACACCCACCTCATCATATATACAGTATAGCCGCAGGCTTTGCAAATGACCCAGCAAACCAACAAAAGCAGCAGCAGCAGCAGCCGATGAGGAGAAGGAGGAGGCGGAGTTGCAGGACTCTAGTACATGACAGGCGACATAAATAGTTGGTTAGACATTCTCATTGCTTGGCACAAGACAAGTGAGAGAGGCCTCCAACATTTGCTAAATTTAATAAACTATAGAAAACAATGACACTGGCTGGGTGAAGGGAGGCTGGTGGGGTGGTAAGAAGGTGGGTGCGGCATACATACAACCTAGGACAAACCATTTGTGGATCAGATACAAAGATTTGTGGTCCTTGGCCTTAGTACAACCAAAACTTTGACAACTTTGTGTTAGTTAAGAAACGATACACAGAGAGAAATGCGAATATATATAACAGATATCAAATGAAATTGGTTTAAGATTGATTGAAAGTTGAGGAAAAACTATGAATTACATATAAGAGCTCCAGCTCCGTTTTAAAAGTGAGTAAAAAACTTTAAAACTAAATCTCTGCTGATTGAAAACGGCGTTCGATTTGGCTTAGAAATATATCTCAGACTTAATTATTGGTTTTAAATAGATTTTCTCGTTTATCGTTATACATTTTTTAAAGGAATTGTTCTATATTCCATAGAGTATTCCCTATTCCCATTCGAAGATTCCCAACTTCTATGATGGATATGATATGATATCCTATGATATCTATCATATTCCAAATTCGGATTCTTCATAATTTGTTGAAATATCACTATTATATTTTGCAGTGTAGATGTACATAGTTCATTTATATGTCAAGCTCAGGTCGCACTAACACTGTGACACATATATGCACATACACAAGCACAGGACTTTGTATGTTGTGTTTTGTATTAGTGCAAATATAAACAGACGCGTATACGCATATAGATGGCCCGCATTATGGTACCAATGGGACGGGCAATCTGCATGGAAAGAGGTCTGTCCTGTTAACTAGATGCAGTCAACTCTGATGACACACACGCACACAAACACACACTCACACAGAGGTAGTACAAATACATGCAGCGCCTAAACAAAGCGTTCCAATTGTCAGTTTTGGTTGTCCCCGCCTCTTGTTTGTCCCTGTCTCTCTATGTCTACGTAACTGTCGTATGTCGCTTTAGGTACTATGTAAATGTGTGTGTGTGTGTGTGTGTGTGTTATATCTGCTTATCAACAAAATGGCAGCAGCTGCAGCGAAGCACACAAACACGCTGGCATAAAAAAAATGAGCATCAACCTGCAGTATAGTTGAACTACATGTCGTATACGCATTGCACACAGCTTCAACAGTTTGGCAGCCTGCTGCTGCAGCTGTCATCATCTATCGATTATGGTTTATTATCGACGCTGCTTCCACGGCAATTGCTGTTGGTCCATAAATCTGAATTTTCACAAAAAAAAAATGACCAGAATGATTATTTATGTGTTCTAAATTTCCAATTGTTATTTCAACTGGCAATGTTTTTCATTCCATTTCATTTCCCATTTTGCATATCTCAGTTAACTTTCATTTAACTCGTTGCATCCAAAAAACGAAAATGCAAACCAAAAGGCCAAACACAATAACAAGCTGTAACCAACAACACCTCCAATGGCAGTCAGTTGGCAGCTTCCTTTTTTGGCTCTGGCCAGGTTGTGCCTCATTTTCATTACCCAGCTTCCACAGCTTCAGCCTCAACTTCAGGTTCGTTACTCTCCAGAGGTGGAGTCTTCTGCAGCAGCAGCAATTCATGCTTAACTGACATTTCAGCTGTCATACCAAAAGTGCTTTACATTTCTCTCGTCACCAGCAGCAGCAGCAGCAGCAGCAGCAGGTGGACCAGGAGGAGCTGAAGAAGGCAATTCTGAAGAAGTTGTTACCACCTTCTCGTGAAGGTGTTGGCATTTTGCTTGCCCCTTCTCATTCCATTCCTCATTGTTGGCATGCCACAAGCAGCTGGTGTCGTTTTTTCGGTAGCTGCCTTTTGAGAACTCTTCCACATCCGCCCTCCCACCAGCGCCTCTCGCTGCTCCAGTTTCATTATTTAATTAACATATTTTTCCGTCTGTGTCTTAAATGTTTTCATTAAGTGTTCGTTTAAAAAAGATCTTTGGGGAAACATTTTCAAACGGTTCAAATTTAAATAAATTAAATTATCTATGTAGATTTTAATATAATTTAATTTGACAAATTTCGTGGGCAATTTATAAAAATCACTAATTGGCTTTGAAAAATATGAATGGGAAATGGTTGAAAGATATTTGTAACAATAGGAGGTTGTTTGAGCTGTAAGTTCTTGGAAGTTCAAGCTTAACAAATTAGCAAAGTTGTTTATAATTTAGCGTTGTCTCACTTTAAGATGAGTTGGAAAACTTTAGAGTTAGAGAGTTAGAGTTAGAGCTTTAGAGTTAGCTTTTAAGAAATACTATTCGATGAGAACTTTAAATATTTTACTACATTTACTTTTATTTTCTTGTTTTTATTCTATAATAAAAGTATTAAAGTGCAACGAAACATAAAACAAAACAATATATAATAAAGCTAGAAAACAGAAAAGAGACAAAGAAGCACATTTATAATCTGCCATCCGAAACAATTATACTCTTCCGCCATAGCATTCTAAGCCTAAGAAACATAAACTCTGTGAAGCTGTATTAATGCCAATCTGCAATTGCGGTATAAAACTTTTGGATGCTTCCCAAACAAAGGTCCTTAGATCATCAAATTCTGATGTTTTCCATGACATCGCTACAATACACAATTAACTAAGGATGCCCAGAGTCTGGTGAAGAAATCACTCAATTGAGTGGATGACTTTTGGCAAAACTGCGCGAAACTATTTATATGAGGAGATGACTGCAAGGGCTAAACCCTCTAGAGCTTCAGCAGTGAGACGATAGTGTATGCCTCTAAGACCCTCTTTTCTGCAATCCGGATCAAATTCGGATACTAAGGGCCATTTTCATATCTTCAGATTACCTCTAAACTTCAATTTACCTTCGCTTCATCTACGAAATTGCGTTTGAAAAGGCAAAGTGAACTCTAGCGCTAATGGGAAGATGTGAAAACGGGCAGAAGGTTTCGTTTTGAAAAGGACAATGCCATGTTATCTATATATATATATATAGTACAATGTTTCAGATGAATCAAATATACAAAAGAGCGCTGTAGCGTGCGGATATGTAGAGTCTTGTCGTCATGACTGAAAAACGATCTTTTGCAAGTTCAGAAAGGCATTTTTCCATGATATGCAAAGGTCTTTAAAGAAGATCATATATGTTTTACTTTGTATATGATATAGAATCACATGAAATCATGCACTGGACAAAGGCCTTAGCTCATTAAAAGCATTAATGCTTTACAAATATCCTGCAGACCCTTGGGAAAGGGTATAGAATAAAGCGAACGAGAGAACAACCAAAAAACTCAGCCAAACCGAAATTCGCTTTGTCACACACAGACACACACACACACACACTCATACATCCATGCACATGTACACAAGCGCATATTCCGCCCCATGCCCCTGGTAACCATCCTGCTTCGCCTGCTGTTGGTTTTCATGCTTCGTCTGATGAAATGCCATTACACATTTTGCGTACGCCCTAAAAACAACAACAACAATGGGATACTACGACAATTCGCATTCAAAATGGCAACGACAATGGCACACACACACACACACACACACACAGACACAGCCAAGCACACATACGGAGAGCGTGAGGAACAAACAAAAATAAACGCTGGGGGTTGTAGAAATGAAGATAAGCTGCTTATCAGCGAACATTCTCTGTAGTTGTTGATGTCAATGTTGTTGTTGCTGCTGTTGTTGTTGCTGTTGTTGTTGCTGTTGCTGTTGCTGTTGGTGCTGTTGCTGCGCTTTAAGTGAACGCTTGGCATTCACATTGGACTCCTGGCTGGCTGGGTGGCTGGCAACTGGCTAGGTCCTGGCTCCTGGTCCTGTCTGCGGATGCGGATGCCAATTTTGTCAACCATTGCAGCAGTCCAGAAAAAAAAGAAGCAAAGAAAGGATCTGCTCATCTCACTGTCTCTCTCTATCTCTGCTGTATATTGCTTTGCTTTGCCATTGTCCTTCCCAATGTTTTTGTACTGCTCTAAACCCTTGACTTGTCCCTCTCCCTCTCTATCTCCCTCTCTTCCCCTTTATTTCTCCTGCCCAAATGGTTCTTTCACAATTGACATTTTTGCTACGTCTTTGCTTAATATTAAACTAATGCATGCTGAAGCCACAATATCGCCCCCTTTTAACCCCAACTACCAGCACTCCCTCCATTCAGCTTGCCACTTGCCATATCTGTGTTTGTGTATTTAAATAATGTTATCGTGTTTGTGTATGCAAATTGTCATTTTGCTGCTGTTTTAAGCATTTTGGCTTAACTTTTACGCTTGATGGCAAAATAATTTGCCTAAAATGCATTGCTAAATGTTTGTAAGTACCAGAAGTCGCCTCTAGACGGGCGATTATGAGGCTGCTAAGTGTTCAGAATGTGTGCACATTGTACACAGGGTTTCGACTTAATGTCTTAGAAGAGGAAATGTTACGTGAACGGCTTGTGAGAGCTTTAATGTTAATGATAGTTAATGGTAGATGATTGAGCTGTATAATCATTTAAATATAGTATTAAAATGTATTAAATATTCAG
Organism: Hirtodrosophila duncani; assembly: GCA_037043425.1. NCBI lineage: Eukaryota > Metazoa > Arthropoda > Insecta > Diptera > Drosophilidae > Hirtodrosophila > Hirtodrosophila duncani. The sequence continues at coordinate 5,450,774 of JBAMBM010000194.1, forward strand.
AAATTCGATTAGAAAACAGAAGGAAACCAATAAGGCTGAGCAGAGGTTTCAAATAAAGCAGAGTTAAGGCGATGGCAGCTTGTCTAATTCCACGCACAAAATGCATTCACAAAGATTTTCAAAAGTGATTTCTAAGACAAATAAGAATTCAGCTATGAAATGAAGGAAGAACCTTTGGAAGTGCAAAGTTCTGTTACTCTGCAAACATGCATCCATCATCTGTCATCTGTGAGCTATAGTTCTTAAAAGGCTTCCAGATGAACTGTAGACCTATATAGGTTAGATGACAAAAACCAAGTAGCCAAGACTGACTGAAATACTTAGACGAAGGCCTACCGAAACCAGAGCAAATATACAAAAGCACCTCATCTTTTTTGCCATCTGAATAGATTTCCTTTTTCCCTCTCGTTTTTTCACCCAACTTACAGAGCAAAATTTTCCAAAGTAGTTTTCTGTATCAAAAGTCTTTTTTTACCCATTCACTTTCTTCACACCCCAATGATGTAACACACACACCATTGTCCAGTGTCCCACTGTTTACTGTCTTCTATACATTGCTATCCTGTTCCTGTTCGCCTTTGTCCTTTGTTCATTTCAATTTCAATTTGCTGCGCATTCGCTTTTAAGCGCCTTAAATCTCAAATCTAATTACACGCAAGCCAAGAGACAAAGTCCAAAAATATTTCCAAGCCTCCTAGTTTTAATCACAGCTGACCAGAGACTTCATCTCTTCACAAGCCGCCTCTTCGTCCTGTGGCTCTCTCTATGTGTGTGTGTGTGTGTGTGTCTGTGTGGTATATATCTGTAAGGCTATATGCCAATTTTGAATTTGTTCCGCAAACTTTTGCTGCTGGTTTAACCGCGTGAAATAATCTTTGCTGGCAGGCAGTCGCAGCCAGTGAGTCCAGCATCCTGTGTCCTGCATTTTGCTGTCATCCTTGTTGTTGTTTTTGTTTTTTTCGGGGAATTTTCGGGGCGCGCGCGTTTTCATTATAACGATAATGCGCAGGCCCTGAAGGCAGCTGCCGCATCAGCAGGCACAGGCAGCATCAGCAGCAGCCAACTTTGGTGTCATATTTTCCGCAGCTTAAATTTCCCACAACCCACAGAGCTCCAATTTTTTGTTGCCTCCGAGTTGGCCACTTGCAGGCTCTTTTGACCAACAAAAAACGAAAGAAAGAAAAAAGACCGCCTGGAAAATCGACTCAGCCTAACGCAATGCGATTAGGCCAGGATAGGAAAGGAAAGAAGGAAATGAGGAAAGTAGATCCCCTGTTTCTGTTTCAGATTCTCTTTTTTGCTTTGCCCTGCCCCCCCTCCTTACAACTAACTAACTAAGCAACATCGCCCACAGAGTCGCGCGCATTTAGGGAGTGAGTCCTTGAGTAGGGACCGCCTTGGGTAGGGACACCAGAGCACAGGATATAATTTTCGCGCCAAGCAAATCTCAACAAATTTTCGAATATTTTACTTGGTCGTCAGGAGCGTTGTTGGGGGCCTTTTGGCGCTTCCGTTTGCTTTTTATTATTTTGTCGCTTTTGCTTCTGGCATTTTGGAAATTCGTTCAGCATCCTGTTTGCTCTAGTCTGCCGCCCACGCCCCACGCCCCACACTGCCGCACTTCTTCTTCTGGCTCTGCGTTTGCTTTTTAAGCCTATAAATGAGCTTAAAATTTTCTATGCGAATGAATGCGAATGCTTTTGAAATTTATTATGCCCAAAACAGAGGCAACAGAGGGGCAAAATCATCAACGTCAGCTATGGATACCACACTCACACTCACATATACACACACACACACTTATGTCAGTGTGTATCTGTGTATGTGTGTGTGTATGTGTGCATATATCAAAGGCATTTTGTATAGAATTGAAATTTTTGAGCACACAGCAAATTGAATTTTATTTCGATTCCATTTTTGTTTTATTTTTCACTTTTGCGTTTTTATATTTCCAAATTGCCTCCATCTTCATCGTTTTGTGCCGCCTGGTAATTTGTTGTATTTTAGAATACTTTTGTAGCCTTCAGATAGATGAAAACATTTGTTTGTTTTACAAAAACAAGAAAAAAAATTGAATTTTCTATGCTGCTAAAATAATTTTGATCTTGATTTTTTGAGCCTCGATTTGCTATGCGCACACTGATTGCAGTTTGTGTACGGCCGCCCCCCGCCCCGCTCCGCCCCCTCGAGCCGTTTCCATTTGCAGTTGTTGAATAATTCACTGCATACGTTTAGTGTCAAATGTGCAATGATTTTTGTTGCCAAATGCAAATAGTTTCGAAATTTCGCAATACAATTTTTATTAGAAATGTAACTCTTTGCTTTTATCGACATTTTGGAGAACAACTGGTTTGTTTTAGCTCTGGTATGCTGCTGGTATGGCAATTGAATAAGATCGGTAGAGTTTATTCAATAATTCAAATTTTCTAAATTTGAATTTTTTGTTGAAGCATTTCAAAATAAACATTTTTGAAGTTGAAAATATATGTTTGAACAAGAAAGAAAGGGAGGCTAACTTCGGGTAACCGAAGCTTATATACCCTTGAAGAACTGCAATAGCAATAGGCAGCGAAAGTTTACCTGTATTCATAATCATAAATGCATATCTCACATACACAGGGCAATGCTCATACTATTTGCTTAGCAAAAGAAACTTTGTTAGCGCAATCTGTTGTTCATTCTAAATCTGTGTTCGCGGCCAGCCTCACAATTTAGTCATAGTGAGGGTAAGGAGCGAGAGAGAGAGACAGAGAGACAGTAAGACAAAAGACAGACATCGCTCTCACACAAAATACGTTACCATATGATATAGCGGTCCATAATTTCCTATATATATATATATTTCCTATATATATATTCTCATTCTCATTTTCTTGTACGTTTCTTTATTCTAGGCTTCCTCCTGGAAGGAGTCACGCCAACGGCACCACCGGATGTACCGCCACGTAATCCGACAATGAGTCGCATGCCAAATGGTCGTTTAATTGCCGCCTCAGCTGTTGGTAGCAATCCAAATGATTTGAGCGTTGACTTTGAGCCATCTTGTTTGGTGCGAACGCCATCGGGCAACGTTTACATTCCTAGTGGAAATCTAAGTGAGTACAAAAAGCATGCACACACATACATATATGTAGATGTATGCACATGTGTATTTGGTTTATACATATATATAGCGCAACTATATACCACACGTACATTGACCTAAAATCCAGCAGAAAAGTGTGTCGTCGCTGTACTTCCACTCCACTAAAAAGCCACACCGCATAGCAATTTTTCTGGCTTTTCGTTTATTTTTTTTGGTTTTTGTTCTAGTCATATGCAAATATCACAATTCAAAAATGTGTAGGGGGGTGGGGTGTGGTGCAAGGCTCCCCTGTGGCCAACCCCTGTCCAAAAGCCACTTGACTCATTTAAATGTTTAGCGCAAAAGCTAGCATCGAAAAATTCCATTTGCCATATTGCCCAGGCCTTAGAGTTAGAGTGTGAGGAAGAAAACACACACATGCACCCACACAGACACACACAAACAGACAGCCGCCGCACCGCATTTTTGCAAATTTTCAGCTCTTTTGTTTTGCCAGACCATGCGCCTAAAATGCCGCTATACATTTGCCATTTATTGTTTTTTCAAACAATCTTTTCTTTTTGCATGATTTTTTCCCGATTTTCGTACGTTTTGTGTTGTGTTTTGTAGTGTTGTGTGTGTTTCTGCTATATGCATATCCGCAAGCAGGCTTTAGGGATAAAAAGAAAAACACACACACACACACGCGTTCGAAAGTGGAGTGAAAATAGTCGACAATAACAACAACAACAACAGCTAAATAAACGGCCGCAGGAGCTCAAACAAAAGCAAAAAAAAAAGTATGAAAGTTGGAATTGTATAGATGAAATTCCGACCGCAAGATACCCGCAATTAGCATATTTTTCATATGTCAATATTAGAAAATCCCAAAAGGGGAGAGAATTTTGACATACATAAAAGAAAATCGTTACAAAATCTTTATACAAAATATAATAGAAAATCTTTATAGAACCTTTATATACCAACCCGTTTGTTGAAAGCCTTCCTACATGAATGCAATATATCCTTTGCCATTCCAGTATGGGTATAAAAAGAGTAAGAGCAACTGAAACTGAAACAAAACTATGAAAAACAAATGTTGCAGACTTTTTCCAAACAATTCTGTGTGGTTTAAAAGGCTCTAAAACAGCCGTCGCCCCCATTAAGAGCCTAAAAGGTAGCTGCAGTTTTTTCTTAGTTTTTGAAAAATTGTATTTGTAAAAGAACCGATATATAGATTTTTCATTTTTTCTTGTTAAATAATGTTCCATTTTCTCTAGTTTGTTTCAGAGTTTTCTTAATTTTTTGTTTTAGAAATTTCCGTAGCCCAAATACTGAAAATCTAAAATCTGTAAGAAATGTGTAAACAAAAACAAAGTAAGACAAAAGCAATAGCAAAGGCAAAGGCAAAGCACATTGTTGAACATTCAAACAGACTTTCTCCATGCTGTTTGTTTACACTTTGTATAGCATACTTTCGGGCGCTGTGTGCGTATGCGTGTATGCGTATTTGTTTTATGCTGCCTTTTGTTTACACGTTTTTTTGTTAGTATGTAGAAGAGCTGTTGTTGTTCTTGTTGTTGCTTTGCTTGGTATATATGCCAAGCTTTGTCTTCAATTCATTTTTCACAACAGAAAAGGCAGAAATTTTCTGTAAGGTGGCGCAGCTGCATTGCTTTAACAATTTTCTATTGCATACCTTTGAGGGCTTTGCCGCCTATCTTGAATCTGGTTCATTTTACTACTACTAAACACAGAGACACACACACACACACACACACACATGGACACACAATACTTCCATTGCACTTTATATGCAAGCATACATTGGCATAAATATTATATAGGCTCATAATTTGCATTTTGCATATGATTTGACTCATCTCTCTCTCTCTCTCTCTCTACCCCCTTATCTCTGTGGGCCCTTTGGTAAGTGCAATTAAATGACAGTTTATGTTATTCTATTTGCATTTATGCATAAATTTGCTAGAAACCAAAATAAATATATTTATTATATAAATTTAAATTTGAAGTTTTCTCTAGCAAATTGAGATTTCTGGCGCTTCTTCTCTCTCTCCCAGAAATATTTTCATTACATTTTTGCCATGGCCAATTTTTAAACATATATGGGAAAAATATTATTTGTTGACTTTCAGCACCCCAACCAGGACAAAAGTTGTTGCAAATGAATGAAAAAAGCAAAAAAAAAAAAAAAAGAAAAGAAAAAAGGAGCCAAGCAAAAGTTTTCTCCTCATATTGAAATTTTTGTGTTTTGTTTTTTGAGGAGGGGTTTTGATGGTGGGAGGGGGAGGCTGAAAAATATTTATACGCCATATGCAAATACATATAAAAATCGAGCATTCTGCACGATTGGATACACACACGCACACACGCACACACACACACATGGCAGTTATCATGAAGCGAAACAAAAGTTTTTTGCAGAAAAAATTGCATAAATTGCAGTTGCCCAAAATAAAAACAAAAATATAGAGAGGGGTAAGGGAGTGGTACCTCTCTTACTCCAGCTCCTCACCAAAAACAAAAAGAAAAAACAAAACTCGACATATTGATGGGGCTTGCCTGAGAGTGAGGGCCTCGCTGTTGTGATTCACTGCATACTTTTGTGCATGCCACAGCGATTGCAACTGCCAGCTGCACTTAAAGCTTTAAAGCTGTGCCATATGTGCTACTTTTTATACTTGAAACTTGTCAAAGCTGCAAGCATATGGTAATGCAAGTCGTCCTCCGTGTTTCCAGGCACGTGGGTGGGACCAATTCTGTTATGAGAGCAGCAAATTCATACTAAAAAGTCTGCTAGAAAACTAGTTTTTCTGTCAAATCATATAAATCATATGGCTTAATTAGCTAAAAGTTTATATAACCGTTTCGATATATTGCTGAAATATTTTAGTTTTTCTCTTGGCTCTTTAAACTGTCAGTGGATTCGCCATAGCATTGTGAGACTCTGACGCTCTTAAACCATTTTATTCTCTCTCTCAAACAAACATTGCACCATTGCACTTGAAAAATAATGGTCACCTGGACATTGGTCATGCAAATGTAAGTTCCCGCTTGCACTAATCCTGCCTCTTGTACCTCAGCCCTTTCCCTATGAACTAGCCATTGTAGTAGGGTCCTTTGCTGCTGCTACGTTTTCATTATAATAACAGCCCATTGCGGCATTTTGATGCGGCAACTGCCGGTGCTGCCTGCCCCTGCCCCAGCCCCACCTTGTCCCTTTTCCACTGTTGCTTTAATTTTTTATCGTTTCGAGGTTAGTTTTGCACAACTTTTGCTGTCATTGACCGGCCCAGGCCACAGACTCGACTCGAAGCCACTCTGGCAGCTTGCCTCGCCTCGCCTCACCTCGCCCCGCTTCGTCTTTGGTCAACTCAAAAGGCCAGACACCGACGCCTAGCGGAGCTGAGTAGACTATATGGCCACGCCTCTTATGCTGTCGGCCTGCGTTTTAGCTTGCGGTGTCCTTCAACTAACTTTCGACAGGCCATAGTCCAGAATCCTGTCTCTCTCTCTTTGTATGGGTGTATGTCGTCTATGTGTATGTGTGTGTATGTGTCCGAGTGTCCAACTGTCCGAATGTCTATTGGCTGGTCGTTATTGCTTTCGACTGGTTTGGTTTATCGTTGCTGGCAGCCATGGAAATACTCGTAAATTTGGGCAGGCCTTCGACCCCTCAAAGCCGTCTTCCCTTACCCCCCAGCAGACGCCCACAGCAGCAGAAAGTGCTTTAAATTTGTATAAATACAAGGCAGGAGTTGGGAGCAGGAGCTTGTAGCGAAGATCTGCAGCAACAGAAAGCACGTTTTGGTTTTTGCTGCTGCTACTAAATTCATTCATAATGGGTTTTTGCTTTGCACTGCCCGCAACCCCACCCCATTCACTCTGCACCACCACTCTCCGCTCCACTATATATCTCGCCTCTATCTTTCCCATTCATAGTGTATATAAATTTTAGCGTTTTTACGCAAACTGAAATTTATTATGGCGCATCGTAGTAATTTATATTTCATGCCTGCTAAGTACTCAGCACACAGAGAGAACCCAAACCCCAGCCTTTCTCCCACCCTTTCTCTGTGTTTCACCATTACACAGTTTGTTTCGCCGACCTGCCCTCCACTGCCCCCCGCACGCATAATTTTAATTTTATTTAAAGCGAGCGAGTACCAAAAAAACAAGCTATAAATGAAAAAAGGAAGATATAGAACGCAGTACCAATTCGATAGCCATTTGTGTGTGACTTTTATACCCTACAAGGCAGAGGGTAATTATGAGGAAGGATGTGATTCGCATACGGCATTTGTAGGATATTTATTAGTGTCCTGCAGGGATATATTCATGCTTGGTCATTCAGAAAGAATGGATTACTTGACCACATTCTTTATAATATATATTGTTGCTCTCAGATTACACTAATCCAGCTGCAGTTAATAGATATTCTTGCAGCGATCAGGAGAGTCAGGCAAGTCTTGCTATTCTTCTGATCAACCTCTTTTCTATAAAATGTCAGATCTAATTCATATGAATCAAATCTTAAGTTTGAAGAAATTGCTACTTCTTTTTCACCGTCCTGATGAGAAAACCCTTTCATTGTACTCAGCAAAATATCTATCACTCTCCAGTAGATCTGTGCCAAAGATACGTATTCTTCTTTGACATCAACTTATTCTGGGGTTTCAACATAATAAGGATCACTCTATCAATGGGTAATATGTTTTCAGTTTGACATTCATCCACGTTTGCCAAACAAGACTACAAATAATGGTTGAAAATCTTATCTTACCACATCGAATTTGAGGCACACATTTGGAATGAGTCTTATTTCTTCATTGACAAACATTATTTCATTGATTTTTGAAGAGTTCCCCATATATATGCAATCTTATATATCTCATGATTAACAAAAGGGTATTAAACCCATCGGCCTACCTATTTCCAACTCTTCTCCATTTCGACCTGCCTGGATGCAACAAATTGCCTTCGAGTTCCGTTTTGTTTCATACTGCACTTAACTTTCTAGCCAGGTCTACGGCTTTATATCCATCCACACAGACATTGTACATATCTATATATAGTATACATATATGGATAGGTAAAAGCTTTGGCCATTTCAGACGACGTGTGGTTGCTGCTGTTGCAGGGTGTTGCTCCTTTTATAGAACGTGCAATAACCATTTGGCGACTAGAAATTGGCATTTTATGTATGTTTTCCCCATCCTCACAGAGAATATCCATCGCATATATATATTTATGTGTGTTTGTGTGTGTTTCAGTAGCTTTTGATTTTTGACTACAGATTGTAGACGATTTATTGGCTATTGAATGCGGTTAGACGGCATAAACTGGGTCTTCTGAAAACTGTTACCTTTTCTGGCAACAACCAAATTCTTGAAATTTTCTTTCAAAATGAACTTTAGACTTCATTAGACCACAGACTAGACAAAGTTTTGGCCGAAACCGAGTACAGTCTGCCGCAGTCAGACGCTGAGGTACGCCATTTCTTAAAGCATACTTTTAGGTGCCTGCATGAAATAACTTTACTCATTGCATACTTGCCCGCCCCATGTCCTTTTCAGGGACCTCAAAATCAACCCTCAAAAAGTATGCAACACAAAACAATTTCTGTCGTCGACGCTGTGGAATTTTTTGTTGTGTGTGTGTGCCTGCATAATTATGTGTGGGGCGGGGCGGGCAATGAGTGGGCGTGGCAGCTAGCTTGCATAATTCATATGATTTTAATGATGATTTTTTGCCATTGAGCAAACATTTTTTTAATGATTTTTCATATGCATTCTCCAAAGATTTTTGCTGCTGTTGCTGCTGCTGTTGCTGTTGCTGCTGTCGGTGTCTATGTAATTAAAATTGCAATGCATTTAAGCCAAGCGAAGACAAACACACACATACCATACTCACTTTCACACACACATACAGCCACGTGAGGCTTTTGTTGCTGTTTATCCCCCCGTTACATATAAATATGTTAATTAAAATAATGTTACCCCAGCGTCATCGTCGTCGTCGTCGTCATCGTCGTCAGCGACAAAAGCAAAAGCAAAATAAAAATGCCAAGTCAAGCAAATGGCTTAGAATAGCTTCACACACACACACACGCACACATGCACGCAAAGAAGGAGAACTCCCTTCAGGCTGGCTTTGTCGCCATTTTGCATATACACGCCACGCTCAACGCCTTTCAATAGGCAACACATTTCCTACAGCCCTCTTCCACATTACGTATACGCAGCTTGGCTGATATGCATGCCACTGTATGTGTGTGTGTTGGTATGGCAAACAAGGCTCCAAGTATGATGACTTCCGTTCTTGTGAAGGTAACAGTAAATGCCGACAGTCTGACAGCCTCACAGTCCCTCCTCTGTCCGTCCGCCACTTTGGCATTTCGTCTTTTGTGCTCATTTCAAAACAAAATTAAAAATGAAAGAGTGGCAAATGCATTTCCAGGCAATGCACCCCTCCCCTCCACCGACCCCAGCTAAGTTCTATCGCATAATTATGAACTTGAAATTTTGCAGTGGTAAGGCATTAGAGTTTTCGGTAGTCGGTTGTCGGTTGTCGGTTGTCGACTTGCTCAACTGCTCCGCCTGCCCAACTTAAGAAGATTGCATAATTATTTAAATACAAGACGGCGTCTCTTCCTTCCCTTTTTTCCCCCTTGCAAAAGACTTTCTCCTGCTTAGATGACGGCAGCATCCTTGAGACATTGTCGAGTGTGGCTGGTGTAGGTGTTGTTGTTGTTGTTGATGCTGATGCTGGCTTAGTTCCTTTGGGGCTTTTGCTGGTTTGAGGGTCTGCTGAAAAAAAAGTCATTTCTCATATGCATTTTTAATTAAAAAATGCTTTTGCAGCTCAAGAAAAAGCACATTACTGAAAATCTTGCAAAATTAAAATGGCTAAGAGTATGGGTATTTTGAAGTTAAGGAATTTATTTAAAAAGATTTTAGATGGCAAATGGCCAAGGGGTGTTATCTTAACTAGAATGAAATTTGCCAGCAAAAGAGAAGTGAATGAAATTAGCAATTCTTATTTATAGAAATATTTACGGACACGATTGGTCTGGATTATGATGCTTTTGAAATGAAATTTCTCTCAGAATAACAGAGACATTTTATCTGTATTTATACCCAAAGTCATTTATGACATATATCTAAAATTTTGCATCTAAGAAATTGTCCAAAATGTATCCGAATCAAAAGAGAAGCAGCCTCACATGGAAAATAATAATTACTTCACAGATTGGTTAGGCCAAATACAGATATAGAAAACTAATTCAAGCTGCAACGGAGGACCTGGTCATGTTCAACATACTTCTGCTTGCTTCTGGGTATTCCAGCATTACACTGGCCCCTAGCCCCACGGCGCCAATGTCTTGATAAACACCTGGTGGCTGAGCATAAATTGTGTCTCACGCTCCTAATCCTCTTCGCCCAACGCATTCACCATCTGCAGCGATCGCTCCAGATCGGGTATTTGTGATTTCAGATTGCGGCGACACGGCTCCAGGTTGTAGGCCATGAATCGATGCTTACCATGCTGCAGCACCTTTTCACAGTTAAAGTCAGTTAAGTCAATCTCCTCTAGAACTAGTGCTTCTATTTCTGGTTTTCCTGTATTTTTCGGTATTTCTACTGTATTAAAGGTGCCAGTTATTGTGCTTTGCAATGCCTAAATTATTATAAATTTCATATTAATTTCCAGCAGGCTTCGGCTTCAGCTTCAAGCGGCGAAAACGATAGCTATGATACGATATTGGCAATGGACAATGAAACCAAGTGTAGACTTTCAATGTTGTGGGGTTTGGCAACCTTTTATTTTCCATATTGTCTTAGTTCCTTAGTCAGACCTTCAGCCGGCTAGTCCAACAATACAGGTAGACTTTCTCTTGTAAAAGAAAGCTAGCTAATACAGCTGGATGGATAGATGTCTTTGCGACATTTTCGTACCAAGAGAAATGCAGATCGAAAAAGTGTTCCCTTTAAGAGATTTAAGTATGTTCAACATTCTTTAAACTTTTTGCTTGTCATACTTTAATCTACAACACACTTTTGCATTTCCTTGCCTGTTAATTGAACTTGTACTCGTATATTCTGTAATAATTTTAAGGAATTTAATTTCAATATGAAAGTCATTCAGCTGTTGTATTTGATATGAGAGCTCTGCTGCTGGCTGCTCTTTTGAGCCAACAACGTCATCATATTTGGCTTGTGTGTGTGTGCAACATTATTGTTGTTGCCCGAGGTCATTGCAATTTTCTGTTGCCACACGAAAGTGTCTACACACACGCACACACACACACACACACACACACCTGAGTGTTGTGGCTTCAAGTTTTTACCCAAAACGGAACGTCAACATCAGCTGAGAGCTACATAGGTGCTGCTGTTGCTGTTCTTCTTCTTCTTCGTCGTCGTCGTCGTTGTCGTGTATGAAAATTCATTTCAATTAGTGAAATGGTTTTGGGATTTGTATGGCAAGCCACCAACGCGAGCTGAGCGGAAAAGGGGGCTCCTTGTGCAGGAAGCGGCACGAGCACGTCAGGCAAACAGCGAACGCCTCAACGTATGCAATGCTTGTTGCAACTTTATTTACCTTTACGTGGCGCATAAATTGTAAATAGAGATATAAATGGATGTGTGTGTGTATGCGTGTGTGTGTCTGTGTGTGTATTGCTGAAGGGTAGCATGGGATTTGTGGTGGATTATGAGGCATCTGCACGTACATGCATACGGCTGTGTCTGTGTCTGTGTGTGTGTGTCTAGGTGCAAGTTGTACGCTTACAAATTTTCCTTTACTTAAGAAGTTGCTGTAAAATATCTTGAGCAGGCCATTGAACTGTTCTGAGCTGTCTAACAAAAGTTTTCTGATTTCCAGCTGAATATGAGCACACGATGAGCATTATAATTTATTCAGTCGAGTTTCTGAATTGCAGCCAAAGCAAACATTTGATAAAATATTAAGCAAATTGAAGCAGAGCCAATTTGCTCAAATTCATAATTTAGGTCAGACTTATTGAAAATGTGGCTTAATAAATATTGTAGCAAATTATTTGGCCTTAATGCCAGTTATCAAATCATATTGGCCAAGATATGCTTAGAAGTGGGAGAGGCCTAAGAACTGGGCCAGTGATGGAATGCCATATGGCATTGATAGCTGCTTGCAAATCAGAGCAAGAATTTATATTACTTTATATGAGTGAGCAAAACAGAACCCTATAAATATTGTAAGAAATTATATATATAACTCTTTTCAATGATTGTTTGACTTATTGGAAAACAATCCACAGACCAAACCATTATAGGCACGTGAATGAAATTCACACCAGGTGGATTTTATGGTTACAAAAGACCAACTGCAATGGGGTCATAATTGAGATCATGGATATGTTCTCTACAAAATTCGTCTACATATATCATAACCGAGGTCAACGTTTGTATGAAAATGCAGTTGTTTTCTCCCCAAGGTTAAACCTATAAACTCGAAAGCGTGTATTATATAAGAAGGCCATTTACTTTGGCTTGGTCTGCTTCTTAAGTGGGCTTCTCTAAGTTTCATTGCTCTATGTGAGGCGTTTTGGTTTGTTTCGGGGTTGGATCCTTAAATTTACCCAGTCCTGCAAAACTAATTGAGCTCAAATTTGTACTCATCGTTTGTATTTCTTCTGATCTTAACTTTAACATTTCTTTGCTTAAAAACACGAATTTTAATTTTTGGACTCAACTTTTTTTTAATATATATATCCCAGTTTTTTTATTTCTCTTCAAATATCTACACATATATATATCTCACATCTTTTGCCCATGGCTGCTGCTTCCTCTCACCCACTCTTTCTCTTTGAAATTCCTCCACTCTCATACATATATTCACGCTTTACGCTGCGCAGTTTTACTTAAGTTGCTCCCTCGACGACACTTTTTTGATGTTGCTTTATCAGCATTGCATGGCGTGGGGGGGGGGGGGGGGATGGTCGGTGTGGGGCTACAACCAAAATTTATGCAACTAACAAAATGTTATTTTTTCGTTTTTTTGTTGTTTCTTCTTTAGCGTTTTTATCGCTCTAAACGTTTGTTGAAAAAACAAGAACTGGGGAACGACGAGGCAAGAGGAAAGTTCTACAAATGTATGCTATAGTGTTGCTTTTTTCTGCTCCTTTTTTATGCTGGATTGTTTGTATCCCTTTGGGAGGTTTAACTCGATGTGAATTGCAATCTGTTGCCGAGTTTTAGGCGCAGAATTAGCAGCTGAAAAAAAAGCATAAAGGGCGTTCGTGTTCGCTGTGCAGTTTAACGCGCTTTGTAAGCTGTAGGAGAAATATTTAAATAGTGACTACACTTTTTCTGACTGTGTATTAAGTTAACTATATTCATTATTCATTCCAATGAAACTTTGAGTTTTCTTGACGTGTTTGACAAGATGTCCCATAATTATATAAACACAAGCAGCAGACAATGGAAATCACCCCTAAGCCTAATCCCTAAATATTTAACTGAAATCTCCTTGAAATCTTTAAAACTTCTGCCTTCAGTTTCAAGTGCGAATTTCCTAAACAAATGCTGTGGCTTACAACTTACAGCCTACGCCAGCCGCCCCAAAAAGCAATAATAGTAGATTTCAACCCGCACATACATTCGCCCAGACACACACGCTCTCACACCTACTCCCACTCCCATGGAGATGGGGAACGTCCCCTGGAAAGGAACTTTCACATGACTCGTTAAACTTTTTGCCATTGTTATAGTTCTGCTTGGTTGGTTTCTCTTTCTTTCGAGCCAAAGGAGAACAGAAGCAAAGTTTTCGTCTGCTGTTGCTGATGCTGCTTTACATGCTGTTTGGTCCTCGAGTCCTTTCGGTTATGCACATAATTTATAGAGTGCGACAATATGTTGCCCTCTCAGCTCCCGCAAACTTTTCCACTCTCAATGAGGAAAGTGTGGTCTAGTTTTAGGACACAGTTCAATATGAAAAGTCAAGGCTATGGGATAGCCAATGGTCAGGGTTTAGCAAATCGACGTCATTGCAATGCTTTGCCATGCCTTGGGTCAATTATCAAATATCGGAGCTGTCAGCCACTTGGCCTGAGCTGATTGATAAATGAGATTTGGCATTTAAGGGACGCTTCTAATTGTATGCAACACACACACACACACACACACAAACACAGAAGCTGAAGCTGAAACGCTAGCTGAAGCTGAAGCTGAGTCTGCTGAAGTTCTGCTCTGATAATCACAAACGACATAATCACAGCAATTACGTTGCAAAATTAGTTTAAAGCCAAGCGACAAAACAGAGCTAGTTAGTGACGTTACGTTACATTAAGTTACGTTAGTATCGTTAGTTTGTTAGCTGTGTGTGTGTGTGTGTGTGCGTGCGCCTTAATTATCTAAGCCACAAAGGCTCAAGCTTGATGGCTTGAATGCTCGCTCGCTGGTTGGCTTGCTACACCCTTCCCTCTTCATTGACAGCTGAGTGACATTTGGAGCCTTGGATTTTTCAACTTGACATTCATTATTCAAATGCGGCTAAAGCTTCCAGGATGTCGACCCTAAGCTTCAGCTTAGGTTTTCATCACCAAACTAATGCTGAGAAGAGCGCGCCATTGTCTTCCTTTAATTAGAAAAGTACAAAAAAAATCAATGGCAAATGACAGCCAGCATACAAACTGCTGTCATAAAAGCATAAAGGTGTAGCGTAGTCGACTTAAAGGGGTTGTTACTCTCTCTCTCTCTCTCCCACACACACACACACACACATGCACACTCGGGTGGTTGAAAGAAGGCAAGCTAAGACGGTTTAGATTCCTGCAGCCAGCTAACCTCATTAAACATTAAATCAATGCTTTTATGCCGTCGGTTTTGTTGTTTATGAGCTTGCGGGAAAAGAGTTAGAAAACGGTGAATGGGGGACGGGGGAACGCTGGAGATGAGCTCAAACCCGGTTGAGGCATTATTTCAATTGATGTTCAGTGAAATGTGACCAGGATTAGACTCAAAAGCAGCAGAGCAATTAAAGCAGCAATACTTGTTGATTTGAAATAGATAAATCGATTGAGGCTTAGTATAATTTTACAATCGATTAGGTTGAAATGTCTTTAAATTAAGCAAATTAATAATGTTTTAATGCTTTTGATAATTATCATACTATTTGATATTAGTGCAATAGTGTTGCATCTACATATCGATGCAGAATGAAAGACAAAGATATGAAAGAAAATTATATCTACTTATAGACTAATATGCAAATGTGAGCGTTATGTGAACACAGATTTGTGAATTTACGGTTAATTGATTATGAAATACACAAAATATGTTTTAGTTCAGCGAACTGGATTTTATTCCTTTGATGCAGATGTGAAGTGAGGTCTGGTGCACAGGCCAAGGCAGGCGGTTGATCTTTGGATATATCCTCACTCTGTTTACTAAACTTGAGTATGAGTAGAATGATGAGCAAACAAATAATCAGAATCCAGAGGGCGTAACCAACAGATAACCGTATTGTTTTAGTTTCTTGTGTTTGTTATCGATACTCTATGAAGACAATGGCCTGCGCTGGCTGTACTGTCTCGAAAACAGGTGTCAGCCTCGGTTTCTTTCGCCTTGTTGGGGGACACAAAGTAAACCACACCACTAAGTAGCTCCTTGTAGAGCGTTCATTCTGCGAATCGTTGGTTAAACCTGTGCTACGTATGGTTTTGCAAACCCTTGACAAATTCGATACATTCACATAGCGATATAAAAAAGAATTAGCGAAATATGTATATAAAAACACCTCTCTACGAAACCTGCACCTCTCGAGACCCGACCAAGATCTATTTTTGTGGGAGAATGTTCCCATTCCTGTTCAAAAGCAAAACGCCATATACAGTTGAATGCGAACATTGAAGCATTGAGAGCCCAAACCAAAGCGCTTTATATGATAAAAGCATCTGCGTGTCGATCTTTATAAAGCTCTTAAAGCTCGACTTGCTTATCTAAGAACTTTGCAGCACACAGAAGAAATTCCATACTAACTTTGACAACGATTTTGAGCCTCTTGAAGGTGGTAGGTTGAAAGTCGGCTTCTTAGTGGCCACGTAGGCCATGTAATTCAAGTTGTGTGAGCTTCAGTCAGAGTTTTATATACGTAAGCAGGTATCAGCAGTTGAAAGATAGGAAGATGCACTGCAATTGACAAACATTAAGCGATTTAAAATTAATCTAGCTGGACAATCAGCCAACAAATCTTTCTCATTCCAAATCCACTCAAACCACTTCATTTACATATTTTCACCATAATTCTATATAGCTTAAAATGTTTAATGAATTTTGACAGTTGGTTTTGTGTTGTGTAATTTAGTTTTGCATTTTGTTGTACAAATATATATATATATATATATATGGGCCATGGCAAAACATGTACGCCAGCAAATACATTTTTTTCAACGTTTTTTCCGAATTTCAATAATTCATTTTCAGTTTTGCGCTTGGCCTGTAATTAGCCCCAACAAAAAAAAAAAAAGTGAACAACATTTATGCGAAATTTAAAACACAAAATTAATGTGCGCTAAAAGTTTTGCATTTGATTTTAAACTCTTTTTAAAGCCAAGCTTTAGCTTTTATCTAAAAGCATGCAATTTGTTTATTAACAATAAAGCTGTGCAGATACAAACAATGTGGCTAATATTAATGCTTACAAAAATTACAAAAACCCACCCTCCCATCCTCCCGCACACGCAAGCACACCCACCCACACATACAACGGAACTCAATGCACATATTTGTTGTGTGAAGCAAAATGTGTTAGCCAATAAACTTTTGACCTCATTTTGTCAAAAACTACAAGCATACATAAACTAAATGCAGCCCAAGCTGGCTCTAAACGGAAGGGCTCCAAGGAAGGGCAGGGCCAAGGGAAGGGAACAACTAACAAAATATTTGTGCAGGCAACCAACCTGGAGTGTGCCCACGGCAGGCAGGCAGGCTTTGAGAGAGGATGAGCAGGATTCGAAGAACCTAGCAAAATATTTGAGCTCGCTAGCAACAGCAGGGATTATAAATTATAGCCGTTTCCCCCCACTTGGCCTGCGGAAAGGGGGGGGCAGGCAGCAGGGAAGGGAGTATTATTTATGTTGTGTCAATGGAGGCTGGTGCCAAATGGTTCGGGATATATCATCAATGCATGTGCGCTTAGTTGAGTGGAAAAAGGCTAAGCGAAAAAAAACTATATACACCCTTCTCCAACCGCATCCGCCCCCGCCCCCAGCAGAACTTTAAAATGGTAGTTAGAGCGGCTTAAAAGCCAAATTCGAAGCTTTTGATTAATTTGTTTTTTGGCAAACAGCGCAAAAAACAAAGCTTAGCATATACTTTTTTAGCTGCTGTCAGCTTTTTTTCCAAAAATAAATAAAACAAGAGAGAAAAGAAATTTAAATTGCAAAAAGAAAATGGAAACATAAAATAAGGATGACTTGGTTCGGCTTTGCCGAAGTTTGTATACCTTACAGAAGGATACTTTTTAGAGATTTGGTATGAAATTTGTAATGATCCTCCTGATCCAGTCAAAGAAACTGCAAAACATGATTCTACGGATCATTGTTTTGATGCGACACATGGTGTAATATAGCTCATGCATAGCGATCGGTCCAGTGGCTTAGTTTCTTATTGAAGGCATACACACAGAAACAAAGACAAACTGATATTCCTTTTTATATAAATCATATATTTTTATAGACATTTCTTCTCTTGGAAATGTTGTTTTTCAAACGAATGCTTCTTTGACTTCTCTGCATCATGGCATCCATGCTATCACAGGAACTTCTGATCTTCATCAACATCCTCATCATTCCACTTCTTTGCAATTCAAACTTGATAACAAAGTTATAGCATCCATTTTATGTAGGATATCAAAAGCAGAGAAAAAACGCCAAACCAACAAAATAATCCGACACATGCGCTGCCAAAATGATTGCCTTGGCTCAAGCGAAGGGCAAAACACACAGAGACTAATCCCATGTGCAGCGTCTTCTATTCGAAATTTGTATATGTGTGAATATATGTATATGTGTGTGTGTATGTGTGTATGTATTTGTGTCATACATAAAACTGGCAATCACTTCATTTTATTGCGTAGAGAGCCAAAAGCTGACACTGTTATGTTTTGGGTGTCGCAAGCAAAAACAGAAAGAAGAAAAACTCCCCTCACCCACAACAACAACAACAAAAAAAAGGCAAAATCATTAAATTATATTGAAACAGCTTAAGTCCCTGAGTCGAGTAATAAAAAAGATTTTCACAATTTGCCTAAAATGTATGCATAAGAGTTAATCGTGATTTAAAATGAAAACTCCTCAATCAGCATTCACAAAGGTCGCCTTCAGTTGATTCCAGCATAGTTCTATTGGTTTCGTCATCGATTGATTGAGGCTTCTATAGATCTTCGCTCAACATTTGAACTATATCAATATGGAAGTTATGGCGCTATTAGGATGTCATATGTTTGTTTCTTCTGATAGATTTTAGTTGGTTTCTTCACTGAAATTGATTTGGCAGAATAAAAACCCCAAATCGATCTTAAACCTAAGCGTTTGTTGCGATGGGCTGCTTCAATTGTGATTTAGGCTCCTCTGATGTTTACCTTGGCCACAGTTAGCAACTGTAAACTTATTGTGCAGCAAGGGATCGGGTATATCTTTACGCTGCCAAATTCCCATCTTATATTCGGAGCCATATTTGTTTTTCATGCGAGCCTCAAGTTCATCTAGTCGCTGTGGTGGCGGCTTTATCACAGGTTTCTAATACATAACAGTCTCTATATAATGTATTTGAGTAGTTAATACTATCAAAGCTTACCTTCTCCAAAAATATTTTATAGCAACCATAGAAAAATCCCAGTAATACGCTTGTGAGTATAAGGCCGAATACAATGTTGCGAACACTCGGCTCTGGGGCCGTCACCTCATGAACTACCTTGACTTTCTCGTATTCAAATGGCGGAAATAAAAAGCGTATGACCTTGAAGATAGCCTTGCCAAATAGATTGCTTGGATGCGACTTCATTATATCTTCGAACCGCAGGGACCAATGCGAATTCTGCTCCGGTGTTGGCAAGGCCATTGTAAGGGTTAAAATGCGAATGTAAAAAGTGTATTTACAACTAATTTTGGAAAACTATATGAAATATGCTTGCGAAGCTGTCAACGTGTAATGTGAAGGAAATAGCATGGCTATACATTCACATTCAGTCACATCAATTAAATTTGCTTGACCTGACCCATTTGACTGCTCAACCATGCGCCACGGGGACAATCCATAAATCATTGCCTACTTCTAGGCTGGCAGCTAAAAGTAGCCAAGATCAGGCGTACGTACGTACGTTCCGTCATTGATTTATTAGCGGTCGGGCAAAACTCTATTTGGTGGTTTAGTGGCTGCACTGCAAAAACCCCAAAAGTGTAAAAAAGAAAAC
The DNA here is from genome assembly GCA_037043425.1 of Hirtodrosophila duncani. NCBI lineage: Eukaryota > Metazoa > Arthropoda > Insecta > Diptera > Drosophilidae > Hirtodrosophila > Hirtodrosophila duncani. Next base: position 5,470,311 of record JBAMBM010000194.1, read on the forward strand.
ACACACACACACAGACACAGACATATCGCCCCCCATCATCAGTCAGCAGGCAAACAAACACGGCGCGGCAGCGGCAGCGGCATCGACGGGAATCCTAAGCCCAGAGAGCAAAAAGTGTTTGCATACATTACGCCCCTCTTGGGGCAGCAAAAACTTGCAGTAGTTGTTGTAGTTGTCATAGGAATAGCAAAAACGAAAGAAAGCTAACCTGAAACTGAAGCTCCTCTGGATCTGAGGCTGCCAACTAAACTGACTGCGAGTAGTGCGCGTGTTCTCGGCTCGCAACACGTACAAGAAATCATGAAATGTTGCCGCCATCATACCGAAAATTGTACGGGTAACGTGCTGGCAATCAAAGTACATACATGGAAAACCATCGACGAGGGGGGGTTTGGGTTGGTTGGAAGATATGGGAATGGCTGGCAAGCAAAGGCGGCCAAGTCACGGCTGCCACTGAGGCATACACGTCTGATTTTTACTACACACGTGTTCGGTGTGTGTCTGTGTGTGTGTGTGATGTGATGGGATGTCGACAGGACTGCAACTGGCACTATGAGTGCCTACTGAGCAGAGCATTTGGGGAGTTAGAGATGAGCTAAAGTGTGATAATGATGACAGAGAGCACGAGGGCAGCAATAACATAAGGGCATGACATGGTGTAGTATTATAATATATATATCAGGCAAGGCTAGATCAGGATTACAGGATTACACTAGCAGTACATCAAGCTCTTACTATACTAGGATAATGCAGATAATCTAAAAAACTACTCGATCTAATCTAACTAATATATCAATTGAAAATCATAATCGTTTAAAATGGAAACGCTTAAGCGTAGCTTAGCACCTCAAGAGACAGCTGGACACTGTTATATATCAGTCATAACTCGTGACAAGTAACAGGTGCATAATTATGGCTGCTCAACTCTGAAAGGAACTCCTGCCTGCTGCTGTTGCTGCCGCCTAGACATTGAGCAAATTTCAGAATGTATAGCATAGTTGACGGCGAACGTGCCTGGCAGCGAACCAGCCATCCAACCAGTCAGCCAGCCAGTCATACCAACCTGCCAGCCATAGCCAAGGCAGTCGAGTCGACAAGGCTGCTTTTTGCTGTTTAAGTAAGCATGCAAATGTCAACTGCAGTCAACGGAGTAGGAAGTGGCAAGTTGAAGGCGGAACGGAAAGAGCCGAGGACACTCGTCTCACAGTCGTGATAAGCAGTCTCAGTTATCAACGTGCTAGGCGAAATGGCAATGTATAGTTTTCTTGTTGTTTTTTTTTTGGGAGGGGGGTAAACTTTCATATGTGTGTGTACCTCTCTTCCTGGCCATAAATGATGAGGTACACGTTGAGTGTGCTCTCTGCCTCTGAATTTAGTGATTTCCCCAAGCATGTGGCATACTTTTGGGCGCCTTCCTTCCACAAAATGTTTGATATGATTTCTTTCATGGGCATACGGAATGTTGTGCTCATGTTGTTTATGGTTATTGATTTTGTGGCAGCAAGGGTGCAGGGTAGGGCTCGCTCCCCTCCATCCCAGATAGTTTGAGTTATTGCCTGTGGCTGAATTGTGTCAGCAGCAACATTGTGAAAGAAATTGTTGCACACTTGCCGACTGCCGACTGTGTGGCACAATATCTACTTGGTTTTACAGCAAAATTAGGCAAGCAATATCGAAGTTGGGCAATATAATATAAAGAATATTCGCATCGACGTCCCAGAGTCAACGTCAAATTTGCCAACTACAACTACAATTTATCTCAACTGATATGTATGCCGGAGCATGTCTGCTTTGTGCATCAAAAATTCATAGCATACAACGAAAGGTGTCAATAACAAGGCACGTTGTATTACCCACCATTGGCCGCCCCCCAAATTTGTGAACCCCCCACCCCGTAACCGGAGCCAAAGCAAAAGCCAAACCGCACCAAAAAGTATATATGTAATTTACAATTACTGCACGCACACACAATTTATTTTCCAAAAGCTAACAAATAAGCTAAACATTTCAGCTACGGGTTCGTCTTACTGCCCCCATTGGGGCACAATTGTCTCCCAGGTGTATTGCAAATCAAAAAAAGAAGAAGAAAAAAGAAATGTAAGAAGAGGAAGAACAAGACGAGAAGAAAGGCAAGACGATGGCAAAGAAAACAGAAATCAGGCAAAAGCAAGCGCTTCAAACACGCACGCCCAGGCAATCAGTTAAATGTTTGTTGAGCTCGCCAAAAACCAAGCCAGAGTTCGAGTGTCTCAGTTCTTGTCCTTAAGTCTCCCAGGAGTCTTTCAGCTAGCCAAAAAATTGAGTTTGCTGTACATGTGTGCGTGTGTGTGTGTGTGTGGCAGGCATCTGAAAACCGCAGAAAAAATAAGAAAGACCACGATGAGAAAACTTAGTCTAGCCGAATCTCAAAGACCCTTGCTGGGAAATGTGAGGGGAAATCGATCAAATGCGATAGCTAATGATCATCGATAAGAATTAGAGAAAGATGTTGAAGCTTTATAAACGTTTACCAGAGGACGCTGTCACCATAACTAGGGGGAGATAACGAAACGCAGAAAAACATAAATTATGGTAGAAGAAAGAAAATTTTAGAAAACTGCAACTAGATCGATCTTCTTCAATAAAAACAATTAAGGTTTCTTAATTAATGTTTCAAATAAATTGTAAATAGAACGAAGTAGAAGTAAAACAATTCAATCAACGTTTCATCGCCTGGCATCATCATATATACCAAACCCGTACGTCTACATCCACTTATATCCAAAGATTATATAGACTATACAATGCCTCTCAGAACTATAAATGTTTCTTGATCAAAAATGTAAACTAAAATAGAAAGAAATAGAAGGAAAATATCGCAGTTATGGCTATATAAGCTCCGATCACCATGTTATGGTTTTGTATATATCGCTTTGAAGCTTCCCATTGTCTACACTATTCTATACCCGTATACGATATGAGTTTGATAATGATAATGACACTTCCTTCTCGTAAAATTGTAATACCTTGAACAAGTGTAATATAACAGACTGCACAGCAAAAACAACAACAACAACTACAACAACCAAAAGAAGCGCCAACTTGAAAAATCGTTTGTCGCAATGTAAGAAATGAGTTGAAATGGGAATGAAGGGAGTTCCGAGGGCTTAAACTCACGCGCAGACGTAGTGATTTGGCTTTAAAAAAATGAACCGAAATAAAGAAAAGCTGCCACGTAATGAAACTGACAATTTAACTCAGAGTCAGTGTGTTTGTCTGTCTATCTGTCTGTTTGTCTGTCTCTCTGTGTGTGTGTGCGTGTGTATTTCTCTATGCGTTTTTGTTGAGTTTTTGAGTATGCGTGCTGAAAAATCGTGTTATCGATTTAATGCGTTACGGTACATAAGTCGAAGTAAGTGTGTATAGCCAGAAGGGTTGCCTTGTTTTGTGCTTTTGCCTTTTATCGTTAGCTTGTGTCTTTGTGACTGACTGAATGACTGAATGACAGACGGACGGAGGGACGGTAGGACGAACAGACGAACGGACGGACCGACGAACTCAGTTGAGTTCTGTTTGTCAGGACTCTGGCCTTGCCATTGCCTTTTTTGTTGGTCCTTTTTTGCCAGCTCGAGTTAAGAGTCTCTGCAAAGGCATTTGATTAATTTGCAGCAGTTTTCAATTTGAAATTGCTTTAGTTTCCTTCTCTAGTAGTTTCCCAGAGCTCTCTGTGCCTTTTTCTATATCTTTTTGTCCCTGTATGTGTAAATGCGAGCGTGTGTGTGTGTGTGTGTGTTTGTTTAAATGTGTGTGGCAATTGACAGCACTTTTCGGAGGCGACTCTAAGCCCGAAAAACGAAAAGGAAAACTTGCTTGCTTCTCCTCGGCTTGCTGCTTGGCTTGCCTTCACTGACGTTGAAAGCTGCTTATGGAATGTTAAGTGATTTTTTATTGAATTTTTAAGCCGCCCTTAGACAAAGTTTCTGGTCTCGTATATACTTGGGATTAACCATTTTTTCTACTTAACATTTTGCTATAATGTTTTTATTTTTACTAACTTTACATGTGATTTTCTCTTCTCTTTTTAGGTACGTATGCACAATTTTATGATTCGACAATGAAAATTACTTTGGGGAAGCGTAAGTGAACTTTGACAATTTGTGGGATTAAGTGGAAAGGAAGCGAGCTTCAATTATGTCAAAGTGAGGTTGAAGTTCAGTTTAACTAAAGGAAACAATTAGTAGGAGACAGATAATAGAAGAGTTAGCTTTGATCATAGAGAATTTACTTAGAGAATGGAGTACAAATGAGATTATGTGTTTTTCTAGCCTCCAACTCAGTGATGGGCATGTTGTGGCTCTTTCGACACCCAAATTCACTTAGCTTAAGGGTAAAAGTCCGTAAAAGACTGGACACATGTTGTGATCTCCTTCCAGAAAGAGCAAGAAAGAGCAAGAGCATAGAAAACCAATCCATGAAGTGATCGTCTATCAAATAGAATCGATTCCAGTTTGTCCAACTTTCTTTCCTTCACAATTTCAATATATTTTTGAAATTCATTTATAAATTCTTAAAATTGTTAATTATGCAGCAGCATAAATTTAAAAGAACCATTAAAAATCTACATTTTACATTTCTAATGTCTAATTAAATGAGAAACACACACACACTCACACATACGCTTCCATGCAGACATAAATACAAATACAAACAAAGGCCTAGGCAACAATAAAAATAAATGATAAAATTTAACGCGCTTTTTAAACAGAAAACAGCAAAACAAAAGCAAATTGCAAATGCAAGGCACACATCCACACGCCCCTCCCCACAATGCCTGGGCAATGCAACCCCTCTGTTACGCACACATGCATACTAATTATGAGAATGCGCAGCCACATTTAAAGCAAATATAAACAAAATGTTAATGACGATGAGCATGGACAGGCTGGGACAGAGGAAGCGTAACTGCAGGAAACAAGATTGAATGAGGACAGAGAATATACACAGAGAGAGAGCGAGAGATGGGTGCAAGGAAGATCTGCAAGGCTTTTGTTTATGTGTGTGTTTGGTGACTCTATAAGAATTCAAAGCATACAGTTAGGCGTTGCGTGTTGATGAACTGCTGGTTGTAGAAGGGGTAGAAGAGAATACAAGGAGAAACTGACAACAGAAGACACATCTGTCCGTCTGTCTGTTCATCAACTCATCACACCCACATGCCGAGTCCTGGCTCAATAAATGCCACACGCAAAGGACTTTATATGCTTATTATTATCATCATCGCCATCATCATTACTGAGCACTGTTATTGTTATTATTGTTATTATGATGATTATTATTATTAAAATGCAAATGAGCAAAAGTTGACAACTCGACCGTTTCGTTGTTGCCGTTGCCGTTGCAGTTGCAATTGCAGTTGCAGTTATTGCAGTTGCAATTGTTATTAATATGACAGAGACAGAAGAGGATACACTCTGGGGACTGAAGAGACTGACTGAAGAGACTGACTGCATGAGCTGACACTGAACTGAGGTGGGGTTAAAACATGCAAACGGCTTTAAGCGAATTCTGAATGATTTCACACTGAGGCGGAGGCAAGTTCTTCTCAGGCCTTCGCTTGCGACATCTCCATTCAATGTCAACATGGTCAACATTTCGATATTTCAGTTATTCAGAATCAAGCATTCACAGACGGTCACTCCGTTCTGGCCATTGTTTGTCATCATTTTGCATAACCACCCGACAACCCACCCACCTCTCTCTCTCTCTCTCCCTCTCCATAATGTTGGCTGCCCATTATCATAATTTCAATTTGCATAAAATGGCGTTAAATATTACATTTTGGACAGCTGCAGTTGCATTTTGACAGACACAACTGACAGTAGCAGGCCAGGTCGCCTCATACACTCACTCTGATTGGCCCGCCCCCTCTTCCACCATTCTCGTTCACAGCGAGTTAATGTTCACTGAGCTAATTGCAGGTGCGAATGTGTCGCAATGTACATTGCATGCTTGATTAGACACGCAATGAGCTTTATGTACCAGCGCCCCCTCCCCCTCCCCTCATCCAGTGAAGCGCAGAACAAAAAATGTGTTGGTTATTGCTGAGAATGTGCGTAAAATTTGTTATGAAAATTCCATATGAAAATGAAAATTATTTGAGTTTACATTTTTGTGGTTAGTTTTTAGATATAAATATGTATGTACGTGTGTGTGTGTGTGATGACAGTGTTGCATAATTTGAGTGGCATTAGAGCTAATTGATGGATAAATTAATTGATGTAATTGCTGCAGGTTAAATAAAATAAACTATATATGCTATAAATATGCCTAGAGAAGCAGCAATTCTTATATTTCAGGCAATCAAATTTATTTGAAATTAAAAATTAATATATAAAACTCTAACAATTTGGCTAGAACAGGTTAAAAAATATTCAGGAAAACTTATCAGTTATTATTTTAATGGGAAACCCATAAAGTTATCTCTTTCAAATGCTGCTTAAGGTTCTCTTCACATCAAACATTAACTTCAGATATTACCCTAGAAAACGAACTTCTTCTCACACTTCACCCAATTCATTCTCACTTTTTTTCTCTCTGAAGGCAATCCCATTTTCATATCATACCATTCCACCCCTCTCCTCGCACCCTCTCAACATTCAACCTGCACTTCACACGCTCAACGATTTTTGATTTGGCAGCTCGTTTGGCAGCCGCCAAAAACTACGACAACGATAGCTTTAGCTTGGCAAATGCTGCACTAACAACAGCAACAACACCAACAGCAAACGGAAGAATTTGGCTTCATTCTACACTCTAGCAATCAACCCACTCCGACCCACTTCACGTCCCCTTGAATAGTTTTGGCTGGTTGCATTTGCAAGTGATTTTATGCATATTTCATGGCATACTTTTGAGCGCTATTAAAAGCTTTACAAAGGCAGCTGCATCTGCAAGTCTGCAATCGTCGGGACCCAAAGCGGCTGAGAGAGAGCCTTTCAAGTTTGGCTATTCATTTACTATGTTGAGGACGACGACTACAACTATTTTCCTCAGACTTTTGCTCAACTTAATTCATTTTGAGCCTAAACAAAAAGCCTTTTAAGCCTCGACTGGGCCTGGCCCATTTTAAAGCAAGACCGCCGCCATCGTTTTTGGGAATAGCTTGGCATCGTGAAACCAAACTTTTGAAGTGCTCCAACTCGATTATCATAACCCAACTAAGAATCATAATCAAATTTGCCCATTTGACACTAAACTTTCAACCCAAGGGAAGATTTTTCAGGCGGTGAGTGAGGTGAAGGGTGAAGGGAGCGAGAGTGAATGGGAGATAGGGCAGCCTCTGCGAGAACTGCCAAAATTGAGTTAGTCAATTAGAAATTGTGCGTCTGAGTCGTCTACATTCAATATGGCAAACGCCTGAAAGTATGCTAGGCCTCCGTTTGGGGTTTCGGTTCAAATGCAAATGTTGTGGTTTTCGGCTTTTGAAGTTGTCAGCAATATTTTCAATTTTAGGCTGCAGCTATCTGATTAATTTCAAGTCTGCCCTCACTCTTCTCCTTCCATATAAGCAGGCTCTACTGGAAAATGTTTTGGCCATCATGTATTCAGACTTTATTGGTATTTCCCTAACCAAGTTAGAACCGCAGGCCTTAACTTGTCATGTTTTGCAAGGCACACAAATGTTTGGCTTTAGCTTTTAGTACAAATTTTTAAGCATTTTCAGTTTTTGGTAGATATGCACATACTAACAACGTACAGCCAAAAGCTGCAGATAAACCCATTCAAGCATAGCCAGAAACTCACTCAATCCCCCAACTTGGAAAATTCATGCTAAACTCTGTATGTATTTGTCTGGCTGGCAAAGCTCATTAAGCTTCAATGTCTGCCAAAGCCTTCATTTGGCTATGACTTTGTTTTGGTCTTTACCATAGTTTTGTGTCAAGCCAATAAAAAAAATACTCACACAGAGATTGTTGCAACAAAATACCAAAAACACTTTGAATTGGCCATGCAAATAGGTCGTAAATTCATATTTTATTGCCTTCCCAAATGCCCCAACTGACGACAAGCCAAGCATAAGCAAAACTCATCTTTGCCAAGAATTATGCTTGTTGCCTATGTCAATGTGTGTGTGTGTGTGTGTGTGTGTGTGTGTGTGAGCTTGAGTATGTGTTGACAATAGACTTTTGGCATTATGTGCATTATGCGATTGCATACTTGCAGGTGGCTTGACCGAACCAAATGCCACACACAACAAGCCACATTTTCACACTGGCCACATCAGTTTGCCAAAAGATTTGCAGAGTTTGTCTATGTGTGAAGAGACTTGTTAAATTTTGAAGCTAAAATTGTGATCTCTATTTAGGAATGACAACAGTTGACCAATTTGAACGTACCATAAAGATTATTTGGAATCTGGTATATGGAAAGCACATCGGGCTAAGCATCGAATGACAATATCTCTCGCAATACTCTAAGCATAGTAGCTGCCACTAACTTCCTTCTTTTAGGCATTGTTAGCTCGCAAATATTTGCCACTGCAGGCCATTAATTAACGCTAATCGCACAGCCATATCTAACTAGTTTCTAAAACACACATTACACATTTCATTTATCATATTTTCGTACATTTGCCTGGGGGAAAACGTGTGCAATTGATAATGCCATTTAACATTCATATAGTTTTCTTTTTTCTTTTGCCCTAATTATGAAATTATATTTTCACATTTCACATCTGTATGGGCAAATGTAATAACTATGAACTGACACTTTCCAAATCCCTCCTGGCCGCATATTGGCTTTATAATTGTCTACATAAATTAACGCCATAATTCATAATAGTCACAAAAACAACAACAGCAACAACAACAACAGAAACAACAACAAAACAACAACACAAGCATAAAGAAAGCCTACACAATATTGAAAAGCATTAAATGAGACGCAAAATTGTTAAGCGCGCCCCAAAAATAGTTTGCTTGTGCTGCATTTGCATTAAAATTTTATGTTAAAATAAAAACAAGCAAAAAAAAACTAGTATGTATACCCTACACATGAGTACATGGACATGTTGGCAGCAGCAGAAAGTTTGTTTAAAAAATATCTATAAATATTTGCCAAAAAATTATTCAAAACATAAAAAGATATACCTCTGAATCACTTTTCTTGAGTTCTCGTTCTCTAGGAAACAGTGGCCTTGAAGCAGCTGTCCTGCCCTGCCCATAATAAAGTAGAAGATATGACAACTTGTCTTAGTATTTCCACCAATTTTCTCTTTTCGTTATAAATTCTATGGTTATATTGATTTAGATTCCAATTTGAGTGTGTCCCTTTAAAGCAGAGCTCGCAAATAACGGTTGACCTTTTCTCGTTGTTCGAAAATAAGTGTTTTCTTCTGCCACTTTAAGCAAAGAGACAGAGAGCAACCGTTCACATAGGCTATTTAGAAGAGCGGTCTTCGCTCAACCACAACCATTTGTTTGAAGTCACTTTTGCTGTGATCTTTCTGAGACCGTTTGGTCGTGTTCAATCGAGCAAAGGGTTTTTAGCGTCTTCCTAGTCTATATGCGAGAGGGGGGACAATATGCTTCTAAAACTGGAATATATAAAATCTACAAAAATACTAGGAAATAAATTTAAATTTTTCTCAACAATTTCTTTGAAGTCAAGTTCAAACAAAGACCGTTTGGGCTGAACTTTTCAGAGTTTTGTTCAATTGCTAAGCGTCATTATGTGACTGTTAGTCGTATCCCTTTTTATGCTTTGTTCATTAAAAGACCGTCCCACGAATCGCTCAACTGAGAGCGCTCAATAGAAAAGAAACAAAGTCTTCTGCTCAGAGAGAGAGGGAGGCCGAATGTGTTTGGTTCTTATGTTTGTGAGGAGAGCGTAACAGAGAAAACGATGAACTTTTATTTCCGAGCTCTGCTTTACAGTGGACTACTGAAATGCTTTTGCGTTATTTTATTGCGTTATGGGAAACAATCGCTGTTTTCCCCACACTAACAACCTGCTAACCCTGCTCTGGAATCCTTGTTTGCAGTTCATCACAAATCATTTAAGGAACTTTTTGTTACACCCTCGTCTTGGACCAGATAAACAAATTCCATAGCTTTTCTGACCGCCTTAAGGCTGCATAACTCAGCTCTTGGTGGGTTTCTTTCAAATATGATTTCCAATCAGTTGTTCCACTGGGAATCATCGATCATAGATCTCTTCATATTCCATTTTATTTATTATTCTTTCAGAATCAGAAATTTATCACATGTTTACATTACAAATTCCCTGACAAAGTACATTCACCCTTCCGGTGAAATTATACTCTACATAATGAAATTGTTTTCAAATAAAAGGCAAATTTCCCCATATAATTGTTCAACATATATTCAAAAATTTGACTTTTTGTTGTTGTAGCTTATTTAGACTTCGCCGGCCAAATGTTTTGTGTCAGTCGACTTTGCTCTGCTAACATCGGAGCACTTAATGCAATTTGCATTTCGACACACAAACACACACACACACACAAACACACACACACGCGCGTGTGTGCCTGTTCTTATTTGCATAAAAGTTCGAAACTACGCATACGCCCCATTGTACGCACATACATTTGTATTTCGCTTTCTCTGCGTATAAATTTCAATTTTGTTCGGTCAGAAATTTGCATTTTGTGCAGCTGTCAAGCAAATTATTGCTGGCTTAGTGCTGGCCATGTTCTTGTTGTTGGCCTTGTTGCGTTGGCTTTAATTAAAAAATATATATATATATGTTATTGGTATTGTTGTTGTGTTGTGTTGTGTTGTGTTGTATTGTATTTTTGTGTGTTTGTTGTGTCTTGTGACAGTTGTGTCTTTCACAAACGTAATGCTTACTTACTGCATGCTTTCTCACTTCAAAGTGTTAATTTTATTGACATGTGACAGGGCAAACAAACAAACTGTTTAAACTTGCAGTTGGACTTGGACATTAAATGAAAATGAAAAAGAAATGCCAACAAAATGAAACCCATTACGACTCGGGGCCAAGTCAAAGCCAAGGCAAAAGGTAGGAAAACATTAATCAGCGTTAAAAGTCGCATTAGCAGTAAACAAAATGGGAGCGTCAGGTGTGAGGTGGCGGGGGGGAGGACAGCGCAAATTACCGAAACCCAAACCGAACCCAAAAACTGTCGAAAGGCAAACGAAAAGTCGAAGAAAATTGGAAATATCCTTGCCAAAGCCAAAGCTAAAAAGGGAAAACGCAACACGCGATGCCAGGAGCGAGTAGCGAGGAGCAGCGAAACGCTGGTGGCAGGAGGGGGAATAGAGAAAAGAAACGGAAGGCAAGGGCAAGTAACAACAACAGCCACAGAGCTATGTGGCAAAATGAGTGACTGGCAGTCAAAATCATTAAAAAGTCGTAAAAATCAAGGAAAACCCAAAAACAGAATCGAAAATGGGCAAACAGTAAAGGGAAGCGAATAGAAGCAGAGGAAATACACAGAGGAAAATTTAGTACAATGTGGCGCTACTTTAATAGCAAGGCAGGCCTTCGCTTGTAGCTTTAAATGCCCAGCCACGATCCAAACCAAAACGTCATATCTAATAAGAGCTCATGATGCTGTAGCTAATAAAGCTTTGAAGATTGTAAACGGACTTTGAAGCAAACAAATGCATTTGCTAACGAATTTCACCTAGATTTTTTCTCCGTGTGTAAATGGAACTTTAGCAGGTGGGGTAAATGGGGCGTCTACGAAAAATACGCACGCTTTATAATTAGAATTTAATCAAGCGCAAATCGCAAACGCTAGCAAAAAATGTTTGTGCAGAAAGGAGAAAGGAGCCACAGTTGGAAGAGAAGGGTTGGCAAGCAAGGTGTGGTGTGGTGTGGTGTCATGGGGCAGGTGATTGGAGGGTTGGGTTGGATCGCTGGATGGGAATGGCGCGTGCAGCTATTGTTTAAAGTGTAATTAAAAGCGTCGTGGAAGCCTTTTAGCATGCCCAATGCAGAAAGACGATGATATTAAATTTCCTGGCCCAATAAAAGGTGAAAAACTGTGATTTTTGTTTTTTCTTACAGCCAGCTCGCTCCATTAGTGCCAAAAATAAAGACTAACCTTGCTATGACCTTTGTTGTATGTCGGTTGGGTCGTCCTTCCTCTTCGTTTTTATTCTGCATGCGTCATCTAACAAATGAGTTTCGGTTTAGGTTTTCAATCTGTGGCAATTACAGCCGCACGGGGGTAAAATGATAAAGCACGCCTAAAGGTAAACATCCCAAAATGCGGAGCTTTAAGCAAATCTCATTCGGAAATCATTCATTTTAGTGCAAAATATCAAATACTAAAAATAGCAACTTTTGACATTTTAATTAACAACAAAAGCGAACACGAACCCTGCCTGCCTTGTCAAGGCATAAACTTTGGTCATAAACAAAATTCGTAATGGAGCAATTATAAGTAGCGCCAAAGAGCTACCTAGCTGGCAAAAACTTCTACTATTTTCACAAAAAACACCAAGTGAGGGGGCAATGGGCGGGGGGACATCACGTCAAATGCAAATGTGTTACACTTTTAGCCACGCAGCCCGAAAAATGGCACGAAAAGGTTACCACTGGCTGAGTGGGTGATTGAGTGACGCATGCAAGTGTAAAAATGCCTTTAAACTTCTCTCTGTGTGTGTTTGTGTGTGTGGCTGCGTGTGTGCGCCTAAAAGCATGCACTGACATTTGCTAAACTCTCTGCTATGCCATGGTGGTTTAGCAGATTTCCTACGCTTTTCATGCTTATCGACACCAAAATCGGACAGCCAAAGCCAGGCTAAAGAAATATCTTTATAAATACCTAGACTAACCCCAGACCCCTGCAGCGGGGCAGCCCTTAACAAGTCAGTCATTGAAATGACTCACACATAGCCTGAAGCATAGCAGTTAACCCCTTGTTGCCATACACTCAAACGCACACACACACACACACACACACAAAAAACTCTCGATGCTTTTGTCTACGCCAACGAGTTTTTTGCGAGCATTCTTTTTTTCTATGAGTTTCTATAGCTAAAGTTTTTTTTTTCTGTGGGCTGTTTGTTTTCGCTAGCCAGACAGCCAGGGCCAAGCGCCTCTATACGCCTCCTTTGGCAATCTATTAAATGTTGTCATTGTGTTTAGGCGAACAATAAAAAAAGCAAAAAAAAACTATTGAAGTGATTAAAAATAGTACACACTTAAGCTCGCATGCAACTTTTTTCGCAAAAAACAAAAAAAAACATGAAAAACCATTGAATATCGATCAAGTTGTTGGAGCGTTAATGGATTTCTAGGCTAGACAAAAGTTTATTGAACTGCTGAAGATATGCAGATGGGAAAGAGTTACAAGCCAAAAGTTTTCTTCTGGTGATTTAATTTGTCTGTGGGTGAAAAAATGAAAGAAAATAAAATGAAAGTGCAGCAGATGATGATGATCGACTGACAGACACTTGAATGTGATCAAATTAATCCTTGAATGAAGTAAAATCAATCCATAAATCTGTTCAAATTTGGTCAAATCAGCTGAATAAGCAGATCAGATCAAAATCTTAAGATCAAAAGCAATAACTATAGCATTGTCAACCAAAATAATAATGGGTTAATTACTTTTTGAGAAACAGACAACTTTCTAGCTTTCAAATTGGCAAAAGAAGTTGATTCCCAATGACTCTCAAGCAACTCAAAACCCTTCCAGATGATGTTAGTTGATTTGCTTTATACAAATCTAGAGACTTTCACAAACTTATTATGAATATACTTTTTCATTCCGAGAACAGAGTATGAAAACCACAAAATAAAAACAAAAATATGTTCAAAGAGAAACTTCTACTACTTCATTTCCAACACACAAAGACCAGCACAAAAAAAGCAACAATAGCTTTGGCCCCGTGCAGACTAATCGTTTTTTGATTTCTTACCCAAACCTTAAAGAAGTTTTCGTTGTGCCAGCGAAAAGGGTTGCCGTCCATTGAGATAGTCAGCTTTGGCACAATAAACGCCTAGCTCAAAGACCTTTAACCCAAACAGCCAGCAGACCCTTTTTTCTTACGTTTTTGAATAATGTCATTTTAATTACTGCCACACTTTTCTGAAAAGGCAAAAATCACCAAATAAAATAAATAAATATTGCTCAAAAAACTGCAGAAATCCATTTTAATTAAACTTGCCAAAAAAAAAAAAAGAAGGGGAAACGTGAAAAAATTCCCTCTAATTACTTTTTTGTGTGTGGTTTGAGGCCCAAAAAAGCAGAAATGAAATTGAAATTACTTAAAGAAAACGCTCGAACGACAGAGAGAGAGAGGGGTGGGGAGCGAGTGCGGGTGTAGAAAGTGAAAGATTTATTACCGCAAATGTTGGTTTGAGTTTTTCTTGCTTTCTTTTTTTTTATTGCTAATTTGCCATGGTTTTTTTTTTAATGGTGCAGCCTTATCCTGCGTCCCACGGCGACGGCTGTCTTTGATTTGATTTGTTTTTGTTGCCTGGAAGCCAGGTTTAATTATCAAAAACGCACTTGATTTTACTGTTGCCAAGTATTTTGCACCGCCCCTTCCCCGATGCAATCATTCGTTAAGCCGCCAATACGCGGTTTGCTGATTAAAAGCCAATTTTTTGCCTCCTTCCGCAGCGCAGCCCTCGCACAAAAGTATGCTACATAAAACGCATATCAGCTTAGGCGGGCAGAGGCGGCTGGCGAACATCTTCAGAGCTAATTGGCCTGCCAACTGAGGGGGAGGCGAAGTGTTTTGCTTCTTTTTTTGTAATTGAATTGAATTAAATTGATTTAGTGGACTTTCATGAGGGTTCGCTTACTTATCTACGCGGGGGCGGACAGGTGTTAACGATGCCGACGTGCTGCTAATGAATTTCAATTACGAAAAGCGAACACCCCAGCAGCCAGCAGATAATAGTATGTATATCTAGAGTATGTATGTACATATGTATATGCAGATGCGCCTAAGCGCCTAAAAGTATGCTGCAATTTCGACAAATGAATACATTTCCGTTGCACATTTATGACATTCATTTCCGGTTTGGACTATCTAATGCTGGAACAGAACCTGGCGGCTTATCAAAATCAATTAATCGCACAAAAACACATTTCGAGTGTATTTTAATTCATTCGTGTGTGTGCGAGTGTGTGTGGGTGTGTATAACAGTTTTGTATAACAGTTGATTTTTGCATAATAGAAATTTGTGAGAGTGAAAACTTAACATCCTCCCTGCGTAACCCATGACTCTAGTCTTGCCATTATACATTGATGTGCGTGGTTAAGGCATGGCATCCATTTGGCTGGCCCACTGCTCCTCCTACATAGCTACATTGTCTACTTGCTGCCCGCCTGACTGCGCTATATCAATGCAGAATTTCATTTCCGGCTAGACCTGACAGGTAATGTACAAGGCCTACCCCCCGCTCAGTGCCCGCGCCTTGCACAGCTTTCGCTGTTTTTGACAATTTTCATGTTTCAATTTTTCATTATAAAGACCATTGTTGTTGCTTTTGCTGCTGCCGAAAATTATATATGCATAATGATGAGCAGATAAATTGGGTGGTGCACAGTGGTGCGGATGTCTAATCCACTTGGAAACAAATGGCAAATGCTTAGAGTATTCTTTGACCATCTAAAGATCTGAGAGAGAATGATTTGGGTCATGTTTTCATTAACTGCAGGCAGAATTGATTCCAGAAAAACTATTTTCCAACCAAGTTTTAATGGATTATATTCCTGCACATGCAGAATGCATACCACTGTGTATTGCGTGGGCGTGCCCCATTCATGTCAGGATGCCATTCATTATGCTAAAAATATTTGCGCACGCAATAAAGCCTTTTCATGTCCTTGGACATAGACATAGACATAGACTGATGGACAAGCTGGGCATCGATCAGCCCAGTCCGTCAATTGAAAGTGTTGAAAATTTCAATATGAAATATAAACCAAAATCCTAACAATGTTAAATTATAATATTTCCATTAAACTCCATTTGCCTTGGCCAACTTCTTCCAGATACACACAAAAGAGCAAAAAACTGTGGCGAGTGTTGGAAAAGCGTGCAACGAAACACAATACAAAATGGTATACAAAAAGGGGGGCAAGTGCAGGGTAGCGTTAATGACAGCATAAAACGAAATCCAAACATAAATTATCCGCTTATCAATTTCATTTATCTTTCGGATTTCGTTCTTCGCTTTCGCCTTGACCGGTGCCGGGGCCGGGGCCGGAGCCTTGGCCAGTTCTCTGAGCTTGATTTTGATGGGTTTGTAATTGAGTAATAAACTTTGGTATCGCTTTTCGTTTTACGTTAAAGTTTCACCAACACAAGTTATATACATAGAGGCCACAATAAATTTTCGCACACAACTTTTCGCCTTGGCCAATACGAGTAACGAGTAATGAGCGAAAATGGCCAAAGAGATAAGAATTGTAAATGGCCACATACAGAAGAGGAATAGAAATCATTATATTTCGAGTACAATTTCGATAAGTGACTATTAAAAAAGCAAAGCAGACACTCTGAGTGTGGGTGGGCTGCTCCCATAAAAATTGTCCAAGTATAAAGACATTGGCAAACTTAACAAGATCTAGGCAAGCTTCATTTATCACTTTCCCCAAAACTGAAAGCTGCATCTGAATCTGTCTTAAATCTGCCTGGGATGTTTTTGCAAACTTTAAGGCCATTTAAATGTAATTCGTCAAGAACAACCCTTAAATTTCGAACCCCCCAGAAAAACAGAGGGTATAGAAACTGTAACTCTGCCTTAGATTTCCCCTCAGACTTTAGTCATGTGTGTGAGCCCATTTATTTCAATCAAATTTAAACTGGCGAATAAATCTTAAAAAAAAAGAAGAAGAAGAACAACGGCAGCTCTTAAAGCTTAACCAAAACATTCCCCTGTAGGAAATTGTTATATCATTGTGTCGCAATGCGCCTAAAAATGACACGCAATAAATTTTTATTTGCTGCTTTATTAAATTTTATTTGCCATCAGGATGGAGGACCAAAAACTACGCAGGCAGCGCAGACAGCTGGATGGATAAAGTAGCGTAGACAGAGAGACTATCATCTATCTATCTATCTATCCAGCGCAATGTCTGCTATGTGTCTGACTTTGGTACACCCGCTTTTAGCCCCATTCGAGCCCCCATAGACGCACTGTCTGTGATAACTACAAAAGCGCCTGAGGGTCGGGGGTTGTGGGGCCTTGCCTTTGGCCTTTGGCATAAAACGCGGAAAAGGCAAATTCATCAATTACTTAATATAATTACTTTTGGCTTTCGGATTATGCATACACACCCATACACACACATGCACACACACGCAATATACGGTCATGCAGACGCAGTCGTCAGGGGCACGAAAGCATTGCATACTACGCAGCGTTTGGCAACATTAATACTTAATATAATAAATTGTAGCCAGTACTCGCAATGGCAATGGCATTCACAACACAGCACAGCAGAGCCTGCCTGCCTGCCCTTGTTCCTGCCCCAGGCCTCACTTCGGCCACATTTTCGCATATTTTTTGGACACAGCAACAACAGCAGCAGGCAGGCAGGCAGGCAGGCAGCCGCAAAAGCGCCCATGAGAGACGACTGGCTGGCAGGCAGGCAGGCAGTCTGTCTGCTGAATTGGGTGAGTCCTTTGCTGGTGCATCCCTGGGTCAGAATACTGCAATGCCATACACGCAATTACCAGTAGCTGTGATGAAATTAACGGGGACTCCCCCAACTGAAAGCGGCAACAGTAGCAACAGCAACAGCCACAGCCCCGAAGAAGCATTTCAGTCAGTTTTGCCATTTTTTAATAGCTTTTAAAGTGCAACACAAACAACTGCGGTGTGGAGATGGAGAAGTTGACCCAAAGGGGGGTTCTGCAGCAAAGGGTTTGTTCGTCTTTTATTACCGATATATATGTATATATATATGGACTTTTTATTATTGTTATATTTATTAAATATGACCAAAGTTTGTTGATTTTGAAAATGATTGAAAAATCTTAAGGGAAATACTTTCAATACAAATTTCTCTTACATCAAATTATAAATGTAAAGAAATGATATTTTTAAATATTTACTTGAATTTACAAAATAATAAAACTAATTTTCTATTCCATTTCTTTTCTTTCCAGGTACGTATAAACAGTTACAGCTGCGATTTGCCAACTTCAACTGGCCAAATTTAATGTCATTGTGGAAATCATTTAATAACCATTAAATGTGGCAGACTAATTCAAATTAGTGTCATCATTGCAAATATTAATATTAATATATGCCAACACATCCCCCCGCCCTCCCCCGCCTTCGTTTTGGCTGACCCATTTTATTGGCAGCAATAATTGTTAGCTATTTTGTTGGCCAAGCATTTTGTCAGTTAATAATTTGACATTAATTCATTTATGTGCAGTAAACCAAAATTGTTAACTATTAAAACTAATTATTTTGAACAATTTCCTTTTTTCGATTTAAACTAGTTGCAGCTTAGCTGCATTGGTTTTAGTTTAGCATAGATTTTTTGTAATTTTCTTTAATGTCCATTTACATAATTAAATTTGGCTCGCAATTCGGAAAGTCTCCCATTTAATTTTATACATTTTCGCATTTGGTTTTGCTGTGTTTATGGTTTTTATTGTTGTGCATATTTAATGACCACAACTTTTTTTTGCGCCTGAAATTAAAACAATAAAATGCCATAAAAATGCCAGCCAAGTTATAAATAAATATTCATAAATAATGACAGGTTTTAGGTAGTAAAAAAATGACAATTATTGCAAATAATATTAAAGCAACAATAATTGACAGGGAAAAGCCTAGCCGGACCAAAGGTGTTTTCTTCCCTCTTTTTTTTTAGGGACACAAAACAGCGAACCGTTTATGACAATTTTAATCAGTTTAAGCCATATTTTTTTTATAAACAGGATAGCTAAATAGAAAAACTTGATAGCAAAAACATTTTAAAAGTGTCAACTAAGAGCAAAAAGTGGGGTTCAACCTCATTAAACTTTATGATTTAGATCAGCGCTGGGCAGCAAATGCTCAATCAGGAGCAAACATTTGCAACAAAAACTACCTTAAGAAGTTGCCAGCGCGATGAAATCGTACACTATGTGTATGCAGTTGTTGCTTAATTTTCTATACTGCTTTGTGCAGCTCTGCTTCAGCTGCCCTTTTTCAATCTGGAAATTCTCTTCTTCATTTCAACTGACAAAATCCCCGCACCTGGCAATGCCCTTTGTACTTCTATGGACAGTTTTGAATTTGTCAAGCAACAACACAATGAAAAAACTTTTAGAATTGAAGTAGTGTGACCAGATTTGCAAGCGTACCAATTACCTTTTGTCCGACATTTCATTGAAAGTATTATAATGTGGTTAACTTTATGGTGAAGAAGTGAAAACGACCCTTAGTAATCCAAGCACTTTTCTGAAGATGTATAATTAAAGGCAACGTGCCACAGAGAAACTTTCAATCAGGATCAATATAACCACATCTACATCAAAAACTACCGTTTGAATATGTCAGCATATCTTGTTGCTGCTTAATTTTCTATTCTGCTTTGTAAGCCTCTTCCGTAGCTGTATATTTTTCTACTGCGACTTAGCTAAAGAGCTGTAAGAGCTCTGGGAGCCCCTGTCTGCCCATCGCTGATTTAGATTTAAAGCGAAGCGCTACAGATTCTATTCTTTTCTATTCAAGTTGAGAGATTATTAAATCAAATTATTACAAAGTGAATTATTCTTAAAGTTTTGAATATTTTTGGTAAATTTAAATTATTTGAGTATATTTATTATGTGCCTGCTTAATTTTGTTCGAAATGCAAACAAAACATGAGCAAATTTCCCACAAATCTCTTTCCCATGCAACTTTCATTCCTTTGGGCTAACATTTTGCCACACCTCATGTTCTACATTGACAGTCCTCCTTTTTTTTATTAAACATATTTTTCATATTTTGCCATCGTTTTTTCTTCCACGTCGATTATTTTTATTAGTGAAACGTTTATAAAAAATGTTTCCTACAAAAAAGTGAGCATCGCATCGCATCGCTTTGCATCGCATTGTTATTGTTATTGTTTTGTATGCAGGTAATTCATAAACAACAACAACGGCAACAACAACAACAGCAGCAGAGAGCATATCAAATATGCAATGAAACGAGCCATTGTTCATTAAGTATGCGCCATGTGGCCAACGAAACAAATGACTGCCCTCAAAAGTATGCAATTGAATTTAAATATGGAAGGGGAGCTGCAGATGGGCAATGAGTAGTTTGTTGAGTGGGGAAGGGCATGGGGGCAGACAACGCTTTTTTTTATATATATTATGTGTGCGCGCGCGTTAATTAACACAAACTTTATTACAAAACTTTAATGTGTTTAATGAAATTATAAGCGGTTTGATTTTAATATAAATTACTTTTTATGAGACAATAATGGATGCCCGCCTGCATTTGCCTGTTTGCCTGCCGTTTTAATGATTGCACTTCCTCTGCGGGGTGGAGGGTGGAGGATATATTGAGTGTATGCCAGCCAAACAGTCGTCTCATTCAATTATTACTATAATGCACAATATGTTTGTGCAACTTTCGAACATGACGGCGCGAGGCCTGTCCGTTGATCTGGCAATTATTTCAATTCGTCGTCCTCGTCCTTCCTTCTATTAGTTTTCCAGTTGCAGCCAATTTATTAAACTCTGAAGGAAAACATTTGGCTTACCAAGGTTTTAATTGAAATACCAATTAATATATATAGTTTTCAGCTTCAGTCGGACAAGACTTTCCCTTCGTTTCGTTTATAATTAGACAACCGCAATTTGGATAGAATTCCAACAAATTTTGCAAAAATAAAACATAAAGCGAATAAACATTAATTTCAATTAATTGCGATAAGGCTGACAATGTTTATTGACTATAAAGTCAGCGGGCAAAAAATTATGAAAATAATAATGATAAAAATACGCAAATGCAGTAATTTAAATTAAATGCATTAAAATCATGATAAAAAAAATTATTAAAAAAAAAATGGAAATAAATAAACATAAACAAGAGCAAGCAAAACCGTATGCAATAAATATGGCAGCGATTTACAGTTCATTAAATTGAAAACAAAAGCTGAGCCGGCATTTGTTTTGAGCATACCTGGACTGGCCTCTCCTGGACTGGCCCGGCCTGGGTTGGGCAAACAAACATTTCATTTAAATGCGTAATTAAAATATATGTGCACACGGGCATATATATATATATCTAGATATATATATATATATCTGCATGCATGCCTCCGTATACATAAATTCAGACATTTATGGCATTGGCATTGCCATTTGAATGCTGGCTTTATCGCAATTATTGTTATTAGTTTGACAAAAAAAAAAGTAGAGTTAAACCATAAAAAATATGAAAAACATGCGGGCTGTTCAGGCGCCGAAATATAAAAAATTATGCCACATATCCAAGCTAATTTAATTTAAAACCGGAAATTCAAAGAGTGCCAATAACAACTACAACAACAGCAACAACAACGGGGAATGACACCATCAACAATTAAACAAATTTACAAGCATTGTAATTGCAAAGCAGAGCAGAACAGTCTGCAGTACATTGCAGGACCAAAACACGGCACAGTGGTCTGAAGGTGGAGTTTTTAGCTGTAAATAGTTAAGAGAAAGTCTATTTTCTATTTAAAATTGAAAAACTGAAAATGAAGATTTGAAAAACTTGCACAGATGCTTTCAAAAAGGTGTTGCACATTCTAAATTTCAAGCATTTGTTCTGGATTTTGGAGAATATGACATGTACTAGGGATGGCCACTGAGATCAAAGCATCGATGTTGACGATATCAATGTTTCCAACATATAAAAATCGATGTTGTTCGATGCATCATCGGGTTACAAATTTCGATACATCGATGTTTTTCGATGTTTTCAAAACAGTGCTAAAAAATTCCAAAAAATTAAAAAGTTCCAAGCATTTTATCAACGTAAACTCAATGAATAGCACAGAAAGGTTTATCAAATATCAATTCAATCCTCTTCTTAGATATATAGAAATTACTTGTTCAGACTGTTTTTGTAGAAAAATCACTTATAAGGTCCAATACTTTTTGACCATTATAGAACTGTCTTTTGGTTGCGTTGCTAATTTATAATTAACGATGCCGCTAAGACCGCTCGTTTTGAGGGCACTGATACTGCAATGCCACATATACATGGGTAGATGCTGTCCATTGAAACCCAAAAATCAATGGGTTTTGACTCAAAGGCTTTCATCTCCTCTTTAATATCATCAGAGGGCTTATGTGAATATGAAAGAGCAAGCTTTTGGCTGTGGTTCCAGAAAGAAGACTCTTATGATTCAGACTGCAACGTATTACTTGTCGCTTTGCTAAAAGGCTTGATCAATTAATTACTCATTAGGTGGGTTGTTGCAACTGCAACAGCTGTTATATGTCTGCCATACTTTTGTCACTAAGATTAATGTTATGATATTATTTTGGCATATTTTGGGTCCTTTTGCAACTCTAGTTTATAAGTAGTTCAAATTTGGTTTAATGTCTAGATGTGCATTAATTGCATGCAAGTTTTGAAGTAAGGATATGGAATTGGAACACTCGCATCGATGCTGGACATCATGAATGCACCCAAATAGTAATTGCTTAACATGAATTAATCTAAATAGAATAAAGTTTCCTTATTGATGACTCCAGAGCGAGATGACCCAATTTGTCTTCCAATCAAAAGAATGTCGAATATTTCTAGCTTTGACACTTTCATCTACCTGTATTATATGCCAGAGTAACATTAAGACATCTAAAATATCACTCTTTAACTGAAAAAACTAACGACCCTCGACCCACTGTGCACCGCGCAGAGCAAAAAAATAAGCAGTTTCAATGCAGAATGTCCGCAAGCAGTTTTGACACAAACACATTCACACCCAGGGACAACACAGACAGGACACGTAGCAAACGTACCTGCGGCCCCACCCTATGACCATCTCCTGTACCCCTCCACTCTTCCCTCATGCTGGTGCACTCCCCTTCCCGCCCATACAGTTTAATTGGTCTAAAAATTGCACGTCAACGTAGATAAATTTTTATTTGAAAAAGTTTATTAAACATTTGCTTTGCTCAGGCAGTGCACGTACTTGCCACAATACCCTACCCACCTGTCCCCCTTCCATTTCCCGTCCCATTTCCCATTGCCCCTCAAGCAGTTAGACGAGCTCTTATTGTCCACTCTTTGCCTTCGTGTCGTCCCGTGTTGTTCACTTTTTTGACTTTCTATGCTGTTTTTTTTCTCGTTTTTGTTCTTCCTTTGCGGTGCTTGTGACTTTTTTCTGTCTCTCATTGGTTTCGGTTATTGAAAAAGTTTTTGCGTTTTCGTAAAAATTATATGCCAAAAGTTTTTTGCTTTTTTGTAATTACACACTAAAAATACAATTTTTGAATGAACAATCAAAATGGCTGCCAGCTATGCAAGTGCCTTACACACATACATAGAGACAAAAGTTGTGCCACGTGTCCAACGAAATTTTGGTTTTTTGTTTCGACGTGTGCAATTTCGTGTAAAAATGACAATTGCAATGTCTGGGGGGAAATGGTGGAAGCAATAATTTTACACTGTTTGAGGTGGGCCATGGCTTAGCAGGTGAGTGTGTGGATGTGAAGGGGTTAAGGGGGTTAAGGTTGTTATCTAGGTATAGAAACTGCTATATGTTATAGAGTGTTATGAGGGGTTTACTTAGGAGAGCGATAGAGACAGCAATTGAAAGAGAGACGATATAGTTTTCTTAGTTGAATTTACTACGAGCTGGGTAAATCGGAACATTGATTGATTTCACTCAAGCAAGGAATGCACTGCAGAGAAATAGTCGAGATTGTGGAGTTCTTTGAAGAGACAGTTGGAGAAATAGCGATAGTCAAAGAGACACACATATTTTACTATCTTTATCTCCGTTCTTGTTCTAAATAGATATAGATTTTACATATGAACTGATTGTGGTTCATCTTACTGCTTTGCGACCAGAACTATAGCACTAAAGTGTTCGTAGCTAGAGCTTAGTATTGTTATCATTGATGTTACTGATGTGGAGTAGAGAAGCCACATCTTTAAGATATATACCGCAACCCTAACCAAAGTACACATATAAAAGTCATATCTCAGCAGGCTATTAAAAATTTTAATTAACTTTCATATGATAAACAATATTTGACCACAGCAAACAATCAAAAGATATAGACTAAACTTAAGCTTCTGCTACACTATTAAGTCGGGCATTAAACGGGTAACGGTAAACATAACTGACTTCTTTGTACACCCCTTATACATATAGGCAGCTAGACAAACTAACCCAGTCAGAGGCAGGGGCAGGAGCAGGGGCAGGCATCTAGTGGGGATAAACAAAAGGCGAGAAACTCATGAAATCTTATTTATGTAGCGCTTTTTGCGAGCGCCGAAAACTGAAACTGTTATCAAATAATTTATAAGCCTCACCTGCAACAACAAATTAAGTCTTGTGTTTGGCAACAACAGAGTATAGAACGGACAGGACAAAGGCTTATATAATCCACGTGCCTTCCACTTTCAACTCATTAACTGAGCAGCACCGTTTCGTTTCCCCTCCCACCCGAAACATTAAAAGACTTATTTTCACACTTGCATAAACTCATTTAGTGTCCAAGGTGGGTTGAAGAGAGGGGGACAGTGGGGTAGACAGAAACTGAAAAGGTAGCTAAACCAGTCGCAGCAGCAGTCGCCCTTGTGTCTCACCACCTTATCGCACGGAGCACGGGGCACGGGCCAAAGCGCATCGTGACATAAAATTAATGCCCAACCGACAATTTTAATCGGCAGCAATTTTGTGCCTTGAGTTATAGCTCCAAGACCGACCAGGACCAAC
Source organism: Hirtodrosophila duncani (assembly GCA_037043425.1). Taxonomy (NCBI): domain Eukaryota; kingdom Metazoa; phylum Arthropoda; class Insecta; order Diptera; family Drosophilidae; genus Hirtodrosophila; species Hirtodrosophila duncani. The sequence continues at coordinate 5,495,186 of JBAMBM010000194.1, forward strand.
GCCAAGACCAAAACCCAGACTTTCTTCTTTCCACATTCTTGGCTCACCCTCTAACCCCCCCTCAAGCAAAGTTTTGCTGCAAAGATTTCCAAGTTTTTTGGGCAAATGGCAAACAGACAGACACAGAGCTGAGCTGAGGCAGAGCCCAGGACCTAAACAAAGATAGAGAACGTACGGCAAAGGGGGGGGCGCAGGGCAATGCCAGCCGGATGCGTATATTTAAAACTTATTAAATTGCTATAATTTATACGACTTATCTCGGGGGCGTACACCCAACCCCCCGCACACACCTTGTCTGTCTTAACTCTCGAGGGTTACTTAAGAAAAAATCTCATAGCATAGCTACAGGCGTTTGGCGGCGGCGGCGGCGGTGTCGACTCTGGCAATTAATTTACATGCAAATCGTGCCCGAAAGTTTTTCACCTTTTCAATGACAAAGCTTGGCATCCTTAAAGTGTGCTACGCTTTTTGTTCCTGGGGTTTTTTTAAAGGCAGATTTCGGCAGCCGCCTCTCAACTCCACCCAACCACACTTGATTAGTCGTCCGTTGTGTGTGTATGAGTGTGTGTGTGTGTGTGTGTGTGCGCGGTGCCGCCTGCTCAAAACAATATGGTGAAAAGGACTACAAGGACTACGACCCTTTTGGGGCTTGCTACGCGCGCTTTAGAATGTCGACAGGTTGCCGCGTCGTTAGAAGACGGAAAAAGTCCTTGCTGTTTTGTTATTATTGTTGTTGTTGCTGTCTCTCTGATGTTGTTATTGTTATTGCGCTGCGCTGTTGTTGCTGTTGTTGTTGTCTGTTATCCAGGGCCTAACAAAATGCTGATTTTTCTGTTGTTTTTTAGTTGATTTATTGTACAACAACAAATGGCAAATGGGGGCCCATTAAACATTTAGTAATGAGCTTAAAGTTTTAAATGGAATTTTTGATTAAAGGCCGCGCGCGAAAAAAAGGATCATTAAGAAGAAGGAGTCTATACACAACTAGATGGCAAGTGTTAGGGATATTTACAATGGGATGGATCAAATCATAATTTTTTCCAGATAAAAATATAATTTTTCTGACTTTTTTTCATCATTGAAATGTTCAAAATTCCGTCACACCTAGTTTTGCCTGTGCTCCAAAATAGGCAATTCATCTTGGGAGTTTTTCTCTTACAAATTCATCTGACAGCCCTTGTATACGTACGCCCCCAAAATCTTCAACAATGCCCCTCCCGCCAGCCACCACTCTGTCAAAATGCGAAGGCAACCCCATCAAATTCAAAGTAAATCTCTTTCAAATCCCCACACTTTGTACCCAACACATACAGAACTTATCTATCTTCCAGCTGCTGCTGGCGCTGACGCTGCCGCTTCCTTTGCCTTGGTTGGGTTTCTTTTCAATTTGCTCAACAGCAGCAACAACAACAACAACGACAACCATTAAACGCTTTAAAATCAACAACAAACAGCCAGGCGAGGCAATAAAGTCGACCCAAAAATTGTTTCCTTTGCACATAAAATGCGATTCAACAAAAAAAAGCCTTTCCCTACATATGTATAATGCCTAAAAATTTCACCACACAACTGCTGAGCTTTGGCAAACACTTTGTGCAGGCCCACACTGCCGACCCCCTCCACGACCCACCTCGGCCAGCATTCCCCCATGCTGCTGGCCCACTTAATACTTAAATGCAAACGTGTAAATTATGTGATTTTTCCCCGGCGGCCATGTTTGTTTGCAAAACTCCATTACCAACAATGGCGGGAGATTCCGCTACACTTCCACTCTGCCACACTCCGCGGAACGCCCTACTCCCCCCTCTCTATCTCTCTCACACACACACACCTGTTTGTTTCAAGCAATCGTCGCACTTTGCCATTAAAAGCAGCTAACAAAAAAAAACAAAAACGAGCCAAGGATACCCCTTTATGTGCCTTTATGTGTTTTTCATGTACTTTTATTTGATTGTCGCACGCTTCGACGCCCCGTGCACTGGCAGAGAGGGCAGAGAGTGGTGTGGCGGCGGGTAGGCATCTTTAGGGGGTTTTTATGGCCAGTGTTGTTTTAGTGCTTAAAATATTAGCAAATGTTCATTAACGGCTATGCAAATTGCTTTCACTCAGGCAGAGGCGGCCAGTTTAGCTGGAAACTTATTTTAGCGGAGTCCTAAAACAGCAATTACTCAAAAGTACTTGGCATACAATTTGATGAGGTTTTACCAATTGAACAGCCACTGGAATACGTGGGGGAGAGCAAGTTTCAGAGGTTTTTCAATAAACTGTTTTTACAATTAATGAAAATCAAAGAATTTGAAATAGAATTGGCTGTGCGGAACGCTAGTTGGCATCTAGTAGAGTCCTGCAAGAATGCATACATTCATTTTTGACCATTCATCAGTGTACAACTTCATATATTCATTAACATCCAAGTGGCATATAGTAATCATTTATCATTCATTTGGAATGAATAGTCTTACTTGCCATTCATTGTCATATTAAGACGCTGTCTTACAACATTTACTAATTAGGGAAGTGGACTAAAAGTTCTCATTGAAAGAGAGTGCTCCAAAAGTTAGTCTGAAGCAGTTGCTAGGGAATACAGATTTTGGGTTGGATATTTGTAACAATAATTGTCAGAAAGTAGGAGGAAAAATATGACAAAAGATAAGAACTGGTCTCTTTAGTGGTTTAATAGAAAAGATGTCCAACGCAGACCAACAATTAAGCTAGAATTATCTTTCTGCTTGACTCGTTCACATGGATTGGCTGTTAGCAATTCAGGACATTTCAAGACCTCCATAAGAATTCCTTTTAATATCTTATTATTATATTCTGAGCGCCCTTTGAATGTCTTATAAGCCTTATCACCGACCATTCATACTCATTGTGTGCATTCACTCAATAATCCCTGTTTAGGCTATGAATATGATGTGAATCCATACATTTAGCTGTGACTGCTTTTAGTATTCATTTCATTCAGAATAATTATACTACTCACAACCATTTTTTTGATGGCATCCATTACTATCTCGAAAATGTCAACTTCTTCAGCCGTTTCAATTTATCATTTCAACTATATAGTATTTTCCCTGATGAACGTTTGCTTTTAACTTTGCAACTTTTAATATCTTTTTCACACTCAAGTACATTTTTAATTACATAACCTCAGATACTATATATGTATGTATTTATGTATGTGTGTATTCATATATCTTTTTTCAACATACAACATAAAGTACATTTTCATTGCCTGGGCTTTTCCATAATTTGCCTTGCCTTGCCCAAGTTGGTGCCTTAAAAGTCAGTCGCCTGGAAAGCCAATTAAAATGAAATCAAGCCAGGCAAACCTGTTTCCCTACACAGAGCCTCCTGTTGGTGTTTATTAGCCTACAACACCTTGGCTCACACACACACGCGCACACACACACACACGCACGCACTTGCATACACATAAAGTATATATAAATTTGTAATTTTAATATTATTAAAAATGTTAAATTACACGCAGCATAAATCACATTTGCGGGGAGGCAAAGGGAACTGTGTGTCAGCTTGTTGGCCATCATTTGTGGCCCACAGGGGTTGACATACGCTCTCTCTCACACACACACACATGCACATTATACAATAACCATTACTGGCAGCTGCGTTTGCCACACTATTTATATTTATATTTTTATTGTTTTTGTTACACTTAGCAGCCCCAGCGTCCATGACCGCCGCACACTTTATCGCCGCCCCCTCTGGGTGTGTGCATGTGTGTGTGTGTGTGTGTTTGTGTGTGTTGTTATTTTAATTTAAGCGAATTTTGCTTTGGTTTCAGGCCAAATGACATAAAATTACATCAGAAAAAACAACAAAAAAGCAAATGTATATAAAATATATAACAAATTGGAGTGAAAGCTGCAACATTCTGAATTTGCATGAAATTTAAAAAGTTCCTAAGAGCAGCTGATATCAATGATATCATATTATAGTTTTATATGAATTTTCTTAGAGCAAAGATATCATTTCATAGCATGAGGCCAACATATAAGACATCTATAAGAAATACTCCCCCTTATAATGCCTTTTGCTTTTACAAAACTATTCACAAAGGGAACACATTCGCATTCAAATGGCAGGAGGGGAGGGAGGGATGGTAATCAAGCTTCTAGCTGCTGGCTGGGAAAGTTCATTGAAATGCTATATAATTGCAATTAAGCAGCAAATTTCTCAAACCTAATTGAACATTTATAAAACCCAAAATGGCAGGCAACGAACCGAGAACCGAGAACGGAGAACGTAGAACTGGAATAGGAATAGGAATATCTTATGTGATGTACATTTTGCACTTGACTGAATCTCTCTTAGTTTTCATTGAGCAATCTTAAGCCCAAATACGCTTGTGTGTATATGTCCATAGAATAATCGAGTTGTCTCCTCCTGACTTTCAGCTTTAACAAACTCTATCATTATTGAACTTAAATATTTTCTTTGTAAAATTGAACTTTGCCATATTCCCTGACATACATTGGCGTCCTGGATATTTACTTTAATGACACAAGCAGCCAGCATAAGGTTACCCCCATCAACACCAGCAGCAGCAGCAGCAGCAGTATCCGCTGGAGCAGCCTCATTATCATCATCTGCTCGCTCTTCCTGCTGTTTTTTAAAAGCATCCCAATGCCCATTAACTTGTGTGAATTTATATCAGTCATTGGCCCAGCATTCGACTACCAACGACTATTATGCGTTCGTTAATTATTCACACACACACACACACACACACACACACACATACATACATTCACTCGCCCATACCCTCGTAGTCACACATTTCACCCACTCACCACACGTTTTGGTCATAAAATTCTCCCATTTCTCTGGCAGACACGCCTCTCTAGAGGGAAGGCCACCAGCTTAACCTTTGAAATCGTAATACAAATGTCCCTCCGAAAGTGGATCTCCTTTGGACATTTATGCATTTCTTTTGACCCTCCTGACATTAAATAAATCTAACATCGTCTCGTATAGCGCTTAGCGAGCATCTTTAATACGCATATACATATGTATACACACACACTTAAATATAAGGATATACAGATATATATGCATAAAAAATGACTCAGACATTATTCACGCTATCATTGCGCACAGACCGAACCCAAGTCCACAAAGACAAGTATGAATGCTTCCGTTGAGCTTGCCGGACAACGATATACTCTGCTTTTTGATGGACAAATCAAATCAAATCAAATTTTTTGTAACTTGAGACTTCCTGCCAGCTAAATAAGCTATGAAACTTGTAGTTTTTCCCATCTATATATATGAAAGTTTCATTCCTTAATGATAGGCTGACTGATAGGGCAGCAATGCACAGCCCAAGATATGGCATCCAGGTAAGAGAAAATTGCACTTCTTAGTGTTCTCCTAGGCCCTCAAATCTTCTTTAGAATGCTGTTAGAATGCTTCACACACACGCTTCAGTTCAATGCTGAAGATAGATAGGAACATAATTTCTAATAGTTCTACGGCGGAAAGAAAAATTATTTTAGCTCATCAAAGTCGGAGAGTCAATTTCATAATTAATCATTATCATTGTATAATGATGACATTAAGGTTTTCTGGGGATAAAAGCAACCTGATTAAAAGAAACCTGCTTAAAATTTTTACCAGGCTTGACCATGCATTTGTGCCTACTAAAGCTTTCAATATTTAAACTTCATAGGTCAGAAACATAACTTAATACATCCTTATTCCCTTCAGGAACAGGGTATAAGAAAAAACACCTCATTCTCCTACTGTGGCATTGGTGTGGTGTTTGGCTTTGGTCCATAACCATTTTCCGAGGGACAGCAAACTATGCTCTCTTATGGAGTTTACCCCCAGCTGCAGCCCTTGCTCATTGGCATACAGACAGAGATTCTTTTGGTTGGGTGGAAATGGGGTTGGCCCTGGCGTTGGCGGATTGGCGGTGGTTGGGTTCGTTTTGGTTAGCCAGTTTCTGTGGCTGTGGGTCGCCGTTGCTTTTGCCCAGAAATTACGACAATTTTTCGTAGAAGCGAACGTTTGTCACCGAACAAAACGATTTGCACACACTGACATACGCACACTTTCATATATGCATATACAAACATATATATTTATGCCACATGCTACAAATGTATGCATGCATGGGTGTGTGTGTGTGTGTGTGTGTGTGTGTGTGTGTTTGCGGAAAAGTCTGTGGCAAGAATATTTGAACCGAGTCTGTCATCTGTCTGACTATAAAGCACCTCTTCCTATATTTTGTGGTTTATTCAAAAATTTCATGAAACCATTTAAGGTTAATTGCTATGAAACTCAGCCTTGAACACTCTTATAGCTGCCTGCTATGGCACCCTGACTAAACAGACAAAAGCCAAACATCTGCAAAACTCACAATGTCATATGAATTGATCCCTCCTGCATTGTGGCAGTGGAACATTTTGTTCAGCCACTCTTCTCATCTAATTCTCTCTGTATCCACACACACTCACACATCATCTCATTTCCTTTGGTGAACATATCCCTCGACTCTACCCACCATTCTGACTGCCGCTTCATGTCACATAATCGAATTATCATCATGGCGTCAACAAATGATTTCAACTTATGCTGCTACTGGCGCTTGGCGTTCTGCTCCGGCTTCGCCATTACCATTCCCGGCTTTTGATGCTGCTGCCCCGCAGCGTTGCCTTTTTTTCACTTCACTTCATCACCAGCTCAGCCTGCGTCTGTCCATTCCGTTCCATCCCATCCAAACCTTTCAGCCATCTTTTTTTATAGCTTTTTTTTCGAGTTTTGCTTCTGTTTTGCCAACGTCATTGTCGGCGGTCATTTTCATTTCTCCATCCCCCCCTCCTTATTACGTTCGCTTTTCTTTCTAGTCCATTCCGTTTTGTTCCCATTTATTCGTTTTTTGCGTGTTCTCTGTCTGTCGTCTCGTTTGTTTGAGGTTATGTTGAATGTCAGTTTGTTATCCTTGCGCAAATCCTTTTATACAAATGAAATTTGCGCCAAAATGACGATAAGCAAAATACAATAGTCAGCGCGAGCCATCCGCACTTTTTCCTCTCTTTGTGGCTGCGGTTGCATTTAGAAGAGAGCCGGGAGGGAATCAGGATGCTAAGCTTTCATACCGAAATTAGGTATGATTTTTAATGGAATTCATGTTGTGGTTGGCTGCGTGGTTGGTTGGGTATGGATGGTTTCCAGCTCAAATGGTTTAATTGATAGCTAACCAAATTGTTTCTGTCTCTCCAATCCCTTGCAGACATCAACAAGGGCTCACCCATCGATTTCAAGAGCGGCTCGGCCTGTTCCACACCCACAAAAGACACACTGAAGGGCGGCTACGAGCGCAGCACGCAGGGCTGCATGGGCCCCGTTCTGCCACCGCGGAGCGTCATGAACGGTTTGCCCTCGCATCATTACTCAGCACCGATGAACTTCCGCAAGGACCTGGCTGCACGCTGCTCGGGCAACTGCGTGAGCATCGCTGCCATAACGGCTCTGGTGATACTCTGCCTGGTGCTGATCCTGCTGACCGGCACCGGTGTGCTCCACTGGTCCCCATCGGCCCCATGCACAGTTCTAGTCGGCAATGAGGCCGCCGAAGTCACGGCTGCCAAGAGCACCAACACGGATCTTTCCAAGCTGCACAACTCATCGGTACGAGCGAAAAATGGACAAGGCATTGCAAATGGACATGGAATAGGCGGTGGCGGTGGAGGCTCTTCAACGTCCACGGTAACCTCAACGGCCACATCGAACAGCGGAACGGCTCAGGGATTGCAGTCAACGTCGGCCTCAGCGGAAGCCACCTCATCGGCGGTGGCCACCTCTTCCTCTTCGGCAACGTCCTCTTCCTCGTCGCAACAAACCTCGTTGACGCCTTCGTCCTCGCTGTCCTCGTCCTTGGCGAATGCCAATAATGGAGGTAATTATGCACAAGTTTTAATTATTTTTAAATGAGTTTTCGCAAGTTTCAACGACGACGAAGGAGGAGAAGAACAAGGAGAAAAGACGAGACCAAACGAAACGAGACGTCGGCGTTTTTAGCGTTTAGCGCCCTCTGGCGAAAGAAAAAAGTATTGTTTTTTATTTTATTTTATTCTTAGTAGGTTTTTAGCTTAAAGTTTTCGCTTGACAGACGCTTCTTGGGGATTATTTAAATGCCATTTTCTGCGTCTCAAAACTCAGACTGCGAGGGCTTCTTTCTCATTTGCCTGCAATTGGAGTTCAGCGCCGGCTAAAATACGGCATTAATTACTTTTTGAAATTGACAGGGGGACAGAAACTACTGAAAGAATAAAGAAGAAGAAGAAGAAGAAGAAGCGCAACTGTACAAAAATTAGACTTTCCTTTCAGGGTTTGCCTGCCAACGTGTCCTCGTAGCGTGTGGCTTAGGGCTTTGCTTATTTTTAGACCGCACACATGACACTTAGCATTTGGCAATTAAGCTGTCAAAAGTTAAGCTCAGCTCTCCGGAAATAGACTGGAGTGTGACGGGCAGGTTAGGTCATTATTCCGACAACTTGGATTGAATTAAAAATACATTTTATGCTTAATTTGAGCCAGTTCAAGATGGAGGAGTGCTGAAACCACAAGGGTAAAAAAGTATAACCGTGTGTATTCCACCTGTAGGAAGTCAAAGCGGCTCAAAAGCAATGTCAACACAGCTGTCAGTCAATACGGATAGGGGGGTGGCGGGCAACCACCGACAGCAGCAGCATCGACATCGACGAAGTTTCATCGAGAATGATGATGATGATGATGATGATGATGCTGGTGATGATAATGTTGCAAAAACTTTTAGCGACTTAATTACAAGCGAAAGCCAGGCCCAAGTCCATGTCGAAAACGAGGCTGGAAAGTATTTGGCTTTGACTAAGCCAATAACAAAAACAACAATAGCAACCTGGCAAGATATTGTGGATTCTCTGGGCAGGTCATCCTCTTCAACTTCAGCAAGTAATTACGATAAAACTTTGCGAGAATTCGATGGCATATACAAGCTCAAAGTAGATGAAGAAGAAAGCTTTGTCGACGACATCAGCGACTATGAGTATGAGGATGACGAGGAACAGCAGCAGCAGGAGATGGAGCGGGAGTTGCAGTCTCGGACTAGGCAACAATTTGGCAAATCATTAAACGTCAATTTGCGCAAAGCAGGTAAGACGCTGGCCAAAGCCCCAAGAAAACGAGACGCAGATGAAAATGAGGATGAGATTGAGGTTGAGGTTGGCGATGGGGATGAACAGCACAAAGAAACCAGTGATAACCTTGAGTTTATGGCTAAACCAGAGCCCAGCACAGTTGCTACCGTTGTTATTGATGATGATAATCAAACTGACACAAGCACAAGCAGCTTCGACTTCGACAGCGGCAGCACAACACTGGCAACGACAGTCTCGTCTAGTGACAACGACGATGTTGTTGAAATCAACACCACTAGCAAAGCAGAGGAGGAGCAAGGGCAGGCCGGGGCTTCCTCAGAGTTTCCGTTAACAGTTGTTGAAAATGATTTTCAAATCAAGCCAAAGCAGCAGCAGCAGCAATCGGAGTCGGAGTCGGAGTCGAAGAAGCCTGTCGTTGATGATAACAATAATGAGCGTGATTTAGCTGACAACTATGAGGAAAAGGAAGTCAAAGGCAAGGAGCACGAGCCAGAGCAAGAGCACGAGCAAAGTGGGGAAATCCAACCACCCCCAGAAGGCACAAATATAAATCAAACCGCCTCCGACTTGATGCTGAGCGATGCGGCCCCATTTGATGACATTGATATAGTCAAATTGGACCATGTGCAGCCCCAGTCCAACTCCAATGAAGTGGAAGTCTACAAAACGGCCGACGGCGTACAGCAGCCAGTTCCTCCATCCCCGCCCAAAAGTGAGAACGAGGTGCTGAAAACACAAGAGTTGGACAATCACATACCAGCTCATTTGACACCTCTGAAGCCGTATGTGAGTGAACGCGTTGATCAACCTGGCAAGCGGATACTGGTCAATCTCACCATAGCCACAGATGATGGCAACGACTCGATTTACACGCTACATGTGGCTTTACCCACCGGCGGGGGACCCCACAACATTGAACAGCTGCTGACCCATGAGCAGAAGCCTGACTCCGAAGAGCAAATGGACAACAATATTGAGAGTTGTGTGCCCGAACCGCCTCCCCTTATGCCCGAATGTCCGTGCAGTTGTCTGCCGGCAGGGTTGCCTGCTTACCTCGATGATCACGATGAGCCTGAAGCTGCTAATGTTGACATTGCTCTGACCCCGAAGACAGCGACGAAAATGACACCAACCGACAGCAAGGATGCCGACAAGCAGAATGCGCATGCCAAAACTAACGCTGAGCTGGAACAGCTTAAGCTGGCCACAGCTGCAACTACGCCATCCAGCATCAGCAGCAGCACTACTAACACCGAGTTTACCTCTAACACCGATTCTGATACTTACACTGGTTCAACGGCTGGTGGTGAAACGTTTGCATGCCCCGATGTTATGCCCATACTCATCTTGGAAGGTGACTGTGCTCTCTCTTTGCTATCTTGTGGTAGTCTAACAATCTGAAGAAAAGCTTTCTAACCTTCAACTTTACCGCTGTACAGATTATTAACATTTAACATTGATAAACAAAACCACCTTCATCTCTCATCTGCAGATGTAAAGCCTTCTCAAGCATGAATGTATATCGATGGCATCAACATCTGGGTTATGTAAATGTTCAACCTTCTCATTGAAACTAATCCAGGCATTTAGTCTTAAGTTACAAGCTGACCAGAAAACCTAACGACATTGTACAGGAATTACTTAAGTCCTCTCATTTGTACAAGAACATATACTATATATTATCTCAAACACACACACACACACACACACACACTGCCAACCAATAACTAACCCCAAAACACTTTTTTTTTTGTATTTATCATCCGTTCATTCCACCTACAAAAACCACATTCCCATGCGCTACGCTTTGCCGCTGTTGTCAGGAGCCCGCACATTCCCAGCTCGCAGTTTCCCACCGGATGGCACCACCTTTGGACAGATTACGCTGGGCCAGAAGCTTACCAAGGAGATACAACCCTATAGCTATTGGAATATGCAATTCTATCAATCGGAACCGGCCTATGTCAAGTTTGACTATACAATACCGCGTGGCGCCTCGATTGGAGTGTATGGACGTCGTAACGCCTTGCCAACCCACACGCAATACCACTTTAAGGAGGTGCTGAGTGGCTTCAGTGCCAGCACGCGCACCGCCAGAGCAGCACATGTAAGTAACAGCACTCAGTGTTCCCTAACTATACGATCGGCTTGGTTCATGCGGTGGTGGAGAACACCATTCAGTTCCCTCGCATGAACTGGGTAAATGTGTGTGTTATATGTTCGTGGATGTCTACTAATTTGTTGTGTTCTCTTTCATGCACCATCCACTGTCATCTCCATACCCCACATTCAAATCTCACACGTGCTGCTCATCCATCCGCTTGCGTCGCACTTGCTTGCCAAATGCAGCTGTCGATAACGCGCGAGGTGACCCGCTATATGGAGCCCGGACATTGGTTCGTTTCGCTCTACAACGACGATGGGGATGTTCAGGAGTTGACCTTTTATGCGGCCGTGGCCGAGGACATGACACAGAACTGTCCGAACGGTTGCTCCGGCAATGGACAGTGCCTGCTGGGCCATTGCCAGTGCAATCCTGGTTTCGGTGGCGATGATTGTAGCGAGAGTGTCTGCCCGGTCTTATGCTCACAGCATGGCGAGTACATAAATGGGGAGTGCATCTGCAATCCCGGTTGGAAGGGCAAGGAGTGCTCTCTGCGGCACGATGAGTGCGAGGTGGCCGATTGCAATGGCCATGGCCACTGCGTCAGCGGCAAGTGCCAGTGCATGCGCGGCTACAAGGGAAAATTCTGTGAAGAAGGTAGAAGCGGAGTATGCCTGTGATCCCCGAGACTAAGCAATATACTAGACAGGAGAGTAGATAGACATGTCCCGTCTACTATGTTGAATAGTCTTCTTTGCCTCATCCTGATCTTTCTATTAGTTCCCCATACTAATCCATTTTCATTTGTCCTCGCAGTGGATTGCCCGCATCCGAATTGCTCGGGACATGGCTTCTGTGCCGACGGCACTTGCATCTGCAAGAAGGGCTGGAAGGGAACCGACTGCGCCACCATGGATCAGGATGCCTTGCAGTGTCTGCCTGATTGCTCGGGTCACGGCACCTTCGACCTGGACACCCAGACCTGCAGCTGTGAGGCAAAATGGAGCGGCGATGACTGCTCCAAGGAGTTGTGCGATCTTGATTGTGGCCAGCACGGACGCTGTGAGGGTGAGGCCTGTGCCTGTGATCCCGAATGGGGTGGCGACTACTGCAACACGAAACTGTGCGATGCCCGCTGCAATGAGCATGGCCAGTGCAAGAATGGCACCTGCCTGTGTGTGACGGGTTGGAATGGCAAGCATTGCACCATCGAGGGTTGCCCCAACAGCTGCGCCGGTCATGGCCAGTGCCGGGTGAGCGGTGAGGGTCAATGGGAGTGCCGCTGCTACGAGGGCTGGGATGGACCGGATTGTGGCATAGCTCTGGAGCTCAACTGTGGCGACAGCAAGGATAATGACAAGGGTGAGTTGAGGAATGATGGCGAAGCTACTTATCCCTAACTGACTCATAATTGATTGGACTCCTAGATGGCCTGGTTGACTGCGAAGATCCGGAATGCTGTGCCAGTCATGTCTGCAAGACCTCCCAGCTGTGTGTGTCGGCACCCAAGCCCATCGATGTCCTACTGAGAAAGCAACCGCCGGCCATAACTGCCTCGTTCTTCGAACGCATGAAGTTCCTCATCGACGAGAGCAGCCTACAGAACTATGCCAAACTGGAGACCTTCAACGAAAGGTATGTGCTTCGTAGTAGCCAATTTGTTGATAAATCTTTTTAGTTTGAATCGAAATTGAAATTGAAGTGGGCCTAAGGGCTGCGTATGCTTTCCATGATTGGCCAAACCGTTGCCCCTTCTATAGAGGGAGCTCCGATCTTATATATGCTGTACATTATAAAAACGATCTAGCTGGATATACTTAATCTGAAGCAACTTATAATCAAAATAGTTTGCATAATTAATAATGATTTTATATGTTTAAATATTTACGTTTTTCGTTTTCGTGCCCTCGTCTAAAACAAATCCCAAACCCAAAATAAAAAAAAATATACTTATATATAACACAAACAAACCAAATCCCATTAAAAGCCCTGTAAATACTTATCCCTATATGTCTTTTTTCCGAAATATAAGAATATATATATATATACTATAAGCCATAAACGAACCAATTCAACATTTCAGGCTAAGTTTAAGTATAAGATGAGGATCATAAGTATATAAACAAAGGACTAGATTAGCTTAAGCAAACATGTTAATCGTAAGTTAAAGCTTCGCCCTTCCACAAGTTAGAGATTAGGGATTTCACAACTAACCCAACTTTCTTGTGGGAGGGAGGGTTCTTCAGCTTTCGACACTCGCTCGAATGCATCAGACACTATAGGAAAACATTAACATACTCTCAACTCTATTTGGTGACGGGTTCCTCCTAACACATCAAATTCTACTCGTAGTTAAAAAAAAAACAATCAAAATAAAAAAAAAGATCCATAGACATTCCATGCTAATTCAATTATTTTTCTCTCTGCTCTCTTTTTCTTCTCAACACGCGCGCCCTTGAAACATAAATCGTATAAAACACACACGATCCAACATTAAAAAAAAAAAACATTACTAAATTACTACTACTCTACTCGTTACTACTACTCGCTACTAATTCCCGCAAACCAAAAACAAAATTCCAAATGCTTTTGTATTAACTAACGAATGATATTCGCTACTCGTTACTCGCTACCATAAAAAAAAAACAAAATTTAAAATACTAACAGCATTTTTTGGAATTATTTCAATGCAAGGTAAGCAAGCGAAAAGCGGTACTCAAATAATACTACAAAAATACTACTGCTCATCATCAACTACTACTACTACTACTACCACTACTACTATCACATACTACTAATTTGTCGATGGTTGTTTAACACACTCATTTTCCTTGGTTTTCGTTTACTTTTCTCTCGATACGCGATTTTCCTTTTTCAAGTCTTCTAAATATTTTAATTTTATAGCGTAGCGTTTATCTTATATTAATTTCCTATAAACTCATTTCGTAGTTTGTTTTAAGTTCTTTCTTTTACACACTCGCCAGAGTGAACGAGACTCGCCGGACCATTGAAGATCGAAAGCGCACTCAAAATATCCATTTGGGTTCTTTTGTTTCAACTTACATTTTACATATAAGCTATGGAAAACACTTTGTATTCGTACTTAGGTCAATGCTAGGTGGTCACATATCCATACAACTATATATCTATATAAACATATACATATACACATACACATATACATGAATACGACTATAATACTATACTATTGTTCAAATTGTAAAACCTTTACGTGTTGAAACGAGTCTTATGTTATGTGCGTGTGAATTTATCATATGATTTGTACTTATTTAATGTTCAAAGTAGATGCCGATCTTCCGTTCGATATGCTTGCTAGCCATATATATACTTATAGCGTTACAGTATTCTAGATGACATGATCAACTCCACCCCGTCAAGTGCCCTTACAAGAGCCAACTAATTTGTATCTTTTGTTGCTTCCCTCCCCACAGCCGATCGGCGGTTATTCGTGGCCGAGTTGTCACCTCGCTGGGCATGGGTCTGGTGGGAGTGCGCGTGTCTACGACAACCCTGCTCGAGGGATTCACGCTCACCCGCGACGATGGCTGGTTTGATCTGATGGTTAACGGCGGCGGAGCTGTGACCCTGCAATTTGGTCGCGCCCCATTCCGGCCACAGTCGAGGATTGTCCAAGTGCCCTGGAATGAGGTTGTCATCATCGATGTGGTGGTCATGAGCATGTCCGAGGAGAAGGGTCTGGCCACATTGACAACAACGCACACTTGCTTCTCGCACGACTACGATCTGATGAAGCCGGTGGTGCTGGCCTCGTGGAAGCACGGCTTTCAGGGTGCCTGTCCGGATCGCAGTGCGATTTTGGCCGAGTCGCAAGTCATTCAGGAATCGTTGCAGATACCCGGCACTGGTCTGAATCTCGTCTATCATTCCTCGCGAGCTGCTGGTTATCTCTCCACGATTAAGCTGCAACTGACACCTGATACCATACCGGCCTCCCTGCACCTCATCCATCTGCGCATCACCATCGAGGGCATCTTGTTCGAGCGTGTGTTTGAGGCTGATCCGGGCATTAAGTTCACCTACGCCTGGAACCGTCTGAACATCTACAGGCAGCGCGTATACGGCGTCACCACGGCCATGGTCAAGGTGGGTTATCAGTACACCGACTGCAAGGACATTGTGTGGGACATTCAGACAACCAAACTGAGCGGCCATGATATGTCCATCTCGGAGGTGGGCGGCTGGAATTTGGACATCCATCATCGTTACAACTTCCACGAGGGCATCCTGCAAAAGGGCGATGGCTCCAACATCTACCTACGCAACAAGCCGCGCATCATCCTCACCACCATGGGAGATGGCCACCAGCGTCCTCTCGAGTGCTCCGACTGCGATGGCCTGGCTACAAAGCAACGTCTTCTGGCGCCTGTGGCCCTGGCCGCCGCACCCGATGGCAGCCTGTTTGTCGGGGACTTCAACTACATTCGCCGCATCATGACCGATGGCACCATCCGCACAGTGGTCAAGTTGAATGCCACCCGCGTCTCCTATCGCTATCACATGGCTCTCAGTCCGCTCGATGGCACTCTGTACGTCTCCGATCCCGAATCTCATCAAATCATCCGAGTGCGCGATACCAGCGACTACTCCCAGCCGGAACATAACTGGGAGGCTATTGTGGGATCTGGTGAACGCTGTCTGCCGGGCGATGAGGCCCACTGCGGCGATGGAGCCCTGGCCAAGGATGCCAAACTGGCATATCCGAAGGGTATTGCCATCTCCAGTGACAACGTTCTGTACTTTGCCGATGGCACCAACATCCGCATGGTGGATAGGGATGGTATCGTCAGCACTCTGATCGGCAACCACATGCACAAGTCGCATTGGAAACCCATCCCCTGCGAGGGAACGCTTAAGCTGGAGGAGATGCATCTGCGTTGGCCCACCGAACTGGCCGTCTCACCTATGGACAACACCCTGCACATTATAGACGATCACATGATCCTTCGCATGACCCCTGATGGTCGTGTACGGGTTATTTCCGGACGACCCCTCCATTGCGCCACCGCCTCCACCGCATACGATACGGATCTGGCCACCCATGCCACCCTGGTGATGCCTCAGTCAATCGCTTTCGGGCCTCTGGGTGAGCTCTATGTGGCGGAGAGTGACTCTCAGAGGATCAATCGCGTGCGCGTTATTGGCACTGATGGAAGAATTGCCTCCTTTGCTGGCGCCGAGTCCAAGTGCAACTGTTTGGAGCGCGGCTGTGACTGCTTTGAGGCGGATCACTATCTGGCCACCAGTGCCAAATTCAACACGATCGCTGCCCTGGCTGTGACGCCCGATGGCCACGTGCACATTGCGGATCAGGCCAACTACCGCATACGCTCGGTCATGTCCTCGATTCCAGAGGCAAGCCCTTCGCGCGAGTATGAAATCTACGCTCCGGACATGCAGGAGATCTACGTCTTCAATAGGTTCGGCCAACATGTCTCCACCCGCAACATTTTAACTGGGGAGACGACCTACGTCTTCACCTACAATGTGAACACTTCCAACGGCAAACTGAGCACTGTCACGGATGCTGCCGGCAATAAGGTCTTCCTGCTGCGCGACTACACATCGCAGGTGAACTCCATTGAGAATACCAAGGGTCAGAAGTGCCGCCTGCGAATGACCCGCATGAAGATGCTGCACGAGCTGAGCACGCCGGACAACTACAATGTGACCTACGAGTACCACGGCCCCACCGGACTGCTGAAGACCAAGCTGGACTCCACAGGACGATCTTATGTTTACAACTATGATGAATTTGGTCGGCTAACCTCGGCGGTTACACCCACCGGAAGGGTTATCGAGCTGAGCTTCGATTTGAGCGTCAAGGGGGCCCAAGTAAAGGTCTCCGAGAATACCCAGAAGGAGCTATCGATGCTGATACAAGGCGCCACGGTTGTAGTCAAGAACGGAGCCGCCGAATCACGCACCACCGTGGACATGGATGGTTCGACAACAAGTATTACGCCATGGGGCCACAATCTGCAGATGGAAGTGGTGCCCTACACAATCTTGGCCGAGCAGAGTCCCTTGCTGGGCGAGAGCTATCCAGTGCCCGCCAAGCAGCGTACAGAGATTGCTGGCGATCTGGCCAACCGCTTTGAGTGGCGCTACTTTGTGCGTCGCCAGCAGCCCCCACAGCTCGGCAAGCAGCAAGTGAACAAGGGAGCTCCCCGACCGGTGACCGATGTGGGACGCAAGCTGCGTGTGAATGGCGACAATGTTCTGACCCTGGAGTATGATCGCGAAACGCAGTCGGTCGTCGTCCTGGTAGATGACAAACAGGAGCTGCTGAATGTCACATACGATCGCACCTCGCGCCCCGTGAGCTTCCGTCCGCAGTCGGGCGACTATGCCGATGTTGATCTGGAGTACGATCGCTTTGGACGGTTGGTCAGCTGGAAGTGGGGCGACCTCCAGGAGGCCTACACCTTCGATCGCAACGGACGCTTGAATGAGATCAAGTACGGCGATGGTTCGTCCATGGTGTATGCCTTCAAAGATATGTTTGGCTCATTGCCGTTGAAGGTTACGACTCCAAGACGCTCGGACTATCTACTGCAATACGATGATGCGGGAGCCTTACAGAGCCTGACCACGCCGAGGGGACACATACACTCGTTCTCGCTGCAGACATCACTGGGCTTCTTCAAGTATCAGTACTATTCGCCTATTAACCGTCATCCTTTCGAGATTCTGTATAATGATGAGGGTCAGATATTGGCCAAGATTCATCCACACCAATCGGGCAAGGTGGCCTTCGTTTATGATCCATCGGGACGTCTGGAAACCATACTAGCTGGCCTCTCCAGCACACACTATGCCTACCAAGACACCACGAGCCTGATCAAGTCTGTGGAAGTGCAAGAACCAGGTTTCGAGTTACGCCGCGAGTTCAAATATCATGCAGGTATCCTGAAGGACGAGAAGCTGAAGTTTGGCTCCAAGAATTCTCTGGCCTCGGCACACTATAAGTACGCCTACGATGGCAATGCGAGATTGAGTGGCATTGAGATGGCCATCGATGACAAGGAGCTACCAACGACGCGCTACAAGTACAGCCAGAACCTGGGCCAGCTTGAGGTTGTGCAGGATCTGAAGATCACACGCAATGCCTTCAATCGTACTGTCATCCAAGACTCGGCCAAGCAGTTCTTCACCATCGTCGACTACGATCAGCATGGACGTGAGAAGAGTGTTCTGATGAACGTCAAGGGCTTCGACGTCTTCCGGCTGGAACTCGACTACGATCTGCGCAACCGCATTAAGTCGCAGAAGACGACGTTCGGCCGATCCACTGCCTTCGACAAGATCAACTACAATGCCGATGGACACGTGATCGAGGTGTTGGGCACCAACAACTGGAAATATCTGTATGATGAGAATGGCAACACCGTCGGCATTGTGGATCAGGGCGAGAAGTTCAACCTTGGCTACGATATTGGAGATCGTGTGATCAAGGTGGGCGACGTAGAGTTCAACAACTATGACGCCCGCGGCTTTGTGGTGCGACGTGGCGAACAGAAATATCGTTACAACAATCGCGGCCAGCTGATCCATGCCTTCGAACGTGAGCGCTTCCAAAGCTGGTACTACTATGACGATCGCAGCCGGCTAGTGGCCTGGCATGACAACCAGGACAACGTTACCCAGTACTACTATGCGAATCCGAAGACCCCGCAGCTGGTGACCCATGTCCACTTCCCCAAACTGGGCAAAACCATGAAATTCTACTATGACGATCGCGACATGCTGATCGCTTTGGAGCATGCCGAGCAAAGGTACTATGTGGCCACCGATCAGAATGGCTCGCCTTTGGCCTTCTTCGACATGAACGGCGGCATTTTCAAGGAGGTGAAGCGGACTCCATTTGGCCGTATTATCAAGGACACGAAGCCTGAATTCTTTGTGCCGATTGACTTCCATAGCGGTCTCATTGATCCGCACACCAAGCTGGTCTACACCGAGCAGCGTCAGTACGATACGAATGTGGGACAGTGGATGACCCCATTGTGGGAGACCCTGGCCACCGAAATGTCCAACCCCACCGATGTCTTTATCTATCGCTACCACAACAACGATCCCATCAACCGCAATAAGCCGCAAAACTATATGATCGACGTTGACGCCTGGCTGCAGCTCTTTGGCTTCGATCTGAACAACATGCAGAGCTCCAAGTACACCAAATTGTCCCAGTATACGCCTCAGGCCTCGATCAAGTCGAACACCCTGGCTCCAGACTTTGGTGTGATATCTGGCCTCGAGTGCATTGTGGAGAAGACCAATGAGAAGTTCAGTGACTTTGACTTTGTGCCCAAGCCCTTGCTTAAGATGGAGCCCAAAATGCGCAATCTTCTGCCACGCGTGAGCTATCGCCGCGGCGTCTTTGGCGAGGGTGTGCTGCTTTCCAGGATTGGAGGACGCGCTCTGGTTAGCGTGGTGGATGGCTCGAATAGCGTAGTTCAGGATGTGGTTAGCTCTGTGTTCAACAACTCCCACTTCCTCGATCTGCACTTCAGCATACACGATCAGGATGTCTTCTACTTTGTCAAGGACAATGTGCTGAAGCTGCGCGATGACCACGAAGAGCTGCGTCGCCTGGGCGGCATGTTCAACATCACCACCCACGAGATCAGCGATCATGGCGGCAGTGCAGCCAAAGAACTGCGCCTGCATGGACCCGATGCCCAGGTGATTATCAAGTATGGTGTGGATCCCGAACAGGAGCGACACCGCATACTCAAGCATGCCCACAAGCGAGCTGTTGAGCGGGCCTGGGAGCTGGAGAAGCAACTGGTGGCTGCCGGCTTCCAGGGTCGCGGCGACTGGACCGAGGAAGAGAAGGAGGAGCTCGTTCAGCATGGCGATGTGGATGGCTGGATAGGCATTGATATACACAGCATACACAAGTATCCCCAGTTGGCCGACGATCCAGGCAACGTGGCCTTCCAGCGTGACGCCAAGCGTAAGCGCCGCAAGATAGGCAACAGCCATCGCGTCGGCTCCAATCGGCGCCAGCAGAAATTCAGCGACTTGAGTGCGTGAGTGGAGGTGGAGACCGAAGAGGAACCAGAGGAAACAGCAGAGAGTGAAGCAGCCGAGGATGAGGATTATAACGAGCAGGACGACTATCTAATAGCAGTGGGTAAGGCTGCTCAGGAGCAGAGGCAGAAACAGTTGGAGCTTAGGCAGGCGGCAAACCAGGAGAAGGAGAAAGAGTCTCTTTTGTAATTAGGTGAAATGCTAAAACACAGCACAGCAACAGCAACAACAACAGCAACAACAACAGCAACAACAACAGCAACAGCAACAACACTCAACACACACTCACAAACAACTCAAATAGCGAGTAATATAAACTTTGATCAAGCTTAAAGTTTAGTATTAGTCTCAGAAGTCGAAGAACACCGCATATATAACTCGAATTAACGAACGAATCTGGGGTAAAGTCTCCCTATAGATGCGAAACACGCAAAATAATAATGAAATGAAAATCTGTATGTTGATGTTGAGTTTAGGCTAAGGCTAACAAATTTATGTGGCATATGTTTAGTCCATGTGTGTGTAATGTTTAAATGTAATTTTTAATTGAAATTATCAAAGAACAATTACATGTACGCTAAGCGAGGGCATATATGGGCCGACATCTGGGGAAGTTAGAGTTAGTTTTGTATAAAGCAGAATTTGAGAGATTGAAAACAAAAAAACAAAAAAAAAACACGCGAAGCATATATATAAATAACGAGTCTAGATAAATCCATTTCTGGGGCAAGCATGTACTCTTATATCGCCTGCATTTTCACTATATGTGTGTTTTAGTCGTATCGTATGATATTTAAGAGGACACGCGAAATGTGACAGCAACCCATAAATGTGCTCAAATCCACTGCTAAATGTGGCATAATCAAGGCATAAATATGCATATTTTCTACATTTATAGTTGATTTTAGCACATTAATGGATTGACTTCATGTTTTGGGTGTGCGAAAGGATAGCCTAATTAGCCAGCTGCAGCATTGGATGTCAAAACAAACACAAAAGCATGAGTATTACACGGAAAACAAATACATATACATATATATTGTCTACAGAACGTAAGCGACAAAACATAAATAAAGAATTAATTACTTAAATTAATGTAAAAAGTTTAAAGAAAAGGCCCCCCCTCGTAACATCTACTTAGTAGCGCCCTTGCCCTTAGCCTAGCCCTAGCCCTAGCCCACGCGCCAGATGGCTGCTTCATTTTCATAAATGCTTTGTATATATTGATCCAAAAACTATACTTAAACTTATGCTTTAACACTCAAAGCGCGTCATTTGATATGCTTTTATTATACAAATATTATTATTATTTTTTAATTTCCCATATTTACTCAAGCAACGCGTCTACTTAAAAACAAAATCTACAACAGCCAAAAATCAAAAGGAATAAAGAATCTTCTACAATTACCATTTCTCTCACCCTCTCTCTCTTTAGCTCTCTGAGTCTCTTTCTCAAATTGTCCAACTTTGATCATATTTTATTATAATTTTATAATTTTTTATAAAGGCATTAACAACTTTTTACAAATTGTGATATATTTCTTAACATTTCATTTGACAACTTGAAGTGTTACAAAAAAACAAAAAAAGAATTAAAAAATAAAACCACAAATCGAAGTTAAAAGCGATGGGTATCCATAACAAACTGTACTTTAGTTTTTACAAATATTTAGTTCTTAGAATGCAATATTTAGTTTTTAAATCTCTATGCCATGTTAATTTGTAAAAGCAATACAGTTTTTTTTATAAATTATATTTTTAAAAGTTTTTAACTTCACATTTAGGGTTTAGTTTTTCTACCCCAAAACTCAATTTTTTACTCAAGCCATTTTTTACGACCGTTTTTACGTGACGTCTCTCTCTCTTCTATATACCGTTGTTGGCATTTCGCTGGCATTTTATGTTTTTATTATAATTATTAAACTATTTATAACTGAAAACGAAAACAAAACTATTGACTATTGAGATATAAACTAGCCTAAAAACAAAAACAATATAAACTTAGTAAGCATATTTAAGTCTTAAAGAGAAGCCTAAACCATACATATAATAACCGTATACAAAATACATACATACACCTTGTAATATATACACACACACTCACACACATACACAGACACACAGAGAGATGAACACACATACATATAGACACAACTACACATACATATAGTCACTAAGTATCTAGGCTAAACTCATGAAATAAACTACAGAATTAGCACCTAAAACTAATTGTGAAATAAAAAAGCACGCAAGCAAGCGATGACAAGGACGAAGGTATAGAAAGAAGAAAAAAAGGAAGGAAGGAAGCAAGGCAAGTTTAAAATAAAACTGTAGTAATTAGCTAAAGTGTTAGTAATTTTATTTGAAAATGAAAAGCAAACACACACACATACACACACAAAATTATAAATAATAATATAAAACACATAAGGTAAAACATTCATAAATTATATAATAAGAAAAACAAAATATTACAAATAAACCTAAAATGTATTTGACATGTGAAACGAAAATGTTGTGGAAAAGCAAACCAAAACCATGTTTTCCAAAAATTTAAAAAAAAAAAACAAAGGGAAAACAACATACAATACGTAGCAACAACAACAACAACAACATCAGTTTTCACCCAAGCAAAAGCAAGCAAATAAAAATTGTATAAAAAATAACAACAAATGCAAAACGTATATAAATGTATATGTCATAAAATTAAGCAGCATTATATTAACCCAAATAAAGAACTAAAAAACATATAACAAATTTATTGAAATCAGCAAAGGAAACCTTAAGAAAAAATTGTGACTGATACAAGGAATAAAACTTACAAAAGAAAAAGTAAAATGAAAATTATGCAGAAATTCTATTTCTAATACAATATTTTGTGCTTACATACTCTCTATGTACTCTCCGTGAAACTGTAAATTTCCAGCAATTAGTTGAGAGCTCATGTTTAGATTTTCACACAAACACACACACACACAAACACACACACACATACACATTTAATATACATATAGCAGAAGTTGAAAACGAATAGGCTCGATCGACGATAACAATTTGAAATGACATAAATTACATCATAACGAAATACTTGTATGGAATTGTACGAAATTGTCTCAAAAATCAACAATTCATACTCATACTCGTACCAATATCGGAGAGTAGAAAGCTAATTTCAAACAAAAACGAGAACGAAAAGGAAATAAAAATCTAAATGCAAGAAATAAATATAAAATGCAAAGCAAACAAAAAATTAATTGTATACACATTACATACATACATTTATGGCAAGCCGATATACATACATGATAATACATCCATATAAATATATAAAAATATAATAAATACCTAATAATATAAACGAGTAAAAAGCGATTTCAATAAAATGGAAAATTACAAAAAAAAAAAAATTATCTTGAGTTTCAATGGATTTTTATTATTTAGATGGGACTTTCTGTAGACATAACATAACGATGGACAACAACAGGGACAAGAAATGGATCGAGTAAGTATTAAGCACACAGCAGAGCAACGTGATGTAAGACAGAAGAATGTGGAACGAGAAGATATAATGAGGAAGATACGCCAGAGAAATTAAATGGGGAATGGAAAAATAATAGAAGTTTGCGGAGAAAGGAGGGAGTGAGTAGAGAAAAGGGGAGGGAGAAACAAAATCGTAAGGCAAACATTTAAACGACATAATAACTAACCAACATTAGCACAAAGTGATAAGCAAAGCTGCGAGCATTGCAGCTGCAAAGGACACCAACGATGCAAACTAAAAGGACTCGCTTAGAACAATGTAAACATTAAAGCTTAGAGAATTCCAGCCACAATCCAAAACGAACAACGAGTGTGTATGTAGTACCCTTCTTCAAAGCCTTCTTCAGTTGCAAGGAAATTATAGACGCTTTCAGCACTCACGTGACAATGGCAGTTTCGTACCTGGCTAAATAGAGGAACGATACGACACTGCTTTTAGATTTGAAGTTCATTTTGAAACGGGAATATAATGTGGAATTTCAAAATAAATGATAATTCAAACTCCACATTGTATTCGCGTTTCTATGTGAACTTCAAACAAGGGCCTCGCTTTTCGTTCCTCTACTTGGCCGGGTGTGAAACTCCCATGGTCATCTGGGTGCTGAAGGCATCCCCATAAGCTATCAATTCAACTCACTTGACTACGATCTTGTTAAATAAAAAACAAGAAAGGAAAGCTAGCTTTGGCTTGCCGAAGCTTATATACCATTCACATTGTAAATATACAACCGATCTATATCAAATCTCGATGGAGTGGTTACAAGGGATACAAGACGAATTTGTTTTAGTTTGGATGAAAAACGAGAAAAATTATGCTCATAAGTGTTCATTCCAAAGCAATCGGTTATATGGTAGCTATATAATTTAGTTCTTCGATCTTGATCAGAACAGGACAGCGGACGTGGGGTTTATTCAAATTAATACAAGCCGAGTTTGGTTTGGTTTGGATGAAAAACAGAAAAGTTATTCCCCATTGTCATGCTGATCAAGAATATATATACTTTATATAGTCGGAAACGCTTCCTTTTATGCGTTACAAATAGTCTCTATCGACTACATTTATCACGATGACCAATAATATATATGTATATAAATTACGATACTTCCGATACTTCCGTCAATATCATATTTTCCCAGAAAAAAAAATAAAGTAAATAAAAAGTGAAATAAATAATACTTACTTTGCAAACAAAAGGGCTTCAGTACATTTTTGGATGTTTGGATTAGGCGATAGATGTTAACAGGATGTGTGAATTCTTACAATACCGTGAAGGAGAATAACAATACTCCAAAAATCCTTCCTGCTATAAGTTGCCAAAACAAAAGAGAGGAATATTTGCTTTCAAGTACTTGGTCCGCAAAACATCCTTTGTTGAAATTAGGTTAACTTGTAACATAGATGGATGGCTGGGATCACTGCGTAAAACGGCAGCCGGCACTCGATCAGCAAACGCATAGAGAGAGGATAGGAAACATCGCTATCTTCGAAACTCAAAGCAATCGAAGCCAAAGACGATTTCGTGACATGCAAACGCTCAATTCTGGGAGAGGCGGGAAGATAACAGTTTCTTTTCCCCCTTTCCTCTCAGTGTTTTCCATCGCGTTTGATTTTGCATTCTGACTACAGCCGTTTCCCGAAAATGCAAGCAGTACTGGGCGGCCAGCTTCGTTCAAATGTCGAGACATACACTTTGGACACGCATGCACAGACACATAACATTGGTTGAATGACCGCGTATTGATGCGTTTTCCATCCCATAATATAGATAATGATAAATTTATAATGATGAGATAAGTGAAATGACTTGGACGGGAACGAGTTACATCCGAAATCCAGTTTATTTAATGAACTTTCGCTTCGATAGGTTCCGTTTCATTGACAACAACACATAAAGTAGAAGCACCTGAGCGACATTAGTCGGCTGTTCCATTTCACACCAGACTGTGGCCAGTGGGATTCTCGGTGAATGTTGTGCTGCCTTGTGGTTGATTAACAAATTTGGAGTATGGCGCCGCAGGCACTTCATAGCTTTGCTGCAGTGCTTCCTTACTACGGGCCAAAACAAGCAACTTGCCATTGAGGCTCTGATCGATAGTTTGCAGGGCGCTGATCTTCTGCTGATCCACCACATAGATGTCGTAGTTGATGCCATAGAGACCAAAGAGTAGCTCCAACTCCTGGCGCAGGGTGGCCAATGTAATGGACTCTTCGGTGAGGTTGTGCTTGAGCAGAATGGAGGCCCTGTTGCTGTTGCCAAAACGCGGCTTCAGTTCGCTGGCCAGGATAACATTCAACCAGGGCAGGTTGGGCAGTTGCAGCTCTACTGTAGAGCAGATGGTGAGCTGGAGGGGCACACCCTTCAGGTCCACCACTTCGCTGATGATGACGGGCTTCTTGGCCGACTTCTGGGCAGTGTGGGCAGCGAATTCCGACTTCACCGCCGTCCTAATCATGGCTTCATAATTATTTAGCACCTTTTGCAACTGGGCATCGCCCTTGCCTACGGACAGGTCGTAGAAGATGAGCACTGGATCGGTGGGTATCAACTGGGCCTTCTTCTTCAGCTTCTGCACTCGATTGATGACCTCACGAGCCAAACCCTCCTCTAGCAGCTCCTCATTGGGTGTCATGTCCATGAGGACGAGCACCTCGTTGTCACTGTGTGCCTCAAAGTTCTCGCCCGCATGAGCCGAAGTGCAGTAGATGATGCGCACTTCCTCCAGCTCAATGCGCTGATCCAAAATGTTGAAATACCCCTGGGTCACCTGCTTCTGGATGTCCTCATCCTTCAGAGCCTTGATGGCAGCCATCACTGCCTTGAAGTTGCCCTTCAGACGCTGGCCTAGACTCTGCGTGCAGAATTGGAAAGAATGTGGTTAGTTAGGTTAATTAAGGCAACGTGCATCCAATCTTAGACCAAGGTCTACTCACCTTATGATCCGGTTCGGCTCTGAGGGTCACACCATACTTCTCCTTGTCCGAACTCAGGGTCAGCTTGCGCACATTTAGCTCGCTGAGGATGAAATCTTGCAAACTCCTGATAGCCTCCAATGTCTGCTCGTCCTTGTGGATGACAATGATCTCCGAAACGGGATACTTGACGGGCAAGGTGCGCCGATCGCGCATCACACGCCCCAGATCCACAACGGACTGCATCAACGCCACCGAACGCTCGATATCGCTGCGTATAAACTTGCTCTGGCTGACGGGCATCATCTGGTAGTGAACCGAATCCGCCTGCTCCAGTGTGCCTGACGGCTGGAACAAGACCAAGCGCTGGAAGATGTACTCTGTCAGGTACGGTGTAAATGGAGCCATCATCTTGACCATCGTGTAGAGCACATCGTAGAGGGTGTCCAGGGATTGAAGGCACTGATCAGGGCCCAGCTCTCCCTTGATGCGGCGACGATTCAGACGCACGTACCTGAAGTGAGGGGCAATAGAGGACAACTTAGACAAGGATTTTTATGTGATTTTCACCACCATTCAGATAATTTCTTCCAGGTGGTTTATAGGTGGTTTTGGATAAACAGTCGTCAGTTGAGCAATAGGCTCGCAAAGTTATAGATCCCAGAGAGAAATCATCGTTGCAATCCTACTTACCAGTTGGTCAGCTGATCGATGAACTTGGTCAGCCTGGGCACCACCGTATATAGACGGTACATCTTCATTTCAGTTGCAAAGAACTCCAGCAAGGATTCCTTGAAAGACAGAATCCACACATCGATAACTGAGGCCTGTTCCATGTTCTTCAGATGGCGCGAGCGCTCATATGTATACTGGGACTTGCCGCCGAGATCTTCCTTCTCGTATCGGATAATGTTCTGCAGCAGGAATCGATAGGCATTGTACCAGGGCAGAAATACATCCTTGATGATGTCACGGACACCCTCCTCTTTGAAGCGCAGACTCTCGGCGCGCACCACCGGCGAGTTGATCAGATAGAGACGCAGGGCGTCAGCACCGTATTTATTTACAACCTCCAGCGGATCCGGATAATTCTTCTTGCGCTTCGACATCTTTTGGCCATCGGAAGCCAGCACCAGGCCGCTGGCAATGAGGTTCTTGAAGGGAGCCTTGTTGAACAGAGCCGTGGAGATCACCAGGAGCGTATAGAACCAACCCCTGGTCTGATCAATGCCCTCAGCAATGAAGTCAGCGGGGAAGTTGTTCATGAAGTCCTTTTCGTTCTCGAAGGGGAAGTGCTGCTGAGCGAAGGGCATCGATCCGGACTCGAACCAGCAGTCAAAAACGGGAGCAATGCGACGCAGAGGCGGGTTTCCGGGCACAGCCGACGGAATCTCAATGTCATCGATGGTCTCGCGATGCAAGTCCTCCACCTGGACACCGGACAGTTCAGCCAGCTGCTTGATACTGCCAATGACCACGATTTCATCGCCGCTGGGAGAGCGCCAGATTGGAATCGGTGTGCCCCAATAGCGGTTACGTGAGATCTGCGGTGAAACACGTTTAGAAGGAATCGAAGGGGTGGGGAGAAGTGCCGTATAATATTTACCGCCCAATCCCTGGCTTCCTTCAGCCAATTGCCGAAACGCTTTTCCTTTACAAAGTCCGGCACCCAGTAGGTCTGGGAGCTGCTGGCCAGCAGATTCTGGGACATGTGCTCAACGCGAACGAACCACGAGGGCACCGCCTTGTAAATGAGCGGTGTGTCCGAGCGCCAGCAGAAGGGATAGCTATGCTTCACCTGTCCACTGGACACCAGATTGCCACTGGTCTTAAGCGCCGCCATGATCTGCTTGTCGGCATCCTTCACATACTGACCGGCAAAGTCGCTGGCCTCCGCCGTGAAGCGTCCGGAATCGTCAACGGGGCAGATCACTTCACTGGATTTGGTGATGATGCCTGCAGCCAGGCAGACGCGGTAATCGTCCTCGCCAAAGTACGGAGCGTTGTGAACAATGCCCGTACCAGAATCCTCCGTTACATACTCATCCACCAACACGCGGTAGGCCTTTACCTCTGCCCCGCGCTGGGCAAAGTAGGGAAACAGGGGCTTGTAGTGCAGATCCTTGAGGGTCTGGCCAGCAAACTTCTCCAGCACTGCGTATTCGGCCTCCGTCTTGTAGACATACGACAGGCGCGACTCGGCAAGGACAAACAGCCGATCGCTCTTGATATCGCGCACCTGCGGGGATTCAAAGCCGTCAAAGCAAAAATGGGATGTGGAAATGCATATGTGCAACATACCTTCACATAAGTCATAGTGGGATGCACACAGCAGGCGAAATTTGATGGTAATGTCCAGGGTGTGGTGGTCCACACCAGGAAATAGGTGTTGGGCAGCGTGAGCGCTTCGAGGGCAACGACTACGCAGGGATCGACAACCTCTTTGTAGTTCTGATTGGCCTCAAAGTTTGAGAGCGAAGTGGTGCAGGCCGTTGAGTAGGGCATCACCTTGACGCCCTGATAGACCAGCCCTTTGTCGTACAGCTGCTTGAAGATCCACCAGATGGACTCCATATACCAGGGGTACAAGGTCTTGTAGTCGTTCTTGAAATCTATCCAGCGGCCCACGCGAGTCACAATGCTTTCCCACTCATCGGCATAGCGCATCACAATCTTGCGGCACTCGGCATTGTAGGCCTTGATGCCCATCTTGGCCACATCCTCCGGCCCGCGTATATTTAGCATCTTGTCAATCTCAAACTCCACCGGCAAACCGTGGCAATCCCAGCCAAAGCGACGGTCGACATGGTAACCCTGCTGGTAGGCATAGCGGGTCACAATGTCCTTGATGGTGCCAGCCAGAATATGGCCATAGTGCGGCAGGCCTGTGGCAAAGGGTGGCCCGTCGTAAAAGGTGTATCTACGATTGATGTGAATCACTTGAGTACATTTGTCTGATGCAATCGCAAAGCATTCTTACTTGGGCTTTCCCTTGGACAGCTGGCTGCACTTCTCAAAGATCTTTTCCTCTCGCCATTGCTTCAACAAATTCTCTTCTTCGCGTGGAAAATTGATGTTCTCCGGCACGCGACAAACGTCGCTGCGCTCCAGTTTTTTAGTCATGGCCGTCTTGTAATTGAATTGCGCTTTATGAATGCATGAATCAAATGCAAATGGCTCACCTTTTATTCAGAAACTAACGCCAAAGTTGAATGCAAAAATTGCGTGGCAAACGTGCACCGGTATGGTGTAGTGCTGGGTAGCTTAAGTGAGCCAAAATGAGCCAGTTTAGGCTCACTTAGCACACTTTCGCTCAGCTGTGCGTTTTGGTATTCTTTCTTTTGGTATTTTCCTTCTTAAATTCGTCTGGTCATACCTGGATGAATTAATTAATGAATGTACATATAAGCAACAAGTTCCTATTTGAATAGTCTCAACAATCCACCAATTAATGAATGTATAAGCAAAAAGTTCATATTTGACCAGTCTCAACAATCCACCAATTAACAATTAGGAGCTACATCAGGTACGTCTGACAAAAACATTTAAATACACATTCATATTTAACAGGGAAAACATATACATTATTTGAACATTCCGAAAGCCATATTATAAAATTTAAAATTGAATACTATATTATTATGTATATAATTTTATTCAAAGTATTAGTGAATGTGAATAAATTATTAAACGACCCAACTTATAATAATACTTACTGGATCGTCCATGGGCAGCAGAGTATAAGAAAAATTGAACATAAGTTTACAATTGAATAAAGAAGCAAAGTGGCGCGCTTTGAAGCGTGTGACCGAAGTCTTTAAAGGATGAAATTTCAAATTCTGATATATACTACCAAAAATACTGCATGTGTTTAATTGTTACAGTTGTCGTTTGATTTTTAAAATATATGACAATCTACAATATTGCCAGTTGTCAGTAACACAATTATTTACATCTATTTCTTAACCAAGACTAAACTACTTCATAGACTCAAGACATTTACATTGAATTCTACCCGCTTCAGTGCACCAGGCATTGAAAAGAATAATAAAAAAAACATTGACAAAAATGTACGATAGCTAATATAGTTCTTGTTATAATACCCCATCGAATACATTATGTAAAAGTACATCTCGTGTTTTACATAATTTGTTAATATGTAGTTTTTTGTTATAAGCAAAAGATTATTTCTTCCCACTGTATGTGAGTGAGCTGGTCACACCTCGCGGTTAGCCCATGTGAGTGGTAATCAGTGGAAAGAAGAAGAGACAATGTGTATATTTAAGTGTTTTAGTTAAAACAAAAACCGCAATAAACATTATAAGCATTGGAAAACGCATATTTTAACTAAGCATTGCTTGGAAAACCTTCAAGCGGTCTGATAGCCGTTGCTGTTGCAGTTGGAGACACCCGTTTGAGCGCTTGAATCATCTCTTCCGTTCCAGCGATGGCACGCCCTATTTTTCCAAATCAGCAAAAGATTGCTGAGAAGCTGATTATACTGAATGATCGTGGTCTGGGCATACTCACTCGCATCTACAACATCAAGAAGGCCTGCGGCGACACCAAGTCGAAGCCCGGCTTCCTGTCGGAAAAGTCACTGGAGTCCAGCATCAAGTTCATTGTGAAGCGCTTCCCCAATATCGATGTGAAAGGCCTGAATGCCATTGTGAACATCAAGGCGGAGATCATCAAGTCGCTGTCGCTATATTATCACACCTTCGTGGATCTGCTGGACTTTAAAGACAATGTGTGCGAGCTGCTCACCACCATGGATGCCTGCCAGATTCATTTGGACATAACACTCAACTTTGAGCTGACCAAAAACTATCTCGACTTGGTGGTGACGTACGTGTCGCTGATGATTGTTTTGTCGCGGGTGGAGGATCGCAAGGCCGTGCTCGGCCTATACAATGCTGCCTACGAGCTGCAGAATAATCAGGCGGACACGGGATTCCCACGTCTGGGACAGATGATACTGGACTACGAGGTGCCCTTGAAGAAGCTGGCCGAGGAATTTATTCCGCACCAGCGGCTGCTGACGAATGCCTTGCGCTCGCTCACTTCCATCTATGCATTGAGAAATCTGCCGGCGGACAAGTGGCGCGAGATGCAAAAACTCAGCCTGGTGGGCAATCCCGCCATACTGCTGAAGGCCGTTCGCACAGATACCATGTCCTGTGAGTACATTTCGCTGGAGTCCATGGATCGCTGGATTATCTTTGGCCTGCTGCTCAACCACCAAATGCTCGGCCAATATCCAGAGGTCAATAAGATATGGCTATCCGCTTTGGAGTCCAGCTGGGTAGTGGCATTGTTTCGGGACGAGGTGTTGCAGATCCACCAGTACATTCAGTCCACCTTCGATGGCATCAAGGGTTATAGCAAGCGCATCGGCGAAGTCAAAGAGGCATACAATACGGCAGTCCAGAAAGCGGCGTTGATGCATCGGGAGCGCCGAAAGTTCCTGCGCACAGCTCTTAAGGAGCTGGCCCTGATCATGACCGACCAGCCGGGCTTGCTCGGACCCAAAGCCATCTTCATATTTATAGGGCTTTGCCTGGCTCGCGACGAGATCCTGTGGCTGCTGCGGCACAACGACAATCCGCCGCTGGTCAAGCACAAAGGTGAGTAGATGAAGGTTTCATGGGTGATTCCGTTGGCTAACAGCTCGTCATTCCAGGCAAGAGCAATGAAGATCTGGTAGATCGCCAACTGCCGGAGCTGTTGTTCCACATGGAGGAGCTTCGAGCTCTGGTCCGCAAGTACAGCCAGGTGATGCAGCGCTACTATGTGCAATATTTGTCAGGATTCGATGCCACGGATTTGAACATACGCATGCAAAGCCTGCAGATGTGTCCGGAGGATGAGAGTATCATCTTCAGCTCGCTTTACAACACGGCGGCCGGCCTCACGGTCAAACAGGTGGAGGACAATGAGCTGTTCTACTTCCGACCCTTCCGGTTGGACTGGTTCCGCCTGCAGACGTACATGAGCGTGGGCAAGGCTGCACTAAGGATCACGGAGCATGCGGATTTGGCACGACTGCTGGACTCCATGGTGTTCCACACGCGAGTAGTAGACAATCTGGATGAGATTCTGGTGGAGACGTCGGATTTGAGCATTTTCTGCTTCTACAATAAGATGTTCGACGATCAGTTCCACATGTGTCTGGAATTTCCGGCCCAGAATCGATATATCATAGCGTTCCCTCTGATCTGCAGCCACTTCCAGAACTGCACTCACGAGATGTGCCCCGAGGAGCGCCATCACATACGCGAACGGTCGCTAAGTGTGGTCAATATATTCCTCGAGGAGATGGCCAAGGAGGCCAAGAACATTATCACCACCATCTGCGACGAGCAGTGCACCATGGCCGATGCCCTGTTGCCCAAGCACTGCGCCAAGATTCTCTCCGTGCAATCAGCCCGCAAGAAGAAGGATAAGTCCAAGTCTAAGCACTTCGACGACATACGCAAGCCGGGCGATGAGTCCTACCGCAAGACCCGCGAGGATCTCACCACCATGGATAAGCTGCACATGGCTCTCACCGAGCTCTGCTTCGCGATCAACTACTGCCCCACAGTCAATGTGTGGGAGTTCGCTTTCGCCCCACGGGAATATCTCTGTCAGAATCTGGAGCACCGCTTCTCCCGCGATCTGGTTGGCATGGTGATGTTCAACCAGGAGACCATGGAGATAGCCAAGCCCTCGGAGCTGCTGGCCAGCGTGCGGGCATACATGAACGTTCTGCAGACGGTTGAGAACTATGTGCACATTGACATCACGCGCGTCTTCAACAATTGCCTGCTGCAGCAGACGCAGGCCCTGGACTCGCACGGAGAGAAGACCATAGCGGCGCTCTACAAC
This sequence comes from Hirtodrosophila duncani, assembly GCA_037043425.1. Lineage (NCBI taxonomy): Eukaryota > Metazoa > Arthropoda > Insecta > Diptera > Drosophilidae > Hirtodrosophila > Hirtodrosophila duncani. The sequence goes on from JBAMBM010000194.1 coordinate 5,528,856, forward strand.
ACCTGGTACAGCGAGGTGCTATTGCGACGCGTCTCGGCTGGCAATATTGTCTTCTCCATCAACCAGAAGGCGTTCGTTCCCATCTCGCCCGAGGGCTGGGTGCCGTTCAATCCGCAGGAGTTTTCCGATCTGAACGAGCTGCGGGCTCTGGCCGAGCTGGTGGGACCCTATGGCATAAAGACGCTCAACGAGACCCTGATGTGGCACATTGCCAACCAGGTGCAGGAGCTGAAATCCTTGGTGGGTACCAATAAGGAGGTGCTAATCACCCTAAGGACCAGTTTCGACAAGCCGGAGGTGATGAAGGAGCAGTTCAAGCGGCTGCAGGATGTGGATCGAGTATTGCAGCGCATGACCATCATCGGGGTGATCATTTGCTTCCGCAACTTGGTGCACGAGGCTCTGGTGGATGTGCTGGACAAGCGGATACCTTTCCTGCTCAGCTCGGTGAAGGACTTCCAGGAGCATTTGCCGGGTGGTGATCAAATACGTGTGGCCTCCGAAATGGCTTCGGCGGCCGGACTGCTCTGCAAAGTGGATCCCACCCTGGCCTCCACGCTCAAGTCAAAGAAGCCGGAGTTCGATGAAGGCGAGCATCTGACCGCCTGCCTGCTAATGGTCTTTGTGGCCGTCTCCATTCCCAAGCTGGCCCGCAACGAGAACTCCTTCTATAGGGCCACCATCGATGGTCATTCGAACAACACGCACTGCATGGCGGCGGCCATTAACAATATATTTGGGGCCCTCTTCACAATCTGCGGGCAGAACGATATGGAGGATCGCATGAAGGAATTCCTGGCTCTGGCCAGCTCCTCGCTGCTGCGTCTCGGCCAGGAGTCCGATAAGGAAGCCACGCGGAATCGTGAGTCCATCTATTTGCTGCTCGATGAGATTGTCAAACAGTCGCCCTTCCTCACCATGGATCTGCTGGAATCCTGTTTCCCCTATGTGCTCATACGTAATGCCTATCACGGGGTATACAAGCAGGAGCAGATCCTCGGACTGGGACTCTAGATCTATAGGCAGCGAATCAAGTATTTTCTTCTAACTCGCTTAGTTTTATCTTTACCAGATCATCGATTGTCGACTATCGATCATTATGCATTATGCCTATCGACTTTATACTGTTAAACATACCGCTAATTATACTAAACAATGTATCGAAGTCATCCTTTCACCAACGATGCAACAGATCAAATCACCTGGTGAAAAGATGACAAAGAAAATAAGGAAAGGCGGGGTGATAATTTGCACAAATATTTGACATGACATTTTCATTACTTTCTTGGTTTTTTTCTTTTTTTTGATGAAAATTCACTTTTTACTCAAGCCAAATTGATCAAACATTTGTGCAGATCATTTTCCCCATTTGGCCTTAACATTCGCAGAGTTGGCTTATATGGGTAATTCTTATCATTATCATAGTATTTTTATACACATTGCCGAACCAAACGAAATTCCTAAACATTTCTATAACATTTTTGTTCAATTTCAAATATAAAAAAGTTGAAGAAAACATTCTAAAACCAAATTGATATACCAGGAGTGATAAGTTGAAAGTGTTTAAACCTGTTAAATCTATGTAAGATGATCATCTTTTTGGATCTTTATTAGACTTATTTATATAAGCCAACTCTAGTATCTAGGCATTTCACAAACAAATATCCAGCATTTTTATACTATTGTAAGAATAAAGTGCAAATTTAAACCAAAATATTCCAACGCTTTTCTTCTTTTAACAAAATAAGAGAGGAAAGTTAATTTGTTGTACAATAAGTGTACATACCCTTGCAGAAATGTGAATTTTCGTAAGGAAGGATATCTTCAAAGGATGTAGAGGCTTCTAAGCGGCAGCTTCTGCACGCCCAGCATTATTTCTCGACTGACTCGTGAGTAGAAGTCGGGAGCGAAATCTTATCTTATTGATTCTGAACGAAAACTAAGGCTCGTTTCCTCTCCCGCTCAACAAACTCAATACTATGTTTACTGTGAGCAAGGTATTTCCATGACTGCAATATGATATAGCTGTCCGATCTGGATAAAAATTGGTCAGCAGACTTAGAGACTTCTAAGTGGCTATGTGTAATCATGATAAAAGAATGCTTACAATTCGTTTTTAAAATTCATGATCTTTTTCATATATTTTCAAATATTGAATCGCTTAAAGCTCAATTTTTATATTGAAGTCCAACGGACAACCAAATTTGAGCCGCTTCTCAGTATGTAACAGCAAGTAGTTACTAACATAATTAATTCTTAAGAAGTTAGGCTTTTTGGCTGGTTATACGCTGCGTTACGGAAAAGCCACTTAAAAGCCTCTATTTAACTTCCGATATGCAGGAAAAGGACTTGTGAATTACAAACGCCTTCTATTTTGCGTAGTTTAGTTAAATCTGGCATATTTTTGCATCTGTGCTTTTGTCGCAGTGGGACTTGTGGTTGTCTTTTGATCTGTTTTGCTTTGGACTGCTTTTTTCTCTTCTGATTGTCCAAGCTGAATAAAATCCAATCCAGATGATTTATAAACTCAATCAGCGTGCAGATATAGAGAGAGAGAGAGCATCTGGTAAAAATTTCAGCTCTGTAGCTCCTAGGACTTCTGAGATCTCTAGTTTGACAGACGCAGACAGACAGACAGAAGGACGGACCTTAATCGAATCCCCTCATCATGCTGATTAAGAGTATATATATACTTTATATGGTCGGAAGTGCTTCCTACTGGCATACAAGAAGTTGTTGTAATTTTGAAATCCCCGTACATATGGCAATTATTCAATCGTGGAACACTGGTCTACTATATACTTTCTCCGATTAAATTAATAATAACAATTAAATTTTATGTATGCATATTTTTATTTCATTTCATCGCGCTGCATTTCCCCTTCTCTTGTCGCTTTCATCGCTTCTCCACTTCAACAACTCCACAATTTATATTATTATGCAAATTATTTGCACACATCGATGACATATATTTTGCATTTAAATATATTATTTTGTTGTGTAGGTGTAGATGTAGATGTAGGTGTAGGGGTATGTAATATGTATGTATGTTTTGGGGGGAAAATCTTCCGCAATATTAAATTATTTGGTCACGTTCAATATTAAATTTTAGTTTATCCTTTTTTTTTGTGTACAAACACTTGTAGGTAAGTAATAAAATATGTTATTCGTTAATTTTCGGTTGTTTAATTTTAATTTGCTGAATGCTGAATGAAAATTCCCTTTAAGTATTTCTATGTTTGGTAAATATTCAATTTCACTAAGGAGCGTTGTTTGATGCTGAGAGAAATTAAAAACTATCAAAATTTGCATACATTTATTGTAGGAAAATTGAAACGAAAAGTTTCGACATTTGGACAAGCAACTGAAACGAAAATGTTTGTTTAAATTTAAATTTAAAAATGAAAATGAAAATACAATTTAAAGCTAAAATCTCTTTCAACATAGTATACCATATACTTATATGTGTATATGTTGTATGCTTAAAATGTCTACAAAAATGTTGTTGTTGTTGTTTTTTGGTTAAATATACCACAATCACTACACGCTGCTAGAAAGCTTGTCTGTATTTTTTTTTGTTTGTTTTTTTTTCATTTTAAACATTATTGTTATCTACATATAAATGTCATATTATTTAATATTATTATTCTTAATTATTTTGTCAATATTTTGCTAGTTTTATTCATATAATTTATTTAGCTTGATCTCTTGAGTGAAAATGTTTCATATTTTTGTTTTCTTCTCATTTGTTTTTGTTGCAATCAGTCAGTCAGTTTAGGCATCTGTTTGACTTACAAAATTGTCGTCATTGTCTTTTAGTTTTTTTTTTTTGTATTTTTTTGTATTTTGTTGTTGTTGTTGTTGTTTTTGTTCCTTTATCTTTAGAGTAAAAAATACAAATATAAAAAACAACGAAAGTCAAATAAAAATCATAAAAATATTTTGTTTGCATTCATTTTCGCATTTCGTGTTAAAGCTCTCGTGTAAGAAAATCGTTTGTGTGTTTCTCATTCAAATAATAAAAAGCTTATGACCAAACATTTCCATGCGGAAAGTTTTCAAGTATTTTGAATTTTCTTTGCTTTCGTTTCATTTAATGCTAATATTTCGTAAAATTATTTCCAGTATGACAAAAATCCGTTTTGCATATAAAAGTTAAGACTACGAATACGAATAACGAGTACGGGGTGCGTATTATATATATATATATATATAAGTATGTGTGTGTGTATTTATGTATGTATGTATCTGTTTGTATCTATATGATAATCCTTGCTCTTGCGCTTTTCTAGACGAACTCCTCTTGCTCTAGCCAGGGATGCTGCAGACATTCGGCTGCCGAGGCGCGTATAACCGGATTATACTCAAGCATGGGCAGCAGAAAGTCGGAGAACTTCTTGGCCTCCACAGGATCCCAATCGTACTTCTCGACCAGTACATTCATAAGACTCCAGGGCTTCAGCTTAGTAATGTTTCGTAAGCTGCCTACAAATGGAAATCACATTTTTAAATCTTGAAATCTTGAGCCTATGAATCAGATATTATCATCCTACCATAGCTGGTGAAGTACTTGAGCCCATGCTTGCCACGCAGTATTACCGATTGCGGTATGGAGCCGAGCAACTCTACTATGTGGGCCAGATGATCCTCGTCACGGCTGTAGGACTCACCAGCATGCGGATCGAACAGATAATCACCAGTGGCCAGCTCAAAAGCTAGGCAGGCTGTGCTCCAAATATCGGCGGTATAATTGTAAGGCGCGCCAAGCAGCACTTCGATCGAGCGATACTGACGCGTTTGAATGTCCTCGGTGAAATGATGATACTGCGAATGAGAAAGAATGTTATATGTTACGTGTTGTAAGCACCTGGAAGTGTAGATGTATCTTAAGAGTACATGATGGTACAAGTCACAGGGTCCCCTATGAATCTTACTCCTACAGAATTAGATCTAGAGTGAAAATATTAAAGATGATTCTAAACGTGCTTTAAAAATGGTCAAGCAAAACATGGATTTCCGAATTCTGTGACCCGCAGTCTCCGGAAAAATTATTGAGTTTGCCCTGATGCCCTGATATAGATTGTCCCTTCGAAGTTGGCCAACAAAGTAAAGCACACATCAACTAAAGACTTCAATTTTTATTGCTCTCGCAAATCTGAAGACAACAACAAAGTTATAGAAATGCACCATGTCGCTTTGATTACATACGTACAGCGTTTGCCGGGGTAGCAGACTTCCGCTTATTGCCGAAGCTTCGCGATCTACTCGGTCGACGATATCCGATGCGGCAGCACGGATTGACGATAAAGCAGCCACATGTTGGAGTAAGGGCAGTGGTTCTGGCGGTTCCTACTGCTCCCGCAGATTTTCCTAGTCTGTCGCCCTGGCTTATATTAGTGGAGGTCATGATGCCATTGGGTGGCCCTAATGGTTTATCTTGCTTAGGTACGCAATATAGTGATTTGCTCTTGAGCTTCCTTAGCTGTACTTCAGTTGCGGTAGAGTTTTTGGCATCCTTGTTTAGTTCACGTCGCCGCATTATGGCATGCTTGTCAGTGGTGCCCACTCTATGGTAGAGAGAGGACAGTTCCTTGCATTTGTTTGCACTGTACAAGTGGTCAGCACTGCGATTCCTGTCCAGAATGGTACACAGCAGTTGCTTAAGTCGCACTGTCTCCAGCGATTTGAGTAGGCTGTCCACATTAACTATACCGGCGGAACGCTGGTTAAGACGCTCCAACATGTCCATGAGATACTTGCTTTGCTCTGGCGACAAATCCGATATTCGAAACATCATGCGCACTATTTTGGCAATGTTGTTGCAGTCAAGCGGATCGATGGGCATCCCGCATTGATCGTACATGCTGTCGTAGATATCCTGGTCGTTAAGCTCAGTGTACGGCACCTTAACGTTCAGCATCACCTTCCAGTCACGATCACGCGGATAGCACTTCATTGGCTGCGTCTCCGCGTACGCCAACTTCAACAACGTGGAGACCATGTAGCTAGTTGGACATCCGAACAGATAGCACAGCGCCTCCACAATGTTACGGCAGCGCTTGAAGGAGGACTTGCAGTCGCACTCGGCATCTTTTACACACTTTAAACACTTTCGATTCGAGTTCAAGCAGCGTTCAAACCAACGATAGTCGTCTTCGATGCGTGGGTTGCAGCAACAACGGGGGGCACAGTCGCGGATGGGATTGCAAGCAAAGCAACACGCGCACATTTTCAATAGTTTTGTTGTTGTTAATCAGACTTTGAAATATACATAAGGCCTTTGCTTGTTAAGCTCAAAAGCAAAATGAAAAGCGGGCACATATTTGAGAGATTTCTCAGGGGCGATTCGGAAAAACCTATTATGATCGCATACACGCAAACCGCTTCCGGCGTGGGAACTGCAATATTAGCATGTCTGTTTGCCTAGCATTGGTCGATTTACATTTTAAAACGAATGGAAAACCGGATCGTTGGAGTAACTCATCTGACTTCCGTCAGTTCTAAAAGCAAAAACTCTTGCTAGTCTTGATCGTTGTCAGTTCTAAATTCTAGGCAAGTCAAAGTACTCCCGTTCTATCTCACTTATTAATTTGTTAATCATAAAATCAAAGTACATATGTAAATTATATTAGTTTGTATTTCATTTCGTACTTACATCATAGCAGGCATTGCCAAGATCGGCTATCTTCACCCTCACGTTGCTATTGTTGATCAGCGACTGTATCGTATGCGTATAGTTTTGACTACTTTGACTCTGCGTTTGACTTTGACTCTGGTTCTGCGAAGGAATGGCATTGGCATTGACATTTAGTTTAGCAGTTGTTGTTGTAGTGGTTGCTGTTGTTGTGGTTGAGGTTGCATTGTTGGTTGATGTAGCTGTTGTTGTTGTTGTGGTAATATTGTCACTGACGCCATTGGACAGCCCTGTGCTTGCAGTTGCAGTCGCTACGATTGTTGTTGTAGTTGGTGGTGGTGATGATGGTGGCACTGGATGCGTGCACGTGCTGTTGGTGGTGGTGCTGCTAGGATCTGGAGGTGTTGATGGTGCACAGGACGAGGAAGTGGCAGGGACGGAGGTTGCGGTTGGGCAGTTATTGGTATTGTTTGTGTCGTTGGGTAGAGACGTGCACGTGCTTTGAGTATTCATATTTATATTCGGGTTGGTGTGGGAGGTGGTGCTGTTGGAGGTGGTGGTGGTGTTGGTGTAGGATGAGCAGGAGTTGTTGGTGGCATTGGGCAGCTTTTTTTTTTATTTATTGGATATATAAGGAATAATACATTGTTGTTTTGTTTTGTTTCACACAAAGAAAGAAAAGAAGAAAAAAGAAAACACGATTTTGGTTTTTGGTTTTGTGCAATGCGTATAAAAATAATATTTATAAGGGATACTCAAAGCGGAAGATCTCCAACTGTGAGTATCCTCTTTAAGGTATAGAGGAATCCTTAGATACAATAGCATTACTTGTAGAATCTAAGGGAACCTCTTTAAATGAGTTTAGCAGTTAATATTTTTGATATTTTGATCTCATATAAAAAATTTAACTGATTCTGATAATCGCATGTCCATCTGCTATTTTAATCAAAATGTTAATCCTTTAACTTGGCAATTTTAATGCCAAACGGATCATTATAGATTTTATATCAGGTCTATATAGTTTTCAATTTCAAAGACAATGAATATACCATGAATTTTTAATATCCCAGTTAATTTATACACTACAAATCGGCAGAAATACCAGCCGCTGATATAATTGTACCATCTTACATCAATATAAATTTGATCTACAATGATATCCTCTGAAAATATCAACTGCTAAACCCTCTTAGGCTATCTTAAATTATAATACAACATTCAGAACATGAATAGGCCAAGCAAATTATATATATATGAACACTGTACAGCATGGTTTGGCATATCTTATAATGTTTAAGCATTTTGGGTGCTGCCACAACATACACAAACATCACACACAATCAAACATCTAAAGCTTTTTTTGTAGCAGCATCAGCGTAAGGTATATGAATATGAAAGCATTTAAGGATTCGGCGTCCACAGAAAGCAGAGAATAGAAATACAGATTGCTTGTCCATTCTAGCCAAGGCAGTTGCTTTGTTAGCTAATTGCAAGTTTGTTAACAATGATTTAACAGAAAATTAACCATTTTGATCCGTCTGAAAGAGAGGATTTTCTGCTAAGTAAGCAGTATTTAGACAAATTTTCTGCCTCAAAGAGGATTTGATTTATCTGCTAATGCAAGCTTTCTATCCTTCCCTCTCTCTCTCCTTGTTTTTCGGTTCTTTGAATCATCACAATAATGGCAATCAGAACTCACTCGGCTTTCTGTAGACACGCCACCTATTAACTTAAATCTAAGGTGTTAGTTTCAGTGTCAAAGTGTTAAATTGGTCTGCATGTGTGGGTGGGTTAACTGGATAACATTTGCGAGCTCTCGGTGAAGACCTACAACTTAAAATGGGTTAAGGCTGTCAATCCTTAAAGGAAGTATATAACTTTTCAGCTAAAGCACTTAACAAAACGCAGTTAACGCCAGGGGAGGACAGGACGGGCTGGCCAGTCCTTCCAAGGCAGCTTTCGCCCTGTCCTTCGCCCAGCAAAATGCATTGAACATAAAGCTACAAAAAACAATTAACAAGAACCAGCTTAAGTAGACCTCTAAAGTGACGGTTTAGGAAGCCATTAATTATCCACTTTACCTTGTCCAAGACCTGAACGTGTACGTTATTTGTACTTAGACTAACTTCTGGATCGGTAGGCGAGTCGCTGGCTAAGGTGCTATTATCAGCAACAGCCTCGGATTCGGTATTCGTATTCGTATCAGTGTCATCATCTTGGTCGATAGAAGACTGTGTCCCCCGGTTGGGAAACGTTTACAAAAAAATGAACATGTTTTTAAAAAGAAGAAGACAAAAACAAAGACACACTCAAAGTAAATAAAAATCATAATGATACTGAGCTCCCGCTGGACAGATTAATACGGGTAACTCCATCATCTGTCAAGTGTGAACTCGTTGTTAAAAAAATTTGCAGCCATTGTTGTTGTTGCTGTTGTAGTGTTGTGTGCTTGTTGGATGCACTTTCAGCGGTGTCTCATTGAGCTTGGGTTAGTGATAACAATATCGATATAAGTATGTACATGGAGTGCAGACAGGAAGGACTTCAGACACATCATACCAAGTGACTGGGGCGTTCTGAATGGTTGGTCTTATGTCGGAGCCGTCAAGTGTGTGAGTGGGTTTCCTCTCAGGGGCTGGGTTGTGGTTAAGCACACTCACCTTGGCAGTGATTTTCTTCTCAGCTCGATAACGATTGCTTAAATTCGTAGTACCTCCTAGAACGGGACTCTCAACGCCTCCAACTCCGGAGCCAACTAGGCCCAGGCCGTTGCAATCGCTATCCCGGTCGCCAAGAAGACTCGAGTATTTGGAGGCCAGCGAAGAGGTTGTGTTGGAGTTTAGTGTGGACGAGGTGGTTGTGTCATCCTTGTCCAGCGACGACATGACCAAGGCGGCCAGCGGTGTCGATGATGTGGAGTTATTCGCTGTGCTGTTGCTGGTGTTCGTTGAGCCATTTGGTTCGATCAGCGGCCATTTGGCCCGCGTCTTTGTCTGCTTCTCAATGGAGCTGACTGCAGAGGAGCGAGACAATTGATTATTTAGAGTCTACTTCCATCTTATGGATATAGAGTTCATGTCTTACTATATGAATCGGGAAAATCGACACCCTTCACACGCAGGCTGTTGATTTCGTCGTCGATCTGCTGGTTCATGGCAGCCGCATTGTCAATGACCAGCAGTATGTTCTCCGGCTTGATGTCCGTGTGGATGATGCTGCACTTGCTGTGTAAATAGTCGAGACCCTCCAGCACCTGCTTGATAATATTTCGCACCTGGGCAATGGCCAAACCCTGATAGTTGTTCTTCACAATCAACTTGTACAGACTGCAGCCCAGAGCCTCGAAGACCAAGCACGTGTGGACACCATTCACGCCGCGCACTGTAAAGTGATTCATCAGTCGCACGATGCGCTCCCGCTTAGAGTCCAATGGATCCGCATCCCGTATGGCCTCCAGCAAGCGTATCTCATCCGCCGCTGTCTCGATATAGTGTGGAGCACTCTTCACTACCTTCAGAGCCACATACTTCTCGTCTCTGTGGGGGAATGTGGGAGAATTTAGAATTCAATTTCTGGTGGATTTTATATGGATCCCACTTACTTGAGATCCCGACACAGCCACACTGTGGAGAAGTGACCCCAGCCAAGCTTACGGACGACACGAAACCGATTGTCAAATATATCGCCAATGACCACCGGATGGTAGCCGCCACGACAATACTGTGAGGCATCCTCCTGCTCCTCATCCGAGCCGTAGAGGCTGCTATCCGGCGAATCTGGGTAGATTTCATCTGTTGTACTCAATGTGCCGCGTGGCTCCGACCTGGAAGATTGTATGCAAAGGAAATTAGTTAGATTTAGGATTTATAGGATATATATTTGGTGAAATATATTAGGTGTTGTGGATGGGAATGCAGGACCTGGAAAGTTTACAATTTAAGATTTATCAAATGATGGAACAAGACAAGAGTAGGAGTAGGAAAGGTCTGTAAATTCGGTGCCAAGAAATGGGTCTCAAAATGATAAAAATTTGTACCAAATCGGTTGGTTATATGGGAGCTATATGATATAGTGGTCCGATCTGGACGATTTAAACATTTGAGCTTACAGCAGAAAGAAGTCTATGGTAAAAATTTCAACTCGATATCTCTAAAACTGATACGACTAGTACCCATAGAAACACAGACAGATTGACGGACATAGCTATATCGACTCGGTTTGTCATGCTGACCAAGAATATATAGACTTTGTGGGGTGGGAAATGCTTCCCTCTCCAAACATCGTGACAAAATAATAATAATGCCCTCCGCATGGGTATAAAAACGTCTTGATTTGAGACCAAATCGTTGTGGATGTGATATCAGATCGTTCTATAATGATCCCAAAGCGTTCGAGAAGTGAGAGCAAAAGGCCAAACTGGATTCCCTTGCTATTGTTACCGATTGATATTGATTTTGTAATGAATTTGTTACTTTTTTATAGTCTGCTGATCACTTATTTGTCAGTGAGCACGGTGCTCGGCTATATTCTTGTACATCTTACAGAAAAATGTATCAATTAGAATGTTTCCTGAAGCTGCTTCATCGCTGATTCTGATTATAACGTCTGGAAAATCTCATCTATATATCTACCTCACAAGTTTTCTAAGTTCCTCATACGTTTTCTAAGTTAAATTTTTTATCAGTTCAACCCACACAAAAGCCGATAAATCCGTATCCTCCGGCTGTTTTACTTCCACATCCAGCTGCTTTACAACTGCCTCAACCGCTGGCACTGGTGTTGGCAATTTGATGGTCAATGGCTGCTCCCTGGGCGGCAAATAATTCTCCAGTACACGTTCTCCAATAGAAAGAGGCTCGATATTGAGGGCCCACTGTTTGTGGTGATGTTTGGGACGCTGCGATTGTTGTCGCAGGGCAATGAGTATGGGTCCAGCTGATACACAGTTGCGCTTCTTGGTGAATCGCTTGCGTCGCTTCTTCTCCTCGACCTCCAGCAGGGCTTCGGTGGCTGCCTCCTGGGCTGCCCGCTTCTCCTGCTCTGATATGAAATTGAAATCGCAGCTGAGCTGCTTGGTGACATCTGGGGTAGCTTTGGGTGGCTCATTCCCACTATTCCCGCTGCTCCACAGGCTGAGCAAATGCATCACATATAGAAACAGGAGCAGTAAACACGCTTGCAGACCATAAACGAAGATCTGATCCTGAGCGAGTGTTTCCACAATGTAATTTAGTTGAAAGCTCAAACGGTTGGCAATGATCAAACACAGCTGATAATAGTCCGCATAGCTCTGACCATATGCTATCCAGGGTTGTATCAATCTGGGCCACACACTGTCCATGGTGACATTGGCCTCCTTGGGGCAATAGTTGCCACCTCCTTCGCCTCCTCCACCTCCTCCTCCATCCGCTGTTGTCCACCAACTGTCCATTTCCTTGAACATGCTGATTAGTTCTGTCTGCCGCATCGCATCAATCGTTAAATTTGTCGTTTGTTCGATTCTCGGCTTTCGCGCCTACATTGCACTCAAGTGCAAAGTAATGACGGGGGCGGGGGGCAACGATGACGACCTTGACTTTCTTTTTCCTATACGCTGACTTGCATTGTTTTTTTGCTGCCTTTCCACCACTTTCGACTGTTTTGTACCCCCTTACATAACTTGCGCGTCGCGCCGCGCCGCGCCGTGTCCCCTTGTGTGGGGTAAATAAATAAATCGCACTACGCAAAAATGTTAATTATGAAAAGTATCTGAAGCTAAATATCTATCTGTATATTTGCTCTTTTCGCCACAGACAGAGCAGCGCGGTCCGAATCGTTCAGTTGCGTCTGCGAGAATGCCGATGAAAACAGTATTTTTGTTTTCGTGTTTTCCTTCTGCATCGAGAAAATGAGCAAGCCAAAAGAATTCGAATTCGCCAAAGACACGAGTGAATATATATTTTTTGGGTTTATTTTTATACCCTAGCAGGGGGTAATATCGCTTTTATAATCAAGTTGAGCCGATTCTAAAGTCAATACATATGCGATACTGTAAATCTATATATATACAAAACTCAATATCCTTAAACAGTTAAGGACTTAAATATTATTATTGATACTGTCAACTACAAATAGCCTTATAACTATTACTATTCAGACCTGTTCCCGTTGCCACTTTGTTTTGAAAGTAAAACGAATTCCATTCCACTTCCACTTCAAATTTGTGTTTGCTATTCCGAAATGTAATCATGCTGTGACGACAGCCGTCGACAGAGCGATGAACAGCAACAACACGAAGCGGATTCATTCAGCTCGCTATGTTTTCTTGATAAGCAAGAAAGGAAGGCTAACTTCAGCTTGCCGATTCTTATATACCATCCACATTGTAAATATATAACAGATCTAGATGAAATCTGGGGGGAGAGCGTGGAGCTATAGTGCATCCAAACCGATTTTGGTTTGATTTGAATGAAAAACAAAAAAGTTATGCTCTTAGGAGCATTCCGTTCATTCCAGAACAATCCGTTATATAGGATTTATCTATCTACCTATCCATCTAAATCAAATAATTTTCATTATCCTAACTTGGGATAATAAAATAGTTACAAAAGGAACTTTAAAATTATAACATTTGAAACTATAAAAGACCCTATTTTTGTGTACTGAAATCTAGAGCTCATAATTTTCTAGAAAATCAATTTTATGAAATGAATCTTTGACATCGTTAGAGTATATAAGTTTCGCCTTATTCTGCCTGACTTCAAGGCATCTGAGGGCCAATAAAGTATTTTGCCTTTGCCTTGCCTCTATTTCTGCCTATACGAATTTCAAATATGTATGCAAAGAGATCGCATAGTATATATGCTTGGGTATAGCACATACGTCCACCGATGTGTCTGTGTCTTTTGGCGTCATTATCCAATGTACTTCATCAACTCGAGTCATCGTTGTCATCGTTGTCGGCAACTGCCAGTGCCGGTCATGGAATTCACACACACACACACACACGGCCAAGAAATGAAATTTACAAATACATATACATACACTACATACTACACAGAAAGAACATCATCATCATCAATTTCCTCGGGCACTGTGCCAAGTTAGCGCTCGGCTTGCCTATTTACGAATTTGCTTTATAATGTGCCACAGAAGGGTTATTCAATGTGAAGGATGCACAATTCCTACGAAATTCTATTGAAATTTATTTATATTGATTTGTGATAGATATTATGTATAGCCAAACAGTCAATCAACTTTTTTTTTTTGGCAGATAAGAAGAAAAAGTCATTGTAAATGAACGAAAGTACTTGATCTAAGTTCGAAGAAATCTGCTAAAGCTCAAGTACGTTTCGGGTCTATTGAAATATGAAACAAAGAATTTGCTTGATTAAAGAATAAATAGTTGATAAAATTCTTAAACTATACCGGTTTCTTCATAAATTAAGCACAATTCTCATAATTATGGTCATTTTATTTCAAGTGTTTTGGACTTTATGTGGCAAGGACCCTAAGAATAGCTTCCAACGTGTGCTAAAACTGGTCCCATTGGTGACAAAAAAGTTGACTTGGTGGTAATTTCGTACGCGCAAAAGGTCACTGAAAATGTATTCGGTATTACAATTAAAATACAAAAATTATACAACGGAGGAGTAGATGGTTCTCGTAGAGCTTCTTGTGGGCCAGAAACACGTTCTAGAAGGCAAAACTTCCGACGTGGTAAACTGTTATCAAAAGGAACAAGCTAGAAACAAACGATAAAAAATGTCTGACCCTCGACACTGTTTCGCCCCTGAGAGGCAGAAATCACTTTCAATTTGTATGACAGCGAGAGGTTTTCAACGATTTGCTCTGGACTTTTGCGAGAGACTGCATATTACTGCATAATCATATGGTGTCAGCCTAAGGCCCTATGGTCGCTATGCCCTTAATGTTGGGCTCAATTGCGATCCATTCCTTTCAAATCTAATAATGATAATAATCATATGGTGGCATTAAGAAAATGAATATGACTGCTAGATCAGGAAGAAGTTAGCTCTATCGAGGAGATATGAAAAGGAGCCTTTCAATGCTCCTCAAATTTATTCTATGAAATTATTTCAGTTGAAAATTATGCAATATGTTTAAGTAATACAGATGAAAATGCATTTGTGGTGATTGTTAGAATGGCTAATTCTCTACAACTGCCATATATGTATGTAAGAACAAGACTTATGTGTAATAGAAACGCTTTTGATGCATCCTATCCGCATTAGCTGATGAAAAATATATAAAAATACAGGTCGCTAGCAAATCAAATTTTACAATGCTTTTTCCTAAAAACGAATTGTTTGGTAGTGTTTTATCTCCATAGGATTTTAACCCTCTATACGATAAATAATGTTAGCAAGAGAGGTGCACCTGATTAACTTTAAGCCTTTCAGTTCTTCCATCATGCCAATTATTTGCTGTGAACAATTCTCTCTTTTACAAGACTCAATAAAGTAAATTATGTGAATTATGCTCAATTATGAGTATTATGAAGGGTGTCACGGAAAAAATTAGTGATTTCTAAATCTCTAGAACACACAAAGAGCACAGGAACAATTCATGGCCTTCTAGATTTGAGCTGTCGATGAATTCAAACCTCGAATCAATCAGCATTTTCCTTCTGTTGAACCCTCAACACACCTGAAGAACTCTTCATAAAGGAAATCAATCACTTAGGCGTTGATTTCTTCCCTATCTTGGTAATATGATAGACAAATTAACCTTCAAATTCACTTCCATTTCTCCAAATCTCTAGAGATGTCCGTCATACTCCCCTATATGATATTAAAAGCTAAAAACGATTTTTATAAAAGGAAAAAAATGAATATTTTGCTTAATAATTGAATCCCTTACTGTGCATGTGCCGCCCTCCTACAGTGCCTGCCCTATCCCCCCACCTTATCTGCCACCACTTATTGTAATTTGAAGTTCTTATAAAATGACTAAGCGAGACTTGATATTGATTTTTTTCCAGCTTTTGCCCTTCCAGTAGAATTGCTTTATTTTATGGCTCCGTTTAATGAGTCACCCTAATGCACACACACACACATACACATGCACATACATACACGCACCTTTCGCATCTTTCGTTTGCTTGAAAAATCTCTGCACTCTGGCTCTGGCCGTGCTTCCTCAATATTATTATTTATAGACGACCGAATGGGGCATATAAAAACAGAGAGAGAAAAAAAAACAATAAATCGCTGTGAATGTGTGGCAAAAAATAAAAGCACGCGTCATGTGTTTGGCTGAGGGGGATAGACGGGGAGCCAGAAAGAGGGAGAGAGGGAGAAATAAAAACGTCATAGTGGCCTCAAGTGCAGCGCAGGCAATGCAATAATCTCTATATGTGTGTTGGGGCGTGCAGCTGCCTCCCAGCCTCCCCTCTTGCATCTAACGCCCTGCTTCTGGTGTCACGTGGCTATTTTGCTTTAAAAACAAATTAAAAAGTAAACAAACCTCAGGCAGGAGTCGCGTTTGCCAGGCAAGAGAGAAGAGGGGGCGGAAATGAGAGGCTATGAGGCTAAGCGAACGTGTGTGTAATTCATTTTTGTGTGGGCGTGCAGGTAAAGTTCACTGTGCACCACAAATAGCTGAAATATTATACATAAATAATTCAGATATTGTTAGATTATTTTTTGCTACTGCACAGTGGTACCAGGGTGTTGAAAAATACTGCGAAATACGAGTACATTTAAATAGATATCTAAGTAATTTCTGTTTATAAAATAATTGATAATGGTCTCGAGGTCGGCAGCATTGGCAGCCAACAACAAGAGAGGAAGGCTGCCGGTTAACCGAATCTTCGGTTCAAATTCGGTCAACACACTTGGCGGCTTCTAAGTGTTCAACGTTGCAAATTTAGTTCGATTCGGATAAGAAAACAATGGTATATTAAGAGTGCATTCCGAATTGGTCGGTTATATGGGAGCTATATGTATATGCTGCGAACCAAATCAACAGTGGTCAGCAGACTTGGGGGTCTCTAAAACTGACATTTGCCAAATTTGGTTTTGGTGAACTGAGAGTTCATTCCGAATATATGAGAGCTATGTGGTACAGGAGTGCGATCTGGACGATTTTGATATATGAGCAGCTTACAGCAGAAATAAGTCTATGCCGGAAATTAATAATCGATAGCTCTAAAACTGAGATACTAGTTCACATCGAAACAGACGGACAGGGCTATATCGACTCGACTTGTAGTGCTGATCAAGAATATACCTTATAGGGTCGTATATGCTTCTTTCAATGCGTTACAAATGCCGTGCAAAATTATGCAAAATTAATGCAGGGGTATAAAAATGGAAAAGCAACTTGCTGCCAGAAGGAGGAATGAGGAAGAGGAATGGTTTTCTATACTCCAAGAGTTCCGTTAGATAGCTGACACTCAATAATACAGAAAAAGTCATAAAGCAGGTCTTCGCAAAGGAAACGTGACACGTGTTAAGTATAAAATCATCATCATCACTTGCCATAAGCTCCTTTAAACATGTTTCTGAGAATAAATCAGTAGTTCAGGGGTTCTCGAAACTGTTTTTCTTTAGAATTTATGAGTTTCTATTAGGACCCTTAACCTTTCCGTATTGTAACTTAATAACGGTTGAATTATAAAAGTAATGCGCATTTCTTGGTAAAACAATAATAGATTTATTGATTGTATCGTTGCAAATGCTCGAAATTCTTCAAAACACTCTCCCACAGCATCAATACACTTGCGATGGCGTGTCTGCCATGACTGAAAGGGACAATTGAAACCCCCCATGGAATTGCCTCTTAGGAACGTTGTGACGTGCTTTTAGATATTTTCCACGGACTCCCAATACTTTCTTTTCAGATCTCTCTTCAGTCGGGAATACAAAAAAGTCGCAGCTAAATCGGAGCTAAGTCCAAGGGGGTCGATAGGAAATCGGCAACGATGAACGAACGCAAAACCCACTTCATGCGGAGGCACGTCTTTCCCCTCAGAGTTCTCGGAGCAAACTGGCGTCCGACTGCAAGGCGTCAGAATAAAATATTACGCATTACTTTCAGAATTTCAAAATTCCCAGAAAATAATGTTTTGGTTCCATGGAAAAGGCTTCACATTGAACAAAGTTATCTAGGAAACAAATATATATATTTATATATCGCACATTACAAGGATTATATACTTATTTCAAATAAGTATTTGCATGTCTCAATGAAAATATACTTCGGTTATGCAAACTACTTTGCAATGATCTAAAATGTCCCATTATAGATGATCATTGCTCATACGCCAAGTGTTGCCAATCAGCACTTGAAATTCTGTGTCACCTGCCTGCCACCGGGCATTATCATCAACTGCTATCCACAGTGCACAGTGGTTAGTGGCTGCCTGCCGGAGGCGGTGGCTTGGTGGCTGGGAACAAAAGCACTTGGCTTGCCCTGGCCTATCAACACAGAAATTAAGAGGTGCTCGTAAGCTCGATGAATTTAATGATGGCAGATGTGGTGGGTGGTGGCAAATGATGGGTGGCATGGTTAGCGCTAGCTGTTTTCTAGCACACGTGGCTTTGATGTATGGAGCGAGCATTACTTAGAGTCTATGACCATTAGCTGGCTCTATTTATATGCATGTGTGTGTGTTTATAGCATAGTTTGTGGCAACTCACAGGCTAACGAAGGGTCCTCGCAGGGCTGGCATGTCGCGGCGCCGATTGAGGGGCGGTGAAAGCGATAGTGAGAGGAAATCCTGCTGGGCCTTGTCCTCGTCGACGATGCTGATGCTGGTTGGAGTGCTGTAGATGCGCGTCGTTGGCAGATAGCCAATCTGCTGCAGAAAATCATCCCGATACGAGAGTTTTGTGGTGGACTGCGACGAGGTCAGCGGGGAGGCATAGAGTGGCGCCACCAGTGGCTGGGCAGCGGCCGGCGAATATATGCCACCAGCTGTGCCTGCTCCAACACCAGTGCCACTGCCGACTCCAGTTCCGGTTCCATGATGATGCAAGTGCAGATGATGGGAATGCGACGAAACGGCGGATGCAGCAACGGGCGGATGGTAAGTGTGTGTTGTGGGATGAAAATGTGGATAGCTTATGGGGCCTCCATAATGGCCATGGGCGTGGGACATAAACGGCGGCGTGATAATCTTGTCATCGAAACTGCGCCGAAAACTGAAACCCTTCAGCGAGTTGCTGTAGTTGCGATGCGAAAGCGACAGAGGCGAGCAACCCAGATCAATGCTGGCCGCCGGCCCCAGTAGGCCCGAGCTGAGCGACTGCGTCGTTTTTCCACTGGCTGTGGCCGTGGCGCTGCCCAGCATGCTCAAAGCCGGCGAAGTACGCAGCTGAGGGCTGCCGGTTCCCCCGCCTGCACCGCCAGTGCCACTGCCGGCTGTTGTTGTGGTGCAGGCCGATTGATTGCTGCTAGAGAGGGGCGGAGAAATGGCGCTTAGGGTGGAAATGCCGCTGTCGCTACTGCAAATGCCGGTGGGCGAGATGAGATGATGCTTGCCATTGCTGGCTGAGCCTACAAGGCCAGCAATGCCGCTGCTGGGTAATACAGGCGCCAGCTTGGTCTAGGCACGGGTGCACACGAACACAACTCGGCAACAGAATTGCAGCTCCAGTCGCAGTTCCTTAAAACGATCCTTTGTGTTTCCTCTTAACGGCTACATGGCGTTGTCTTTGTCAGCTTTATTATCTTTGTCTGCTGCATAAGCCACCTCCACATAGCTTTTGTACTCTCCTTTGTTCCCAGTTCCCAATTCCTACAAAGCGGCCGGGGATTAGGATTACACCTCGTTTGCAGCCGCAGCCCCAGCTTCAGCCTGCTTGCAATCGTTGTTTATTGTAGCATACTTTTGCGCGCAGGGAAAATCAATGCAACATCTTTCCAATTTAAATGCACTTTTCAGCAGTTGGATTTTAATTATATGCGTAGCTTTGTAACCCAAATTGCGTATGAAAAACCAACACAAATATACCAACAACACACATGCACGCACACAAACATACACTCACACACTCAGGCTTTGAAGAATTTTTCCACCGATTTTGCTTTTGATTTTCGCTTTGTCGCTGCTCTGTTGCCCCTAATTGAATTCAGATTTCACTTGCACACTAATTATCTAATTAATTAAGCGACACACTCTACTAAAAGTGCTCTACTTTAAAGTTTTTCTGTTGGCAGCAACATATATAATTTGTACATTTTTTTTCCACAACTAAAAACTTTGCAAATTTGCGCCGCGCACACAACTCTCCGACTGCCTATCGGTCTCTGAGGCGCGACAGAAAAACTCTGCAGCGAAGTTTCTGGCCGTCTCCAATGGTCCGGCAGCTCCCCTCCCCCCATCTTCCGCGACCACACTGCGCATGTGCTGACTTAGAAATTTTGGCTTTACCATAATATCTTGTTACCTCCTTGTTGCCTGCGAAAACCAAACAAAACAAAGTCCAAGAGAGAGAGAGAGAGAGTTCTGCTTTCGGCTGGTTCTGGTAGATGAGAGCGTTGGAGAAAAAGCTAACTGTCAGTCAGCTGGCTGTCAAAAAGTGGGGAGCAAATGGATTGCCCAGCCCTGCAATGCCTGGATAACTTTGTTTACCAACCGAAACTTCATTGTGAAAGCCACAATAATAGAGAATCCCAGAGCTTTTCGGGTGACTATAAAAGGGAATGTTCTGGTTTATTCTGACTGTTTGAAAAATTTGGAAAGCTTTAACAGGCTGGAAGAAAAGATATTGAATTCCGAAGCGTTCAGCTGTGGCTAGAAACCATTTGAAGTTAGAAAATCCTTTTTTTTAATCCTTCTCTAAGACTCGTTTACACCAAGGGTGAACAATAAGACTGGATTTCAAAAGCAATTTCTAATTCATTTTGTCAATATGATCTTTAGATTGATTTAGAAGCAGGATGAAGTTGCTCACAGATTTACCAAAATTAGCACGCTCAAAATATACAAACCGGAAATTGCACAGAATGTTTTTGGAATAAATTATTAACTCAATAATTTACCAAGATTTTTAAACAATTTTTTTGTTTGTTTGGTTAGGAAAAGTTTTAATGAGAAAGTGGAAAAGGCATTACCATCCCTCTATCTATAGAGGACGTATGTGTAATATAAAGACCGCAGTTGCGATTGAATAATGAAAGATAAGTATGTACTTGGTTATCTCGTAGGATACAAATGGCTCCGCAGCTCAATTTTGTTAGAACCTTCCTATGTCAGCTTTATTTATTATATATATATATTTATCAATATCGATATATGTATAAAAGTTATTCTTGAAGCTTTTACACTTCAGGATGTAGGATGAAAAACGAAGACACTTTGGACACTTTGAGAGAAAAAGAATGTATATAACATGACAATTTATGAACAGCAGCTTTAATCCCTTGTCAACATCCTGAGAATCTATTGTGTATGTAATGTGTATGTATTAAAATATATTTTTTCCTAATTTACCTTTAATTTATAATGTCGTAACGAAGGCTCAATTGAAAATTTTATTAAACCTACCTGGGTTTGAACGATGATATTGTTTTTCAGCAAAAGATCGCTGTGATAGAAATAAATGTGCGAAAAAACGTGGAAATGCGCACTATATGTTTATGGCACCAAAATTTCTAAACTCTTTCCAAAGATAACATTTCCTACAAAATGTATTTTTGGGACAAGCTTTTAACTTACACAGGACAACTTGTAACACTTCCAATATAAATAACATGGATTGTATCCTTGGTTGTATCATTATTGTACTATTCCATCCAGTGTAAATTTTCACTCAACTTGTAGTTATCTACAGCTTATACTCTACTGAGTAACTGTTAGATCATTTCATTAATATATCAGTTTATGATAAACATAATGCTAATTAATAACAGTATGTTAAGTACATTGATATTGCTATGTGAACTACTCTCATTATTGTAATCTCAGTCTCATTTGTGTGCACTTGAATTCAATGACAATCATGTCAACGCCCAAATGAAGGGCTTGGCTTACATTTGTATACTATAAACCATTAAACATTTCCTACCATGGAAAACAATCGAGTATTTCTTTTATAATCCGCGATAATTCTACAAATAAGTGGACCAAAATTTGTTTAGTAACCAAGTTAGGAAATCTAGTATCAGATTTGGCTGGACAGTAACTTTGACTCTAATTCCGCAATATGATAGATCCCTTCTTTTCTCATGTACTCTATTCATCACATAGCCCAACTCTCAATTGCAATGTACGCATCATTTTGACTTACAATAAACCAGAGAACACATAATAAACGTATAATCATAAGTGGGGCCACAACACTGACTCAATCTCTACCAGCTCGCTCCTCCATACTCTTAGACCGAATTTCCCCATATAAAATTAAGCAATAAGAAGAACTCTCATTATAGTTTATATAGTAAATTTATTGATTTCGGTTTCATTCGGTTGTATTCTGTTTATAATTGAAAATTTTCAAACAATTGTTGTGTCATATATAAATGTTCAATGTAATTTTACTTAAATTTGTTTTCATTTTATTTTGTTTTCTTTTTTATTTGACTTGTACGAACAATAAATACACGCAAAACTGTAAAATTTAATTATCATTAATTGAATTTATATATATATATTTATGCAATTATAATATTTATATATAGGTTAATTAGGGTATTGACTTTATTCTGGTTCTTCGTCAATATGTAATTGATATCAATGATATAGAATGAACGATATTACATATTTATATATATATATATGTATAAAGTAGTTGTTGAAGGCTAATTGCAAGAATTTACATATAAACTGAAATTTTAGGACAAATTTTTGAACAAATCGAAATCAAATGGGAAAACCAAGGACTTGTTAATATGTCAATACCTTTTCGTCTTTGGGAAGGGGGGAGTGGTTACACTCGTACTTGTATATGTACTATATGTAATTCAATTTTGATAAGTGTTTCGCAAATACATGGTAGGAATACTTTAGAGTATACGAAGGGCTAATTATATTTTATACTTGAAATTCCTTTATTGTTTTAAAACTTTAATGTGGTGTAATTATTTTGTTTTTCATTTATTTTATATTTTTGACCTATTTACATATGCAATCGAGTTTGAAAGTTAACCTCGCAGCAGGAGGCGTTTTCTAACAACGATTGCCATAACTTATTGTTTTCTTTACATGGATTTTTTTTGTTTTGTTTTAACAAATGGTTAAACATAATGTAGGCGGCCATAGCGATAGCAGAAGGTTCAAAATCGAGGCTTTAACTTTAAAAATTTAATTTTAGCTACATATTTATAAACATTTTCTTTTTGCGTTTTTTCTTTTTCTTTTGTTTTTTTTGCTAAGCTAAGAGACAATTTGGTTAGGTTACGGTTACACAAATGCAAACTAATTCACATATCTCATATACATATCATATAGAATTTCTTTTCCAATTTAAAGTTAATACAGCGCTCAAATGTAATTACAAATACTCTTGCATTCCGCTTGGGTTATTATGTATTTATAAGTAGTAAGGGTTGCCAAAAGTAGACTTATTTACAGCCGTATTTGTGCAGACCCTGAATTTATGTTTAACTTTTGCCGCGATTCCGCATATAAGTATATAGCTAGATATAATTTGTCTGAGAGTTGAGTTATTTAGCCTTTATGAGGCGATAAATGTGTCTTAAACAATTCAGTTACAATATCTAAGCGATGATTTCACGAAATCTTCACAAATTAGACCTTGTAGCTGTTTCTTATAAGACTCATTTGATCCACAAGCAAAGCTTCACAACTGAAACTCTCAAACTAATTCAATTCATTTTATTTGCATGCTAATCTGGTATGGTTTATAAATATATTTATATATTTTTCCCTTTGATATATATACCTATAGCTTATACAAATGTCAACAAAAGTTATTTTGCAAAAATCTTATACAAAAAAATGGACAAAAAATGTTCGAAAAAAAAAACAAAAACAATATGTAGTTTGAATTAATATTTTTGTTTTAAATTAAATTTAAGTAGCTTATCATAAATATACAATACATATATATATATACGAGGTGTGTTCAAAAACTAAGGTGACTTTTCAAGTTTCGCGGGCAACTTATGATACGACTTACGAGTTTTGTTATCTTAGTACAAATGTCACGAACATATGTTCACAGTTTCAGCATTTCAAGTGTTTATAGAGCAAGTACGTTTAATCTTTTTACCTGTCAAATACAAACTAAGCATGCTATGCACTTGAAACTGTGAGCATATGTTTGGGACATATGTGTTGGTATATCAACAACAACAAAATCGATAAAAGTATCGTACGCTGCCCGTGGAACTGGTAAAGTCTCCTTACATTTTGAACACACCTCGTATGTATAGAATTATTAGGTGTGTATGTGTGTTTCCTTCAATTGTTTAACATACCATATGACTTAAAACAAAAAAGTTAATGTTTAAATATGTGTGTAACGTGTCAGAGGACGTACACAATTGTTTATATTTTGGGCTTGGATTCGCTTGAAGCTTAGGCCTAATATTTCTGTTTAACCATATCTAGATGCAAAAAAGAGAGGGAGAAGAGAAAGTATAGTAATGTAGTGTAAGCTGTGGTGTGGCTTAAAATAAATAATAATAATAATAAAGTTAAAAATTAAAAATCTCTGAGACTGAGACCAAATGGCAGTGTTATCCCGATAATAATAATAATAACAAACCAAGGCGTTACCCACAAATATATAGAAGAATTTAATTAATAAATAAAATACAATTTCATCATCACTACTATTATGGCGCATAGCTTGCAAATCTTGAAATGAACAATCAATAGAGCGGCATAATACAGTCCCACATATCTAGAGGGCATTAAAGGACTTCAATTATAAGTTGAGGATATATGTACTCGTATGTATGTATGCACATATGTATGTATGTAAGGTGTGTATACGAAAACAAAATCTAGACAATTTGTCTGTTTGATGAATCATCAGTCGATTGTTTAACAATTTATTGAACCATTATCGTGAGAAACTGCTTTATACACAGAACTATAGACTGACTTTTCTGCACTTGTTGTCACAAGAATATCTTCTTCAAAGCAGTACTTAGTACCAGATCCAAGCGAATATCTACATCATCTGCATCACCCAAACAGATTCAGATTTTTACAAACATAAGACCGGAAGCATGCCGACTTCTGTGAGATGTTTCGCTATTGTGAGTGTACAGAAATTGTCGATCGCATGACGACTGCCGTGTGAAAACTGTTAAAAGACGGGTTGAGCAAAATTACTGAATGATTTCGAATGCAATTTTTCAATTTACCAAGCAATCTGCGTTAAGCATTTATAGCTTGTTGTATTTTTAAGCAGTGTGTGCAAGACGTAATTTCACCAATACACTAACACATTTGACGGCTCTCTGCATGACTAGACCTGATCTACATAGACGTTGTAACTCATACCAAAAATGTATACGCTACGCTTATAATTTTACCCATTTTTGAGAACGAGAGAAGAACAAGACTAGAATTAGTCCCGTTTAATTCAAGGCCGAATGCTGCTTACGACGACATGCATCGGCCACAGCTACTCTAACCATTTTCTCATTTATATTCGCTTAGTTTTAGCACTTAAGTTTCAAGCTCTGACAGCTAGCTAGTTTTTGCCTTGTTATTAATCATGTAACAAACAATGTGGCATACCTAATGTTCGGCTCTTGCATTCATTATATGTTCTTATCTGAGCGAGCTTTCAAAGCTCTCTTGAGACCTAGTCACTTCAGCTAGCTGCAAAAACAATTCACAGCATTTCGCAATGCCACAAAGTAAACATAGTACATCATTGTCAATCGACAATACAGATGAAAGCATTGAATATAATCTGAGCTGCTGTAGTTTTAACTTTCCAAAAGATCTTGATCTTGGTTTTGGTCTTGATTCGTTAGTTCTGTGTTAGTGTTTTTACATTCAAGAAGATCTACATGCAGGTCTCGAATTACTTAACTTTTGAGAAGAATTTTTTATTTGCATTGAATTTGATTAGCGCAAATATTTATATATATAATATTGTGCTGACTGATTAATTTGCCTGAAATTTTCGCATAATTTTTATGGCTTAGGTGAGCATTAAGACTGTGTTTAGAGATACAAATCGGTTGCACTCGCATCCAAATTTATATTGAATTATTAAGAAACATTTGGAGTTTAGCGCTTTTAGAGAACATTGAAAGTTGGTATTTAGAAAGGGGAAATCAAGGTCCATTTCATAGGAGCTATTGGAAATCCGAACACTATCCTAGAGTATCGTATTATGAGGCAGCATAAAATCTGTCTAATAAGTTTATTAAGTTTGATTCGATTTATTTTGGTTTATTTTTCCAGTTCAATTCCTTTGGTTATACATTGGAAATCCTTCAATTGCCTAGATTTTTGTAAGTATTCTGACGTTAGATCTGATTAAACTCAAGTGCTATTCATGCAAGTGCTGAATTTACAATGTATTTTCATTACAAATTTGTAAACATACCCATAAATTTGTAACCACTAAATCTGCCATTGATTTGCTTATTTTTAAGATTTTTGATTCAAATGATTTTTCAATATTCTCGACATTTTTCGACAATTTATTGATGCAGTAAGAAGAATGCAACGAATATGTGACCTGATTATTCACATTTATTTATATCTCTATAATTTATGGCAACACTTGTGTTTGTCTTTCGCATACATGCCTTACATACGGAAATTGTATAAAAAACAAAAATGAAATGTTAAATGAAAATAATAATGCTTAGGCAGTGTTTTGATTAGGTATAGCATATTGAAATGAAGACCTGGTAGTCTGTGGCTGATTCAATTTTCAATAGATTTAGATTTAGTTTTCTTTCCCAAATTGAAATTGTAAACCAGCACAGCGCGTGGTGTGTATGTACTGTACTTATGGCCTGGACGTGTCTTTATTTGCATATTTTGGTGGCTGATTTTTACAAAGCTACGCATTGGATAATGCACTTCTACACTTGGCTTTCATCAATGTATGCCATATTAAATATGTACTCAGTTTGGGTTTTCGTGGAAAATGAGTGTCTAAAAATATACGTTTAGGTTCTAAAACTGTGCTGAATTTATGCTTGAACTTTGAACTTATTAGCTAGAGAGAGGTGTTTTCATCAAGTGTTTGTTTGCATTAGTTTTCTTTGCTTTTGTTGTAGCTCAAAAAAGTTAACAGAGTTCGTTACGGTATATATATATATATGTATGAGGAGGATTTTACAATATTTTGTTGTTGTTGTTGCTGTTTTGCCGTCTAGCACAATTAACATTCAAGTTTCGATGGTCATAGACGCTCTTAATGAGTGTTAAGCTTGTTATTATTGTACTGGTAAATATTTAAAGACCCCCGTCTTAAAGTGCCCCTATAAGTGTCTATAGTTTATCATATGGGGGGCGGGGCTTAAGTATTTATATACCTGGCGTGTATGTGGTCTGTTCTGTTGTATTCAGCGATGTGCTCTCATTGGCGGCCACGGGGGCGCCAGTGAAGGGATTCACGCCCACGGAAGCAGCTCCACTGGGCGGTGGCATGGCAAATACGGGCTGCTGTCCGCCAGCCTGTTCGCGTGGCTGTGAGGTGACCGGAGCACCGCCAGTGCCCAGATTCACATCATCGAGATCAACGTCCTCCTGTATGCGTGGGATTAGGCAAAAAATACATGAAGTTAGTTTCAAATATATAGGCAGATGTGTGTCGTTCATATCCCTAAATTGTGACTCAGTGTAGAATTCGGCATGTTCTTGATATGTATATTATATATATATGGGCATGGCATGTGTGTGCTCTGCTTGTTCCGCAAAATGTTTAGTCAAAAGGCGTGTTCAAAATATGTGAGCAGTATTTAGTATTTAGTATTTACAAAGCAAAAGTTAGTAACATTTGGCGGCCGACGATTGTTATTTATTTGTGTATTTTTTTCTCTCAGCTTTAGCTAAAACTACAAAGCATAAGCTACAGCAAATCAAGGGATACATATAGATATAGTAGAGGTATTAGTTAATTTGTAGAATTTAGTTGAAAATCATAAATGTAAACATTTACCCAAAACTTCTTCTTCGTCTTCTTCTTCATCATTATAGCACTTGCTTTTGCAATTTTGTAATTATTTTGATTAGTTAATTTTCTTTCTTTTCGAACGTCTAAAAATTTGGTACGGATTTGTTAAACAGAGCGTGGATGGTTTGGATTTTTTGATTTTTGATGGGTTTTGGATTGTTGTTTTGCAGTTCGGTTTGCCCTGCAGCAGCTCATGCTGTACTCGTGCCGGTATCGTTTTCAATATGGATTATACTTACAAGACGTGGCTGCTGTCCCAGATGCGGTGGCAGATCATGAGCCTCTTGATTGCCATCGGGTCGCTATGGCCCCCAGCCCCACACACACACATATACGTATTTGATTTGGTATTTTAGCGGTATTTTTTTATGGTGGTGGTGGTGGTGTTGTGAGGTAGAAGGTAGTAGAGGTATGTTGGATGAGTCGATCGATAAAAGTAAACAAAAATAAATAGAGAAAAAGTAAATTTCGTTGCTCATTTAAAAAAACAAATTAAAAAAAAAATTTGAACTAAAAAACAACCAATTAACTAACATCTCATTTGGCGAGATAATCTTAATATTTTTTTTTCTTTTTTTTTTCAAAAAACAAGAAAAGCAATAACAAAGAGTTTTCACAAATTTATCGAATTGTATGTTAGAGATATATTTATATAGAGAGAAAGAGAATTAGATATTTGAAGCATTTGATGATTTTCGTGAAGTACTCTTAAAAATTATTTTGAAAAAACTCAAACATTACTTGAAAAAAATCATAAAAATCCAAACCAACAAAATAATGATCGAAACATATACTTGATGAATGTTTTTAGGGGCGATTACCTTTTTTTTTTTTTGGTTTTGCACTTGAGAAATCAACACATAACTCGAAACTTAAAATACAAAATACTTACCCCCCTGCCCCGTCGAAATAATAGAAAAACTAAGTGGAAATTAGTTCAACGTTTATAGAGCGAGCGCACTAAAGCGTAGCAAAAGCAATACACAAATAAAGCAATAACAAATGAAACATGCATAAAAATAACTAATTAAACAATTGTAAAGCATATTTATTAGTTTTTAAGTGCCGCAAATTAGCCTAAGTGAAAAATTTACTTTTCGTATTTATTTAAATATTTTTTTTTTTGACTAAACATTTGCTTCACACACACACAATGAAATGTGCTACACGGTATGAGGAAAAGGGCCTCACAAAAATCATCAAAATGAGTTCAGAGTTGTTGAGTGTGTTTCATAGTTTATACAGTTAAAGCAATGTGTTAGCTGTGTGTGTAAAGGTGTTTTAGTATGTGAGCGTGCGAAAATGTTAGTAAAAGTTAATGTAGTTTTTAAATTTTGCAAACAGATTGTTTTTCTTGTTTTTCTCTTCTATTTTTCTTTTGTCAATTAAATTATAAATATATGTGATTTTAGTCAGGGATTTATGTTTACTATATCTACATAATATACTGCACATCATACTTCACTCACATTCAAATGTGCATACTGATCGTGCGACTCGTTCACCGGCGGCTTGAATTTGCCGCAGCAGAAGTTGCAACAGCAACAGCAGCAGCAACAACAGCAGCAGCCCGTCAAAATTGTACAGCAAATGAACAGCGCCTGTTGGGAAATTATATATATTATTATATGTTAATATATATTTATCTAGATATTGTAATGACACTGACCTTCACCGCCGGCGATGTGACCACAAAGTATGCATTCACATTCTCCTCGCCAAACTGTTCGGCTATGTAAAGACCCAGGGAGCCGTAATTGTCATAAATATTACGTTTCGTTTGATCGCTCAATATGGAGTGCGCACGATTCACTTCCTTAAACTATACCAATTGACATGGAATAAAAGATTATTTATTGTGAAATTTAGTTTTGGGGGGAAATTGAGATGGAGGAAACTTACCTTATCGGCAGCATCAGCATTGTCTGGATTCTTATCTGGATGGTATTTGAGGGCAAGTTTCCTATAAGTCTTCTTTATATCATCAGCTGTTGCTGTTTTTGGAAGTCCCAAAATTTCATATAGCGAATCGCCCGATGTGCTGTATAATAAATTAATTTAAAAAAATTAGAAAAATTAATTGAAAAAAATTACATATTTACAGAAGTTACAGAAGTGAGATTTGGTTAAATGTATGGTATCCATTCAGCACAAATATATTCGTGTTGTTGTACTTAGTTATTCGGAAAAGACAGACTGATTGAACATCAAGGTACAGACCAAAATATGAGAGCTACTGAAGATTTCACACAAGCTTGATTTTATGACATGGGTGCCCACGAAGCAGCCGTTTTGCCAAGTTTTCGACAAGTGGATCGAATCGATGTGAAAGTTCTTATGGCAAAAATACTTTTTTTAACGCCTCTGAAGAAGTACCAAAAAGAGAACCCGGGCAACTCCGGGTAAACTTGCTAGAAAATACATATATCAAAATATCGTAGGCGATGTACAAGCCTTTCCAATAATTTCTAAATAAAAATACTACAATACTTTATTGCACATTTTATATCAGCATTATTTCAATCATTTCACGTGTAAAGCAAATCCAAAAGCTCCAAATTATCATGGGCGATATCATCAACAAGTTTAATGACAGTTTTGCACGAATGCATTTATTTAATTTAAAAAAAGCATTATACATACACATTTAAAACAGATTGAAACAATTAAATAAATATAATAATATCAAAGAATACAGTATTGTATAACAGTACATTAATTCTCTCGACTACCAGGCGCACAATGCAAATAATATGCCAATTTTCTCGTAATTACACAAAATATGAGGCGCTTACAATGCACAACGCCCTTTTTCTCTGTATCGGGGAATAAGTACATGCTATGCTATTGAGTTGCAACTCTCAGTTGTCAAATTCGAACAGTTTTCATATGTGCTAAGGTCGCTAATGAGGGAACGTGTGGCTACGCCGAAACACAGCGCTCTGTCTGAGAGGACTGACTGATAAATCAGATGAAAGCCACACTGTTTTTGAAATGAACTGATCTCAAATTGAAATTGAATCATTAATTGCTGTTAAGTTAATCTAGAATCCATAGATACATTGAAGCCGTTATATGCAAAGCTGTAATCCTATTGATTGAACAATATAACACAAATATAGATATTTTCAAAATACTTTTAATTAGCAAACTTAAGATCGATGTGAGGGAAAAAGTCGTTTATTTTTCAACTAACCCTTAAGGGTTAAGGTATTCCAAGTCTGTTCGAGAGACTGTTTCATGATCAGCCGCGAGTTCATCTTCAGAAGATTTTTGCTCAACCGAAATACAAATATTTATTTTCCGAAATGAAATAATCCTTAAAGCGAAAACGTAGTCCCGAAAAACTGCATAAAAATGTTCAAATATCCATATAAATAATACTACAGTTTATATATGTTGGTTAGCTGGCAATTTCGAATGAGTATGCACTATGGCCGTTGCGCGCTTATCAATTCTTAAAGAACTTTTCGGCACTAGATGCTACATATAGCTGAGCGAACGCTGTAACAAGTGTCCCAAAGCCAGAGGGTAACTGCTAATAAAGACTTGGCAGTCTTCGAAACAGATTTGTCTTACCCCGCCCGACGTATTACTTTCGAGTGTTATACACTGTTGTTGCAAAGAAAAACCAAAGTGAGATGGCTTGCTTCTTTACTCCGTTGTCTGTTAGACTTCTTACAATAAGGGCTCAGCCCGAGGAACAATAATCCAAAAAAGTTCTCCGACTCACTAAGATCTTAAGCTTGCAAAATATATATAACATGAGTAAGAAACTTAATTTAGCATCATTATCTTTCCCTTTGCCATGCAAGATTGCATATACGAACTTGGTTTGCCCAATCAATTATCAATGTTATAAGAAGGAACATTTTGGTTGTGTTTAAAGCAAGCTCAATGTTCCAACGATTGAAATAACTATATGTTTGGCTCTGGAATTTATTTAGAATATAATACATGCATATATAACAACAGTAATGTTATCGATAGATCTCAAAACACAGAGTACGAGTGTGAAATAAAATGACTTAATATTCCAACTATATTCTGACCACATTGGCTGGTTTCATTTTTTGGTTCAATGAAGATAAGAAAGTGTTAGAAAATGAAAACTTTGCACTAACCAGAAGTCGACTGAAGTGCTCATGAACGAATTCTAGATAAGATTTGTAACTTTTTGTAGACTGGCATAAACTATCAATAGAAAAACTCAATATATACCTAATATTAATGAACAATCGGTATGTCAGAATTTATTTTATATTGTTTATGCAGCCCTAGGAATCAAGCTGACGAGCCGAGAAAACAGCTGCTGCGGTTTGTCGATCTGGAGTAATTTGTATTTATTTATTTATTTATTTGAATACCAGATAACATACAGACATGCCAATATGGGGCTGGGGTATCTATATATACGCGAGTATATATATATATATATATATATATATTATATGTATAAACATTCTTGCGGCGACTGGTGATGATGACTAAGCTTTAGTAACAGTAACAGCAACAGCTAAAGAGCACGCGATAGAAACTCTCGGTCTCAGCGGAGGAAACCACTCTGAGCCTCTCCGATGGGCAGGGCGGCAGTACATTAGCATTGAGCATTGGGCATACTGCCTTAACAGGGGCCTCTGGCGGGCGAGCAAAAGTACTTGGCATTGATGACGCAGTGCAAAAATGCAACGCCAAGTTGATTTAGACAAGCTGGTGCCAGGCCAAACCCCCCGCCCCGCCCACTCAGTTAAGGGAAACAAATGCAAAGGTCGCGTGCAGCATAGATTCTGCAATGTGAACAAGTCAAAGGGTTGCTGCTGCGTCTAAGCAGCTCAAGCATTTTCATATGGATTTTCTAAAGCAGGTGGGTAACGGTAACTATTTATATACTGCATACATAACCCCTCGTTCCACCCAGTCTACGCCACTGAGTTTATAATGGATGTGCTTCTGCGTTTTAAGTATGTGCGAGTGTGCAGCAGGCGGTGGCACTAGCAAAGCTGATAAGGGCAATATACAATGGTAAGCTTTAAGACGATCATCAAGGACGTATACGAGAGTGACAATGACAACAGGACCAAGGACAAGAAGTAAATTTGATGCTAAAAAGGATTTCTAATTGAGGGTCTTAAGTAAGCGAAGATGATTCATATGTTTTAAGTTAAATTTTCTCATTTTCTCATTTCACATTTCAGAGCAACGCCGGCAAAAGGAAAATCTATGGTTGACTGCGGGAATGTCAGTGATGAGGCTCACTTTTAGCTAGCCGTCTTGTCAATAAACAAAATTTTTTATACAAGAGATTCACATATCATCGTTACTTCCTCAAAAACTCGCTGTTTTATGCGCATTCGTCGAACCAAAATTGGTACTTCAGAATTAGTTTTAGAAGCCTTAGTGAATGCTGAACAAATTTGATCAGGATCCTTTCTTATTCGAGCACATATTTGTGCAAGGGTATGCAAGATTCGGCTACTCAAGGTTAGCCTTCACCCTTGTTGTCTAATTTTGTACGGCTTCTGACTCTCTAAGGTTTAATATGAAAGTAACATTTCCTATATTCGTTGTACAAGCTTAAGTGCAGCCCAACAACAAAAAATCTGAAGGATATACACTGGCAAGGCCCAACATTAAGCAGAGTCCGTCCCTGAGCAAATGAAAAGTGCGTTAGGAATTGGGCCAAAAAAAAAAGAAGAAAGAAATGACCCTCAAAAGCATTACTCATAGTAAAGCGACAAAATTCTGTGTATGTGATGCAAGTGTATGTGTTGCCAAACTGGGAACGTTCATGTTCTCTGCACTTACATATAGGAGTTGCGGCTAAAACTTAGCCCATAGATAACAAATTATTCATGTTGAATCACAAAGTCACAAGCTTAAGCTATATGTGTGTGCGTGTGTGTATGAATAGCGGCACTTGTTGTTATCGAGGAATATATCAACATTTGCCGCTTGGCTCTCATATAATTTGTGTGCGACACGGAAATGTTTATTAATAATGGCAGCCCATTGGATAAGCCATCAACACGTCGTTTTGGCCACATGTAAAATATTGGCAAAACATACACACAAACGTACTACACTATGCTACACACATGCATGCATACATATACGCGAAAACTGTCAATGACAGGGACTGGCAGCACATTTCCCTTGGCCTTGCCCAGGATAAAAATGTTTGTCGGTGCTTGCGAAAGGCAGCTGCTGCTGTTGCAGCTGCGCTCTCTCACCTCTCTCTCTCTCTCTGTGCTGTTGTCTTGCCATCCTGGGCATGGGCATCCATAAGAATTTCTCCATACGGCCGCGCGGAAAATCAATTAAAGGCCGCTTGCCACCGCGCAGCTGCTAGTAAGCCCTATACATGCGAATGTGTATGTGTGTGTCTGTGCAAAAGAAAAAATTTCGAAGAAATTGCTGCTATTCACACTTACGAGAGTTTTCTCTTATCCATGCCACCGCCACTCATATTGGTGCCTTTAAGTTTCGTTCCTGCTGTGTTGCCGTGTGCCAAACTATGTCTCACAATGCGTTTATTAATTAATAATTAGCACTTACACTATTTTTTTTGCTATATAATTCACGCTCAAAACATACACACGCTCTCCGAAAACGACATTGATAGCAAAGACTGCTTTAGGGATGACCAAAAACATCGATACATGCAATATAACCGATGTTTTCTTGTTCGCGATGTTTCGTTAATCCATCGATGTTTACTCAGTACATGTACATTGCACAATGTTGACTTATGGCTTTAATTTCATAAATTGGAATTGTTTTGGAGGAGGATTTATTCAGCTAATGTGACGGTATCACTATAGCATGCTTAAAATCTCCTAAATTCTAAATCTAATAATGGCGTTTTTGAGCACAAAGCTGTTTTCTGTGGTATTGCCGCGAAAGCAAAAATATGTTATTTATTTTGTATAATGTGTTGAAAATGAGTTGACTGTTTTAAAAACATCGAGAGAAACATCAATGCATCGACTAACATCGATTTTGGAAACACCGTTGTTTACGACTCTCGTTGCAATCGATAGTTTCTGACGGATTAAAATACTAAAAATATACCTCTTAACATTGTGCAAGGCAATTAACAGTGCAGTTACATTTTTGGTCTGCAAGTTCGAGTAAGCTGTTAAGGTGCATAAGCAATATTGTTAGTCTCGAAAATAGTTTGACTGATGACCGCGGAATACAAACTTTAAAGTATGTATTATTTAATGTATATTAGTCAACATAAGAGGAAGGAAATTTTTGAAGTAATGTATAAAACTTTATTTAATAAATAATTTACAGACCGTTTTGCATACTTTTTAAAAATATAAATATTTAACCGCAGTATTAATTTATTATTGTGAAGATCAGTGTGACCTAAGCAAGAAGCAAAACTATGAACTATTATTTATTATATATAAATAAAAGCCGGGGCGGCATTTTGAGTTTAAATCATGTTCTTGATAGCAAAACGGACAACCGAAAATGCATATGAAATTTCAATTTGAAGTCATGGCATGAAAAACTTCAGAAAAATATCGCACAAGCAACTATCATGGCAAATATCGAATGTTGTTCCTTCGTGGTAAAACACGATATTTATAAAAACCACTTATCGTCTTCAGTCTTGCGATATTTATATCACCATACCATAGACAGTCACACCGTTGCGCTCTCACATTGTTAATGCCCATCTCTAATTCCTATCGGTCAGTCTTATAGTAAACAAAACGCTTCGCTCTAAAGTCTACGGTCCGATTAAATGCATTTGTTTATGCAATTCTGTATATATGTAAAGATAAATGCAATTAAAAAGTGAAAGGCAAAATAGGCAGTAGAGCAGAAAAGTGAACGGTCAAAACGTTGCGTGCCACAAAACGAACAACGAAAAATCAGAAAAGAAAATTCTGCGTAGAAAATAACCGGTCGCGCTTACACTCACACACACTCAACCATAAACATACACATGCATATACAACAAATACGGTGAAAATTGTTTGTCAACGAATGCAAAACGCGACGCATTTTCTATAAATATTTGTAATTGGAAATTATGTTAACCAGGCAGTTTTGCTAAATGCAAACGTAAGACGCAAAAAGCGGCCATATGCGACTTTGACTTTCTGCCGCCACAGAGCCAAAGTGAACTGGTAACTGCGGGGGTGACAGTGGCAGTCGGTGTGAGGTTGTGTATGTGTGTGTCTGTGGGTCCGTGTCAAGCTGCAAAGGTGGTGAAGGCTGAAAAGCTGGAAACGTCGTGTCGTTCGCGTATTGTAAATTGCTTTTGCAAACACACACGCACACACACAACCCCTTGGCCTTCCCCCTCGCTGCCAACGACAGCGACAACTCGCACTGGCATCGTGTGTTCCACTTTTGATTGCCAGCAGCGGCGGCGGCAGCAGCAGTTGTCCTGATTTCCTTCGTACAGCTGCAGTTGTCGGTTGCAACTTTCAAGGAGGGGCAGGGCAGCAGACCAACAACACAAAATACTTTTATTAATAATTGAAAGGGCGCAGGATCTAACAGTGCTTTGACTGAGAAGGGTATGAATGGCAGCTCCAATTGCCGCTGCTAAAGCAAGCAGGTAAGTCATTACTGGATTCCAATTAGACTCGGATATTCGTGTCCTGGCCATTAAGTGAGTGTTCGTGCGTGTGTGTGTTTGTGCAATTCAGACTTTCATGCCGCCCCCCACCGTCGTTCCCGCTCTTATTTTCATCTTCAAGTGGCAAGTCGGGGCCACGGCCCCATTTATTGACTTGTTCAACGTTTCTTTCTTTTTTACCTTTTCTGCTGCTGCCCTTTGCCCGCCACCGCCACTGCTCCCTCTTTTACTCGTCTTTCAATGCTGCTGCTGCTATTTTTTAAATACAAACAAATCTGAAGAAAGCTGTTGCGGTCGAGAGTCTTCGACATTCAGGTACGCTATGGCCTTCCAGTGGGCTGCCTCTTGAATTTTTTGTTTTACTACTCTATTGTGGCTAAAAGTGGGTGTGGCTTAACATTCTGCAATCTTATCTGCATCAAAAATATATATTATACATATATCGGAAATTCGAACTCAATCGATTTTAAAGAAGTTTTCTTTTTGTAAAATATGCAATTGAATCTCGAAATACAACATGAGAATGAAAGTGAATACTTGGAGATGAAAAGGCTATCCACGCGGTGGATGCCACGATTGCTCACCTCGATCGTAAGAGCAACCGTTTGGCAACTTCTAAAGAACTATTTTGAGATGTTCAGTCGCAATCTGCGCTGCTAATTCATCTAGTATATAATATATTCTGTTTTGAATACTAAAGAATTGGCTGGAAGATAAGAGATTTGGGTCACATGAAGAGGTTATCAAACAAACGCCTTGAGAAACTACTATTGAGGAGGAATCAAAAGTATCCAGCTAAATTTATTACATATATTTTATTCACAAATTCCAGTGAATTATCAAAAAGGAATGGTTCTAGAGCACATTGAGCAAATAGCAGAGGAAAGCGCTGCTTAAAAGAAGAATGACAGGTTACAAGCTGACCGATCGCGTTTACCAGCTTCATTGACTGGCAGAGAATATGGGCAAGGGAATATAAAAAGGGGGAGGATAGGGGAAGAGAATTGCAATCGTTTGAATTCTAAATAAAACATGTATTCAAAAATCGGAAGACTCCTGATATTCTCTTTCTTACATTTTTCGTAGAGCGTATAATTATGTGGCATATGCTGTTGCTTTGTTGTTGTTCCTGTTGTTGTTACAGTTGTTGTTGCTTTAAGCTTTTATGGCTGTCCGTGTGCATTCCAATTGCTGTTGTGCTGCTCTTGGGGTGCTGCTGCAATGTAAACGTTATAAATATAGACTTTAATTTGTTTTGGTTTTGGTTGCCTCTTGTCTGCCGCCCATGGGAAATTCGATTTAGCTTTCGGTTTTCTTATTGTTGTTTATATCTGCAGTTAATAATTTAACCCTAACCGCAGTCCATCCACCCTTCCTACCCTTCGTCTTTTTGTGTGTGCAATGAAGCAAACGAAAGTATAAATTACACCATGCAGCAGGGTTTCTCTTGTGGTTTCGTATTGATCTAGTTAACGTTCCCAAGTGTAATATAATTCAGGTCACTTTTTTACAATGAACTGTGGAAGATTTTCTAATTTGCAAACCTTGCAATGGTTTAATAATGTGGATAAAGCATTGTAGAGACACTCCCATGTTAGGATTATAATAAGGCATAGAAGAATGCATCTGCAAAGTTAGATAAGAAGATCTCATCGCCAACCAGCCACCATATAGACAGTTACGATTACTAACCGATTACAGCTAAACTGCTAAAGTAGAATAGAAAGGAAACAACAACATAAAGCTTAAAGAGTCTTGATAATATGGTAACATTTTCCTTTCCCGAAAACATTTTCGACTTGCCTACTAATAACATCTTCAAATCCATAAAAAAAATGTCTTAAAGTTTAAATTTGAAATTTCATAAATTCCATTTTTGTAGCACAGTGTCGTTTTTCTTGTTAGTTCTTGGACCTGCTGTCCTGAACGAACGGCTTGGCCCCACCCAAACAAAAAACTAAAACACCTTCCACTTTGGCATCTTTGGTAATTCAATTAACGTTTACCCCACCAACCCCCCTCTCTCCCCTCTCGCCGCGCTTTACTCAACATAATTTGTTGACCCATTTTTGGGCATTTGCTGTGTGGTTTTTTGCTGTTAATTAATATTTGTAATTCTCGTGTTTCAACGTTGTCTATGTCTATGATAAGCTTCGCTTCAGTAGTCAGAGAAGCATCTGGAGGGAGGAGGTATATGGGGCTCCCTTACATTGCTTCTCCTCCGATGATTTTCATAACAAATTAACAATTTATACGGTTAAACAGTTTATAGTTTCATTATCTCTTGCGTTTTTGTTTTTCGGTGCAGTCTGGCGTGTATTCTTTCCTCTTTCCGAGGGGGTGATAGTGGGTTTATGGTAGTATATGGCTCTGTTGTATGTTTTGTGTGATGTGCTACGTGATGAAGTGCCTCATTCACCAATCAATAGCTTTGGATGTGTTTGTGTTTGTGTGTTTTTGTCGTTTTTTCTTTAGAATTTCTCTATTTCAATGGCACTTTTGCTTTTTTTTTATAGTTTAACTCGTTGATTGTTCTTGCTCTTGTTGTTTTTGTTGTTTTTACTGGGCTTTGCTTGAGTTAGCATTTTTAGTTTTTTCTGTTTTTTTTTTGGTTCAATGGCAAACTTGGAACAGTAACATGGTTAGATAAATAGAAGACGTGTTGAAGGAAATGAAATTTTCTAAGAAAATACTTCTACAAAAAAAATGGAACCTGATTAAAATTCTTTATTTGCTTTAAAAATTCTGCACTTACCGTTAAGGAAATTATTTTAGATTTAAACGGTTGCATTAAAGATTTGATCTTTTAGAAGTGAGAAGAGTTCAAAACTTTCATATGTAAACACTTGAAATTATAGCTTGATTTGTTGATTCTTATTTTTGAGAATGAAAGAATAATTCTAAGGCGATTCGCTTTCAGGCAATAAATGCAAATAAAATATACAACTGTTGAGAGTTTCAAATGTCACAGGAATTTCTACGACAGTTTCAAATGTCGCAGGAATTTCTACGCAGGAATTTCTACGACATTTGAAACTGTCGATATTTGTACATTTCCAATGCGTGAAATCTAGTAGCCTTTCAATATTTCTTCTGCATTCAGAAATACCTAAGCAAATGAAGCTATAATTTGAAGTGTTGACGTATGAAAGTTACTGAATGTATAATGTTACACACACCAATATGTATTTACATGACTTACGACCTAATAGTAGAAGGACGAAAATGCATTATTGAAAATGCTTTTTATTGTTTTTCAACAACATATACTGATTACACTGCATTCATTGCCACAAGTGATCACCGGAGTGTCGTCACACAGCAATTACAAGAACAGCTTGATGGGGTCAAAAATGTTTAAAGGCTTGGAGAATAGAAGTCAACTCACACAAATATGTTGAGTCCTTAAGTCTGTATGGATATATGCGAGAGTAATCCTTCAAAGATATTAATCTGAAACAGTAAGAAACATCGTAGGAGCTGCTTTGCATGCAACCAACTTTGAAATTCGGAGACTTAAATGTGCCATATTTTAGGAAATCAATCAATAAAATATCTCCCAGATACCTAAATAGGCTGTCTAACCACAAAAATACACTGGTTATAAATTGACTAGACAATATTATGGATGTCCAGCGTCTGAAAAGATTTCATATTATATACTTACTATATAGGTTTTCATAAATGTATTAATATTGTTTGTTAGGCAATGAAATGGGTCAATACTGCCATGTATTATATGTTTTTAAAAAGATTTGTTGATTATTACTCTATAATCATGAACCCAAGTGATTCTCTAAGTGATTTTTTTGAATGCTTGAAAGCATATTCGGGTAAGTGACCTCGTAATTTATAGTTGACTTTGCTATTGAACAAAAAGTCGGGAGCTTAAGGCTGATTTTATTTCTATGTTTTAAACCTATGTTGCTTTAGGAAATGTGATGTCTATTCCGTTGTTATTCCACAATTCTCTGCAAACTCCTGACTAACAATTGGTTGTGTTCCATTAAAAATGCACTACCATAAATTGCTTTAACGAAACAGTTGGCATATGGCCAGGTTTTCCGATTTACTTTAAAGCGCTGCTTCTGCGAATAGCTTTTGTTGACATCATGTTTGATTATCTTTCAAATCGCATCCTTATATAGTTTCCATGGAAACGACTTCACGCAAAATAAGTAAGCGAAGTTGCCTCCCCTTTTGCGGTTATTTTCCTCAGGTCTCGATCTAACAAAGCTAAGTACTAGATTCTACATTGTAATTCCCTTGCAGAGGATCTCCTCCACGCGATCAACCTAATTGAGCACTTAAATCACACGAAATCATAACTATCTTCGTATGCTTTGAGCTTATGCTGGCTGATGTCGTCGCTGACTAGCAGCAAAATGGCCCAGAAAATAAATGAATCGAATATCCAAAACTAAATAAATTTGCTGATAAATTGAACATACATTTCTCATAGTCTCTTAGAGAGATCCCTGACATTACCCAGCATCTGGACCACTTCTCTCTGTTCATTCCACAGATACAAAAAAACATCGAGAGTGTATATTGTACACATATGTATATACGTACAATAAGTATACACTGCTTGCGTTATCATATTCTTGCCATCTTTATAATTCCCAAATGGTTTTACGTCCGTGACGAAATTTTAAAAAGATGGGGCTACTTAGTTATCCGTCATTTTTTTAGTCCTAGTACTTGGTATCGTTTTGAAATGTTTCAAATGTCTGGGAAATTTAGGATTTATGCTTTCCTTTATAACATCTTAAATCTTATTATTTCTATTAATTATAAATTGCAGTTTTGCTTCCAAAAAAAAAAAGAATTACAGCGTTGAAATTGTATGAAATTGAAATTGAACTTGCCAATTTCCAGTTTTCTCCATTTGTTATTTAACATTTGTTCTCTTCCCCTGCTGTTATATCATCAAACGTTTCCATTTGTGAAGTTTCCTTTCTTTCATTCAACTAATTAGCCTTTTTCAGCTATCCTTTATTAGCTTAGTTCAATATTCGTTCATTTAGCTGTTTTGTAAGGATTCTCTACTTAACGTCTTTATTTCTTGTCCTGTTTCTAATCCCTTTTCTATACATTTTCTCTTTGCAGCGCTCCGTTGAACGGCTTTCAAATGCGTCTTAGGCGCAAACCGTATCATTGCCACCATCATTCCTAGAGCTTTGGGATTTGGTGGAAATCAAATGTCGTCGAGCAACGGCGGCATAAATAGTGCCACAAATGGCAGCCGCAGTGGCGGAAATGGAAATGGAAGCACTGGCAGCGCCAATATCAATTTGAATCTCAAGGTCAAAGCGGGAGCGACTGCCTCCTCAACGGCTGCAACGACGTCAATTAGTCACAAGACCCTGCCGGATTTGAAGACGCAGCGCAGCAACAGCAGCAGTGCTGGCTGTGGACATCGCAGAGATAACTCTCATGTGGAACGGACGCTACTGGAGAAGGAGAAACCCTCAAGCTATGGTCCTCCGCAGAGCCGAGCGGTGGGAATGGCGAAGGAGCCGAAGGAGGGGCATCTAGCCTATTGCGATGGGCGGCTGCAAGCGGGTTCATTGCAATCCCTTATCACCCACATGGTGCCAACCCATGAGTACTATCCAGAGCATTGTTATCTGTTTGCCTTCTTGCTGAGTGCAAGGCTCTTTATGCGACCACACGAGCTGCTGGCCCAGATCTCGCAAACCTGGGAACAGCAGCAGCAAGCGGGAGCAGGAGGCAGCGATGTGGTGGATGATGCGGGTCAGGCACCATCATCCCACCTGGCCCACTCGCTGCCCTTGGGACAACAGCAGATCAACTCGGCCTCGCCGCTCACTCAACGCAAAGCAGGCGCTACTGCCTCTGAACTGGAGCCCAAGCCTCAGCAGCGGACAGCCACGCAACGCTCGGCACAACACTGCATCCGTTTGCTATCCGAGTGGGTGGAAATCTTTCCGTATGACTTTCGGGATGAGCGGCTGATGCAGCAAGTACGCATCCTGGCAAGAAAATGCGTCTACATTGATAACTCATTGGGAAAACAGGTGTCCAGAATTCTGCAGCTGCTGGTGGCTCGTCTCACAGCTCTGGAACAGTACGAGGAATTCCTGCACACGCTTAGCAGCGAGAGTAGCAGCGACAGGGAGCAAGTGCCACCTACACAGCAGCTGCAGCAGTCGCTACACCAACACCATCATAATCATCATCATCATTTACATAATCCCTTTCAAACGTTCTTGGGCAGCTCCCATTCCCACTCGCATTCCTCCTCTTCATCAATGCCAAATGGAATTGGTGGTGGCGGAGGAGGAGGTGGGACTTCATCGGGCAGCGCCAATTCCTCTTCGAGTGGCAACAACTCCGCCTCAACTACCCCACAGCCAGATGAAGTCTTTGGCATTATGGACATTTGTCCCAGCTGCGAAAATTTGGCCCATCAACTGACGGCCATTGAATTGGAACGTTTGTCGCATATTGGACCCGAGGAGTTTGTTCAGGCCTTTGCTAAGGATTACCAGCAGAGCAAGTCGGGTCAAGGCGATGGTGGCGGCGGGGAAAAGAGTGGCAGTACATTAAACGATATGAAAAAGACGCGTAACTTGGAATCATATGTGCAGTGGTTCAATCGGTTGAGCTACTTGACCGCCAGCGAAATCGTCAAGGTGAGTGAAGAGCAG
Organism: Hirtodrosophila duncani; assembly: GCA_037043425.1. NCBI lineage: Eukaryota > Metazoa > Arthropoda > Insecta > Diptera > Drosophilidae > Hirtodrosophila > Hirtodrosophila duncani. Next base: position 5,571,846 of record JBAMBM010000194.1, read on the forward strand.
AGGGCTTGAAAATATGGGAGGGATTAAGATTATTTTAAGAAGGGGATGTAGTATGTAATGCATATGGATGCGTTTATGTATAGCGGGTACGTGAAATAATGATTACGGGAATTGCTACGGAATTGCTATGGAATTCAGACACGGAAACTATGAAGACTTAAGCCAAGGCAGAGCTATTGAAAAGTGAAGGTTTAGATTGAGATGCCGAAGATATGGCCATGGCTATAACAAAAAATAGCTTCGAAAGTTAAAGGCTAATTTGGAACGATTGCGTATAAATTTAATGAGGATTGTTTTATTTAATTTTCTATTTCATTCAAAAATCTTAATGTAAATATGAGAAATAACAAGAACACTCAAACTCAAGCAAGCCAAATTTAACCCCTCACAACTCTTGCTCAGGCCGCATACCCACCCGACTAGGTACCGGCTGTAAGAGTTGCTGCTTGTATTGCCTACTTCACAGCTCTTGCTTCTATTAAATTTTCATTTGTGCGTGCACGCTAAAATTCACAAATGGTTTTAGCTGTGAGGGCATGGAGACGCTGTGTCTGACCGGAGAAAAGCATACTTACCTGGCGTAGAGGTTAACCGTGATCACGAAGGCGGTTCCTCCGGAGCGAGACTTTGCCATTGCACTTACGGTGGAGTTGACCTCTGCGATTATTCCTAATGTGAATAACTCGTGCGTGTAATTTTTGGTAGCCGGGAATGGCGTTCGCGCCGTCCCGAATTTACAAATAAATCCTTATTTTTTTTATACCCTGTGTATCCATGATACTAGGCAGTGAAAGTCGGCAAAGCCATAGTCTGAGGGCCATTGCCAAGAGAGGAATCCAATGAACATCCAGCGGAGGGTTGAAAATGAATCAGTCCCCCGCAGGCGGCATAGATGCGTGGCACAGGGAAGTCCAAATGCCACAGCTCCTGCATCAGTAGCTACGTAATGCAGTGCAGCATCAAATCCTGTAAGTTGCATAGCCACGCTGTTACAAATAGACAGGAAAACTCGGCTTCTGATCACCAACACAGTTGAAAAGGCACCAGTATGCTGGTAAAGATTGATGAGCTGCTGCTGCAGCGTTGGCCAGGGTTGGTTTCACAGCATATTTGTCGTTGCTTCGCTTGGCCAGAAGACTCTTCTGGTTTAACTGCAGCTAGTATATCTCACGACGGTCTGGATCTGGTTCTTCGATTAGCTGGATGCAGTTTGTGCGCTGTCCAGCGAAACAGTTGGGGCAATGAGGCGAGTCTTTGCCCAAGTATTTCAAAAACAGCTCCAGCAGTAAAGCAAGAATGAGCATGAATTTCAAGTACCGAGGCTTTCAGGTGCATCAACCAAATTTAAGGTTTATGTGTCCTAAAGGCGCCTACGTCAACTGACCAAATTTTATTCAGATTAGGCAACTATATCACATATAGTCCCCATAGAACCGATTTTTTGGGAAGGAACACAAAATGTTTGTTTTTCATCTAAATCGAACCAAATTTGGTATATTTATATCTAATAGCCCCCATAGAACCGACAATAACCTAATCTATTTCAATTTCCCTATACCATAGTATCCCAAGAAGAAACAGCGCGTACGGATTATCGAGTATTGGATTGAGACGGCACGTGAATGCTTCAATATTGGCAACTTCAACAGTCTCATGGCCATAATAGCTGGTCTAAATCTGGCACCCATTGGCAGGCTCAAGAAAACTGTAAGTTTATTTACTTCATTTAAGCAATATCCTTGTTATTTATAAACAATTCCTTTACCGCTTTTGGCAGTGGTCTAAAGTGCAATCGGCAAAGTTCTCCGTGCTGGAACATCAAATGGATCCAACATCGAATTTTAATAGTTATCGATCAACGCTTAAAGCTGCCATGTGGCGCTCCGAGGGTGCCACAGAAGAACGCGAACGCATAATCATTCCATTTTTTAGTTTATTTGTTAAGGATTTGTATTTTCTAAACGAAGGCTGCTCGAATCGGTGAGTATCTGACGCGGTTAGTCATTTTGAAAGACCTCTTAGGCGATTTCTTATCCTTGCAGTTTGCCAAACAATCATATCAACTTTGAGAAATGCATGCAATTGGCCAAACAGATCATGGAGTTCAATGAATGGAAGAAGGTGTCCTGTCCATTCGAGAAATTGCCGAATGTCATTGCCTATCTGCAGCATAATGCCGTGCTCAATGAGAATACCTTATCAATGGCCTCCTTTGAGTGCGAGCCGCCAGAGAATACCGAGGAGAAGGATCGCTATAAAACTGTGAAAGCCGAAACGAAGCAACAATTGTTGCAGCAATTGCAGGAACAGCAACAGCAACAACAACAACAACAACAGCAATAGTTGACTCTTAGTGGATAACAATTAATAATAAGTTAACGCTTAAGCGCTTGCCATGTTTTATTTTTATAATTTTTTTTTATTATTTTAACTTAAGATTTTGGGTGGGTGAACTTATATAGCCTAAGTGGAGAAAGGACGAAACAGACAAAAACTAAACTATGTTCAGACAAGGCGCATGCGCTGCTCTCTCATTTACTGCTTGGGCTTTTAAAGTCGCATTCGTGGAACTAAAATTTATATTCTTGTTTTGAACAAATCAAGGAAATGGGGACAAATTAGTTAAGATTTAAGTCTGCTCAAAATTGATGATGTATTCGCTTAATCCTTGGGCTTAATGCAGCGCATGCGCGACCAGAGTCAAACAAAACAAAATGAACAACAACATAACGAATTCAAAAGCATCTCCAGAATGTTGCCAGTAAATAAACAATTATTTAACTTAAATATTTAAGCATATATTAATAATAACAACAAAATGCGAAAGCGTTACGAATTGTACTTAAAGCATTTTAATTGCCGTAACTAATTTATTTTACAACAAATAACACCACTTTTATACAGTAGATGAAAACGAGGAAGACGAACAACAGCAACAACAAACAAATTTATTATCATAATTTATTTGAAACAAACAAACAAACAAACAATTTGACAAACTTGCGCGTGTGCGCAATAATTTGTAAGTGAACAGTATTTATATTTATATATATACACAATTTTATAGCTAAATTAAATCTTTTTTAAATACATATTCTACATTTTGATTAAACATACATACATATTTATATATATAAATATATATGCGTTAGCGCTGAACGAGAAGAAGAGGTGAATACCTTAGGTCTTGGCAGCTTAAAATACAAATCATTATATCAAACATCAATTACATTAAGCAATACTAAAATTGTATATTTGATGAGACCTACTTTTTGTTATAGATATGGGGGGCCCCCAGACTTATACGGCAAGCGACGCCCAATTTACGCACTATGTCAGTGCATAGGTCTGAAAAGTGATATAAATTTGTTTCTAATTTTCCACCCAATTTAAAAGTAAAAAAATTGAAAACAAATCCCGCACTAAAAACTCGACTTTCTCAATTTAAAAATGTATGCAGTCAAAACTAAAGTTTGAAATTTAAAAAAGGATAATAAAGAGATGTAATTAATGGTTTTAAGGAAGCGTAAAGTTTCTAGAAATCAGTTGTAACATTCTCTAGTCATTCTCTAGTCTCAAAACTGCACGGTCACCTCTGAGAAAATGCTAAAATTGCTAGATTTTCGAGTTATGAGCAAGGCTGTAAGGTCATCTCCGAAAAACCTAAACGAAAGTAACAAATTTTTAAAATTAAAAAACAAGTCTCAATAGGGCAATTTTTGTTAATGGATTTTCGACATATGGGACCCCATACAAACAGTATTTCTTATCAAATATACAATTTTAGTCTGGCTTAGTGTTATCAAAACATCAGCAACAACAAGAACAACAAATTAGCAATAGCAGTATAAGAACATCAAAAACAAAAATTAAAAGTACGAGTACACCATGTGGTAGCTACAAAAGATGCTTATTTTCTTTTTTAAGATTTTATTTGTAATCAAAGATAATTGCATATATGAAAAGGACAAACAAAACAAATCAGAAATGAACGTAACAAGTTATGCAACACCAATTAATTGTGAATTATTAAGAAAGAAATCATAATTAACCATAGAGGGACTAAAGCAACAGCAACAACACTTTATAAATTAATGAAAAACTGCTTTCGAATAAAATGAAAAACGATTTTCAAAAATATTTAAAGAGTCAATTTTACTATTATCGTCCAATGGCCGAAATTCAACCAATGAATTACGAAATTGGGTTTGTGTTAGTGGAGGCAAAACTGCTTCATCTTGGCCTGCATTGCAATGTATACAGTGTAGATTCATGTGACGGGCAGAGCACTTACCTGTCTCGCAGCTGATAAGGTACATTATCAATGTCATTTGCATTTTGGTTTAGTCTGCCTACGCCTACGAGCTCTTCTAGCTCCCGCAAACGTAAGTAATTGGCTTCGCGGCATTTCCAATCTAACTGCAGAATTCACTAGTTGCTTGACTTGATTCTTGACATCAATGTTATCTGATAATCTGATAATCCGAGCTGATAATATATGGTTATGATAATATATTATTAGATCTCACGAAGCTCATCTGTTCTACATGGCTGATCATCAAATACAGAAAAACATGTGAAGTTGATAGCTTCAGAACTTTCAGAACAAAACAGATTTGAATAGCCAGAAATAATCAATAATCCCTAATGAGCGTGCGGACTTCTAGTAAGAATGCTAGATATGAATGAACTTGCCTTTAAATTGTTTGCGCAGATCTCGTTAATTCTAAAGAATGATTATTGCCAGAGAGAAATTTGTATATAATACTAACAGATGTCTTATATAAAAAATAATTGGTAAGTCTTCTAGGCGCTGCTGAAAAGTGGCCCACAGATCGGAGAATAAGGCTATGAGAATGTTGGAAGGTTTTAACTTCTCACATTAAGTCGTTATATTCATTGGTGGCGTGAAAACATTATTCAAATTCTGCCAACTGATAATGCCACATCATGCTTATCCAATTAGCAGATGGATAAGCGGCTCACAGATATATAAAAAATATATCTAAAACTAAAGTTAAATAATTCGAATTCCCTAACAAACTCAAGGGCTTGTTCTCACTTCCTTTTAAGTATAAAGCCCTTCGGCGTTTTATTTTTTTAAATTGTTCATTTGCACATCCAGATCGAATTTCATTCAATGTTTATTCACTTTTAAGTCAATTTTCACCATTTATCATTTACTTTCACTGTACTTAACCAAAGATAACTTTGATTTGATTATGGCCTGTACCTTCTCATTCCACTTAGCAAATTTTTAAATAACTTTTTGAAAATAAATTGCAAGAATTTTTCGAATCCGAAATAACTATGTCATCGTTTCAAACTTGAATTTAAAATCTTAACTGCTTTAAAGTGCTGCGAAATGAAGCACAGAGCCATGTAAACAGTGACAGTGCTGTCAAACGTGGCCGTTACATTCTCAGCATTTGCCAGCTGCTAGCTATGTTAACATTGTCGCGAAATTTATATTGAGAGTGTGTGGCAACAAAACGATTTAAGTGAAATATTTAAGTGAAGTGAAGAAGTGCATATGCATATGTACATATTAAATGTTCATTAAGCAAATATAAACAAGCGAAATGAAATGAACAACTTAACTAAAATACCGCTAAAATAATATGTAATACAATGCAGGCACATGCGCTGTGACGCTGACTATGGATAAAACACAAGCACAACAAACACAAAAACAGAAACAGCCCCCAACATGCACACATACGTGCACTCACACACTGGCAACCTTTGGCATTGACTGTCGCCGCTTCAGTCTGTTCCGATTGGAACTCGCGTGCAGACCTCTTGGAGATACTAATTGTGGAGTTATACTGAGCGCCATCGAATTGGATTCTTTGTAGTTCGTCGTAATAGTCGCTTCAGCGTAGGCGGCAGGTTGTGTCAAGTGCAATTCGGGTGATTGTGATAGGGCGCCGTGTTAAGGATCCTACACACACGCACACACTCACACGCATACGTAAGTGAATGTGCATTTGAAGTCAACAATTCGAACGATTTTTTGAGTGAAAGAACCTGTTGTTGTAACTGGTGACTATTGTAACGGTAAATTAAGGCGGAAAAATCGATTGTGCTCATTTTGTTTTGGTTCGCGTTCGCATGTTACTGTTACTTACGTGTGTGCGTGGCTCTGCCTTGCAATAGCAACAATAACAATAACAATTGCAGCAGCAACAACAAAAATAGCGATAACCAATTGAACACAGACACAGTGCTCCTAATCCTTGAACGGGCCATATCGCCATAATCCCATGACTCATGCAACGACTCTGTGTGTAGTTCATACCTAAGAACAATGAAAAATCACAAAAAGTATGCCAAATTGCCCCAAGATTTGGACTTGAGTTTTCAAAGTGATTTGGATTTGTTGCCGGACACAGCCGCCGATATCGATGCGGATGTTGATGTGGATGTGGATGACTACAATTTGAGTTCCTCTACTGCCACGGCAGTTGACGACGACGAGGACGAGATAGTGATTGCGGCAGCCGGCGGCGGGGGACTGCGTCTGGCTGAGAAGTCAACGGCAGCTGCAGCGACACGTAAGCAACACCAGAAGCAGCAGCGCAAACAGCAGCAACAACAATTGGAGCAATTGCATAGCAGCCAGAAGAACAAGATTTGTGGATTGGGCAGTGACAGTATTATCGAGGTGAGTTTTGCCACACTTTATGAGCAATTAATTATGCATTTGCTTTGTGCCATTGATAAAAGCTAAATTTAAGAGAGCGATCAGTGAGTGCAAGTCGAAGAACTGTTATCGCAATTGCATTTATGTTGAATAACTCAATTGTGCGGGCGGCTGTAATGTTAATTTAAGCGAATGTAATGTTATTTTACATAAATTGCCACTTTAGCAGACTGATCGCAGTGGGAGGCGGTGGCTGCAATGTTAATGAAAGTGACGGCTATAATATTTCACAGTTTCGCAAATAAATTTATATAAACAGCTAGTGATTTTAATAATATTTATAATAATATAAAATGTTTGTTCAAGATTTGATTTATGAATTCTGAAATGTGTGAGAAAATGTAAACGTAACAGTAACGTTAGCTTCTGATTTGTCGAAACTTTGATTTCCTAAATTTGGATAAGATATTAAATTTGGATTTAGTTTGGAAATTAAGAATATCCAAATGAATGTTTGTCTGGTTGCTTGTTTAAGACTAAAAACACCAAATTTCAAATGATCATTTTGGATTTTAATCAATTTATTACAATCGCATCTTTTTAATCTCATTAGAAAGGGAATTATATGGGAAAATGTTGAAAAATAATTTCTACTCTAGAGCCTAGACAGAGGTGTTCGCACTTTGAGCCTTGAATTTCATCTACTATATCTATATATATCCAACTTAGTGTTCTGACAAAATGATTATAGAACTGTAATAGAACCGCTGTTGAATATTTCAAACATTTCGCAAAGAAAGATCACGAAGAGAGATCATAACACATAAATGCATAAATAAACAATTACTGTAGCATACTTTTTGATGAATTTTCGACCTTAAATTGGATCAAGAGATCTTATCTTTGTATCTATTTGAGATATACATTCATGCTAAAATGAAATGACGTTGAAAAAGACTAACAAATTAGGTTTCACAAGGTTTTCCTCATATATAAATTTCCACAAAGTAAAATATGTGCAACTTTGTTAAGGCTGATAAGTGTTTACTTGGCTTTAATGTTAATTGAAGCAATCTGTAAAAATGTTATGAAGCTAACAGCCACTTAAGTTAACATAATGGGTGTGGGGGGGCTTTAAATGTAAATGTAATTGCTTAGAACAAAGACTTTCTAGTTGGGAAATTTAAAGAATTGTGAACCCAAATGTTCAACGAGACATCAAAGCAAATTCCGACAACTAAGCAAAATAAAATCAAACCACAGCCAAACAAAGAAACAAAATAAAACGAGAAAAAAATCAATAAAAAATCACCTGAGCGTTTATTTTCTTTGCACAAATCTTGTTAAGCTTTAAAGCGCAAAAACGCTAAGAAATGTAAAGTTGATTTCATTGTCACGCAAAAGGGAAGGACCAAAGCAGAACGATATTTCCGGTATAAAAAGGTGTGCTCTCATCCCCCGCGCCTTCTTGGAAAGGAAGCCACGTGTATGCAACGGAAGTTACATTTAATGCGGTCCTGATATTAATGGATTTTCATGTTGTTTAGACTTGACAAAGTTAACCACGTTTAGGGGGTGACAAGGGAGCTAAAAATAATGTTGCGTACTTAGCTGTAGACCGTGTAGGAGATAAGCTGAAGTGTGCTCTGTCAAGCGGTTGACCAATTTGGTGGCCATTTTTGGCGGCCCTCATCAATTTTCTTCACTTTAGATTATCTTTTAAGTAAGAATATCGTGGCTATAGACATTAACTTCACTGCTCTAAAAAATCAATAAATCATCAACGCTTTTAAATATTTCATTAGCTTTCCTCCAAGATAATGACAGGCTTTGGAGGGCCACAACAAACCTGGTCATTTGAAACGTACATCCTGCGTATTCTAATGCATTGAGGCAACCCGTGCTGGCTAATCAATAATGTGTCAAACCCATGTCAATCATATGGCTAGCTAAGTTTTCCGTGCATTTTAAAATGACGCATTCTCCTCATTTTCAAAATACGTGGCTCAATTGTGTCACGCGTCGCGTGAGTGCCGCCCCCCAGAGGTCATAATGACACAGAAATTAAGTGATATTGTTGTATCTATGTACTTCGCTTGCCCCATTCGCCAATCCTCTCCAGTGCTGTGACCAGCTTAGCGAAAAATAAAGCTTTGACAATCATGTCAATCGTATTGCAGCTTATGCTGTGTGCGAACATTTCGTGAAAAAATAAATAGGAAAATTATATATGTAAAAGGGATGAGGCGCAGGGGGGTAACACATGTTGGGGATTACAGTGTATATATATATATATATAGTATCGCAGAAATAAACTCTTGAGCAGGTCAACAGCTAGTGACGAAAGCGGAGATTCAAAGTATCCAACAGTTTGTTCTCAAAAAGAAGAAAGTTCATAAAAATCTAAAAATGGTTTCGGTAAGTTTATTAATGCTGATCGGGGCCAAGATAGTACAACGGCACAATTACTCCATTAGCTGAATACTTGGAATGATTTACTGTTACTTACACACTATCCAAACGAAAATACCATACACAGATCGATGTGAGCGAGCTTTTAAACTCTATAGAGACGCCCACCAGTTGGGCAAGCCAAGGGGCCATCCACAATCCAAAACGTATAGCCAGATGCAGATCTGTGCAAGCAAGCTTAAAACAGCGCCACCAGCGAGGCAAACCAAAATGTCACATAGAAAGAAAGACCACACACCTGCTTTAAAAGCCCATTCACCATCCAAAACAGAATGCCAAATGTTGATCGATGCAAGTAAGTTAAGAGACGCACATCAGCGTACCAAATTGAAACCACTCACATAATAAGGATGGTCTTTGACCTTAGTAGAAGCTTTGTTGCTTATAAAGCTTGAAAAGCAGTTATGTAACTGTTGTTAATATGAGTTTTGTTATATATATAGTGGAATTTTATGAAATAGGTAAACACTAATGGGTCAAGAGGGGAAGAGTAAGAAAATTCGTCATATCTTCATATCCAGTTGAGTTTAAAATGTAGGTGAAATATGATTCACTGGAAAGTGATTGATTCCACATCCGTTTTATAAGTTATATGAAATTGTTAGTTGTTTAACATAGAACCATGATAGTATTTGATTGGTATTTGGGTATATTGATCCGGTTCCTTGTCATAGAAGACGTTTCGCATCCCTGGAAAGTACCAAAACATACGCCTAGAGAAAATGTTAGTACTTATTTAAATATGCATAAATGACATCTGTGTGCTTTCGTCACCAGAACAAAATAACCTTTGGCAATGGAAGTCTATGTACTATATATACTATATATTTGCGGTCTTATGGCCTGCGTGCAATTAGCGGTAGAACGATTTTATTTTGCATTAAGCTTTATTTCCGAAAAGGAGATTTTCATGCGAAAATTGTTTTGACAGCTTCGTTGCCACGGCCACTGCCACTGCCACTGCCGCCGCCATGGCCACTGCCGCCCGGACGTCGTCACAGTTGATGATCCATTCCCGTCCATTGTTCCCTAATAGCCTTACAATGTAATTAAGCTTAACGGAGAAAGGTTTTAACATGTCGCTTACTTTCGGCTTAAATGTTGTTTTGTTGGACGCAAGAATGTTCTGATTATTTTGTTAAGAGATTAAGCTTGGATTTGCGTGAATGTAGAACAGCTTTTTATTTATTTATTTTTTTTTTTAAATAATGATTAATGTGTTTTTTTGCATTTCCAATTGATTATGCACTGGAAATTTCAGTATTTTCTTGTGATTATTCATATAATTTGCACATAATGGATATTTTGCCTCACTTTTTGTTCAACTTTTTCAACTCCCCATCATTAAGACTTGCATAAATATTTAATTCTTAATTTAAATTATCTTAATCCAGATTAAATTCAGTAGAGTATTCTCCCATGTGAATAATCTCGCCAGCATTTTGTCCATCGAGGACAATCTGGCGCCACAATACCTAAACCTATAATTAACAAATTTTTATATAATTTTCAACACTTTTTAAGAAAAATATTCTCACTATCTGCCATGGCTGCGCTCAACCAAGCCAAAAATATCAAAATATGTTTTGCTTTTGTAAACTGCATTCCGTAGAATGAATTATTCCTTTCTATAGCACGATTGCAACTGAACAACTGAAGCTGATGTTGTGACATTATATGAAAATATATAGAGCGCAAATTATATTATCACTGGGGAACTCCGACATTTGGCTTATCATTCGTCATGTGTGATTATTGGAATTCGCCTAGAATCAAATCAAATGGAATATAATTAAATATGGCATATATATTTGTGTTATATGCTCATTATGCGCAATCTGAGTGAGCTTTGAGTCAGGAATTATTACTTAGCTTAGCTAACAGATTGTTGTCAATGCGAAATACGACTGTTGAGAAGGAACTTCCTTATCGCTTAGAGAAACAAAGCAACGAATTCCTCGGGGGCGATGCTTTTTTTATCTAGAAATTAGACGATTTGATTTATCAATCTTTGTTTTTCATTTAGAAAAAGAGGTAAAAGAAGTTCACATCTGCTGATACTTATACAAGTTAATGCACAACATGACTCATAATTAGCAATTGGATTGATAAGAATTTTTTTTTCAGATTCTTTTTAATAAGATTTCGAAATTATGATTTCATGGAAGCAAATGTTTAACAAGTTGCTTGATCTGATTATCTAAGTGATTCATAAGTGCTAAACTAAAGCTGGGATGGGCACACGTATACTAACACAAAACTTCAAAGCTGCATAGGTGAGCTTAGGCAGAACGGCTGCTGAACGCAGAATGAAAGCCAAATTTTATTAACGAACGAGCACTATATGTTTTATATGTTATAGTGGTCCGATCTTTATGATAGCCGATAGCTTCAAGACTGAGAGATTAGTTCGCATAGAAACAAACCAACAGAATGACAGACGGACATGCCTGCATATACTCGGCTTGTCATGCTGTTCAAGAATATATGCACTTTATGTGGTCGAAGGTGTTTCCTTCTGTTTTCGTTTTTAATATAAATCAGATAAGCTACATTAAAGGTTATAAGAAACAAATTCGAAAGAAATTGTGAAGAAATGAGCACGTGTAAAAGTGTGCCTGCTGATCCACACTTGCACTGAAGCTGACATTATAATCGGTAATCGGTGTTTCTTGGAAAACCTTGCTGCTTTATGATTAGATTAATACACATACATCATCATTACTATTTATACAGCTCAAATATGCAAAACAAAAGAGCAAAGGTGGGAAAAATAGCTATTCGTTTCAGTTATGACTTTAAATTAATTGTTTCCATAGAAAAATTCTCTAATAAAATGGTCTCAGTGAGACAAATGTGTAGAATATGTATCTATGGTATGAGCAAGCGAACTTATATGTGGCGTTTTTTTTATGGTTATTATGGAAGTTTGAAAGTCGCCGTATACTTTGTACATGTGGTTCGTTGTTGACCTCATCGTTTGGTTTTAAGGTTTTTAAGCATTTCTAAAAAAGACACAAAATTGCTGATGAAATTTACTAAAAATTTCTGAAATGCTTTGAATAAACGACATGGCAAAAACAGTCCATATAAGTTCTAAAAATAAAGATTAATCTGCTCTGAAAATTAGACTAAAAGTTTCTTAGGGTTATTGAAATGAGACCCAAATAAACCCAACCCGTTCTTTTATCATACCACTGAGATTCTTAAATATTCTTAAAATTATGCCATATGTTATTGAAATGAGCCTAAGTCATTCTTGATGTGACGATTTCATAGTGATAAAATGAGACCAAAAACCTGCTCTGAAGTCTGACATTATAAGAAAAGACGGAAGCACCGTACTATTGCGAACGATAATCTTGATTTTCTTCTCAATTCGGCAAATTTTCTGCGATTTCTTTCTTATAACACTGTGTGTAAACCCGCATTTTCCATAGTTTTCACTCCACAACTTCATATAAAACTATTAAATATTGCAGTTCCTAAGCTTTCTCTAAGCACCCAACACATATAGAGGATCTTCTAAATCATATCGTATCGCTTGATCTCATTTTCGTTGAACATTTCTTAACCCCTTATTGGGCTTTCTATTCGCTTTCACCTACCCTTACTTATCTACCGCATATCTCGCTGCAGTTCTCATTGCCTTTCTTATCCTTTGGCTGCACTCAATTGCAGTGCCCTCCATTTTCTTAAAGCTGCCCTCATTCTATTTTGTTAGCCAAGCCCGACCAATTAATGTTTGGCCCACAACAAATACACACTTCGACTCGTCTCGTCGCGCCTCTCCAGCCATCAAGTGCAGCTCATTATGGCTTGAACCGGTGCGGTGCAATCTAACCTACATTTTGGCTTACGAGGTGCATGCATTCCTGCCTGAACACGCATACGCCATGTGGTACGTGCCCCGAGCTGAGCAAAAAAACAGAAGCTTCATTTGTTTGGGGCCAAACGGCAAGTGCTCGTCGGCTGTCCAACCCCGTTTATGTTTGCTTATTTTAGTAAACACAATGCCGCTGCAACATCAACATCAACACCAACACCAACACCGACAACATCGAGCTGTAGGTCCCACGAGGGCGGCGTGGCTGCATCCGTGGGTCCCTTTTGCGAAACCCTGCCGTGCATAGGCGTGTCAACTCGATGTTGCACGCCTCGGCTGGCGTTTTGTACATTGTGTGACATGGAAATTTATGCATAAAATGCTGCCTTTTGTACAAAAATGAATTTATAACATGGCTAAGAAAATTTATCATTCTGCCCAGGCGAGCAGCATACAGCCAAAGGCAGGCAGGCAGGCAGGCAGCCCGGCAAGCAGTTTGGGAATCCCCCTAACTGTCAGAATGACGCCCAACATTTAAGCGCATTTATGTATTATAATCATAAACTATAAAGTGCATTATTATGCATTGTCGGTGCAGTTGTTGTTATTCTTGTTGCTCAGAAAGGAAGCAAGGCAGAGAGGCAATCTAAGGAAGGAAATGCAGACGAACTGACGACGCAGCTGTAACAAAGAAACCAACAATATAATTTTCATACATATTTGCATAAGACGACAATGGGTGAAATAGCCAGAAAAGGGAGAAAGGAGGAAGAAGTTTACAAAGTTATTAAACTATGGTTGCAGATGCCCCCTTAACCAAGATTGTCATTTATGGAGGGATAAGCTATGGTATTCCCATCTGGGATATTTACTAGTTAAATACTCTAACGTTTCACATGATCGTTATTTTGTTATTTATATTAGTTAATTAGCAATCTAAAGTGCAGCTGCAGGGATTATCTTTTGGTAGAAGTTGGGATTTGAAAATGCGCTCCGCCTGCGCAAGCAAAACACTTTAGCCAGTCTGCAATTTTCTAGACGATGCAACGCCACAGGCAGATCAATGCGAATAGCGAAGCTTACAGAAGCCCAACTCAGGCAGATCGATGCGCTTATGCAAATGCTCTGCCATACAAACTTTGACCTAGATGTGGATCCACTTACAGCACCGTATGCTTATATACAAACTTCGTCTTTTTACATAGAAATTCTGACCTCGATTTGAATCATCTTCTGAGTGTTCAAATTAGATATAAAATCAAAGTTGTGTGGAACTTAGTTATAAGTAGGATGAACAAGAAAGCAAGGCTAACTTCGGCTAACAGATTCGGTTGAAATTCGATCAGCTTCTAAGCCTCGGACATTCCAAATTTGCTGACCAAGAATATATATACTTTATGGGGTCGTAGAGATGTTTCCTTCTATGCGTTACAAATATCATGAACAAATTATAATACCCTCTGCAAGGGTATACAAATTATACAGCTTTCGATCCACCACATCCATTTACCTTGTAAGTATTTGAAACTATTTTTCGAAAGTTTTACCATTTTGCATACACTTTCAGTTGTCCTGAAGTCCTGTACATTATCTTGGCTTAAGGGACTTTTCCTTCATTTTGATGATTCCCTTTGATATCACAGTTAAGTTTATTAACTCCATTTGCCTTCTCTCTATCAATTCAGCCTTTGTTCTATTATTAAAAACTATAAAAATTGTTTGTTGTTGTTGTTGTTTTTTTGTTGTGCAACTTTGCTCAAATATAATTTGCACTTTTAATTGGCCGTAAAAAAATAAAACAGCGGAGCTAAAATTTGCTGGCATCCTGCAGGCGACTAATAAAAGTTTCTCTTGTAATTTTATGCTGCAGCATTTCTGAGCCACCTCGCTTACCCCCATCGTCCTTTAAACATTCCACTGCTGCTGCTGCAAGCCATGTGTTGCAATTGTTGTCGCAAAAATTTGACGTAAAAATTTGCATTTTATTCGCGGAGTTCTAGTAATGCGAGTTCATGCCCCCACGCCGACTTCCCGCATTCCTACATTGCTAACAACAATAAATATGCCGTTTGGCCAAAAACTCCTCATGGCAGCAAAACAAGCAAATGCTTTCAGGCGTTTCTCGCCTTAGCTTCGCCCTGATTTATGCCAACTTTAGATTTTTATATTCATATACATAAATGCATTTTGGTTTTGATTTTTGGCATTTGATAATTGTGTGTTTAGCGTTAAATCTTTTGTGGCTTCGCTTGGGCAATTCAACACTTCCCCTGAGGATCTTAATTTAATTTGTGATATGCCAGTTTTAACAGCTTTGTGGTTATGTTATTTAACAATAAATATTTAATAGACAATTTGTGGAAAAAATCAATGTGCCAATTGGGGTCAAAGTACTTGAAATATTTCAACTATGAAAGTTTTGTTTAGTTTTTGCACAGGTTCGAAAAATTCAATTAACATTGGGCCAAAAATTACCAAAAAGGAAAGAGTAGAACAACCACTAAATGGCGGTAAGCATCAAATTGCAGTTTTTGCCAAAAATTTGTGGTTGAATTTTATTTTAAGTTTCGCACAGGCGAATTAAAATTTTAAAGCTTTAAAATTACAATTACAATTACAATTATTACAACAACTATAATTCCAATGAGTGTTTCAAAAAATCTGATATTTTTGTAAAAAAGAAGTTCCTAAAGCTTCTCTTTTTATACCATTGACGATTAAGTCGAGCTCTAGACACAATTAGCCCAGCAAATTCCAGCAATAACCAGAACAAACAACTGAAACTGCAAATAAAAAAGGCTTCAAATAATTTCATATCCGCTTTATTTGCCTAACAAAAGTTGGAGCTAGTGCAAATGACACTCACGAGGATTATGGGAGCGGCTCACTCATATGGCAACGCCACTATCGAGTTGCTGGGAAAACCCACTGAGCCATCGTAAACAATACAATCAACAGGAAGTGAACAGACGAGCAGCAGCTGAACTTCCGCTATGTGATAAAAGGAGTCACCATACACGCTTAAATCCTTGACAACTGCCAGCTGTGCAGTGTGTGGAGAAAAGCGCTGACTTTGTCCTGTAAACATGCAAAAATTGACAATTTAAAAGTTACAACAAAGCGCTGGAGCAGCAGGCAGAGTCATAACAAGTTGCCTGCTGAAAAGCTGAAAAAGCTGTGCCTGAACTGAGCCTGCGGGAGGCCGCAGCGGGCAACCCCAAAAAAAGGAAACTCTCCTTTTACCAAGTTACGCATTTTGTGGCATATTTTGGCAGTTGAGCTTCACCTCCCATTTTGTCGGCTGTTCAAACAAATTTAATTTTATGTTTTTCTGGCATATTGACATTAGCTTGAGAAAAAATTTATAGCATACTTACAGGCACTAAAAACAATTTGTATTTGTTTAACAGGAAATGGGGAAAAGATGGAAGTTGGAAGATGGTTAGTTCTTTTGATGTAAAAAAGTGAAAACAAAGAAAAAAAAATAAATGAAAACTGAAATATATTTTTTTAAATTTCGATGCGGAATGAAATCACAATTTTACGGTTCGTTTTTTTGTGAGTCGAAAGGTAATAAAAAAATGTATGAAACATTTTCTTTGCTTTGTGTTGATTGAAAATATTGTTTTACATAATAAGAATAATTACGAAATATTTTAAAAATAGAATATGCCAGTAGGTACAACTTCTACATTGACTGTAAGTAAACGCATTTATACATATAATTAAACAAATATTTTCTTTTTTAATTTGTAAATAAGGTTTAAAGCCTCATACGTACAGTGACATCAAAGTTCTTTAAAAATATATAATGACAGAATCTGTTAAAGAATTTGGACAGTTTTTATATGTTCTCAGCGTGTTTTTCTATATACATATAGAATATAAAGAGAAATGTTATAAATATAGTGAAAACTTTTCATAGATTTTGATATTTAAGTAGAAAATTACTAATAAAATGTAAGAACCAATTTGTAGTCATGATATAAGAAAGCTTAGCTAATCTGTGATATAATTTTAGTTTAATTTCAATTCAATTTATTTCATATTCACTATAATATTGCAGTCTTGTTTATTTATATACAATTTGTTCGCACTGGACATCCGAGAGTTGCTGTTTATCCGTAAGAGATTTAATTTTGGATTGTGGATTCTTAAAAATGACTTTTGTATCTCCCAGGAGTTATTGGAGGTGATAAGAAGTAAGAAAGTGTTCTTTGGATTAAATTAGATTAAACTAGATTCGATTAGTGAGTCCGTGCAGCCTTTTAATTATCATCAAATTTGTAGATGTTGTGGATTTGACCATCTTTCTGATGTTCATCATATTTGTCCAGCAATATATCATTCTCAATTACGAGAATTGTTTCTTTATTGTTTATAAACATTTGATTACTGCTCTTAATAGACATATATCTGTTGGAGCACTTTCAGTTAGATGATGCGCTTGTGTGGCTTCAGGCTTTTGAATGCAAAAACACACGCTTTATTTCATTGACTTACTTTAAGGGAGCTAATTTTTTGTAGCTATTATTATATAAAGCAAATCTCATCAAGTTGATTACTTTTTAGTCAAGGAACTCGCCTGGCTATTGCCTTTAAGCACAATTAAACGATTCATCACACATTAATCTATATTCTATCAAATTCCTCCCATACAATCATCTTCAGACTCGAGCACACTCTGCACTGCGTTCCAGTCGAAACACTATTTGATCACACTGTTCTCTTATGCAATCATATCTTTAATATCTTTTCTACATTCGACAATCAAAAGACACATTTTGCATAACAAACAGTTTGGAATTCAAATACGGACAAGTACATGCTGCTCTTCCACGCCCGTTTGCCAGCTTGGCAATCCACTTCTAAACTGCTGCTTGTTATGGCAGCACTTGCAGCGGCAAATGACAGCCGACTTGAGTCGACTTCAGTCAGAATTCATTTAGGCAACAGCTGAAAGTGTCACTTTTTCGGAAAATGTTCACTAAAACATTTTTTGTTGACAGTTTTAATGACACTGAGAGAGAGAGAGAGAGCGAGAAAGATGGAGATCTATAAAAGCTAAGTGTGGTCTGCTGCTGAATCAGGATGTTATAATTTTTCACATGGCAATCCAATTTTCATTCAGTAGGCAGCGGCAGCAGGTTTTCCACATTGTTATGACAAGCTTAAAATAATGTTGATTGACATTACGTGAGTAGAAGAGGAAGAGGAAGACAAGATGTCGCAAGCTAATGGAAAATTAATAGTTGCTAAGTAAAATGTCTGTGAAGAGAATTGAAGTCAGAGACGAAGCGAAACGAGGGAAGCAAGCAAGTGCAATTGGTATGAGGTGAAGAATTATATTACAGTCAGCTTGTCGTTGCCAAAGGACATTAACAGCAGGCTGCTTTAGCACTATTTTTCTTTTTCTTGCCTTTGTTTGTTGGTCGTGCATGTTGTCTTGAGCTAAGCGGATTAGGCACTTTAAATTATATGGCCAGCCAGCCAGTAGTCGAGAGTGCTGTTGTCCTAGTTGTCCTGAGAGGAGCAACAAGCATTCATCAAATGAAGCGTTAAAGCTAATTTAAATGTTGCTTTAAATGCTTTAAAATTTTAAGTATGCCATGGAATAGGAAACACTTGAAAGTAATGGGAAAATGCAAAGGAAAAGTAGCAAGCGAGCTGTGGAAATAAAACAGAGAGAAGAAATTCACAGATTAGTGGACACAAAATGAGGGTCAGTGCGAGTAATTGGAGTTGAAAGATTAGTTGGGTTTTCAAAGAAAAATGTAACAGAATTCTGTGAAATAGATATCTTAGAGTTTTCCTTCCCGTTTGCTCTTTGCTGATATTAATTTAGGATTTACATTAATCTATATTAAAGATTGGTCCTCTAAGACTGCTATGGCTTATTAGTTATTGCATGTAAAATCTTTCTTACAATTAGGTTTATCTGAAAAGGGAACAAGGGTTGGAGGATCATATTATCTGTCAACAAAAGATCCAAGAAAATTATCTTTAGTTGTGTTCTAGTGTTGTTGTTATCGAACAGACTCAAGACTAGGATGGTTGCGAGGATCATGCAGCAGTGTGATGTGGTTAACACTAAACCTTCAGTTCCTTCGTTGGCCTAGGCGATTTGGAGCCATCAGCGAGACGTGGCACCACATGCGTATGAATGAGTTGTGTTGTGAAAGCGCTGTACGGGTTTTTTGTGGAACTTGCAGTGCTCCTGGAATGCATACGTCCACAACAGCCTTAAAATGGCTTTGTACTTGATAATTCAGGGTCATTTTGTATTCCTCTCTCATGTTTTCCGATACTCAGAAGACGTCCGTCTTTCTTCAAACCAATCACACCCAAGTAAAAGAGACACATATATGCTTGAAGTTGACATCAATTTGTTGTCTCAGCCAGACTTTGATGTTTAGTCAAGAATCACAGAAATGCAATAAATGATCCATCAGATATTTCAATAGAAAGATGAGTATTATCCATCTAATCCTTTACCAACATACTTCCAATTATTGATATGCTTCTCCAAATCTCAAGTAAATTGAAAACTAATTGGAACTTCACTTCACTTCACCTGACTCCTAAAGCTTTGCATAATAAAAGTGTACACTGTATACATCGCACCGTCTTTGAAGCATTATACACATGTCTCGGTTTGGATTGCAGCCGAAATGACAGCTGTCATTTCAGCTGACATCTCATAATATCAAGCAAAAGCAGAAGTTGTCACATGCTACATAAATATTGGCGGTAAAGTAAGTAGAAAACTTTCCCTTTGACGTACATTGCACAAAAATAGGCAACGGAAGTGGGGGGTTTCCACATTGACGCAAGCAGTCACAGCTGTGGTCAGAGTTGCTTTGTTAGCTTAGGGCTCTCAAATCGTACGAGTATTCCTATAACTTCTGTCCTTGGCATTGACAACGGACGACGATTGTATAAATAAAAATCAATAGAAAAAAGTACCTTCACTACGTAAGCCTGCCTAATAAGCATAAACTTTTCAATATAGCTGACCTGACCGCAACAGAAAAGAAGCCCCCATCACCATCCCACGAAGCTCTCTCACTTGATTGTAGCATACTTTCTCGGGCAAAATGGCTGCCATAATGTGGTATATTTTATGTGCTGTACACGTTAGTGTGGAAACCTGTCACAGTATCAACTTAAGTACCAGAGCTGCATTTATGTGAGGAGGGGTAGACCACCCGCGGTCAGCAGAGGGCGTGGCTATTTATAATGTCGTCATGATTGCCAGTTAAGCACTTGAGGAAAATCCACAAAATTCGAGGCAATAATTGGCACACTAAGCGATACTTGAAGTAGGGAAATGCTAATGATTGTTAATACTGATTTGGTGTGGGGCAAATTATAGACGCTGTTAAGTTCTAAAATTACAGGTATTAAAGCTTAATGCTGAGCTCAAATTTGAGAACGATTTATGCTGGAGTTTCCCATTGAAAGTCAGCTTTATAAAGCAATTGTTGGATGAATAAGAATTTGTGCTAATTTTGTGAATACTTTCAAATTATTTGGCTTTCGTTTGCTTCTTGATTTGTATGGTATCGTATGGATCTTGTTGCTTGGGCAAACTTAATTTCATGGCTTGGACAAAGTGTCACTGTTTGGTGTAGGCATCATTGAGTTGTTATATTTGAAAGAAAAGTTATGTTTGGATAATAAAAGCTTATGCTGTTCCCTTTTAATACAGATTTAGGCCTGACTTTGCCATTTACCATGCTCTCTTGCAAACTATTCAATTAATGAACTTTCTCTTAAGATAGAAAGTTTCTCACAGGCTTACAGTTTCGAACCTCAGAGATAAAGTTTGCAAATTTAAGATTAGAGCCCCTTGTACGTTGATTTACGTTTCCAACCATGGTTCAGCCAAATTTTTTACTCAATTACAGTTTTATTCATAAATGTATCAACCAGATTTGTTCAAGAAACCCTCACAACACTTTGTGTGCTGATTTGCCATAGTAAACCCAAAATTTACAAAAAAAACTTAAATTGGTTTGGTGGCTGGGAATATGTTTTGCTCTTGGCACTTACATATATACTATTTGTCTATACAAATACGCCTCTTTATTAGCTGATCATCTGTTTTGATAGAAGCTTTAAAAGCAATTGAAAATGTCGGTTCGTTTCTGGTTCAAGTTAAGCTACGTCTTATTTCGGCTTATAAGAGGCAATTATACAGCTCGCTACAGGTTCTTTTTGAACCGAGCTTGCATCCCTGTATACATTACAACTTCATATTACCCCATATATTACCAACTTTACCTTTGTCCTAAATTTCTCTGTGTTGACATTACACAAATGTTACATCTGTTGCTGTTTATATATAATGCCATTAGTCCTTAATGGGCCTATTAAAATCTACTACATATTTCATTTTAGACAAATATTCTTTGGCTTTTCACACAAACACAAACACACACTCACACACACACACACACACACATAAAATAGCAATCATCATCATCATCATCATCCACTGATCCCCATAATTGCCAGGCATTGTCAAAAGTCTTCCAACAGCAATTGACATTTATTCTCAGAGCCATAACTTACAGGATTTGCATGTATTGCGTAGAAGCTGAACAAAAAACAAACCAAACACGAGTACAATATGTAGAAACGCTCAGCAAATTGATTTGCCATGATTTGTGCGTCAAGGGAAAAGGCAATCGCAAACGTAGGAGAAGCAATTGTTTGTTGACTTTATTTTAGTTTGTTTGCTGCTTGTTGATTATATTGACAGTTGTTTTGTTTGTTGCTTTTTTGCCATTGAGTGTGCCATAAATTCATTAAAATTGTGCCGGCCTAGTGTGCTCCACATTTGCCCGTTCCTGTTTGTCCTTCTTCGATTCTCTGTCAGTTCCATTCACTGCCATTGTGCGTTTGTCAAGGGTTGGCCTTTTTTTTTGAGGGAGCAGGCAGAGACCCTCTTCTTCCTTTCAGCCATTGTCCGCACTCGGACATTTAATTTCATTTCATGACAAAAGCCCAAACACAAACACAAACGCAAACACGCACGCACACACGCTCATATATTGTATTAATTGATTGAGGAGTGTGTGGAGTGGAAAATACGTTTCGGTTGCTTCTCTGGCCATCCACATATCACTCATATGGATTGGTAAATATTTATCATTGTCATGCATGGACTTCAGTTTTTGCTGCTGCTGCTGCTGCTGCTACTGCTGCTGCTGCTGCTTCTGGTGCAGTTGGCCTTTTAATAATGCATTATGCAATTAATTTCATTTTCTCGGTTCATAAATATAAATTATTTATTGGTAGAAAATGTTGATGAAGGCTGTCAGCCAGGATGCTATAAACCCCAAATTAGTAACTTGTTTCATTTCATTTTATACATTTTTACTTTAATTCACGAAATTCATTGTTTCCAAGAATAACAAATAAATAACTTGAATAAATTATAAAGATAAATTTGCGGATGTTTTTTGATAAATTTCAATTTTCAGATTAATGAAAGCATGAAAGCATTTATATGGATTTTCACGTTTGACATTAGTTTCCTTATCGTCTTTTCAGTGCATTTTTTAAACCTCTTAAATGCATTTGAGAATTATGGATTTTAAAGATTAAAGATTCCCTCAGCTCTCGTCCTCTCCTTCTTCCCACGCTCTTCTTTCTGTCTTCTTTCTTTTCTATCTTCTTTCTTATAGTCTTTTTCCAGGTTTTTTTCTAATTACCCCTTCTGCCTTCAATATATTTGTCTTTGTACCTTTGTCCCTATTCTCCCAGTTAATGAAGTTGCTCTGCTGTGTGCTCAATAAACATTATACCAATGTCTTGCCTTTGTCGTTCTCCTTTCTTCTACGGTTTCGGTTTGTTTTTGAACTTGTATGCAATATGTACCCTACGGTTTGATATTATTATCCTGTACATCGATGAAGCCACCTTTAGACTCCCATAAAAGATAAACAAGCATTGATTTTGGATGAATTTATATTTAACAGCAACTTAATTCATTCTGCTTGTTCCCCGGTGACTTTATCTTGGACTTCGTATATTCTACGGTCCAAAAGACATTTGGCTGTGTCGCATCTGCTTTTAGAAACAGCTAAGAGCGATGAGAACGTAAGCCGAATAGTTAGAAAAAATCTTTAAAAAATGGATAGAACTTACTTGCGCTTGCCGCACATGCAATCAGTATAAAGATCAAGCGAATAGCGCGCAGAAGTTTCATTCTATATAACTGCGAGCTTGAAACTGAGAATGGAATGCGAATGTATGACTTATATAGCAGATTATGAAACTAACCCAAATATGCGCATTGCAAACACGTCTAACAAAATCGATTATCAATGAATTAAATTTCTATTAAATCTTGCCTTTTGAAACGAGCTAAGGTTATCAGTTGAAATATCTATTATATTTTGCAATATAAGGGCAAAGTATGTAAGTTTAACATCACACAAGGCAATCGCTATAGTCGAGCTTTATTCCACTTTAATTTTTGAGAAACTCGTAGAGTGCTTTGATTTGTACTTTCAAATGCCAAAAGTTAAATCAGTTGAAAAGCAAAATTATATATCAGTCACATTGTAAACATCCGGTTCTTTGGCATCTATATGTTAGCCCGATCCGGATCGGCGGCTTCTCAATGGCATCGCATGAATACGATTTCAAAATATTTTCGATAAAAACCAAAACAGTTTTCCTTACTAAGTGTTCAGCCTGAAGAAGTCGGTTTTATGGCAGCAATATGATATGGTTCTAGGATCCCATTAATCGACGTTGAAACAGATCAAGAACTTATCTATATATTTTATTTATTCGGTGTAAAAATATATGATATATAATCGCATTTTCTGTGCATTGCAAATGGGGGAAGAGGAAGCAATACCAATTACAAGAAGGTTAAAATGCTTATGGAGCAAACAGCAGAGTAACGTGCAATGCTGAGAGGATGAATGGGCATTTCCATGCAGTTCATTGACAGATATATGAGTGCAACAGAGAACCTAGTGAAATTAAGAAGACAAGGCAGGGAGAAAAGGGAAACAGAGAGTTCACAAAAAAGAATGCGCAAAAGGCAGGAGAGGAAAGCCGAGCAGTGTGGGAAATGGTCGACTCTGGAAGGACAGAAAAAGTAGAGTTAGATTATAAAATAGGAAAATAAGTCAAATAAGGGTACAAATAGAAGACGAAATAGAGGAGGAGATAAAATTGAGAAGTATAGCGAAAACACAGAGAAGTCGCACAAGAGAGTGGACTCAGAGAAGGGGAGGCTATGTACAAAATTAATAAAATAAAATGTATTTTCAGATTTCAAGAAAATGTCTTCAACTTTGTATATCTTCCGCACTTTACAGCGCACAGCGCACATGCCACATTTCCTTCAACCATTTTTCACATTTGATGCGAGTATGTTGCTCTGAAGATATAAAAATAAATATTTGCAGTGCAACGACGAACGAACGTCATTATGTTGCTGATGATTATGTTGAAAAAGATGGCTGTAAGCCCCTTATATAAATATTAAGCTTTACTCTTCCACAAAAGAAAATCCCATCAAAATATAAAAAGCGGCATGTCAAACATAAAAGTCCAAGCTGCTGGTTTTCCTTCAAAAATTGAGTCGCTCCTGTGCACGTGGGTGTGTGTGTGTGAATGGGTTGTGTGTTGACCTTAACAATGGGCTGGCAACCCTACAAGGATTAGCCGCAACTTACGAGTAGTTTGCCGCCAGTAGCAGACGACGAGTGGATTAAAAAAAAAGAATCCCAAAAAAAAGAAGGCTTAAATTGTTGCCTAGGCAGGCCTCAAAAATGCTATAACTGGTCCGGAATGCCTTTTTCCTTCAGCATGTTTTTCAACCTCTCAACCCTTGCTTTTATACGGCTGTTGTCAGTCACAAAAAAGCAAACATGCTGCACTTCCGCTGATAAATTTTTTCGCCTTTTTTTGGGAGCTCTTTTGCATGGAGTGTAAGCAGAGTTAAGGCTGCCCCTGGAGGGGGCTTTCATGAAATTTTAGATTATTACGAGAGTCGACAATTTCCATTACATTTTCCACCAGATTCGTTTTTAATTAGTTGTCAATTTTAATTAGCATAAAATAAACAGGCCACTGCAGCAGCGTCTGGGTAATTTGTGAATTACTTCGATTTTGGGAGTAATACTTATTAGCTATCCACATTAGAGGGGACCAGAAATTATTGTTAATGTTAAGCTTATACAAGATTAATTTGTTTAATCACAAAAATAATAATAAATAATTAAGAATAATATGACTAATTTTCTTTTAATGTGGCGCCGTAAAAGTGATCAATCGCAGTGTAAGGGGCAAGGTGTGTTCAAAAAGTAAGGTATGTTGGTATACATATCCCGAGCAAATGTTCACAGTTTCAAGTACATAGCATACTTAGTTTGTTTTCAAGAGATAGAAAAGTTAGAAGGTCTTGACTGAGCGGAAAACAGCGATTATTTTCCATAGCCTTTGAAAATTTATTAAGATTTTTGTACTCCATGATTTTCACAGAAAGTATAAAAAGGTATAAGTACCTTGACAATCTGGTCAATATTGGGTTGCGTGTAATCTGGACTTCGGCTTGGCATCCCGTGATCTTCTGACATGTAAAAACGTTATATTTCGAAGTCTCCGATGGCTTTAGCTAATACATCCATGACCTCTTTAAATAAATAGACTGCGTGAAGATCAGAGTAGGAGGTGTGACGGTGCGTTGGGTCATTTCGTAGTGCACTTACAGTGAGCGCTTAACGTAAGACTTTGGCGTTGCGCAGATCAATATGGGGTGATTTTTTTTAAATTTTAGTCTTCTTATACATTTATCATTGAAAGTATCACGACATTTGGTTGTGAAACATGCTTTGATTCCTGATATAAATCTCCTTTTTGCATTAGTAAGCACCCGTTGTGTGTCGCTTTTGATGAGTTCTTCATATTTTATTTAGACTCATTACTTAAAAATCGGAATATAAAGTCGGCTTCTCTTCTGCTTTTTGCCTGTTTAGGTATTATATAAGCCAGCGTTCTTGTAAACTGTGGTTTGACCTTTTTCCGCATCGGTCAAACCCATATTACTTTATAGTATAACAAAATAGTCGAACTTAACAGAAAGGTTCAATGAACGAGGAATATGAATCCATATTCCGAAGAAATTGATCAAAGTAATAGAGGACCGATTGGGCTATAGAAAACAGAAGCAAGAGATGTTCCTATTCATTTTGCAGTCAGAGTACTATACTGCTATAGGTTTCTCTTCTTTAAAATGTTCGACTACCTTTAAAATCACACATTCCCATTGAAGAACTTTTTGTTAATTCACACAAAGTAACCACAAAACAAATGTACACAATTCTCGTATGTGTGGGGTGGGGGTATGTGGGGGCTCAAACACGACCGCAAAGCAACAGAATTTGCAATGATGAAATCTGAGAAGGGACAAGATGCGAATGGAAATGACAATGATGGCCGCCATGTGTTGCAATGTGTAGTTATGACCGCAAACAACAAGGACTACTACTACAGCAGATCCTTTCTCACACACTTAAAAACGTGCCAGCTGAAAAATGTTGAACAGCAAGGAAAAAACATATGTGCACACTCGCATGTTGAAAGGCTTGTGATTAGGGAGATATAGAGGAGCAGAAAACGGAGGCTGTGGAAATGGATGGCTGCGAATGGGGCGGTAGATATGGGTTGGAAAGTGCAAAAACAATTAAAATGGTGCCAGCATATGGCAGAGGGAGCAGCAAATGGACATCGACTAAGCAACAGGCACTGGACCAGCATATGCACCAGGCTAGCCCAGGGTACATATTTCTATCGCTATCTCTACCTCTGTTTCTTGCTCTTTCTGTAGCTCTTTGCATAATTTTTTTTGCCAGCCATAGCAGTTTTCGCATTCCCATTCTCAGTCGATAGATAGCCAGGGTTGCCGGGACTTGCCAGGTCTTGTCTGGTCTGCGTGCTCTGGTTGATATGTTGCTGTCTGGAGTGGGATTTGGTTATGTCAATAAAGCGTCAGGAGGGATATAACAGGGGGGGCACAAAATATTCTACCTCCCTCTAGCTGTGTCTATGTGTATGTGTGTGTGTGTGTGTGAGTGTGCCTTATCAACAATTGCCAAGCAGAAGCACACGAAAATTTCCACGACCATCGCCATTTTATTGAGCGAATTTTGATGCGCATTTTTGACGTTAGATGATGATGAGGTTGCGGCAAAAGAGGGGGTGTGTGGCAACTTGCTGAAACTGGTAAATGTTTTTGATGTGAAATGTTTGTGACAAAATGTTAAAGGCATTTTCGTAGATGGTGGTTGGAGGAGTTGTTGGGCTAGGTTTTTGGAAAATTACTGTGGTAGGAGTGTGAAAATGCTTAAATAATATGATGGCAATAAGCATTTGACTTAAGAAGTACTTTAGATGTAAACATATTGAAAATCATAAGTGCTTAATAGGGAAGAGTAAACATAATGGAGAGGAGTGTTAGGTTTTGTAACGATTTTGACGTTTTCATTTTGGAACAATTCAATTTATAACTTTATTGGTTTGGCTCTCTTCGAGGATGTAAGAAATACTTTTGTAAGATATCCCTTTGGCTTGGTGTCGTTGCGGGGCTACTTCAACGTACTCTGTTTAGTTAGTAAAGAGAAGTCACGAGTCATCGTTATCGACACATGTCAAATGCTTGATGCCACAATTGAATGGAAAGTTGATTGAAGGCATGTTCTCCAAGAAGAAGCAATTTGCTATGTAGCGTGTCAAACAATCGACTTACTGAAGGATATTTCGGTACAAAAGTATATCTCTAAAGGGATCTGTCAGTTGGCCAGGTCTTTGACTTGTGCAACTAAATCGCATCGAGCTTATGCAAACACGTTTGGAACACTTGTGCGAACCCATAGGCAGCACCCCATTGCTTGAAAGAACCTTGGGTTTCCATACTGCATCACATCTAAACCAGCTACTAAAACACTAATTGCATAAAATCGTCTGTTTAAGCCATTTTTCATTTTAAATTTATGCAATCTCAGTATTTTATTTCAATTTATGCAATCATACTCAAAAATATGTCTTGTTTTTAAACAAGCAATTGTCTTTATCAATTCAAAGCACATCCTTGTTTCAGTTTCAACTTAATTGCAGGGCTTAAACGCGACAACCAGAAAGTTTTTAAGCTGGCCTTTATATTGGCTAAAAGCCGAAATGCAACATAAATAGCCAACTATTTATGTTTTTGTGTGTGTGTGTGTTTTAATGGCTATTTTCTGTTTTCGAAGTGTCAGTGAGAATGAATGAAACTTTTCCCATTTAGATTTATATAGCTATATATAATATAATGATGCAAAATTGGCCACATAAAGTCACGTGATGTGGCTGTGTAGAGAAGGTCCAGGAACCCCAGAGTGGTTTAAAATAACCTGGGCCAGCAAATGGAAAAGTTTTTATATAGCAAAAATACTTTGCAAAGACCACATCTAATTTTCAAGCAATTTGAGGCAGCTGCATTAAAAGCGATTCATAACTGAGTGTGTGTGTGTGTGTGCGGGATGAGAAAAAGTATGCGGTAGATTTTCCCTGCTAGCAAGTTTGTATGCAAAAATGTTGCCAAATATTTCGCAGAGCTTTTCCAAAGCTGAACGAAAAATCCCCTGCCCCAAACTCATAACGAAATTTGTATCTGTTTGCAGGCAGCGTGCGGTATGCCGCTGACAGACATTAGCACAGCTTATGTTTCGCTCATAGCCGACGGCTGCCCAACTAACCCTGTTGCCTGCCACTGCCACTCACCCCTCCTACCTCTATAAATGCATAAAAAAAATGCAAAAATTGCAAGTTGAAAGTAGAATTTTCCAACGTCCAGTTGGCAGAAGGTGCGTTCGTGTGTGTATGTGTTTGCGTGAGTGTGTGTGTATCTGTGTATGTGCGGCAGATACCACCCTGAGTTATTTTCATAAACTCCTCGCCTGGCTCTGAATGTTATGTTGTGTGGTCTTTTTATGTCTTTTATATTATCTGGACTTGAGCATCCAGACAGGCGGAGATACTCGTATGCATGTTTAGATTTAGACAACCCTTTCCAATCCCCTGCAAGCCCCCCAAAGTCAAATGCAATTTAAGATATGTACTTCCCTGTCTGTTTTCTATTGCATTAAGCGGAGATTGTGCCTGGCACAAAAGATTCTTTAAAGCAATCAATTACAATTAGTCTAAGGTGTAAAGTGACTTAGGAAAACTTTAAGCGTGCAACTGAAAGTTTCAGTTGAGAAAGTTCTGGGCAAAAGTGTTGCATACATTTGAGGGTGCAAATTCTGGAATTAAGTTGGAGAAAATGCTTTTATGAGCTGGCAGGGATTGTAGTTTGTTTGAGTTTATGATTCGATTATGTTTCTGTTGTTTTGATATGTGGAAAATCTTTTCTGGAGTTTATGATATCTTTTCTGACAGTTTTAATTTGCTTAAAGTTTTTAGAGCGGAGAGTTTTATTCGTTCAATTTACTGAAAATTATATATAATTTTATAATCGATCTTCCTGTTTATTTCGCCTCTTCAATAGTTACAGAATGTTTCTGAAGAATTTTCAACTATTTCACCATAATATTTGTCTAATTTGTTACTAAACTTCTGATATTAGAACTACTTTAAGGGCCATCCAAGCGCATTACCATGTTGACCCAACTTAAGCCAATCTTAACCTTGTTTAGCTACACCACATTAACATTTAACCTTAATTAAACCGCAATCTAAACATTCCTTGCTTTGGCCGCTTTAGAATCTTCAGTGAAGCATCCTTCCGCATTGTTGGCCGGGTCATATTTAAGGTGGTCTCTTAATTTGTGCACGAAACCTCCATGCACTGTGGTTTCCAGCACCCCAACTCTCCCTGGAGCTATGTAACCTCACCAGGTTTGCAGTGACACTCAAATTCCAATAAATAACTTATGTAACGGCAACTCCAACGACTGCCAAGGGGTAGAGGGAGTGGCGGGCTTGAAATGGGGCGTATGAGTGATAAGCGGCAGGGCGTATAGTTGGCGGCAGGGAAGGGGAACGGCATTCGTGTGCGGTTTGCTGGCAAAACTAACTGCAACTCAATGGCTACCCTCAGTCTGAATGTGCGCGAAAACCGCTGGCAATTTAATTGTCTCAATATTTCTCTGCGACTCATTTTTGTCCCGCTCCCGCTCCCCGTCCTTCCTTTGCCCTTCTGTGAAATGGGTTTTTCAAGTGGGCTGGAATTGGGTGGCCACCGACGTGACAGGTTCATGTGTTGTTCTCGCAGTTGTTGCTGATTCGCAACATGTTTGTCGCTGTCGCCGCAGAACCGCAGCAGCTATGCAAGGTGGGAGCCCTCGGGTTGGCAACTGAAATCCAGGTGGTTTTGTGCAAGTTGAAGGGCATCTTTTGAGCAGCTTTACAGTTACCATATTGTGGATATATGCTGGTCATGGTCGGATGTGATGTATCCTTGTGCGAGGACGGGGGTCGGTCTGGCGTGTGTATGAGTTCTTTGACAAGCGTTGGCAAATTTCATTTTATGAACAATTGAAGAGAGGTTTTGTGTTATTTTCATAACTTCGGAGATTTCGAGAATGCAAACGACACTTGAAAGTTCACAGCAAATTTTCTGCTACATAAATATTGAAACTCTTTTCGATCTATAAAATGGAATGCGATTTCCCTTTGAATTAGAATTAGAATTAATATCAAAAAGAACAAGGCGAAGTTGTTATCTAAAAGTTACTTTTTTATACTTTCCTACTTGAGAGGAATGCACTAGCTTTCCCTATGGTTGAAGTGAGATATTATGGCGCTGGAATCATTTTAGAAAATCCTAAGAATGGGTATAGTTCGTAGTCGTGCTTGAGGTCAAGGAAATGGCATCTTTGCTGGGGATACAGAGCTGGCTGAAATTACCAGTACATATACACTTCTGTATAGTAAAATCCCTGGCAATCAAGAAAACAACCTTATCTTAATGCTGTCATGACAAACACATAATCCCTTTTAGTTCCTTGGAAGCGCATTAAAGACATTAAGTCTCTTAACCAACCCACTCTGCTGGCTGGAGCGCCCTCCCCCATGTAATCAAATTATTTATGGCCAAGTACATGTAATTTTATGGACATTATCAGCAGTGGGAAAGCAACAACATGCCACACATTACCCTTAATGTGGTGAGGCTCTGTGCTTATTCAGAAGCAAGCATCCCCACCCAGTTGCCTGCAGTTTAAAGCATTTTCATTTACAGTTTGCTACGTTTCCGTTTCCGTTTCCCATTTTCGTTTTCATTGAGTCAGTTCAACAAATTTAAAATTATATTGTATGGCAAAGCCTCCTCCAAATGTCGCAAACCTCAACGCATATCTCGAGGTTACAGAAAGGCCGCGTTTCGCGACCCGACAACAGCAATGCGGTTGACTGTGCTGCCGTGGAGGTTCAACCTTTGCTTTTGTCCCAGGATGAACTTGTTGACACTGAGAATTTGCTACGTCATCGCAAGGATAAAGATGGTAGTCGTGTGGGCACGCGAACCAATAGCAAGAACAAAGAGAATATTCCGGCTAATGACAGAATAGATCCTACAGAGGAAACTCAGGTAAGCCTCACATAGAATTTTTATATTCAGCAATTTTCAACTGAGTTAAAGAGCAAAAGTTGCTATGATTGGCAATTAGTTGAATAGGAAACAGGAAAGGAGAGGTTAAAAAATGTTATTAAATTAAAATAGCTGCTGTCATAAATCATTAAGTCTGCTAGTGTTTACCTTGCTTTTGTGTTGGGGAATCTTCCCTCTTTTTCGCTGTGTAAAAATTAAGTTTCAACAATGTCAACAAGCAGGGCCAGACCTTTAGAGACGTGCCTGCGAATAATTTTAAGGCATAAATTAAATTAATGAAACACACGTGTCTGTCTTCGACAACATTTCGCCCTCCTTCTTTGCTTCCTTTTTGGTCTGATGAAGGAGGGGTGGGGAGGGGCTAACGAATAAAAACGAAATGCCCAACATTTAGCATAAAAACACGTTAAGCTAATTAACTTAATTGCGGCTCGTTTGCAATAATTTTAGCTCATTTCTTCTCATTTTTTTGTGGCATAATTTTCTCAGGCTGCCAATTTGATGACTTCAAATAACGGGTGTCTTTGCTTAACAAAAATTTAAATTGTTCAAAAATACAATTATAATATTACTTATTCATTTTCATTTCAGGTATGTTATATCCTACTTCCCATTCACCATGTATATTTATGTATAAGTTTCTGTTGGAAAAACATCCTGTATTCACACGCCAGGTGAGCCAAAACCAAACCAAACCAAACCAAACAAACGCAAGCCAAAACAATCAAGTTAAAGCTCCCTTAAGCATATTTCACACCAAAAATAATTACCAAAAACAACATAAATAAAGCAAAACAACATAAAGATGTGCGCAAAGAAAGTCAGGAGACCAGAAACCGCCCGAGAACACATGAATAATCAAATTTTACTGAGCCTCTTTCGTGTGCGGTGGAAGTGAGTGGAGGCCTGAGGGCAAAGCAGCCGTAAACTGAAGCTCGCAAATTGTGCAGAAAAAAGTCACAGACAGATAGGCATAGGCGAGAAAGTAAGCGGAGTATGAACACTGAGGGGAGGGGTGGAGTATGCTGGCAGTCTCCAAACACCATACACTTAGGTAAATCTTTCATTCTAATTGAGCGCAAATGTTTGGTTTCACAATGATTCGCCTTTTCGTGATTAGCGGATTGGCTGCTCCTTTTTGAGAGTATAATGTTTGGTGATCTGGCGAATAAGCGGGACTAGTTTTCACATCTTCCATTTAATATTATTTTAACACTTTGAAAAATTTCCAAAGCATGCTATGGGCCACATATTTTTATTAATTTTGATTGAGCCAAGACCTTGAGCCGGCACAACGAAATATTATAATAAAGTAAAAATATTTGATTGTTTCTTAAAAAGATCTCAAAATTTTTTGTTAGTGTACTATAAGAAACACAAAGTTTCATTTCACTCCCAGTTCAAATTGGCTATGAAAATGACAAGCTGAAGTCGACACGCTGACTTCTTCTCGCTCTGTGTTCAAGCTTTTTTACATTTCGACAAAATCGGACAAAAAAATCTAGTGACAACTTGCTGATGAGTTGAAGAAGTCACAATTAACACAGCTTTTCAATTATTCTCACTATCATTCGCACTTTGGGTGACTTTTGCAAACGTTTATTGAACGTTCCCCTCACTCATCCCCTATGGCTTGCACTAATTAGTGCAAAAAATGGCAGGAAATGATAAATTAGTTGCTGCAAATGCAACTTCTCTGCGCTTGCCCCACAGGCAAACACTAGGGAACAGGCGGAATGAAGAAATATGTAAGAAAAAGAAATGGTGAAAGAATGAGAGCAGAAACTACCAGCTTACACTTTTGGGCGAGTTGTACAAAAAAAGATGCTACATTAAAAAGTTTTTCGATTATTTTGTAGTTATTCGTATGCGAACGGCGTAAAAGTTTCTATTGGACACCATGTTCTGGAGTTAGTTTTTCCCTTCATCCTTAGCCTTAGCCGGATAGTTGATGAATGGCACGCTAATGAGTGAATGAAAACGAAGAGAAGGTGTGGAATGTCCTGGCGAAGAAGAAGGGCACCAAGAAAGTTTGGTTATCTTTGAAGGGGAAGATGGTTGGCTAGGAAAAGTTATTGGACATCAATTTGAATTTTTTTGTGCTAGATATGTGTTGGGAATTTTGCTCTCGTTGGAGAAGTAAATGTGTGTGTAAAATATAGAATGTAATAAGATATTTTACTATTTCAAAGAACTGCCTATTAGTTCAAGTGTCACAATACTAAGTAAAGCAATAGGGAATGTACAAAGGAAAACAAACCTTGCTTCTACTACAAGTAATTCTATTTCCAGTTCTATAATTAATTCTTCTACTACTTCTTATGCTATACTTCTACTACTTCTATCTTCTACTTCTACTTCTACTTCTACTTCTACTTCTACTTCTACTTCTACTTCTACTTCTACTTCTACTTCTACTTCTACTTCTACTTCTACTTCTACTTCTACTTCTACTTCTACTTCTACTTCTACTTCTACTTCTACTTCTACTTCTACTTCTACTACTACTACTACTACTACTACTACTACTACTACTACTACTACTACTACTACTACTTCCACTACCACTACTTCTACTACTACTACTTCTTCTACTTATCCCACTACTTTTGCTAATACTTCTACTTCTCCTTCTACTTCTACTTTTACTAATACTTATACTAGTACTTTATACTACTTATATTAGTACTTCCACTACTTCTTCTGCTTTTTCAACTACTTTTGCTTCTCCTAGATTTAATTCTAAAATTTTACATTACCATTATTACTTCTTCGAAAACTTGATACTGTTTTCTTCTTCTACTAACTTTGTTTCTTTTACCTTTAGTACTTCTTCTACTAGTTCTACTTCTTCTATATAAATTTCTATTCAATGCTATTTATACGAAATTGTTTTTCGTTTACTTTGTTGGTTTTCCTCACCTGATGATTATCTCGCTTGGGGGGCTGCTAACTTGCTTTCATAACTTGGCCATCTCGAAATCAGCTTGTCAAAGTTTTCTTTTACACCTAAGAAAATGTCCTTTGTCTAAGACATGAAATTGAACCTCGCCCAGGCGTTGCTTCTACCCCCTACTTACTTTTCAATCGAATGAACATCAATATTGATTTCGCTCACAGTCAATGAAGGAGTTTTTTGTTGCTCCGGCTGCTCATCCTCCACGCCCACGTCTGTTGGCCTTTAAATCAACACTTTGTGCCCAAGTCGTTTTTTGGTTTCTTTTGCTGCTCGGTTTTCCTAGCCTTCTTAGTTTTCCTTGCTTCCACCGGCTCGTCCTCCTTCGCTTCCCGGCATACATATTACTTTTTGCGGCTTTTCCGCTATGCTAGGCTTCTCCGCCTGCTTAATGCTTAAATGGAGGACTTTGCCGGAGGAGTTGAGTTTGGCTCATAGGGCACTTAACGGCTTTCATTGGGTTGGCAGGGAATGGCTGAGACGTGGGAACGAACTTTATAGAGTTGCCAACTTGTTGTCGATGATGTAAGTGGCTAGAAATTACATGCAGCTCGGCATTTCTTTTGCTTTCTTTCTGTACTTTCGAGTGCATCGTTAACGTCTCTTGCTTCTTCACGCTTAGCTTGGAAATTAAATTGTTGCAACTTGTTTTATACTTGAGAAGCAATGACCTGAATTTTACCCAACCACGTACTAAACCCCCATATCTTATCAACAAATTGCATTCAGCAATACCAACTGAGCCAGAATGCGGGAAGGCTTGCATTGATGCCGAAGCTATTTATTTTCCTAAAAATTTGACAGCGAAATAAATGTGTGAATTCTTTTATTTATATTTGTTTTTTTTTTTGGAACGCATGAAAGGAATTCACAATTCATGCCATCATAACATATTAAATTATCAATAAATTATTATTATATTATCTATATGCAAATATAAGCCATGCCTGCTGTTCCATAAATTTTAATTAATTCTCATGCGATTCACACAATAAAAGCCCCCGTCAATGTATTATGCAACTAATTATGCGGCTACTGCTGACAAATGTCAATAAATTTTACATGGGTTTTTTCATGATCAATTATACATATTTGCCGCCTCTGTTCTCTGTTGTCCCTGCTCATTTGACACTCTGTATACAAGTATTCATGTCGTCCAACACGTTTTCTGCATTCAAATTATATTTACCGTTGCATATGAAAACAATTAAAATGGCATCAACTTTTGATGAATGGGCAGAAAAATTAACTGGCATTAAATTATGAAAATGAGAGGACAGTTTAACTCTTGTGGTTTTTTAAATCTACATAAAATTAAGTGGTTTTATACACTATACAACTATGATCGTTAGAACTTTGTGATGAAGCTTGTAACGTACGAATTTAATTGCCATTTTCTTGCATATGAAATATGTCCTAATGTTTCCACCGAAACGTGGAAGAATACAAATCTCGGATATAAAGTTCTAGCTCGAATGAGTTCCAGACAGCAGAGGTGTTTAATGCTTTGATGTACATATGTAAGCCAAGCAATTACTGTGGGCCTTAAGATTGTGGGAATTCAGTTCACTTAAGTGAGAGTGAGATTAGCAATATCAATGTTCTTAACCTGCTGTTATTAGTTAACTTACTGCAGTATTATATTGACATTATTAGAGTTATGCTATGTTTCTGTTTAACATGACCTGATATTTCAGTTCAAATTATTTTACATTAAGGAAATGATCTAACAGTCAAGTACATATGTCAGAAGTGAAAATATTTATCCAAACCAATTAATTTTTATACCCTTTAAGGCCTTCAAATTTGGTATATATCCCAAAGTCGTAAGCAAACATATAGGTTATACGTTTCTAAGTACAAATTGATAACTTTTTATATATATTCCTATTATGTGATTATATGTATTTTACAGCAATACCGCCTGGGTTGCTTTTTAGTCTTTTTAGTCTCGCCAAAAGGCTTTCTGAGCAAATTAACCCACCAGAGAAAGGATAACCACTCGACCATAGCTCCTCTTTTATGACTTTGTTGAAATTAAGCGCAATCTACGAATTTTGTATCTTTGTAGCCTCAGAGAACCCCACACATATGACCAAATCTCATGAAGGTCTATATGTAAATGGGCTCCATCCTTGATACAACAAATCAAGAAACTTATCTCTGTAGCCTTAGAGAAGCCCACACATGACCCAAGCCAAAACGCTCCACATATGACAAAATCTCATGCAAGTTGATGTGTAAATGGTCTTCATTCTTGATACAACAAATCAAAAAAGCCTTAAAGGAACCATTTACTTGTATAAGAACTTTGCAGAAAACAATTCCAAACAATTCCAAGCAAACTTTGACCTCAATTTGCAGATAGTATTTGTCCACACGGATTCTTAGTTTTCATTGAAATTTTTAGTCACGTTTCTAGTTGTAGTTTGGCATGTGCGCTATTCCCTAATCCGTCAGTCTCTGAATCTGAATATTATTTTATACATAATATTATATTCTGAAGATGCCTGTTTCTCCCAATTATACACATAAGCATGCCTGAAGGGTATAAAAGCTATTCCGTAACAATTTTTCCCTTCCCATTTTCATTTCAGTTTGTTTTATGAGGGATTTGTGTGGTGCTTGTAAAAAACAGTAATTTAATTAAAAACGATGTAACAAGGGTTAGACAGGAAAAGAGGAAGGCTTTAGTTGAGAGCTATGGCTTAGTTTTGTATAAGTTTTCAGAGTTTTCCTGTTGATTATAGTGTAGTTATGTTCATTTTAACAAGCATAAGCCGGGCCATGAACTGTGAACCTTCAGAAATATGTGTTCTACTAATGGAATATCAAAAGGTAAATCAAATGAAAAAACATATTTTAAACTGTTTTTTTTTTATTTGTAAATTGTAATTTTAATCTTATACATATGGATGAATATTGTTTCAAAATTTACTTTATTTGTTTTTAAGTCTTCGTTAATATTTTATTTTAAAACCTTCAAATGAATTGCATAAAGTGATTGCATTTTCATTTATTTGCATTGCTTAATTCACACTATCATTCCCTCGTCGTTCCCTATTTTCCATTCGCTTACTGTTTTCAGTTGGCAAATAAACGCCACGTGTTGCCAGTTTGCGTTTGTTGCAAATGTAATTAAGAGAAAATTACATACGCACAGCCCAGCATCAACTGCATTGTTTGTTCGCCTTTGTTTGTTGATTTTGCTAATTGAAAAATAATTTTAGACTAAGCCCAGATCAGAATTTGCTTTAGCTAGTATGCGTATCAAATACTTATGTATATATTAACTTCCTGCCACAAATCAGTAGTGTTTAATTAGATATTGCAAAAAGCTGTTTTGGCCATTTTAATGAGTTTTCCATGCGCAGCCTAAAAGCAGGCTACACATTTTCGCCAGGCAGCTGCTTTGGAGATTTACGATGAGGCTAACTTTTGCATTAGCATTAGCTGGGGGGCAGCAGCAGCATAAAAGTTGTAGTTGAATTTTCTTCTTGAACAATTTCACAATTGCATATTTCTGCGCTGCAAAATATGTAATAACTTGTTTCTAGTACAGTCTAAAAACAATTTCTTTTATTATAATTTTATTTGTCTGTTTCGCTTTTTTTTTTTGTTGTCTGTGCGTTGTTCTCTTGCGTACAATTTTTTCAGGAACATT
The DNA here is from genome assembly GCA_037043425.1 of Hirtodrosophila duncani. NCBI lineage: Eukaryota > Metazoa > Arthropoda > Insecta > Diptera > Drosophilidae > Hirtodrosophila > Hirtodrosophila duncani. The sequence goes on from JBAMBM010000194.1 coordinate 5,610,032, forward strand.
TGCACTAGTGGAGAATAAGCGTAATATAGAAAAGTTCACGTTTTGCCAACTGCAGTAGTATATTTGCCCTCTCTGCGTACTTCTGCCCCGTCCCTTAGGCGCCTTTAGAAGTTTTCTATATGAAGTTGTTTTGTTTTTGAAGCAAAGAAATTTAGTGGCGCATTTCTTGTCTCGCTCGTCGTTGCTGCAGTTTTTCATCCAAATTGTGGAAACGCACTTCCACTTCAACTTATTGTTTTGTAAGTTATTAAAGGAGAGAAGCAGGGGAAAACAATTTTTGCACTGATGCTGCCATAAATTATGTTAAATATTATGTTGTTTATTTGTTGAATAAAATCAGAAACCGCATAATGCGAAAATGAATTCAATTTCAGACATCAGCTCTCAGACTTTCACATATCAACTATCATTTTATTTAACTCAGTCGCAAGCAATGAAATTACATTTGCAATTTCTTTGGGAAATCCAACCAATAACGCAAAATGTTCACATAAAGGAAATGTCACCATGCGAAAAGAGAAGGAAAAGGAATCTGAACTTAATTTAAAACTGACATTCATCATCAACTTTCCTGTGAACAAAATTTACATACATTTATATGAGGAATGCCACAAAAACCGCAAAAAGAAGGAAAAATCACAAATTACAGAGACAGAGACAGAGATAAGGCAATGCAAGGGAGAGGCAAAGCGGGGAAGGCAACTGAAGAGTGAAATAAAATGAAATAAAGCATAATTTCATTCAACAGCCAACAAAAGGCATTTAAAAACGAAGCACCATCTTCCCTACTAACGAGTACATTCAACAGGATGTGGGCCGGCGGGTTGGCAGGTGGGCGTGGCACAAGGGGCAACCATTAAGTGTGCATAAATATTCAAATTTTTTCTTACAAAGGCAGGCCATGTAAATTTTCATTCGTTCAAATGAATTCTGGTTGATAGAGGAAAAGCAGGACATGCAAGACACGCACTCTGCATACATACACAGGACATGCAGGACACTCAATTATATGTAAATTATCAGCGTGTGCAGAGTCTGGACTCTGTTCTGTAAAAATCCAATTTTCAATTTAATTTCCATAAATTCTCCCTCTCGGGCCATATGTTTGCACAATATTTATTATGAAATTATTTTTACAATATTTACGCCTCTTTATTTGAAATTTTCACACACACGGATTTTCTCACTGCGTTTCAGTTGCACAATTTTTGCCTTTGTTGCACAAGCGGGCGTATACGTAATTTGTTTAGCCAACTTCTCGACTTGTTCTCTGCGTTTGTTCGCTCGCTCACTTCCGCAACCGCTATTATTTTCAATGTGTGTAGAAAAAAGTTATTGAAAACTTTTCTCTGGCTTTGTTTTCCTCCTATTTTCTATTTGCCATTGTCTGACGGTGCTGAAGTTTGTTTGTGTGTGTGTGTGTGTTTTTTTTTTGTCGCTGTACTTGAAAATGCTGTTTTAATTAATTAAATTTACTGTCGCTGTTTGTGATTTGCTGTGACTCTGGAAGATAGAGAACGATAGGAGGAGCATTCTCTTAATACACTGCCCGAAGGTATTACAGTTATGTCATATTAAATATATTGAATGGAAGGCAGCAGTATAATTAGATATACAATTCATCGAACTACCCATATATCATATGGTGAAATGGTGTCCAATCTGATTTGTTGATCAATAGTATATATATTTTTTTAGGCAAGGGTATGAAAGCTTCGACTAGCAGAAATGAATTTCTTATTTATTTGTGTGGCAAATTTTTGTATTGAAATCTTTTTATTGATTTAATTTGGCTGTATTTTTCATTTCTGACAGCTGACAGCTAAATTGCAGGAAATAATTAAGCTTATGGAATAATTATTATTATTAGTTTTGGTCGGATATGATCTATTAGGTATAAACAATCTTAATAAGCCATTTACTAAAAGCTTAACGGATAGATTTATATCTTGTCGTTTGACTGAGATTTATATGTGGTTTATCTGTGGGCTCGGTTTTCTTGCAGCTTTTATAAAGCCAATATTCATCTATCAATTCATCTATGATCTATTCAAGGCTACTAAATTATATACTTGCTATAGTACCCTGTATATATTTTCAAGATGAACGTTATTGAATGTTTATTTTCTTGTTGGTCCCTAAGATTGTGGTCAATTCTTGCTATCATGAGACTTCTGAGCCTCGAGGAAGCACTCTCATATTTACAGGATTCTTAAATTATTTCACTACTACAATATCAAGCATTCATATTGAAGTAGTTGATTTCTTGTCGCATGCTTTTGATGCTTTTGATATCATACGATGTTCCTTTATAATATACATTTGTATATTCCCGCTTAATGTGGTTACGTCTACGCACATTAATTAGGGAAACAGGAAAAGGGCGTTGCCACGACTCCTCATTAGGGATAGACTAACTTTTCCATATCCTTGCATCTATTTCAAATACTTTGCTAAATTATACATGACCAAAACGATTTATTATAAAAGTAGATGTCACCATGGCCCTTTATTGTACTCATTTTATTCATTTGTAATGTCTCATTCTGTAATTCTGCACTCTGGATATATTCATGCAGAACTCCAATGCAAACCACTATCTTTTCAATATAAATCGTTGTTTCCCATGATAGTTGACTTATTATCAAGATTGCTTCTCTAATTGTTTCGTGTAAAGCTTAAGAATAAAGTTTTTTATTCATAATAAGCTAACCTGGCGTGGGCCGCTACGCCTCCTCCTGTTGATCTATGTTTGTTGTTCTGCTATTGATCTTCAATGTGTTTTTGCTTTACAAACTGCCAGAAGTTCTTGTGGTATTCTAGAAGTATTTTGAAGTGGCGGTGGAACGTCGGTAAAGTGTATCGATATATACCGATATCAATATATGTTCGTTTATCGATATATTTGTGTTGATAGATATAGATATACATATATCGATAATTTAAAATAATATATCTATATATGTAGATAACTGCGTATAGCGATAACACAATATATATATATATATATATATATATCGATATACATATTTTTCAAAAGATATGTAGCGCTTGATATTCCCCTATTCGATATTACTATACTGTCCACATTTCATTGCAATCGTTCTAATAGATACAAACATATATGACTAATTTTCATTATCCAAAACGATATATAGCCCTTCACCTTTCGCTGGCCCGTATATAGGTTTACAGTTAAAATTTCATACCGATCGGTCCATTAGTTTAGACATTTAAGACATTTATTTCCATTTATACACATAGATTTCTCTTTCATTTTTTTTTTTTTTTATATCAAACCTCATTTTTGTAAAATTTTAATGTGAAAACATCATTGAAGTCACAACATTTGGTTACTGCCAGCATCCCATCGCTGCCATATGCCATTTGAAGTGTCACAAAAAGTGTCACGCACTCTGCTCGTTATTTCTAAAAGCTCCACCCATTTGCCTCTGGCAACTTCAAATTCGAATGCAACAACTTTTTTGAAGGGAAGCCCCCACCCCATGGCAAAGGCTTGCAATTTCAAATGTTGTACATTTCTGTTTCCATGTCCCTCCTTTTTATGTCCTGTTTCCACAGTCAACTAATGAAGCTTGCAATGCCAGAAAAAATAACGAAATAAGGGAAGCTCCAACAATTGTTTCTGGTTGCAAATTGTTGTGTTCTGAACACAACTTTATTTACTATTTTTGTCATCTGGAAATTTGTTACTGCACTTGATTTTGGTCGGGCTGGTGCTTACTTATCAACTTTTTTAAGTGGTCTCGGTCGATGCGGCGTATGCGCAATATCCTAGTTTGATGTTGGCTTAGTTTAAGCTCTCTCCAAATGCATATTTCATATTATTTTAATGCATGAACATCGTCCTGCCGCTGCCTGCTCTTCTTATTTATATGCAACGCTTGCTGTCTGAGCATGTCGAGAATGCAACCCAAAGCCAGGAGCTGGCAAAGACACAAGCCAAGAGGCTTCGATGTCCTCAACGACTGGTCCCTCCCCGCCAGCCAGCCAACCAGCCATTTTTATCTCGTTGCGGCTCTCGAGTGTCAAAGTGAGTTCAGCCATAGCTCGCATGCCCCAGCATGTCCCCGCCTTTCGGTGCAACTATTTTGTGCGCCCTTTCTCAATGCTCGTTTTGCTACAGGCGTTGTAAACTATTATAATGGCCTCTTCTGCAAGGCAACTCTGCGATTTCTTTTCTTTTCGCCATCTCGCACACACAATGTGCAAAGTGTTGTCTAGAAATTTGTTTTCCACCACACACACACACACACACGCACATACACACTCATGTACGCACGCACACACATTGTCAAGCAAATATTTGAGCCATTCAAGATTTATTCGTTTCCATTACGGTGACTGGATGGGTTGACTGCATCCTCTATGCCTGATTGCTCTGGCCCCTGCAACCATTTCCTCCTCCAACTTGTATCTACTTAGTTAGACGCATTGTGCCAAACGAAACCCCAACGAACCCGAACCGCCATCTGCTTCGATGTGAGGCCCCATATGTAAATGCAATCCCATTCAATCCAATCCATTATTGTTTCGCGTTGTCTTTGCTTTGTTTGCCGACGTGTTCTGTCTCTCCCTTTGTGTTTGCACACAATCCTCTACCTATCGCATATCGCATATGTACATAAGTATGTATATATGCGTGTATGTATGTACTATTTAGATTGCATTTGAGCTTCAAGCTTTAACCCACAACAAAATGAAAAAACCTTGAAAAAATGTCTGCCAAGTGTAATTATGGCATTCAGGGATGTGAATGCAAATAATTGGCGGTCGCAAACAAAAGAAAGGATGAAACCACTACAAACATTTCACTGGAAAATGACTAAGGAACTGTATGATAAGCTTTGGACATAGGGTGCCTCGAGGGTTAACATTACAATGCAATTTTCGTAGTGTTTACATTTTAAAAATCATAAATTCACCCTATGTCCAACTGAACAGATTTCAAATCAACCAAAATGTGAAAAAATTAATACTTAATTAAGCTTTGAGAAGCACGAGAGCGGCTTAGGCAACGGAAAAGTAGCATTAACTCAACAAATTCAATTTCAATTTTTAGTAAGTAGAAATTTGCACAATCTGCTTACTAACAAAAGCACAAGAACTTCTAGATACTTTGCTTGTAGGTAACATTACACTGTTAAAAACTAAATGGAAGTTTATGAAATTTTCATATGTTTGATTTTATATAGCGTAGCTGAAGAGTAAATCGAAATTTACTTATGAGAACTAATAGGGGAATGTAAGGAAAATTTGATACACATAAAGCATTTTATGAGATATTAGAAATGCCAGAAAAAGAAAGCTTGTTTAGGTTATGACGATGCAGAAATCCTAATTAATCCTAGAAATCTTCCACAGTTCTGTCATTAAAGCACCCTTTATATGCGAAATATAGAATAGAATGGACAAAAAATCTATAATGCAAGCACAAAAAATGCATGCAAAGAATGGCAACACTTAAAATTCTTACACTTAACACAAAAAAAAAGAAAGAATATAGAGGAAGAGGGCAAAACAGTTGCATGTAATTGCCTTGCCAAGCAGGAGTCTCAAAATATTTTGTTTCTGGTTGCAACCAGAAAGCTTTCATTGCCATATCCACTTAAAGCTCTTCATCCCATATATGTATACGCTGGCTGCGGCGATGCATGAAATGCGGCTGGCAAACAACTTGGCCCAAAATTGGATGGCAAATCAAAGACGTATTTGTGTTTGCATATCCATTGGAACTTGGCATATTGAGATTGATTTCGAGGCCTAATATGTAAATCCTAACAAGACTTTTTGGCAATCTAAAGGGCTTTCAGCAATTGGTTATCGTTTAAGGCGGGGCCCAGCCTGACTTTAACCTTTTCCTGACTCGAGTTGCATTTAATGATGCAGAAAATTTTGAAATTACCAACAACGGAGCATAAACAATGTGTGTATGCGCTTGTGTGTATGTGTGTGTGTGTGTTTGGTAGAAAAGAGGAAGCCATTAGGGTAAGCCGCTTAAAAGCCATAAACTATGCTTGAAATGTGAGTAGGGCGAAGTATGAAGACGAAGGCTTTGTGTAGGGTCTCAACAGGCTACGACTTTAGTTAGTTGCAATACTTGGGAAATACATAGGAAATGGAGTCCAGAATGGAAGTGAAAAGCTTCTACCCAAATTGGCAGAATATTTTATGCTAGTTGAAGTTGCAAACCAGCTTGAAACCAATTCAAAGACCAAATAGATATTTATAGAATTTCAAAGTCTAAATTTAGTTTTATCTTAAGCTTAAATTAAAATAATTCCTACATCTAAATGTATAGCTTATAAAGCTACAACCGGATTGGTTTATAGATTAACACATAAGAAAATTATTGTCTCCATGGCTTTTTGTAATTTGTCTTCTTAGCGAGAGTTCTTCTTTTCCTCTTTCTTTGAAGTGTTCTGGTTTCTTTTTCGATGGGCAATTGGTAGCCACAATCACAGCCTCGTATCACAGTGCGTATAAAGTCGTAGTAGAAGGACAGTCGTATTCCATAAGTTGGTCTCTCATTGCCACACTCTCTGCCAATGGCATAGCTATTCAGCCCAACTAGTTTATTGCCAGCAACAATGGGACCACCTGAGTCGCCATAGCAAGTGCCTTTTCCCTTCGGTGACCAAACGCAGATGTGGCCAAACTCGAAGAAATCCCCATATGACCCTCGGCACATGCCAGGCGGCAAGTAGATGGCATTTAATGACTGCAATACGTAGCCAGTTGCTCCTCCTTCCATATCGCCATGTCCGATTTGCCAGAGAGTAACACCATCGGCTATCTCAAACGGATCTATTAAAATTGGTTGAATCGTCTCGCTATAGGTAATGTCTCTATCCAAATGCATCAGCCCTACGTCATCGTGGGCGTTCCTTGGCTTCCCGTATTTGTAGTTGCAGTGAATCACATGATGAGTGATCTTAAAGAGCTCACCAGTGGTGACATCTCTTAGGTTCTGAGATCCCAATACCACAATTATCATATTCGCTGGCCTTGAAAGGCAATGGGCGGCTGTTAAGATCCAACGATGGTGTACAATGGATCCTCCGCAAAAATGGAAGCCTCCAAGGGTGCGCAGTGAGGCATGAAATGGAGCACTTTTCGGCGGTGCGTCGGTACCGCCATAAATTGCATAATGCTTCTTAAGGATGTACTTTCTATGCCTTTGTGCTTGGAATAAAGTTAGCCACGTCAATAGCAGCAGGACAGAAATGTGACAGAGTGACATTATACTGACAAATTCTCGCAAAATTGTATAGAAACTGAAGCGAATTTGAAGGTGTCAATGGGATTCGATAAGCTTTTACGGTACTCAAACTTGCAATCAATTAGATATGCCTCTTGTTTTATACAAAAAGTATTGTAAATGCAGCTTCAAATCTCTTTTTATGAGATTTCTTCACTTTCTTTGAGTGGCTCTTGCAATCTCTGATGTGCATGCTCTTATGGTCTGAAATTTCCATCTTGATTTTCCTTCGACAATTAGAAATCAGAGTTTTTCTCTTCACACCTCGACACCTGGTAGTCCTATGAAAGGGCAGAAGTAAAGCGACCCAGTCACTGGTCAGCATTCCCGCCCAACGAACCCATTCACCCAGTTTTCCTTACCTTTTGATATTCCGTCTTCTTTCCTTTGTCATAGTTGCTCATTTTGGTTGTAACATCTCGGGTGCCAACAGATTTTGTACCTCATTTACATAGCTCATGGCTACCCAGCTACACAGCTTGACATTCATCGTTTGGCATCTTTAACGAGACTATTTGCTCATCATTAGAGCGACCTGCTTGCTCCCTGCCGCGTTTCCATTTTTGACATTTTTTTATTGAATGCCAAATAATTTTTTTGTACTACTTACATTTTTCCAGACTCTTGTCATCTTCGTTTTTATGCATTCCTTTCTGCATTTCCGTTAAGCTCGTTAGAATTTTTCTACTCAAAAAAATGTTGCCCGCCTGGGGAAGGACCTCAGTTGCGCCATCTTCTGGAGGCTTAAACATTTTTCAGCTTTAGCTTTCACGCGACATTTGCTACGTAAACAAAATGGAGGGCGAGAATAAATGGCTGCACTTGTACGCCATTTGTTATGCCATTCTGTGGCCATTCTCTGCTCTTGACCATTAAGTAACGCATAGTTTGGGCAACTGTTTTTCAGAGAGAAAGGGGGTTTTTTTGAAGGGAAATCTAATGGTTAAAATAGTTGACCGGTTGGTTGGCCATCGTCTGGTTGGGCTAAACGATTGCATTTGAATGATGAATGCGTCTCGTCTAGCAGTTATATTTGCGTGAGAGTGTGTTGTTGGAGACCCTAAGCTTGGTTCCATATATTAATTTCATCTAAAATTCAATTTGAAAAGAGTTTAAAAATGTTAAATAAAGCATCCTTATACATAGTAATTTTTCTCTTTTAACATAAATCATGGCATATCGCGCCTTACCTATGATTCTCAACTGACTCTGACTTTCCTCTCCATCACCTAAAAATCAACTAATGGCCCATCTAGCATGTGTCCAAGCAGCAGCTTGTGAAACTTGAACAAATCCCTGAAATGTGAAACCGCATTAATTTCCCCAACAGGATGACGGTCACTTGCTCTGGTCCTTTTACCTACCGGTTGGAAATTGAATTCAAAGTGCACAACAAGCGGAGCGACAGTTGGAAGCTCAATTCATTCATTGGTCGTTTTTGGCTCATTGAAGTGTCAACAGAAGCACTCGAGTGTGATTTTTGGGGATTGAAAATCAAATTTCAGACCTGCCGGGCAGGCAGACAGCCATTCAGCTGGTTAACCCAGCATCAAGGTTCAAGAGCAAACAAACAATTCCAATTCGAGTGCTCGTTCGCCTGATTGCAATTATTGAGCTAGAAAATCCGAGACAATTGTTAACAGCACTTGATATCTCTCAATGCAACAATCCATTTAAATTACTTAACACTTTAAAGGTGAATAGATGCATGTAGGACTAGGACTAGCCTCATTATGTCCATGAAATATGCAGGCCAATTAGACGCCTTCGTCACCACCAAGCTGTGGCTGGGCAAACACAAATCCTTACAGCTGTTTAACCGAAATGCCAGCAACAGCTGCTAAGATGTGTAGCTTGGCAACCCAGACAAAACTGAGACTGAACAGTGGTCATAACTGGAATGGCAAGGGTGCATAAATTTATGTTGTAATAATTATGAACGAAACGAGATATCATGTCTTTCCTGCCAGGACTGCTATACTGTTGATGGAAACGTTTAAAAATTGAACAAAAATATTTCTAAAATTGCTCACATTTTGGGGGGGATAATTTGTTAGTATTTTTCCAAGTAACAACTTTTTTCTATAATGGGGCCCAGTCTAATATATCTAAAAACCAACCATTTCTGCTCTAAGTTAAGAAAGCATTAAGATATCTTGTTGATGTGGCACTCTCCCGTTTGTATTGCGCTATGTTTTTCTCCGACCCCACACACTATTTTGTTTTGCCATTGCTGCCATTAAAATAGTTTCGGATTCAATCGGATCTAGTGATTGCGGCCGCATCTCAGTGTATTTGACATTATATTTTAAATCAAAAACCAAACCTTGAACCTAAGCGGACCTTACAGCTATTTCTATCATTCAATTCAATTCATTCAGGCTATCTAATCTTTCCAAAACTAGAACCCGCTTATTCGAAGTTTCCTATCTAAAAATGTGTTTCTCTTACCGCATTTAATTCAACTAAAACTATATTTCTTTCAAATATTTTATATTTCTAATAAATATTTCATCAACAATATTGCACATTCGCACACCATAAGCTCCTTACAACTTTTTCCATCAGCGTCCCATTGTGCAAGTATTATTAACCAAGACTTACGCTTTTGACCAAGGTAATTGATGCCGGAAATTGTTGCAACTAAAAGCATCTCTCTCAGCCATATCGTCCGCAACTTTTCGCAAGACCTAACATCCTTTCCCTTTGCAACAATGGCACCAAAGTCTGCTCTTTTCGAGAAACATTGTAAATTAATAATAAGTGGTGGAAAGGAGCTTCAACTATTGAACCTCAGCCAAAGTACACAAGACGCTGCTTATTATTGTTGTTTCCCCGGGTGACTAACATTTGCGGGCGGTAGAGAGGCAAAGGGAATAAAGAATGCGAGCCCACAGGACAACAACCCACAAAACTGTCAACCCACAGAGCATCATCATTAGTCACAACTAAAGAAAGGAAACCAAAAAGGTGTGCCATCTCAAAAGGAAGCAAGTTTTCTGAAAGCAAAATAAGTTACAGCTTGGGTGGAGTTGGAGTAAAAAAGAGTTGATTAGCATGATTAAATTTTTAACTAATTATTTAGTGCTCAAAGAAGTACGAAACAACCACAAAGTAGAGCGCGATTCTCCTTTGTTCTTGTGCGTGAAAAGCAAGAAAAACGCTAGCCAGAGAGTTGGTGAAATCTTTTACTTGGCACAATTAATGGCAACCAGGTAGATGTTGCTTAATTAAAAAGCTATTCATTCAGACTATACGTATAATTTATGTAAGCCTGAGTTTAAAATGTCTTGACGATATTCCAACTACAACTTGTCAGCGGTTCAAAATTGTCATTAGTGTGGTTCAAGAGTTGGAATTAGATCGCGCCAGACAATAATATTAAGACAATAATATTAATAAACTAGTGATTTCTATGGGGTTCTGCTTATCCTATATCCTTTTTAATATAAAACAGTCGTGACAACACCTCCCATTTTTCCAATGGATCATAACATGTATACAAGCCATTTATCTCGAAGAGATGGGTCGTTATTGCCAATTCCCTTAGATTCTTATACAAATTATGTCCCACTTGTAGGTGGAATTTTGCAGAAAGGTGTTTTAGTGTTTACCATTAAAAAATCTCCTCGCAGCTGTTATGGGTTTGCCTCTGTTTCGTTCGCCAATCAACACTGTGTTTTTATAAAGATAAATTTAAGGTCGATAGTGCCACCGCATAGCGAACGCTTTACTTCAGGACTTGCTGATTTTGATTTAGGGTTTCCTCATTGCAAATACGACAATTAAATATGCCTTAAGGTAGGAGTGAACACTGCCACTGCTTAAGCATTCTTTTTTAAAAATAAATTTTTATTATTTGCAAACGTTTCCCGTTCAATTATGATTAGAGGAGGGGATATTATCACGATCACCTGTTAATTAACCGTATTTTGAGTTTAAAAGACCTATTAATAAACCACATTCGTGTACTGCGGTCTATCAGCTTATACAATCATTTTCCGATCATAAGACTGCCTAGATGCAAATTTTCAATAATATTTTTCATCTGAATATGTGAATGAATGCGTCTTATGATTATTATTGTTATGCCTAAATTCCCAAAGGCGGCTTAGTTGTAGAAATCTCACACATATTTGTAAACCTCAATTAGACTTCTTACCGGCACATTCAATTTGCATATGCTAATTGAAAAGTTTAACAATGACTATACAGGTACATCTTTCCGGCTACAATTAAGGTTTAAGGTTTCGCTTGCGATCGCCTCAGATAACCGCTTTGCACACGTAATTGAGTAATTAATGATGGACTAAACAATTGTAATTGAGACTGGCAATAAGCATGCGACCGACATCATCATTATTATGATAATCTTCATCGTTTCCGATAGATGTGGGATCGATCACTCGGCTTCCCCCTTATTATTATTGAACTTGACCTAAACACACATACAAAGAAACGCAAACCGAGAGTTGCGAAAGCCGAACTTGCACCATATCTGCATTGTTGAAATCTAATTGACATTGCAGTTGTGAATGATTCAGTTGGATGCATTCAGCAGGAAACAGTTTATCAATGAAACCATATAATTCCTAATAATTTGTTTAGTTCTTTCAATTTTATATTATATTTAAATTAATTGAGTCAGTTTTTAAATATTATACTTACTTTAAGTAAATCAAGATCTTTAGTCATTATAAAATTGTAATTTTATTACTACGTTTTGTGAATCTGTAATGCAGACTTACTAAAAAACGATTACTTCACTGATCACTGTTGAAAGCGCGTGCTGAACGCTTTGCCATCACTTCCAAAGTCACCTCATTCCATTTCCCGCTATGACGCTCTGAGTGCAGCTGTGAAACCGTGTGTTTGTCTGAGCATTTAATCAACATTTCCGCTCTCTTTAGTTTTAATTCTTCAGCACACTCAAGAATATGCTCTCCAACAGGTTTTTGTTCTCTGAATGTGAGTTTACGTTTACCTGGCTGGAATTGACATACCGCTGCTACAGTGGTGTAAAATAGTAAAATTGTATGACTTATCAATGAACTGATTTCAAAATTAATTTTATTATTTTGTACTTTTTATTACAGTTACAAATATTTAGATAAATATTGAAATATATTTGCAATCCATTTTTAACAAATTTGTAAACGCGAGGAGAGTGGATATTATACACTTGCGTAGTTTTATGTATTGGTCAAGAGGAAGCATATCCGTCCAAATAAGTTCTGAACTATGGCGTTCTTAATTCTTAAATACTCAAACTGTATTTCTATTGAACTTATTCATTGTGATTGATAATATGTACATATTTCTCTCAACTCAAGCCCAATGTGCGCTGGCCCCAAAGACTTAAATTCTTCTGTGCTTCTTTTACGCTTGCGCTCCCCACTCAATTTGTGCTGGCTCTTCAAGTTCGCTCGTTCTCTCACTCTCAATATTTATTCTCACGCAGTCAAGGTATCGCAGCTCCATCTCTCTCGCTGCGGCGCGTTTTTCCATTGCCAATCACTCCTCTCTCTCTTTCTCTCAGGCCACAGTTTGGAATTCGCCGCCGCTTGTTACACGTCGCCTACTCGTATTTGTCATTATTTTTGTGTAGCTTTAGCGCGTGTATTCCATAAACAATACAAAGAAAACAAAAGAAAATTGCATTGCAAATCGAATTTCAAAAATAAATTCATTGAAAACTTGATGTTCTATGTGGCATAGCTAATTTAGAAATTGTGCATACAAAAAGTGGCGTGAGTAAGAAATGAAAATTGCAATGGGGCAAAGCATCTTTGTTTGGTGAGAGCCGGCTGACTCTGTCTCTGTCGCTCGTTCGCATTTGTTGTGCTATTGTGGTGTGGTTGTTATTTTGTACTGTGATTGTTGGCTGTCGTTCATTTCATTTCATTTTTCTCATTTATCTACACATACCATGTAGTATACGTACATTTGTCTACCTGTGTCGCGGACATCTCCAAGCCTTTTATCGCTCCACTCACACTCCACTTCACAATCACACACAAACACACACAACATTAAAACCACACAATTCAATCATCAATTCAATATATGTGTATATATGTATATTTCTCTCAGCTTCAGTTTTTGTTGATGTTGCCCCCCATCATTATCATCGACGAAATATTTGTTTAGTCGTCTTTCAAGCGTCACAAACCAAACGCCGGCTAAATTCAAGCTCGCCTGCCTCAAAGGCCTCTTTCTCGTAATACACCAAAAGTGAATTAACGTCAGAAGATCCGTGTGGCTTTTCGCGCGCTTACGTGGTACACTATTTGTTCATATCAAGTGAAAGTGTCACAACAATGCGTTTTAATCAAATACACGTACTTATAATAAAAAGGAAAAACAACTAAAAAACTAAATAAATATTAATAATAAACCGCTGCGCGCGACCTCTGTTCTTAGTCTTATACAAGTCTTTGGCCAAGTAGTCGGTTTTTTAGTAAACATGATACAATAGAGGAGATGTATACAGTCGAATGTACAATACTCTATGGAAATTGTTTTATGATTTTTTCAATTTAGACCTGAAATATTCATATGATCTTTCATATCCAATCTTTGATTGACGGGTTTTTCAAACTAGCAAACAAAATATCATTAAGCAATTTGATATGATATAATTACCGATGGATTTGTATTCCTGAATTTATCGATACTTTTAGATCTTTATGGTTGTACAATTTCTTGTAAAATTTATTTTAAAATAGGGTTTTTTTTCTTTATTGTAAATCGGAATTACGATTCTGACATGCTTAAAATTACCATATTATTTTTAGTTTACAATATTTTCTATGCCAATTCTTGGTTAGAGTATTTGGATTTTTAAGAATTCTTAAAAAGAAATTCATCTTTTGACGTTAAAAAGTCACGTCATGCTAAGCATGCCACATCATATGGCCTTAGTGTGGTGGAGAGTTTTTGCTTTTCTGTTTTGCGTTATAATTGGAATCCAAAAGCTACATGCTTCTTTGTCTTAAGGGCAACTTGGTAAACCTCGTGGCTTGGCAATTTTTTTTTGTTTTTCGTATTTCTATGAACAAAGAACCATATTTTCAGCTGCCAATGACCCGAGTAGTGTTATTTCGAGTTGCTCGAAGGAAATGTTAGAATGAGGTGGAAAAATGATAAGAAATAAATCAGAAAAAAACTGAGGAAGGCTAACTTCGGGTAGCCGAAGTTTACATACGCTTGCGGAAATACCTACGAAAATAAAAACGAAAAAGAAAATCCAAACGAATTCCGATAATTTCGATAACAAATTAGAAGAATTGGCCTTACTAAGGGTTCTATCTGATCCAGCTCAAATTGATTCATTCCAAATTTGGCTCAATTTTTAATACAACTAAAAAAGGTTTCTATACTAATTGTTGTTGGTTATAAGGCAGCTTCAGAGTATATAGCCGATTTTAAGCTGGTTACTCCAGGAAGAAGTCTGATGATGAAAGTCCCAGCGCAAAAGCTTTACAACTGAGATAGTAGTTCGTAAGGAAAGAGACGACTCGGCTGGTCATGCTGATCAAAAATATGCTAACCTTATGGAGTGACAAAAGTATACAACTTTTGCTAGGGTATTAACATGACATTTTGGCAAATCAGAACATTGTTAAATTGATGAGATTTAAAAATTAAAAAGCGTCATTAACTAATTAAAATCTCAAATTTTGAACTAAATTCTTTAATAAAAATTATAAATAATTACAGTTATAATATGTCAACATCTAAACAATAAAGAGTAAATCATACTATTAGAGGCACATGCCTGACTATATATTAACTGAATTCAGTTCAACAAAAATGTGCATGGAATAATGTTTTGGTCAATTGTTTAAACAATTATCTGTACGTGTGTGTGTGTGTTTATGTGTGTCACAACAGTCAGCCATCATAACAAATGTTAATAAATAGATACAAAATCATTCAGAATAAAAGTTTAGTTTAATATATAAATATATGTTCGCCTCGCGTGCGTGACGAAAAGACAGACAAGACGAGAAATCTGAATATTCTGATTAGCGTGCTGGCTTAGCGATCGTCTGTCTACATGTGCTCGTACTATATGTAGAGTGAGAGGGTCCGGAACCCATTTAACCAACTAATGATAAGAATTCACCTCAACCTCCGCTTCTGGTTCCGCCTTATCATCATCGACATCATTGTTGCTGTGCCATCAGTTTCGACACAAAATGATAGTCATCAATGCTTCTGATGTAAGTTTTTTGTATGGTAGCTCTTTTTTTTATTGTCTATATAAAATGTATTGGTTGTGGCTTAAATTTAAATTACTGTGTGACGTCTATATGATATTATGAGGGTTTTATATACAAGTTGACTTTTACTTTCAGTACGATGCTAAGAACTAGGCGTGCCATTAGTATATATATTGACGATCAGCAGGTATACGAGTTTGATATGAATACTGCGAATGTCCCAAATTGACGTTTTTATTTGTTAAACAGAAATTGATTTTATAAAACATATTTATAGACCACAATGTTATCTGGTTTTTGTCACGTTTTCGTGATAGCGTTCGTAACTTTCTTCTAAGATTAATGTACGAATTTTCTAAGAATTTATGGCCCTAGCCTATTGGAATTAATTTGTGATTTTTTTGTATTGTATAATTAAGTGCTGGCCTTCTGGGAAGACTTTCAAGTTCAGTAGCCGGTTTTAGAAGTTGTGAGAACTGACTGGTACGGATGGGCAGTTCAACGAAGGCAGATGAACATTGTAATAAATAATTAAATTACAAAGTTAAATGAATAATTGTCTGCATAGACTGCTAAGTCACTATAACTACACTGCGATTCCTCAGTAGAATTTGAAGTTATGTACAGAATAAAACGTTCCATCATCTGCTCTAAGTTTAGCATTTATTGTTTCTTTCGTCATCAAATTATTATCAGCACTTTAGTGTGATTGAAATAGAACATATTTGCTTGCGTCACAACATGTTTACCTCTTAAACAAATCTATTCTTTGATTGCACCTGTGTCAATATAGCAGTCACAGATATGTCATTGCTCCTTCCATAAATTGCGATAGACAAATTTTAAGAAATATAATTAGCTGATTTAATGGCAGTTGTATTTGAAAAGTAACTCAATTTTAAGACATATAATATGTCTTATGTCTTCGAATTTGATTTAAATGTTTTCGTGATAGAACTCAAATAATATTTAGAATGTTTAAGGTCCGTTTTCACATCTACCGGTTCACTTTGCCTAAAATTTCAAACCCAATTTCGTATTGTTTTTGACAGATGAAGCGAATACAAGGTGAACTTTAGCGCTAACCGGAAGATGTGAAAATGGCCCTTAATATAATAATGTTTGGTTACAAATTCTCAGTGCTAACTCATTAACCAGATTTACACGAATTTATTTTACTCGAATTTCTATCTATGGCCTGAAATTATCAGTCCTGTTCCCGTTTCCACTGCGAAAAGTAGGGTTTTTTGAAGTGCTGTGACGCCAATGACCAGAACGAAACAGAACGATGAACATCAACAAATCCAAGTAGATTCAATCCATTGTGCTTTTTTATGCACGCTAGAATTGTGTTATTTGTAAAAACTATTCTTAAAAATATAACACGTGAGGTATATCAATTAACACTTAAAACTCTTCCCAATGAGTTAGAAATTGACATAAAATATATGTCTATTCCAAAGTTTACGCAACGAGAAAATAGTAAATTTCTTTTTAAGCCGCATATTTCAATTGGATTCGGACTTTATATAGCCCTTTTGCTATTACCAGTTAAACAAATTTGTCTTCTTAGTGTAGTGGGTTACTGTGTCCCCAATGACATTTCCATCTAAAAGTTTAGTATTTTCCTTCATAAGATTATTCAGTGTTTTAGGCGTCATAGAGAAAATTTTTAAAAACAGCATAAGCACTTAATAACGCATTATCCTTCATTCGTAATTTCAAAAGAATATGAGGCTTAATTTTGAATGGATGTACGTACGAGCCTGTACAAGTACAATTATTCCACTGTCAATAATTTAACACACGCGCTTAAGAAAATTGTTTTATTTTATTGTTTATTAAAAATCAAAACCAATGAAACACCTGTTGGTCATGGTCGCTGATCATTCACATATTAACGGATAGTAAATGCACAAAAACCTGAATACAAAAAATGAATAAGGCCATAACGATATACTGTCATAATTCCTAGCTTCATAATTCAGCATACGACAGCAACACAATACCTTGTAGAACATCCAGATGTACGCTCTGTTCTTTCCTCCCCTCTGAAAGTTTGCACTTTTAACACTTTCTTTAAACTTTTCATACAAATTTTCCCAACTCTTTTAATTTGCCATTTTATTAGATCTATCTGCAGCAGCACGATACTGGATATTGTCGCTTAACTAAAATACCAATCACGTTTTACAACTACCTTTTTTTTAGTTTGGGAAGCTATTCCACAAATGTTTATATAGACAAGTTTATTTTCGAGAGCAAAAACGTTTCCAGCTAAAAAACGGTTTGCAAAAGCTAAAAACTATTTACCTTTCGTTTTGAAGCACTCTGACTAGAAAAAATACAACTTTGAACCAGTTTTTTTGAGCATTTGAATACACAAAAAAAAAGAACTATTACAACAGAACAAGTGCACCCAAGGGGAGGGAACAGCAGCAGCAGCAACAAAAGCCATTCAGACACCAGAGTTCAATGTAGGCCAAGCAAAACTTCAAAAAAGTAACGACACTTTGCACATTGTGGAAGAACACGTGTGCAAAGATAAAAATTCATGGAAGAAGGTGTGTGTGAGGTGTGCAGCAAAACCACAGAAATGAAAAAAGAGAGAGAACAGCAGAACAACAGCAGAAGAGTGGGGTAGGCCATTAGGTAGATAAATAGGTAGATAGTCAGGGTTCTAGTTAAGAATGTTTTAGCCTGAGGCCATGTCAATGTTTGTGTCTGCTATTTTAATTTTCCAAGTTAGCCAAGTTAGCCAAAAGACATTGACAAGTGCCACTTGACTTGTTGATGGATTCACCTTCAGGGCACCTGCAAATATTAGATGTATGTATGTGTATGTGTGTATGTATGTTTATGGTAATTTAGTTTTTTTCAATATACTCGGCAATTAAGCTCTGTCACCACAAAAGTTCCAGTCGACTGGGCTCCCAGCTCCTCTAATCTGAATTCAGCAATCATAACTAACTAAAAACATATTTAAATATATAATAACAGTATGCATATATTATTTAATTGTTGGCTTTTGCAATCATTTTTGCGCTTAAATGATGCATGAAGTTGAAATGAATGCGAATGAACCCTGAATCCAATTGGCTTAGGCTTAGGCTGGAGAGAATTCCTGATGGTTATCTGCAAATTCATGCACCGCCCGCATAAATTCCAAACAGCGAAAACTAAAACTAGAATTCATTTAATTAAAATGCACACTGCTGCAACCTGCCTGAGGGCAGGTTAGAGCAAAATGAATGATGTCTGCCCTCTGGGGTCTTTCTGACTTTGTAGTTAAATTCTGTGAAAACGTTTGCCTCATTAACTTTACCGGTTTAGTTGCAATATTCAGCCCAAGGCAAGAGCTTTGTGATAAAATTCTGTTATTATTATGGGAGCACATTTTTGATAAGAATTGTAAATTCTCGAATTCCAAAATGTTTTTTAAGTGCTGGACCACAATTTCTTACACCTTTCATCAGATTTATTTGCAGTTTTTACTCAACAAATTCTGCAGGGCAACCATAAAAACTGTGTGGCTGAATTTACGACCTGCAGTCGCAATTTGAATTTATTTCTTTGCCCAGAGAGAGCTGAGGGCACATAAAGAAGACATTTAAATCTACATATATATATATATAGAGATATTAAAAAATAAATTAAAATCAGGAAGAACGTTTATTCAGTCACGTTTTCCCCTTAAAATGGAGCCTGGAACCATTCCATTTCCTTCTGCCCAGCTTGGACATGTCAGAGGCAGACCGAACAAGAGTTGACAACTATGGGCACGAAGGGCCGTTCCTTTATGTGTGTGGGGGCAGACGATGTTGAAGTTGGGGATCTGCCTGTCTGTCTATCTGTCTGTCTGGCTCGCTTTTGTGCAATGCCATGAATGATTACAAGCTAGCTGACGAGTGCAAATTAGCTGCCAGGGCAACGGATAAGGGGGAAGCTGTTTCTGTAGTGCATTAAATTTGTGGCTTACATGATGGAACACAGTGGAATATGAGGGGATGGTCTTAAGGGGGCTAAAGGCTCTGTGAAAATAGAAAATTAATCAAGACATTTGCTTGAACTGAAATGATTTGGAGAGAGGGAAAACGAAAAATTAAAGATCCTTAGCTTCTTGTTGTTCCAAGTTGATCTTCAATAAGTTTATATATTTATATATTGATTTTTTTTATATATTGATTAAACAGAAAGTTAAATAACTTTAGCTTCTTATTCTGAAATTTGAAGTTGATCTTCGATAAGTTTAAATATTGATATAAGATCCAGCTCATGGTCAGTCCTTATGTATTTTCCCTAGAGTCCAAGCACGTGCGCCAAACCATGAAATTTGAAATCCAGAAGAATATCTTGTCTTCCCTCTCTTCTAATCTATGTTAAGTGAGCATATATACAGCAGTGGGATACTTAATGATTCATCTTATCATCTTAGAATAAGGCATCCATGTGTTTGACACAGACTATGTATTTATTTAAAACCCCCCGAAGAACCCCTCTTTACATATTTTAAAGTTCTTTCTTCATAATGAATTTTTACATAATCTTACGCAAATGCTTAACTTTCATAACATAATCAACTCTGCACCATAACAATCTTTAACTAATTATATCCAACATTCTCCTCCCTCTTTCTCTCACTTCTCGTTAACGCTGGCAGACGGGTCTAACCCTCACACCCGAAATGCTGCTCTCCACATCGGAATCGTCAACGCACAGCGCCTCTGAGGTGGCCGGACGTTTGCAGGTCGATTTGCGCACTGGACTCAAATGGACAGAGGCCAAATATCGAGCCAAGATCATTGGCCACAATGAGTTGCTATTGGTCGAAGATGATCCCACTTGGAAGAAGTACATTGAGCAGTTTAGGAATCCGCTCATTCTGCTCCTGCTGGGCTCCGCTCTTGTTTCGGTGATCATGAAACAGTTTGACGATGCTGTCAGCATAACCATTGCCATTCTGATCGTGGTGACAGTCGCCTTCATTCAGGAGTATCGCTCGGAGAAGAGTCTCGAGGAGCTGAAGAAGCTTGTACCACCGGAATGTCATTGCCTGCGTGAGGGGCGCCTGGACACGTTCCTGGCGCGCGAATTGGTGCCTGGAGATGTAGTCCATCTCAATGTGGGTGATCGTGTGCCCGCCGATGTGCGTCTATTTGAGGCAGTGGATCTATCCATCGATGAAAGCAGCTTCACGGGTGAAACAGAGCCGGCGCGAAAGATCACCGATGTCCTGCTTAACAACACGAATGTGAAGGATCACAGCAATATGAAGAATATTGCCTTCATGGGCACCCTCGTTCGTTGCGGCAATGGCAAAGGTATTGTGGTCAGCACTGGTGAGCGGAGCGAGTTTGGCGAAGTCTTCAAAATGATGCAGGCTGAGGAGGCGCCCAAGACACCGCTCCAGAAGTCTATGGACATATTGGGAGCCCAGCTGAGCTTTTATTCGTTTCTCATTATTGGGGTAATCATGCTGCTAGGCTGGCTGCAGGGTAAGCCCCTCTCGGAGATGTTTAACATCAGTGTCTCCCTGGCTGTGGCCGCCATACCCGAGGGTCTGCCTATTGTAGTGACCGTTACCCTGGCACTGGGCGTCATGCGTATGGCTAAAAGGAACGCCATAGTCAAGAAGCTGCCCACCGTGGAGACCTTGGGATGTGTGAATGTAATTTGCTCGGATAAAACCGGAACCCTGACCAAGAACGAGATGACAGCCACAATTATTATCACCTCCGACGGGTATATGGCGGATGTGACAGGCGCTGGGTACAATGATCAGGGCGAGATTCACATTCGTCATTGCAACAATGTCGAAATGGCCAAAACGAATATCACGAATCTCCTGGAGATTGGAGCCGTTTGTAATAATGCCTACATCCAGAACGGTACGCTCCTGGGTCAGCCCACAGAGGGTGCTCTGGTAGCGGTGGCCATGAAGAACGGCATGTATGCCACAGCCGAGAACTACGTACGCATTCAGGAATATCCCTTCAGCTCCGAACAAAAGATGATGGCCGTCAAATGCATTCACAAATACAACAACAACAAGGAGGAGATCTTCTTTGCCAAAGGAGCACTCGAGACACTGCTGCCCCAATGCACGAAGTATCAATTTGGCACCCAAACTGTACCACTGACCAAGCAGAATGAGGCTGAATTTCTGGCCGAGGCTTACGAGATTGGACGCAAGGGCTTGCGTGTGTTGGCCCTGGCTAAAGGAAAGTCTATGCAGGATTTGATTTATTGCGGCTTGGTAGGCATCACCGATCCACCGAGGCCCTTGGTCAGAGAATCCATTGAGCTGCTAATGCAGAGTGGCGTTCGAGTCAAGATGGTCACTGGAGATGCCCAGGAAACTGCTATGGCTATTGGTGAGTAGAGAGATGTCTTAAATCAAAATATGTAGCTATAAGCAAGTAAGGGTGGTGGTGGCTTCTTGGAAAGGATTCGAACTGCTCCAACTAACTCCAAGTAGCTAAACACTAAAAACCTCTTAATGAACGAGCTCGGTATGAATTTGCATTGTCAAAGCTTATGGAATTGTCTTCTTTTCCCATCTCACTATCTTGACAATCTTCTACAAATTTGTGTGCTCCATCCTGTTCATGTTCCTGTTTTACCAAACCAAACTCAAAACTCAATTATAAACTCTTTAAGCGAAAGCCACAAATTGTTGGCCTTAAGTAAAGTGTCCCCAAAAACTATGCAAATAAATTTGTCAACGCAGCATAATTAAAACTGGCAATGAACCACGCCCACTTTGGCCAACAATTTATGTTCGTTTGCGAAGAATGAACCATGATATATGATGAGTGGCAGGCAAAGAGAGGGACGGGGCGAAACATGCATACATATGTCCATGTTCTGTCTAATGGAATGTTTTAGGACAGGCTGAAAAGTCGAGCGACAGCCACAACGCAATGGAGCAGGCTGCCATGGAGAAGTAGCCTGGGCTATGAAGCCTAAAAGTATGCAAACAGAATTAATTAACCATAGAGCACTAAACCACGCAGCAGTTCCAAAGTTTTGTACAAGTTTCTAGAGCAGGGTGCCGAGGTACTTGGCTTGTATGGTGCGGAAGTTGGGAAAGTGAAGCATCTCCTGGTTGCGTGTGTGATGAGACTAGCTTAAAGGAGTTTTTAAGTTGGGCCACTCGAAAAAGTTGAGGTTGAGTTGAGTTTAAATTGAAGCAGCGGCTGAAGTGTTTGTCAAGTCAAAAACTTATTTAGTAATAGACAATGCTTTAGACTTGTCCTCAAACCAATTGTGGTGTGGTTGCGCGGTTTTGTGAATTGAATAACATTTATGAAAGTTGTCGTTTATCTTTCGAAGTTCTACACAAGAGCATTCCAGAGAGATTCGGCGTTTTTGTTCTACGAGAGCGTGTGTGCGCTTGGCTTTGTCAAAGAGCGACAGACCAATAAGTGTTTTTACTAGTATATGTTAACGTTTCCCTACTAGAGTCTTATATGTCTTGAAGAATTGAACACCCTTCCTGCAAAAAAGGATATCAAGTGCTTCACAATACCTCTTTCAAAGGAATAGTTCTTCGTACAAGCTCTTTCTCTATTCATCGTTTGGAGAGCAATCACATACAGCATTAAATCGATGACATATGTGATTCTCAGTAAGATTTGGATAAAAATCTAAAATTTTATAAAACCATCTTTGAAAACACATAAAAGCAACCCTCGCACAGGACTTGAGCAACACTGCTGCTTCCGCAACAAATTTAATTTAAATTTTGTTCATCGCGAAATAAAAGTTGGAGAAATACGTTAAAAATTGGAAAAGATAGCAATACAAAGCGCATCAGAAAACAGCTCCACCGAAAAGGTAGTCATCATCAGTCGTCTACGATGATGTTGGTCTGGTTAGAGCACCCGAGGCAGTCCCACCACATCTAATATCCTGCCACGCACAGCGGCGTCAGCAGCATCGGCCTCAGCAGGGGAAGCTGCTCTGAAATAATTAACTCTGTAAGCTCGGAAAACTCCCAGTCGTCATCATTGTCGATGCTTCATTCTCATCATCCACTCTCCGCCTCGTTTCGTTTCTGTGGCGGACAGGAATTCATCATCTACATGCACAGGGCATGGCCAGGGCCAGGGAAACTTCGGTTCCCATCTCATCTACCTTGTTCTGAGTTTCCATCACAAAAAACTTCAATTCACTTCAGTTGCAATTCGCCTTTCCATCCACCGTTTTTTTTTTTTTTGCCTTTTGCCACTATCGTTATAATTACAAAAGGGAGTGAGCTTCGTGGCCTTCCCCTACAGATTAAAAAAAGAAAATCCAACCCGTCGGTTGATTGAAATTTGACGTTAAATTGTAAATGAGCCATTGAATTTGTGAGAAGTGGAGCCATACTGCATTCTGTGCCCCATTTCCTTCATACTCGGGCATCATGCAGCTTTTGTTATTTTAGTCGAAAATCCGCTTATGGGGTCCGCCTAATTGGCCGCCTTCCTGCAATCGTCTGCATCGACTAATCCTAGCAATTTATATACATTTGTGATTGTGAGTGAGAGCGAGAGCGAGACAGATTGAAAGTCAGCTGTGCCAGCCAAACATAATTAACTCGATGTATTTCATTTTCAATTTGGTTGCCAATTATGTGCAAGTCTTCCTAAGGCTGCTGCTGCTGCTGCTGCTACTGCTGCCTAAATGAAGCTCTAAGTTTTCCCTGGTGTCTGATAATCGAATTTGTGGTCGGTTTAATGTGGCTCAGAATTAGCTGAGCTGAGTGTCCTAGGGATTTGGTGAGCTTTCACCCTTAGGGCTATTTGTGAAACTCTGTGTCTGGCTATGAAAAAAATTCTTTATATATACTTTTTATATACTTTATATAGTGGCACTTTCTTATTTGCTTTCAAAATAAAACTTGTAATTTGGAAGTCATAGTGTGGAATGATCCCAAAATCCGTTGAGAACCATTTGTACATCGTCTATATAGAGATTACTTCTGCCTTATTAGTAGGTAAATGTCATTCCGTTTACAAAAGCTTAAGGCACATTTTGGCTGAGAGGTTCTTATACTCGGTAAAACATATTTTCCTTAAATTTTGTAAACAAAACAAAAACAGCTGCATAGCTGAATAGCCGGCCATCTTTATCACCCACAGACATTATGGAGAACGCAGGGCAAGGCGATCAGAGATGTCGCTCAGGGCCTTAAATTGGTGATGACATTTTCAGCCATCTGTTCCAAGCCTTTTCCGTCGCCTTCCAGGTTACGGCAGTTGACTTCGTGCTTGGATTCCTCTGCTTTTGCTCATAAATAGGTTTTACTTAACCATCTCTTCCTTCTTTGTACAATTACGTGCTTCTCTTTGACCTTTTAGTTAATATTTTAAAAATCTTGCATGCAATTTAAACACCACTGCAGCTATTCTTTTACCAGTGTGACCAGTTTTACTAAAATTTAGATAATGCTAAACTAAAGTTATCGAGAAGATGAGAAACCAAAATATAAAAGATCTGCCTGACAAGTTTATCCTCCCGACGACTAAACCCTAAACCCCGTTTCCACTGCGATTTGAAAAGTAAAACTAATTCAATTCCACTTCGAATTCATGTTCTTGTTTCCACATGAAATTCTTTTAAACTTACGTTCGTATCGTGCTGCCACTCCAGAAGCCAGAACCAGACAGAACGATGAATATCAGCAACATGGTGTGGAATCAATGCAGGCGCATTGGTTTTCTGTACAGGGCTGTATATTTTATGGTATATGGATATATATGGAGCTCATCAATATTAGAATATCTGCTTATCATTGGACTTCATAATTTCCCTATCATCCTACATATCTTACATGTGAACTCTTACACTTACAATGTTGCTCTGTCTTTCAAATTCTTTTCCGTTCGTAAACCAAAAGTCCTGGCTATGCAAAATCTTAATCAGCAGTAGAAATTCCAGCCTGTATGTCAATGGCTGCTCGACTGTCTTCGTGCCTGCTAGCTTAGGGAAGCTTCAGAAAACTTGACACATTTCCAATTAGCGAAAATGCACTTTGGCAGGAATTCAATGCAGTGGCATTAATGGGGGGCACTGATGTCGAGGACATCAATCGCTTGGGCTGCATGTTGACTGCAAGCCAGCCATGCGCCCTGAATGATGAAGAAGATGTAATCATAGCGATTGCCAGGCAGGCGACCAAAGTCAGCAGCATCAGGAGCAGCCTCAGAGATGTTGAAAGAATTGTCACGTACATGAAAGTCGCTTAATAAACAGAACCAAGAAGGAATATCATTTCCATTTCCACACTCACACACACTTCGCCCTACCTCCTCCGCTCACCCATTTACATTTGCAGCTCCTCCTGCTGAAGCTTGTTGTCGACAGGCGAAAACATCTGGTGATATAAATGCAAATGTCATGAGCAGTCTCTGGCTTTTGCCGCCTGCCGCGCCCCCTTTTCAATTACCAAATGAGAAGACCTTGCAGTTGAGCTTCTCCCTCCCTGCTCCCTTGTTATACTCCCGCTTTTGTTTTTTCCAACATTGTGCACAAATTTTTGCTATAGCTTTGATTTTCCCCTTTGGCAAACTGGTAACTCAAGTGGTAAACAGAATGCTGCTTGTTGCATAGTTTTAGGCGCTTGACGTTTTCATAAACTTGGCAAGCTTTGCCGCTCTGCTGATGCTGATGCTGAGGCTGCCACTGCTACGGCTTTGCTTGTGGCAATGGCAACTTTTGCTTTCATGTGCACACAGATTGCAGAATCCCACCCTGCTCTAAGCTGATTTTGGCTTGCGGTTCTGTCTTGCGACAAATTTTTTTAACAAACTTTTCAAAAGTTTCTATGAGTTCGCCGTAGAACAGAACGTGGAGGCAAAAAACTTTGCTCTGCTTGGTTTTCGCATTCAGTTTTCGACAGCATTTATCAAAACTTACATAAAGCTGGCTCTGACAATTTTTCGATATCTTTTGTTTATTCAGTTTTCATAGATGAAATCAATAATAAATAACCAGCTGTGGTGTTGTAAGAAGAAGAATCGGGCACTAATTTTTTTAAAATTATTTTTAAATACTAATGAATTTTTAAAGCATTTTTAATGACCATAGATATTATGGTACAATGGTAAAAATTTTGAATTTTAGGTGAAAACTAGCTTTTTTATCTGGCTTGATATGGGCTCGCTATATCCTTACTCGTCTTCTTGTTCTTTGCGTCTGTCCTACCTTGTCACATTTGTATTTATTTGATATTTTCTTCATATTCTTTTTTCAGACCTGTCTCGCTCTTATCACCGTCTTTTTCATATCTTTTTATTGCTTTATCTGTGTCGTTTCGTCCTTAGTCAATGAAGCTGCAATGCGTCGCCCCTGCATATTGTTCTCCTGTTTGCTCAATATGCAGTTGAATTGTTGGTTGTCGTTGTTGTTGCCAGTCTTCCTCACTTTGATTTTCAGCTGCTGACGTTCCTGAAGATCTCCGGCTTAGGTCTGCCCTTCTCCTTGGCCTTGTTTTAATGAAAAAGTTGTACTTTTTGTTAGCTGACAATAAAAATCTAAACCATTTTGGCAAACAATCCTCTACTCAGTTATATTCCACCGCAGATCTGGTTGGGAAAAACATTTATGTATACACACTTTACCATATTGATTATTGGTATATCATATCAGTGTATAAATTTATAGCCATCTCTCGCTATCGTCTTTCTTCTCATACGTCCTTCTCATACCATTATTTATGTACTTGATGATTAAATTTGTTCCAATAAAGCTGTGTTAGCAACAACAAGCACAATATCCATTGAGTTTGTTTTTTGTCTGGCATAATTTCTACATTTTCCCCCACTTTCCCGCCTTATTTTTCAATTTCCAGCCATTGTGCGTTGCCAACTTTTTTTAACCAACCAACAGCCAGCATCAACATCATGTCAGTCAGCACAAATTTTCAATCATCTCGCGATTCTGATGAAACTGGCACAAAAACGAAGAAGATATGCGAAAACAAAAACATTGCAATTATGCAGTTTTCCATCTTTTTTTCATCACTTCCACAATGAAAATGGCGACAAAAATTGCATAGTTGTTTTTGTTGTTGCTGCAATGTTTATAAACATGGCACAGACTTGTGAAGGTTTTATTGTGTTTTCTATCTTGACAGCAGACCAGACGCATCGCTGTCATCAGCACAAATTGAAAACCAAATTGAAATTGCATATTTTTTCGCCTGCAAAAATTGGAAATAGATATTGATGAAAAATTGAGAATAAAAAATGATTAAATTTTGCGGTCAATGAAACAGATGCCAAGAAGAGCGAGCTGAGAATTGATGATGAATCAGCGTCGACAATTGTTAATGAAAAAGTAATGCTGTGTAATGATGTGTAATGTTGTTGAAGTATTTTCTTGATGACTTTGACCCAAATTAGTGTTTTTTATGCGGCATTGCCATTAAAAGACTCATCTCATGTATATTTTTTCTGATTTATTCATAATCTCATTGAGTGTAGAAAAAAGTTTCTCTTCACATTTTCGCTATGAGATTTCCACGCAGAAATCTTAATACATTTAGTGGACCCAACTAAATTTGCTTAAGTATGATTTTCCATCTACTTTCTGAGCAAGCTCAATTACCTTTCAACATCCCTACAAGAAAAAAGAAAAAGGAAAAAGAGATTCCTATGCAAATTCCTAAACTTTTCTGATCAAAGTGAAAAAAAAATATTTAAAATAAATGTACTTTACTTTGCAACTAAAACTATTTTCCGGGGCCTCTTGAAGTGGAGACGAGTCAGTCATAAGAATATGGCGAACCAACTGTGTACCTTTGGTCAGAAGGAAAATTGCCAGCATTTCAAGTTTGCATTAATTTTAATTTAGCACCAAGGCAACCGCCGCGGCGGCATGGCCATTAAATCCAGGACAGGCAAACTGAAACATCCATTGAGATTGAGCTGCGAGACGCTCGCGTTGCTATGTTGTGGACACCTTCAGCCATTTGCCGCTGCAGGAAGTGGAAGCGAAAGATATCCTGGCCGGGCCATAGCTGCTTTTAATTGTCTAGGAGCAGCAGAAGTAGCAGCATCAGACCGCCAGGATGATGGTGCTAGAGCGAGCAGTAGTTGAATGCGTTTTAATTACGTTTTCTTTTGCTCATTTTTGCCGGCCAACACTTGCAGAAATACACAGATAGAGATTTCTATTGTGTGTTGGCGTTTATACTCTCAGAATGATGGGGTCTCTCAACTTTGGGATGACATTGGACAAACAAAGAAGGAAATTGTACTACGCTTATACAGATATGTGGTAACTGTAGTACTTGGTTTACTTGGTCTCTTTCTAAATTGATATCACTATGTCGTTACTGAGAAACCTACCACTTTTCATACCGTAGGTGAGGATGGTTTTGGCTTGGGTAAGAGGCAATCCATCACGGTTATTGTCCAATTTCCATGTCTTTCTTTAGTTGAGAAATTTCACAAACGATAAGCAAACTATATATAGAAAGCAGTTACCATTACTGATTGCGTCCCAACTGAGTCAAAGCCATCGTTGAGACCTATAAAATAGGAGCCGACTTCTGTATTTACAACATACTGATCTCGACACACTAGGAGAACAAGTTAAGGATGTTTAGCCAGTGCTTTCTTCTACTTTCGACTGCCACCTTGCTATCTGCCGGATCTGTGGTTCAGCATTTGGATACCCGCATTGTTGGTGGCCATGATGTAGCAATTGAGGTCGTGCCATATCAAGTTGTTTTGCTAAAGAATGGACAGCACGACTGTGGCGGTTCTATCATCAACGAGACCGTTATTCTGACTGCTGCCCACTGCGTCCACGGATACTATGGCCCATTGTCAGTCCGGGTTGGCTCTAGTAGTAGGCACTCAGGTGGTAGTGTCCTGCAAGTTCAACGTATAGCAATCCATGCGCATTATGACAGTAGGATCTATGACAACGATGTTGCTTTGCTATTTCTAAGAACGCCCATTAACCTACGGAACAACAATGCCGTTGGGACTATCAAACTTGCTCAGAAAAGTCCAAGAAGTCTTACAATCGCAACTGCTTCCGGCTGGGGACGCTTAACTCCTACAGGACCTCTTTCAGAAACATTGAAAAGAGTCTTCCTGTATATTGTCGATAGATTCCAGTGTCAAGAGTCTTATACATTCAGCATTACCAAGAGCCAGATCTGTGCCACAGACCATCTCAAGGGTATTTGTAAAGGCGACTCAGGTGGCCCTCTAGTTGTTAACGGCGAGCAAGTCGGTATCGTTTCCTTTATCTCCGGAACGGATGCTCATCCAGAATGTGATAATTCCTCAGAGCCTGGAGTCTTCGCTGATGTGGCTGTCTTATACGGTTGGATAAAACATACCGCAGCGACTAACGGAGTCCACATCATGTAAATGCATCGAGTCAATAAATTTTCAAGTGATTTCATTCGGCGGAATTTGATCTTATTCTTATTAAAATTGAGATCATCTTTTCAGCAGCTTATAAATCATCACAGAAAAGAAAGTCGGAAAGAGTATGTCAGCGTCGGCTAAACAAATTCTTGCTCTACTCATTTTTTCCTGCCCTGTTTTTGTTATTATTTACTTCAGTGCACTTTTGCGCTAAAAATTTTATACAAATACACATACAGAAGGGAGGACGTCTCCCATTCCGTCTCCGTCGCCGTCGCCGTCGCCGAGTCCTGGCACTTGGCAAGACAAATAAGGCGAACGCCATAATGAAAAATGGCGACGCTAAAACTTTCCTTCTTCATTTTCATCCTGTTGTTGTTTGTCTCCTACAGCTGCTGCTGCTGCCTGCCACTGCCTGCCGTCGTCTTTTGGGCGCACTTCATAAATGCGCTCAAGTGCAAAAACAACAACAGCAGGAGCAGGAGCACGAGCAGCAGCAGCAGCAGCAGAAGGCGGACTCTGGGACGTCAAGACGGCAGGATGTCAGGAGTAAGAGTTGGAATGCCCTTTGAGAGTTTTTCAATTGAAAGGTGAAAACAACATGGCAAAGCAATGGCTGACTTAATTTAACTTCGGTCTCCAGGCAACTAACATAGGAACAAAGACCGTAAGGATATGTGAAGTTAATGTAAAGTATAAATAACATCAAGCCAGCTTCTGATATTCAAAGCAAATAGAAATAGATTCATATTTTAAATTAAGGGAACTTAGGAATGGTTCACTTTAAGCAAGTTCTTCATAAATCCACTAGTGGTGCCATTATAAACTTCCATCGCTATCGTCCTGGTTTTGTGGCTATCCGTGATATACGTCTCTATTGAATGACAGACACGGATATCAGTAGTGATCCATCTCCAAAGCCTCCAAAGCGTTTGCTGTTGCTTCATTAAAGGATGTCCGAGTACATATCTACATTATATGATGAACAAACACTCATAAAAAGATGCTAAACTTATGAATTTAAGAGTGTTTTTTAGTTTAATGTGCACCAAAATAGAATTCTGAGTCCTAAAGCAAGTCTCAAATACTTAAAACCAACTTTCCATTCTATATAAATTGCTTTGATCAGCGTGCTTTCACTTGCCATTCTCAAATGCTTCCAGCAACACAGTTTTGACCATATTTTTAACTATTTGATAAATGCTATTGCCTTTACTTTTATAATCGCTTGATTCATAGTCTATTATATGTGAACTTTTTGTATCAAACTCTATTGATCATTCTTCACACTGTTTGTACTTGACTGAAGTAGGTCGCTGTGTATCACCGTGTTTCCAACGTACTTAGTATGGGGCTTCTATTTGCCACTTAGCATCTTTGCGATGGCAAACTTGAAAATTCTTATGTCAAATTTGCTTGACTTTTATTAAGTTTTGTGGGAGTCTGGGCTTATCATAACCCGATCGAACGTTTGCGGATGCAAAATTAGAAATCAGCAACTGATTTATTGCTCTGAGCAGCGTTGCGATGTCACCCACGTTCAATGTATATACAAAGCATATCAACTAAAATATTATAACAGATATGTATTGGGAGTTCATGACCTAATTCTAAAAATTTAGAACCTTGGCACATATTCTACTATGACCCAACATTACCCTGTTAACATACACAGCCGTTGCCGTACTCTGTTGCCCTTCTTGTGATGTAACAAAGATATTTTTGGGAGGAAGGAAGCTCAAGTCAAGTTTATTTCCGAATACATCTGAGTCACCATCTATAACAAACTTTATTTGTATTTTGATAGTTCCAAGTGCTAGTTTCGAATTTATTAGTTCCGTGTAAATAAACGCTTGGCTAATTCATTTTTCCTTTCCCTATATCAATTGCAGCAAATCTTATCGGCATTGATACGATTCATCATCAAACACTATCGGGCCAGGAAATGGATCAATTGAATGAACATCAGCTAGATAAGGTGGCCAATAATGTTAGCGTCTTCTATCGCGTTTCGCCGCGTCACAAATTGGAGATTGTGAAGTCCCTGCAACGCACTGGCAACATTGTGGGCATGACCGGCGATGGGGTCAACGATGGTGTGGCACTGAAGAAGGCGGACATTGGCATTGCCATGGGCAAGAATGGCACGGATGTGTGCAAGGAAGCAGCGGATATGATATTAGTCAATGATGATTTTCACACTATCATGTGAGTACCTGATATATATATATATAGTAACGTAACGAAGTTTATTGCAACCTGATCACTCTTTCTAGTGCGGCCATCGAGGAGGGCAAAGGTATTTTCTACAACATTCGGAACTTTGTGCGCTTTCAATTGAGCACTTCGATTGCGGCCTTGGCTCTGATTGCTCTGGCTACGCTGATGGACATAGCCAATCCCTTGAATGCGATGCAAATTCTATGGATCAACATCATTATGGACGGTCCGCCGGCTCAGTCTCTGGGTGTGGAACCCGTCGATCATGATGTGCTCAAGCAAAAGCCACGGAACGTTAAACAGCCCATGATTACTAAGTCGGTCATCGTCAATGTCCTGCTCAGTGCCAGCATTATAGTCTTGGGCACCTTGTGGGTGTTCCAGCGAGAGATGGCCGATGGCACGTTGGGCAAGACCAAGCGAGACACCACCATGACCTTCACCTGCTTCGTCTTCTTTGACATGTTCAATGCCTTGTCCTGCCGCTCGCAGACCAAGAGCGTCTTCACCATTGGGCTAACCACCAACCGGATGTTCCTGCTGGCCGTTGCCTTCTCGATCATTGGCCAAATGCTGGTGGTCTATTTTCCGCCGCTCCAAATGGTCTTTCAAACGGAGGCCCTGACCCCCTACGACATACTCTTTCTGGTCTCGCTCACCTCCTCCGTGCTGGTCGTTTCCGAGATCAAGAAGTGGTTCGAGCGCACCATGGAGCGCAAAATGTACAGCACCCGGTCCGAGTTGGATTTCGTATGACAAAACGCAAGCGCTAGAGACGAGCCAACAACAACTGTGTTGCACCCAAAAGCCGAGTAAATGAATATTAACAAAAAATCAAAAAAAAAAAGTAAAACTATGCAAAAACCAAGAGAGGCGTGTGGAGCAGGCGGAAGAGCAGCAGCGAATTGTGTGTTTAATTTTACATTTTACCCCCCGCAAATCGAATTCTATTGAAATTCAAACAAGAAGTAAAACAGAGCCACAAAAGTGTAAGCCGCAATATTTATCAATATATTTAAATGTTCGTATTTTGCCACGTTTGCGATTCTGTTTAGTTTATAATTTTAATTTGAACAATTTCATATTTCTTTATTTCTTAAGTAGACCAATTTCCATAGCGAACACGCAACCAACACGACAATCTGTAACTGTAACTGTAACTGTATGTAGAAAAGTTTAAATTTAGTTGGCTTTAGTTATGTCCTTTGTATATCCATGGTAAAGCTGATGGAACGAAATCTCTATATCTCAGCGCAAGGCGCCATTTGTAGATGCGCTTGCCTTGCCCTCTTCAACTTTATTTAATAATTGACTTTAAATATTTCCATTTAATTTCTTAAGCAACAAAACTGTATTTTTAAGTCTCACGACAAGTGTTTAATATTCTTTAAAAACGAACTTTTTTATGTGATATTATTTTAAGCACATAAACATAAACAACACATAATTATGCCACAGATGGAAACATTGAATATTTAATTTAAATTTATTATTATAATTATTATTGTTTTCGTTTCTAGCTCAAATAAAAGCTTTGCAATCGATACACAATTCTCAAATTCAATTTATTCTCCTATCTCCTCCAGCAGCAACAGCAGCAACAGCAGCAACAACAGCGGCAAAGCTAACAAATTTCCCGGAAAATCCCCAACTTCAAAATCTCAACCCACAGGAAAATGTAAAAAGAAATGTGCAAAAGTGGCAAGTTCAAGAGCAATTGAAAAGTGCAGCAAGCGAGGCAAAGCAAATGGTTTTTAAAATAATTTTGTTAATTAATTTATTCGGAAGCAACAAATTTGTGTACAACAACAGCGTCAAGCGAAACTCTAGCGCGCGTTTAGCAATAAAAATCAATTTTGAAATTTTGTCAAATTTTGAACAGAACAAAAGAAGAAAAGCTTTTTGACAAAAAACCAAATACTAATTTGTGGTATTACAAGGGAAAAGTCAAAATGAATTTAATTTACAAACAAACGAATATTAAATTCAACAAGAGCAACATAAAGCAAACAGCACGTAATTAAATTTATGCAAACAATATATAATTATATATACTATATTCATGCAATATTCAATGAAAGGTATTCAAAGAGTTATATGTTAACAATATTGTAGGAGAACAGTTTACACATTTTGAGGTTAACAAACAAGTTAATGAACAGAACAGAAAAGCAATATTACAATACAATACTGAAATCAGTTTTCTCCTACGGTTAGACCAACTTAACCTGGTTGAAATAGTTTGACAGACAACAAATACTCAATTTAAATTCTTAAAAAAAAAGAAAAATAATTATTTAGACTCAACAACCATTTAATACATCTGTATGACAAAATAGTATACCTTTCGAATGTTTGAAAATCAACAAACCAACAACAAAGTATATCATTGACATTCAAATTCATATCATCAACCACTCAGCTGTTTCACAACGCTCGAAACATTTTTAAAATTATATCGTGCAACTAATATTTACACAACAGATGAATGCTTCAACCATCGCGTTTTCAAAACAATCAACATTTCACAGCCACATCCTCACAGTGTTCGATAGCTGTTATCATATCACATATCACATTTTGAACTTGAAGCGCAAGGCTTAAACTCACTTGCAAAGATCATTATTCTGCTGGCAACTTTTGCACGTTGAGAAGTCCCTAATTTATGCAGGGATATCTCTGGAGACTTGGGGGAAAATGAATGTGAAGTCACTTTAATTTAGTTTTCTTTTGGGTTGCTTTGTATGATGTCAAGGAACACTAGATTTAACCATATTTTGGGAGAAATAAATGCTAACGTCTTACGGTAATGAGCTGATAAAGAAATCACTCACAGCTTTTCATTGCATATTATAAACTCACAATGATCAATTCACAATAAATAACAGGTTGTTTAATTGGAAGGAGTTTGTATCTAATGATAAATTGTCTATACTTTGCCCAGATGGAGCAACTCACAGCAATCCGGTGGTCAGTGAGGCTTATATACTATATTATTTTAGGCATTACCTATGGCCCTAAAGGATCTAGAAGGAATATTGAAATTTTGGCGATCGAAAGCGAAAGCTCATTCGAGTGAATTGTTCCTTTGACAGAGTCGGACAAAAACTTAGCTTCTGTGACGTGATTCCTTTTGAACCACGTAAGTGGAATTCACTTCTGTCCTCAAAAAGCAAACAGAATAGTTTGTTATTGAATAGATGAATTCTGATTGTGATGCATGAGGTGCTGGGAACTTGACACACAAAAGCCCTACTCTGATAGAAATTCTGAATGGTGACCTAGGGTCGATAGAAAGCTATTACTATTCCCTTTTCTTTGGTTAATATGTTAGTTGAGGTTCAGCTGTAAGAAATCATTAGAATGATGTCCTGCTGCTCACCCCAAAAACACATGAAATTAATATATGAGACATTGACTATCTTCATTCAGAAGCTCAAGAAATTAAAGTGTTTACACATTCATTTCTCCAAATCTCTAGGAATTTCCCTGACACCCCTGACACTATGAAACACTCTTGCAAGGCATATACGAAAGTAAGGACCAAATAAATATTTATTTACAAATTTAATTCACACGTAGATACCCACACATACAAGCACACATACATTAACATCAAAGCTACGCTCACCTTTTGGCACACCACTCATATATCAGAGAAATCTTACAAAAAAAAATTGAAAAAATAAGAAAATACCACAAAAAAAATGTAATACTTCTACAAAGCAAAGCCTGGCTCATTATCATAACCCACACCCAGGCATACATACTCACATACATCCACACCTACACACACATCTCATCCACAATGGTAACAATAATTAGTAAATTAAGTGTATTTGTATTGGTATTGATTAATTAATTAACAAGTATTTGCATATTGTGAATGTCTGAATGAATAACTAAAATAATTAACAGCAAATTTATGAAAATTCAAAGCAAAACAGGTATGAAATTACACAGAAATCAGTCGTGGGTTAAGTCAATCGATTCTCGTTGTTGAATTTACTATAACGATTCGTAATTCGTAAGTTACTGCAAATTATAGCTGATTTGACTGCCTTCATGGGTTGATTTTAGCCATCGATTGAATTTGAAATTGGCTAAAGAAAGTAAGACAAATGATTTGACACAGGCAGAAAATGTGCTTGCTAATTTAAACAATAATTAATATTTATTGATATTTACAACTATACAAAAACAAATATATATAAAACAACATATAGTGCATATAATACATACGATTCATATATAGTCAAATTTGTGCGATTATGCGTGCAGAAACAATGTAAATGTCTAAAAATATCACTTAAGCTGCGGTAAATTTCACAACGCTTCTATCTCCATCTCGCTCAAACCAAATTAATTTACAGCCTTCTTTGCAATATCTCTTAAATGGCATGTACAAAACCAACTGGAAATTATTGTTTCATCAAATTGAATTTAGTTTCGCAACACAAAGCTAAACACTAAAACTATGCGCTAACTTAAAAGGCAAAAGAAAAAGAAAAACTATAACTAACTGTGCTATTAAATGTAAGCTTAAAGAATACATATATAAACATAGATGAATAGCCTACTTAGAGCAAACAAAGTATAAACAAAACACACACACAAATA
Organism: Hirtodrosophila duncani; assembly: GCA_037043425.1. NCBI lineage: Eukaryota > Metazoa > Arthropoda > Insecta > Diptera > Drosophilidae > Hirtodrosophila > Hirtodrosophila duncani. Next base: position 5,646,760 of record JBAMBM010000194.1, read on the forward strand.
TTTCAAAAATATTTCTCAACGCTTCTTTGAGTTGAAAGGACATTCTTAATGAAGTTGCAAAGGCAACAACACGCTCTTGACTACGCGAAGAAAATGAAATGAATTTATGAAGCAAAACTCGTTTACGATTATTGAATACAATTTTAGTTACTACAAATTGCGCTCTAATAAAATCTAACTCTAATACTAAATAAATTATACAACTAACTAAATATAATACAATATATATGTATTTAATATGTATCACCGATAACAAAACCAAATACAAATATTTACTAAATAAAACTAACTTTATGTAGTAAATAGCCAACCACTTTGATTGACTTCAACTGGCGAGGAATGCGCGAGGTTTGTACAATATTAGATTGTCTTTCATTTGTATCATATTATCGGTTTGTGTGGCAAACTGTGAATATGTGATTTGATTCTCTTTATGGGTGAAAATGAGTATTCTAGAGAAGATTGATGAAGGTCAATTCAATTTGATATCAATATTGTTCCTTGGGTGCGGCCTCTTCAGGCTTCTTCTCCTCAAGGGGTAGAGAAGAGCCCTAGCAAAAGAATTAGGATGCTCCTCAAGCCTGTCAAAATGTTTCGTACCTGTTAAGTTTAGTTCATCTCCCAATTGTCTCACACCCAAGTCTTTATGAAGAGTGCTGTTACTCACATACCACGGAGCTTCACAAATTCGAAGGAGTGTCTTAGTTTGAAGCACCTAGAATCCCCCATATATCTAAAGACAGGTGCAATCTCCTGCTTGTATATTATCACCTTGTTCTTTAGGGCCAAATTGCTCTACTCTCTTAGAAGCCAGGCTTCTTTATTTTGCCCTTTATCTTGAAGATAATCGCTGTCACATGCTCCCTATAAGTGAGCTTCTTGTCATTGTGGACTCCAAGGTAGTGAGAGTTATCGGTGTGCCTAATATGTTTGGTGTTCTGCATGGTCTCTTGCAGAGTGCATGCACCATTGCAGCAGATTGCTCCGCGTTGATGGTTTATAACCACCGCCTTTTGGCCAATGTAGAAACCGCCATTTCTTCCAGTTTGTTAACCGCCTCGTCATGCTATAATATAAGTGCCCTATCATCAGCATACGCAGCCATCATCATCTCATCTAGATCCGTATTCCTCATTTGAGACGTGGATGGGAATATCCGCGGTGTAGAGACTGTATATAATAGGTGCTTGGACACTGCCTTGGGGCACTCCTGAATCAATGCTTCTAATTGTCTAGTGTTTGTCCTTACAGCCCACTGTCAATGTTCTGGAGTGCAGCCAGCTCCAGAGCAGGTGGTTATAGTTCCCAGATAATAGCAACTTTAGCTTATATTTAAGCCCCTATCAAATGCCTGCTGCATATCCAAATATATTGCGGCGCAGTATTCCTTTGTCTCAAATGCTTTGAGGATAAATCTCACCACTCTGTGGGTTGCCGTGGCTCTTTCTAAACCAAATCTGGTGGGACGGTATTGCGCTGGCAAATCTTTCCATCACGAACATCCTTTACAGAAAAAAGTTGAAGAACAGAAAGAAGAGCTAGAGCACTTTATAAAAACTATAAAAAAATAAAAAGGAAAAAACCATTTAGGATGCTATATATTATTAAGCAGGTCTGAAGTTATTAAGTTTTTAAAACAAAATCTTACTTTGAACTTATATTTAATTAATTGTAGTTAAATTAACAAACGTTTATTATGATTTTTAAAGAGCTAGAACGAGACAAGAACGCTAGTCAGGAACTTTATCGAAAACAGTCGCAAGAGTATCCGGGTATTCATCACTAAGATATTTGGAGATCTCTTCTAGTAGAATGAATGATATCTGCATAGGATGTCTTAAGAGAGAATGATCTATAAAAACTATGCGGTCTTTCACTCTTTCTATATTCTTTGAAAATCTTTTCAGCTTTGTAATCTTTGTGTTATATTTCTTTCCAGGCTGGTTTCATGTTTAATTTTCAAAAAATCAGATTTTTCATAATTTAATCTTTCTCTTAAAATGTGGAAAGTGACCAAAGACGACGGCGAAGAGGAAGTTGACGAGCGCCGTTCCTTTGCCAAAGAGAGAACTCCGGCATACAGCAGCGGCGTTTTGATAGGAAACTGGTTCCAGGCCCGCTACCTGCCGCCCCCAATTCATCAGAATGCCATCTTGCCAGGACTGGAGGCGTTGAGCGGCTGCGAGCAACACAAGTCATCCTGCCAGGACACCTATACCCGCAGACCCTTCATACCCCAGATTAATACCTCTCGCAGTTATCTGGAAAGTAAGGCGAACTGTTATAGCCTCAAGATTGCCAATGATTCGAATCTCACCATGGTGGATGATGAGAAGTATTTCAATAACTATACAACCATGAATACCCTGATGTTCGATATTTGGCCCAAGATGCGCAGAGAACAGTGCCTGCAGATGGAAAAGGCCGGCCAGGAGCTGTATAAGCCCATTCAGCCGGATGGCTTGGATTGCTATGGCACCAATAGCATTATAAAACGAAGGCCAATTTCAAAGGAATCATTTACTGAAGCCATTTCAGTAACCATGACTGATTACACACTCAAGCAGCGTGAAGCGGGCGATGAAGAGCGCTTGGGTCAATGGGTCAAGGGTCGTAAGAATGACAAGTTTATCTATTTAAACTGTAATTTACACGATGATCTAAAGAACATGAAGATCAATTAGCTGGCGCATAGCATATGGAAAATTTTAAATACAGAAATTGCGGTCAACCTCAAATTGTGTTCCTATTTGTGGCCAGGAAGTAGGTCAAGATTCTTTCGTTTAAATTGTTTTACATTATTTTTTATATGTTCCGTTCCGCTCCGTTCCGTTCCATTCTATTTGATTTGTTTTGGTTTGGTTTTACCACTTCTTCATTTACTGTTAAAAATTTCCGTTGTTTTTTGTGTTTCGCAATATGTGTGGCGCCACCCAAAAATCGGGCATGGACACCACCGTGACGCCGCCATACAGCAAAATGGTGCTCATTGGCAACTGGGCTGAGCGTCGTTATGTCACCGAAGAGAAGAGCAATGGAATTGTGCCAGCCCTGAGTCCATCTACGCGCTGTGAAAGCCATCGCACACTCACACAGGACACGTATACAGATGTGGGTTTTCGAGGATTGGAGGCCAAGCGCTACTTCGAGGAGAAGCGAATGACAGCCTATCGAAACTTTGTGCAAGGCTCTTCGGCCAATATGAATCTGGTGGACGACGAAGTTCTTAAAAACAATTACACGACCAGCCACACCTTGGCCTTCGACGTATTACCCAAGCGTCAAATGAAGCTGCATCCTTGCGCTACCAAAATGTCGAAGCCAGAAGGTCCACCAAAACGACAGCCAGTGGTTGATACGCTCCAATGCTTTGGCAACCTGACCAGGACCTACAACTATGCCAGGCAGCGGAAATGTGCGGAGCATGCGTCTCTGGCGAGTCATATGCAAACAACTTACTCCACAGCATACAATCGTCGAGCCAAGGCCAATACCTTCATGAACTTTGGCCCCGATTACGATGGTGTGGTTAAGTTTGATCTGGTTTGCTAAAGGCGACACATGGAGAAGGGATAAATTGTGAAACAAGGATGTCTTGCAGTATTCAAAATATAGTTGTGGCAATAGCAGAGTCAATTGAACTCAAGGTGATAGATCTGCTATTCTCATAACTGTGTTTTGGATAATGCAAAGTCGTTTTAACAGAGTTTTCAGTTGAAAAAAATTGCACAAATTTTGAATGCTAACTCTGATAATGTAATAAATATAACAAGTTATTAATATATAAATTTATGTTCCAAAATGTTTTTTTTTTCGAAGCATTAATTCCCACTTTAATAATGAATATGGGCTTTTCACTGGACCCCTGAAAAGCAACTGGGATAGGAATATTTAACAAACATAATCATAATAAAGATCGACAATATCGATTTTAGATTTTAGCAAGAGCAAGTTTTCCTTTTACGCTGTGTTTTGCACATTCTTGGAAAGGAAAAGTTATTGCTTTTTCATCGAAAAAGTATATCTGACAGCTGTTCCGATTGGCATGCTATCAGTAACTACTAATAATTGTAGCATACTTTACGGTGCAACATTAATTCATTCCTATTCCAACTTTGACCCACTTCCTGTTCCGAGTTCATCAAACAAACGAAGTAGTTATCATCTCCGATATAAACTGAAACTTTTGTGAACATTTCAGAGCGCTCAGACTAATGTCTTGGTCTGTGCGTTGGACCTTAATTAGTCAGCTTAGACAAGCCGTTATATATAAGGATATAAAATATAAATAGGAAACATTCTCAAATAGAAAGGTTGCTGAAACAAATTATGAAACTTACGAAATTAATAGACACCTCTATGTGCTCTAAAAGCAACCACAAGTCCCACCGCAGTTGAAAAACCATGCAGAAGAGAACTCTAGATAAACAGTGGGATATTAACTCTCTCAGCATTCAGTCGCACAGTGCAACTAATATGCCAGTTTTCTCTAGATTACACAAAATAAAAGGTTTTTACAGTTCAAAACTCCCTTTTCTGTATATCGGGGATTATATACAGGCTATTAATTTGAAGCTATCAACTCTCAAATACGAAAAGTAGTCACAGCGCTCTGTTTCACCGTCTGAAGAAAAAGTTCTGTTATATAAATTCTGTTACATTTTAAGAAGCGGATCAAATTTAGTTGTCTTTTGGGCTTCAATGTGAAGATAGATTAGATTATATATAGGAACTCGCTCCTACATACTTGCACATACTTACCTCAGGTCTCGCAGATCTCGAACAAAATCAAAAACAAAACAATAAGAAAATCAAATCAGTGACGATCTAGAGCAATGGGCTGCGCTGCAAACGCTTTTGTCTATGGTCAATTTCAGTAGCTTAAAGGCGTGCACTCGTATATCTATGTAAATAGCAAGAGCAAAGCGTACATATAACCACCAAATTAGGATCAGGTTCTGCTGTACGACGAAAAGCAATTTGTTATTCGAACTGTTTGGCCTCCAATCGGGCTTGCAAACTTGTGTCCAAGCTGCAAACGTTTCCATTTGTACCCCTTGTCCCAGACACAAGTCCCCTTCTTGCATTTGAAAACACTCCTTAGCGCTTTTATATTACAAGATTCAATTTATTTCAATCCATTTCTTGTATAATAATATATGTATTTGTTTTTAGCGTTCGTATTTAGTAGTTATCATATTTTTGATGCCAGAAATTCACTGTGTTGTTTTATTATTATTATTATTGTTTTTTTTTTGTTTTTGTTTTTTTTTTTTGTTGCACATCTAGCCGTGGCATTTGTGGCATTGCTTTTACCTTTTCTTTTCTTTTCTTTTTTTTGGAAATTAGTAGTTTGATAGACGTTTACAATATGTTTTGTTTGCCTTGTTATATAATATATTTATTTTAATATTAATAATTATTACAAAAAGTAAAATTTGACGACATTAAACTAGACGACATTCGTGTTTTTCCTTTATTTTCGTATTCGCTTACTCGCTTATAGAATTTACGTGTTTTCTGACTTAATAGATTTTTTGGGGATTTTTGTCTTAAAATCGTATATTTTTGGAGTAATTTTGGACAATTCTCTGCCTAGAAAATGTTGCTCAATTTTTATATATTTTTGCCGATTTCTTTTGGCTGACGTTTTACATTAAAAATTATGCTTAAAATCTAAACCAATGGAAAGTGGTATTATGATTTGCATATGTGTGTGTGTGTGTCTGTAAGTGGGTAGGTGTGTCTGTGTGGGCGGGTGTACTTTGGTGGTCCAAACTTTGTGGGGATATTTTTGTTGGTGATATTACTTTGGGGCTAGTTTAGTTGTGTGTGTGTGTGTGTGTGTGGATGCGTGTGGGATCTGGAGATTTTGTGTTGTTTTGTTGTTTAAGAAATGTCGTGGTTATATGCTTGTATATATAGTTTTGGTTTTTTGCTTACAACAATTAAAATTTTGAATTTTAAAGTTTTCTTTTTTTGGTTTTGCTTTAAGTATTATACCGTTGCTTTTGCTTTTGCCTTCTTCTCTTGATATATAAATTTATATGCTTATACATGTTGGATGTGTGTTTTTATGTTATGCAGAATTTTCATTTCAAAATTGATAAATGTAATTTTCTCTTACCACATAAATTTAATACCTAAAGTATATATTTTTAGTGTTTATTTTTTGTTTTTTTGGTTTTGCTTAAATTTGTTAAGTAAAAAATGATGCTTATGCGTTTGGCTTAAATTTAAAATTTTGAGTATTTCGTGTTTTTTTTTGTGATTTTTTTTTTGCTCCGAAAAATGGAATTTAAGGTTAAATGTTTTTTTTTTTTGCTTTTAAGTAGTTGCCATGGTTGTATTTTTTATGTTTTTTTTTTTGTTAATTTTGTAAATGCCGAGAGTTTTCTTTGATTTTGTTTTTGTTTTTGTTTTTCCTTTTTGGTAATAGCCGAGAAGTTGTTGTATATCAAAGTTGAACATTTGCTCTGTTCGTGTTTGCCTTTTGGACAAGTCATCATTTTTTATTTTAGATTTTGATATCTAAATATGTATGTTATGCATTACATTCGCTCATATACGATTTTGAAATGTCGAACTAGTTCATTTTTTGTTCATTTTCTTTAATTAAAACATTTAAGGTTCTTTTGCACTCGAATGTTGCTTGATTTGGAGCTGGAGTGCATTCATTTTGTTTGCCAAAAATTAATTTTTCAGCCGAAAATAATATAATTTTTCGTGTTTATGATTATACGTTTATCGTGTTTTAGTTTTTGCATTTTATTTGTATTTATTTATTTATTTATTTTTAATAGCCACAAATATTTTTTAAACTTGAGTTACGAAACTTTGCTTGCCAGTAAGTATTTTGTTGTTGGATGATGTTGTTTTTGTTGTTGTTGTTGTTGTGCAAAAGTAAAACTGTTGGAAAAACTTGACAGTGAACTGAAGATTGGTTTAGATTGAAAATTATAGAATGAAAAATAGGCTTAAACAAATTCAAAAACAATAAATAAAAATTTACTCAATGTTGAAATTTTGGTTTTGTAGCCAGTTTTATTGTAATTTCCTGTGCAATTTGTCGTTGTTATTGTTTTTTCCGACCAATTAGTTATTGTTGTTATTGTTTGTTAGTTTGCTTTTTTACCAGTAAAGTGAGATATTATTATTTGTTTGTTTGCTTTCTTTGCATTTGTTGTTGTTGATATTTAGGCTTCTTTTGGTTTTGTCTCTTGTAATATAAAAAAATTTTGATTTTTATTTTGTTTTTTTGTTTTGTTTTTAATTCTGTTGCGTTTCATATATTATGTATACTCTTTTTACACTTTGAATTAATTACAAATTATACAAATTCATATATAAAAATGTTTAACAATCTTTGTTTTAGCTATTGTTACCTTTATGCTTCTTCCATCTTTGTCTTTGTCTTCGGCTTCTTTAAAAAATATATGTATATAGATTTACTTATTGATTTCCTTATGGTTGCTTGTTGCTGTTGTTCTTGTTGTTGTTGTTGTTGTTGTATAATTAAAGTTGCTTAGTTCTTCACATATTTTGATTTGCTTCAACTGAATGTTGCGTTTGTGTTGGCATTTATACACATTTAAGATTTTTTAAGATTATTCGTTTAGAGTTTAAGTTCTCGCTGCTCTCTATGGTTTGTCTATTGTTTGTTTGGTTTCCTTTGGTTTTTTGTTTTGTTTGTTTTTTGTTTGTGTATAAAAATTGATCAATAAGAAAAATGTATTGTTTATTGTACTATGGTTGCTGTTTGCTGTTTTGCGGTACGAGTTCTGTATATGAAATCAAAAAGATTCGTTTGGTTTATTGCTGGCTCTGTTTTGTTATATTGTAGTTTTTCATTAATCGTAATCAGGCTATGGGCCAACTGGGCCAGGAGCTGCTGAAGCCAGATCCTGGCCAGTGGCTTTTCGGTTTGTTTGTATCACTATTGCTTTGTGGTTGCTCGATTTGTTTCTTGGTTTTGTTTTTTTTTTGATTTGTGGTTGGCATTTTGATTTTAAACTGCTGCTTTAACAAACAAATTGTCTGACTTAAATTCTCACTTTCTGATAAAAAATAATATGTGTACATGTAGTAGGTGTAGGTTGTTGCAGGATAATGGATAATGGTTAATGTATGGAAACATAACATGCGGCTTAATGTGGGATATAGAAACCAAGATTGTGCTTTAGCTTCTGGGTTTCTTTCTTATTTTGCGGATATGTTGCGTTCAACTTAAACTGAAACTCATACGATTTTCGATTTTCGATTTTTATTTCAACTGGTTGTTGGCCTTATGTGCCCTCTCTTTCAATTGAGCACTTGCTTTGGGTTTATGTTTCATTAGCTATTTGTTTTGAGACTGATTATGCGTGTGGAGTGGCTGACTAAGTTCATGGTGTCTTTCTTGGAAATGTGGAGGAAAATTCGATGTGAGTAATGAAGCCCTCAATTAGGACATTTAAAAACAAGTTCAAAATCTATATTTGGAGTAAGAGCACACTAAATCGTGTTAACAGTCAGAAACCACACTGGGCACACATTCACAAACGGTGCATGTGTGTTCTTCAAATCATGCAATTTACCTTTTGATTGGAGTTCACAATGTCCGATGGAAATATGCGATTTCAAACGTTTCAGCTTTCAGGAATCAAAAAGTAATTAATGATTCGGACATATGTTCGAAAAGCCCAAACTCTAGGGGAGTTTCGAACAGCTTTTCAAAGTGGAAGTGGAATTCCAACTCGATTTTGAATGAAAATGAATGAAAACCTTAAGTTAATGCCTATAGTAAGAATGCTTTAGTAGTCCTATTTCGCGTTGACATCCTGCTCCATAAATTTCCACGTTTGTAGCCATCGAAACACAGCATGAACCTAATCAACTATCATCCGAGCACATATGTGTCTCTTGAAAGAACTGAGTAAAATAATTGATTTACTTACTTATTTGCAATTCTAGGATCAGCGCACACACAGAGAGTATCTAGGCCTTACTTGCTCGTACTAAGCAATACAGTTGCACTCTAACAAAATGCTGAGCTGAACTTTTCTATTAGCCAAACAACTGCTCGCTGTGTGCGCGCGGCCTTGGAGTTTTACAGTTTGCAGTTTTGTGTGTTTGCTGTTTGCTCTTCATTCTATATAATTGTTATGTAATTATGTACAGTTTACAGTTCAAGTAAATATAAAGTATGTAATAATATTATGATTAAATTAGAATTTGTTGCTATTGTGATTTGTTGCTGTTGCTGTTTCAGCTGTTTCTATATATGCGGTAGTCCCTGTCGGTTGTCTGATCATAAATTGCAAACTGCATTTAACTGAAAACGAAATGGCAACATAACCAATGGTGTGTGTATCGTGTTAAATCTATAGCGATTTCAACTTATACAATAAATATTTGTTTTGTTTTAGTTTTTAATGCGAGCACAAGTTTTAAAAATATTTGTTTTTGTTTTCGTTTTGCATATTTTCCACTTAACACTTAGTCAAATATACTTTTGTTTTGCTTTTTTAAGTAAATGTTACTATATTTATTCGGGTTTGTTTTTGTTTTGTTTGTTTGTTTTTTTTTTTGTATTTTCGATTTTTACTATTTTTTTGTTTGTCACTTTGTCTATTGTTTTCATCTGATACGAGTATTTTCCTGCTTGGCTTTTCTGTTTTCTTTTTCTGTTTTTCAGTTTTTTTTTCTTGTTTTTGAGTGTAAAAAATTCTGTAAAATATTTTCGGTACTATTTCGTTTTGGGCTTGTGGTTCGTTTACATTCTGTTGCAAAAACAACAATTCATATTGCAATTGTATAATATAAATAAATGATTCGGTTTCGCTTTATATTATATATGTAGGTTACTTGTTCTATGGGCACATTGTGTGGTATTGCAAAAAGTCTACGATGGCATATAGATTCTGGTTGGTTGTTTATCGTTTATCAAGAGGTTCCTCTGGCTTATAACGGTACTGGGGTGGACCTTAACATAATGTTATATAACTTGGCTGCATGTAGGAACAATAAACGATTTCATATATTTGGCAAATGTTTTGACGGGGGAAGGAACGTAAGGCGTCAAAGGAAAGTTGGTGATTTCAAAAAACCTAAGCTTAACTAAGATAAATATTCAGCTTATTATACTTGTTTGTGTTTGTTTTAAACTCAATAAATTCGAGGTAGAATATTGACATTTGTTATTTATATTTAAATGTACAAATAATGCTCCTTCTTCTTCTTGCTATGGCTGCCGTTATAAACATTTATAAACAGTTTCAATATTGAATGAGTGTGAGTGACCTATTTAGTAATTAGTTTGTTTATGTTCTCTATACAAAAATGATTATGTTTATTATTATTATTTTTAGAACTTCTGTTTTTAAGTATTACAATTAATTGAGGAACCATATTTTGATTGTTGCTTTAAAAAAAAACAGAGAAAAATTGTAAAAATATATAAATGACATCAATCTCATTATCGACTGGGCTGTTATAAGCAAGTGAGACAGCTTAGAATTTTCACAGAACTTTGGTTACTTTTGAAGCTTTGTTTTAGTTGATCTGGAAATGAAAAAGTACATTTCGAAGGTATGATCTTTGGGAGTTGAATTTACCACATTTAAGGAATGCTTTCAATACATTTTTGTAAGGCAAGGAAGGCTTTTTTATACCATTCACAAGAGAATGTAAATGTACATTCAGTTTGTCATGAAGTTTGCAATGCACAGTAGGACGTCCGCCTGTCTGCCCGTTTGATTAGAAGTCTTAACTGCTGCAGAGCTGAAATTATGAGCAATGCGCACGACATAGCCGCAACGCGAAAGCACTAGAATAACAAAGAAACAAGGCGATCATATTGCAAGAAACTAAACCCAGCGTTGCCAGAGCTTTCGAACGTCAAAAGGAAACAGTAGTCTGCTAGTGAGAACCCACTTGTGTGAGAAGTAAAGAAGTAAATTGCAAAATACTGCTACCACACTCTGCTCGCCGAATGAGCCTAACACTTCGTGGTGTCTCTATGTGAAGTATGAACGAAATAAGTGCAAGAAATGTTAAGTTAAATTACACTTTTGTTGTATATTTACAAGCCAAAGCTACGCTTCCTTTCTTGTTATTGGTTATCTTAAAGCTGTACTATATCATATCAAGATTCTCTTTCATAGCCTCAAAAGTAATGCCAATTGAGATTGCATATTGAAACTATACGAATTAAACTAAACTTGGAGACGAACTCTCTTTCCGATCTATAACCATTTTCAACCTTTTGCAATATTTGTTTGTATAGCATTTATATTTCACTGATTCATTTCATTTCATGCTCAATATTATTTATAAACTAACGAGGCTATTGTTGTGTTTCAAATAATTAAAAACAAAAACAATTGGCTTATGTCATAAGCATAACTATTCATACCATGCCATTTCCATGCTATTTTACACTTGTTTTGCTGGCTAATTCTTGCTATTTTTTTGGGGAGCTTTGCTTTGTTTGGGTCTTCGGTTTCGCTTGTTTCGCTTCAAATATAAGAAGATATATCGTATACACTATATAGAGAGTATGTATTAAATACTTTAAAAAATATAATACACCATACAATATAATATAAGAGTTTTAAGGGTTTATGCACTAGACGTATTGCTATTTTGAGTTTTTTTGTTTTTTGTTTTTGTTTTTTTCTTTTTTAAATATATTTTACCATAAATATGTATAGTTATTATTTTAAATTTCTCGGTTTTTTTCCACTTGATGATATTTTGTGTGTGTTTTAACTAAAAATCGTTTCGAATTTCAAGGCTTCCAACGCTTGAAATGGGAAAACTCAAAACTAGAACAGCTTTTCATTTGGGCAATCATTATGACATTGTGATATTATCATTAGCATTTCTTTTATTATTATTATTATTGTTGTTGTTGTTATTATTATTCAGTATTGTTTTAAAATTTAAATTAATGCTTACCGTTGCTATTTCAATGTGTATTTATCTATAATTTAAATATTTCTCTTACTGTTTGCTTATATTGTTTGTTGTTGATTTGCTTTGAATTTGTTTGTTTGTTTGTTTGTTTGTTTGTTTTGTTTGATGCTTGGTGGTTGACTTAAAAACTATTATCACTATTGCAGAAAGCGGCTGTACTCAATTATGTATGTAGTATTACATTTCCTAGACCAGGTCGGGCATAGCAAGAGATCGGAAATCTGAACAGATTGTGCAGTTCTCTTGCTATAGTCCAACCAGATCAGTTCTTGTTCTTCTGTTTTGTTGTAGGCATTTTACTATGAAATTTTGTTTTCCATTCTGTTTCGACGTGTCTGAAAACTGTAAGCCGGAAGTGAATAATAATTTTGCATTTAATATTATACTGAAAATATTTTTTGGTTTCTCTCTTTATCAACGTTATGTTTCTTTTAGTCATGTTTTTTGTTATTATAATTTTGGTTTTTTTTTCGTTTTGTTGTTAATTTTTAAGAAGAAAGGATTTCTGTGGTTGTTGTTCATTTTTTGCTTTGCCAAAATTGAAAAGCAGCGATTTTTCAATCGACATTGATTTCGATTTTTTTTTTTTTTTTGAAATTTTTGTTCAATTTTTTCACTCATTTTTGGAGGTGCCAAGGTCGTACTTTTTCTTTTTTTCTTTTCTTTTTTTTCGTCATGCCTTTTACTTGTGTGTGTGTGTTGTGTGTGTTTGTATGTGTGTTTTGGTTGTTGGGTTTGTGGTGCCTATGTAATTGTATTATGGCTTTTTGAGACTGCAATTAAAATTTCTGCTATAAAAATTACTTGTATTTGTACTCTTGGTTATTTAAATTGGGCTATTGTTGGTTTGCTTAGGTATGCTTTGTAACTTTGTGTTTTTGTTTTGTTTTTCTTTCATATAGCAAAATCATTTGCTATGGTTTTACTTTAACTATAAGTTAAGGATTCGTTTTGTTTCTTTATCGGTTCAGTAATAGCCTATACACTATACGTATATATATATATATATAAGCTGTTAGCCCCCTTTGTCATTCTAGGCTTGTTTGTCAATGTTCTAGCTCATCTTTGGTCTGTCTGTCTGTCTCATTCTCAATATATTTTGTCCCGGCCGGTTGTTTAAGTATTTGAAGTAACTTCTTCAAGTTTTCTGTTTTCTTTGTTTTGGATGCATAGCTACTTCCTAGTCACCTGCTATGATCCCCTAAATATACCACTGAAGCAGCTGGCTTTCACTGGAGCTCATCATCTTATCATCTCTCTCATCACTTTGCAACTACAAAAATGTTCTTTGAGAAAATCATAGTGAAACAAAAACTAATAATTATAATCAAATCTTAAATAAAACACAAAGAACTCATAATTGAAAATAATTCTTTGACTTGCAAATTGCCTTGAAGAATTTACTTTTTGGTCATTTTGCAAATCATTTAAATGGAGCTTTTTGGAAATTTTCCTTTTAATGCTATAATTTTTGTTATGCGCCTAAATTTTATGTTATGTTATTTTGTTTTGTTTTTTTCTTTTTATGTTTTTTGATTAAGTGTATGCTTTAAATTTTGTTAAGTTTATGCCTAAAAATGTACAAAAGTTTTATGCATTAGTTTTTTATTCTTTTTCTTTTTTTGCATTTATCACAGCGACATTCAGTCTAAATTTTGCTTTTATTGGAATCATAGCATAATTTGCCATAATTTAAATTTTGATATAAATATTTTCTATAGTAAATTTATTTCACATTAGTTTTAACTAAAACTAAACATAATTTTGATTTAAAGCCAAAGGGTGTTTGTTTTCGTTTTCGTTTTTGTTTTTGTTTTTGTTTCGTGTGTAAAGCCAAAGGAGAATTGTTTTAAAATTTTGTCTAAAAAGGCCTAAAAAGTTCTTAGTGTTAATTTTGGATTTCGTTTCTTATAGCAAATCATGCTAATCAAATGGTTAACATCTTTGGGCTTAATTCCAATAAAAGCCACCATATAAATTGTTTCGTTTTTCGTTTTCATTTTTGTTGTTGTGGTATTTTAGATGCAATTTTTTGTTATTCGAGCCTAAAATGTGATTTTTAGTTTAAAAATTTTGTCTATCGTTTAGAGGTCGAGAGTAATAAAAGGTTTACAAGGCCAAAACAATTTTCTTTTACCATTTTCAAAACAATTTATAAAACTTTTGCATACATACATCATTGATCGCGTGTTCTCTTTTAGTTATTTACAATTTGGTTTAACCCTTTGTTGCCGAAAAGTGTTGAGACTATCACAAAAAAAAAGAACCAGACGCTCTGCCCAAGCCGAAAAGTATAGTGCTATTGCGTTATGCCAAAAAACTGTGAACCCCATTTTCATAAATCATAAACTGGTAAAAATCAAAAATGTAAAAAAAACTGAAATCATAATTGTATATTTATATATTTTTTATTCAAAAATTATTAAATAATAGATGCAAACATAATTAATTAAAAACAAATTAAACTTGGTGCGATACGCGTACTTAAACGTGCTTAAACTTAGTTTAATTTCTGCTTAACTCGTAGGTCGTCGTCTAGCAAGTTGAGTTGATTGAATTTGAAACTACTAAACTAAAATTAACTTTTGCCTTAGGAAACACACACACACATACATAGCAAGTAGTATTACTAATAGATTTCATAACAATTATAAATGCTCTGACGGTACATTGGAAAAGTATGCACTTAGCGAAAAACGTTGATCAAGTTCGTCCTGATTCAATCACGAAATTCTCAATCAAGAGGGTTTTTAATGTCCGATAAAACTTATATTAAGAATGTTTTTGAGAAAGAATTTCAATACTTAAATTAAGAATTAAATATACTTGAATTAGGTTATTCAATTCTAGAGAGTTTTCTGGTTATTTTGAGTAGGACAAATTATTATTTCAAACTTGATTCAAGGTTTACTTTCTTTTTTAAAGACAATTAACGGACATTTTTGAATTGGGGAATTTTTCGTACTTGATTGAAATACTTAATATAAGTATTCTCTGACTTAAAATGGCTCCTTAATTGAGAAATTTCGTACTTAAATCAAGATTTTTTCGAACTTGATCAACTTTTTGTTCTGAGTGCGGGGTTAGGCAACTAAAATTGAGGGTCGTTTACATCCACACGGTCTAAGAATTTGAAGTGTTTTTTAGTAGCTCTTGTCTTCTGACTATTGTAAGATGTTTGTATGGCACCAGAATTACCGTTACGTTTTGCTATATAAACATTAACATATTGCATTTGATGGGTCTTGCCTTTGCGCCAGTGTGGACGTAATATATGGGCTAAAAATATATAGGCCTAATATAACTAAAACAAAACTCAACATAAATTACACGCCTGCGCTTGCTCGCTCGCTCGCTCCATCTGCGCTTGCTGTGTGCGCGCGCCCTAATTGGGAAGACTCACAACAACTGAAATCGTTTGCTTTACAACTTAAATTTAAAATTGCATTTCATATTCTCAGAAAAAAAACAATCACATATCATTTAAATTTAAATTAGAAATAATAATAGTTTCAGTTTCAGCTAATTACAAATTGTTTGCCAACAAATAAGATAAGATTCGAATACTATATAGATTGTAATGTGAAGCAACTTAAAAGTAATATAATATAATATAATATAATATATATAATATAGATAGATCAATTAATTTTAGTTTTTTGTTTTTCTGTTTTTGTTTTTAAAAGAAACACAAATTGCTTTAAGCAACACGTCGACGCCGCCCAACACCCAATCCTGACTTGGGGTTGAAACCTCTCCCACCCCCTATTTGTCCCGCCCATGTTCAATCTCACACATAACCCTATAAATTGTACGCCTAAATAATCGTATAACTCTTGTCTCGATTAGTAAAAAACACTCTTCGTATAATTTTGTGGTGCATAAATATGTATTTCTGTGTTTGTGTTTGTGTTTTGTTAAAAATGTTAAAATTATGTTGGAAAAAACATATAAAGGAATCGTATAACGTTGTGTGTTTGGTTGATGTTCCTCATCAGCATAATCTTCAACTCCTCCTCCTGTCTTGTGTCTCCTCCTTGTCATAGAGCCCCCCTTGCTCTTGCTCTTGCTTGATTTTAGGACCATTTGCATTTGATGTTTTATGGTCCTGTTTATATGTTTAGATGAAAGGAGTTTAGAGTCCTTTTCAAAAAGACTAGCAATCCGTCCTGTTTTCTGGTTTTCGTTCGTGTTGGTGTTGTTGTTGTTGTTGTTCTTGTTTTACAAAGATTTTAGTTTTAGTTTTACAAACTAAGAGAATTTTGCTTGCTTAAATTGGAAACTTAATGAAGAACTTATGGAATAATGGTGTGAAAGATTGTGGGCGTGTTTTTGTTTGTGTACTTTTACTTTTGTTTTCCCCCCCGTCTTCTCTTCTTCTTCTTCTTCTTACTGATGACATCATAGAGATCCGAATATCGAGTGTATGTGTGGATGTATGGGTATTGCATGCGATAGAGTTGGCGGCGGCGGCGGTGGCGGCCCATTAGCCCCACCATTGCCCCCCACACCTACGCCAGGATGGTGGCCAGGATGTGGCGCTGGATGGGCTGCGGGCGGCGGTGGCAATGTGATTGAAAGCGTCACTGTCTGAGGCGCTGCCACCGTTGGGGCATGTGTCGATGTGGGCGTCGCCGCCGTCGCTGTGATATGATGTGTTGCTGATGTGGGCGGCGGCACTGGTGACGGATGATGTGCCACCGTTGGCTGCTGTTGCTGCTGCTGTTGTTGCTGTTGCTGCTGTTGTTGGGCTCCGGCTGCTCCAGTGGTGGGATGTCACTGAGCCACCACAGAGGCGGTTGGATTCTGCTGCACCACAACACCGCCCGGCGCCACTGAATTGGCCACTGTGACCGTTACGGGCGGCGTTGGTCCATTGGCATGGGCTGCTGTTGGCTGCTGCTGCTGTTGTGTCTGGAAGGGATGCTGAAAGGGTGGCCCGTAGCATTGCGGGAAGTACAGCTCGTTCTTTACCACCGACTGTTGGGCAACGGCGGCTGCCGCTGCTACATTGGCCGCCATGCTGCGCACGGGCAGAATATTGGTCTTGTTGTCCACGGCGGAGGCATTGTTGTTGTTGAGGAATTGCTGGGTGGCCAGATTTTTGGCATCCTGCATTAGATGGTTGGCCACCACGGCAGCGGACGCGGCGGCATTTTGCTGTTGCTGCTGTTGTTGTTGCTGCTGCTGCTGCTGTTGTTGCTGTTGCTGTTGTTGCTGCTGCTGGCGTCGCACTTTTGTGGTATTGGGATTCATGTGGTTGTCTATGTGCTTGGTCACCTCATTCTCGGTGGCAAAGCGTCGCCGGCAGTTGGGCATGGGACAGCAGAAGGGACGATCGCCCTGAAATTAAGCAAACAGGGAAGCATTAGGGACGGTCTTTAGGAGAACTGGTGAAGCTTTTGGAGGTCTGCAGTCTGAGGATAGGCTACAACTACCTGGTGGGTGCGTGTATGCTGATCCAGTATGGCCTTCTGTCGGAAGTCCTTGCCGCATTGGCCGCATTTGTAAGGCTTCTCGCCGGTATGGATGCGCAAATGCTGTCAAGGAGATGTACAAGATTACTTCAAGCTCAAGCTGATGTCTGACGTCTTCTTACCTGATTCAGTATGGTTCTCTGCCTAAAGAATCTTGGACAGTACATACAACCGAAGGGCTTCTCATTCGTATGAATCCTCAAGTGCTGCGTCAGATGCGATTGCTGGCGGAAACGCTTGCCGCACTCCGGACAAGGATACGGCCGTGACTCGATATGTATGCAGCCATGTTGCAGTAGGGTTGTCTTCTGCTTGAACTCCTTGTCGCAGATGGGACAGCGCACATACAGAGGCATATTCGCCGGACGTACACCAATATGCTGCAGCACCTCGGGCAGTATCTTTTGACCTGCTAGAAGAGTTACAATAAATGGGGGTTGCTCCACCAATTACAGCTGCATCGACTACTAACCCTTGCCATCCTTGAAGTACGAGGGATAGTGCATGCCACCACTGCCATCGGGTGTGCTTTGCGAATCATCGTCATGATAGCCTCCACCAGCCACAGGAATATCGCCCTTCGAGTCCGTCTCTTCACCCGGAAAGGGTACATCCGAGGGCCACAGCGTGGGATGCGGTCCATTCTTGAAAATGAGATGCGGCGACACATCTATTGTTGGAACGGGGACGTGTTTATCGGTATCCGTCAGCGGGTTCACATAGAAGTAGTTAAGCGAGAGATAGCCACTGTTAGCAGCGCTTAAATTTGGCTCGTAGCCGAGTGAAACTTCTTGTCTAACATCTTTCGCTAAACTAGAGATTTACTTTTGTATTTTTGATTTTTGTTTGATTTTTGTTTAAAAAAAAGAACAAGCTGTTGATTGGTTGAAACGCTCTGAACGAATGAAGTTTGTAATTTCTGTTCTTACTTAATTGGGATTTGCTTTACTTTAATCTTAATTGAATATTACGATTTTACACGCTTTTCTCTAATTTTTAGAATATTTTTAATATTTATTGATATTTATATCTAAACAGAACTCTCATTTGACTGAGTGAATGGAGGAGGACAATCCAAAGGAGGCTAAAATCTGTTTTTGCAAACATTGAATTGAAATTGGTTCAAAATCGGGGTCAAAGTTTGAGTTTGCAAGGAATATCTATAATAAAAGCCCTCCTGGAAGTTGACATTTGGATGGTTTCCAGTTTCAATAAAATAATAAATTTAATCTTAATAAAACATATATTTGGTTTCAGATCTCTTAACTCATAGTTCTTGCCTCATATTTGGCTAAATGAATTTTCCAAAAAAGCTTCACAGCCCAAAATCTCAGTTGAATCTGAGCTGAAATGGTTTTATTTTTCTTAAGTAACAAAATCGTTGTCTTTTGCCGTTTCTTTAATAATTTTACGAATATTTTTAAACAAAATTTCCCATAGTCCATCTAAATGTCGTAAAAAACTCATGTTTCATTCTCTTTTCTACGTGTTCAACAAATCAAAAGCTTTGCTTCGTATCAAATCTATCTTAAATGCTAATGAAAAATTTGGAATTTTTGGCCAAAATATTGAATTGTTTTTCTCAAATCGCATAAAATTTTGCAGGGGAAAGAAGATTCGCCAAAAGGTTTGCGCATCTCTCGAAGCGCAGCCTAAGCACAATGCTAACAATGGGGGTCGGTTTGCTATGTTGCCTTGCGGCCCTAGCGCTGGAGCTAATCCTGCCATTGCCTCTGCTCGGCGGTATCTTTAAGGAAGGTGTTAACTGTCGCTCGCCTTGGTGGGTGCGCACATGCTGATTGAGGATGGCCTTCTGGCGAAAGTGCTTGCCGCACTCGGGGCAGGCGAAGGGCTTCTCACCCGAATGGATGCGTATGTGCTGGTTGAGAATGGCCCGCTGGCGAAAGCTTCTCGAGCAGTACGGACAGGTGAATGGCTTTTCGTTGGCATGGATGCGCAGATGCTGCGTGAGATGCGATTGCTGGCGGAAGCGCTTGCCGCACTCGGAGCACGGAAATGGCCTCGCATCCGTGTGTATCCGATCGTGCTGCAGCAGAGTGCTTTTCTGCTTGAAGTCCTTGCCGCAAGTGAGGCACTTGAACAGACGCAGATCGCTGTGTGGCTTGTTCTTGTGCGGACGTCCGGGTCCATTGCCAGTACGACCGCCGCCTGTTGTCGTTGTTGAGCCGCCTCCAGCGTTGCCATTATTCGCTGACGTGGAGCCCTCATTGGCATTCGGGGGGCCACCATTTGGCTGACCATTCTGTTGTTGACCATTCTGCTGGCCCGGCAGCAGTTCTGGCAAGGCATACGCCTCGGCGCCGCCATTCTGCTCCATAGGCAGGACGCCCTTGTTGAGATAGTGGAGCGGCGGAAAGCCTGGTGGCGCCAGCATGCCACCCTGCGGTGCCCCATGGCGTTGGCTATAGTAATCAGGTGTCTGGAAGCCATTGCTGGGATCTCCTTGCGGCTGGCCATTCTGTTGCTGTACATGGGGATTGCCTGCATCCCCGCCAGCATTTGAGGGCGCATGCTGCGGCTCGTTGCCGCTGCTTTGGTTTTGATTTGGCGCGGAATTCTGTTGATTGGCAAGCTGCGGGGAAGAAAGAGAGCGTTGGATGAGCAACGAGTTAATCTGAGCAATGAGTCGTCTTACCTGATTCATGGCATCCTCGTCGCCGCCACCATTCCCTCTTTGCTGTTGCTGCTGCTGTTGTTGGACTGTGGTGGGATATGGACTGGAGGAGGGCGACACCTGCTGCTGCCGCCCATCGCCGCTGCCATTGTCGCGAGGCTCTTGTCCGCTGGCTCCGCCAGGAGGACTTTGGGGCTGTTGTCCTGCCGCCGCGGCCGCCGCTGCTGCCGCCTGGGCAGCCACTTGGGCGGCGTTCTGCTGTTGCTGCTGCTGTTGTTGTTGCTGCTGCTGTTGCTGCTGGGCGGTGAGATGCTGCTGGGCCTGTTGCTGAATGTTCGGATACATTTCGCTGCCCCATTGGGCGGCACTGGCGCCAATAGCGCCAGCATTGCGTTCCGCATCCTGCGAATCCTTATAGAGCACATACGGCTGGCCCGTGTCCTGGGTAATACAGTACATAATCTGGCGGGGCACTTTCAAGCCAGCGGCTATGCAGGCCGCAAATGAGGCCGAGAAATTGATGGCCATTTTTGTGGTATTTCTTGTGGCTTGTTTTCAGTTTATTTCTGTTCTTCTTCTTCTTCTTCTCCACCTACTTAATCTTCCTCCTCTTCTTGTGGTGTCCTTTTTGACTAGACACTGAGAAACTTCTTCCACTACTCTGCCTCTATGTCTAAGGATTTTCTTAGTCCTCGGTTTA
Organism: Hirtodrosophila duncani; assembly: GCA_037043425.1. NCBI lineage: Eukaryota > Metazoa > Arthropoda > Insecta > Diptera > Drosophilidae > Hirtodrosophila > Hirtodrosophila duncani. The sequence goes on from JBAMBM010000194.1 coordinate 5,667,530, forward strand.
TGTATCTGACGTTTTTCATTGACTTTTCTTGTACATGGTTGCAGTTTTTCTTTTCCTCTGTTTGGTTTTCTTGCTTGGCTGCTTCTTCTTTGTTTGTTGTTGTTGTTGTTTGTTTGTTTGTCTCATTTATTGCGCTTCATGGCTGGCATTTTGTTATCATTGTTCTTCTCTTTTTTTGTAAATTCCTTTCTTCTTAAGTATCTCATTAAAGTTTTCCTTTTATCAGTTTTCTTTGTTTGATTTGTTTTTGTTTTATTTTGTTTTAGCTCTTTTTATTTGAAATAAAATGTATTTTCCTTTTCCTTTTAAACTTTTAATTATGGATTTAAAATTGCTATCCAAATAAGTTGTTCGCTGGTTTTTAGATATTTTGAATTTTCCTTTAAACGGGGTTTTTGGACAAAACTCTGAAAAATACATACAAAAAAAATTTAAAAAAAAATGTGAAGAAGTATATGTGATGAAATTTCAAAATTTGGTTGCGAATATGAATGTTATTATAATACGATCTTTATGGAATTTGGCAGATCGGTGGTTAATGTGCTTATAGAATACTGTGCAAAAAATTCTAAGAAATACTTCAAAAATTGCAAAAAAATTAAAGTTTCTACTGATTTTAGTCTAAGAGATCTAGGAATTCATTCGGAAAGATTTCAAGACATGGCTAAATTCACTGGGCTGTTGATCATACTAAATAATATGTCAAGTTTATAAGATCGGAAACGCTTCCTTTTGCTGGTTGCATACAACTTTACGACTACGCAGACACAAGCACAAGACGAAATGACCCAATCCTTTAATGGCGTAAAAACTTCTTATAAAATAAACCTAAGACTTTAGAAGGTCACCACGTATTGTCCTAATATACGTAATCTATAAGAAGTTTATATTTGGTTTGATTTGGTTGGAATTTAGGGTTGATTTTATGTATCCATTTTACTATTTTATAGTTCATTTTCATTAAGAAATTATCCTTAAAGCAAGATATGTAGGTATAGATCGCGGTTATTTAAGGGTTTGGGAGAGCTCTTTTCCATTAGAAAATATGATCTAAATATTGAATGAAATGACATTCATTTACAATTCTATAATCATTATAATATGATTGAATATGCAGCTTTGCACAGCAAATCCTCGCGGTAAACGCTTAGGAGCATTACTCAGGTTTTTCTTCTTTAACTTTTTCATCATATTTCTTCGATCATAGATATTTTTGGGTCTAGCTATTTAATCTCTATATAAAGTAAGGCTTATTTGGCGAGGTGAGAGTATTGTCTCTTTAAATTTGCAAAAAGCAAAGCCTACTTTGAACTTGTCAAAACAAAATTGAGCTTAAAATCGAATTAAAGTTGAAGTTAGCTTTAACAAGGAGATTTCAAAGTGGGCCCAAAAGTTGTTTGTTTTAGTTCTTTATACAAATAATATAATCTATATATATAAAACTCTGTCTTTAACGACTAACTTGGTGGCTCACTGACTGGGGAACAATGCCCATCACAAACCATAAGAGCTGAAGTTTAAAATTTGCATGCAGGTTAGACTTTTTGGAGTAGCTGAACACTATGAACACTATGAACACAATGAACACAGCATCCCAAATAGATCTCTCTCTCTCTCTCACTCTGTTTCTCTCTCTCTTAACTATTTACCAAAGAAACAAAAAACAAAAGAAGTTCATCTGACTATTTGCATGCAAATGGCACAAAATGCTTAATTTCCAACAACTTCATAAAAAGTGAAAAGCTGCAACAACAACAACAACAAAGAAATGTTGCCTGCGCAAATTAAAAACAATGAAGATCATCAGCGGCTGATTGAGAGGAGTGGCGCATAAAATGGACACCGCCAAGCATGCCAAACAGCCGTAACAGCAGCAGCAGCAGCAGCACATCCCCTCCTCCAAACACACACACACACACACACACACACATGCACCCGCAACATTTGCCTAACCCGAAACCGGCAACCAGATGACTTTTGTTGGCCGTGGCCACATGTTTCCTTCTTTGTTGCCGTTGCCTTTCCTTCTGCCTGCTCGCTGCGGCTGCCAGCTCGACTCTGACTTGTTGTCTTCTCTTTATCTTTTGTGCTGTGCTGTTGTTGTTCTTGTTGTTGTTGTTGTTGTTTTTTCTTTTGCCTCTGACGACGACGTGCCAACTTTTTAATGCGGGATCAAGGTCTCGGCGAGCGTGCGCCTCACACAGATACACACTTGGATGCGAGGGGATTCATGCTTAGCCCCAACCCACTTCGTGGCCTGTTTTGAGTATTCAAAGGCTGGCTGTATGGCAGCTCGGTCTCCGACTAAGGCCAGGCTGTCTAAACGGCCATATCCATTAAACCGTAAACTCGTACAAGAGATATTGTCGGCGAAACATGTGCCAGGGCAGGGCACAAAGTGAGGCCACATCATAATGATATTTATAGAAGGAATTTAGCCATTTTTTTCAAATCTTGAAATATTTATTTAAAAGCCTGTAAAAATACTTAAAACTTTCTAACATTTATTCAACGGCAATAGATTTTTTTTAACATTATTGTCTCTAGGCAAAGGACCAAGAGATTGCACACCTTTAAAGATATAGAACTCATGCCTGAAAAGAGAGCTTCTATGATAGCTCATATGGTAGCTCGACCTGCCCATTTTAATAGGGGATTAATCGTCAAGATTTTGAGGAGTAAGAAAGAACACTTTCTCTTGATAAGGACACACACTTCATTTCCTTAATTAATATGTCTATTATATAACGTCTCTATAAAAAAGGTTTACTAGCACGCCCAGATCATGATGGCTACGTACGCTGGATAGTACGGCAATTATGTCATAGCATACAACCCCTGACGAGGCGGTTAAGAAGCTAGAAGAAATGGTAGATGCGATGGCTACATGGGCCAAAAGGAGGTGTATAACCAGGAATCTGGTTTTCTGCAAGAAACTATTCAAACCCCAACAATATAAGGCACCCCGATCACTTTCAACGAATCGCACTTATATTTTGGAGTCCACCTTGACAAGAAGCTCACTTTTAGGCGACATGTGACCGAGATTATCTTCAAGACAAAGAGCAAAGTAAAGAAGCTTGGCTGGCTTCTACGCCTATCTTTTGACACGCCCTACCAATATGGGGATCCTGTTCCAAAACCCAGCTTAGAAGAATAGAGATTCTTCAAAATAAGACCCTCCGTCGAAATTGTGGCGCCCCGTGGTATGCGAGTCACAGCACGCTTCATAAAGACCTAGGTGTGGGACAAGTGGGAGATGAACTAAGCTACAAGAGCTACGAAACATTTTGACAGGCTTTAGGAGCGCCCTAATCATTTTGCAAGGCTCTTCTCTACCCCTTCAGGAGAAGAAGGCTGACGAGGTGGCAACCGAGGGAATATATTGATGTCAAATTCAATTGACCTTCTACAATCTTTTCTTGAATAATCATTTTCAGCCATGAAGGAAAGTAGGAAACGTCAAGTCCAAAAAAAGTAAGCAAGACCGAGTCTGCGTTTTTGTTTTCCATTTCCGATTGGCATTTAGCATTGCACCTTAAGTCTGGGTTCCACGCGTAACCGCGGCTTTGTGCCGTTGTGCAGCTTACGAGTATATCAAAGCACCCTCCCTCACTTGCGATTGCAGAAACTCGATCGAATTCTTAATGAGGTTTGACGCCACTAATGGAGCTCCATCGTCGATTCTAATTCTTTAATATTTAATTCTGTTCTATTCTTATATATGTTAAATCTTATTGCGAAAAAAACCACGATCTAATGCAGTTTTCATAGAATTATTTTAATCATAAATTGTTAAATGGAAATCCGTGTTCTTTAACTATCCATCATTTTGTTGATAATTGAAATGCGATCAAAAACGTTTTACTTCATTCTTCAGCCAAAAACAAACAAATTGTAAAGGCAAAGTAAATGGGGGCACAGAATTGAATTGAAAACGCATTGCGTGTCGACATCCACAGCCAACAGCCAACAGCAATACCAACAACAACAATTACAACAAATCGAAGCGAGCGAGAATCGACTGAATATTGATATCGAGCATGAGCCGCAAGAGAGAAAGAGAGAACTCAACTACCTTGAACCCGTAAATGAACGCAAAAACTGCGATCCGCGATCCGCAAACAGCCACAAACCGACAAACGGCGGAGAGATACCTCAACATCAACATCAATAGCTATAGCTGTAGCTGTAGAAACAGTTGAGCAGGTCCGGAATGGCCCAGGAAGACCGGGGAACATTGAGCGGGGCAGAGTCAGACGTAGTAGTGCATTTGCAGTCTCGTGCCCCGCATCCAACGCCATTGCAGTTGCAGTCGTTGCTATTTGTGAATTATTGCGCTCCATTGGCAGCGGCGACAGCATTTGCAATTTATGCGTTCGTTGTCGCCGTCCGACTCGGAGTAGTCACTCGCAATCGAAGTCCAAGTTCTCCCCAGTCCCCTGTGTAACTTCAAACATTCCCCTATATCTCTTTGCTTACATTGTCTGTGAACACGGCGTGTTGTGTTTTGGGAGCACGCCTGCTTAACGCTTACTCAAACAACAATGTAAAATACGAAAGTGTAATGTAAAATTTGTATTTTTAAATTCGCGCGGCGGCCATTTGAAACGGCTCATCGCTTCTCTATCAATGGGTCTAACTTGGTGATGCAAATCAGCACCGCATTGCAGATTGGAAGATTGGATGAGCGCGAAATTATCGTTTGCAAAGAGAATATTGGAAATGTAATCTGAGAAAAGGAAAGCAGGATATGTTTGAGTTGGATGAGTTATTGTGACATTTTTTATAGTTTTTCTTTTTGTCGTTTATATTTAATGTATTTTTATATATACCCCAGCGAGATCACAACATAAGATTCAGCGTCAGAGCATGAAATCAGCAATATCACAAACGAAGTCAGCCATATCGCTATTAGTATAATAACATATGTCCGTTTTCAAATCAGTTTTCAATGGGTTGTCATCCACATCAGTCTCACTCTCATTCAACGCCCGAAAATAATATTTCAAACAGACTTTTGGTTTACTGTGTATAAGTAGAATTCCGATACACAAATCAGCCAGTTGGGATTGTTATATCTTGTAATTATACGATAACACACTAGCAGAATTGAATCTCACATTTGAGATGTTGCCGCGCTGGGGCAAACTCTAAGCCAACTAGGGACTAAAATGCTTCAACTCAGATCAGAGTTCAGAGCGATGTGGGACCAGATGCGGCCCTTTGGTAAGAGCGAACCAAATGATTTGGTGAACTCTAACCGATCTACGGACTTGAAGCAATCTACTCGGTTCACAAGGAACCTGAGTATTATCGATAAGCATAGCTATATTTTCCCTCCAGAGAGAATTCTTATAAGTACTTAATCAGCATGACAATCTTAAGCCTTATCTTTGAAAATACTTAAAAGCGAATTAGTCTCTGCCTTTTTAAAACAATAGAAATAAGTTGGTTATATGTGAAGAGTTTGGATTACTTGATCAGAAAGCTGGCTTAAGAAATCTATAAATGCATAGTTTATATTGAAGATCCGTAAGATCTGTTGCCCAGTTCCCATAGCTGGTGGTGGTGCTGCTGCTGTCTTCGGCTGCTGGACAACCATTAGACCTCATCTCCATGAGCATCCACACCCAAGTCTAAAAATAATTCATAAATACATACTTTTCTCCGTAAATATATGTGCCCCACTTTTAGCATTTGCTTATCTATCAACCGGCAACAATTTTTTTTTGCAATTTGCCAATTCCTGACTCACGCTTCGCACTGCGCACAGTGAAAGTTGTCAACTTCGTTTTTCGACTTGGACTTCTACTCTAATTTAAAAGTGTTGGCCATGTTTATAGTCTCATGCACGCATCTCTCTATTTGAATTTGAGTTTGAATTTGGATTTGAATGGCGTACCCGATGCGTTGGCCAATGACAGTCCGCATTTATGGCCATTAATATCTGGCATCTCATGCTTCGTATCTGGTGCATGTGCATTTTGTATCTTGTATCTTTTTCTGTCATCTTTTGTGCTTTGGCCGTCAAGTGTAAAGTAGGTGGAGTTTACTTTACATTTCCCCCTCCCATTCTAAACGAGTGCGAGACATGAGATTACAATTTCAGCTTGGCTGCGTTTTCTTTTTAGTCGGCTATACAATTACCACGTCTACCTAGACGATATTAAATGCTCTTCAATTTAATTTATTGTTTAAAATTTAGGTTTAAGTTTACAAAGTGAACGAAGAGAACTGGTTTATTAATATATGTATATATATATTTCTAATTAAAGCGAGGAGTAGAAAATTAATGGGCTGCAAAACTCACTGATTGAAAGAATATAATTGTGAATTCATATCGGCGATAGTTGGGCATATAAAATACGTATTAGCGGCAAGAACAGCTGAAATTATTTAACTGATTTTGCATACAAGACAAGCTTGATAACTCAATTTGAAAGGTGCTTCGTGACTTCTTACTTATTTTGTTTTAATTCATTTATATATCGAAACCGCAAAAAACTCATTTACAATACATTAATTTAATCTAAAATATATATAATTATTAATCTGTCAGCTACAAAAAACAAAAACAAAAACAATAATCCCAATAAACAATGCTAGCAGCGGCCTATCTAGCCATTATATTTCTTTTATCTAACATAGCGAAAAAAATTTGCCAAAAAGAAGCAAAAATTTACTTCAAGGTTAAGGCAACGGCGGCTACAACTACAAAACGGCAAACTTTTTTGAGCTTGTTGCTCCAACAACAACAACAACAGCACAGCAACAACAAAGCGAACGCCAAAAAAGAATTGAACGCAATTTGTGCAGCAATCTAATTCAATACATAAAAAGCTTTTGCCAAACTATACAACAAAAAGAGAGTTGGAGAGAGAGCGAGAGAGTGAGAGAACGAGCGAACCTATAAACTATAGAAACAGGTATGAGCAGAGAGGTAAGAGATATGAGTGCTGCTACGGCGGCTGAATAAAAAACAATTTGCGCCACGAAAATCAAAAAATAAAGGCAAAAAGTGACTCACAAATAACGACAGCAACAACAACAACTATATAGCCAAAACAGCCAAGCGGCGAATTTTTTGTTTTTTTTTTTTGTGTTATTATATTTTACTTAATCTGTTTTCTTTTTTTTTTGGCAAACGATAATTTTTTGCGCACAAAAAATGTATAGAGAAGTGTTACAGCTGTGGAATCATCACATATGGAAAAAATTAAAATGTATTGTCATAGTTGACGGGAGGAGGGGGGTACTTATGTGAGCTTACTCTTAAAGTTTCAGGGTTTATTAACAATACCACGATGACATTCGTGAGACTTAAAAGCAAAACTCTAACTGGCTAATGACTATAATTATATAAATTAATAATCACTGGAGTTCCGGTACTAAAATCACCACACATAAATTTTCTAAAGAGATTTCTTGAACTTTTGAACTCATAATGCGTAACATAAAATTCGAGAATTAAAAAAAATTGTGCTTGGATTTTCAAATTGAATTTTCATAATGTGCTGTATTCTATATTTTCAGCCAGATTTTATCCTTAGGGGCCCCAAGTAGGACGTAAGCGTAAATATATGCTAACCGAAAGATGATAAATGAGATTCTGAATTCGTTGCATTGATTTTCCATTATATTTTTGCTAACCTTTGTCAAGTTGTATTATAGTAAAAAGCATTTTCGAAAATTCACTTTGTATTCTAATTTTGTGATGATATTTGTAACCCATAGAAGGAAGCAGCTCCACAAAGTATAAATATTCTTGATAAGCAAGGCATGCCGAATCGATATAGCCATGTCCATGGACCCGTCTCTTTCTATGCAAACTACTTTTTCAGCTATTGAAATGAAATTTTCATATACATGTACAAATATCTGTCAAATAGGGTCCATCCCTTTCAGAATGAAAACACACTTAGGATACATACTTATATACATACTTATATATAACCAATCCTTATAGAAGGAATACATACTTAGAAAAAAAACGTAGTTGCTTTTTATTGGAATCGCACGAAACTTGGTAAAGCAGCTTTCTCAAAGCCCTCTCAAGGATATATAGGCTAGATTTTCTCTATTTGATTTTGCATTTTGATTGGCGATAAAAGACGGCCTGCACTGGCAAAATCTTTATTTGAATATTCGAGTTAATTACTCGACTTTGCTTGTTCAAATTTAATAATTTTTACAATCTATTCCGACTGAATATGGTGGCCAAAATTAAGGCTTGTGGTCACTGATCATTGCATTCACCAGGAACTCATCACCGATAGAGATTAAATTCCATTTAATGTATAAACCTTTGTATTAGTTTTGCAATTTTGCATGAATGCAATTTTCTTCCACTTTCCCCTAGAAATGTTGCAGGCTTCCTGCCATGCAGTTCCCAGATAAACATACATTAATAGAGATCGCAGGAAATCGATAACTAAATCACTTGCGGTACAATACATATTACAAAAGTTCTCCTCTTTGAACTACTGATAAATTTAAGCAAGCCTAATTCCCACTTAAGGAGTTTCACTTTAGAAGGAGAACCACCTACATCAGCTGAACTGTTCCTGGGCGACCCCTAGGCATGTTGAGACACCACCTTTATAGGCACACAGCGGCCTAGTTTGTGTGGCTTCGTTTCGTCTCTTAGCAATATGGACTTGTAGTACAAAATGATCATATTTAGGCCTTTTCGCGTTTCCACTTCCGATTCAAGTGGCTTACTTTTTGGTTTGTGTTCACAATGTCCGAATCCGATCGAATTTTGCGGTTTCAAACGTTCAGCCTTGCAGATTGGGGAATCAAAAGTACAGACATATATTTTTATGTCAATTTCTAATTTACTGGGCAGGGTTTTAAGTGTTGGGATTGATATTCATCATTCTGTCTCGTTCTGTCGACTGGCATCCCAACACAATTCTGACATAAGTTTAAAAAACCAAAACCTCAGTGGAAACGGGAACAGGCCTGATTATTCAATTAGCTAAGTATAGTTTACATATAGAGCATCCGAATTTCCTTATACAAAATAAAGTGTTGGTGCTAAGTTGGTTTCTTTTTTCTGCAGGCAAACATCTGGACGTTTAATTAACGCGCTGTGTGTTGTGTTGTCGTGTGACAAACAACATTTTTGCCGGCTAAAATTCAACGCCGAAAGCTAAGCGCATAGGCTGTGATATGAAAAGACAGACAGACAGACGGACCAACAAATGTACACATACATACATATGTAGAGTTGGACACGCCACACATGTATTAGGAGAGTTTGAGATGTATCTTTTAGATACACCACAACAACACCACAACAACACGACAACAACACTACCAACAGCAACAGCAACAAAAAAAGCAAATACTCGATGGGCAGCAGCACACTTGGCGTACAATTAAGTGAATTTGCTTGTTTTATTGTTGAACATTTTGTGGGTTTTCTGTTTTATGTGCAAAAAATTTGATTTTTTTGCTTGTGTGCTTTGTGTGTTTTTTGTTGGCATATAATTCATCATATTCCTTTATGGCCTGACATTCGCAATACAGAACTTTGTAGATACGCACACACACACACACACACTTACACACACACACACACAGATTGACTGAGATACAAATGCCTTCCCGCTTGCCCGCTCTCTGCCTCTGGCCGCCTCCTCCTACTCATCTGCTCAACATACAAATGAATTTCGCCCCAGGGGGAATTTGTGCAAAAAAAAAAAAAAAAATAAGAGAATAAAAATAAAATTCGCAAATGATTTGTGGCAAAAATTTCGTTGATGTTGTTGTTGTTGCCGTCGCTTTTAGTTTTTGCGCCTTTTGCTTTATGCTGCTTCTCAATTTTTTTTTCGGTTGCTGCTCATTAGTGCCGTTTTTGTGTGTGTCTCTTCTCAGCCCAAATTGCCCCTGCGCCGCCCTCCCCCCTTGTTTGGTTGTCCACCCATTTTTTTGCATTTTGTCAACTTGATTTACGCGCAAACATTGCGTTATCTTTTTTTTCGTTGGATTTTTAATTGAATTTACATCAAATTTTTTTTGTTTATTTTTACAAATTTATATTGCTTTGGACTCACCTTTTGGTTTTTGCAAAATCTGCCTTGAATATGTTTGTTAGCTGAGTGTTTCCATTAATTGATTTTTATTATAATGATGGTTTTCGTGTTTTTAAGCTGAAAATATAAAAAAAAACAGAAGTTTGGAAGAATTATTAGAAATATTTTAATAAGCTTTTCTGAGGATCCAAACAACTTGTTAGTGTTAAATTTGCTCTAAGTTAAAATTCTTTTTTGAAATCTTTTAGTTTAATGTAAGTTTTTCAGGCTTCAATATTAAATTTAAAAAAATATTGTGGGTCAAATCAACCAATGCGAAGTAGTTGAATTATAAAAAAATTATATAATAATTTGTTTTAGTTTGTAAAAAGCGGCAGTTCGTTATCAGTTTGCATCAGAAGTAAAAAACAACCTATTAAAAAGTAAGTCATGGCTATGCTTTGAAGAAGAGGTCGACATGAAACACAATCACATTTCGGCATTGGGCTTGTGTGCGTAGAAGCAGACACAAATCCAACGTATTGCACCAACAAAGCAGGAGACGAATGCGTATTTGCCGAAGCCACACCAAAAGCTTCTCTTTATGCATAGCAAAGCATTTTACTCGGTGAATCACTGCTTACTTATACATAAGTTGGATCCCCTTGGCTTCCCATCGTTTCTCCTTAAGTAGATTTAGCGACTACCTTAATCTTAGAATTCTGAAAGTTCTTTTTCTAAGCACCTTAAGATTACTTTAGGGTACCACAGGGTAGCCATCTCGGTCACCTTATCTTTACCTTATTTATCAACAAACTAACTGCCTCAGGTACTATCCCATTCTCATGCATTCTCATTGCTTTTCCTTCAACGACTCTTCCTCTCAGTTAAGACGACAACTTACTAAATCTCAACTGTTCTAAATGCATAGTTATATCGTTTTATCCTATCATAACCCTTCAAGCATCTTTCTTTTCATCGAAAACGAGCGAGGGAGACCGCGTTTTTTTCGTGATAACCATAACAACTGAGGCATATCTTACATATTCAGGTCAACTCGGGTCTTAGACTTTTCAAATATATAATCATTTTTATACTAATTTGATTTATAAGTTTTTTATTTCCTCTATTCTTTTCAGAATGTAAAATGTGTTTTTAGTTTAAACACTTACAAAACTAATTCTCCAATTATTCTTCATCTTTTAGTTTAACATGTTAATTTTACAAATCACTTTAAATATTTATCAATTTCAGTCATGTCCATGGAAAGCCTTTAAAACACCCTCCACTAATAGTTTGAATGCATAAATTTTATTTCTACATCAAAATCAATTAATTGACGGTGTCCATAAGTGCAACAAAGTCAACAGTTAAAAAATACAAATGCCAACACACACACACACCCAACCCAAATATGAAGACAACCACAAAATATAGGCAGACCCCCCAGCAAATAACAACATCAACGATAAATACACAGACAGTAGCCTACTCTACTCGTATAGCATAAAGTTGAACCCTAACTACTTTATTAGTAGCCGTGCATGAATGTATGCATCTATGTGTGGCAATGTATGTATGAATGTGCACATCAACAAAATAAACACTAACCTCAAAAAGTTTATTGCAACGGCGAACAAAAATTGCAAATTGCATCGGTCGGCACACAACACATTCACACACATACACACGCAAGTGCACACTCACGTGCGCGCACACAGACAGCGACACCCCCGAATGTACCGAAATTTGTATCTAGCAAATGCTCAGACACTTACACAGTTGCAGTTGCAATTGCAGTTTTGAGATACACACACGCACACACCTTCAAGTATTTTTACATCCACTGCAAGTGTTACAGTTGCACATCAAATTTGCAGACTTTGATGAAATTTATGTGTTGGATTTTTCATTGAATTTTGCTTAATTTCAAATCGTTTGCAAATAAGTTATACCGTGCGTGTTAAGTATACGCCGTGTGTTTGTTCACATTTGCTGCTTTACATAGCGAGCCAGTTTTTCACTTTTCCCGCACAAACACACTCTCACACACACACAAACTGGCATTTCTGATTGCACTTCTATTTGCACTGCTTTGTTGACTACATTTTTGTAGTTATTTTTATTTTCACGCAGCCCAAAAAAGCTACTTCTTCCGATATATGTGCATATGTTTGTAGGTAGTACATCTAACTCACTTCGCTCTATATATATATATGTATGTATAGATATATATATAGATACTAGATATAAATTGTTTTTGTGCTGCCTTTTTTCCTTTTTATTAGATGTTGTCGACGTTGTCGTCGTTGGCGGTCGACGACTGCAACGAGAAAACGAACAAAAATCGAACAAAATGCCCAAAAAATCCAACTAAACCGAAAACCGAAAATCCGAAAACCGCGAGAAAACGAAAACCCCAAACTCAACTCGACTCGGCAACGCTTTCGTTGTCTGTGTCACATTGAGAGCGAAGCGCACCAACTTTTTAGCATGGATTTCGATTTCGGAATCTCCAACTACTCACAGATACAATGTCTCTCCGGCGAGCACTGACTGCCGCCTCTCTAAGCTTTTTTTCGTCAAAACATTAGCAAAAAAAAAAACTGCTAGTACAACTTTTTGCCGGCAAGATGGCTTTGCGTGTGTGAGTGAGAGTTAGTGCAGATGCCTTAGCCTTAATGCAAAGCTCTCTCGCACTCTGGCTCCCCAATAGTAGCTCTCTCTCCCTCTCCTTCACTGTGGCGCTCTGTTGTCGGTTTTCTAATGTTATTGGGGCAGCGTCGCAGCGTTAACGCGTGCTGCACTTGAGTTCTACTCTCGATTCTCTCATTTTATGGTGTGTATAATGTGCTTTTTATTCATCTCTACATTTTGACAGCTTACACAATTTAGATCAGCCCAAAAATATAAGGCCCTAAAACTAAATTCACTAATTTTAAAGAGTGGGATATTTTGATGAACAAAGCGATATTTATTTTATTTAATAACAAAAAAATGAAATTGTAAATGCATCCAGACAAATTTATTCTCTAAAGTGGCCAAATATGTAGTAAAAACCCATGCAAACCAGACTGTTAAAGCCATGACTCAAAAATGTTATTAATTTAATACAAATTTTTTGAAAATATTCAATAATAATAATATATTAGTAGTAGGTAGAAATTTTGACCTAAAATAATCCATAACTAATGGAATATTTTCACAAAATGTTTAGTTTCTATTTTAAGATCTTTAAGAATCCTTAAGAAATCTTTAAGAAATCCGCCTCAAATTTGCTCTAACCCTGGAACCAATCATTTCTAACATTTTTGGCAATCCAGAAGCTAAAAAAAGTATACTTTTGTTTTCTTCATAAACAGATTCTCTCTTTGCAATTCCAAATATTATTTACATAGAGTCAAATATAGTAGAAATTTTTCAATGAAACTCATAAACATAAAACTCCGTGAAAAAAATTAACAATAAAATGTATCTTAATCAAACAATCACAAATTATATATCCCTATAATAGTCTCATTATGGAAACATCATTGTTAAAAATATAACCAAATTAACGCTATCCTTTGTACTAAGAAAATGTTAAATGAAATCGAATACCAAACTGGAATATGCAGTGATTGTAGAGTCAACGACGAGAGAGGGTATTTTCTAATAACCCCGAACCAAAAAAACATTAACTACATACTCCCCCTTTATCTACTCTCATAGCCAAAGCCCCAGTTCAATTTATTGGAAGCCAATTTATCATTTCTTAGCCACCAATCAAGCTGAAGATGGCCTGCTGATCCATACCAAACTCTCGCCCTCGCAAACACACAAAAACCCGCATAAGCAATTATCAAAGCTAGCCACAAAAAACAAAAATCAACTGCCACGCCCCAAAACGCCCTAATGGCAACGCCCACACTCGTAGTCAAAGCAATTGTCAAAAATTATCGTGGCAGAAATTTTTTGCAATTTTTTGCAATTTTTTGTTGTTGTTGTTGTTCATTTGATTTCAGTTGCTTTCCGGGTTGAATTGGGGGTTGGAGACAGGTGCTGATTTTGTGGTTGAGTGGTTGGCTGAGGGATGGGGAAGGCGGTCATGAGTACAAAAGACACATGTACAATATAAAGTAAATGATTGTATGATGTGTATGCAAAAAAAAAATTAAATAAAAATAACAAAAAAAGCTACAAAAATTATTGTATAAACAAAAAACGAAACCAATTTTTTGTACATCAACAAAAAAAAAGCAACAAAATAAAAAATTAACAAAATCATGCCCGAAAAACAGTCAAGAGCTATGTAGGTAGCTGGGTAGATATATGTGAGTGTATGTAAGTATGTATGATGTACATATGTACATGTATGTATATAGGTAAGTGCTGCTGACATCGTGTCTTTTGTGCCGTTTTTGCTTGTTGCTTATTTTGCAAGTGATTTACTTTCTGGGCGTTTTTTGTAAAAAAATATAAAAGCAAAAGTACAAAAATTAAACATGCAACAGAACAAGTTTTTTCTTGAGAACATATTTAATTAAATAAATTAAATTTAAATGTTCTGTAAAAACAACATTCGTCTTTTAGTTAAAAACACAGAAAATATGTAAATAGCAACATTCTTGCTTTCCCCCTGACAAATTTTATGCAATGTTCCTTTTTATGCTTTAAATTTAGAATTTTTATTGCATCGTGTGCCAAGATTTTGCGGTGCTCCACCTCGCCTATAACACGTTGTTGTTGTTGCTTTTGTTGCTTTGCCTTTGCCTTTGCCTTTTTCTGTTTGCCCAAAAGCATTCACTCATTCATTCAGCTGCTGTTTTTAGTCTGCTTTTCCTGCTCTGGCTTTGCCTTTTGGTTCACTAACCTATCGATTTGATTTTGTTTACCTTTTGCAACCTGATAAAAAAAATATATTAAAAAAACAGCAGAAATGTGGAAAAAGCAATTTTGCAAATATTATGACAGCGTAGTATTTGTTTGAAGATGATATTCTATATATAAAATAAAATAAAATAAAATTTGATATTTATATGGCATTTGCATTTAAATATTTGTCTGTTATTATTTATTTCCTTCCTTATCAACGTTTCTTTTTCAAATTGTTGTAGAATATAGTTTAAACATTTATGCGATAAGAAATTTATAATATGTTTAATGATAATACATTTTGTGGTACCTTCGAATGGGTTTGTTTTAGGTTTTTATTATTTTGATAAAATGTTTAGAAATCATAAAAATGTTTAAAAGAATGACCACGCTGTAAGATCTGCCGCCACACTCAGCTGATCGTGAAGCGAATCAAAAAAGACCCAGTTGCTGCAGGACATCGAGTTCGAAGAAGGCAAACGACGACGGCAGGAGCAGGAGCGTTGTTTGCAGCATAACAAGAAAGGAAAGTTAGCTTCGGCTTGCCATTTGTATTGTTAATATATAACCCATCTAGATCTGAATGGATACAAGACGAATTTGTGTTATTTTGGATGAAAAAAGAAGGAGGAGGAGAGCTTCCTCCTAAATGTTCATTCCGGAACAATCGGAATTTGACTAGGCTGGCAGACAAAGGAAGCAGCTGGTAAAGTTTTAGCTTTGTAGCTTTTAAGACTTCTGAGATCTTTGTGTTGAAACAGACGGATGGACAGACGGGCAGACGGAAATGGTCATATCGATTCCCTTTGTCATGCTGATCAAGAATATATATACTTTGTATAGTCGGAAATGCTTCCTCCTATGCTTCCTCCTCCTTCCTTCTATATACCATTTTGTAAATGGTATAAATATGTCTAAGCGGCATTGTTGTTGCCTCGCTGCTCTTAAAAGTATGCTGCAACTTTTGTGGCGGGCGTAGTATTGAGATAAGTAAATTTTGTACTTAACATACTTAACAGTTATCAATTAAATTCATTCCCATAAGTCATTTGATCTCGGCTTTAATACACTTTTTAGTTGGAGACTCAAAAGAATGCCTTAGTAACCACCTACACTATAAGGATTACACCATAAGGACAAAGAGTTGATACATTGTTTTCTCGAAAGTTCACCTGTTTGATTTCAGTATGATCCTATCATAGCATAGAAAAAGTTCAATAGTTATTAAGGCTGACTTAAGCCGCCTTTGCTTACTCTAACAAATGAAGCTGAAGTCGCACAAGAAAATGTGAGATTTCTGTGAGACAAACAACAATTTTCTCTTCCAGCTTCCAGCAGAGATTAATAAATTCTATATCAATTTATCTATCCAATTGATTCCATCCTGCTTAATGCACATGTTTAATCTCACAAGTTTCTGCAACAGTATGAAATCTACGGGCCACCGCCCGCCCTCTTCAATCGCTTTTCTTTCCCTGTTTATTAGACCTAGAAATAATCGCCTTCTATAATCTAACATGTCAAACGAGTCTAATGCAATTACCGTTTAAATGGCTGCAAAAATGCAATTTAGCGAAATATGTTTAAATAATAGAAAGAAAGAAAAAATTGCAAAAAACCTCAGCTTAAATATTTAAGTAGGGAAAAGTAGAAAAAAGAGATTCAGAGAGATTTTATCGTTTGACAGAGGTGACAACAATGCAACCGTGCGTAAATTTTACAAACTCTTCGCTGTCGCCTCCTCCTGCCGCCTACTTTCTTTTATCATTTGCCATTGCCCCTCATGCGTAAAGTGTGAAAATCCGCACGCATTGCTATAGAAAAGCAGAGAGACCCCCCCTAAGAAGGGTCCGCAAAAACGCACGCAAAATGTTGTGACCGATACCTGGAGCTCTTTTACGTTTAAAGGCATTTATGTAAATGTAATAGGATTAGTTGGGTCTTGGGTCGCACACCTTTCAGCGAGTCTAAGTAGCGATTCAGCTGCCCAGACGGGCTTCCCTGAACCCACACTAGCGACTACCAACCACCTCCATCCATTTTGAGAAGCTCTCAAACTCGACTGTCACAACATTTTCACGAAAGCTGAAGCTAAACGAGTTTTGACATAGTTTTTATTCTGCCACGGAGAACCCACACCACCAGCAGCACCAGCCCTGTGAAGCCAGCAAGGCGTATGCGCAATTTTCACGTCTGGCAAACTTTTAGCCTTCGGAGGGAGTAGTGTGTCAAAAATTTAAAAATGGCCAAAACTTATCAATAGTTCGCAGCTGAAAGGGTAGCGGAGGAGCTCTCGTTAGGATTTATGAGATGGTTTATATACGAATTTGTCTAAAAAACTTTGAAGGAGAGAAATTAGTCAGCTTGAATTCATTTAGAAGATTTATTAATCTATAATTTTATCTGTGAACTCTACTTTACCTAATTGTATTAAGTATTTCCTCATACTTTCTAACATATTTGTATAGAATTCCAGTCACTTCCATTTGTACATCTTGTGGCTCCTTCTACTCCAGGTCTGATTTATTTGCTTATTTGCGTAGTTGTGCAAGTATTTTGCATGAAAGTGAAAACTGCGACAAAGTCTCCGAATTGTTATAGTTGTTATTTTTTTCTCAACTCTCTTCATTTCGTTGAATATGCTCCCTGAACGTAAAACGAACTTTTATCCTCAAACTACTCAAACGTACCACTTCAACCCATCCACTTCTCATTAAATGCTGGTGGAAATACAAGTTCGAATGGGCGGAAAAGTTTTTGTGTGGCAGACAGCCACGAGACATAGAGGAGGGAGGGAGTTTCACAGCAAAAAGAAACTAAAAACTAATAAAAATTGGGTAACACATTTTGTTTTTGGGATTTTGGTGGCTTGAAATATGTGACCTGTTATAGGAATGCCAAGATATTATGAGGAATTAAATTGTTTGAGAATAATTTTAAAATATTGTTTCCAACTCTGCATAGGATTCATCTCTTTCAATTGATCAGATCTTTCTATTGATTGCGTTAGTTTTACAAATTAAATTTGTAATATTACATAAAACTTCATACGTCTACTTCTCTCTGGCTAACACAATTGCAACTCGAATGCATAGCCACTGCGGCATTAGCCAAAAACCTGCATCATGCAACCCACCAAGAGGGTTAAAACGAGCCATGGCCCATGGTTGGGATGGTTGGGATGGTATGGTATGGTATGGTATGGTATCATTGGTATGGGTTGCTTACAAAGTTTCCATGCAGTAAAATGCAGTTGCAGGTTTTAAATTTTTTATAGCTGCCTTGCCAACGCCTCCCCCCCAAAGCAGTCGTCTCTGCACTTTTCCTAGCACAATTGCATTTTTGTTAGAGCAAGAGAAGTGGGCTACGGGGGGGGGGGGGTTGGTTTTAACTTTTGTATGTGGCTCCCTATTGTCCCTCAATGTAATGCCGCAGGCAGGGGGAACTTTTTGTTTTCTGTTTACCGTTTTTACTGCACGGTACTGCAGCTGCAGTCCAGACAAAAATTGCACTTGCACACGATTTTCGTAGATATAGTTGAGGGCAGGCAAGCGGGTGTGAGGCAGCTGTATAAGGAACAACAAAAGGTGCAAGGTGAGGGGGTAGGGTAGGTGATGGGCCCAAGAAGCAAAGCAGATCTCTTTTGTTTGCATTCATGCGTACTCGGCACATGCGAATGCCAGATGTGAAGTTTTATTTCAACAAATAAAAATGTGTATATTTTTGATGTAAAATATCTACAGGGGAGTTAAGGTGGGACATTACACTACTATTTCAGTACGGAACACTGAAGATGTGGCTAAGAAATATACATAAAAATATTTGGTAACTTTGTATTGTTTCATATTTAATCTTAGTGTTTCGAATTTGCTTGCTTGGATGATTCATCTTGCAATAAGCCACAGTTTGTGATAACCAAAAACCCAACTGAATACGTCTGCTTAGTTCAGTACAATATTCAGCTACATCTGGTTTGGTTTATAGCGGATTAAAGTGGGATATGCACCAGTTCGAATTATGTGTGAGTCCTGTTTTCGAATCTTGAAAATGTTCCCAATCCTAAAGTGAACCAATGGTGTCTGAGAGCTACCACGCCACGATAATTTTGATTTCAAAACCGCCTGCTTTTACACAATGTTAGCTAATGTGTAAATGTGATAAGAGATATCATACATATTTACGATCTGCACAATTGGGAACTACAAAAACAAGGTCGCCTAGGACTATTTATAGCCTGAGTATTGTCAACTACAGACTTTTTTCTGACCTGACATCTGGTATACAAAAAGGATTTGACTTTGTGCCGTCACCCGATTCCTCAGTTTCAGATCGACTAACAGCGCTGGTATTACACCGTTGTTACAAAAAGGTTTTGTAAAAGCCTTTTTTATATAAGTAAAACAGCATGATAACGCAACTAAGTCGTTCTTAACTAAGAGCAGGCGATTCTTCTTTAACCCAAAACTGCTCGATTTTCTTGCCGAAATATTTTAATATATCTATATCTCGCCTTCGATTTAACGGTTTATACTTGTATGTAAGCTCATTGTGTTGTTATCAGCAATCCATGGCTCAAATATATCAAAGCTACATATCACACATGCTTTTTTGCATCCCCATCGTAACAAAAAAGCAGTTGGAAAATATTTTAATGGCCTTATTTGTTTGTCTGCTTTTTTGGAAACCCTTTTTTATCCTCTCTCTCTGTCTCTATTTTGTTGTGTTTTTTTGCTCTGCTTGTTACATTTTTTATTGCATGGCAACCGTCAGCGACAACAATTCCAGTTACACACAACCAACCCCCTCAGCCATTCGCAGCCATTGCTTACCCTTTTCGCATGTGCAGTGAAAGACGATCTCCGGCCATGGTGCTGTATGAAAATGCTACGCATACGACAGGGTGGCCAACTTGATGGCTCGCAGAGTGAAGAAGAACATGATGTAACATTGTCAGGTAGATTTTTGTAAGGGACATTAAAGGTATTATGGGCATAAAGTTGTTTTTAAGGATTTCTATTTGATTTTAGGGTTTCTTAGTACACATTACGTATACGTCTGAATGTTTGATAATTTCTTATAAAATCAGTTATATCTTTAATTATGTATACTTCCTTAGTTTCCTATGACAACCCTTTAGCCAAATTATATGTCAAACACCTCATTGTCACAAAAACTCCCCTTATTAATGTCTGGCCAGCCTAACGCTAATTGCAGGGCCGCGTTAATGAAAGGCTTTTTACAGCCAAACTCCAATTTCATTTTAGCCTCCGGCTTCGGCACATTTCGTTGACTTTTTGACAAACTTCAAAAGCATTTTTCGCGTACCCCAAGGCACACATTACATTTACATACATAGGAGTATGTGCATGTATAGCTGGAGTGTCCTCGCCATAGCCAGATGGGGCCACTAAGTTGACTCGACTCGAATTAATATTCAACCCTATATGTCTCCCGACCCTGCTTGCCTACATGCATTCATCTATCTATTCGCATATCTATGCATCCATCTAGTCAACGCTTTCCCGTGCCCGTGCCATGCGGGTGGGTGGTGGCTACTTTGAATCTATGAGTCCAAATCTGTTACTGACTGCTGGGCCAAACCATCCACTTGAGGTTTTTTGGTTTAGGTATGCGTGGGGTTTGGGGCACAACACATTCATCAGTTACCCCGACTGTCGTCTCACAGACTTCCGGGCTCCTGTTGCAGTTTCCCAGCGAGTTTTCGCTTTTGTGATTGCCATTCCACATTTCTACACGTACTCTTTGGGCAAGGACTTTCACTACTTGCCAAGCGGCGCTATGTGTTATAGTTGGGTTTTGTTTTGAATATTCTTTGGAATGGATTACTTTGAATAGACTTTCGGCTGTGATGCCTGAGGAGTGGATAATTAGAGGTGCCTGAAATCCATTGAAAAAATACAAACTCAAGTGGAATGGAAGGGGGAAAGTGTTGGAAAAGTGTTGCATTTGCGATGTTATTTTAATTAGATGGTTTTAAGTTGAATATCAATGCTGGATTCGGCAATGTTCAAGGGAGTGCCTGAAAGTCTATGTTTATATTTATTTAAGTATTCAAAATATGTTTGAACCTCAGCAAATGCGAATCTTAATATTCAATATTCAGTAAAAAGTTGAAACTAAATTCCATATAAATGCTAAAATAATATAAATTATATCCTCAAATCTTCTGAATACTATAAAAATTAATATAGATTTTTTTAAATAATAATTTATGCATAGAATTTCTCAAAATTTTCCCGAAATTAAGCAACAAAAGTTCTCCAAATATTTGATGAAAATATACCAACAAATTTCTAAGTTTGTATGTGAATGAATGAATTTCTATGAATTTCCATACCCATTTTATTCTTGATTTTGAACCTATTGGCTCTACAAAACCTGGTTCTTACTAATATGTTAGTTTTCTAGATGCTATAGTTTGGCCCATGCATTGTTCCCCAATCAATCAGAGAAGCGATAGCAGCCAGGAAGGCAATGTTCACACCTAAAAGTCTTTAGAAGCTTGAAAACTAAAAGTACAGGACTCCAAAAGACAAAGCGAACCCCCGAATGGCTTATCTTATTCGTTGTTTCCGCAGTGTACCCTTACGTATATATGCTGTATGCTTACGTATATATGTTCCTGATAACAGTTTCTTGAACAGTTTAAAAGAAATAGTAAAACTTTCTCTGAAATTGAATGAAACATCAAAACTTCTACTACAAAATTTATGATAATCCTTGATGAAACTTGAAAACTGGAAAGTTTGGGTACACCTAACAGGACATATACACCTACAGAAAAGGTTTTAAATATCTGATTGAATATATATGCAGAGCAAAAGCTGAAGGCTTCCTGAAAAGTTTGCAAGCAAATAAAAAGAATTGTGCAGAACTCTTAGGCCTGTGCTTATATCTCCTCGACAAAGTATCCTACAGCTCTTGAGAGGATACTCGTAAGTAATGTTACCTTTGCACATTTTCTCGATAAGTCAAACAATTTGTGCATATGTGGCAATGCTGTGCTTATAATATGACAATTTACCTAAGGATGAATGGCAACGTTGGCTGCTTATTCTTATTAGAAAAAAAAGAACTCTGGTTACACTGGTCACATTGCTCAAAAAAGGCTGACTTAGAGTTTATTTTTGTGTGAGAAAGTTTTAATATGTCAATTGATGTCGAAAATGAAGCAGAATGGATGATTCATGTCAAACTTCTGTGAGACCAGAAGCACGTTATTGAGAAAACAAATGGCAAAAAAATGTCCGCCGGAACTGGCCATTGTTGCCACAATAAAGCCCTTCTTAGAGGCACATGTGACGGTCCTGTCTAGCTTATAATGCCTGTGAAAGACTGTATAGAAGAGATGCTCGACTATACAAATGTGTTAATACTTTGTTAACCTTAAAAATCTATGAATTATTTAGAGAAATACAGGTGAAGTTGCCAGGTTGGAAAAATGTTTTACCGAGTAACGAGTAGATGAATCTGATGATGAATCTATACATGAGCAAAGCCTAAAGTAGAAGTAGAAGTCTTATTGTAATACCTAAACACCTTCTCTATCCCTCCTCAGCGCTACCACCTTTCCACACCTTGTTCTACCGATTTCAATGATAAAACCTTCGCCAACTTTACAAACATTCTTATGTTCTAGTTTCCTCGCGGCTCCGTCTCCAAACCCACCGTTTTAATGGCATGTCACGTTGTGCTCTAGACTACCAAAAAAAAAACTACATTCAATGACATAAAAAATCGGTAAAATCAGCAGATAGAGAGGCAACATAGACATATGTACATATACTAGAAGTGTGGATACAAAAAACATAGTGTTGCTGCTATAAAATTAAATGAAATGGCATGGAAAAGAATGCAGCCGGCGAGAAGAACAAAATGCAATTTCTGTGCAATTCGTTGGGTCGTCGTTTTTTTAGGTTCGTATTATTTTCTTCTTATTTTTTGGCTTGGTGGGTGATTTTTCTCTTTTCTTTTTTTTGTGGTTCAGTGCTTGCCACTGTTGCCAAGCTGCAAGCGCAGCGGAAATTACAGAAGAGATAAAAAAAAAAACAACATAGAGGAATATATAAAAACAAGAGTAAAATGCATGTAAATTAAAGTTGTCATTAATGACATGGCTCGCACACACACGCACACACACGCACACTTGCAAGCCGATAGATACAGATTCAGAATGCATATATACACATATAACATACATGCAGCATACGGAGAGAGAGAGGGAGACATAAAATATATAATTGCGTTCGTGTTCGTGTTTGGGGGTTGTGAAGCCGCATTCAAACCATTAAAAATTGCAGCTACTTGCTGCAGCAGCAACAGCAGCAGCAGCAGTCCGTCCAGCGGGCAGTTTGGGTGCAGACACAGGCAGTCTCTTTCATACGTGTGTGTGTACACACACTCGCACACACGCATCAGCACATACGGGTGGTCAGTAGATTCGTTAAATGTACGAAGGATGCTGAAACTGCCCGATGGTCCCCCCAATCCTTTTGCCTCCTCCAACCCTGTCCCAGCTCCAACTCAGTCTGCCAGTTAAAAATTGTGTGGCATCAACTGTACTTTTGTGTGTGCTTTCTCTTCGCCTCTCTCCGCACATTTTTATATACGAATTTTATTTCAATTCATTTAAAATATGTGTAATGCTTCCTTTTTCAGCACTCATCCTGGCGACTTTTGTGCTTCGATTGTCGATGGCCATGCCAGCTCCAGCCAGCATAAACCCAACCCAACCCAAGCCAACCATAAAAATGAAAACCCGCTGGGCTTTTTATGAAATTGGAGAGGTTTTTCCTGGCCAGCTCGTTTTTTGGGTGTCCATGTCTGTGGCGCATTTTTTCAATAATTAATTTTTTGCGCGTAAATGCAATTTGCATGTAGATGAGCAGAATTGTATATACGTACATATGTATGCATGTGTAAGTGTGTATGTAGTCTCATGTGTGTGTGTGCGTGTGTATCTCTTTTATATAATGTGTTCGAGTACGTGTGGAGCGGGAGTCTTTCTCCCAGCCATTTCTTCTGTGTTAAATACAGTTTTTATTGCATACTTTTTGGCGCGCATTCCCTTGCCATCTCACTCGAACAGTTAGTAATTAAATAGGTCTATCTCTCTCTGAAGCAGCGAACTTTATGCTTTTGCTACGACTGTACTTTTTTTATGTGCATATTTAAAATTTTTAAAGTTTACAGAAAGACTTTGCTGGAGACAAATGATGAAAATTGTTTGCTTAGAAAAGTGAGACTATGCAGAGTGAAGAAGATACGATTGACTATAGCTGTCATATGTGATTTACTCTCTCTAAATTGACAACAACAAAAAGTAATATTATGCAAACATTATAAATGATGAAAAGATGTTAGCAAAAGAGCAATATTTGCTACTTACTTTTAAAGCAAGAAGATGAAGAACTATAAGTCACTCGTTTGAGAGTCGTGACTCTGTTTTAAGTTCTAACTGGATGAGATATTTTTTAGTTATAAAGCCTGCCATAAGGTATTTGAGTATTTGAGCAACAACACTCCTGATGATAGACCATGGCTGGTCTTGAAGAGTCTGTAGAGTAGGCCCAAAAACTCAAGCTTTTAGATTCTTTATATCTTTGCTGTTGTTAAATTTAGTGAAAAGAGGGTGAAATTATAGAATCTGACGGAATTCTAAAGCATACCAAAGGCTGCTGAAATGTATGTTCTTCGCTCATTCATGACCTTGAGCCCACTAATACAAAATAGTTATTGTTTAAATTGTTTTACATACAAAGTTAACTCAATTAAAACAAGAAAGAAAGGCTAGCTTCGGCATGCCATTCACATTGTAAATATATAACCGATCTAGATCAAGCCTGGTCGGTGGGCGTAGGGCTACAGTGGATACAAGGGATACAAGTTGAATTTGTTTTAATTCGGCTGAAAAACAGAATAGCTATGCTTCTAAATGGGAGCTATATGATATAGTTGTCCGAAGTGGATAGAGCTCGAACTTAACCTGCTTGCAGACAAAAGAAGCATCTGCTAAGCATTTCAGCTCTTCTTTCAGCTTTAAAGATTTTTGAGATGTTTGTGTTGAAACAGACGGACATGGTTATATAGATTCCCCTTGCCATAGAGATCAAGAATATATATACTTTATATAGTCGGAAAGGCTTCCTTCTATGCGTTGCAAACAAACAAACAAAGTTAATATACTACTTTGTGAATGGTAAAAAAGATGCGTTTGATTTCAGACAATTAGGGTCGCCGCAGACATTTACCCTTTCAGTACTGTCCAAGTAATCGTATAAGAGAATCAAGGGATCCTTGCGAATGATTGGCGACGCTAATAACAGTCAGGCAATGAGGTGTCTTGACTGGCTGGCTGCCCATCCCAAAAGGCTTCTGAGAAAGTGCTGGAAGGGTGAACGAAGAACCTGCACACGGTATGTGTGTATATGTGTCCCCATAAGGGTAAGTTTGTGTAAGTAGAAATAACCAATTTCATTACCCTATAAAGTACACATCTCGATCAGCATGACAAGCAGAGCCGAGCCGAGCCGAGCCGACTGTATGTCTGTCTGCTTCTCTCAAGATCAAACACTATCTCATATAGCTCGCATATAAAAAACCAATTCAAAATGAACTCTTAGTACACAAACCCTTTTTGTTTCCTATCCGAATTGAAGCAAATTTGTACATGTCAATTCTAAAGGCAGCTTCGATGTCTGCCAAATTTGCTTCTTAACGGAAACTATATCATATAAATACCATCTTTGCTACACGTATAAGCACGGCTTGTACTAGGTTGTTTGAGATAGAGAGAGATGGGAACGAGCCTTCATTTGTGGTCAAAGCAATGAGCAGAATACTCTATCTCTCTTGTTCACAAAATTTATATTGCAAGCAGATTTTCTTTGAATGTGTATATGCGTATGAATGTTTGTGTATTTGTATATAAGAATGCATGTATTCACGATTTATGTGTGTATTTATGAATATTGATAGACAAAGCATTTGAAGAAAGTTAAGAATAATATACCTTCGCTTCCTCCTGCTGTTGCTGTTCACGAGTTTGCCGAGAATTAGTGGCGGATGCACAGTGGAAAAGAAGCAAAAGCAAATGCGTCTTAGAAGCCTACAAGTCCGTCGACGAACTTTTATAAGGATTGGGCTAACTAGTTTTACTTCTTGTTATAGTTAGTATTGTAAGGGTATATAAGCTTCGGGTTCCCAAAGATGGCCTTCGTATCTTGTTTTTAATAAAAGAAATAAGAATAAGAAAAATATTCGAAAAGTAAAGTAAAGCACCTAAATTGACCAAAAGTTGAAAGTATTGAAAATTGTCATGCAGAATCAACAAATCACTTTTAGAGAAGTTATTGGGGATGTCAGCATATCGGTTGGGTAGCCCAAGTAGTTTTTTTTTAAATTTGTTATGACTTTTGCTAACTTTTTAATACAATCGCACAGCTCCAGAGCTGTTGAATGCAGTGAACGATAATCCAGATTTGTTCAAAAGGGTAGAAATTATAACGAACCATGGGCATATGGCTATGATAGGGAAGCAAAGGCCAATTATACCGAATAACTTATTTTTTTGAAAATTTATTTAATAAAGAAGGAAATGGAACTACTTCGGAATTGTGTTGTGACACATAAATGTGGAATTTTATTTTCCAACAGTTTGTTTGTGACGAGACAACTTTGCTCAGATTTGCCTATCTTTACAAGTACTTCGTACTTACATAGATATGTTAGCTAGTTACATAGATATGATGATGTTAGTTACATACATAGATATTATCCGATTTAAAACTTACATTTTTTGTATCCGAAAAACAGTTAACGATGCTGCTGCTGCTGTTGCTGCTGCTTCTCATAAAATTGTTGATCCAAACTTGTCTGTAGAATGTTGTAATTATTATAGCTGCATTTCTTCTTCTTATCCAAATTATAGCCTTTCTTTCTTTTTTGAAATACCCAAATATTTTCTTGTAATGTTTTTAAAATTGTTGTTCTCCTTGACTTGTTTTCTTGTTTTTTAATTTTTGTTATCATAAATGCTAATATAATTTTAATTTTACGTTTTCAGAAGTGTATATATATTTTTTTTGTGTTATTTCATTAATTTTTTATTTTGTTTTTGTTTTTTTTTGTTTTCACTACTAATATTTTAGTTTAATTTTTATATACGAAATGGGGTCTTTCGAAAATTGTTTTTTGTTTTTTACATATTTTTGTTTTCTTTTTTGCCACGATATGAATATTTTTTATATAATTTTTTGTTTATATTTACGATATTTCTTAAAATGTTGTCTCAGTGTTTTCTTCAGCCAAAACACACAGGCAAAAAATGTTTTGCTTTTCCTAGCTTACGCTCTTTTACACACGCAAAATGTTTATAGTTTTTTTTCTTATAGTTTTCAATCACTTTTGATAATTGTTTATAGTTTTCAGAACATTTTTTCGACCGCTTTTTGCTCGACAAACGCAAAATTTGTAAAAAGACAAAGACGAAAAATTCAAACCGTAACACAAAATCTCAATTTGTTTTAACGACAAAAATTGTTCATTTTTATTTTATATTTTTTATCATTTTTTTGTTTTGTTTTTATTTTGACACAAAAGAAAATTTAACAAATTTTGGCTATTTCCTTGCAATTTTCTTTATTTTTTGCTGCTGGTTTTTATTTTGTTTGCTTTTGGCTTTTGAGTTTTGAATTTGACTTTTTTGATTTGTATTTTTGTTACGTTTTTGTAATTCTGTATTCACTTCTGCTGCTGTTGCGTTTTGTTTCGTTGCTATTTCCTGTTTTATCGGCTGTTGTTATCAGATTTTCGGGTTGGGGTTTAAGGTTTGGAGACTGTGATTATAAGGCTATTTCGGTTGCTGATTCTGTTTCGATTTGTGTTGCTATTTCTATTTTATGTTACTATTTCGGTTTCGGTTTGCTGTTTCGGTTGCTGTTTCTGTTGCTGTTGCTTTGTTGTCGTTTATGTTTATTGGCTATTTTTTTGTATTGTTGTGTTGTTGTTGCAGTTGCTTGTTGGTTGGATTTCCTTTTGGTTTTATTTGTTGCGCTTTGATTTTACTTTTTGATTATTTTATTTGTGTATTAAGGTGTGATTTATTAAATTCGCTTATTATGGTTACAAGTCGTTTGATATTATATTTTATTTCTCTTTAATTTTCTTTAAATATTATTATATTTTGTTGTAGTTGCTTTTATTGTTGTTGTTGTTGTCGGTTGGTTGCTTGTTTATTTGTTGTTGTTGTTGTTTGCAGTGGTTGTAGTTGTTGTTGCTGTGTAGTTGTTGTTTGTTGTTGTTGTTGTTGTTGTTGTAGTTGTATTCCAAATTTTGTTGTGAATTTTGTTTGTTAAATTTTGAGAAACTAACTAAAAATCACTTTTGTTTTGGTTTTTATATTTTTTTTTCATACAACTGAAAGTTAACTTTAATTTGTTGCTCTATTTCCTCTTGTTGTTGTTGTTATATAGTTGTCGTAGATTTTTTTTGTTATTGTTCAAATTAAATACAAATTAATAAAGTATTATTTTAATAAATTAAAATTAAATGATTGCACATAAGTTATGAATTATTATATTTATATTAGTATTATTACATTTATTATGCTTTTCAGATTTTCATTTATATTATGGGCTCTCGATATTATTATTACAATTATTATTATATTTTAATTAACAAAACAAATATTTTAATAAGTATCAACAACGTTTTAACGTAATCTTTAAAAATGTTCCAAACAGTCAAAAAGCACCTGCGGGAGAGACGAAATGGAAGAGAACAAGAAAATGTCAAATGATTAGTACAAAATTTGTATAGAAAAAGTGATTACTATTAGGGAGAATATTAGGGCAGGTCAGAGGTCAGAGTATTGTCTTTGTCTTGTATGAAATTATTTTTAAATATTTTCCTGTAAATTATAATTAAGCCATAAATATCAAAAACAAATTGCCGTCGGCCCGTGCACACATTATAACTGTAAACTCTTTAATAAAATGTAACCTATTTGAAGATTTTCCACACAATTTTCCTTTCAAAATGTATTTCCATATTCCTATTTCTGTTGTTATCATGCTTCGCCCACTTATTCGCTTCCTGTTGCCAAAATAAAAGCCCAACTAACACATGGCCAAACACGCACTCTCTCCCAGTTACTCGTACAACAACCGCAGACAGTCCCATACACCTGCTTGCCTACCCCTGACCGCAGCCCTACCTATTTGCGTTGGCCCTTCTTGAATTTCTAAGCCCAGACAGGCACGCATGCCTTTTTTGTTTTGTATTATCTAAACACGGAGCGCAAAGCAAAAGGGAGTAAGCGCGAGAGCGAAACTATGAGTCAAAGAGAAAGCTTTTCTAAAAGAGAACCAGGATATGCAGACAGGACGCGGACACAACAACATAAACATAACAGCGCGCAAAATGAAAATATGGTGGCAAAAACTAAGCGAACAAACAAAAATTTTTCAAGTTCAAATTGCCGCCAAGCGAAGAGGAGAGCAAGGGCGGAGGGCAAACAAACAAAAACCATGCAGTATGACTCAAAGGAGAGAGCCCCCAACAAAACAGCAAAACATTGTTTGATACTAAAATCTAATGCAACAACAACAACGAAATACAAATTGCCCGAGACGCGACTCGCACGAAGGCAAAGTGCAGGCTGCTGAAATGAAGTGAAGCGTCGGCAAATACTCACGACTCATAGATACAGATACAAAAATAAGTACGTGCGGCTACTGCACAGATACATGTAAACTACACACAGACGATGTTAATCAACCCACACAATGTCACATAGAAATAAAACTTGCACATAGAAAAAACTGCTCCAAATTGTTGGGGGGCACAAATTATTGAACCACATCGACTGGTTCAATTTTTGTATAACAGAGAGTCATTCGGGTACTGAAATATTTGGATGTGTGCTGGTTGTTTGATATGTAGATTGGATTGGATTATTTCGATGAATGGAAAGTAGAGACAATTGATAATTTCGGTATGATATGTTTAAAAAACAAAGTTATTTTATAAATAAATAAACAATCATAAATAATTATTTAAATTGTAAATATTTATTAAGCGCAAAGTTTTCTAGAGGGTTAATCTCATGTGTACACTCCTAGTCACTTGGATAAGGGCACGTTTGAGTAATTCCATCTGAATTTAAATGGGCTACGCATTTGAATAAAAGATTTAAATTTTGTACATGTTTTAGTTACGGTTTTTCTTTGGGTTTGAAATCTACTTTTCTGGGGATCTTTAAAACAAGGCTGTTGACTTAACTGTTCGGGCATTCCATTTCAAAACGACCCCAGTTTCCACAATAGTGAGAAATACTAATACATATATATAACTTTTTCTCTCGATTGGGCAATCAGGCAAATTCAGAAGTTATGGAGACGCTAAGAAGCATTTTTACACAATTTAAACTAAAAGTTTTTATTAAACCGTAAGGAAATGTGTGAAATATTTCATCATATTTGTTATAGAATCGGTAAACATGATCCATTGAAATAGTGGGCGACAAACCCCTTTTATAGAATAAAGAACAATCATTATAACTCAGAGTTTTCTAAAGTAGCACAACAAAAATTAGTGTTTAGGTAAATGAGACTTAGGAAAGTGTGATCTTTGAATAGAAATAAGGAAATTTAGCATGTTTGAAGAGAAGTAACAAAACGAGAAACTGGAAAATCCCCTAAGATTATACTAGTAATTGCAAATTTTTAACAATTTTTGTTCCCAAAATCTTTGGCGTTTTCCAATGTGGTTAGTATTTAAGAAAACTTGTCATGATTAATCCTCTAGCTTCGTTGCTATAACGTCTAATAACAACTAATATAATAACAAACCAAAGTTCAAGAAAATTAAGAAAAAAAAAATTAATTTGATGCTTCTAGATTGTAATCAGAAATCTAAGGAATTCCGAACAGCTCATATTTTATATATGACAAAATATTTATATATGCAATTTATATATATATTTCTAGTACTTTGAAACTATTAAGTAATTTAGTTTCAAGTGAAAATATGGGGAATATATGAAGAAAGTTAGATCAATAAGCAATACTACTTATGTATTCTCAAATATTCAGGGTGTTATCTTTATCTAAGATCTGATAGACTCTAAAGAACGACGAAACATTAACCGCCGATATATAACTTATACAGTTTTATACAGTTGCCAGATGTTGAAAAACAAATTTCCAAAGGTAAACATTTAAGATTAACTCTGATATGACATAGCATCTTAGATGGTGAAGCCATTGCTGAGGCCGACACGTATATCTCGATGATTTCCACAACAATTTCAAACATTTGCATTCAATCTTGTCCTTCATTTACTAATCATAGTCCCAAGCACTCATTTCAAAGTTCCATCCAAATCATTGACCAAAAGGTTCTCCACATTAAGTTCTTGTTAATAAGATTGTATGTTTCACAGTTTATATTTATTCACATGCTTTTACAGTTTATTCACAATTATTGAAAACACAAGATATTTTTCACCAGATTTTAACATTTATAAGAATTCAAAAGTAGCAATTCCTTAGGGGAACATTATGCATTTTCACAAAAGTTTTTATTTTCACAGCATGTTCACATTCTTTAAAATTTTGGAAGTGGGACTTCACATGTAAAACTTGTAGTTTATCCTATATTTATTTTGTAGAAAACGTTTTCGGGTTTCAATTTTATAATTTTAAATAATATTATTATATGCAGTTCATTGGTATCGCGAGGGTTTCTAAGCACAATTGAAAAGTTCTAATTCACAGATAAAAGGCAGAATTTAGTTCTGTTTTGTTTTCCCATATTATATTATAAAATATCACCTAAGTACGTAAGACCAAAACGTCGAACACACAAAGCTATGACCTAAGGACTCTATCTTCTCTTTTGGCGGCACAAAAATTTATCATTAAACCAGGGACTGTAATCATTATGAGTTTTATTATAAAATCTACACTTCAATGATTAATTTTCATCAATTCTATAAAAAAAAAGATTTTTTAAAGGGAACTGTGGCAAGATTGTATCACATATATTCTTAATCATTGCAAAAGTAATTTCTTTTTTAAATTCTAAACAGATTTTTGTCTTTCATATATTCAGTAACTAACAACAATGATAATAATTTTATTATTAATTTGTGAAAATCATCTTGGTTACTTTAGAATTGATCAGTCTTGCCCAGTTGTATATAAAATAAGTAAATTTAACTTTAGTTTTCTTATTGAGCACCAAATCTAACTAATTTTTACTCCAAATTATGGATTATGGGTGAAATTGTATTTTCTAACTCAAAATAATCAATTTCTTTACAAAAAAAATATTCATAAGACGCGTAAATTTTAAAATCATTGTGGAAACAACTCTAAAATTTACAGTCGCCCTGCATGTCTTTTCCAAAAATATTAAACGATCCCAACTTTTGGAAGGCGTCACGAAATACACACACAGCCATACAAACACACACACACACACAGGGTACATTTACAGTTACATTGGGGTATGACAAAAACTGCTCTCAAGTAGGAAGTATCGGCATTTTGGCAAAGTAAAACACAAAGAAGAAATCTAAAGAAGATAAACACACAAACACAGAGAATAAGCTAAGCAAGCGAAAATACAAATTTGTTTTAGCGCGTAAAAGATTTTTAGAACACAGAGTAAAGCAAACAAGGAATTTTTTGCGCGAAAAATACGCGAAAGTGCGCGCTCCACGAAACGTACCGAAAACGGCCAAAAAGATGAATATGTGCAAAAATCTTTTGCATGCGCTCAAGAACCCCGATGAAAGCCAAGCAGAAGCAGCAGCCGCAGCTGACGTCAGCAGAAGCAGCCCGAGAGAGAAAGAGAGCCAGCCACAGACAGCCGCGATACAGGCACATACACTGAAAAGAAATGCACAAAGTCGCCAGAGAAGGTGTGTGTTGGTGTTTGAGGGGCACGCTCTGGCGCTGTGTGGGTGCAGGGGGAGGCATAGGCAAAAGCTTTTTACGGACGCGCGCGCTCAGACAACACAAAACGAAGCGAACGAAAATTCAACGAATCAAAGGCAAAAAGACGACGGCGACAATGACGAAGTTGTTGCTGCTGGTGCTGGCCTGGCCTGGCCTGTAGCTCCCCACCAACACATTGAATGGAGTGGGCAACGAGGCCTGCTGACAGTGTACTATGAGGCGAATGACTAATTTCTGTGGCAAAAAGTAATCGGTTAAATAGGTAGCTGTCACACCAACGATCGACACTAGAAAACAATTTTCCATCGATGTAACCATACTTTGTATCCGTGATATTTTTGGTTTGTCTTATTAAAAAACAAACCGGTCACGCCAAGACTTACATTCCTATACAGTTCCAAAAGGGTTGAAAACAGGAAAGGAATTCAAACACCGGGGCCAAAAATTATAATACTCTCGCAAGGGTATATAAAAATAGTTGAAAATCTTAAACTATCTGGGTCATGTTTTATCTAATAACGTCTGCAAAAGGTGTTACTGGGCCCATAGTGCGGTGTAACTGCCTGCTGAGAGCGCCACTCAAGACTCTTTTGTGGCTGTGGAGAGCGCGTAAAAAGGTTGCAAATAAAAAAGAACGCCAACTTGGAGGTGTGTGTGGAGCTCGTTGGTGTTGTTATTTTTGCAGTTGCTGCTGTGCGTGCTTGTCGCGCGACGCCTCACATGCTGCCTCTGCCTCTGCCTCTCTTAGCTTCGCTGTCTGCGTTGCGTCGCGTGCCTATGCCGAGGCAGTGAAGGGTTAAATATGGCTTGCTCTCTCTTTATCTCACTCCCTCTCTGTCTGCCTGCCTGTCAATGTGTTGGTGTCTGGGCTGGCTTGCAGTAAAAGCCCCACACCGACGACACCGGGCAAAACTCCAACAACTTCGTTCTGCTTCTTCCGCCGTCTGTCTGCCTGAGTAGGATTTGGTGGGGGAAGTCCACTTCCACCGCCTCCTTGTTGTTCCTTTTTGACTTTGTGAAAGTGTTACGATTTTGCGAAAATTGCCCAAGCTTAGAACTGGGTAAATCAAGTGCAAGCACAACGTGCTTGTGGAGGGATGGTAGAATTGAAAAATTTATTAAATTTTTCTGCTTGAAGGTTCACACATAGTTAAATGAAGCCAAGGTTAGATTTATCTTACAATGATATCTTACAATGATAGATATAATACATATGCATGATTCTTTGGAGTATGTAGTTTATGCAGCTGAAGGAACATATACAGATACATCGCACATGATGTGCTAGATTTGATTTAATTCGGATAAAAAACAAAAAAGTTAGAGAGAAGAGAGAGAAGATCTCGTTTTCTCATCTTCTCAGTAATATTATTTCAATATTTTGTGAGTATATGACAACGCTATGCTTGTAGAAAGGCCCGCCCAAAACGGTTGGTAATACGGAAAAGTTATTCTAAAAAAAAGAACTGGTCACACTGGTAAACCAAAATTCTAATTTGGGTCTTATGTTTGTATAAAAACTAATGATGGAGATCAAAATTCTTGAAAACAAGAAGAAAAGGCGCCATGGCTTGTAAGCAGAAGGAACAGGTCTGAGGGACAATTTCGTGGTCCTGTCTAATCTATAATATCTGCGAGTGTTATAAGAAGTACATTAGAAGCAGCCACTCACTGTATAGCAACTGTATAGCAGTGCCATATGTGAAACATATTTTTCCCCGTCCCCCCGTGGAGAAAGCTAGCTACGTCTTTGAAAATATTTATATATTTTCATAACAAAACATTTCAGTAGTAGCAAATTTGGTGATTTCCTAAAATTTTTCGATAATTTTAGTTGGAGCACATTCGCTCTCACGATTCGCATGCACCTCTAGGGGCATGTCAAGACCCCTTACACAAATAATAACAATCGCATATACATATAAAAATATATATGTATATGTTTTTTTTTCACACTTTCCCTATCAGCTATGAGGACTTAATCAATTTCATAGAGTTGTTTGTGCAAAGAAAATATGTGTACATATGTATATGAATGAGTATATATGGGTAGCTTTCGTAGCTATTATATTCTATATATATATTGAGAATTGTTATTATCAACGGCAGAAAAACAAAAGTGCACAAATACTTGTACTTATAAAAAAAACAAAAATGATAAAGACAATCAACGGTTGGAAACAGACAGGCA
Organism: Hirtodrosophila duncani; assembly: GCA_037043425.1. Lineage (NCBI taxonomy): Eukaryota > Metazoa > Arthropoda > Insecta > Diptera > Drosophilidae > Hirtodrosophila > Hirtodrosophila duncani. The sequence goes on from JBAMBM010000194.1 coordinate 5,702,584, forward strand.
GACAACACAACAAGACAACAAAAAAACAGAGGCCGATGAAAGTTGAATGAGATTCCACTGGATATAATGTAGGGCAATTGTTTTCAAAACTAAGCAGAAATTGCAATTTGTAGGCCTAAACATGTTGTATTGGAAATCATCATTTAGTTTAACAAAAGAATTTTCATATCAGCAGAAAACATCCCAAACTTTCCCCACCATATAGCTCGGTTAGTCCTATTCAGTAAATTTGTTATCACTGCCTTCACATTGCACTTGCAGCTTCTGTTCAGCTTGGTCATCTTCGTGCACATCTTCATCGATCAAATATTGATTCATCCGATGATATATCCATTTCGAAATCATAATATTCTTCAGCTTTCTGTTCTTGCCCCTTCTGATTGTTTAGCAAACGATCCTTTACACTATCAGCAATTTCCATTATGTGATGTTGTCGTTCTAGAATGCTTTTTAACCGCAAATTCGTGCGTTGGCAAAGTAGAGATGTATCTTTGGACTGTTCAGACTGATTCTGATTCTGTTCTAAGTTAACACCGGACGTTTCATCTATGTCAACTAGATTTGCTGATTTTTTGCCAATGCAAATGGTAAAACTGGGCTTGCCACGCAGCTGCAAGTCGTCATCCTCTTTCGTTGTTGCAAACTCGGGCATGCGGATCTTCTGAAGCGCCTGCAGGCAATCATCGAGTGAGTTTTCAAGCTCGCTGCATTGATCCATGGCGCGTCCAACAATATCTTTGGCTGAAACGTTGTTATTCATTTTGGAAAAAATTTCAAGAAATATTTTATGATGTTATGATGTTGATCTGTTGAAAGCAAAAAAGTCACTGAAAGGCATGACACGTCTGACTCTATCTGTCAAATTTTTCACAAAGCTTATAAAATTCGTTTCGAGACAAAAAAAAAAAAAAAACTAAGAAAATTTTATCAAAATGAAAAGAACTTTATTTGAAAGCAATCTCCATTGCCAGCGTCTGAAGAATCGGCCAGCCTTGGTGTTGCCACTCTACAAGCGTCTACCTAACTTTAAACCACAAAATCTGGATATGCAGGGTCGCCAGGATAAACAAGCGAAACAAAAATTTAACGAGGTACGTGGCAAGCTCTTGGGCATTCTGGGCCGCCTGGACAGGATGTCTTCCACCATTTCGGAATCACAGAAACGCTCTGACCTATTCTCAAAGATAATCGAGGATTTCAAATCAAAGTCAAAGGGTAATAATGCAGTGCTACAGAACACTATCGCTTCTATCAAGGTTTTGGATCTCTTGGGTGAGAATGGTTTCACCCAAGAGACTATTCATCATGGCAACTTAAAACAGTAAGTAGACGAGTTCAAAGAAATCAGGAAGAATCAGTAAAAATGTTTTCCTTATTGCTAGCAAACAGATCTTTTTGGACTAGGTGGTGGAATTGGAAGTGGAGGGGTGCTTAAGTAAATCTAATCTTCCAGAAAAACTACTGAAAATGCACTGATGCATTGGCACTGTGGGTGTGGTGTGACCCCCTTATATATTCTAGTTAATTATCCAAACAATATCCAAACTGTGAAACGTGGCAACATCGCTTGAATAATAACAACAGATATTCGCTTTTGGCGCCAATACGAAAAGACAACAAAGCACAGAAACTGAAAAACCATGAGATGAGGGAGGGGCTATGCGGGAAGCAGAGTAGTAGAATTCGCACACACTTACAATTTAGCCGGCTGGCGTTCGCGGGCTGCTTAGTTTTTTGTTTGCCGGTACAAAAAGTAGATGACAAAATGGCAACAAAGCGTAGCTGGGCGCTAGCTCTAGCTTCTACCTTGTCACCCCCCCCCCCTGCACAAAAAAGCTCTCTCAAAACTCTCGCTGTGTTTCTCTCTTTAGCTATTTAGAGCGAATAGAAGCAAAAACGGCGAAACACCCACACACACACGCACACACATAGAAACATACAGCACAATACAAATGTCACACATGCCGTATACATAATGCAAACAAAAAGTCTGCTTCGAATAGTTGTTGAAAAAAGAAAAGAAAGAAAGAAAAAAAGAAAAACAAAGGAAAGGCAGCTCTGGCATTTTGGTCGTGGTTCTTGTTGTTGTTGCTATTATTGTGCGGCTCCCTTCTCTATGATTCGATTCACAAGCCGATTACCTTTTGGCCTCGGCATTCAAAAACGTAACTGAGAGAGCTCTTGGCTGCCGCGCGACGTTTAATTTGTATTTGGAATTCTTGTTGTTTTTGTTGCCTGACTTTGCATTTGCTTTTGCGTGGTATAGGTTAAGAACTGCCTTATATATAGATAAGCATGTATGTGTGTATGTATTTTGTGTTGTTGCGTGCTTTCCCTTTATTTCTTACTGCTGATAAGACGCCCTTTGTCTTATCTTATCTGTGAGGCAAGCTTAAAGGGAAACTGTTTTTTGTTTTTAATTTTATTTTGCAAAATTAGTAAACAACAAAAATATGTTTTAGTTCATTAAAGGGAAAATAAAAGCATTTGAAAATTAAATATAAGTATAAATAAATAAGAGCCGGTTTTAGTTGTTTGTTATCTTTATCTCTTTTAAGCCAGTATATGTATATGTGGGTGAAGCTTTGTATCTCTGTGTGTGTGCGTGTGTGTGTGTGTGCTTGGGAAGTTTTGCAAGCCGGTTTATGTTATTTCATTTACCCTTCTCCGAGCGGAGTATATGTTACTCATCAACATGTTTGTGAATGTTCAAATTTTGGAATTTATTGCAACGACATTGTGTTCACACATGTGTGGCCCGTTGCCAGAAACTACATTAACAAAGCCCTACATATCACTGACTTAGAATATGTAAGCCTGATCATATATCCATTGGACAATGCCTTGTTTCATAAGTATTTTCCAATCCAGAGCTTGCCTCTTATAAAAGCTGTAGCTGCGATTTCCGGTCAAAAGTAACAAAATGCAAACTTTCTTTAAACTACTTAAGAGATACTAAGATATGAGATATAAATTTCTTCCTATTTTATATACATCAGACATGGCAGCATTCATTGCTCATGATTTTCTAATATCACAAGAATATGTGCACCAAATTTAAGCCCTGTTCCTTCAACGGATGCGGATATGATGAATTGCACTACATTCCCCTTCAAAACTTTGGCTGCTGTTTTTACTGAATTTGGAAGGGGAAAGGCTACAATTTGGTAGATGTTTAAATGTATGCTACAAAACTAGCTTAGAAAATTTTGCAGAAGTCTTCAAATTTATAGCAATTAAGAATCATCAAAAAAATGCAATTCAATACAAACTTTGAGCACGATTTTGAAGTACTTGAAAGAAGAACGGATTCTTAGTGCTCATAAGACGTAAAATTTATATTGCACAGAGTTTTCCGACTCCTAGCTCTAATGGTTTGCGCTGTGCATTACATACACACAGATATAAATTCCATAATGGAATACATGATTATTTTACTCTTTTAATTATTTTACTTTTTAATAAATCCAAAAATAAAGAAGGAAAAAATAAATGAAAGATATAAGTCTGATGCTAAAGCAAACTTACAAGAAATCTCTTTATATTCTTTTAGCAATAATTCAACTAAATTTTACAGATTTTAAAAATAAATCACTAGACTGTATATATACGACTCAAAGCTATCGAAACAATAGCAATTCTCATTAGCGTATCTAAGCTGCGACTCTCGCATCAAAAAGCTCTACTTGGTTGCGGCGCTTTTGACTTTGGGTCTATGTAAATTTTTGCCAACTACCTCGTTCCCAGTTTCCAGTTGCCGTTCCCTGGTTCCCAGTCCAAGTCCACAGGCCATATGCTGAATGTTCTCTCTGTCCCAGACAGACAAAGTAGAAAGCACAACAAGATAAATAGAACGCAATAAATATGAATTAGGCAAAAGGTTTTATGAGCCACACAGATGAAGAACACGAATACGACAGGGAGACAGGGTAGGCGGGGAGACGGGCGACATACAGACAGACATTGGGGTTTCCCTAATGGCTTTTTATGTGCGTATTTTGGCTTAAAGATATATACACATTAATACATATATGTGTGTATAATCTTGAATTTTTGGCAACGCTTTTGAGTGGGGGAGGCAGCACAGCACAGGTTGAAGTTATATAGTTGGTGTTTCAAATAACCGGTTTGATTTGAGATTTATTAAGTGTGTGATGTGGAATATGACATGAACATGTTATGCTCTTATGTTTGGCTTTCAAATTTTATCTATAATTTAAAAATATATATTTGTAGTTAGGCCAGCAGCCAATATATTGTATAAATCGTTGATAAACAATCTCCACTTCTATTTACATCAATGATTGAGAACTCTTCTTGCAGTTTTGTTCTTAGGCTCGAGTCATACCTCCACATCAGGCAACTACAAGAGGAACTTGAAATCTACTCCTACCATCAGAAACTCTTCGCAAAACTCAATTTTTGTAGAAGAAATTGAAGATATCTTAGATAAAAGAGAAATAATAATAATAAAATTAAGTAATATCATAGTTTTTTAAATCTCACTGGACCTAGAGCTAGCTATCGAACATTATTACAAAATAAATATTACAAATTATAAAATAATACTAAAAGTAACAACAAATATAATATAGGAAGAAATGTAACGTGACCGTGAAGTATGCAACACTTTTATATATTTGATTATTTTGGAGCGCTTTCATAAAAAACGTGTTTTTTACCCTACAATTATTAACCGATCGTGAAGAAACTTAACAGATCGGTAGATAATGTACTTATACATGTATAACCCAAGTTTCAACTGAATGTGCCAAATATTGTGAAAGGTATCATCGATTTCCGGGGCGACTTTCGGCAAAATTCCAATTCTCCGTGTTCCCTAGGGGAGTCTACATACCAAATTTGGTGACTCTAGCTTTTGCAGGGTCCGAAAGCATACGGGCAGATGGAAGGACGGACATTTGCACGAATATAATACCAGAGAGTACGAGTATAAAAATGTAAAATTTAAAATTTTTCATCCTATAAAAAATTCGACAAATACTTTATGCAAATATGCTTTTCCCATTAGCATTTTCCTGTTATCTTTGGGGCACCTATATGCATATCATATCATGTCTGATTTTCGCTCATTTCACAGATAATATCATTTGCAGGTGAGAAACCATGAAAAAAGACATCAATGGCCACTGGCTAAATTCAGTTCGGCACAAAGGATTTGTGGAACGGGGGAGGGGGTGGGGGGGGGGGTGCTGGGTTTATGTGTTTACCATATTTGTAATTTGCAATGAAAAGGCTTTTAATTTTATGGGAAAAACAGCATCATCAAAAAATACATATGTAGAAGCGCCAGGGGCCAAATAAAATGCCAGCTAGTCCGATCTCCCATAGAACTCCTCGGTAGACTTGCATTTATTTTGTTTTTGTTTGATTTTTTTTTTTTTGGATGGACGAAAACACCTTTTCTCTCTCAATTATGTATGCACGTATATACTACATACATATATAATTTTTTTGCATATGCAGATTAACGGTAAATAAGACTACCACATATATGCGAACGCACCTACATGCATGCATGCGTATATGCATATGTGTGTGTATATGTGTTTATATATTCACCGTTATTTTTGTCGCTGTTGTTGTTTAATTTACAGCCTTATGTCATTTCTTTTGGTGCATTACATTTTTTCATTAACGCGCAGCAGCACCCGAAATGTCCAACACCAACACACACACACTTACAGGCACACGCACATACAGAGAGAAAGAGTACGAGGCAACTAACGCACTTACTCTCCCTAACTTGCCTCTCTTTCTTTGGGACCCCCGATCTGTGTAGGCCATCTCGCTTTAGCATTGTCCAAGCTAACCAAAAACAACCAAATCATCAAAGGGAAATGAGCGAGATTTTCAAACAAAAGCGGAAATGAATCGAAATAAATAAATAAATGCACCTGAAGCGGCAGCAGCAGCAGCAGCCCTCCCCCTACCCCTATACAGTTCCTGGCGTACATTCCGAATTCCAAAAGCTCATGCGCAATGAGAGAGATGGCGAGAGGAAACGTTGAAAGCTGGCTACTAGCTAGCTAGCTCTTTCTTGCCTGCAACTCTCAGGCGTGCTCTTTCGCGCACGGCGTGCATTCAACCCGGCAGCATCAGCATGACTGACCACCCCCACCCCAGCCTCCAATTGACACCCCCTAGCCTCTTGTGAACCACTGTACCTCTACCCCCACCACCAGTACATTTTTCACATTGCATTTTCCGACATCGTCTTCAGTTCATTTTAGCCTTTTTCTACCGGCTCAATTCGCTCGCTTGTTGTTTGTTTCTTTCTTTTGTTGTTCTTTTTACCGGTGACGCTTTGCCCCGCTACACCCTGCCTGGTCCCCCGCTAACCATCTTTCTCTGGGTTTTTGTTTTGGTTTGGCCTTATCAAAAAGTTTTGGCGCTCTCCGGCGTCGTTTTTCTAGTTGCTTCGCTTTTCGCTTCGTGTGGCGCGTTTTATGTTTTGTTTAGGTTTTTGTTGTTGCTCTTATTGTTGCCGTTTTTACTTTGACTTTCATTCAAGACGAGTCTTTATATATGAAGGAGGGGGCTCTGCTCGTCGCGACACAGAAACGCAAACGAGCGCCAAAAACTCTCGTTGCATAGAAGAGGATAGGGGTACGAGGATGAAAATAGATCACAAAATGGTTAACAAAACTCCAAGCAAAACAAAGCACACACACACACACACCCATTCACATACACAACACGTAGATAGGGAAAACGTGTGTTTTGAAGGATAAATAGAAAAGCACAAATTTCTAAATGAAAATTTAAGCAGAACGGAACGAAAATTTAAAAAGATGCTGCCTAGTTTTTGGGGCAAAACTTAAAGGGCCCAGATCCTTAGGGACATTGGACTTGGGAAATATCTGAATGGAAATATTAATGGATATTTAATAAAATTAAATAAAAATGGTTATAAATATTATGAGATGTTTGGGGTACAAAAATTGAATATTTGAGTAGATATTTGCGATTTGTCCAATTTCTTGGTTAATTAATCGGAAATGACAATGAGCCGAACGGAACTTTCTTTGAAAGTATCAAACTTCCAAGGCTGAAAACCAATTATAATTATATTTTGTTGTCAAAAAAACAGAATTGGCTCAGACTCAATTTAAGTTCCGTGGTTTGAATAACCAAACAAAAGGAGAGTCTTTTGGTATATGACTCCATTTAATAGATCATTTTCCTGACGTTTTACCATAAGTTACCATAACAGGTTTAGCTGAGCATTAATCTGAACGAAATCTCAGCTGTGTTTAAAGATAAGGGAACTTGAATCTGAAACTTTCAAGCTGTAACCCAGAGTGAAGGCTGTCCAAAAGCTTTTGAAATCAAGCAATTTAGGATGTTCTTTTCGTTCGGGGTTACGAAATCCATTGGGCAGATTTATACACTTCTCTATACGTAAATCATTTATTTCGAGCTTCAATTAAAAAGTAACTTTCTTAAAAGTCAACCAAGTTCGAAAATTTTTGATTCAAGAAACAAATTGTTGTTCGAAGAACTTATTTGAAGTCCAAGAAATTTTATACCAATAATATTTTATATACTACCTCGAGTACCTTTCGAAACTCCACCTCCACTTTTTAGTTTTGAAACCAAGAATTTCAATTTATAAAATAAGAAAAAATTCATAATTTTAAAATTCTTAAAACAAACAAAAAGAAGAAATTTGTTTAGCGGCACAGCATTTTTTATCTATTAAAATTATATTCCGAAACTTATCCAATGAATGCCCCTGTGGCATTTATGAAGTTGTGTTCAGGTTGACTAGAAGTTATAATTGAGGTTGAGGGACATGAAAGACACATATTTAAGAATATGCGTCTATAGAGACCAAGACGTACTAATTAGAACAGTCAAAGATAGAGATGGTATACTGGAGACAGCAGCTACAATGACACCGGGTTACTTCCAACTGTTCATATGCAAATCTCTGATGGGAGATTCTGATTCTGACATATTTATAGCTCAGTATATTGTCTCACGACCTTCACTGTTCATTAGAAAGTCTGCTTGAGAGTCTAGATTATTATCTGTGTCTTTTGCTATATCCGTTTCGGCATTGGAATCCAAAGATGAAATGTGTGTCATCATCAAAAGTGATGAAAATATAGGAATACATTTCATATCTGCGCAATGCAAGAACTTTGTTGAAATTTCATTGAAATGCCATTCGAAACTAACTGAACCATGTTAACCCTAATTGTGAGGTAACTTATAAAGAAAAACTATATAAAAGATCAATATATATATATAATTTGAATTTTTTAAGATTCTATCAGAATAGTTCTGACTGTGCAAATTATTATGTAATTTGTTTAAAATTCAATGAATTCTTTGACTAAGATTTGCGAAATGACTGAAATCTTAATTGAGAAGAACAGATTTCAGAATGGATACATATGTTCATCTGCCATTTTCTTATATCAAATAAAATTACAATTAATTCAGAATCGATTCATCTGTTATATAATATTTAGTTTTTCCTTTCTATATATTTGATTTTTTATGTGATTCAAAATCAAATCGCTCACCATTCAGATTTTTTTGAACACTTTGCTTTACAAATTGTGTGATTTTCTTTTTAAATTTTGTGTAAATTTTAAAAACAAAATGTTTTCTAAAAATTTGTGGCCGCTCACTGGAAGAGAAATCTATAAGCTTTTTATATATAGGATTTTTTTGTTTTTGTTTTGTCGAAAAGCCGAACAAAATTTTTGTGTTGTTTGTTTCGAACGCGTTAGCGGAGTTTTCTAAACTAATTTTGTTAATCAGTTGCGATGAGCAATGCAGCCTAACTAACGACAACAACAAACCACAAAATAGCAATAACAACAACAACAACAACAACAACAACAGCAACATAGCGACGTCGACGTCAGCGTAATAGAGAGAAATAGCTAGGTGGAAGGAGGGCGGTGGATAGGCTGGTCATTCAATTAGGGGGGAGACGGGGGCAGACAGTCGACTATATAGCTCAATAATGTTTTAGGGTTGTAATAGGGGTAGAAATTTGCATAAATTACACACAACACAGACTCTTTTTTATATATATATAATGATAAAGCTAGATAATATATATTTTAGATGCTGCCTAGGCTTAGCTTCGGCTATGACAACAGTCCACGTCCACCCTGAGCTGGTCTGCACACTCACTTTTAGCACTTTTGTTCCGAAAAAGAAAGGTGAGTTCATGGTTTGGTTTTCGAAAAATCGTAACACAAGCGCCGAGCCAAAGTTGTAATGTTATACTAAATCAGGCAAAATAAAACTTATGCGACTAAACCGACGAAATTTTGAATGTGTGTTGCTGTTGACAAAGCATTTTCGAAACTGACATTTTCGCCCATACGGGCCGGGCCATACGCATTTGATGATGATGATGATGATGATGCTAGCCGCCTGCCCCATCCCCCATCCTGTCCTGCCACACGAGCAACAACATGGCGTGGAAAAAACTCATTATGAGAGCTGCCAGCCATCGCAGTCAGGCGCCAAACCACAAAAAGTGGGTGGCCTGGGTGGTTGGGCAAACTCAACTGAACTCTTTCCCCTCATTCAATAATTAGCAGCCCTATTAATGCCCAAATGCCACCCAATGCATGTCGATTGAAATTGCTTTCTTTTTTTTCTCTTTTTTTTATTCCTCTTATGTTTTTTCACATGTTAATTTATTCGATTATTTTGTGTTTTTTGTGCTGCATCGTCAGAGCATCATCAACATAATCAGCAGCAGCAGCAGCAGCAACAGCCACTGCCACAGCAGCAGCAACAGCAGTAGCAGCAGGCAGCGCATTAATGCAACGCCATCCATCCAAGCCTCACCTCATCCTGACGCCTGAATATTTAAATGGGGAGGTATGCGTAAATTGCGTCTGCTCCATTCCTCTCCCTCAACCGAATGGAATTTTTTTTAACTCTTTTTTTAGATGCGTTTCCACAAAAAGTGCATTCATTTGTGCAGCCTCGCCATACTGTTTGCTTGCGTGTTTGCCGCCATGCGTATGCGTATGTGTTGGCTGTTCATCCATCATTCATCATTTGGCCAAGAAAATTGCTAGATTTGTAAAGTAAGCAGAAGTGATACATCTTGGGAGGGTCAAATCTGGAGGGAGATATAATCACTCAATGCAGATTCAAAATCTAGAACTTCAATCTACACGAACTCCTTAGACTCTTGGGATGAAAATAATTAGTAGAAAAACTAAGAATTGATAATTGTCAATTGTCTACTTAAGGGTATATTATATGATCCTCATCATGACCCCCTCTCCTGGTCTTAAATACTTCTCTTATGAGTTACTGTAATATCCCTAATTGGAGCAACTTCTTTTTATACAGCTTTAGCCTGACATCTCAAGGCAAAATTTAATATTTAAGAGAAGAATTTAGAACTAAAGTTACATTAATTAAAGCAAGACTTCTGACAGGTCATGAAACAGCAGTAAAGTCAGCCTAGCTTCAATTTTTAGTTTTTGTTATCAATATTGTGTTGTCAGATGCGGCCGAAATCATGAAATCCGATGGAATTCTAAACATCAAACAAAAGCCCAAAGTTTTATCCCTCACTCACGACCTTGAGCCCGCTAAGAGTTACATTAAAATATTTGTATTCCAAGCACAGCGATATGGAGCGAGGATCTATCCTTATTGGCCACACATTGCTTATATTTACCCAATATGGTTTTGATGACAAAATAAAAAGATTTAACCAATGAATTATATAGGGGTTTAATAGTATTCTCGTTTTATATTATATTCCAATTTGTTAATATAGCTACATATCTTCCTATCTGCAAAGCTTTACTCAGTTTACAAATGATCTTCATATTCATCTCGCCCAATTTATCATATTTATCACCTTTTCTCATTTTTAAACACATTTATCCATAAAAAAGAAATTATAACACAATTTATTATTATATTTATTTTGCTGTTGTTGTTGTTATTGCTGTTGTTGCTGATGCTGTTTTTGCTTTTTTCTGCACGCACCCAAAGCCGACAGCCAACCAAAATGCAACCCAACTCTCTTCTGTCTCTCTCTCTGGGGGCGGGCCAACCGCACAATGCAACGTCAGCAACATAACAATATTGCTGTAGCTGTTTTTATGTGTTTTTATGTTGTATTTTTTTTTAATTTCACATTTTTTCTGACGCCCTTTTTATGTTATTTTATTGTGATTTTGCGTACGCCATTCCAAGTCCCACAAAGTGCGTATCATATAATGATTATGTACTGATTCAAAAAATGCATCCGGGGCGAAAATGCATAACCATGAGTGAAACTACATACTTATATAAACATGTCTGCCTGCATATAGGGATTAATATATGCTTTTTTTTTGTGAAAATCAAACTATATACTTGTAAGTTTTTATGGTATATGGTATGGACAAAATTGCACACATACTTTTATATTTACATCATTAGTTTCATTAGTTTTCATATTTTAAAAATTTAGAAACAAGAAAGGAAGCCTAACTTCGGGTAACCAAAGCTTAACCTAACGTTGTAGACACGTTCCAAATTTTGTTTAATTCGGATAAAAAACCAAATCAAATCCGGTATACTAAGAGTTCATTCCGAATCGGTCAGTTATAAGAGAGCTATGTGATATAGTGATCCAATGTAGATCAACTTTAGTCAGCAGACGTGGAAGCTTCTAAAACTGACATTTACCTATTTTGGTTCAATTTGGATAAAAAACAATCAATTTTACTGTACTAAGAGTTCAATCCAAATCGGTCGGTTATATGGAAGCTATATGATATAGTGGCTTCGATCTAGAATATTTTGACATATTAGCAGCTTACAGCAGAAATAAGTCTATGGTAAAAAAATTCAACTCGATAGCTCTAAATCTGAGAGACTAGTTCGCATAGAAACAGACAGGCAGACAGGCAGACGGACAGGCCTATATCGACTCGACTTGTCATGCTGATCACGAATGTGTTACACATATCGTGACAAAATTATAATACCCTCTCCAAGGGTATAAGAAGTTTATCACATTTCAAACCAGTGCACGACATTAATGAGTTTTTTGACGTGAAAGTCGAGGAGATATCATTAATTTTAGAAAACCTGCCGAATTTTGCATAGGAATCATGGGTTGGTATGGAATTCGATATCTTATGGATGTTAGCTTATGCCATCAATATTGAGAAATATCTTAAAAAAATATCCTCTTCTTCATCTATAAATGTTTATAATATATATAAACGAAGCCAAATTGACGCAGCTATGTAAATTAAATTAAAGGTAAAAACACTAACATTCTTTTTGAATTTTCCTTAAATTTTGAAGTCGAAAAATCATACACGAAATACCTCACAAAAATAAGAATTTTCTTAATTAAAAGTGAAATAGTTGCAAAACTAATGATTTAAAGAAGTGTATTAATAATAGAAAAATATATTTATAAGATTTCAAGCAATTTAAAGTTTTTCAAAATCTGTGATTAGATTTTCCAGTAATGATAATAAGTTCTTTGCGATTAGCAGGGGCGTGGCAAAATATTAAAGCAAACTTGATCTGTGTGTACACTAGAGATGCCTGCATACCAAATTTGGTGACTCTAAATCTTATAGTCTCCTAGATCTAGGTGTTCATCCAGAGGGAGAGGGCTAAATCAGGAATGCTACTGAAGCTGATCAAGAGTATATGTACTCCATGTGCTACGAAAAGCTTCGTATACAAGTTTACTTTACGAGTATAAAAATGTATGAATGATAAATATATAAGTTAACAAGAGTTAACTAAATAAGCCACTGGATGGGGCGAACTCTGCATTATTGTCAAATAAGCAGTTTCGTCTTCCGAGAGATGCCGCTCGCACTTTTGCGGGGTAGCGACGGGCGTTGTTGCCGACAGCGGAGAACTTATCTTTAGGAAGTTTAAGTTTAGTCTTTACTGGTTCGTCGAAAGGCAGAGACGCCTAATGTTCTGTCCTGGAAACATTAATTTCTCAATATTCACTTACATAAAATAAATGATTGATATAATTACACGTGTCATACTAAATAATTACTTATATATATATATATTCATAAGTATTTTAAGTAATCATTTTAAGTAATCATAAAGCTTTTGAAAATTGGTTGCAACATTCTGAAGTAATGATCAAGTTTTCTTCAAGCTCACCTCTGAAAAAAGCTTTAAAAGATATACAGGATTTCAAAAAAGTCTTACCAAATTAAATTTTTTCTCACCTGAGGCCCCCCATATGTATAAAAAAGTAGGTATAACACAAATGACTTTTTTAATATATTACCTTATATTTAGCTATATTCCACCCAGTCCAATTACAGGAAAAGGACATTCGTTGGGTGAAAGAAAGAAGAACTCAAGAAGCGCTGGTTGCAAATGCTAGTTAAATTATATTTTCTATTAAAGAGTCTGAAGAGGATAAATGAGCTACATGCATTACAGCCACTTCTGCTCGAGCTCTATCTCATTTACATAAATTACATATTTTTCAACACACGATTTTCAATATATATATAATATTCATATTTGCGGTGTCTACATTATAATTGAATGATAGGCAGCCAACGGGCATGGGCACAGGCACGGGAATACATAGCTATATGGCAGAACATGTCCCTGGGAATGGTAGGAAGGATGAAATATAATGATTGTGAACTATATGGTCCTGTGCAATTCAATAAATGCATAATTCATTATTATTTTTTTATCGCGCCATTGCAAACATTATAATTATTTTTAATTTATTTTAATGACAGCACGAAAAAATGAAAACAAGCCGAGAATAAGTATAATAATGAATGACATTAAAACAGATAACAAAGGCTTCGTCGTCCATTGGCTAATTGTGCAAATAGGAAGAAAAAAGCAATTATGATTGGCTGCCTCGTTCAAACGTAATGTGCATTATATAATTTAATTTCAACGCTTACATAATCCTGTTAGTTTCATTGGATTGTCAAATATGTAGATGTAATAAGTACAGTTTTTTCCAGCTGAACTAATTGAGCTTGGCCCAAATGCATTACAAATAAAACAGGCCAAGAATGCCTGAATTAAGAGCATTAAGAGCTTCTTGTTGTCAACTGCGTTTTGGCTGTTCATTTAGCTGGTCGTTTTTGTTGCTGTTACGCACAAATATTCCGACCCCCAAACAACTGAAATCCCCCCCGCACCGAACCCTACCGACTGTATATAACAGCAGCTGCGTGCTCAGATACATATAGTACATCCATATATCTGCATGCATATAAACATGTAGGTATTCTTATACATATATATATATATGTATTTTGTTTTTATTTAACATTTTTGTTTAATTTTTGGCAAATGTAAAAAAATGTGACCCCCTACATACACTTTCATAGAGCATATGTGCGGCTCATATTCAACCTCAATGAAATTATATCTGTTATCAAGACAAAGAGTCTAATAAACTTATATAGATAGGGGTCTTATAAGTCCATCCAATGAATATATATTGAATATACTTTTATCCACATATCTTGCTAATAATTTCTTAGCTATGAAGCTCATCAGAATGTTCGCCTGGCCGTTTCCATTGTTTATATGCCACTGCATTTTTTACTACCATAGCTCGGGTCAGTCGCTGGCTTACGCGCTCCCTTTCCCACTGGGCTCCATGCCAATGCTGATTAACCATGCCACCCAAATGAAAGGTAGCCGCCTTCTGTGCAGGCTGTTGATGCTGTTGCTGCTGCTGCTGCTGCAGTGCAGCCACCCAAAAAGTGTCCGCATATGGACAGACATTTGTATTTTGTACATATGTATGTACGAGTCCATATGTATGCACATCGTTGGTTGCCTGTTTTATGTTACTTTACATACTTACACATGTACGTGCAGTATGTTGAAAGTTCTAGGGCGTTGGTAAGTAGAATATCGAGGGGTCCAATAGAGACCAATATTGCCTTTGCTTTAGAGTTTTAGGTTTCTGGCTTACATTTAGGGTTTGGGTTCTGTGGCTTGGAGTAAACTTATGGTTCATGTCTATGGCTTAAAAAGCAGTTGTTACCTATAGTCTGGGGTGACCACACACTTCTGCCATTTTCAAATGTCAAAATATCGCGCAAACTTATGACGTGGGCGATATTGTCCCGTCATATTGTTAAATATTCTTAGATATTTTTATAGTCGTTGTCTAGTAGAGTTAAAGATTAGCGAATCCGACTGCTATGTGAAGCTCTTTTTGGGTGCCAAGATAGTCTCGGATCATGCACACTATATACGCAATCAAAGCAATCCAGTTTTTGGACGTTTCTTCGCGCTGGAGGCGGTCCTGCCAGGCAGTGATATGCTTCAGCTAATGGTCTACGATCGTGATAAATGCAGGGACGACGTGATTGGACATACCTACATTGACTTGGAGGATCGTTGGCGTAGCAAGCATCGCGCCACCGTTGGCATTGTCCAACGTTATTGTACACCAGGGGTGGTTACAATCAGTGGCACGATATCAGATTTCCCACGGAGATATTGGCGAATCTGTGCCAGCAACGCGGCAATGTTATCAAGGTGGATGGGATGCTCTTTGGCGATGAAACGGTGACATCAAAGCGTGAGTTAAAGCGGTGGTGGTTAGATGGGAAAAAGAAACGAGGATTCGGCTTACAGATGAAGACCTGCAAGAGCGTCTGAGCTTGACTGTGCTCAAGAATCTGGAGAAGCTACCTTCGTTTGGCCATAAACTGGTGCCAGAACATGTGAAGACGAGGTCACTGCATCGAGACGACTATCCGGGAGTGGAACAGATAAGACAATAGAGAGCTTACGAGGTGTACCAGAGGTATGCAAGACTGCATTCATTTCCAATGGTGGCGTCACCTATGTGCAGCATAATGCTTTGTCTCGGAATTCAATCCAAATGGCTTATCCATATATATACAAAGCATACTTGACCTAATGCAAATGTATGTAGCAAGCAAAGGGAAGCACTTCAGACCCCTTAAGGTATATATATTCTTGACCAGAAACAACAGCATAGTCGATCAAGCCGTGTCCTTCTGTCCGTCCATAAGAACACCTAGATTTTGGAGACTCTTTCACCAAATTTGGTATGTAGATCAAGTTGGTTATCTCCCACAATTTTTGACAAATTTATTTGAAACTCAGTTTATATATGCATAAGCAAATAATCTACTGATTTGCCGAATTTCCAATATAATAATCGTAGACAAAATTATAGCGTTCTTACTTGTTATTAGTTATTTCTTGGCAATATAATTTTATATATTTTCATAATATATTTTCTCCTCTCAGAACTTTTTTAGAACCCTTTCAACGCCTTCCCTGTAAATGTAAAATAAAAATGGAATACATTAAACATAATTTTTAACATGCTCAAAAAATCAAACAACCAAACAGACATCCAATCGCACATACGCTGCTGTATGTAAGTCTGTATTTGCATTGTTGCCATTTACAGCATCAGCAGCATCAGCAGCAGCAGCAACAACAAAAGGAATGCAAAAACCAAATTGATTTTTGTATTTGTAGTACATACATTCATCCATACATCCATCCTTCCATCGTATTCAACAATTTCGAATGTTTTTATTTCGCATACAATTTTTTGCAACCCTTAAAAAAATTGGCATGTGCAAATTTTTTGGTTTTAATTTTTTCAGTGAAATTTTTCATTAATACAACAAGGCCTTACCAGTGCGTGTTGGTGTGAGAGACAGAGAGGGGATGATAATGAAAGGGACAGAAAGTTGAATATGCAAGCAGACATTGGGGGTTTGGGGCACATTTTGGACCTTGGTAGGCTTAAAGTGCGTCGTCGTTTATGTACAGAGACACGGCCCACGGATCATGGATGTTGGATTGGGTTGGGCTGTTGTGCATATGGGAATCTATGTATATAAGATATATATATATATATATATATAGCTTTATCTCTGTACATAGGGTCTTACATGGAGTTTCGGTAAGGTTTATGCAATGCGGTTTATGGTCAGTATCATCAGCATACAGAAGCAACTGACTCTGAAAGCAGCCTTCTTTTTCTCCCATCCTCGATTACCTTTGGAAAATGGTGCTGTTCGCTGCACTCTCCACCCAGATACATATGCGTACGCGTAATTGAATATTATATTCAATTAATTGTTCGTTAGTCCGAGTGCAGGTGCTGCAGATGCCTCCAAATCCCATGCCAAATCTTCTACATTTATGCCAGACTTTTAACGTCTGGAAATCGAGTTTACTTTTCGATGAGCATTGCTAGATAGCTGTGGGATAATATGGTCTCGTAATTGGATTATCGGCAAATGAATGCGCTCACTCACTCACCGGCTGGCTGAATGGTTATAGGTCTTTGAATCTCAATTACAGTTGAACAGGCGCCTCCCCACTCCTCCCGCTACATTCGGTTAAAGCTAATGAACAGCGATTGTGTGCTTCATTCGATTTGGCTAAAGAGAGCCAAAGGTCAAAGTTTTTTGATTGTACAATGAACATATGTGTGTGTTGAGGCTTATGATTTTGTATTGGGAATTTTGTTTAAAGTGGTAAAGGTAGATGAATTGGTTTTGTCGATGATTGCTTTTTCAACAAGGGTTATTATCATTTTGTAAACTTGCAATGTCGGATGATAAAGCATGGCGGTTTAAAAAAACGTTAAAATCGAAATTACTAACGAAATTGGTAATTAGAAAAAACATTCTCCAAAAGTGCGCAAAGTTATCGATTGTAAAATATTTGTATTTAGAAGTTGAACACGCAAAAATTCCAGAAGTAATCCCTTCATATATATATGTATACTTGATCAACATGACAAGCCTAGTCGATATAGCCATGTCCATCTATTTGTGTGTCTATCCGTCTGTTTCTATACGAACTTCCCTTTCAGTTTGGAAGCTATCGACTTGTCATATTCACCACAGGCTTCTATTTGCCGTTGGGAAATTCTATGAACAAATCCTCAAGATCAGACCACTTTATCATATACCTGCTAAATGAAAACCGACTGAGAGTGAAAACGAAAACTTTGTACTATGGCGTTAACAAATTGTATTTTCATCAGAAGCAGCGCTACGCTAGTATGGTGTGTCAGAAAGAGAGAGAGCCAAAGGCAAACCTGCATTGTTGGTTAAATGCGCAAAATACTCTGTCTCTCTCACTCATAAACAGATTTCTTTGCATGCGAATGTGCTGTATGTTAATTGACAGAAGATTGCTACTGCTGAAGGAAATAAGTATGAGTTTTAGAGGCGCATCAAATCATCACATTACAAGAGAAATGAATATCTGATTCTAAGAGTTTTAGTACTATTCGAATCTATTAAAAACGATTATTTTATCTGAAAACAAGAGAGGAAGGTTAGCTTCGGGTAACCAAACCTTATATACCCTTACAGGACTATAAAAAGGAATGAAATCTTAGTAGTCTAAATCGTATTTCATTTAGCTGTAGCAATAGGCAGCGAAGCAATCTTCTTTCTAACTTACAGATAAGTCTATATAATATATATAATATAATATTAAAGATAGCTCAATATCTTGTTATTAGTATACCGTAAGCATTTCATGGCGATCGGTGTGAAAGATGCAAAGATATGACAAATTTTCTTTAGGACCTATATGAGGGGCGATATCCCGCCCATTTTTTTAAAGCGATATATAGCCCTTGACTTTCCCTTGGCCGATATTATTATACTGTTAAAATCACGTTGCAATCGGGATTATAAGAGCAAATATAGGAAAAATTTGCAATATAAGGGGACAGTGCCACGTCCATTTTTTTAAAACGATATATAGCCCTAGGCCTTACTCTGACTCATATAGTCCACAGTCTACTCTGGCTCATATAGTTTACGGTAAACGTTTCATACTGATCTAATAGGTCCATTAGACAGACAGACATTCAATCTTATATATACAAAAGGAAGGACGATAAGTGTCGGCTATACAGAAGCCAGCTTTCTTTTCTAGTTTTGAATTTCACGGCTTTCGTGAGGACATGTCTAATGACTCTTGTTTGGAAGTATAATTCTAATAATGGAGAATGCGATCTTAGATATGGGTCTTATATATGTTTTATATTGAATTCTTCATATATAATGTAATGACTAAGCATGATATTCGCAGTGCTTTTTCATAAACTGTTTATTGCCATTTCAGCATCGTTTTTAATTGAATGGAAATGACTCAAAATCGCACTGCTCCCAAATGCATAACCATAGAAGTTGAGAGTCCCATCCTTGGATACGATAAGCAGCCCCATACGCAAGGTGTATATGAAAGAACTCTTATATATATCAAATATATATATATATATATATACATATCATAGTCTCCACTCCATTATACAAGCCCAAAAAAAAAAATATATATATATGCATTAAAACAACATGAACCACAACAACAACAACAACAACGACTACAATGAGCAACATAAAAGTGCATTTCAAAAAATTTTGTTTCTATCGATTTTTATATGCAGTTGAAAAGGGATGGAAATATAGCTTTACTGAAGGCAGCTAAAAAGAGATGGACTGAATCTGTGTATATAAAGTGCAAACATAAAAAATGCAAATGTGCAGGGCCATGTATAAAGTGTTTATGTATTTATATATATACATATATGAGAAGGGAGATAAACCACCCACCCCATACACGTCCACTGGTTCAGCTGATCCCTCAGCACTTACCATTGCATTGCCGAAAAATGCAACAGACCAAGGACTCAGCCTCCGCCTCAGCTTCCAGCTCAACTTTCAGCCTTAAATGCACCCAAAAGGGTTGCATTGCTGGCGCTGGGCCTTTGCAAGTAGCACCATGTCGCTATGGGTTTGGGGTAAGTTGGAGTGTGTGCCTCTTTTGTTAAGGCCGGGCAGCTGCTTTCTGGTCGCCTTTTCCTTGTCCAGACCCAGCAGCATTTTGCAGCCTAATGTAGTCCGAAGGCCCATGTTTCCCCCATGTTGTTGTCAGCAATTTTAACCGCACAGACGATTGCCAATTTCAATATACATACGTACAACCCACATGTTACATATGCACCTTGTATCCGCATTGTAGTCAGGTGTAATATCCGGCTATTGGCAGGAGAACGTTTGCATTTTAAATCAATTGAATGGCCGGCCAGACGAGTGGAGGCTTTGGCTTTCCAAAAAAATGAAAATGAATGCGACTGCATTTTGAAAATGAAGTTTGCGGTTTATTGTTGGGATTTACAAATGTACCACATCTAGGGGTGCGGGAGCACATGGGGGCTTGAGATAAGTATCTCTATAGAATACGGAATGTACTGAATGTTTTTATTCTATACTTGAAATTCCATGTAGAAGGGCAATGAGAATATGAAATGAGTTGTCCATGAGATCATTTTGTGAGTTTATATATCAAATTGAATTTAAAGCTGCTAACTCAGTCAATACAGTATTGAGCGGGCTCTATGATGAGGTTTACTGTTAACGCAGTGATCTTGCTTATAGCAGAATTGCTTCGCATTCCCAAAGAGCGCTTGCTGTCACAAAAAGCTGTCACAAAATGCGAAGCTGCCTAACTAACTACCGTCGTGTTTTAATTGCTACCCCATTGGGTGCACTTTTTGAAAGTTGCCCATCTCTGCTTTATTACTCTATGGTCTATCAGTACTTCAGTATTTTCTGTCAATTCATTCCACATCAAATTAATATTGATAAATGATTAACATTTTTGAAGCGCACTTCATTTGGCCAATTTCTCTCTTCTGGCCACATCACACTCACACAGCATCCATCCAATGCCCAAAGTCCTGTCAGCATTGGCAAAAATGAAATGAAATCTCTCCCTCCAACATACTTATTTCCCTTATCTATCAGAACAACACTTGGACTGCGTTGTTGATGAAACTCTTCTGGATAAAATCATTCATCAAGCTCAGAGATGACAGTCGTCAGACGAAAACAAAATGCATTTACATGCATTCGTAGGAGTGAGTGTATGCATATATGGAAGCTATATATGGTAAATGGACATTGAGGTCCGAAAAAAAATCAAATTATTCAAACTGGCATAAGTGACGAGTTGTTCATGGCATAGGATGTATACATTTTGTATGGAAGTACTGATGGAAAAATATATGGGGGTAGCAGACCAAAGTAACATGGGAGATATTTTATGTACAACAAGAGGATGAGTACTTGTGTCTAAGGTGTTACTAATGAATTGTATATCCATAATAATAATAGGAATATGTGAGGGCAAATCTATAAGCTAATAAATATCTTAGTCAGCGAGGCAAAGGTTCTGTTAATGTTACCTCTTCACAGACGTACAATGAATTGCCATTTGTAATTCGTACTAAAAGAGCAACCACTTTTTTTATGAATCTTACAGATTTCTGGTTCAATATGAATAAATCCTTCCGAATTTTCTTACATTTCCATATTAATATTGGCTGCCATTTTGTCCTACTTTCAGTTCGAATTTATCTAAACGCCGCCTTAGTGCTCACCTAGTCTATACCCGATTTGGTTCGACCTCGCTTTTGATGTTGGTAGCTCTTAGAGTGGAGACAACAGTCCCTCTTGAGAAATAGTCTTCCCTTAGTTCTCTTTCTGCTTTTCCTTGCTTACTCCCTTGTCTATCTGTCTTCTATCACCGCCTCCTAGTTGTCTTACTCTTTTCTTATTTCGATTCTCTGGTTTCTCTCTATCCCCTTCTCGTACTCTCCTTCTATTATCTCGCTTTTTCACGTTCTCTTCCTCGATTTTCTCTTTTCTCACACTACTTTAAGGCAGCCTTTTCCTTACTTTTCTTTCTGACCTCTTTGCACTTTCTTTTTTATCTGTCATTGTTTAGTCTCTTCTGAAATTTCTCTATCCATGAAGTTACAAATACAATCTCAGTGCTCTTCTTTGCTCTGCTGCTTGCTCAATACGTATTAATTTGCTATTGTGCTGCCTGTTCTTCCTCGATTCTATTCTAAATTCTGTACTTTGTAGCCCTACTGATGGTCCAACTTAAGTCTTATCGTCTTTTATGGTATAAAAACAATCAGCAATCGTATATATTATATATCTTCTTTTTCCAAAAGATCATTCGAATATAAAGCTATTTGATCCTTGAAATTTTTAAAGAAAAACAATTATTTCTTCTCTGTTTTATTTTCATCAATTTCAACATTCCAACAAGTTCGTCTATAGAGTTTTTGCACACAGCATTTGCTGGACCCAAACCCTAACCCCTGACTATGCAAAGTCGTGCACCCTAATTGATTACTCGTCGAATAATAAAATCAGCAACACAACAAACTGCCACATCTACAACATTTACACGTAAATGCTTGACAAAGACAAAGAGAAATGCCACAATGGTGTGGAGAATGAAGACTGCAATGCAATGGCTGCCCTCACAATAGGGGTATTTACTTTGCCCTTATTCTTATTGTGCAATGTATATGAAATATTGAAATTTAGCCTACAGGCGCTTCATACATGTCGAGGAGCCTGATGCACATATATGAGAACTCTCATACCATTGACAGGAACTCCTCTGTGGAGGGCATGGGCAAGGGCCTGATGTTGGTGAAACATTCTGGGGATGACTCTGCGGCTGCTGATGCTGATGGTGATACTTGCGCCGGCAGTGAAGTAAAGTGCTGCCACTCGACATATTGAAGCATATTAATTAAAAACATTTTCATTTATTAAAAGAGCAGCACACGATGTGAAAGGCAAAATAAAACAATTAAAAAGCATATTGAATGTGGCCACTGTTGATGAAGGTTCTTTGGATAAGGGCAATTTCGCAATTATTGGCTTGCTCTTAAAGTGATTAGCTGGGGGCTTAAGATGATATTACCAAGCGTTTGGATCTGCTTTTGGATGCTTTGGGATGTTACCAAATCTTTGATCAAAGAATCAATTTAACAAATAGATTTTTAACAAATATTATCAATCATATTTTTCATAATATTAAGTTTGTTATTATTTTCATATAATTTTATCTGTTCTCCAAGTCTACAGCTAATTCCATGTACTCTGTGTCAACGTAATATTGAGCAGGCTCGGTGATCTCTACTAGAAAACAAAAGACATGTTAAGACCGGAATCCGCCAAATTCTGCGCTAGGGCTTATATTTTAGTCCCTCTAATGCCGATATCATGAACAACCCACTTATTTTGTCACGGAAATCTTTGGAAAGTTTTGGATAAATGAATGTGTAAACATTTGAATTTATAGGTTAATTAGTTTACCTTAGTACGCAGATAGGGAAAAAGACAACGGCTACTAGTTTGATTTGCTGTATGAAGCGTTTTTGATGTGTTTTAATGTTTTTGAGATTGCTGGCAGACTTCTAACAATCGACTAAATTTCAGTCAGAAGCCCATGAATTTTCCTGTATTCTTCTAAAATGGTGTTCAAAAAAGGTTTAAATTTACCTGCCACACATGCAAATGTCAACATCCTCTTTCACTTGTAAAATGTTCTTAATGAGCCATTAATTCAAGCCAATCAATTCTATGAGATTTAGAGAGGTGGATCCTTAGAGAACCCTTAGAAATGTACTCATACTAACTTTGCTCTAAGAAGAGATTATTGCGTAGCTGTACACCTAGATGGTGCTACAGAAACATGATCTGACACCCTTGAATATCTGGGCATAATGCTGCACTGAAAGCTGATCTGGCCAAGAGAAAACTGTTTGGTAAACACCCTCTCTACACCCAAAGTGAGCAAGAAACTGGTCGTATAGAAAAGGCCACATTGAGGCCGATTGGAAGAATCATAGCACTTCCAAAGCATTACATACAATTTCGTTGCGATCCACAGCCATCTTCAATTTGTTAAGAGATCTTCAGGATTAGAATATCTTCAACAACTTGGCCTTGAACCTATTCCACAACGGACGGTTCAAGAAATCGGTTAGGTATCGACCTTTGAGAGACGACTTTCAGTAGTTTCAACCTTTCTAGACCTACCAACTCTGGCCGTTAGCTGAAACTCTGCTGTCAAATCAGCTGTTTAAAGTCAATGATACGATTCTATTCAAATGTGCAGAAAATTACTTTACAGACTTGATTGTCCATCGTTATTAAAATTTAGAAAAAGATAGAGGGCATTTTACTATTTTCAACTCGTTCTTCTGATATTCTTCTGATATTATACATAACTATCACAACTCCCTCTCGAACAGCATCTAAAAACCGAAACTATCCTCCACTGACTAGCCTTTCTCTTACTTTTCGTACAACTAGCCAATCCCCAATCTAATTTCCTTACTCCAATAAACTCTTCATCTAGTTCCCTTACATATAATTTGATTAGCAATTCCAATGTGCAAAACTGCCAAAAGCTAAAAATTGTAATTCTTAAGCGATTCCCAGCTTTGCCATTCATTCAGCTTTCAGATTTCCCTGCCTCCACAAATGCACTTGTAGTATATTTTTTGTGTAGGCCTATAATCTGGACAAGTTCAAGTCGAAGACGACAATCCCTGCTTCGAGCCGAAGACCATTAAGCGTACAATGCCTTTCGATTTTGTAGCTTCGCCAACAATTTGTTCCTTGTTAATTTTCATTGGCGGTCGCATTCGAAGAGGAGGCTGCATTTTATCTGGAGACTCCACTAACAAATTATCCAAGGCCTGCACCATAATCGTAAGGCATGCCACAGATCGGGCCTAACAAATATATGTTGGAACATAACATAAATTTAAATGATAATACTCGTTGCGAAAACATACATTGGCAGTTACTTTGTTGCTAATTGCAGTCTAGGACGACTTTTTCTACACTCTAATTGAAATACAACACGTACCCCGCAAAGGGGCCCACGTGGGTAGGGGGAGAGAGGAGGGCAGCCAGTGAACTTGTTTCTCTTTTGGCGCTACGCTAACTAGACGCCATTTATCATTACGAACTGGGCAAACAAGATTTCGCGGCGCTCTTCTTCGCCTGACCGACTTGGTTGGCAGTTGGAGGCTGGAACCTGGTAGCTGGCCCGGCTTGACTTGGAAGTCCAAAAAGTCGACATTCGGTCCGTCGTCTCTGGAGAAAAAAAAATTAATTTTAATTACCCAATGCAGGCTGTCAATATTTTATTGACATCTTATCAATAACAATTTGGTAGCGGTGGCATTTCCGTTTCTGATTAAGTGATGCAGCTTGTAGGTAGCTCAACTCCATATTTGACATTTCAAGCATTTATCATTTGAAGATACGACGAATAGAAAGCAGAGATATCAGGATATCCTCAAGTCAGAGCGTGCGACTGTGAATCAGGATTGATTAAAATCTATTAAGCTGTTACAAAAATACAGATAAAAATGTAAACAGTTTCAAGAGAGATAAATCTAGAGTGTCAAAAAAAATTTCGTCATTTCTACGTATTTTGGTTTGAGTTCAATATTTGATTAAGTTTTAATAATATTTCATATATTTTCAAAGACTCGGAATTGTCATATTGGCACCCTATGTATCTCAGCAAATATAGGTTTGGTAACATATATAGAACATGGATGTAGAGCTGACTCTGGGAGGAAGTCAACTTTCGTCAGTTAGAGGTCGAGAATTGAAGCTTCTCATAAAGATGTTTGGTATTGAATATTTTATACATGAAAGGCTCCGAGTTTGATTCGTTGTTCACTGCTAAGATTTAATATTTTGGGGCATATTTAATCTGTGTTGGGGGGCAAACCGACAACCCTAAACTGTTGCATGCTACCAATATCACAGGTATCAGATGCAGTTTAGCAATGACTACTCTTCTTTGAATATCTTAGTTTGCATATAAGATCCCGTTTATCTGCCTATATCTATAACAAGTAGAAGAACTTAAGATCAAATTCGGCAGACTTACTTGGATGATTTTAAAATAGCAAAGGTGATTAAATGTCGATAATCAAGAAGAACAACTTTCTACATATAAGTTGGTGTTGGACATTCAGAAACAGATTCTTAAAGGCCCCTCAAATATTTGCTCTTCTTTTTCTTTCTTTCACTTTCCTTTCCACATACGTATTCTGTATCAAAATAAGCCTTTACTCTTTTGTCAAATCATCCTTTTACACCTTTAGGTGTAACTCTCTCTGTAGAAATCAACATTTAGTCAAACTATTCCATATCAAAATTAATAAACTTCGGCTTTAAACTTGGCCAAAGACACAACAGAATTCTACAGCACAATCAGACACAAAATCCTATATGACTCCATTAGACCGTTCCAACTCCAGTGTGAATCCTGTCCTTCCAATCAACGTGGAGACAATTTGTAAGAACATTATAAAGGTGGAGGAACGTATGGACTTCCTGATTGTACGTTTCCAAATGCTGGATAAGGCTATACTAGATCTACGTGCTCTATTGAGCCCTCGAAAGAAGATATGGGTGGATGTGGAGCGCATGCCAACCTCATTTGTCAAAGCCAGACTGTTCGAAAAAGTAGAAAAGATGCCAACCATTTATGAGGAAGAAGAAGATTATGATTCATAGAGTTAAGTTTAGCTAAACCACGTAAAGTTAAATTGAAATAAAGTGAAATGGTACACTGCATCCTTGCCAAATATCATCAATGTGGTTCGTCTGCCCCATTTTCAGTGTCACACACAGATACACACACCATTGGAAGCGAAGCTCCTACACAAGAGCGTATAACTTCATGCCTTAACTAGTCTCTCTCATCCCCCCCCCCCCCCCATCCTTGCACAGTCTGCCAATTGCAAAGCCAAAACCCATTTCGCAGTCTGGGGGCCACGTCATGTGCCCTTGACCGTGGCATAAAACGTAAAGATACGACGAAGTAAGCAAAACGACGACAAGGAATGCGCGCAACAAAGCAGAAATGCCAAAGAAACAAGACAAACACACTATAAACACACACAGCAAACAAAGCCAACGCAGCAAGATGTAAATGATGAGAAGACCGAAACTGATGGCGAGGGGGAAACCTAGTTGTTGCTAACCGACCCACATTAGTGGGGACATATGGAGTGGAAATTCAACACTTTGGGAAATTATTAGAGAAATTATCCAGAAATTCTAATCAACCTGTATGATTCTCTCGTGTTCTTTTTCTCTACGATTATTCATATCTAGGGATGGATCGCTTCTGATGAAGCGAATGCGGCTGTTCTCGAAACAGTCAATCAGGCTTGACATGGTAAATTTTGTAGAATTGTTGCTGCTTGTTGCACAGGGCGAATCCGCGATATTCATCATCCTATTTTGGTTTGTATATGTATAAGAACATTCCTTTCCGATCTTCTGAATTTCATTTAGATTGGATAAGAACTATTGACAAATCAATCAATCAATCAAACATATATATAAGCAGATACATAGGCAAATTAATACATACACACATATCGTGCAGGCATGCCATATCATTGGTATATGAGAGAGAGAGAGACAGACAGCATTCTGCTGGGTTGTAAGCATGTGGAGTCCCAGTGGTCATAAAGAATGTTGCAAGAAAACTCCATCAACATTGTTGCTGAGAACCAAATTGTCTTGCCAACATATTGCATAATGTTTACAAACATGTTGCAGGATGTTACAATCAGGATGAAAAAGATGTACGTCACATTTAAGAATCGCAGTTTGATTCGGTTGGTAGAAATTTCCGTAAGGAAGGTCTGATTGACATCTAATCAAAAAGTTCATTCATGCTCAAATGGTCATGGAATTTAATGATCTTTACATTGTCTAGCTCCTTCCTTAATACCTTGTACAGGGTATCCCACATGCACCAAGTCTTCCTGTGCAGACGTGTTAGCCACAATCTAAAATTCTCTGTTCGTTTTTAAGCAGAGTATTAAAACACAGTTTTTAATTTGAAGCTGGAACAACTTCAACCGCTAGCATTATCATCCTTGCATGCATCTACATTTGCCCTGCCCTCCCCAATCCGTTCCCAATCCATCCCCTGCCCTTACTCGTGCATACACTAATGACAAAGCGTTGGCACTGCCAGCTACTGCTTAATGACCGAAGGCAGACAGACAAGCTCCATCTCCATCTCCAATTGCCACAACTCCAAGTTCGGCTCCAGAGTTTGATTGTTTTAAACGAGCCGAGGCACAGGAGAATGCAGCAAATGGATGGACCAGGACGGAGGGAAAACGAGGTACAAAGGAGGAGTACGGGTATAACAACTCTGCTGCGTAGGCGTGTAGCAACGTCAGTTGCCTGCCTTTTGTCACTTGGCCAAAGAATTAGAGGGCAAGGCGGATGGGGCAAGGGGCAGAAAGGTAACTGGGCAGTCAGGCAAGCAGCCAAGCCAACTGACTGACTCACTTAATCACCGACCGATCCACCGACGAACAACTGGCAAAGTGTGCCCCGAAAACGGCAGCAGCTCCATAGCCATACCCTCCACCGCCCACCATCCCGCCCTGAAAGCGGGTTAATGACGCATGGCTGCAAATTTTGCATTCGCATTCGGTTCATGTTTAGTTTTTTGTTGTTGTTCGAACACGGGTATGTGCCTGGCAGGCAGGCAGACAACAACACAGAGAAGAACAAACACACACAACTGAAAAGAGCACAAAATGAACAAAGGAATAGCAGGGACTGTGACGTTTTTAGTCGCGCTTGTTTGGCAAATTCCCTGATAATTTTGATGAGGCATTTTTCTATACATAAGAACAAAAGTGCAAGTGATTTGAGGTGCGAATAGAGAACGTTTGTATGCAGCTGCAGCCTCAGATCAAAAGATAAGAGCACTAACTTCCGCATACCTTTTTAGTAAATGAATAAATAAATAACTCAATTTTGGAAATTCATGATTTCAGGGTCTTGAAAATCCGAAACTAAAGATGAATTGAACTAATAACTTTTGGGCTTGGGAAAATTCTGGAATTTAGAATTTCCTTCATGGTTTACTTTGAGCATGATTCATCATTTTACAGAATATACTCGCTTGCAGCTGATCGGAAGACTTCTGATATCACTTGGAAGTTATTCAACTTATCTGTATATATAATATTCATTCAGTCAGTCAGTAGACTTTCGAACAACAAACAGCCGAAACCATAACAGCTTCGAAGCTGAAATTTTCACAAAAGTTACAGGCGCCCACTAAGCATCTGTTTTTGCCAAGTTCGCAAGGGCAAGTCCCATTTATAAGCTCTTGATCAGCTAGAGGGTTCAGTCCATTCACAAGACGCTCATCGGTTTGTTATTCTTTTCAATTATATAGAGTGTCTTGAGAATTCACTAATCTTAACTGCCTTCGATTGTTTAAAATATGAAAATCTTTATATATTTTTTAGTGTAAGGAATTCTTTCCCTACATTCCCCCGCTGCTAACCTCCTTTATGTAGTATATTCCATTTCATTCTTAACTAAGAACGATTACCATCTAGTATATTTCATAGTCATTGGATAGTATGAATGTATTTGTATATACAATGCATATAAGTAAGTATATATCCTTGAACGAGATCATCCATCTTCCTTTGTTGCCGGTTTTGTTTTTTGTTGTGGTTATTTTTTCTTTATTTCCAGCCGCGCCTTTTTTTGTATGTCATTTGCCATATACTCTTACTCCACTCACTCCGCCCCTCTTTTATTTCTTCTTCCTCTCTTTTGGTTGCCAACTCCCCCAACGAGAGCGGCTTGAAAAACAGCGCCAACTGTAATCGCCTTGTTGTTCGTGTTTTTGTTTGTGAATTTCACTTTTTTAGTCATTTCCATTCATTTTATTTGCCATTTTGACTTGGAACTTTTTTAGCTGAGTAGAACTATGTGGGTGCGGGGAGGTGGTGTTGTCTGTGTGGGTGACTGCACGTTATTTGTTGTTTCGCTGTTGTTGGAGTGTTGAATGCAATGACCTCGAACTTCGTTTCGCTCAATGTGTGTAAATCTTTTGATGTTGTTTGGGAGAAAGGGTATATACATACTATAAGGTATACATGGTATACTGGAGAAGAGCCAAATATATGATGATATAAAAGATCACACCAAATATATCTATCGATAGCTCAGATTGGCTACTGCTAAAGTTGATAAAACTTATATAAAGAACTATAAAGAGCTCGAACAATTCCATGAATACCATTTGATCTATTCTCTAGTCTTGTGACTTTCTTTCTAATCATTTTTTACATCAAAATTCGAAGTTCTTAATATTTTGGCTTTCTCACACTCACTCGAATAATCAGCTTCTTTCATTATATTTCATCTTTCATTCATACTTTTAAGGGTATTTAAACATTCTCTAGCTGTTATATAAACACACAAATGTTCTTTCTTCTTTTGTATCCCTTTTATATATCTTTTCATTTTATTTGGCAATGCCCCAAACTACTTTTGGCTGTTGCCCACTGGGCGTATTCGAATCTTCATTTAGTTTCAGTTTTAGTTGGTCAGCTTCTGTACATTTTTGTGGTCCAAAATGGTTTGTAATACAGCAAGGGAAACTTCTTATCTGAAAACTGGTAGTTAAAGTTTTCCACTTTTCTGCTTCATTGGCGTAACTTCAAATTGACATGACTTGAGGTGCAAATTTTAAACTTTCATAAAACTTTGTCCAGGCAAGGCAAAAAAAGAACTTGATAATTGTGATTTGCAGCAGTGTTGTTGCATGTTTACTAAAATTTTATAAGAATTCATATATACAATTCACTTGATGTCCAGTGGATGCAGAAGAAAGAGACATTGTCTGACATAAACAAGATGAATGGGCAAAAATATTGCCGCAGGTTTTCATACCAAATTGCCTTGTTTGATTTGAATTGTTTGTGATTCCGATTTCAATTAAAACTCGTGTAAGTTGACTACTCTATTCTACAGGTTAAAGTATTTTAGTGACAATTTCCACACACAATTCTTATATAAAATATATGTATATTATATTTACAGATATGCAGAAGCCACTTTTTATTAAAATTGATGGAAATTATGTTTGTGAAAGGCATACAGAGTCTTCACAAAAACATTTTGTATGAATCTTTACAAAACTCAACTAAAATACTTTTCTAAATTGTTACTATAATTTAAAATCTCGTTAGTTTTCGAACCTTCTCTTTCCTAGAGCGGTAGGCTATGTTATACCCCTAGATCTTAAGGCCAAATTCCCACCTGAGCAGTTACATTTCCCGATATAGATTTTATATCTAGATTTTGATGATGAATTTATGTTTCAACCACACTGATGATGATACTCATGCCTAAACATTAAACAAATATCTTGGGAGATAGATTGGTAGTTCCAAATTAGTCAGTTATATGTTAGCTATATGATATATTAATCCGATCTGGATCAACTGTAATCAAAGACTTCTAAAACTGGCATTTCACCAAAATTGGTTCACTTTGGACGAAAAACAACCAATTTTGCTGTATCAAGAGTTGATTCCCAATTGTTCCATTATATGGCAGCTACAGTCGACGGCATAACTATTTTGACAAAATAAATGTTATGAAAATATGGACATAACTTTTTTAAATAACCATACAAAAAAATAAACAAATTGTGGTGAGAAGTTATAATTATCTAATGTTTATTGAAAGTAACGAAAATTTTTTAAACTTAATAATTATAATAGGAAAAATTCAATATACCGAAAAGTACGGTGGCAAAAGTATTTTGACAATAGCTTTTAATGATCAAAACTAACAAAAAATTAAGTTTAAATGTAGTAATTCTTATTTTTAGTAAAAAATATATCCACCCTTAGCACTTATAAATTTTTGTAAGCGTCTGGGAACTGACTCAACCAAATTACGGATATAATCCAAGGGTACATCCCTCCAGAGCGCTTCAACCTCCGAAATGGTGTCCTCGCGTGTCCTTTGTAAGTCAGCACACCGCTTTCGTTTAAAGTAAGCCCACAGATTTTCGATTATATTCAAATCGGGACTTTGGGGTGGCCAATCTAGGATATTAACTCCGATCTTACTCAAAAAACTTGTGATCATTTTAGCCTTATGGCATGGAGGATTGTCCTGCTGGAATATGAAAGACTCCCCGATCAACTTATCTCCTGAAGGAAATGCAAAATTATTCAGGACTTCCAAATATTTACTTTTGGTCATCATTCCATCAACTGGTACCAAATCTCCTACGCCGTTATAGGCAACGCATCCCCAAAACATGATTGACCCACCTCCGTGGCTCACTCTTTCACACGTCGGGACTCTTTTTTGATGCGTTACTCGTGGCATTTTGACATAAACGCTTTTTTTGGGAGCAGTGGAAATGAAATGAGCTTTCGTCACTCCATAAAACATGTTGCCAAAACGATGGAGGCTTGTCAACAAATTTTTTGGCAAATTCCAGCCGTTTGACTTTATTCCTTTGCACTAATTTGGAGAATAGTTCTAGCTACATATGTTCCGTAATATGCTTCCTTAAGGCGCCGCCGAATTGACCTTTCACTAATACTTGTGCTTGAAGCATTAGCAAGCTCCCGGGCTACTGATTTGGACGTCTCTAATGGGTTTTTTTTAAAGTGGCGAAGAATAAACCGATCTGCCTCCTCGGTTGTCTTGCGAGGTCAGCCACTTCGAGCAAGATTTTTGATGCTGT
Source organism: Hirtodrosophila duncani (assembly GCA_037043425.1). Taxonomy (NCBI): domain Eukaryota; kingdom Metazoa; phylum Arthropoda; class Insecta; order Diptera; family Drosophilidae; genus Hirtodrosophila; species Hirtodrosophila duncani. The sequence goes on from JBAMBM010000194.1 coordinate 5,735,074, forward strand.
GATAGTATTTTTAAATTTGTTTGTTTGGTAATAAACGAGTTTGGCGAAAACTTTGTATAATTTACTGATATTTTCTTCAGAAATACCAGAGTTATACTTCTCCACCATCTGACACTTCACCATGTCGCTTAATTCATTAGTTTTCACCATAATTACGCAAAACGAAAAAGCAAAACTGTTCTGTTTTTTCTTAAAATAAAATATTAAATAATAATAATCACGTAGGATTAGTGTTAGGTCAGTAGCAGACTAATAAAGACTAAATAATGAGAATGTCAAAGTACTTTTGTCCACCTCTTATCAGCTAGCGAGCGAAAGACAATAAAGCGAAAATTAAGAAAATGCAATTTGCAATTGGGAAAAAAAAATTTGTATTCTGCTTTATGTTTTCGTAATCTATGCTTTGACAACAAACTAAGAACCGTTAAATGTGCGAGCTGATCACAACAAAACGGAAAGCAAAGCAACGAGATTTGTCAAAATAGTTATGCCGTCGACTGTATATGATATAGTGATCTGATCTAGATGATTTTCACATATGAGCAACTTACAGCAGAAAGAAGTCTATGGTAAAAATTTCAACTCGATGGCTCTAAAACTGAGAGACTAATTCGCATAAAAACAGATGGACAGAAGGACATGGCTATATCGAATCAGCTTTCAAGCCTCTTTAAGAACCTTTAAAAAACAGAATCATAAAATATGCGAACTATTGCTAGACTATACACCTAAGTCTGTTTTTACACGGTAGATTGGTTCCAGAAGAAGCCGTGTAAAAAAAAACCGTGTAAAAAAAGACATTGATCGTATACAAAAAAATGGGTGATTTGTTCCTAATCTCTAAAACCTAACCTATTAAAATTAGTGAAAAACAAGAATTTTTAAGAACAAGAATTCATGTTTATTTTATTAAATCAAATATATAATGCTTATTTTCACAAGCATAGTAATTAATGATAAAAAAGATATGCACTCTAATCTTAAAAGTACATAATATAAATTAAATGTATGGCAAGTTCAGGAACTAAACAACTATGTTGTGAACGAAAATAATAGGTTATTCAATTTTTTAAGGTAAAAAATAAAATAAAATAAAATAAAATAAGTGATAATCATAAATACAGCAACGCGTATACATTCACTATCATCGCTGGAATAATTTTGAACTGGACTTTCTCTTGCTCGTTCGGCATCTACATTTTGAAAAATGAACTCTGTTATGAGCCGTTGTGGAATAAAATCGTGTAAAAACATTAAAAATACTCAATTTTCAAACCGTGTTATATCAAAACCGTGTAAAAAAAGACCGTGTAAAAACAGACTTAGGTGTAATTGGAATTCATATATAATTTACACATAATTTGTGAGATATTTGTATTGCTTTATTTATTTGCAATTATATAATTATTATTTCACACGATTCAATAATTTGATTCAATAATTTAAAGCTCCTAAGCGCATGGATTAACCTTGTTTCGGTGTGAGCAGTTCTTATAACTGGCAAACCCTGCTATAAAGTATAGAGTTTTTATTCTTAGTACATTTTCATATGATCGAATATTCAATATTAACTCCAAAATCCTTTCTAAAATACCTCAAACATATTTGAAATATTTAAACACAAATTTGATGTTTAGTTCAAGAGAAGGAAATCGCATGCGATATTCTCTCGTCGTCTGCACATGCAAAATAAAAATCAATAAAAGGTACCCATGCTCCCAATCGCATCACACACAGACAGGCATAACCCTTCCTCCACACACAGAGACTCAAAAGCGGCAATAAAACTTGCCATAACATTTGTGAGTACACTCGCTCGCACATTTACCCACACATACACACACTAGTGTGTGTGTGCAAAAAAGTAAACTCCAGCTCCAGCATCGTTGCTCTCTTCTGACATCTGCTGCTCACCCATACATATGCAAACGCCCCCAAAAAATTCATTTTGGAGCCTCAAAGTGCACTCACTCTCCCTAGCGCACTCTCTCTCCCTCTCTCGCTGTCTCTCTCATGCAGCAAACTGCAACTGCGACTGTGACGCCAACTGCAACAGAGCCAGCTGCCCGGCAACATTGGCTGTGGCTGCGGTTTCTCTCGATCTAAATTTCAAGTTCGTCTCGTGCTACCATTTGGGTATCCCTAAAAGAGAGTTTTAGCGCTTTTTTTATATTTCGGGGCCAAAATACTTCCGCCATGCTCATGCCCTTTCCCCTTAACCTATAGCCACTGCCACCCGCCTTTTGTTAGTTAATTTCTGCATCTATTCGTTGGGCGAGCGCAAAAATAAAGGCAAAAAAGAATGGTCAACGGCAGCTTTTCAACTCTCGTTCTGGTTGAAAACGAAACCGGATTTCTTTTTTGGTTGATTTTTTATTCCCTGCATCGCGTTGTATTTTTTGCTTTTTTAGAAGTTGTTGCCAGTTTTGTCTGGCATTTTTTGTTATTTTTATTTTTTACATTTGACTGAGTTTTTGGAATGCAGTTTTATTGTATTTTTACCTTATTTCAGTTTTGTTTTGCTGAAACTTTTTTTGTACTCTTTGGATCACAATTTCCCTGTCATGTTTTTGCATATTTACGTAGTAGACTGGTTTTTTTATATGTAGTATTTTTTTTTTGCATTTTGTTGTGGAAGGAAAAAAAGTAAATTAAATATTACTTTGTTTTGATTTTGAAATTAAACTGGTTTTCTGAGTCAGTTGGACGTCGGCATGTGTAGGTGAGAATGCGCGAAGATGAAGATGAAGATGAAGGTGAAGGTGATGGGAATGGGAATGGTATGTTCCTTAAGGAATTCCTATGTTTTTGATTTATAATTTTGGATTAGATGGTGAAAATTTCGAACAAGTGCGCGTTCTTAGAGGAAATACACATATTGGACATTTGGTGAACGGAGTTGGAATTTGATAAGGAATTTTTGATTTAAAGAAATCGAATTCTATATGCAAGTTTCTCAGATAATTCTACATTTCAGTATTTAAACTGTACACTTTGTTTGAAAGCTGAAATATATATTCTCAAGAAAGAAGATTTCCGTTGACTTTAATAGTCTTCAGGTATCACTTCTCGGGCATATGTTTTTTCTTCAGTTGACGGCAGAGAAGACCTTTTATAGATATCCGGATCATGGGGGTGATAAAAATAACTGAAAGGCCACCTTTGGCAGTCCTCCATTTTGGATTTAGTATAACGTCACTTAGCTAACCATGCATTGTCATCAAAACTGAATATGTATGTCGTCAACTCAATCGGTTGGAGATAACTGTCCTAAAATGTTGTGAAAAGCTTTTACCAACGAACTTCTTGAAGACGAAGCTTATAAAACTCCAAGGAATCTCATATCTACTATTTGTTAGACACTTCTCAAATTCTAGTATACCAAAGCTTCTTTAAAGTTACAAAACTTATTTCGAAACCGGACAAAAGCGGGCTAAAGTCACTCAACTACAAAGAGAAGAACAAGGCTTCTGAAAAAATATGATCTCCCACAGATGAGAAAATAATCAATATATAGATTTTATCTCAAATGAACCCCTTGTGTGTGTGTTCCTTCTAAGCCTGGCTCTGCCTTTTAATTTGCTTTTTAAGCTTCCTTCACATTTTCCTACACAGTTAACCAAAGACAAGTGCAGTTTTCCCTCAGTTCACCATACAAAGGATACTGGACTTGAAGCAGAATTATTCGCTTAATCATCACTCCTTTCTTACAACTTCACCTAGAGCTTTCTGTTTATATTATCCTGGCAGCTTCAAGGAAAAACCAAAACAAACGAATACAGCCACATCACACCTCTAATCAGTTTTCGTCTTAGTCCATTTATTTATTTGCTCTACTTTCTTTGAAAATTTATAATCACTTTTCCATTTTGACATCACCATTGGGTATCCTCAGCATATCCACATTGTATAGACGAAACTCCTCGCTCTTCTTCCGCACATTCAAAGTGATGATCATGCAGTAGAGCAGCATGATCAGTTCCTTGGCTCTTAGGACATAAGAGGCACCCATGTTATCAGGAAAGATGGGCTTTCCCCACTCAGTACAATCGTATAGGAAGTATCCACCATTATGTGTGGATGTATAGCCGTAGGCGAGCCGCCTCTCCTGGCATTCTAGTATGCCCCATTGATAGCGTGTGAAGAAGTAGTTCAGCGACTCCGACAGACTCATCACAGTGCTAGCGGGCGAGCTGTAGATCTGCCCAAAGGCCACCAGCTCCATTTGGACCATGAATCGCATGTCCTGAAAGTCACACTGCAGACACATGTCGTCCACATCGAGCTGATGGTCCCAGCGCTGGCTATGCTCCACACTCTCCCGGTAATACTTGTCGCCATTCACCACAATGGCATCCAGGAGCTTCGCATTCCACTGCGAGAGCTGGCGAAACGCACTGGCGGCACAACAAGCCACCACACAGCAGCCCAAAGTCTGGCGTCCTCGCACCACAGCATCAAACCAGGGAGCTCGCGGATGCAATCCGCCCCAGAGCGACCAGAGACGATCTTTGATCTCCACATCGTACTCCCGCCACTTGTTACTACTCAGATGGCGCTGGTAGCCCTCCAGGTTCCGCGAAAGGCGGCGACTCCAGATCGGCAGGGAGTTTCTCGGCAGGAGCCAGGTCAGCGACTCGCTCCGTGTCGTCAAACTCGATGATTGACTCAGTTGCTTTAATATGCCTGCGATACTCTCCTGCGCTTCGCTTCCTGCTGCCGCCGTGCTGCTTATGCTGCCTCCTACTTGAACTGGCCTCATCCCTCAGCGGTTGGAACTTGTGTCGGACGACACTTCCGTTTATAATCTCCCGCACAAAATTTTGAGCGCACTCCTTCAACATGGTGGATGTCGGGAAGGTGAAAGTCAGAAACTGAACATCAAGAAACGCACACAACATTCAGACGATGCTCCAGATGAAATTTTTGTGGGCTGGGAACATTTGGAACGAGGACAAAACGAAATGAGAAAACAAAAAATTTTGAAGCTTTCAACTGGCAGAGAAATAAATATGGACTGAAATTAAAGTGTATTGGATCAGATAACTTATTCGAAGCATACTGAGTTTAAAAAAGGTTTTTCATATTTTCAAAGAGCTCGGATAAAAGAGAACAGTGTAGTTCCTGAGGTTTTAATCGATCATTACGTGGACAATGAACTAGAAAGAGGCAAGATAATGCGTTTGCTGGCTCGATAGATGAATGCAGTGGTCCACAAGCTCCTATATATTGTGTATAACCGTAGGGTTGGAAAGTACACATATAAGAAATGACTTCGGCCATGCGCAATCGGCTCTGCTTCGTGTCTGTTTCCACGTACACAGACGCAATGATGATGAGACGAAGAGAGAGAAGGTAAAATTGAAAGATAGAAAAGAAAGTTAACAAAATGCACAGAGAGGTGAGAGAGAAGTAACACAATTTCTGAAGATCAACTGCTTTCTTCAGTCCAATAGCTTCGTTTTCATATCTTCCCATTAGCGAGAATTTCATCCTCGAAAGTTCACGTTAGGCTCAGGCCTTGTCTTAAATGTCAAGGATAAATGTATCCCTTTTACCCCGCAATGCCCTTTTCATTTCCTTTGACAAAACTGAAGTATGAAAATCATTTGGTATTAACCAAGTTCGACCAGATTAGCAAGTGTGTAAACCTGATTTTCTAGGAAATGTGAGATTCTAATCAAAGGGAAGATGTAAAAAAGAAACGTAATTCTTTTGCCAGACTAGAATACTACTAATTAATTAAACCTTACAGCGCAGATATGAAATATCGACTTCTATTATTTCTGGTACAGCAGATAGGTGTTCTATTTATTCCCAACATACATTCTCAATGTTTGATACATTTCTGTGTTGACAGCCACACCTTTCTGACACTCTGATGAGCCTGCAACCCTTTCTGGACCTTTCAATTTCCGTACAAGAACAAATCAGAGAATGTTTCTTAACAGCCAGTTTCATTGCCCATCGCAAGCCCAAAATTTTCACATAAGTTGAGCTTCGTACATCTGTTTCTCGTCTCTCCTCTCAGTTATTCTGTAAACGCCTCTGGAACAACTCCTGCTTCGACTCTCGAAAGTCCTTTTCCAATAGACTTAAGCGATATCCTATTTGCTGCCGCAATAATTCAAGCATTTGTATATCCCGTTCAGCTTTATCCTTCTTAAGAGAATTCTGATCGAGCCTATTACAAAATATATCGAGACGTTGATCCAATCTAAGCATTTTCTCTTCTAGTGTTATTATGTTCCTGCTCAGATGTTTCGCTTGCGTGGCCAAATCATTCAAATTAATTTGTTGCTGCAGGATTTTCTCCATTGGCTGGCCATCAGAAGATTTTACATAATACTGGTGAATGTTTTGTAGGTTCTCGCGAAACTCATTCCAATCGACAATCTGTGCATCAGTCTCCATAGGGGCGGCAGTAAGCTGATTTATATCGGAGATCAGCTTGCCAACGGCAGCTGGACTTGTGTTGGTTTTCTCTGTTTTGGACTTGGACATACGTTTTACAACGGGACTCTTTGGTATTTTAGGACAAGTCTCGAATACTTCCCAATCGGTAGTTTGGGAAAGATTCTGAGAATTGACCTTCTTGGGGGATTTCTTCTGTAAAGTGTGGTTTTTAGAATAAACGTTCCAATGAAAATGTTGTTAACTTACTTTTTTATGTTTTCTTTTGGGAGCCTTATCTTTTCCTGTCTGACTGTCAATCAACTTGTCTATGAATTCATGTCGCATCTGTTGGACAATGTCTTCAACATTTCCATCACCTGACATATCCAAATCATGCTTATCTGTCTTATCCAGCAACTCATATTTCATGAGACCTCTCTGTAAATTTTACAAAAAGCAAAAGCCGAATTATTATATCTCTTCCAATACTTTCATATATTACCTCCGTCAATAGTCCTAGATGTTTGGCATCTGAGGGAAATCCCATACTGATTTCATCTATAATTGCTCCCTCTTGCTGTTGCTGCTCCTCAGGTTTGATTGTTGTAGTGCTGTCGCTACTGCTGATCTCTGTATTCATATTAACTTTTACAGCATCTGCCTCTCCTTCGAGATTAGTTAATCTTTTTGGGGTTTCCTTAAGCCGTGAAGCATCATCGGTGGGCGTTTCTTTATCCATTTCAAATTTAACTAAAAATTTTCCAGTTTTCTATGTAAGCTCTTGTTTAAAACAACAAAAAATATTGATGAATAAAAGGCAGAGACTATGAATTTAGACTCATTGTTTACTGCGATTGAACAATTTCAGAGAATATAGGGTTTTAGGGTTAGTAGGTCAAATCTTGCAAAACAATTTCAAACCAAGTATCCGCAACCGATTGAGCTGAAGTTTTCCATACATATTTGTCTTAAGCAAGAGGAAACTTAGTTGTCTAAAACGAATTTCCTTCAGCTTCTTCATCTTCTTTCTAATTAACTTCAAATTTCAATACTAATAACTTTTAGGCACCCCCATGATATGGGTATATATAGTAATATTTTGTACACTCCCGTGATATGGGTGCTTAACAAAGAAGATGACATAAAAGCTGACATAAAAATGATGTTAAAATTGTTTATAATTTAAGCAAGTTATCTTCTTGCAACCAGAATTTGGCTTGAAAGATTTCCTTTGCTAAGTTTTCCTATTATCTTTGTGCGTTCTTGGAATTTGCAGCACGTAATCAGTCAGGCACTTGGCTCTGCAATTTCATTTATTATCTTCCTAACACAACTTCAGCCACAACTCAACTCAACTCAACTTATCTCCATTTACGTTCCCCATCAAGCTGGCTGGATAAGCATTGAGGATTAGTGGCAAATAATTACACTCATCAGCATTTTCAGCATTTTTAACATTTAAATAAATTGATTAACTTATCATGGAATAGCTTTCCAGTGTTATGCAATTACAATTACGCTACGTATACAAGCTAGTGCCTGGAATGGCCAATTTGGAGCTGACTTCCGCAGACATCCACACGATTGATTCACGCGTTTCGCTGGCAGCCTAAACTGCCCATTGAAAGCACTCGGAGAAGCACAATAATCAGCGGTGGGCAGGCAAAGGCCAAGATGCAGGAGAAGCAGTAGAGGCAGAAGGCTCTAATTAAAAATAACAGAAAAATATAGGTTACACCTCGACAAAGAGCAACAGCAAAAAAAAAACCAGCAGCAGCTCAAAACCAAAAGCCCAACATTTTCATCAAAGCAAATACGCAGTCAGCCAGAGCTGGAGCTGAGGATTGGGCGGTTGTCGGGATGGGGATGGGAATGACAGTGGCAGTGGAGCTGCAGCTGAGTCTGGCATCTGTGCTGGCTCGGGTGGGTCTGGTACTGGGCCAAGTGGCACTTATCATGCATGCGCCAAGTGAAAGAAGCAACAACTACAACAACATCAACAGCAGAAGCAGCAGCAGCAGCAACAGAAAAACGCAGAAAAATTTAATGGACTGTAATTACGAGTTGTTCGAGTTACAGGCGTAGAGAGCAGCTCAAGCTGAGGCTCAGAGGAAGAACCAAGAGATCCCCGAGTAGGTAGACCTGGTGTTGGTGTGGTGGCATGGCATGGCGTGGCTTCACATTCATTGCCCGTTGTCTCTTATAGAAAATTAAAGCCTAAAATTTGCTTGTGCAAAATTTACGATGTGTTTACGATGCCTTAAATTATTGGCTTCGCTAATGCGTTGCAGCAACGCGAACTTAATTTTGTGCCAATGCAACTGCAATTCTCTGCATACTAAAGTGGAAAGTATGTACACTCAAGTAAACGAATTAAAAATTAAAATGCAATGAAAAGTTAAAATATTGCACATTAATTCAAGGCAGTGAAATTTGAAGCAAAATATAAACATCTATTATTTTAAGTGGATAAAGTAATTTAGAGAAAAGCGTTTGAGAAGCCATAAACTCCTTGTTGTCTCCCACGTGGCCACACGTTTTGTTGTTCAAATACTCATGTTGAGTTGAGTTCTCTGATCATGACAAACCACTTTCTGTTTAGGCCTTAACCATGCCGATAATTTCATGGCAACTCGAAATAAAACTCAATTGTTTACAGTCCACTTACAACTAAAAATTTTGCCATTGAAGAACCAGAAGTTTCCCCAAACTACTTTATAACCTTAGAGCTTATGACAAAACTTTGTCTAAGGAGAATTCTGGAATATAAAAGTGGATATTATATAAATATAAAAATATCTTTGTCCTGATTGACTGACGAACAACGCACAGGCCGAATGACAACACCTAGGCTGAACATTTCACATAAGTTAGACAACACACTATGAAGCCGTTTGCCAATTTCGGAGCTCAAATCTAGGTAAAATGATCGATAAAAGAAAATGGAAGTTAGTAAATTTTTTTAAATTTATTTTATTGAAGAGCAATAAAAGAACAAGAGAGGAAGACCAGCTTCGGCTACCCGAACCTTATATAACTTTACAGAACTATAAGAAGAAAAGAAAACTTAGTCTTAAACATATTTCATTTACTTTATAATTACCTTCGAATATTTATATACATATACATGTACATACATACAACACATTCGCATTGCAAGAAGTCTGTTTGTGAGTGAGAGAGGCTGCTTGGCTCTCAAATATGTGGCGACGACGAATGGCCCCCTAACGGCCATTTATCGACAACAAATATCGCAACTATATTGATATGTTATACAAATTTCATAAGATCGCAACTATCGTTGTCATTTGCAGGTAGGCAATCGATATCGTTCTTTTCTTCTTCTTTCTCTCGACCACGACGCCTTGTTTTGCCTTTCGAAAATAATTGTATTATTAAGTTTAAGTAATAAATATAAGCATCTAATTTAATTGGAGACAATATAATCTCCAAAAATGAAATATTCTTAGCGCCATCTATTGAACAAAGTTTTCATTAACATGTCTTCATATAGGAGCTATATGTTATAGTAGTCTGCTCGTTATGATTTTTTCATATGAGCAGCTTACAGCAAAAGAAGCCTACATCACAAATTACAAGTAGAAAGATTCTAAACTGAGAGTTATAAACAGAGAGTTATAACCAAACAGACGGACATGACTATAGCGACTCGGCTTGTCATGCTGATCAAGAATATTTCACTTTATGCATTACAATTATCGTGACAAAATTATAATACCCTCAGCAAGGGTATCAAAATATTGTAACCAAGTTGGCTTTGACTTTTCTCCCGTTCATTTCAATTGTGCCTGTATTCTAGGCAGTAGCACTCGCATCATTCGGTCTTTGAGCCTACCCAAGAGCAGACGTCTCTTGGGCCACCTCTATTACCAATATATTTATTTTGATTTTATTGTTGTTTTTATAAACACTAGTTCAATAGTTTTCCACAACCAAAATAAGCGCTTTTGCTTTTTTTTAAATGTGAATTTATTTATTTTTTTCTTTATTTTACTATTTGAATTCAGTTTCGGCGTTTCTTAGTCTTCCTGTTTTTGCGCTTTTTCTTGGAAATTTTCGCTTATTTATTTACCAGGGCGATATTAGTAAGTTGTACACATTTCTTAGGGTCGTATGAAAGGAGAGGCCAAACATTATATATTTATATATTGATTTTTTATTTATTCACTTTAGAGTGATGTTATTGATAACGTGGCAAAACAATTTTTTTTTAAAGGGGGAAAAAAAAAAGGAAAGAAAAAAAATTCCAAATTTCTCGCAGCCGGTAGGATTCGAACCTACGCTCCCAGAGGGAATCTGATTTCTAGTCAGACGCCTTAACCGCTCGGCCACGGCTGCTCTGTGTCAATCAACCAAATCCAAGACCAATATCAATATCAACACTACAACAACAAGGTGCGAGCTATAAATAGTCTTCAGTGTGGCTGACAAAGCTGACAAATAAAATAGCTAACTATAAATAGTTTCCAATTTGGAATGCTTCCAGAGATAACTAGCGGGGTGGGAGGCAACACAAAAACGAAACCCCAGAAAATGTTGAACGAATCGTCTTCAAATCAAGGCGTCAATTAAGAGAGAAAATCAGCAACAAAAAGGTGGAGTCAAACCGTAGAGTTTTTCAGCCAATGCCGCCGTATCAGCCACACTCTGATCTTGCCGAGAGACGGCTCTGAGACGAAGACAACCGCAAGCGTTTTGTGTCGTTCATCCGGTGAGTCTGAGAGTCTTCTCAACGAGTCTTTATAGACTGTGGCTACATCATTGGCACCTGCATTTTTTCTTTTTATTATCTGACGGCGGTGCTAAGCTTTGAAGCGCGATCGTTGCCTCCCAGTTGCCAGTTGAGGCTTCTTGAAAAGATATTGATAAAGTGTTAACAGTTGGAATTGATTGTAAGACAGACAAGCAGGCAGGCAGCATTTGTCGCCAATATCTTGAAGATACATTTCAAACAGTTTGTCATTGGGGAAGAGAGAAGAGAAGAGGACTGAGCTCAATGTGCGGACATATTACGTGATCATCGATCATTTAAGTTAAAGAATGAGATAAGAACAAAGGAGGAATATTTTAGTTAACTAACGATGGCAACAGATCAATAAAGATCAGTGTGAGATCATTTAGAGTTTTAATCATGAAAACCGCATTAAGTATGTGGAATAATTACAGTTGGGCGTCTGCCCAAAACATCATTATGGATCTTCAACTAAACCCAATGATCATCATCAGCAATGCCCGAATGGCTCTAGAGGGGCATTAGCCTCCCCAGGTGTGGTGATCAAGTCGAGTCAAGGCATATTGATTGACTGCAATTGTAGTTGCTCGTCACGTTCATGTTGGCGGCTGAGCTTCAGCCCGATTGGGAGCTACGATTGCAGGCCTAGACCAGCCATCGGGCATTGGGAAAGGCGCGGCGGCGTTAACGACAATTGTGCGCTAATTATCGCCTCATGCGCTACGCATTGTGGCATTGGGCATTGTGCTGCAGCTGTCCGGGGAGTCAGACTCAGACTCAGACTCAGACTTGGTTCTATGACTGTACAAGTTCGCGTAGAATGTCTGCTGTGGTAAAAAGCAGCGTGTGTCAAAGGCATTCCTGGCAGGCGTGAATTGAATTCCCCACACGACGACGAAGATGATGATGTTGATGAATAGCTACCAAGTCCAGAACTGGCTAGAGCTGCTGAATGCTGCTGCTGCTGCTGCTGCTGCTGCTGCTGCTGGTGGTAACTACTTCATTTAATGCTTCGCTATGACTGTGGGTCGCGGATTTGATTTATCGCCTTGAAAATTAAAGTTGTGGCCACTTGTATTATGCGCCATGAATTGCAGGAATGCCACGAAGAATGACTAGGTGGCGGCAGTACGAGATTGCAAGGCGATTAAGTGGTCAGCTCATTAGCCTGGACAATGCGTTGGTATTTGGGTTAGGCTTGACTCGGTTATTGTTTAGTCAGCATTGCCTAACGGTAATGCACATCGTTTTGCGATTTGTGTAGAACAAGGAAGTGATTAGATAAAAACTTGAACGAGTATTGAAGTATTGAAATCAGAGTTCGAATTCGATTTAAAGTACACATAAGTATGTCAAGGAAGAAGTATGTTGGGTTAGTTAGTTTTTAAGAGGCTGGGAAATGGTAAACAAACAGGCCTGTTCCGGTTTCCACTGCGGTTAAATCGAATTGAAATTCCACTCCGAAAAGTTGTTCGCAATTCCACTTGAGTTTGGGTTTTTCGAACTTATGTCCGAATCGTGCTGCAACGATAGAGAACGAACGAGACAGCATCAACAAGAGCGAGTACTTCAAAGAGTCAGTTTCAAGCCAAAAACATGCATTCATTGCTCTCACTTGAGAAGAATGTAGCGAATCTGCCAATTTCTCGATAAGGAGGTGTGTTTCTCCGATGTTCTAATGTCTGGATATCGATATAATATAAGGGTTAATTGTGGACCTCAATCTATATTGATTGCCCCCAAGTTCTTCGTTCTTCCTATGTTTTGTAATCTATGAAATTTGAATTTCCACATTACTTAAACAAACATGCCTAGTCCAACCACAAGTTGTTTTATAAAACCGCTAGAAAACTCAACTGGCAACTATTCACATTCAAAAAGATGCCAAAGAGAGTCTCAGACTCTAGTCAGCTGGAGAAGTCAGCTGAAAAACATAAATGGGCTGGTGTTAAGTGTCAGTTATTGGCAACTGACAACTGTCAAACCGATAAGACCACACAAAGTCCACACCCAAAAGCAGGCACTCTTCCCAGGGATCGTCTTCTCTAGCCTTAGTCTGTCTGTGGCATGCAGTTTTTCAATTAGCTCGCATGCGTGGCAGCTTCAAGGAAAATATGTATGGTGCTGCCACTTGCGTGCTTGGCAAAAATTCCATCAGGGGTGAAGAACGCATTTCATAACAAGTTGTTGGAATCCAAACAAAAAAAAACGTTACTACAACTACATGCGATAATTGTTATATTGGCAGAGAAGCCAATTGTGTTTTACATAATTGTATTAATAGTTTTGAGTAGAAGTTCTCCTCGCTGACACGCCATCTTTCCGAATAGGTAGAGGCAGGAGTTGAATGCAAATCATTTGTCAGTTTGATTTGTGTCTATACGTGGGGAAATGAGTTCTCAACCTTAATTAGCCACTTGCATGTACAGCCAAAAGGGAAACCATGACACGTGTCCCTTGCCAGCGGCGGTGTTAACTCAAGTGTTGCCCATGGTTTTGGTGTGCTTCGTTTGCTTGGCTGAATTTGGGTTGCCTTACTTCAACTTTTTATATGTGCGAAGACCACCAAGTCTCTGTTTTCCTAGGACCCCCTGCCTGCGCTGCTCCTTTTGTCATTGCCGGGCTCTTTTTGTTTCCGGTTTGTTGCATTTCATCATCATCATCATCATCGTCATCGTCATCATCGTGCTCTTTCGTTTGCACTTTTTTTAATTAAAAGGCACACGACAAGTTGTCGTTGTTGTTGTTGTTGTTGTTGGCATTTCTATAGCCTTTACCGCCCACTTTGTCGCCTGCTAAACAACAACTCATCCATGTAGAGAGAGGAGGGCTCAAAATCCTCAACAGCTGTATGTGATATTTGAGATTTTGTTGCGGTTAACTGAGGCTTTGCTGGAAACGTTCAAAAGAAAAGAATTTAGCAACCTCATTCAAAGCTTAATTTGTGTTCAAATTGAATTCTTTGGTGGATTTAATAGCAACATTTTTAGAATTTCATAGCGAAGTCAAAAACGGGTCCACTTCTCTGCCATAATCAAATTTAACTCTTATCCTTAACCCAAAACGTTGGAAAAGTTTCTCTCGAGTTATAAAAATGCCTTGTTTAGTTTTCACCAAAATGGATTGGCGAGTTCATGACACCACGTGGGCAACACACAACATTTGGTCTTTGGCGACAAGTGGTCGTTGTTGTTGTTGTTGTTGGCTTTGATTGCCTTGGCAACAGGTTGCCATTCCAGCAGCAGATATCAAATTTCAATGCTGGACAGACGGCGACCAAACAAAACAAAACAAAACGAAACGAACCGAAACTTACTTAAAATTCAACTTTCGGCCGCCAGTTAGAAAGAGAAAGACAAACATGGCCCCCAACACAGGAGAAATTTTTATACACTATTTGTGTTTTTGGCAAACATACAACAATTTTCAAGGTTATGCACACTTCAACACGCACTTGCAACACACACGCGTTATGCACAGACCGCGCCAGGAGTTTCTTCTTTTTTTATCTTTTTGTGGCCGAAAAGTAAAATGTGGTCGGCAAACACGCTAACAAACATTGAACATACGTGTTTGTGTGGCTTTATTACAAATTTCTTTAACGCTGGGAACGAGTTAAAGAGTTAAAGATTTAGAAAATGAACTAACTTCTTACTTTATGCAAATTTTGATTGTTGTTAAAGAATATCTATTGGATTGTATAAGAAACTAAGAGTTTCAGTTTCAGTTTTTATGAAACGTATTGCCACAGACAATGGCCTGTACTTGTTCTGTTTCGCCTTGGACTGTCTTATCTTCAGCTTCAGAACCCAACTCAAAGTCAAGCACTGGCAAATCCAGCCGCAGGCAGATAGATGGAGCAAACATTCCTGACCTTTGATGATCATGCGTGAAACTGTTAATGTTGATATGGAAAGAAATGTGAAAAATATACATACAACATACCAGAAGCGATAAGCTATTGCAGCTGATCGGAGTAGCACTATAATGCGGCGATTTCAGTGTCAGGCCTTTTGGCATGTTTTAATTTTGTAATTGTTACTAAACAGTGAGTTGCTACTTTAATTACGTTGTCCCAAGAACTTCTCTTACAATTCTAAGCAGCCGAAAATAATCCAGTTTTTCAGTCACTTCGAGCTTACATGTCTGTGGTGACGTTTCCTTCCTGTGCTTTACTAAGTTGCCCCAAGGAATTCAAAGCATTGCTAATCTGATTATGATTGCTCGGAGTTTAAGTAATTCTAGATTGTATACCCTTGCGTTTTATTAAAGCTAAAATTAAAGCGAAGAAGGCCTTTTTGGTGCTGCTTCAGCAAACCTTTGATATATTTGTCTTGTGAGTTCTTATATTGCCGAAATATCTAACAAAAATATAACCCAGAATGAAACTTCACATTAGATTCAGGTCCTCTGGGTGAGTCCTGCGTAGCCGTGTGCGTCCTCATGCGTCTTCTCATCAGACGTCGAGTAAGATTTGTTGGAGTGCTTGGCTAATCTATCGAGATATCTTGCAGCCTGTGAGCTGATGGCGTCGCTCACCATGGCATGCCCAGATTCCTATCGAGATCCCTGGTGCGTCTGTCTGCGCCGCTGATAAGCCGTAGAAAGCGGGCCTGCTCTATGTTAATGTGGTGCTATTCCATACACTTGGATGGCGTATTTCCATAGCGGGGCCAAGATCATCTTATATGGCGATTTTATTGCTCAGGGAGAGCTTGTTGCGGCTGCTGAAGAGCCAGCCTATCCTCCTCGCCCTGGTCCTGATGTCCCTGTCCTGAGGATTCTGGCTGTGCTGACATTTGTATACAGTGATTCTTATGGAGGTTTAATGGAGATATGAAAAATGTGTACAAATTTTAAATTGGCTTACAAAACGCAATCATAACTATGTAATGAGCTTTGCTTTAGTCTTCTTTTCCCTTTTTGTGTTTCCCTGTTCAAACAATTTGACAACACATTTGGAATATTATAGTTTCATGCTAACCATTATAATGCCTGAATATCAATATTGTGTCACGTTAATATTATGTCAAGAGCCATTCATCATTTAAATCAACGAATCGTGATATATAGGTATATAGTTTTTGATACCTCATTCCCATGTCAAATATCATTGCCCAAAGCTTCCTCAAAAATATCTCACGCATATATTTATACCTTTTCCAAAAAAATTTTTTGAATAATTTCGTTAATGATCATTTTATACCCTTTTTCAAAAGGAACATAAATTAATACAGAAATCACTCATTTATCGGATATAAGAAACGATATAGTTTATACTCAAATTAATAATAAAAAAAATATCAAATAGAATAAGACAATCGTTCTTAATAGACAAAGTACTGCATTATCATAGCATGTTCAAATTCACCATTGATTTTGGTACTGAAGTGGTAGGGATAGCAGCCACAGGATGCAGTTGTTGAGCATAAATTTGAGATGATGAATTCGTGGCTAATCATAAATACAAGTCAACTCCCATCTCTGATGATTTAAGATTGTTTTAAATAGATTTTGCAGTTTTTACACAGCGATATGATGGTCTAATTACAAAATACCAAGAATTTCTAATCTATTGAAAATGTTTTCATTTACTTCGACCTGATGTAAAGGATGCTGATAGATGTCTTAAAAAAAAAAGGCACATAATATATATATAGATCACTGTTTTATTATTCAAACGCAAACTTTTAGGCTTGTGATTTTGGAAAAGTCGCTTGATTAACAGTGAAAAACTAATCCTCATTCGTAGAAGAAGAGTATCTTGCCGTCGAGCACTTCCAGATGCTGCCGCTTCTTACTTACTTATTTGTATTGCGACTCGACGCTGTCTGTTGACATGTATATATATATATATATATAAATATATATATATACATATAATAATTTATTTTCATTTTTTTTTTTTTTTTGATATTTTATATTTCCCCCTTTGCATATAAATTTGGTACGTTTGTCATTAATTTAATTTATGCTTATTAAACGAAAACCAAGCAACAAAAAATACATCTATGAAATGATAAAATTATACTTTTTTTCTGGCCAATGCAAATGCATTAAATAAATAAAAACGAAAATCTTAATTGCAACATAGACAATGCAATTACAAAACTGCATAAATTAATCAATAATGATTTATTAATTCGGGCTTAAAAGCCTACAATAATTGGAAATGTTGTGCTCGCAAGCAACAAAAAATGGGAAAGAGTTTTATTAATAAATTAATTGGAAAATTGTGCAGAGCCGTAGAAAAACTTTCATACAAATTGCTTGTAATTTCTATATAGATGTTATGCATGATTTGCATTAAAAACTTTGCCCATAATTAGAGTTTTTATGCTGCATTCCTATGCATTGTCCTGTGTCATTGCTGGCAAAGCTATTAATAATGAAATTGTTGAAATTGCTATTAAATGGCTTGTTCTTTTTTTAGAAAATATTGTTATGCAGAATGCTAAATCATGGATGTAAAAGAAATGTGCAAAATAAAAACCGCAGATAACTATAAAAAAATTAATAGTTTGGCCTGATGACAAACAGAATATCGCAAATAACTTAATAATGGTTGGTTAAGTGGAGGAGGCAAATATATATTAAAAAAAAAGAAAAGATAGTAAATTTGCATAAACTAAAGCTATTTGAAGTGTTTAATCCATACATTGCATAAATAGCACCTTAACAACACAAATATATATATATAAAAAGAGCCAAACCTCATGCAATTCGCACAAGGACTTATGAGTAAGGAGACCTCACGGTTGGCCAATTGTCTTGGCAAACCCCAATCTTTTTAGCCGCCTTAAATTCCTGGCGGGGAGTAGTCCTGTTGCGAGCATACTGCGGTGACTCAACAGTCTGTCACTGTATCTGCTGGTGTGCCGTCCAATCTGCTCTTCCACGATATGCAGATTGAGATCATGATGAAGGGTGGAGCCGCGCACGTACCATGGGCAGTTGGTTATCTGCAATACCTGGATACGTTTGTAGCTGGATTTTGCGGCAATCCCCCAAATCTGTACCCCGTAAAGCCAGATCGAGGCTATACAATGCACATAGACTGCTCTTTTAGCTCTAAGTGACATAGTGATTTTCCTATTTATCAGCCACCTTATTTGTGGCATCCTTCGCCCACACCTTTTGGCCGCTGATTTCAGGTGTGGCCCAAAAGTGAGGCGTTTGTCCAATGTGATTCCGAGGTATTTCGCTTGCAATGGCTGTTCCAGTGTAACTCCCTCCAGCTGAATAGGTGGAGTGCCCGATATTAGCCTTTTTAGAGTGAAGCAAGGGTTAATCGTCTTCATGGGGTTGATCTTCAGATTCCACCTCCTGCACCAAGCTGCCAGAATATCTGGATAGCCCTGGAGTCCAGCTGCTGCTTCGAAGTGGCATTTAGAGTTGTAAAGGACAGCAATATCATCCGCATAGGTTGCAATAAGAGCCTTCGAGGGTGCCTCCATGTAGTCATCGTCAGGGCTAGTTAGGTCAGCAGTTTAGCCTATTACTAAATAAATCACATGACCAGCCTTAAAACAGTAAGAAATTTATTTGATTTGAAGGCAATATTTTGCACTCAAACAAATTTAGCTTGGTCTTTCAGAGATTTTCATGGCTGAAGCCGAAACAGAAACAGTCTGTCAGGTTTGACAAACTTCACTTTTGGCATTTTTGTTATTTTACTGTTGCCATATATTGAGGAGAGACCCTTATAACGTTATCCGTCATAATACATATGGGTATATCCTTGGAAAGTTCATTTTCTGTCACATCACGTCTCTAGTTAAGTTAGCTATTATATTAGGATCACAAAATCGACAGCTATCAATCATTTATCCGAATTTTAGTGATGACGTGCTTCTACGCCAAATACCCATATAAGGCTTAGCCGAAAAACAGTCCCCAGAAAAAAATTTTTCTATCGACCTTAAGCCTGCTTAATTCAAGGAGATGCCTAAAATTGCTT
Source organism: Hirtodrosophila duncani (assembly GCA_037043425.1). Lineage (NCBI taxonomy): Eukaryota > Metazoa > Arthropoda > Insecta > Diptera > Drosophilidae > Hirtodrosophila > Hirtodrosophila duncani. The sequence goes on from JBAMBM010000194.1 coordinate 5,754,183, forward strand.
AAATGTTACCATCTGTCGACACATTGTCATTGTTTCGCATCCGATGGAATTCGAATGAGTCAAGTGTTGATATATCTTAAATCATAACAAAGAAACAGAATCGACTCAGAAGTATATGTGGTTTGGGCTTCGTAACCTTGATCATTCGACAAAACTAAGCCCATCAGAGAAATGCTGGCTACAGTTGATACATTGTTGATACAGTTGGTGGTAGTACCAACTTGGTACATAACCCACATACATATGTACATATACAATAACGTTTCCTATGACTATTGTACACATATGCGTCAGTGTTGGTTCTGGCTTTACATTGCAAAGAAAATTGAATTTAGAATAAATTAAAATGTTTTTATACCCTACCATAGACTTCTTTCTGCTGCAAATCTTGTAGCTCCCATATAACCGACCGATTCGGAGTGAACTCTTAGTAACCGACCGATTCGGAGTGAACTCTTAGTACACCGGATTTCTTTATTTCAGAATCAAACCAAATTTGGAACGTGTCAGTCTTAGAAGGCTCCACGTATGCTAACCGAATATCAACCGAATCTACAAGGGTATATAAGCTTCGGTTATCCGAAGTTAGTCTTCCTTTCTTGTTGGTTTTTAAGTCCCGCTGCCTTTCCAAGATCATATATAGTATACAAATAAACCATATTTTATGTCTTTCATGGTCAAACACCAGGAAGAGAGACCTCCCATATCAGCATAAGCCCGTTTATCTCTCAACTGAAATCTGTCGTGCATGTCCAACATATTTATTGCCCAAATCGCCTTTGGGGCAAACTCCATGTTAACTCCGAAAATCATGTACAAATAAATGCGCCAATAAATTTCATCATTAAAATCACTTAATTTTGATCTACGATGAAAATAATGAAAAATCGCCCAAGAGAATCGCGAGCGTCCCCAAAGCTAAACGATAGGCAAAACGAAACCGGACCACAGAGCTCTAGGATTGCAGTCTCTCGCGCGTCTGCATAAATCATAAAATAAAAGACACTAAAAGCGAAAATAAATCACAAAAACGCACGAAAACCGGGCGGACATTAGAGAAATTCGCCTTGACTTTAGCTGTAGCTCTGGCTATGGCTCTGGCCTGAGCTCAACGGACTACCGACTACCGAGTTAGTATGTATTCCAAAGCCGCGTCTACATCTTGGGCTCAGGCGTATATTAATTGTAAAGCGCGCCGCCACATCAATTCCGAGCTCCAGACTTAGCTTCCAGCGGCCATTCGGCCAGCAGCAGCAGGCCCACCTCGAGATTGGGACTCGAACGCATGCGTGGCCATTGCCATTGAAATATGACGCCCAGTTTTTTTTATGCATAGAAATGAATTTCTCTGGCAGAGCCCATTTCTAATGGCGGGGAATGCTCTGCGTTGGATTTCCAAGAAGTTGCCAGCCAGCCGTAGATGGACATGGGCGTATTTTTCAATTTCTGCAAATGAACTGCGATATTTGTGTGATGCATGCGAATGAGATTAGAATTTGCTATAATTATGCATGGCCGGGTCATTAGTTGCCTGAGATTGCAATGACGACGAGATGTGTTTTCTAATTGTAAATGGACACCAAATAATTGTTGAATTTGGCTGACTTATTCGAGAATCATAAATCCACTATCTTATCTGTTCTCTGCTGTGGTGTGATGGACACATATTTCATCTACGATAGCGAAATGGCCAAAATAAAACTGGTTTAAATTGCCAGCGAAGATGGGCAAGCACAAGGTTGAGCTTATGGTCGACTGTGAGCAATCATCTAGGTGATGTACTCACTCAGTTGACATTCTTACAACTCCTGCTTGTTCACGCACTTTCATTCTCCTATCTTTCCATATCATTAGATGGATTTTATCGGTGATTTATGGCATGTATTTATTAAGCCATTCCTTGGTTTCAGTAATGGACTCTTTTTTTCATTTTCGTCAATATGACTGCTTTCAACAGAAGGCGCACTGCCTGGATCCAGTCAAGACGCCGCTACCAGCGCTCCCGCAATACCTCCACCTTCGAGGAATACCAAGCTCCCGACCGGAGGCACAGAAAAGCCCTCAAGGCAGCCATCCGCGAAAGCAAGCGCGACTGCTTCCTGCAACTATGCGACTCAGACGAGCAAGACCCCTGGGGAAAGGCGTATAAGCTCGTGGTTAAGAAGCTTCTCGCTTACGGGCAGCCAGCCCCAGCAATGATACTCAAAATTTGAAAATTCTTTATTAAATGATATCTGTTGACGAGACCAGTGTTACATTTAAAATTACAGCGCGGGAAATTCAAAAAGTACAAAATTTATCTATGGCAAGTCCACTTCTCTTCCTTAAAAACAAAAGAGGAATGCTAAATTCGGGTATTCCAAGCTTAAACACACTTGCAGAACTACAACAACATGGGAAAACTAAGTAGACCAAACCCTATAAAAATGCATCAAATCTTTGCTCATTGTCCACTGCATGGCTACCATTACTTCTCGACAAACTCCGGTTCAATTCGGATTAAAGGGGAATTTGTGTTCTTTTTGAATAGGTCGACGATATGAGAGCTATATAGTATGCTGGTCTGATCTTATTGCGCAGCTTACATTAGAAGTGGGACTAACACTAACTCTCATAAAAACACACAGAGCTATAACGACTATATCATACCCTCTGCAAGGGAAGAATATTATTAAAATAGGTCCCTAGTTAAACCTACTTACCTCACGTATTCCTAAGCATTCTATGGACTTTCAATAAAAAGCTAACAACAAATACAACCGCCTTCCAATCAAAACCTTCATAATAACACATTAAAGTACAGTTGCCTCATATTTTCCTAATATACAACTTCAGGCGCCATTAGGCGAACATGCTAATGATACCAAACGCCGTTTCTCTGGCCCATAAACTCTCTGCCACAATGCTGTTAGCCATTGCCAGCTTAGAGGAGTCGTCTCCCGTTGAGCAAAAACCAGCAGCCGCAGCCGTCTCTGATATGAATGAGTTGCATTGCCTTGCAGTCTTGCAGCAAAAAGTGGCAAATGTAATTTAATAAATTAATTACCTCAATTAGTTATTGCATTTTTATTGTTTTCTTGTTGTTACATATTGTGTGTGTGTGTGTGTTTGTGTGTGTGTGTCTGCTAGTCCAAGGCGGTAGCCGATTCCTATTCCAATTGAATTTATAGCACATTTTTTATGATCACCCAATGGATGAGAGTATGTTTTGGGGCGTTTTGGCCATGGAGAACTTCTGAAAGTTATATATTTGAAATTTATGCGAGTGAATAGAGCTTACGTAATTGTTTTTGGGTTGAGATTAATGCGCGGGGTGTCGCAATAGCGCTTACAATTTAATGAATGCATTTTTATTGATTAAGTCTTGGCTATATGGGAAGAGACTTGAAAAAACTTGAATAAATTTCAGATATTAAAATGAAAAATGAAGAATTTTAATATAATTTAATATTTTAATATTGCTCAGCAATGGCAATGTTGCCTCAGATGCAGTGTCAAAGCAATGAATGCACTTACTTGAATAATTGATAACTCTCAGGGCAGTTTTGTCCCTTGGATCGAGTCGATGATAATTTGGGACACATTACGATATGTGGCTTTAAAATTATATTTGTTTGCCTCCTTTTCATCGACTGGAATGATTTATATCTTATACCAGAATTCCAAAAATCTTGTATCAAAAGGATTCACTCAATATCCTGAAGCTTATTTAAAGGAAAAAAGACCAAGTTGAAGTAAAAGCTGAGGCTATATCTATAGATCATAATGAATTTATCAGTCAATTGAAGTGAGCATTCAATATCAACCAATCCCAATATGATTCATTACCCAATTATGTCACCATAGTCCAAATGCTCCTCCAAACTACACATGTCCCGATGTCCAAGCTAACTTAATTTATAGTGTTAACAATCGAACGTGACTGAACTACAACTTACACCATGTGCATAATAGATGGATCTCTATTGGTTTTGACCACCTTGTAACCACACGTGTTCCACTGGCCGAAAAAAAAAGCCCAAACAAAGGCAAATAAAAGCTGTTAGAACATTGACTGCATATTGATTATTATGTGGGGGAGAGGCAGAGCCAGAGCCAGAGCTAAAGCCGACCAGCACATGCATTCATTCCATTTCCAAGTCCATTTCCAAATGCAGTGCTTGGTTTCAGTTTATCAATTTATATATATATAAATATTTTTTTTATTTTGTTTTGCGCTTTTCGGGTCAATGTCAATTTTGTTTTGCTCGCTTCGAAAAACTGGGGGGAGGTCGTGGCACCCGCCTCTGCCTACGCCTTTGGCATCTTAAGCAGCCTGCCTCCGGTTGCTATATAAATTCCCAGCTCACTTTAATCCGGCCAGATAGTCACAACAATGGAATTCACCTCAGTGGTTGTTATAGTGCTCGTTGGCTGCTTTATGTTGGCTCAGGCTCAGCCCGATGTGGGCCTGGCTCAGCAGCAACGTCAACGCCAGCGCTTCCAGCAACAACAACAACAGGCAGCTTATCCAGCCGGAGGCTATAACTATACTCCCGCCCGGCAATACCGTATACCCTCTCAGACGCAAAACTTTGAGCAAATAGCTCAGCCTGCCATTAACTATGGAGCTCCTCAGCCACAGCAAGTGCATAATGGTCCAGCTCCAGCTGCTCGGCAATTGTACAATGCCCCAGCTCCTGCTCCTGCTCCTGCTCCAGAAACCACACCAGTTGAAGCAGAATCATCTCCAGCTAGACTTCAGGCCAAACCTGCTCGTCTGGTGGCCAATAGTGAGGCCCAGGAGGATCTTGATGATGCGGCAGAAGAGGTTGAGGTGCCCAAGGCGGTAGCTGCAACACCAGCAGCGCCACCTCCACCAGCACCTGCTGCGCCAGTACAGCCCACCATTGCCTACTATCCAGCTGGTGCTGTGGGATTTGTACAGCCGGCGACTTTTGCCAAGTTTATAGCGGCTCCGGCTGCTGTGCAGCCTGCCACATTTGCAAAGATCATATCAGCTCCAGCACAGCCAGCAACCGCTGCCTATGTGGCCGCGCCCCAATACTATGCCGCCTACTTTGGCTAGAAATTATACATTATACGAATGTAATCGCACATATGAATATATAGAAACATAAATATGTAAATTATAATAAACATTTTATTTACGCAAAAATCAAAAAAAAAATACCTTAAATTCAGGTAAAACGGACTATTCTTGAGCCTAAGGAAAATGTTCTAAAAATTGATCCAAGAATTAATTTTCTAAAATCTAGAATAAGCTTAGCAATTCTACACATTTTTAAGTAACTGGGCTTAAAAACAGTCCGTGGGAAGATGTTGGGCAATCCCTTAAATGATAATCTATTGTTATCTAAGATCTTAAGTAATTTGGATCTAAGCTAATTTGTTAGACAAAATCTACTTCATTTTAAGACATATTTTTCTAACTTTTAGGTAAAAATGCCCGTTAGTTTATTTAAAAATATTTTTCGAGTATATTAGAAGGATTCCTTGAAACAGAGGGCTCAGAAGGAAACAACTCGGACCCCTTAAAGTATATAAAGTGGCAGATTTCTTGAAGGCGTAGAAGTTTATTTCAAATAAAATACTGAGATTACATAACTTCAAACTGGAAATATGGTTACATATAATATGTCATCTGTATCTTAAGCAATATATAGAGCTTGCGGGACTCGCAGCTGGCTCAGATGTGGCGCTTCACGGCACTATGTTAGCATCCAAGTCATTCTTAGTTATTGACTTGATGATAAGGTTCTTTGATTTTGAGAGAATACCGAAAGGCGGAACCGAGCTAGATTTTTCCAACACATTGCATCGCAAATCCATTTATTTTCAACAGCTTCCGATCTCCACTGGCGTGCACAAAATGAAGCAATAATAAAGTTTCGTTGCCTGAAAACCGTTGCAAATCATTTTGAGCGACGCACGCCCAAGTTTGTGCATTGGTAATGAAGCATCCAATCCACTGGGCAGCCAACCTGACCGACGGGCAACATTTTGGCATCTAATTTCGTTCATTACCATAAATGGTAACCGGATCAATTTGGACACGGATTATTGGCAACTATTAGTTTTAGTCCAACCGAAAATGGCCCAAAGCTGCCAGCCAGCCAGTCAGTCAGTTAGGCCTGCCGTAAATTGAGCTTTGGATTCCAACTCCCGCTTGCTTTGGCCTGAATGTGCATAGAGCATGTCTAAAATGCATGCTTCCTTCAGATTGGAAAAGTCTGGTTGGCCACTCTGGCAGAGGCTGCGCTTTTGGCTTCTAGTTCTTGGTTAACATGACTTTCGACTTGTTCGTTCGTTAGTCAAAGTCAACTTTGTTGTCGTTGATTGGCCCCGCTAGTACACGTTCAAATGGTCAGCCAGCTGTCCGTCCAGCCGATCCGACTCTTAGCTTAAACTCCTTATTTTGATTGCCAAGTCGTAAAATGATGGATTACCGAGTTGGGATTTATTTCTTGTTACGGTCATAATAGATTATCTTTGCTCACTCATTGTCAGAGAATTGTGAGCACATTTCGAGTTGCCTCCTTTTGGCTTCCTCATCTTCTTTCGACAAATCCTCGTTAAGCTGCACAGCCGCTCGCTCACTAGAAGACAGGTCTACACTTCATAAGCCGCTTTGCGTCTGCTCTTCTCGCTAAAGATCTGCCAAGATGATGGAGTAGGTTTAATAGCAAGATATTCCGATGATTTGTAAATGAAAATGAACCCAAAACAAATGCAAAAAATAAAGAACGAAAGATCATCAAAATCAGAGTCTTTTTCTTTTGTATTTTTCTCATTTTAACTATAATCATATTAAAATTATGTATTAAAAAGAATTAACTAGCCATTTTAGATCTTAAATTAATTTCTTGCCTCATTAGCTGATTTTGTTTTTAAAATTTTCAAAGAGGTTTTGGGTTCTAAAGTCAGCCTCAGCTTGAACAAATATAAATTGAATAAATTCATTAAAAATTAAATACAATTCTGAGTCCCAACTGGAGGATTGCTTCCACTGCATAGCAAACATTAAAACTTTCTGAAAAACAAGTCAACGATTGGTGAAGATGAAGCCTAAGCAATGACCGTTGCACCCCTGTTCCCCTTGGCAGTTGCCTGCTCAGCGACACAAAGAGCGACCCATGCTAAGCCCATTTGGAACCTGCTCATACATTTTTGAAATCGCATTTAGAGGTGAAGGTGCAACAGTTAGTGACATATCTGGTTCGTTGGTTCTGCTCGCTGGAAAGCAGCCAAAAGGGTTTAGCAAGGCGGTGCTGGCTAATTAAAGAGAAATATGGGTTAGGTAAAAAAAGCAAACCCTAGATGGCCAACACAACAACATATGCGCGGCACATTTTTAAGGTAAAAACTTTAATGTTGGCTCACACACAGTATCAGTTTACAAATCAGACACAAGTGAGCTTCTTTGTGTGCTCTTATATGTGTGTGTGCGTTTGAGCGTGTGTTTTCATATAGGGCCAAATGTATTTCCAAGAGAAAATTAAAAATAAGCAACAGCCACTGCAGCAGTAAATGGAAAAATAACAAAAATCAAAGGACTTAAGGCAAACTTTAATCTGCCAAAGTAATGAAAACGTAGTTGACTTTTGATAAACATTGAAGAAAATACAAGAAACAGTTTTTGACATTTACAAACATTTTTAGAAATTTTTCTGTATCACCCATGCGAATATAGTTTATTTTTGATTGGGCGCCAACAACTAAGTAGTCTGGCAGCACTGTGATACAATCTAAGTTGAATAGCACTGAAATATCGATAGTATTGAAAAATATCGCCGCATTGTCAACATTGCAAATAGAGCGAGTAGCATGTCAGTTATTACTCAAAATGAGTGAGCCATCGCAGCCAGTGGATCAGCCGGCTATGGGTAACATAGCCAATATTAACATTTGCTGA